>CM072884.1:102103547-106903547 GCA_037013685.1 Acridotheres tristis
TTGTCCTTAATAATACACAAATTTACCTAGGTAGCTAAAGAAAGACTTGGATGGGGTACTGAATTTGACAGGAATATCCAGAGTTTTGTTAAGGGAAGGAGGGGGCAGTTATGTTGAGAGGTAGAAGAAGGGATTACTTACATGCTTAGTAGTATGATTCTGTAGTATTTACCAGAGTCAGTGATTTACTAACTTTAGAAAATACAGTACGTGAATTTTACTTGCATACAGTCAGAAGCACATCTTCTTTATTTATTTCTATTAAAATAATTGCATTTTAAATTTTTGTATTTGTTTTGATCGTGTCTTTTGTATGCTTTGCATGTGTGTCAATATATCTCATTATGTATAGCCATGTATACATTCTGCAGCGGTAGTCATCTTAAAAGATTACTCATTTGCCACTGAACTTGCTTGGATGTTACTAAAACAATGATGGGATGATAGTGGGTATAGAACTATTTCAGAATGTGAGTACTAAAAAGCAATTTCAGTCAGTTTGTATAGCTTAGTTTTCAGAAGGCCTTAGGCATGTTATTGGTTAAATTCTCATTTAGGAAGAAAGGAGCTTTTATATGCATCTCTAAGTTGGATGGTGTGGTAACTCAAAGGTATTGACTGGCTGTGTGATATACAACGGTCACAGTTTTCTTTTACTCAGAGGAGCACAGAGTGATGCTGGTTGTCATTCTTACTCTGCTGTGTGGCAGCGTAAATAGTCCCCTTTCTAACCAACCTGGTGGGAAAAGTCAATATCCCATCAGCAAAGGAGGTAAACACATCAGGAGCTGTGTCCTCTCTCATCTTCCCCTGCTCTGTATTACTACAGTTCTTTAAATCTCTTCTCCCCAGTCATCAGATGCACTTGTGTCATTCAAATGCATGGTGCTGCAGACACAGCCCTGCCTGCCTCTCCTCCCGGAGCTCCTGGCTCCCATTCTCTTATAATTGAAACTTAAAATTGGCCTCATTACTTCAACGAGGCCCCTCATATTTCTCCTTTATTTTTCAGTCCACCCTTTCCTGCCTGCCTCTACAAGGGTAATTGCATCTCAGAAATGTTTGAAGCATACTGTCAGAAAGGTTATTGTGTATAATTGGAGTTTAAATTTAATGTTGGGGGAGCTGGGAGCTCTGTTAGTGGGATGGCTGGAGCCCTGAAGCCTGAATTGGAGCTGTACATGGACCTGTATTTCTTCTGTTCCCTACTTTCAGCCCTGGTGTATTGTTTGCCTCAGTGTTCTAATGATTAATGTGCCTTCCTGCTCTGTTCACATGTGCCAGCTGTTCGCATTGATATATTTTACCTTGGTTCCTCCTGAGCTCCAGGAAGCTTTAAACTATTTTGGCCTAATTTTGAGGTGTAAGGATGGTATTTTCCAGAGTTTCTTGGTATAAAGAGCATGGTTTGGCTAACGTGAGCAGTTGCAAGTGAACCCACTTACTGTATCATTAATCTTGAAAATACATGAACAGCTGAGAGTTCAGTTTGTGGCAAAGTGGGATTGGTGTTTTTATGGATGTGGTTAAGACAATTTTCAAGGTTTGTTTAGTTTAACCCTATATCTAAATACTTTCTGAATCGTTAAATGTGTTTTTGCCATAGTGACTTGAGCCTGTTAATGAGCAGATTCACATAATCAAGCTTTTATTGTATTGGAGTTGTAGTTTAAGGAAAATTCAGTTCTGTTAATAGACTTTAAGTCATTACTGTCTGTGTAACAGTAAAAATGTGGTATCTTCAACAAGGCATCTTCCTCTGTTTGCTTACTGCCCAGACACAAAACGGAATGTGACAGCACAATACATAAGTTCTTCACAGCAATTCATGAAAGGTGCTTATCAGAGTGCTTTTAATCAATCTATTCACTTACTCAGACATTGTTAATTTAAATTTTAATTTAATTTTTAAAGAGTTGATAGCTTCATGCAGTGGAACTTTGTAAATAACACTGAAAACCTAAGCATGTGGCAATTTCTCAATAAAGCATTGCTATTTGTATTGTATCTAGAGCTAGTCTGCTAAGCTCATACTACAACATCTGAGGCTCTGCAGAAATATTTGTAAATCCTCAGGGAGGAGAAATTCACAAACCTCAAAATTATAATAGCTTTTTCTGTCACCATGCCTCTCATCTCATGTAGCAGTCCTTGACTTAGTTGCTGAGATGAAGCTGTGTCTGATGGGACACCTTCATCTCAGTCACAGCACAGAGGTGAGTTGTCAAAAAATGTCACAAAATTTTATCCCTTATACGGAGACTCAAAAACCAGTGTCCCTCTCCCTGAAAACCTTTTCTTAAAAACTCCACTGTTCTTAGAGACTATGGGTTTTTCATCTTAACTTGTGCTGTGGAGTAAAAGCTATTTGAGAAGGGATGGAGGCTCTTCTATTACCTGTTCAAAGGAAGGCTATGAAGGTGTCAGGGAGAAGTGAGGCAACATCTTTCAGGTAAAGCTAATGAGCAATAGAAGGATGGTTGCTCACAAGACACGTGCTTTATCCTGCATCTCAGTGGCTTCAAATCTTGACCTGTAAGTACCTGTACTGTGCTCTCCTAGTTCTGCTGGACCTGGAATCCCTCCAGTCTAAAAGCAGGGAAGCTGCCTTGGAGGGCACTTTGTTTTGCAGTGTATGTGCTCTCCACTGTTCCAAGGTGTAACTGCAGGAACAGGCTTTTGGGTAGGAGCTGGTGTTTCTAGAATGTGGAGTTGGTTGGAAAGTAGGAGCACAACTGTGCCAGATCTGCATCCACTTGGCATTGCTGTATAATAGAGTAGTAGAATATTTTGCTCTTTTAGTCTTTGTCCACTGCTTTTATAAAGGAAAAGCTGTACAGTCACCCAAACAAAATCCCTTGGGTTGTTTTTTTTTTAATGACATAAAATTTAACAAAAAAAATCCCAACAGAAATAGAACAGCTTGGTCTGTGCTGCTTAAATATGTACAGAGTCATGCACATGACTTTGCACACACATGAAGGTACAGGTGAGTAAATGTCTTGTTCTCCAGACGTATCTTACTGGGCATTGGGAGCCTCTTCATTCACGTGTCAGGTGAACATCTCCTGGTTAAGATACTGCAGATTCTGGAGATTCTCTCCATTTTAGTGTAAAGTAACATGGAATTCCCTTTGTTTGTGCTACTTCTCTTTTCCTTCCAGTGCCTCTGTAATGCTGAGGATTGTGATTCCCATTCTGCACACAAGGTGCATTTGAGAGCACACAAGACTGGTGATAGGTCTGTCCCAAGTTGTGCCAGTGCCAGTATTAACAGTGGGGATGAGGACATGAATTGGACATGAATTGTGATTTCCTTCTCTTCTGAAGCCACCTTGGGGTGGAATCTGTCCCTACTTCCAACCCCTGGGGACTCTGGATAGTTCTCACTAAGTTAAGGCACCTGCCCCTGTTAAATGAGATCCTTTCAGAGCCAGCCCAGCTATTGTTTACTTTCTCTGCTGTGACTTAGTGAACTCCCATTTCACTCCAGCTAGATGACAAAACTGGACTAGAGGTGGCTTTTGCCAGTTTTCCCATTGCTCCTGTGCTGGTGGGACTGAGGGAGCCTTGGCCAAGGTTTGCCATGGCTCCTCACCAGCTCCTACAGGAAAGGCAGGGAATGCAGCAGGACGTGGGTGGGAGAGCTTACCACAAATGTGCTCTTTGCTAAAACTACAGCATTCACCTCGTTTTAAAATACATTGATTCACAGTCTAATGAATGCAAAAATCCTGTCTTTTTGTGGTCATTTAATCCCTCTCTCTTTTTTGGGTTTTCCCCCTTTGTTCTTCTAGAATATTTGAAGAAGAAGCAACTCAGGAGGGAAGTCTCTGAGGCCTACAAAAGACTGAAGAGCACCGTAGACAAATGCCTGTCCATGAGTGCCTACTCAGAAGTGAACCTCGGCAAACTCTTCACCGTCAGTATAGGAAGGTCTGTGGGAGAGTCCAGCAATGAAAGACAGTGATTGATTAAAAATGGAGGGAGGCTAGTCCCTTGTTTAACAGTAATGATCTCTTCAGCAATACTCTATTTCAGTATGTACAATGATGTTTTAATAATCTTGTCTCTTTGGAGAAGGAAAAATGGGAGATGAAAACAGGATGTATGGTTCTCATGGATATGAAGTATTCAAGGTGTTTTTAATCTTCCTTTCTGTTCTTCATTGAGAAACCAGGGTTATTAAAATATGGAGTAGTTGATTTTTGCAATATTTTTTGTTGTGTATTTAGACCTATGAGGGAAAAGGGGGTGGGGGAATTGCTGCTTTAATTGGATAATTCCCAGTGAGAGTTGCTGGAATGTAAGTGATCCTAGACTTTGCTCCAGGGTATTTACTAGAGGTGCTGTCAGGAAGAGAGGTTAGTAGAGGTCTCAGTAGGAGCACTAATGTTTTGCCTTTTCACGGTTTATCTTCTTCCTGATCATAAACATACCAATTAAAAACAATACTAAACCTAAATGCATTTAAATGTCCTATTACCTTCTGAACAGAGGTAGGGATGCTTTACTTTGAAATTCATTAAAGAATGACTGAAACATGGAGGTGCTAAAAATAGGGACCATTTTTTTATTAGGAGTCTTTCCAAGCATCTTTAAGCACAGTATTTTGCCACATTGAAAATTTCTGTGTGGATGTAAAGACCAAAAAGGATGAACAAAACCCGTTTCACACATAGAGAGGATATAAATGTGTTTCATTTCAAAATATTTGAAAGTAAGCAATTGATAGGGAAAAATATTTTTGGGATGGTATTGTAACCAATAACAGGGGAATGGAAAGCAGCAAATCATAGTTACTGTTCTGTAATAATTACTGTGTTGGAGGTTTTACAGTTTTTACAAACAAATTGTATTTTTCATTTATTTCTAATAAAATGACAAGTAGATACGACAAGAGAATAAATTTGGTACATGCTTTTGTACACAAAATATTGTACTGTGTTCACTGTTAAGTTCACAATGTGATATATTAATGTAAGGTTATAAAAATTTGTTTTTAAATCTTAAACAGTATAAAATGTAAAGTTTTTTCACACTTGAAAAAAATAAAGTTTTCTAGTAAAAGAGATTTTGATTCTATGATCTGATGCCTGAAAATAGTCCATGCTTGATCATATTGCTCTGGACTTTTCCTGGTCTTACAGAATTGCTTGTGTATCTGTTTCTAGGATGAACACCCATTAACAAAGGGAGCTTAAAGAAAAAGTAAGAGGATCAGCATAAACGTGTTGAACACTGTAGGGATACATGTGTCTGTGTTCAGAGTATTTTATGACATTCATTTGCCCCCAGAGTGGCATTTGGAAGAGGCTGTGTGTCAGTCTGGGTAGTGTCCATTTGAATATGCCGAAATAACACAATCATCTTCCCCTAGCAACTTTTGGAACTAAACCCTTTCATTTCTGCTCACATGGAATCACTACAGTGAGAAATGGAACCTATGCATCGCTGGTGTTGTCCCACCCTGGTGAGCTATCAGTCCTTCCCAATATGTTCAGTTGGGTTAATACTGCAAAACAGACTTTATTTGGAGTCTCGTCATGGAAAGAAGGTGTTGCTGCCAAGATGACGTATTGAAGTTGCAGAACTTCAAAAGATCCTGGTTTCTTGTAATTTCATGCAGGGATTTTTAGATTTTTTGTGTCCAGCCCAATTAGGATTATGAAGATATTACTGATATTAACTGGATAGAATGCCTTAGGAAAGTGAAAAGTGTGACCTTCTCATCCAAACATTAGGTATACAAATAAAATGGATAGATATGGCATAACCTGACCCTGTGGCACTTGTATGTATCTGTATAATTACAGCTGAAGAGCCTGTTAATTTGCAAGTTTAGGGATGTTTAGATTAAATGAGAGTGTTGTGGAATGAGTGTGTAGGGTGCAGCAGCAGAGTGGCCCTGCGAGGGGCTGTTCCCCCCACACACCGAGGTGGAGGAGCCCGGAGTGGCACAGCCCAGAGCCCCCACCAACCCCAGCCAGCCACACTCCGGGAGGGTTGAGGATGGGAAATGAGGGTTTTACCCCGAATGGAGGCTTTTTTTGATTCCTCTCAGCAAAGCTGGTCAGATCAGAGCTGAAGTCTTGGCAAGGAGTAAACTGGATTTTTTTCCCCTCCCCACTCCCTCTCTAATCAGCTCTGGGCACCGTGCCTTGTCTTGGCCCCTCAGAAAGGCTGGGAAACGCAAAATCAACTTTATAGCATTTAATATTAAATGGAGCTGGTAAATGCTGCGCTGTAAATAATTTGGGAAAGACTGAAGTTCGGAGGTTTGCATTCCGAGGCTGGTCTGGCCTGAATCGCTTTGCCTTCCTTTTCCTCCTCGTATCCCCCTCCCCCACCAGTGCTGTTAAAATTAAGGTTTGTGTTTATTTGTATTTATTTGCAGTTGGGGAAGAGGAGTGTTGATATATGGAGCCGGTGGCCAGGTTTCGCTGATGACATATGCGATATGAAAAAGAATTCCCATCCGCAAACACGGTGGCTGCTGTGCCAAAATCCCTCTTTTCGCCGCCAAAGGCAGTTTTCTAAGGCCGAAGCGGAGCACATCTTCCCCTTCGAATCCATCCCTGTCTTCTGCAGGGCACCTTAAATGTGCCTTAATTGAATAGTTCTCCCTCACCCTCCTTATAGCAGTTTAATAGATTAACTCATCTGTGCCAGCTTCAAATTTCAGATTAAAATTCCTTCATCCCGAAGGCAGCATTATCAGGTTGTTGGAGGCTGTTTTCAAACCTTGGTTTTGAATAGCAGCGGCTCTGCATTAATTTAACCACTAAGCTAATAAGTAGGTTTCGTTTTGTTATGCTAAGCTTTATTGCTTTTCTTTTGATCAGAATGGTGTTGTTGAGCAAAGCAGCAGACAAGGCATTCTTTGATGAGGGAATTAGCGCTCTATTCTTCCTCTATTATTCATAGCACAGTGGAATATGTAAGTACCTGAGGGTGTCAAAGGAGAGCAGGCTCTATTGCAAAGTGTTCGCCTTGTTTCTCTCAATAGCTGACTATGAGATGATAAACCGCTTAATACACTGCACTAATTGGATGAGAGCAAAAAGAGATGGGAATTAAGGCACGGCGAAAGGAGAAAGTGCTACCAGCCTTCATTCACTCTTTCACCACTTTAACAGCACCAAAGGAGGCACAAGCTTTCTATAAGCAGACTAGGGGTTTTGTGCGGAGATAAAATGAACCTGTTAGTGGATTCAGGTAATACACTAATTATTGCACAGTATAAATACCACTACTGGTTTTATAACACGGAGGTAAACTTCTTTTGAGAAGGTTATAGGATTGCTTGGCAGCAGTATAGATCCTAATAAGGGACCAGAGTAATAACCCCCTGGATTAACAAAATTGCTGCTTGCAGAAGTATGATTCGGGCTTTTACGAAGATTTCAGCAGAATGAATAAAAATGACTGAATGACATTTCTTAATGCCTAATGGCTTGATAATGATTCCCTTTTCTTTGAGGCAAAAATGTATATTTCAGGCTGCACTGTTAATAACGTCCAAGGAACAAGCCTTATTTTTCCCATAATTTTTTTTTTTTTTTTTTGCGCCTGTGGTGGGTTTTTAGGACTCAAAAATACGGCTGGGGGCGGGCGGGGTTGGGGGTGTGGGATATGAAATGCCGTGAGTGGAGGGGGGAGCTGCGGGGAAGGGTCGCGGCGGGTTCCCACGCGTGGTGCTCGCTCCAGCGGCGCTTCCCGGCCGGTGGCTCCGGGAGCCGAGGTCGCCGCGCCGCGCCGGGCCGGGCCCCCTCGATGTCCCCGTGGGCTCTTCTCCGGCCGCTGTGGAGCGCTGCCGCAATTAAACCAAATCACCCCAAAAAAAGAACCCCACACCCCAGCGCTCCGACGGCCCGTCCAGTGGCCGGGGCTTGGTCGGGGGGAAGCAGGAGTCATCAGGGCCGGGGAAGGGCCTCCGGCAGTGCGGCCGGGGGGCTTCCCGCTTTTCCTGCTCCGAGGGAGAGGCGAACGGGAGCGCTGCGCCCCCCCCCCCCCAAAAAAAAAGAGAGAAAAGAAAAAAACCATAATAATAATAATAATAATAATAATAATAATAATAATAATAATAATAATAATAGTAATAATTTTTTTTAAATTAAAAAAAAAAAAAAACGAGGAAGAAAGCCACCCGGGGTCTAATAAAGGAAAAGGGAAGAAACGGAAGTTCACCTCGAGGAGAACGAAGGGGCAGGCGCAGAGAAACTTTTGTGACCCCAAAGGTGCGGGGGTGGCCAAGCGTTCCCCAAAATTCCAGATTTTCCCCCCTCCCACCCCACTTTCGGCAGCATCAGAGCCTGGGGCTGTCCCATCCCCGCGCGTGGGGCGGCTCCCCGCCTGTGGGGTCGCTGGCACCAAGAGACGCCCCCAGAGCAGCCCGGGCTGGGGAGCTGGGGGGACACGGCACGGTGCCCCCGGCAGAGCTCGGACAGGTACGGCCGGGGGTGCCCCACCCGACCTCGCCATCCGCACATCCCCTCGCAAGCCGGGCTGCCGGCACCTCGCTTCCCCGCCGCGCCCGAGCCCCGGCCGCCGCCGCACCCCGAGCCGCGGGCGGGTCCCGGCGCTGAGGCTGGCGGGGCTCAGCCCAGCAGCGCAGCTGGCCCCACAGCCCCCGCAAGGACCAGGCTTTTTGCCTTTTTCTTTTGATCCTTTTTTTTTTTTCCTTTTTTTTTTTTTTTTGTTAAACATATATTTTTGTTTATTTTCTGAACGTGGCACTTCTCCACCGGATGGCAAGGAAAAGTGTTAACAATAACGACATTACACGAAAAAGTACTGTACCATCGCCTCTTGAGGGTTTCAGAAACCTCTACAGTTAATAAGTTAAATAAAGAGTTTGTACATAAATATTTGTCTAGGAACCCTATTATATCTACAACACAGTAAGAATCTACAGAATGACAAACTTTTACAACACTACACTGAGTGCAATTGTTTTATAACTTTTCAAATATACAAAGCTCTGTTCTTTTTTATAACAATGGTATGTACAGAATCAATAATCACAGTTTAGTGACTTAAACAGTCCATATTCTAGCAGTGTATTTCCCTTTGGTTTGATATAAAAACCTTGGTTGGTGTAGTGATAAAGAATATAACAAGAAAAAGATATACCCTTTCCCCTAAGTGCACTGGTTATCTTACAGCATCAAATTTACTTTCAGTCTGCACTGGCAGCATCCTTGGTTAGCATATGCAGTTCGTTGCAACATGTAAAATAGTTCTCCAGCGCTTCTAACTGACCAACTTAACATCCTAGGATGTTATTTTAAGAAGATGTGGGTAGCTTTCCCCCTCTCTTAGTTTCTCTATTGTTTTTTTTTTTTTCACTTTCGTAATTACAATTCTATTTCTTTCTCTTTTTTTTCTTGCCAGATAAACAGAAGGAAAAATATTTAGTGTATGAAACGCTAATATATAGTAACTTTTATTAGGGCTTTTTCTTTTTTTGCTTTTTTTTCCTACTTTTTCCCCCCGCTAATGTTCACAGAGGAAATGGACACGTCGTACATTTAAGAAATGTACCAGCCAAGGAGTTACTTATTCAGGAGGTTTTAAGTGTCGTTTCACTCGTGTGGGGGTTGATGCAAGAAGCATTCGCTTTCTCCAAGTTCCTAACTTGAGAACCTACTACAGACTCAGCTGCTGGTCCTCTTTTCTTAAAAAATCATTATTATTTTTCCCCCGTTTGGTCTTGATTCATGCTGTCTGAGGTGACCTTTATTGATTCGCGTTTTTACTCTCCTCTCCCTCTCTCTTTTTTCTCTCCCCCCTAAAAAAACCTAACCCGCACCCCGCGGACGGCAGCCGTGCCTTAGCACACCTCTTTCCCCGTGCTGCTCCCGGGGAGGATGTTGAGCTGGGTGAGCTGGGCGGCGTGTTCCTTGGCCTTCAGCCGCAGGGCGGCGATGCTGGATGCCCGCCGGTCGGCGGCGGCACTGGCCGGGTCCCCCAGCCCCGCCGAGCCCACCGCGCCCTCGGCGGCCGGCGCCGGCTGCCGCAGCAGGGCCGCGGCGCTGGAGGCGCTGCCCAGGGGGGACATAGTGGAAAAGAGCCTGCAAGAGAAGCACAGACGGCCGTCACCGCCGCGCCGGGGACCGCCGGCCCCGCACGGCCCCGCTCGCCTCCTTCCCGCCGAGCGCGGACGCGACGGGACAGAGACTCGCTGGAAATACCCCACGCCGGGCGGGCAAAAGATTTTTTCGGGGAGGAAAAAAAAAAGGGAGGAAAAATCGCTGAGCCTGGTGTCCCCGATTTGCCACAGGCAATGGCCGGGGGTTGCAGCCAGCAGGGAGGGAGATGCGCGGGGGAAACCCCCCGGTCGTGGGCAGGCAGCGCTCGGTCCCCCCGTTCCCGGACCCGTCCGCGCTCCGCCTGCCCCGGCTCCGCGAGCAGCGCTGTCGGAGCCGCCCGGCGCTGCTTGCACTTCGCCCGCGGCTCCCGCGGGAGCTCGTCCAAACGCGAACCTATGGAAGCTGCTCAGCCCCACTCATGCCCGCGGCTAAAAATCTGCCCGTGACGGTCCCCCCGTGGCCGAAGTGGCTCACGGCGCCCGGGATGTCGCGGCTTGTGTTCATCCCTAATGGCCAAATACCAGCAACCCCCGCCCCGAGCAAAGCAGAGGCCACGCGTGCACGTAGGGAAACCCGCACGGGTTTAATTTCTGCGTGGGGGCGCCGCTTTCCGCGGGCCTGCCCCTCGGGGGCCCGCCCGGCCTCCTGCCACCACCGCGGCCCGGCCGCCCCCACGGGGAACCCGCGGCCGCGCGGGAGGCGGGCGGGGGAGCCGCCTCCGCCCAATGAGCGGCCGCGGCGGAAGCACGTGACCGGCGCGGCGCCCAATCGGCGCCGGCTGCGAGGCGCTCCAAGTTCGAACGCCGGGGCAGCCGCGCGCGGCGGGTCCCGCGTGGGGCCAGGATTCCTCCGCGCGCGCGGCCCCACGCGCGATTCCCTCGCCCCCTCAGGACCCCCCGGTGGCGGTGGCGCGAGGGCGGGCGGTACCTGCCGAAGGCGGGGCTGATGAAGGCGGGGTGGCGGAACACGGCCGCGCCCAGGAAGGTGCCGAGGCCGAGCGGGGTCCCGCCGGGGGGCAGCGCCGCGGAGCCGGGGGGCGGCGGCGGCAGGCTGGGGAAGGCGGCGGCCGCGGCGGCGGCGGCGGTCCAGGCGGAGTCTAGAGCTGGGTGATGAGGAGGGAAAGGACTAGCATCAAGGTATGGACTGAGGGGGTGAGTTGCTGACAGGGGACCAGGGAAAGGCAAACCTGGGGGGTGTGTCTGAGCCCCAGCCTTTTCCCTCTTCCGCCACTTAGCCCTACGGTTCTGGAACCATACCTGAAAGCCAAAAGAAAAACCGGTTTTAATAACGCCTGCTCGCGCCCGCGGAGCGGCGAGCCCCTTCAGGAGCCCCGCACCGGGCCCACGGCGACCGATCCTCCGCCGCCCCCGAAGCGGGATCACCCCAAAAGGGGCCGGCCCGCGGGGGCCACGTGTGCCGCTGGCCCGGGCCGTGCCGACCCACGCCGGGGGCGGACACGCGGCTTTCGGTGACATCCCCGGGCACGCCGCGGGCGCTGGCTCCCGGAGGGGCGCAGCAGCTCGACACCCCCCGCACAGCTTCGCGGCAGGTCGGCGGTGCGGGCAGAGATCGGAGCGGGAGACGGCTCCCGCTGCGCTGGAGCAGCGGCATTACGATTTCCCAGGGGAGCTATGCGGGAATTATTCCGCACTCACAGCCACACCGTTACTTTTTTTTTTTTTTTTCCGTTAAAGAGCATCTTTACAAATGATATCGTTTGGGGATAGTAGATATTTTTTTCCTTCAGATTTAAAGAGAGGGGGAAAAGTCGTAATTTTATTGACGTCTGAAACGAAATAATTTGTGAGGCAACCAAAGCAGCAAATATAGATTTCAAGGCTGCCCTTTTAAGATCTATATTATGAAAGTTAGTTAGGATGCCATGGCACTGCCGTCCTTTCTCTCTCTTACCCCTGCCACAAAGCAAAAATCATAAAATAAAACTGCTTAAAGCAGGAGAGAGGTAGAGGAAAATAAACTGCATTTCAAAGAAAAAGAAAATATTCCCTTAATAACCAAGAGTGGGGCCATCACATGCACCTACAGACACAGACTTTGAGAGACGGACGTTTGTAAATCTTTTGGGGCAGGTGTGGGCAGAGTTTTTCCTGTTATGCTCGGCTTGGTAAGCTCAGTATGAGACCATTCTTTCCGGGAAGGCAGAAAGGCAGCAGCGCTGCGAGTCTCTCCGTACAGTTGTTCAGCGGGGATTGATCTCCACGCCTGCCGATCTGGGTACCCACGAAGGAGAGGCATTGTGTTCATGCAGAAGGCAACAGCCTGGCACGGAGGGAGAGTCTCTCCTCGCTAAAACTCAATTAGCAAGCTGTCCTCGCTACAATTCCCCCTTATTGAATTAATAAGTCTGAGTACACCCAAAGGTAAACGAAGGGACTCTCATAATTCATATTCACTTAATTACATCTTCTGCCATGAATAGAGGAGAAAGAAAGGGGGTGTCTTGCTGTTAAAAAAGTTATTTAACTTTCCCACGACTTGTTCCCCTGAGCTGAAAATACTGATTTGCTGTCACATCTCTGTTTGACAATGGAGAAATGTGTCAACAGAAAGGAGGGGACAAATCTCATCATTAGCCCCTCTAATGCAAGAAGCTGTTGTGTATTAAATGAGCCATATGGAATTTATTATGCTTTATCAGCGCCCGATTTTAACTGTAAAGTGATTTGCTCAGCTTCAAACCCAGAGACATCTGTTTTCTGTTGGCAATCAGGGCATCCCAATGTTTATCGTCTCTTTGGTTATGAGACCCGGGTTGGGAAATGCACTCTGGTATGGGGCGGCAAACACCTTTAATAGCATTGCACTCACTCACTATTAGATCAATGCAGGCTTATTGCTATCAAAAATGGGAAATCAAATAGCATTAGCCAGCTCCTTGTGCAGGCGGAGAGGAAATCAAACAACATTTCGCCTTCAAATGGCCCTGTTTGTTCTAGCACTAAGTGGGCTTTTATGAAGCCCGATTGGAGATTTGATGGCAGCCAAATACCCGACTTGCGGCCGAGCGGGTTTCTAACAACCGAAACGGGAGCCCTGAGTTTTAATCACACGGGGATTCGCCAACCGATGGCTCGGCCCTGGCGGGGCCGGGGCGCCGCCGAGGAGGGTCGGGCCACCCTTCCCCTGCGCGCCGCCGAGGGACCAGCCGGTCTCGGTCCCGCCGCTGCCACTCACCTGCACTCGGGCTTCTGTCAGATCGAGCCTCATGGCCAGCTCCTCCCTGGGGGAGACACAGACGCTGCCGTCAGCCCGGGGCACCTCGAGTCGCCCGCGCCCGAAATGCTGGTGCCCGAGGCGAGCGGGGCCGGGCCGCGGGCGAAGACCGCCCGTCGCCGCCCTCGGCCCGGCTCCGGACCGCCGAGCTGGGCGCCTCTCAGGACTCAAGGGTTTTGGCATGCCCTCCCCGCCGCTCCCCAAATTCGGCCGGTTCTAGCCGCAGCTGCCGTGTGAGGGACGGCAGCCGGGAAGCTCCACACGGAGGTTCACATTGTCACAATTAAAGCAAATCGGAAAACACTAAGGCACTGGAAAATGTCTCATCAACTCCGTGTCCCAGACAGGAGCATTCCCAGCGTAACTGGGACCCTGCCGCGGCCGGAGCCCCGCGCCTTCAGGGCGTGAAAAACCCTGGAGCAAAACCCAAAGGGGTAAAAAAACACCAACGAAAAATGTGCTGTATGTCCATACACAGCCCGGACGGCCGCTCCCGGAGCCGGGGCCCGGCAGCGCCCCGAGGTGAGCCCCGCGGGCGATGCGCGGCTCCGAGATCCAGGGAAAAAAAAAAGCCCCCGTGAACACTCCTGTTCCAACGCTACCCCCGACGCCCCAGCCCCCGGAAAAACAAACGAGAAACCGGGAGGATCTTCGTGATCGAAAAGTGCGACTCTGGGGACTCGACCCCCTTCAAGCCTTAAGGCGGGAGGGGTTTGCTGCAATTTTCGGGCAGCGCGGGGAGAGCGCTGGCGGCTCTGCCTCTCTCCCTCCTGCACTTCCCGCAGGGGAGCCGCTGGCCAGACCTGCCACCACCTAGGCTCCCATTTTCAACGAGAAAATGTCCCCGGAAAATGCGGACAGAGCCGGGCTGGGCCCCGCCGGGCTCCTTGGGGGCAACTCCGGGCACCTAGAGGCCCCGACGTGCCGGGCTGGTATTTTTAGGCAGCGGCGCTTTGATCTCTGCTGCTGCCGGGGCTTCCCCGGGCCGGGCTCCAGCCCACGAGCAGCGCGTAACTGATCCCGGCACGACCGCAGTGAGAGAAGGGGTGGGCAGCGGATAAAAATAGCCGCCGGCGGTGGCCTTCAGGCGGCCTGCCCGGGCTCTGCTGGCCCTGGGTCCCCCCGGAGCCCGGCCCTGTTCCCCGTCTCCTCTCTGCCCGGGAGTACCCGAGGCAGGATTCACCGCCGAGAGCGGTTTGGAGGCGGGGGTGAAGCACACTGCGGCCCCGTCCCGTCCCCCCGGGATTCGCTCACTCCGCGCTCGGCCGGAGTCCCGGCGCCGGTACCTGGTGAAGACGTCGGGGTAGTGGGTTTTCTGGAAGGCCCTCTCCAGCTCCTCCAGCTGGTAGCTAGTGAAGGTGGTACGATAGCGGCGCTGCTTCCTCTTGAGCAGCCCCTCCTCGGAGTCGCTGCCAGCCGAGAGGCAGACGCTCTCCTCGCCGTCCTTGCCCTCGCCGTCCTCGGGGTGCAGCAGCAGCTCCTCCTTGGGGGACAGATCCCCGCCCTCCGCCCCGGGGGCCGCGGTGGCACTCCGGCGGGCATCCTTCAGCAGCCCCCCGCCGTCCTCGCCCAGCAGCTCCTCCTCCTCATCGTCCTCCAGCTCCTCTTCCTCCTCGTCCTCCTCCTCCTCCAGCATCTCTTCGTCCTCTTCCTCCTCTTCCTCCTCCGCGGCCGGCGCGGCAGGGCCCGGCCGTTCCTCGACGTGCACGGTGGGGCTGCCCAGCTCGTCCCTGGCGGGCGGCGGCGCCACGAAGGGCGCGTTCTCACGGTAGCTTTTGCTGCGGCTGATGCTGACCTGGGGCGCTTGGCTGATCTTCAGCGTGTCCCACGGGGCGGCGGCGGGCACGGGGCCCGCGCCCCCCTCCGGTCGCCCCTCCGGCCGGTCCCCCCGTGGCCCTGCCGCCCGAGGCGGCAGCAGCCGGCCCCCGCCAGGCCCGTAGAGCCGGCGCAGTTTGGGAGGAAGGTGCAGCTCGGCCGGCTCGAAGGGGGGACTGCCCTTAGGGGACCCTGAGCCATGAAAGTGGCGTAGACGGCCGCAGCAGTCGGACGGAGCGGGCAGGCGTGGTGGGGAGAAGGGTGCGGAGGAAAGAAAGAAAGGAAGGAAGAGAGAAGGAGAGACACGGTCAGTAGGAGCTGTGCGAATAGAGCCCAGTCCCTCAGCCATCCTTCGTGCACGGGTTTCCACCCCTACCCTGTCCCTCAGGCCGGCCATGACCCGCGCTGCTGCTCCCAGCCTGAGAAGAAATTCCTCCCGGCCGCTGAGTCCGGCCCAGCGCCCCATTCAGGGCCGGGACAGGCTGCGGGGGCTCTGGCAGCCCCGGGCCTGGGCCGGCACGTCTCCGGCAGCGGTCAGCGCCGGACCCCATCCCACATGGCGGGGCAGCGCTGGTCCCATTGCGTCCGCCCGGCGGCCCCGGATTCCTCCGCTGGCTTTTTTTTTTTTTGTTTTGTTCCCCGCCTCCTATAACCTTCCTCCCTCTCCCCAAGTCTGGTTTTGGCTTTGGAGAAAAGAATCCCGCTCGCCGGTGTACGCCGGGAAAAGCGGGAGCGAGGCCGCCCAAGGGAGCTGCCCATCCGCGTTCCCCGCGGCTCCGGAGGGGGCTGCTCCCAACTTGGGGCGGGGGGCGGCGGCTGCCGGGGCCCGTTATCACCGCCCGGGCTGCTACCGGGCGCGGCCCCGGCTCGCTCGCTGAAACCCGTTACAGGTTTAATGCGAACGGGCGAGGCTTTCCCCTACGCAGATCACATCTCGCACCGATTTATTCTGGCTTTAAAAATTACACCTATATCGAAAGCAAGAGCAGCCTAAAGCGCCGGTACCCGACCCTCAGGGAAAGAATTGTGAGGAATTCCGGGCACGGCTCCGGCCGCGCTTCCTGGCAGCAGAGCAGCTGCTAACGAGCACGGTAACGGGATAACAGCGACCGCGGCTCCGAGGCGGCGCCGGCCGTGCGGTGCAGGCGGGGAGTGGGGCAGAGGCCGAGCTGCGGGCTGTGCAGGGAAGGGGGGACACACAGCCGGGCCTGCCCGACGCCGGGGAAAAGACGAGACGAGAGGGATGGGATGGTGGGGCTTACCTTGCGCGGCCTTGTCGGTGTCGGGACGGGCGGCGATGGCAGGCAGGGTGGGTGCGGTACCGAGCAGCCTCACCTTGCAGGGGCTCCGCCGGCCCAGGATGCTGTCGATGCAGTAGGAGGACAGCAAAGTTGGCGATTTACTTTTGCACTCGGGGCGCTCGGCGCAGCTCTCCTCCGGGTAGGGGCCGCTCATGGCGGCGGCAGAGGGGCCGAGCCGTGGGGCCGGGGCGGGAGCGGCGGCGCGGACGCCCCCGCGGCGCTGCCCGGTGCCGCCGGGACGCCCGTCACGGGGGGAGTGAGCGGCGGCCGCGGCGCTCTTGAGTCCCCTCGGCTCCACGTGCGGGCAGCCGCCCCCTGATTGGCTCCCGCCGGAGGCCGGGCGGCCGCCGACAGACGGCGCCCGGCAAAGCCCGGCTCGGACCGCCCCGGATCGGCGCCCGCCCCGAGTCGCCGCGCTGCCCCCCGCCCCGCCCCTCCCGCCACGCTCCGCCCCCGCTCCGTGGGGGCGGTGGCCGGCGGAGACCCGCTCGGGGTCGGGGGAGCCGTCGGGGGTGTCCGGGATGGGCGGCGGCGGAGTTCCCGTGGCACGCCTTGCCCCGTTCCCGCTACTCCGCCCCGACGGCGGCCCGCTCCCCGCCCGCCTCTTCGCTAGCCCCCGGCAATTCCCGGGCGGGATGGCGTGGGCGGCGCAGGGGGATCCGCGCCGTGTTTTCCCGCGGGCAGCTCTCGCCCGCCCGCCCGCCCGGCGCGGTGCTGCGCAGGGCCGCGCGCTCGCCGCGCTCGCCGCCGGTGTTTGAAATGCGGGTCCGCGCTCGGGGCTCTCTGTGACAGCACCTGCGCAGCGCCTGCAGCGGCGACGGCGCGGCGGGGCCCGACCCAGCGGAATGGGGGAGCCGGGAACAGCTTTCGCCGGGCCGGGCAGGGCGCGCAGCCCGGTGCGGTGCTGTCCGGCAGCCCCCTCCCTGCCCTGACAGCCTCCCTCTTTCTCCACACACTTATCTCCCCTCCGCTGGCGCTTTCCACGCCGCTTCGGGGCCGGAAGACCTCTGACTGTTTTTTGTGCTCCCTTTCCCTTCCCTGTTGGGCAGTCAAAAGTTGAGGTTCCCTGTCTGGTCACTTTGGGCTCACTTTTGATGGGCACGGTACAGCTGCCCGTCCCCGCTCACGTGTGCGCTCCTGATTCCCGGATTCCCGCAAGCACAAACACGTCGAGGAAACTGCTTCCCGTCACCACAAATAACCCATGCTCTCGTTCGGGTGATGGCCAGCCCCGAGCACCGAAGCGGAGACAGTCTCATTTTCTTGTTCGTGCCACAGTTCCCGTGCAGAACTGACGTCTCCTAATTAACCAGAGAGAATTAAGAGAAA
The DNA here is from genome assembly GCA_037013685.1 of Acridotheres tristis. Taxonomy (NCBI): domain Eukaryota; kingdom Metazoa; phylum Chordata; class Aves; order Passeriformes; family Sturnidae; genus Acridotheres; species Acridotheres tristis. The sequence continues at coordinate 102,121,321 of CM072884.1, forward strand.
AGATAAGCAAGTGCGTGCTTGTGTCCGTGCTGGCGTGGGCTCAGAGCCGCTCTGGCTGTGTCCATGCCCTTGTGCGCACACGCGCACACTTCCAAGCTCTAAAGGTGCGTGCGCGGGGACAAACGTTATACCCAGAGCTGTCTCCTCCCTGGGAGCGGGGCCCCTCAGGGCTCCTACTCCTCATTCATCCCTCCTCGTTTCCCCCTGATCCTCAGGCCGGGGCCATGCCAGCCCCGACGTGCGTGGCCGGTGGGTCCCACCATCCACAGCGGGGCGGCCCCAGTCCGGCCTGGCTTTGCAGGGCGCTCCTGGGCCGGGTACGTAAAGCTGCTGTTTGCAGCCGGTGCTCAGCTCTAGGGAGAGTTTGCCGTCCTCGGCACGAATGGCAATTAGTTCATTAACCCAGTAACTGCAAAAGAGCCACCCCAGATCCCAAAACAACAAACAAACAAACAAACAAACAAAAAAAGAGACAGGAAGACCCAAGGGTGCCCTTGGCCAAGCTTGGCGAGCAGAGGAGGTGCCGCCTCTTGCTCTCGCCCTGGCGGTGCCGGGATGCTCCACCGGGACTTTCCCACCGAGCTTGCCCGGGAGAAGCTCCGCGGAGCCGCGGATACGACAGGACCAGGAGCGGCGCTCCAGCTGCCGGGGAGGCTGGCCCGCATCTGCCTTCACTTCGCTGTCTCGCCGGCTAAGCCGTGCGGGCGAGCAGGGACACCGCGAGTGGCAGAGCAGGGACGGGCAGAGCTGCCGCCGCTACCTGCCCGAGATGGGGGGAACTCGAACCCACCGCTGCACAGGCGACAGCGCCTTCGGCGCGGCATCTGCGAGGGCTTCAGCAGCACTGAGACCCTCCGGCGGCTGCCGGCGGTGCGAGCCGGGGCTGCGGCGGGAGGGAGCTCGAGGCTGTCGGGGACGGACGGAGCGCAGGGAGCCCTGCTGCGGCCTTCCAGCCGTCTGCAGTTTGTTCTCACTCCTTTCCCGCCCCGGTGCCTGTTCCCGGGTCTGGTCGGGGGGCCTCCCCTGCCCCTCTTTCCGGCTCCCCGGCGGGCCCTGCCGGAGGAAACGCGGCCCCGGCTGGCCCAGGGCGCGGGGCGGGCCCGCAGCACTCCCGTTCGCAGTGAAAATGCTTTGAGATAGGAGCTCTCCTCTGCCAAGTCACTTTGTTGCTTTATTTATTTTTTTTAAACAAACTTTTAGTCATTTGTGGCCTCTCCCTCGCCTTCTTTTCTTCCCTTCCCCCTGCAACCTGCTAATTTAACACTGGAGCGCGTTATGGCAGTGTTACAGAGAGAGAACGAGAGAGAGAAAACAACAATACTGCAATGATCCAAATGATACAGTAGAATTATAGCAATTATAGTTCTGCTCGGAGAAGAAAACCTTGCTGAGCTCAGCCAAACAAACTGATACCTTGTACGGATAACAAGCCCGGGGACTGACAGCCGGTGCTGAGAGAGGCAGGAGGGCACAAACGGAAATATTTGCCTTTTCACTCCAGCCTACATTAACACCTTCGGCTGCCGCTGCCAGAACAATTTCTGCTCCGGCTCCTCGCACCAGGGGCCCCCGCGATGAGTTTCTCCCCAGGGACCGGCCTCCGATCCTACCCGCGCCCGGCTCCGCTCGGGCCCTGCCGGGAAGGAGCGGTCGGAGCGCTGACGTTGCCGGGACCGGTGCTGCCGGCCGCCCGCCCTCTCTGCAAACACCCATTCCCACCGCAGGGGCGAGGGCGGTGCGTCCCGGCGCGCACCCCTGGAGCCCTCCGGCCCGCCCCGGCCCGGGGTGTCCCTCGCCCGTTTCCCCTCCGAGCGGGCGGCCCCGGCGGGGGCGATGCCCGCCCCGCTTCGCTTCGAAGCGTGGGGCAGAGCCGCGGCTCTCGGCGCTGCTCCGCCTGGCCGCGCAGCGGGGCAGGGTGACCGCGGCCGCCCGGGACCACCGCCCGACGGCTGCCCGTGGCGGCTGCAGCACCAGCACATACACTTCTCCCGGACCTGCCCAGGCGGCCTGGGGACGGCGTTTGCCATGGGGGTTTGAGCTTGTTACAGCTTTTCCCTGGTCATCTTTCTTTGGCGTTACACCGAGCCCCGCCGTTGGGACCGCTCCCCCCCGAAATCATCCTTGCGAGGGGACGTGGCTACAAAATGGCAGTTCGCTGTCAGGCTTCGGGAAAGGTGTTTGATCTAAGGGCGGAGACAGGGCTAAGCTCTGTTTCAGACGTTGTGGTTGGAGATGTGCACGATCGGTTCAAGACTAGGTGAGAAATTGTGTTCACCTCGCCCGGAATAGCGTCTGCCTCGGCTGGGGAGGATTTGCCCTCACTGCGGCGGCCACCGCCGACACAAGGCTGTGACCCATCGACTGAGCACACGGCAGCTTTTAGTCCGTGGGCAGTTTGTACCCATCCCGTCCCCGACGCATCCCGCAATCCTCATTACGAGCTGCTGAAGTGGGGAACCCCTCCGGTGGGTTCCCGCTCCCTGCCAGCCCTGCGCATGGGTGGAGCCGTAGCGGTGGACGGAGCCCATCCCCAGGCTTTTGCACAAGCTGGTTGTTGTTTATTTTTTACTCTCTTTGCAATGGAGAAGAAAACGATAACAACTACTTAAAATCCCGATTTACCACTCCCTACTATAGATATCACAATTTGATTTATCACTGTCTACTTTATGCGGGAAAAAAGGCTCGTATAGAAGCTGTCTGTAGGGAGGTACAGAAACTGTATTTTCTCTGCCTGGCCTCTCAGCTCTTCGCCGTAATTTCCTCCCCGTTCCTCGACGTGTATGGCGCCCTGGCCCCGTGCTCCCCCTGTCTCTGTGCTGTGGGAGCCACAGCACCCGGGTAACCCAGGGTCAGCCGCAGGGAGCGTCGGAGTCTGAAGAGCCCCACACCCGAGCGCGCAGGAGGTTGAAATACAGGAGACCATTGGTCTTCAAGAGATGTAGTTTAGTCTCATTCCTCCGCCCAGCACAGCCCCCTCTCCTCCCCCCTCTAAGTGTTCAGGACTATGGTCCTGTAAACAAAAGCAGTACAGCTGGGCATTAAGGAAGGCGGGATGCCTTGATACCCGGCGGTGGAGAAATGTATGATGCCGTTTTGATGTCATGAACTGGCACATGATTCCCCTTGTGAGCCTCACAGCATTGTATCTCAATCCATATTCACGATATATTTTTCAGTTTTATGGACAGTACTGTTCTGAAACCTTTTCTAGGCACAGCTTTTACTTTGCACAGTTCAACCCTGAGCTGTGGGGATGGGTGGTTGCCCTTGATTGCAACCACCAGAACTACTCAGTTCTTCTGCTAGAGTCTTGTGAAACACTTAAAAAATTGTCTAATACCCTACAGACAATCATGCGGGATCTCAGAACAGCTGCACATCCCCTATAGCCGCGATCAGACAGCTGGGGGAGAACCAGCTTCTCTTTGCGTCCCCCGGGGCTTTGACAAGTCACTGGTCACCTGAATACACTTCAGGGTTCAATGGCTTAACAACCTTCTCTTTTCAGGTAAGATACCTATTATCCCATCACTGCAGATTGACAACTTAAACACTGGGTAATCCATACCCAGCAGCTATCACTAGGGCACTGCACCAAAATCTCCTTGCAAAATGATGTTGGACTTCAGCACGTTTGAATTCACATCCAAGAGAAAAACTCATTTTGCAAGTATTGCGGCTTTTTGGACTCACATCACCATTTTCACCAGACTTCAGCCTATTCCCCTGGACCTGAGGCTGCAGCACCTGCCCATGGGGTGAGTTGGGAGAGCCCTGTGCACCAGGTGTCAGTGCAGGTCACAGCTAGCTGGACTGTCTGGCGACTTGCAGTGCCGCTCTTTTCTGCCTGTGAAAGCAGCCCCAGCTTTTCTTGCTCACTTTGGTTTCAGTGCAAGCGCAGGGAGCAATTTCAGTAATAGTTGGCATCTGGACAGAGATTTGACATCACCAGTGGTGGTGAAAAAATTATTTAGAAACTTCAGATTTAGCCCATGTCTATGTGTAGGCAAAATCTGAGCCACATTCCATAAGGTAATTTTTAAAAAGTATTTTCTCAATTATTTTTATTCAGTTGTAATTATTTTTTAATCATTTAGATTACTCTTCTGTTAACATGGGTTTCACTACAGACAGAGGACAACACTTAATTTAGGTGAACATGCCTCATCTTTACTTCTCTTCTGCTTCTACCCATATCTGGTAATGCAAAACTTCTTCCCTTCTGCTCCGGAAGCATTCCCAGCTCATTTTTGGGTTGACCCTTTTCTGCATGGCTATGAGACAGAACAGGTCTGCAGTGATGTCTCTGACTAATGCTGTCACCTACCATAACACTGTTAGATTTAGTTACTGTATTTAACTTATTCCTTGAGCCTAGTCACCAAACAAGTACTCCTGGAAATACTTTGAAAAAACAGATCTGGGCACACAGCTTGGCAGTACAATCTCTCCACAGCCAGCTCTCCCTCCCGGAGACCATGTGCCTGCCTCTCATTTGTGACTCAGGTTTGCCTTTGGGGACAGAGGTGTGTGTGTCCTTTGCTGACATGCCATCATCCCCAGGTCGCTAACCTTATTGGTACATCACAGCTCTCTTTTTTGTTTGGTTTGGTTTTTTTGTTCCTAAATGCTTGGCTTCATTAAATCCTGTCAGGACTGGCAGTTTGCTACTTGAAACTGGGATGCTGTCAATACTGTGTCTCTCTATTTTGCCAGCTTCCCATCCCATCCCATCCCATCCCATCCCATCCCATCCCATCCCATCCCATCCCATCCCATCCCATCCCATCCCATCCCATCCCATCCCATCCCATCCCATCATCATCTTGGGTCCTCAGAGTCCCTCAAAGGCCTTTTCTAGTCTTTTAGATTTACTCAGGAGTCTCCTGCCTTTCACATGTTTTCCTCTCCCTCCCATTTCCATGTATGTCTTTTTCCCACGATCTCAGCCTTCCCACACCTCCACAAGCTCTGGCTGTCCCTGCTGATTGCAGTGATGTTTCTGCAAGGAGATGGATTCCCTAGCACTGTGTGGATTTAAATCAAGACCACTCCTTTTCTGGAAGACCTATTTTCACCTAATGTATATGTTTTGTCCAAATATAAGACGAACTAGGTGGAGCTCTGTGTCCTACAGCCCCCTATGACTGCATCTTACAGGAGGTTGGGTGATGGAGTGAAATATGGATCTTCTGAACCTAGAACATCCTTAGATAAAATCCCAAGTAGCTTTCTCACAGTAAGCCTTAGAAACTCAGTGAAATTATTCATGCATTAGGGTGCAGTGGTCTAAAAAAATTAAAAAGATGATCATAGGCTTATTTAATGTTATACCTTCTGTATTATTTTCTTTTGTATGTGCTGACTAGAACTGAGCAAAGGCTTCATAACAAATAATTTATTTGTCAAACGTATTCTCTTCTCCTGCTCGTGGAATATCCATGAGCAAGAGCATTGTTTTCTCAAATGTATTTATCTAAAATGCTCCAGTGGTTCCTTTAAATGAATAACAGAAGAGCTTGCCTGCAAATGGTTTCTGTTGTTTAGCTGTACTTGGGCAAATAAACCTCCTGGTATCAACTGCTTTGCCCGCCTGTTGCGCCAGCAACACCCCGGTTGTGCAAATAGGGTGTGAGGAGTGTCTGTGTGTGTGAATGCAACAGCTGGGCTACCTCAGCTCCTCCGTGGGCAACCCTCACTCAGCCCGGGCTCTTCACAGGCACTCGGACCGCTGAAATGCGACCGCTCTACTCACTGCAGAAGGGGTGTGAACGCTGCTGAAAAGCAAAGCCATTAAAAATTCAAATGAGCGTTCGATGAGCAAAGGACAATGTTGCACCCTCTCTGACTATCTCCGGTGTGACCTTCATGTGGTGCTGTGTTCTATTTCAGTAAATGCAGCCGCACAGGGGCAGAGCAGGAAGCAGAATGATCCGGGGAAGGGCATGAGTTGGTGCTGATCTGGCATTTCACTGCTCAGGAGATGTTATCCATAAGAGCAGGGTGTTTTAATCCAGAAGCATGGCTGAAGTGAAATGGAATAATAGAGGGAAGAGAGCAAACTGTCTGTGAAGCTTGGTTGGACTATTCCACTCAAAAAATCTAACCTTAAAACCATATTTATTATTACTATTTTCTATGTCAGTGGGCACCATTGCATCTGGCTGTCATTTAGGGTCACCACTATCTCACAGAGATTTTTTAAAAACGTTTTTGGTAAAGAAAAATCTGCATTTCACAGAAAGGAATGGGCATTTTTCCTGGGAACAGGCTGATGCTCGTGGATGCATGGAGAAAATTCTTTAGTGGCTGTCTGTCAGTGCTTCTCATGGCTTTTTTTGGTGTTGGCCCCTTTATATGGAGCATCCCTGCTATCAATCAACGCTGAACGCTGCTAAAGGATCTATTCTGATATAGCATCCGTGTTTATCTGTTTAACATTCCGCATCTCCTTCAATGCAAGTGTCGTGCTCTGCAGGAAAGGGATGTGTTATGGATATAAACTGTGTTGTGTAAGTGCTGAGGTGTGGATGAATCTGCTGTCTCCCAGGTTTACACCACTGAGAGCAGCACAGACCAGAGATCTCCCAAACTGCACTGAGGACAATCCATCACACACAACAAAGCCTATAGAGCTGAATAGATGGAAGAGTTTCTACCAAGGCACCCAAATCAGGCACAGTTTACATTTGTCAAGGAGATTTGAGTGGGAAGACAAAAATGAGGAAAAGCTGCTGTTCTTGAAAATGATTAAGAATGGAGATTCTTACAAGTATCTGTGCTAACACTAGTTATGCTCTTGAAGAACATAGATAGCTGGGGCCTTGGGTGTGCATGACATTGTAGAAAACTATTAACAGTCTGGTAGTCTTCCTTCCAAATTCAAAGGGCTTTATCTTATTGGTAAAAAAAATCAATCTGCCTGTGAATTGGCTCAGCAATTCCAACAGCTGCAACTTGTTGGAATGCTGATTTGAAGTTTTCAATTAAAAGATAAAATAAAATAAAGGAGTGTATGTTTTAAGATTTCCCCTTCATATGCAATTCTCAGAAGCTTCTATAGATATATATTTCCATTCATATGCATGAATTATAAAATCTTGAAGTCACTGCGTGTAAGTCATTGTTTGGAATCAATGTGCTTTCTTGTTTTTTTTAGCCTTTTATCAAACCTTGAAAAAGCCTTGTCACTTACAGAACTCACCTATTATTTCTATTCTTGAAATTTAAAAATAATATTATGGAGCCACAGAAAACTAATTTTAAACAAAAAACGTTGGATTTAACAAAATTATTGTTCCTGTTTTGTAACCCTAACATAGAACCTTTCATTCCTCCAGTAAATGGGGTTTTCTCATGAGCAAAACCACATTTGTATGCCGGCTTTTGTGTTAAAAACCCAGGCAATTGATAAAGACTTTGGCTGGGCTCTAAGGTGAGTCAGGGGCTACTTGAGAAGCCTGGTTGCTTCCTTCAGCAGAGAATGTGCTATCATCTGGTTTGAATAGCAGTGCTGGGGAAAATCTCAGTTTTCTTCTCTGTGAACAAGAACTAGAAGGGATGGTTTGGCTTTATTCTGTTTCAGGTTTTATTTTGTTTGTGTTTTAATATTTCCAAAATGTCTGAAGGGCTCTGGATGTCCATGAGGTTTCTAAAACTGAACAAGGCTTCTGATTTTTAAAACTTTCTGTGCCAGAGGTTTCCCGTGGGCCCATCACTCAGAAGAGGATCAGCACATGTCCTCCTGAAGAATAAATTTGCCATTATTTACACTCACTTTAATTCCTTATCCCATAAAAGGGCTCCATTTTAATATTTTTTGGAGGGGGACAAAGAAAGCAACGGATAAAGGAATCTTCAAGACCTTCAAAACAGGTGGATTCTGACCTGCAGGATGGCAGACAGAAACCTTTGTTATTTCGTTGTTTTTTTTTTTCCTGCAGTACATAGCAGGAAGACAAACTGGTGATCAGGCAGGGAACAGAACCAGACAGAGGGCATTTTGTATGCTTTCCCTCATTTTTGCAAAAGAAAACAAAAGGAACAGGTGAACAGAACCATAAAGTGCTATGAATAAGAATAAGAATAAGAATAAGAATAAGAATAAGAATAAGAATTACAACAATAAGGACTTAGGAACCTTCTCATTTCTGACAAGTGCAGAATGGATCCAAAGGTAACCTAATGAGTTGTGTGTAAGGATTACCACTTAGAAAAGTGAGGCCAGATCAAACCCCATATGATTCAATGGAAACAAAGCTATGATTTGGTAGGAAAAAGCAAATCAGGTTTGTATTCAGGTTCTGGTTGAAGAAAAAATCAATTTTCTGTCACTGTGAGCTCTTTGACTTACCTAAAAGCTATGCAGAACTCAATATGCTTCATAATCTGGGATTTCTTTGGGAATGTCTAAATGATGTAGGATGCCATGAAAACTCTTGTTTTCATCAGCGCTTTTAGGAAACCAAATCCATGTGAATATCAGTAGAATTTGGTGGGTGTCACTTTGGAAACAGAATGGACTTTGCTGTATCTTCTGGGCATGTTTATTCTGTGTATTTAAGAACAAATTGAGGTTGATTCAGAAGGTCCAGGAACATGGCTCCAGAGACTTGTCCTTGATCATCCATTCTTTCTGGAGTCTCCTCAGAGGAAAAGCATACTGGATACTTTAAAAAATATCAGCATCTTTAAAGCAGAGCTCAAATACTGTAAATATCATCATAAATTCCAACTATATTTATGGGAAAAAAGCTGATCTCTCTAAGTTTCTATTTAAATTTTAATGTTCTCATGTATTGCATATGCCCTGAAATGTGTTTTCCCCACCTGCTGTTTTCAGACCAACAAATTCACAGTTTGAGACCCTCAGCTGCACCACAAGGCCTTTATTCTTTCACAGCTTCCCAAAGAAATCCTTGGGCTCCTGATGGGGGAAGGACCCTGGTCTCTGACCCTGTGGCACCATGCAGCATTGAGTTGGAAGTCAGTGACTTTGAGCTGCACAAGTGGAGAAAAAGTCGCAGCAACTCCCACAGCCCTTTGCAAAATGGTTGGATGGAAATTATTCTGAAAAAAGATAACATTGGTAACATTGCCAGATGCTTACTGAATATGCAAGGAATCATCTGGATGGCTTCTGGCTCAGGTAAAAAACTGCTTTGTGTGGCTCATATGTGTTAAGCCAATTAGTTGCATGTAGACACGGAGACCTTGGTCAAAGACTGTGCAAGAAAGAATTTAACCCAGAGAAATCAAGGTTGACGACAGCTGTAGCAACTCTTCTTGAAGAGCCAGCTGGTCCATGGAGTACCAAAACCTGCTGACAACAAATCTCCAAAAGCAGCATTTCTGTTTGAAGGCAGCACATTGCACCAGAAGGGCACAAAATGTGGCAGAGATGACATCCTCTCCTCACATCACCGTCACCACTGCACATCAGCACAGCCCCGTGTCACAGCACGCAGGGAGCTCCAGGGTGGCATTCAGTTTAAGCTTCACATCTATTGGCTTTCTTCTCAGCCCCTTGTGAGCATCATTTGCTTCAGATACCAGATCTACTAATGATTTTTTTTTCCCTCCCTCTTGCTCACACTTTAATTGCAGGGTATATGTAATACCCTTAGGAATAGCTATTGCCACCTGTATTATTATTTATGCTGTGAGAACGAAGCTTGTGGCAATATATTTATTAACACTGTGCCCTGGAATCACATGAGTTAACAGCTTAATCCTGTGATTGTAAACACTTTTCTCTACATGTTCAAGCACCATCCAGGTTTTTTAACTTAGCACTGGGAATTTGAGAGCATGAGCAGGTCATAATTTTTTGAGAAAATCTACTCTTTACCAAAAGAAAAAAAATAAATCTCATAACAAAAAAGTGATTTATCCTTCTAATAGTACTGCTCTACTAAGCAATAATGCCTTTTGCAAAAGAAAGAGTTAAACAAAACATTTATGCAGTATAAACTTTGCTCCTTAGCATTAAAATGCACTTTATTCATACTGTAGATTTCTCTTCCAGCCACGGCTATTGTTTGTCACTAACAGCTAGCTTTTGTGAAGTTAATAAATGTGCATAATAAGGACATAAAGGTATGGAGAAGTAATACTGTAATCCTTTTGTTTGGATAATCAGTCTAATGTATGCAAATTAAACCTTATTAGTACTAGGGTTTTGTGTCTGCTTATCAAAATGTGCCATTTTCATGAAAATTGGAAGTCCATTATATAAAGTTATTATTAACAATCATTTAGGAATTATATACGGTATGCAAATTAAAGTTGATTACAACTAATTAAGGGCTTTCTTTGTTATTTGACCTTGTCTGCTTTTTATGTAAATATGTTTCTTTTGGTCTGGCATATTTTTAGACTCAGAAAAGTATATTAAGACAAGTTACATTATGTATTTTTAATATATTTTTGTATTGCATAGAAATCCCCTTGCTATTGTTTAAGAGCCTGGTTTCACTCTGGGCTGTTCTGAGTGACGATATGTAGACATGTGTGCCTTGCAGTTTTAGGATGGCTCTGTGAGATGGACCAGGAGTGGAACTGTAGGAACACGCTTCCAAGACCCTCCAATGATTTAAGGAAAAATGAAAAAAAAAAAAAAAAACCTCCTGTGAAATATAAACAGCTGTCATGCCAGAGTAGCCTTTGTTCTACCAGTTATTGAACTGGATAAGCCTTAGTTTAGTGGCTCCAGACACAGCTAAGTAACAAATGATTGGTCCCTACTTGCGAGGTACATTGCAGAACTTAATCGCTTGCTCGCTTCCCCATGACCACTGATCTCAGGATAAAAGACTTTTAACACAACCAACACAGCGAGCTGAGCAACAGCAGCCTCTGGGAACTTTTGTGTACCTGTCAAAATCTAGGAAGGCTCAACATTAAGTGAAATGAAAAAAATCTCCTGAAGAAAACTTAGGTGAGCTGAATAATATTTCTATTAAAAACAGCAGCAGCATGTAATGCAATTTTAATGTGTTTTCTACCTAGACAAGAAACCTGCCATGTAAGCCAGTCACCAGTGTGGAGACAGGGGATGGCATATTTTGTGGTGTGTCAGAAAGAGACATGTAATCAATATCTTCACACCTTCCAGTGTCAGTAAAACATGCAAGAGCAAGAAAGCCTGGGAAAGAAAAGAGATATAAGGGGTATAAGGTAGGAATATCTTAGAAGTATGTCTAAAACTTATGTATAAAAGCATATTCTTTGAGTCTAAAATATTTGGATCTGAGGAAAGATATAGCATAAATCTCCTTCTTGGTACCAAAGGGTGAGCAGAAGGGGACATTAATGCTGGAAAAAAACCACTCTGCATAGGCAAGGTATGTATTTAAGCATAAAAATGAGAATATGCTTCTAAACCCAGGTTTTATTCTTTCCTTTCCACATCCTTGGTATCTTGCATTTAGTGTCAGACAGTCATGAAGCGTCCTACTCTGCACATTTGGGGCTTACAGGATCTGTCCCCTCTTGCCTGTGGGGAGGTTTCCCACCACCACACTTCCATAGACAGCACTGGTGCCTGGCTAAGCTCAAGCTGGCCTCCTGAGAGCTTGAGGACAGGGAGTGTAGCTCTTCAGATCCAAATGGAAAAGGCAGGCATGCTGGGTCAGACTGGGAGATGGAGTTCACATTACATCATGGAAAGGGATGGTGAGGGTCTATCTGCTCTCCCTTCTTCTTTTCTCTTTGGATATGCTTGTGGCACAGAAAATACTAACTTCTCACAGCTGAAGGGAAATACAGAAAGCTCTTACATTGTCACCTGAAAAAGCAGAGCCTCCTGGCTAGGTGTCCAGATCCCTGGGAACCCAGTCAGCTTCAAAGGCCAGGTCCTGAATATGTGCTGCAAACGGCTGGATGGGAAGTTACAAACTGCAGATTACTGGCATGACTTATTCAGCAACTCCTTGAGAAGATATTTGAACAATTGGAGAAGTTGGTGATTTCTTTGCTCACAGTGGGACCATGAGGTGCAATTCAGCCAGTGACTTATTACAATGAATTGTCTAGGGCTGGAGTGGAGACATTTTGCTCAATGCTTCACTGCTGGCAGGAGCTAAAAAATGGAAAATCAGAACAAGCAAAACCCATCTCTGCTGCATAGGGCAATGTCTGACCTCAGCCACCCTCCCTTGCACTTGGCAGTCATGCTGGAGTCTGGAATGGAATAGATATAGAAGCAGCAAAGGTGTGACCTGGGATAGGGTACCAGCCCATTCCTCTGGGACAGAGCTGACCATGGTTTCAGAAATACTCCTGCTTAATGAGTGGCACCAGGTAGATGTGACAAAAAGGAAGTTTTTATTTCCAATACCTTTCAGTGAAGAAAAAAATTTGAACATAATTTCTCCTCTTCCACCTAACAAATGGTGAGCATTTTCACCTGTGTGGGAAACTCAAGGCTCACAAAACAGGTGGAAAGCAAAGCTAAGAAGGGGTCTCAAATTATTTTCTCTAACAGTATAAGGATGAAACCCTGATGCCATCAAAGGTAATAATTCAGGATTTCCCTCAGGGAGGTGAAAGTCATTGTCGTGTTTTTAAAATAGTTACAATTTTCTGTCTCTAAATAGCACAGACTACAAAATATATTGCAAGGGGAATATAAAAATAGTCAAAGTCTTCAAATCTTTTAATTCAATGAGAATGTAATATGCAATTAAAATTAATTATCTCATAATCGAACTGTAGACACTGATTATTGCATCATTTTCGTAAGAGACATGCATCTTAACTTGCATAATTTCTGGTATCATTGTGGAGTTGGCTCAGGAAAGAATCTGGGCCCAGATGTTTTCATGCCTTAGCGCTCACAGCGGATCGGTTGTGGGTGGATGTGCCTTTTTCTTCATGGAGTACTTTGAGCACCTGTGCATGGCAGAGCCCCTATTCTTGCCCTTGGTGTGCAATTGATAACTCCTCCCCAGCACCTCCCACTCAGTTCTGCTGCCCCATTTTTTTTTTCGCTCCCATTTGCCATCATATAATCATAGAGTCATTTAGGTTGGAAAAGACCCTTAAGATCATTGAGTCCAACCATTAAGCTAACACTGCCAGTCCACCTCTAACCCCTGTCCTCATCATCACACCCATAGGTCTTGTAAATGCAGGGATGCAGGGCTGGTGACTTAACCACTTACCTGGGCAGTGTATTTCAGTGCTTCACAACCCTTCCCATGAAGATGTTTTTCCCAATATCCAATCTAAACCTCTCCTGGTGCAACATTTGGTAATTTCCTCTTGTCACTTGTTACTGGGAGAAGACACTGACTCTCACCTCACCACAGCCTCCTTTCAGGGAGTTGTAGACAGCAGTAAGGTCATCCTTGAGCCTCCTTTTCTCCATGCTAAACACCCCCAGCTCCCTCAGCTGCTCCTCATCAGACTCGTGCTCCAGAATCTTCACCAGCTCCGTTGCCCTTGTCTGGACCCACTCCAGTGCCTCAATATTCTTCTTGGGAGTTGCCCAAAAGTCAGCACAGGATTTGAGGTTTAAGTTCACCTGTGCTGACAGGGGACAATCACTTCTGTCTTCTCTCCAGCTCCCATTGCTCCCCATAAGCATCCCCAGGTCACTTATCTGGTGAGATCCTGCAGAATGACACTAATGTTTACTAATATTTCTTAGCTCATTTTCGTTCTGTCTCCTATACATCATCTCTTGCTCTTCTGACACAAGGTCCTAATACAAGAGACATTCCTGTTTTTTGCCTTTATATTAAATACATTGTAAGGTGGTGCCTACATGCACTTACTTGGTGTCATAATTTAATAGTACTAAATGCTGAGCAGGGCTTGGCTCTACTGCTGGTTATCAATATGGACTTGTGAGACTCTGAGAAGTTCAGGACATTGAGGTGGATATGGCTGTACCTTCAGTTGATGGTGAATTCTCTAAACAGGAGCAAAAGAATTTTAAAATCTAGACTCTATTATAATATTCAAGTATAGTAAGTAATGTAAAGAAATAGAGAAACATAAAATGAATGGGAAAAACAGAATAGATATAAAATAGATTTGTAAACCGATCTCCAATTTTTCACAATATCCTTGTAGGTGAGACCGTGCCTTCAGGCCTAGTATCAGCCACCTCTGTGGTTTCATGGGTTGCAGCAACCTTTTCAGAGATCCCTTACGGCTTTGATTCCCATGACATTTTTCTTTCTCCTGCTGCTATACACATATTTTTGGCAAGACCTTTGAACGCACCATTATATTGCCTTTAAACAGACCCCCATCATCCCTGGGGAGCTGATAAGAGTTTGGGAATGCCTTTTCCTGGTTATGCCCTGCTAAAACCCTGTCTTCACAACCCTGATTTTAATTTTGAACTGTCCTGTTCATGTGCCATGCAAATTCCCTAGGGTTATATTTTTTGTAGGTTTGAGAAGCATGGTTCCCATCTCCTTCTGGACATTCCTGTCCCTTTTGCTAAAATTTCCTCCAATGTGCTTGGGCAGATACTCTTAAGCAGATTCCTTCATTTTCTCAGCTATTTAAATTTTCATTTCCTTTTAAACTAATTAATCTCGGATTTAGAAGAAAAATCATATTTGGATTCTCTGAAGGGCATTTGAGTAAGCCAAGCCTATTTGGTCATAAGTAAGTAGCTTCTAATTGTTTTCAGCAAAGACTGATTTTTATAAGCACTGTGTATATGAGCTGTAGGTAAGATGCTCTTATCTGTTTGCACATATTGTAAAAAAGGTTTCCTTTTCTCCTGTAATGCATGATATTATTTTGATGATATCATTTTAACAGCCCTGATTTCATCTCCATAAAGGTACCCAAAAATAGCTGAATTTTGCTCTTAACCCACTGATGCCATAAGGTGGAGAATTTGTGATTTCTCCAGTTTCTCCAACTCTGTTATTGACTGCATCCTGCACTGGCTGGAGGCTCAGTATGGCTGTCAGCCTGGAAGGCTGCTAATTCACCATTTCCAAACATCTTTCTTTTCCCCCATTCACTCTCAGAATATGTCTACCAAAAATGTCCATTTATTTTCTTGGCCTCTATATCTTATTCAGTGCATTTTAAAAAAAATTACGTTCACTTGCTGGGATTTCTTTGGCCTCTCTTTACCACTAGGAGTTGTGTGGACAAGTGCTCTGCCTGGTTCCCCTCTTAAGGGCTGGCAGGAGCCTCCTCCTTCCCATTGCTGCAAGGTGTGTATGCCTCTTTCCTGTGCGCAGGCTCTACATTTGCCATTCACTGCAGCACTGGATCAACATCTGGGGAAGCCTTCTAGGTGCAGCGGGAATCTTTTAATAATGACATACCAAGGAAAAAAAGCTAGAGAAGTGGATTTGCACATTTTTCATCCTGATAAATATAACTATGAAATTGCTTTATAACTTTGGACACAGTTGGAGCTTTATAATAGGTTGTCAGTGAAGTAGCACCTGTGATCCTAATGCGTGCATCTATTTTCCTGATTTTAGCTATAAATTCCATTTTACAATGCTAGTGGGGATGGCTCTGGGCCTGCAGTAGGGGGTGGGGATTTAATTCCTTCTGCCTTTTCCCCTTCCACCACATCCTTAGGTTTCTCCAGACCACCTCAGCTGTACAAAACATCCCAATTTTTGCTTTCATATAGATGAGGGTGTCCTAGTTTGAAAGACAGGTGTCTGCTAGGGAAGGCAGGAGCCTCCCTTGGAATGGAAAATGTGAACCCCTTCCCTCCAAATTATTATAATTTTGAGATTAAGGGTCTCTCAGGCAAAGATATGAGGAAAGAAGTAACAGTTCTTTACTAGTGTGTATAATAAAGCAAACAAACAACAACAACCACAGCATTAACACCAACCAGAGCAGGAACCCAGAGACTCTTCTAGGCCAGGGGCACTTTCCCTTGGTGCAGTTCATGGCACGACCAGCAGGGGCGCTGGTGGCTCCTGGCCGGGCAGGGCAGGGGCGGGGATTCCTCCAGGCCTGCAGGGGGCGCTGTGGGCAGGGCTCGGGAGCGCGCGGTGATGGGCTGGGCCCAGACAGGAAGGGATGGGAGAGGTTTTGGTTTATAAACCCTGGGGCAGTGTCGGTCCCAGTGCCCAGATGGGAAGGGATGGAGGAGAGGCTTTGGTTTATAAACCCTGGGGCAGTGCTGGTCCCTGTGCCCAGATGGGAAGGGATGGAGGAGAGGCTTTGGTTTATAAAACCTGGGGCAGTGTCAGTCCCAGTGCCCAGATGGGAAGGGATGGAGGAGAGGTTTTGGTTCACAAACCCTGGGGCAGCCGATTCTGGTGCCCTGCAGGACTCTGAGGAGCACCATGCTGGGACAGCAGGAATGAGCAAAGATCCTGGGCTGGTGGATGAGATGTATCAAACTTTGGGGCTGCGGCTGGAACCGCAGGACGTGTCGGCAGGCAGGGTGTGCAGGGCTACACTGCAGTGAAAGCTCGGAGCAGCGCCGAAGCAGCAGCGGAGTTGGGACAGCGGCAGCCCGGCTCCCAGCAGGGCAGGGAGAGGTGAACTCAGGATCCCGCATACCCAAGCAGATGGGAATAGGTCCCCCATCACTAAAAGGTCCCTCTTTCAATGAGGCAGGCGTTAATAAAATCTTGGTTCAATGGCTCCTCTCACGAGCAGAGACTCATCCACAGCAGAAGCAGCAGCTCTGGGCTGGGCTCTGGTGGCAGCAGCGAATTCCCTTTCCCAAGCAGCAGCTCTGACCATCCTCCTCCGAAGCCCAGAGAGAGAGAGATGCCAGCAGGTGCCCCAGCCCGTCCTTTATGTGCCCAATTCTTGCGGTATCTGTCCCTCAGAGAGAAACCCTCAGATAAGAGAAGTGCAAACAGATGCCCTCCTGCCCTGAGCTTTGCCACTTCTTTTGTTTTTCTTAAGTACTCAGATGTTAGTGTTTCCTAGCAAGTTATGCGAAAAATTCGATAAGTAAAAAGGATGTAAAGGAAAGAAACCTAACCCGCAACAGAGGGTTTGAAATTTGTCCACATTTTCTTAACTGTACTTACGCTAGCATACTTGTGTCCCTGTTAGACATAGAAATAACTTTGTAGTTCAACTTTCTCAAAGAATGCAACTGTCAAATTATTCTTCAGAGCAAAGGAAGGAAGGAAAGAAGGCTGAAGTGGGTGGAGTGTAAGTAACAATTACTGTAGGCTGATAATATTTAAAGACTCATAGAGGGATGTATTTCATGGGCCATACGTATATGTAACAAATTCGCCTACTCTGTAATCCTTCTCATTATTGACAACACAACAATCATATCTTCCCAGAACGGTAAACTGCAGAATGTTTTTCTTCTGCAAGGGCTGCATCTGAGCTCAAATAACTAATGTGAAATGTTATTACTGGGAAAAGCTGGCAAGCCTACTGAGCAGGTTACTTATTCAGGCGTAAAACATTCACTGAAGGAACCTTCAGCATGGGCTTTTTTTTAGTCTTAGGTCTTGGTTTTCAGATTGAAGGAGGGTGCAATCCCAGGGGGCTGCAACTCAGTGCTCGGAATATGTAGAAATTGGACATTTACTTGGATACTGAAATATGGCAATGGGAAATGTAATTTGGGAACCTCTTCTGCAGCCCTTGAGCTCATCTGACAAGAAGACATGGAAAGCAAGCTCAGGATGCATGGCTGTCATTATATAAATGAACACTACCGAAATATATTTAAAAGTAAGGAACACCCTACAGCAAAATTTACTTCTATTTCTAGAAACACAGGGGTAAATGCCCATAACTTGCTTTTATGTTTGAATTAAAAGTATTTCTTGTGAAGGGAAGGAAGGAGGACAATCTAGCCATGAGAAGAAGAATACATTTTCCCTTTCCTTCATTTGAAGTGATTTTTTAATGCAGGACTAAAGTGATGGGCTAGCAATAGAAAGCAGTTGTGAAATGCATCAGTTTTCCCCAGCTTATTCTGATGGAACAGTGTAGTCTAACTTCCGAAGATGCATCTGCTCTTCTGATCCTGGACTCTGATTATTTATCCAGCAAAATCAATGTCAAATATATACTTTGGGCAAAGTCCAAAGAAAAGTGAGTGTTCTTTTCCTTCCCTGGGGCCTGAGGCAGCTCCCAGTCCTATTACCTGTGAAAAATTCTCACCTAGCCCAGGATTAAAATTTGTAGCTTTGGAGCAGCTCAGATGTTGTCCCATACTCTTCTGCCTCTGTACTTTTGAGATAGCAGAGATGCCATGTTGTTATCTACACCTGCATCCTGGCATCCAAGCTCTTGGCTGAGAGGAGGCAAAAGGGGGACAAAGGGCTGCAGGTACAGGGCTGATGTGGCTGGTTTGCACCAGCATCCTCTCCTTGGGATGCAAATCACACAGGACACACCGGTGTGTCACAGGACACACCTGCCCCAGTGCCTCTCAGCTGGGCACGCTGCATGCTCGTTAGGGGTACAAGGACCCCGAGGCAGCTGTAATTTGAATTGGAGCTGCTCAGGACAGATGGTGAGAGTTCTGTGAGTGGTGTCCTGCTGGAATCCTTTCAGCCTCTCATACTGAGCATATCCATGCAAGGGAGCGGCTCAGTAGCTTTTCATCTTTTAGAAGAAAAAACAAAGAGAAAAATACTTCTTTTATTTTCTTTTTTCCTTTTTTGCTTTTTCCCCACTTTTTTTTTCTCATTTCCTGCATATACTGGGTTTTGTATTTTCCTTTTTCCCTGTATTTCGAAGACCCTTAATAAATAAAAGATGTGAACACAAAATTGCCATTCAAATTTGATTGTCTCAAATTATGTCTAGAATGAAACAAAAATCTACTGATCTGTGATTTTGTATGGCAAAGGCAGCTCAACGCTATTCAATCCAGTAGGGGAGATATAAAGAAAGAGTATAAAAAACCCCAACCAACTAGCAAAGAAAAGAGGCAGGGAAAGTGTGATAAAGAACAGCATAATACTTTAATGGTCTGAAGAGATTTTTCAACAAAACCATTACTAATACTGGGTATTCTTCTAAGTCAGTTCTTACCATCACAAAACCATTAGCTCTTTGGTAGTCGCAATCTCCCCTATATCTATATCATGTCTTTTCATTGCTTATTTGTCTTTGTCTTTTTCTGCTTGACTGGTAACATGCAGCACCCTTGTGCTGTATACTTATTTCAAGACTGACTGCAACAGTTATAAATATCTCCTCAGCACTGAGGGAGGCAAAGAAAAAGTGATGAGCTTCAGTAGCCAGAGTTCTGAATTGCTGCAGGCAAGAGAGTCTGTCAATGAAGACTGGTGAAATAAAATTTTTGCTGGCTGTTTTTCGTAGCTTCAAAGAAGAAACCTTTGGTTATTTTCATAATATCAGAGATAAAATTATGATTAGAATTACTTTTTCTGGGGCACCTGCACATGATACTTGAATAGCCAGAATGTTTTCCTATGGCAAAGGGCTGTGTTCATTATCTCCTGAATATTTAGTCTGCAGGCATGAATTTGGCAAATATTTAGCAATAGGCTTTTAGTTCTGGGTGGGGATTGGGGCATTTTGTGTTGTGCCTCCTCTTTGAAAAAGCAGAAGAGCCGCTCGCTTTCTTGTATCACGATATACACTAGTGTGGAAAGAATCAGTGTGACCTGAGTCAGACACTTTTTCCTGCATAAATACTCAAGGCAAAACAATTGTTACTGGAGGTATATTTTCAGGTTTACCCACTAAGACTTTTTCACAGTCAATAAAATGGAAGTAAACAAAAGGAAACTGCTTAAATCTGACCTAGAGTTTATTGCTTATATTTGACTTGAATCAGACACTTTTTCTGTCAGGTGCTGAGGAAGCCCTGCACATCTCATCCTTTGTCTCCAACAGCAGCAACACATTTGTTTTTTTCTCTGTGCTTTCAAGAAATAAACACTATGTGAATTGGGTCTCCATGCACAATAAACACAATTTAAGTAAAAAGCTTAAGAAAACCTTTTTTCTCCTTTTAAACCTTGCTTCTTGCTAGTTATTCACAGTGTTGGGTATGTGTTTTTAAATAAATAAATAAAATTAAAGCATCCCACTATTCTGTGTGAGTCTGAGCACTTGTTCCTTTAGCTGTGGTGTTTTTTGAGACCTGTGCACTGGCTCATCCAGGGACATTACCTGCCCCATGGTACTCAGTAGAGAAAGATAAATGATGTAAAATGGATCAGAAGACAGAGTTGGGTTCTAGATGTTTATTATGTCTTTTGCAGTAGCATCTCCAGGAGTCCACTGAGGGTTTATATTTCAGAGGACAGCAGCTGACTGCCTAGGAGTTTGTCAAAGTATGAGAACAGGATTGTCTGAAACAGATACATTATCACAGAAAAAAGAATTACATGGGACTCATCACTCATAGCTTGTGGTGTGCTGAGTCTTTGTCCAAGGTCTGTGGTTTGTGGGCCCTTCTGGCAAAGCTTTTGTGGGGGATATAGAGACAAATAACACAGTGACTGTGCAGGAGCCAATGATAAAGCTCTTTATGAGCAAAGAGTAAAACTTGGACTTGCTTTGGAGGTGAGAAAGTGGTCAGGTAGCACTGCTGGCAGACCGAAGGCAGGAATTAATCATGAAGTAAGGGACCCTGTGTGACACAGAAGGATGAGCAACGTGCTGAAGAGCCACAAAGGCAAGGACTAATAGCTTATGGTGGATGGGTGAAGACAGATGACATTAGATGTCACAAATTCACCATGGTAATGAGAAACCAAGGAACATTATGTTGCCACCAGTGTCTCAAATGGTGCTAAGGCTCTGCACTGATGTCTGTGAAGGAACATTTTACTTGTGTGATGGCTGAGCTCCAGGAGAGGCCAGAGCAACAAGTGAAATCTGGGCCCTACATGATGTTGCCCTGAGCTGGCTTTAGAACCTGCAGATGTTTTCATATGCACGGGAAAGAGGGTAAAGGTGGGAGGAAGCTTAAGAGAGTAATGATTTGCCCCACATGGGAAGGGGATATTTAAATTCTCCATCACCTGTGATGTCTGATTGTGTTAAATAGAATCCTTCCAACTCTGTCAAGACAAGGAGGACCTGGATATTGATCATTTACATGGCGCATGATGGATAATCTCATTTTTGTACAGTACTCCTTATCCAAGCTGCTTTGCTCAATTAAACTCCTCTCAGCAGAGACTTTTCAAATCTGCTGTAAAGTTCATGCCATGACCACATTTCCTATCAATTTCTCCACCGGAATATATATTAATGGAAACATGGGGATATATTAATTGTACAATTTTGAATAAATGCAACCTTAGCAGAGTACATTTTTTATTATTATTTAATAATTATGAGTTCAGGCTTTTCTTAATTTCCTGCTGTGAGCTTTTAAAAGTCACTGCAACGCTGAAACATAAATAGACTATGTGATGCAACACTTTGCCTAGCAAATATCAGACATTTTTACCTCAGGAAAAATATAATGAAATTAAAAAAATTCATTTCGCTCATTTGAAATTTTGCACTGTTGAAACAAAATAAGAGAAAACTCAAATCAAGATGGAACAATATTTACTTAAAAAAATTAAACTACTATTTTCTAAGACTTGAGTAGGCAAAAAAGGATAAAAATCCATAGAGAGCATGAAAATGGTAAAATTTCTTGAAAGAAATCTTCCAAAACATGGATGAGAAAATATCCAACTTCCTCAAGTTTTTCTCAGCCATTACATTTCATAGGTAATAAAACCTAGGTGGAATGATGTTTAGATTCTCCCAGACAGTGGAAAGCAGCAATGGAGTCCAACGTGAGACACCAGGACAAGGTGACCTGGAAGCATTCAGAACAGAGAGATCACCATCACTTACTTCTCATCACTTGGCCATCAGACTCACGCATTCCCTCCCTTCCCCCTCTCCTCTTTGGTTCCTTCCTATTTCCTTGTCTTTATATTTTCTTCTTTTCGTCTTTGTCTTCCTTTCTTAGCCACTTGCCTTGTTCTGACAATATGATTACTTAATACTTACCTGCCAAATTAACTGACTTATTTTACCAACGAGTGGATATACCATTCCCTGACACTCGGTATTTGACAGTCCCACAATCTTTTTTCTGTGTCCATGAGGTGTGCACTGTAACAGGAAAATTCCACTAAGTATGGTGGGCTTTCTCTACAACACACTACAGTTACATACCAGCATGAACCAGGACGTGTGTTGGTTTGCCCTCTTTCTTTGGCTTTTAAAGGCAATAAAATGTGAACAATTAAAAAAATCTTTTACAACCCACTCATCCTCTTTCCTTTATTCCAAAAATCACACCCAACTGACCTCTTACCGAGAATGCTGTTCCATTCGGTGAGACTCTCTCTTTTCACAATGAAAAGAAAAAACCCTATTCAGCTAATTGAGCAATTTGCTTAACTGGATACACTGCAAAAATGTATAGTGGAAATGCTAATGTATTAAGTATGAGTGTGTATTTGTATGCGTGGGGAAAAAGAAATGCTATATACATGCTGTAGTTGGAATGCTGCATAAATACCCAAGGCAAAACAATTGTTACTGGAGCTATATTTTTAGGTTTACCCACTAAGAGTTGTTCATTGTCAATAAAATGGAAGCAAATGAAATGAAACTGCTTAAATTTGACCTAGAGTTTATTGCGTATATTTGACCTGAATTTTTTTGTTGTTGTTGCTGTTGAATGATACATACAGAGCTCAGGAAATCATCTTTTTTTTTCTTTTTATTAGCACAGTTTACTTGGAACCTAGCCATGGATCTGAATACTTTTATAATGTATTGTGTAATACTTTTGAGAAACAAAGCAGTGGAGTTTGCTATGCATAATCCTTAAAATGTTTTGCAAGACAACACCCAGAGCAGGGAACACCTGTAGCACTCTGACGATGTCAGTGCAATAGGTTATAGCACAACAATCACCCCAGATCCGGCAATGTTTTGCAGGAGGGTGTAAAAAAGGGATTTGAAATAGAATGGTGAGATCAGTTTGTGGGTGATTATCAGGGACTTTTCCAAATGTGAAAGACAGTATTCAAAATCACGGAATGCCAGCAGGTAGATGACAGAGGTTGGAGCTGCTGGCCCCTAAGTCACAACCCCTCTTGCCCTTCCCTGCCTTTCAGAAGCAGTCCTGAAGATGTGCCTTCCACATTAGGTGCCGAGCATGCTCCTGGGCCTGGAAATCCTCAGGGGTACAGCAGAAAACTGGGGCAAGAAAGAGTTTACTTATCACATGTTTGGTTTTCCCCTTCCTCTAAGTGGAAGGCGGCTGAGACTTATATGGGAATTTTCTCTATTACACAGGGATGTGGTGGCCAAAAAGTTGCTTTTTAAAAACAGGCTACTGACTCTTTTCTTAGCTTGCTTTTAGTTCCCAAATATTGCAGCAATGCAGTACCCACATAATGTGTGTACACTGAAGAATACCCTGCCAAGGAATGAGGTATTTGAGACTCTTTGTGGAACCTGTAGGCCAGCCACCTAAAACCATGGTTGTTTTCTAGGTAGCAGAGACAGTAACATCAGGACAATCTTACAGCAGAGTGCATTGAGAGGGTGAACAGTGGAGTGGAACACCAAAGTGGAATTAGGAAGCAACTGAGAGACTGGGATGACATTAGAGCCATTTCTTTTTCACTGCTTTTTCTTATGTCTGTGACTATTTTATTCCATATTATAAAAATGAGGTGATGGAAGCAGCTCATCAGTGTCTGACATTTAAGTTCTCCTAAAATACAAGGATGTACTGAGCAGCCAGTGGCACACACTATGTCTATAAGACTTGCAAGACTTTTTAAGCCTATACCTTTCTATTGCTTTTTCCTGACACAGTCCAAGATATCCAAATGGGGTCCATCATCCTGCAGCAAGACTCACCCACTGATTCTCACAAGAGAGATCTCACCAGATATCTTTTGAGGTCCAGCCTGAGGTGGCTTCTGTGAAATATAAGCCAGTCTTAGAAAGAGAAAATTCACCCACTGAGAAGCTAAACAGCAGTTGCAGACCTCCAAGGAAGAGCTGTCCTGTCCAGAATCCATTTAATTCCTAGCCAGTTCAAACCCTCTTTTATACCAAGTGGACAGTTTCCACGTGTTGTGTGGGAAGTAAGAAAATAGGTTTATTTTTCTTCTTTTGTCTTCTCTCTACATGTACTGGCAACTTTATGGGCAGGTATTTGAGGATAAATGGATTGCCTCTCACACAAAGGTTTTAAATAAAACCTCTCTTTTCTGACTAAAAAATAGGTTAGTCAATTTTTAATGGCTTTCTCCTTCCACTGAAGATCATCAGCTTGTATTTGATGTAAAAATGGCACTATCATCATAAAAGCTCCTTCTGTTGGGATTCACTGCACCATTTAGACCAGATAGCAGTGTAAAGTCCTAATGGAGAAATAAACATTTGAGCATCTTTCCTGATACTGTAATTGCCACACTTAGGTGCTGCTGTATGTGAAAACAGAAGTACATAAAAAATTTCCTTGTTCATTCCATATGCTAGAAATTTTGCCGTCCTGCCTGCATATGTTGTTTGTTATATATATGAATGTGTGATGTATACCAAAGCAGAAGTTTCCTTTCTCTTTCTGTGGGGAAAGAGATGCTTTGTGACACAAAGTATAACTCCATTCCTGATGCCTCTTGGAGAGGAAAACTCACATAACCCTCCTCTCCTGGAAAACTCTGATGAGACAAAAACCAAGGATAAATTGTAGCAAGAAACTCTGAAGCTAGAAGTGTAGTAGAATGATGGAAGCAGAGATGAAGTCCCAAAGCTGGTGAGATATGAAAAAATTGCTATGCTGTACTCAGAACTCCTGATGTCATTTAGTAGGAGTCACAGTCATACCATGTTCCTGAGATTTTTCTTCTGGCCAGCCCTGCTGAGCTTCTGCAGTTCCTTAACTCCCTGCATTACCTGGGATATGCTGACACAGTTGGGAAGTTCTGACACTGCTCAGGGATGGTGCCATCTCATTTTGCTGGGTTAAAACCCTCAGCATCCTGGCTCAGAGAGGTACTGGGAGCAGCAGCTGTCATGTTGTAGCACCCCTCTGACTGAATGCTTGGCTGTGACAGAGTGGAAGTTTGGCTTCTGGAAGATGGGGGTTCAAATGCTTTCTCTGTGGCAGGCACATATTTATGCTAAGGAAAAAGCTTGATACATCAAAGTAGGGAAAAGGGTGCTTACTGGGAAGAAAACCCCACTAACTACTCTGACTAAGGGCACTCTAACATTAGGAGGTCTGGGTTTAGGAATGGACAGATTGGGGAACATATTTTTTTGACCTTTCTTCCCAGAGTAATTGAAAATTATTCAGCTCTGCTGAGTGTAACTGCCAGTAGCTTCTGCTTGATATAATTGAGTTCTCTACCCTCAATTTGTTTGCTTGTGTTTCAAGCTTTGAAAAAAGAGCACTTAACCTTTTATTGTTTATTCAGATTTATTTAGAGAAAACAAAATCTCTGTGGCTGGCTCTATTGACTACCCACTTTTTTGCTGATCTCTGGAATGAGGTGAGTGTCAATAAAAAGCAGCTCAAAAATTCTTTCTTCCAGGATAATTACTGACAGTGTAAACAGTTTTCAATGATATTGGATGTCACTGATTATTGTTAGCACGTGGAATGGATACAGCCTTGTTCTTCTCAAACGACTCAACATGTATTTGTGCCTGCAATTATTGTGTCACCTATGTTTGGGATTTCACCCAAAACACAAGAAACTCTAAAAACATTAAAAAGTGGACCTTTTAAGTGTTGTGATCTCAGAGAAAATCTCACTGCAATTGGAATCCACGGTTTAGGTGTGAAACTTCCCAATGCAAAGTTTAGTGCTGCTGAGGATATGGGTGGGATTTTATTAGATCACGGAGATCTAGCCTGAGTTTTGCCTTTGTTGTCTTTTCCACCACGTTTAAGAGGAGGCTCTGTACCTCTCTGCAGCTTCTTTAGAGCTCAGACTGCTTCCTTTGCAACCTGACATCTCCCCATAGAATCGTAGGATGCCAGAATAGGTCACTTTGAATGGGAGCATGGTCAATCATCTGGTCCAACCTCCCTGCTCAAGCAGGGTCATCCCAGAGCACATGGCACAGGGTTGTGACCAGTCAGTTCTAGAATATCTCCAGTGAGGGAGACTCCACAGCCTCTTTGGGTAACCTGTTCCAGCATATGGCCACCCACATAGTATGAAAAACTTCTGACTGGCATATCATGTGTGACAGAGGCATTTTTTATGTAGGTCCTTGGTAATCTTGTATTTTTTATTTTTGAGTCTTATTCCTTCAAGTGGGCATGGGGCAGTGTGCTCTTTGCTTCAGGCTGGCAGAGAAGGCAGGGGGTAAGTCTGCAGTGCCTGGCAGGAGATTAAAGGTTTACAGAATGCTGCAGGCAGGGAGCTGGGGAAGACCAGGGTAGATGTAGATGTCAGGAGAAGGGTACATCGTGTCATCTGGAGAGTGGGCTGGAGTAAGAAACCAAGAGCTTTTGTTCTGCCTACAATGGCTCTAATTCCCCAAGGAATCCCTTGCTCTTAGGTCTGACACCCTTAAGTGCAGCTAGTCATTTGGGTCCGAATCCCTCTGGCTGGTAATTCCCAGAAGGAGAAAACAAGGTCTTTATCACTGGATGTTGAGGTGCTGTGGAGCTATCACCACTGCTGAAAAACAGTGATAATCCAACAGTGTGTGACCCCCCCCACACCTCCCCAGGCATGTACCCTCCCTACAGACCTTCCTACAGACCTTCACAGAGGGTTCTGCAGCCCAGAAGCACAATCACTGCCCAGGACATAGAACACATGACTGCTTTGGACTCCTCTGTGGCTGCAATGCAGTATCAAGTGCTTTTGCTGGCTTATAAGTCCAATTATTTCAGGATTCATTTTTTTAATCTGTGGCAAAGGAAACACGGCAAAGGAAACAATCCATGGGAGTGTGTGGAGTGTGGGAAAGCTTATGCTTCCACCTTCAGCTTCTGATTTCTCCGCCTTTAGCTTTTCTGGTGGGTTGATACGTCCTGTGGCAACCTTCATGGTCAGGCACAGCAGCTTTTGGGATTCTGAAAAGAAAATTATGACTATCCTCAACCTCTACTTTTCAGAATAAATCTTGTCCAGAATAGCTCTATTGTTCCTCACACAGTAGAAAACTGTTGGCTTTCCATGGCTTTGGCAGGGTTGTAATAACTCCGAGGGCGTGATTTTGCCTGAGACTGTGTCTGTGAATAACCTTTCACAGGCAGTGATCCTGCAAACATTCTGGCATGTCAGTGTTCTTATGGGTTTTTCCATGCATGAACGTACAGGACTGTTGGAACTGCGGGCTTAGGCATGGAGATGTTAATGTTTGCAAAGGTAGTCATTTCCCAAGTGAAATGTCAAAAACTTGTGTTCAGTCTGATGGTATTCTACTGTTCTGGAAGTTTACCAAACTCTATAACTTCCTACACAGGACTGTGCATAGTTTTTTTCAGAGAAACTCACCTGTCTGAACAAAGGGTAGTTTATTATGTTTGAAAATTAAAAGGAATTTGGACTTGTTTTTGCAAAGATGTTGATAAGTCTCTTTGGGGTTTTTTTGCAAAAGGATCCATGCAATGTTCATATACAGGCAAAATGTATTTCCTGATAGGAAAAAATAATCCAAACCCATCGTTGTTCAGTTCTTGACTGGCATTTTAAGAGAGAACAAAACCTTATGTAAATACATGTGCTAATAAACAGCATATATGGACATGCTGTTTCATGTTGCTCTGATTCTGGAGTGTTCATCATTGACTGAATCTTTCATTTCTTTGCCCTGTCCTGGTTCTGGCCAGGACAGGGTTAATTTTTACAGCACCCAGGAGGGGCACTGTGCATTGAGCAATGAGAGGTGAATCCTTGCACAATCGAATGTGAATGGTTCACCTATCCTGAACACTCTTGTTACTATTGTTGTTGTCACTGTTAGTTTTCTTATTTCATTGTTGTTTCTAGTAAATTGTTCTTACCTCAACCTGTGATCTTCACCTTTTTGTGCCTCCAATTTTCCTCTCCATCCCTCTGAAGGGGTGAGGGGTATGAGGGGGAAGTGAGTGAGTGGTGCACAGCGGGACCACTAAATTGGGGAATACTATTCCTAAAGTACAACATGCCCATAATTTCCTATAGTCACAGGAAACACCCATAGGATAGAATACGAAGAATAGAATGCAAAGATCAGTCACCTCAGCCATTCATTACTGACTGTCACATTAAAAGAACTGAGGTTGTGACAGTGTTTCCTCCTTAATCAGCTCCAAGTGAAGGGTCCTTGCAGGCAGGTGAAATACTGCTTACTTTCCTCTTACAAAATGGAATGGTTTTGAGAAGCACCAAACCATTAAAGATTTTGCAGTGTTGCAGAAAGGTTGTAAGAGGTCACCTGACACAAGCTGGGTGAGTTTAAAGGCCAAATCTTCAGCGGATGCAAAGCATCACCCTTCAGTTGACATCAGGGAGGATGTCATGGTGGAGCTGCTGCTAAGACTCCAAGGGGTCTTAGAGAATTTGTCTCAACCAGAGACCCTGCAGTGCTGCAGTTACTGTACTACTTTCTCAAATAGTGTTCCAGTAACTCCATTTGACTAATTTTTTTCCCTTGTTCTGTCAGTGTAATCCATCAGAATCTGGTTTATCCACTGCAGTACAGCATATTGCCAAATCCATGTCTTTTTGTCCAGCCTGCTTGCACTGTACCTAGCAGTGAAGGTACAGTGAAGCCATGATCTGAATGCATCTAAATTCACATTTAAGACATGTCTGAAAATCTACAATCTACAAAATCTACAGAGGTTCACCTTTTTGCTTTTCTCTTTCTTTCTTTTTTTTTTTTTTTTTTCCTAATCTCAAGCAATAAAAGCTTTCCATGGTCTGTTTTAATACCTGGAAATACTATGATGCTGCTGATCATGATACAGTTTTGGCTGAGCCTGATTGGTAAGGGCAGGCTGAAAGAAGTAATCTAAATAAAAGTGCATGGCCTCTTGGACCCAAAATCGGTTGCCTTGCCAGTCCCAATTCATTTATCTCACAAAAAAAAACTAAACAGAAATAAATCCTCAGCAAATTCCTATCAGTTTCACAGCGATCATTTGCTTTTCTGGCTTCCACTAAGGATATCATTATGCTCTTTAGTCCTAACCCAGTCCTAACCTGCTCAGCTTTCTAAATAGTTAGTTTAATTAATCCCCTGCCTTTCTGATTGTGAGTGCTATGTACTGCAAGTGAGATTTTGATGCAAAGCATCACTAAATTAATTAGTTTTGGCCCTGATCCACCAGATTTAATGGGGGTATTTGCACGTTCAAAGGTAGACCACTGTTGAAGTGCCTCATTGAATGGAGCACTTCTCCCTTAATGAGAGGGGGCTAGGCAGCTTGGCCTCTGGCTGCTGGATGAAGTTATCAGGGGTACTTGCTGCCTCGGAAGACAACCTCTTCTCCTGGCAAGCTATGATGATATTTTAGTTATGTCTTGTACAGAAGTGGAACATCTTTAATAATCATCTTACTTTATGCCTTCTTCTGTGTCCCATTGTTCCTCATATTGAAGGTGTTCTGAATTTGTGGTATTCTCAACACACATCTCAGAAAGCACTTTGGTTAAGGCCATGAGAGAGATCTACCTTGAAAGGTTTGATTAACAACACCTTAGATGTTAGATTTTTAAACAAAATTGTTTCTGTGTGTTCATGGACTGATATTATCAGTTTGATTCTTGGCCAGCAGTTTATTGTTACCTTGTAGACTGAGATTAAAATTGATTGTGTTTTGTGTTGTTGCAGGATGGTAATGTGTTCCACATCAACAGACACTGCTTGTTAACTTTTTGTCAGGGTGTACAAAAGGAAGAGGGAGGGCAAACATTGCTAGCCTGGCCTGGGTTCCTGTGGCTATTTAGATCAACTCAATGAGTGGCGGGAGATCTATGTCTTTCTTCAGTATAACTCTGTTTCTGGTATCACTAAAGATGGAATTTCATTCTGTGAATTTTCATGGGCTTTTCTCAGTATAGGATAAGTGTGCCCAGCAGCACATGCCAAGATTCAACAAACAGTGTTGCAGAGTTTTTTAAACAGCTACGCTTTTAACAGTGTCCTGACTGTTTGGCCTGCCTGGATAAGATGCTGCTGGAGTTACATAACCATGTAGAATAGGTATTATAAGATGCTGAACTCAAGAGAAAAATCACAGACCTTGAGTTTTGCCCTTGAACTTGAATGATGAGAAGCAAAATTACTCAGGCAGAAACACAACCTGGTTTGTGAATCTAGTATCTGAAAATGTTATCTGAACTGGTGTTGGGAAACTATTCTTTTACTGTCTTTCATTTGCCAGTTCCCTGGGTTCCTGGGCAGCCGAGGTGGATTACATCAAAACTTCAGGATGACCTTTCTGTTCAAGGCAACAGTGATGCAGTGCTTCATCTCGTAAAGTTAGCTCTGAAAGACGTCCTGACTGACTCATACAGCTATTCAGATTTCCATCAGCACCTTTGGGAGTGGAGAAGTTGGCCTACTAAACAGTCTGCTGGGAGAATTCTGCCTCCCCTCCTAAGAAAAGCAATAGCCTAGTGATGTTACTGTGGGTGAGGGAGGTGGTTTGGGGTAGATGAATAAACTCCTGGTTGTCATGGAATCATTCTCCAGCAGCAGTGATGTAGGCTGTGGTCTTTCCTAGAATTCCTTTCTTAGTTCCAGACTATTCTAGGAACCTTTTTTGACTGACCTACAAATAAAACAAAAATCTATGTATCCTTAATGACCCTTTGGTCGGATGCATGCATAACATTAACTCAACTACTTTTTGCTTTAACTTGTGGTCAAGTAGTAAAGAAGCAAACAGTGGAGTCAGGGAGCAAAACAGCCTGGAGGGAGAAATTTCAAGGAATCACAGCCAAATATTACCAGTTTTTGTCCCCCTTTTTGTGGAAGGGAGATGACTACTGGTATAGCATCTGTGCAAAAAGTCAACATCCATCCTGAATGATCGTTCACAAAAATAAAATGTTGCAGACCCTGTGGTACAGCTATCCCTTTTCTAGGATAATGACGATTTTAATTGTTGACTGTGTTTTTCACAAGGCAGCCTGGCTGCCCAGGGAGGCAGGACAGGCTTGTCACCTTCCCCAGAGCCAGGAGCCCGGGCCATGCCAAGGCCCATGCCCATTTCCCAGGGCAGGGGCAGCCCAGGTGCCCCGCGCCGGCGCGGTTGAGGGAGAGCAGCGGTAATGAATACACAGCAGCCTGCGGTGGGAGCCCTGCCACTGTTAAATTTGTAGCCAATTAGCCGTGTTGCACAATTCCAGCAGAGTAACACCAGTCTCTATAGACTTGGTATAGAGAGAGAAATTAGTTTAGACAAATACCTCTTAATCCCTTGTTCTTGGCTAGGCTGGAGCGCCTACTGCTAAGTGCTAATGGCACGGGGAAATCCCAATTTCCAGTGTCAAGGGCTTCGAGGAATCAGGCTATTAAAGGGAGACATTTATTTTGCATTAGCTTTGATCAGCAGCTCCTGGGTGAAATCTCCTTAAATAGATACCCCGTGCGTCCTCTCACTTGGGGACCGCAGGCTTCGGGCTGGGCCGGTGGCTGAGGGCACCGGGGCCACTTTCTGCTGGGCCTTGCCCTCCAGGAACAGAATCACCGATTCAATTATGTTGGAAAAGACCTCCAAGATCATCGAATCCAATCTGTGACTGAACACCACCCTGTCAACTGGACCATGGCACTGAGTGCCACCTCCAGTCTTTCCTTAAACACCTCCAGGGACAGCGACTCAACCACATCCCTGCGCAGCCTGTTCCAATGTCTACTCAACCTTTTCTGTGAAGAAATTCTTCCTAATGTCCAACCTAAGCCTCTCCAGGCGCAGCTTATGACTGTTCCTCTCATTCTGTGGCAGGCTGCCTGGCAGAAGAGGCAGCGGCTTGCCCGAGGCGGGCACCCGCGAGGACGGATAAGGGCAGGAGCCGGGCCCCGCAGTGCGGAGCCGGATGGTGCGGGCAGGAGCCTGGCGGTGAGGGCAGGAGCCGGGCCCCGCAGTGCGGAGCCGGATGGTGCGGGCAGGAGCCTGGCGGTGAGGGCAGGAGCCGGGCCCCGCAGTGCGGAGCCGGATGGTGCGGGCAGGAGCCTGGCGGTGAGGGCAGGAGCGGGGCCCCGCAGTGCGGAGCCGGGCGGTGAGAGCAGGAGCCTGGCGGTGAGGGCAGGAGCCGGGCCCCGCAGTGCGGAGCCGGATGGTGCGGGCAGGAGCCTGGCGGTGAGAGCAGGAGCCGGGCCCCGCAGTGCGGAGCCGGATGGTGCGGGCTCAGGCGAGGCGGCGGCGAGGACGGCGGCGGCGCTTGGGCGATCTTGCGCTGCCCCCAGGCGGCCGTTCCCGGCCGTGCCGCCGCCTCCGGCCCCCGCCGCCGCTGCATCCCTCGGCCCGTCCCGCTCGCAGCCGCCCCGCTGTCCCCCGGCGTTGTGCATCCCCAGGTCGGTCTGCCCTCGGGCTGGCGAAGCCGTGCCTTGCAGGGCGATCGACGCTGGGAGCCGGCGGTGCCTCTCCCGGAGCCTCAGCCCGGTCCCTGGGGAGCCGAGCGAGGCAAAACCGCCCGGCCTCGCCTTTCCCGCGCCCCGTCGAGACCCATTTTAAGTATTAAAATGTCGCCGTTTGCGACGCAAACGCCTGGGTGTTGCAAATAAAGCTTAAGATGGAAATGGCTCAGTCAGTGTCGCTGCGCCCTGTCCTCATGTCAGGTAGCTGGAGCCTTTCCATGGCATTAAAGGATAATACCTCGCACCTGCGGCCGCCATGAGGCTTCATCCTCACCATGTATTCTAGATGGAATTTGCCAAATGATACTGATATCTAAACAAGCTACACATATAATAAAAGATGAAAATTGTTTGGGAATCTCCCTGGACACAATTATTAGGTCCTCATGACATTATTTAGGTGCTCTAGAAGCTTCTGGGACTGAGGGGAATTTGCATTGACACATGCGAAGTAACATAGGAACCGACCAGCATTTTCAGACACAGAGTGGCATGCTGGGGAAAAAAAGAATGTATTGCTCCTAAATACTAATTGCATGCACTGGGTCTTGGTCCATAATTGGAATATGAGCAATGTGTACATATAAAATGTAGCAATTTCTGTACTTATGTAAGTAGCTGTTATCTAAAAATTACATAGCTTACTACCGTGTTAAGTTTATGACTGCTTCCTGGCATTGCCTGGACACACAGTACCTGCAGAAGACACCTGCTGGGTTTCTGAATGCATCAGGTACATTCCAGCATTTTTGTGACTTTAGGGGAATGTTAATAGCATGACAGTAGCACAGCAGGCCCCGCAGCAGACTGGTGGGGAGGGAGGATGAACAGTGCTGGCTACATTACGACCACCTTGCAAGTGTCTAAAATAATTTTGCAGATGAAATACCCATATATTAAGCAAGGATATGAAGACTGAATGGGTGAAATTTGGTTTTATGAGTGTTTGGCTTGTAAGTATTTTTCAACTTACAACTTAAATAAAAAATGTGGCTGCAAGTCCCTGCTTACCTCTGAGCCTTTTCTTCAAGCAGGACACTGGTTCTGTGCCATGGCCTTCTCATACACAGAGTCATTATCTGGTCTGCTCTGATCACATTTTCCACGCCTCGTGGTGCTTATCCTTGGGGTTAGCATTTGTTAATGCTGTGGTTGCATTAAGTTGTCAGGAGCTAAGAGCCATAAGCTGCCTCTCCAGGGCAGTCAGGTTGGGATTTTCTCTGTGATAAGGCCTCTGCTCAGCTTGGAGGTGCAATTCCAAGAGATGAGCCCGGTTTATGGAGCTTAGCTGCCATCCTTTCTGCTGAGTGCTCCCACTGGGTGTACTTTCCATTGTGGAGAGTGACAGGGATCAGCTCTCGGGATGGGGTATTGCATGGATGGTACTTGGCCATGAATCGTGTGTAATTCTCTAGTGAATCAACACTTTTGACTGAAAAAATATTTAGTAAGAAATTCCCAACTCCCAGGTTTTTAACTACTTGGTACTGGGAAATGTGAGGATGGCTGAAGACTTCTCCACTGTGGCAAAGATACCCAGTGGCTAAGGTTAACACAAAATGAAATTAACATTGGAAATAAATTGTGTATTTTTAACATTTAATTAACTATTCAGACAGATTGCCAGGAGGTGTAGCAGAAATTTTTTCATTGCTTTTAAGTTTTTAAATGAAGACTGGTTGTCTTTGTAGAAGATACACTCTAATCCAAATGTAAATTGTTGGGATCAATGCAAGAATTACTGGATGAACTTCTCTGGCCCTTGCTATGCTTCATGTCAGACTAGATGATGCTAACAATCACTTGTGGCCATAAAAATGTATGAGCAGTAGAAAATTATAAGTTTGAGAAGAATAAAATGATATGAAATTAACTCCATAACAGAAATATTTTTGCAATATAAACTCCTCTTTAACTTCTCTTGCATTATTTCACACCCTCACTGAAAGCAGCACAGATTTATAGTTATGTGCTCACATTAAAAACAACAGTTGAAAAACTTAAATAAGTACAAATTAATGTGGTTCAACAGAATGGGAACTGACTCCCAGTAAAAGGTCTGTCTGACCTGTTAATTTGCTACTCAGTTTCCTTATGGAGGAACAACTTCCTGCAGCCACTGCTTGTACTTAACTGACTCAATTTTTAGAAATTCCCCCATTTGAGATACAGTATGATTGAATAGGTAATTGACTTTAGGTAATAGGTAATTGAATAGGTAACTTATCTTTCTTGATAGATGAATTGTATTTGTATTTATCCCTCTCAGATAACTCAAGGGCTCGAAGCAGGTTTTCAACATCTCTATGTTGTCCCAGTGATCCTGAGAACAATCCCCTGACTTCAACAGAAACACAGTTAGCTACTGGGATCTTACATTTATTACATTTATTAGGCATGTTCAAAAATCTCTGTAAGGAGGAGGTAGAGGATAGGATGAGCACAATTCCCATGTGATGACCTAAACTGCCAACTCCATATGACACAAGTCCACTGAAGTGAGCAAAAACATAATTCATACTATGAACCAGCTTTTTGTTTATTTTTTTTTCTGAGAATATTCGAAGAGAGAAATGAAAATGAAAGCAAAAAGTCAAATCAGTTGGAGTTTTTTCTTTTTATAATAAAAAGAGGGTGTGAAGGCCTCGTATCACTAATACATTTCTTGCCCTTTCTCGAACATAATTCTTGAGGAAAGAATTGATCTGCCTGGAGTTGAATCATGTTGTGTGGTTTTGCTTTATTTTGAAAGGTGGAAATTTTTGAGTTGCCTGTTTCTATTTTGAATGAGGTGAAGCAATAAATTCTGGTTTTGACACATTTGATATTTTCAATGCTTTCTTCCTTTGCATAAGAGAGACCTGGCCCAGGTTCCTCTCTGAGACATTTTCAGTGAGAAACTGTCTGGGCTGCTCACTCCTTAACAAGGAAAAAGACAACCCTATTTTCCAAAACTTCTCCATATTAAGAGAGACAGAAGAGAACTAGATACTTCCTATGTGTGGTTCATCTGACCATTGTCACCTGCTATATTAGGATGAGGTAATTTTTAATTTGAAGGAATCTCTCTACAAGGGCAATAGATTATGAGTTTATCTTTAAATGTCTGCATTGTGTTTACCTGGTGTTGGCCATTGAACATTAACTAGGAATAAACATGAAAGGAGAGAACAGGAGGTAATATTTTCCAAAAATACTAAATAAGGAAAAAACCCATTGCTTGAAAAGCAAAAGTGGTCTGTGGATTCATAGAAAAGAGAAAATAGTAAAGAAGAGGCAGGAGGAAGATACAGAAGGCAAAAAAGAAAAAAATTCTCTCTTTCTCTTTGTGGGGGCCCAGCTGGGAAAACAAAGGTGGCTATGTATTTTCTTGTAGCTGTAGTAGTTGAAGTCTGGCCAAACGAGGAAGGTGACTACTTGTTTTCAACAGAATATAGCCCAGTGGTAGGGCTTGGAAAACTGATGAATTTTGAAATCTTCTTAATACATGTTTGCTCAGCTGAGTGCCTTCTCTGGTGCTGCTCAAGCATCCTGTAACAAGCACTTGTAGCATCCAGCATGTTATGTAGTCCTCTTCACTTTGCCTTTCTCTGGGAAACAGCCTGTGTTTGTGTACAGTTGGTGGGAGAGTATGAGAAGAGATGGGTACCATTCTAACACAGGAAAATGTCAGGAGGGAAGCTACCTCTCTCTCTCTGCCTCCCCCAAATTCAGCCTGAAGCTGCTGCTTGGCCTGTCTCTACTCAGAGACAGGGTCAGTGTGGGTACGTCTGCTCTAGTCACTTGGGATAGCACTGGGAGCATTCCCGACACTGGAGCTAGATTGCACTTTTAAATTTAGAAAGTGGTCCCTGGCACAGTTCTGACCTGGGATGGCTAACATTCTCTCAAAGAGTTTTAGACACATTCATTGCTTTCAGAACCAAGTGCTCTTTAACCATCAATCAGCTGAGAATATTTCCTCTCCAAGTTTTTCTGAGATTTGCATATCTAGGCTGTGTCTAGTGTCTCCTTGAAGGTTGCTGTAACAACTGTGCTTTCTTTTTTGTCTCACAGACTTTCAAATCTCCCCAGAATCAGAACAAATTCCTCAGCCTTGGAAGCACCCCTTTGTTTGGACTGTCGCACATATTGTCAGTGCGTGGCTATTGATTCAACAACTCAGTGGACAAAAGGACCATTCTGGATTCTTACACTTGCCTTTAAATGAAAGTTGTCAATTAGCCCCTTCAGTTTCAAAGGAGTTTAAGCTGACCAAACAATCTGACACCTATTCACTCGCACAAAGGAGAAGAAATCAGAAGAAGTAAATATTGCATATTAAGTCTCCTTGTCTATGAAATCCAAATAATTGCCAAAATCTCTGATACTGTCTAAACTCTTCATTCCAGGATCTAAAGTGTGTATTCATGCCACCATTGTCTCAGCTGCAATTGAACACTGCAATGACTTTTAATCTGCTTTCTTTCTTCCCTCTCTTGTTCCTTGACCCTGGACCTGTCAAAATCACTAACTTCACTGCTCTGATTGTATAGCTCAGCTCTTTGAATCTCTTCTCTAATTCCACTTGGTTTATTTATTTCCTATTCTGTAGTTATTTCCCTTACTTCAGCCAAAGGAACATCTTTGTCTTCTCTTATCATAACCTCTTAAACCTCATATTGCTGTGTTGGATCCTGTTCCAGGGTCATGAATGGCTATAGAAGTACTCCGTATTTAGCTGAGAACTGGAATTAGTCCTCTACCCATCTGCATTACATTTTCTAAATATCCATATTTGAGTTTTTTTCTATACTTGCACCAACATATGGAATATAATTTTTATCCAGGCAAGACACTTTTAGTGCATTGGAGTTCCCTACATCTTATAGAACTGGTTCAAACCTCCAAAGCCTGTCTGTGATACAAGGGATGATACTAGGAATGAGCAAGAAGCATTGCTGAAAACTGCCAGACTAACTGGAAAACCAGGTAGGCCAAGGTGGTCAAGAAAGCAGCCTGGCTTTAGGTCCTATGTTTTATGGTGGTCCAGGCTGGAACCATCTCATAGGATCATAGAACCATTTAGATTGGAAAAAACCTTTAGTATCATTGAGTCCAACTCTAAAGCTGACACTGATAGGCAGACAACTCAACCATGTCCCTAAGCATCACCTCTCTGATGTTCCCTTTTGTGCCACATCTGCATGTCTTTTAAGCTCCTCCAGAGATGGTGGCTGAAAAGACATGTGTTAAATCATTTCTCTTTTGGCTCTCCAGGGATCTCCTCTAAGATTGTAAAAAAACATTTTCCAAATCTACATTCTGCCTGATTTCCAGATGAGACTTCAACCCACTTCTTCTGCAGCTCAGGAAATGTCTAAACTCCCAAATTATATTTGTTTTTATTGTGTGTTTCTCTTTCTGCTCTGTTGAAGGCCTACAACAGCTGTACCGTCAAATTCAACTATATGGAAGGACAGACCAGCTTAGGTGAGATAAGGCTTTGAAGCAGAGGAACTCTTAGAACAGATCAGCAATTTTTTAGCAAAACAGTTTTTGCCATGAAAATACACTGGTTTGTTAACCATGTTTTCTTGTAAAAGTCAAATCTACATGGGTGAGGTTACTGGTTCAGACACTGGTGAACTGCACTGTGAGAGTACCTGATATATTATTTTGTGTACTTCTCAGTGCCCTAGCCACGTCTCTTTCTCTACAAGTTTTCTTGAATTCTTCCTTGTATTTTTCTTTTGATTACAAAATTATTAGCCAATACTGGGAGGTGGTGTGTGTATTTTTCTTTTTTGAATAAAAGAAAATCCATTTCCTTCTCTATTACTGAGAATAGAGTAATAACTTTCCTCTTTGTTGTGGAATATGGTGCATGATTCTAGCCAACCCTATTTAATGTCTCTTCCAATAATTTGTCTCATATGTGGATTTTCTTGTAAAAATAAGTTCCTGCAGTAATTCACATTCTAGTTCTTTAAATATATAATGACACTCCCATGTCTGTTATGACATATATGAGGTTCTCAGTCACATTTCCTATTACCCAGATAGAAAAGATGCAAGGTTCCAGTCTACAGGTCTCTTGAGTCCTACTATGGCAGGTTCTGAAAGGGCTCCTGGTTTTGTGTGTCCTCCCAGGAGAAGTGGCTGAACTGACGAGGATCTCATCTCATCTAGTCTCCCAGTGTCCTGTCACAAGCCAGAGGCAGCCCTAAGTACCTCAGAAATGTACAGGGAAACCTGTGTCAGACATATGTAAATTAACTGGCTCCTGAAGAAAGACTCCTTCCACCTTGTCATTACTAAAAAAGGAAAGAAAACAAATCACAGAAAACTGAAAAGCCCGAACAAACAAAAATTGAAGCTTTGAAGAAGGAAGGTAAGTAGTTTTTCTCTGAAATTTCTGCCTTTTAAATGTTTTGAGCATTTCTCTATACAAAGAGCTGCCTCATCCTCTGCTGAATCCAGTTGGATTCACTACGTCATGTAGTTGGGGTTTTCACATGTTAATTATATGAAAGCGTGTCTCTTTTTGTATGAATTTTTAATCTTTCATGCTTAAATTTTTGAAATGTCTCTTTGTACTTGCATTATGACAAAAGAGGGGGTAAAAGCACCTCATGTATCTTTTCTATCACACTCCTTATTTCCTTTGCATTCGATCATTTCCTCTTTTATTCATTTCATCTCATCTCTTAGGTAAACAGTCCAATTCTATTCAATTTTGTTTCATTTTGGAGCTTTTCCATGTCCCTAATTATTCTCATCACCCATCTTTGAACTCTTTTCCTCTGTGCTATATCCTTTTTTGACATTTTAGGTGCAAATTGTTGTAGGTGCAATTTAGATCACTTAAATGTCCAAGTCCCTGACTTATGGATGCAATCAGGGACTCAGACATCTAAGTAACTAGATTGCAGACACAAATAATTATATTGCAAAATGTGCCTGCAAGTTTTGTGCCCGTGAGAAATGGCTGAAGCCAGACTAAAGATCAGAGCCTTAATCACAAGCAAAATATCCCCCTCACCCTTTAAAGGAGAAAACTCTCCTCCATTTGAGCAAGGTACTAACGTAGGAGAAAAGTCAGTTGTTTAAATTCTATAGAGCTATATGATAAGTGTAATAATGAATAGAATAATAGGTCAGAAAGATGTGCATACTACTACTACTACTACTACTACTACTACTGCTACTACTGCTACTACTACTACTACTATCTGAGAACCTGATTGGGAGAGAAGAGCACAGTGTGCACTGAGCTTCCAGGGTAACCAGTGTTTGTCATTTGCGTGTTTCTGCCTTTAAAAATGAGACTTGAGATGGTTTACTTTGTGGCATTGAAATATTTCTATCATTAATCTATAGGAAGAAGCTCTAAGACACTTTGCCCATGTCCATGATCCAGTATTTCAGAAAATTCAGTCTAATATTATTGAAAAATATTTTGAACAAGGTTCTCTTATTCCTTCTCTTTACAAATTAAATGCCTTTCTAGGATGAGGTTACAGCAGACTGCAAAGTTGAGGTAATGTTGTGTAATGGTGGTGTTAGTGGAAAACTTGCAATGAGAGATGTATTTTATTGAAAGATTTCTTAGATTTTCTATATTGACTGGAACAAAGTTTCATTTTCAGCTGAAAAAATATAGCTACTCTTAAAAACATATGAAGCGTTTATGCTTCCTACTATTTATTCTGAAATGAAAAAAAACACTTTGTCTTCAAAAACCAAAGATTTCTAATACTGAAAATTAATGCAATATTCTGTTTTGGAAAATGTTCTGTTCCATTTCTTTTCATTAAGCTTTCTGAGAAAGAAAGTAAAAGATAAAATATAGCAGTACAGAAATACTTAGAGTAGGGATTGGCTATGTTCTAGAATTAGATATAGTGATAAACTTGGATTTTAATCCATAAATATAGATTAATTTCAAAATATTCTGGACCCATAATGCTATTTTCTCTATGGACTGTCAGCACTGGAAGAGGAGAGAAAAGTTGGTGGGTTGAATTTATAATAGTGTCTGCACAATTGCAGCCAACGTTTTCCTCCTGTCTTCTCAAATTCTATTTTAATTTTTTATGTATTTCAGCCCTTTCTTTGCTCCACTTCCATCCTGTGCTTCCCTTGCTCTGTGAGTCAGCATTCCCAGCGAATGGATTTTGGTCATCTTATGAAGCTGAGATTGGTTAGATTTTGTTGCCAAACCATAGTACAAACAAAGCAAAAATAAGTTTATTTCCAGTATAAAATAATTTTCAAATCTCATCAAGCCTGCCTATAGTACAAGACATTTCTTTCCACAAGGGATATTATATCCTCAAGAATATTTCTCTTAAGGCCTGTATTATTTACTAATGGGTCTACATTTCAGTAGACTGTGAAGAATAATTTATAGTCAACTGTGTGCACCTTGTTGCTCACATAAGAGAACTTATGCATGAAGGAATCATTTAAGTTTAATTAATATTAAGTCCCTCAGAATAAGAATTCTACCTAGAATTGCTTAAATATTTAGCCAGCTCTCAACCAGAAATCCTGTTTGATTAGGATTCCATGCTCCTATCTTTTTCTCACTGAAAACAATGAGAAAGCTCCAAGTAATTTTAAAGGAAGAAGAAACAAATTCAGTGCCTACGTGTCAGATTTATAAAATTAAAGAAAATGACTTCACAGAAAGAAAGAAAAACTGCACAGAAACTTTTTGGTGCATTTTCAGAGAACAATACCTCTCTGGAATTAAGCCAAATTTGTCAGCTGGACTAACTGGTATGTCTTTGAACTTAGGAAGAAGGAAAAGCACCTGAGAAACAGAAGTTGATGCAACAGCCTCCAAGACTTGCATCTGGTGCTTGTTCTTCCTTGATCCAGCATTTCTCCCTGCTCAGATGTCTGGTGGCTTAAGCTAGACTGTGTGACTGTCTAATAGTGAGGCAAAGAATACTAAGACTTCTTTTCCATGGGTGGAGCAAAACAGGGAGAAGTACCATTATTGTCACAAGATCAGGACCCAGCAACTTGGCAGTAGCAAGCAGCAGCCTTAGCAATCGTGTGCAAATTGAAATGGGTGCAGCTCTGTGGGTGCTTCTCCTGTGCTGTGTTCCTGGTCAAACACATCTAGTGTGGTCTGTCTGTGACTTCCATGACCTAGCACGTGTTTTTCTATAGACACAGCCTAGAAACAAAGGTCTAGAATAGGCCAGGATAAGTTTTTCAGAGAAATGTGCATTCTTGCCTTTGACCATGTAGTAGCTAAGAAGGGAGATCTATATTGTAGGCTTCTAAAATTCTTTGAGGTGATTTCCCTCCTACGTAATTTTCCTCCATGAGGAAGAAACCTCTCTCTATGCTTTCTGTTCTTCCAAATGATTTGAAAACTTGACTGTACTTTTCCCTGGATTTCAGACATAGTCAACATTTCCAACAGCCTTCTGAAAAACATGTGGGATTATGACAGATGTGTGGCTAAGGTATGGCAGAGCTATGTGGAAAACAGAGTTAGAATTATGTCTCCAAAATATTAGTGCAATTTCACATGCAACCACTTCTCTAAGAAATCTCAAAGGAATTTAGATTGTATTGATTATTTTATGCCTCAGCTCTACCATTTAAAATTATTTTTATTATAATTCCATTGTGTTCCTCATCTAGAAAAAGCTTCTTATAATTTCTTTGGGTTTTGTTTTGTTTTGTTTTATTTATATATTACAGAGGCAAAATGCCTAACAGCTTGAGGGTTTTCCAAAGCCTAGGACCCCTTAAGTTCTTCTTTTCTCTTCTCTTTGAAGTAGAACATTTTTGCTCTTAGTCCTCCTCTTTTTTCTTCCCCTTCTTCCTGCTATTTAATATTTGCAAGCTTTTCAAGGTCAGATTTCCTCTCTTGCTCACCTTGTGCTGCTCACCAGTGCCTGGTGTCAACTGCTGACCTGGCACCTTTCCAGACTCTTTAGTCTTTGCCCACCATTTACTGTGAAAGGACAGTATCATAGGAAATGTTTGCCTAATTCTTGCTTTGCAGAGGTTTCATGGCCATTCAGATGGCAGTGAAGACTTCATAAAAATCTATTAGGTTACAAAGTCATCATGGCCATTCATTGCTGCTCTCAGAAATTATAATATTTGGCAAATTCTTTAGAAGACTTTTAAGCTTCACCTATCCTCAAGGGTGGAAGAATCTTGAATGTTCATAATGTTTCAGTTTGTCTTGTGTTCAGTAAGTTTTCTTGTGAAAACTCCCAGAGCCCTTAACAGCAGAACACTGCAAAGTTGCAGTAATACCAGAAGATCTAGGTCCTGGGTTTTCATGAGTTTTGAGTGTGAGCATATGAGAGACTGCAGTGGTTGCTCACCTTTGTGTGTGCAGAGACCAAGCTTTGAGAGCCTGGTCCTGTCTAGACAAGGTGTGAGCCTCTGTACTTGATTTCTCTCCCTTCAAGTGACAATTGGCTTTAGACACCCTGTGTATCCAGAGACAGGAGGGAGGCAGCAAGAAGGGCGACAAATGTAATTATCATCAAAACCCCTTTCTTCATTGATGCTATGCAGACAACAGTAGGCATTGCCTAACTTGTACAGCCTGGTAAGGTGGGATGGATATTTTGACCTCCAAGATAATTTGGTACTTTTTTTGCCTGGCTATGCAAGGAAGAAGGCAATGAGACAATTTCTTCTCTCCTGTGCTTTTCCCAGTCCAAGGGGGCTATGCTGCATGTGGGATATATCATGACAGTCCTGTAACCATCCCAGCCCTCTGAGTCTGACACTTTGTACTTAAACCTCTTTCATTGTAATGTGGCTCTCTGCTGCACTTGGGGCTGGCTGTCATTTTACAGAAGAGCAGATTGTTGCTTCTTCTTCTCTTCCTGCTGCTGGCAGTGGTTTGATTTTCTCAGTTTTAGAAGGCTCCAGGCAAGTGCTGTAATCCTCTTCCTTCTCTAGGGACCTCCTTCAATAATAACCCTGGTCTGACTGAGCCTATTAGGGATTTTTCATGAAGAAATATTTAAACAGTAGGTCCTGTGATCAGGTTTAGGCAAGAAGGAAGCCCTTATTGGATTGAGGCTCTTGTAGGTGTGCAGTTTCTTCTTTTGTTGCTATGAAAAAGCAAGTCTGGTGGAATATAGGTGCTCTGAGATGCAGGCATTGGCAGAGTAGAATTTCATCCTAGACCAGCTACCGAAATTCAGCCTCAGCTGAAACACAGCCTTAGCTACTTGTCAGTCCTCTTGTCACTGATTCTCTAGCTCTTTACTGCATTATGCCCATGTTAATGAATGCATTTTATTTTTTAAAATATCAATTCAGTTTTGGGGTTTTTTTGGTGTCGAAAAAGGTAGGATTTATTTTTTCCTGTGAGTTATGCAGAGTTCTTGGCATTTTAAGCACCATGAGATTGAATTAATTCTACAAAGGAAGGGTTTGGTCTGATTTACTTACAATGAACTCATTTCTGCTCCACAGAACCTCTTTTCCCTGAAACATTCTTGTTTAAATAGAGTAATATTTTAATCTTGTGCTTTGGGTCCTTTTAAACCTGATTCTATTTTGTGCTCCTATTATCCAAATAACAGTTCAATTAGGAGTGGTTAAAAATCAAGATATTTATTTTAATTGCATGCTTATCTTTTGAGGGTATATTGCAGTAAATAAGGAACATTTGAACAAAAAAACCCTAACATTGCAACATGTCTTGTCACATTATACTTACCCTACACCTGATTTCAAATGTAAATTGCACAGCATTTAGCTCTAATGAAAATACTCTAGTGAAGGAAATTGTTAAGATTTTCTGGTGCTCCCCTAGGGGTAATATTAAAACCTCCATTACTAACATCTCACTCTGAGAAGACAAAATGTGCACTGAGAATACAAAAGCTCTGTTGGCATCTAAATGTGTGCCAATTAATTCGCAGTTACAGACCTGCAGATCTGTATGGAGATGTAAAAATAGGACCTGGAAAAGCTATTTAGATCCCTGTATAACAGGGCTCCTTGACCCTGGATTTCTAATGTTAGTTTAATCATGGCATTCTGCTTTCTATTTATTTATATAGTTGCCTCAATGAACAAATTAATAATTATACAGCACATTGACAAACATGCCGAGTAATATTTGCCAGATTTTAAATTAATTTAATTCAAGGGCCACTTCATTTACAGGATTCATAGGCACATCAAGGAGTAGCTTTTACTTCATTGCTATTCATATTACACCAAGATTTTTCATAAT
Source organism: Acridotheres tristis (assembly GCA_037013685.1). Taxonomy (NCBI): domain Eukaryota; kingdom Metazoa; phylum Chordata; class Aves; order Passeriformes; family Sturnidae; genus Acridotheres; species Acridotheres tristis. The sequence goes on from CM072884.1 coordinate 102,166,055, forward strand.
TTTCCACTCTCTTTTTTATCTCTCTCCTCTCTTTTTGCTGAGGAAGACAATTTAACTTGCTTTTCCAAATAGTTGATTACTTCCAGGCAGGTGGAAAACAGGAAAATGATAGACAAACAGAAATGTAGATGAATGCATGGTTGACATAAATTTTAGAGAGATAATAATTTTTATTAGGGAAAAAAAACAACTCTAAAAACTCACTTTTATTTTTGCATAATTTACAATTTTCCATCTATCTCCTTTTGTTTTTCGCCTGCAATTTCCTTTGGATATTATTTTAAGTCTATCTTGTGATCCTGTGGAGGTCTGTTTCTGTGTTTCTGTGTTCTGAACATAGATTTAGTTACACAGAGGTGCAGTGCTTTATATTATTTGTCAACAGAAACTTGATATTAGAACCAACAACTGCCTTGAACTGCAGTATTTGAAATGAGAAATATATGTTCCATGGCAGGCAAGTCAAACTTTTAAATCAAGGCTCTGTCCTTTGAACAGAGGGAAGATGATCATCAATCTTTAAAAATACTCCCCTCCCTTTCTCCAACATGGCCAAGTAAAAGGAATTTACAGAACAGTGCTGCTTTTCTTTAATAATATTCTCTTTTTACCCCCCATTTCATTATTCTTTTGGAAGAAACAGGACAACTGGTATATGAAAAAGACTTTTTTTCTCAAAAGGTGGCACGTTACTATCTTAGCCAATACATAGCAGGGTCTTCTGCTGGAATATAGAGAATCTGAGACATATTTAATATTTTCTACATATTTTAAGAAGATGATGGGGAGATTAGTACCCCCTTATTACACTTTTTATAACTCATATGATCTGTGTTTTCATCTATTTAATTATGGCAACACCCCCCTCAGATGCCGGCACTTACAGATGCATGTTCAGTTGTAGAACAAGACCTTTGAAAGCCCCTTTCATCCCTTTCTGATATCACCTGATTTCTACCTAACAAATCCTTGCCTTGGTACAGGAAATTGCCCAGCAGCCACTACACTGCAGTGACACAGCAGAGCCTGAGCTGCCATGTCCTCTCCCTGCACTGCTCTGTGCCTCTGCTCCCTGTGGCAGCAGTGCTTCCTCAGAAATACTGCACCTAATTTGGTAGCCAGACATTCCTTTCTGGGCTGAGCTCTCACATACCCAATTCAGTTGAAAGATCACTGTGAAATAGTCCCGTGGCTCCACAGACACTCAGTACTTTGCTAAGCACACAAAACTTGTGCAGCTGTGTTTGCTCTCCTCTTTTCTAAGTAACGCAATTATAGCTGAGTTTTAGGGACAAGATCCTCAAAGACATGAAGTCCAATTAGCAATGGGAACTGGGTCTGAAAAGCTTTGGAGGAGCAGTGCTCTGTAATTGTACTGAACTTCCAAGGTGTAGCCAGATAGTGAAGCTGAGAGCTATCAGTGAGGATCATCTCACCCAGCTTCTGGGGAGGGTGAGACACTTGGGTGTCTGGCAGTGAAGGAGCTGCCTTGGCTTCTGCAATGGATACCAGAGGTCTAGGGCATAATTCAGTTGCATAAACATGTGCTTTGAGACTCTCCCATGCATCTTATATTGTTGAAGGCCTCTGCATGCAGCTGATGCATGTGGGAGAGGCCTAGAGAAACCTATTTTCTCCAGCAGCTGGAGCCAGGCAGCATGTGCTAAGGTATCCCTATTATCTGCTTTGGATAAATTGCATCTGGGCTTCACTAACCATATCAGCATGAACTGTAGTGAGAGTTCAGACACCTCACCAACATATAGAGACCTAATTGTAAGTGCCTAAAATAAGGTATCCTGTTTGGGAGTGAGGACCATCCTAAATATCTACTAGTAGGCAGGGGTAGGAAGATGAAACTCATCTAAGGATATTAACAATGAGAAAGCAAGATTTAAAGGAAGACAAGTGAATCAGCTCCTCACACCCCTGGCTCAGATGAAGGCTAAATTTGGAAATGAAAATTGTTTAGGTGATACATGGGTCTCTGTGGAGAAATGTCTCAGAAACCATTTTAGGAGAGATCAGAGGGGCTGGGGGTGAATTGTAAAGCAACATTTGAACCAAATGCTTATTTCTAATTTGTGTGACGTGACTTAAAAGATGGAAAACCAACAGCTGGGGATGTGAAAGATAGATATGAGGGAGATAAAAGAAGACTGTGAAGAAAATTGAGAAATAATTTTCATGCCTTTAATGTACATCACATTTAGGAAATTTGCAAGTTATCAATGCATAGTAAGGTTCTTCTCAGAAACAAATAGGAAATAGCTGTGCCTCGTGTAAAACATTAGCAGTCTCTCTTACGTCTGAACAACTTTTCATAGGTAAAATTGCTTTAGCTGGCACGATTATCACTGTTCACTGCTGCATTCAGCATGCTGCTCAATGTGATAATGAGTGATGTCTTTTTTCCATCACTTCAATACAGGTATGCAATTTATTCTGCCAGTAAACACTATTATAATGTAAAATTTATAATACAATATCTTTCAATGCCAGTCAGAGTGATAGTTTGAAGGAACTTGAATGTGTCTGTTATGTATCAGAGCAAACAAACCCCACATTAACAACAAAGTTGCTTACTTGGCGGAATGGTGCAGCTGCCTTGCTTTGCTTGCTGGGGTGCATATATTAACAGCAGCACTGCTCCCTGGAGTGTCATGGCCCCAAACTCCCTCACTTTCTGTGCAGTCTCACAGCATCACGGGTTCCAAATGGAATGGGCACAGTGATGTCACGTTAGGTGCTTGCAGCACTAGGTTTATCTTTTAATATCCCCACAGCTCAAGCACAAGGTCAGCACAGCTGATGATCCTTGATGTTGTTAGCCAGATAAACTCTCATATTAATCCTGCACATTTAAGTTGACAATACAAGTACTCTCTGCTTTGTGTGTATGTGGGGGTAGTGTTCTTTCTTTCAAGAGCTTTTAGAATATACTCCAAATAATTTCCAATAATTTAAAAGCCTTTTAAAGAACAGGCTCTTCTTCCAATAATTGACAGGCAAGACAATACCAGAGGGGGAGGCGAGGTGGAGAGGGGCGGAGGTGTAGATTGCTCTATATAAAAGCTGCTAAATTATGTTGTCAAAATTATAGCAACATTTTTTTTTTGCTCAAAAGCCTTGAAAAATCACACTCCTCCAGTCCCAGACTTCTGGATTTTGTTTGTTTTGTGCAACCAACTTAAACTTCATGTCATGAAATCTGTTATAATTGGAAGCACTTGTTGGATTCAAAATCAGCCTAGGACCACGAACCCAAACATGTGACTGAAAACATTGTCTCTATTTTTACACATAACTACAAGAATAAAAAATTTTGGCTGCTGCTGGTGGTATCTGTGATGTGTAGTCTGGATCTTTGCTTTCGTCTTGTTTTTTTCCCATACTTTGACAGATTTTCTTGTAAAAAGTAACCTGTCTGGAGATCTGGAGAGTGCACTGTAAGCTGATGTGGATAGACACTTTGACAGAGGGAAAGCCACTGACTACATGCTCTTCAGTTGAGAATGGTCTCCATTGATAACAACATTCAGTAACTTGCTGAAACTGGAGTCTCAATAACTCTACATTTCAGTTCAGAGATCTTGTTTACTGATTTCTCAGTATCTCTTCTAAGCTATAAAATCTTTCTTTCTCTTTCTTTCTTTCTTTCTTTCTTTCTTTCTTTCTTTCTTTCTTTCTTTCTTTCTTTCTTTCTTTCTTTCTTTCTTTCTTTCTTTCTTTCTTTCTTTCTTTCTTTCTTTCTTTCTTTCTTTCTTTCTTTCTTTCTTTCTTTCTTTCTTTCTTTCTTTCTTTCTTTCTTTCTTTCTTTCTTTCTTTCTTTCTTTCTTCCTTCCTTCCTTCCTTCCTTCCTTCCTTCCTTCCTTTCTCTCTCTTTTCTCTTTCTCTTTCTCTCTTTCTCCCTTCCTCCCTTCCCATTTTCCCTTCCCCTGTTAAGATTTAGTGACCTGATGTCTTGTTCAATGGCTTTGGTCTTGGAGAGAAAGAAATTTGTGTCAAGGCTACATTCCTGACCAAATTTGTACTGTCTCTCAGATATTTATTGTCGCAGTAAACATGTGAAAAGCATGATGTGGTACGTCTCCCTCTGGTCATTTCATAGTAAAATAATTTGGTCTAAAGTAAGAAGCTGGAAATTTAATTAATTTTCTACTTGAAACATTCTGATGTATTTCTTTTTTTCACGATATTTGCTCTTCACATGCAACATGCCAAGCTGTAATTAATTTCTTGCTGTAGTCTTCATGTCCTACAAAGCCTATATAGCTCAATCATTTCAGAATTGAAGATGCATTTGGAACATGACATGAAATATATTCAGTTTCTGTTCACTCTTCCACATGTTGCATCATTTATTAACACTCTTTCTTCATAACAAGTCTAGATGATGAAGCGTCTACAAAATCTGTCTGTCTGAGCAGCCACCTGTCTGTCTCCCACATACCAAACACAAAGCAAAGCTCTGTAGCTTGTGTGCACTTTTCAGCTTTGGTCCTTACAGAGTGTCTTATTAAAGTGGGAGAACAAACAACCCTCCAAAAAAGGGCTGAGAAAACAAGAATATGCCTTGCATGAACAAGAGAGAGAGACTGAGATGCTTTATCAGCTTGTGGTGTTCAACTGGGCTACAGGCATTGCGTGCTGTTGTGCTTTATGGCATCTCTCTGCTGGAAACGCTGATTAAAAAAGAAGGGTAAATGCATGCTGTTGTCATTTCAATAAATCTACAATATTTTCATTATTTTGAAGAAACCTTCTAAGAGTGAACTGTGTGTTTTAAGAAACATACTTACACGTGATACTGCATGAGTCGAAACTCGATACTGTTGACAGGTGGATGAATAGACTGCAGTCTCTTCAAGTTGCAAGACAAGGAAGAAATTGGTCTGGAAACTTGCTGAAGAAGAAAGGGACTGTCTGGCACTCTTTGGTGCAATACAAGCAGCTCATCCTCCGATAGGTATGCATCTGGGGCAATGTTTGTAGAATAGAATCAACGAACTGTAGAATGTTCTGAGTTAAGAGACCCACAAGGACTGTCAAAGTCCAACTCATGACTCTGTACAGCACAACACCTAGAGTCACACCATGTGCCAGAGGCTGAACAAGCCATGCTTCTCATATGGCTTTCCCTCTGGACCCTTCAACACCTCTGTAACCCTCCTTTGGATGCTCTCTAATAGCTTTATATCTTTCTTGGATTTTGGTGCCCAAAACTGCATGCAGGACTCAAAATAAGCTGCAACAGCACAGAATAAAGTGGGTGCAGTAACCTCTCTCCACCCATCATTCCAGAATTCCTGGGAGATTTTGAAAAAAAAATAATATTATGCACACACACACACACATATGTACAGGCACCTTTTCTGGGCCTACTAAGAAGATTTTTATGCACAGTTTTTGAGCATTGTGTCTCAGATTGCTTTCATACTGACCCAGCTTGTAAGGGCAGTCCCTTATCCATAGAGGTAAATAAATCTCATTCTTTTGGTCAAATATATAGATGCATTCCAATATTTTTTTAACAATGATCCAAATCTAATAGTTTATGTGCTAATTTTTGACTGGTCTGCTGCTGTCAAATCCAGCAGTCTTTTAAAGGCAGGCAATAAGCTGTGTTTTATCATTGCTACGGTCTCATCTACCTGCTTTGTTTTATGCCCTCACGACAGGAAGTACAGTTAAGATGAATGAGATTTAAATTACTGTATATTTTTGTCTATATATATAAATGTACACAGTATTTCAAAGCCAAAGAATGTCCTGACAAGTGAAAACAGCACCTGGCATGTAACTGAGAAATTAGTCTTGAATGATATTGAATTTCTGGCCAATTCTGAGTTCTACTTTCAGGTGTGGCAGACCTGATGTTGATGATCCTGACACATTGGGTACAGATATCATTTGTTTTCTCTTAGTCTTGCACTTAATCCAGCTCTGCCTGGAAACTCTCACCAGTGTAAATGGGAGCAATCTTTGTTTTTTCACCTCAGGTTTCTTCATCTCATGTTGTAAGCCAAAGCAGTCCCCAGTTGGCACTTTTGGAGGAGAATTAAAATCACTTTGTGACTGATCCAAGAATCAGACCTGGAATGTGTAAACCTGTTTTTGTCTACTCGAGTGCCAATGTAACGAAGCATAGCCTGTCTGAAATATTGAAAAATATATTTTCATATGTTCATATATCTCAAGAATCACTTTGTTACCTGTAAAAAATGGTTTGGCATCAATCTGTGAAGAATGCTAGCTTTATTCTACTAAGTGCTACAACCCTCCCAGTAAAGTGTGAGGAGTATCTGCAAATGAAGGATTATGATCAAGGAAGCACTACTTTTGTAAAGAGATTACTTCTAACACGATGCTATAATCATATGTGCAGGGTTACCAAATAATTGGCCTTTGCAGTAACTCTTATGACAGTAAGTACCAAAGTAATAATTTGTGTCTGCTACACTTTGTAAGCTCTTGTCAAACAGATAACTGGGTTTCATACCCAGAACTAGTATCTCCTGCTGTTCAGCTCAATGGACAAGGGCTTTTTTTCCTTGAGACACTCTCAGTAGAATATAGGTTCAGACTGTGCATGGAGGTGCTCTAGTACTTGTAGAAAACCAGTAAATTCTCTCTGAATAGCACTTATATTATATTAGCTACTGGAGATGAATGTTTGCTTTTTTGTTTTGTTTTGCAATAACATGATTAGAAAATGGTGCATAAATTCAGTTCATGATTTATACTTTGATACTTCATTCTGTGTTTTGTTTTGTTGGGGCTTTTTGATTGATTTTTTTATTTCTTTGATTTAAATGTATTTCTTAAATAAATCAGCTGTCCATTTTTTTGTCACTGGAGATGGAGAAGTTAGTGTGTTATTTCTCATCCGTTCTCTCTGAAACAAATAAGATCTTCTATCAGATAAAACAGTGAGTCAAACTCAGTGCCATGATAGATCACTTGATTAACCAGCAGGTAGAGCTGTTTCTCTAGTAAGAATCACCTGCTGGTCAAGATGAGGATTTACAACTTCCTCTTCTTTAGATTAAAAATTCATGTATGAGATAAATCCAAACAAATACTACATACTGGAATAAAGTTATGAACACCTCGAGGCTCCACTGTAAAAAGCCACTGTTTGTTGCCCAATAAAAGGCTTTCAGTACAACTGTATCTATTCTATTTACCAAGCAGGAGGTTAATAACTGCTCCCATCTCGATTATGCCTCCTTCACCCATTGCTGGCATTCATTAAAGCTCAGACTTTTCAGCTGTTGCAGGACCATCAAATTCCCCAGGTTTAGCTGTGCATTGAAGTCTTTTCCAGACTAGTGGCATCTAGTTTAGGGCCCATGAGCTTTCCTAGTGCTCACTTATTATGTCTGTGTTTGCTGGCTATGTCCTGACTGCATTTTAAAATTAGAGACAGTCTTTTCCATCTCCTGATATTCCAGGATAAGAGGAATTGAACAGTATATAAGCCACAGAGACTAATGTTTCCAAAACAAGTTTCTGGCACAAGCAGTATTTTACATTTTGGAGGTGAAGGACTGCCAAATATTAAAATTTATGAATCAAATTTTCACTTCTCATTGAAATTAAATCAGAAGGGAGAACATCTGAATATATCTTCTCCCAAGTTACAAATAACAGGATGAGATAAGATGGCCTCAAGTTGCACCAGGGAAGGTTAAGTTCAGCTATTAGGAAAATGTTTTTCACTAGAAGGGTTGCCAAGCATTGAAAAAGGCTGCCCAGGGAAGTGGTGGGGTTGACATTCCTGGAGGTATTTGAAAGATGTGTAGAGGTGGCATTTGTGGATATTGTTTATTGGTGGACTTGGTAGTGCTGGATTAGCAGTTGGACTCAATGATTTTAGAGGTTTTCCAACCTAAATGTTTCTATGATTTAATCATTCTATGTTAATATTCCTCCACTCCTGTTTCTTTTTTCTCTGATACAGAATTTCATTAAATTAATTCAGTAATTAAAAAAAAATTACCCTAAATAGCAGCTAATTTCTGAGTTCTGTTTTTTAACATTTTACAGGGTAGATTTCTTGGTTCCAAGTAAAGATTTAATGTTTATATTTTCTTTATGACACTTTTGTAAAGGATTTTGTTTTTAAGCATTAATTGTTTAGTTTTTGAGTAGGTTTTTATGATACACTTTCATCTCAGATGATCAACATTATAATTATCACCTAAAATTTAGCCTCAGCAGTGGTATCGATACAGAACATTACATTCTGAATGCTCACTTTAAATTATAACCATTTTTGACAGCTGTGCTACTAAGCATTATCTAAGCAAAGTAAATGTATAGGGTGTTCAAGTGTATGTGTTGATGTTTTTTAAGCCCAGTCACTCAGAAATGAAGCTTTTTCTCAAGCGTGAACTGAACTGATGTTCTGTATATTCTGCACATCATCTCTGTGCTCAGTTATATAACACAGACTGGTTCCCTATAAGGGGGCCATATAAAGGGCTACTTCCTACTGCTCTCAGGTGTTATGGCAATTGAGGACTCACTTTTTGTTATGGCAGTGAAACCTCCATAGCACTAATGACTTCCAAAAAGAGTAAATTAAAGGAAATAGTACTTTTCATGAGTCATACAATGATCATGTTCTTTTGCTAGCTGAGACCAAGCTGATGATACACTGGGGTGCATTGTGCCTTTCTGGTTAAAAAAAAAAAAAAATGACCTCACATGGGTGTAGCATAAACACTGAGAGATTTCTGACTATGTAGGTGAAGCTGCTGATATACCAAAGCAGGTAATTTTATTGACTGTTTTGCCGTCTTTGACAGGTGCCCCATAAATATGTTCTACTTATTGCTTATAGTTCAGCTTATTGGCTAGGAATCAAAATTTACAGGACCAAATCCCACACTTTGAGAGATTTGTTCCTTTGAGGCCACTCAGGTGGCTGAGAGAAAAATACACACCTTCTAGGACTGGCAGAGAGCTGGGAAAGGGTAATTCTTTTCCAGCTGTGCCTCCCAAGAACCAACCCATAATGCTGGCTTTAGGAAGCAGTGAGTATGTGCTGCCAAGTATGTTTTAGTGGCACATGACTGTTTTTAAAGTTGCTGCTTGCTGTGACCCTTGGAGGCTTTTAAACTAATCCATATTTAGCTATCATAGCATCTCTCCATCTCTGGAGACTCATCTTTGACCATCTGTTTTTGGAGGATAAAAACTGGTTTGAGTTCTTTATTTGTCTGCTGAAATCAGGGGAATTGGTGAAGTGCTATAAAATTGGAAACTTGGACTTCATCTTCCATTTACAAAGAGGAACATTTCTATTTTTGTTCACCAGGGAAGGCAACATTTGCAGCTGACTGGAGGAAGAGACCAAATCTACTCAAAGGTGTTGAGAGGCACTAATGCATGGAGTGACTAGTTTATGGAACAGGGTAAAGGATGGAAAACAAGACAATTGTGCCAAGAGAAATTATTTCAATCGCTCCATGTTCCCTGAAGTGTTCTCTCTAAACTTATAGGTGGGATGGGAGAAAGAGGGTTTCTGCTTTCTAAGCTGCATTGTAAATGCAATAGGGAGAGTAATTTATGGGCTTGGTCCTTGTTTTCTGTAACACCTAAAGCCAAATATTGAAGTCTTGCGTGTTTTACACATTCATATTTGCTTCAAACAAGAGTTCACATGTGAAGGACAGTATAACAACACTTGCTAAACTTCAGGGACATGTAGTAATAAACCCTAAGTTTTCCTCGTTTCCCAAGCTATCAATGTAGCAATATGTGTCCATTCTGGTGAGTGGAAACACTTTTTGCAGGTTGAGTCATCCTTTGTTCTGTACACCACTATTACTTTCCTCTGAAGTCTTCCCACTGTAGACAATTCTGTGTGTTTGTCTCTTTGTATCATTGCAGTTGTGAAATACGTGCCTGGTTTGGTGAACTCTGAGTCAGATTTTCTGACACTTTATACTTCCTTTCATGCCTTTCACCTTTACTGACTTCAGTAGTGCACAAACTCAGAGGCTTTACTTAAATGGACAAATTCTACTTGTGTTTGAGTTGTGATGAAGGTCTGGGTATTCCTTTGGGTGAAGATGAGTGTCAGTGAGGTTAAGATGTGGTCCAGCATTATCTCTGATGTAACAGTGAGAAGGAAACAACCGTAACTACTTTGTTTTTTGACTGTTGGTATGAAATCAGTGTTGCTTGGTCCATTGTGCCACTATTCAGCTCTAGATGCAGACCTGAGGTAGGATGAACCAGGAGGGATGGTGAACACCCTTGCTGGAGCTGACAGTTGTCAGAAGAAATGTTTGTTGGAAAGAAATTATTGTCTCAGCTTGCTGGTGACCTTAACTTGCTCTTTATAAAACACAGCTTGACTGATGCATAATTGTATCCTGAGAAATTTGCTCAAATTTCAAAGGAAATAGTTATTTTTTATTTTAATGCAGTAAATGCAACAAAAGATTGCTTAAACGGACTATCTCGAGGCAAAAAATTAATCAATTTCTTACAGCAGTGCCTGTCTCTCTAATGGAAACCCCCAGAATGAACGGGCTTCTGTTTCTTGCTGCAAGTGTTAGCTATCATGTAGAGGAGCTACTGCTGTATCAGAAATCATGTCTAAGCCTGTTATTCCAAAGAGACAATCTTTTTATAAAGAAGTGATTTCTTAATTTAAAGCCTTGGTAAATAAACACATGAAAAAAGGGGTTCATGCAGAGACGTGGCCATAATTCTGGGTAGGAAGCTATGATGCTAGTTTACCTCATTTTGTTTTAGAGAAGGGGACAGAATTAAGTATGAGCAAAAAATCTATACAAAGTCATTTATCAAGCTTTGCTGTGGTGTCCCTGTGATGTCCTTGAAAGTAGACTGCTTCATTTCTTACATACTCTGATATGGAGGAGAGACTGCTACTCTAAATCTCAAACATCAAGAAAGGCAATGTGAAAACAGTTGGCACTGGCTTTTAGTAAAAGTTCAGGAATGTGCTAACACAGGAATAGAGCATCTACAAATTATTTTGACATCACACAGAGGTAGGCTTCCCTGTATTATTGTGCTGCAAGATTTTACTGTATTTTCATCATCTTATTGAAGATCTCGGACACTTAAAGGTGCGTGGTCAATAGATGGCAGCAAGTCATTTAGCCTGACTCTTACCTCTTCTGGGCAATCCTCTGTGCACGATCAGTGCTCACCTTCTTCTTTTAAGAAAACACTTCCTTCTTCTTTGCTATTCTAAAGGCTGCAATGAGATATATAAGCCAATGGCAATTAACTGTATATTTAATCTAAGAAATATTCTGTTGCAGATATCTGGTGTGTCTGTTTATTCAAACCCCCTAACATTATAATCTCCATGTTTCTTCAGTCCAACAATTATAAACCCCCTTAACTGGGATCCAGAGTGATAAGAATTAGTGATTTCCTGTGGAAATGCTTTATCAAGGCACAGGAGACAGTGCTAGAGGGGAACCTCTACACCTTACATAGTTACCCCCATGAAGACTTTACATGTTGTCACGGCAGTGAGTGAAACTGGCAGGAAGAGAAAGTCAGTGATAGGAATTTACTGAATGAAGAAAAAAGCAATAATTCTTCAAAGTACAGGAGCTGAAAATAATGTTACTCACAGAAATTTTCCTTCCAGGAACAGCAGTAAAAACTCATTATATCTTCCAAACTGACTGCAGTTCCCAAAAGGAGTTTTCATCTGTTAGTTTAGTTTAAGAACTTCAACAGCAGGCTTTCTCCAGTCATAGTGCTGCCTCTGACACGAATCTTTTGTACAGCTTTGAAAATGGATGAGGAAATCTTCTGATGAAATCTGTAGGAATCTAGAAAGCAAACCAGTATATAACCCACTACAGTCTTTCTCCTCTGTAATCTTTACTGTTCCCTGATATTTCAATATAACTGTCTTAGAGCAAGAAATTCCTGTTAAGGAAGATGAGGGAGAGGCATGCTGGTTTTAATCTCTTGCAAAGCTAATTGTGATTACAGTAGAAAATAATTATTTCCTCAGCGATATTGCAAAATCAAGCAACTGGAAAATCATTGCCAAAGTTTTAAATATTCTAGAACTACCTTCTTGCTAGGTGATTGTTGGTCTTTTGCTTTGAGTTGATACATGCCTGATAATTATACTGACAATACTGACACCTTTGAATGTTCTCACAGAAAGTTAAGATTCATTTGAGAAAGGATAGGCAATATCACTTTCTAAAATTAAAGATGTGATGATAAAACCTGGCGCTTTACTGTTTAGTTATTTAAAGTACGTTTATTTAAGAGAAGCCTGAGGAGTATGTTTTACATCCTCACTTTATTTTATGTATGTATTTTACTTTACAGCTGTTCTGAGGATTTGATACTTGTAAGATTTATAAAGCCAAAATATATAAAGAACATTTGAAAACAGAGTCAATAACTTTTTACATAACTAGAGTAGGAGCATTATTCTGGAGATCTTAAGGCATATATTCAAATGTTAATTAATATAGGACCCTTGTGAGGAGAATAATTATTAATATGATAATTTTATCAGTGAGTAAACTAGTCACAGAGCATATTCTAACACTGCTGGGAATGCAATAATACCTCCTGCTTGACCAGCTTGGTAAACTTCTGGTTTGGTAGATGAGGGGAAGGCGGTGGATGTTGCTGACCTTAATTTCAGTAAGGTGTCCCATAAGATCCTCACAGAGAAGCTGATGAAGCATGGGTTGGATGAGCAGACAGTGATTATAAACTGGCTGTGTGGATGGGCCCAGAGGGTGATGATCAGTGGCATGAAACTGGAGGCCAGTAGCCATCAGTGTAATCCAGGGGTCAATACTGGGTCCAGTCCTGTTCAAGATCTTTGTTAATGATGGGCAAGATTTTGCCCTCAGCAGATTTGAAGATGACACAAAGCTGGGGGGAGCGGCTGGTAGGTGTTGCCATCCAGAGAGGCCTTGTCAGGCTGGAGAAATGGCATGACAGGAACCTTATGAAGTTCAACAAGGAGAAATGCACTCCCGCACCTGGGGAGGAAAAATCCAAGGCACCAGTATATGCTGGGGCTGCTCAGCTGGAAATTAGTTTGATAGGAAAGAACTTGTGGGGTCCTGGTGAACACCGAGTTGAACATCAGCCCCCAGGGTGTCCTTGCTGCAAGGACGGTGAGAGGGATCCTTGTCTGCTGTAGGCAGAGCACTGACAGCAGGTTGAGGGAGGTGATCCTGCTCCTCTGTCAGCACTGGTGGGCCACACCTGGAGTGCTGTGTCCAGCTCAGTGTTCCACGTGGGAGACAGGGACATATGGAGGGAGACTGAGAGAGATGGGACAGTTCAGCTCAGAGAACAGTCTCACTGGGGAATCTCAATGTGTAGAAACACCTGAAGGGAGAATGGGGCCAGGTGCTATGCAGTGGGGCCTAGTGACAGGATCAGAGGTGATGGGCAACGCTGAAACACAGGAGGCTCCCTCTGGACACCTGGAACCATTTTTTTTACTGTGAAGGAGACTGAGCAGATGTTTCCCGGGGAGGTTGTGAAATCTTCCTGCCTGGAGCTATCCAAAAGCTGTCCATACAGGTGTCTCTAGGTGGGCAGGCTTGTGCAGGTGGTTGAGCCATGTCACCTCCCAAGGTCATTCCCAACCTCAACCATTTTGTGGTTCTAACTAGGATTCCTTACTCAGTCTTTCTCTGACATCATATACTCTATAAAATCCATATGAACCTGGATATTTTTTGTGCTGTTTCCATGTTTCTTACTCTATTCATGTTCTGAAGTAATATACACCTTTAGGATAAGTTATTTTTTTTCTTCTCAAAGTTATACTGTTTCTTCTTTGCACTTCCTGCTTCCACACTGGTTTTCCTCCTTCCCTCCCTTCTTTCTCCATCTATGTGGATTAATTTTCCCTATCATGATATTTTTGGCTGTTCAAGGTGCCCACCCTGCTTTTCTTTTTCACTCCTCTCTTGCCTAAAAGCCCAAATCTCACATCTATCACTACAACTGTTTTCTTCTTTTTTTCCTTCAACAGCAGAGATCATATCTGCAGCCTGTCCCTCCCACTATCCCACTCCACTTTCCCCATCCCTGCTATTAGGTCTCCTTGACAATTTTTCCTAAGCCTTTTCTCATCTCTACTCCTGCCCCCTATGTGGAATATCTTCTAAATCAAATCACTCATCCCAGCTTTGTCACTAAACAAGATTTCAGAAGAAATAATTAAAAAATGAATAAACACAAATATTTCCCCACAGCACTGAGTGTAGGAAAGGTTGTGCTATTATGATTATAATTAAAAACAAAACCTGTCTCTGGTAGTGTCAGTATGTCTGGTAGCTTCAATTTCTCTCATATCACACTGATATCTGCTTCTTTTTTTGTGTGTTGTGGAGTGCCTCTGGCTTCTGCTGCTCTCCTGGGAGAAGGAGGAGGGCTTAACATGAGCAGTGTGGCTTGATATGAGCAGTCTGACTTTGCCAGCTGGAGTTTAAATGCCCCCTTCACTTATCCCCTAGGACATCTTTGTTGTGACTTCTGACTCAGCACTGTGGGGTTTATTATTATCACCTATTTTATCACATCGTTGACAACTACAGCCCCCTCTCACCTGCAGGTTACTTTTTCCTGTTTGTCTCTTCTGAAGATGCAGTGGTAAAGTCCCAGAGTGGTGTGTAAACTGAAACCTTTACTACCCCTGTATATGATTGTTTTAAGAGAATTCCTTTGTGGGATCCTGTCCCCCTCTGTTTGGGCCTTTTGGATATAATTCTCTCTCTCTCCCATACACGACTCCTAGTCTTGCAGTTGATATTGATGAACTAATTTTCATGTTGTGTTTCTTTTCTTTTTAACGTGCGTTTGGTGCAGAACCTCAGGACCTGGGTGACCTGAGTCGTTGCTTTAGTCTGAGTCTATCAGGGTAGACCTTCAGGCAGCTACTACACTACAAACATCAGATTAATTGGTCTTTTTATCAGCATTTAAGGAGGATGTAAATTTGGGGGCAGCCTTAAACAATTTCCAGATCATCAGGAATCCTGGAAAGAGGGAGTTATGGAAGGAGAGTGTTCCATAATAAAGAAATATGGGGAACCTTCCTTTTGACTTCTGCTTTTTCAACTGCTGAGTCAGTGCTTAATCAAGCACCAGTTCTGTGAAAACTCACAGGCATGAAGCACATGAATCAGCTTATAGTATACACTGGTGAGGACACCCTTGAATTTTGGTAGGGTCGGAGCCCAATTTAAGAGTAATCCTACTGACCACTGGATGTCACTGCGACACTGCAGGAATGAAAATTAAGGCAAGGATTTTCAAAAGTGTCCAAAGAATTTAAGAGCAAGAGTCCTTATGACCAACTTTGTGAATTTCCCTAAAATTAGCTGTTAGCCTACATGGCACTGGTGAATAGTGAGCTTTAATTTTGAGAGTTAGACACTCTAATCTATCAAAAATGTGTATGAATTAGTGTCACTAAAAATCGTTTGTGTGTCTCAGAAAGGGGATTCCCAAAAGAGATTCCAGTTGCACTGTTTTCTGTCATTGATACAGGGAAGATTTTGATGATAAATGAAATTAAATTACGTTGTTCAAATTAAAAAAAAAGGCAGGACAGATGGAGATTTCAAGAGCTTGGTTAATCTACTCCACTTTAGAGCTGGAATCACATAATGTCAATTCTAATTTAATTTACTCTTATCATCTGCAGTTATTTCATAACCTCATCAGAAAAGAAACCTGATTTCTCTACTGTTATTTCAGATAATGATTTCTAAGCTTTCTATTCTTGTTCTTCCCTTTTTCAAAGATGCAAAGAAACAAAATAAAAAGTCGTAAGGACATATACTGCCATATAAAACAGCCTTATATACATGTAAAATGGCTACATTGTGTAATAATAGTAAAATAAATTGAATTCTACTAAGTAAGGAAAAGAGCAGTCTGGGACATTGGACTACTTAGCCAATGGCAGAAAATGAAAAACTAAAAAATGAAGATACACGTTGAACAGATCGCTTTAATTTGAGATAATTCTTTCACTTTTAGGTTATTGAAAGGAAAGCTTACTTGGAGAGTTGTAGAAAAGGTTGCTGATAGTAACAGAGCACTTATTGTGGCAAGGCCTGTGGGACTTAAATTATGAGTGTTATAATACTATATTTAAAATATAATACTATATTTATATATATTTATATAAATATAATACTATATTTAAAATATGGCAATCAAGTTTGGTCTTTAGTTAAGATTGTGGTGCAGGTGGGTGTCAGGTGTGCACATCCAGCAGACTCAATCCATGAATTCCTCTCATGCTGCAGGAACATCCCAGCCAGCCTCTGCATACATCAGGGCTGGCTCGAGGCAGTGGCCAGCTTGAAACCAGAGGACCTTCACACCTGAGTATTTGACTGTTACATGTGCCCAAATTTTAGATAGTTTTTAACATTCCCTAAGGCAGCTCCTGCTACATGTAGTCCAATTTTTATCCTTGAAGTTGGAAATTCCTATATTTTCAATAAAGATGATTTTTGCTTGTTTTATGTTGGCTCAGATATTTGGTTTCTCTCTTGATTCTTCCACTGCAATATGGGTAGCAGAAGTAATTTTCCAACCTGAGAAACAATGGCAGCTTTTTAAGGCTAAGTAATGTCTTTCATACTCTCTCTTCATTACTTTTTGTTCACCTTCAGACAGCTGTGAATACTTCCATGACTTAATTATTATGTGGCCATCAATATCCTGAAGTTTCTCTCTAATTTCTCCTTGGTAAAATTAGAGCAATTTATACAAGTATAAATTGATGTACTTCCACTAGAGTTTTTGGCCTGTGGTTAGTATGTTGCTGTGTATTTTAAAATGTTTTAAGAGTTGCAGCCACAACAGAATCTCCTAGATTAGCTAGTCTAAAGGATAATTGCTTGACATGACGCTTATTAGCAGAATTGCACAGATGGTCAAGCCTGAGTTTTATTAATTGCTCAAGTTAAGCCTGAATTTGTTCATAATTAACGATAGATACAGTAGTAAAAATTTTTCTCAGCTCAGAAGTTGAATAAACATGACCCTCTAGAAAAGAAGCCAAAACTGAGATGATGAATATTTATTGCTGGATTACTGGACATAAATTCAACACTAAATGGGTAAATAGTTTAATGAAAACTAGACCCTTGTGGGTCACATGCCACAAACAGCCTGAGCTGGAAAGTGGATCAAGGGCTAAAATTAGGGTTCAGTAAAAGAGAACCTAGAGATGTGGTTGGGAATGGGGTTGGAAATGGACATCAAAAGGAAGGTCAGGGGAGCTGAGAGATTTATGCTTAGAGAACATTTGCTTTGTGGGTCAGAGGTGGGGGTCTTAGTCCAGACTTAAGATGGGAAGTAGGATTCAGGTTTAGATTTGGATTGAATGAAAGAGAGAGCCTGGAGGTGTGGTTGGAGTGGTGCTTAAAGTAGCAGAAAAAAAAATCATCTGAATGAAAGAGATTAATGGAAGATAAAGAGGTCTCAGGACCTTTCATTTAAATGGAGGAATGGGCAGTATTTGAACAGACAACAACAGAGATATTGGACAGAAACTATTTTAGAAAAGGTTCTATTAAATGTCAATGCCGTTAAAACATATAACCAAATGATATTGTGTTTTGACTGTTTATATACTGTGAAAATGATAGAGGACTTGCCTCATTAAAATAATAAGAAAATTTCTTATGGTGAGTTTGTAGAAAAGAAGAAATATATACACTTTCTTTTATGAGATGGTAGGAGTAGTAAATCTGCTATAGGCAATACTTTTCCATCATATATATTTGGTCTCCTTTTCTGTTCTAACTTCCTATATTCTGATCACCTTTCAAGGGGCTGCCAGTTCAACAAAAAATACAAATTTTGTTACTATAAATTATGCTGCACCTGAAAGCACCAATTTCTCATACAGAAGTTTTTCAGATTGAATGCTTTATAACTAAAGAAAGGCTGGGAGGTAAGGAGTGAAAGGATTTTTGAAAAGCTTTTAGAACCATTACCTCAGCACAGGGTTCCCTTCTTTCGTGGAAGAGAATAAAACCATTTTGCCAGAAGAGATTTCCCCTTAACTCAGAACCTGAAAATTTTCAAGCTGGCACTTCTTAGCCTTTAAAAAAACACAGTTTAGAGACAGTTACAATTATCTCCCAAACAGTTCTCAGCTATCCCAATAAGCCAGGGTGTGAAAATGGACAATGGAATTCCCTAAAAGCCTTTATAGATTTAGAGTACCACAGTCAAATACCAGCATTTCCTTTGCAGGTTTGGTAGGTGTAGCATAGACACAACTATCCTTTGCACATGCAAGGGCTTTTCTTAAGCTTTTTGTGTTTTTCCAGTCTTGGCTGATGCCAAGGTAGAGTAGCAGCTATGACATGTTGTGATGGCCTGTTTGGCAGCTTCCTTACAGACCAGTAGGGCAGCTTAGCTCAGGAGTCCTTGGAGGGAGATGGAGGCAATGAGTCCTCGGGTGGTCCTTGGGGCTGTAGTCTTGTACTGAGTAGAGCAGGAGCTGTTTCATTATACTGTGCACTACAGGGACTTAGGTACCTGTTTCCCTGTGTAAGGAATGAGTGAATGAACTAATTAATCATTAATTTCATGCCTCTCAAGCGTGAAGTTGTCTGACACTCACAAAGCCAAGGAATTGACTCTGCTCTCCTTTACACCTTGTTTAACCCAATAAAACAGCAATGCTTTTTTTCTTTTAATATAGGAGAGAGCTCAGAATGGGCCTTAATAACTTTCAGATCACCTTAAAGTGAAAGCAACCTTCCCCCAGAATTTATTCAGAAGACATTACAGAGAAACAAGAAAGCTCTGTGATCTGCTTCAGATCCTGAAGCATGTTGATCCCCAAAACTGCTGTCATGATGTGATTTAAGTACTTATTTGCTCAAGTAAGGTGTCCATTCTGTCAGCCAGAGGAAATTTGATGTTTGGTTGCCACAATCAAGTAAGATACAGCATTTTTGTTTGGAATATACAAGAATGGTGACTCAGAACTGTAATTTGACTTATGTTGTGGGAGTCTGCAAGATTTTCTACTTACTGCTTTTGGGTTTTGGTCACATGTGATTATTTCTGAGGCTCTGCCCAGCATGCAAGGCTCAGTTCTGCAGCTGGTGGCTGTTACAGCCTGCAAAAGCAGGTGAGTGAGGGCATATGGTGGTGGGGCCTCACTTGGTCATGGACTCCTGTCTGCTGCTCTGGTTTGTTGGATGTGTAGCCTGAGCACGTTTCAGCCAGGAAGAATTAATAAGCCAAATGCTGCCTAGACACTAAACTCATGCAAAGGAGGAACAGGGGCCAATACTGGGTTTATCACAGATTCATAGAATCATAGAATGGTTAGGGTTGGAAAGGATCTTAAAGTTCATCTGTTCCAACATCCCTCCTATGGGCAGGGATGCCATTCACTAGATCAGATTGCTCAGAGTCCATCCAGCCTGACCTTGAACACTTCCAGGGATGAGGAAGCCTCTCTGGGCAACCTGTGCCAGTGTCTCACCATCCTCTGAGTATGGAATTCCTTCTTAGCATCTAAACTAAACCTGTCCTTTTTCAGTTTAAAACCAGTGCCCATTGCTCACTAGCTGACCATTAAAAAAAAAATCCCTCTCCTTCCTTATTCCAAGCAACCTTTAGGTACTGGAAGGTTGAAGGTCTCCCTGAAGCCTTCTCTTTTCCAGGCTGAACAACCCCATCTCTCTCAGCCTGTCTTTGGATGGAGAGGCTTTCCATCCCTCTGATGATCTTCACTGCCTTTTTCTGGACCCATTCCAGCAGGTTTGGGTCATGTGTAACTAGATTAAAGCTTTCAAAAGCAAAGAGCAAAAAAATCTTGTCTCAGGTTTTCTCACTGTTTCATGGAAGAGAGTATGATGATGTACTTTAAAGCATGATTGAGTCAGTCCTTGGTGAAGCCTGGACTCCTGGCTGGTACTACCTTGTTCCAGGCACCTTTCCAGTATTCCTCCTGAAGATGGGAAAGATGTTCATGAAAAGGGTGCAGAGAGTGCAAGGGCTCCCCTTGTGCACTGGCCATGCTCCAATCTGGTTGCAGTCCTTGAGATTTATGAGGATTTAGGTAGGCTTCATGTCCTTTGCTCTCTTTGTGTCCCAGATGGAAATGAGATTTCATACTCACAACTTCCTGGTTTCATTTCCTCATCAAATATTTGTTTGTTGTTTGTTTCTTTAGTCCCCTCCCTTGAAAATCTGCTTGTGTTTTGTATATTTATTCTTCCTAGCAGGTGCTTGAAAGACTGAGTAAATGATAAGACATAACTGAGCTTTTCTCTGTCTGTCACAGTCCTCAGGACGTGCAAGGTCAGGCCTTTGCTGTACAAGAAGCCGACTTAACAAGGTACTAATTTACTTCAAGGAAAGAGATTACTGATCACAGTAGATTTCTACAGCAGCTGAATATATAATTAAGAATGAATAATTTATTAAAAGTATTCAGCCTTACTATCTGCTCACAGTAAGTCTGTGAGTATTTCAGAATGTACTTCTGTTTGTCATTAGATAGCTTCTGTTATCTCCTTGTCTTAGATTTATTTTTCTGACCTGTTTCCCGAACTAAAATTTGGCCATATCATTCCAAGAGTGAACAGATGTGCTGTCCTGGTTTAAGGCAAACTCTTCTTTTGCATGTATAGACTAAAAATAAAATTTATAAAGCTTTTTGAAACATAATTTTAAATATTTTTTCATTGTTGCTTAACATTAGCCCATGAAAAGGGAAAGCAAATACCCAAAATGAGCCCTTTAAAAAGACCAACAGATAACAAACAGAGCACTTGTATTATGCTTTCTGGGCAGGATTTCTGAAAAATTGTATTTTATATGTGTGTGGTTTTCTTTTTTTAATGTTTTTAAATCTAAAAGTTTGTGTAGGAATATCCAATGAGAACTGTCAAACTTTCTGCTGTGGTTTAACATGCAGACAGTCAAATCCCACACAGCTGCTTGCTCACTTGTCTCCCCAATGGAATGGGGGAGAGAACTGGGGAAAAAACGTCCTGGGGTGAGATAAAGGAAGTTTAATAGCACAGAAATGGAAATAAAAAGACTTCTATTGCTCCTCTTTCTACTGATAAAATAAAGAAAGCACTTTGGTCAGTGGTAAGGTGTGTTTTTGGGGGGGGAGAGATGAGCTACTAGAACACGAACTACTATAAGACAATTTTTCTCATTGTTATGTATCTTTCTTTTACCTGGAAAATGTAGGACACTTTAAAATAAGGAAAAAAACCTAGGATTGTTTTTCTTTGTGAGTTTCTTCTTTCTATTATATCTTTCCCCATGATGTCATTTTTCTTGCAAACGTTCTATCAAGGATTCTTCTGCCCTACTCTACTCCTATAATTCTTCTAAGTGCATGAGCACCGTTCCTCTACTTCCTAAGGAAACAGCAGCAGTAACCTCCTTCAGCAGTAACCTCCATTTTCACCACTACTTTCTGCTTGCTGAATCTGTTCTTATCCAGATCTCAAACCCCTCGAGCTCTAGCTCAGGCCACCCCAAACATTTGCTACCCAGAGGTGTCCTGGCCCTGCATGCCCCAGATGTGGCTGTGCTTTCATCCCACTGTGTGGCAATTTCTAGTCACCACTCCCAATTGATAACACCAGGTTTTCATAATCTGCATATTTCATAATATAAATATAAATTTCATAATCTGTGCACAGCACGTGTGAAATCCCGCACTGATGTGGATTCTAGCTTTAAAGCTTAGGGATACAATCAAAAGCTCTGAAAATGTCTCTTCTTTCCTCTTACATTGTCACTGGGTTCAGGAAACCATGCCTGCTGTATCCTGCAATATCCTGGGAGATTCCAAGCCCCCTGTTTTGTGGTTGCTCCCTTTTGTTGACAGCTGATCTGCTACCAAGACTCTGGAGATGTGGGGGTTGAAAACATCGTGTCTCTTTCCTTTGCCACCTGTAGTCTACTAATTTGCTACAAGGCAGGGTTCCCTGTCACCACATCTGTGGTGGGGGCCTCTGGGTCTGTAGAGAGGATTGAAATGAAGGCACCATGTGGTGAAACTGCATGTGCCTCAGCCATAGCATGTAGCAAATTGACCTAATTGGAAAGTTGCAAACTTTTTTTTTCCAGCAGAACCTCCTTTCCTAATTTTCCATATGAGGGAAGGGTTTCCATTCCCTAACCAGCAGTAGGGAAGCTACTCCTTTGACTTTTCCATTTTAAATATATAGCTTCTGGGGCAAAAATCTGGCTGTGAATCAGTACTTGATGGGAGGATCACAAAGAGAGCCTTCTGATTCTGTCCTCTGCCTGCTGAAGCCTGACACAGCAGGAGAGACTTGCTGGGTGCTGTGTGCTGAGAGTGGAGCCACATTTCTGTGATTCTCCAGCCTTTTTTCCACCATGCTTTTTCTTTTCTTTTTGTTATTTAATTTATGAATAGATGTTATTTATTATGAATAGATATTTGAGTATTAATGTTACTTATAGTACAACATGTTCGCAGCAAGTTGAGGAAAACTTCTTGGCAGGGGTGGGGTGGAACAACGATTTGGTGACTAATATCTGGTTTTTAGCCTGTTTTTTAAAGAAAGACTAATATAATGTCTGTAAGAGTGTGTACAAGTGAGAGAGGGATGAAACACAGCAGAGTTTAAATGCTGTCACATTTTACTGCTAAGTTACCATTTTTTCTCTGACAAAAGCTGATAAAATACAAGTTCTATTTAGGCATGGGATTTATAGTTACTTTAACATATGCCCTGAAAAAATGTGTATCTACGGGGGATAGTAGTTCATGGAGAAAACAAGTTGGTGCTGAGAAGTTCAATTACTCTCCTGAAATATCAATAATGTAGCTGGAAGAAAGAAAAAACTACAGGCCATGTCCTATATTGGATGTATTCTCAAAACGTCTATAAAGGCTTGCTGCCAGCAGCAAGAAAGTAATAACTATAAATGTTGCTCAGTGGGAAGACTTGGTGATAGAGCCCCTCTGCTTGAAATTTTACTGAAGCCCTGTCAACACAGAATAACTTTCATGTTTTTGCATTTTTATTATCATTTGTATTATTCTTGGCAGATGCATGTGTTCGCAGGTGAACTCAGGGTCTCCCTCCTGGAAAGGCTCTCTATCTTTTCAAGTCACTCAGGGTAAGCCTGCAGTTTCTTGACTCTGAGATCTGCTGAAATACATTTTGAACATACTGTTCTAGATGGTCACTGTAGCACTTCCTAAAGTCCCACTCTATTCTCATACAGAAAGCTTATGCAGCAGAGTGAGCAATGTAATTTTATTCCTTAAAGAGTTACCAAAATCTTCCTGCAATTCCTTTTATTTGACAGCTGTGGTTGAATTTAATAATAACAATAACAATAGCAACAATGATGACGATGATGATGACGATGATGATGAAGCAACCCCCAACATTTCTAGGCTTCTTGAGGCAAAGTGTTATGTGTTTTTTTCCTCTTCTTGAGGTACTGGCACCCATGCCTGGTCTCAGCAGCACAAGATCTTATGTACCTGAAAACAACAGAGAACATTGTGTGGTAGCACTGTCACATGTGGGAGCTGACAGAACTTTGCCATTGCACAGGATAGCCCTTTAACAAAAGAGCTCCTGAGGAATCTTCTGAGCTTACTTCTGATGGAGAGAGATTGCTGACCTGAGGTGGTGAAACAAATAGACTGAAGAAAGATTCAGGCAAATGAATTGATGTTTTTGTTTTCTAAGGAGCTTGAAATGAACAATAGACTCTTCCTCCCTTTAATTTTTATAACCATTCTCAGCTGAAGGTTTTAAAATGTTTTTACAGTTGTTTTACATATTTCAAAATAACATTTATTAGCCTAATACCTCTAATTATGCATGATGGATGAGTCATATGTAGAGTGTGCTCCCACATTTCTTCATTTGAATTCATATACATACTTACCTAATTTGGCAGCAGTGGCATGGCTACATGTTAAATGAAATGATCCTGCTAAGATTAACTCTCAGAGACAGACCTATAGTGCAACAAGGACTTTAGGATTTGGATCCTTCTAGGTTTTCCCAATTTTTTCATTGCAGGGATCATTACTTAACTCAAGCTCAGAAAAAAAACGTGTGAAGGTGGATTGGTGTGAATCTGTCTTTTGATTCAGACAGTGAAATTTGGTGTTCCTATTGAATAAATTTGTTCAGTAAAGAGCAGTTCAGTTACTTTGGGGATGAACACTTTTAGAGAGAAGAGGAAAGAGCTTTAGAGTGGGCTTACGTTAGTATTTAATTTTGGAGAAGCAGAGTGTTTTTGAAGCAAATGTCCCAACTTCTTCCTTGCTGTGCTGCAGTTTACACCTGGGAGAAATTCCAGGACATGGATTCCTGATTTCCACTGTCATAGAGATGGTCTCTGCTTGCTCAGGTTTGCTCAGTCCAGATGAACCCTCCTACAAACACCAATAATGTGGCTATCAGGCCCCCAGTACCACCAGTTTGCTACCCTCACACTGCAAGGCAAAGCAGACAGAGCTTCACTGGTGTGAAGCCAGTGTGACCCTTCATTTGGATGATGGAACACATGAAAAATATGCCAGAGCCTCTTACTATAGTTTATGGTTGTTGTCAAACATCTACAAAGTGGAGATGCTCCCTGCCCACAGAGTTCGTGTTTTTGTGTGGCAACTCTGTGTGATGGAGAATATGTTAATACACCCAAATAATCCCTGAGGGGAAAAAAAAAAAATATGATTTTCAGTCTGGAAAGTAATGTATTGAAAGTCATTCATTCAAAGGCAGGTTTAGCTCCTGTGGCACCTGTGGCTGGGAAGGTGCTGGAGGCCTGCATTTTGGTCTTCTGCACCTTGACTATGTACTTCTTGCTCCCCAGATGCTGTAAGTAAGTGATATACTTTCTGGCAAAGGAGAAGGTGCAGCTGCTTGAGCTGTATTTTTTTATTATGAATCCTTATTGCATTTTGTGCTGTAATAAATACACTCACACACACACACACACACACACACACACACACACACAAAGCCCTCTTTCACTGCATTACAGTAGGAACTAGAAGAAGATCTGTTAAAGTTCTAATCATTTCCCCAAACCAGGAAGGGAACAACAACAGCTTCCAGCAATGTCCGATATGTTATCTTTAAAGATGAAGGACCTGTATGGAGTTCCTTACATTTTCTATGAATAAGAGGAATATATATTCAGTAACCTTATTATTTTTTTTTTAATCTCTGGGAATACCTGGTTTCCTGGTTAGGTATTTGAAACATCTTACCTGATGCGTTTACTGAAATGTAAGCAGTCAGAATTTGGCAAAAAGAATTTTCAAAGCCAGAAAATGCACTTGAGACATATATTTATGCAAGAAAAATTAAACTTTGGACAATGGTCTGGTTAGGTTGTGTAGAGGGTTGCTTTAAGCAGTCACACAGGTTATCAGCTGAAATAACTTGCTTTATAAATGTTGTTCTTTCATTCAAAGGTCAAATAAAATTGTGCTGGAAGCCTAGTGTGTGCTTTAAATGGCTAGTTACTCAAAATGGCCTTTTGGGGATGATATTAGAGAGAGTCTCAAATATAAGTTCAGTTGTATTTTGTCCCATATTCATTCTTAGAGTAAAAAAGCCATGATCAAAATCCAGATGCTGTTTTTTTAATGGTGCTGTCATGCTGAGCTCTTCCTGTTTTTTGCAGTCTTTCAAGAAGTTGGATACTTCTCCTCAGTGAAAATACAGAGATGTGAGGCTGTGTCCCTATGTGTGATGCCTCACTATTACAAACAACCCTATTATATAACAGCTTTCAGAAACGGTTCAAGCTCTTTTTTTCTGAAAAAAGGAAAGTTGTCATCTTCTATCCCACTGGAGGGCTTTGATCTGTGCTTTGACACTCTTATCTTTTCCTGGGTATTCAGCTTAAATTAATTCCTTATTAATTTAATAATAATTTATTAATCACTATGAACACCATCCTAGAGGCTGTATTCCCTTGGAGTATATATCCAAGAGGAGTTTGGAAAGAGGCATATTCTCACTCAGCCTTCATTTTGCCTAGTAGACGAGACAGATTCTTGTAGTTCCTTAGTCGAGTAACCTCCTTCTTGCTCACATAAAATTAAGAGCTTCACCAGACCTTTCTTACCTGCCTGGAGGTGGATGGACTACGTTAGATGAGGTATTCTCTGTACTCTGTACAATGTCATTAAAGTCTAGAGAATTCACCAATACTGATACATCACAGAAGTGTCTTTGACTTTGTCCTGAAAGATAAACTGCTTTAGTTTCTTGCAGGCACTTGATCAGGAGATTAACAACCTTGGGTTCCTCTTTTCAGATATTTTGAATTAATGAGAACTGACTAAAATAACTCCAGCTGCTAAGTTAAAGCATGTTTCATGCTATTGTTATATTAATGCATGAGACATACTACAATGTGCTGGATTTGAAATCTCCTGAATGTTTTCTTTTCACTCGTGTTTTCAGCCTGCTCCAGTGGGTGGCACAAGAAGCACAAAAACCAGGTGAGTTTCCATCCCAGCATGTCCCATAGGATTGCTGTTTAACTGTTGTAGTTCTTAGTTAAAAATAATAAAGGAGATGCAAGAGGGTAAGGAAGTGCATTCCTCAGTCTGAATGTTTGGTATCAGACATTGTGAATGTTTAATTCTTCAATATTGTTTTATGTTCATCAGTGTCTACAAACACAGGCTTGAGGGGGTGAATCTGAGAGCTTCCCTTCCTGAGAGCACTATGGCTGAGAGCTGATGTGCTGGGCATCCCGTGGGAGCTGCAGATCTAACCTGGATTGTACCCACTGAGTGCCTTCGTGTTCCCAGTGCTGTGGGCTCTGCATTGCAGCATGTTCAGAACTCTGCATGTATGAGCAGTAGTTGGCTCTTTCAGTGACATTGAAATGATCTTTGTTATGCTCAGTTCCAATTTCACAGCTGGGATTGAAAAAAGAAAATGACAGATCTGAAATAAATACTGCAGCTAAGATACTGCCCTGGAGACCATCCTACTGTAATGTTTTGTGGGAGGATAACTGGGGTGTTATAGGAAAGCCTATGATGGTCAGGCAGGTGCTCCATCCATGACACATCCATATGGTTGCTGTCTCAATGAGTGAAATTGAAAGGAACAACTTATATTTGCTTTGCAGAAGTACAGGCAAAACCAAACCTTGCTGTGACAAAAGTATGGATTTTGCGGAGCAAAATCACTGGGGATTTGAAGACATTGTATATGGTTGGGATCATCAGTTGGTATTTCAGGTCAGTGGCAAGAGAAGTTGAAAATATCATGACAGATTTCAGAAGGCGTTTAGGAATCAGCTGGGTCTGAGAGGGCTGCACGTGGGAGAAGTCCCTGTAGTACTCTTGCTGACTGATGGACTCTGATCCTCCTCTACAGCAGGAAGACTGTGGATGCAGAAGAGATGCAAAGCAGAAGTTGTCTCTATGGACCATTTGCCTGATGAGATGTCCAGCAATCTGCTGGGCCATTGAAAGCCTGCTTTGTCTACTGTTAGATGGGACCCTGGATGCATGAAAGAGTCAGAGGAGAAAGAAGTGAGAGCAAAACACAAGAGTTACTGGTTAGAAGAAGGTCTAGTAACAAATTTTCCAGTGTAGCATTTTTCCAAATGACCAAAGATAGCACATCTTCGGGGAATATGTGTTCCATCAGAAATTCTCATTTTGTTCTTGGCTGCTTCTAGTAGAAGCCTGTTGGATTTTGGCAAGTGGTGCTAGGAAATGCCTGAGTCCCTGGGCCACTGGTGCTTAGTGCCCTAGTGAAGCTGAGAACTGGGAGCTCTTAACATGCCTTGAGGGTTCTCTGGTCTTCTGTGCTTCAATGAGGAGGCTTCTGGGAGCCTGAAGATGCATCATTTCTGAGATCTGAAATGCTGGTTTGAGGGAGATATGTGTAAGACTCAGGTGGGCTGGGCAGAGGCCTGAATGATTCACACCTCAAGTGCCCTGGCTCTAGAGTGAGGTGTGCAGGTCTTGCAGGCTCTAGAGAACTTGACGTTAAGGTACAGTAGTGTGTGGCTCTGGTGGTGCTTGCTCTTCACACTGTGCAGGGCTCCAATGCTGACTGATACAGGTTTCTCATGGATTTGGGAAACTGATGAATTCCTGAAATTGGGAAGGAAACAAAAGGAGAAAACAGTGAAGAGGAAAAAACAATGGTGAAGAAGTGGAAGTTGAAAGCTTCAAGAAATAGAGGATTTAAGACTAGAGAAGTTTAAACCACTGGTCTTTTCTGTGTCAAAGTCTTAACACAAGTGAAATAGCAAGGAGGTGGTTTTATTTCTGGCTGTCATTTTGAAGAACAGGACAATTAATACTGTCTAGCTAAATGATGGAGAAGAATTATTCATCTGCATTATGGGAGTATCAATAAAACTTTACTTAGCATGGAAAAATAAACACATTAAAATAAGAATAAAGGAAAAAGGGGGAAATATAGACTTTGAATCTGCAATCTTATACTGGTCACAAGCATGCAATTCCTGTAGACTGAAGCACTGATAGGGATCAGAATCTGACTGGGAGCTGAGCCAAGGGAAGGCCAGAGACAGACTCAGGGTTTAATCTTGCAATGCAATGACAATTTGCCAGCAGAGCAAGCCAGCTCTCCTGCAGTAGTTTTGTGAGCTGTGCTCTCGTGATGGCCAGGCTGGTACAGCATCCACAAGCAGCTCTAAGCCCCAGCAGAAGCAGAGGGCAGGTGCAGTTCAAGGTGGGTGCCCATTAGAAGTAGCAGCGGTGTCTCATCATCGCAGGTCCTTGTTACTCTGTAGATGTATAATTATTGGGAGCTCCCTGCTCTCTGCAAGGCAGTGCAGCAGCCAGGATACACCCACACTCTGTTCCTGGGTCTTGGGGACATTTGCTGGTCAGGAGAATATTTTAGTTGAAGGAAGGTGGTGTGGTTTTTCTCACTTCTCTGTGTTTCCCTGGCTGTGTCCAAATCTCTCCTACTTGCTTCCAGCCCCACTCTTTCTCTTGGCCTCAGTTCTCCAGGTAGAGGCTGAATTTTCCCTGAGAGTGGGGAAATCCGCCATTTTTTTTTTGTTTTGATTCATCTTTCCCAAGGCAGTCAGCATGTGAAGCTGCAAATTCTTTAATGTTCTTTTCCCTGGATGGGAGCAGGGTGCCAGGAAAGGAGAGGGGTGATGCTGATGGCAGGGAGACATAGTTGGTGTAATGGGAGAGGTGCCTCTTCTGTCTCCTGCATTCCCCGTGGGTAGCAGCTCCTTTTCCCTGAATGGTTTGGACTCAGCTTCCTCTGCTTTTCTCTTCCTGGGGGAAGAACTGCCCCAGCAGTTGGTGGAAAGCAAGGGGTTTGAGCCCTGCTCCCTCTGAGGGTCTGGATGTGTTCAGGAGACACTAAGAAGCTGGCAGGAGAGACCAAAAACCTGGAAGAAGTGCCCACATGAAGGAGGTGGTCAGGGCTGATTCAGCATGTGGTCCTTCCTACAAAACCATCATTTTACATTTGAGTTGCCTTTCCACAGGAAAAAGCCCCAGAGCGGAAAGCCACAGCCTCTCTGGGAAACCCCAGAAGCAGGGGGCTGAGTGTTCAGGGGATGCAAGTCTGCAGGAAGACGAGCATCTTTTCCCTGTTTTCCTTTGGTTCAGTGCCTGGGATGACACGTCCTTGTGCAGGCTCAGAGCTCGGAGCGCTCCTGTGAGCAGAGCCTCACGCTCCGTGCCAGGGCCACTGCCGGGTGCCCGTGTTGGTGCTGCTTTGATGGCTGCGCTTCAAAGGCAGAAGGCAAGCAGAGGTGAAGTTGCTTTAGGCTGTGCTTTGCCTGTCTCAACTTTGGATTCTGATTCTGAGCCACTCAGTTGCTTTTATTCCCACTGCAGCAGGGGAGAATTGCAGAGATAAAAGTCCTCTGGATGGCCCAGAGATGTGAAGGGGTGTCACTTGGTGGTTTGTAAAAGCTGTCTGAGCAAAGCAGGTAGAATAGCTATGCAATATCCTCAGGGAACGAGGTGTGCTTTTCCCCTTGCTGTTCAGTAAATGACCCAGCTTGTGGTGGTTTTTAATATCACATTGCAACTGTTTTTTTACACAAGCAGGTGGAAGGAATCAGCATCTGGGTGGCAGTGGTCCATAAGAAAAGGCAGGATGACCCAAAGCAAGACTGATATTTGTTTGCATTTTTAAATAGATACAGAGGTTAATTCTCCCATTAATTTTTTTGCTTTGTCACTCAGTATGTGCTGCTGCTGAGGATCAGAAGGAAACCATGACACTCCAGCTATTTCTTATTTTTTATGAACACTAGCCACTTTGAGACCTTTCATACATATTTTTGTAGATGCAAGTTGTCTATTAAGCTAGACCAGAAGCATACTAAAATAAAATTTACAACTGCAGACAGAACAAGAGAATAAGGTTCAACATACCCTGCTTGGTAGATACTGTATTCATGATAACCAGACAGGGACCTCAGAAGGTTACCCAGTCAGCATTTTAAGTTTAGGGTATCTCATTAAAAGACATAACCTTCATGGGTTCAGTAAAATGTACATGGGTTCAGTACAAAATATACTTTTTCCCAAAGCTTCTCTTCTGAAGCCTTCCATAACTCCTTTATTGCTTGCACTATCTGTTTCTGAGTGTTATGCTGCCAGGAAGCATTGGCTCAGTAGCAAACTTGCATGTGTGAGTCAAAACAAGGCTGGTGGGAAATATATTTTAGGGCAGAATTGTCTGAAATAGACCACAGGTGAGCTGTCATTGGGCATTAGTGTACCAGAGGAGCTATGCTCCTCTGAACAGCCAGGAGAGGCTTATCTGGGCTTCACAGGTAGGCTGTGACAAACATGACCAGCCTTGCCCGAGGTGAGAGCCAGAGATTCCTGGGTAATCTGCTCCACACCATGTTCTCACAAATGTGGACGAAGCTGAAATGAAATTACCTCCACATGGGACAGGAGGGACTGATACATTGTCCCATGAGTGTACAGTTGAGATGAAATCCAAAATGGGAAAAAGTTTGCAAAAATGTGTGCAAGTTAGAATAAATAGAAAGATATAAATACAGAAAAGTGAGCTACAGTATGTCCTTTAGCAGTGTTTGCTGGATGGGACATACTTTGTTACGGGCTGTGCCATAATTAATCTCAAGGGTGAACAAAATAACTGGAGTGGGTCTTCAGGTGCATAACAGGAATTAAAAATGTTTGAATTTATTGACAGATTGCATAAAATCACTGTTACTTTAATACCCTACTACATGTATTTCATTAGCAGCAAACCAATGGTAAGTAATAATTCTCAGGTGTTATACAGGAGAAATACTCAATGTACTTCTACTGAAACAGTTCTGGTAAAATTGGTTAAAGACAGATTGAACATTCTTCCTTCTTCTCCTTCAAATGGTTTCCTCTGAAGTCTGAATTAATTATTTGCCACAGTCTTGCAGAAAAAAGTGTGATGAATGAACCCTGCACTGAGTGAGCAGAGAAGTGGCTTCAGTTCTAGTTAAATTAGTTCAAAATGGACCTAGTCCCAAAATTCTTCATTCCTGGATAAATCCCCATCCCCATTCTCAGAATTTGTTGCTTCTCAGCAGCTCATTTATCCTTCCATCTTTGACAAGCAAAGCATTAAATAGAAATCTTTGCCATGACATCTATTTTTAAAGTAAGCAGAATAGCACTGAAGAGAATAGAAAGCAAAAGTGAACAGCATTTCTTGTTGTCTTTTGATTAAGCTCCTCCAGCTGTGAATAAGCAAATGTCATCATCATTGGCTTCCCTTCATGTGTGCCTGAAAGGTGAGATGCAGCAGGTTTGTTTGCAAGGCTGGTTGCAGCCCTGGTCACCTGAGCTCCCAGAGCCCCCTTGCACCAGCTGCTCTCACTTGGTCACGTCTGGCATGCCCTGAGTGCAGGGCTGGCTGGAGTGGCTGCCTCACAGGTGAGACTGCAGGAAGGGCCACCCCAGCTCAGCAGCAGCCCATGTGTGGTGGCTCCTTCCCTCCATCCGTGATGTGGTTTCCTTTGACACGCTGGAAGCTGAAGTGTGCCCCTTCCCAGATCGTGTGCTTTGTGAGTTGGCTTGTGCACTGCTTAGGCCCCTTTGGTGACCTGTGACAGATGAAACAAGGAGCCATCACTTCTCTCAGCTGTTTCTCCACTCAGACACCCTTTGCAGACACACAAGAGGCCCCCAGCTCTGCTAGAAACACCTGTACACTGTTTTTCAGGCACAAGATTTCCAAGGACGGATTGTGTCTCTGCTTGGCACGATCTTATAGAGTTTTCCTTCTCTCTGCAGCATTGATGGTGTGCACTTTCAAACCTTGGAAGTGCACACCATCCTGTGCACTCCCCTGGAAGAGGCCGGGGAGAGCTGCAATAAGAACATCAGCAGACAACTGCCTGTGCTGCATCCCCCACACTTCCTCACCCCTCCTCTTATTCTTATTTCCCTTTTTCCAGGCAGCATTATTTTAAGTGTGGTTGGTTAATCTTTGGTGTCTCAATACCTCAATGTCCTCATTGTTAGAGATCTGCTTCAGAAAGTTTTATCCCTGTTATGACTTCCCTTGCTTTTATCTGTCCCCTGGAGAACTGAGCTCTAGGAGATGACAAGGTGAGTACTAATAGGAATCAGAATAACTGGGACAGAAGTGTAGCTAAGAGGAACGGAAGAGATGAGTCTCCAATAATGTTTCATTCTCAGCTCACTGCCAATGCCCAGTGTTTGACCAGGGTAGGGGTAAAGCACACAGATGAGTAACAAACCCCCTTGCATTCAGAAAAGGTTCTGTGGCTTGATGTGAAACACATATAAGAAATCATCCTCAATTAACCATCTGTTAACATATTGGTTCCCCAAGCTGGCTCAAGTGACAGTTGCATGGATTAAAGGAAGTACAGTGTTGTTGAAAGGATACCAGAAGGAGGTATGTTAATAGCATTTAAACATTACTTGTCTGTTTTTGAAAGTGGAACAGTGATTTTTTCCTTTTAAAGCTCTTCTATCCAGTGACAGATAAAGGTAGTCTATAGGAATCTATTAAAATCAAGTCTTAACCTTCTCTATTTTCCATGTCTGTTGGTAGCAGTGGGGATAACAGTGACAGAGGAGATGTGAATAATTGATTTTACTCTGTCTCCCAGAGACAGTAATTTCCAGCAGCCAGCAGGTGAGTATGTACTTGCTGATTCAAACTGGGTCCAGCTCAGAGTATGTGACAGCAATATCTGGAGGGCTTATACTGCACTCTCTCTTAATTACAAACATTCACAAGAGGAATTTCTCTTCCAAGACTCACCTGAATCCTGCGTGGTTCTGCAGGTTCAGCTTTATTCTACAGTGAAATTTTTCCTTCATTCTGGTTTCACAAAAAGTTTGTGTAAATCCCTGCCTCTCCAGATGGCACATACTCTACAGCTGCTAGTTTACTACACATCACATATTACAATTATTCATATCCTGTTCAGTACAAAGCTCCCTTTGTTCCAGAGGTCTCAAACCAAGAGACTTAGTACCTGTGAATAATGGGATTCAGAAGATCTTGAAGTGCCAGAATTGCTAAATTGCTGGTTGAAAAGTAGACTACTGCTTGCACTTCAGAGACTGGACATTCCAGTCCATATAATGAAGGATATTGTATAAATCTGAAGGTTAGGAAAAAATAATAAGAAAAATGCACACTTCATCCCTATCCCTGTATTTTCCCTCAAATCTTCATAGCATCTGATGATTGTTTGAATGCTCAGTTTAGACAGAAAATGCCATGTTTACTTTTGTTTTTTTAAAGAAATGACTTTTAACTTGCTGATGTGTTAGCAGTTCTGATGCATCAGATGTTCCATGTGGGAAAACATTTAAGCAAGAACTATTTTCTCTTAAAAAAGGTTTCTTCTCTCCCCTCTGCCTAGTGTTTGGCTGGTAATCCAAGTGGGATGGGGAGAATTACAGACTGCTATTCTCCAGTTTGTGAATTTATGGCAGTGTCACTGGTTTGAAGTGAGTGGTTTCTGGCAATAACATCTGTGTGGAGAAATATTTGTCCCATGGCTCAGGTAAGTGCCTCCACAGAGGGGTTTATCTCCAGGGCAGAGAGACTGTTGTAACCAGCTTCTGGTGGTGGTTTGGGCTCAGGCAGAGGGAGCAGGCAGGTACTGAGTGAAAGCAGATAGCGTGGAACTGGTGGTGTGGAGCAGGTGGAGTGAGTGCTGGGGAAGATGGTTGTTTTGGAGCCTAATTTATTAAGAAGGTGGCTGAAGGCCCAGAGCTAAGGTGCTGCTGGAGCAGTAAGGACCCAAATTCTCTCTGTTGTAGAGTAACTTGGCTAGTAGGGCAGTGACCCAGCCAGGCAGTAACCGAGTTCAGTTCTGAAGCAGGTTCAGTTCCTTCTCTGCTTGAGGGGGTTTGAAGTAGCATCTTCAGCCTTATGCCCGAAGTCATAACTATTTAGTGGCTGGAAAAATAGGACATATAGTTCTAAATGCCTCTGCTCAAAGGAATAATAGAACTATTGCCTGTTGACACTGCCTTCCTGTAAATAATGCTCTGGGGATCCCAGCTTCTTTTTACTAATTTTTTAGAGGCTAAAGTGCAATGTAAACAACATTACTTTTGAGAAATTAAATTTACTGTCCAACTGAGCTGTGGCTGCTCCCCAGGAGCCTCAGAGTCCTGTTTGTTTGTTTGGTTTTATTTTGAAACCTTCTTTGAAAACAAACTTAAGTTTCTTGAGGATAAATACTCTCATGTGCTGGTAATTAATCATTGAATTGGTAGTAGAAAAAGAAAGGTCCCAGTCCCTGCTTTCTCCCCATTGCCTCTGGTCCCTAAGTGTGTAATCAAAGTTGTGCACTGTGATTATGATGGCCTAGGCCTTCTCTGCTCCCAGTAATGCAGCTTCTTTTGTGCAGAACTTGGTTTTCACTGGTAAATACTGTGCTGCTCATCAGATCTGGTGTTAAACTACTTTAATTGCAAGTAAAGAATTTTGCTGGCTGATTCTATCCTCTTCTGATTTTCCATGTCCTTTGATCTTCTGGATCGCTGATCACATCCCTTTCCTTTCTTGGCTAAATCCATCTTGCCCATAGATCTGACAAAATATTTAGTTCCCAGATGCATTCCTGATTAGAGCTGGCCAGGAATTTCCTGACAAAGCGTGCCTTTGTTGAAAAAGGCCAATTTATAAAATCTAAATGCCCTATAGATGTGTCTCTTCTTTGATGCATTTTCGGTGAATAACAGGAAGATTTGCGCTTTTGGGATTTGCTCCAGATTGAATTGCCATGAGTTTTAAAATCCAGAAAAACCTGTCCTGAAAGGGGCTCTGGGGTCTGCTATACTCCTTATTCTGTGGCAGTGCCCTCCCTGCGTGGCTCAGATAATGTGACAGCAGATTTTTGAGTCCTGCGGAGCCAGAGCTCACTGGTGTGATATTCAGCTTTTAAGTTCCATATCAAAATGTTTCAGAGTGCTGAAAACACTGACATTTTTTGTCAGCATTGAAAAAGTCACATTCCAATTAGAATCTCATGCCTTGGTAGGAGATGGAAGAATACCTACATTCAGTGCAGGTGTACTCCTAGGAGCTTTACCCAGTTCTGCAAAATCTGGAAATACAACTTTTAAAAACTAAATTACCCTGGTTGAAGAGGAGAATAAATCAAAGTATATTTTTGCTATTGAAAACAAGATCTTGGCTTGAGCTGCAGAGCCTTAGAGACTGAAAGCCTTTGTTTATCAAAAAGTCAGGCAAAACATAGGAAGCTTATTCAGACAGTGGTAATGCACAGCATGAGTGGTGGCCATTGGCTCTGTCCAGGAGGGTCTGAAAAGGACAGCAAGTTCAACCTCAACATCCATTAAATCTTTAACCTTTCTTGCTATTCTGAATGGAAACTGGTGGAAGAGGAACTGGGAATATTTTAATAGATTTGAAGTGCTCCCTTCATGAATTATTTTTCTGTGAGGAGATGAAATGCCTCACTGTATGGACACATTATGTTCTCATGGTCTGCCTTATTTAGAGAAACAGTCATAACAAGCACAGTCACAAAGCTTTATATGGCTTCTTTATTATTTTGCTCTTGTTATTGTGCCTCTGCGGGGTCTACACAGAAGAAAATCAGTAGATCAGCAGAATGCTGCTGCTATTGTAGAGCCTTTGTGTAGGTCGGTGTGGCAGTAAAAATATGAACAATATTTCACTGAATCCCATCCCTCATTATTTTGGGGCCATTTCCTCAGCAGGCTGTCACACAATACTAAGGACAAGTTGGGTTCACGACTACTTGAATGATGCAGAGAATAAAAGAATATATACCTCTTTGTGGAAAGAAAGCCTGCCTGGGCCCAAATAGAAGGAAATCACCACAAATGCATCTTGTATCTACTTGTCTAAACAGACCTATTCATTTCTGTACAATACACTTTCCAGTCCTCGGGTTGTCTTTCGACCCATTTTTAAAAATCAGTCCCTCATAATAAGCCCACCAGGGATAGATTTTGTTGACTCACTCTTTAAAGCTACCTTATAAATATGCAATAACTATATTTGTGAGAATTCAGAGCTCCACATTCCCAGCTTAAAAGCTCAGTCAGTTTTCAGTTGTATCTCCATCTAATGCCTGATAGTATCACAGAAGGACACAAAAAATTTTCCCATAATCTCATTACACTGGAAAAGTCCATTATTTGATTCCTTCCCCAGAAGGATCACCATAGATTGCTGTTTCACTACAGATTGCCACTTGTCTCAGGAATAGCAGAGGAGCTGTGAGTGCCTGGCATCCCCCAGTCCTGGAGGAGGTAATCTAAATATAGAGGCCATTTTAGGAGCCCACAGACTTAATGGATCAAAAGAAGGATACTTGGCATTGCAAAGGGTTGCAAGGTGGTCCTAGGCCCAGCCAAAGGGGTATCACAGAGGTTCAAGCAATTGCTCCTGGAAAAGCAGGCAACAGACCCCAAACTGCCAATGCCTTTCCTTAATGCTCCTTATCACTTAGCATCCTACAGGAAATCCACACAAGGGTGATTTAAAGCCCTTAGTGTGGCAGGGAAGCTGCAATACTGGGATCATATCTCTGTCATGACTGGGCTCCTAATGGCATATTTAATTTTAATCTTGAAAACGCTGCCCCTGGAAACAGTGACTTAATCAGACACTGAAAACAGATTGATTCTGCAATGACTTTTTTCCCCTCTAAATTGCCTTTGAACGTCAGAAGGTTTTTTTTGTATCTTATTTTTGAGATGTTTCAGTGTGAATATTAACTAGATACAACTGTTGCTTAGTTGCACCATCCATGTTTTGTACAAATTAACTTTCTGTCACCTCCACTTAGGCCAGTAAGTGCTTAACTTTTTTTCCTACTATAAGGAGTATGAAATCAGGATCATTAATAAATTTATTTTAGGAAAATAAAGCATCTTTATCTAAATGTGTCTTTGTTATTTCCACAGCAGGCGCCAACAAATGCTACCATACAATTAAACAAAACCAAAAAACGGGTTTCAAATAAACTGTCCTACAGCTTCCCTACAAAGCCACCCCAGGAACTGGAGACCTATAGATGGGATGGCAGTAGGATCAGGCTGGGTTTTGCTACCCACACCCCTTGGTTTCAAGGCTTTCTTCAGAGACTGAAGTAGAGAAGCCTGGGCTCTTGCCAGCCCCGTGCACAGGCACACGGCTGTGGCTGAGCTGACACATCTCTTGTGAGTTCCTTGCCTCTGCTGCTTCCTGCCCGTGCCTGCTCCCCATCCTCTGTGGCTGGGCTCCAGCCAGCTCAGGTCACACGCTCCAGGGGCTAAATTCATCCTTGCCAGCCTTTGTAAAGGTGTGCAAGCTGCCACTCCTCTGGCGGAATTTGGAATGGCAGAATGTTGTATAAGACCCAGAAAACGCAATCTATACCTAGAGGAGGGAGTGTACCATTCCTGTAAGGCAGGTTTATAAAACAGCATGAAAATGCTGTTTTTGAGCTTTTTTTTGCTTTGTTGTTCTGAGAGGAGCTCGTGGGAGGAGGGTATATTTCAATGGTAGTTAATTAAAGACTGCTTTGTTTGTAATTCCATGTGGAATTGTCCACGACTACAAGTTTGAAGAAAAACAATGCACAGCATTTTGCCTTTGGTGCTGATGCTGGTTTAAATGTTATGTAGTTCTGTCATATCCAGTAACAGGAGAAAGGAGGCACCCAGGTGAATGTTGCTACAGCTGTTTGAAAATTAACTGCTTCCTGTTGAAGGGTGATGAAAGCAAATTTCCAGGGCAGAAACTTAGCAAAAGTAAAAAGCTGAAAAATGAAAGCATTTTCGATTTCTGTAGCATCACTAACAGGAAAAAATCTTCAAGCCAGGAAATAAATAAATGCAACACTCAGCTATTCCTTTCATTTTTGGCAAACCATCAAAACCTGATTATTTTCTATTTAGCAAAAAGTTTTTCTTTCCTGATGTATTTTAAATGAATTTTTTTTAAGTCTCTTTTGTGAAAAAGCTATTTTCTGTAGAACACCATTTCAGCTGCAGTTTCAACAAGCTCTTGTTGCTTCTGAACTCAGGCTTCCTGTGTAGTAACACATTGCACTGTTGGCACACTCCTCTAACTAACAGCCTATAGCATATTTGGTGTCATCTGTTCCTGTTTCCTTGGCTGAGACATGGGCATCATGCCACATATCTTTGTATCCTTGGATCGCTGACATTTTTATTGTTTTTAAAAATAAGCCCTAACTGCAACTTGAACATACCTCACAAAATTTCTGTTTTTATTAAATGCTACTCTGTGTTTAATGTAGTAATGTGATAAAAATGGTGTGAGTATTGCTGAGCTGATTGGCATCTGCTGCAAGGTGCTGAGCATTTTCATTTTCACTGAAGGTCACAGAATGAGGGTGCTAAATACTTAGCTTCTTGGACAAATGCTACATATGACTGTGAACATTTGTTTACATAGTCCTGGTTTAAAAAAAGTAAAAATAATTATTATTCTTTGATGTAGAAACAGAGGTACCTAAGTGCAAGCCAAATTTGCTATGACAGAGGAGCCGGGGTAGAATTTTTCATGCTTTCTTTTGGGAAAGATAAACAGGAAATCAATATTCCTAAATAAAACCAGATATGGCTGGTGCAATTATTTATTATAGGGGTGTTTTAGAATCACTCTCCCTTCCCTGTGTTATTTTGTGCCAGTGACGTTTGTACTGCCCTGGCCCTGGGGATAGCGTTTGAAGACAAATCTAAAAAAACAAACCTAGATGTCACAAGTCATGGGATTCATCGAATAAAACCCAGCTTTTGAGACTACACATCTGTAGTAGTCTACACATCAGCTCTCTTTGCAGGGCAGAAATGAAAAATAAGAACTGCTGTGGTGTAGCTCAAATAGATGGTCCATGTGGTTGGAAGAGTCTTGTCCTGGAAGAGGAAAGGGAAGAGGGTAAGAGAGGGGACACAGATGAGGTTGTTGACTCCCAGTAACTAAAGAGATATTTTATATCATGTAATGTCATGTTCAACATATACAGCTGAAGGAGGAGGAAGAAGGAGGGAGTGGGGAGGGACATTTCGGGTGATGGTGTTTGTTTTCACTAGCCACTCCTATGAGTGATGGAGCCCTATTTTCTTGAAGATGTCTGAATATTTGCCTGCTCATGGGAAGTAGGGAGTGAAAACCTTGTTTTGCTTTACTTGCACATGTGTCTTTTCCTTATTTTAAGTGTCTTTATCTTGACCCATGAATTTTCTCTCTTTTACTCTTGTGGTTCTCTCCCCCATCCCACTGTGGAAGAGTGGACAAGGAGATGTGTGGTTCTTAGTTGTCATCTGGGATTAAACCACGAGTAGGTTCTGCTTTTCTTACTCAAATGTGATTGCCAAGACTAGAAAGCACCACCTTGGCTGTTCAGTACACCTCTCATTTCAATATGTAATATACAAATGACCACATCTCATTATGAAGATAAACTGTTCTGATAATTACCTCTTGGTGCCAGCAAATCAGATCTTACCTCATTTGTCTGACCTTGCCTCTAGTCAACATATTTGTTACTCTCTACCAGGTCTGTTCTTTTTTTGACCCTTCAGGCCTAGCTCTACTCTGTTTTATCTTTCATAATGTATATTTTGAGACCTTCAGGCTTATAGCACAAGATTTTGTCTCAAGCCTTTTGTTTTTTTTTTTTTTTTCACGTCTTCTTTGAATGTGTGAATATACCACCATGGATAACTGAATCATACTATTCCCAACTGGACAACTCCCTATACAGCAGGAAAATCCTTGCTCTAGTGTTTGATATACCTCTTTTTTTGATGTCAGGGCCTGAAGCAACCCTTCACACTACTCAGTCTGGCAGCTCCCCTGTACCATCCCTGAGTTCCTATCCAGTAGGTGGGATCTGCCAATGCACTTTGTTGTATTTCAGGAGTTTTTTTTCAATGTATTGAGCCACTTTGACATGCAATTGAAAACCTTGTGTAAGGACATCTTCCTCGTTATTTTATCCTCCACTAATCTCTGTAATGTGCAGATATTATTGACAAGAATTGTAAATCCTAGTTTGGAGTTACATTCAACACTTCACCTTAGAATATGATAGGGGTAACAATTAATCTGTGATATATGGGCTCACTAATGCCATCTTTTTAAAGGCAGCCATAAAATTTCAAAAGCCCTTGTAGCTCTTTTAAAGTTGGCAAAAGTGTAAGTGACAAATATTTTTCTTTATATTTCTCTGAATAGGCGTTTGGAATAGTTTCATCTGTTGTATTAAATGGTTATGACTGGAATAAAATTATTTTGATTCATTGAATTATCATCCAAGTTATGCATAAATAAGTATGGTTTCTAAGCAATTGTGTGGACAGCCCAAGGGAGTAATAATGAAATGTTGAAGAAGGAAAATTTCAGAATAAGAAATTGTTCTTCATGTCTAACTTTCCAAAAAGCTTTGTCTTTGATTATATTTATTCTGTTACAGATTTCTCTACTTAGTTTTCATTTATTCTTCTGTACTAGTTTCTCCTGTCAGGTGATGAATTCTTTCTCCTTTTTCCCTCATCACATTACTGGTCACAGGTATGTCATTACATGATTAAGCTTTTCTTGAAATAGTGCAGGGTGAAAAGTGTGATGAGAAAAGATTTGACTGTTCAGCCTAGTCTAACACTATTCAAGGCATGAAATGTCTAAATGTTTTGATGAGAAACAAAAGAAGGTTAAATCTTGTGAGATTGTTGGTACTTTTAATTTTAAGTCAGTAAGAAATAAAAATGACCCATTCCAAGACTCTGTAACATTGAGTTGGGGTGCAACACTTCAGGTTGCTTCTGAGAAAATCCCTAAAGTTAATTGGAATATTTTTCCGTGGGTTTTTTTTTTGTAAATTAAATTATTTATTAAAAAAAAAGGAAATAAATTTTATTCAAAGACTTTGAAAGGTCTTCGTTAGACTTGAGATGGATAATTGGCTACATGCAAAGATGAAACAGGTATGGAACTAGGGAAAAAGTAAAAATGAAAAAGAAAATTGCATTCACATTAGAAAAATGATGTCCTTTTGGGTCAGAAAGAAGTCTCAGCTCAGCTAG
The DNA here is from genome assembly GCA_037013685.1 of Acridotheres tristis. NCBI lineage: Eukaryota > Metazoa > Chordata > Aves > Passeriformes > Sturnidae > Acridotheres > Acridotheres tristis. Next base: position 102,207,678 of record CM072884.1, read on the forward strand.
CTGTGCTCCAGTGTGTCTCATCTGTGGCTCAAGCTGATATTTACTGTGCAGGGACAAAGCTTCATCCTCATCACAGCAGATGAACTGGGTAATTCCGACATGGGGAGTAGATGTCTCCTTGACTATGCTGTAAAGTGACTTCTGGGGACAGCTGTGCTTAATATTGAAAAAAACCCAACTTGAGCAAGCACAGGGGAGAGCCTGGCTTACATACACTCTTCCACAAAGAGCTGCCTTTGTTTCTGAGTGGCTCTGTCCAGACTTTGACATCTCCCTAGGGAGAAAGCTGACATGTTTCTAACTGCACAGTTCTCTCTGGAACAGGAAAGATCCAAGGATATTCTGCAGATTTTTGTTTCAATTGTGCCCCTTTAGATCACATTATGAACTCTGTGCATGATACTGCTGCATAATTCTGTAAGCCTAGAGATTGAATTTTTAAATGGAATTGAAATATTAGACGAAAATTTTGTTGAAATGGTTGCTACATTGTATCAAGATATACTTTGCTTTCGTTTTATATGTTTGCTTTCTGGAAACATAAGCAGTAAGCTGAAGTATTCTGATAATGAATCCCACTGTTTCCTCTATACTTTTTAAATGCTTCATTATGAAAAAGCAGATACTTTCTACCTTTCTATCCAAAAACTCTTCAAGATCAGAATTTTCAGGGTGCCAAATGTGAGTATTTTGAATTTGAATTTCAATATATAAAAATTGGAAAATATATCCCAAAAAGAAAGAGGAAAGAGATACAGGGACATATTCCCTGACTCTGAACAAGAACAAGAGAAGAAAAGTGAGCTATCAGTAGAAATATATTTTATTGTTGCCTGTAATCTGTGTTTTCCATTCACACCAATTTCTGAGCAGACTGGGGCCTATTTTCCATTTGCTGTATGTGAGTAACTCCCATTGTTGAAAATAGAAGTGAATGTTGTATCAAAGAGAAAAATGTGGTTAGAATGTGATTGTAACTGGTTTTTTCCCCTAATTTTCTGTACTGTGTGTTATTATTTTGTGGAGTGCCATGTTTTTTTTTTCTGTGGAGTTTCTCATATTCTGAATAAGGTCAGCTTGCAGTAATTTCAAGAAGAAAGGCATATTTTGCTGCAGTGTGCTATCATTTTGGGGCTCTCTGCAGACAAACTTGCAGATCAGGATAGTTTTTTCCCCTTCAGTTTGGTCTGTTTTACTTTGTTAAAGCCATGGTAATGGTCCAAATGATCTCTGCTCAGCTTCTGAGATTTAGTAAAAACAGGGAGCTCACAGCAGTCCTTCTGGTTCATATAATCAATTTGAGGTTCATAGTTTTTTTTACTGTAAAGAGCTTATCACATCACTAGGAGAAACTAGAATGAATTTCTCAGCTGGAGGTTGGGGTAGGTGGGGAGCATCACATTTTTGTTACCAGGGCAATGCTGCTAAAGATTAAAATATTCTTTGTTTTTTTCACTAAACAAATTAATTTTTTCCAAACAGCTGTGCAGATGAAGAATGATCAAATCCTGTGACCTTTATTGACAAAGGGAATGTTGCCCTTAAATTAATGTGAATGTTGGGCCTTATTGAGTAGCTTCAACTTGAAGGAGCTGAGTTGTGCCAAGCACTCATTACTATGCAAAAGAGAAACACAGATGCTGTACTATTGCTTCAGACTTTCCTAGCAGAGTCATATTTGTACTCTGGTTGTACAGAGAGTGGAGTTGCTATTGAACAGATGAAGTATCATTAGTGTCCTTGTGATCTAAGTTTTCTTATTGTTTTGTTTGTTTGTTTGTTTGTTTTTTGGCAGTGTGTTTTATATTTTGCAGATTTAGATCTTGTAGGAGAACCAGGTGTCTTCAGCCTGAATGATCCCAGGATGGAATTTTTCTGTCTTGCTTTACCTCTCCTTGTAACACTGAGGTTCACATCTGAGCTTTCCATCGATTCCCTTTGATGGTCATTTGTGAGAAATGCATGCTTTTACATCTTCATTCTAAAAGCTCACCTGAAAGAGATCAAATGAACACAATCCTCCCTAGAAAAAGGATATTGCCTTGCAATTTCACTGGTAGCCATATTTGCATGTGAAAATCCCCAGTATCTGAAAAAAATCTCTCTTAAAGGACAAAGAAAATCAATTGGCATGAAATGATCTGATGATCAAAGATCTCAGATAGCCCTTTCGTTATCTTTATTTCTTTTCTTGAAGTTGATGTGTCTGTGGTTTAAGTCTCTGTTGGCTGATTCCTTGGCTGCTTCCTTCTGGACTATAACTGTGTACTGCAAATAAATCTGTCACCTGAACAGAGATCAGTGATCTTTTTTATCCTGCTAACAAGTGGCCTTCCTGAGCATCATTGTAGGAAAAAAGGATGAAGTATTTGAGCAACCAACTATAAGAATCACTTTCTCTAGTGTCTAGTCAGCTTTCCACTCATTGTTGAATGACTGATTGCAACCAGTCTAAGTGCTGAAATTTTGCTTTGCTGAATTCAGGTTTTAGGTAAACCACTCTGAAATATACTGAAAAATTGAGAGCCTTAATGTTCCTACCCAACCAAGATGAAGGAGAAGCTGTTGAATGTCAGAGAATGAGCCTGTGCAGCCTAAGGACGAGTGATGAGTCACATTCTGTACTGCTGTGGTGCTATAAGAACTGCTGTTGAATACCAGGCCTTGCCAGCTGTGAAATTACTATTTCTGCCTGATAATGTTTTTTTTTCTCAAACCGGATCTAGATAAAAGGCAATAATTAAACTTTTGAAACAATTCAGACTTTTTCCTTTGGTCTTCAACCAACACATTATGGAAAGTTTTAGAATTGATGTAATCTCAACTATCACACAATTTTAATTTCCCCCCACTTCATTGCCTAATTTGGCTGAATTGATTGAAAATTAAAGTAATACAGTCACTATTATTTTGTTAAACTGGGATATAATACTTAAAAAAAATGCCTGCACATTGAAGTAATTTATATGGTAATAGTAACTCTTGTTTCCAAGACAATTGAAAAAGGGATTTTGGTGTTTGATTACAGACTTAGTCTAGCATCCCTGGAAACTGAAAAATTCAAGTTTTTGCTAACATGGTAGAGGAAGGAAAACTTGTACTTTAACGGTGAATGCATATCTGCATCTAGTTCAGGTATCATCTGGATTTTGAGGTCTGTTTGCTGAAAGCACAAAAGGGACATTGGTTATCATGGAATGCTGATTTCTCTTGGTTAGACTTGTCTAAGAACTTAACTGAGCAAGGTACTTAGGCCTGTGTGTAATGTGAAGCTTCTGAGCAGTATCTGTGAGTTTAACAAGTCTTCTCCAACAGTGGCCAAACACTTTGGCTGAGGTGGGATCCAAGGGCATCAATTTTTGTAGGTTTCTATGCAAATATCTTTCTTATAGGTGCATTTGTCCAGCTGTTTCCAATTGTCAGAAATCCACAATAAATTGGAGCTGTAAGAATATGCTTCCTATTTCTAATTGTCAGAATCATTAGGTTCCCTTGTATTCTCTTCTAGAGGGAATAATTATTCTCACCAACATTGTGGGTTTTTTTATATAGGCAACTAGGATGTACATCTTATGTGAAGTGGAATGAAATTTCAAAGAATCATTTAAAATAGTGATAGTGCTGGTGTGTCCTTAATAAAAAACAGATTGTGATAACTAAACTCCAAAATAATACTATTGGTTGGAACCATCTGTCCTGTACTTAAGAGAATGGATAATATTAATGTTAATATTTAAATATCTATGTTTTCATCATGTTAGCTTTGTATGACTTACTCAGTGATTCATAAACTCTGACTTATCTATGGATCGAGTAGGTATCATATCTGCCTTATGAAAAGTTCACAAAATACCTTTATACAGAATATCATATAGTTTTTGCAAGAAGTCAAACAGCCTATTTGCAAATCTGTTTGCAAATAGTCTATCAAGTCTGTTTGCAGGAAGTTAAACAGCCCGGCTTTGGCAAACAGGACTGAAATCACCAGATTCACTGTGATAAAGATGACCAAAACCCCAAGCCAAATCTAACAGACAGATGGGTTACTTGAAGATTACAAAGCGATAACTTAGTGAGGCTTTTGGAAGACTATCAAGTCTCAGAGAGAAAGAAAGTGGGTGAGACATTTCTTTAATCAATATTTATCTAAAATGTTTTTCTCATTCTGCTGGGACAAAAACTTACCAGGCAGCTTCTTGGCTGATATTTTTGGGCAGGAAACGTCTTCAGAAATGGTTTTCCTGCCCCGACCCAGAACGGCAGGCAGGGTGGGACGGAGGGAAAGGCTTCAGCACCACGGGCAGCGCCCGCGCCCGGGCAGGGGACGGGAGCGGCGGGAGCGGAGGGAGCGGGCACGGAGGGAGAGGGCACGGAGGGAGCGGGCACGGAGGGAGAGGGCACGGAGGGAGAGGGCACGGAGGGAGCGGGCACGGAGGGAGCGGGCACGGAGGGAGAGGGCACGGAGGGAGCGGGCACGGAGGGAGCGGGCACGGAGGGAGAGGGCACGGAGGGAGAGGGCACGGAGGGAGAGGGCACGGAGGGAGAGGGCACGGAGGGAGCGGGCACGGAGGGAGAGGGCACGGAGGGAGCGGGCACGGAGGGAGAGGGCACGGAGGGAGCGGACACGGAGGGAGAGGGCACGGAGGGAGCGGACACGGAGGGAGCGGCCGGAGCGGGCATGGCGGGACTGCAGCCGCTCGTCGTTCGTCCGCCCAAGGGAGACAGGCTGGCTGTGCTGACCAGGAAGGGTCTTTCTGTGCCTGGGTAGAGGTGGATGTGACGAGCCTTGGAGAAGGCACGGAACAGCAGAGCGTGGTGGAAAGCTGGCACTGCCTGATAGAGCCTGTGCTGTGGGCAAGTGACTCCCGGGATATGGCGAGACCAGAGGAGATGAGGCTTCCAGCTGTGTGAGTGCAGCAGCAAGGCTTGAGGTATCTGACCTCAGAATCTGGACTCAAACCTGATAAAGAGTCTTCTTCATCTCTCTCTTCTGCAGATCCCATTCCATGAGAAAAATTCACAGTAGAAAGACCCTATTACTTGAATTTCAAGAGATCGGTGCAGTGCAGCTAATAACAGAGCTTGCTATCACTGAGTGACTGCCTTCAGAGTTCTGCAGAGATGGCTTTGCATTTCGCTTTTAAAATAAGTGTGGGAAATCACACACGCAGAGTCTGTGGAAAGAACAGTAACTTAGCAAGGACTGGCAGTGAGGAGTTACCACAGGCTACAATAAATCTTTCTGAACCAGCTTAATTTCTCCTACTGTTCTTGTACATTATCATTCCTGAGGCTCTCTGCCCATACAATAGATATCATACAGTTGTTGTGACAATGAATCAATTGTACTAAGGAAGTAGTTGTCTGTAGGACTTGTAAACATCAAATAAAGTATAGCAATGGAGGCAAAGGACTGCAAGAAGAGGTGGGACACTTCGAATGTGCAGCTTGTAATGTGCTGTTATGGAGAAATGGATTTTCAGTTTCTGTCGAACAATTCCTTTACAGTGATGGGGAAATTGTTAAACCATGCTTTTCCACATTTGGCTACTACTTGCACAATCTGTATTTTATCACCCTAAGTTTGAAATGATTGTGATTGCTGATTTGCAGAGGTTTTGGCACAAACAGCACCTCCTGACCTCACTGGAACTTGTCCATAAAAAGATGATTCTTGAAACATATTAGATGATGAATAACTGTAGAGATTACAGAAGATCAGCTCATGCGAAACTCATAGAATTCCCATTTACAACTTCCGATTTCAATTTTAAAACTCCTTGTGCTTAAATCTCTGCCACTTCATCTTCTTGAAGTGTAGAGAAATGTAAATTTGTTCATATTTTCAAAGTTCTTATACTCAGTAGAAGAACATGAGATATACACCCATAGACATTATAGCTGTCACTGCTCTTTGCAAACTTAAACGCTGTGGAATGTAAAGGAAGAGTGAAAGTCCAGGATAGAGCAATTAAGAAAGCAGAAAATGGCATTAATGTTATCTTACCTTTTGGCCTGTTGCAATACAGCCAATGCCAGCAGTGACTGCAAGTCATTACTTTTTGACAGCTGCTTCATGTGCTTTGGAAAATGACTGTGTAATTGTTCTCAGCCTCCTTTCTTGTGGACAGGTGTCCATTCCATGATTAGCACTAATTGGCAATGTTGTTGGCAGTCACAGAAGGGAAACTAATGAAAGAATGAGCATGGAGGGGGAATAAATTTCCCAGCCGCCAAAGCAATATGCCCGTCTATATTCCCACCTGTTCTGGGAACAGAATGTCAGCTCTGTGCATCCCCTCTCCCCAGACATATTGTTTAGGAGAAGCCAAGTTGTTTTAAGGGAGAGAAACACTGGATAGTTCAAAAGGCATTTGAAGCTGAAAGTGGAAGAAAGACCTGCTTTAGGAATTTTTAAACTTGTGCTTGATCGTGTTTGTTTGATTTTAACTTGTTTAGAAAGTAAGTTTTCACAAAGGGGGAAAATGTGGAGAAAGAGCTTTAAAAATATAACATCCCAAGGAAAACTCAGTGGTTTCTTTTCACAAAAGAATAACATCTAGTAAGGATATCATCAAGTCTGTCTCTGGAATGCTGGCATCATAGTCTTCATGACATGGTGATGTCTGTCTCACAAACAACTCGCTTCCATCCACTGTCTGGATATGATTTTATATTGACCTATCTGTTGGAATTGTAGAGGACTGTTGGTAGATATAATATTAAAGTTTGCTTCACGTCTGCCACATGAATGCTCAGACATCTGTAACATGATTGGGGAAGAACATATGTAGTAGATGCTATACAATTTTTACTCACTTGAATCAGCAATTCTCTGGTTGTCTCACTACGTGACATAGTATCTGAATTTTTGGTGAAAGTAGATATATGTATGGTCTCACTAGTAAGAAAGGGTTATGGTGACCAGGACATACTGACTTACTCAAGAAGTTACATCACTCTGAAAAAAAATCTGGATTCTGTTATCATCTTCTGTTCTAGTTGTTATTCCTTCCCTAGACACCTTGAAATTCTTACCTGTTCTCTTGAGTTGCTAAGTCAAGACTATTTCAGACCTACCAGTTCTGCAAAGCCTGAAAGGAATCACCTTTGCCATAAATGCTTATAATGATGTCTTTTCCTGAAGTAGAGGCTGGTAGGAGCAAGTTGATAGCATTAGATACAGTGCCAAATATACCATAAACATGTCCAACTGTGTGCATGATTTTGCAGTACAAATGCAGTACAAAACGCAGTACACAACCCCCAAACCTCCTGGGGATCAGACAGGGGCAGTTAACACTGAGGAATAGTAATGTACAGTTCCCACATCAGGTCTAACTGAAGCATATATCTTAAAAAGGACATGGGAAAAGTAACAATAAAGAAAGATGATGATTGTGCATGAGGAAAAATAGAATTCCTAGAAATTAAAGGTGGGTGGATGAAGGAGAGCTGAGTTGGTATGGGAAAGCCCAATATTGTTGTGCTATCATGCAGGAGAAAGAGAGAGGGGGCCTGCATTGATTCTTGTATATCATTGCCTTCTCCTCAATGACTTATCAGCATGGAGTCAACTGCATCTTGTATAATGGATGCACTTTCTGTGGGATCAATACCAGCTCATCTCACAGCCAGCAGCGTTGAACATCTTTTCTGTCCCAGCCTGCAGCATTTATTCTCTCTTGTTGCTTATCCCATGTTATGTGTTCTGATGACATGGCAATTGGTTTTGTTGGGTAATGGTTAAAAAAAGCCTTGTGCCCACACAGACATGGCAGCACAGATGAACAATGGCAATGTGGAACATTTGTAATATCTTTCTTACCCCTTCCCCAGCTTCCTTGGGACAGTGACCTGTCCTCTGCTCTGTAAGTGACACCCATCACAATGCCTCAGAGGAAAGAGTCTCTGTATCACCTCTTGGATAGCCTTTGGGAATATGAAACTTTTTATGAGACTCCAAGAAGCGTATTTTGGGACTGCACAAGATTTCTATGGGATGTTTTGGAGAGGAATTAAAAGTGGGGAAAGGAATGTATCTAGCTGATTTAGGGAGGAAAAGAATTTGTGAAAAGGGAGGGGTAAAAGGCTGGTTCCATGTAAAAAGGTTGCTGCTGGCTCCTGGTCTTTTCACCAAATCCCACTGAGAGAATTTAGGTATTTTCCCAAACATGATATTTTCTTCTGAGAATGAGGAAAATAACTCGTGGGAGGTAAAAGTTCTAAAACAAAGGAAACAAGGAGAAATAGGAAATATCATATTTGGGCTGGTCTTCCCTGTGGTATATTAATTCTTATTTTTTAGATAAATTAAGTCTTTTTATATTTCTATTTCTCTTTAATCATTAAAGGAATGACAGAAAACAAAAATGTAAATGATGTACTGAGGTTAGCTTTTCTGGAAAATAGTTCTACTTCCCTTGCTAAAGTGTCTATAGGTATTACTCTTAGGATAATTGTAGCATTTTAGCATGTTGGCAGATCCTTTATAATAATTTTTGTTCCCATTAAGCAACAATAGCTGAAAGGAAGCCTTGACTCAGGACACCTGTTGGCAGCCTCACAGTTGCTACTGAATAAGAATTGCAGCTGTAGTTGTCACTGCAGACAGGATGTCACTGAAGAGAGAGATGGCATTTTAAGGACTGCTGTGTGTTTGTAAAAGCTTGGCCCAGTCTGAGAGCTGTGCTTCATCCTCCTTGCACAGCTCTTATTTTATTTCTTGCAGTGACAAGAAGCAGGTGAATCACAGGACTAAGAGAACAAAACCCACATAAATGGGACCAGGGATCTCAATTTCATTTTCATGATAAAAAATAAAGGGTTAGGATTGGTGATTTTCAAACCTGAGACACTTATTTTCTGTTTTTATTTAAATTTATTTTAAATGCAGACATTTTAATAATTTTAGGATAAATGACAATATACCTAATAGTGAAGGTATTTACTTGGTGACTGTGGTAGTAATAATATTTTTAGAAAAAGGAAAAAAATCTTTAAGTAAATCCCCACTGTATGGTGTTCATATGTTGCTGTGAGTGCTACTTCTTTGCCTATTTTTTTCTGTCCTAGAGGGGCAAAACTTTAAATTGAATCGCTATAGGGTCACACGCCTCACATAATTTTTAAATATACACTGTGAATGAGATTATGTTTTAGTAATGGCAAAAGCTGGTTAAAATGTTATGAATTCACATGAAATATCAGAGAAGCTTTGAAATGGGGGTCAAAGCAGCAGCCAGAAGGAAATAATACTCTCCCCAAATGCTACATCATGTCATGCTCAAAACTGTGTTACTGTAATTATAGGGCAATGATAATTGTTTTTTTTAATATGAAATTGTATCAATAAACATTCTGTACTGCTTAAGTACAATCTCTCTTGTAGCATTCTTCACACAGTATGACTGAAAGTCAAGATGTTACCTTCTTTTGCAGAGGACTCAGCTTTATGAATGTCTTCTACCTGAACAATTTTTTCTTGGAATGTTATGGCTCTGATAAGAGAACTTCTGTGCCAGAACCTGAAGGATAAAACTGAGCATCCGTGAATGCAGGAGGAGAAATAATATTATTGAATCTGATTTCTTAAAAACAAAATTAAAGGTAGCTAGTGGAAAGTCAGGGTAAAGTTGAGGAAGAATATACAGCTGCCCTGACCACTCTGCTCATCTTCAGGCTGGCACTATGGGTTACACAGATGCCCTCAACTCTAACTTAGACTTTTTTGTATCAAACATTATTGGTCTGGCACAGGGGCAATACACTTTCAGGTGACATACAGTTTAAATCTTACAACTTCTGTACTCTACTTTTTAACTCTGTTCAGCTTGATGCATTGATTGCCAAAAGCTTTTGCTTTTGAATAATTCAAGAAAGTCAGCTGTCAGTAGGTATATAATTTGGAGAATTGCCTTTGTACTTTTAAAAATCCTCGAGTGTGTGCCAGAAACTGACTGAAGCTCAATTTTAAGTTATGTACTAGAGCTCAACTTGTACTGAGTTGTATTTATATGAATAGACTCTATGGGTTTAGACTTCTGTCAGTTTTTTACATAGACTCCAATAGGATACTGAAGAACAGTTTCATGTAGAGCTGTTGAACTAAGAGCTCATAGATCTGATGATTTCCATCAATTTTTCAATATGTCATGATACCTGAATGTCAATGATGCATTGCTGTAAAGCTGTGAGTATTGCCTGTCTAATTTTTTGTTATTGCAAGGCACTAGAGCCACTTGAATTCAATCATGGAATGAAAAGGTAAGAACTCTCTAAAAAAAGGAGAGAGAGAGAGAGAAATATTAAAAAACTCGCATGGGAAACGTGGGCATCCTGGATTGCACACATCTGAAATATGGATGCAGAAATTAAAATAAAATAAATAAAATATAAGCTATTACATATAATTAATTTGTATAAACTAAAACATATGGCTCACAAGCACATGACAAGATTAAGCTGAAACCTAATACACGTAAAATGAATGCATATAAAAATAAGTCTGATGAACTCAAGGCACTTAACACACTGAGTAACTCTTGTTAACAACACTATGAGCCTTATGGTCTCCTTGTTACTGAGGTGCTGCATTTCTTTTTTTCTTTTTTTTTTTTTTGTAGTATGACAGTGCTGCTTGGTAATCAAACCTCTGCTGTGTTCTGAAATCTGCAGGGATGTGATATTTAGACCTGCAGAGTCCACGTTTGCCAAAAAGCTGGAAAAGGATTTTCATGCCTGCCAGAAATACATTTCAAATAGGACATATGGAATCTACATATACATCTATATAAAAACATAAATATAGATTTATTTGGATCTGGATTATATTTTTTCCTTGGAAATGGGATACATAATTTTAAATCTTTTAAAATGTGTGGATTAATATGTCTGTAATCATTACATGTATGATTAAGCAGCAATTTCTCTTTTCCAATGCATTGCAGTGTATTCAAAGCAGTAAAATACAATGCCTTTAGCAAGATGCCATTCCTCTCTTCTGCAATCCACCATGTGAAGGAAGAAATTAAGAGACACGAGGTGAGCAACAATGCCAGTGCCACCAGGATGATTATGTTTCCTTTTATCTGAATCCAAACAGCTCTCTTGGCTTGCTAGTCTGCAGTTAGGGGAGAGGAAGAACGAGATGCTCAAGAGTTAAATGAGTATCGTGGTGTCAGCTTTGAAGTGTTGGCCTGAATTTTACTCCCTCAGTCATATGTCTCTTCCTAATCCCGTCAGAAAGAGAACTCTGTGCTTGTGACTTTTATCCCATTGTGGGTTCTCATATGATCCTTAAGTTATTTTCCAGTTCTCTGGTCCAGTGTCCTGATTTGTTCCAGCACCAGGATGGTAGCTGAGTTTTTATGTAGGGCAATTACATTTGAAAAAAAAAAGAAAAATTTCCTCGAGTTTCTGTTAACATATGTTCTGCTGTGTACAGTCTCGCTGAGGTAGATATCATAATTGTGGATGAGGTGGGAAAGTTAATTGTAAAGCTTTAGATTTTTTTTTTTCAGCTGTTAATTTTGTTAATTTTCTGCCCTTTGAACCATGAGAATTGCCCTAGATTTTTTTTCTGTGAATGTTCAATTATTATGCCCCTCACCTCATTCCAAGCTACTATTTTTCCATTTCCACTTTTATTTCCTACTGCTCCATTCCTGCTTCTCTTTCCTTTATTGCTCCACTCTGATTTCCTTCATAAAAATCTTGTTTTCTATTTCTCCCTTACACCTCTTCATGTTTTTATCTGTGCCACTTCTTCAGCTTCTCTCCCCCTTAATATTGTACCTAGTCTAGAGTACAGCCTTGCCCAATTGTGTATTCTTCCTGCAAACCAGCCATGTAGCCATTGCTGAAGAAGTAATGCATAACCCATAATAATTGGCAGACTAAAAAGTTTTGAAACAATATTTTTTTTCCCTGATGGTGGGCTGAGTTGTTAACTTGAGCTAAAATATCTTTTATTTAACTTTAAAACATTTGTCTTACCAATCACAGTCATTTTTCTTCAGTTTTGAACACCAACCTCTGGGCTAGGTCTAAGACTATGTTTTATATGGTCCTGTGCAGGGAGGTAAATCATAGCAAACACCTTTGGGCTTCTCTAGTTCCAACCCATTATTCTGTAGTATAAAGGAAGCAGAAGACGTTTACTAAAACATAATTAAGACTGTGCAAGCCTCTCAGAACATTTTCCACTTGTCACATGAAAAAGGGAGATTTTCTAGATTTTTAGTATTTGATTTGCGTGACACTGGCCCAGGAAAGCTGAGACCCTTGTGCCTGACCAGCCTGTCAGTGTCCTCTTAGGGGGACCCTCCTCTGGGTAGTACTGCTGGGTCAGAGGCTGGTCTGACTCACTTTTCCAGGAGCACACATCAACAGCATAAGGGAGAGCCCTCAGCAGGTTTTCCACATTTTTCAAGTATGTTCCCTGCTGCCAGTGCCCGTAAAGAACTCACACTGACAGTTTACAGACTCTTTATTAATAGAAAACTGTGATAGGTGAAGATTTGATAGTATCTGTCAGTGGTAGTATCTGACTGCAAAAGTGTATTCAAAGCAATGCACAGACAAGTTCCAATACCCAATAAAAGCATTCAGCCACAAAGTGTGGCTCTTACCCAACAGGCATCCCTATGAGGGGAGGAGACAGGTTCAGCTCATTGATGGATCCCAGCAATTACATTGGAGTATTGCCTTACTTCTTCCCAGTCTCTACCTAGTTTTATACTATTTCTGCATGTTTAGGTAGAGCTTGAGTCACTCCAGTCATGCATAGCTTGGTTACTGATTGGTGTAACTCACTTTGCTGTTAAAGGAGCAGTCAATAAAACATAGAGCACGTGCACATTGAGGGGTGGTTGTACCTTGAGGGGGTACCTTTGGGATGTAGCTGTGTGCTAATATTACAATTAGGTTATAATGAACCAAGTTCATCTGAGGAGAGTGATTTCACCACAGCTGCTGCCTTGGCAGCAATATATTTCCTCCTCTCTCCCCTGGCTGACAGGTGTTATGGGGTTTATCAGATACAAAGCACCTCTGAGTTCCCCTCCCTATGAGGAATTCCAGCTGAGCCTGGCTGTGGTGTCTCCACTCTGCTCCATGCTCCATTCCATCCCTCTTAGCAGGTGCTATGGTCGCAGGCTGTGTGCACATGGAATCACTGTGGGATAGGTTTCCAGTGTGCCAACTACATTCCATCCAGGCAGCAGCTGTATTTTACCCTATAATTTCTGTACTTTTATAACTTTTGTTACAATGTGAATATAACCTCTCAGTTTCCTATAATTTTACCCCCAGCCATCTTTCCACTTTAATTAGTAAGGCTTTCTTAAAAACCAGCTGAATCTGGGAGCCCTGAGCTTCACAGTCCTTTCATACAGGGCTTGTACCAGGCAGACCTTATAAAAAGGCTTGACTAGGATGCAGCTTTGATATTTCAGTATGCCATAATATGTAATGTTCAGAGCTTCTATTATTACTTAACTTGTGAGAGTATTTACTGAGTCTTTATTAGAAATAGGTTTCCAGGTTTCTCTGCTTTTATCTTGCCACCTACAGTATTTAGTGAAGTCTAACTTGGAAGGAATTTTTTTGTTTTATTCTCTAAGTGATCCAGTCCTAACAATGAGTCCATGATGATCAATTTAATTTAATTTATGTTTTGTCATAAACTGTTACCTTCTTGACTTGTCTGTGTAATATGCAGCCTCACTCAAAAGAGCTGTTGGATACATTTTCAATTGCTTTATGTGAGTCATTGTTCTAGAGGGAGCTTTTATTATGGATTGAATACCAAGGATGATACATTTACATGTATAAGAACAGATACATGCTCTATTAGATTTATACCTGTTTCCAAGGTTTGCATATATTCACAAATACACATTTGCATTAGTATGCATACAGACACTCAGGGTCTTGGAGACAGAAGGATAAGAAGGAAACATTGGGATGCTGCCAAGAGGAACTACAGTATCTTTGGTCTGATTATTATTCATTATTTATTCCTGTTGCTGCATATGACAAGGTTGTTCATACACAGTTGTCCCTATCCTTGCATAGTCATTTAGGCTGCTTGTCTTTGTTCTGTGCTAAAGTTGCAACTTCAAGAACAACAGGATGTGAGAGAGGAGGAGGAAAGGTTGACTCTGGACATGCTGAAATGTCAAAAAAGTCCATCTAAAATAAAAAGCTGAATACCTACCAGCAGAAGAAACTATGTTTAACCTCCTGCAAATACGTGAGCAACTAGTCAGCAAATAACAAAGAACATGGTACAGGGAGAGCAGTTTATAAACAGGTGAGACTGGACTATAATAATTAGAGAAGTAGACCAGATCTAATTAGAGACCTTCCTGCTAGAGCCATAGAATTTAGGATTAAGGTGTGTGTGTTTGCTTGTCTGTTTCTGGCAACTGCTTTATGTTGTTGGGGGCAGGCAGGACAAGCTGCTCAAGCATAAGGTTTTTGTGCATCTCACCCCACCTTGCCATCTGCAGCATGTGTGGACATCTCTGCATCAGTCACACTGAGCTCTAGATGCATAGCCAAGGCATTTTGAGTTCAGTTTATCTGCTGGTTTTGGGTATCTGATTTAGGATGAATGGTGCTGTGGTCGTGCTCTCTCCTCTCCACTCCCCTCAGTGAGGACCCTGCCCCTAGGAACACCTGCAGCACATACTGAAGATGTCTGTGTTTGATTAAATGACTCAAATGAATTTTAACTGAACTTTGGGAGCTGGCCGTGCTTCCTTTTTCCCTCAGTAAGCATGAGGTTAGCTGTACTGCCAGCACTATAGTGAAAGATTTGGATAAGGGTAATTTATCTTGCATTTGCAGTAGGATATGCCTGCAAATGTGGCTGGTCACTAGTATTCCACTGAGAGAAACTGTCATGTGTGATGCAGTTATCCTGACAGGAAAAGTGCTTCTATTACTACTTTTTTCTGCTTTGTGAGTGAATATCAGCGAATGTGACAAAGCAGCTTAGATTTTTCGCTGGTATAAGCTAAGCCACTGACAGGAGTTGGATCTGGGACCCGTGGAAGCATCAATGCAGGAATCTGCTGGGCTGGTCCCAGAGGAATAAAGTAACATCAGAGATGAGATGGGTGAGGGATGAGGGGTAGAGTCCTTCAGAGAGCGAGTCACAACACACGGTGTAAACTTGCTCCCCAGTGTTAACTCCACAGGAAATTTTGGATGTCTAAAGTTTGATCCTGGCAACCATGTACAACTGAGAGCAAATGTAACTGATAAACACACTCAAGTAAATGAAATTGTCATTATTTGATTTAAATTATAAAGTGAAAATAAAAATTAATTTCAAGTTGGTTTCTGATTGTTATATTTTGCTATGCTGAACTCTCCCAAAACACTTTTTTTCATTTTCAAGTTTATCTTTTTCACCTGATTTGCTTGGCAAGCTGTGACATTAAAACGGAACAAGGACAAACTTAATTTAAAAAACAAGCAGTGTTTCACATCTGCTATCAGAGACAATAGCCAGCTTTTGATGTGTGATTCTGATAGCATCAAAATGAGAAAGCCTGGCAGTGATGCCCTGTTTGGTAATTTTAGAAGGAGGTTTTGGAGCTTACTTTGGGCTTTCTGAACTATTTGAATTATTTACTGGCACCCACAGGCGAGTAGCATTTTACAGTGTGTTAAAACCAAGCTTTGATATCTGAAAATAGCTCCTTTGGTACAGCGCTTGTTCTTCCTTGATTCTCACATAAGCTGCATATTTATCATAGCTGAGTGATAAATGGTAAGATTCTGCTGTTTTATATGCAATGAAATGACAAGGTCAGTTTTAATTAAGCTGAGATCAAGCCCAGTCTGTATTGCATACTTCTGATTAGGTTACTTCAAATTAACATAAGTTTTTGGAGACTTCACTGAAGTCAGTGGTGTTAAACACCAGCTGTGCTGGCAGATAAGCGTGGGATATAAGAAGGAGATAGAATTCACATTGAAATTAGCACTTGGCACAATATAATTCTCTGATTGCAAACTATGCAAAGTTGCCTGCGCTAATTGGTTGATTTTATTTGAAGCAGATGTTGTTAGCTTTCCCACTAATGATCTGGAGAGAAATTTTTTTTGAAAGACATGCCATGTTAGGTTCTCTGCAGTATAATAAGCTAATTACAACTTTAAGTACTTGCAGTAATTAGCACAATGTGTATAAAGTGGTCCTGATCTTTTCACCCTGCTGTATTATTGTTAGGACATGTAAAAAACAAAAAAAGTGAGCTAGCTGGATTTAGTTCCCCCAATCTAACTTTTTGTTTTCACAGACTTTTATATTAAAGAGATAATGAGCTAGACTTTTATCCTCATTTTTAAGCACACCAAAAAGTTTTAAACCTTTCTCCTGTTTAACTCTCTTCTCTAAATCAAATCTGTTTAGTTTTATCTATGTCAATTGAGGTAAAGTCTTCCAGCATCTTAAAAATCCCATTAGTAAACAGTTCTGTACAGTAACAGAGTATTTGTTCTCTATTAACTTATTTAATCACTTGCCCATGGATTACCAAGATCTAAAGTATATCTGACCTATAGAAAGAAAACAAACAAACCCACCCTGGAAACTTTCTCCTTTCAGGAGCAATTGTGGTCCTTGTGGTTTGTACTGTCAGTGATTATAAACTGCTGGCAGTTTGCAAAATAGATACAAGAAGACCCAGCAAGTGATCCTGCCTGCAGAAAGAAGGAAAACCAAAATGAGTTATATGAAAATGGTGAATCAGATATTATCCTCATAATCCCTTCTGAAATTCAGTGTGAACGTTGCAGATGGTGGGTACACTCTAGAAATGCCTGTTCTGAGAAAATAGCTTAATGAACACTGCAGTTTAGCTAGTGGTCTCCTGACGTGGTTTGGTGAATCTTGCTCTTCAGAAACCTCCACCACCTATTCACACTGAAGGTGCTTTCACTTCCTAGGAGAAGTGAACTGGAAGGACTGGAAGCCAGATAGAACCATTTGCACAAATATGGTCACATTTCCCAGTTCCCTGGTTTTGTGGGCTGAGGGATGACACACTCAACTGTCTTGGACATGTTATGTCATTTCAGGAATGCCTCTGTGGCCCCAGCCACTCGTGTCACACACATATGCTGCCAGAGACTGGTGCCATATGGCATCTCCTTGCCACCACCTGAGAGAAGAGTCAGGGGACTGTCTCTCTGTGTTTGTTTTCTGGGAAAATGATTTACTGCCTGGAACTTCAGGGGCAGACATTTGCAGGCAGCAGGAGCCTCCAACAGGTGTTTTGTGGGGCTGTGGACAGAAGCCTGCTTGGGTGGGCTGAGCTGTGCTGTTTGCAGCCCTTGCTTGGTCCTGAACAGCTGCTTGCAAAGACTGGCACAGCAACAAAGAGGGGACAAAGTCAAATCCCACAAAGTCTTGGGGCAGGCATGTGCAGGGATGTCCATGACACTTGAGGGGGTAGAGCAGGAGGCAGCTGTTGACACTGGGCAGTTGGGCTGGACCCTTGCTGTCTGAAAGATCCTCTCTGACAAAGTGCTTCAGGCCCAAATGTTTATTCTTTAGGTCCTTTTAACTTCAAGTCCTATCTGTGAACAGTGTTTTCCCTTGGTGCGGGACAGAAGAGTTTCAACCCATCATGTTTTCTCCTTTTTTTCCTTTTCCTTATCTATACTGGTTCTCAAAAGAAATATGTCCTCTGCAGTTAGGGCATGGGTTAAGGATCCTTGTGCACCTCTCTGCAAAGTGCACCTAAAGACGGTATTCAAAAACAAATCTTGTATTTAGCATGGCATATTTCACTGAGATATTCCTGGGTTAGAAAAATGACACAAAGTTTAAAATACTAATTTTATAATAAATAAACTGGCAAGCCTACATCTTGAGAATGTGAGTGAAAAAAGGAAATATTTGTCATTATGGCAGTGGTGAGCTTTAAGGAAAACTCTTGAGTTAGCACTAAATCATCACTCAAAATAAACCACAACTTGATTTCTGTAACTCCTTCAGACCAAATTAATAACTTTTATTGCCTTGGGCAAATCTTCTAGCTGTGGGTTTAAGCTAAAGCAAACATGCTACTTTCCTTCAGTCTGAAGAATTGACAAGTAAAGATTCTTTGTTATTTTAATCTCATGATTCAATCTCCTGCTGCATTAATTTGGTGATTTGACTAATTGGTGGTTTAACCTATTATTAATGTTCCTCCATTAATTTCCTGATGCAATTTTAATGACATCTTGATGTCACTATTGAATTAAAGTCTATTTAGTCTAAGAACAAAAGAAAGTAAAGCAGTAGTTTTAGATGTTGTTATCTATTTGCTGAATTTGAATGTTTCTCTTCATTCTAATAAAAGTCTGCATGTTTTTAATATAGCAGATTGGGCTTTAATCCTGGATAAAGCAATTCATTTTCCCAAGAATTTATGTGGTTTTAACTAAAATAAACCGAGTCCATTACACTGTTCCTAGGTCCTACTCCAAGGACTGCATGCAATGCATGTAAAATTCTCCATGTGAACAAGCAACATCTGGGTCAAGTGGTGGTGACCATGAATATTCCCTCTGGACTATAGAGAAGTAACGAGGCAGAAACAGTTCTTGGCTATGCTACAGCTCATCCTGAGTTCTCCACACAAGTCTCTTCATGTGGTTGTACCTCACTGCCTGCTCTTGATTAAATGAGGATCTCACTTTATTCCCTTCACTTTTTACATGTTTCACCTGTTTGTGATGTAAATGTATCAGAGCAGAGACACTTTTTCACCTGTATTTATGATCTCTACAATTTTGGTTGGGACCTTGAAGGGCTCTACGGAGCACATCAGTAATGGCAGCTGTGTAATTAAACCTGGGTAATACCAGATATGGTGGAACCATAGTTATTTATAAGTAGAAACTAACAGAAAGAGTGACTCTACTGCTTCTGCAGCCTTGCAACTGCTTTTCTGAATCATGCCTGCATCTCACCCAATCTGATGCAGAGAAGAACAAGATGTGTTGACAGAGATTGTAAGAAATGCCATGAGGTGAACAGTCATCTTGTTTTCTAATTTATTTAGTGGTGTAGTGTGCAGCTTGCAGCAGGATGAGCTGTGCAGCTTGGCCAGCAACAGATGTGGTGACAATGTGTGTCTGGCACGCAGCACACACTGGAAACATCTCTACATCCCTGTCCCTCTTTGGCTGAAGAGACTCTAAGGTCAAGGCACTGTTACCTAGCAACTAATGAGAGCTGATTAATCCATTTGTGGGCGTCACAGGCTGCAGTGATGTATGGGAGCCTGCACTTCTACTATTCGTGTAGTGGCAGGAAAAGCAAGTACCAATAACATCAGTCACGACATCAGTAATGCTGGCAATGACACCATCAGATGTGTAAATAATAACAGCCAAAACTGACTGTCCATTTTCAATGCTAGCATCAGATTTTGAATTTCTAACTTTCATTATTGCTTCTTTGAAGACTTGGTAGAAATGGGATTTATATGTGAAGGAAATTAGATTGTAGATATGGGGCAATTTGGTTTTTCCAGGAAAATTGTTGACAAATTGTTGACAAATTGTTGACTTTCCAGTGGGCTCCCTGTGAAAGCAAAGCTTTCCCCATCTTCAATTAAGCACAAATGCTTAATCAAACTAAAAGAAAGTCAAACTTTTCTGAAACCAATTCTTTTGCATTTTAAGGGCCCCTAAAGAGTTAAATAAAAATAGAACATTTTATAATGCATCTGCTTTCTGTCTGCACCACATGCTCCAGAAGGGCAGTGCTTCACCCTGTCAATGTCTAATGAACTGTGCAGTTCCATATGATTTATCATTGCTGGTGTTCCACCAGGAATGATCAATAATATATTCTATATAATTTCTTTTTTACTTCCAAATGCACCCAGCAGGGTAGATAAGCTTTCATTAAATTGTTGGAAAAAAGTAGAAACATTTTCCATATTTTTACAAAGAAAACTTTAGCAGACTTGGTTTGTGTTTTAAAGTCTTAAAGTCAAAAGCAAAACTATCTTTCTCATACAGTTTGCTTATTTTTAAATAAAAAATCTCTTGAAAAATATTAAGGCCTTATATGTGAGAAAGAGACTTAAAAGTGAATAGTTTTAACAGAAGAGATAAAACTTTAAAGAATGTATTTTTCACAGTTCAGTTTAGACAAGAAAGCCAGAAAAGCAAACTCCCAGAGGCTCCAAGACCAGCAAATAAGCGGCAAAGTTTGGCTGACACTCAGATGAAGTAAAATGCTATTTTTTTTTATGCCCTTCATCTTCCCACTCCCTCAAATGCCTGTGACACCTTCCATTTTCAGGCATTAGTTTTACATTCTTTCACCAGCTTAATGGTGTAATGGAGGGCAAAATTATCTCCCCTTAAATGACCAAATTGTTTTGCAAACAGAAGTGAAGGATGAAGGCCAATTCTCTTGCTGTAACCAGACCAATCTGAGATATAAAACATATTTCGCCTCTCCCTATCATGATTGCTTACCCTTCTCAATCTTGTTTATTCTGAGAGAATTGTGCTGGAGAAATTTCTTTCTGATTAGTGATTAGACACAAAAGGAAATGTGGACTGTCTTACCCACTCATTCAATTTCCTTTGTGCTAGGCTGTTACCAACACTTATGCTTTCTAACCAAACATTCCTGAGAAGCTATTTCTTGTGTGCTGTATTCAAACTCCCTAAATAACACAGGGATCACAAGCCTGCCCCTTGACCAAGGGTGCTTTGAAGCTGGAAATGTGTGTTCTGACTTGCCTTTCTAAATCTCTGTGAGCTGTGTGGGAAATGGCTGATGCTGGCTGAGGAACATTTGATGATGCCTGCAGCACAGACCTTGCAAAGGAGCAAGGACCTCAGCCCACGAAGTCAGACATGCCAGTCAGAGAATGGGGGCACACCAGGCTGTCTTCTGCAAGTGTATTTAAACCCTAACTTATCTCTGGAGCTTCAGAGGGGCAGCTGAATGGTCAAAAGTATGAGAATATACAGCCGGTTTTTCAAGCAAGAGAAGATGTCTTTTACATATTGTTTAAACACCCTTACCCTGCTCTCCTACCTCTCCATAACTGTCTCCATAACTCCCCACCACACAGATAGCAAACATGGCAGAATGGCCTTTAAAGTCTTTACAAAAAGGAAGAAGCACTTCCACTGTAACTCCCACTAAATTTAATATGTGTTTGTTTTAATTTTTTATTTTTAAGTGTAGAAAAGAAGGGGAAAGGAGCTTCAGTTTTGTTCCGGATTTATCAAATGGCTTGTGTTGGAAGGGACTCTAAAGACCATCTAGTTCCAACATATAAGGGGACATTCATCTGAGAGGCAATTGTGTATATACAAAAATGTTGCAGGAGGCACATAAAAGGTGTTTAAAAACCCAGCTCTAAAAGAAAACATGTTGGAGGGAGCAGAGAATGGATGAAAAAACAGACATGACAAGCCTGGACTGTGTTTTGCAATTAGATTTTTTTCTTCACAGGTTATTTATCTGCCCTTGCTCACTTCTTTCCTAAGTCCAGGCCTGCCTCTCTTTGTGATCCTCAGAGTTTAATCATCTCACCCAAGCTGCCCAGTTGTCCACCATGAACTGATGCTCCTCTCCAGCTTCAGAAGTGGGAAAGGGGTGAAGCAGTCCCACACTGTGAACACTCAGGAGCTGCTTGCAAAGAATTTGGCTTCCAATTTATGAAGATCCATGACCACATCAACCTGTTTAAAGGTAATTTAAACATACCTACAAAGGCAAAGAAAAGTGTATTAAGAACATCTTCTTTTGGTGCTTTGGGAGCTGCAGGGCAGCAAATGGAGATCTGTGGACAGCACCTGGCTCTTCATGTTTCCAGCCTGGGAAGAGGTAAAAAGGTCAGTGCCGTGGAGGAGGAGAATGGGGAGTGATGTTGCTCCACAGTTAACACAGGGAATATATTTCTGTTAAAAGCAAAACTAGAACTCCAGATTTTCATCCTAATTTAATCTTATAAAAAATTCTATAGTGTCAGAATCTGAGGTCCTGAGTTCTAGAAAAAGCAAAAGAATCAGAATTCAAAGGTTTTTGTAGCTCTTACTAGCATTGTTTATGTGAATGAAATATCTCCTAAGGCCTCAGATATCCGTAGAAGTAACTCGACAAAGTTTCTTCTACAACCTCTTTTCAGGACATACATCAATTTCATAGGTGGCTTGAGAGGGTTTAAAATTGAACTGAAGAAGGATAGCAGCACTTTAGTTGTCCAACACGTGACTTGCACTAAGAGCCCTCTCTTGCCAAGTAAACTGGATTCTGCCTGTGCCTGTCTGGGGTATGTATTTGCTCTCTGAGGCTGCTTGGTCCTCCAGTTACACATTTAACAGCTTTCTTAAGTGTTCTCCAGCTATTTTTCCTCTGCTGTCAATATCTGCAAAGAATAATGTTCAGAGTAGCTTACACAAGTGCAGAGCAGGCCCATTTCCTACTTAGAGGAGTGCACTGGTAAATGTCACTTTATTCTTCAAATGGCTTGGAGCTGGTCCTTAACTTTACATTGCTGGAAGCAATGTTTCAGGGCCATTTCATCAGGACTCTGAAGTGTCTACATCGAGCTGTTACAAGAGGTACACTTAGCAAAGGAAAGACTTGCATCTTTCTTGGGGAATAAGAAATACCCTGTCTTAACAGGCAAGAGAAGTCTTCACCATGGACTAGAAGGGGATCACCAAAGCCTGTCTCACCTCTGGTAAAGACAGAGTTTAAATTTGTGTTTGGAGAGCCATCAGCTTCTCCTGAGTCATCTCAGACCACCACAGCATGCATCTCCAGCTCCCCCCTAACACTCCCACATGCTGGGTACCTACCAAAACTTGGTAGGGACTAACAGAGTTATATATTGCTTGGGATGATCCCTCTCACCACATGACAGGTGTGGTCTCTCTGTTGTGTTATTCTCCTTTCTTGTTTTCTCCTCTTTTGCTTTGTGTTTGTGCTATACATCTTCCTCAAAACCTGGATCTGTAAAACAAAAATAACAGCTTTGTTTTACTGACAGGGTATCTGGTAGGTTTTTAACCATAGTCTGTTTTTATTGAAAAACAAGTCAGTCAGTGGTATGAGTTCATCCAAATTTGTCTTCCTTCTCAGTGCTGCAATCTGTTTTTCTTTATACAATATTGATAATTTTTTAGAAAAGGGAGCCAAAATCAATTAAAACCAAACAATTTTTGACACTTTTGGCTTTCTGCAGTGGTATTGGTTAATCTCATGTTCATAAATACTCTAACATACAGGTCAAAAAGGTGACATTAAAATTTAATGCACTTGAGAAAAATAAATTAAAAAGGTCTGCTGGAGAGGTTTTGCCATAGTTCTCTTCCTTCAGTCTGTCAGAGGATGCATAAACCTGTGACCTTTTTTGTACAAAATTACAATATATCTCCTCTATCTAAAGCTGGATAATTACAAGGTTACATAGTCCCTTGGCAGGCTGAAGAAAAGGTTACTCTCATTTTCTTCCAAAGGCTTTAGAGTAATGCTGTGTGCTGGAAAGGTGTACAGTCATTTAATCCAGTGTGAATGGAGAGGAGGGATGGTGTCTCTTGCCACTGCTGCTTAGTTACTAACAGAATGACAACCCTGAATTTATGTTTTAGTTAGCACTGTCATTCTCCTTACACACACAGCATCCTGTATGCTGCTTTGTTCACAGGGATTAGCTGGAGCCAGTGCTCAGTGATTCCTACCAACATCTCCAGGGTGCACCCAGTAGTTTCTTCAAGATTAACATTATAATATTTTTAATGGACTGCCTAAAACTGGTTGGGAAGATAAACTTCTGAAAGAGAAACTGTACAGTGCAGTCATGCTGGATGTCTGCCAGATGGCAGAAAAATGAATCAAAGTCTGAGTAATCAGTGGGATTGAGCCTGGGAATTTCCTTTGATCTGTATCTAGGAGGTGTACCCACTCCTTTTGCCTTCAGCATCAAAGCTGAAACCTGATGATGACTATACAAGGGATAACTTTACCCAGCACAGTCATAGTCACTTCAAAGGGTGCCAGTCAGACCTGAGGAGAATCAAGCTGAGTCTGGTGCTTTGCTCCAGACCTGATCCTGACCAAAACAATAAGGTAAAAACTGGGCAGTGAGTTGGCCATGTTTGTCTCCAAGGAGAACTCTATCAGAGAATTGTGAGCAGACTACAGTGTGCTGCTGAACAGCTGGCAAAGGCACAGGTATAGCAACTGTGGGCTTTGGGATGGGAAATGAATAGGAAGTGATGGATGTAGCAACAGCTGTAGATAGAAAAATATGTATACATATTAAACGGTGCTGCAAATTACAAAAGCAGAAAGTTAAGGTTTAAAGGCCTTTACATTCATCAGCACACCCACAAGCAGTTTAACTGATCCCTCTGTTACAACAGAGCCAGCCACCATATATGATGGATCCCCCATTGTGATGTATGATGTCACCAAACTTTGCTGCCATGAGGAAGGTCTCTCTCTGTCCCAAGCCTGGAATCTCTGTTCCTCTTTTTTATCTTGCTCCTGCATGAAGACTGGTGAGCTCACAAAAGTAGTTTTGTGAAAGACAAGAAATACCCCAAAGAGTCTGCAACTCCAACTCACAGCAGACTAGAATATCATCGAGCACTTGTGACAGTCCTGTGAGGGCTGAATTCAGACCTGGGCAGACCTGGCTGCCCTTTACTCCGAGTTTGTGACAAAACTACTGGTCTGTATGGATCAGCATGCCAGGCAGCATTCTGTGCTGTGCTGTGGTCCTGAGGTCTTGAAATACTGTTTAACACTTAATGCAATTAGCAAGAATAATAATTAGGAATGCTTGGAAAGCATTCAGAAAAAAAAAAAAGAAAAAAAATAGAAAGAAAAAAAGAAACGAAAGCATTATTTCCCTGGAAATTTTCTTGGTATTTTGTTCTCGTGACCCCATCACCTGTCCTGTAGTGAAGTCAAGGTACTGGTGCCCTGCAGTAAGGGGGATGCCCACTGGATGTCATGATTGCTCCACAAAAGTGCAAACACAATGTAATTTATCTAGCAGTCAAAATGTTATTCCTGAGAGGAAGTAATTTCAGGACATACGTTTTGTGTTGTTATTCTCTTTCTCTGTTTCAGCCTCTCATTTATACACACACATAAATCCTTGGATTTCTTGAACTGTGCAGAGGCAGTAAGCCATAACTAAACCCCTGTATCTGATAGGTTTATATGCAAATCGTGTGGAAACAAAAACTGACTGAAAGTTATTCAAATAAATTATATAGGAAAAGACTCTTGTCACTGATTTCAGAAAAAGTCAGTCACCCACATAACTTTGAAAATCATGGCCTTATTGCCATGATTAATGAGAGAGAGGTAGAGTCTGTAATTGCAATCAAATAGATTCAATCACTTAATTCAGTGATTAATGAGATCAACAAATTGTATGTGGGTCATCTCAGCTTTAGACTCCTGCACTGCCTGTAAGTTCTTTACAGAGGGAAAGTAAATAAGAAATGAAACAAACCAAAAAATGTACTGTTCCCTTGCCAAAAACTCTTCTCCAACCACCTGAATTCATAGTACATGGAAAATATGACTGCAAATGCCTACATTCTGCAAATGTCAGTAGTGGCTAGCTCTTGTTTTAATTTACTATTTAAATATATTAAACACGAAAGGAATCTTGTTAAATGTCATAATCATAATGACAATTCAAATGAAATTAACTAGAAGAGTCAATTAGATTCAGAGGCCAAGCAGGAAGTAAAGTGAGTCATGGGGAAAGGAGGATCCCCCAGACTCCTGCACAGCATGGATTAGTCTTAAATGTCATGTGGAAATGAATACAGTGCTAATGTTCTCATATTCAAGGGCAGATTATTTGCTCAGTCTCCAGAAGGCAAGCTTTTATTTTTTTCTTGAAGGGTTAGGCAAACCTGTGGACTAAGTAAACCCAGAAACTGTGCAGCAGTATGGTGCTACCTGAATTGCAAGCACACAAAGATGTGTGGATGAACAAAGATTAATTTGTGGAAATGAGGCTGACCGATATGCAGAAATCACGATTCATGGAATCATAAAATCTTTTCATTTGGAAAAGACTTGTAGGGTCATCAAGTCCAACAGTTAACCCAGCACTGCCAAATCTACCACTAAACCATAGCCCCAAGTGCCACATCCACAGGTTTTTGAACACTTCCAGGGATAGCGATTCCATCAGTTCCCTGGGCAGCCTGTTTCAATGCTTGACAACCATTTTGGTGAAGAAATTTTTCCTAATTCCCTGTCTAAATCTCCTCTGGTGCAGCTTAAGGCTGGTTCCCCTTGTCCTATTGCTTGTTACTTGGGAGCAGGGATTGCCCCTTATCTGACTGCAACCTCCTTTCAGGCAGTTGTAGAGTGATAAGTTTCCCCCTGAGCCTCCTTTTCTCCTGGCTAAATATCCCCAGCTCCCTCAGCTGCTGTTCATAAGACTCAGTCTCCAGACCCTTCACCAGCTCCATTGCCCTCCCCTGGACATGCTCCAGCACCTCAATGTCTTCCTTGTAGGGTGGGGCTGAAAACTGGACACAGGATTGGAGGTACAACCTCATAGGGGTACCTATGAGTATAGAGGGGTGATCATGTCCCTCCTGGCCACACTGTTTCTGATAGAGTCCTCTTATTTTCAGTATCAAAATAGCTGATACCGACATGTGACCAGAAGACATAAATGAAGCGAAAAGAAATGAATTTGTGAAGAGGATAGATAAATTGTTATGTAGCAGAGACAATTTAGTCCTCTTCCTCTCTGTCTCTGGCTTTATTTTTCTGAAACATTGATGGAGGCAGTTCCATGGTGCTCCTCTGTGCATAGATTTACCATGCCTACCAACACTGCCATCTCCAGTAACAGTACTTGGAGAGTTCAACAACAGATATTTTCCTTACTGGTCCATCTCATGTAGTAGTACGTGTTGCAATTTTTATGGATTGTCCAGGTACTTATTTTTTGATCAAAGATATTTCTCAAGATCAGCTTTCTGGTTTGTATTCTACTGTCACATATATTCAGCAAAGAACAATTTCAGATTATGTGTGTCTTTTCTGTCACTCAGTCAACTAATATCTTGTGAATATTTGTAGTAGGAGGAGGTCAGAGCAAAGGTACGAGATGAACTCATAGTTTGCAGATAACTTCAGAACTACTTCAAGGCTGTCAAAATATAATTTAAGGATTTTGTTAGTTAAAATAAGGAAAGGCCTTACAGTTTCGAAGGTATGCATCATACAAATGTTATTCCTATCTTATCCTCCTGTCCCATTAATTTGCAATTCATGTTGCATCTTCTCTGATCTTTGTCCCTTTTTTCTTCCACCTCAACATGAAAGATTTTGAAAGACTAAATGAGAATAGCAGGTTCATCAAATGAAAGTGACTCTTAAATGCTTTCATTTTTGGTGGATGATTTATATTTTACAACACGGCTCCAGAGGGCACTAAAACCAGGAGCAATTGCTGTGCAGTTTAATGATTTGACTATGTTGCCCTTGCTTTGAACACAGCAGATGAGTTTCTTTGTCACAGCAAGCAGAAAGAAGGAGCTCAGCTGGGATTGCCCAGGCATGAAGCAAAGACCTGCTGTCCTTCAAGATGCTGCTGATGGTCTGTAGTGTCTGTGCCTCTCAACAGCGCTGTCCCCTCATGGGTCTGCCCCATTTGATTTGGGATGGAGTAGTTGGGAAAGCTGTGGGTGAACAGTGGTTTTGTGCTATGCTGCTGTGATGTGTTCTGCTTGCTTTCGTTCTCTTCCTCCTATTCCTTACTGTCTTTTTTGCCTTTCTGACTACGGAAAATTGAGCTGACATTTCAGGAAATTATCCAGAGTTATTCTGAGACCTCTTTCATGAATTGTTAATGTAGAGCCCATCATTGCATATGTATAGTTAGGATCGTTATTTTGCCATGTGCATTACTTTGCATTTATTGACATTGAATCTCTTCTGCCACTTATTGCTCCGCCATGAGAGATTTCTGCAGTATTTGAGGTCAGACTTATGTTTGATTTTTCTGAATGCTTTTTTAGCAGCTGAATATTTGCCACCTCACTGAAAGAGATTAATTGCATTAATAGTGACAGACTTCTAAAGTTCATTTATGAATCAAGGGTGAACAGAGCCGGCTGTAGCCCTGAAACTTAATCCCTGTGGGAGAACATCTCTCCACTCTAAGAACTGACCAGCCACAAATTTTTGACTGCTCAGCTTTTAAAGTAACAATTATTAATTAGTAGACTCTCTCTCTCTCTCTCTTCTTCCATGACAGCTTAATATTTTTAAGAGTGATAAGTGTCCAAACGTTTCAAAAGCTTTTGGGAAATTCAGGTGTGTGATATAACCATGTTACTCCTCTCCACATGCTCATTGATTTCTTAATAGAGCCTCTCTAGCTTTTTGAAATACCTCTTTCCCATAAAAAGCCATGTTGGATCTGACTTCTGTCCAATATATCTATGTGCTATTTATGACAAAACTACCACTATTCAGTTCACTGTGCCATTCAGGCTCAGTGCACAGCAGCTGTCACCATCAGCACAGCTCTTAGAAATCACAGTCCCATGCTGTGCCTTTTCTTTCTCCTCTACCTTTAGAAGATAACCTTCTAAACCAGAGATTAAATACCAAGCTTCATATTTTAGCAGTGTTGTACCTCTACTCCACCCCGGAGACCATCTGATCCTCTCTATTTCTTATGATTCTTTCAATTTCTTTATCACACTGTGGGTTGGATTGTTCCCTGGTCTCATCCTCATGAGGAAAGGCTTTGGTGTCAGTGAGTCCCATAGCTCCTACAAGAGGGACACCCTGGGAAAGAATTAATTAGGCTTTTTTACTTCAAATTCATCTTCTCTGCATGCTCCTTTTAGATATAAGTAGGACTTTTCAGCCTGGCTTCTTTACTGCCAGATTTCCAGGTGAAGTTATTTGAAAAAGCTAGTATTTTTTATTTTTTTACTTATTAAAAAAGAAAAATCTGTCTTCCTAGTAATTTAGATACATATAAGGTTTTACAGATAACTTTTTCACATTCAAGCTGATTTCAAATTTTTCTCATTTAGGCCTTTTTATTTAAGGTTGATTTTTACCTCTAATGGCAGAATTTTACTCTGCCATTAAACACTCTTGCATTTTACTGTAGTCACATGGTAATCTTTTATCTTTTCTCATTGCAGTGCATTTTGAGTCTCTAATGGGCAACCTGTAAAGAATTCCTACCTATGTTTTGTGGCTCTGCCAGTCCACTGAACTACCTGCTGTGTAGCTTTCTCATTCTCCCCTCTTTGAAAGGAAACACTCCTAGGAGGTTGAATGAAATACTCCTAGGAGATTTCTGTACTTTGAGTATCTTTTATGTACCTTGCAGTTAACTACCCTAGGGTGTTTGTTTGATTGATGTCACGGGACAGCTACTGTGCCTTGAGTTAAAATATTGACAAGAGACAATTGCCTTGTCTGACCACTTGGTTCAAGAAGTCAGGATTCATGCTGCTTAATAATCTGTCTGCAGCATCTTCCCCATATATGAATTTTCCTATGTCATAAGACTCAACAATTTTTGACAGACTCAACATTTTTTACTACTCTTCTAGGGTGGGTTGACCCTGGCCAGCAGAATAATACCTACCCAACATGTTTCTTAATCTCCTGTCTCATGGGATTGGGATGGGGGAAAGGGGAAACACAAGGAAGGTCAGAAGACTAATGGGTCAAGATAATGACAGTTTTACTGGGAGAGGAAAAGCCAAATGCACAAGCAAAGCAAGAGGAGGAATTCATTCAGTACTTTCCATAGGCACACAGATGTCCAGTCTTTCTGAGAAGACCAGGTCCTCAGCATATGCAATTATTTGTTTAGTAAGATGAACAATGTAACAACAAATTCCTCCCCTTTGTCCTTTCTTTCTGGAGCTTTTATTGCTGGGAATGCAGCCATATGGTGGGAAATACTTCTTTAGTAATTTCATGCCAGCTGTCCTGCCTGTGCCCTCTCTCAGCCTCTTGCCCACTCCCAGCCTACTCACTTTGGGGAGAAGAGAGCCCTGACACTGTGCAAGCACTGTTTCAGCAGCATCCCAAACACTGATGTGTTATCAGGACTGCTTTAGCCACAAATTCAAAGCACAGCATCATACTGACTGCTGTGAACAAAGTTAAATCCACCCCAGCCAGAACCAGTTCAATCTCTGCCCCTCAATGCAGATCATTTTCATTGTACCTAGGAGCCGTGATGTGTTGGCACCAGCCCATGTGGGTTAACCTCTGTGCTGCCAGTTGGTTTGTTTCCATTGCCACCCTCACAGAGGCTTTGCCCATGGGGTCACTAAGGGAGTAGAGCACTGGCCACTCTTCTGGAAGTCCAGCTGGACGTCCCTCACTTCAGCAAATATGCTTTTCTTTTTCTCCTCTCTTTTTACTTTCTCCTTTGGCAGCTTTGATAACTTGTCATGTTAGACTCCACACAGCTTTCCCCTTCCCATGGTTTCCTGTAACATGACAGGATCTGTTGGTAAACAGAGCACAGAGCCTTTCACCTTTATGTGTTTCCAGGACTGGTGGGTAGAAATGTGTTCCAGTGTGTCTTCATGTGAGGAAACGTTCCCAACATGAAGAGTAATGGGAATGAAACTGAAGAACTGAACTAATACCTTTACATGCATCTCCTTCTTGGGGAGAAATTGAAGACTTTGATAGATGGGAAAGTCCCTGAGAAAGGGAAACACTTGTGCCATCAATATAAAGCCCAAGGAGTTCTTTATTCTCTGCAGCAAATTCTTGAATGTTGATCGCAATTCATGAGGCAAAACAGAACTGAGCAGCCAGAAAACACACCAGGGATATAATGTGGGGATATAGGTTGTAGCTGTGTGTTTTACATGACTCTACCAAGATCTACAATATCAGACAGTGTGACTGTGGATGTAAAGACACACTGCAGATACTGGGGTAGATGCTCTGCCTTGTCTGAATGGGAATGGGTGCCCTGCAGCCTGCCATGTATGAAGTGCTGACACCTGGAAATTAATTAATATCTGGCAGTTCTTCTTTATCAGGGGATTATTTGTATATATATATGTTTTTAAAGGATTGGAACATTTTGCACTTTTTCAGAGACAATCACTTGAACAGGAACTTATTTGTCCAGGCTCTGAGATCTGACTGCAGCCTGGAGTCAGCAGGCAGCCTTTCGGGTTTAGGAAAATCACAATGTAGAGGTCATGTCTCTATTTTTTGCCCTTTATAGTTACAAAAGAACTTGATTTCTTTCACCCACCAAAATGGCTTCTGGCTGAAAAAGGCTGGTTATTACATGCTAAAGAATTGCTTTGGCTTTGGAAATAGAAAATTTAGTAATATTTAGTATAAATCCACTCATCTGGACCACCAGAAGTGATTTAAGGGTATGTCCAGTGAAGGCAAGGAATACAACATAGGCGAGTAAATTTACCTTTTAAACATTATCCTTTAAGCAGTCCAATTTATGAAGATATTTGCTATTTATATCGTTGCCAGAGGAAGGAAGGGAAAGGAAAAAATACATTAAAAGTGTACATGAAAAGCAGGTCCTGGTGCAGCCTAACTTCTTCCACCTAAATTAAAGACTAATTTCTTCTGACATAAGTACTCATACAAATGTGGCATGACTGTTAGGCAAGTAGATCACAAGTTTTGTGTGCCAGCAAGTGGGCATCTGGGGTATTTAGTGGTTAGCTGATATCAAGAGAAGTGGGTGGCAAATAGGCAGTGTCAGAACAGTGTACTGACAGGCATAGAAGTAAACAAGAGTGTTGCCCTGTTGTACACCCAAGTGTTGGAATTGAACTAACAGGAGCAGGCATGGGCTGAGCCTCTGAAAGACATTATCCTCACTGATACATGGTTGGCTTTGCTTTAGCATCTGGGTTTTTCTCTCCTTGCATACACTTTATTGGCAAACAAAAAGCCTCTCTTGGAGCTGAAGACTCAGGTGAGACATTTGAAGTCTGGGCACTGCACTGCTGAGCTGAGCAACATATTTTGAAAAGCAAGACCCCGGTACATCTTCCATCCTCAAAACCACATCATCATCACAAATGAGTGTAGAGAATTGCTGTACCTCTGTAATATAGGAAAGTAAAACACAGAGAAGACACAGACATTTTATCCAAAACAAATGGGCTGAAGAACAAAATTGCTCATCAGAGTAATCAACTTTAAAGAGTCCTTTTCTCGATCTCAATCTTGTTCACTTAGGTAATTTTAAAGACATCAGTGTAACTATTTTATGCCTGCTCTTGTTAATTTTCTTTAAGTACAGTAAAATAACATTTTATTGCTTGCACAATTCCCTGATCAATTGCGTTTTCTTTGTCACACTTGCTTGGCAAGTAAAACTGCCTGAGCTGTGATGGTTGAGTAAATTAGTATCATTCACAAGCTCATTTTGCACTTTGGAGTGTCAAATGTTGTTTGACTATGAAAACTTCTTCCCTGTTGTTGTTGTTGGATGTGGGAGAAAGGGAGAAGATAGGTAAATTTTTGTAATGGAAGACTGAGACACTCTTTTGAATGTCAGTTTTATATATGTTGATAAAACCTGCAGACACAAATCAGCTTCTGGCTGTGCTTTCACTAGTGTGCCATAACTTCCCACATGGTCTAATGAGTAAGCACAAAGGGAATAATATGCCTATTGATTTATATTTTATTTAACAAAACAAAAAAATATTGGTGGCAGTGTGCAATTCCAGAGGGAATGTTAGGAAAGAAAAAAACTACAAGCAAGAAGGAGGGTGGGCTTCTCAAACACTTGTGTTGCACAATGCCAGGGATTTAAATTTGGGGTGTCTCAGATTAACCTGTGAGGCAAGCTCTGTCTGGAGGTTCGATGCCTTCTTGCCAAGGTTTTGGGGTCTGCAGGGGAGGCTGGCAGTTCCCCTGCTGCCTGCCTGGGCTTCTCCCTGCAAAGCCAGGGCATGGATGGTGAGGGACACTGACTTGCTCCGGAGCCTCCAGCACTGTGACCACAATTCAGCTCAATGTGGCTGTGAGATCACCCCAGCAGGTGCTCCAGGGTCCTGTGCTTATGTGGCCTGCAGGGATCAGGTTCAGACACTTAAATTCTCTCATTAGCCTATGGAAGGAGAGAGACTAAACCTCTGTGAGTTTAACTGGCAAACACAGGTTAGATATTTGCCTTAGATGGAGTGATGATTTCCACAGAAGCAGATTTATCTTCCTACAAACCCCATTTTTGGACGACTTTAAGTTTATATGCTTACATCTGATATAAAGGCATTCTGTCTGGTGTCACATAGAGACACAAAACTCAGAATATGGAAAATAAGATCCAAAATACTGGCCTGGGACACTTCCAACTGATGAACTGGTGACACTTCCAACACTGTGAGCACAGAGATGGGGGAGGCAGCTTTATGAATGTAGGATTATGATTGTGAAAACTCATATTTTCTATGCCATTGGCACCATTCCTGACATAAATATTTGTTTTTAAAGCCAACTAACAGAGACAAAGCACATGCAACTGAAAAATTGCCAGTTAACTGTTGTGTGTAGGTTAGGTTCAGCTGCATTTCCTTCTGTGCAGTCAAGGGTAATATTGGTGTGATGGAAAAAGGCAGAGAGATGTGCTTATTAATGATTATTAAAGGGCAGAATTTTAGATCTTACAACTGACATGGGCTCCTGAAGTCTGCTAATTATACCATCTGAAGATTTGATCAAAGGCATTTAATGTGGAGATTGCTTAGCAAGATACAGATAATTAGATGAAGACCACTAATTATTTACTTCTGCAAAGTGTAACCTAGCATTGCTGTCTGAAAAGTGACATTTCCTGCAAATCCTGTGTTTCTTGTTCCTTGGTATAACAGCCTAATGGTTAAATACCAAGTACAGATCAGGCCAAGAACATGCCTCGTGTTCTACTTCACAGTAAATATGGACAGTTTAAGCTGGAGAACAGTGGAGAACAGTCTCCTTTCAAAGAGACACAGTTCTTCACTGGCTGAAGAGATGCCTCAGTCTGTGTGCCTGGAGCTAAGTGAGATGATTCCTACAGCTAGCATGGGATTTAGCTGTGCCTGCAGCTCTGTCACTGCCTTCTGTAGCTGCCACCTTCACACCAAGCTCTGGGTCTTGCTTTTCCTTTTGCAGTGCCATGTGCTCCCCCAAGCCTTAGAGCTGAACGCCCTCTCCCAGGTGCTCCTGTCCTCTGGAGAAGACTGATCACCTCTGCACCCCCAGGGCTCTCCTTCTGGGGCAGAGGGCAGCTCTTCCTCCACCAGGGGCTCTTAGGGATGGATCTGTGGGTTAGTTTTGCTTCCCCCAGGAGCAGGAGGTCAAGCTGTCTGCTTGTTTCCTAAACAAGTACTCTGCTGACTGGATTACGAGGTAAGGCTCTACTCTTTAAGAGGCTTAGAAGGAGCTTGAGGGCATTTTCCAGTTGAGCTGCTGCTGCTGCTGTTGCTGAATCTGGCAGACTGTCACTGCTGCTCATACACAGACCTGAGCTCTGCTGAGATGATTGTTTCTGTCAAGGTGTACGTGACACTCAGCATTCCTACTGGCAGAAATCCTGTGCTGAGGGAATTCTGCGAGTAGGAATGCAGGCATCCTTAGAAATTCAAATAAAAGTTAATTTGGGTAGAAGGTGGCCTGAGGTTTCAGACCTACACATCATGTAAATCTAACTTCTATTGGCCTATTGGTTTAAACATTCCCTTCCAAAATGTCTTAGTAAGTAATTGTAATATGAGGTGTGATTAAGCTTTGTCCATTTTTCTCCAAAAAACGACTCCATGCAAAAAATTCCCACAAATTATCTAAAGCAGCAGCAGTCCTCAGCCTTAATTGCAACATTCATTACACACTTACATTATCATACAAGCTCCTCGGATTTAGTGAAACTCAAGAATTCTTATTTTGTTCATAATTTTAACATGCATTCTGAGGGAAGCCTCTGTGGAGAGGCAGCAGGCTCTGAAATGAGCAATGGCTGTTGCTGAGCATTACAAAACAGCTGAGACCCCCTCCAGTTCAGACCCTGCTCTTGCTCCCAGCTGTCTTTGCTTGTTCTCAGAGCTCACCTTACCAACACCACTGCAGTTCTCCAAGCTCTGAACTCACCTCCCAGGCCACTGCCAAACAGGCAGACCAGAAAATTATGCTGTAATCTAGAAACTGGGTGAACCTTTTGTCAGCTCCAGGAGGCTGGATCTTGCATGGTGCCCCATGGGTCAGACCCTGATACTGAGGTGAGCAAGGAGAGAGGAGCATGAGAGCATCACCAAAAACCTCAGGGCAACTGGGCTTGGTGGCTCCATTTTTGTGGTGTCTACAGCCCCCCTGCCTGCCACACATCACCTGGGTGTGGCATCTGGTCCAGAAACCAAAACGTTAGGAATTGGAATTATGGCTTTGTCTGTCAGTAATCCCTGTGGTTTCCTGGTTACAAACTGGGAAAGAACCCGGGTTCTCAGCACCTCCATGGCTTTACTGGGAGCAAACCTGGGTGAGGACAGAGCTGGGCTTAACAGGGGTGGGCTAAGCAGGAGGAGCCTGGGGAGGATCCCACAGCTCTGCTATAGCCTGAGGATTCTGTATGAGGGTGCAGCTACAGGATAGGCAGGTAGGATACGACTGTGTCTAAAATGTTCAAAGAAACAAAATCACATTTGATGGACTAAGGTGGAAGTAAGATGAGAGACAGGTCACAATGGATAGAAAAGAAATGAAGGAAGTCCAAGCTGGATTTATCAGTAATAAAAATTAGAAGGGAAGGAGAAATAATAATAATAATAAAAAAAGAATAAGAAGCTGATAAGCCAGAAATGGAGTAGAACATGAACTCTAGATAAGAGAAAGCCAAAAAATGCAATGTTTTAAAAACAAAACAGTGATAGTAGAAGACCTGCTGAAGACCCTAAATAATCCCTATTTTAGGGGGATCCTAGTAGTTTCTGATGGATTATTTAGACCTGGCTAGTTCTAAATCAACATGTCTTGCTTCCAATTTTGTGATTGATATTCATCTTTCATTCTGAAATAGGAGAGAGATGACAAATTTTAAGTTTCTGTGGAATGCTACAGTGTACAACATTTGTTTCCTCTAGAAAATATGTTTCAGGTGAATGTTTATGTCATGGTATATGCTTATGTTAATTTTTACTGTACCCCAGGATATAAGAAAACCTTCAACTATGTTAAAAATGAAATTAAGTGAAAAATCTATTTTCAAACAAATCCCACAATGTTCCCTTTAAAAATGATCTATTTTCCCAGCCCAAGCAAATGTTCACAGAAGAGCCATGTTTCTACGAAATATTTAATTTCAACTTGCCAGCAGTGGAAATTTGCTTCATCAGGAGCTGACCAGTTTTGTTATTGATTCAATCAAGGAAAGAGTGCAGAGGGAAAACCCAGTGACTGATTTACTACCGACTTTTGCTTTTATGCATTCATTTACACTTATGGGCAGAAAGTGTAAAACACACATACATACACAAAACCAGGCCTGTGCAATTCATAATGCAGTTTAGATCCAGGCAGTACAGGTATAATTACATAGAGAACAAGACAATAGGGAAGCAGGTACAATATTTGTGTTATCCCTGAATATGTAGAATTCATATAATTTGGGTTTAATTGTCCATGAACTATATCTGGTATTCATCTGATTTGAGACTTCATCTGCTTTCACCTTGATTGCTAAAGAGACATTACATCTCAGCAAGGATAAAGACCATTTTCGTTGTATGATGTTAATAAGGAATAAAGTACAAAAAAAAACCCAAAAAGAAAATGCAATCCCTTTATGAATAAAACCCCTCAACAATGGAAAACCTCTCTATGATTGGGGATGATGATATGTCAAAAGGGTAGAAAACTTCCTCCAACATTAGAGAATGAGCAAGCTCTGCAATTGAATGCTCATGCATTTGAGCAAATACACGGTTCTCTGGATAAAAACAAAACAAGTAATTAATTGTAAATTATATGGTGATAGTAATTCCTGTTGAGAACTCTGCTGAATTTTCTAGTCTTCAGTAGCTCTCCATCCCACAGTGCCCTCTTCTGAGATACAGGAAAGCCTGAAAATGATGGGAAGAGACAAGCTCTCAAAGCTTTGCCAGTACATCACTTCTCAGGGCTCTCTTGCTGCTTTAACCCAGGAGTGCAGATACAGAAACAGTTTCACTAGGCATCCCTACAGAACCTATATTTGCTTTTCTTCCATTTGCTGACCTTTCCTGTCCTTTATTCCATATCAGAGAGTTGTACTTTGCATTTTTAACTCTGATTGACCTAATTTCTGTTCACTGCTCCCTTTATTGTTAGGTCAGCCATCTCCATCGATATCCAAATTTTCTTTCACTGTCCCTTCCAGATCTCCAGCTTTATCTCTTCAAGCTGTGTAACACAGTCACTGCAGCCACTTCAAATTTGTGAACTGACTGACAACTTGCTAAACTGTTTCATATGCCATCCAAAAAAATCCACACCTCTATCTTGGTTCTGGAAGAAGTAAAATGGCTTAAGTTAGAGGGCAGATCTGCTGGGGAAGGCTGCTGTTAACGTGCTAAACATGATATTCATGCAAATTGCAGGCATGGTGTTAGTATCAGTGCAATTCCCAGGCTGTCTCCAGGAATAAAAACGTGTGGCATCAGTTTGAGGTGATGCTTCTTGTTGGGGGCTGAGTACACACAATTGTGGAAGCTGAAGCACAGACATGTGGATGTTGTGTGTTTTACTGCCTTCTCAGACATGCAACCATGGCTCCTCTGAGTCATCCTTGCTCTTGTATGAATTTGATGAGAATATGGTAGCTGCTCTCCAGACTTCCCTTTGTCCTCACCATCATGCATTTCTGCCTGCCAGTTCTCTGTCTATTCTGCCTATTTCTCCTCCTGGTTCTGTAGTTCAGGTCCTCATTCATGCCTTCTTAGCCTTTCTCTGGCCAAATTCTTATTGTTGCCCACTAATATCTCTATTAACCATACCATCTTTTTTTCACTGTTGTCTTTCCTAACTCCCATCTTAATGTTACCCACTCTTGGCATACAGACTGTCAAATGGACTGTCTACCCTTTTATACACTTGGATAAAATCAAGAGTGAATAAAATATACTTTTATAAGTACTTTTATACTGGTAGAGGATCTTGATTGCTCCATTTTCCCCAGCAATGTAGATTCTCCAGCCATTGCCTGGGAATAATAATTTTGGGGGGGGGGTGGCATTAAGGGCTTCCTATGAAGTGGGTCAGCAGATGGCTGGCATGAGAGGGAGAGGTCAGCTGAGGATTCAGTGGACAAATGATAAAACCTATCACCTGCAAGACTGATAGTTTATAGATGTGTATGTTGGGGTATCTTCTCAATTTGGATGTTAAACACGAGGTATTAATGATGCTTCAGTTTGAGCTGTGAATCTTGGCTGACTAAAGTCACCTTGAATTTGAAGGTATTTTTACATTTAGTCTTCTGTTCAGAAAGCTGTGTTTCAAGTTCCAAGGCTTTTCACAGTAGTCATCTTTAAATACAAATAAATGTATTCTCTAGTAAAAGCAGAAGGCCAGCATTCCACAGTTAGTCAAATATAACTTCATCTTGCAGAAGTCAAAGGGATGCTGTGCAATGACACTGAAGATCATGTGATAGCCATTAGTCAATATTTGCTATACAGTAATTTTCAGGTCCTTGTTCTTTTGGTGCTGGTGTGAAATGGCTGAAACA
Organism: Acridotheres tristis; assembly: GCA_037013685.1. Lineage (NCBI taxonomy): Eukaryota > Metazoa > Chordata > Aves > Passeriformes > Sturnidae > Acridotheres > Acridotheres tristis. Next base: position 102,246,455 of record CM072884.1, read on the forward strand.
GTTTTAAAAGTATTTCTTGTTATTTTTCCATATATCATTAATCTATTCAGACTAGTTTACAAATTTAAGTAAATTCTATTGTTTAAAGAGAAAAAAAATGTCAAAATAGCTTCAAATATATTCCATTATGTTCTTTGTTGCTCTGCTGTGTTTCTGTCTCTATCTAAATTTTATTATTAAGAAGATCTGATTTTACTTTTATGATGTGAAGTCTGTCAAAACAATGCATTAAATAATTCTGAATCATTATTATTCAATACTACATCTGTTGCTTTCTTTCTTAGTTTTTTCCCCTTCCTTTAGATGGTCCAAGATTGAAACCGGCTATTTTCTTAATATTATTCAGCTGTGGCTGAAATATTATTTTGTCCTCCTACTTAGAATCCTTCAAACTGCTGTGTTCATCATTCAAAGACCTTTCAAAGGGTCTGCCTGTGACTGTTCCAGGTGTCTGAACACCACAGAAATGTCCTTACACTGGGACTTTCAGTCAGTGTTGAGAAGTTGGTCTGCAGCAGCTCTCGAGAGGCATGGACAGAAAGGTGGAGAAGGCCAAGTATTATGGGATGATTTTAGAAAGCATGCTATCCAGAGCCTCAGAATTTCGTGGCCTGCACGATTTTTTTGGAGGAGTCGAAATAGTTGAGGTGAGGTGCAGCCTGCAGTGGTTGCTTGAAGCCTTAGGAAGCCTGAGGATAGCCTTGCTTGTAGGCTGTGGAATGCTGATGGGAGATGTACCAATCAGGCACCAAGGAGTAGAAAGAACAAACAGAACATATGAGACTTCCTAATTTTTAAACTCTGTCCCAAGATATTATAGAGAATCATGAACAAATATCTAATTTAAAAATACCTATTCAATCCACAAAAGGCTGCAAAATGTTTCCCCAAATTTTTACAAGCTTATGAGCTGGCCTAACATACAAAAAAATGCCCAGCCAAGCTGTGCTTCAGGAAAAGGTCAAGGGCAAAGCCCCAGGTTCCTTCAGCCATAGGAACTGCCTAAATGAAATATTAGGTGATCTTAGCAAGTGGATTTTCCTCATCTTGCAGATGAGGGCAAAAATCTTCGTCCAGTGCACTCATAATGCTAGGGAAAAATTATCCATCTCTCTCTGAATTAGCTGTGAGTACATAGACAGGGAACACAAATCCAAGAGATCAGTGCCACCAGACAATGCAATCAAGACATGACTGCACCAGTGCACCCACTGCAACAACTTGGGAGCAATGGGGTTTTAGAATGATGCAAATTACATATCTCTCCAAAGCTGCTTACATCATTCATTGGAGAAACTATGTTGGCTGTGCCTGTTCCTTCTTCAGACTCTTTTCTAGTTTGTCTAAATATGGTTTTCCTTAGGGTTTTTATGAGGTTTTGTAGTCACTTGTTTTGCCTTGAACAGCTTATGCATGCAAGGTGGCACTTAATACAGAAAAATCTAAAGCAAATGTGGACAATAAGTCAGTAACATCTGTGTTGGAAGACGGCATTAGAACTCAGACTTATTTAATCATGGCTTTACTTTGCTATTCTTTTCTCCTGGGCAGTCCAGGAGTAGAGTAATTGCTTCATGAGATCTCAGTTTAGAGACAGGCTGAACTTTGTCCTTTGAAATGCCAGTGTAGCTTGTAAACTAGTGGTCACTGTACAGCTGTGTGAAAATGTATTCATGTGTGTATATGTGGTCTTATGCATTTCAAATTAAATTATTAAAATATTCTCCTTTGTGTGATTTATTAATGATGTTCCAACCAAGATCACATCATTCTGGAATGCAATGGAGCAGCAGAGACAGACTGTTTGTATAATCGCCTCTGCTAAGAGCTGGGAGCTGGCTGTGTCTTAGCACAAGTTCCAGGGTGATGCCTTAGCCAGTGAACTCTTCACTACATTGCAAAGAGTATTCCTGATGCCTTCTGTTCACTTTGTGCTGCTGTGTGCTTAAAGGAGCAAACACTTCAGGTCCCAAGCAAACGGGACCTGAAAGGGAATAGCCAGTTTGCCTTTAATTAGCACACTTAGGTGGGCAGAAAGAGACACAGAGCCTATTCTGTGAAGTGCACAGGCATTTTATGGTAGAGCAGCATCAGTTTGGGGTTTTTTTAAAAGTAACTGTACAGAGCTTTTAAAGTAATTTTAGGAGCTCTAGGAGCTTCCTTTCTGCCCACCACAGGTGAGAGTCCAGCTCCATTTAATCTATTCACCTTCTGACTCATAGTTCTTACATTCCTGGATCCAGCTTTCATAGGAGTTGGACACAGGTGACTAGTTTGTATGCCTTTCTCAGAGAGTAGAAACAACACAAACCATTTCAGCCCGAGGAAAGGCCCGAGCAGCAGGCAGCCCTCCTGCCTGAGCCGTGCAGGGTGTGCTCAGTGGCTCTGGGGGAGCCACCAGCCTGCCCTACTGCCCTGCCCCACAGGTCGCCTTGCTGGGAGCAGGGCTGGATTCCAGGCAGCATCCAGTGCTGCTCCCTAGTTCCCTGTGCTGGAGAAGTGAGGCAGACATCTGACACTGATATCTGACAGCCTTGCCTCTAGAGGTGTTATTGGAATTCACTCCACAGAATAAGAAAATTAGCTACTTATTTCCAACAGGTTGAAAATCCCTCAGACTAAGTGGTTGCATTTTGATGCTCTTGCAGACAAAATGAAATGAGATGGACTGGAGCCAGTATAATACTGCTTGCAGTGCTGTAGTCAGAATCACAAAGGAGAAACTTCTGTGTTGTGTTCTACTGAAACCACATCACTGGCATCAGTTACTGCTGTTTCTAATCAATATAAATGTGCAAAACATTGTGTTATCTCTTCAGATTTTGCAGATCTTTCCACAATGCCATTAATTCTTTCTGACTATCTGGGCAAGCACCTATTTACCTGGCAACATGATAAAGCATTAACCTTCTCCTGTAAACTGATGGGAAAGGGAAAAAATAGAGGGGAATGCAGATCTTTTTCCTTCTGAAAGCTGTTTTGCATGGAAGACATTTGATATTTTTTATGCTAGACGGAAAACAGGATTCCCATCTTGAAAAACATTTTTTCACTCTATTTCTGAAACTTTGGATATTTTTAGATCAGAAAGCATAGAACTCACATTACTAGAAAATGCCTTGGCCTATGGAGTACTGAAGATGAAGCATTTCAGCTAGAGATATTTATTCATAAAGTTGGCATCTCTGTTGCCAACTTGATTTGCCTTTGCAAACTGCACCAGATCTTCAGACCTTTACACGTTTGCATGCTTTCTTTTCTAAAGGGATGTGGAGTTTTAAGTATTTCCACTAATGTTGCTGTAGAGTTATTGTTTCTTATTGTAAACTTTCCTGCGTAGTCTGAGGAATTTGGCCTTACCTCACAGAAAACTGTCCTCAGAAAGGCAGAGTTTGGGAAAAGAATCTGTTGTGAAACTCAAGCTTGTTAACAATCTTGGGCATAACTCATGAAGATTGAAGAGTATGTCTTTCTAAAAGCTACTCTAATGTTATGAATCTCTTTGAATCCAAGGGAAGCTGGAAATTCACTTTTAAGTTGACTGAAATGCTTCTTAGTACTCTCTACTATACAGCCATAGGAACTGGACAGGTACCCAGATAGGGAATAGAAATTTGATTCTGATATCTGAAAATATTGTGTAATTCATTTTTGATGATCTTTTGACCTTTAATTTCTTGAACTGTCCATAAACCACAGAATTATGCAGAAGTCTTGGAAGTTACTTTTGCAAAATATTGACCTATAAAGCTACCTTGAAATTCCTAGTCTTCTAAATGCATTCATCCTCCTGGTGAAAGAGAGGCCGGTGGCTGTTAGTATTTGATAAATGCTGTGTTTGCAGAGAGCATGGCCCTACACATGTAAAATTTACCATTGGCCTCATGACATTCCTTAGAAATAGTAGCAATATTCATATCTCTTTTCTTACCAACTGAAAACTGATACGAAGCTAATGATAAATTTACCTTTGATGGATTACTGTGGGGTGAGAATATAATGCCCAGACACATTAAATGGAGGGTCCCATGTGATCCCAATAAGGTAGGGCTGGGAAATTTGCACAATACAGATAGACCCAAGAGTGTTTCTACTTTGCTAACAGCTAAGTACCCGTGGCTGTTAAAAATAATCTTTCCTGGATACAAATAATAGCACCACAGAAACAATTTAGATTTTTCTGAAAACTGGAAAAAGTGTATGAAATATATGAACAAGGTCCTGTAGGTATTCCAGGCTAAAAAGCTGTATAGACCCCTCCTAAATTATGCATGCTGTGCATATGATTGTAGAAGCCACAACTCAGTTATGCACCTGGTTCCTTCCCTGTCTTTGTCCCTGTCAAGGGAACTGATGAAATGTCAGTTTTGGAATTGTTTTCTTCAGACACAGAGAGCTTTCACATGATAATATAATCACATATTAGCAACAAGAAAATCATGGTTAAGCATCTTCATATGAGATTAACACCTGGCCTCCACATCCTTCAATGTGTCACTATTGGATTTGTATACAATAATAAAGCATTGGCTTGTGCCAGAGTAAAAGTAATGTACTGGAATAAATCTGGCCAGAGTCTATAGAAATCAGGCAGGTATATAGTTTTTCAAATTATTTTCCTTGGGAAGTTTAGTTATCTTGATAAGTACAACTGGCCTTTCAGCTGTACAGAAATGATTGGAGTTGGAAAGCTGCTATTCCTGCCTTTTCCAACAGTCTGTGTCACAGCCAAAGCCTTATGCCTTTTCTGCAGCAATGTCTGTGGCAGCTACAGTGGTAGCTGTGTGCCAGAAAGAAGACCTTGACATTTCTGTTAGTGAAAAATGGATTGAATTGTACTTACTTTATCTCTGGCAAGAGCAAAGTGGACTTGAAGTGTGCTGTATTTTGGAAAGGAAGAAAAGCACAATGAGTTTATTTAAAAGCAAGTGCATATGCACACATATTTAAGCATATATCTTTCTATCCAGGGTAGGCTACACTTTCCTGCCACACAGTAATATCAAAAACTACTATAAGAGTAAAGTATATTAAAGTTACTTGGGTTTTAGGCATTGTATCTTAGAACTAGAATTTTGCACCACAGGTATAAGAAAAATACTGCCTTGGCTTTACTATTGCTCAGAGATAACTGCTAGCAAATGCTGGTGACCTTTCAGACAAAGGACAGTGTTTTTCAAGTAAAGGGAGGATGAAAAATAATGCTTTAATATATTGAGCATTCCATTGCTAAGGCAAAGAAGAAGCAAAAGTTGAAGATGTGTGTCCAGGTCAGAGTGCTGACCTAGAATGAGATGAAGGTATACTTCCCAAAGTGTGGAAGTTTTCTTTTTTCCCCCCACCTTTTAAAAAATTGCTTTATTTCCAAGTGTTATAGAAGCTTAGCAGAGGGTCTAACCTGAAATAGCTAAGAACAAATCTCAGCCTGTGAAGAAAAATTTTCCTTTGCTGGAGCAGGCGTGTTGAGAACCCTGTCAGATGCTCACACATCAGGAAATGTGAGGGGACTGAGACAAAGTGTTTCCAAGATTGCAAGGAGACAGTCAAAAAGAATGAGCTTTGTACAAATGTCTCAGAGGGAACTTTAATAAAAAAGGGAAGGAAAAATGGACTTTCCCCAAAATCTGCAAGTCACTGACACTGATTTTTCTGGGCCCAATATATGATCATACATTTGTTTCTATCTATGAAAGGATATTTGCAAAAGCTGTTTAAAGAGAACTTATTAACAGGCTTTATAGATGTTGTGAGCTGCATTCAGGAATGCTGCAGCAGATCTGTGGCATTCCCTGCTTGTGCACTACAGGAAACTTTTGTCCTGTGCTGGATATATAGTAGAAGGAGTCACAGAGAGAGGAAAAGATATTAAGAGCAGGTGCACCCAAGAAATTATTTTGAGGCTGCATAAGTAATGGTAGTAATATTTCAAAGGAAAGCAGTAAAACAATAAAAAAAAAGAAAGGAAAAGAGTTGGGGAGGGAGTCATGCAAGTTCTCTAGCTGAAGTAAAGTGATCTTAGACGCAGGAGGGGCTTTATTCCCTGACACATCCTCTTTCTGTACAAAGTCTTACATAATTAAAGTGAATTTTCTTATGACAAGTTTGTTTTTACAATTTAAAAGAGAAAAATGGGAAGAAAATGAAAAGCAGCAAGCCATTGTGAGAGTTAACAGATGTGACTTGTGCCACTGAATCACCAATTTGAGGTATGTGCCATGGAAGAATTTTATTTTTGTCTATCTCAAATCAGTCTCACAGCACATCCTCGTGTTGGCAGAATAAGGAATGTGATGTTAGTGGCACATCCCTGCAGGGAGCATCAGAAACAGCTGAGGACTCCCATAGGACTTTCCAATATCACATGCAATACACTGGGGAGAAAAGCCTTTCCAGAACATTTACTTTTACATAGACACGTGACAAATACCTTCATTAGGACTTGAGGCAAAGTCACAACTGAGTCTTGATGTATTAGAAGGCTGGTAGGGAGCAAAATGGAAAACCAAAAGGTGAAGCTACTACTTTACACGTAGGGAAACCTCTGCCTTGTGGTAATTATGTCGAGATGGACACAACCGGCACCAACACCAGTCTTTTAATAAAACTTCTTATGCCTTCTTTCAGGCAGCTCTGAGTCCTTCCCTCATAGGTAGCTTCACATGGCACTGACTCCTTCTCTCCTCTCTGCAAGTTTCCTTTTGCATGACTGGCTAAACCCCAACTTATCCCTTACCCAGCCACCTAACCCGGTCTGTCCCTCACACAGCATCTTCTTATCTCATCTGTCCCTTGCACAGCCACATGTCCCCTCCTCCTCACAGCACAGCCAGCACACTCCATCCTAGACTGCCGCAGACTCTGCAACTCACTACAACTCGGGGCCAGCTGACCCACTCTTTTATAACCCACATCCTCATTGGGCAGGCAGGGCTGTTTCCCCTCCTTGGTAATCAGTACAGCTGTAATTCATTGGGAAAGATTGCCTCCTGCACTATTCTTACAACCTATTCTACTACACTTACAACCTATTCTACTACACTACCTCTCTTGCACAGACTGGTGGCCTTTCTGACTACTGCTGTGTTACTGAAGCTTGAACAATCAAGCTTCCTCTGAGCACACAAAATGCTTGCCCAGGCTATACAGTTGATGTGACTGTCAGATGTGTTGGGTGATTGATGACTGTTCAAGGTCTTTTTGTAAATTTGCCTTGTATCCTGGATGGTAGAAGGAATAAGTTTGACAGTTACTGTAATTTTTTAAACAGCATTCCTTGTCAGAAGTCAGACCTCTGCAGATTGCTTTCTGATCCTACAGAACAGCATGTCAAATATATTGCTGTTTTATGAGCATATTTCCACCTTCCCAATTCCAAAAGTTTCTGGGGAGAGTAAGGCTCATGAGCAGAGTGATAATCTACCCCATAAATCGTGTTGATGGCAGTACAGTGCCTGAACATTCCCAGGGGAGAAGGTTTTACAGCCCTTACCAAAATAATTTGCTCTACATCAGGCATGATACCTGCCATAACGACCATGATTCCATGTGGCAGTTTATAGTTAGCTGCCATCCCCTTTTATTTAATTTGTAGCAAGACTCAGAGGCTAACAGGGCAGGCTTAGGAAGGCAGCATGCATCTCAGCAGACTGACACCCACCAGCTTGTGTAGCCTGGACAAGCTCCTGCAGCTGCAACTCGGGGTGTGCTGGTCCCAAGCTGCACGGAGTACAAATTTCATCCTTCTGTAGATTCTTCCTACCATCTGAACAAAAAATATCCAAGATGAAAGGGTTAAGCACACTGGTGCTTAGTACTGTGTGCCAAAACAATTGTCTAGCCTAGCTCAGAGAAACAGTCCAAAATCCTCTAAATGCTGAGTAAGAGCATGATGAAACCAAAGTTCCACACATCTCGTTCTCATTAAGCATGGCACTCCAGCAAACCTCAGAGAATGAGTTTGAGGGACCACTGAACATATCTCTCCTTATGTAATACATGCGATTAGTTTAAATTTCTAAGCTTTGTCTACCTGCCAAGGCATAGTTAAGGATTAGTTCCAAAAGAGGCAACATGCATAACCATTGATATGTTTAATGATTGCTGATGCCTTAAGCTTTTAGCTTGTATGTTTTTCAGATCCTGTACATTATTGCATAACTCTGAACTCCATATAGAGTGTTAGTAATCTCTCTTCATATTTGGTGAGACTAAACAATCCTTCTAAGTCTGAGAACCAAGGACATCCTTGGCCTCAGGCCCTGAAAAATATAAACAAAAGTGAATTGGAAGGAAGAGCAAACTGGGGGAATGTGACTTCATTACCTGAAGCTGTAATTGGACAATTAACCCCTGATATGCAAATAGACCAAACTTACGTCTGTCTGAAAGACTCGTGACCATTGTCCATCTTGCATCCTGCACTGCCCAGAGTGTATCTATTGAAGGCCTTAATAAATATCTACTTTATTCTCTAACTCTGTCTAGCCTCTGTTCTAGGTAGCCATTCTAAAGCATCAGTGCTATGGATAATGTAAAGCAGGACTGATGGAAGAGGCCATAACCCAGAACTACCACACAGCTGGGTGTATAGTGTCAAACTCACTTTGACTCTTCATTTAATTTATTTACCAACATTTTCTTCCAGTAGAAATGAAAGATATAAATGGGACAGAAGTGATTCTTGCTCTGAAGTCAAAGAAACATTCCCACATTTCACAGACTGTAACGTCTTAAATACTTGAGAAAATTTAGCTCACACAGAAAGGAAATTATATGAGATGCTTGAAGACTGAATTAATGGGAATCTTGAAAGATGATCCCTTTAGGCAGAGATGGTAGCATTCATCACACCAGGGCTGGTGTGCTGGGTACCATGCAAAGGTAGGGAATGACACTTTGTCCCCCAAGTCCCAGTTATTGTCCTCCTCTAGTAATGTTAGGTGCAAGCCCAGTAGCCTGTTTGCATACTCTTTGATTGGTATCAATGTTTGTATTAGTATTCTAAAAACAACAAAGGGTGTGTTAAAAATAGCAGAGATGACAGAAAGAGGGCAATTACTTGGTTGTGTGAATAAGAAGGATAATATTAAGTTACTGTGTAATTAAGGTTAGACCAAGGTGAAACAAAGATAGCAAACAAGGAAAGTAAGGAAAGGTTACTCATTCTGGACCCAAACCTATCCCTGCTGAATTTAATGACAGGTTTACACCGACCTCTGTGAAGGCGAGTAGGAGTAGGCTTGAGGTTAATTTAGAGACATATTCATAAGGCAGTTTAGTGAAACTTGATAATGTATAATAGAAGAAAAAAGCACAGACAAATGCAAGGGAATTTATTGAACTGAGCTCTCATCTTGGAAGCAGTTTGATAGCTGTTCTCACACATCATGCTGTGTGCTTATTATGGGAGATTAAATGCATGGTTTTGTTTCATATTAGATTATTTATGGGATTTCTTCAGGGCAAATTGTTTTCAAAAGGCCTGAACCTGGATGTGTTCTGCCACTGGTCACTCTCAGGCTGCATGACTGCTTACCAGCAGGGTACCAGTGTTGTTTTCATGCTTGACTGAGAAACATTTTTGGCCTAAATCCCATCTTGTTTGCAGCTATCAGAGAATGCTGTGTTCTTTTACTGAACAGACATGGAAGTTATTGATTTCTCCTCTGTGTTCTTGGGGACATTTCTTAGGGGTTGCTGGGTCTGCCTGAAACAATTCAGGAAAATTGTATGTGAGACAGAGAAGGAAACTAATTAAATCTTCAGAGAGGAAAAGGACTTAAATGATGAAAGATGGTGGAAAATTACTTAGCTAACAAATAGGTGCCTTGGAAATTGAACTACAAATTAGGTTATCTAATTTTTCAACACTAACCTAAGCAGTTCCATTAATATGATTTCCATCTTGTGATAATATTTCATGGCTCATCAGGAGCTTCCTGAGACATCTTAATGTCAGCTAGAAACAGTGGTTATACAAAGCTTTTGTAAGGTAAGATGATGGCACTTTTCCAAAGAAAAGGAGAATAAAAATGTTGATGTTTTCATGTGTTGTCATGCTCATATTACCAAAGAAAATACTGTTTTTTGTGCCCAGCTGAATAGAGCATTAAATCATAATTTAGACAAACAAATCTGATCCCTTTACCATCACGCATGTTGTCAACATTGCCTGGTGGGGCTGCACTGTGGGGTTGTTGTGATGTACAATGGCAATGCTCCAGGCAGGCTTCCTCTGAGGCAGGATGCACAGCTTCTGTTTCTTGACTGGTGCCTTCTGGCCTTTACCATCATCTTTTTAAGTGTTGGATCAGCTTTTCCAGATTTCCCAGTAATTGTCTTTGTGTCCACTAACACCGCATAAAATCACTCACTTGGAGCATATGGTGCAATTATTAGCGATTTGATTTTCTCATACATATATTGTACTGTGTTTCAGCATTAATTCTGCAGTGAGAAAAAATGCATATTGCACAGTATGTTATCTCATTCCACCTGCCTGCACACTGGTATTCAGCGACCTCATTTTCTAATATACAGTATATTTTTCCCTTCTTTAAAGCATCATTTTAAATCAAGTTGTAGATGGGAGAGCTGTTGTGAATTTATGGGAGACTTTTGTTTCTGTCTGTTCCCAGAGCACCTTGCTACATCTCATTTTGTGGTTAGTGCAATGTGTCTAAGTGGCAGAGACAGATGAGCAAACAAACATGGGTCTGTCTAGCAATAGCAATATAGACTGCATGTTTGACAAAAGAGGAGGGAAATATAAATTTTCCTTTTGAGGCGTAGCTTCAACCTTTACATGATTGCAACATGATTTTGGATTTCATCCTCCTTCCCCTCCCTGCTTTCTTTCCAAGTGATTAGTCATCCAGTTGTTATTTTGCACTATCAGATGTGGTGGTGTTTGGTAGTGGCAAATGACAGCATGTCTAATGTGTGGCATTTTAAAGAATTACTGCAATTTATATCAAGTTGAGCAGGTTGTATGGCCTCATCATAGGAACAGTTAAGGGCAGCAAATCTGATCCAAATCCTGTGACAACTTCTTTGCCAATTTCAGACAAGGAATGTACATTTGTTTGTTTCTAGTAGTTGCTGTCTTGTCAGATGACATTTTGAAGCTCAGGAATAGCAGATCAGCTTAAATGAGATCAGGAATAGCAGATCAGCTGAAGAAAAATAGTTCAGCAACATTGCAGAAGCAGCTCTTCCTTTCCTTTCCTATCAGCCCACCAGTGCTTCCTACCAAGCCACTCATTTGGACAGGACCCTGCAGAGGCTTGGCAGGGGAGCTGCAAAGGCAGACTGGCTCTTTACCAGTGATGTTCCTTCGAGCTGTGGAAATCCAATTTTTTCCCTTTTGATTCTAACTCTATATGAACTATGTATCATCCATAAGGTGACGTATGATGTCTAATTGCAGATCCAGTTTCTTCATTGTTATGACAATTTTTTTCCCCTGTGGATAAAGAAAAGTGATAATGTTTGGTTTCTTAAATTCTAGATCATCCTTAAGATAACTGGAACCCACACAACTGATTTAGGAGCTTGTATCTCATTAAGTCTATAGGATATAATATCAGGATACTCAGAGGTAATAAGCTTTGAATCCTAGTGACTTGGACAAGAGGACTCACAGTTAAACTACTTAGAGGGGATTTTAAGATGAGGTTTAGATACCTAAATATGCAGATGGTTTCTCACTGCCTTTTGCAACAAGCACAATGAAAACGTATCCTGCAGGATTTAATTCTCCTAGAGGTGTGCATCTGAAAGTTTACTTTTAAAAATCTGCTTTGAGGCCTTTTGAACATATTACCCCATGAGAGGGCTGTATCTTGAGAGCTTTAAATGCAATAGGGACTTCAGGCTCCTTCTGTAAAAGTTCTGGTTTTGGCCTTTGTCACAGATGTGCAGGGGATCTGATTGAGTCTATCTTAGTCTTCCTGAGGTGTGCATGCTTTTGGGGAAGGAGATGGAAAATTGGTAACACAGTGAAAGTGCATTTGTTCATACATGCGAATGATTATTCATGGAATATTTTTGCTTCGTTGGCTGGCTCCCTCAAGTGTCCACCCACCTACAATAAGTGGACTCAGAATGTCACAAAAATAAAGGCTCTAATGCTTAACACACTGAAGGCTGGATTCAGATGAAGATCTGAATAACATTGAAGATCTTTAATAACATTGCCTTCAAAGTCAGTCAGCAAGAACATCTCAGGATTGGATCTGATTGTCTATATGGACACAAGAACTAAAAAGTCCCACCATACTGAGTAGAAAACCCACTAGAAATGTGAAAAAAGAAAATGTGATGTGCACCACATTTGGTATAAATAGTGATTATTGTTGGGTACCTGAAGGCACATACATTTGGGTAGATAAAACATTTGTAGGAGTGAGAGTCTTCCTTTTAAGAGCAGCTCTGGCCTTACAATTCAGTGGCAAAAATCATTATTTTCTTCCTACTTCTTTTTAAGAAAAGAAAATCTTCATCTCATCTCCTACTACAAGATATTCTTACTGCTGTGCCTTCTAAATATCAGTCTTCATTTACTTTTCTGTACAGAAAAATTAGCCTAAATTAGACTAAAAAAAGTGTACTGTAATTCCTTAGTGCATTAACACTTGTTGAACTCTTGGTGGTTATATCAGGTGAAAAATGCTGATGGTGTCTTTACTTCATCTCAATGAGAGTATGATGATCAATTTATTTTTTTGTCAAATACATTCATTAATACATTGCATTTGTGTGGCTGACTATTCCGATAAAATCAATTTAATTAACTATCAAGATGTGACAAAACATATTCAGGCAGTGTCATTCATTTCTAAAGAATAATAAATTAAATTAAAGAGAAAGTACCAACCACTCTAATGAGGTGTATCAACATCAGCAGAATTTCATGCTACCGATCCAAATGAGATATTTCAGGGCTTCTAAATAATCATGATTATAGGCCAAGATATTGTATTAATACCAGGATACACTGTCACTATTTAGTCACCAAATCATCAGTATTTTAAACATATTCTTATTAGTTCCTGTGTGTGCAAGTTGGAAAAGGGAAACAAATTACCCTGTGCTCAGCTTGTTATTCAGGAAAGTTTCTGTGGGGAGGCAGGTGGTGTCCTTACAGCACATCTCAGACTTTGTGGGGTGCAGGTTTCCCATGAACAAATAAGCAGTGGTGTATGCAGCTTACTAGACTTTACATTGATGTACTGTGCTATCACTCCATATTATTATAGTGTGAGGCTGAATATCAGCAGGGTCTATTACAACTCTGGATGATTAAAGTGCTTCTTGACTTCCCACAAGATTTTAAATTCAGGATGAAGGAAGGGGAGGCATAGTTTGTGAGAGAAACACAGAATGAAAGTGAGAGGATTATGCTTCAGCAGCCTTTGTGATAAAATAGTAGTAATTAGTTTCAGTAAAATCCCATAATAGTTTTTTTGTGCTTTGCAGGAAACCATGTGGCAGACAGATAAAACAAATTACTTTACTCAGGGCAATTAGCATGCTATTTCAAGGCTCTGACTATGTTGCCCCACTACTGCAAAGATCATGCCTTATTTTTCCAAGAACTTTATGTTCCTGAAAATCTCATCCATTTTAAACCTATCATCGTGTACATAGAGCTGCCACATCTGTGAGCACAGCCTGCACTGCAGGGACAGCCCAGGAGATAATGAGTTCTGGGACCACACTGAGGGGAGGGGGAATTTGTAAGACACCCCCAGTGTCACTGTTGTGTGCCTGGCTCTCTGATACGTGACACAAGGAAAACATTTGGGCTTTATAGTCCTGCACTCCTGTGCTGCATCACTAGATTTAAGTGAAATTGTGCACTGCAGTTTTAAACATTCACAATTTTGTGGCTGTTTCTTGATTGTGACCCCGTCAGAAAGGGAAAATTATTTCTTGGCAAATTAGTGCAAAGATTTCAAACTAACCAGAAATGGCAGTGAAAAATGTGTTTTCAAATTGTTTTCTTTTGATTTAAAAGACTTCAAGTTTGTGTTTCACGAAGGCACTCGTCTTGTTAAATTAAAAAGTAGCTTAATACATGACTAATTCAGGCATAAAAAAAAAAAAAAAATCGGAACCTATATGGCACAGAAAAATTACACATTTGAAATTACTATTGAGAACATATCTTAATGCATGGTCATCATTACTTCAGGCTAAGTTTAAATGAAGTTATGCAAAACATGAAGATCATCACATTTACAAATGGGAAGTTTAATTTCCTTTTTTGAAGAGAAAGCCTTTGTTACTGCATTGAGGCCAAGGGAACTATACTGGTATAAAATGTAGGAATGGCATAGAAAGAAGTAGCATGTTGTTTGGCCAGACTTTGTCCAAGGACACCAGCTCTCCTCACTTAATCTGCCTGGCCATGAGAAAAGGGAAGAATGTGAGTTTCATGCCAATTTCTGCAAAAACCTGAACTCGATTCCTGAGCTGTATTTTAATTAGGCTTGGTGGTGTTTATCAGGTCTTTTTACTTTTTACATGGATATTGGTTAATAAATTCTGGTTTTCATTTATAGACTGCTTCAGCCTCCTCCTGTCTCACTTCTGGACCTTCAATTCATCTATTTAATTTCAGTTTTGGCCATCCAGCTGTTTTAAATCACAAATTATAGCTTGTGCAGCTTGGATGAAACCTACTGCTGGCATCCCAAAGAAGAAATTTCATTGATACGAACATACAATTTTAGTAACTTATTTTATTAGTATCATTACTTTTAGGTTGCATCAATTGGATTGATATTGGATATTGAATGAGACCTTGTACATCAATACATTTATTCACTCTGCAAGCCAGAGTGAAGGAGACTTACTAGTCTAAGGTAGAGATACCAATAATTGAATTGTAAAATATTCAGATTTATTAGCAGCAATCAAAAGAAGAATTGAATAGTTTTAATCATGATCTCTTCCCATTACTCACCTTCTCTTCCTACCAGTGACTAATGGTGGTAATGAAAGTAAAGAAACTAGTGGGGATATTTTGGAACAGGGTAAGTTGGAGAAGGCTAATGACATGTTTGTGATTCTGACAAGACAATAAAAATACTCAACCTGCTTGGATAATGGGATTGGGGGGAATCTATGGGCTGCAGGTGATGACTAGTAAATAAACTTCAAGAAGAAAGATATTTTATCTGAAAGTTTTGCTTGAAAACCTTGGAAATATCTACAGTATAAAATAAAATTTAGCTATAAAAATTCAGTTTTGCTATTATCCCCTTGGTGAGTCATTGATTACCTAAGAAAATGTGCTTAAAGGAAATGTGGGTGCTATAACTGCCACTCTAATTTTTTAACATTGTCTTCCAGTGAATCAGAATTAATTATTAATTTTATAGGGAAATGTTTTTACAGTGATGCCAGGATTTAATTGTGCACTTATTAAAGAAAGAGGGGGGGGGGTAGGACTTGAATGTAGATCACCCTGTTAATATATCTGTTTCTCCTAAAGCTGCTACTTATGTACCAGAATTATCATGCGACAATACATGCTGCTTCCCAGTAATTATTACATGGTTAGCCTTCTGTCGCTATTATGAAAAAATTTACTGTTGTTTTATCTGTTTTGTTAAAGAAAAGGTCAGAAATCGTGCTCCTCGAGAGTGTCATGACAGATCTAATATAATGCTGAGACTTCTCAGTTGTCTCTTTCCATGGCAAAGTAATTCTGTCTCAAAATGGCAGAATTTGTGCTCTAAGTCCTGGAACTGCAGGCTGGAGGAATTCACAAGGGAAACAAAAAAAAAAGAACAGCAGCAAATTCCCTGTGCTAAATCCCAGGCCTTTGGAACTGAAAGCATCTCTATCCCACTTTTTTTTTTTGGTGTCCTACACTATTCAACTCCAGTGCAGAATAGAAACACTATTAAAAAGGTGGTGCAAGGTTCTTTGCAAACTATGCACATCAAAACTGTGCTTTGGGTTTGACTGGGGGAGTTGCTGGAAAGAGACATGAGGCTTACAACTTTTCCATGCCTTATCTTACAAGGTCAGAAAATCCCACAGGGTTATGGTTGGTAACTCCCCCAAAGTCCTGGTGTTCTCTCCCTCAGGACTATGGCAGGTGTTGGAAAGCTGGAGGCACCACTTGCTGACACACACCTCCAGTCTGGCCCTGAATATGGTGCTATTATCCTCATTAGCAACTGTTCCACATGCAGGCAAACGGCTACAATAAAGGCTTTAAAATGTTTGTAAATGACTTTTAGCAAGGGAAAAACAGGATAGAAAACAGTTCATTACAATTTACATGATTACTCTCCTGTGTGGTAGTCAAACTTGGATCCCATCTACACCCCTGATAATATCTAACAGCCCAGCTGATTGACAAGTTTGCCATTAGAAAAAAAAAAAAAGAGAAAAAGAAACGTGAATATAAATGATTTCTCTTTGATGCAGGAATGCACTTGGAGTTTGTGTAACATGGCCAGGAATCCTTTCGGGCTTAAATGTATTCAAATGGCCAGGGACAGCTGATAAGTGCTTGAGAATCTCTGACCAAAATAATTTCCTGAGGTAAAGTCACTGTGATCCAATTGATACCTTTAATGTGGACATAATGTGAATATAGAATTCCTCAGTAGGAAGGCAGAATTCCTCAGTAGCATTGAGGCTGCATGTTCTGTGGGACAGCTGACCACACACAGTTTGACATGGACACGTGAATTCATTGAGGGGCGTGTTTGAAAATGATTCATTAGACTTTTCTTGGTGATGACACCTTCACTGCCTATTGATCAGCTTGCTCTGCCAGATGGAAAGTGGTGCTGCAAATGCACTGCCACTTTATAAATTTACGTCTGCTTAAAAATGCAGGCAGAGAGAATGTTTTGTCTTTTTATTCCTGCCCAAGTACACATGTAATAATTTTGATATAAATTATTTTGATATAAATGTTTAGATACATGTCTGGTGAAAGTAATTAATATCCATCTTTTTAGTTCTATCAAGTTTCCAGCCAGCCTGGTGGTCAACACTGCTATTGTCACATATATGTTTTTCTATTCATGAACAGGAGTTATAGCAAGGCTACCTAAAAACGTCTGTTACTTCCTCAATTAAAAAAAAAAAGAAAAAAGTTTATGACAGGAAGAGAAAAAGAAGCACTTTTTGCCTGAGAGTAATAATGGAGACTCACATGTTAAACAAACCTCTTGTGGGCAGACAGAAGCTCCCAGAAACAGTTTCTCAACATTTGAGCCCCTGAGTTTAACTTTCAAATTGAAAAGATCATCCTTTAGTAACAGTGAACCATTTACCTTTTAAAGTTCAACTCTAAATAAATGATTGCAAAAATGATATCATGGGTATTGTGATTATTTTCAGTAATGAGGAACCCCGTGCTCAATTCCTAAATAAAATGGTCTCTTTCTCTTCTCTCAGCCAGCCTTACACACATAGCTTGAGAAGATGAAAGTCATCTTCTCAAGAGGATGGTTCCCTTCATGTTCCCAGTTTACTAACAATAATGTACTTATCTGGGCCTTGACAATTCTGTTTGTGATGTGCAAGATGGATTAAAACCCATATCACTCCCCTGTAACATAATAGACTCTGCAGTGCTAACAAGAAGTAGTAAAGGTAATAAAAGTATATTTCAGGCAATAAAGCAAACAGATACTACTACTGAGTACACACTAGGAGCAGATGGCTGTAATAAGACAAACAGTTTGCACAGACACTTTCAGAGAAAAAAAATGAAATTCCTTTTTGGACCTGATTTCCCCCCTCTATTGAAACACCATTAGTCACACAAAAGTGGCTGTGACTTCCCCACAGAGGCTCAAGCTAAGGGTGCTGGACTATTTTCCATTAAAGTTTTGTTTTTTTAAAGGGAAACAAAATACTAAATGAAAGCATACTTGGTACGAAAAGCATCTGCATAGCTCATAAATTTGTTATAAAAAAAAGAGTCCCAAAGCTAACATGTTATAGATGAAAAGATTAAGTCTTTGTGTTGATGCACTTTTCTGGGATCTTGTGGGATTTAATTTTGCTTCATCTTGTACTCTTTTTTCCCCATGCATTTAAAATCTCAGCCAAGCCACATCTCTCCTGCAGACCAGGAGCTCTCCTGGGAGACGTCGTGCATCACAGAAGAGGTAGTCTGGCTGGAAAGCCAGGCATGTAGGGGAAAAATGGAAATTGGAGAAGTCTGAATCAAAGTTGCAGTGAAGCATTGCAACTGGATTTTCAAATTGTATTATTTCAGCTTTGACTATATTTTTTTCCTAAGGTTCTTTTTGCTACACATGGGCAGTCAGTTTTGGGATGCAAAGAAGGCTATAGCAGATGATAATGAAAAATCACTTCTAAATTTTTTTGGGGGTGAGAAAAAGAGAAAGGGAAAATAACTTCTACTGAGCTCTAGCTATGATAGCAGATGCCTCCTCTGGAGAGTTCAGACCATTGCCCAATTCTGCCCTGATGGTCTCATGCCCCGGCATCCCTGGCATTCCTCTTTCGTCCGGTTATTCTGAGCAGTAGTGTGAACATGTGACCATGAAGATTTGAAATAGAAATTAATTTCTTCCTCTGTCTCTTGACATTTCTACCAATTGACTGAAATTGTCAACACTTTGGGAATTCAGCTTTCTTGAGCCCGAGGTTCCCAGGCAGTGAAGAAGAAGGAAAGTTCTGTATAAAATAAAGTTTCAAACTTTTAAATTGGTTTTGTCTGGCTGTAAAAGAGCACTTAATGTTTGTATCTGTTAAATCTTTTTAATTATTAAGTAGTCCTGAGGGCACCTGTAAATTAAAGGATGATTGGAAGAAATAATAACATGATGAGGAAATTGGGGATACAGAGTGTTAAACTATCCTTCAAAGTGTCAGTAATTAAAATTAATTACAGTTCATGACTTGCAGTGATTGTAGAAGGAGTGTGATGCTATAGGGAATTAATATTAAATAATAGGGTAGGAAATATAGGAAATAATACTAGAGGTTATTACTTTTTTTTTTTTACCTCACTGGCTATTTGAATATTACCAGAGGAACTTTGAAAAGTTTTTTATAAGTGGTTAAACTTTTGAATCAGTAAGTTTGTTTTAGGTGGTTTTCTTCTTCCAATAAAAAACCAAGCTCAATAAAAGGTAGAATAATTTCTATTTCTAGAAAAGGAAAAAGGAATATCTTATATTACTTTCTAATGCTCTTAATGCCCAGAAGACCTGTCCCCTGTATGTTTGTTTTCTATGAAAGATCTATCAGTAGCATCTGATTTTACAAATATCCATGCTTATTTGCCTTTTAGAAGGAAATATCATGTGTATTATATGGTCAATTTAGAAGGTAATTATGAAGACTGGACTTCCAGGAGAGAAAGAGACAGCTGCTGAAAACAGAGATGCATTTGTGCAAAACTAGGAGCAAAAAAAATTAAATTAAAAAAGCAATAAGTTCTCTCAGGCTGTGGCAGCAATGCAGCACCTTCAGCAATCTGAGTACTGGGTACTCATTAAAATTAAATTAATTAATTAAAATGGCATCTTCCCAGTGCAGGTGTGAAACATGAGTACACTCTGTTTAAACATTTTGCCTTTTTATACAGTATAGTCACTAAGTCAGGTCTTGGATATGAAAAGAACATGTCTAGCTGGTATGTCACAACAATTGGGATGGATACCTGTTCCATAGATAATTTTGGAATGAGTGATTTCTGGTGTTAGAAGGATGTAGCTCTCCTCCTTCCTCAGCAAGAACCAGGCTGACAGGACTGGAGTGACTTTTGGCCTCCTTCTCTGGAGGAATCAATATTTAATTACTTTATAAAAGATGGAAGATTCTTTTCAGAGGAAGAAATAAGAATTCTCCTGGAAATCCTCTAATGTAATGGTGAGTAGGTACCCTCTGGCATGTGGTGTTGGAATCTGGAGGTGTGAGGTAGATCCACGTCTCCCAGGCAGTGGTGTAACCAGTGCCAGGGATTGGAGGGTTCAGTAATTTATTATTTTGGCTTGAGATGTGGGAATAAGCTCTTCTTGATTTTTAGGAAAGCCTTCGATTCCTCAGACCTACATCTGCGTCTTATTTCTGATGTCACCAAAGGCCCTTCAGAATCGAGTGTCATTTCGTTGCCGTGGCTGCAGCTGTGAGTCTGGAAGGAGAGAGGGAAGAACTGGGCCAGAAACAGAGAGACTAAACTGGGCTGATTCTTGTTTAGAGTAGCACTTGGCACTGTAACCACTGCTTAAAATATGCAGACAGGGTTACCTGGTGACCTCAGTCCAGGTGAGTGTCCCACTGCACAGTCTCACTCCAGCTTGTGATTCTCCAGCGGTGGGAAGGATGAAGCAGCTCCCCTGGAGGCGGGTCCTGAGCATTCCCTGCTATGAAACCACAAACCTGGGAGTTACAAAGTGCTCTTCCTGGCCATGCTGTGTGCCTGTGGTGTGTTACCCAGAGTGCAGGCTGGGGCAGCCAGCAGAGCTTTCCTCTCAGCTGCAGCCCGAGGGAATCCCATAGCTCTGATCACTTGGAGCTGCTGATGGGGAAAGGAGGGTGGAGCACATGCTCGTGTTGTGCTGGTCTGAAGTAAGAAAGCATTACCCTTTACTTTGAGGCAATCAAACAAGAGTTATCTCAGGGTTCACTCAGGCTTAGCAACATTTGCTTCAAACCCAGAATGCTTGAAATCTGAAATACTTGGATATCCATGGACTGCTGGCTGTCAGCCCCAGAGAGGGGTGGAGTGGTGAGGGAAGGGAAAATAAGGATTAATGCCTTCTGAGCAGCTTCTTTGACCTGGTATCAGAAAGGTGGTGTGTAGGTAAAAATATAAATATTTGTGTTTTGTGAGTCAGCTGCACCAGTGGTGGATAAAGGCCCCGATAAATCCTCCTGGCTGTCCAATAAATAAAACAGTGTTTCATGCTTGTGTGACATCACAAATATTTGCCAGGTCCACCTGGAGGTCATCAGTATGCACTTGTGCCCTTCAGCCTCTCTTTCTAGCTAGGGTTTAGCTAGTGCCTTTGCTCTGCCTTATCAATGCTGATTTTCATCGTGCATAGAATGAATATTAACTGGTGGCTGGAAAGCTGCCTCCCTTCACTTAAACAGCTTCCCTGTCTCCTTCATTACACGTAGCTCTACTGTGCTATGGGTTAACAAATAACACAGGAAAGAAAAGGAGGCAACGTATTTAAACAAACATTTACTATCTTAGAAAACTGGGGTGAAAGCCTTTTCTTGAAGGACAAATTTAGTCAAAATATTAAGATGTTTTCTCTGCACATTCGATTGTGACAACATGCACATTGTAAATAAAGGTCACCCACTATTCTTTGATATTTACTTGGAGAGGTGATGGCTCTCCTCATGTATGAGGTAGTGACCTCAGGTCAGGAGACACTATGAATGTAAAGGGCAATATCTCTGTAGTAAATAATATTTCTTTTATCAGGAATTGTTTATCCAGAGTAACAGGAATATTTCTGAATTGTTACCCTGACTTGATGTTCTGTGTCATCTGGTTGCTGTCCAGCAATGATAGGCCTTTACCAGTAATAAGAAATATAATTCCTTATTACCCATACAGATACGCCTGCATGTCATGAGAACCCTCTGTAGTTCTTGTTACTTGTAGAATAACAATATCTTGCATAAGAAATGTATATTTTTGTCCATTTTTTACTCATTGCATCCTGTTTTTCTGCTACAGGAAGTAGTAAATTGAAGCAATGGATTTGTTTTCTGGTACATCTATCCCTCCCTAATCTAGTCACTCAGGTGATCAGTAACTTCAGGTGCCTTTTGTGTCTCTAAACATTTGTACTACATGGTATGGATTTCTTCTATTTCTGAGTTTAAAACAGAAAAAGAAAAAGAAAAAGAAAAAGAAAAAGAAAAAAAGAAAAAAAAGAAAAAAGGACAAGAGATGTCTCTATGTCACACATTAGTTAAAAGTTTCAAATAGAATTCTTTAAATCCCATTTTTTCCTTTCTGTACGGGTTTCCCATTGTTGCCAGCTCCTTCAACATTGTTGCCAGCTCATTATCCTGGAGGTTTCTTAAACCTCCAGTCAGAAGATTAGTTTGATTTTCCAGAGAAGTCTAACTTTTACTAACAGCAATAATAACAACAATTTAAAAGAAAGAAGAAAAGGGAATTTTTGGTCTCTGTTACTAACTAAAAAACCTCAGACACTAAATGCACAAATGGAATGAAAAGAGAAAAATTAAAAAATTCTTCTGCATCTCTTTTGCTTGCAAATTTAAAAGCAAAAGGAATATTTTATCTCTTTTTGATCTTGATGCCTGCTTTTTGAATGTTCCAGATTGCCAGAATTGCATCCTGACTTCCCTGAAAGCTTATATATTTATCAATTCTAAAAGCTGAGGGTGCATTTTCTAGGCAGGACTCAGTTTCAGCTAGGTAAGGAAAAGGGAGACGTTGATCCTGGATCCAGTGTTGCATGGAGGTATTTTTGGAATATCTTAACACTGGGCAAGAGGAATAAAAGCCATATTTGAAGCTGCCATTGAACTGTTACTTGTAGCAGTACATCTGAGAGATGCTTACAGGATTCATTTTCTTGGGAAATGAGTCATTTACAAGTATTAAGGTGCACATGCTGATTATACATGCTGGTTCACACAGTTTAATATATATTGAAATCAATGGGCATTGGAACAGATAGCCTGTAAAAACTTGGCATAAACTTAATGAGTCGAGTGGTTTAAAAACGGGATAAATTTATTAAACCTTCAGAACAATTAAGTTCAGCTCCTTATTGGTTAAGCGTCTGCTCTGATGATGCTAAAGTGGGCCAGGAAGTTACTGTATGCCTGAATTCTTGCAGCTTTCCTTGGAAGGAAGATATTTTGATTGGCAGCTGCTGGCACACTGGGTTCTGAAGCTCTCACATCTGGTCTGGGCAGTCCCTCAGGGCACTCCCTCCCTCGGCAGACCCGGTTATCCACCGGGATGCAGGTGCTGCATCCTCTGCCCCCGGCTGCAGGTACAGGTGTGGCACTGACAGTGACAGCCTGAACTTGGCTGCATTTCCTTCATTTGGGCATCAGTTCAAAGGACAGCAAGGTCTTTCAAAAGCTGAGCAAATCAGAGTGCCAGTGGAGCAGTAACTAAACACATATGCAGGCACTTCAATACCTGTGACCTGCTTTAGAGCACCTGAAGTGCCCACTGAATTCAGCAAGACTAATCTTCAGATGTTAGCCTACTAATTCTTGTGAAAAAGCAAAATTCCATTCTTTTAGGACTCTAAGAAACAGCCCAAGTCTAACAAAACCTTGGAGATCTCACTCAGGGGACAGAAGGTTCAAATATTACTGAGGTGATGCCCTTACTACTGCACAGCCACCCAGACATCCTTATTATTTATTCACTGCTGCCTTAAACTTGATTTTCCTAAAGTAGATTGGGGTGTCTTCTTTCCTGCTATACCTTTTTATTCCTTTGTGATTTATTTTTGTTTGTTCATACAAAACATTAGGGTGGTGTTTTTATTTTTTTAAATTTTATTTCATTTTATTTCTTCATAGTTTGGTTACAGTTTTTCTCAGGATTTCCTCAGTTACATATACATTTCCTTCCTTGAACTGCCTCACAGATTTGATTTCCCCTCATACTGACAGCAGTGTTTGCCCTTTTTTCATAAATGAGATACTGGAGCCATCATTCCTTAAAGTCACTGGCTTGAACTACTGGAAAAGTCCTTTTAACATTGCCACCCAGAAGGACTGGTTAAGTGATTTTGTATGTTGGCATTTGACCACCACAATACATTAATTAGAAATGCAGTTCTCTTTAATGTCGAGACCTACTTTTCCCTTTCCTTTTCTCTTTAAATTAATTGCTTGCAGCAAGAATTTAATGACTCGTTAATGAGATGTGTTGTTATTGTCATTGTTTAGATAACTAATGCCACAGTAGGGTGAAAGAAAGGGCCCAGATTTTGGTTGCTTTCAAATTTTTTTTCATTTGACAAACATCAGAATACTGTACATTCATAGAATGAGAAAAAAAAACAAAACCAAAAGACACTGAAGATAATGAATGCTTTTCACTGAGAGCTAACAGTGACTTCTGCACAGGACAAGAACTGGAAACAACCACTTTGTAACACATACAAACATGCATTGTGTGCAGGGGTTGAATGAAAAGGGAAAGAATGTCATATGGAACTGAGGTTCTGAGCTCCCTAAGCCAGAGCTGCCAAAATACACCCCTTGGTCCAAATGCTCATCAGGGAAACAAAATTCCTATTGGCATCAGCATTTTCAACTGCCAAAAGGTTGAAAGTTTATAATGATATTTTTTTTTAAAGTCCTGTTAGCTCCCAGATGCTTGAGATTGTCAGACTGCTCAGTTGTGACAAGCCCATTGAGACAGAGCCAGAAGTTGGTCACAGCAGAGCAGTGACAAACAGTGCCTGACTGTACCATACAAGCAACACTGCACAGGATGTTTGGAGAGCCACTGGGTTTAAAATGCTGCTGAATGTTACTGTGACCCTTGCAAAACAGGCCTGAAATCTACAGTTGATCAAAGATGGCATTTTAGGGACAACAAGCTCTTTCAGCCTGGAAGAGAATTAGCAGAGATTCAATATCCAGGAATATAATTCTACTGTATCACCCCTTGGTGGACTATTCAAATCGTGGCAAAGCCACAGGAGTATGTAGTGTTTTTTCCTGTCCCAAATCCTCTTCACCACTTCACTTCCCCTTCTCCTGTCTTACCTGATACTGACACTGCTGTTCCTGGAGTAAAACACTACCCTGCAGCATTTTCTTGAACGGGACCAGCAAGAGATAATGACACCAGTAAAGTGCTGCCAAAGTGGAACCCTATGTGTGATCTTAGGATCTGCAGGGTTTTCAGGGGCTGTTACAAGATCAGGGAAGGAAGAAGCTTCCGAAGGACTGTTCAGGTTTATATTTTTAAAATACATTTCAAAAGAAATAAGTTTTGCAATGTTTCTCACAGCCCCCTTATCCTGATCTATGAACAGGGGCCCCAGGGTGCAGCAGTCTATCACCAGCACCAGCAGTTCCCTCCCAAGTGGTTGTGGGACTCAGCTTCACGACCAATGAAATCTGTGAAGCACCAAGGAAAGACTGTCCACAGAGAATTTCAGCTGATCCAGAAACTGTTTATCAACTTTATTCATCCTCTTGGATTTACACAGACATAGGAATGAAGGATGTCTCAAATAAAAAGTACTGCAAAAGAGTTATAATGTTATTGATCTGAATTATCCCTAAAATGAACAAATATTTAAATGTGACCGACCATATTGCAGCCACACATATTAGATGTTTATCGTCCAGTGCTCACTGGTTTTCACACCATTTTTCTTCTTTTATTGTCCTTTGTAGGCTGTTTGGTGATGTTATTTTCACTTCACTTCATATGGTTCTTTCCTGCTGCCCACAAATTGCCAGAGACTAATGGGACTATTCTTCAGGAATTACACTGAAATGAGTCCAACAATTCCCTGCTTGTGTTGCATATTTCAGTACATGCAAGCACTGCATGCCATTTTTTCCCTTGAATTGTCAATATATTAAACTTTAATGAAGATATTATTCAATGTTAGGTAAGACTACTGACACCAATGAATTATTTGTAAATTTTTCAGTTTATAGTCCAGATGTGGCATCCATGTGTTATCCAGTCTGGTCAGATAAGATCGAAAGCACAGAGGGGTTAGGGTGCTGACAACTCACTACTCAGGCCATTCCTCCTGTATTTTTAATTCTGTGACTAGGTAGTGACAAAGCTGTTAAGTAGAAATGACCATCCAAGACTTACACTTCTTGCTAAGTGCCCTGAAATGCAGTGAATTCCTGTTCCACTGGCATTTTTCTACAGCTATAATTTGCAGTGTGCAGCACCCATCACTGTTTTTCTGAGGTGACAGAAGCAAATTTTGCAATTGTACTTTGCTTAAAAATCAGATTTTTTTTAAAAAAACTTGCTGTACATAAAAAATAAAGCGTTCTGGGCTTATATGCTTTAGTTCTTGTAAGACCCTAGGCAAATTGTTGGGGTCTAGCAGCCAAGAACACACAAAAAAGTGTTTCTTCAATGGAGATGCAATCATTCCTTTAGGAATGAGTGGATTTGGATATCCAAATTTCCTTTACAGTTCAGTAGTCTTCCACAAAGTGTACATTTTGTGCTCGGAAGAACTGTCTCACTACATATTCTGTGGAAAGAACTAAAAGAAAGCAGTATCTTTTATTAAGAGACAAAATCTTGAAAGCATTAGTCACATTGAGGGCAGTTCTGATTTCTTTTTCTTGAAATATTTGATTCCAGTCCTTGCCTTCCAGCAAGTGTTTATCACAGAGCTAGAAGTGGAGAATGGAATCAAATGAGCAGAGGAAATAACTGAGTAGGAATGATTTTCTGCCAGTGTTGTATAAAATCTGTTGATTTATCATGTCAACTGTTTGTGATAAGAACAGAAATCCCCCCTTGACAATGCCTCTTGTAAAACACTGAATAAACTGTTTGGAGTCATCTATAAACAAAGGTATAATCACTTGGTGCAGCCTCACTGGCCTGACCAATGTATTTCTGTTTGTGGACAGTTATGTTGGTTTTCCCAGGTAAATTACTGAGGATTCTGGAGTGAGGAGTTGTTTCCTCAGGGAGACAAAATCTCTCAGTGACCACAGTTAATGTTTTATTTCATCTTCTGGTTTCACCCTTCTCAGTCAGATCTGTTGAGGAATACTTGTGCCTTTGACTTGAATATATGTAGAGGTTATTACTTGATGCAAAGGTCAAAATGCCTGGGAGGCTCCCACTTTTAGATGCAGTCTCCTAACTCAGTTAGATACTTATTTAATAATTAGCATAAATTATTTGAATTTTCTTTTGGTCGGCACAATGACATTTTGATGTCTTAGTCAATGAAATGATGAAAAAACCACAGCAAAGCAAAGCAAAGCAAAGCAAAACAAAGCAAACCTATTATTTCTTCCAAATTATTTTTTTTCCCATTTCCATTGTCAAGCATGTTTCATGAGCTATTTGGGATGTTTCTCTGCCATGCAGAATTGTCCAGGAATTTGTGTAGATACTGTATTTTTGATGTTTAGATATCAAATAACAAACTGAGGAAGCAGAGAGAAGTCCTGCTCTTATGTCATCTGATATGGGCATCTGAACTGCCTGCTTCAAAAACTCTTGAGTTGACAAGTCTGTAGAGAGCTTTTAAATTTAAATCTTCTACATATGAAACATTTAAGTGTGAGGCTTTAATTTTCCAAGCTGTTATTTATTAGATTGTATTATTTAATTATCATGAATAGTGCATATGAACATATATATTTCATAATAATAATAATGGGTTGGTCTGCTGGATAGGGCATTACATGTGGATCAAGAAAATTGGGTTCTGTAGGTCTCTTTGTGTCTTAGCCCTTCCTTTTTGGGGCCACTGCAATGGGGAATGGGTGAAATTCATAGAATCACAGAGTGGTTTGGGTCAGAAAGGATCTTTAAAAGATCATGTAATTAAACCTTCCTGCAATGAGCAGGGCATCTTCAAACAGAACAGGTTGCTCAAAGTCCCATCTAACCCCGCCTTGAACACTTCCAGGGACGGGGTAACCACAACATCTCTGGGAAACCTTTTCCAGCACCGCATCATAAAAAAATCCTTCCTTATATCTATTCTGAATTCACCCTATTTCAGTTTAAAATTCATGCCTTTCTCTTGAAAGTGAGTGAGATTTCTGGACTGTAAATTCCTTGCTAAGTAGACTCTAATTTATTGGATAAGGTAGTGAATGTTAAGAAACACCCAACTCAGAGGGACCATTTATATTTGATGTAAACAGGGGAAAAAAAAGCACAGCACTAAAATAACCCTGTAAAATGTGAAATGCCAGTGCAAATACAGGTAATTCCTAAGTATTTCTTCCTATCTTCCTCTTATATTTTCCCCCAGTTACTCATGTTTACTGTTGAAAAAATAATATTGAAATAGGGAAAATATCCATGTTCTCCAGCAGCCAGTTCTTCAGTGCTCTTGCACTGCCATTGATTCATATTATTTCAGAGCAATTACTCATATAACAATATGGTTTTCCTGTCAGAAGAATATCTTGCTAGATAAGCATTCTGCTGGTTCCTGGTTTTTTTGGGTGTTTGTTGGTTTATTTTGTATATGTGTGTGTGTGTTTTATATGAAGAAACTAACTATGTCATGGGTTGGGTTTATTTTGCAGGGCAAACTTTTAAACCTCCACAATATCTTCTGACTTGTCAAAAGAGAAAACCTCTTCAGCTGGGACAGATGTGCACTGATTAGATTTGTCATGTTATTTTCAGCTGAAGTTTGACTGTGCAGGAGTTAAATAAAAACCAGGGAAATTCTCAGATGTGAATTCATGGACTATTCCCTTGAATGTAGCTGTTAAAAATCCCCATGGATACTGTTAGACTTGCTTCTAGCACAGTAGTTACACTGCCATTCTCTGTGTGTGCTTAGTGAGAGTGAGTCAAGCTATAAAATAGCTGTAAAGATGCCTGAGATTCAAAAAGGTCCCTGGGTTATTTCATGCTACGAAGCATTCATTTTTTGAATAAGATTTGTCAGTACCAGAGGTACAGACAATCAGCATATGCACCAACAGCACTGCAGAGCCATATTTTCTTTAGACCACAGTACTTTGATGGATACACTGAGCAGGGTCAAACCCTTCTCTCTGAGTTAGTGGAAACAGTGGGGAGCATGAAGTAACAAGACAATTCTAAATGCCCCTGAAAATTAATCACTTCATGAGCTTCATCTTAGCAAGTCAGTGTCCATGGAGACTGTGAATAGAGCAACAACAGACAGACCTTAAGGACCTTGGTGTTTCTGATAGCAAATGCAGCTGTTGCCAACGCTTGACAGAATTACAGACTTCGAGTTACAATTGGTGTTTCCCTCCAGAAAGACTTGGCTTGTTAGATCTGCATCCTAGGTCACAGCAGGAAGGGAAAATGGTCTAAAAAGTTGCAGTCAAAAAGAGGGTTTGTATGTTTTTGACTACAGCAGATCCATTTCCTAGTCAGTTTGTTGCTTGATTAAACTACATAAGCATTATACAAGGCAATAAACTGAGATATTATAAAGGTGAGTTCATTCAGAAGCAAGTCAGATGTCTCCAGTTTTAAATCTGGAAGGTTCAGAATTCACAGAAAAGCTTGTTGCCCTTCCTCCTCTCCCTCTCAAAAATGTTAGCTCTCTGAAAGCAGAACTTATGGATGGTATATATAATGTAATGCCTTAGCAATTCATTTGGGACATCTGGACATTAATCCAGTATTGATTAAACTAAGAGTCTCTTCCCACTCCTGCAGTCCCCTCAGATCTTTCTCCTGTCAACATTTTTTCTCCAATAGGAGGCCTATCTCTTTGGCCAGTGAAAATAGTGCAGTCCAATATTAGTAGCTTTGTCTGAGGTGAGCCCCAGTTTGGGACTGATCCAGCTTCCAATTGCTCTGCCATAAATCAGTATCTGTTAGTAGGACATCAGACTGGATCCAAACTGGTGAAGCATAAGGAAATCAGGGTCTCTATGTCCTGTTTCTGGTGGGCATTTGCCCTGCTGTTTCTGAACCCTTCATTGCTCATATTTGGCAATGTCTTAAGCTTGTGAACATGATGGTTCAATTTACTGTCATTTACAATTTTCTCTAGAAAGAAGGGTGCTCAGTAGTCTCTGGCCTTTCTTTTCTCTTTGTTTCTGTTTTTGGTATAGCTTTCACAGGTCCAGCTTTCTTGAAAGTAAAGGAATTAGACTGTTGGCTAGACTTTGCTTTTTTTGGGTTGAGTTAGTGCTTTAGATCTGCAGCTTTTCTTTTTGAAAATTCATTCTTCTGAAATGCTCTGTGATTTTTCTGGAAGCTCTTTGCAGCAAAAGAAGTTGGACATGGAGAACTGTTTGGCATAGTATTTTTTTATACTGTTTTTGGGTTTTTCCAGAAAAAATGCCCTACGTGGATAAAGAAGCAGAAATATTTGCTCCAGAATGAATAATGTCAGGTGCTGTTCTAGCAGTTGCAGCTAAGCTTTGAAGCTGTGATCTTGACAGAAAGCACTTGTAAACGCTGCACAGTTTTGAGAACACGACCCTATGGTGCCTGCTTTTGCCATTGTCCATCATTAAAAGGTAAATGAAGGGAGAAAAGCGAGTAAAAGTCTGGCCTCACAAGGATTTTAGTGTGTCTTCCACACCAGAGATATTAAATGCAGTAAGGACTGTGGAGGATTAGCACCAATTCTTGTTAAGCAGCTTCATGTACGTGTTATACTAAATAAAAAGGGCATGTACATGCAATGAGGAAATGCTGAAGCAGATAAAGCTGTGAATCTCCCGGAAATTTAAGCTAACCTAATTTAGCTAATTTCTAAAGTCTGGCCTAACCCAAGCTTTTAGACACATAATTAAGTGAACATATGAGGATATTTCCTCTACCGAAAAGAGATTAGAATATCCCTTCTATTCAGTGCCAAAATTCCCATATATTAATAGCCCAATATTTTTCACTTAAATTAAGAATTCAGGGCTGTTATGGATCCACGTGCTGGGTCCTGTCAAACACTTCATTCTCTCATCTGTCATCCACAGACTTCAGAGCCACACCATCTATTTATAATACCTTTCCTTCTTTTTTTTTTTTTTTGTATTAGAGAAAGTTACTCAAGTGTCCAGTTTCCCATGTGTTGTGACATACTGACACAAGTCATTGTCAGTATTGTTGTCCTTGGCTGCCACAGGACAAGGAAAAAGAGAGGTGAAGAGAATTGCTTTCCATTGCTGAAAAAGGAATGCTACTAGAATTCAGTGAAGTTAATAAAGAATGTAATGGAGCTGTGAAATTTTAGTTTTTCAAACCAGTCAGAAAATCCATGTGTTAAGGTTGTTGGTGAACTTTTAAAAATAGTTAATATATGACAATATTTTTTCCTATTCTGCCAGTCATTTTATGCTCTTTTATGAGCTTGGTGGTACCAACACTGATGATGACAGTCTGCAAGGATTATTTCTGTTTATCATTCTGATAGAAAGTTTTTTGGGTAATGATACCCATTAACACATGGACAAGACATTTGTACAGATTTTTACCTTGTGAGGGTTATAAAAATTTCTCGTCATAAAAATGAGGGATATCCCAACACTTCTGACTCCTGTATGACCCAGGAGTGGTGGAAAAAAATGATGTTTCGGAGGTATTGCATGCTATGTCTGACCCTGAAAACTGCAGCTCCTTCCCAAAGTTGTTTTTAGAGTGGCATTATTGAATGCTGTGTTTCCATGAATTGTCAATTGAACTGTCAGTCTATGGCTGTGAAATACCAGGGTTAGCAAACTCTGTTATCTTAGAAATGCAAAATGCTTAAATCCTATTTGGAGGATCATCACTTAAGCACCATTCCAGAAAGGGTAGTGACATTTCCCTCTAGCCAGTGGTAGGATGCTCAGGCAGGACAGGAGAGGCTCACAGCCAGTCACCCTCTCTTCCCTGGGGCAGTTCAGGACTCTACCTGCATCTCCTAATGGGAAGGTCCATGTGGATTACTTCCACTGTCCTTTGCCATTGGTGTCGTTGGTGTAGGCTGCCAGCTGAAATACATACTCACAAAAGAGGTAATTTTTTGATGATCTGTATGTTCCAAAATCAATCCCAAGCATTATTTTTATAATTTTTTTGTTTTGCTTTGACTGATGAACAAACACACATAGTTACATTTCTTGTTTTCAGTGTGAATCACTCTCCTTTTGTGTTTTACTCCCAAAAGATTTTTTTACAGCATCAGGTGATAAGAAGCAGATCTGTAGAAAGACTCAGGCCTTGCTTATTCCCTGATGCACTGCTACTTAGTTTGTTTTTAATGATAAATGTCAGGTATCTGCCCTTTAAGAACACGATGTGAAAAAGTATAATTCTCTATATCAGTAGAGGAAATACTTTACATCTTTTAGGAGTGTGGTTCTTCAGTTTTCCAAAAATTAAAAGATTGACCTTTAATAAAGGCATCTTTTTTTGAGTCCCCCAGCTTGCCTTGAGTTTATTCTAGTAACAGTGCACTCAGCATTGAGATATCCTGTGTTAAATGAACACGGAAAACTCTCATTTGAGCAGAAATACTGTAAAGCAAATACGTTGAGGGCCATTTGCTACGGAAAAAGGTTTTTACTAAGTGCTCTGTAGCAGCTTAGCTTGTTTCTCCCCTTTTCATACTTTCATCTGAATTCTTTCCACTGAACCCTGGCTGAAGCTGAAAAACTTGTATGGCACAGACCGTCTCACTTAAATTATGCCTTGTAACTACCTCAGCCTAGCGTATCTCAAATCTCTACTAAAATAGCTCCCAGGAGTTTCAAAAGTTTGTATGATTTAAAGAATGTTATTATGTCTTGTCCTTTAAGGAAGGCAATGTAAAGTACATGTCAACTGTGTTCCTTCTGAGTTATTCCTCCTAAATATTCCAAGGATGCTGTTCTTTGACTGTTCTCTTTCCTTCTCTTGTACTACTTAGTTATCTCAGAGTTTTTTCAGTGACAAATTCCTGCACGGAATTTGACCTTTCCATTAATGTCAACTCTGTCTTCATGGAACCACTAGTTCATTGTGTTTAAGAGTGAGCAAGTAAGCCAGATGCTGCCTGGGTGGCTATTTTTTTTTTCTATTTTCCATTTAAATTTCAATTTCTTAGATGAGATGAAGAGTAATAGTGCACTTTATATGTTTCTTCATTAATATATGGTGTAATAGTAGTAATTATGGAAAAAAAGGATAAACAGTATTCCAGCTGAACTTTAAACCAAAGCTTAAATTTTTTGAAATGGATACATTTTTCTTTTTGACCTCATAACCTTGTAGTTAGAATCTTATCTTTGTCTTTTGAAAGTGAGATAATAAGGAGGTGGTGCAGTGAGCTGCAAAAAGAGTGAATATCAGTTTGTATAAGAAGTACAGTTTCTGAAACCAAGTGACTGCAAATACTGATGTTTCTGTACCTTTATTGAGTCAATTGTAGGGTGAAAATCTGAAAGTAAAGAGAGCGTGAGAAACACAAACTGAAAGAAAATGTGCTCAGATTCACTGACAATGTCAGCAGTTCTTCAGAAATAAAAAGCTTGAGGAAAACATAAATTTGCTTATTGAGGAAAATAAACATGTGCTTAGGAGCTGAAGCTTGGCCATCAATTTTTGAGAAGTGTCCCCCATGGTCCATGCAGCTCTGTTCAGAGAACTATGGCCTTCAGCATGCACTTTGAAGTATGGACAGCTCTACTCTGCTACAGACAGGAGAAGCTCAGTTGCAGTGGTACTCTGCCATTTCCCTCTGTGATATTTCCTTAAGCAATCCAGAATTCACAAGAAGTCTGAGTCTCAATAGGATGAGTTTGACATATATTTTTGTGGATAATGCTAACTTCTGTATTCTCGGGGGTTAGAGGGGAAAACAGCAGGCTTATGATTCAGGGTTCAAAGCACTGGAGAATTTTCCTCTCTCTCCTGCTTAGTGGTATGATGCATTTTTGGAAGGCAGTGGTTGCTGATCTGCTGAACACCCAGATTTTCTATTAAGCAAAACTGCAGCATCTTACCCCGAAGGACACAGAATAACAAGTGCTGGTATGCTGTAGGTCTTACACTGCTTCACCTCAAATTTTGTACATTTCTCAAGCTGGCAGAGAAGTGGAACAATATTTTTAGTAGGTCACATCTCTTTTACTACATTGGCTCTTTGGATTTTTATCCCATTATTTGCAACAGCTAAGAGCTCAGACATCTCATTGAACAAGACTTTAAATGTCTTACAATTCAGTTTTAATACCACATTAACAGCTTTGATAAATGTTCCAAATCGGGTTATTTCTTCCTTCATGACACTGACAGTCAAGTTACCTTGTCCTGCATAACTCTACCTGCAGAGCTGCTGAGATCAGTGGTGGCAAGAACCCTGTAGCAGAAAATTAGCCTGGATAGGCTTATAGGATATTGCTGCTTTTTGCAAAGTGACACTATGTCCATTCCCTTCCTTATGGTGCTGAGGAAATAACAACCCCCTAGCACTACCAGGTTTACATGAGCAGCATTTTGAGTCTGGAAGTAGAGGAAAGGTCTTAGGCCTAATGTTCTACTTCCCTTCTGCAGGAGAACTATCAATAGCAATAGGCTCAGAAATCTCCGAATTTTTTATCCAGCAAGGAATCTGGGAAGTGCTTAGGGGCCCATTTGGAGATCAGCACCTGCCAAGTAAAGAGTGGAGCATTTGCCTTCTGGAAAAGAGTTTGAAAAGGTCACAGAAAAGCTCCATTCTTCCTGCCCACTCCCATTTATTTCTAAGTGTAATTGATCCTGCTGTGCATGGAGCCTCAAATCTATAAACAAAATTGAATGCTCTTAGACTCTCACTTTTCCTAGCAGTAAGCTTTGGGTGGATTGAATTGACAGAAAGGTTTATTCAGAATAGCTCAGTATGAGATTCAGTTCTCAGATTAATGATTTAATTTCACTGAGGGACATGGAAGTTCTTTTAAAACGTGTATTCAGGCTCATGGGTAGCAGTAGGTCAGAGTACACTCAGGACAGTTTCTGAACAACCCCTCCCTGACTTAAATTCAGCCATTTTGTTGTGAATTGGAGGTGCTATTACAAACCCTCATATTCAGGTAAAGAACCTTCAGACCTGCTCCCTAGTGAAAAAATTGACTTCAGAAAACCTGAAGAATCATGAAAGGACATCAGAGTGGGAGCACTGGGTGGAGGCAGTGTCAAAGAGAAAGAAAAGAAAGAACGAGCATTATACTTTGATTAAACTTTTCTCCCCTGCAGTGTGGAGGGCATATTGTGAAAAGAACATCTTTGTAGGTGGTTTTTTTTTCGTCCTGCAAGCTCTCACAGCCTGTGTTTAAAAATACCAGCTTTTACTTTAGGCAAAAGAAGAAGTATTTGTGCTATTAAAAAGATGAGTAAAAATTGTTGCTAGCAGATCTGAGCCATATCCCAGCAATGCAGCATCTGGTTTAAGTATAATAGTTAATCTGCTGGCTGTGCTAGTGGAGCTGCCTTCTGTACTGAAATGCTTGAGCACTTGCTTTAAATCTCAAGAGATCCCAGGGTGGTTTGAGCAGCAACATCTTCCATAATTAATTGTATGTGTAATGCAGCCCATTTGAGAGGTCTGTGATTACCTGACTGTATGTTCTTGAACACATTACAATACCAATAACTACTAATTTTAATTAAAACTTTGAAATGTCTGCTGGTTGAAATATTCATTAATATCACTTGATTATGTTGTTTTGTAATCTTCTTCACTCTCTTCATTACTGATTATCAGGACTATGCAAAAGTATGACACTTCAAAGCACATTCCTCCCCTATAAGGGCAACAGTCTTCAGAGGTGTATTTTAATTTTGTTTTTGTTAAGAGAGAAAATAATCTCCTCCTCCTCCAAATACTAAGAATCTGTAACACACAGACAAACCCACCATCTGTCATGGCCTCAATCCTGCAGTTCAAATGATCTTCAAAAAGCTAACAGAAGTATAACACTCATGCAGTGGTTTGCTCATTTATCCTTTATCGCTAGATTTTTTAAAAATTTAGATCTACCTGATAGAGATGGGACTGAAATGCTCATACGAGCCAAGCATTAATGTAAATTTGTGAAATCTGAAATTCCACTTTCTCACTCTTAAACAAAGAGTCTTTGACTTCAAGCCAGTACTCAGGCATTCACTTTTGTTTCCTATCAGTGGCTCAAAGTCTAATTTTGTGAAAACTTTCCGACTCCTCTTGGATTTCTTTTTTTGTCTTGAAGAAACTTTCTCTCAAACTTTTAGGATGGACAAGGAAGTTTCAGTGAGTTCTGTCATCAGAAATTATTTAGAAATCATCAGAAATTATTTGGAACACTAACCACTCATCCAATTATAGTCATGAGAAGTTTTTAAGGAAGCTTGTAGTCTATGACTACCCACAATATAGCATTCCATGGGCATTGTCTAACAGATTCTGGGCATCTAGAAAGCCTCAAAAAAGTAAAACTCCAATATAAATGGAGTGAGAAAAATGTTTTGAATAACTGTTGCCAATAAATAGCAGCTCCTCTGGAAGGAAGAATGACCTCAAAGATAGAAATAAAATGTGCTGATGCTCTCACACCACAGAAGGTAAGAATCAGCTTGTCAGCACTACAGAAAATTCTGTAGCAGCTGATATTTTTATATGCCTTATAAAAATAACTGCCATGGTTTCTTTGTCTCATCAGTAATTTTATTGCTTTAATTGTGATCAATTTGATAGCAGTTATTTCCTTAGTGACCTGTGCAACAAAATATTAGGAAGATGATTTTTCAGACTATTAAAGAGATAAATTAATAAGAATTGTCCACTGCCACCATAGCATTGACACATAATACTCATAGACTCAGCAACTATCAGATTATAAGAGATGATCCAGGGTCATCTGCAGCACATCACACTGCCCTCAGCTACTCTAAAAGGAGGAATCTTCCTTGCAAGTAGTGTGCATATGCTCAGCCTGATGATATGCCTCATTTTTGGGCAATCATCCTCATTTTTGGGTAATTTGGGATGAGCTGTAAGATGTATTGACTATCCCAGAAAGCCAAGAACTTTTCTGACTTACCACAGTGCTCAAGGCTTCATGATGTGAGCAGCAGCTCACTGAAAGCCTGTGACAATTGGGATGCTGGTGCTCCTCTGGAGGCAGTGCATGCTCTGTCAGGTCCCTGCTTGAAACAGGGACAAAAGCAGGGCTGTGATTCTGAAGGCAATAGCCTGTAACGATCCCATTTAGATTTAGAATTGTCCAAAGTCAGCATATTCCCTGTAACAGTATATTTCTGTGTACAGCTCAGAAATTTTGCTGCGATGTATTGTTAACTTTAATTTCCAACTATTGCATCTTGTCCTATCATTTCCAGGTAGACAGGAAAACCAGGTATTGTCAAATTCCTCTTAAGCACTTATATCTTTTGGATTGCCAAGTAATTTCTATTTCAGATTGTCAAGTAATTTCCAAAGAGATGAATTCCAGGTTGTGAGATTTGGGTATTTAGACAGAGTTTGAATGCTTTCATGTATCTTGCCAGGCCTCCAGCTGCCCATTGAGAAAAGCACTGCTCTCCTGTAAGTACTGGGTCACACCTGCCATCTCCTTCCAGGTGTCTTGCATGGTAGCCTGGCCAGAAACTCTCGTTTAGGACAGGTGTCACTGCATGGCTGAGATTCTCCTCTCCACCCCAGCCAAGCCTGTTGGGCCTCTTCCAGATTCAGCAAGTCAAAATAAAGTGCTCATGATAATTTCTCAATTTTGAACATCAGATGATGAATGAGAAAATTATAATTTATATAATAATGACTGTTATTGAAAATAGAAGTAACCTGTTAAAAGGAGATTAAAAGCTACAGGCAAAAGGTTAAAATACTTGCAGTTGGTATGGTGACTGCTAAAAGAGTATCAAAAAGTATTTAAAAAGGCCAAAAATAGAGTTGAACAGCAAAGGTGGGAAGAAAATAGCAGGAATTAGACCAGATTAAAAACAAAAGCAAAAAAAGCAAACATAGAATAAGGAAGATGTAGAATGAGCTTCCCAGGGTAAAATATACAGTTCTTTTTTCCCCCCTTCAAATTGATCAATATGAAGCTTATCAGAGCACTTGTATGGCCAGACAGATTCTCAGGGTCACCCTGTAGCAGAAGAGCCAAATTAGTTATTTGCCTTTTTGCTTTCTACAAGAATACACAGGGAATTTCTTGCCAAGAAAGAGTATGAAAAACCTTCTCAAAATGAAATGTCAAGTTGAATTTCTCAAACTGAAAAGGTTCTAGACAAATAGTAAAATGATCAGGAATGAATAAAAAACCCAAATGATTTTCTTTCAAGTATTTGAACAGAAATTTAAAATGAAATAGAGAATCAATCACAATAGTAGACAACAGTAGTATATTTGACTAAATAATTTCCTACCTTACAGAACTATAAAGTAGCAAATGACAAAGGCAATGTAGAGGACTACAGACTAGACTTTGATATAAAAGCCATAATAAACAGCCTACTTCAGTAAATAGAATTCAAGAATGTAGCCTTTCTTGTATACTTACAAGAATGTGACACATGACAAAGAATTAGCAAAGTTTCATACAGAGAAGAAATGCCTCACAAATAACCCAGAGCTCTTTGAAGGAATCAGTGATATATGAATATAATTACCAAGCTGGTCTACTTGGATTTCCAAATAGCTTTTGACATGATCCTTCATCAAAAAGGTTTAAGAAAAATAAGCTGTCTTGAGATTAAAGATAATTTTTTCTTCTGGCTTAATAAAAGCAAAATTGATAGAAAAGGCAGAGATGGGAAAATGTGGTTATATGATTACGTCAAGGGAAACAAAAGGTACAGATAAGGAGAGGAATTACAATGGATGCTGCATTTCAGGAAGTTTAGCTGTTTCATATACTCATAAATGACCTAGAAAAGAAGGTAAATACAGGGCGACAAAATTTGCTGCTGATGAGATATTATTCAAGGCATTCAAGTCTCAAATTGACTGCGAAGAATTACAGGAGGATTTCATGATACTGAATGACTGGACAGTAAAACAGCAGATGAAATTCAAGGTCAATATATGCAAAGAGATGCACATGGAGAAACACATCCTTAATTGTACATACAGAATGATGGTTTCTAAATTAGCTATTGCCTCTCAGGAGAGAGATATTGAAATTACTGTAGCTGGTGCTATTAAAACGTCAGTTAAATTCTCAATAGTGGTCAAAGGAACATAAAGTTTGATAAGAATGGTTAGGAAATGAAATGAGAACAAAATATAAAATTTGATTAAGCTATTTGATAAAAGTGTGGTGTACCACATCTTAAGCACTGTGTATAGTTTGTGTTTATATTTCTTGAAAAAGGGAAAGAGTAACAAAAAAGGTCAAGGGAATGTTATCACAGTGGTAAAATGGTTTCTTTCTAGGAAAAACTTGAACATGTTGGGAAGCAGATGACTCAGGATGATATGAAATATATATATTTTAATGTTAAATAATAAATGTATGGGCAAGAATGGAGAAAGTTTATTTCTTTGCCTTCATAGTGCAAACTGTATAGTTTACCTTCGTATGATGGACATGAATTAAAAATAGGAGCTAGAGACAGAAAATAAGCAAATGGAAGTACCTTTTTACATTGTGTGTAATTAAATTGCAGCACTCCTTGCAGAGGAAGTTATGAAGATCACATATAAAACTGGATTCTAAACCCGTTGAGAATGTGAGCTATTAAACACCAGGATGCATCTCACGAATTCCATCAACTGCTCTTGGGTGAGGCAGAGGCAGAGAGACCACACAGTCCTAGCCTGGTATTTTCATACTTCCTTAACCAGCTGTCCTTGAAGGATGGTGAGGAAGGTGTAGTTTACTTTTTGTTTGTTCCCTAACCCTTACCATTTATCTTCTGACAGTACCAAGAAAATCCCTTCTTACTAAGCACTATGCATGTAAAGAGTGAGTGCCTCTCCTTGCCCCTCAGTGCTTACTTGAAGACCTTCTTAAAAAAAAAGATAAAGAGGTTTGTCTCAGCAAGATTCTATACCTTGTCCAAGGTCACACAGAGAGCCTGCTGCAGTGTGTGGCTGGAAAGATCATCCCTGCACTCCAAATCTGGTTAGGAAATATGTCACAGATTTTAGTAATGAACATTTTTAATTATCTGAGCCTTGCTTGGATTCATTATTTGGAGTCATTTAGGACCATGGTCTTATTAATTATACGGCAGCTTTCTGCATTAAGTGATTTAATTATAGAATACTACCTCATTAAAGACAACAAAACTGACCAAAATAAAGAATTCTTTAATAAACATAATTGAATCCTTAAGCTTTTAATCAAATTAAACATTGATTATTCATTAAGTGAAATGGAAAGCATTGTCACCTTAACTGGAAAAAGTGGAGACAAATGAACTAAGGCTTTTCTTAGGCTGTCTGAAGGTGGGGGTATTGGAAAACTCATAGGTGTACACTAGTGGGGATAGAGTTCTGATGCTGTTGAGGCAGGCACATGTCCAAAATGGACATGACAGGCATGGCAACTCTTTCCAGGTCCTCCTCTGCACAACCCTGTCCCAAACTGAAAAGCAGGATCAAAATTTCCAGTCATTTCATCTGTGTAGTGTGTTTGATGGCTTCCAAATTCCAACTCTTGGAGAAATTATTTCATGGATATCAGCATTTAAATTTTAAATCATTCAGTAGGCAGGCTGTGCTGTTAAAAATGTATCTTCAGTCTCTTTTACGTTCCTTTTTTTCCCTACTTTAGTTAGCACAGCATGGTTGGGATCCTATAATATCCCACAGTTTCTTCAATAAACAAATTAATTGCATGAATTTTTGACCTTTTCCTTTCTACAGTTTCCAGGCTTTTCTAGGATAGTGTTATATTCTTGAAATTTCCTGAAGATGTTTCTCTTGATGAAATAATGTAAAAGCTTTTTTCTGCCTTTATCTCCTTTCTAGTCCTTTTCCTTGAATATGCCATTGTCAAATTCAGTCTAACTCACATCTTTTCCCTTCTTTCTTGCCTTTTTCCTTTTTTTGTAGCACACACACTGTGAGGTTCTTTCTCATCCCTGCTGTCTCCTATCATTTTTACCTTTGTCCTGATGCTATGGGAGCAGAACGTTCAGCCATTCCATGCTGCCACAGTCTTTTTTTCTCTCTTCTCAGCTTTATTGCCTTTGAGTGATGCAGCAACCACTGCATGGTACCTTTGCCCCATGAACCTCAGGGACACAAAACAGGCAGGAGAACTTTACTAAAGGGAGCAGATAGCACTGTATACCACTTAATTAAACAATTGATGTGTATAGTATGACTGCACATACTGTTCCCCTGCAATTAATGGTGCAGATCAACAGTATGTCGAAACACTCCTGAGGAAGGTTTTGAAGTCAAATGTTTCTCTCCCCAAAAAAATCCTGACAGAAGCCCTGCATGAAATTATAGTAATTCCAATCACAAACCATATTTTACTTCCTTTGGTTCCTGAATATGGAGTGTTGCCCTTGGCTGGGTGGCAGGCTGCTGCCAAAGCTGCTCTTTCACTCCCTTCCTCAGCAGGACACATGACAGAAAATATAATGAAAGGCTTGTGGATTGAAATAAAGATGGGGAGAGATCAGTCACAAGTTACTATCATGGGCAGAGCAGACTTGACTTGGAGAAGTTAATTTAATTTATTGTCAGTTCAATAGGATATCAAGAACTAAAACCGAATCCTTAAAACACCTTCTTTCACCTTTTCACTTCTTCCCAGACCTCACTTCCAATTTTGCATACCTCCTGCTTTCCAGTGGCACTGGGGGATGGGGAATGGGTCTGTGGTCAGTACATTACCTGTTGTTTCTGCTGCTGCTTCCCCCTCAGGAGGAGGACTCCTCACACTTCTGCTTCGGTGTGGAGCCTCCTAGAGGAGAGGCTTCATGAGTGGGGGCTGAACACCAGGTTCAGATCTTAGGAGTGAACTTTTCCTGTGTAAGGGGTCCCACTGTAAGAGGTGTCTCTGCTGCGCTGGTTAATGCTTGTAAAGGATGTCCTCAAGTTTTGGTCCTGGTTCAGGATTCAGCAGCAGTGCCGAGAAAAGCACTATCCAATTTCAAATTAGTTATAACTTAGGGGTGAGTTTTGATCGGTAACTATGAAGTTTTACAGTAGTCAAGTTGAAAAGCCACCATGATACTGTGTAAATTTTACCCATTTGTGATGGGTTATGGAAATTGAGAGAAGTGTATATTTAAATGCACTAAGAAATATAGAAGAGCAGTCAAAGATTGACTCAAAAAAGATCACAAAAGAGCTCTCTGTAATCCAGCCCACATTCACTCAATGGACAATAAGGAGTTGTGACAAATCCCATGCTCCAGAGGTGAATGGTGCTCTCTGAAACAATTGTCTCACATCCTTCGTCATTCCTCAATTTTTTTTTGCTAATGTCACTTTTGAGCTTTAGCTGCAAAATTCTGCAGGCTCACATTGTTTCTTATAGGCTCTGTTGTGATTTGAGGCAGTTCTGCTGACAGGCCATCAGCACAATCAAAAGGGTTTGCTGAGCTCCAAGGGCAACCTCCTTGGTCTGGCTTCCTTGACAAGGTGACAGGTTTGAGGGAGATAAGGTAAGAAAACCCTGACAGCTCTTCTGTGCTTAGTCCCAGGTCTGGTCCTTAGGCTGATCCCTACAAATTGCCTCATAAGGGTTAATTTTACTGCTCTAAGCACATCTACTGAAGTCTTATGTGAACTGACTTTTGTCTTTCAAAAAAGTGAAGTTGCAGAAGGAAGTCAGAGATTCTCTTCACTGCAAGTCAATCAAACTGTAAATAGGAATACTCTTCTTTTCACCAACCCTAATTCAGCAAAACAATTCTACCCTTGTTTGAGAATCCACTGAAGGGCACAACTGCACAGGAAAGGGGGAGTTATTCCCATACTACAGTCTGAAACCACAATTTATTTTAAGCATTAAAAATAATGAAGCACAGATACCTCTCTTCACATGGAATAATTGTTAATAGCAATGAAAATGTGAAATTGACACTTTTACAGGAGTTCTGAGTGACCTAAATTTGAAATATGCATTTAAATAAAATATGTTGTATTAATTTGATTACATTAATATAACATTATTTCATGAATTATGCTATTATTCTAGTATGATTTTATTAAACTTATTTTTATACATACATATAAACATGATGCTGCTTTCCTGGCATAAATCATATTTTGCATGCAATTTGTTCCATCCTTGTCTCTTATTTGTATTGATCTTAAAATTCTGATGTGATAATTTCTCGAGTTTAAAGAGGCCAGCTAATGTGCCTACACAATGAACTAAACTAGAAATAAATTAAATCCTCCACTGCTTGTCCTTCTCTCCCACTTCCTACCATATTGTAGTGGCAGCATGAAACTTACTTATCACTGTAAGTAAACATAAGCAGCTATTCAGAATGAAGGAGACACCCTCCTTACCTTTGTGCAAACACAATTGTTATGCAGGGTAGAATTGAGGTTTCTGCTCTGCAGAGGGGTGAGTGAAATGATAATCCTTTCAAGGCTTCTGCAGAAAAGCAATGGAGGCACAAAGAAAAGGAACATATGCATATTATTTCCTTAGTTAATTTTGAATGTTTTGTGGCAAACTATTTTCTCTGTATGAGTACAAGGGATGTAGTGTTAGCACTGCTTGGAGCTGTCTTTCACTAAAACCATCTAGCACAGTTCCTGGTCATTTAGGCAGAGGAGAAATTAAAGGGCAGTTGTACTATTTTGGAAAGAATTGCATCCTAGATCGAAAAAAAAATCCAGCCAGGAAAAGACAAAATCTAAACATTTTCTGATGCTGTCTTCTTGTGTCATATCATGTAAGAAAATTACCAGGTGTTAGTGGCTGGTGACAGTGGAGGAAAAGTAAGCATGTCCTCCTTGAGGTAGCCTCTGTGAATGAGATCTAGATTTAAAAATGCTAGCATCTCTTCTTCAAGTTGCTCCAAAAATTTAAAATTAGGAAACATTTCTGAAGGTCACATCCACTATCTCTTATTTAGTTCCAGTAGGTACATTTAAAAATTGTTTGTCATTAAAAAACCCCGAAAACATTTGAGTTGAAAACATTAGTGGATTGATCTTTATTTCTGTGAATGGGAATTATTTATTTACCAGTCTTCACAAAATAACTTTCAGGCTGCAAGTTGTTTACAGATTCCTCTTTAATCTGAACCTGGTTTTGCAACTTGCTGTCTGGAGAAATGACAGGTGATGACACAAGTCTCCTATTCCCTAAGCATACACAGGTGACCTTTCCTCATATTATATGTCAGTATGAGGTTTTACACATTCTTAGTCCACTATATAAATTAAACAAAAATACCAGGGAATAAACAGTATGTAACACAAGTCTGAACCAAGAATTCATAATCTAAAAGAGTGAAAACTAATGTGATATTTAACATGTTGTAAAACACTCTAATGCAAAAAGGATGCAATTTCTTTTATGCATTTTCGGTACATTTGCAGATCTTTTGCAATGTCATTGAAACATCTTTTTATTAAATGTCATCTAGGCTATCTATACTAAATGCGAAACAAAACAAGATGATCTCAACCTATCAAATTTTATGAACTGAAATACAGAACAGTTCTGAGGAATAGCTAGGAAATGTATTGTACTTTGCTGAAGGCCATATGTAAAAAATAGCAAATGGAATGATGAAAAGATTTTCAGAAGGATTATCA
Source organism: Acridotheres tristis (assembly GCA_037013685.1). Lineage (NCBI taxonomy): Eukaryota > Metazoa > Chordata > Aves > Passeriformes > Sturnidae > Acridotheres > Acridotheres tristis. Next base: position 102,290,824 of record CM072884.1, read on the forward strand.
AAACACGTTTTCTTGCCTGAAGATCCTGTGCAAAACTATTTCAAAAGTATGCTTAACCTGTTGAGTGGAAAACCAAAACGTTGAGTAAAGCACTTTTGGAACCTTGTTCTCAGAGTCAGCCACGTGTGAAACGGGATATCCCTGAGCAGAGGAGTGTTGGGGCAGGGGGTCACAGCACCATGGCTGGGAGTGAGAGACAGGCATGAGCTGGGAAGGAGAAATGGGGCAGGTGGGTGGAGGGGACAGTACTGGGAACATGGTTGGAGACACCACTGGAAAGAGGAGAGCTCCCTGAGGAACCCTTGCTGGAGCTGGGACACACTGGGACCTGTGTCTGTGAGCTACCCACACAGGTCAGGGACATCCCTGGGGGACTGCATCCCAGTGGGACCCATGGAGCAGAAGAGCAGTGAGAAACCAGAGCAGGGGATTGGGGGTTGGTCGGCCTGGAGAAGAGAAAGCTCAGGGGAGACTTTATTGAGGCCTTTCAGCAGCTGAAGGCTTTACAAAAAGGAGAAGGACTTTTTACAAGGGTATGTAGCGATAGGACAAGGAGAAATGTCTTTAAACTGAAAGAGGGCAGGTTTAGATTAGATATTGGGAGGAAATTCTTTATTGTAAGGGTGGTGTGGCATTGGAACAGGATGCCCAGAGCACTTGTAGATGTCCCTGGGTTCTCAAAACCAGGCTGGATGGATCTCTGGGCAACCAGATCCAGTGGAAGTGCCCATGGAACTGGATGATCTTTAAGGTCCCTTCCAATCCAAACCATTCTGTGGTTTTAGGAGGGAGGAAGGAGGAGCAGCAGGAAATGTCTGTGTAAGGACAGCAGGTTCCTGGGCAGCCCATTGTCTCTCCAAAGGCAGCAATGGGGCCAGCACCATGGGCTGGGAGAACAAGGGAAGGCAGGAAAAGAGCCACTGGTCTGAAACTGAAAGCAGAGAAGGGAATGAGAGATTTTTTTTCCTTGGTGTTTGTTTAATTGTTTTTCTTAGTACTCGAATCAGTAATTAAAAATTGATGTTAATTGGCGATAAATTACGTTAAGTGCAATTCCCCAAGCTGAAGCTGCTTTGCCCACAGCAGGTCCTTATCCTGAAGCATTTATTTCTCATGGTGCTACTGAGGAGAGGTTCCAGTGATGCACAGAGCAGACATGCAAGGAGGAGGAAGCTTCTTCAGAAATGACATGGTGGAAGTCCTCAAAGTGTTGGAGGAACATGCCCTTGTAACTTTTACAGTACATGGGGTAACTTTTGAGGAGGGCTGCCTGCTGCCAGTGTTATTTAGAGTTTTACATCTTTATTTAAACTACATTATCAAAATGAATGTAAAATAAACTACTATAATGCCTTGTCCTTTTCTGCACTGAGTGCGTTTGACAGGGGAAAAGGAATCTACTTATTATCTGCCTGATGAATAAATGCAAAAATAAATCCTTATTATGAAGCTTCCTTATATAGATCTGTTCCAGATATTAAGCCACTATATCTTGCCTCTAAACTGCATTATTCCCCAATGCAAAGTGAAATTTTCACGAGGTGGCATTTCCTACTACACATTTGAATTTATGTATATAGTAAAGCACACGGCGTTCAACATACATCAGTAAAAGCCTTTGATTTATTTTTCCTAGAACTAGGTCACATAAAGCATTCATTTTAGGACGAGGATATATATATACCTACTTTTACTGGCATCTTTGGCTCTGAATTAGAATATAGAGCTGTGTTAAAGAGATATTTGTCAAGCAAAATAATGGCTTATTGTTTTTCTCTGAGTTAAAGGTGACAATTACTCATGGCTTATATGTAGCCATCAGTAATACAGAGCTTCTCTGATATTGTTATCTACCCTGTAGGCATCCCTGTAAGTTCACCCCCAGTGTCTGTTAATATTTTAAAAATGGTTGATTGTCCAGAGAAAAAATGAGTTATGGTGGGAAACAACCCCCTGTGTCTCAGAGTTCAGAACTTTACAGCTGTAGATAGCCACACTGTGTAACATCTTTCCTCCATCTCATCATTCCCCGGGTGAAAACTCCAGTTTTGCTGGAACTCTTTATTCTTCAAGAAATTCTCTCACTTTGATGAAGAATAGAGCCTTATCTGCATGGAGTTGCTGGATAAATGTTAATGCTCAGTTTATGCTCATTAATTAATGCATCTACAGAGACTTTTGTTTTAAAGAGCTCCACTTACAGTTTAACTTAAATCATGTACTTAAAAAGCACAAAACAAATATACTTCCAAACTTTATAAAATTGTCTAAAACACCACATTTTTCTTCAAATTCTCATCTAATAAAGTAGGTTTTTAATTCCCCCAAAAAACTTTGTAGCCTTTATATTAGCAATTTGCAGCCTGTGTTCATCTTCTTTGAACATAAATATTCATAGTGTTGCAAATGAAGCCAAGGCAGAGCCCTGTTGCTGAAGTATTTCACCTAACCCTCATCAGAGGTTCACTTTCGCCTTTCTTTTTGCCAGTGTTACAGAAGTAGTAATTTTATGACCGATTAAACCAGCAAATGCAAATGTTGGTAAATTTGTAATATTGGGGAGGCAATGCATTTTTAAGAGGCTAGATTTAGTAAAGACTTAATTCAGCTGTACTGATTTTTTTTTGGTCTTTTTGGTGTCAGATACAGATGGCATTAGGTGCAGACAACACTTGGTAGCAAAGCTTACACTGATTATAACTGATCGGCTGATCTCTGTAAGTTAAAAATCTGGAGCTGTGCTCTTTGAATTACTGTGAGGCACAGAGAAAATAATGAATGGAAGGTAGAGAAGGTGCAAGAGAGGGAATTCATAGGCTTACCTACACTGCATGCTTCAGAAGAGGCACTTTCTCAGAGAAATGCAAACTCAATCACGTTCCTTAATTGACCCTTCAGCTGTGAAATAACTTATTTCCAGTCTGTTTCTAGCTGTGTTTGGCTCCCTATCTTGCACTGAGGATGGAGGCAGGCCTGTTCCTGAGGGCTGGACTAGTTGGTTTTGGGCTCTGCAGTGGGAATGTGGCAGCGAGATATAGTAGGTATGAGCAGATAATGCAGTGAGGCAGGGCTGCCTTTAAATTGGGACTAACTGAATAAATTAGAGAGAATACTGTTAAAACTGTGGCTTGTGACCTATTTTTCTCTTGCATTTCACCAAGCAAGAGAGTCTATGTGTCTTCTTCAAGCTTTAATGAGACCCTGCTTGCCACTAGTTGAACTCTAGGAGGAAAGAAACATCTCAGTGAATAAATGCCAGGAACCGAGCTTAAATAGATTGTGTGAATGTTAAACTCTTTTTGCTAGAAGGATTGATATTAAAGCTCTATCGGGCTGTAAGGCTATTCCCACTGGCACAGAGAAGTCCAAGCAATTTTTTTTATCTCAGAAGAGACTGCAGTACCTTACAGGCATTAATCTCATGATCTCAGGAATGTGTTTGGGGTCTGCCCTATAGATAGGTCTGGGTAGATACAGATAGCCTGAAGGATATTTGTAAAGCAGAGGTGGAGCTTGGGTGTCCCATTGGCAAGGATGACTAAAACCTTTCATGTCTGAAGACTCAGGATGGACCTCTTGTCATCAAGTGTTATAGTGCAGGCTGCTTCAGTGACAGCAAACAATGAACACAATAAAGAGTGCTTTTAAAAAGATATTTACTGTCATTTAGGCTTGTGGTTTTTGGAGGGGGATTGAGAGAGAGAGAAGTTTGGAGATGATCATGTGTCAAGGTTCCCTTGTAGATGACATATCAGATCTTGGAGCAGAGACTCCAGAACAATATATATTGGTTTTTCCTTGTGAACACAGGAGGTTTGACAGTTTCGGCCTCCTTGTTCTCTTCAGTGAAAGGCAAAAGTGAGACTGAACATATCAACTAGTGAGCAGCAGAATCCAGAGGGAATGAGCCCAAGGTTCCTTTCCAGGGCTCGCTAGATCACATGCAGCATCATTGCTTGGTCTCTGATATACAGTACAGAGAGTGATACACAGGGATTGGGACTTTCCAGCAACTGGATGAATGTGGCTTCTCTTAAAATTTAAAAGTTTGTATTTTTCCTTGTTTATTTTTAGTGTTATGTGCTCATGCTGACATCACAGCTGAGCAAACATCCTCCTGTCAATAGGCACGTTCTTTCCTTTTCCTTGCAAGGTCTCAGCTGGGAAAAGTAGATCCATCTCGTTTGGGGACCCAAGGGAAACTAAGGGAGCAGACAGGCAGCTTGCTGAGCTGCTCTTGGCTGCAACAAAGAGCCTTTCCTTTGCAAATGAATGCAAAATTCTTTATAAAGGAGGTCTTATGGTTGGAGATAGATAGTTCAGTGAGGGGACTACAAGCTATAAATAGAAAATGCAGTGATTATAGGTGGGCAACTCAGTACAGGTTGTAAGTTTTGGCAATGGATTTTCACATTTTACTTGACTCAAACAAGAACTGTAAAACTTTGTTGCTATCTTTTGTTATTTTTGCATTTTCTTTATGGCTTAATTACCCTTCATGCCAGAAATAAGATATGCAAGCTGACAACAGAAAAGTTTGAAGTTCTAGAAAGATTTAAGTGTAGTTTGATTTGAATGCAAAATGATGATTGTTCTGAGAAAATGGTACTGTTCTGGATTGAGATCTCTCCTAGTCACGTTCAGTCCTATGGCAGCATCAAAAATTTGCTTTCATTTTTTTTTCAGGGTTGCAATATATGACTTAACAAGCTCTTGAGACCCATCAAGAAGGGCCTCATTATTAAAGTGCTCATTATTAAACTCCATTAATATAATACATCCTTTTTAAAGGTCCTTAAGTTTGGAGCTTTGCCTGCAATCACTCTATTGAAACACCAGTCTGGTGATTAAACCAAATGAAACTAAGCAAACGATTGTTTGTGTCTTCCTCTGATGCCCACACATATGCCTGTACTGCTCAAAATTAGAATATTTCTCTCTTCCTTCCCTTTGTAAAGGTAATTCCTTTACAAAGAATGTGTTTCTCAGTTACCGACAAACAAAAATCTAAAGTAGCTCCAAATACATTTAAAAGTTACACACATAAAACCCCCCAAATCTCACCTTAGAAAGACTTTCCATATTAGAAAAGTACAAATCACAAGATTTTGAGAGGTAGAATAGGTCAGAGCAATTGCAGATGAAATTCGAAGCGCTGCAGAGGACTTTTGAAAGAAGTCAGGAGTTGTAACATAGAAATAATCTCCTACCTATTCCTTTCCTGTCACATAATTGTACTCCTTGAATCACCTGCTCCTTGAATTGCTATATATCCTCACATTGTTGTCTTCTTCACTAGAATTTTAAAGCTTACATTTCATTGCACTTAGTGCTTGTGCTTCTCTCCTCTGATATTTTTATTGTAATTGTTATGGTGTCAGCTGTGCTGATCACTTCAGAGAGCTGAGGTCTTAAAAGTGTGGGTACATACATTCAATATTTATATAGCCTTTTATCAGAATACTGCATTTTTTCATTCACTTTCTGTATCAGCCTAGAAATGAAAGGAATATTATTGCAGGAGCCTTGGCTTTCCTCTTGTGTTGAGATTTTTCAAATGGAAAAGAGAGTTAGCTTTTAAAACATACCCTTGATAAGAAATGAACTCCAGATCTGTGCCACTTGAATTATTTAGCCTGACACGCAACAAATAGAGCAGCTTAAGTTCTCCATGAAAGCAGTTTGTTTAAGAAAGAGGACACAAATCAAGCCAGTTGCATATTTAAGTGTGACTGCACCAGTGTGTAAACCTCACCACACTATCATGTCAACTTTTGATAGCCATTAAAGGAAGAGGATATATTTTCTTTCAGCTTTGGTCATTTTGAAGGTGTATAGAAGATTTCCTTCCCTCTGCAAGCCCACATTATGCAGTCTCTCTTTTTTTTTTTTAATCCAATCTGTCTATGTCAGAAACACAGCAGTAAGTCTGCTTCTCTGTATGAGGGAAATTGTTTTCTACTAACTGATGACCTCAGCATAGCAGTTTCTTTTCCAGCACATCAAAGCTCACAGTCAGACTTGCTGCAGCAAGTGCACTTTTGAGTGGCTTTATGACATATAAAGACCCTCTTTGGCATTCATACTGTGCTTTTCTATTGTTTACAAGCTAGCAGTGAATTATTTATAGAAGTTGCTGGAGATACGACTCTCCTTTTGCCCAAAAGCTGTATTTTATCTTATGATGAGATTTTATGTGAAAGCTATTTTGGGGGCTTATGTCCTTTCTACATTTATTTGACAGGTTTTATGGTACCAATCCCTTGATTCCATTTTTTGTTACTGATAAAATCATTCTCAGAAAATGATTATAAAAAGCAGCATAGCTTTAACTCAACTGATGATATTTTTCTTTGCTTTTCTGTTTTTGAGTGATTTCAGATGTGATCATACTGAACAAACACATGAATATTCTTAGCAAAGGAGCAGCCATTTTGTTTCTTCAGATAAACTTTATATCTTGAATCCCTTTATAGTCTATGGTGAAAAATAGCCATTGAAATTAATCTGACTCCAAGATTCTCTGTTCTCAGCAGCACTGGAATGTTCATAGTGAAATAGTGAAAACTGTGACATGATTGCATGGTTATGATCATGGCAGATTGGATCAAAGTTTTTTTGGGGTTGGCATGACTTTTCTGCTTATAGATGTAAAATTTTGTGCAGGATGTGTTTTGAATATATATAACATGGGATTTTCAGAAGTGGGTAGAACCATTAAAAATCTGTTCAATTTCATTATAAGAGAGCTGGATTGGCACTGAATGCTACAGATGTTATTTTTAGTGTGAGCAACTCCTCTTAAGGGTTAAGTATTTATGTTGGCTGCTTCTTAATTCTCTTCTTTGAGAAAATATGTGATCTTTTGGAATACATCATGGGTGCCAAATTTTAATCTGAAGGACTCAGCTGAGTTGCCTAAACATTGGCATGTAGCTTAATCTGAGATGCCAGAGGGCATCCCTGACATCTGAACAGGGCTGACAGATTACTCGAGAAAGAGGGGAAATAGATGTACTGCTGGTTTAGCAGCTGAAGGCCAGCCAGAATACCCTAGAACATCTCAAGTGGAATTAGCAGTCTGTGCTTAGGATGTGAATCATGCCTTAATTTCATTTGTGGTTTCCTTCAAATGTCTAGGTATGATACTGAGGGAAAAGAAATTAGAATCAGCTTTTAAATTACTTTTACTGTAACAGAGGCTTAGTGAAGACACAATATTTCCCATTTATTGCCATAATAGTTGCAGTTTCCTGTTTGACTGATGTCTTGTGTTGTGTTTACATGTAGCTTTAAAGATCTCCATGTGCAGGGACCTGCTTTATGGAAAGGCATTGGCACAGGTCTTGGCAACAATGCAGATATTCCAAAGCCAGAACAAGCTCAACCTGTGCATTTGTCTCCAGAAGTGGAGACCACCACTCCTGCTTGTTTATTCCTTTTCTACTTACATAGCCCGGGAAATAGAACTCAGTCTTTATCTCAGTAGCTGGGGGCCTGGAATTTTATAAAGACCTAGTGCCTAGTTGACTGGCATTTTTAAATTTGCTTCAAAATCAAGGCCTCCCCACTCAGTCAACCACCCACAGAATGACATTTCAGAAATAAAAGTGTAACATCTCTGCAGATATGTCCCTGGTTACTGAAGCATCTCTCAGTCTCCAAGATAATTACAGCCTTACCTGTGAGCTATGGTTCTATAAGTGAAGCAGGACCTTGTATCTCAAAATACCAAAGGCTTTGGAACCTCAAAAAATCAGATAAATTGTAGTCAGTGACTTTAAGACCTATTTTCTGCCTGAGTTAGGAGTCAATGTAGATACATGATGGAGCTAAAACCAGTAAGGGATAAGGCTTACTGGCCCTCAAGGGAAGTTTTCATTCTTGCTTATACCAAAGTTCTGCATACAGAGCTTCCATCACATTCAGCTACAGCTGTATGTGAGGCAGGTATTGAGCAGGAATTGATTCAGTCAAATATTGCAATCAAAAGTAAAAAATGACCAACCAGTAAAAAAAAAAGCTCAAAATGAAGACAAAAATGCTGGGTAGTTAATTATTTCAAAAGAATTTTGAAATTCCAGAAGAGTTAAAAAATATCCTTAGGAAAGTTATTTATTCTTTCCATAATGGGCAAAATGATTCTTTAATTTCAGCCAGTATTTGTCCTATCAGTACTACTACTATTACTATATACTACCACAAGTATTACACCAGCATACTAACTAGAAATATACTTGGTTTAACTCACTTGATTTTAGTACCTGTATTTTTTTCTTAAAAACAAAAGGGCACAGTCAAACCCATTGTCTTAGAAAATTCCCTTATGGTTTATCAGTAAAAAGTAGCCCTGTGCTGTTCATTGGAAATCTGATTGTTTTGTTCAAACTGCAGTCTATTCTTTCCCCTTCCAGAATTCCACTGAAGAGCAGTGATGTTTTATTCTTAGTTCTTTAAATTCAGCAGACAAGCTTCTCACATCTGGTCAATTACCTGTGTCCTACTTGCCCTTTCTGTCTAATCCCTCTCTTATATACAAGTCCTTTATGATGTGACAGTTGAACATTAAAAACAATGTGAGGTTAGATCAGAGGCAAGCTGAAAGTAACCCCTGTCTGAATGACAGATGCCTGTGCTGTACTTACACTTTGCTTCTCCAGCACAAATGCCCATGAAGATAATCTTTCATATATGACTTTACAGAAATTTAAGTTAGAGCGAAATTTGTTAAGAGACCTTTTAAAAATTAAAAACATTGAAAAATGAATTCTGCGTAAATGAGTTTGGTATTTATTGGCAATGTTTGTTTAAAGCTATAAGATCTTGTAAAATTCTTGTTAGAAATGACTGAACAAACCCTGGATTTGATTCTTTGGCAGTGGAGTAAAAATAAAGCACCTTAAATGCCTCGTGCTGATGGATGACACCTCTGTGTTCTGTTTATGATTGACTTTAATACTATAGTTTAGTGACATTTCAATGTGGGACATTTTTAACCCCATCTGGAGATCAGTTAATTTCTCTTTTTTCCATTGGTCTTTGCTTTCTCTCGTACCTCAGCCTTTCATACTCAAAAGTGAAAAAGGCTGTATTCTAACATTTTAGTTACTACCAAATTGTGCTTGGGCTGGGCATAACAGAAGTGACCAAGAACATGTGTCCGTGGAATAAATATTTCTGAATAACTATAAGGTTTTCTGAGGACCATGGGATAGACAAAGGCAGTGTCCTGGTTCTGGCCAGGACAGGGTTAATTTTTGCAGTAGGGGGAGGGGTATGGCCGAGGCTTGGAGGTTATTTTATACCACCTCACTCATTGCCTGTGTCAGGGGAAAGGGAGTCTCTTCTGGGGAGAGATTATGTCTCATATGTCCCATGAATATGTCTCATATTTATTTACATTGTATTTACTCAGGAAATGTGCTCCTGTGCCTAAGTCACAGATCTCCAGAGATTAGTTTTATTCTTCTCTTTACTATTTAGTTAATCATAAATGATTTAAATAAGATTTTTCCAAATAAGGGTCTGAGGATGACTAGTGGATTGAAAAGCTGTGGAAATTGTTTTCTGGGTTTATTAAACAGTGTTTTCAATAACAGTTAGAATTTGAAGTATAAAGGAGACATGATTATCTACAAAAAATGAAGAGAGCAAGCAATGGCCCACTCCTCATTACCACACTGGAGTGTGATATATTCTGTCATTAGTGCAGACAGGGTGAATGAAGATTGCAGGTGCTGATTCCCAGTCCCAATAATTTTCATTCTGGATATTCCAGTTTGCTTGGCTTGCTCATTCTTTCAGAAGCAGTAGTTTTTCAGGCATACTGCATAATACTCAAGACTAATCTAGCATAGCATTAACTGAAAATGTTAAAAATGTATTTTAATTTTTTGCCAACACTAAGTATAAACCTTATGATAAATGAAGAAAGGATATTTATATCTGTGTTTTCAGAGCTCTCAGAAAACAGATAAAATCTATACATTCACTCTACAGTCCCCAACCCACTGCCATTTCCATGCCCTTAACATGATATTTATTCATTGCAAATTAAAGTCTTATCACTTCTGCCTTCAATTCCTCTATAATAGCGGAAGCAGTAATCTAAACAGGCTGCTAGATTCCAATGACATATTCATTAGGACTGAATTATTAGTTTAGCACATCCTGAAAATAGGGACTGCTTAGTACATTTGTGCAGATGTCACTTTGCTGTGGGCACAAACCAGGAAAGGAACGACTACAAAACAAACTGCTACAGTTCTGTGCATACCAGTTGTTTTGGAAACCATTCCATTCTTTCCTCCTCCAAATACTATTCCTCTGACAGGGCTTGACTGGCACAGCAAAGGCATAAGTTGATATTTGTAAATCAAACTAAGAGAAATAAGGGAATAAAAAACTGTTGGGTGAAATGTTCTCTGAACCTAAGAAACATCAGAGAATAAAACCTACTTTCTGCAATAGAACTGCTGTTTTAAAATGGTAAAAAACCGCATAAGTTCACATCACACCATATGGTGTTGAGTTAAATCTGCTTCATAGTTTTGAATCAAGAACATATGCACCCAATGAAGTGGCAGTTGTTAGAGAAAATATGACTGTTTTGTTAGTAAATAACATTCGAAAGCTACAAACAGCCCCTAATTTTTTCTTCTGCCGTAGATTATTATGCAGAACAGCTACTACCATGAATGAGCTTTTAAAGTCTATCGACTCCTAATCACTTTAGAGGGCGAAGGAGCTGGCTCGGTGTGCAGGAGAGTCTGCACAAACTTGCTTGTCAGAGGAGATCACAGAAATACATTTGTTATACTGCAGGTGGCATTTTAATGTTTCAGTTCCACCTTTTTGAATGAGGAGTGATCAGGGTGTCAATCAGAGTGGAGCAAGAGAAGCAGCCCCTTTTCTGTCAGATGCATTTTCCCATTTCATCATACATATCTCACATGTGTAAATCAAGAGATGAATCGTGCTAAGTGCAGGCTAAGCCAGGCTGCTCAGCCTTTCATCTTTACTCATTCCACTGGGGCAAAATTATAGCTGTTTTAGCTCTGAACCTGTGGACAGATGTTGGTGCTCTGTACTGGGTGCTGGTGATCCAGCGTGCCCCAGGCACCTGGCAAGCTGGTGACTTTGTACACTGTGTCAAGACTTGGTGACAGCTCTGTGGAGGAGTGGGAGAGGGACAGAGAGCTGTAGAGGAAAAGACATACATAGAGATTCTGAGGATATAGCAAGGACTCACACAAGTCTCTGCCTTCTTGTTAACTAGCTTTTACTGTGTCTAGTCCATTCTAAGTTTGGGAGCAGTAAGAGGATATTTTGGATCCCTGCCAGGATTTTCATAAGGAACTGACCACACTCAAATACTTCACTGGCTTCAGTGCTAGTGCTATCTAAAATATCAACTGCAGTTTGTGAAGCGCAGCATGTCTGTGTGCTGTCAGGGATGTGATTAAGGTTAAGAGAGAAAATCGGTAGGGGGATCCAAATAGCACCCTACTATTTGGGTGCTTTTGTCTACTTGCTCAGCCCAGGAGCCATCAGCCCACCTTAGGCCACTTGCACAAACCCAGAGGAGCACAAGGGCATAATAGCATGTAAGAGTGGACTTGAATTGAGGATTCCTTAGGAACCACCACCTGTCTGAGCCTCTCCCAGGACTACCCCAGCAAAGCTCAGCCCCAGTGTGCAGGTGTGAGGTCTGTTACCATGGGAGCAGCACTCTGAATCACCTTTTGGACTAACAGGGCTACTGCCTAGGGGCAGGACCCCTCCTGTGATGCAGGGATAATGCAATTTGGCATCTCACAAGATTTAGGGGAAGGAATCAAAGGTGGAAAATGGGAAATGTTTGGATGATTTGGGGCCGAACAAGAATGGAAATTTGAGGGGTATGTAACACAAAAGGGCTTGTTGTATGTAGATTGTGGGCTGGTCAGCATGTCTGTCTTCTCATTAAATTCCTTTCTAACTGTTTCCTGGGTCGGTGACTCTTTGTTCTGTGCATACACACGTGTGCACAGAGGTGTGAGTGCAGTGACTGGAGTCAGACCATGGGCTGGAGCAGCTGTGTGTCCCTGGTGCCCTGCCTGTGCTGAGTGTGGGTGTGTGTCACCAGTAGTGATGGCCAAGCTGGTGACCAGGTGAAGAGGCCTGGGAGCAAGGGGGTCTCTAAGGGCCAGCTATGAGTGCAAGAGTGCCTGTGTATCTCTAAAAGCTAAGGGTTAGGTCACAGGAGGATGGCTGTTGGGACCTGGGAAATGTCAGCTCTGTGTGTGTGTGTTTATATGTGTGCATGATGATTTGCACTAGGAACTGGAGTGGGATTACAGCTTTGGGGTTTCTTATGTCCAGGTTCCAGTAGCTGAGGAAGCTGAGATCAAGGAGGAGCTACTTGGCAGACTGTCTAAGACCAGCCACTGACACACAGAAACACACGGGTATATGTGTATATAACTGCATGTAGGTACATATGTGGTGTGTGTGTGTTCAGTGTGTGCATGTCCCTGCTGGGAATACATCTTCAGCCTCACCTTGAATTGAGCCATGGGACATGGAGCAGCCTTACCTCTATCAGGGTTCTGGATCTAACATGATATATTTTACTCTAACATATTAATTCTGTATTATGTTTATTTTGTTTCCTCACTCGTCATTCATGTTAAAAGCCCAGTGTCAAGGACAGCTTTGAAGTGCAGCAAGCGTCTTACAGTAGTGCTAGACCTGTAATTTAGTAACATGTACATCTTTCTGAACACATGCCATTAAAAGCAATTATTTAAAGCCCATCCTGCTGGAGCACATGGATGCTGGGATAGACCCATGTGGTACCAAGAAAATTAAACTTTTTCTTATCTCATGAGCCACTGACCAGGAACAGAGTGAATGGAAATAAGCTCATGACAGCTGAGAGTCTCCACAACTTTTGCTCAGCTCTCCATGGGGAAGAATGACTGCCTTTTCTCAATTAATCCTGACAGCAGAAAGATTGGACATGTGACAGCTGCCTTGACAAATATCTTGATCATAGTGGTTAATCCTTCCTTGACAGTCTTCACAACCAATGAAACATAGCTCCTATCTTTAAACTTGACAAGATCCTGGAGAGCTCAAACTAATTGGTAATGCTGAAGTCTAAAATCTTTGAAAAAGTGTTTACAGGTTATAGTGGCATATATCTAAGTAAAAATTCTTTAACACCTCTAAGACACTGTAAGTGTTATTCTGTTCTCTGCTGAGGGCAGTTGCTTTACCACTGCTTTTGCTGACCTTCCTTTCTCTCATTTTTTGCAGTGCTTGCTCAGGTCTAGTTTTTATAATTCCCCTCCTGTACAGCATTCCCCTCCTCCACAGCATGACGGTGTTTGAATTTACAAGATGATATTTGGTGAGTAGCTGATCTCTAACTAACTGGGGTGCTCATCCTAGTCAGCATTTTAGCTTTCAGATGAATAAAGCATGAATTTGCCTTCAAGGTTCTGTGAAATAGTGACTGCAATATTTGAGAAAACATCTTTGGTTTTTTTCACGTCCTTTCGCCCTTTTGCCCAAAAGAGGGCACTCTATACCTGACTTTCTTTCAATTCTTTTTTTTTTTTTCTTTTTTCCCCCTTACGTTCAGTCATTAATTGCACAAAAGACGGTGCCACTTTTTATTTACGGTTCAAAATATGTGGGTCTCCCTTGTTCATCTCTAATGAGAATCATTCACAAAGTAAGGAAAAGGAAAAAATTTACTGTAATGGTAAATAATGATGTATTATTCCTTTTCAGTTCCCCACAAGTAAAAAGCCAGGAACTGGCTCACGATCTGACCTACAGTGCTAATTAGGAAGCAGTTTCATTGGGGAAGTAGAATTTGGGCTTTCTCATGAAGGAAACATAAAATAATCCAGTCTTACACTTTTGTGTGGCACCATGTTGGGCTTCCTTCTTTTGATCTTAGTGCTTCTTGGGACAAATGTATCATAGAATCATGGAATCATAGAGTACCAAACTGGAAAATACCTCAGGGATCCTCTGGTCCAACATTTCTCAGCAAAGGAATGGTCTAGAAAGATGAGTAGGCTCCCTATCTAGCTGAATTTTAAAAGAATCCACTGCTGGGGAACCCTCCACTTTCCTTGGGGAGATTATTCCTTGGGCTGATTGTTTTCATTGGGAAAATTTTTTCCTCTTGTGTCCAGTAAAAATCACCCTAGGAGTGACTGATGCCCATTACCCTTTGCCTTTTCCCTGGACTCCGTGTGAAAGGGGAAGTTTCCGCCTTTGTAGCCACCCTGTGAGTACGAGAGCAAGGTGACAAGGCTTCCCCCAAGCCTTCTTTTCTCAGGGCTGAGCAAACCCAGGTCTCTCAACCTCTGCTCATACAGGCTTGCCTGTCCTTTGGTTGCTGTGTCCACATACTTTTGTATAGCAGGGACCAAAACTGAACATGTTATTAAGGCCGTGATCTGATCATTAGAGTGGGATAAGGATTTCTTTGCCTCTGCTGGTGATGCCATTTTACCTCTATCTATCCCTAAACCTCTCTCTGTCTTTCTAACACATCATCTGTATCTGCCACATTATCTGTATCTTTATCCATATTCATATCAATATATTTTTTCTTTGATTCAGTTTCAAGACTTGCAAATCTTAATTCTAAGAAAGTCAATTTAAAGAAAAAAAAGAGTACAACTATTTTTATAGACAAGAAGGGAAAGATCTTTTTACTTATTGCTTAAAAAATATCAGACCAAAAGTTTTATTCCACATGTTTTACCTGCTGACTTTGCTGCTTCTGCACACAAATGCTGTCTTAAAAGCTACTATTGCTCAGTTCTCAGTGTCAGGTTTAACCCACCTCTGAATCTCTTCTAGTCTTCTTGATTTCCATTTAATTGTATTGTTTTAAATCAGCTCTGAACAGGTCTGCCTGTTTTCCCATTTGATATTCTGATAGTCAAATCTCTCCTATGATGAGTGCAGGTGAAGCAAACTCAATTCATGTCTTCATGAAAAAAACTTTTAACTTCAGAAATAATATTTGTCAGTAAGACACTCACACATATTTATATATGAAGTTACATATATTTTAAAAGAATATTTAAAGAGCTGTAAAACATATTTTTAGAACTGCAGACTCCTATCTCTTGCTGCTCAGCTACCTTTAAAAATTGACTGCTGATGCTTCAGTTAAAGAATCTTTACTTGGGTCTCAGTTGAAGCACTTGAGGCTTGGCCACGTCTTCAAAGAGGCTTTATTTATGCCAAAAGGATGTTACTTCTTCAGCCCAATATGATTTCAGCTAAATGGAATAATATACAAATCCATCACTCAGCATTACCACTCACCATATGTGCAGAGATTCTGCCTTTCTCTGTGGTCATGGGCATCTCCAGATTCCCTCACGGAATGTCAGCCTTGGGACAGGAGTTAATTTTAATCTAAACTTTCTGTTCCAAAGTTATACATCCAGAGAGTGGTTGGGCACAGCTCAAGAAGTGTTTGGGCAATGCTCACAGGGTGACTCTGGGGAATGGTCTGTGCATGGCTGGGATTTGGACTTGATGATTCTCATGGGTCCTTTTCAACTCGGTTTATTCTGTGATTCTGTGACCATATTTACTTGAATAGCCCTGAAACAAAGTACCTTATACTATGACAAGTTCGGAAACTGATTGAGTTGAAGTATTTTATGTGCATATGCATACACACACACATATACACAGAGATAAACACAAATACATATATATGTATATTTGTACATATACATACATCTCCCTAGAAAGAAAAATAATCTCAGAAATTCTTCAAGTTTGATTTTTTCCAAGAAAGGACATTTTCTATGAGAAGCAAGTGTTGATTAGATAAGAAAGTAATTATTAAAAATGGAAGACAAGAAACACACATAATCTGTTCCATGGTGTAGCATAGGACTTTGAAATTCTTTATGATGAGCAAAGCTTTATAAAGCATGGAGAAAATGAGTTAGTGATTAAACAAGGTTGTTTTCTCCATTTAAAAAGTTTTGAGAAAATTTGTTATATTCAAATTAGGATATTTAAAATGTAAATGGAAGTATATTCTTAACATAGTTAAAGATAAGGAAAGATATATCAGTGAAAGTGACATCAGGTCAAGTAAACACTGTAATTTAATTCTAAAAAATGCATTGGTTTATATCCATTTAAATACATATATATATGGACTGTCATATGTTGATGTAGAAAAAAGAGGCAGGATCAAACAGATAAAGGAATCATCTTGACACAGCTGTGTGTAACATTCAGGAGTTCTGGAATTACAGTATTTAATAAAAACATCAAAAGAAATCTTCTCTACAGAAGTTTTCAGAAGTTAAAAAATGGATTATATCAGGCTTTTTGCAATAAAGAACACTAAATTCCTTCACCTTGGAAAATGATTCAAACCATAAGAATCAGGCTTCAATAAGGCACATTTTTCTCAAAATTAGGCACATGATAAGTGTGACTGGTTTTCTGAAATGGAAATCTGTAGGAAAATCAGCTAGAATTACAACCTGTTAGGAATATTACCCCTGTGGGATATATTATTGGGAAAAGTGGTTTTAATAAATAATACATTTTTCTTCAAGAGACACAACACTGAAGATAAATGTTCTGAAACAGGGTATTGTGCATGTGAAAATCTTGGAAACCAGGATACTGCTAGAATAATGTAAAAAATTCATTAACTTTTGATCCAGCTGTCTTTTCCTGCTCTTAATGCTGCTTATGGTTTAATATCATCTTACTACCACTGCCATTAGAAAAAGTTGCCTTACTCTAGATATGCCATTGCATGCAGTGTTCAAACATAGTCCTCTCTCAAGTTTTCAGTTAAATACAATAAACAGAAATAGATGTGCCTCTATTTTGTTCAATCTAATTATATATTGTGACTAAATGTGTAAGAAACAAGAAATCAGGAATACTGTACCACATTTTCACTGTGGGTGATCAAATATTATTTAGGGGTTCTATAATTATGATGTATTAGGAAAATTCACATTCAAACTAGCAACATCCACCTGAGTGGTTAGACTAGTTAGAGTACACTGAGCTATAATAGAAAGCATAAAAAAGAACAGTTTAATACATGCTAGCAGGCTTTACATTGATAATGTATTCAACTAAGTTTGTTGTTAAAAACCCACAGGTGTAAAGCACATTAAAATGTAATTGCTCTGACAGATCAAGGCAATTGTTACATATTACATATTAAGGCATATTTTTACTATTTACTTTTAAGATATTTATGCACCTGAGAAACCACATCTAAAACAGAGGAAATGGTAAAAAAGGAGCCATGAACCCAAATGACAAAGGGAACAAGAGTGATGAGCACAGCTGGAGAGAATTGTAGTAAGTGTATAAATGGACAATGAACTGCTGAATGTTCTCACAGACACATTTTCTACCATAGAAAGAATTCAAAATGCACTTATCCACAGAATGCTGAACACTACTGAGCTTTCACTAATCTCCTGGAACATTAATCACTTGCAAACTTTAAATTGTTAGTATGAATAGAAATGAAAGAAACAATCTGTTTCTCACAACACAATTTATTTACTTTTCTCAGAAATTATTCATCAGTCTGCAATTGTTTATCTAGTTCTTAAGAAACCTTCACTCAGCCTTAATGACATCTCCATCCCCAATTTGAGTCAAATGAATTAGAAACTGCAAAAAATAACTGGATTGTGAAGCTAGCAAATTACTACCATACAATTAAAGGGAAAAAAAACCCCCATCCTTGTACCCTTAAAAAGAGAAGAAGCAGAGACCTTAGAAAGCTTATTAGGAACTGGATTGTGGTTATTGATTTTACATAGAAAGCAATCAAATTCACTGATAAATCCCCTTCAGAGATAATTCTGTTTGAAGAGCAGACAAGTCTAATTGTTAAAACACACTTCTCTTGTCTTCCTTTAGCATGTAGCAAAACCACATCAGCTGCTTAATTAATGAAGGCTGGGTTAGAGCAAAGTCCAAGGAATTCAGACTTCAGTTTTGGTGTGAATCACAAACTGCACACAGGTTCAGAGAAAAAAAAAAGAAGCAGTACCATGATCATTCACAAACTCACTGGAAGATTTCAGCCTGCTAGATTGGGATTTACAGATTAAAGCACACAGAATTTTAGACATAGAAAACACAGAAGTTCTCAGAGAAACCTGTCTTTTCTCTCCTCTTCAGGCATGGAGATGTTCTCTTGAAAACCTTGGTGGTAAGCATGTTTAGACAATGCACATGCAGAAATGCCCATGCTGGGGAAGAGCATACCTGATATATGGATTTTTTTGCAATTGAATCTCAAAAGGTGGAATGGTGTAAATGGACATTTTTCCTTCTGAGGACAAGTGAACTGGAATACAATTCTGTCAAAATATGTGCATATGCCCTTAAGACTCAGATGAAGAGCAGTAGGAGTAAAACCAACTCTCCATCTAGCAGCTGGAATTGGGCCTTCTTTACATAAGCTGGAAATGAGAGAAGAAAAAGTTAAAGGAGGTTGTCTGTTGCTCAGAGGAAGGACACCCAAGTGTGGTCCCACAGAACAAGCTGTCCTTGCCTATTTCCCACAGCTAGTGTCACAAAAAAAGCCTACAGAGTCCAGGCAGCAAGACTGAAAATCCCAGTTCTCATCACTTCTTGATATAAATGAGACCCACTCTTACTTCTGGCCAGGACTTACCCCCAGCCATGACTTACCTCATTGGGAATGCACTTCTGTGGTTCCAGTACTGTGTTACCTCTGCTCATACTTCTGTAGCTGAGAATATCTAAACCCCATATCTTAAAGCTGGTTGGGTGAATATCAGTTTCTGTAGCCTGTCACTTTCTCACAATTCACAACCATATATGCAGTTCTGAAGATTCAAGGGTACACTGGACAAATTGCAAATGTAATTTAAGTCTAAACATTTTCTGCTAGCCCTGCTCTCTAATGATGCCAGTTAGTTTTCTGTTCAGTGCCCTTTAGTATAGCCATACACCAAGTGCTTCATTGTACAAAGCACTGAAATGAAAAAATCTGTCTTGTAAAATCAGCAAAGAAGACATTACCAATATAGGGGGAAATGAAGTATTGTTTCTGGACCACAGCAAATTTTGAAAACTGTTCTTGGCCTGCTGATTACCAATTGCTTGCTGACTTCAGAAATGCTGCAGCAAACTTGTACATCATATTGGGAAGCTTTTTTTGTTTCCTTTAAAAAAATATCTTCTTGATTTTACTTTGGCATTTATTGTGAATCAGAATCTCATTGATCTGCTCATGACTTGTATCAGTTTATTCATTGGCTCGTTACACAACTGGATTTGGAGATGCAACTTCATCTTTGTCAGAGGAAAAGGGGACTTGTTTGAATTGATCCAAATGGTAGTAAAAAGCAAGATGGGAAAATAAGACTTCTTTTGTTTTATTAGAAAAGTGTAATGTTCCCTTACTGATAATAAAAATTTAATGAAAAGCAATTAGCAAAAGAAATAATTTTCAATAAAGGCAGTAATGTTCTATTAAGTCATACTTGATAGCTCAACAGAACTGTGTTTTATATTCGGTATTAAACTCTATGACAACGAAATTACAGAAGTTCTGCTAGGCATAATATGATTTATTCACCATGAACATGCAACAGTGACTGGTACAATCTTTTCTGTGACAAGACTAAAATTAAACTCATGACTTTAAGCTGATAAAAATACCAAAGCACTATCAGCCATGAAGATCTCTGCTGGCTCTTAACTGTGGTGGTGATTAACATCCTGTGATGGAAGTCATGCTTTACTTCAAGGTTTCATTTGTAAGTGCTGTACAAATGAATAATAAATAAACCTTTTGATTTGTGGTTTATCAGTTTCTAATGCCTTCTGGGCTGATAGACTCTCTATAATCATGTTTTATAGGCCTCTATTGATGTGCAGTCACTATCCATGAAATATTACTGTCTGAAATAAGGAAATAATGCCTATTAATCACATATTACCCATTGAGACTACATCCAATACAAAAACATTTGGGGTGATAACTCCTGCTGCTCTGTGCTCTCCTTCAGCAAAATGCCTTTGCCAAGCTGGCAGCAGTTTCCCTAAATCTCCTGCTGCAGGCACCCTCAATGCAGTGGAAATCTCTTCTCATTTCAAAAAGTTCATGAAGGAATGAAATAACAAATTGGTGTCTGTCTGATTAAAGGTGCTTATGTATGTGGTTATGATATTAACCCTCCTGACAACCAAAACCCAGTCCCAAACCTCTATATGCTTTATCACTCCTCTTAGCAATAAAGATTGAGGGGAGGACTGGGATTGTAAATGTCTTTAATTTGGCTCACCCCCTGCCAAGAGTTTTTTTAATTGAGCTCTATGATCAGAGCAATGAAGGAATATTGCCTTCTCTGTTGCTATTTCCATGGTTTGAGTAGTGCAAGTTTGGAGGGAAGATTTTACTTATAAACAGCTGATGCCATCCAGGCTCGTCCACTGAAGATTTTACACATGAACAGATAAAATAAAGTACAACCAACTATTCTTATATGTTTCCAGAATGTTTTTAGGTTATGGAGCAGTAAATCACTTAATGTTTATGTGATTTTAGGTATCTTTATTTTCTCAGAAATTCTGAGCATAGTGTTATCCTACTTCCAAAGTTTTAATTCCTCTCCTGTTTGGGAAATATTTCAAGTGTTATTTGGACTTGCTAATTCTATGTTTAATGTCTTGAAGAAGGAAAGAAGAATGTTAAATGTTAGCTGGCATGAAAGATAACAGTTATTTATCTTGTGTTACTTTGTAAAAATAGGTTAGAAAAATAAGTACTAGTTGGAAAGGTCAGAGAGAGCTGGGAAAGAAGTGCCCAGATGTTAGAACCCTGAAAACTGGGAGTTTTGAACTTTCTGTGCTGCCAGGCACTGATCCTCAGAGGAGCACTGCTTTTTACTTGAGGCCTTGGAAAAGGCTTCCGAAATGGAATGACAGAACTAGAATCACTGGTGTGTAATTTGAATAGAAGTGTGTAATGTCACATGGGGAAGAGTTTGGAATTTGGGGTTTTGGAATACAGTAATAGGTATCAGACAAGATAGAGGTTTTAGAGCATTGGTTTTTCTTCCTTCTTGTCCTTCTTCTTGAGTTTAGGTAGTACTTGTTAATTGAATAAAAAATGCCGCACTGCAGATCACGGGTCAATCATTGGGTCAAAAGTAAAAATAATGTGTTAGTTTTTAATTAGACTGTTTAGCTTTAAAAGACCTTGTAATGAGTGAGATACATCTCAATTTCTTCATTTTTAGCTTGTTAGCTGGAAGTGCTGTAGCACTCACTTATTAATAAGAATTAATAAACAACTAAGTCCAAACACAAAACTCTGTTTCTCATGCTTTTAATCCCAACTCTGACTAAAAATGAAAAAAGAAGATAAAAACGAATACTCAGAAGAGCAGTGGCAGTGCTGGGAAGGCAGGAGCACATCACTGAGTGTGGTGACATTTTGGCAGTGGAAGGGATGCTGGTGATGGGGATGCTCCTGAGAGCTGGGGTGAGGAGGAGCCCGTGGTGCCAGCCTGTGTCACAGTCACTGTGTGCTCCTGCTCAGCCAGAGGGAGCCGGGGACCACTGCATGGGAGACTGGCAGTGCAGCTGCAGAGAGCAAATCTTCCATGTCTTCTGATATGATAGAGCAGGATTCTGCTCCTGGTGTCTGAGAAAGTGTTAATTCCTATCCTATGTCTTCACTGAAAGCCCAGGCTCTGGAAAAAGGAGTAACGAGTTCCTGGCTGTGGTGAGAGAAGGAGGCAATAGATTCTGACAGGAGCTTGGTGAGTGCCAGGCAGTGCTGTGGACCTTGACAGCCTTAAGAAGGATTCTGCTTTCCACCAGTACCAGGTGCTTCTATCCCTTGGCTCTTCTAATGATTAGAAAAACTGGAGCCAAAACCCACATTTTCTTAGGTCTTCTTGGATATATTGCCTCATTTTAAAATGTCCTGGTGGGTGAGGGAATGCCTTATCTAATGGAGTGGGACTGTCAGTAAAAATCTAAATTAAATGAGGATCTATGACAGGAAAGGTGAAATAAGAGCTTCTCTAATTGCAAAATAATTTCATTTTGCCACACTAATTATTGAAGTATGAGCTTCATGTAATTATACATGACTGGAAACAGCTCCAGCTAACGCTCACTATGTTTGCCCAATTAAATTTTACAGCATTGTGTTTGAATACAGCCAGTTACACTCATTAATAAAACTGCAGGTGACAATAGACATGAAGAAGGACTTCAGAAAGGAAGGTTACCATTTAGTCTTTTTCTTTCTCTTTCTTGTGGTGCTGTGTCTTGCTCATCTGTGCAGAGGAAGGACTGTACAGCACAGTTCTGTACAAGACTTGCATCCTCATGCAAGCACAGACCTCGTGTGTGCTGTCCACTGGGAAGGCCTTGCTGTCAGGCAATTGTGCTTAAGTTTGTAAAGAGAAGAGGACAGAGACTTTTGGAAAAAGAAAATTCCAACCATTCTGTAAGACAAACAGAACAAAATAGTAAGCAGAATGACCTGAGAAAATATCAGATTGAATTATTCCTAAATCCTTTTCTCTCCTTTCTCTACGCCTCTATCACTTTTCCACTTATTTGAGAGGTCTGGAATAACTCCTTTCTACTTTTGAAACTTTTTCAAATTAATTTGATGCTAACCTGTTTTGACATTATCCTATTTTTTTTCAGTATTTATCCATTCTCCCAGGTCATTTATGTCTGTTTCTGGCTTATATCCCAGTCCTCTTGGATAGTTTTTATGCCATTTTTTGGTGTGTTTTATCTTTCTGTCCACTCTGTCATTGGACTCATCCCATGGTCTCAAAAGTGTCAGTGGCTTTCTCACAAGTATTTCGGTAGATAGGTATGCACATAGAGACCACACACAGAGGTTGCAGAATAAAAGGAAAAATCTGTGACTCTTTTAGCCTTGTTCTTTCCTTCTCTTTTCAGTTATGAACTCCTTTTTTTCCCCCCACCTTTCTCTTTTAATATAGTTATTTTTGATATTTAGCAAGAAAGTTACTTTCTTGACCTTCATTCTTTATTATTGAGGCTGACTGCATAGCATACATGGCCCTCAGAAATACAGTGTTAAATATTAAAGTGATTAAAATAGTTTTGCAAAGAGAAAGCCTGCATTGCACATTTCTTTAGCCCTCAGACCAAGGACCCAAGTGTATGCCTGATATCCACTTAGCTATAAATGCAGTAAAAGAAACGAAAAATTCTGATTCTGTGAATTCTTTGACTGGATGTTTTTGGTTTTTTAGATTTCCTGTGACGTGAAATCTTCATATTAAGAATTTTTAGAGGTTTCAACCATCAACATGTATTTACACAATTTGCTATCAGTTTGATATTGTTTGGGGAACCTGCAACTATGGGAAATTTTGTCTTGGGAAAGGAGCTGGAGGTGGTTGAATCAAGTTAATAAGAGGTATAATAAAAGCAATCTGTTCTGTATCATCTTGTCCTTTCAGTGAGGTCTGTGACTTCTGTGCTGACCCTGCACCTCTTCATCCACACAACATTTCAGGTGGTGATTAGAGGCTCAGACTGTGTCAGAGCTGTAATCATGATCCTTCAGTGTTACAACAAAAAGCTTAAGGCTAGAAGAGAGAACTTGAGAAGAACAGAGTAAAAGGGTCCTCCAGCTGCTAACCCCAACAAATAAACTAATTTTAAGCTTGATATTCTAGAAATTGTTATATTACAGTCCCAGCCTATTAAAATCTCTCACTCACTGCACTCTCTGTGCTGGATACATTGGACACTGAGGTGCTCAGCACTTCTAATCATGTACGGCTTCCTATCCACACAGATAATATGTGCTCTCTAATTCTGGTTACCAGTGGGATGGTTTGCACAGAGATACCTGTGCTAGCAAGAACTGTAGGAATTCAGCTATAGCTGAGAGAGCTGGAGAGGTGTGGGAGTCACCCACCCCAGGAGATAAGACATAAGCCAGTGCTGCTCCCAAAAAAGCCTCACTGTGCTCGCAGGAAAATGTGCTCCAAGGAAGGAGCTCTGCTTCAAGCACAACACCCTACAAAGAGCATCTTTTGCCTTGACAGGCAAGTGCAGCCAGTGCTGCACTGCACTCCCTGATTCCTGACCTGTATTCCCTCAGGATCTTCCACTTGGCCCTGTTGAACTTCAGGAGGTTTGCACAGAGCCACCTCTCCAGGCTGTCAAGGTTCCCCTGGCTGGCATCCCTGCCCTCCAGCACATCAACCAAACCACACAGCTTGGTGTCATTGGCAAACTTGCTGAGGGTGCCCTTGGTCCCACTCTCCATGTCACTGACAAAAATATTAAAAATTGCTGACCCTAATACTGATCTCTGGGAACACCACTTGCCATTGGTTTCTATTTGCACATCAAACCACTGTCACAACTCTTTGAGTGCGACTATCCATCCATTCTTCATTCACTGAATGCTCCACCCAGTGCCCCATCAGATGCATGTCTCTCCAGTTTAGAGACAAGGATGATGTGTGGGACAGTGTCAAATGATTTGCACAAGTCCAGGTAGATGATGTCAGCTGTTCTTCCCTCATCCACCACCGCTCTAACCCTGTCATACAGGTTCACCAACTTTTTCAGGCAAGACTTGCCCTTAGTGAAGCCGTGTTTGCTGTCATCAATCACCTCTTTATTTTCCGTGTGCCTCAACATAGCTTCCAGGAGAATCTGCTCTATGACCTTGCCAGGCTCTGAGGAGAGTTATGATTTCATAGTTGACATGAAAACAAGGAAGCATGGTTTAATTTCTACTTATGTCCCTGAGTAATAAAATAAAGACATCAATGCTGTAGGTGATGGGAATTTAAAAAAAAACAAACCCAAATACTTTTGCCTGCCAATGTGCTCAGAAACACAGAACTTCCCTTACAGCATTTAAAATAGATCCAGAATGTAAGCTTAGCCCCACCAATTTAATGGTATGCTTGCAGAGTACTCCTTATCTATGCTTGCAGAGTACCAAATGTATGTATAAATAA
The DNA here is from genome assembly GCA_037013685.1 of Acridotheres tristis. NCBI lineage: Eukaryota > Metazoa > Chordata > Aves > Passeriformes > Sturnidae > Acridotheres > Acridotheres tristis. The sequence continues at coordinate 102,315,882 of CM072884.1, forward strand.
ATACATATTACTATAAAAATTAATATCAACCTTGTTTTTTTAAAACTTGGCATATATATTACCTGTAAATTGAAAAAAAGTTATTAAGCAAAAAAGGCGATGCTTAAAGAAGTTTGTGTTACCTTTATGATATCTGAAGTCCCAAGACAGGTTTGCTCAGAATGTCCTTTAACTACTCATTTATATGATGTCTGTGACAGTAAATGGACAAGAGGAGGACCAGAATCTTTCATCATGCCTGAGTAAAGCAATATTTTACTGAGCTTGTTTTGTGCCATCTACAGTTGAAAAAGCACTGAGATTGCTTTGTACCATTTTGTAGAAATAAATGGAGAGCCTAAAAGATATCTTACACCAAAGAGTCCTCCCAGAAATGTGAGTTTGTATCCAAAATTAAGTGTGGAACAAGAGCACTAGTTAGATTTCTGTTCCAGAAGGACAGAAACAACAGAATTGTAGGTGACTTCACGGAGCAGATCTCCATGGTTCTCACCTGGAGTGATGTGGAAGGAGTGGCAAGCACAGAAAAAGTCAGGGGAGAGCTCTCCTGTTGAGCAGCGAGCAGGACTATAGTTTGCAGTTACTGCTTTTGTTTTTTCTACTCTGTTTGCCTGATGTTTGCACAGTTAGTTTCCTAAACAAGCCTTCACTTTTAGGACCAGGGATCAGTTTCCTCAAAGGAAACAGACACTGAGAATCTTGTGGCCTACTGAGTCAAGAATCCAGTACTTAAAAAATGGGCCAAAACCTTAGAGGTTATATTTCAATCATGGTAGCTGGATAATCTGGGGAATGTGTTTGTGCTACTGTGTTACAAAAGCAGATGAAAAACAGTTAAAATTCAGACTGCGTTGCTTCACACTGCTTTCAGTTTCCTGGAAATGAAAGGAGTCATCTGAATATGTTTGACCACCCAAGGAACTAAGTTCTCCCTTTACTTTGGTTCTTGGTGTGCCCTCCTTTGGACATAGCTGACTGTGGCTTTGGAGAGAATTTCACAGGTCCCAGCTGACTCATCCACTGTTTGGCTGAGGCTGATCAGCTTTTTCTGCCACTGTTTTTTATTTCTTCTTGTGCTAGTTCTGTCTCTAAATGTTCAAAGAACATGGCCCATTACACTTGATTACTAAGAACATCTTGCAGTCTCCTTTCAGAAGAAAGCAATGAAAGTTTTACCTTACCAAGCAAGAGCAGGAAATGAAAGGCTGTTAAAAATTAGAGAAAGAAAAAAGACAGGAAAAACTGACTCAGTAACATAAGTGCTGCATAAAATAGCAAGAACACTGCAATGTCATTTGAAGTTGTGATTTAGACAAACATGAAGCATTTGCATTTTCAGTCTCAAACATGCAATTTCTTAATCACAGTTTTTTATGTGATTACAGCTGCAAAACCCCCAGAGGCTCTTTTTTTTTTTTTTTTTAGTTTTAATTATTTTCTTTGCATTTTTTCAGCTAGATACAAATAGATTTGGGGGGAATTTTAAAGATGAGAATTTGTGTTTGGCTTTGATTACTAAAATTTTAAATTTGATGCTTTTCAAGGGTTTGTTAGATAAGAATGCAAAGTTTCCTGATGAAATGTATTTTCAGTCAGTTTTTTTTACTTGGAAGAAAGTAATCCAAATTTTTTAGTCAGTTTTATCAAGAGGAGAGATTGTTTATGATTTCCTGTTCAGCAGTGGAATCTACGTAAATATTATACATTTTCATTTTCTCTGTATGTTCCTAATTGTGCTTTCCACTACTAGTTTCTTTGTATCTCGTTCCTCCTCATAAAGTACTAGATAGGTACCGATATGCTTTTTTCCCCAAGTCAAATTGTTAAATCCCTCAGCAATTAAATAAGATTTCACTCATTTCAGTGTGGAGACTGTTCTGAGTGGAAGGGTGATAAATGAAATAAGTGGAGCAGCCATGGAGTATTTATGACTGACTGCTGGCTAGAAAACAAGAGGGACAGCATTTGCATTCTGCCCAGCTCCCCAAACCCAAAGACATCTTGGTTGCAAAGTCTGCATCTACATTACTATTTTAACTTGGATCTGGAGTCTGCTTCTGAAACAAATCTGATCAAGTCTATTTAGTGCACAAATTTAAAAGCAGGTTCAGAGAAATGGGTTCATTTCAGACAAAACAGGCCAGATGGTGAACTTGTGTGCTCCTTCTACTAACAACACCCAGTCTGTGGGCATTGGTTACAGATATTCTGAAGCAGAAGTCCCAGAACAACTATAGTGTGGATGTTGGATCCTCAGCATTGTGTCTCTTACCATGGTTATTTCTTGCATCTTACAACTGCAGATTCAGCCAAAGTCAATACTCAATGTTCAACAACTTGGTGGGAATCAGAAAGATAGAAATCCTCAATTATATACATACACACACACAGACACAGACACAGACACACTTTTTATTATCAAAGTAGACTTATATTTTAAATCTGGAATTTGGCTAATGGGCATCATTTTGCCACAGAAATGAAACCAGATGAATGAAAGGGAGTGAAAGAAGTTCCACTGTTGGATCCCAGAAACCTGGGGATTTTGAGCTTTCTGTGCTTTCTGACACTGACCCCCTGGAGAACACTGCTTTTGACCTGAGGCCTTGGAGAAGGCTTCTAAATATGAGTGATAAAGTAAAAATCACGAGTGGGTAGTGAATTAAAAGTGTGTGCTTTCACATGGTGATGGATTTTAAATTTGAGGTTTTTATAGTATAATAATAGCTATAGGACAATATTGAGAATTTTGAGTGTTGTCTCTTTCTTGTTCATCTTCTTTCTACTTGTTTCTTCTTCGTGGTTTTCAGATAGTAGTTTTTGGATGGTCAGTTAGTGTCACTCTAAGGGTCATGGCAATCTAGTTATTGGGTCAAAAGTATAAATAATATAGATGTTAACTCTCTATTGGATTGTTTCGCTTTAAAAGATCTTGTAGCAGTTGCATCTCAGGCCATTTTTCCTCTCTTCTAGCAGGTAGCTGGAAGTGCTGTTGTACACTGTACTTTCGGATAAGATACAATAAACATCCAAGCCCAAACACGAGAAAAACCGTTTCAATTGTGTTTTTGTTAATCCTGGCTCTCTGAGTGAAGGCAGACGAGACTGAGACAAATCACTAATTAGGGGGTGCAAAGGCCCCGCACCGCTGCCACATTCCACCTGAAAGACTGGTGCTGTAGAAATAAGAATATAATCCAGAAAAAGGATAATTTGAGCTCTTACTAATTTAAAGTCAATGATGGTGAATACTGTCCAAATTGTGCTCGTACAAAATCACCACATTGTACAAGCACAATTTCACCTCCTGAGAAAATTTTATTCTATTTGACTGTTTTTTAACCTTCTACAGATGAATTTTTCTAGTATTACACTGTTAGAAACCTTGCTCCAAAGGTTAATTCTAGCTTCACTTTCCAGACTTACATCTCATGTTCAAATGAATTATAATTCAAGTTCCTTGATTTAAACAAATCCTTTCAGTAGCTCTTCATCTCTTGAAATGTATTCTACCTGTAGAGAACAGACATAGTGTTGCAATTTTAAGGACAGGGCTGGGATAATTGTACACAGAGTAAAGTTTGGACAGCTCCTCATGGCTTAGCCATGAAAGCATCCAAGATATTTTCTGGGCTGTCCTGCCACAATCAAAGACAGAAGCCCCACCACTGGGGTTGCTGGTGGTTTGAACTGTAAAAAAAGTATGTCAGCATTTTACTCAGGATAAAGCAAACGTGCTAAAAGCTTGCACTAATAAACAGGAAACATATGTTTGCCTAAAGCAAACACAATTTTTGCTCATGCAAAAGTCATGAGTATGTGCAACGAGTCTCTGAGATTTTTGAACAGTTTTTAATATGAGAGGAAGCAGCTAGTAATAGACTTTGACAATGCTGAGAAGAGGAAATGAGAAGAGTCCATAATCTTTAGAACTATCACTCTTCAAGTACCTTAAAAGAGAAGAAATGGGAATTGGCTATAACCTGGTCTTGTGTGTTAGCACAGGTACAATTGCAGGCAATATTATTAGCATACAAATTGATACTGTGCAAAAACACTCTTTTGTTTGGAGGTAATGGCCACAACACTACAAAAAAGGGGAAGCTTATGTTCTAATGTAGCAGAAGAAGCAAATAAGCAATTTACACTGTACAAACTTGCTGTTCCAGAAATGTGACTGGAAAAATAATCAATTTGCAAGCAATCTTTATGTTGATTTGGGAAATTTTGGAATACAATTGCTTTGTTCATCAGTCCAATGCTCTTTTCTCTTAAGGCACTTGTTCCTTTTGAAGGGTCAGATTTTGACACACTGGCAGAAATGAGAGTATAAGAGGATCAGGATCTAAATTCTGTAATGAAAATTTAGTTTTTATTATTTTCAATGGCAAAACATTAAGATGTATATCCATGTCATAAGGAACATATGCAGGTCCTCATTTCACTGTTGTATAACCAGAGAAACACCCTCACCCAACAACAACATGTCATATTACTCATCCAAAAGGCAGAACCTTAAGAAAACAAAGTCCTAATTCAGCAGTTGAGAGCTCTGAGTGTATCTCTGAGCACTGAATTAATCTTTATTAACCCACTAGGGGAGGATGTGTAGGACTTTTCAAAGGCTTAAACACTGGGCATGAGTCTAAATGTCTTGTAGAACACAACCTAAATGGATGCCTAAATGAGGCAGTGCTTCTTGATCAAAATAATTTTGGTGTGAGATAGATGTTTCCACAGTTAAGCAAAGCATGGCACTGTGCCTCTGCTGGAACTTTACAGTGCAAAGAGAGTACTGCTTTGGGGTGTTTATGAAAAACAGTAGTGCAAGCTCTATTAGGCATCCAGTTAGAGGTAAAAACATAAACTCTGTGTGAAGATTATCTGGGTAATTAAACTACTAAGTAAGGATTATGTCAGATGGGGGGAGGATATTGTTATTAATAATTATATTAAATTTTGACAGCAGAAGGCAGACAAGTGTCTTTATTTCCCTCCAGATGATTATCTCTTGATAAATAGAATTCCCCTCAGTGGTCTTATTGTAATTTCAGAACAGGCATATTATGAACAATACTGTGATGTTCCATATTGGAAAAGATAGACGTTAGCAGGCTGAACAGGGACACCAGCAGAGCTGCACAAATCCCGTGGATCAGTGCTACCATTTGGACTGTTAACCAGGACTTTCCCATTGCCTTTTTGCCTTTGAAATGTGAACTTCCAGTGTTCGTTTTCAATGTATATTCTGGTGAGTAAGCTTTCCTGAAAATTTAGCTAAGTTTAAGGAACTAAAATTACTATGAAGCTAAGAATGGCCACCTTTTCCTCATGATCACCCATCTCTGGTGGCCCACACTGCTCTTTCTTTAAAAAGAGCAGTAAATTGGGCTCCCCAGGACAACCAGGAGGTCCATGAAGCAGTGTGCAGCTGTGTAGGGTACAGATTCCAGGGAAAAGAGTCTGTCCCATTATCTACATCTGAGGAGGCAGAGCAGACTTTTCTAGCCTGACCAGGAGCACATCTCCACAGCCCTCTCCTGTTGGACACCTGACCTTGTAGCTGGGAAGATCCTGGAGAATGGAGAAATATTGCAGGGGGTAGAGACAGGAGGAGGTTTCTTGCAGGACACAGGAGTGTTCAGAGAAAGGCACCTGCTTCTCCCAAAGCCATGCTGTAGTTTCAGAGAGGCAGCACAGATTCTATGGCACAGCCATTTCTCACTCCCCATCCTGGCTGCAGGGAGCTAGTTGAATTTTGTGTGGGTCTGGGTCTTCAAAGAGACAGGAGCATTTGTTGATTGCTGTAAAGTTGTTTATTGAATGAATGAATCAGTCTTGAAGGCAAAGAGTTCAGAGTATTAAAATCCATGCTAAAGCTTTATGGCATAGAGTCCTGAGCTGCTTCTTCTTCTACTTCTTCTTCTTCTTCTTCTTCTTCTTCTTCTTCTTCTTCTTCTTCTTCTTCTTCTTCTTCTTCTTCCACCTCAGTACAGGGGATTTTATTACTAAATCATCCAATCCGCTAAAAACACAATTCTAAAACATTCTTCCTACACTTATCAGAGCAAAATTATACAGTACAAAAGTAGTGTCAGTCCTTACACATAATTTACACATATAGTTCTATCTATTCATGTAAATGGTTCTATCTATTTTATCTAGAAATGCAAGCAATGTTCTGCTATGTTTTCATTATGTCTGGAGCTAAGTTACTGAACTTTAAACTAGGCTTTAGGGCTTTTTACTGTCTTAAGGCACTTAAAGTATACTCCTACTTACTTAAAACTAAAACACTTCTACGTCATATCTGTGTGGCTTGATATATTTTAATTTCTCTAAAGGCTTTAATTCAATCCCTGCATTCTTTTCTCTCTCTGAGGGACTCAGAGAGGCTTCTACTTTATACACTACAAGAGGACCTACTCTGGGAAGTCTCCTTTCTGACTGAGCACTGGGACTGCCAAGTTGTAGCAGTACAGATACCAGCAGGTACATTGCTGTGCAGAGCTTGGGGTGTGACATGTTCTGCTCAGCCGGGCATTTAATCCTGATATAAAGGACACATTGTTTGCTTGTTTGTTTGTTTGTAAGAATATTGCAGACATCAATTTTTCTCTCCACTAAACAGAGAAAAACAACCCCCAAAACATTATAATGACATAGATGAATCTGCTCTTGTGTTATTGGCATGATGTATCAATACAGGGATCTGGACTACTTTCTTCCATGTTTAGTTAGTATGGGTATGCAGCTTTACACATATACAAAAAATAAATCCGAAAAAATTTGTTACTAGTTTAGTTTTATTTTATACAGAAAGACAAGAGGTATGCTTTCTCTGCAATAGTTACATTTCAGCTACTTGAAGCCAGCTGAGCACCAGCTGTGTGCCCACAGCCTCTCAAGGGTGTGATTATTTAATGATAAAACTAATTTTCCTCAGTGCTCATGATTAACATTGCAAAAATTATTTTAACATAAACTGAAGTGGTGAATTTTTGAGCTGTCAGAAGGCAGGGTTGGTTACTCAGAATATTGAGCAGCCTTTTCAGAGGAACTGTGGAAAGTCCCATAAAATAACACTACCTGTCAAAATCTAGGCTGAAGTCTAGAGTCCAATTTATCTTTGAGTGGCAAATAGTCTGCCCAGCTGAAAAAGAAAAAATTCTACTATGCCACTAGCATCATAATGTTTAGTTGTATTTTCTTTAAAGACAACAGCTATTCCAGGTCAAATGGGATTTATAAGCAGTATATTTGGCATCCTCTGATGCCAAGACACTGAAAAGGGGAAAACTTTCTCTTCAGTCAGGTTGAGAATGAGCCAGACGTGGTCCTTTGGATCAAATAATCATAGAATCATTTGTGTTGGAAGAGACCCATAAGCTCATGGAGTCCAACTGTGCATGAAGATGAAGGCTGAGGGATGTGGTGGACCCTGAATAGGACCTCAGAAAATGGAACAAAATTTTGAGGCACACAAAAAAGCCATTGTGATGATTCTTATGAGATATAAGGTACCCTCATTTTAAGGAAAGCATTTGCATAAATCACGAACTTTATACTTTCCCTCCTTTTCCAAGTGAATGCATTGCCACCATTAAAAAGGCTATCATTCTCTCTTCAGTATTTTGAAAGGCAAAGGAATGGATGACATCTAATTTCATATTCTTCTCCTGTCAAACTAGGTGTTATACACTAAAAAGGAGAAAAAAATACGTTTTTAACTTTGTGAAGTAAATTGTTTTTAAAGTAGATCCAAAAAGTGCTTTTAGGTGGGACCTTTCCAAAAATGGAAAACTAAAAAAGTTTCATTTTTGTTGCATCCAGTACTTTTAGATCTTGATACGTTATTGTTTTTTGCATTTCTCTACATTTTAAAAACTGTTCTTAATTTCCCTTTTAGTTTTAATTTCTGGCAGCAGTTGCCAAATTTAAAAAGAGGAAATCTAGTTTAAAGCATATTTTGGTTTACAAATGAAATATTTTTGTCTTATTAAAGTAAAACATTTGATTTTGAAACATTTACATTTTTCATATTAAAATACATTTTTTATTTATGCCTCTCTAAAAGTTTAATATTTGGATGAGATTATTAGTGGTTAGAAAAAGAACCCAAACCCTCTAATTTTTGTGTTCATTAGCAGAATCTACCACAGACCAATAGTTCCAATTGATGAAGATAACATAAGCCTGGAAAAACCACCATTAGTCATAAGCATGGGTTTTCTCTGAAGGATTTTAACCACTCTCTGTTTGGGAGACCTTGCCAGATGGCAGCTGATAACAGCGAAAATTTTTGACAAAGTGGTATCAGCATTTGCTGTCTGATAGTTACCCAAAAATTGCAAAATTTCTATATTTTTAGGTGTACTGCACTGAAAGAAGAAGCCATCTTAAAATTAAAACCAGGGGATAGAGTATGGATTATAAAGACTATATCTGAGGGTTATTATTACTATGAGTTATTATGTAAATGATTCCCCTTGCTCACAAATACACACATGCTTTTTTTCATCCTGATTTAAAACTTAATTGCAGTCCTTGACAGATTGCCATTGAATTTTTTCTCATAGAATGAATTAAAATATTGAAAGTAGAAAAGGATAGAATGGAACATTATGTCCTATTATACTAATCAAATGTACTAAAACTAACCCCTCCACCCCAAAACCACCTCCTGCTGCCATCCACTGCATCAAGATGGGTTATGAATGAATAAATCCATTTGGCACTTTACAAAATGAGGTCATGATAAGTGCATGAAAAAAATGAAATCAAAGCCCTTTATAGCTGGCAGGGTTTTGTCTTTGTAGCAATGAGTTTAAATCAGGGCAGCAAGATCATCAAAGTGCTTACAATTCCTTGCAAGAGAAAATTATAATTTTCTGTTTCTTGACTGTCCTTTGTAGCTGTTGTGCGTTTGTTAAAATACTTCACCTTTTCCCACAGAATGTTGCAGAGCCAACAGCAGGAGTTGACTGGAAAAAGAGACCTATCGTTTTTCAGGAGGGTAGGTCCAAGGAAAGCTGCAGAAGAGGATGCACTGCATGTCATTGCAAAGGCAGGAAATCCCTCTGTGCCCCATGGTCAAAGGACAGGGCAGCAGGAGGCAAAATGGAGCAGCATCCACCCCTGACATGGAGCACCCGTGATCAGGACCTCTGTAAGACTTGCTTCCCCTCCACAGCCTTTCTTATGGGCTCCCTTCTGCAGTTTTATTTAACTCAGGCTGTAACAAGAGGATGCTGGCAAAGGTCCTTTACTACTGAGAAATAACCAGGCAGTGGGAATACAACTCACCCTCTTCAGAGGGGCTGTTTTTATGTACTGTAGCAATTTAATTACTGTGACAGTTAGTCAATGCAATAGAGCCCTTGTGTAAATGAGGAGGAGCTCTTTTTCCTTTACAAATTAACTTTGAAGTATTTATCCTCATTTAGGGATGAATGAACTTGAACAACCTCAAGCTGTTCGTGCACTGAGTTTTTTGGGAGATGAGTTCCAATCCAGTTCTGAGTACTGTCTTGGTTTAGTAGGCATATTAAACCATCAAATAAATAAATAAATAAATAAATAATTGACTTTGGCTTTGAATTGGTTGGAAAGGATTCCCCTGCACACATCTGGGTATGCTTCACATTTATATGTTTTTTGATATACACTTCTCAATAACATTTGGTACATTTTGTAGACAGTGGCTTCCTGTACAATTCCCCTCCTAAATGTTTATACTTTAAACAGTTCCAGATTTCTGAAAGGTCTACCAGGATCTCATCTCTATTTCCTTTCACTTTCCTTTGCACAATAATAGAAAGACATATTTAGCACACTGATCTTTGCATCATACAGCATTTGCTTAGGTCAGTGGTTTCTTATGGTATCACATCCTGGAGCTGCTCCTCTATGCTCAGTACAGTTTAGTGCTCTGTCAACTTTCAAACGATTTGAAAATGCACTTCAGATGTGATAACTAATTTTGCATAAAGAAAAGACATGATCTAATGTACCAACCTGAAAGGATCTTGTGAAGAATAATTTCAGACGTTTGCATATATTGAAGCGTTAAGAAAGATGTTCTTCAGCCATTTAATATGCATACACATTTTCAAGACTGGTTTCTAAAAATGTGACTACTCAACACATTATATCCTCTCAACTTGTAGTCTGAGTAATTCAGGTATGATTCTATTTCAGGTAGCAATGAAAGGAAGAAAAATGTTAATAGAGGTAAAGAGAACAGAGGTAACTCTCTCCTCATAGTGATGCACTTTTAACTGTGGTAAGAAGAGAAGTGCTGGCCTGGCATTTAAATATTAAAATTTAACTTTGTATTTAGAATTTGCCAAGAGAATTTTAATTATGGCAAAGATTGATTTTTTTCTTACTAATGATTTGAGAAACTGGAATTTTTTTTGCCACTGCTTGTCATCTAAGATGATGGAATGGGGTTCAGTTGCCTTAACACAGAACATTTTTACTAATTTAGATCTTCAAGAGGTGCTCCCACCTGCCTCTACCAAAAGGATGCAAGTTCCTCCTGGGTCCCAGGTAATATCTGCCAACATTCATGGATGCCTCAGATAGCTGGGGGGATCCAGAATGGCACTGGGTCTTTGTGCTGAGGCAGTTGAAACCCATTTTAGCTGCTTTTAAAATTCTAATATGGAGTTACTTTTACATATTTGCAAAAGTTATTGATTTTTCCAGAGTGGTTCAATATGGGCATTCAGTTTATTGCTTTATATCTGGAAACTGTTACTTGTGACTTGTAACTGACCTCCTATATTAATATTTTCCCTGCTTAATAATTTGACATTAAACATTATTAAATTCACTGTAACCCAGAAGTAACTTGCAATTTTGGGGTTTTGGTTAAAGAATTATCCAACCAGGACTCAAAAACTACATAAGGTGTTCTTTGGTGCTTTGTTATAAATTCCCGTTTTTCAACCATGTAAGTGGTTATATTGATTATTTCCCAATAACCTATCTAAATATATATATAATTTTTAAAAATCATAAACAATAAACATGATTTAAACTAATATTCAGGTTCCACTGTGCTGGCCGTTTGAGAATCATGACACTAGAATTAGTAAAAATATAAAATTAAAAGTTTGCAGTTGACATGGTTTTTAGCTAGCTTAAGCTAGATACTGACTTTTTGCAAGTTTTTGCATTAATGAAATTAAAATGCCTCATCTGTATGGGAAACAAACTTGGGAAGAATTGCGAACACAGTAAAATGAAAATTCTCTTTTGAGAATTTTGTGCTCAGACAGTATGGAGATGGGTAGCAGCATAAAATCTTAAAACAAATTTGAACAAATGTTCAAATATTCCCCCAGCACACATTTACAATATTTGCAGCTAGTCATCCATTTCCTACCGAATGCTGTGTTCTGGAAACCAAGCAAAAAAACAATAGTAGAGAGGCTAATTAATCATAAATGAGTCTCATACTAGAGGATTTTTATTAGCCCTAAAAGACCTCAGTAACAGCTCACCCTATGTATACAATAAGAATATGAAATGTTTATGGATTTACTCAGCTTTTTTATTGATTTGCTGTTTTATACTACAGGAAAGACAGAGTGTGACCTTCTCAGAGGCCCCTTACATACATTGACCCAAAACATAAGCTTCTAAAGAGATTTTATTTTGGTAGACAACACCATTTTCATTTTGTTTCTTGTAAAGTGAATACTATGCAGATATACTGTATTTTATTAAAATATTAGTGAAACACAAAAGTAGTTATTGATGGGCATAAGGGAATTATTTTTTATATTTCCATGTAATGGTCTTGGATAGTAGCTTGCTTGACTATTACATGCAGATTGAACTGCACAGAAACCTAGTCTTGGCACTTAGTGTACTACTAATGTCTAATTATGAAATGATTTGGTTTTTTGAAGAGGTTATAAATGCACATGTGTAGACCTGCAAAGAATTCTGTACTGGCTTGCAGTTTTCCTGTCCTTGAAGAATTGGTGTATAAGAGTACCTGAAGCGTCTGAACATTTGAAACCTTGGTTATGGTATTTAAGTTATGTAGGAAAGCAAAATAGACATGGAGATCATCTCTCTCCTGTGAGAGCAATTTATATGACAATAAGCAGGATGCAGAAGTAAACCAACTTGGATTTTCAGGTTGTTTGAGAATTGCTTCAAGAAATAACTCAGCTCAGGAGTATTTAGTAAGCAAATGTTACACTACCTGAACCGGAATGGTTTAATGCTGGTCCATATTTTGATTATTAGGAAGGATCAGTTTGCACTGTTTTATGCAGTGCTGTGTTCTTTCCAAGGCACATTTACTGGTATTTCTCCTGTTTTGGGTGTGAAAGTAAGAGCTAAACAATTAGGCTTGTGGAATAAGCCCATGAAGGATCAAAACCAGGTGATGAGTCAGGAAAATTAAGCAAAAAAGGTGGCTGAGGAGTTAGTTCCATGTTTTAGATGCTCTTTATTTTGCTCATTGCTCTGTTAATTTGTTTGGTGATTTAACCATTATTTTATTTTAAATTTTCCAAACAATCTAAGAAGGAAAGTCTGTGGCACAGTGTTGATAAAAGGGTATTTTTGGGTAGGTTAAGTTAATTTACATGGAAAAATGCTTCCATTTATAGTGCAAATTAGAAAGAATGTAGTGGAAAAAAATTACTCCTGTTAAAAGCTAATTATAAATGAGCTTCAGTGGAAAATTTATATGCTCATTTGAGAAGGATCTCTGGCTTTTGCCTTGGAGTGCTGAATGATGATTAGAATAAAAGATATTCCTGCAGTGGGGCCAAATGCACTGTAAGGGTTATACTGCACAAGCCCCAGGTTTCCATAGTGTGGAACCCTTAAGCATCAACTCATATTTTCCTGTTAGGACTGACTAATGTTCTTCTACGTGTGGCAAAAATACAGTCAAAATATATTCCTCCTGGAAGCAAATGAGCAGAAGCCACCACTAAAGTTATGTGTGTGTGTATATAAACATTGTAGTTCTTTGCTATGATTGTATATATATCATGCTATTTTTTTAAGACTCCCCACCCCTAAACTATTTAGGATTCATTACAGTATAACATGAGGTTTAGCCTATGCAAAATGGTTTCCTGCTGAGTAACAAAGAAGAGTTATGAAGAAATAACTGAAAAAATAAACTTAGTAAACTATCCATAGTTTATTATGCATAGCTTGGATCATAAAAAATTTAGCAGACTAGAGCAGAGCTGCCCCAGCTCCTGCACTATGGAGCTAAATTCTGTCACACAATATGTGGGCTGAGTGTCCAAGTAAATGAGTATGGAAGTAGTGTTAAATCTCTCAAACCTTATCTGAGTTTCTGGAAGCAGAACAAAAAATTTTTATAGTATTTTACATTATGTAAGATAATTTAAAAAATGTTTTACGTAATTGACCCTGGACACACTTCTGTCTTGTGTTTCCTGGATGACTTTGAAGATGATCCCTACATGCTCTTTGTTTTCCAGTGTCATGATGAAAATGGTAATGTCATAATTATGAAATTATTTGTTTTTTTGAAGAGGTATGAAAGAGTGATCCCTCTGGAGGCTATGGTGTTTTGTAATCACTGGAATCATTAAACCCATTCCTGACCATCAGCTTTTCAAGGTGGAATAACTGGTTGTGTAATTTTAACAAAATTCTTTTTACAGGGCTCAAAAGATCATGGAAATGCAAGCACAGAAGGAAGCAAGCAGATTGAAGACCTCCTCCATCTTGAGCAGGAATTAGGGCTGGAGATCTTTTTAGAAATGACTGATTCATAAGCATTAAGCATAAGAAGTAGATATTACATAGTATGTCTGCATTATGTAGTGCTTTGCCTGAAATGTTATTCCTCACAGAAGGTGTTATATTTATTACCACTTTTAATGGTGGCAAAGCTCATTTTCCCAGAATTTTGGACCTAGTTCTTCCTTTGGTGCAATCTATTTCCTTTATACAATCCCAAGGATGTTTCTTTTCTTCTTTTCTCTCCCCATGATTTGCTCCTACTGGAGGATGCTAGTGCTTAGCCTCCTAGAAGTCTTTCTTAGATTCACACCACAAAATATTCTATAGTTTGATTTTAAACAAGAGCAGATAAATTTCAGATGTGGTGTAGGGGTAGTGCACTTTCTCTGGCTGCCACTTCAAATGTTCCTGAGCATCCTGCTGTGCCTTGATTTCCTCATCCATAAAATAAAGATAAAAATAACAGCCTTTGGCTTAATTTTTTAAAATAAAAAAATCTCTAAAATCTGTTGTGGAAGACTGAGATACATATGCTTGAAGTTCATTACTATACTCCCCACATGTATGTGATGCATGATACCTCCCTCCCCTCACTCCCCTCCCATTCCCCCTGTATTCCATGCTTAGATTTTGTCTGTGCCCTCCTGTTTCACCTCTTTTCTAGCTCTTGTACATATCTGACCCATCCTTTGTTCTTAGGGTCTGAGCTGCTGCACTTTTCCCATGATGAATCTCTCCCTATATTACCTGAAATCATGATTAATTGCAACAAAATTCTTGTTTCTCTGCTTCTAGTGTTTGCAGAGTTTCTTGGATAAGAATCCTCAGCAGAGCTAATTAATGCAGCCTATAATGGTGTATTTATACATGCAAGTGATCTGGAAAATGTTAAATAAGTGGTTAACATTGCATACTACAATGGGATTGCTCAAAGTTCATGAAGTTAAACCTATACAGAATGTTGGAGCATCTGAGGCCATTGATTTAAATCAGCACACATTCATTTGGGAGGTGGCAAAACTCTCTTGAGCTGGATGCTGTGTTAACCTTGCATTTTCTTTAATTTTTTTTTTCATGTGGTGGCTCTTGACTCTCTGAACAGTTCAGGAGAGGAAGACATTCCCTCTTGTCTGGAATACTGTTAGCAAATGTGCCAAGATTGATAATTCAGACATTAGTATTGGTAATAAAATAGTTAAGGGATAAACTAGAGGGAAGAAAAGGAGCAATATAGATGATGGCAATACAGATGATCTCTAACAGGTTGACTAAAATAAGATGTGCCTAGGCTCTATGCCTTTTCTAACCTTGATGGTCTTTAAATGTCTCTGTGTCAGCTCTGAAGTCAATTGTCCTGGAAGAGGGAACAGACTCTGGTGACAGTGGGAGTTTGCTGCTGCACACTCACTCAGGACAGCTCATTGTCTGCTGACAGCTTGTTTCACATGTGGTTTATAAATGACCCCTCAAAGGCCTGATGTTTGGAAATCCAGTTGGAAATTAATGTTTCATCCAAAACCCTAAACCAGATGGTACTTGGCCAGTACTGTTTGGAGCATTTCAGTGTGTAAATAGCTGGCCAGTTTCTTTTGCTGAGGGTCCTCTTCTGATTCAATAAGCTATAATCCTCTTTTTAATGTTTGAACAAATCATTCACCAAAGTCATGGCGGAAGGCTGTGATTAAATGTGCAGTTCTGTACAGCTCCTAGAATTCCTAAAATACCTGGCTGAAGCTAGAGTCTGATACACACCACAAGCTGTGGGAAACAAAAATGTATTTTTCAGTCTCGGTGACAGGAACCAAATTAGAGCTCAGAAGCCAAACACCTTTGCTGGAATTAGTCTGATACCTGCTGATGCCAGTAATTGCAGCTACTCTGTTAAAATAAGCCAAAATGATCATTGTCATTGGCAATCTGCTCTGAGATAGCAGCTATTGCAAGCAAAGGGCTTGATACCAAGGTAGCATGTGCTGATATCACAAGATGACATGCACAATTTATCTGGAGGCTTCAAGCAGATATCAGACACCTGGCATGCCTTCCCCATGCTACATCTGCAGGAAGCCATTTCCTTGCTTTCTTTCTGTGATGGACTACTTCTTTATGGGTTTGGGCCATACTCTACATTATTTGGCTGTACAGCAGTTTGGATACCAGTGTTTTGCTCAAAAACATGGTTCCTTGCCAGATCTTTCACTTTAATTGTACACAATTTGTTTTAGGACAGAAAAACAGAGGGTTGAGCTGCCTTGAGCTGGCAATGCTGATAAAAATCTGGAAGAGTCTTTTACCTCATTAAAAAGGTCTTTGGAGACATGTTATTCTTATCTTAACAGTTAGATTTTGGATGGTATGTGCGCTTAAAAATAAATTCCTTTGGAATAATACAGAAGGTGATGGGATTTTTGGAGACAATGAATGCATTCTAGCTCTGTAATAATTTCAGTTTGCTCAAGGAACAAAGGCTAAAATAGGTAATACTTGGATTTTTCCAGCAGCACGTCTCATGCTGCAGCATGCCGGGAGGAAAAGAAAAGCCTACGCACAATTCACCAGATGTGCACAACTGTGTGTACAGAGAATAGATCTTCAAGACAGGCTGCAGCAATGTATTTTTCTTCATCCCTTACAATGTGCTTGAGGAGAGTGCCTTCTAGGCAGAACTCTGAGAAGGATGAATATATATTATCCTCAGCCTGAAAGGCTCCTGTGGCTGTGTTCACCCTCTGAGAGCTCCTGAGCTGAGCCCATGCTCAGTCCTGGATGTAATGGCACCCTGCTGGCTGCTTCCTCCAGAGGACATCTGTTTCTTGTGCCACTCATGGGATTTCTAAACAATGTAATTTGCCACTACGTAGCTGCTTAACTGCAAATAACCTAGTGTTAAATAGTTCTGATAATTTTTGATTTTGTTTGTGTGAGAGGGCAAAGGAGATTTTACAAGCACTGCTGGTATGAGGATTCACTTGTCTTTGAGGTACCACAGCTGTATCACTTACAACCATTAGGAACTGCAACCATGCTCTGGTAGCAGTCAATAAGATCAGAATAAGACCCGAATAAATACCTGTTGCCTTATCTTCTGATTTATTGCTTACTAGCATGATTGTGTTTTTTTAAAATTTATTCTAGAGATTATGGTCTGTCTAGACATTATTTTGTGTTAGTTCTTTTGTAAAACAGTGCATAGTGGGGAATTTAGTCTGGAAGAAATTTATTAAACATTGATAGAATGCAAATGGCACCTTTTTACTAACTGCCTTTCATTACTCAAGACAGAAATGCTACATTGTGTTGGTGTGTTTTAAAAGAAAAAAGAGGAGGTTTTTTACATGCCTGGTTTTTAAGATGTTTAATGTAGAATTTGAGTAGTGGTTCATATGGCATTAACTACTCTGAAATATATACTGTTACTCACTATTTGTCCTCTCTGATGTTAAAAGCTATGAATATATAGAGCAGTCAAGATGAATCCTACTTATTGCTCCCTTTCACATGTGCAAATCCATAGAGCTCAAGATCTGCTATGAGCAGCTGACAGCTGGTAAAAATAACTCTCAGTAAAGACTGTGTGTGCTTACCTGCCTGCAAAACTTGTGTAAAACTTCATGCTGAATCTTGTGATTCCACAAAGATATTTTTCAATAATGAAACAGAAGATGAAATGCTTGAAAAGAATCAGCTCTTGCTGACACAGAGCAGAGATGCATGCATTAGAATGGTAAAAAAAACCCAGTCCTAAGTCTTCAAGCTGACTAAAGTTATGAAAAATTTACCTAGCAGTGGGAATCCTGGATGTTTATAAAATACAGTAGTGACATTTTTAAGACTACTGTGAAATGTTACCTTCATGTAGAAAGAAGATATTTTATGCCCTGATTCTATTCACCTCTCTGCCCTTGTTTGTGGTTCAGTTTGTGGGGAACCAACAATCTGTGATACATCTGCAGGACACATTTTTTCTTCGTGTAGTCCCTACACAGCCCCACCTTTGCTGCAGTTTTATTGGGTAACATTTGGTTACACATTCATTTTGACAGATGCACTCCAAAATTCTGTTCAAAATTCAGCAACACAAAACCTCCTCATCCAAATTACAGAGCATTATTAGTGTTTATTATCTCAGGGCTTGCTAGAGAAACAAACACTACACTGAGCACTGGATTAATCAGTGTATAATCTCATGCAGAATTAGGCCTGGTAGTTATGGCTATAGTGTTGCCTATGAGTCAAAACACATCAAAGTAATCTTACAATAAAGTGGCCTCAGCCTTCAAAAGTGCTTTTATATATGGTTAGGGTAATCTACATCAGAGAATTTTATTCCCTTTTTGGGAAAGGTTTGTAAACAGAGCTGGAGGCAGTAGAGGGACTGTGCCAGAGGATGCTTAGCAAGTTGACCTGAGTGCCAGTTCTTGTTTGTTCCTGGTAAAAGCTTTCACTTTTTGGATTATCCCAGTGTCTGGGCAGAGGGGTGGATAAGCTGTCTGTGTGCTGGTTTGCTTGTAAGCTTCTTCCACTCCCACTATTGTATAACCATGCTAGGCCATGCTGACATCAAACACTTTTGATGGAATGAAATTTGTAAAGATGGTAGATTTAATTCTGGACATATAAATGAGATTTTTATGCATAGAGGGCATATGAAATGCATAAAAATGCATTTCAATGACTAAAAATCTCTGAGAATATGGTTTAGAATACTCACATGTGCCAGCCAGAGGAAAAGTGAATTTTGTATTAATTTTCATAGAAAATATGATAAGATGAAAATGGAAATCTGCATTGGCCTGCCAGCTTCCAGAGGCATTGAATTTTCTTGCCCTTTAGGAAATGTGTGGGAGAGAAGCATTTTTATGGATCTTACAGCACAGCACTTGGCACTTGTAATAAGGATGAAGTGGTTAAAGGTACACCAGCATTTAATGGAGTGACTGTTTCAACCAGCTCTGCTTCTGTATTTGAAGAATTCAGTGGTATCAAGGGAATCTCTCTGCCTTAAGCCCAGAGAAATTTTTTCCTGGGTCCTCTGTGCTAGAAGGCTTAAACGAGCAAGGAGTGACAGTGCTTTGCCCGCTTGAGCTTCTTAAGGTTTCATGGTTGCAGAGGCAAAGTGACTTACAGCTCTCCTACAGCCTTTAAACATTTGTATGCATATAAAATGTAGAGTGCTGAAGTGCTAAATTGGCTGAGCCCTAAGCCAGTTTGCCTCTACATGCATAATAGTTCAAGCAGTTGAACACAGTCAGAGGTTCCTGTTGAGGACAAAGTGCCTGTAAAACTTCTGTGGCTGGTAGATTTCCTGTGCTTTGCTTCAAGTCTTGCTGCCATGACTTATTTATGACATAAATGCAAAGCCACTGTGGCTTTACCAGGAGAGATAAACAATCTGCTGATTTGAAGGGTATTGTACATTTAGTTTGTTTTAGAACTTCTCTAGATATCTGCTATCTATATATCAATGTGGGTATCTAAATAACTTTGTGAGTCAGGAGACAGGGCTCCTTACAATTTGCTCTTGAAAGGTATGGCAATATTGAGCTTGCTGTGACTCGAAAAAGATGTGTTTTAAACAACTGGAGCTATGGCATAATTTTTTTTCTATCAGTTAGCTCAATATTTATTCACTCAGGAATTAACATAGGCAGCTTGGTAGCCAGAAGTGCAGAAGGAGGAAGATGGGCTTCCTGACCAGCAGAACGAATACTGAACAAGAGATTTGAAAGCAAAGGATAATATTTCTAAGCTTATTACCACCACCTTATGACCAACAAGAGTAAATGTGCAGCTAAAGCCCAGCTTACAACTCCTTTTCATACGCAAAGAAGAGTCACTCTCTGCTGGCACTGGCAATGCAGCAGCTATAGAGAGATTCGTCCAAGTGAGGGGCTTTGCTTCCTCATGTGTTTTGTTTTGTTTGTTTTTTGTTTTTTTTAGCTTATACAGAGTGAAGTTAAGTAATGAAATGTTAGGTTTATACAGATATTTCTCTGACAATGCTGATAAAAATGCTCAGATTTCTCCATATGAAAAGCCATCAAGAGATCTGGAAAAAACTAAGAAAGCAAGAAGAGTGACAAGTATTTTTTTTCCAAGCATGGAATGATGAGTCTACAGCTGCTTTTTAAGGTGTATTCTGCTGAATTATGAAACAAGATGGAGCTTATTCAGCTTTCTGACATAAAAACTGCATTGTATAGTTGACTCTATTCTTTTCTGCTATTCTTTCAGTTTTCACATTCAAAATCACACATGAAATAATTTCTAGGACTAAAATATATACTAGGGAATTCCCATTAGCCTCACAGGCATTTGGTCCTTGATATCACAAACTCAACCAGGCTGCCACCAATCCTGTCTTCTTTAATGAGCTCATCCATTACCATTGGATAATTCAACATGCAAGACAAATTTATTAAAAGTTCATCAGGTTTAGTTCTGGTGTTTAGTTCAGGTTTAGTTCTGTGTTTTTGCAATAGTTGACTAATATGTCTAAAAAAGCCAAGCACAGCAACTATCTCCAGTGTCCTTCAGGGATATAATATATAAACAGGAATTGTGCTCTCCTAAAAGTGTTAAAAATCAACATTTCCATTCACTGCTAAAATATGCAGCTCTTTAAAACAGGTGAATTTCAGAGGACAAGCTGGAGGCCAGCAGTGCTGCTGTGGAGTTCCAGGTGTACCATTACCAGATTTTGAGACCATATGCAAGTCATACATGGTCCCACTCACCCATTTTCCAACACCTTGGTCACAGAATTTTAGGCAAATGTAAATTAGTATTCATAGCAATACTTTTGCTTCACTTCATTTCAAACACAGGTGCTATTCTCGGCTTGTCAAAATACCAGTAAAATAAATGAAGCAGAACGAGGGAGAGTTTTAACACAGCTCAACTTCTTAAGTGTGGTTAACATATTCTTCAGATAAAAATGGTGCAAATAAGCAAATGGCCTTTCAATTAAGAAATACACTTGCTCTTTTAATTGTGCTAATTTGTTTCTAGCTAATATTGAGAGAAGACACGGCTGATGTCTTTATTATGAGTTTATGGTTAATAAATGAGGAATCCGTCTCAATTTATTAGCAGAATAATGAATATTGTTGGAAAAAGAGAGAGACAAATGCCAGCACCTCAGAAAAATATTAATGAGAATTATGATTCTGCAAGGCTCTATTTTTACTGTATGACTCTTTTGCCCCTACTGAAAAATTTAAGGTTTGCTTCAATTTTTAATACAACAGTTACAGAAGATGATATCTTATTTATTTTAATTCTTTATTTAGTTAGGTAAAATGTTCAAGATTATTATATTTCAATATTATTATATATTATTTGATTTCTGTGAAACATGGACAGTTCCTGAATGTCAAGGAACATAGCACCTTCTGAACCAGTAACCTGAATTTGTTACTCCTGAGTGTGAGTGAAAAATAAAGCAGAAGCTTAAATATTTAAGAATTTTAGACTATATTGTGTATCACAACATTTTTAAAGCTATAACTACTGCTAGAAAAATTTGTTCCTTGCATTGAAATGTGATTTTTTAAAATAGAAAATTATAAATATATCCAAAGGAAAGGCTGTAACTCCTTAGTATATGGCCAAAAGGAAATCAAATGAGTAGGTGCTTTAACAAAGAATAGGATGATTTTAACCTAATTAAAAAATCAGATAGCAGACATATCAGATCTTTACAGATAGTCTTAAACTCCACATCTCCTTGCCACACAAATACAACAGAACTGCAAATGGAGCAAGCACCTGACCTCTGTAATTTCTATAAAGTGACAAACAGAGTAGGGACTTCAGAATCCCTGATGAGATGGTGTTTTCAAAAGTGATGTCAAAGTAATCTTCCACCCTGCCCCTTAATGCAGTTAATAAGATACTAAAACTCTGCTGTAATACAAGTAACTAATTGTTCATCCTCTTCTATGCCAGACTGTTTTGACAGTGAATTCCTAGAAAGGAGACAAAATCTAACCTTCACTGGCAGAAAGAAATCTAACATGAATTAAAGTTTGTTAATACCCCTGTGACAGTTTCAGGACTGCTCTTTAGATGATTTACCTTTAAATGAGGTATAAAACTGTCTTCATTTAGATAAAGCTTAGTTATAATTATTTCTACTTGCCAGGTGGGATTCACCAAAATCTCTTGTCTTTGTATAGAAGATATTAGCAATATATGATGAAGCAAAGTAGGGCTTGCTGCTATATTGATGAGATAAATTTCTTTGTCTAGCTTATTTAGACTACAGTCTCAAACACACTGGTCACCCTCAGAGACATGGTCCTCGTTAAAAAAAGCATAAGGATGAATCTATGTATAAAATGATATGATTTTCTTTTCCCTCCAGCAAAATATTCATAATTAAGAGCAGTTGTTATTTAACATACTCTTAATGATAACGTTTTCCAAGATTTTCCACATTGCCAAAATGACACTGAAAGAGTGAACACTTGTTTCTCAACAAATTATAAACCCCAAGCCTTGTACTTACTGGGAAGATAAAACTTAATTATCAGGGTATTTTCCAGATAATTCTATGTTCCAATCTCATTTAGAGAGGGTACCAATTGTTATGACTTTAAAATTAATTTAAATAATGAAAAAAGCAGCTGTGGTTTAAATGAATTTTTTCTAGAAAAAACAAAATGAGGGATTGTGTTTTATCACATTCAGAAACTATTTTGAATATTCTGATTTCAGACAGACATCAAGAACTAGTGTGCAAAGATTAAATAAGAATGGGTCAGAGTGAGACAGATTTTGGATAAACAAAATCAATGTAGACTTTGGGCCAAAGAAGTTGAAATAAAAGGTAGAGAGAGGTTGCACACAATTGGAGGCACTAGTTAATACTAAGACTCTATCAAAAAAGAAATGGTAAATTAAGATTATCAGAGGGCAGAATTTATGGAGCTGCTCCAGAATATCACTGTGAAAACAAAACATCTCTTATGGATGTATGTCATTTATCCTCTCTCTACACACTGTAGATCCCCCATCCCTACCCTCAAATGTGAACGCTTCTGCCTTCTTGCAGTTCAACCAGTTCCCCTGTGTTGTCCCTTGCCTCTGCAGCCTCCTCTGCTCTTGAGTCACCATTTGGGAAAGGCCCCAAGGATGTCGGTGCTTCCAGGTTGGAACTGTGCTGCTCTGCTGTGTGTATTTGCTGGCTAGTGTGTATTTGCTAAGCTGCCACCAGGGCAAAGAAAATAGATAATTGTTGAATTTGGGTGGCAAAATTTGTGTTAGATGAGGCACCAATTTGTGCTGCTCTCTCTATTCAACTGTCTGTGCTCATGACAGTATTTCCTTTGAGACTATGCTTCTCTGGCAGATTTGTTGGAATTGGCTAATGACTTCAGCAGCTAAAGGGGAAAGATACTGAGAGGCTTACAGAGAAAAGGGCAGGCACATGGTATTTTCACTTCCCTGAGTAGCTTAGGGGAAAGAATAAAAGAATTTTAAAGAAATTTTGATATTCAGCATATGATTTACTGATTTTTCGTATCTTGAGGATAGCAATAGGGCAAAGCCTCGAGTATTCAGGAAACAGAGCCAGAAATAAATTTTTCTGTTCTCATCTGTGCCATTAGAAAAGAAGGTTTAGTGTGTGAGTCCCTAGCTGAGCAGACAAAAACCTGTGCACCAGGGCAAAGTCCCTTAGAGCAGACAAAGGTACATAACAGTACATAAGAGCTATACTGCACCAGACAGGCTGAGGGCACTGGAGAAAGAGAAGAGAGAGAGAGGAGGAAGGATTTACACAAAGCAAACAAAGATTACTGTCATACATGGTAACACTCTCATCTTACCAAATAGTTTCATAATAAACCACCAAGTACAGTGCAGCAGAGGTCAGAGTCCCCCAGCTCCTGATTTCACCTGGTATAGAGCTCATTTTCTTGGTAACTAGTGTAATGCTGTGTTTTGAATTCAGTATAAGAATAATGTTGATAATATGGTGAAATTTTAGTTGTTGCTGAGCAGTGTTTGCACTTAATTAGGGACTTTTCTGTGTGTCATGCTCTGCCCCTGAGCAGGTGCAAAGGAAACCGGGATGGACCATGGCCAGGACAGGTGACCCAAACTATCCCAAAGGATGCTCCATACCAATGCAGGTCATTCCCAGTATTACAGCTGGGGGGAATTGGCTGGGAGGTGCCAGTTGCTGCCTGGGGATGGGCTGAGCATAGGTGAGTGTGTGGAGAGCAATTGTATTGTGTCTCACTTGTTTCTCTTGGGTTTTATTCCTCTCTCTCCTTTTGACTGCAATTATTGTTGCTATGGTTATTATACTTAAATTTTAATTTATTTCAGTTATTAAGCTGGTCTTATTGCAACCCACAAGTTTAATATATTTTTTGTTTTCAGTTCTCCTCCCCATCCTATTGTGGCAACGGGAAGAAGTAAGCAAGTGGCTGTGTGGTACTTAGTTACCTGCTGGGTTTAAACCACTACCATTTTCCTGTTACTTTCAAGTCCATAAAGTCTCTGATATTTGACCAGGAAAATATGTCCAATCCATCACACCCTTTTTTAGCTTCCTACCAGACCACTGTTCTCTAAACGGGGAATGCCACCAAGACTCAGGGGGACACCTAAACTCATGAGGTATTTCATGTAACCTTACTTATTCTCAGACCACTGGGAAAAACCTTAATGGTTTTTCCAGTCTCTCCCAGCTGACTGGAGCATGCCATGTTTAGTGTCCTTTCCCCAAGTGAGCTCTCCCAAACTGGAGAAAAAGCATAATGGCCCTGAACAAAGGGATGAAAAAACATTGCTGGGCATCAGCTGGCAATTTCTGTGGTTGAATTACATTTACCATAGGATACAGTATCTTCTCCCCTTAAGAGCAGGGAGACTGGTGAAAACATTTTTTTGGGGGGTGTGTGTGTACCCACGTGAGGTGACATTTCCCACTCATTCTGCTTCCGTATATACTGTTTGGATTCTCAGGTATGACTATCATCCTCTATGAACATAAATGCTGTCATTGTTCTCTTTCGAATTGTGTATGAAGTTTGAAGGCCTTGATAGTTTTATCCGACTTTCCAAAATTTTACCCTTTTATCTGCAATTATAAAATACTTTGAGGAACATTTTTGGTGCATTTGAGTTTCCAGAAAAGCTGAAATTCACAGATGTGGTTTAATCCAAGCTGTTGCACACTTGCCAGTGGCAACATTTGAAAGTCACATAGTTTGGCTTTCGAAGACTGATCATAGATTTACTTAAGCTGTCTAGACAGCAGTTGTCTGTTTATACTCCAGCTTCCCAAAATAGGTATCTAAATGGTGCTTTTCTTTTTGCCTCTGACCAGCAAGGGGGAATGGCAGAGACTAGATCAATAACTTAAAAGACTTGAAGAGGCTATGACTGCTTGCAAAAATGAAAATAACAAGGCATCTCACAAGACTGGTGGAACGTTGCTTCCCAGGTCTTAAATCCAGTGCATTTCATTTGCTGTACTGATATTTCCGGCCCATTTTAGCAGCTGTCCTCTCCCTGGTAGTCTGTTTCTCTCTGGTAACTGAGAATTCAACATATCAATTTTCCTGTTATAACAAGAGAGATGGTAAGTTATTGGTTGGATCTTTCTCCATAATTTTCCCCACAGAAGCTTCTCTCCCTAAAAAACCAAATTATTACCCACTTTGTTCATTTTAGGCTGTAAAAAATAAAATATTCCAGTGAGGAAGAAAGAATTTAACAAAACACACTCTTTTTGTGAAGCATCAAATAATTAAAATACCATTGTAAAACACAGTGCACAGAAGTCATTCTACAAGCCATAACTTTCTGCTGTTTATATGCTTTTTTTATGACTTCTAAATCCTTTGAACTTTCATTTCCAGCCGTCTGGTGTGTGATTAGACACTTGTCTCTAGGTCTCCGTAAATACCTCCATTTTTGTTGCATAAATTTTTATGTTCTTTTATGGAGTTTACGTGGAATGGCACTCTGGGTGAATTTTCTGGGAGTGCAGAAATAGCCTGTAGGAGTCCTGCAGTATTGAATATCTCTTGTTCAGGGTCATTCAGGCTGTCATCCAGGATGTGGAAACCCATTGACTGAGTGACCTGATAAATATAGCCCTGATTTTATAAACATTCTTCTACCATCCACGTGTCATCTCAGGTAGCATGCTGGAGATAGAGTGTGAGGATTTACTCTTATAATAGAATCCTGGATCCTAGTTACTTATTAACTTTTTTTCCCCTCTCTCTATTCTTCTCAATTAAATATTGTACTAGAGTTTAAAATTATACATTGAATAGTGATTTTCAGATAAAGAATACAGGAAAAAATATGATTAAAATATCATTTAGTGAAGCTTAAACATCCATAATACTCCATAACAGCTGCACTGTGCATTGGAGTGTACAATATTGAAAAATAAATTAAAAATATATAAACTGAAAAGCAACTGTGAACAAGACAGAAAAAAATACTAGTCCTAAATTTTATTTACAAAAGTAAATAGTCCTCCAGAGTTTCAAATATGATACAGAATAAAAAGGATCTTGCAATCTGTGGGATAGGGCTGTGCAGAGGAATGAGAATTTATGGCAGTTGGCTTTGTGGTGATAGGGCAGAGCAGTGAGGAAGGGATCCCTGTTGAGCCCAGCCAGGCTCTGTCACTGCCATCTCACACTGCACTGCTGTGGATGCCCAGGTTGGCTTTTGGAAACTGCTGTGTGCCCTCAGCACAGTGCAGAGCTGCTACCCATTGTCTGCACTGCCTGATCAGTGCACCTTTCCACCTTGCTGAGGAGCAGAAGTTTTACCTCATCACAGAGGCACCCACACAGCCTCTACTTTGAGAGAAATGTCCACGTTTCTCTGTATTGTGGAGAACACACTGGAAAATCTGTGTTTATCCAGGAGTGGGCTTGCCACTGGCTTGACTGCCTGGGAGTCTGGTTCCTCTCGTCTTTCTCAAGTCTCATCACAGGAGCCAGCATATTCTGAGCCACACCTGGCAGGATGTGAGACATTTAACAGGAGCTCAAACTGGGACATTTTGGCACTCTGGTGTGATGCTTTGGCTCTAAAACCTGGTAGAGGCTGGGATGGGGTGGAGCTGTCTCAGGTTCAAAAATTATCTTTCCTGGAAGGAAACCTGTGGCACAGTTAACAAATAATATACAGATACTGCAGCAGGAACATGCCTCTGGGTCCAAGTGTGACATTGAACATGCCAAGCACACTCTGAAATACAATGCTACACCAGCTTCTGTCCTTGCCTCAAGACTTTCATGCTGCAGAGAGAAAGCAGCCCAAGATTTTTGACTGCTAGCTAGATTCACACAAAAGATAGGGCAGTGCCCAGCAGAGGTGGATCAAGAATTTGCTTGCTCTGCTAAAAACACTGGCTACTTTATCTTTGTGAAAGTGGACACCACATTTGGAAGCTGAGAAGAAACAACTTTAAAGTGAAATTCTGCCTCCATAGTAGAAGTGCCAGGGTACTGGCAGACTTTGCTTTTACTGCCAATTTCAATGGTATTCACACCTGTAGGGTGGACAAGGAGATAAAATTTGTAAGATAGACAGGAAAAAATAAATAGTATTAATCCAGAGGCTACTGCAGTAATCTGTTCTACAGTGAGATATTTCTGGTAAGAACTGAAAGTTCATACCATGGAAAGCAACACAAGATAACAATGATTGTAGAGTCCTCTCTCAACATCACTGAGAGATATCATTTGGGTTTATTAAAAAAAGGCACAGGCTTCCTGCTTCTTTAAAAATCCAAAATTCTTCCAATCACAATTATCTTTCAGTCTGTCATTCAGATATGTGAGTGCAATTATTTAACCACACAAATATTTTGTGAACAAAACAGTTTAAAGAAGTCATCAACAAAAAAATGAACAGCAAAAAATATCTTTTCATCACTCCTCTTGATTCTTTCACATTAATGTGTATTTCCTTGCAATTTATATTGTAGATGATAGTAAATTTTGTTGGATTTTTGGAAAGTGGGGAGAAAAGCCTGCCTACATCAGAAATAATTGTGCTGTAAAAGCAATTATAACTATGGAGAAGTTTTTGTTGTGTCTTTTATCAGTGCAAGCATATGTGTTTGATTCAAATGTGAATTACCTCGTCATTTTTTCAATATTTTAAAAAGTAAATTGTTTAGATTAGTTTATTTATACTTATTGTGTACCCCCTTAATGGTATAGGAATTTAGCCTTGGGTGTAAAAGCACGTTTTAGACAGCTTATTTGGATTTTGAATCTACTCTGACCAGCCTAAGGGCATCTAACATGAATCTAAACATAGGAAGTCTGAGCTATCTAATGCATACACGTGGAAAGGATGATCTGCATGTGCAGGAAAGGCCACTTGTTGGTCTAGAGAACATTTGTAGAGGAAATGCATAAGAGGTAATAAATGACAGATACATTTGACTTACTGCATTTATTCTGCCTAGAAGATCTTTGTTTTGTGTTAAATGCCCTGAATTCAGAACAAGTCAGGTTTATTTTGCTCATTGAGATGAACTATGCTAATCTCAACTGTAATTTTTCTTTTATAGCTTAGGTGCTGCTGCAGAAATAAGATTCTTCTATCCAGTCTCTGTATGTGTTTTGGCAACTATTTATTGCAACTGTCTAACAAAAAGCAAACCCCTTTGTTTTGCAATCATATTGACATACATTAAAGGAAGCACATTTGTGATTTGTCTCTTTTTAATGATCGCATTAAAAAGGATGAGGATGCTTACCCAGTTTTCATGTCAAATTTGATTTAAACTCTGTATTCAAGCTACAAGACATTAGATGCATTGGTATATGGCAAAGTCCATTTAGACTAATTCTAGGTGTAGGTGTTGCAGACATCTATTTACAGACTTGCTGCTCTAGACCAGGCTCCTGTTACAGACATATGGAGAAAAATTCTAAAAGACATCAGATGTCTAATGCCTACAAGTACCTGTTTCTCTGCACTAGCTATAAAGGGAGCTCTGCTGTTTGATAAACTCAATTGTACAGGTACTCTTTGAAGATATTTAAAGTTCCTGTCTTGTTCTGTCAGTATTTTCTGTAGTAGCAGAGGGGTTCACATCCCTGGCAAAGAAGCTGGGTGCATAAGATGCAGCTTACAGACATGAATTGGATTTACAACAGAAATATTTTTGTGGTTCTCTATTATTATGATCAGAAACCTGGATTTCTGAAGTAACTGAGCCCAAATATTCTGTTTCCTCAAGACAACAACAACAAAAAGACATGTGATCTCTAAATTTAGAAAACGTTAAGATGAAAATGTTAAATTTAAGATTTAAAGGTACCAGGCACCATTGAAATCTGATGATACCAATTTTCTTAATGGCCTTCTAGTTTTTCATTGTACACAACTTAAAGTCTTCCCCCTCCCATCCTAAGTATGGAGCATTTATGATTGTGAAGTATTGCATTCCCTTGGTGGTAATTGTAGTTTGCCATTTATTAGGCAATAATTGCTTATCTTTCTGATCCACTCTAGGGAGCATCTGAGGACACCAGCTGGCTGTACATTATTCTCCCTCCATCATCTGTATTTATAGACAAATAAAAGAAGCCTTTGGGAAGAACTAATGGTTTCTTTTAACCTTAAAGCGTGCCCCTTGGGATAGTTTGACCCTTTTTTAAATCCCATGCTTCCTGCTCTGAAATTTTAATGACTACAGTATAATTCCCACTATACCAGTATATGTCCCATATAATTCCATCTCCAGATCAAACATCAGGCATTTCTTCACACACCAAATTCTTCTTGCTTGTTTGATATTGTGGAAATCTAATAGCATTTTTTCACTTTTAGTCTCGGTGAAGTGCCTCCACTGCAGAAAGACAATAAACCATTGTGCTAGTAGTTTGAACAGTCATTTGTCATCCATGGAGCAATTATGTTTAGAAAGAGTTGACAGAATGGACCACTTTCTGCTAATAGTGCCAATATTCTCCTCTAAAGCAGAAACTACCCACAACTAAGCCCAGCTAATGTGTAGGTATCAAAAATGATGTTTCTGAAGCAAAATCTCAGGTACTTAAGGTATTTCTATTTCCTCCCCCAGACATCTGCTTAAGCTGATGAATGAGAAACTGCCACTCTTTGGTATAATTATTGTCTGAAACAATATTTGCTGATAGCTGACTGTCCTTAATATTGATTACCTGGAAAGG
This sequence comes from Acridotheres tristis, assembly GCA_037013685.1. NCBI lineage: Eukaryota > Metazoa > Chordata > Aves > Passeriformes > Sturnidae > Acridotheres > Acridotheres tristis. The sequence goes on from CM072884.1 coordinate 102,345,845, forward strand.
TCAGAATGATTTCTTGGTATTTTATTAGCTTTATAAATAGAAATGGCAAAGGCAAAATGTGAAAGGTAGAAGTGAGGAGATTAAATAGAATTAAAAGTGTGAAAATGGGAAAGGCAGTGAAGATATCTCAGGCAAAAATATCTGTGAAGAATAGCAAGAAAAATTTCTTCATTTTATGTGATGTATACACATAATTAAAAGAAGTGTTATGATGAGTAAGACAGAAAGCCAAGAGAATTGAAAACATGCCACCAAGAATAATCAAGAAAAGGTCACATTTTCACTTAGATTTAGAAAGTATCTTAGTTGCATGCATAAGAAAGAGACAAAATGTGATTGAATTGGTGCATATAGCAGAATCACACAGGTATTTTGAGGTATATAAAGTGCCACAGCTATTAAAGTTAAAATGAGAATTTCAGTCAGCTGCAGCATTTTATACCCAACAGTCAACAATACTTTAGGAATGGCTTAAGCCATAAATGAGCCTGTGTCCTGGCCAGGGCAGGGCTGATTCTTGCAGAAGGCAGGAGGGGCATGGCCAGGACACAGAGGTTGCTGTACACCACCTCCCATCATTGCCAAGGTGGGAAGAGGGGACAGTTTTCCTGGTCACTGACTGTGACTGTGGCACAGGGAGTGGTTGGGTGATGCTGGTTTGAGCAGGGGAGAGCAGCCAGGGAAGTGTGGCCGTGGTGGGGTTGGGTCAGGCTCTGTGGTCACCTTTTTGCATGTGAATCACTCTCTCTCCTTTGTACAATTTTGTTATTAATTTTGTTGCTGTGTGTTAGGGGATTAATTTTTTGAGTGGCGGAAATAAGACACACAGCTACATGGTCATCTTTTAAGAGAGGAAAGAGACAATTTATTTTAACACACTTTGCTAAAGTACAGTCATTTGTTACTCTAGGGACAGAATACAGTTGATTGGTTTAGAGAAAATAACACTACTTTCTTAGGTTTTTCTTATGTATTTAGTAGGTGTTTATCTTTGTTATTAATTCTTCTCTTATGTTTACATTAGAGAAAAGCGACTAGCTTTGGGAAAAACCTTAGCAGAGCCTGAGAAAATGGGACTGGAAAAATTCTTAGAAGAGGTTTTTTTGGGCCTAACATCCACCAATATTGTTCCCGTTACTGTTTGTTTTCTTATCTCGTTGCTGTTTCCAGTAAATTTTTTCTTATTTCACTCTGTTGAACTTCACCTTTTGTGCCTCCAGTTCTTCTTTTTAACCTGACGCAGGGGAGTGGGAAGGTGGGTGAGTGGCAGGTTTGGAGAGTCTCAGTGGGAGGGCCATTCCTAAACCACAGCCTAACAGCTCATCCTAGTTGATATTTTGTTCTTTCATAACTAACTGATACTCTTTCTCAAAGTTGTCATATGCTATCTAGAAAGCATCATGTTTTATCTCTAAGCAGGAAAATGTCCCACGAGATTTTCTGCTAAATGGCATTGCCAAAGTGGTGAAGACTTCATGCTTAAAGGTCTCTGACCATTGTAATATGCAGATGTAGCTGATAGTTCTTAGCAATACACAAAAAGAGAAACAGTCACTATTAGTTTTGCTGAACCTGTTGCACATCTCCAGTAGCTGCAGTCCAATGCCATTGACCAATTGTTCTTGTCAGTCAGGGAAATTTATTTGTTCTCTTTGTTGCTTTGTTTTCAGAAGAGGCTGGAGAGGGAAACCCTACTGTGAGAATGCATAGCTGTCCCAGTTTACCCCACAAGCTGAAAGCATTGCCACCTAAGGTATAATTCTATTATCAATTCTTTTATCAAGATGCATCAAATCACATCTCATTGTACTGTCACTAAGCAAAACCTATTTACCACACAGTGTGTACATTTCTCATATTATTGCTAATTTTAAAAATGAAAGAAGAGATACTCTGTAAGATATGAAGAAAGAGTTCTGAGAAACCATCCTTTCATGCTAATAAATCGTTTATGCTGCTTTAATTTTCTTTAAATGACAAGATTGAAGCAAAGAAGCCTAAGTATTGATAGTGTTAGGAGTGATAGTCTCTGTGATAATCTTTTTACTAACATGTAATCTACACTCCAAAAGGATTCCAGTCCTCTTACACCACTCCTATCCTTTCTCACTAATCTGGAATAGGAGAGTTGCAAAAAAGCCCCCAAACTCAAAGCCAAACTCTCCCCCTCTCTGACAGTGAGACTCTCTTCTTTAAAATATATTTCAAAAAAAGATTGATTAAAGCTTTTCTCGAGAGAAAAGACATTTGGATTAGGTTGTTAATTTCAGTTTCTGCTGAAGAAATTTCAGCTCACTTAAATTAGGCATAATTTTTACTGGTGGCTTTCTAGATGTTTATAAGCAAGTTTTTTCCTGAAATTTCTAGAGTGTGTGACTTCAGGAAAGCAGTGCAGAAGTGACAAAAATATCATGGTCCTACCTTTATGGAAACTAAATGCAACACCTCTCATATTCCTTCTCCCTGCTCCTTCGATTCCAGGATGTGAAGGGGTGCAAGAGACCTGAAATACAAGGTAGATGTTCAGCTGAGAGGTGAAACAGAGAGCTTAAGGATCTGGCAAGATGTTTTTTCTGCCCAGTAGCAGGACTCTTTTTCCTTTTCCACTTTCAAAGCCCTGCAGCTTTAGTTTTTGAATCCTTTCATGACTTGAGGATCTCAAATGGCACAAATCATCCAAGCATGCCATCTTACATTTGCGTCAGGCTAGGTACTTATTAACAGCCCTCTCAAAATATTATTTTACCATCGCAATTATCTAAGCTCCCTTAACAGATCAGAGTACAGCCATCTGCTGTGCACTGGGCTAACCCTGAAGCCTAAGAAAATGTTACAACTCACAGAAATCACAGCTGCTTATTTACTTAATCATATTAAATGTAAAATATGATCTCAGTTCTTTCCCAGATGAATGAACTTCATATTGTTTTCTGGAAAAAATTCAAGAAGTTTCTTTCAGACTGTGGAATGCTGTATTGGTGTTACGTACCAAGAACACTATCACTGATGAAATTACAATATAATGAAAGTAATATTCTCAATTTCAACACCAGGTGGTTGCTGCAGATTTTTATAATTGTAAAGCCCTTGACTGGGCTTGATTCAACCTTTAAATAAATATTTGATAGAACTAGAAATTTACTAAAGGGCATAATGAAAGGTTTAAATTTTCAAATGCTTGTGCTTAAGAGAAAACAACTTACATGAATATTTATTTTGGAAATATTTGTTTTTATATTTTTTTGGGGGTAAATGACCTGTTCATGTGCAGTGTGATATATGTACATGAAAATCAGTAAAATGTATGCTTAAAAAAGGAAACTGCAATTAAATTGAAAAATTTTGAGGCAGTGTATTTTCTCAAGTAAATTAACATAAACTAAAAATTAAATCCTTAGGCACTAAAAGTTTCAGGTTACTCAAATGAATTAAAAACAATGGGCAATACATAGCTGGACAGAACTCAAATTACAAGAAGTTCGGTATATCAAATATTTAAAGAGGAAGTATTAAACCTCAGTAAGATGTTCCTCCCTGTTCCTTTCTATACACTGCTGTTTTCTTGTCCTAAGTCAGACCTTTTGTATAATGGCAAATCTGGAAACTAAGAAGTATCATGACCCATATCTAGAGAAAGAAAATAAGGCTTCTTTATCCTCAAGTATTAGTTCTTTGCACTGATGACCTCTCAAGGGTGATTCCTGACCAAAGTGAGAGAAAAACAACAGTCCTAAAACCAAAGCAGTTTTTTTCAATCCCATTCTGTTGTTGAATTACTTTTGCTCCTACTGTTTTCCCACTACTGTCTCTACATTTCCTAATGTAGCTGTCTTTAAAAATGTGTCTGTTTTGAGTCTGCATCTTGCTGAAAATAACACTTGCTACACTTGGCAGAGTCAGAGGGCACCTCATTTTTGACAATGCTTTCTTGTTCAAAACGTTGTTTGACAGGTGTATTGGACGGGGGCTAAAGCCAAAGGCATCACTGTAGGAGCACAATTTCTCAGCCAGCAAGGATAACTACTAATCACAGCCTCTGAAGGAACAGATGGAGTTTGCTTGGTATAAACTGACAGCCTAACATTAGCTCAGACATATTGCTTAACCCGATGAGAGGCCAAAATAAAAATGACAGTGTTCAGGTGTTACAATTTGTTGAACAAAGATGTACCTAAATTCACAGTGCTCTGGGACTCATAGTATTAACTGTGCATAGCTCTGCTTTTGGACTGTAAACAAATGCTGCTCTGTCTAGCAGAGAGCAAGGTTCGTGACTTTTGAAGCCAGACACAGTCTGTGCAAAAGAAATACTGGTGTACAGAAAGCCCAAGATATTTGAGATCTATTCAAGGATTTAGCTACTCAAAGACATCATAGTTTTTCAAAGGTATTCTTTTGCAGGTAGCTACTACAAATGCTCTTGGAGACTAGTTACATTCTCTCTGCTTGGTCAGCAACTCAGCCTAGTTTATTTTTTTCTTTTTGTGATGAAGACTGGTGTAGTCATGGGACCAGTGTGGTTTTCTTTGTACATTTGTTCCAATTAAGATTCATTGATTCATTGATTTCAACCCTCTGTGAGTGTTGAAAATTGTACAGGTAGCAATTTCTTCTCCATCATAATTTCTGAGTTTTCTGCTTGTAGCAGATATTATTTTTATTATTTTTTAAAGACCTTCAGCATACTCTTAGTATCATACATCATCCAAATTGAAGTCCATTGACATCTCACAATATGATGCCCTTATCCTCTCCTGCACAGACAAAATCTCTTATGCTCATATCCAACATTCTTAGCACATCCCTGCTTTGTTGTACTGACGTGTCTAATAAAATTGTAAACAATTCTAAGGGAAAATTCTTCAGGATTGTGAACCTTTATCCAACACGAGTAGTTTGCTTTCAGCACAACATTATTGCCTCCTCATCAGGCAATTTAATAGACTTGTTGTAAATCCTGTATTTCTCTTAATCTTCTCCATCTTTTCCAGCTGAGCTAATTCATGTATGTCCTCATGCTTTGTTGAAGCACATATAGATGAGATCTACTGAATTTCCCTGCTCTAGTAAAAATCAGTCCTTACCAGAAAAGTTGTCAAATTAGTCTGTAAAAATCTACTTAAAGGTCTGACACTCTGAATTTTATAATATTCTATGATTTAATACCGTGTCTTGGATTTATTTTCATATAATTTGTCACCTCCTACTTGTCTAGCTTTTATCGAGTGTTTTACTTTTGCAGTTGGCAAATCTGTATTTGCTGATTTTCTCTGTCTCTTTCTCACCACTTTTTTCCCCCACTTTCTGAGGTGATAAGGCAATAGCTTTGAACTTTCCCAATGGATTGTAAGATTAATCACTATTTAAGCAGGGAAAGGAAAAGGGAAGCACTGCAAGTGTGACAGTATCAGTTGAAGCAGAATGTCATATCCCATTATTCACTGAAGAACTCCAGATGTCATGGTCTCCATGCTCACTGGCTGTTCTTGCTGGGTATGCCCAGTGTCTAATCTGGAAGCTTTGATCTACTGCCCCAGGCAAGCTGCATGCCCTGGAAATCTCACTGAGATGTGGAGAAGGGTCCTCAGGTTCTGCTGTGGACACAAGTCACTGGTGTCACTTCTTGTGTAGACAGATATGCTGTCCATGAGATGTGGGTTCCTGGGCCTTATACTGAGCATAGAGACTTAGATTCTCTCAGAAATGCAACCTGACCCTGATGCTGAAAAGTTTAGGATTGAAAAATCTCCAGTGAGACGTATCTAGTTGAGTCACTCTAGGGAATATATATTGCTTGTTGAGCTTGGCTTCACCTCAAGGTCTAGTCATGCTGTTTTTGAAGTCAGCAGGAGTTTTCCTTTCATACTGAAATGGAAGAAGGATCTGAGCTGCAAATATGTGCCACAAGTCTAGCAGCAAGATTTGAGCCCTTGGCTACCTTTGCCACGGAGCCAGGCTTGTAAGGCACCTGGACAGATCAAGAGCTGCCATATGAACGTGTTGTTTCCTGTGCATGACAAGCCGTGTCATTCTTGCCTTTGCAATTCTTAACAGCCATCAGGAGGAAAAAGCTAAGTGGTAAAAAAGGCCACACGATTCAAATAGCCTTCCTGGAATATAAATGTATTCGAGTTGCTCGTGATCTACACCCATGTGAAAGAGAACTGCATCAGCTCTGAAAATCATTCAGCACAGAAAATATTTATGGGCTCCCTGCTGTCTCACTAGGATAAAACAGTGCTTTTTAACTTCCACTCCAGGTAACTAAATCCTAGAAATGAGGTCCAAATAATTTTCACCAAGGAATTCGGTATATGTTGCAACAAAATAAAAAAATACTCAAACAAAAATAAAATACAATAAAAAATGAAGCAAAATAAAATAAAATTAAAAAGTTGCATTAGTGTTCAGGAATTCAGTCAAAAACGAAATGAGATTTGTAGAATTACTAAGTAACAGAATCTTCAATATTTCCTTTTGCTAAAAGCAAGGGAAAACAAGCTCCAGTGAGATGTTTAGCCAGCATTATTCCTAGCAGTAAAAACTACCCGGCTTCAAACAGCAACAAGAACTGTGCATAGTATTTGTCTTTTTAAAGCTGCATATTAAACGCAGCTTTAATATATAAGCATTTGTAAACATGACATACTGATGGAGCATAAATGCTGTGGCTCCCTGTACAGAGTCCCAGTAATTTGAGAAATGTGCTGCCTGACTGAAGACTTCAATATTTCTCTCTGGTAATTTATTCACTTCCCAAATCCCTGACAATGCTAGGAAACATAAACTTAACTGTTTTTATTGCCTTCATCAAGCAGTGGTAGTGAGACAGCTAATGGTAAACAGGCAGTCTCTGGAAAGTAAAATTGTCTGGAGTTGTTTGTTCAGTCCAAATGCTGACTGCAAATGATTTATTGTACCAAGAGAGAAAAAAGTTAAGCAACATGAGATGAGAGATTTTCAGTATTTTAATTATAAAGAAAATTATTTATTTCCCTTTTAATGGTATTACTATGTCTTAGTCTTGGAACAGAAAGATGTATTATTGCTTGCTGAGAAGAAAATGGAATATCCTTGGTTTGGTAGAAAACACTTGTATGGATGTTAACCAAACATGACATAATGAAGAACAATGAGGTGTGTAACTAAACATTCTTAATTGGCCAAACACTAGACTCTGTCAGCCAAAACAAGTGAAGATTAAGCAGGAGAGTCAAAAAGGAGCTATAGTGGATTTTTACACACGGAAAACCTACTATAGCATTACTAGTGTAAAGTAATTTTTTCTGGCAGTCCAAATCACGCATACCTAGAAAGTCAGCATGAATTTGCAGCTAAAATTAAAGAATTTTTTAAATGAACACATGTACACACCCATAAAATATGAAGCTCACTAGATATAACTTAGCATTGGTCACAAGCATATATAAGTTGTCATTCACCTATAAAATGGTGTTTTAAAACCCAGGTCATTTATTTCTATACCATTCTTAGGACAAGAACCCTCAAAAGGCAGAAACACGTATGCAGGTAAGAATGAAATATCACTATCATGAAAAAATACTTTTTAAGTGTTGCAAAATCTACTAACCACTTTCATTCCTTGTAATTTCAGCTTTTACCTTTTTAAGCTGTTTTCAGCTAAAGAAACAGTGTTAACATCACTTCTCAAATAAGCTTAGGGCAGGAAAATCCTTTGCTGACGATTTGAATGGGTCCAATATGAATTAAATCTTTCCAGAAGCCTCAGCAGACTCAAATTGAACAGAATCTTTGTGCATTTATTTAATAAAAAGAATCTGCATTTTCTCAGCTGTTAAACCTGATCCTTGGTTACTTAGTAAACATTATACAGCACTTTTATGAATTGCATATTGGACACTTACAAAGATCCATAAGTTCCATTAGTCTCCACATAGAGAGAACTACCACAAAGTGAAATAACAGCCTTTATGCTGATATGAAATACAATTATCTAGCAACTTTGTGACACTAAGTTCTGAAATTTCCATACCCTTTTCCAAAAACTTTGCCGGATTTTGTGAAAATCATCACTTTGGGTTCTTTTCTGTTGTTTCTTCACCATGAAGGATACTTGAAAGAGGGACAAGGTGTGAAAAGAAATGTATAAATACATTACAGAACAAGAAACATTAGAAGAGCAGATATGTAAAAGGATGGACTGGTCACAGTTAAACACAAGTTGTTTGGTTTACAGAGTTAACTCAGCCCAGTACATCTGTCCTTATGTTCCCATAAAAACACAGCAGGACAAAGAACAGTAGCTATAATACCATCACATTTTTATCCTCACCAGCCAAAGGCATCCACAAATGCAAGATGGATTGGCTCTGTCCAGTTCCTATTGCAGCTGTAATAAAGACACCCTCAAGACCAAGCACTGTGCATGCTCCCTCATGGCTGTGGGCAAGGCTGCAGGCTGAAATGTAGCCCAGAGTGCTCCTGCAATGTCCTGGCAGGTTAATGAGCTGCCTGGGACAGATGCACAAGGCTGTCCACCAGCTACCTACCCCAGGCACTGAAGCCCTTGTGTGGACAGCTGCAGGTGGAAGGTGGAGTGGGTGGTCCTGCTGGTTGCCCTTGGGACTGCCTTTATTAGAGAGGAAAGACAAAGGCTCACAATTATGGCAGCTACACGACTGTAATAACAGTGTCCTGAGGAGCTGGAGTGGAGAGCAGGCTATGAGGAGCTGGATACAGCTAGAAAATGTACATGGCTCACCCAGCAATGATCTCTTGCCTTGGCCCTTACACAAAAGCAGAAACCTTGCTAATAGCGTGTGAAAAGAGGAGGTTTTAATTTTCTCTTCTTGCTCTGGTTCTGTATCTGCTGTCTGGCAATGGATTGTTTCCTCCCCAAGGCAGTCAGGGCATATGGCTCTAACCAGCCCTCACATGCAGATTCTCTCTCCTCTTTGTCCTATGCTCCAGCAGTGTGGGAGGGACAGGGCACTGTCCCTCAGCTGGCTCACACCACTGCTGTACACACATTCAGGCACCTGCTCACAGAACTGCTCTTTAAACAATACAGCAGGGAGGCTTTGTTCTGCTTAACTCCAGCTCACCTTAGGACCCACAGCTGTGCCCAAGAGAAGAAAGATTTGCCTGACATGTTTAAAGCAGTGCTTACACACTGAAAATCTTAACAAAATGTTATGGCTAGCAAGTTCTTGCAGCTTTTACCAGCAAACTCTTGTATATCCAAACAGAGGCACTAAAATCACAGTTGGGGTAAACTTGAGAAATGAAAAATAAAAATCATAAATGAATCCTTGGCACTACTTAACTGGACAAGATTATCCAAAGATTATCCAGTTAAAGATGGGAATTTAGATTAGTTGTTCTGAGCTGGAAGGTAACCCGGGTCAAGGTGTTATTTTGTGCCTTCTCCATTTTTCTACCAGAAGAGGTTTTTCTAAGGAGGTTTGGAGGACTTGTTAAAGGTTTTGATCTGGTTTCACATACCCTGTAAAATGTAAATACTTACATATATCTCAGATTACTTCTCCTTTTACTTGCATTTTTCTGTTAACATTGTTAACATAGTTTACTTTATCATTACCAAAATTAGGTCTTGTAAATATCTTTAAAAATTGGTCATCAGCACACCCTGACTTCACCAATATTTCATGAGAACATGAGGTGGTAAAATCTCATTCTTGCCTCATCTAGCCTTGTATTAATTGAACACATTAATTCAGTCCAAGTTACCCTGTTAAAACCATAGGCTGCCTTGTATGTCTACAGTGCTATAGTGACTTCTGTCATCAACATATACTTGTGAAACAACAATCTTTCTTGGGCACTGAGCTTCTTATTGCTTACCAAACTTTCAAATAAGCATAACCAGAAAAATGTTTGAACATTGAGGACAGCTCTTCCATAACAGCCAGAATTACTGATCTCTCCTCCCTGTAGGGTCTGGGAGTTGCAACCAATCTGACCATTGACCCTATTTAGGGTAACAACACTGTTTTCTTTACCCAGGACTTTTCTGAGTTGAAACCAGTGTTTTGCTCATTATCTGATCTTGATAGCTGAATGAGCTAACCCACACTGGTGTGAGTTAAACTTGGCTGACTGCCACATGCCCGTCAATACTCTCTCATCCCTCCTCTGCAGCAGGACAGGATATCAAAATGAGATGAAAAAGTTGATGGGGAGATTCCTTACAAATTACTGTCATGGGCAAAACAGACTTGAATTGAGAAAGATTAATTTAGTTTATTACCAATTAAAAATAGAGTAGGATTATGAAAAGCGAAGAGAGAAATTAAAACATCTTCCCTCTATGAACCCCATTTTTCCCAGACTCAACTCTTTCATTCCTGACTCTTCTACCTTGTGAGCATTGGGAGGGGGAATGGGAATTGCAGTCAGTCCACAGCACCTTGTCTTCATTGTTAATAACTCCTCACACTTTTCCCGTGCTCCTCTGTGGGGTCCTTGCCATAGCATCAACTCCTTATGAAACTGCTCCAGTGTAGCTCCCTCCCACAGGCTGCAGTTCTTGAAGAATTGCTCCAGAGTGGGTCCTTTTCAAGGGGTGCAGTCCTTCAGGAATAGATTGCTCTGATATGGACCCCCCCACAGGCCACAGACCCAAAAAAACTGCTCCTGTGTGGACTCCTCTCCAGAGACTGCAGTGTGATACCTGTTCCACCATGGTCCTCCCCAGGCTGCAGGGGGACCCCTGCTCTGGGGCCTGGAGCATCTCCCCTCCTCTCTGACGAGCTCAGGTATGCCTGTGGTGGGTCCATTGGAGCTGGCTGGAATTGTGTCCAGCACAAGCTAGTCTCTGTTTTCTTCTCACAGAGGCAACACCTGCAGCCCTCCAGCTGCCAAAATCTTGCCAGGTAATCCCAGTATTTCTCTGTTGTGAAGCCTTGGGAATGAAATGTGAGCTGATTAGGAGTCATGATAGGATCCCCAGGAACATCAGTTAATCTGCTCATTAACAGCAAGCTTACTCTGGAGATGAAGAGCAGAGCCTTTGAAACACCAGTGAATAAACATCCTAACTGGTTGCCATACTGGAAATTTTGCTGGACTATCTTGGCAGCATCATTAGCACAGGAGTCTCTTGGGAAGCTAAGTAGCCTGATTCCTGCCATAGGAAACAGCCTCTCCTGTATCTCTGAAAGCTCACAGGCTTCCAACTGTATCCATAACAGATGCTGAGAGGGCTGAGTGGGAGCCAGCACAAACTTGATATGACTCAAATGGCTAATGACCAAATAATCAGGTCTGGAGCTCTTTTTCACTGCTCTGGACTCTGTGCTTATAGAAAGTGGTGGGTTTGGACTTGTCACCTTCTTCCAGACCTTTCACTCATTGAAGGCTCGACTGTTTATCACTAATAATTTCTGTTTTCTCTCTCTTTTTTTTTTCCCCCCAAACCAAACAATTAATATATATAAAAATATATATAAATATAGTGTCTCTTATTTTGTCATAGTTTTTTCATGGATCTCTTTCTCCTTGTGATAAAAGATCTCTTGTTGGCCTGAATTGCTCTAAGGCTCTGGTAACACCTATTCCTCTGCATCCCAGGTGTTCCTTTTTGCCTCTTCCTGCCCTCCCTTCCTGGTAGCAAACTGACTTTATCTTCAGCCACTGGCAAGATTAGGCAGAGTTCATTCAGCTGTGAGGTCTAAAGTCACCTCACGTCTAAAGGTCTGAAGTTGTATTTTCCAGAGCATATCCAAGGCACTCCTCAATCCATGCAGACATCAGCAGGCTCTGCTGTAGCTGTTGTTGCTTTAGTGGCACAGACGTTTCTGTTGTTTAGTTGTGAACTCTGGGATGAGCTGAAGGAGCCTGGTAACTGGGAGAGCTTGGTGTTGGTGAGCCAAGCAATAAGGCTGATGTGGTGTGGAATAAACTGGCCTCAGCCTCCCTTGCCTCCCCATACAGAAAGTCACAAACTACACCAGTGTGATTCAGAGCAGCTTCATCTTCTTCTGAATGTCCCTGGCAATTGCCTCTCCTTCTCCATTGACAGTAAATATCGCTAATGACAGCCCCTTATCTACCTTAACCACTGCTTTAGTAGGGATTGGAAACGTCAGAATCAGATATAGTAGAACTTCAGAGCTGAGTAAGGATGAAAATAAACTTGCAGATAATATACCAAAGTTACTGTGGAGAAAATCACTAATAGCACAAAACAATAACAGCAAAAAAGCCTTGTAGACAGATTTTAATATTCTTTTTTTACTCATCTTTATAAGTTGCTAATTCCCTGATCAGCAGAACAGAGTAGCAAGGAAAAAGCAGAGAAGAGAAATATACTCTTATTGTCTGGATTGCATTTTTGCCTGAAGCTTTCTTTTTCTTTTTTTTTCCGTTTAGTGTGACTGAGCAATGGCTGCTGAACTGCCAGTGAGTGTATTTTATTGCTATCCTGTGTATGTCATCCCCTGCTGCCAGTGGCATGTATACTCATCAGTCAAACAGAACTATCCAACATGTTTGATTTACTGTCACTGAATCAAATCTATTTGTGGGTTTCCATAACATAAAACATTTTGCTAGAGATTAATCCCCTGATTTGCATGTTGCTCTTGGGAACTCTATCATTACTTTCCTTGATGGATTCGTTTTGAAGTCAAGAAAGATGCAACTTGATTTTTTACTCTGTATTCAAGGTGGTGCCTTGCTCTTTGTTATCTGACCTTTATATTAACTCTTCCCCTTGTCAGTCTCAGAGGCATTACTCATATTTGTGTAGGCTAGTGGAAGATTAAGTGATTTTAGCTCAGTCAGGACAGCAAAAAGAGACTCTTAGAACACCTGGTGAATGTACCAGCAAACACCGTGTTTCTGAGTTTGGAATTGTTGTCTTTTTTCAAGCTTGCTGCTGTGAACATGCTAGAAAATAAAATTGTATTTGGTCACTGACGTCTATTTCAATTTATACTCCAAGATGAATATCCACTTGGATAAATACCTACAAAATTGGTCGCTCATAAGGAAGGTTACATACAGTACAAAGGTTGTTAACTTACTGTAATGTTTGTAGGAAATTCTAAATATTTTGAACACTGCTTACTGGAATTTTTGAGACATAAGGAAAATATTTATTTTTTAAAAAAGAGTTTATAATCTAATCCTCTTTAAATACTCATAACCTATTGTTATCTGGGATGGTTGCCAAAGCAATGATTTATAACTTCTCAATTCAAGCAAGTAAACACTGAATTTAATTTGGCTTGATAAATCCAACATTCTTGCTTGAGCTATCGAAATAACTTAGCTGAGTTTCTTGCATTATAAATGTTACAAGGGCTGCTGATTTTTCTCTTGCTCACGTTGTGAACCTGATATTCTTCACTCATTATCAGTTGTATCACTGGTCAAGGAAAACCCCAGTTTCAATGGGAGTGAGAAGATACTGTCACTAAATGGGTCTCAGAGTCTGATTATTCTAGTCAGTACATCGTTTGCTTACAGCATCTTCTCATATTTTTCATGCTCTGAGAATTTGCCCCAACAAAATCAGAAGAATAGAATAAAGGCACTGGAGACTTGACTCAGTCCTCCACAAAAACTTCCCAGAGGAGTGTAGCCTGGGGCTGGCTAGTGCTGCAGAGGGCAAAGATCTTCTGTAGATCTTGTGTCATCTCTGTCAGTGCCATTCAGGGGTGTCAGATACCCCAGGACACCTGAATGGCTCTGGGAACATGTGCTTGGGCAAGCCACCCCAAGTCAAAGCCCTCATTCTATGCAGGCCATGGAGCCTGAACTGTGTGTGCAGTTAACAGCTAGAGCTGAAGAAGATTATTCTAAGTCCTTTGCCTATACTGAACAGGGATTTAGTTGCCCACAGTTGAGTAGCTGGTGACATCAGGGATATAAAAGACATCCTTACAAGACTGGCAGGTGTGGCACATGGCCTCCTGGCCTCCTGCTCTCTGCTGGGCAGGAGGGTGGCTCAGTGGCAGCAGCTACTTCTGCACTGGCAGCTGTGTCCAGTCCCAGATCTCTGTTGGCCATTAAAGCAGATTACTCAGTGCACATGTATTTACCTAGATTTAGTTTAGACACCTAAATTGTTTGTGTCCAGCTGGTGGCTGAATCCAAGCATCAGTAAGAAAAGCCAAATGTTGGTCTCAGGCATTTCCATGTGTCTGTACATAGAAATGAGGGATATTTTTGAAAGGGACAGATTCCTAGGTCACTTTTGAGACACTGTCTGCAGGTGTCTGTTGCTAATATTGTTGAGATATGTGAGAAAAAGGAATTGCTATTCTGGAGTAATTCTTCAGCAGAAAGAGCTGGAATCCAAGCCTTCATCTTTAGACAGTTTTTTTAAATACATCAGTGCATTTGTCAAGAATAGTGAAATGAGGTCGGTGTCCACAAGTGCCCTACCTACTCTTGCACAGTCTTGTAGTTTTCTTCTTATTGATATGGTACAGCTAGAGTCTGTGTTGGCTGGTACACAGATGTTGCCACTAAAAGGTAGGTTTTGTTCAGTGTGATTAATGAAGGCAGAGTCTTTTTCCTGACACAGACTTTGCCTCATTTGCTCTGAGTTCAAAGCAGCTGAACAACTTGGAGCTTTCACACTGAAAGCTCCGACAGGACAGTGTTTAGTGGTGTGTTTTGAAGTTGTTTCATGTTTTCATCAGCAAGGTTAATTACACACCTTGTGAGATTAGATGCAAGCTTGTATCCCATCTTTCTTTAGAATGGGAAGAGGCATGTTTGGAGTTAAACTGACGACAGTTTAACACAAATTCTGTTGTGTTCTGTAAAATTACTTCAATTTGTCTGAAAAAATACCCTAAGCTGCATGAATTTCTCAGACTGCATTTCAGATGTGTGCATGGCATCGTGTCATTAATCTTCTTCCCAAAGTTGTATCTTAGGGTTTTTGTTTTTTTCCCAGATTTGTGTTGAAAGCTGCTTTTTTGATCTATGCATAAAGATCATTTAAACATTCCTCAACTTCCTTCTGTCCTCATTTGTTTGTTATGATGACTATTGCTGGAATGATTGTCTTTTAAGACCTTGTCTGCTGTTGAAATTACCTAAGATTCTAAGACAATAGCTTGATAGGAATAGCCACAATTTGTGATAGTTTAAAGCAAGAATAAAACATGGCACTACAAGTGTTAGAATTTTCAGAGGCAATATACTATATAGATGCATAGGAAAAATGGATGTAAAGAAAACTGGTGTTAATCAAATATTCTGGAAAGAGCTGACAAAATAGCTCATGAATATATTGCTAAAATATTCTAAAAATTCAGAGAAATAATTAATTCTAAAAAGTAAGAATTTCATATCAAAATACTATTTGTCTAACGCAGATGCTGTCCTTCTGCAGAAACTTAGGGCTGTCCATTTTTCTGTTTTGATAAACTTTTGGCAGGGCTTTTGGCACAGCTTTGCCAAAGAATTCACTTTTCTGTGCAGTGTGCCACCCTCACCTGAAAGGAATTTTGTCTCATGACAGAACAGTGCATGTAATCCCTTTTGACCTCACTCTCATATACCCAAAATGCAATGTAAAGCAGCTTCATGTGAGCTTATGCTGCTAAAATAATCATATGCCTGAGATGGATTGGGATGTGTTAAACAGTTTTATGATAAAAGAAAAAGTGCTGATGAAATTCAATTAACTTTGTAGAGTACAAAGGAAAACAAGAGAAATGGATTTTAAGAATATGTTCTGGGAAAGCATTAGCTTATATAGAATACAGAACACAGATGACAAACTTTTCCACATGGGTGAGAGCCAAACTTAATAAATATAGCTAATCAGAAGGATGATGTTTAATAGGAGTGATGTAGATGGATGAAACAAATTTGGAAGGTACATCATTTGCTTGGTGCACCTAGGCATACAGAAATTAAATGGCTTAAGACTCCTCAGAGAACAATAGAAGAAGGTATAAGGAAGAATAAAGCAAGAATGAAGAAATAATTTATGCTTCTTGTTCCCAATGGAAGACAGGCAAGAAAGCTGTCAATGTTCCCTGAAGGAGAGAAGGAAAATGTGAGAGAACAAACCCAGCTTGGGGGACAGGGAGAATGAAGCTGACTGAGCTTTGATGTTAAAGCCACAGAACTTCTCCAACTGTCCCTGAACTGATATTTTCTTCATATTTTTTTTTAAGAAGAAAACTTAGAGTAAGTACTAGGCCCTGTGGAAACCAATTAGAATTTTTTTCAATGACTTAAACAGGAAAATTTTCCATCAAGAACATGTAAATTCACATGTTCCTCCCCAGCTCTCTATGACTCTGTAAAGTTCTGCTTGTTACGCTTGATGTGTCTCAGACTTTGGAGATCACTCTAAATATTAATTGGTATCAATGTCTGGCCAAATCTTCAAATCCTCTGCTACTTTTTGAGTGCCTGACACTACTCAGGTGAAAGAAGCCCTTACCATTAGGGTGGAACTCAGCCCCATGGTTACTACTGTCACTGAAAAAAAATTCCCCATCACCATCAGGGGAAAAAGATCCTAAAAATCACTTTTAAAATTCTCACTGAATTCTGTGCAAAACAAGTATGGATTGTGGGGCGTGAAGACAGAAAAAACATTCCCTAACTGGAGTTTACTGGCTCACCATTTTCTAAACTACACTTCTCCTCCCTGTCCCTTCCTGCCCCTCTCTTTTTTCCCCCTCTTGAAAACATATGTGGTTTTTACATCATTGGTATTATTATGCAAAAAACCCAGCAAACTATGCAAGATATGGCAAAGGACCTTGAAAGGACAAATGATAATATTCCTGCATGTTGTGTGTCTTTTTTGCATTCCCCACAAACAGTATCCCAACTATAGCACTTCAGAGAAATGCTGGGGAGAAGCCAATGGAGTCTTCTCCCTTTGAAGTCTTTGAAAGACTGAAAACTGTTTTCAAAAGAGAAAAATGTGAATCTGCAAAAATAGATTTTAGGGTCTAGATTCTGATCTTAGTTTTATTAGTACGTATAGATGGGTATATATTGACACAGGCAGTAGAAAATCTCTGTAATTACTCCAGTGTAAGCAAGATTACATTGTATACAAACCTGTTTTGAAGCAGGTTGTGGATAATTTCCAAGTCAATACAAAAAGCAGGCATTTTTCTCTTCTGAGTCTAGTTCTCTGTTCAGTCACCAATAGACACAAAAGCAAATCTCATGGCTGGGACAAAATTTTGGGGTAATAATGTCATTGTACACCAAATGATCAGGATTGTTGGTACTTTACAGCACTGTAATGCGTGATGTTCATTTGAGCTAATTAAATGGAATAAAAAGTGTTAATACGTTTGAAAATATCAGCTGTTTTGTTGATATTAATTTCTTTCCTAAGACTGGATGATGCTGAGTGGTTCAAGACTGTAAATCTGTTGAACTAACATGGAATTGTCGACATACTCAGTATCAAACATGTTTGTGTAAAAGATATGGACCAATATCACAGTGTGGTTCTATGGAATACTTTTAGCTTTGGCTAATCAATTTCATAAGAGACTTGTGATCTGTCTTGGGGTCCAGGGACAGTTTTTCAAATTAGTTTTGACGTAAAACATCACAGATGGGAATACAGGGCTGCTAAAGGGTTTGATCAGGTTAAAATGGAAGGGGGAGTAAAGGGAGTACAATTTTCATTAGAATCTATCTATACTTAGCTATGTAATTTAGGAGCCTCGCTTGAGTCGTGGTCAGTGGAGAGAGAAAGGGGGATCTTTAGGATGACTCAGGACTCCTGTGTGTCAAGGTCTTATCAACATTTTTCAGATACTCTCTGGAGACATCTATTTCTCTCCATAGATGTAACATTGGGAAATGGAGGCTATTAATTGATGGACCTAAGTTATATTGTTTTTCAGACCTTTGCAAAAATCCTACTAATTTTTACTTCATACCTGTAAGGCTGTTTCTTAGAATTTATTTATTTTGGTGGTTTTGTTACAAAAATATCAGCTTACACAGAAATGAATTTGAGGCAGAAATTGGTTTTGACTTCAAAGCCCAAATTGATTTACCTCTTGTGAAATCAAAAGCCAGCTCATTCATTTGTTGCTGTTCCTCCATGCCCTAGAGAGGAGGTAAAGTGAGTGAGCAGCTATGAGTGCTCAGTTCCTGGCTGGGATCAACCCACCACAATGGTCTAAACTGGACTGGAGGGGCAGAGGTAAAGAGTGATGTGAGGCTCTCTTCTTTATAATTGTGACATAAAATAGAAAATTCAGAATTGAAATAGCTGTTGATTTTCTATCCGCCCAACCTGAAGAAAAAATTTTGAATGTTGTATCACTGAGTGACATGATTCTCTCTCTGCAGAGATGTCACACCTGAATTCCCTTGTGATCAAAAGATTCAGAGAAATGAGTGCTATGGAGAACTTGGAAGACAGCTATAAATTCTTTTGGATGGATATAATATATCTATTTTTTTATTATTGTTATAATATTGTTTATACAAGTATACAGGAAAATATTGGAATATTTTCCAATGGGCAGGGACAGGGAATTTATCTGAGAGATTATGTTTTAGTTTAATGTACTACCATTTGGTGGCTTTCCAAAGATGACATTGCAAGGTGCTCTTTGTGAAAGTTCCCAGCTTGCAACCTCTAAAAATCTGCTGATTCAAGGTGGGGCACAGGCCTTTGGAATAGATAAAAAGGCTCTGAGCTCTTAACTTTGATGGAAAGATACTGGGAGCCATTCAGTTGCTTTGTAGCAGGAGTCTGTCTCTGGAGTAGCAACTCAGACTTTGAATAGAGAGCTTCTACCTATATAATATCATAGAGATCTTCCTGAAGCAGAAAATAAGCAAATTTTCCCTGTGTAAAAATATGTGGTGTTAAATATCTTCAAGGGCATGGCTTGTTTGCAGGCAAAACACATGGAGGGATTGATAACACAAGCTATATACCCAAAGTGTTTGCATTCACCTGTCATCCTTTATTGCTGATATAATAGGACATAACTGAGTTCAGCATGATTTGGAGAGAGACAAAACAGCAGAAAGGCATCTTGCTTCACTGAGCCAGGGGTACAGTGTGCATTTCAACCAAACGCTTTACAGGCCACAGCAAAGCCGATGACAAGCAAGTCTGTCATATAGTTGCATGATTTTTCCCATCAGTAGAAATAATTTAAGAGCAGTTATAATCCCACAGGCATTAGTCTGGTTTCTTCTGACAAGATCAAATACCAGAGGAAAGCAAGCTGTGCCTCCCAGACGTAGAAAGAAATGATGGATTCCAATATTTTTTATGCAGTCCTCAATGTACACAAGGTCCTGCTACTCTGAACAAAGCTGAAAGCAAACATCAGGCAGCAATATCTTCTCTCATTCCAGGCACTGTGCAAGCCAATGAATTCTTCTTATTTTTTTCAGGAAGCATACCCTGCTCCCTGGCCAACATTGCTAACTTTGCTGTGCTGCTGGTGCCTGCTTTCTGTACACACTGTGCTGAGTAAGCAGGGCTCAGTATCTCCTTTTTCACCAGTTTCCCGATACAGCTTTTCTGCCCACCACATTTAAGACTGCAGGCCCATTTTGAGTGTGCCAGAATTGCTGTGTGATGCTTTCCATTATTTTTTCTTTTCCACATAGAGACAGGATGGTTTCTTACAAACCATCAATGGTATTCTGCATAAGCATTCTGCATAACAACAGCTACAGGACGGAAAGAACAACGAGAAAGTTGGTCTAGATTCAGATAATTGTCCAAACAATATCATGCTAGGTTGTATAGTCATTTAAGAGCAGTTATCTGCACTATTTGCCTTTGTAAATACTCTGTATTAGTCAGCAGATGGCATTCATTGTACATTAACTATTCTACCAATATTACCACAACTACTTTAAAGCACAAAGCATATGGTTTCCTCAAAGAGACACATTATTTCCTCATTTGCAGTTCAGTGTTAATTGCAAACTATTTAGTGACAAAGAAGGTAATTTTTCATTCCCATTTACTTTGAGTAACAGATTAAATAGAGTCTACCATTGTGCAAAATGTAAATAAGACCCATGACACTAAAAGGGTATTCAGGGTATACAAGCTAATGGAAGGTCACACATTGGCTTTTGGCAGGAAAGTTGACAGCAGTGCCGAAACATTTTGGATAAGACTAATTGAGATGTTCTAGCAAAGTGCCAGAAGGGGAAAAAATATTTTTTCTCCCCTCAACATTAGTTCAGATAGCAAAATACTCACTAAAAATGGCTTCTAAAGAAATTTTTGCATTTTCATTGCTAATGCAGGCCACACTGGAATGGTGATATCACACCCCAACCTCACAAAAGTGCTGATAATCTGCACAGACTGCCCTTTCAGTATCTCTGGGGAGGAGTCTGGCTGTTCCACACAACCCTGATGCACACATTGTTCTCTGGCATGCCTTGAACCTATGTTCATACCCATCTGTCTAGATGGCATAATGCCTACTGCTCATAAGGTGTCATATCAGTTTTGATAGTACATAAGTGCCAATTAAAGATTGCTTTGCAACAAGAGTTTAGAATGTGAAAAGTGTCATTTTCCTTTAAAAGAAGAATGTCCTAGTGGAAAATAACAACTAAATGAACCCATGTTCCCCAGCCCTTTAGATTACAGTTACTAACATAATTTTGGAGGCATAAAAGGCAAACTTAGCACAACAGGAAATTTGAAAAAATTCTCACCTGTTTTCAATAATTTAATTCATGAATTTATGATACTTTATAGTTTTATTTCTCAAAGACATATTTGAATACAGAAATAATTTTCTGGTGATAATTTAATGAAGTGATACTAACCACTAAGGACACACACACACATGTACATTTTTATTTGCTTGCACAAGCAATTTATTTCCCTTTTTACCAATCCCTGATATTTCATTATTTGAATTCTAGTTTTGAATAGTCATGAGCAAATTGAGCATGTTCCTGATGCAAAGTCTTCAGACTGTACATGCTTTCAACTCATTCACCAAATTCTGCATTCATGGAAAAGATTTTACTCAAACACCTGTTACCAGGAATGTCTTCATTTAAGGTAGGAGAATATGTATTCCAACAGATTTTCCTTATCCTCATTTTTCTTCTTCCAACCGTTGTTTGTGTTCTTCCTCAGACAGAATTATATATGCACCCACTTTACAGAGGATAAACTCATCTACTTTTTCGTTTGCCACATCCCACTGAGAAGTCTGAAGTACAATGGGATTTAGTAATTGCATGCTGCAATCCACTATTAGGTGTCTCAGTGTAACAATGAGGAGATAAAGCACTGTCCTAAATGGTAGTACCTATTACACATGTCAGTAACCCATACCCACAGGGATGTCACTACAACATCTAGATGCCAAGTACCCTGGGTTCTGGCATGATGCTCCTAGCATGCTCAGGAGCCAGTTGGCAGTGCATTTGGGAGTTAAGCTTGATGAGTTTGGATGGCACACAGGCACATACTTTACTTTCATAGCATTATTTCACAGTGCAAAAAGACCATGGTATTGCATAGGAGAGTTCCTTTCTGCCTACCTTTCTCCATCCTAGCAGGAGAAGGTTTTTCTCCTTCACACAGAGGAAACAGGTGAAGGAGCTCACATGAGCCCAGGGAAGCACACGTGACAGCGGCTATATTAAAGATTTTCTCACAGGGGAAACCTTTTCTCTGATAAACTAGATGTTTGGCATCTGGATAAAAGACACCAAATCAATTGGTGTTTGTTTAGAAATTGGCAATACTTTAAGGGATAGCATAGTTAGTAGCTGTATGCTTGTCCTGTACTTGCAAAGAATTTTGCTAATGTCCATATGAAGCTTCTAATTCATAATTGCAGGAAATGTTTTTGCACTGAGCAAAACACAGAAACATTTCAACAGATGTATGTCTAAAAAGGTCTTTCTTAACCTGTAGGAGGCAATCTCAGAGCTTCGATGATGACTTGGGCTGTTTTTCTGAACCAAAATGGGAAAATGTTTAGCTGAATATACCTGATATTCAGGATATATGTACTGCACGGTACTGACATATCCCAGGTGAGGATATATTGAGTATTTCAGGTCACTGTCTCAAATGTATTTCAGAGCTGTTCAGTGAGCCATGAAAACTCAGTCAGTATGATCACAGGTTGTTGATGCTCCCCATCACAAACAATAATTACAGAGGTCACTAGCTGGAAAATGCCATCCACGGTAGGGACAACCATGTCATCCAGGGGTAATGTCACTGTGTATTTATTTATGCAAAACTTGTTCTGGCCTGAGCCTGCAGATCCAGGCTAATTCGTTCTTTATTGTCATTATACATTTGAAATTATTATCTCTGGAAGTTGATTCCTCCCCCACAGGCCATAAGGTGAGATGTGTCTTTATGGTCTGTAATTACAGGGGATAGGAAATGGAACAAATAAAGCCAGAAGCATCAATGGCTATCAGTTGAGACAGGGGAATTTTTGTCTCCAAAACCAGTTTTAGGCTCTGCGGGTTCCAAGAACATAAGTTATGACAGAAACAGAAAAGAGCCATCTGGTCCAATTTGTCTGCATATTTGTGCTGCTCTGAATCCCAGCTCCTAGTTTATTCTCCAAATTCCTTATTTTCCTTTCCTTCCACAGATATAATTTGATATTTGTTACAGACTGTGCGACCATTTGCTTTCATTATTTTCCTAGGTCATTTTGAAGTTTTGTGCCTGACCTCTGTGCCATTCTCCTCTACTGTGTTCCATGTGTGTTTTGCTTTTGGTTCTTATTTTTTAGTTAACATTCTGCAAAAATTTTAGCATATTACTGGTGCAAACTACCTTAATACTTATTATTACTTAGTCTGACCTAAGCTTTTCCAAACTTCTGCGATGTGATCTTTCAGCCCGATCTACTTTTGTAACTATAACTCAAAGGCCTTAGTTGGAACTATACAATTTATTTGGTTATATTCATTTTATTCCAGCTTGCTGTTATTGTATTATAGACATCAATACTGTGACCTATATTCAGAAAGACCACCTCTGAAAGGGAGCTAGGAATATCATCCCAATATTACCAGATAACAATATATTCACAGCTACACAGTCTCCCTTTCACTGATATTCTTCTCACTAACTTGAGACAAAATCCATTGTTTCAGAAGCTCTGGATATAAGCCTGGCTCTGGCACTATGATAGAAATATCTGAAATTCTGAACCTTTGAATTTCTGAAGCAGTCAGATTCCAGAAAGACATACTTGAAGGACATGAGACTACAAACAGCTGAGTGTTGTTGGACTATTTCCTTTAATACTAATATAAGGTAAGGTGATGGGTAATGGAATCATAGAATATTCTGAGTTGGAAGGATCGAGTCCAACTCCTGGCCCTATACAGGACACTCCAAGCTTCACACCCAGTGTCTGAGAGCACTGTCCAAATGCTTCCTGAGCTCTGTCAGGCTTGGTGCTGTGACCACTGCCCTGGGGAGCTGTTCCAGGGCCCAGCCACCTTCTGGGTGAAGAACCTTTTCCAAATATCCAACCTAAACCTCCCCTCTCACAACTTTAGGCCATTCCCTTGGGTCCTGTCACTGGTTACCACAGAGCAGAGATCAGTTCCTGCCCCTTCTCTTCTCCTGGTGAGGAAGTTGTAACCAATATGAAATCTTTCCCTCAGTCTTCTCCAGGCTGAAGAGACCAAGTGACCTCAGCTGCTCTTGACACAATTTCCCCTCAAGGCCCTTCACTATCTTTGCCCTCTTTTGGACACTCTTTAACAGCTTAATATTTTTCTTATTTTGGTATATATTGCTATATATTATATTTTTGGTGTCCAAAACTGCTGATGATATTCAAGGTGAGGCTGCCTCAGAGCAGAGCAGAGCTGGACAATCCCCTCCCAGGTGTGGCAGTGGTGTTATTCTGTTGATTTGGGTGGAAGCTTAAATGTGTTTAACATTAGAAAAGTGCAATGAAGATTGGCTCCTTTTCTTAATTTTTCTGGTGTTGAGCAAAGGATTTTGATGATATGTGGATAAACACCCTTAGCCAAGAGATTAATAAGGGACAGAATATAGGGAGCTCATAATTTCCAATTTGTTTGAGTTTGAAGTTGATAGCTTTCTCTGTATTCTTATGTTTACTAATGTTTTAAAGAACAACTAACTTGTTAGAGGATGGATGTAACTCTGACCAGCTTGGTAGTTAGGACACTATGTGGAAAGCCAGAATACCAAGCTTTGTTCCAGCTCCACCAGAATCTGCTTCAGAATTCCTTTCCTTCTCTATATCCCAGTTTTTCCATCTGTAGAAATAAAACATGTACCACCTTGTATTGTTGCTGTCTTCTCTTCTCCCTGGTATGTCAACAACCTTAGGAGTGGTCTCTTGATTAAAGTACTGTTTACGTGTCACCAGGATTTTGTCCTGCCTAAGGGAAGACATCCACAGACTTTAATTAATAAAATTTAATTAATAAAATTTAATTAATAAAATCCTCACGTAAATTGCTCTGATTTTAGACTGCTATAGCATTCAGTGAGAGCCATGTCACATGTTTTTAAGGTCTTTAGCAGACTTTTCAGTGTACAGAGAGTACTGTGAGTGGCCAGTCCAGATGAAGTTTGCACAGCAGGGGTGAGGTGAGCTGCCTGTTTCCTCAAGATCTGCTGTTTGTTTCGATGCTTTGGAAGAGATCTTTCTGCATCCTATCAGTTTTCTCTGCACAAATATAACAAAGCTCTAAATAATTCCTTTGAGTCACAGACATTCAGGGCAGAAGAAAACAAATTTGTTCTGATTTGATTTGGTTAATTTCTCCAGTAATATTGCCTTTTATATGTGAAATTTTTGTAAAGGCAAAAGTGAGGCTGCAAAATGTCTTTAAAAGAAGAGCACAGACTATTTTACCACTTATTGTGCTAATGAGCCTCTCTGCAGTCAACCCACTGAATGTTTTCTGCAAAAAGCGGCCAGCAACGTCAATATTAGAATATAATACACTGACCTATTTCACTACAAAAGGAGCAAGTGAAGTGTAATTTATCATTTAGAGATTTTTCTATATAGAGGGAGCTGAAGTTATTGTTTCAGTGAAAATTCACCACGATAATAATCCAATTACTGATGCCTGTGATCTGCTATAAAAGAAAAATGCTCTTGATGGCAGCAGAATTCTAGTCATAGGCATGTAACTCATGTCAGCACTCCAATTAAGTATTTTGTGCCATGTCTCTGCCACATGTAGGATGCTGAACAAGCTTCAGCAAGCTAAATCTCAGCTGTGAGATTTCTTGAAGTCTTTGTTTTCTCTTTTTTTTTTTTTTAATTAAGAAAACCTATTGAGTACTAAAAAGTGACTGAAGTGGATGAAATCACATCAAAATGTTATTACTTTGAGGATGGTGAAGATGACAGCCTTTAGTAGAACTGATTTTTTTTTCTGTCACTTCGAACACTCTCTCATAATATGAATTTCAGCTACACAGTCCCGATGAAATGAATGGAATGATATGTTATAAAAAACTAATTTGTGCTTTTGTTTACGTGAGCAAAGTAAGTAGAAGAAGAGTAATCTTCATATGAGTTCCCCTCATAAAGAAAGATGTGTGTTTTTTAATTTTTTTTTTTAATTTTTTTTCTGTATATTTCCAGTTTTCCACTGTGAATCAAGAACGCATTTCTTATCATATTGAAGATGTGGAACAGGTTGCATAGATATATAAAGTCAGATAAAGACAATGAAATCTGATCCAGTATGAAAACAAGCTAATATTAACATTTTCAGAAGTATTTATCAGAGAAAAAAAAGTTAGTAAGAATAAAATGAAATTATTGTTGGTTTATTCTAAAGGTGTCTCTGGCCAGAAAAAAAAAACTTTATTCAGACCATAGGTGTTTAGGAGTAAACCTGAAGCTTTTACTTTTAAACCAAAAGTAAATGGCAATGTAAAATGAAATTTTTTCAGAATCACTTAACTCACTCATTTTCAAGCATCCTGCAGTTTCTAATTTATTACTCTATAATACAGAACTACAGGGCTGAACTCTCTTGCTTCTGCTCTACAAATAAGTAATTGAAACCATGCATATGGAAAGTCTTGGTTACATCAAGTGGTGTCAGAGGAAAATAATTAAAACTCAAGAATAATCTTGCAGAGAAGAAAAATTGATATATTTCAAATAATATTTTCAGTAAACTGAAAAAGATCTGGGAATAAATAACTAATAGATAACTATAGTATGAAAAATTGAAATTGCTGCAGCTTAGTGAAGGCTGGATGTGTCAAAAACATTTTACACCATTCTTTTTGGAGGACATAAGCATCGTAGAGTATTTGTCAGTCAAAATTTGTCTTTTTGATGGAAAATTATATGCATGGCCTATGGATAGAAGGAAGTGCCCCTGGTAATTTTGGAGAGACTTGAGCATGAAAAGAAATCTGATGGACTGTGGAAAGCATCAGTAGAGTCCAAGAGCAGACTTGGGCACAGGTGCCTCTTCACAGTACTGGCACTCCCACTCATCTGAATTGGATGTCTCTGTAGGTGATTTCTTGGTTTGTTTGGTTTTTTTTTTCATCTCACAAGTGACTATGGGCCAAACTTCTCAAGCTGTTCCATGTTAGAAGGGCTCAGGGCTGTGTGCTACAGAGATGTTGCACAGTGATGAGTCCAATGACAGCACTGTGCTTTTACTTTACCCTCACTTCTGGTAACCAATGAAAACAGCTACTGGGATTCCAAACGTGCCCTTGTAAATCAACACATACTACTTGTTAGTCATCAACACTCCAGTCATGTTTCCTGGATAGAAAATAACTGAATTTTTTTCACTGAAGACTTCAGTTCAACATTTCAAATTTTCTTCTTCTGTGCTACAGAAAACAATCCCTCCTTTTTTTTTTTTTTTTTTTTTTAATACAAAGGAATCATTGTAGTAAATTATGGGAGGATGGTTTGTAAGGATAGGCAATTTTCCTCAATGAATTACAGCTGTACTGATTGCTGAGCAGTGGAGACAGTCTTGCCTGCCCATTGAGGATGGGGGTTATAAAAGAGTGGGGCAGCTGGTCAGGAGTAAATTGGAATTGGAGCTTGAGACCCAGAGTCTGCTGCAGTTTGGGATGGAGTCTGCTGGCTGTGCTGTGAGGAGGAAGGGACAGACAAGGTAAGAAGATGTCGTGTGAGGGACAGACAGGGTTGGCTGACCAGGAAAGGGACAGGTTGGGCTTTAGCCAGTCATGCAGAAGGATGAAGGAAAATTGCAGACAGGAGAGAAAGAGTCAGTGCTGTGTGGAGCTGCGTGAGAGAAGTCATGAGAAGTTTTTAATTAAGGACTGGTGATGGTGCCAGTCCAATCTGTCTTGACCATTACAACAGTATATTACCTCAAGATTGTCCCAAGTATAAGTATGTTGTAGAAAATAATCTTTCCTGAAAAGCAAGGAGGAGAACAGTGTTGGGAAAAAGAAAATCCTGTGTGGCTATGGTACTTACCTATGAATTAAGAATTCACTAGCTGTGCTACTGACTATGATAATGACTTGAGGTATACTGAAACAGTTTTAGTAATGACTCTGCTCTGATTGCCCCATATGTCACCATTTCTCCTTCCAGCAATAGCACTAGAAATCTGATTTCCAGGATCCTGGTACAGAAGATGACCTTTAGCTATAGCCCTGTTCCTTACTGCCATTTATATATCCCTGCTGTTGGATATGAGGACTACAATTATTTTGGTCAAAGGAGCAACGATGTCTGTCTGGGCTGTGATGGAGGACATGCTTCCTTCAGCTAGTACCACTGTCTATATCTTTATATACCCTTATATAACTGTCCCTTGCTGAAGCAAAATGAATTTCTGCACTTTTTTTCTCAGAAACATCATGTCCACGTTTCTGAGCAAACAGATTTTGCTTTCATTTCTGTCTCTTGGTGAATCTTATTTAAAGGCTTTTTCCCTTCCAAACTGACACATGTAGTTATTTCAATTCCATACATAATATGATTTCTTTCATGAGAAAACAGGATTAAAAATTATTATGTAGATTTCCTTTTCTGTCCCACACATGTGTATGAATAATCAAACCAGATTTGCAATCTCTTTCTACTCCCACCACACCCGGGGTTTTCCTCATCTCAACTGTTGGTGTTATCAAAATATGCTGTACCCACATATTAATTTTTCTTATTTATTGATATCACATATCATTTCTTGACTAAGAGTTTCTGAATTGTCACAGAATAATAAAAGACCTTAACAATATACTGTTCAAGGAGCCTGGCATTTTATCTTGAAGTGTATCTAATCAAGCAAATCCTCTGACTTCTATCTGATTTTAGCTAAGGCATCAGCAAATACCTCTTAAACACTCATGCCTTTCATTTATCTTTCCTAGGTCAGCAGTCTTTACTGCGATGGGTGTCCTCACGATTAATTGCACTGCATGGCTGAAGATTCAAGATGCCTAGAGAAGTGTCACTGGGTGGATGTAATTGGTGTCCTTGCCAGGGTTTGCTGCTGACCTGTCAGGAGAGGCTGTGGCTCTGTGTCTCTACCTTAGCTGAGCTGGTGCTGAGCTTTGTGGGAGAGCCAACTTCAAATGCTCTTTGAGAGACAAGCTGTAGTATCCTGGGTCCTGAAGACTTTGTCACAATCAGAGGTGTTAGCAAGACCATGATACAACCTGATTCCACTGCATGGGACAGAAAGCCTTGTGGGTGTCCTGCTGGGGTCTATAGCCCAGATCACCCCTGAATGCAGCCCTTATGGTTTGGTGATTGTGACAGCTCCAGTTCCGTACATAACCTGCTTTTTCAGCTACAACGCACTGACAGCCTGACCTCTTATTGCAGTCCTGAAAACTAAAGCACAAACTCCTCCTCTGATCTTCTACCTCATGGAGTGCAGCTTCTTGTGTCTGGCTTTTCTGCGGCCAACATTCCTTTGCTCCTAATTGTCTGCATCAATGTTGTCCAAAGGTTGACATTCTTGCCTGTCACAGAGCTATTTGTATCTGTCTCACTAGTCTTGCCTAAGCAAGCTGTATATATTTTCTTTCTTTAATCTCTACCTCAAATATTTATATGCAATCTGATTTTTTTAATCCT
This sequence comes from Acridotheres tristis, assembly GCA_037013685.1. Classification (NCBI taxonomy): domain Eukaryota; kingdom Metazoa; phylum Chordata; class Aves; order Passeriformes; family Sturnidae; genus Acridotheres; species Acridotheres tristis. The sequence continues at coordinate 102,374,905 of CM072884.1, forward strand.
GTCTTCTCTTTGAACACCTGATGGATAGTTGTAGTGTTTCTTTGCTCTTCTTTATCTGACTCCCTATTCCTTCTAATCCTATTTCTGGCTACACACCGTGTATCCTTCTCTAACAAGCATGTAATTCCTCACAGTAACTCACTTTTTCCAGGAGGCACATGCTATTTTAAGAACTGTTCAGTGGCACTTTATGGATTCCTCTCATGCTTTTGATACAGCTTTACAGTTTTAACTTTCATTGGGAAAACACATCTGATTTGCAGATGGAGTGATAAGGGATTGTAAAAAGATGTGCCTGCTACTGACTCTGGACTTTGGATTTTATATCATGTGTGCATGTCCTGGTTTTGGACATGAACTGGGTTAACTTTTCACAGTTAAATGAAAGGGAAGGGGCCTGGAGCCATGTGGTCATGGCCAAGACCTGAATGTTATTCCATACTATGGAACATCAGTATATAAACTGGGGAAAAACATCAGTAGCCTCCAGTGACTGCTCAGGGATGGGCTGACTGGACACTGGTCAGCAGCTGATGAGCAATTGTATTAAACATCACTTGTTTCTCTTGGATTTTATTCTTCTCTCATTTTCCTTTTCATTATATTAATTGTTACTATAAAATTTATAATTAGTATTGTTATTAATTATTATATGTATATTTATTATTTTATAACATTTTTATTTCCATCCGTGAGTTTACTTTTTTTTTTATTTGCAATTCTCCCCACCTGGAGTACTTCCACAGCAAGGGAATCAGCCCAGATACACCAGAAGCAACACCTGAAGACACAGGTACTGAAGGTAATTTCCATGAAGACCTTAATTCAAAGAAAAGAAAGGTGAAAACTCTGAGGGGTTCTGGTATAAATAGTTTTGTAGCTCTGCAGTATTTTTTAGAAGATTCAGCAGAAAAAGCTGTGTTTAAGAAATTCTCCTTGAACACTTGTTCTACCTGTTTTGTGATTTCCAAGGGACTACAGTTGGAAACAAGATCAACAGTGATGAGAACCTGCATAATATGGAAGTGACTGGAAAGGCTTTATTAGAGTTAGATTTTGGAGACCAAAGCAGTTCATTGTGGAGTCCTCTAGCCCACAGAGGAGAGATCTGATCCTGGGTGAGTGGTTATGTACACCACAAGTGGGAACTATAAATATACTTTGCTCACAGCTAATCACTTCAGAGAGATGTGTGTGGTACAAAGGTTTGGTCCAATTAACACAGTCTGTTGACTTTCTATATAGAGGATTTGGCAAGGACCATGATTAAACTCAGAAATACATGCCCCTTGAATGATTTCTCTGCCTCAGAAGAAAAAAGGCACAGGTGAACTTTTTAATGGAAGAGGACAAATACATTAAAGAAAGAACTACTGTGTCTTTGAGATGTATGGAAGAAACAGAAGCATTAGAGCTGACTGTTGTCATATCTGAATTGTATTTTTAATTACTGAGTATAGATGCATTCTTTGTTTCACAACATATTTTATATACTTCTGTTCCTGTATAGAAATATGATTAATTTTTGTCTTTACTGCTAAGGGACATATTATGGTGTCTGTACCAGCAAGAGGAAGAAAGTGTATATCCATCACTTTTGCTTAGAATTAGTATTCTAGTAAATAATCATGTTAATTCTGGAGTAATTTCAGCTTCTTGTGTCTTAAGAATCCTTCAGTTATTAATGTAAGTCTAATATTATATGGAGCCTGCTATGTTCCTTTGTATTGTGCAACATTTGTTTTGAAAATCTGTCATTTCACAGGATATAGAGAAGCACTTGCACATTAAATCCATGACATCAAGGATATGTTTCTGTCTCAAAGGGATAGAATCCCATAGGAGTTTCATAGCTAAGGCAAAACATTTTTTCTCTTTCTAGAAGTCTTGGAGCAAAATAGTGTTGAGACTGTGGGAGAAGTGTTGGGTGAGAAGAAACAAAGCTGTAGACCTGTGAAGACTGGAGAAGTTTGGTGACCTTTATGAAGTGTGCCTCTGTGGAATATCTCTTCTTGAAGGAAGAAAAATGCATGGTACCAAATTTGTAAGCAAGTTTCTGTGATGTGAGCAGCACCATCTGAACTGCAGACTCAGAACTTGAGGGAAATTCGCCCTGAACTTCTGGGAAATGACTAAAGGATATTTCCTTTGGGGAAGTCAGTTTATGAGACTGATTACTTCTGAAAGTGTGTCTAACCTTCTTTCAAGTACACATCCTTCTTAAAACTCATGATGTGTAATGTTATCAGATATCCTAATGACACAGTTGATGATGTAGTTCTACACAAATTAGTTTTTCAGGGTTATCCTTAATTATGCCAATGAAAGCAAAAGTTCTTGGATCTCTATTTCTGTTTGGAAAATTATTTGGTCTATTTTCTCATTCTTTCATCATTTACTGTCAGTCTGAGGGGTAAATGTATAGATGATTTTTAGATATGTTTGAGAAATCTAATTTTACATGTGATGGGCCTTAAGTACAGAATTATGATGTTTTCTGATGAGCTGAGATGAAATTCTGTTTTAAGGACAAAGATAAATATATCCTCAAAACTACAAGTTCCTCAGTGTCTGTAGAGACAGGCTTTATTATTGATCATACATGAAGTGTACCTTGGTACCTAACAATATTTGTCATATTTCTTAGAGAAACCTATTTGCAAATGTAAATGTTCTGTCAATGATAAGTGGTGCCTGGGAAGTATGTCAGCAAAACTTAATTTGTTTACTCTATGTAATTTGTTTGTTAATGAACTGTGTATGAAGGGAGTGCAATCTCAGCATATACATTTTCATTATTCAGATTTATTTGTTGAAATATGTTGTTGACAGGGCTTGCTGCTCCTTTGTGATTAAGTCATTAAACAAATTTGTTACTTAGTATTTTTAAAATAAGTTGTTCTGCTTCAACACAAAAAGCACATTGACTGGTTGTTCCTTTATTTTCTGAATACCATATTTAAGCTCAAGATCCACATGGAGACTCCTCAGCACAGAAATGTGAAACAGTTAATTGAATTAACCTGCAGTCTATTTTTTGAATTTTATTATTAACATACCTGTTTTCTAAAATGTCCTTTAAAAATCTTATGTCATTGTGTAGTCATGGTAAGTTTACATAAAAAATTTTTATGGAGAAATTTTGCAGTCAATACTCTAAAATCCACTCATAAATAGCAAGAGAAGGAGAAATAGTTTGAGAGTTTCAGTTGCATGGGATGATATTCTAAGTGTCAAGCTCTTCTTGTTGAGAAAGAAGGAAGTGTAGATGTGCTACACTGGGAACTTTTCTCTGGGGCCTTATGACTATAAGAAGAGATCCAGAATGTAATTTGTTAAATCTGAAAATGAAAATCCTAATGAATTATTCACCCCACTAACTGCTTTATGAAAAATAACTAGATGTTAATTTTAAACTTTTAGGAATTAGAGCATGAAGTGTATAATTATCCTTTTAAAATAAATAAAAATTTGTGGTTCCATTGTTGGGATCAAATCTCATGGAATTCATCCTTGTTTTCTGCTATGAAACTGTAGCTATAAATAATTCTGTCTGTTTTCCCACCATATACTGTATTGGAATATATTATGTTTCTTATTAAATTAATATGTACTTTTAAAAATAAAAATTAAAGACTAATATATTGCTGGTTTTATATATAAAAATAGGTGAAAATCAGGAGTAATTTAGGTTGAAAGTATAATTCATCTTACTGCATGAGACAGGGCTTGATTTTTGGCTATGTCCAAGGATGTAATTTAAATCCCCTCTGTGTGTGTACCTGTTTCAGTGTTCTGCCACCCTTGCTACTAAAACTTTTTTTTTTTAATTCTTTCTTTTAAAGAACTTGTGTTTGTGGGTCAATTTGTGTCTGTTGCCTCTTGTCCTTTGGCTGCAGACTTTCAAAGCACCTCCTTTGTACTCTCTCTTTAGTTTCTTCCTTACTCTATTCTTCCCGAGTGAGCAGACCCAGTTCTCCCACCTCTCCTGATATGCCATGCACTCCCCACCCCTTCCATGGGCTCATTCCAAAGTGTTCCTATCTCTCAAACTGAGGAGGCCAGAACTGGACCAAGTACTGCAGGTGTGTTTCACCAGGGAAGGGAAGTCAGGCTTGTCACCTCCCTCAATCTGCCAGCTGTACTTGAGACAGCACAGCTCAGGATCTGGTTTGCTTTCTTTGCTCCCTGCTGACTCTCACTCACTTTATCCCTTGGGACACACAAGCCTTTTTCTGCAATGCTACTTTACAGGCATTCACCCACCAGTCTGTACCACTTCTTGAGTTAGTCCTCTGAGGTGCAGAGCTCACCATTTCCTATGGTTGAGCCTGATAAATTTCCTGCAAGTGCATCTCCCCTGACTTACAAGGTCCTTCTCAACAGAGAACCTGTTGGTTTGGTATCATTCACACTCCTCCAATTTGATATTATCTATGAACTTTCTCAGGCTACATTCCATCTTGTCATTCAGGACAACACTTATAAAAACAAAAACTGGTGTTGGTCTCAGTATAATTCTCCCTCCTGAATATTACTGGCAATTTTCCACTGCTTGGCCATGATATCCCTGATTACAGCCTTTCCAGTTTGGTAATGTGGTAATAATTTTATGTTCACCTGATGGCCCACTCAACTGCCCACCCTGTTTGGTAATAGGATCTTTTGAGAATTTGTATGGAAATCCTCATTACATTTCAGGTAAATGACTTCAACTGTGGTACTCTTGTTCACAAAGCCAGTAATTTCTTTGTGGAAAATAATGACATTATACACAGATGGAAAATCAGTCTTTCTATGTAATTGCCGTTTGGTCTCTGGCCTCATTAAACAGGGGTCCTATACTTTCCATAATTTAATTCTGTTGGTGACATGTATAGAAGCCCTGGTTGTTGCCCTTCACATTCCTTGCTTGCCCCGCAGAGCTGCCTCCTATGGGCTCCTGCCCCAAGCTCATATATACTGTCCTGACACACGGGATGTTCAGGGATAATCATCAGAGCTTGTAAAGAGAAGTTTAGTTCATTTTTACAGTGTGTTTCTAGGGCTTGACCCAGCCCAATTGTACTCGATCTCACCTCAGTGGTCTGAGCCAAAGACATCATCCCATCTAAAAGAAACACTGAAGTTTCTGACCCTGAAAATGTAAAGATACCTATACTGATTTAATTGAAAATTAGAATATTTCTATACTGCTGGATATGGCCCTAAAATTTCTTCATTTAGACAGTGTGTTATGCTAATAAAAACACTTGACTCAAAGATGAATTTCAACATAACTGCACATCCAGGGAAATGAACCAAATTCAGAGATCTGAGAGTGAGCACATACCATCATGAGACATAAGTAGGGAGGAATAAACCAATCCAGATGCAATCTGGAGAAGGAGGAAATACTGAAAAAATCTTCACTTACAGTTGACAACTACTATCTGATGAGTGATAGAAGCATCTCAAATTGCCTCTCAATTTCTTTGACTATACAAAGTCATTCTTTAGCTATCCCTGGAAAGCTAAACAGATTAGATAATTGGAACATTTGGATGATTACAGAATTTTAAAATTGTCCTGGTTTTGTATGGGAAAGAGTTAATTTTCTTCTTAGTAACTATTACAATGCTGTGGTTTTTTTGTATGAGAATAATGCTGATAACACATAAATATTACAGTTTTGCAAAGTAGTGTTTACACTGAGTCATGCTATTTTGATGTCTCATTTTCTGCTATTAAGGAGGTGCACAGGAATCTGTGAGGGATTACAGTCAGGATGTCTGACCCAGACTTGCCAAAGGGTTATTCCACATCACAGAATGGCAGACAGTGTATGAACTGGGGAGAGTTTGGCAGGAGGGGCTGATTGTTATTTGGGTACTGGCTGAGCATCAGTCAGTGGGTGGTGAGCAATTGCATTGTGCATCACTTGTCTTTCTTGTGTTTTATTTATCTCTCTGCTTTCTTCCTTCTCTTGTTAAGGGTGTAGAAATTCACCAGAAAATAACTGTCCCCCCTGAAAATTTAGCACACCATTTTATTTAAAATGCTTATTCTCTGAGAGTGAATGAGAGTGAGGAAGTTCCCCAAAGGAGCTCTGGATGCCCCATCCCTGGGAGTGTTCAAGGCCAGGCAGGATGGGACTATGAGCAACCTAGTGGAAGATGTCCATGCCTATGACAGAGGGTTCCAACTAGATGATTTTCTAAGTACCTTCCAATCTAAATAATTCTGTGATTCTCTGTTTATTATTAGATTTTATTTTATTTCAGTTATTAAAGAGTTCTTATTTTTTTCTTCTGATTTTCATCCTCATCCTACTGGAGTGTGGGTGAGCAGCTGCATGAAACTGCTGAAGCTAAGCCAGGACAAAGACCTAAGATGAAAAAGTCTGGTATGGATGTTATTCCTCTTCCCAAATCCCACCTTTTATAGAACAGAAAGAAAAATAGGTGCATATCTATCTATCTATCTATCTATCTATCTATCTATCTATCTATCTATCTATCTATCTATCTATACTTTTTCTATACTTAAAAAAAACACCGACTGATTTAAGAAACCTTTGTGTCTTTGTTCTCTGGAAATGCAAGTGCTTTACTTGTTATGTGTTAATAAAGTGCACTGCTATGCAAACCCACACTAAAGATTAAACTGGAGGGTCCAAAAAATAGCGAGGAACATCTTGGCTATCTGTACTGCCACCTGAAGGAACTCCACCATTTCCAGTCTGGAAACCAAGAAATCTGTGAAGACAGCGTGAAAAGATGGAGATGAGATGAAGTTTATGTTTACTGTGAAGAGTGTGAAGTTTATGATGCCTTTACTACTGTTTGCTGCTTAGTTTGCATGGGTTGTGAGGAAACGTATGCTAGATAAATAAACTGCTCAATGAAGGTTCTGATCAAGTGAAATTCTGACACACATGTAAATCAGCACTGATCCATACTTCAGCTCAGTTCTCTCATGCCTTTTTCCTTAATTTTTATAATATTCCTGAGCAGGATAGGAAACATTTTCATTAGGTAATAAGAATTTTCATTCTTTGTCTTGCCAGGGACTTTGTATTTACCTTTTATTATCTTAGTCATGCTAACTTTTCTACTCTCCTGGACATTTGTTCTGTGTGGTTTTATGTATTTTTAATTGAGTGGCATAATATATTTATTATTTGTTCAGAATAAGAGTATAAGTTTAAGTCAAATTTTTCTCATTATTATGAGAAGTCAGATTGTATGACTTTTTGTTCAACTTTCAACATCTACTGAAAATGTAGCAGAGAAACTAAATTTTTTATGTCTAATTTTATTATGCATTGTTAATCTATATTTTTTCTGAGTTGATAACTTTGTATGTGCCCTTCTGATCCATGCTGTTGTAAAAGGCATTATGACATATATGAAGTCATATTTGATATTTAAATTTAATAGTATATATAGCATAACATATAGCTTTAGACTGATGTTTGTCTTTGACAAAAAAAACCGAAACAAAACAACAAAACCAAAACCAAACCAATTGCTTGAAGAATATTTTTCATAGTATTTGAATTCATTAATTCAGAAAGAATTCTGGAATATTACATTGTATGACATAAGATCATACATAATATAGTCTGAAGTACTTATATGTAAGAATCTTCTTACTCTATTAAGAGGTGTCCTTAAAATCTATGTGTTTCAAAAACAAGTTAGAAGGATGCTCAGAAGGCTGTTAACTTTTTCTTGGGAATTTTAAGGTTTTCTTTGGAGCTATTCAAAACTATTTTTGTGTCTATAAGATAAAGATGTAAATAAAGATAGTGCTGGAATTTATTATTGTAACTTATACTGATAGTTGTATCAGTAGATACAACTAGAACTGGTTAATTCCCCAACTACTAAGTGATAATCAACAGAAGTGGAACACATTATTAAAATGAGAGCTGTTAGTAAGATAGGTGTGATTTTGTGCCTGATTTCATTTGTTTATATATTTTGCTAATGAATCGTAATTAATTTAGTCAAATGGATAATATATTGTTAAATTCTGCTGTGAGTTATATAGAGTTAAGGAGAAAACAAGTGACACCTTGTCATTATATTGACATTGAAGACTGAACATAATTACCTCCACTGGCATTACAGTCTACAATACACACAGATGAATTGAAATGGATTCAAAAAGTGCCTGAAAGCTCAGGTCATTAACTTGTAAATACTGTAAAGCCTCATCTCCCCAGCAGGATAGACCAATGTAGGCTCCCAAAAAGTTGAATATCCAAAGACTTCAGTTTATAGAGTAAACAAATACTTCAAACATTTACTGACTCTTTCACCTTCTTAAACGTATATCGGCAGTTTTGTCACCTTACTAGAGGTGCTCTCCCATCAGCAGCATTCAGAGCAGCCGTGGCTTCATGTCCCAGCAGCAGAGGAGCCCAGACCCTGCAGCCACCAAGGCTGCCTGGCTGCAGCAGTGGCTCAGCCTCTGTGCCTCAGAGGTGTTTTTGTGCTGCCTCAGCTGTCTCTGCTCTCCTGCCTTGACCTGTGTCTGTAGCCTGAAGGTGAGTAAACTGAGAGCATGCAGGGTTTTGACAGAGGGGGAGTGCATAGAAGCGTTGCAAGGTGCACAAAACGAGTTAATCTGTTTTGACTGTATTATACAACCTTATTTTAAATGTGACAATACTACATAATTGCTTCTTTCCCTTTTTCTGTTGCCATTCTTATTTTGTGTTCTGCTTTCTACAGCATCTTCCCAAGGTTAATTTGTCAATTATAAATAAGAATTAAAGAGACAAAATGTAGAATGAGCATCTCACTGATAGTGTCTGATCATTTTCCCTGTGTACTGAAACACCTCATCTGTGTTCTCTGAGGATTTATTTTCTTAGAGATGAAAACCCTGGTCAGGGAAGGGAAATGTTATTTTATGTGTATGATGACAATGGGGGAATGAGAATGGGAGATTGCTCCCACTAATTAGACAGTTAAAGAAACGGACTTTTTGCAATATTTTCAGACCAAAGACAGAACAAATATGCTGCTGGTGTAGAGTGTATGATGGACTGGAAAGGACTCTCAGGTGTGTTAGATGGCAGGCACCCAAGGATTAGGAAGACAGTTGAGAGGCTAAATACTGGCCAGGTTCTCCTTCACATAAACCTATCAGATATAATATCTGGCAAAATCTTCATAAACTTAAAGCTCCTTTCCTCTGAGAAACCCACCAAATTGAAAAATGACAGAGTAATGTATTGGGGATATTTTATTTTATCTTAGTCTACAAGGTACAGAAAGTACAAGTTGGCTCAGTTTTTCCTCAGAACAGTTCTAGCATGATGAATGTTGAGCACTTTTGACAGCTAGATCTTCAAACAAACTAGGAGCTTGGTGTTATTGCACGTATGTAAAAATGTAGTGGTTTCATAACCTGAGTCCCTGTAAATGACAGTGTCAACAAGATATATATAATTATTCAGTTTATAATAGTCCCGTTTTGGAAAGTGGATCAAATTTCTAGTTCCCTCACATAATATATTGTCTTGTAATATTGTTATTCTCCCTTAGGATGGTAGGTTGGTTTGTTTGTTTTCCAAGTAGATATGGAGAAAAAACAAACAGTACATCTAAAAAAGCTTTATTGGATTTAACATTTTCTTCTCTGGTGAAAAAAAAAAAAGAATGTAGCTGTCTGTAGAGACTGATGTGATGACAAACCTCTGATTTGCAGATCTTGAGGAAAATTTGATGAACAAGTACCTGTGGGAGAACATGGTGCATAAAATTTTTAAAATTTGCTTTTTCTACAATTCAAGTTTCATTTGTCTGTTGAGTTTATATATGCCTTACATGTTCCTCATTCGGGAAAAAAATACAGCAAAGGTTTGCAGTGAAAAAATCTGCCACATTTCAGAGGTATTTGTATGACTATGTCGTAATGCATTGAAGCAGGCAGAAAAGCAATGATTATGATCAGATATGATCTGCCTCCCTGTGCCCTGTGCACACTTCCTGCAGCTCTGTTTTAATAAGATTCTTTGTTGAGAATTTGAGAGAGCAGACCTAATTTCTTTTGTGCATTACAATCAAGATTAGTAAGTACAGGAAAAGAGTATCAAAATAAAAGTTGTGGTTTTAGGGTTTTTTTTGTGTAATTTTTTACTTTATGCTCTTCAGCATTTTTCGTCTTTGAATTACTGAATTCCCAGTTTCAGATTGGAAAATGACTTATAAATACATGATAGTCACAGACACAGTAACTAAAATCTTTGTAACACACGTTAACTCTTTCCTGAAATTATTATCAATTTGAATTAGTCATCAGACATGACAAAAGAGAATGCTCTTTCTAGGAAAGTCTCAGAAAGGATAAGGCACTGTTTAAAAATGAAATCAAAGAACATCTGGTTCAAATGAAATGCAAAAACATCTCAAATACTCTTCTTATAAGCTGTATACATCTGCTGAACAGTAGTTGTATCTCAGCCATCTTTTTTCTCTGACTTCCCTTCAGCCAATTTTACCCAGCTGCCCAGGCTGCTGGAAACTCTCTAATGAGGAAAGGCTGAAGGAGCTGGACCCGTTCAGCCCTGAGAAGAAATGACTGGAGGGAAACTCATCACTGTCAGTATTTGAAGGGAAGGTATGGAGAGGATGGAGCCTTCTGCAGGCTCCTCTTGGTGGTGCCAAGCAACAGGAGAGAGGTAACAGGCAGGAGAGGCACAGGAATCTCCACCTGGATATGAGGAAGAACTCCTTCCCTGTGCAGTGACTGGTCAGTGGAACAGATTGCCCAGAGAGGCTGTGAGCACTGGAGATGTTTCAGAACCACCTGGACACAACCCTGTGCCATGTGCTGTGGGATGAGCAGGAAGGCTGGACCAGATGACCCCACTGTGGTCACTCCCAGCCTGACCCGTTCTGTGGTTCTGTGATTCAGTGAAGACATAGTGGACTCCACTATGTGAAGCATGAAGAAACAGAATTTTTCCTGTTCCTTAATTTTGGGCTTAGCGACATGCTCTTCATCATTGCACAATGAACAACGTGCCTGTACACTCAGGGTATCCAGTTTCAGCTCTTTTATGTTACATAATTCTACTATTTGTATTAATGAGACTGAAGCTGGTATTGTCAAGTTGGCCACATTGCACATCACAGATGCCCTCACCTTTCATTTGCTCTTATTTTCTCATTCTGCTTCTTTAGCTTTTCTGCTTTTCAGCCCTCATTGTTCATCCTGTTCAGCCTCAATCCAGCAATTATATTAGTAGGTACTACTGTCTTAGTATGTCTTGGTTATCAACATGGAAAAAATTATTTTCCTTTTTTCAAAATTTAATTTTTTTTCTCGTAAGTACAGCTAAATAGTTAATTTTCAAAAGCAAGCCAAAAGTTAAAATCAAAGAAATGTTATCCTTCTGAGTCACAAAGATGTGCAATATGTCACAACATTATTGTGGCTTACATGCCATACAGTGCTGTCCTAACTGTTTTGCTGCTGGAGCCCTTTGCTTCCCCTCACTGTCCACAGCTTCACTTTCTTTCTGAACTGTATTTGCTTTGATTGTTTTCCCTTGCAGTTAAAAATTAGTGGAATGCTCTTGCTTGCTGGCATTTACTGATTTCAGTGTGAGTTTTGGTAAGTACCTGCATCTGCAATGAATTGAAAACAAAAAGATTTAGGTAAAGAGAGAGAATAAACTCTTGAGTTCAATTAATTTGTGTTGTTTTGTTTCTCTGACCTTTGGCAAATCTCCCTAAATGCATTGCATAAAAGAGGAAATGCAGTGAGAACTGCAGAAATTTGCTGTTATAGAACTGATAAACCATAGGGTTTATTAACAGCAATATATAGTTAACAAATCTGATGGAAAGAAAAGGGAAAAAGATTAGGAAAAGAAGATTACAGCAGGTAAATCTCTTTGTGAGAGATTTATGAGGAACTAGTGTAAGACACTGCTTCCTCAACAGACTTTCATGGTAAAGGTGCAAAACTATCCCTGCACTGTCTCTGGTGGATAAAAAACCTATAAAAGCAGCATTAACTCTGATCTCCATCTCCTGCAGAAAATGGAAGAATGAGATCCTAGCTGATGAAAGGGGGGAATTTAATGTGTGTGGGCTTTCCAGGAGATGTTTGTAAACTCAAATTGAATAAGTATTTTTAAGATATGGAAAAAATATTTTTTTTCGGAAATCATTCATGAAAAAGCACTCCTCTAATTTGATTTATATTTTGCAGGCAGATTTTTGGAATCTTTAGACTTTTAAACACAAATTTAAATTAATGTTCTTGCCACCAAGATCAACCACAGAGTCCTCTAAAACATTATCAAACAAAGAAAGCAAAAAATCTATGAAACCTGTTACTAAGTCTATAATGGACTGTGTAATTCCACCTATAACGTTTTTGAGAAAATCAGCTCAGCTAAATGCAAGTCTTTAATGTAAGGATATATTTAATAATTTAGACCTCTTAAATCAGAGTTTCTTCAAGATGAAACTATGAGGAAAACAGTACAGGCATGGGTGGTCTTGCTTTATCTGCTGATTACAGACTTTATAAATAGCTATTATGAAATAACTATTAAGAATGCATACTGTGGTTATATGGAAAATGGTTGGAGATATGACAATTGCATTGGTTGGAAAAGTTGTGTTTACATTAATATAACTTTTGCACCACAAAATATTCTGGTTTTCATGCTGCACTGAAATATGAGGCACTGCTTTGTACTTGTGATGAAGAATTGACCTACTTTTTAAAGCTTACTTTGTGTTATAGTCACATATATTGTAAGTATTCAACTGTAACCTTTTCTAATTAAGAGTAATGGCTGTGCATGAGATCTGAACTGCTTACAGGACTTAAAAACCAATTAATTTCTTACTAGTTGTGCTGTACTGATTAAACCTATTCAACAAAACAAAAAACAAACTTCTGAACTGAGCTTTGTGAAATAAATCCAACCAGAGCTATTAGTTTTAACGCCTTTCTGTCTCTGATTTAATTGTGTTTGATCCTATAATGCAAGTTGGAAATGGAGAAAAAGTTTTATTTAATCTTCCCTGATGGTGTAATCAGAATAATGAAATATATGGGGTATTATAAAGCTTGCAAAAACCATAAACTATACCAAAGTATCTCATACTGTTTAAAGTGTGTTTATGTATATGTAAATAAAATAAAGCACAAGAATGCTAAATTTATGATTTGAAAAACAAATGTGTAAGGAAGTATAAAAAAATACAATGCTGAGTTAGATCTGTTACAAAGCCCAACAGAGCTCATCAGAGGCACCTTGCCACACAGTCATTTTGAAGACCTTACCAAACTTGCACATGAAACTGTTTACATTTGCTGGTTTTGGCCATACGAAATTATTGCACATGGGTGGAAAGAGATGTTTATGTGATTATATGTGTCCTCTATTTATGTACACATGAAAGCTGTCCCACATGGGTGCACATTTTCCCTCCAAGTAGCAGCTCTGTGCTGCAGAGCCTCACTACTCTAGAGGCAGAAAAAATTGCAGTTTCCAAGCTAAGTGTGTTGCTTATCTTTATACACTCATTTCTTTGTAAGCCAAAATAAATTTTTTTGTCCTCATCTTTGTCCTCATCTTTCCTTGTATTGATATTAACTTTCAGTTTCATGTCACTGAAAACATTCTAGGCATATTCCTGTTTTACCGAAAGGTTGTGAATAAATTTCTAAGCAAGAATGGTTCTTTTAATGCCTCTGAAAAACTTCTGTATCTTTTTTGAGCAGGACATTTTGTCTCTTGCTTGTATTGGATTCCTCATCTTTGTCAGTCTCTTACTCAGAGTACATTTCCTTTAGGAACTTCCAACATCTGTAGATTTTTTGAGTTTTCTCCAAGACATCATGAAATGCTTCACTGGAAATCCTCACAGCAGGTATCTGTCACACTTTCTTTGCATAGAAAAATCACTTTTCTCATAATCTGACCTTTTATCTTTCAAGCACGTGTCACAATGCAATGGCAATTGCATGGCCTAAAAATAGCACAGTTCAGAAATCCCACCTCTTTCTTTGCAGAGTAGGTAAGATATGAACAATAAGTAAATAAGTCAATTTTAATGTAATTCTGGATTTAAAAAAATTATAACTGTGTACAGCATGTCTTCTATGAGTTCATGAACATTTAAATCTCCCATGTGCCTACACAGGCTTTATAATGATAAAATTAAATTTAAAATACACTTCCAAACATGGACTGTGAACTGCTGCTACATCAGCCCTGATAGCACTGCTCACATGGTTTGATCGAGGCTGAATGAGGGATCTGAGGTTTATGGTCTTATTTTCACTGAACATTGTTGTGACAGCATAGTGAGGAAATTACTTTATAAAGCTGGAGAATCCATTTAATTGACTACAAGAGCTATTGCATTCAAGTTGTTGGCTCCTCAACAATACTGCAGTGGTTGCCATGTGCCATTAAATCTTGCTCTTTTTTTCATTTATGTGCTGAAACGATCCAGTTCATTATTATAAAGGCAGTTTTAAACTAAACATTTCTGAATTTGCATGGAGACCATTATCTTAATTTAATAATTTGTAAGCAAGTAGATATATACTTCAGTGGTCTATTTTTGGTTTGTTTTTTTTTTTTTTTTGGTCTTTTTCGGTGTGGTATCTTAATGTGTCATACTTCCAGAAGGATAAGTACCACTTCTTCAAATAATTAAAATTTTTTTAAAATAAATAATATTCTCCCTTTCTCCCAGTTGGAAAAGTTAATATTAAAATTGTGATTTCATATGTACTGGATATTCTGTTTTATATAAAAGCTTTATTTGTTGGAATCTGAGTTTGGAATGTCTTATGGTAATTTTGAATAGAGCAATAGAATATTTCTAGCAAAGGTATCTAAGAGATATTTTACGGAGTTAGGATATTCCTCCTTACGATTTGATGCTTAGAAAGGTGGAACAAAAATAGTGCAATAACATGGAAGATGAGGGTGTTATCCCATCATGCTAGATACAGCACGTCTCTTGTCCCAATCTTGTTACATTCACATACTTAAATGTGGTGTCACATTTTGTTAGCATTGCTCTTATGTTGTGAAACCAGACACTTTACTAAATGATTAAAATTTTCTATACCCGAAAAATGACTTTTTCAGGAAGATACTTTGTTGAATTACTCAAATTTGTAGGCATTTAGTGAAATGACTGGAAAAGCAAGCACTTTGTTACCCAGTTGGACTGCTGTACTCAGTCACATGAAATCATAGAATCATAGAATATTAATTGGAAGTGACTATCAGTATCATTGAATCCAAATCCTGGCTCTGCACAGTACCATCCATGAGTGTCACTATATGTCCAAGAGTATTGTCTGGATGCCTCTTGAAATCAGACAGTTTTGGTGCTGTGACCACTTCCCTGGGGAACCTGTTCCAGTGCCAGCCACCCTCTGGGTGAAGAAATTGTTCTAATATTCAATTTAAACATACCATGACACAGCTTTAGGCCAATTCCTTGGGTCCTGTCACTGGAGACAGAGAGCAGACATCAGTGTCTGTCCCTCCTGTTCCCCTCAGGAGGAAGTTGTGACTGCAGTGAGGTCTCTCCTCAGTCTCCTCCAGGCTGAACAGACCAGAAGATCTCAACAGCTCCTCGTACAGCTTCCCCTCCAGACTCTTCAGCATCTCTGTTACCCTTCTTTGGACACTCTCTAATACCTTGATGTCTTTGTTGTCAATATCCACAATATTCAAGGTGAGGCTGCCCCAGAGCAGAACAGGACCATCCCCTCCCTTTCCTGGCTGGCAATGCTGTGACTGATGCCCCCAGGACATGCTTGCCCCTCTTGCCTTGTCCACGTGCCTGTTTTTGCAGTTACCATCCTCATTCTGTAACAGGCTGGTGTTATTCTACACTGCCTTGTGCTGTTAATATATTTAAAAACCTAATTTTATTGTCCCCCACTATTCTGGCCAACTTCAACTTCAGGTGAGCTTTGGCCGCATGACTTTTCTCCCTACAGTGGAAAGCAGCATCTCTGCCTTACTGTTTTATTATAGTTTATTAAATCACTCACATCAGTGAAATCTAGCACATTAAAAAGTGTAGCATATGGGATGTTCTGCTGCAATACTGCTACAGAAAGTAAAATCTTCCATCAAAATGGTACTCTCAGAAGCTTTTTACAATCTTATTTATTATTTGTTTTATCTTGGTGCTACTTTTCATTTGCAACCCATTTCAAATTCTATTTGGGATTGTGTCTGCAGCTGCAAGCATTGTAGAAGAGAGGTCACTGACACTAGAGGATGGAAGCTGGGGTTTTGGTTTTCTAGAAGGGATCTTCATGACATCAACTCTTCTTTTTGAAAAGCAAGCACAGTTCCATTAGATCATTGATGGATTTATATTAGGAAAAGGCAATAAACTGTTCTTAGCACAGTGCATTTCCATATAGAATGAAACTCATTGAAAAGGCTTGGATTCTTAGGGAAACATAAAGTCTCCTTTTAACAGCATATACAATGCTGCATCTTTGGCATCTCACTAAAAGCATTTTAGAAGCATTGCAATGTTGGCTGTGGGTTTAATTTTTTTTTAACTTACATTTCTTTATAATAAACCACACCAATATTTATACAAACTCTAGAGATCTTTCACATTTCTGTTGCTTTGAACTTAATCATCATGATAGGTCCCTTCCAGCTCAGCATATTCTATAATTAACAGCAAGGTATACTAGGTAGAGTGGCTGCATGATGTACCTAGGTGCCACTAAGTACTGCCTGGAACTGCTACTTTAGAGTGAGTATATATATATAAATACACATATTATATGCCTGAATATATATCTATATATATTCTAATGATTGGTCAACTGTTGTAAAACATCAGCTGTAGGAAACAGGAAAATGATTGCCTTTTATGAAAGTTCTTTTTTGATGTGTTTATAACTGGGTGCATCATATACTGTTAATATTTAATGCTTCCTGCATTTACTCAGAACTCAGAATTGTAATACAATGTGATCACAAAATTTCTCCCCAAATCCTATCTAATTAGTTAGTTTTCTTATTTCATTATGCCTACTCCAATAACATCATAAAATCACCATTAAAAACATATTTTTGACTCCAGGGAAGCAGGCTTAGAGAAACTGCTTAAGGCTTGAAGCAGGAATTTTGAATACCAAATATTTTTGCAGGATATATATTTGTTATTTGGGTTGAGGAGGAGGAAAATGAGGCCCCTTGCCTTGTGGAGAGTTTGAGAAAGGGAAATGGATCTTTCTGGCTTTTTAAAAGTTTTATTTTTACAATATCTCTTAATCTCTTGTTTTTTGTTGTTGTTTTTGTATACAAAACAGCCTCGGTAGACAACATGCTGTGTTTCTAATTGTTTCGGATTTAAAAATCACTTTTAGAAGCCCATTTGGAGAGAAAAGGAACCGTTTCCCATATCTACTAGGGAAGAAATCACAGAAGATCTGCACACAATCCTATTTTACAGCAGCACTGTAACTTTTCTCACTTTGATTGAAAGTCCTTAAGGTTTGATGCTAGTCCTGGAATGAATCCCAGTACTCCATACATGTTTCTTCATTTTGAAGGGTAGGTATGTCTTGCAGATGTTATTTGGTATAATTAAATGAGTAAAGAAAATCTTGTCTCTCATTTAATGCAATTGGATGAATTGATCTCTGACATCCATTTTCCCTGATTACTTTAGCAAGACAATTTACTCTAAATTGGCCAATCTTCACAATAAAAAAAAAACAAAAACAAAAAACCACAACAAAAATGAAATAAATAGGCAGAACTTCGGAGTTTCTACAGAAAAATACTCTGCAGTGCAAAAGGTAAACAAGGATTTGGTTTGGTTTCAATTCATATTGCAAAGCTTGAAAAAGCTTTCTGAAAACATGCTCTGTCTTTTCTGGTGAGATTCAAGTGAGTGATTAAAGACCTTTAGCAAAGATCCCACAAACTGATACCTGGAAAACATTCTTGCTGCTCTCTTCCAAAAGTCGGAGCCGAAGGTGATTATTGCTGTTGTAGTCTTCTTCACCTTGGCTCTCTCAGGCCAGGTGAGATAAATTCCACAATTAGCATTATATATTCACAGCACTCAGCTGAACATATGCCCAAAGTCTTAAAATACAGGTGTTTTGGATGTGTGTTTTACCATATTTATATAGGTTTTCTGATGATATCTCACATATTGGGGAAAATTACCCACATCCAGATCTTGAAAAAATATCTTGCAAATATTGATAGCTTAGTTTCCCATCAGAGCTGGCAAATGAGTTTCATGTACTGAGTTATTTATTTACTTTTTCTCCTGTTTATTGCTTTTAGTCTCAAATATTTCCTTGGCCAGGTGACTAAGGAGGTTACACCAAGAATCTCATGTAAAGTTTTCTGATGGTTATCAACTAGTTTAGATTTTTCCTGTGTTTTCTCTGTCAAAGTTCCATGAGTGGCTGCAATTTTAATGAAGTGACATCTAAAATTTTGTCTGATTTTCTCATTGATTCCTTATTAATATCCATCACTCCAACTGCATACCTGAAGATAAATTAAGAATTAGATTAAAAAATAAATAAGTTACATTAATTTTGCATCTCATCCATTGAAATCCTACAGTTTAATGTCAAAATATCAGAAAACAGTGTACTTTTGTCAGTGAAAAGTTGAGGAAAATGAGAGGAAAAGAGGATGTAATGTCTTTTTCATTTTAAGAGGTATTGAATAAAATGTGTATGTTTTACTGAGATTAGGAGCTATTCTACAGGTCATCTATCTCCTTCAACAGCACTGTTATTGGCAGGCTAGAGAATAAGGTTCCTTATTGTTTTCACTCTGTTTCTGTGAATATTTACTCTTTGAAAGGTGTTACTGCCTCCATTTCAGTGGCTGAGACTGGCCTGTGGCTTTCAACCACTTAGGTTTGATTCTGTGATTAATTCTATTATTCTATTATTCTTTGAACTCAGAAGTAGAGGTTCTTTTCATATGTTCATTTTTCCAGAATGGAAAAAGCAGACCTGTGGCTTTGAAGTACCTGTACTGTGGCTAAGTAAGAGCATTATTTTGGTCCCCTGTGGAAAGTTAAATATCAAATGTCATTGTGTTGAATTTGCTGCTTCCTGAAGCAGACTTTGCATTGGAATACATCAACATACACCTACAGCATTTTAGTAATCCAGTCTTGCTATGCAGCAACAGTTTTAGTAACGAGGGCATCAGCAGCACTCAAATTACTCCAGTTATCCCATGTGCACATACCTGTCTTCTCTCTTACCCCTTCTCAACCATAGGGAAGCAGAAAAGGTAAGAATGAATAAAATGCTGGTAGGAAAAATTCAGCTGTATTAACTGTTTCTTAGAACTATAAGACAATTCAAATTTTAGATTGCTATTCTAACATAAATAATTTTATATACATGGATTTTAAATAATTTTGAGCAAATAAATACTTTCTCCTTCAGCTTGTAGTATATGTTATATTTAAATTTGACTCCAGATTTAGAGCTGTGGTAATGACTTTGGAAGATTTCTTCATCCTTGTCACTACTATAAGGCAATTTCACACTTCCCTGACTCTTTAAAGGTGTAATACTGGGAAGTGTTAATTGACCAAATCCTCAGTAAGAGGGAGAGAAATAAGGGAGCATGAAGTATAGTTCTGTTTATGAGTTTGACTTGGAAATTGCACATTAGACAACAGATATTCAGAGGCAACAAAACTTAAGCTCTTTTCTATTTCAATAAACTACTTTAAACTCTCAAATGGAGTATTTGGATTAAATAATATATATACCAGGTTTCTGTAAAATATTACACATATATCTGGAAAACTAGTTAGGCCATACTCTGGCCTTAATTTGAAGATACACCTTTCTTCTCTCATTCAAATACTTAGACAAAAAAAGACAGGCATGGCTATGAATACAGAATAGAATATTTTCAGGTGTTGGGAAACAGTTACTGTGCCTGTAAAAATCCCATGCCTTTCCTGCATTTGCCAAACATTGTCATCCATCTTTGCTCCTGATGCTGGCAGATGTCAGAATGTCTCCTTCTCCTTCACAGACAGATGAAGTGAAACTTTTCCAATGAAGTCTGCATGAATCTCAGAGGACAAGGGAATACATCAGCAAAACAGACTCCTTGTGTAAGTAGACAGGTTGTGGCTATTCCTGTTGAATCTGACAGGTCTCATTCTCATGAGTAATACAAAAAAGAAAAATGGTTATTTTTCACTCTGTTTTAAAGCAAACATTAGTCCCAGTTCTTTTGCACCATAATCTTCACCTTCCTCACTTGAGAACAAACAGAACAGCCAGCCAAACTCAACCTCCAATTCTTCTCTTAAAACATGTATTTGAATATTACTTTCTTCTGATTCTTGCTGAAGTTACACAATCAGCAAATATCTGGGTATGAGTGGCCTTAATAACAACTGTGCCTACAGAAAACATCACTCTTATACCGTTTTGTTGGTTATCAACAGTGTGTTTCTTTTCAAAAATATCTAAAACTACCTTGGCTTTGGAGACAAAAGAGAAAGTGAGACAATTAATACCACAGAGCTAACTCTAACTAAAATTCGCATTTTACCTTTGGCTCCTGAGCTGACAGTGATTTGCATTCTTCCCTGCCCTCTCTCCCTCAAGTGTAAAGTAATACTTCAAAACTTAAAAATGTGTCTTTTATGACTTTAAATTACTCTTAATACCACCTCCTCTTGTCATAACAAAGCATGCTTATACTCAAAGGAGGACTGTGTGGTAGTTTTGACTAGACCAGTGGAATTATCATGGATTGTTTTTAACATTTCCAGCTCTTTGAGATTTTTTCTGACTGCTTGAATTAATGGGAAAATTGAAAGCAAACCCCAGCTAAAGCATTGGGTTTAAGGTAATGCTAGCCAAGGAAGCTGATAAGACTCTTTTACAGACCCGGTTAATGACGTAAAGGTCTCAGTCCAAACATGTTGTGACCCAGTTCAGGTATTTGTAAAATACCTTCAGGTGGGACCTGAAGGTAGGTACCATATATTATGACTGGTTTGCAAAGTTGTAAAGTTTTTTATTTAATTTGAGGTAGGGGAGCTACCTAAGAGTTGAGCTTAAATGATCTTTGGCAATTTTTTATGTCCACTTGAATAGTGGGAGATGCACAAGGTAAAAGAGTGTAAGAAATTAAAAGAAGAAGAAGAAGAAGACGAAATGATAACCAGAAGGAAAAGAAACAGAATCAGTGTAAACTGGATAATGAACAGGAAGAGATAACGCTGAGAAGGAAATACATGTTTAGGTAGTACAGATTCCTTTATCTCCACTTTTTAGACTGTGTGAAACTCATTTCCTGGATAAGCATACTTAATTGAGGGAAGAAAACTAATCAGATCAGATTCAAAGTTTACTACAAAAATTATATTTAAAAGTGATAATCATTCTTTGTTCAATCTTTTACATCTCGATTATTTTAAAACACAAGGACTTGTAATTGCAAAGATAATGAAGGTATCTGATTTTTTTCTGTCTTTCCTACTTTGTCACTGTCAGCCTGTTGTGCCTCCCACTGCATCATGAGCAGACTTTTCATTACAAATCTCTTTAGCAAATCTAAACCCTTTCAAAGGGGAATAGCCTTGTGTTTCCTTGGCGAATCCTGGACTAGTGAGGTGTTAAAATTGACTGTATCTCTTCCTTTAACTGTGATAGAAATATTTTAATAAATGCAATGAATGAGAGAAAGTATTAGAAAAAGAATTAGAAGAAGAAAAAGGGGAAACATTGAACCTGCTAGGGTCAAAACCCTATACTGGTTCTGCTCTTCAGGGTTGGGTTAGAAATGCATCCATGTGTGTCTGGCCATTTAAAACAGTCCATCTGAAGCTTCAGTATAATCAGGCAAATGAAATTGTTTATGGTTAGTTATTCTGTTTTTATTGCCTTCTCTCTCTGGAAATTGGCAAGAGAAAAACATTTTTGAGTTGGTTTAATATAATTACTTGGAGGAACAAGGTTTTAGGGTCTAAAGATTGGAAGATTAACACAAGTAATTTTACTCTCAAAATTAGTTTTGGGTTACAGTCTATCTCTAATACAAAGAAATTAAAGTGGTTTTCTTTCATATTCTTGATCAGCTTAATGTGAATTTGAGTAGCTTTTTAAAAAGGATGGCTATCAGATTCAAATGTGCCTATGATCTTGCATAGGTATCAGTGCTTTTAGCATCTCTTTAATTTAGTCTGTCTTCTTTTAAGTCAACATGTCATCCCTCTCTTCCAATCAGGAGTAATATAGGGTTAACTAGTAATACAGAAAATGATTTTTTGATTAATAAATGAGTGCATAAAAATTCAACCCTGCATAGGTAGATTATGTACTAACAGTGCATCAGTGCATAACTCATAATTGTCTTTGACACCCCAATGAAAGTGAACATTTTAAATCATCAGTCAGGAACATCTCTCTGTTTCTGGATAAAATAAAATTCAAAATAAACAACACATTTTAATGTTAGCGTCCATCAACATGGATAATTTTTTTAAACAGAATATTTTAAATCTTGTATTAATACAGGCCGCTAGCCAGTTTTTGAGCATCTTTTGGAGAGCTGTACGACCATCACCAGCTCTCTGATCTGCAGTCTAAGGACTGTAGTTGACAACCAGACAAACATGTCTGTTGACTCATTGCATTTTAGGTTTTGTATATGGGCTTGCAGCCCTCACATGGAGCAGATTTAGTAGTTCTATTGACTTTGGGGCAATTACTTACATTTGCTATTCCTAAAACTTTAATAACATAATAAAACCAAGCAGCAAGAATAGAAATAAAGCTCAACAGTCAATCTACAAAGACTAAAAATAAAGCTCTACAGTCAATCAAAGGAATGTGAATGAGTGACAGTGAGGAAGAGATAATAATAGATGGCATTTTCTAGCTGACTAGGACAGGTCAGCAAGGAAATAATTGCTTGTAGGATTTTTTTGGTGGCAAGGACAGAGGAAATGTCATATGTGAACTGTAAATACAACACTGATAAGACTGGAAAAATTGCAAATATATATCATTATGTAAAGTACTTTCCACTTATTCTGACAAAATCAAAAGACAGCTTGTGCTGTATAGCTAGTAGGAGAGTATTAGACATTCAAGGATATGATTTATGCTGAGTTGATGTAGACACCAAGTAAAGGTCAGACTAATTCTGACCGATAAATATGTGTTTCTTAATTTGTTAAATGAGTTACTTTCTTCCAGACATAGAGAGCTTTCCTCTTGCATATTCCAGTGTCATCTTCTTCATCCATGGAAATCAATGTAATTTAAAAGCTAAAACATTATTTGGGATCTTAGAGTGGAATGAACAAGTCTTTATTAAGATTTTGCCAGATAGGACTCAAGAAAGAATGTAATTTATAGAACTGTTGGTTCCCAGAATGGCTGGGAGAGGAAGGCACCTCTGGAGATTGTCTAGTTCAACAGGTTCAGTGAGAGCAGATTGCCTGGGGACATGTTTGGTTGGATTCTGAATACGTCCAAGGATGTAGAGTCTGCAACCTCCCTGGACAACTGTAGCAGTATTTCTTCATGCTCACTCATTCTTACTCTTATGTGGCATCTTCTGTGCTTCAGTTAGAATCTTTATCCTCTTGTCCTGGTGCTGGGCACCACTGAGAAGAGTCTGGCTTCTGCCTTTCTTACTTCTCCCATCAGAGTTTTAGACACATGGATAAGATTCCCCTGAGCTTTCTCTTACCCAGGCTGAGCAGCCCCAGTACTCTCATCCTCTCCTCATATAACAGTAGCAGCTCCTTAATCATCTTCATGTGCCTACACTGGATGTGCTCCAGTACATCCATCACCCTCTCTCATAGTCAGGGGTCCAGAGATGGACACAGCATTCATAGAATCACAGAATCAGCTAAGTTGGAAAAGACCTTTGAGATCATAGGGTCCAACCTATTCCAGATGTGTCTCACCAGTGTTGAGCAGAGGGGAAGTTCTGATCACCTGACTTCACCTGCTGCCAACATGGGCACTTTGCTGACTTTGTCGAACTAGGATCTTGAAGACATTTTCTGTCAGGCTCCTTTTAAGCTAATTGGTCACTATGTTATACTGGTGCCTGGTTTATTTCTTTTCTTCCCGGGGATAAGGCTCACATTCCCCTTTGTTGAGCTTCATAATGGTCGCATGTTGTCCCATTTCTCCAGCCTGTTGAGGTCCCTCTATTCAGCTGTGCACCCATTTGGTGTATCAGCCACTCCTCACTGTTTTGTATTGTCAGTCCATCTCACTTTTCACTTAGCCAGACTCTACTCCATATACTTTTTTGTGGGATGACATGGGAGACTATCAAAAGCCTTGTCAAAGTAAAGGAAAACAGCATCCACTGCTCTCTCTCAACCCACCAATCATCCAGTGGCTAACAATTTGGTTAAGCATGATTTTCCCTTATGCTGACTGCTACAAATCACACTGCTGTCCTTCATGTATCTGGAAAGGCTTTATAGGAAGATTTTCTTCATCAGTTTCTCAGGAACTGAGATGTAGTTGTCCAGTTTGTGGTCCTCCAGGAATTTCTTCTATATTTTTCAGAATAGGAGTGTAATTTTTTCTTTCAGTCCTCACAAAACTCCCCCAATCAACATGACATTTCAAAGATAATTGAGAGTGACCTTATAGTGACATTGGCCATCTCCCTCTGCACTTGTGGGTCCATCCCACTAGGTTCCATGGACATGTGTCTATTCTCTTTAAATGTTTCCTATGCTGACCCTGCTCTGGTGAGAAGTAATTTTTACCTTTGGTCTCAGGGATCTGGGCCTGCTGAAAGCCAAAGGCAAAGAAGGTATTGAGTACTTTGGTCTTTGCTGTGTCTTTTGTCACCAGGTCTCCTGACAGCAGGCCCACAATTTTCCTGACATATCTTCTGCTGCTGATATATCTCCTGGAGTCCTTCTTGTTGCTTTTCACCACCTGCATGAGATTCAACTCCAAATAGTCTTATCCTTCCTAACTGTGTCCCTGAACCCTCAGGAAGTGCCTCTGTGCATTTTCTGGGTCACCTGTCCCAGCTCTTGCCTCTTGCCCACTTCCCCTTTACGTTTGAGATTTTCTGGGAGTTCCTTGTTCATCCATGCAGAGCTCCTGCCACTCTTGCTTGACTTCCTGCTCTCAGAGCTAGACCCTTTTTGGGAAGTGACACATTTCAGTGGCAATTTCACAGTTCAGCATACCTACATACATTCCACTTTTGTGACTCAAGCCTTACACATATTGAGCCTACTTTAATCATGACCTTAATTTTACTAGTGCATTGTTCCATCCCTAATTAGCTAAATAAAATTGCAATACTTTAGCTTGGTAATTAGCCTTCTTAAATGAATATTTGCTTGCTCACCAATTTTAATAAAATCAATGAGGGATATGCAGATTTGGGTTGCTCTAACAAATTAAAATATGGTCCAAGAACTATGAGGGCATGGCTAATGTCAAAGAGGTAATTTTTAAACAACTCAGTTCATCTTTCAAATAAATGTTTAAATCTTTTCAGATTATTATTCTTAGAGCAGGCTATTGGGTTAAGAAGATCTCCCCTGACTTCACTGACAAGGAGCAGTAATGGCTCAGGCCAGGAGTTAACACAGAGCTGTAAAGAAGCTGATCTTTGTGATCACCTTGCTTTTCTGCTTTCTTGCTTTCACTACAGAATCACCTCTGCTGCTACATGGCAATGGGGATTGCACTCATGACTGGGACTTATCACAAGAGCACTGTGTTTGTAAGCTTTCTCCTTCACTATGCCAGTGAATTTTTTTTTAAGCTATGGGTAAGAAAACTATGAAATATACATGTTTGTATTGGTCAGACTAAGTTTGTCAGGAAGCCTTTTGAATGAGTTTTTTGTCTTCTAGTACATCATATAGTAATAAACTACTTATTTGGGATTGGGAAATGTAATGAAGAACTCTTGGCCTTGACACACTCCACTGCATACTTAACACCAAAGCTTTTGTCCATATATGAATGACCTATTCCCACAGCAAGTGCTGTTCACAGAGTGTTGTGAGTGGGATTTTCACAAGGATTTAGAAATTCCAGAACACATGCACTGTCAGAATCAATGGACAAACTTGAAACAATACCAGCATGCAATACCTTTGGAAATCCTTGCCCACATGCTATGGTGCAGTCAACTGGGAGATGTTATCTACATTTTTTTTCAAGATGTCAGAAGATAAATAAATACCTCAGTCCTGGGTTAATCAAATAATAAACACTCAAAATATATTATAAGAGCAGAAAAATGGAGGAAAAAAATAAGGTAACGAATCACCTTAATTCAAAGCCTCTCTTACTACTCCTTTCATGAAGTAGTAAAATACCTAAACAATCTCAGCTCAGGATAGGACACTAATCTGGCATGGAGCCCAGGTTCTGGACTCTGACATTTGTTGCATAGCTAAATGCAGATACTGATAAAGCACAATTTTAACGAATACAGCTTTGGTTGTTGAATATAGAAACAAAATTTTGGTAAAAGATACCAAAAATTTTAATCATAAATGAGCTATTACAAGATGTTTGAGCAGCTGCATTAAATGTCTCTGAAAGCCATTTTCGAAAACTGAAATGATGGGTGACATTTAGTTTACATAGTGGGTAATATAAAAGATAAAATAATTTTGAAATATAATTGGTAATAAAGAGAATAAATAGTGTCTTATAAATATGCTAACAAGCCATTTTAGTGATATTTAGTGTAGACATACTTAAAAGCAGTTAATAATCAGATCTTCACATTTAATGATCTTACTGTTTAATGGCGTTTCACTGCTTGATCCCTGAAATTATGTCTTTAAATAATGTTACGAACTGTAATCACTACCGTGCTATCAATTCATGTTTGAAATTATCTGTGATGGCAAGAAAAAGACACATGTAACATGTTTGTGTAATAAAAATCTCTATTAATGTGAATTTACCATGTGAAGGAGAGAGCTTTT
This sequence comes from Acridotheres tristis, assembly GCA_037013685.1. Lineage (NCBI taxonomy): Eukaryota > Metazoa > Chordata > Aves > Passeriformes > Sturnidae > Acridotheres > Acridotheres tristis. The sequence continues at coordinate 102,401,913 of CM072884.1, forward strand.
GTATATAGATGATTTCAGTATTGGTGTTCAGCTTAGTAATTTGATAGCTTTAAGCAGGGGATTAAAAAAATTCTCAGGATGATTAATTTCAAGGCTAATCATATAATTTCAGAACTTTCTGAGAGGACTGTCAAAGGAAAAGGCTTTATATAATCAGTTATCTTGCTGAAAACCCCTTCAACCTGTGAAACTATATAGTGAATAAGAATGAACCAAAAGCCAATGCATATAATTATTAATAATGTGTGTGGAATAATTTTCATTGAGATAATAACTAAAGATAAACAAGTTCTTTTTAGAAAATATATTTTTACCCAAAGCATTGTAACAATTTAATATCACTAGAGAAAATACTGCTGAATATCTCTGTGCTGTGAACAAAATTTCCTCGAAATAAGCTTTGGACACATGCCTTCTTATTGCATATTAGTGTGACAGTGGAAGAGATGCAAGTAGTGCTAGGGGGCTCCTTGCCTTGATATCCTTTCAGCCTAGTAATTTAGGCAATGGCTTCTGCATCTTTCTGGATAAAGTCAAAACAGTTTAAGCAGCAGACCTTTGCTACCTGGATTACTCTAAAGAGAACAAATGTAAGGTCAGATTTGTAACTCTGAATACCCAAGCAATGGGAATGGACCAGGAGGAAGTCAGAGAGTCCTGGAGGAGGAGTTTTCTTCTTTTCCATCATGACTAATGAGTGCAGAAATGAGAAGTTCAGTGGGGTGGATCTGCTCCAGGGAAATCCACCCTAGAAAAATCCTAGCACAGGGACCTGTCCTTTACCACTTGCACTTGATGTGCAGGCTAGGAAAGAAAAAACGTATTAAAGATGTGGAAAGAGATAGTCCTGTCACCTTGTTGGAGTGGTGCCAAATAGTCCAAGAAGCAGGAAAGTCAAGTAGTTTCCACATTGGCCTATTTCCCTTGCACTACTTCTGCTCTCTGTCTCCTTCAGAATCCACTAATGCCGAAGGTCAGAAATTCCTGTGACAGAAACATTCAGTATTTTTATGCAGGGTGAATTTTCCTGTGCCCAGGAAATAGACATCCTTAAGATTCTGTTTTGCCTGCTCTTATTCATGGTTGCCCAGAGAAGCTGAGGATGTCTCATTGTTGGCAGTGCTCAAGGCCAGGTTGGATGGCACTCTGAGCAGCCTGGACTAGTGGAAGGTGTCCTGCCCATGACAGGGGACATTGGAAGTAGATGATCTTTAAAGTCCCTTCCAACCCAAAGTATTCTATGACTTGTGGGCATAATTTCTAGTGCTTAATTGCTCTCTAGGAAAAGTTTTATCTTTATGTCTTTATTTATGTCACATGCCTCTTTGTAGAAAAGAAGGAGAGATTGCACAAATATGATGCTGAAATTAATGCAATTAATGCAAGTTCGTTTAACTGTCCCTCAGATATTTGCAATAGTAGAAAGAGAACTTTAGATTGACTTAAAAATGCAAAAAAATCAAGGCCAGAACTTTGTGTGCCTGTCTACATTAATTCTTCATTCTCTGTTGCATCTGGAACCTTTGCACTTTATTAATCTCCTGACACTATTTTTCACATGCTGTGATTTTTACCAGACTCTCTATTTTGTTGCAAGTGCCTTCAAGGTTTCTCGTCATTCAAATTTAAAATAGTGGACTTTTATATTGCTCCCTAACTCCTCCCATGCCAATGCATTTTCAGACTACTGAAGACAAGTACTGGGTTAATCAGTCTTTGTGCCATGATTTCTGATTATCACATTCTATTTTATCGTAATTTTGAATTGGAACCTTTCTTTGGAGTGATAGGGGTCTTTAAATGTCTAGGTGTTATGGAAAATAAGTTTCTGGTCCATATTTGGGTTCAGTAAAGGTCCAAAAAATAGTACAGAAACATTCTACGGAGTTAATTGCATGTATTGGTGTACAAACGAAATTTTGAAACAGAAGTGAAAGTTGTCGTAAATCTAACCCATGACAATGTCAATGCCTAAAGTTTTTTGGTTTTTTAAAAATATATTTTTGTAACTAGAAAAATAATGCCTTGATCTTACACCTGGAAAAGTAGATTTTGTTTAACTATCAGAAAGTTTAAAGTGTGAAACTACAGCTTATTGATTATAATAATTCTTATATCTTAAATCTTAAGATTATCCTTGAAGTTCTATTGAAATGTTATTTACAAGGAGCAGAGGATGGCACTGTTGGACTGCAATTATGATGTGATACAGACTGCATATCTTGAATAACAACATTGCACTACCTTGCAGAAATTCTATCAGATATCTTACAAGAAGTGATACCAGGAAAAAGATTTACACTGGTTTTTGATCATCAACATTGTGTTTGAACTGTAGCAGTGAGATAGGAAAAATGATTCTTTTTTCAAATGGGATGTGGCTGAAAAGTAGAGTAATGGAGAAAAAGTGGCTGAATAAAACAAAAAACATTAAATTTCGTATTTTGGGAAATAAATTATTAGTATAACTTTGAAGGGCCTTTCTGGCACTGAGCCCTTAGCTATGAAGTGCCTGAGGTACTGATTATTTGCAAAGATTTGGCTCTCTGAAGTAGACACCCTGTGAAATAATCCACAGAGATTGTAATTCACATAAGAACAGAGGCTAGACCTGCAAACAGAGAAACCACTTTAAAAAAATGGACTTTCTTTTCAGATATATATCTCCATTCCATATTAGGTATAAGATACTGCTAGCCTGTTTCTCCAGATTTCACAGGAAGATTTTTATACTAAAAAACTATTCAATATAGTGAGGGGGGACTAATAACATTCCAGGAATGTTAGCATGAGTATTTAAAAATTTTGAAGTCAAATAATTCAGTTTTGTTATGCAAGAGGTCATTTACTGTTCAAGCCTCTCAATTTTTGCTGTCCATGTGTTACTGATTAAACCAGCATTCACTTTATTCATTTCTCTGTCATTCTAGCTAAGGTGATGAAAAAAACCCCACAATTGCACCTTTTGGTTAAAGAAATGAAGTTTCACCTCCAGTCTGACTGCTGCCGTGGGCTCACTTGGTCTAGAAAATTTTGGGAGACCATTCTTTTTGTGAGAGGGATGAGAACTTTTGTTGGATACACACAAACCACCTTGCAGTTTAACATGGTTTATTTTCCAGGATTGCTTATGCTGCCAAGTACATTGAGACAAACTTGGAGCAACATACTAGACTGCTAGTATTATTTGCAGGTTATTATCTCTTAAAAAGAAGATTTGTGAAAAATAAAAATTAAAATAGAAGCAGAATTTATTTGAGACCACGAATTTAGTACTGAGAATTTGGCATGATTATTTTACTGCAACTGGACTGGCATTCAAAACCCAAAGCATTCCAAACTGCTCCTATAATTTTGTATTATAGCAACAAACCCCAATGAAATTCCATATTTTCTTGGGAGTTTTATGAAATCAAATGTACTTCTCAATAAATCTCAGCTCAGTTTCATTGCAGTGAGACCTCAAAACAAGTGATTTTTTTGTGTTTATAGTTTTTATAAGAAATCATATTACAGAGTTCTGCAAATGCATGTTTCCTATGTGTTAATAACGTGTCATTGTTACCTTATTTATTTTTCTGGTATTGCAAAGCTAATTTTTCCTTTTTAAGTTCAATTCAGTCATGGGAAGGAAAGAAGAGAGAAATTTTGCATTCTGAATGCCATATTTTTTCCTAATACTTGTCTCAGTCATTCCCAGTTTTATTGACTCCTTGTGAACAATGAATTCTGTGGTTTGTGCCAAATGCTATTTTGTCATCAGTTGTGGTTTTTTTCTTTCCCCAGTGAGAAAGACCATTGTGATTCAAGTTAATTGTCATGTTTTTTACTGGGAATAACTCCTTTATTTAATTTTTAGGAATCCTCTTTAAATTCTTCTTGGCTAGTGTAATTTAATGCTCAAAAATTAATTCACATTTGTCTAAATTCTACATAGTCATGGTTTATGGCCTGAAGGTACCTCGAGGACACCTTGTGACTATTTGTACTAATTTTATGTTATCATTACTCTGGTGACATTTCTGGTTTCTCATGGTTTTCACGTTTCTAAAATACTTACAGCATAAAAACTGTCAAACAAATAGTGATCAAACATAAAAACAAACATACCAACAAACATAAAACTATTGATAATATTGCAATATAATGAGTGGCTGTACCACAGCAGTAAGAATTCTCAGATTTTTCCATGTGCAGTGTCAATGTGTAGACTTTCTAAACCTGCCATCTTTCCAGAAAAATCCTAGCAGAAAAAATCAACATGACAAAAATAGTTTCTAGCATTATGGCATCTGCAAATTGCTGCCCATGGAAGGATGTGGCAGCAGATCAGTAATTTGATGGAGAAGTAGATAAATTCTTGGACTATTTATCCATAAATGGATCAAACATGTCCAGGCAGGGATGTACCTTTAGCATCCCTGATGTAAGAGTTGCTGAGGAGAAGGGATCCCAAGAACTCAAAGCTTGAGGGATTGGTTTAACCAGAATCTTCTCTGCCACTGCCCAAGGCTGAAACTTAGGCATTCATGGATGCTTCGTCAGACATAGTAGTGCATTTATTATATTCTTACAGACTGGGCAATCTTGCATTTTCATAGCATTGCATGTGTCGATTTTAATATTCAGAGTTTGTGAAGCCTTGGAATAATGCTGCAAGAATATTCAAGACTGCTCTCAAAACTTTTTTTAAGAATATTCAATATTCTGTTAAATGAACCTTTTAAAATAAAATGGATCAGACATTTTTGTTTGAAAATTAAGTTTTTATTTGGTTTAAATTTTTAATTGAGTGACAAGGAACATTTGTCTCAATAAATAGCAGACACACTAGGATAACTCTGTGCTGTAGCTTATTCATTTGTAGGTCCTAATGCTGTTTCTTTAAGTTAAATGTATGAGAACAAGTTTTATTTACTATTTTAAAAGACTATCAGGAAAATACCCCTCTAATTCAGACTATTTGTAATAGTTTCAGAATCATTCCAGTCATTACTCTTTTAGGTTGCTAATTTTAAGAGCAGATGTTTTACGCCAGAAATATAAAATTAGATGTTCTTGAAATAATATCCTACAGTCAACACACTTTTGGATAATATTAAAAATAAACTTCTGGTAGGTATAACAGGCTAAAATATATGGAGTTTTTAAATTAGTGGGATTAACTCATATACTGCATTTAAAATTTTAAAGCATAGAAATTCAGAAATTAAATGCCAGAATAAAATATTCAGGATCGAATCCTAATTTTACTTAGGCCAGTGACAAATATTTTATTACTTTCTGTAAGGCTCTCCCACTAAAAGCACTGTCTTTGCAACAGGCATACTTGCTTTACTGTAAATATATATTGTGTATGTATACCACATATAAGGCACAGCTGACAAATGAAAACTTAAGAAAAAAAAATCTTAAAAATAAATTTCACAAATTTGAAACTTCTATGATTGAAACAGCATTTTAGAACCTTTTTCTTGTTCCCTGAGCTTCTAACAAGGCGAAAATGAGAGCAATACTTGTGCAGAAACATGAGTGATGCTGAGTTTCCACATGCACATAGAGAGGAGTGACAGTCCAGTTTTCCTTATGAATAGAGATAATCACAAATACTGAAATAAAGCAGCTGAGAGTCTTTCCAAGGGTTTTTTTCCCCCATATTTTCTGCCTTTTTTTATCCAAAGCACTGGAAGGTTACCTTGTACCTGCTCCTCGAGTCTTTCTGTAATAGCTTCTGTATCCTGACTTTCCAAAATATGTACAGGTACTCACAGCAGTACTCCAGGGTAATTGGTCAGTGTAAAAGGCCATCACGGTTTATGGGGCAGCAAATTCACTTTAGAGATAATTAAAGACTATTTTTATCCCATACCATTATTTTTCTTGTTCGAATGCTTCACAGCAATAGAGGGCTAGGCACTGTTAATGATTTCTATAGTTGTCACCAAAGCAAGAAGAGATATATTTGTCTTAAACTATCTGTCTAGTGCTATTTATGCAGTAGCACAGTAAGCAATTACTATATACTAGAAAGTTCATGTGAGAATAGTAAGACCAACAATCATGCGGCAGGCAACTCTGAATGCCTGAAGGGATTAATCTTTTTAATCTTATTTAAATTGGTATATTTTCACCTGCACAGCCTGCATCTCAGATAACTTTAATCCCTGCAAAAGTCTTGTCCCTAGGAAATTTCAGGTCATTTCAGCAGTGAGGCATTGGAAGTTTGAAGGAAAATGAGTAGGCTGTGAGGGCCAGAGAGGGGAAGCTCTTGGAAACAAGAAAGCTGTAAAATAATTTTCTTCTTTGGGTATTTGCACATATATAGTGTGTTATTGAGCCACAGGCTATGCGTTCTTGATTTTATTTATTTATTATTATGATTACTTTCATTATTTTTTTGTTTTGTTATGATCGATAATCCAAAAGTTATGCAGGGAAATCCCTGGTAAAACATGCAAAGATAATCCGCATATGACATTCAGAGTAGTATGGTGGCTGAAGACCTGAAGTACAAAATACTTTTTGAAACAGTAAAATTGCCCAACCTACCTAATCAAGCAAGTTTTCATGTCTTTTGAAAGAAGCTGAAAAGAGCATACAGAGAAATTTGTCATTTTGATTGCTATTTCTTTTTTCCTATATTAATCGAAATATATACTGTGACTTTGGAATGCACTACTTATTAACAGAGCTGAGTAGGACTTTCCATCAACATTACTTCTCCTTTAAATACAAATTCAGATTCTGTATTCTGAAAATAAAACATTAAATACCTACTTTTCTAAACCGTTTTAAAACTGTAATTAGAAAACTGAAATTAAATGTATGTCTAATAGTAGAAAAAGTGATACCTGGATATAATATAAATGAAAATGTAAAAAAAAAAAAATGGTATTTCTGTTTTCCTCCATTCTGATTTTAACTCGTATTTATAGACTAGAGAGGATTTTTAAAATAAGGGTGACATTTGTGTTGGAGACAAAGAGGTCTCTATTTTTTTAAGTCTGGCAGCTCTTATAGTCTCATCGTTTTATGTAATGATAAGAATGAGGCATAAAAGACTCTCCTGGCTGCTAGATATTTCTCCCAGTTAAGAATTTCTCAGAAACAAAATTTTAATGAATTATGTCTCCTATCTCTCTATAAATACATATTTTCAGTGGATTTTTTTAAACAAAACTACTTTTCCTAGTGTTCTTCTGGGTCTTTCCTCATTACAATAAGACAGTAAGTTACTGGATCAACAATAGGTAGTACCTATTGTTTGAAATGCTGGTCATCAGAATTTTCTGTCAGTGCAGACACTTCACTGCAGCTTTAATAAAATACCTTGTTACAGCAGTATTAAATCTGTATTCTGTTGGCATGACTTTGCAATCTCTGCCAAGGGCACTTCAGCTCATTTGTATGAAGATAAAGTAGGTAGGCAATTCTGCCTTCACCAACTTGCCTTTGATCTGCTGGCAAGAATATGGAGTTTATACATACAGAATCTCAGTTTAATGACTGACTGAGCAGGATAGATTTTTACAGCTTTGGATAACAATGTATTTTCTACTGTACTGTGTCTGTCTTCATGCCTTTTACTTGAGATACAAAATATACACCTAATTTTCCCTTTAAATCTTGTGTTTGCAGACAAGAGATTGTTTCTTTGTGAGCTGTCCAGCTTTCTGTTGCAACTTCAATATATTAGATGCACATGGTTGAATACCTTTAAACCCTGCTGGCACTGGATAAACTGGTGAAAGTTGGAACTATTTTTCTCTAAAAATGGAAATTTTTTCCTGTATAAAGAATGTTCAATACTTCCAATCCCCTATTGAATTATTTTTTGCCATCTAAGGTTTTATTAATTAAAACAAAATTTAGTTGGATTGTTCCTAATAAGGTAAGCATATAACAAATAGAGCAAAAAAAAAAAATTTGCACATTTTTATGGGCCTCACTACTTAAATAATTTCGATCTACTTTTGGCACCATAACTAGCCTGAACTATATCATATCAGGTCATTGCCTTTTTCCCTCTTGTATTGTTATTCTTTTTATGCTCAATTGTGATAGTTAACATTTATTTCTTACCATGCACATCTAAATTTGATCTGAGATTTATTAAAACTAAATAATAATATCTGTCTAGACCAGAAGTTTCCCAAAAAACTTTTTAGCATATTTAGCTTTTTAACAGTTAAAAACAATTCTTAGAGGGATTCAGGTGTTGTATCTTGGCATTTCATAATATTTTGGTGTATTTTATTAGTTACACTCTCACATATTTTTATCTCTATATATTTAAAGTTATACACATATAGTTTTATGTGGTGTGTAGTGTAGGTAAACACCATATACTTGTAACTACTGATGGAAGACCTTTCAGCACGATATATAGACAAAGCCCTGAAAAACAGCACAGCTGTTCCTAATGCCTGTCACCAGTAGAACGGACACCTGAGACAAATTCCTGGCTGAAGATACTGGAGAGAAGTCTAAATGTTTGGCTGCACATCCCAAACCCAATGCATGTTTGTTGGACAACAAGCAAACTGAAATGCTGGTCATGATAAATATCAAATAAACAAAGCTCAGCTTCAGAGTTCAAAAGTTGTGAGTGATAGAGGAAGTATGCAAATAGTGAAAGCCAACCAGCTCTTCTTTGCTTCCTGGAAAGTTCTTCAGTCCTTCAGTTTTCCCATACAACTATTAGTCTTCAAGTCTTGGTTAGCTGTAGGTGTGCAAGCCCATCACTGGTGGATTTTTGGTGAGCAGGTTTGTGTGAAATGCTGCTTTTATATAAATGGCTCAGTAGAGTTGAATAAGTTTAAGGGAGTTATATCTGCTGGTCCATTGGCTCGGCTGTCTTCTAAAATGTGAAACTCCACCCTTGGATCCAAAAGAGACATGAACCACAATTAGGATCATGCAGGAAAGGTAAGTCCATATGTGGACTGCAAAAAGGTTTCCTGTGTGAGGATAGGGTCACATTAGGTGTTGTGCATTACCTATGTGACCCTCAGTGCTGCTGACACTTTAACACACTCTACCACACGCTCAAAGGTTTGCTTGACCAAGCAGAAATGAGACAGGTAGAGAGGAAGCCTGAGTAACTTATATCTCAGATATAATAAATCTATTTTTGATATGTAACTATGTGAGGGCTGGGCTGTGGTTAAGCCTAATATGTTCCCAAACTCAGAAATACTACCTAGAAACAGTCATGATCAGGAAAATATGTATGATAAAATCAAGACTTTGAAAGAGCTAATCGGTGAGGATTTAATGGTGTATAGTGATTTAGAAACTAATGTTATCTGGAGAAAGAAGCTGGCTGAATGCCTTGAGAGGATCAGTAGTCAGCCAGGGAAAAACAGGTTACCCAGAAAAAAAAACCAGATAAACTCCCTGAATTTTTAAAGTGAGATTACTGTGGTTGCATAAATATGTGCAGTTCATTTCATAACTATTTGCTGAAATGGTATGATAAGAAATGAAGAAATTTGGTGTGACCCAAAACCTGCATTGCTTTGGTGACAGTCACTGCTGTGAGGAATCCTCTGTGAAATTTCTTGTATTTTAGGAGGCGATTATAGCCTGCAGAGAGATTATTGAGAAAAGGATGAGATACCCATGGGTGCTTGGAGATGCCTGTGTAACAGAGGCAAAGAAAAGCCAGGGAGATTTTCTTTTGAAAGCCTGAGGCTAAATATCTGAAGAAGTGAGTGGAAGGCAATGGAGTGTACTCTGAGCTTGCCTGCACCTTTAGAGAGAAGATAAGGGCAGACTGCTCCCTGTGCTGGAAATCTGTCCTGTCACTACAAGACATCATTCCCACAGGAAAAGCAGGCACAATGGTAGTGCTGCCTCTGCACTGAGGGTGTATATGTGGTACTTAGGGCTTGAGCATGGGGAACATACTGAGAGAACAAGCCTTTCCAGAAGAAAACAGGAGAACATGGATGAAAACCACTTTCCCTCTACCAGCTATTTCCAATGTTTCTTTCCAGTGTCTGATACTGTGGCTAAAATCAGCTCCATGTCAGCAGAATCCACTTGGGTTTCCAGCAGTGTAACTAAGACTAGATTAAGAAATTTTGTCTATATCTATAGCTGTCTATACCTATATATCTGAAACTTGCTGGCATTTCCTAGATAAATCTACCTTTAAATTTATCTGTAATAGTACTATGCACTAGAATCATGACTTCTTAAGGGATCCAGTGAATTGTGGCAAGTGCTAGCTGCAGTTTATTTGGCTGTCTGTTCACTAGTGGCAATATTTAGCCAATGGCTGGGCAAGGCTGATTCCTCAGATAGTGTAAATCAGCCCAGCACCACTGACGTTAATAGATCTTTGCCAATTTACATCAGATAGGAGCCTCTCTTGCTCTTTCTTCCCAAAATTTATGAGAATTATGGAGATGAGCTGTAGCCCTAGTGGCAAATGCATCATTTATATATGCCAGGTCTCTGCATAGTGTGATGGCTGTGCTCTCCAAATCTTTACAGACCTTCTATGATATATATGATGCCTGAGTACTAGAAGTCAACAGAAAGAAGAGTAGGCATAGGATATGGAATTTTTCTTTGGGTGCTTTTCCCTTATCTTTCTTTCAGCTTAGGGATGAGAGTTAAAATTATACTCAGTATATCATTTTATTGTGTTATTAGCATTTGAACTCATCTTTACACTTGGATTCCCCTCTTTTCTACGAATATCTTCATCATCAGACTAGTATCATTTTCAAGGTCTGAGCATTCACTTCTCATAGCTTATTCATATGCTGCCTACCAAGGACTGAGGACCTAAAGGCACTGCTGAGCTTAAATTTCACACAGAACTGCTGAGCCTGTTCTGTGAAAGTTGTATATCTGTGAACTGTAGTAAAAATAAAACCTTATATTAAGAAAACCAGAGCCCTGTGAATCCTGAAAGCAACATATATTGTGTCTCCAATGGACTTCTCTGAATAAATTCAATATTTCATTTTCAGGTATCTATGCTCTAGTATCAGAGAAATAAAATTCATGAAACAGAGACAAGAGAGGAAAATAACAAGTAAATACACATTTCATTTAAGAGGCCACTCCATCAATAATACCTATTTCTTTCCTTTTCTTCTGTGGCTTGGAAATAGAAAAAAGTACCTTGGAAAAAGTTGATCTTTCTTACCTCGTGGTATATTTGAGTTACTTCCTTTTGGCTTGCTACAGAGATTAAAATTGATAATAGTTTTATTTACTTTGCTGTTTGCACATGATCACTGAGGATGTCAACTATGAAAGTACCACTTGCCATCTAACTACTAGAGAAGAATTAAATTTAAATTTATAAGTTTCTATAAGGTTGGTGAAACAAATACTTTCCCAGTGACTTCTGATCAGAAAGATCTCACTTTTAGGTAGAACATGGAGTTCTTGAGGACTTGTGGTGCCAGTGCTGGCTCCAAGAACAGCAACAGGCTTGCCTTTCCCTTCTGGGAAATATAATACTAGTGTGAGCTGGGTACAAGTGTAGGTTAATATGATGAACATGAATGCTTTTAAATGGCTAGGGATAGCAAAGAAATATTATATGAAATGTCAGGAAATGACATGGGAGGAGATGAAAAAGTGCAGCAGTGCCTGAGCAAGTGCTGCTGACCAGGGAAAGCAAGCCCCCTTGGCACTTCAGCCGTGATACAGATGGACACGGGTCCACAGCTCTCCATGGGTCAAATAGATGCTAGAAGCAGAGAACTTTAATATTACAGCAAAGAACATATTTGTCTTTTGGCAACATTTAGTCCCAACTCAAATCAGGCACCTCAGGGCTTTACACAATGAAAACAGAAAGATATTTTTCTCCTGTAGACCTTAGAATACAAATAGAGAGTCCATCCAAAGAGTAGGAGGAAGAACTCCTCCTCAATTGTACACACCAGATTGTATTGCTTGTTAATTACATTAAATTCTGTTCTGGGGTTTGGCAATGGAAAACATCCTGCTTTGTTGCACCCGAGGTCCACCCCTCCTTCTGGAAATCAGTTCCTCCTAAAATGGCACTCAGACTCTAATATGATAAATTGCTGAGCAGCAGATGTCAATGGCAACACTGTAGGAGGAGAGCAGGGCTCTGTTTTGTTATCATTAATAACAAACACATGATAATAGCAAATTCACATGACTTTTTAATTATTTCAGTGTTACTGCCTATATGCATGCCTGCTACCTGACCTTCACTGCCTTAGTTCCAGTTAGAAGTCATGGTAGAAATAATAGGCATTATCTACAGGCATTTTTCTGTTCAATTTTTCTCAGTGTTTGCCATACTGAAGAAGAATGAAATCCAGCTGACAATTTCAAAAAAACTAATCATGAGAGGATTCAAAAGGTATTAAAATCTGGTTTGCTCATGAAAATATGTAATGAAATAGAAATTCAGTACACAGCTGTCCTGAATGAAGAGATGGTTGATCTTGCTGGACACAGAGAAGTCACATAAGAAGCAGCTACAATGAACACTTGAGAAAAGCTCTAGGAGTAGATGACATACATTGAGTGCAACAGGACATGAGGAAGCCATAGGAAATTAAGTTTTAATTTGGTGCTTCTAAAAATGTTTTTCCTAACTCTATGAAAACTGGCTAACCTCATGAGGGAAAGCCAAGGCACAGGTATTGATCTCTTCACTCCTGTGGCCAGTGAGAGGACTTGAGAAAATGGCATGAAGCTGAGTTGGGGGATGTTTAGGTTTTATATAAAGAAAAGGTTTTTCACTAAAGAGAGTGGTTGAGCACTAGAACAGGGTCCCCAGAGAAGTGGTCCCAGCACCAAACCTGACAGAGCTCAAGAAGCATTTGGACAATGCTCTCAGGAACATGGTGAGACTCTTGGGGTTTCCATCTGGGCTTAAACCATGACACCTGTGCAGGGCCAGGACTTGGACTTGATGATCCTGATGAGTCCCTTCTGCAGCATATTCTGTGATTTTATGAACCAGAAGGGTTCGAGTTCATCTAAATTCAGTGCATATTCACTTGCTAATCTGGTTTATTAACTAGGCTATTTGTTGGTGTACCCTTATTACTCTTTCTCTGAATGCATTTATGGCTCAAGATATGCTTTTCAAAAAACCAAGATCTTATTGGAAAATTGAACAGATAGACTGCCACTGGAAGCAAAGTCCTTCTGAGCTTTCCTGTGTATGGTGCAAATCCACTATAATGGAAAGCATGGATTTATTCTTTGGGCCACTCTTACTGAGATAAAGCAAAGAAGGCTGGCACAGGACAGATGGGTGTGCCCATCAGATTCTCAGGGTTTTACAGGCTTCAGGATCAGATGAGACCATAAACCCTGTGTATAACTGATGCCAGTCAGTAATGCATTCATTTTTGTTATCTATGCATTAAAACCACAAAGCAGTCAATGTATTTTTGTAGCAGTAGTGACCAGAAACCATCGAGTGTCATATGTCATCCTAATTGAAGAAATTATGTTATGGTTTATTCCCAGTCTAGGGTCAGGTAAGTGACAAAGAAATCAAAATGTCAAAGGAGTTTTGGCAGATACTTCCAAGTCCTAAAGAACCTTTTAAAAAAATACCTTAAAAGGAGAATGTAGTAGAGAGTACACTGTTTTGACAGAACAGGGATGGCTGCTAGTTTCTCTCTTGCTGAACTTACTGTTCTTATTTACCAGCTGTTTCTGAGTATGTCTTTATAGAAGATATATAAACACACACACACACACACACACACATATCTATATATGTGTGTATATATATATATATATATATATATATATATGGGTGTGCATGAGGTATTATAGAGCTCCTGACATCAATTATAAATGTCATCTGGAATTTCTAAAGCTAAACTTTAGCACTGTAAAGAAGTAAATTTTTACATTTATTAATGTAAAAATTAATCATGCTCAAAATAATTTTAAGTCCTGCTTGATGCCACTTCAGACTCTCCAAATTGTTCTGTACGCTCTGTCATTAAAAAGGTGCAGGCTGGTTGTAAACAGTTCTAGCTGTTGCTGCTGCTTATTCAGACAATAACAGAAGTCAAGACCCTACTGGAGGAGAACTCACGATACAAAGTGCTGTATGAAGAGACAGAAAGACAGTTTATGCACTGTGAGTGTGAAATCTTCTCTTTTATACACATTCAGTATATTTGGTACACAGTTTTCTTCCCTCTTTGCTCCTTGCCTCCAGGTGAAGGTGGTTTGTGTCTTACAGGGAAGTAGAGACTTTTATCTTCTAAGGTCTGTGATTAGTAAAGAGCAGAACACTTTGTGGATCTAGAAGACACTACCACAGTAACATAAATATATACTTACAAGTTCTGCTAATTAAACTATCTTATGGTAACTCTGAAGAATTCCTATCCTATCTATACATGTTTTAGAAAGAGCAGAAGTGTTCTAGAAAAGATTTTCTGAGCAAATAATGTGGCTCATGGTTGCCTTCCTCACATAGCCCATATTCTTCTTATTGCTCTTACTTTTAGGTATTGAATTTATCTTCTCCCTTCTACCCTCACATTATTAGATACTATTTAGAGAATCAGTTTTATTTCATCTGTACATTCTTTGTAACAAATGTTTTTTCTTCTGTTTTATGACGTCCTGGTTTATTTCTGTGGTAATGCTATAATAATAATAATAATAATAGCTAATAATAAATATGAAATACGTGAGTACTTCCAGGTACTCACTCGGGCAAATAAAACAATATTTTCCTGCTGGTGTGCACAATAATGTGCATGCAATAAGATGGGCAAAAGTTAGGAGGGCTGGTAGCTGCCCCTGTGACTAGATGTTTTTCTGTAACACCATGTCTCTCAGATTGTCACACATCTAAGGAAGAGTTATCTAGGGGGTAAAGCCTTCCACTCCTACACTGGTATGTTGGTGAATTTGAGGAAAGTTGCAGCATCTCTGCTGGTCAGAGATACTGGAACACAAAGCAAGTAAGAATGCTATTCCTGTTTTACAACAGAACAGCTGTGACTGACCTCTCCCTGACCAGCCCTAGAGCTGTAAAAGATTAAATTTGAAATGTGAAATTTAGCATGAAAATATTGTGAACTTCACTGAGGGGTAAATGGAAGGCCTAATCGTAATGGAAATTAGCTCTGATTTGACTATGTTAAGGTTATTAGAAAAAGCATCTTTTGAGGCAAAAACTTACACTAAAGCTGTCGAATATGTACCTACAGATGACTGATTACTCATATTGGCCTGATATTTCAGTTTTGCAGTAAATTTATCAGATACCAGGTGGAAACTGGATTTGGTCATGGATCCAACAGGCTCATGTTGCATTTTCAGTTCAGTTCCTGGGGTTATGTTATTCTCCAGCTGAAATATCAGCTCTCATTTCTCAGCAAGATATTTTTTTGTAGGCAACCCTCCCCAAAGAGCCCTATGGAGCCACATCTTGGTGGTGAGTAACAGAGGCTTCTGTGTGCATGGGCAGCCTCAGAGGGACAGCTGCCACACCCTGGCACTGGGGGTGTAGAGGGGATGCTGCCTGTGGGTCAGAGCCCAGCACACCATGGGACAAGGCAGGAGCAGGAGAAGGGTGCCATTCTTTGCTTTTAAGGGAGTTGAGGACATGACTGCTTTCCCCACTGTTGCTCTGGTAGACAAAGAAACTCTTGCAACATCTTGTTGAAATAAAATAGTTCATTTTATTCCCTTTTTACTTGTCCAGCTAAGGGGATGAGGAAAAGTGAAGCAAGGAAGAGCTTTGCCTTCGTGTATAAACATAAATTTTTTCAGGATTTCCCAGAAGTACCCCGCATGTGTGTCACAGAAGACATGTTAGTCATTATGGCTGACTGGAGAGGCAAGAATCTTGAATCACTCCATAAACAGAATCATTTATTGTTAAATAATGTAATGAAATATTTTTTCTGTAAATACCATGTATCATTTTCAAGACTACAAAGTTTATATGCTGAATCTTATAGAGGGCATTTCCTGAAAGTTCAAAACAAAACACACTATTAAGATATGCCTACATTGACATAAATCAAATAGAATTAGACAAATAAAAGGCTTACGTATCTGTTATCCATGTGCTTACCTACAATGTCTTGTTAAAATAGTTTTACAACAAATATGATGTGAAAGCAGAGCTCTTTTGAAATACAAAGCTTTTCAAAGTTTTCCACAGACAAAGAGGAAAGTTTTTTTTAAACAAAAAGGAGATAATAAGTTGCATTGCTACAGAGTAAACATTTTTTAAATATGTATTTATGTCACCAAAGGAACATACCACACTGAATTTGTGACTTTTCTCATACTTAGCATCCCTGTAATCACTCTGGTTAAACAGTTCCCTTGGCTTGTGCAATGAGTTTTTCCTGGAGGTCTGCCTCATGTTTTTGTGTCTTCCTAATTAGCTAGGAAAAGCTTTTGCTTGCAATTGTGTGACAGGTCTATTCTGTAAACTAACAAAGAAATCATCCGCATGGAGGTTTAAAATCAGGGCTTTTTGCTTAGGAAACAAAGTTTAGTTAACAATATTTATCTCCAAAATAATCCTAAGGGGATACACAAATCCGAAGGTTTTAATAGAAACCTTTCTTACTTTTATCTCTTGGCTGTGTAAATGAATAAAACAAGGAGCAGCAGGAAAAGATTCACACAGACTGAAGGATGAAAACAAATCCATGCTTGTCATCATACTATAAGATTGAATGGTCCAGACATACATATATATTTATTTATATTTAATGTCTTAGTGAAATAATAAGAATATTCTAGCTCTGATTTTATTGGTAAGAAAAGAAATGAAAAATTATCCTTACACTAGGTTGAAACTTTTTCTTGCACTGTCTCAGAAATTCTTCTAGTGCTCTGTCAGTAGTTTCGCAAGTTTTCGTTTTCTGATATACAAAGACTCATGGAGTCTGAAGGTGAAAAGAAAAAGAGACATTAATTTGATCTGTTTTTGTGGAGAACTTTGGAAATCTTTGCAGCACTCATCTTTTCTGTGCAAAATGTAGAAGTCCAGACTGAGCTATTACAGTTCACAGCCTGAGTTGAAATAGTTATTCCTCAAAAAACCCGATATTTTCTGGTTAGCTTCCACACTACATCTTGTCTATGGAGAAGAGTCTGAGGGTTTGCAGTTGTTTAATCCCAGCCAACAGTGCAACCACACACATCTGCCTGACTGCTTCCCCCTGCAGGAACTGGGGGGAGAATCAGAAAGGTAAAACTGAAAAAAGCTTGTGGGCCCGAGATAAAGACAATTTAATAGGTAGAGCAAAAAAGCACATACAAGCAAAGTAAGACAAGGAATTCATTCACCACTGTTATGGTCCTACTATTGAGAGATACCTCTGCCCAAATTAAGGTGCAAATAACACCATATGCTGAAGTCAATAGTAAGGATTTTGTAACAATAAAATGTGATGGTAGAGAGCTAGAAAGAAATAGAAAAGAGAGGAGAGAGAGAGGCTGGAGGAGTGAGGCAGAGACAAATCAAGCAGAAGATATTCACCACCTGTGGATCCAACAGTATTCCATTGGTCCTTCTTCACCACATTACAGTGGTGGGGGTGCTGAGGTTGTTCTAAATGTTCACCATTTATGCATTTTAGCAGCTGAAGGAATAAATAATCTTTGGGTATACAATTCTATTGGTTAAATGATTCCCTTGCTTCTAATGTTGATTAGTCCTTATGCTCAGTCTTCCTCTTCTCTTGAGTTTCTTGGGGTGGGCTTCTTGGGCAGTGGGCCCTGAGTTGGTGGTCATGATCTCCCCTTTGACAGAGCTACCTTTTACTCAGCTGAGGCTGATTTCAGCACTGTTGCTGAGTTGCCTTTCCTTGTGGCTTATAAATTCTATATTTTTGTTGTGCAATACATTGTAAATGGGTTAACTGGGCCACCTAATTAGTGGCTTATCTTAATTTTCTTCTGTCTTCACTCAGAGTCAGGATTAAAAACACGAAGGAGACAAATTTTCTTGTGCTCAGACTCGGTTGTTTATTAAATCTTATCTAAAGTACAGAGAGTTCTGCAACACTTCTAGCTACCAGCTAAAAGCGAGCAAAATGGAGCTGAATCGAGCTAGTTACAAGGTCTTTTAAAGCTGAACAGTCCAATAAAGAACTAATATCTATATTATTTATCCTTTTGACCCAATTACCAGACCTCTGTGACCCACAGTGAAGCAATAACTATCCAACCAAAAACTACTACCTGAAATCATGAAGAAAAAGGAAGAAGACAGAAAGAGACAATGCCCAAGAATGTCCACCTTGTCCCATACCTATTACTACATTCTAAAAACCCCAAATTCAAAACCCTTGACCATGTGAAATTACACACCTGTATTCTGACTACGCACCCATGACTAACTCCATCACTCAAATTTGGAGCCTTCTCCAATGCCTCGAGTCAAAAGCAGTGCTCTCCTGGGGGTCAGTGTCAGAAAGCACAGAAAATTCAAAACTCTCAGGCTTCTCAGTTTCAACAATACATTCTTCTCCCTAAGACTTGTTAATCTCCCCCTAGGTCTGAGAGAATACCCAGACAAATAGTACCACCTTTGTCTTACTTGATGTTCCTGCTGTGGTGGCTTTACTTACAGTCCAAATTCCAGGTATTTATAGAGGCATATTTGGGGGGGCTTTGGTGGTCATTTGTGGCCACAGATGCCATCAGTCCCACAACTTGGGGCAATCTTTGTTTGATGGGTGATATGCAGACAAGCAGTTGCTTCTCTACACAGTTTGGCACAGTGGGAATTTTTGTCTGGATGCATTAACCAGGATGTGCTAACCAGATATTTTGCTTCCATTAGGCCTGGAGTTTTCTCCATTCTGGCACTCCATTCTGCACTTATCTCATGGCAAAGTTTTTCTGTGGCCTTAAGAGTTTTTGAGACAAGCAACTGTGGTTACTGCGCTGCAAAGAGAGAGAAAAGACAGCAACACACACGGACCTCTTTTGGGAAAAAAGGCCAACTTTATTGTACGGACATACTGTATTTAAAGTGTGTTATGTGCCGCTAGGACAGGACAGGATTTCATTGGACAATTGGGACAAACATCCCTGGGACAGCATGTCCGGATGTCCCGTGGGAAAGACACCAGGTGTTAATCTTTGTTATGACTTCTTTTTTGTTTTTCACCAAGTTATCACTCTGGGAGACTGCCTCCCTTAACTGAAGCTGCAGTCAGCTTGTCGGCCTGGGAATGGACCTGAGAGACAGGAGAAATCCAGGCCTGAAAGGAATTACCGAGCTGTAATTTCCTAGCTCTCTAAATGTGTGTGTCCACAAGCAACTGTGCTCTTTAAGTCCTTCAAACCCAACTTCCCATGGGCAGGCATGTATTTGGCCATTCCCAGAAAAGCTGGAATTCATCACATCTAACAGTGACTTTGGAATACAAATACCATAATTCAGAACATTCACCCTTTCTTCTACTTACCCCAGATTTATTGCTGAGCATGATGCCTTGTGGTGTGGGATATCTGTTTGATCAGCTGGGATCAGCTGATCCTGTTGTCCTGGTTGAGTCTCTTCCCAACTCTTGTGCACTTCCAGCCTGCTCAACGGTGGAGTTGGGCAAGTGTCAGAGAAATGCTTAATTCTGTGCAAACACTGCTCAGCAGTAAATAAAACACCCTTGTATTATCAACACACAGCACAAATCCAAACCATAGCTCCACATTAGCTACTATGAAGGAAATCAACTTTACCCCAGCCAAAATCAGCACAAAGGTGTACACACAATTATGTCTTCAGCATCTGTGTCAGTATTTTCCTCATCAGGATACACTGAAACCTCATTTACGATTTTAAAAAGGTGGTGTGATTTCTTCTCTATAGTTAATCACACAATTTTCAAATCAGTTTGTTTTGGTTCATGGCTTAACATTCTTTGTTTTCTTCAGCAATACCTGGTAAGTATAGCTTCCGTCTCCACAGAAAATGGATATAAAAAAGAAAAAGCTTCTTGTATTCTCCTCTCTCTGGTAGAGGTTCATGCTCCACTGCTAACTACTAAAAGCCAAATGCACTGATTCCATCAGTGTGGTTCACAGCCTGTGAAGAGTGAAACTAGATAATCCTGAAAATATACATGAATAAATGAAAAACCCACTTCTAAAGGAATGGAAAGTAATTTTGGGCAGACTCAGGATATTTCGAAGCATGTCATCAGAACTTTTTATGAGCGCATGGAAGTTCTTATCTAAGTTTGTTGTCTACACAATCTTTGAGAAGGCTTTGGCCCACTGTCCCTACAATACAGGTGTGTACGTCCTCTAGGAAGTTAAGTACTTATAAAATTTTTTAGACATTAAGACTGAACTACATTCTCTAATGACATAGCAAACAATACCTCCTTTAAATTCTCCTGAGAAAATGCAGAACTCAGATCAAGTCAGATTTAATTTCTTGTTTTCCTTTAGCCTTACCTTCACTTTAAATAAAAGCAGCAATTACACCTGATCAAATGTATATTTTAATTTTAATAAGGTGTTACACACTTATAAACCCTTCCAAAAATCAGCTTGTAGTTATACTATCCCACTTATGACTTTGGGATAAAATGGAAGTTCTGACTTTGGTTATGGAACAATCAGTTGGATAGTTTGATTTATGGCAAATACAGTGACCAAGCAAAGCAATGTGATTCTTTGTCAAGATTTTGAGAACACATGCACAATCCTGAAAGTAAGTCTGAAGTGCTTCTTTATTCTAAGTCATTTCTATGATAGCAGCAGATATGACATTACTTATTTATGTTCAACTCAAAACAGACAAAACAAAAAGCAAGTAATTTGTTTTGGTCTAATTATGTACAGAAAAAAGGTGCTACTTTGCAAGTCTCCAGTTATTGGAAGGATCATGATTTGTTTGTTACTGTATAAGTAATGTGAGTAGAACATATCATGCTAAGCAGACCAATAGAAAAAACTGGTTAAAAAAACAATAAAAGAAACCTGAGATGGTTGCAAATCGCAAGAAAGCATGCAAGAAAGTTCTACAGACTCCATAATTTGAAGAAGAACAAAACAAAGGTAACAGAATAATAAGGAGGTGAATTTTATGAGCTGTAATGACAGAGACCAGTGTGATACATGCACAGTGCATACTTGGCTCTGGTGAGGCCACACCTCAAATCCTGTGTTCAGTTTTGTGCCCCTCACTACAAGAAACTGAGATGCTGGAGCATATCCAGAGAAGGGCAGTGGAGCTGGGGAAGGGTCTGGAGCACAAGGGTGATGAGGAGCAGCTGAGGGAGCTGGGGGTGATCAGCCTGGAGAAAAGGAGTCTCAGGGGGACCTTATCTACAAATGCCTGAAAGGGGTTTGTGGTGAGATGGATGTTGATCTCTTCTCTCAAGTAACGCAACAGAAGTGAGGAAATTACTGCAAGGTGCACCAGGGAAGGTTTGGATGAGATATTAGGAAAAATTTCTGCAATGAAAGGGTGTTCAGGCACTGGAAAAATCTGCCCAGGGAAGTGGTGGAATCATCATCCTTGGAAGTATTCAAAAGGCATGTGAATGTGGCACTGGGGACATGGTTTAGTAGTGAGCAAGATGGTGCTGAGTAAAGAGTTTGGCTCAATGATCTCAGAGGTCTTTTCCACCCTTAATGATTCTTTGATTCTAAGTAATGACTAGGAGAAGGAAGATTGTTCAGATGTGATTAGGTGACAACTATATAATGTTGGGATACAAAAGAGATGAAGATGAAGACATGGAGTTCTATGCCTGTTTTTATTATTCAGAATAATTATAAAAACTTCATGTAAGTTTGTAAGAAAATATCCCCATTTGCCACATAATTATTGTCAATGACTGTCTAAAAGATCGAAGTGACCAATAAAGTAGTTCATCTAGGTTTTTTTGTGGTTTCTGTCAAGTGCCAGTTCTAAATCACCACACAAAAGAGACATGGTACATGTTTAAAGTAGCTCAGGCCATGGAGACAAATGAGCTTGAATAGGATGGAATATAATGATGTCCACATTAACAAGCAATGCAGGTCAACACGACTGTATCTGCAGAGAAACAGATGGCACTCAGGAGCTGACATTCATTCCATAAGCATTTAGAAGGATTATTACTTCAGGCGGTCTCTAAACCAAGCCCATGGATTCAATGCCTGGGAGTAGTTAAGAGAGCATTAGAGGTACCCCTGGAGTGCATATTTCATTTTAGATTCATACAAAAGGTTCTAGTTTTCATCCCAGAGAACGCTCTGAAATGTGAATCAAAGCACATTTGAAGGGTTGTTCAGAAGACAGGATTCAAAACCTGTATTAGAACTGAACTAAAATGTTAATGCAGATGCACTAAATACATACATATCTCCTCTGGGAAACACAACAAAGATTAGCTTGCACTGAGGTCTGTGCTCTTTTCACTTGTCATAGCAGAACTTTTATTGGTATAAAACTTTCTTTTTTCCATGAAGGTCTATATCTTTTTTACTTAAGAGGTTGAGATCTTTCTATCTTGGAGGAAGTAACCTTTATACCATAGGCTTAAAAGATGAAAAAATGATTAAGTGAAAAGAAAAGATGGCTGAAAGGGCTCAACATTTTAAAAGTCTAAAATTTTAGATAAATATACACTTCTTATTATATATGTGTCCTCTTATTTAGAGAGAAGTATATTATGAGTTACTGTGTCAAAGGCTTTACAGAAGTCCAGACAAATGACATCTGTATCCCTTCCCTCGCTCACTGATGTACCCACTGCATTACAGAAGGCCACTGGGTTGCTCAGGCAGGACTTGCCCTTGGTGAAGCCCAAATCACCTCCCTGTTCCCCCTGTGCCCCAGAGTGGCTTCAGGGAGGATCTGTTCCATGACCTCCCCAGGCACAGGGGTGATACTGAGGGGTCTGCAGTTCCCAGGGTCCTCCTTTTGACCCTTTTTGGAGATGGGTACAATGGTTCCTCTTTTCCTGTCACCAGGGACTTTACCTGACTGTCACGACTTCTCAAATATCAGAGAGAAACTTGGCAATTACATCAATCAGTTCCCTCAGGACTCTGGAATGCATCTTATCAGATCCCATAATTTGCATCCATTCAGCTTCCTCAGGTGGTCGTGAACTTGATCTTTACTTACAGAGGGAGGGACTTTGCCCCCCTAGGCCCCATCCTGATTTCCATCCACTCAAGGTGTGGGAAGAGAGGCTGCCACTGAAGACTGAAACAAAAAAGTCTTCTCCTCAGTTGTTGTTTTCCAGCATCGTTTATCAGGAGTATGTGTCTGTGTGTGTGTGATACAGTAATGTTGAGCACTTTTAGAAGATTTTGTGGTTTAAAATGTAAAAATGTTTATTTATAACAGATAGAAGAAGTTATTTTAGCTATTTTATACTTATCTGAGCCCTGAGATCAGATAAAGGAAATGGAAAAAATTACCCTACAATAATAGATCTTCATGGTGTGCACAGAACATAATTTCATAGTACATTTCTTTTCTGAATGCCTACCAATAGTACAGCAGTCCACTATCTATTATTATTATCTGTAAACCATATGGTCTGACGGACCATATTTTATACAGAAAAACAAGAAGTTAAAAATGAATGTAACAAGGTGAGACATAACAAGGAACAGACATGATTTGGAAAGATCTACTGCACATTCTTAATTCTAAATGTAGTTCAGCATCTGGTATTTACTCCTGCTAGGTTCATGTTAATTGTGTAAACATTACCTACAATGTATTTTGAAGTATGAGTTTAGTATTGTAGCTTAGGTGTCTGCAATATCTGAGGATACCAACACTGTCTTTTTAACGAAAAAAAGTATTGATATATTTTTAACATTGCTCAAGGTACTTTAGCTTTTAAAATACTTCTATGCAAAGGGAATTACTAAAATTAGGGTGTGGCTCAAGTTGAATCATGTAAATGGAAACCTACATTAGAGGAAATAAATTTTGGAGGGTTGCTATATGAAAAACAAGAAAAATATTTTCTGTAAATAAGTCTAAAATGCCTACTTTAAGCTATTAGATAGCAACTAAAAATGATATATTCAAAGTACATAGTTTAAGAGCTTTTGGCACATCTTTTTCTGCTCTTGATAATTTTATTTTCATCATCATTCTACTCTTCATATCCATGTCATCAATATTGCAAGAAGAATTTGGCAAGATATCCCCCTAAAGAAGCTATGAATTTGAAAGTTAATTCTTTGTAAATATGGAGGTTAAAATCTTGCATATATAAAATTACAGAAAGCAAGAGTTTAAAAACATTTGTTTTGTCTTGAAAGAAATAAACTAAACCTTGTATGGAACAGAGATTTCCTATGACAAAACAGTTGTGTAAATACTAGCATGATATAATGCATTTATTGGCAATATTTAATTGTTCAGGAAAGTACTGACATTATTCATCCACAACTAGAAAAATTGTATTAATAAAACACCAGACTAATCTGTTTTTTTTTTTTCCCTTGGTTTCTACTATGCTATAAAATCCAGAACATAAAAAATTTAAGATAAGAAAGACAATTAATTTGCTAATTAAAATAAAACCCACTATGCAAATTCACATTATGAAAGGCTTTTGCAAATATAGAGGGTTCTTGTGGCAGGTTAGTACAAAACCCTGAAAAGACCCTTCTCCCCCTTTACCAATCTGACAATTTTACACAAGTGGCTTCTCTCATTAGATATGCTACAAGCTTCAGGTCTACCACAGAGCTGGTCCATTAGCAAACAGTTTGTTGTTAAATATTTCATTGTTATGAGCTCATACTTAAACTTAAAGACCAATCTGTGGAAGAATGGGGTGTTAAAGATTTTATTGCCCATAAAACAACAGGAAAGTAACTTTGAGAAAGCTGTAGATTCTGGAAAAGGATGGCTTCCTTTGCATCATACTGCTTTTTGGTGAATATTTTCTGTTTAGTGTGTCCCCATAGTAATGCACAGGATGAATGTTAAGCATCTTGTGCAAAGAAATAAATTGATTGGAAAATCTGAATATATGTAGTCAACTGTCTCCATGTCTTTTGGGGTGGTGCCCCTACAGATATGAGGATATCTAGTTTATGAATCTTGATTCAACCTTGGATTATTTATTACTCAAGGACTGAAGTTTTGCACAGGTAAAATAACCTGCAATGGCTGTTGTGGTGAGGAACTTTTACCCAAGAATGAACACAGTTCTAAAGATGGCTGTGTTGTCTGGGGAGAAGAAGCTAGATAGGGATCATGTAGTTATTTTGTGTTATTCTTCAGCCTGGAATGCTGGTTTCAAGCTGATCTTTCTTAGAGGAAGTTGCTGAGGTTCCATCACTTATGCACCTTCCTCTTTTGGCAAAACATGGGACATGGGCTTGCTACCTTTGGCAAGATGAACTGAATATATGAATTGCTGCAGTTAATAATTTAGGATAGCTTTATTTTTCCCTACATATGATTGTTATTCAGCCTCTTTAAAGCTGAGACCTCTTTTTACATTAATCTGATTCAACTTTGTACTTGGACTCAAAAAACAAATCTATCAAACTAGTAAATAATAAATATTCATAAATATATTATTTATAATGAGAAGGAAACCTCTCTCAGATATATAGATATAATATTACAACGAAAAAAAAGCAAGATTTTCCCTTGGTTTGGAGTGTATACTATTATTTTTAAGATTTTGTTTTTTGAGGTGGGAATTTTCTTGCAAATATGTGAAGTGTTCTAGCAAATATTCTCCCATTTTTTCTTGAGTGGATACAGTAGAAGTACCTCCGAACAATTCCATTTAAAATGACAGAATAATTTCATAAGAACTGAAGACTTTTGCAGATTCAGAGAGTGGTAACTCAGTCAGGGCTTGCATACATGCCACAGTCACCGTGTTGCATTTGATATCACCAAGTAGTGATGCAGGTAGTGCTTTCTCTCAGTGACAGGGAAATTGAATTTACTGTTGAAGCACATGCACTCATTTTTTTTTTTTCCAGGCCATTTACACATTAGATACAGAGCTGCAGTCATATCAGACATGATATGGTCTGCCCTTCTAGCAATTAGTGCACTCCATCAGCACATTCTTCTGTTTCTGAGATACAGCAGAGCAATGATTCTGCTTCCTGATTTTCTGAACCGTGAACTCAATTGAGAAATATACTGAAAGGATATAAACAATAGCTGAAGATAAAGAATGTTGGCAAGAGATTCAAAAAGGAGTCATGGATAATGGCAGTACTTCAGACAGAGGTCTATTGATGTCAGCTGAGAACTATAGCAAAATGGAAATAAGTTAAAAAAGCCCATAAATAAAACAGGAAATGAATGGACCAAAGCTTATATATTCTAAAATTGGCCTAGCTTTTGAATGAATACTAGGAAGATGATTAGTCCCTTTTTCTCTTTTCTTTTTTTAAAAAATGAGCTCAGGAGCTATGTGGAAAATGAATATGTTTCATTTGAAATCTTATTCTTTGTGCTTTTCTGTCTCCGTTCTCTATCTCTGGAAGATTTTCGTTTGATGGTGAGACCAATACCTCTGTACAACTTCAATTTGATGAGGTTAAATTGTCCATCCAACTCTTTCCACTTTGAAATTATACCACATCCATAAAAACCTGCCAAAACCCAGCTATAATGATGCCAAATCCTTGTCAGAAGCTTACTTAGTTTAACACAGCCTATGCATTAGTATGGGCCAGTGTACACTTTCTCATCTCTCAGCTGTGTGTACCATAAACTCTTAAATTGCTATTTTGCTGATAGCTACAGCTGTGGGAAATACTTCTTGCTGATATGTAGGATTTTAGAGGATTTTATTAGCTTGTGGAAATGAAACTGTAGTTGCTATGAACAGCTTTGATATGAAAACAGGGCCTGCCAAATACACACATCCTAACCAGGCATCTCGTCTGGTGAGCATTCACAGGAAGATCAGGAGGGTGAATGTGTAGGTAGGCTGATGGCAACAGTGGAATGATGGCAGTCCTCTTAAGAGGAGAGAAAAAAAACTGCCCAAGATCCCATCTCTCACATTAAAGAACAATGTGTCTGGCTCATGACCTGTTTGGTTTGGGCAGGTTGAGGAGTGACTGTTTTAGTCACTGATGTGAGTTTGGAACTGCCTGTAGCTCATTATGTTCTGGTGTACCTGTAGACATGGTCACCAGCAAAGACTTCTTAAGTCATTGTGCTTGTCTTCTATGGTCACCCTGGTTCCTTAAAACAAAAGTTTGGCTGCAATGAAAAGGAGTGTCTCTGCCCAGAAATGTGCAGTGCTCTGGCTTGAGAAGGCAGCCAGGATCGAGAGCAAAAGCTGCTGCTAGCAGACTTGTCAACTCTCAGTATCTTCTTTACTGAATGTTATCCTCTCTTTGATCTGAGAACTTTCAGAAAGGGTTGTAATTTTTCCAACTTCTGTTTTCTGTTGTCTTAAAATTTGTCAAAACCAGGAACATCCCTCATGCTTTCTTACAGATGACTTCAAATTTTATCAGGCCTAATCTTTATGATGAAGCATGCTTTTGAATAAGGCTCAAATGGGATGTATTCATTAAAACAACAAAAAAAATTAATGTAATAATCTTTAATTTCTTTTTTCTTGACCTATATGCTTTCAATTTATGTCATAGATTTTTGAATTTTGCAATCAAAGGCACATATGGTTAACATTGGTATAAATGACAAATGAATGGTGTTATGTTGGAATTTCTGTGCCCATTAGTTTCATTGAAATTAATGCAAGTTTTAATCCCTGAAAAAAATTAAAATATTATCTAGATGAAGATATTCTGTGATTCTTACTGCACAGCTCAAATTCTAACTTTCGCATTTGATACTAAAATATACCTTAGAAAGTACATTTTTCTAATTTATAGAAAAAAATTGATATATTTGTCTCAAGGAAAGCTACTTCAGTGAAGGAGCAGTACTGATTTATTGGCAACACTGTGTACTAAATGGATACACCCCCAAACGACCACTGCAAGCATATGGGAGGTTGCCAATTACAGCCACATGTGTTTGATCATAGAGGGGGTGACCAACTGGCTTTGTCACACTGGTCAATCTGTGGCAGTACAGCAACTGAAGTTTAATGTTAAAGATATTCTGTCCTGTTGGCATTCAACACCTGCCTATATTAGCAGAAAATTTTCTTATTATGCAAGTATGTGCAAGCACAGTGAGTTTTCTAAGTTACACAGAGGCATCTGACCCATAATATAATTTAGTTCTTATATTTTGATAAGAAAAAGTGGTAGGAAGGATGGCTTGAGGTTTGCCCACTGACTGGAAGTGCTCATATCTGATTAACCTGCTGTGAATTCCAGCCACTGCTGCTTGTGTTTCCCTTTGTGTTGCCACAAACACTGATCAGGGAGGGCTGTGCAGGAATGCCTCAGTGCTCATCTCCTCTCTAAGGCTGGAAACCTTTGAGAGACACAGAGGGCTCAGACCATGGCAGCCTCCCCAGAGCCTCCTGTGTTTAGGTGGCAGAGAAAGGAGGCAGAATATCCATTATTTTCTGTCCTGTGAACCATAGAATCCTCGTCTCAGAGTGACCCTAAGTGACAGTGTGACATTACAGAGATTGGAAACATTGGGGTCTGTATGATTTCCATGCTGACAACAGGGAAAAGAAGCTCCAGAATGGCAGCCAGATGGGTTGTCCTGGTCTAGCTTCATGCTTTAAACAGTTCCTAACTCTAAGAGATAAACTTGAGTAATTTATTAAACATTATACTAACCATCTAAATGGTGCTGAATTATATACTGGGATTTCTAGAAATGCATAAAAATCTCTCTCTCCCTCGCCCTCACTGTTGTTTCACATCAATGGACTATGTTGGTTAGCATCTGCCAGAATTCTCTTGCATGAGAAGAATCTTTTGAAAAGTAATATAAAAACAGGGAAGAAAATAGAGAGAGTCCATGGACTGGGAGCTGTCCTATTGACCTAAGGAGTCACACAGCTTTAAAATAAAAAGAAGCAATGTGGAGTCATTGAGGGACTATTTCATAATTTTAAACATATGACTGAAGAGGTATTATTCACCAGTTAGATGGATAAACATAATAAAGGTAGAGGTCTAAAAGTGACTGGCTATTAATTTGAGTGCATAGAAATAAGTTCTACAAAAGAAAGACAAGGGAATATCACTGACAGAGATTCTTTCTGGTAGACCCAAGTGGCTGTCTAAACATCACAGAAAGTTCTGAAAATTCTGTGCTGAAGTGCCTTGGCTTTTTGGTAACATTTAGAAATCGTGAGATTTAATGAAGATCTAACATAGCTTTTGTGAAATATTTGTTAAAATCAAAAAAATCCCACTGAAAGACAGTATTTTAAGTGCATGATGTAAATGAACTTCTGAGGTCACTACAGATGTTTCTTTTTTAAGAGATCCACAAGGATTAAGCCCAAAAAGCTGACAGATTATTGTCTTGAAAGGAAAGCCATCACAGAGAAAAGGATCTTAGAAAGTTCTTGAGTCCTGAACTTGCTGCCTCTTTCAGTGTAAAGAAGCAAATAGAACAGAACAAAACTGAGTTCAACAAAACCATTTTTTTATTCTAAATGAATTATGGAAAAGGTGAGTGAGAGATATTAAAAACAATAGTATGCTCTGTAATGCTTGCAAAGACACTGCCAGGAAACTGTCCAGAAAAGCATTTTTGAAACCCCAGAAATACTTTTTGCAATAATAGAAGGGCTGTGATTATATTCATGAAGATACAGATGCTCCTGGCTTTTTAACTCATTATACCTGGGTATCTTAGCCTGTAAATTCCTACTTGCAATAAATTGCAATAATAATTGATGGTTGGTCTTAAACTATCAGGACCATAAAAAAAGAGAACTGGACACTGAGATAGAAGAGTAAGAGTAAATAATAAGATAGAAGATAAAAAAGACAGATGAACATTGCAAGAATAATGGATAAAAAGTTTGATGCATATACATATAAAAAATTGATCATTCTGATGAATTTCTATCACACAGAACTATAGAATGGTTTGAGTTAGATGGGACCTTAAAGATCATCTAACTCCAACCTCCCCACCAGAAGCAGGCACAGATTTCACTGGACCAGGTTGCTCAAAACTCCATCCAACCTGGCTTTGAACACTGCCAGGGCTGAGACACTCACAGGTTCTCTGGAAAACCTGTGCCAGTGCCTCACAATCCTCACAGCAGAGAATTTCTTCCGAATAGCTAATCTAAACCTAAACCTAAACCTACTTTTTTTCTGTTTAAAGCCATTCTCCCTTGTCCTATCACTGGATGCCCTTGCCAAAAGTCCCCATCCAGCCTTCCTGTAGATCCCGGTTAGGTACTGGGGGCTGCTCTGAGGTCAGCCTGAAGCCTTCTCCAGGCTGAGCAGCCCCGACTCTCTGTCTATCTCCTCAGCAAAGATTCTCCATCCCTCTGATCATCTTGGTGGCCTCCTCTGGACTGGCTCCAGCAGGTCCATGTCCCACCTGTGCTGGGACCCCAGAGCTGGAGGCAGCACTGCAGGTGGGGTCTCACCAAACCAGAGGGGCAGAATCCCCTCCCTAGCACTGCTGGCCACTCTTCTTGGGATGCAGCCCAGGACACTGTTGTGTTTCTGGGCTGTGAACACTCATATTGAGCTTTTCATCAACAAACACCCCAAAGTCCTTCTCCTCAGGGCTGTACTCAATCCATTCTCAGAGCACATAAAAAATGGAATGCAAGGACTGCTTGTTCCATTGCTGACTGATGAGAAATTCCAAAGAGAAAAAAAAAAATAAAATGACCATATCTACAGACTAGTAATGGATCAGAATACTTATTTTATGGTCCTTTAAATTTCATTAAGTAGAGAGTACTGAAAATAGGAATAATAAAATTCTGCCATTGTCATATTTAAAAGCCCGTATTCCTACCTAAGTAAAAGTGAAGGAACAGAGAAATTGAGGGAGCAAATCTGAGTTGTGTCAATTATAAAAGAATATACCAAGGGACATGAATGTGTCCCAGACCTTTAAGCATGAATGAATCCCAAACAAAAATAGACATCTTGCAAAGCCTGCAATTTACCAGTATGTTGGTATGGAGAAAGCACCAGAGGAAATACAATGGTACTGACATCAGAAGACTTATCTGATGAGAAAAAGGCAGGTCAAGCTGGGTCAAGAGCATAGGAGCTGCCATAGCAAATTAAATCAGTAATTCATTTGTTCTGTTATCCTGCCTTTGACAGGGAACAGCTATCAGTGCTTCAGACAACAGAGAAAAATATTATAATACATAAAATTTTGCAGTGACCATCTCATTGGACATGGCTTTTTTTCCCTATATCTGTTGATTACAGGTTGGCTTGTCATCTCAAGATTTAATCTTATCATTGCTTTCAAGGAAACACTTTGAATATAATAGCATATGCTAAATTTTAATAATATCCATATTTTTACTTAAAATTTTGTACAAAAATGCCTGTGAAAATAAAAACTGCAGAGCTGGAAGGAAGAGATTGCACCCCATGCATCAAAGTATTTTATTATGCTTTCAAGGCTGGCTGAGAAGCTCTGGTAACAAGGTAAGTCCTCTTCTTCAGCATGTTGATTTAAATATGGAAGTTCTATGTTGATCAGAAATGCCCACAGTTTAATTAAAGCCATGTAAAAGAAAAAGTCCTTATCTTTGACATTTGGTTTCTGAAAAAACAATCAGTTTCAGAAGAGGAATTCTGAAAACACCCCAAACCCTTAAATGAGTCGTAAGAATTTACTGTCATGATTGCCAGACTTAGGACATTGACTTTTTGCACAGACATCCTGCCTTTACATCACTCACTGGTTTGATTGTTCTGGGCCTTAGGGATTTCACCCTTACTTAATTCTCCCAAAGCTTTAAGCAGGTATTTTTAAGTTCTGATGACTCTTTCCAAGATGTCACTTATTTGAAATTCACTTGCTTGCCTTCCCTAGTCCATCCCATAGGTAAGATGGTGGTTTTATATTTGTCATATTCTCAGCCAGACAAACAGAACACAATTTTTAAAAAAGTTTGGGGTTTTTTTTAAGTCACATATGCCCTGACTTCTCAGCACAGAGTGATTCGGAGATCCCGAGTGAGTGCTGATGGAGCTGCTGGTGGCATCATTGTGCCAGGGTCAGCTTGCCCAGTTGCCTGCCCTAAGGAGAAGGGCTAAGTAACCTTAGGGCAGCCTTACCTCAGTAAAGCAGCCTTATTTATTCCAGCCCTGTGTAATATCTGTATATCATCCTTGTCTGGCCTGAGGAGCCATCCCTGTGGTGGTTCAGGAGAAAATGGGGCTGAAACTCTGAAACTGAGATAGGTAAAAAACCAATATGTTCTGGTTTCATATTCACAGAATATCATTGTAAAGTGCAGACACCTCTGTTGGTCTTGACTTAAATATACACGTCCATCCTGCAGTAAATCTCAGTATATTAGGCACAAATCCAAACATTGTCCTGATATTTTGTGGAAACATCTAGGAGTTAGTGAATCCTAAGGAAAATGAAAATGTAGCAAGGATTTTGTTTCTACACTAACTGAATGATGGCAGGGCTGAGTGGCTTTTTGTCACCAAATATAGGTGATTATTCTTTGAAAAAGTCTTCACATTTTCTCTATAGAGAAGCCATAGTAGATGTAACAGAATTTGCTAGAATGAATTTTATTATGTATTTTGGTGCTTGAGAATTTCTTAAAAATGCCTTCATCTTTTCAGTAAAACTATAAAAGTTCATGAGAATCATGCAAGTAAAAAAGATCTGAACAGCATGTTTTCCTTAACATGCAACATGGAAAAAATGCCATGGAAAAAATATAAAAAGAAAAAGCAGATTTAAGAAAAGACTCTTCCTATTCAGTTTGCCTATTCCAGTGTCCATTTGTATTAGAAGATGCTAAATGAAGATTATAAAACTGTACAGGAAAATACCTTCAGTATTCTCTTAAACACACAATCATCAGCCAGAAGTTGAGAAACTTTTTCATCTTGAAGCTTTTGAAAATGTACCCTTCATCTTAGGGCTTGTGGAAAAATTGAATTTCAGTTTGATTTTAGGTTAAGAAAGACTTCACCAATGACAGGAGACAGAATGTAGCTTGATCTGTTTGTAGATGGAGTGGGAACATGGTGTTTTTTCCTAAAGGATAAAAGCTTTCCTTAGCTCACAAGTGGACAGGTTCTGTGACTCTTTCTCTGTGTAAGCTTTTATACAGAAGTCTAGAGTCTTATGATTTCTAGCTTGAAAAGTTTCAGAATTGTTCTTGAAGTAATACACAAATAGCATGAACTATAAGGAAGTAGTAGACAAAGCCATATTATTTGATTCTCTCAAGTCTGACTTATAGACTTTCAGTTTCAACAACAAAATAATGCCAACAGTGATAAATTGTCATTCATTTAAGTGTTCCCATGATTCTAGTCTTCTTCTCTTTATGAAGAGGTTGTTTACAGATTTGACTGGATTAATGTCCTTAATGACTCTGTTAAGACAGAATTAAAACATACATGAAACTCATGACTCAGTTTCATTCTATTCAGTCTATTTACACTGTTCTGATCATAACTGGGGCGTATAAGTTATGTACTCCTTCACAAGCCCTTCTTATTTCTGCAGAATAATATATTCAACAGTACAGGTAATGAGCCTACCAATCTCTGAATTTTTGCAAATGTTTAAATTAAAACTGATATGTTTAAGAAACCTGAAGTCCTTGAGGAAAATCAGGCATTAGTGTGTAAAATCTGAGGATCCATTGCATTTGAAAACAATGCATGTAAATTCTTCTATGTCTCTTCTGACTTATTGTAGATTTTTGGCTTGACAGTTAATTATGTGTTTGAACTTTTTTCAGCAAGAGAAAAATGGCTTGGCTGTAGAGAAAAACCGCACAAAGCGGAGTTTACCTGTGAAATTCTACATCATTAGAGAAACATACAAATGTCCAAAGCCATTTCATAAAAATGCTTTGCTACATGTTACTAACCTTACAGTGGTATAAACTGTCTTGCTAGGATGTAGATAGAAGTAACCTTTTAGCTTGGCAGTTCCAGTGAAAAACGTGCTCTGTACTAGAAAGAGGCTCACCATTGTATCTGTACATACTCAGCAGAGAAGTGTGGGATACTCATCCTGACCTCTGTCAGGATAAATCAGCTTGGATTAGATTAAATACTTCAGATGAAATACTTTAAAATTAAATACTTCAAATGAAATACTTTCATTTGGTTTAAGTTGCTGGATTTTGCTCATAGCAGGATCCACTGAAACAGCTCTTCCAGCAGATCAAATCTAGATTCTGTGCATTGCTGGAGAGCTGTTGGCTTTTATATATTCTGTAAATCTGGCTGAACCCTATGTAAACTTTTTAATGTTACATCCATTTATAAATACTACAGTTTAGATTTTTTGTACTTGTTTTAACCTTTTAGAAATAAAATTCATGCATTCAGCTAAAGAATCCTAAATACTATATTGTACCTGTTATATTAGACTAGCCGAATTTAGATTGTTCTAAAAGAATGGGTATTCAATTTACATATCTTTTTAGAATCTGACTTATTTCAAGACTGTCCAATATGAAATTAAAGATTTAAAACTTTACTCTTCTTCCAGTCAATTTCTCATTTCCTTTATGGTGGTTCTTTTCTTTATATCACTTCTTAGAAGCTTTGGGAAATATTTTTCCTGAACATAAATAAAAAAAACCAAACCAACAAACTGTGGGTTGGATTTCAACTGTATAAATCAGACTAACTTCACTAGAATAGAAATAAAACATCAACATGCGTTCCCTACATGAGTGGGATATCTCTGGGTGATAGGAAAACTGATTTCAACACTCTTGTCCTTTTATCCCATTAAAAAAAAAAATCCAGCATTTAGTCTCTGTTTTTTTTCTGGATAAACAAATCTGGGGAAACTTTTTCCACCCTTTTTTTTCTGGGATCATCTTTTTTAATCTCTTCACACAATATATTTGCAAAAAATAATAGAAATTTTCGATGAATAACCACAGCCTAAAAAGAGTATTATTGCGAAACAACACTTGCTTTTAGTCAGAGCAAATTATTATTTTTTTTAAAAAAACCCAAACCTATTTCATGTTTTCATGAAGTGGCTGCCATCTTTTGAAGAGGGACCATTATATTTCCTCAAGATCTGTCTTTCTAACAGTTTCCAAGTCCAGCATTAAAACATCTCAGCTGACTTTAAGTGGCAGGTTGTTCTAGCTGATCCCACAGTAAAGTCAAGGTTGAATTAAGGACAAGGATCTGGTCAAAGGACAAGGATCTGGTCACAGTCATAACAGACGAGGGATGGAGAGGACTTTTTCCCCCTGGCAACTTTACAGAATATCTTGTGAAGAAGATGGACTAAACTGAAGTTCATCATTTGTCCCTAAGCTCCTAAAAAGCTGAAACAGGAAAGGTGAATGTGACTGAAAGGTATGATAACTCATCTCTAATCTCTCTGGACTGTGATTAATAGATTTGAAAATATAGAAGAATATAGCTACCTCTTACATAGTTTAGGCTGGCCTTGCTCTCTACCAGTCCAGATACCCACTGCCACAAAGTCTGTTAAAAAAAAAAAAAAAAAGAAATGAAAACAGGAAATCTCTCACTACTAGTGCATCAGACACTTATTTGGGATCAGGGAGAGAGCTTGTCTTCATTTCAAGAAATGTCTTTTCTGTATTTACTTTTGACAGTGTGCAATCTCTTTTTTTTTTTTTTTCCCCCCTAAACAATTGCAGGTAATTCTGCCTCTTTTTTTGCCATGGAAATCCATACACTCCATGCAGCTTTGAACTCAAACCTCAATTCCCTGAAGGTGCTTCCTTTTGTGCTTGGAGACTGCAATTTTAACTTATTCTGAGAGTGCTCATGGAAGGAGAAAACATTGTCACTATTTCTCTTTGTCCTCAGAGGCCTTTTGAGCCTCTGTTGGGAGCTTTTCCCTTCTGCCTGGCACACTTGAAGGAACTTCTGATAATCCACCCAGCTCTTTTGAGACTAATGATTAATTGCTAAGCCAGCATCTGGAAAACCCTTGTGGCAGAGACCTTATTTGGTGATGAGCAGACCGACTGCTGTGTGAGTTGTAACTCAGTGCTTGCAAAACACTAGGGCAAACAAGAAAAGACAGCAGAAGTTACTTTTTTAGCACAATAGCTAATAACTACTCCATATACCTATTGCACTTGACTGTGATAATGTTATATGAAGATAATAATAATACATGGATGTCAGTAAAACCTAATTAGGTCTTGGATTTCCATAGATTCTATAATGTATAAAGGCAGTAGAACTTTTCAGTTTATGGATACCACAGAGAGGTGTGTAATATACCCATACTCAGTTTAGCCAGATTTCATGACAGACTGAAACTCTGAACTCAGCATAGAGTTCAGCTAAACATCTCAGTAAAAATCTCTGGATAGGCCAACAAGGTATACTTTTGTCTTGGGTTGCAATGCAAGATGTAACCAAAAGTATGTATTCTATCACCATCTGTTGAAACCAGGTGGGGCAGTGTTCTTTATCTTTTCCACAACCCATCCTTCCTCCAGGAAGATATCTTCTCTTAATGGCCCATTGAGTCCCACTGCATGACTGATAAAATTACATCATCCCATTGGGAGATGCTCCAGCCAGGGGGAGGAACCAAGCATTTCCTACCTAGATAAAATCTGAGATTCAGAACATCAGGGCAGCCTTTTTCCACTGGATTCCAGAGGAAAACCAGACCCTTCTAGATCATTATGGACCTTCAGAGGAAAGCTGCACTTTTCTACATTACCACTGCTCCAACAGAACCACATCTGTCACTGCAGGAGGACTGCAGCCACTATTTAATGGGACTGCTACCAACACCCTGACTGACAGGGTGTCAGGTTGTATTCTCACTCTGTCAGTGTTTTGTTGTACTATTGCATTTTATTTTAATTTTCCTATTAAGATGTAGTTTGTTTATTTGTTTTTTATATTTACACATACTAGTAAAGAACTGTTATTCCTATTCCCATATCTTTGCCTTTTAATTTCAAAATTATGATAATTTGAAGGGAGAGGGTTTACATCTGCCATTTCAGGAGAGGCTCTTGCCTTCCTTAGCAGACATCTGTTTTTCAAACCAAGACAATTTTGTAAACCCATTTTCAGCATTAAACCAGCTCATGGATAATTTCGTGCTGTTTATATTATTGTCAAACTTGCTCCATAGCTGTTATTGTAGCAATTCTTGCTACTGTTATCAGCTCTTCAAGACCGTCACTTTCATGGCCACTAGCAGGGATATTAGTGCAATATGTGAAAATGCTGTACAGTCATGATAATTTTTATTATTTTTTCCTTTATTTTCTGTAATTTTAAATTAAAATTTAAATGAAAAAAAAGTATAAATGCATCTGTTTTCTGGTCTTTTCCTTTTTAAATGCTTATTTCTAGAGTACGCCCAGCCATGCTGCTGAATCTGGCCCAAAGTTTTCAGCAGTGCTGGAAAGCACACTCTGTAACCACAGAACTCACTCCCAACAGCCACAAGGAATTTTCATGTGTGAAGGGTGGTTTTTGCAACTTGCTATTTACAACTGAAAGGCAAATAAATACAAAGAACTTAGAAAAAGTGGTGACCTTACCATTAATTCATCATAATCCTTAAGCTTTGAGAAGCATTAAGTGCTTTGCCTTGATAGTCAGGTTTGACTTATTGATGGCTCTTTTCCATTTGCTTGACTGACACTTGCTCTTTTCATAACAGGCTGTTGTTGGCCCAGTTCTTCATCATCTCCAGCTCACAGAATAGATGGAAAACAAGGAAAATGATTGCAATATGAGACTACATATGAAAAAACTTGAGAACCAGCACATCTTAGATTACAGAGATGGTTTATAAACTTCCTTAAGAGAAAAAACTTTTTTCTGGACCAGGTGCATTTCCAAAAGAAAGGCAAAATGAACTGTGAGTTTTAGAACAGCTACCAATATCTGCCTTTTGTGATAAAAGACAAGTTGTGGGTGTGCTGTGGAAGTTAGACTACTTCTGCTTTTGGACAAGGGCATGGATTTTACAAAGTAAATTATTCTGTTGAGTTCAGGCAAAGGAACACTGCTCACAAATATAGAGGAGGTTCTCCTTTAGTAGTGCAGTGTGAAGACAAGTATGTGCTGAGAGGTCCAGATAAAAGAGGTGTAAATTTATGCGAACATGGAGAGAAAAAAAAGCAGGGCATGGCACTATCTGATTCACCTTTTGGGTCCAACTTCTGTGATTTAAAAGCAACAGAAAAAAAAGTAGTTTTCATTAACTTTTGAATTTTAATGGGCTCTGCTTAAAAGCAGAAACATTCAAATCTAATACAGTACTTTTTAGATTCAAAATGCTGGAAGTTTACCCGCATAACCTTGAATGTTTGTCATATGAGAAAGTGCAGTTTGACAGAGAAGAAAAGATCATTTTTCTGAGATCTCCCTAGCAAAACTGAGAGCTGAGACACCTGGATAGTTTCGATAAGATTCAAACAGGCATCAAAACATGAATTTCCTCCTTTGAACTGAACTCTACTTCCTCTGTTTCAGAAGTGCTTATGACATCTACAGGACTCAGTAATGAAAGACTGAATGACATAGAAGAAAAATTACAGCTGAAATTTTTTTTTTAAGAAAGAGCTGCAAGTACAGTTCTTGAGAGTAACAACATGAAGAAACGAACAACTTTTTTCATGTTTATACTTATAACATGAAATGTTCTCTGCCTTGCTTATAGGGAATTGTCACAAGATAAACTGCTCCCACTGATGCCAGCTGAAAAGTCACTTAGTTTCTTGCTCTTCTGGTAAATTTTGCATTTTGTTTGAGCTGGAATGTGCATTATATCAAGAAGAATTTCTAGCTCGCTTAAGAATGAAAAGTTGTAGGCATGTTCCTAAGATCATTGTTATTCTCCAAGTTGTCTTAATTTACTAAAATCAAATGCCATGTGATTATTGGGGAAAAGTACCCATCCCTTAAGCTCAGAGCTGGAACTATTGAATTCCACAGTGTAAAGAGAAATACATTTTTTTTTTCAATTTTAGTAGGAATAAATTTTTCTCAGGAAGCCTGTGCCTGTTGAGTCAAATTTCTTATCTTGAAAAACTCCACATTCTTCGACAAATACAAAAATTAAATTTCTCCAGTTCTACTGTGGAAGAAGTTTTAAAACATGAAATGCTTCAAAAACTCACAATCAAAGTGAAACTGTCAATGGTTGAAACAAGGTGTTTCAGATTATTGCAATATTGTTTCTTTTACGTATTCTCACATTATATTTTTCTTTTTATCTTTTTCTAAAGATGAGAAAAGTACAACACAGGAGATGGGCAAATAACAGAAATATTCAGAGGTAGAACAAGATGGAAAGTCAGATTCCTCTTCTGCTCTGCAGAAAGAATTCAGTTACTATGAAAATCATGTCAGATTATGTATGATGATAGAAGGATGATGCACTGTTTCAGTTCACCTAGAGAATTGATTGCCATCCAGAAACTCTACCTGGTGCATAAAATATGCTTTTCTGCTCACAAGATCTATGAACAAATGGATCAATAGTTCATGGAATGTGCCTTGAAAGGCTAGAGGACAGTGTCATTTTTGTGTCATGGGGGGAAGTGAATGATGTAAAACATTCATAGAATCACAGAACCACAGAAGGTTTGAAATTGGAAAGGACCCTTGGAAGTTGTCTGGTCCAACCCCTCTGCTCACCTAAAGCCACTTGCCCAGGTCTAGATGTTTTTTTAATATCTCCAGGGAGGAGATTCCATAACTGTCCTGGGGAATCTGTCAGGGCTTAGTTAGCCTTTGTCCCAGAGGAAGTGGTTCCTGATGTTCTGAGTGCTGCACAGACTCTCCTGTGTCTCAGTTTGTGCCCTTTGTCTCTCATCATGCTGCTGGGTACTGAAAAGAGCCTGGCTCCATCCTCTTTGCAGCATTCCTCCAGTATTTACATGAATTAGTAAAATCTCCCCTGAGCCTTCTCTTGAGGCTGAACAGCCCCAGCTTTCTCAGATTTCCTTACAGGATTCCTCTCATAGGAGATTCTCTAGTCCCCTAATTATTATTAATTAAGGGACTTTGTTGGACTCCCTCCAGTATTCCCATGCCTTTCTTGTCTGGGGAGCCCAGACCCGGACACAACACTCCAGTTCACCAGTGCAACTAGAAAAAATCACTTCCCTCAGCCTTCTGCCAAGACTTCGCCTAATGCAGTGCAGGAAACCACTTCCCTTCTGTTTCTGCAGGGGCAGATTGCTGGCTCATATTCCACTCGGTATCCTCCAGAATGCCCAGGGTTTTTCCTATCAAGCTGTTTTGCAGGTAGGTGGTTCCCAGCATATACTTGGGGTTGTTCTTTGGTTACAATGAGATATGTTGAAAACTTGAGTCAATGTCATTGCTAATTTCGACAAGAAAGAAAGGGGTCTCATAATGGGTTCATCCTTTCATTCTCAGAAATAGACGTTGTTTTCTG
The DNA here is from genome assembly GCA_037013685.1 of Acridotheres tristis. Taxonomy (NCBI): domain Eukaryota; kingdom Metazoa; phylum Chordata; class Aves; order Passeriformes; family Sturnidae; genus Acridotheres; species Acridotheres tristis. Next base: position 102,442,399 of record CM072884.1, read on the forward strand.
TTAAATTTTGTCTTAACCCTGGGATATATATCAGGCTTAAGAAGAAAACATCAGTTAAAAATGTCTTTAGTTTTCAGAAATAAAAGCCTTCACCAGCTCTTTTGCTTACCAATTGGTCAGAGTGACAAGAAAACTTTTCTCTCCTGTTCAGAGTGATTCATTCCTCTTGGGTTGATGATGACACTTGCATCCATGGAGTATCCTGTTTCTTTGCACTGCAGGCGATGTGCTTGGCTGGACTGAGTGTGTGCTACAGCGACCAGCCAAGGTGATGCATGGCTAACTCCAGCTTTCTGACATATAAACACTGATTGAGATTAAGTTTGATTTAGAAACAAGTGATGTACTAGCAACAAGTGACAGCTCTGGAAAATCTGGGAGTTAATCCAGATTGCTAAAGTAACCTTTTCCCCCTCTCAGTTTTAATGTTGTTTTATTACAGCAAGTGAAAATGTTGTTTGGTCCTTATGATTGTAGTTCTCCTTACACTATAGAGTTAATTTTTTTGTATTTTGCTTTCTTTGCATTATTTGTATCTTAAGGGGAAAAAAAGACATTTAAAACCATCTGAAAATCCATTTTTATCACTATGAACAAAGGTCAATATGGATCAAAAAATTTTGTAGCATTTCTTCCTTCCAAAAGTATTTTGTTTATAAGTGCCTTTTCACTGCAGTTTTATTTTTGAAAAGCAGATATTACAACTGCTTAATTGTAAGACAAATGTTTTTTTCTCTTCCCAGCTTTGAGGAGCTGAAACAGAAAAAAAACAACAAAGGGGGTCTCATGCTATTTGAAGAAACTGAATTCATGTTGGGGGAAGGGTTCTGAACAGCTCAGTACATTATCCTACAGAGTCAGATGTTTATGGGATAGACAACAGTCACAGTAAAAATCACACAACCATAAAAGTAATAAATTGAAGACTGCTGGAACAGAGCTCTACTGCATGCTTCACACTTCTGATTAATGAAAACTGAAATCTGAATTACACTATCAAAACTCACTTAGCACATCAGTGCATTTTGTTACAAAATACCCTCAATGAGAAGTTTTTATAATCTGAGGTTATTAATTGTAATTATTTTATTTTTCTCCCCCCCCGCCTTTTACCATTAACCATGGTAACCTATGTTTCATTTATATCTAGAAGCCCAGAATATAAATTTTTGGGAACTATTCAGCGGAATCAGATTTCCTTGTGTTTTTCCATTAGGGTAGTGTAATTATTTGGGAGGGTATAAAATACTGTCACTTCTGAATTCCCCACCCCGTCACACCTTTTATCCTAAATTTCACATTTATGTGTAAAATACATGCAGCACCCCTCCTGACAGAGGCAGCACCCCTCCTCTGTTTTTCCCCATGATCTAGTTAAGAGTTGTGAGGCAGTAGAGATCCCCTGCTGACATCATGGATTGAGAAAAATGTTGAAAGGGTTGCTAAGGACAGGTATAAATTGTACAGTTATGAAGGAATTTGGCTCAGCTATCAAAAGATAGTGTTTCACCCCAAATACCATGATGAAACTAGAATAGCACATCCTTGTCTTAGTAGTTTTATACACTGACAAACAGGGTTGAAAACACCTTCTCACTTCCCATTAGTTCCCCATATATTTGTTGCCTCCTCTCACGCCTGCAAATTGCAGCTATTCCCATTGTCTGTCAACTTCACAAGTAGCATTATGACTTGGCTCAAGACAATATTGGCAGCCGTCACAGAATGGGATTAAGAAAAATCACTAGGATGAAGCAAAAAGAAAGTGAACATATAACAGAATGAAATTATCTTCCTCCTAAAGTGCAAAACCCAGAGTGAAAGCAGAAGGTTCTGGGCTAGTGTATGTAATCTCAGAATTGATAACATTTACCTCTAGAGGAAATAATGTTCTCTTCTCAGCACAAAATACAAATATTTGTTAGTAGTTCAAGTATACAAACAACTTACATTCCATTGTTACTGCTGAGGTCTATGCACCAACAACTAAGTGTCCCTTTCTCCTGCTGAGGGCTTGTTCGAAGGGTATCCAGAGAGAAGGAAAATTGTAGATAAGTTTGGGAGCAGGGGGGCAGTGTATGTTTAGTATTTGCTATCCTATGCCTGAGGTTTGCTGTTTTTAAGAGCTAGGACAGTTTATTCTCGATTAATTGGGGTCAGGGGATTGGTTATAAATGGAGATTGTATTCCTGCAATGTCAATCATCCCCCTTTAGTAGAAGGTATAAGCAGTCATAAAAAATGAATACAGGAAATTTATGAATTATTTGGATGCTTGCAGAAAATGTTAAATGGGTGCACTGAGCCATTGCTTACCTGTTGACAGGACTCCTTTCTGAGCAGAGCTCTCTCTGTGTCCCTGTGGGTTTCTTTGGAATATCTGTCAGCAGCCATTGGTTATGGTATTTGTCATTGCTCTGTTATCTGTCACAGGGACAAGTTGCTGGACAGAACCTGCCGGGCCACTGGGACTTCACTTTCTACTGGCACAGCTCAACAAAAGCTTCACCATGGAAATGTTCCCTCCCTCCCTTGGTGACTCCATCTGGGAGTTTCTGCAGGGACATTTGCAGCAGAGCAAAGGTCAGCATGGCAGACTGAGCATGCAAGAGGGCAGGAGGGCAGGAGGGACAGGTCATGTCACAGCTCTCTTTGGAGCTGCCCTGGCCAGCACGGGGCTGTCCTTGCACTCAGCCAGCTAAACCAGAAACTGGAAGGTGCTCGAAGCTGTGACACTTACAGCCTAAATTTATTCACACACAGTTACACTTCTGGAGTCTCCAGTCAGCACTGTTTTTTTAGCTTACTCAGCCCTTCTTTTTTTTCCCCTGGTGTTTAGCTACTCCATAAGTTATATTTGCAGAGCTCAATAATATTCCCAGTTGCCTTATTTTTACTAGACTGAACAGTGGACAGTTTTTCAGTCTCCTCTTATACAACAGGTTATGCATTTTTTGAATTTTTCTAGTAGCTGTTCTGTGTAGTTCTTAGAGTATGAGGTAATTCTTTGGTGTGGGTGACTAAAATTAAACATAGTACTTCATCATCAATAATGCCCACATTTCACTGGAAATACAATGCTGAATTTCAGGGTTTGGAAGTTAATAGCTGTTTTTGTTGACTATGGATTACGCTAAGCAATCCAGTGTAGGTCAGACTAAAAATCCAAATATATTTATAGAATAGAATAAGTTGGCATGGAGTAATATGGAAGTTTATATGCTTCAATTATACAGCTAGAAATAAGCAGGAAGAATGATTTTCATAATTAGTTGGAGTTTAGTAAATCTCATCGGTTTTCTTTGCAGCCTCCTCAGAGACGTAGGTGTGTTTGCTTTTACTGACACAGTATTGGGTTTGCTGCATTGTGTTTAGCTTCAGTTGGACTGATGGGATCATCCAGAAACCTGATTGGAAAGAACTTACCATAATGATGTATTATTTGAATATCCAGTGAGATAAACAAGTGAATTTCACCCTTTTTCTATGTGAAAAGTAATTTTCTCTGTTAGTCAATGGAATTCAGAAAAGTACATAGGTCTATTTTTATTGTCCATATCATTAGAAATTTTCATATTGTTCATTTTCTTCAAGCTTATAATAATTATTTTCGGTACCTATATCACAAATATTTTCTAGTAAGGTACAAATATCAAAGTAATAGTGCACAGAAATGTGTACTATGCAGACCACCATTCTGGTACTAATGCTATAATATATATATATATATATATATATATATACAAAATAGACAGAAACTGTTGAAAAAGCACAGCAAGCCAGATAAACACTTCATCACAAATATGATGCTGAAAGGACAAAATACAGATCAGCACAGGTTAACATGTTGTTGATACAGAGAGAAACAAAGAATTCAGATCAAGGCTGAACCATCTTTCAAAGGCAAAAGTAAGCAGAACCGAATGTAAAGAAAAGTCAGAAATGTCTTGTACTGTTTTATCTCTGGGAGCAAGACAGAGATGGGAAAAAATAAAAAGGAAAAACAAAAGAGCTGAAGCCTGTTTGAAACAGAAAGAAAGATTAAACTAGACAGAAACAAATGTGGAAGAGTAACAGTGGAATGAAAGAAAATAATGACATTCTATCAAAGGAAAATGGAATTAAGTTTTCCTCAGAATGAAAGAGGTGACTTATTCTGCGCAGATAATTTACATTTACTACTCCAAAGAAGTCTAGAAATTTTATCTGAGTAAAATCAGAGGGGCTTTGCTCATTATGGAGGTCCAAACTCTATATTTTTTCATCTGTATCAGGCTAAGTTCTCCCAGTATTTTGCAGTCATGTGCTATGCCCCTGGAAAAGAATGCATGCTTTACAGATTTGTAGTTCTGCTAAACAATGAAAAAGAGAAAGAAAAATGAATTAAAGAGTAGTTCTGTTGATTTTAAAATTTTTTTATATGGTGCAGTGTTTTTCTTTTTCATTCTGTTTGTACCATTTTTATTAATCAGCTGAAAACTACCCTTTGGGTTATTCCACAGCAGCAGTGCTTACACTTGCACAGCTAAGCCCCTAGGAGACATATTTTTCTTTCTTATGTATTTCCTGTGTATTTGTAGCATATTTTTATTTTCTGCAGAGATTTCTGAAGATTTAGGTTATGTTAAGTCAGTTCTAGAAAGTAAAACATGGGTGAAGGAAGTATTGCAAATATATTTAAAATAAATGCCCAAGAGGAATTCCTTTGTATAATATATGCTTCTGTCCCAAATGTCCACCACCAAGTGCTGCCAACTTATGCATTTTTTTGATGTATAGAATAGTTAGAGAAGGGTGTCTTCAAAAAGGTGAGACATGCTACTGGTCTTAAGAAATAACCACAGGGATGATTTTCATATTAGACAAGTCTTTAGCAAGACAGGAACTCTGAAGGAGTTTGTTCATTGTGACTACTGCAGGAACATTCTGCTTGTCATCATGGAAAGAAACACGAAGAAAGAATAAGCTTTCTTCAAATACTTTGTCTCTTAAAAAATAGTGTTTGTACATTAAGGTGACATTTCCTGACGTTTTCCTCATCTTCCTTCTCATGTCATTACTGAAATTGCAGAAGAAATTTAGGCGAAAGAAATCTTAGTTACCAGATTTCCCCTCAGCACAGAGGCAGGATAACAGTCTGAAAATGATGACTTAGAAAGGATGAGTTTGGGAGACAGAAATTCCAAAGACATTCAATTTGATTGAAAGTGTGAAGAAAAATAAAGTACTTCACAGATCCATTTTTAAAAATATATACCATCACATCTTCATAGCATTTGGTTTTAGTCTCCCTTATTTCATTTCCTTTCAGCTAGCTGCTCAGAGGACTGAAATGTATAATTATCTTTGACTACTGAGTCCACAATATCCTACTTAATAGCCAACTGCCAGTAGAGATAGACTGAGATCTACCAACATCTCAAATACTCTACATATACATATACTTACAGCTGTAATTTTAAGTATATAGACAACTTCCTTATCCTTGTCACTGAATTGATTGGTATTAAATTGATTCCTTTATAATATAGTTAACATAATGGCATATCACTGCTCAGGTTTTTACGTTCACAGAACAAAAGTTTAGTAATGGCCGTGATAAATGTCAGGATTTCTTGATAACTTGGATCACATTTTATAAGTATTCTCTAGTTCTAAATAAATCCCTTTTGGTGGAAGCCGAATTTGAAGAGGGTTTGATTGTGATCTCTTCTCTGTGGTGAGCAGTGACAGGACCCGAGGGAACGGCCCGAAGCTGCGTCACGGGAGGTTTAGGATGGATGTCAGGAAAATGTTTTTTGAGCCTGAGGGGTGTTGGGCACTGGAACAGGCCCAGGGAAGTGAACACCAAGACTGACAGAGTGAAAAAAAGAATTTGAGCAATGCTCTCAGGCCCGTGGTGTGATTTTTGGGGCATCCTGTGCAGGGCCAAGAGTTGGATTTGATGATCTTTGTGGGTCTCATCCAGCTCAGCATATTCTGTGCTTCTGTGAAGCTAAAAGAAAATCACCACGTAGCAAGTTCTAACAGTTCATCAATCCACTGGAAAAGAGTTCCTTTTTGTCTCTTATTTTAGACACCATGTCTGATTTAGATTAATTACTTAACAATAGCTAGGCATAACTCTAAAACCTGCAACACCTATTAAAGATAAAGATTTAAAAAGGAGCAGATTATACACCATAAGAAGAAAATATGAGGCTTTGAACACTGTTTTCTACAATAAATCTATTCTGAACTTGTCATATTTGGTCTTCATGACATTTTCAAATTGTCTCAGAAGAGTATACGCCTGTTACAGGAAATCCTGAGTTCATAATCACATGTGGTAGGTATTTTAAATCTACTGCTAACTTTTCATGTATGATTAATAGGTCTGTTATTTCAAATTTGATGTGCAGTTCACACAATGTACAAGTGAGTTATGTTTAATAAAACATGAAAGGGAGCTTCAGCTTTAGAGTTATAACTATGCATAGCAATTTTTTTCACTATTGATTCAGATTCTCCTTGACTTTCAAACTTCCTTTTTTTTTTTCCTCTGGTAACAAGGTCTTTTACTATCTTACAAGGCAGATTACATCTGTAAGCTCATTTCCTTTGATATCCTTATGGGAGTTGTCTTAATTGTTAGAATAAAAGTTCCTTATGGATTTCCAGTACCTATGACAGCCTAACAAGTGTCCTCTATTATATAGTTCTATGAATATCATATTTCATTGAAATATAAAATACAAAATTGAGATTGTTAGCATCTTCTAACATGTCCAGAGAAACTGTCTACAACAGTTTTACTTGCAATAGATACAGCAGAAAGTTCACAAGGATTTAGGTGGGAGCCATTGTATTATAGAATAATTCAAGTTGGAAGAGACCCCAAAGGGTCATTAAGTCTAAGAACGTCAAAGAATAAACAAAAATAAAAGCCAATAACTCAATAGAATATTACAGGGTGGATACTGCAGGCCCTGACTAAATCATCAGTTCAGACACTCAGTCCTGCTCAGTCTCTCACCATAGCAGTGCCTGGCAACTGGGAGGATGCAGAAACCAAAAAAAAGCCCAAAGCCTCTGTGGTTGCACCCTAGTTCAAAGCTCTTCCTTACTGGATGCTCCCTTCTAATGACCAGAGGGGGTCCTACCATGAAATGCCTACCTGTCCCCCCTGCACACCTGGCAGGTGTGAGCAGTGCTTGTCCTCAGCCGTGCTGCCATTGTCACAATGTGCTCCGTGTCTGTGTGAGCAGCCCTGGCACTGGCAGGGTACAATGGGAACCAAGACTGCACAGCATCACTGAAGAGCAGCACCAACCCTGAACCATCTCCCAGATGTAGATGACCCCTCTGTGCAATCGCATTTTGTTTACTCAAAAGTAGGCCAGGGCCTCTCAAGGATGAGAAAAAATTGTTTAGGGTGTAGATTTGTGAACAGAAAGGATGTAAATGTGGTGGTGGTGTTTATTAGGTTTTTTTTTAGTTTCTTTTTGTTGTTGTTTTTGTTGTTGTTTTTGTTGTTGTAGTTTGCTTGTTTGTTCTAGTTGGGGTTTTTTTGTTGTTATTTTCATGAGTGGTCCCAGAAGTCATCAAAGGTTAACACATCAGATATTTCTGGCTGGGTCACATTGATGAGCTTTCAGTTTGTAGCAGATAATAAATTTCTGAACTACAGTTTAAATTAAGGCAAGAAAAATCCCAAGTGAAAGCTGATTTTAAGTGCTGTCCTTCAACCCTATGATAATCTTATACTCAGTGGTGCCAAGAGTATTCATCAGCACAAAGACAACTTGTTTTTGACAGTCAATACTTTAGATACTTCTTTTTGATATCCAAAAAAAGAAATAATTATTAAATTACTATTGTTTAAGCAATATTTTTGTTGATTATTGCTAGTGATGCCATAATTTTGTTATTTCCTTTTCAGTTCTAATAATCTGAATTATTTGACTAAACCATCATAACATGGAGTGAAATAGGTCCAAAATAGCTGTGTATAGCTTTATAATTCAGGAAATACAAAAGACATTATAATTATTTTAGGACTGCTTATAACATCTTAAATTCAAATGCATTTTCCCAGGATACGTATTCCTTGTGTTGCTGGAGTACCTCCATGCATGTCTTGCAAAAGCTCCCAATGCCAGCACCGATTATAAACTCTATCAACCAGATGTGCCTTGGGTTAGCTCTTGGATATCTTCTATATTATTGACTTATGGCTTCTTCCAGGCAAAGCAATGCACGTGACAGGTTATATGTTTGCTTTCTATCTGTGACTCACCTGCTTTTCTTTTCCTCCTCTTTCTCCTTTAAAGGTTTTTATCTCTTGGATAAAAATTCAGCTGCTTTGTCGTTGCAATTTTGCTATTACAAGTCATAGATGTTTTCAATTTATTTACATATTTACCAATCAAATACATTTACAATGTGTAAAGAAGGACTAATTTATAACCTGAAGGTACCTTGTCTGCTGTTTCTAGAGAAAAGCCCATGTTGTTTAAATCACTCTTTAGAATTCCTGTACAATTTCCTGGTCCAGAGGAGTATTGTATGTATTTATAACATTTTCTATCTGAAATAACATTCTTTTAAAATTATACCCAACTAAAACAATACAGATTCCAGATATGTGTCTTCATTTAAATTAATCTTATTTCAATGCTGTTTTTGTATTGAATTCTTTTAGTGCATTGTAATGAAAAAGCTCTTGAAAAAGATACAAAATTATATTATATTTATTTCTTCCTATACAAATATTTATTATAAGCATCTTTTTTGACTTAGGAACAGAGAAGGCAGAGACTCTTGTGTCTGCTTGTCCTATGAAAGGCATGAATTTTATTAATGCATTCAGTTCCTGACTGTCAGGGACAGTTGGCTGAGCAGGTATGTGCAGATACTGGCATGAAAGCTAAAACAGCTACAGGAACAATTTGGCCTGACTTGTCTCATTGGCATTCTAGAGGCAATGCAATCCACACAATCTTTTTTTCTTTTTTTCTTTTTTTTTTTGAAAGAGCGTAAACAGTCCTGAATCTCACGGTGGAAACACACATTCAAAACACAGGTTAGAGAAAGTCTTATCAGCTGAGAGTTATTTCCATCCCATCTTTCATTTGTGTCAGCAAACTGTGAGTAGAGATTGCCTCACTGTCAGGAATTTTAAAGACAGCCCAGATCCTGACTTTGCAACACTAAAAATAATTTTTATTCAAGGATAAAAAATTATTTCAAAAAAGAGGAGAGTAAACTTAATGAAGTCATCCTTGGTTTTATTCCTTTGAAACGAATGAAGTTTGTCACTTTTGTTTTCCCCTCCTTGACATTTTTATTAGTGTTAACAGGAGTATCTCATGCCTGGTGTCTGGCAAACACTGAGCACTGAGGTTTGACAGCATAAACCTCCGCCTGGGAGCAGCATGAAGTGTCCCCTCCTTTGTCATTGACATCTGTGAGACTTTGTGTACAGGTAATACTCTCAGCTGCTGTAAAGCACAGGGTTTTGGTATTTACATGGCTCTGACACCTGGTCCAGAATTGCTTCACTGATTGTTTCAACATGAATGGGGGTAGAAGTTCTGCAGAGTGTGCCAGAAATGCAGCAAAGACCACAGACTAGTCAGCCCAGATTAATGCCTCCAGAATCCCTGGCAAAAAAATCGAGTGTTCAAATTTTCTGCATAAAGCCATACTTTGTTTTCCCCTTTAAGCATATTCTGAAGTTCTGGCTGTATAAGGATTAGGACCAGCTTTGTTCACTTTAAAGCAATATCAGAGCAAGATTTGGTTTGAAAGACAGCAATATAGAAAATCCTCTGAGGTCACCAAAATGATTTCCCACCGATGCCAGGGTAATTACAACAATGACAAAAAATACTGTTTTACTGCAATCAGATGATGTTCCTCTGGGATCTTCAAATAAGATTCATATTTCAATTCCACACAAAGGCCAAGTGAAAGAGTATTTTCTCTGCATCAGGAAAGTAAGGATATTATAACTTATCCAGATCATTCTTGCTTGACACTTTTGATATTGATTTGTGATCTAATATTACAATATGCAGACTTAATCTGAGAAAAATTAGGATGATGGGATCAAATATTGTGTGATCTCAAACAAGGAACCGGGATGAAAACTCCAAAATAATGGTCACTCAGAGAACATGTAGGCTTAATCTAGCGTCTCAACCATTAATTTTTTGTGCAAGCAAATAGTTATGTGCTCACAGCTATGAATTTATGGCAGTTAAATGTGTCTCTAGAATTTCTGGGGTTCAACCCTGGAGCTTCCTCAAAAACTTATTTAAAATAAAAAATTAACAATAAAACTCCTGTCATTTACATCAACTTTCAGGCCGAAATAAAAATTATTCAAATTGTGACAACTTGCATCTCCTTTATCTTTTTCTATCTGCTTTAAAATTGGGCCTGGACATGGGCATAGGTACTAGATGAAAATAAAATTATTTCTGATTAGGGTGAACCCGGTATGTGTCACAAAGCAACCAGCCCCCTGTCACAAGATAAAGCCATCAGGCAGAGTCTCACTTCAGAGGTGGACATTTATTTTGTTAACAAACTATGTCAGCTACAAAACACATCTTCAAACTGCTAAAAGCACAGGGGGCACTGCTGAGTATTTTTTAATTGTTCAGGTTTATGATGCACTCATGGGCTATTTCCCCAAACCATAATCCTTTAATCATTTGGTAAATATTAAGAAGAACTCATTATTCCCATGTGGGCTGTTGACTCTTAGAGTTCAAAAGTAGGCAAAGTACATTACTTTCATTTCTCTTATCGAATAATAATAATATTTTGAAAGTTAATTAAAGGATTTTGAGGAGGATATTAGAGAATTAGATGCTTAACATACTTTGTCTTAAATTAGAATAACCTGAATAGATATATAGGGATATCTATCCCTATATATAATCATACTACACATTAGGATAGATATGTGACCTTTGCCAGTGTCAGAATGTGGTCTAAACCCTTATTTGCTGAAAATCATTGGCTAAGTTGGTCTTAGGAAAACATCTTTCTAACTACTTTATAGCCTCCTCTTCTGTTTTTCCTGCTTTGTAAAATAAGGCTATGGATTATCAGATGAAAATTGGAAGTACTCACTACTGGAGGTCTCTCTTTGAAGTTCTTGGAGAAATATGGATAAAAGCTTATACTTTATTGTCACGTTCACATTATATTCTTTTCAGAAGGGTAGAGTAGTTTGTTTAGGACATTGGCTGAGAAGAGTTTGGTGGTTTTAGGACATATTATTATTAGTTATGTTAATAGCATTTTGTTTGGGTTTGGAAATAATGACAGTTTCACAAGTTGAGCTACAGTACTGGCAGGTGTGAACTACTAGCTAAATGACTATAGTAAAGGATGGAGAGGAAAAAAGTGAAAAAAGTCAGAAAAGACTGAGGGTACTTATTTTCTACTGCCACATAATGTCTTCACCTTTTATTTTAACTTCTGAAAGAATATACTGTATTCAAAACAATGTACTCTATTTTCTGATTTAGAATATCTGGTTTTCTGTTCTGTTGGTGATTACAATATAACAAATAAGTCCTTGGAAAAACAAAACCATGGAAGTTTAGAAGAAGCACTGTGACATGAACTGATTAGCAGAACAGATGTTTCACTTATGTCATCACCTCACCAAGTATTGCTTTTTATATCAGATTTGTTCAATGCTATACTTTCTTACAGACTGCTGTTTCAAAGGACTAGATATATTGTGTTTAGTCTTTAAGCAAATACATTGAATTCTGAATCTAAATCCCTAGCCAATACTTACAATCCTGACCAATCATTACACAAAAAATAATTTTTAGAGTAATTGCAAATCAACGAGACAAAACAGTTTTGTAGGAGGTCAACGAGGCAAAACAGTTTTGTAGAAGGAGCAGAGCAAAAATTGTGAAGGATCTATGATATGCCTGCAAGTATAAAATACATTTTGTTTTATATATACATATGTATATACATATATATGCACATTTATAGTTACACTTACACACGAATATAAATATACACATTCAAAGTAACACTACTGGGAAAAAAAAAAGAATATATTAGGGATTCTGCTCTCTATCATATGAATTTTCATCACAGACAGGGAAGTCTACTCCTTTTAGAAGATGTTAAATTAATGAATCTGCTTTTCACAGCGGGGACCAGAAGGCACAGTGGATATTTTGTTGAAAAATTGTCAGCATGAATCACGGAAATAATATCCTGTAAAATATTGTTAGGATATTGGTAAGTAGCTTGGTGAATAATGCAATGAATATTAAACAATCAATTTACCCAATTAAAGAAATAATTGAGTGGTGGTGTGAGCTGTTTAAAAAGTCAGCCAGCTTGTCAGCCTGGCTATTAAAGAAGCTGCTCTGCAAGCATTTGGTAGACTCTTGGTTCTGGTTTTGAATCACAAAACATCAAAGAAAGGCAAGAAATGCTGGGGGAAACTTGCTCTGAAATGACAAGTCCTGACATTTTGGATGAATCTCCAAACTTGTAGCCCTTAAACTTCTCTTATAGTTTTTAATTTTTTTAACTCAGTAATGCCCAGTCTGGTGCTATAAACTATATGAATAAATAAATACGTTTTATGTGGCACAATTGGCAGGATGAGTTGCACGATGTAAACTTTTACTTGTTTATTAAATGTGTTAAAAATTCTCCTAAACATTGTCTTTGCTGATGGATAAGACAATACAGAAAAAAGAAATAATGATGAGACATGGAGATAAACATATACATATTATTTAAATTAGTGGATCATAAGGTCTTTAACAATTAGATCATCTTTTCATTTTTCAGATGGAAAAATTTTTCAAATATTCAAAATATTTTCTAATATTTTTTGTTAATTAATTGAAATAGGAAAATTAGGTATACATCTCTCAAGACATGACTAGACCAGAATGGACCAGAGAAATCATGCCTGAAGTTACCAAGCATTTGATCCAAATCCCACTGAACTCAGTGGGAGACTTTTTGTCAACTTCAGCAAAATTTTGATGAAGCTAAAAATATTTTTCCTATATCTTCAAAGAAGATGCTACAAATGTAATTAAAAATAAAGGAAGAAAGTTACTTCAGTTATCTTTCAAATAAATCCCCACATAGTTATTTCAGGATAAAAAATATATTTTCACATTTTTTTTATTATGCTAAAATTCGAGCACAAATATAGACGTATTCAAAAATATATGTTAATTACACTTTATGAAAGCAACAATAACACACACCTATATGTTATTCCAGCATTAACTAGCTCTTAACCTGACTATTCTCATCTATTAACAGTACTCATGCACAGAGCCAACAATTTGTTCTTTCCTTTATTTTTCACAGTTGGGCATAGTTTTTAATATTTTGTTTTTGCTTTATCTAGAAGAGCATTAAGTAATTAGCTGCCACCTTCATTTTAATGCTCATTCAGCATCAGTTTGAGGTGCAATGTAAAGTAAAAAGTGAAATTGGAGAGATCTTTGGACCTTATTCCCATTAGTTGAAGTCGGAACAGGATTAATTATCAATCCCTATCTTCAGAAAAATTTGTACAGAAAAAATCACTTTCCACATTGTCCCGCTGTTTGACATTTTGGAGCACAGCCCCTTCCCCAGGTTGTTCCCTATTCTTTGATCAGGTCTGTGCAATATAGGGCAATTTAGAGGCTGGGTTCAACTCAAGGAGCAATACTCTTGACCTGCATCACAGCACAGGTGAGGGATTGCTTTGCTGCAGCTCTTGCCCTTGGCACACGTGGATCAGGAGCAGCAGCAGCTCCCTCTCAGCTGCCTCAGAAACCCTCCCAGGACTGCAGGGAAAGGTTCCTCCTTTCCCTGTGTGCATCGTGGCTGCCCAGCTCTTGCATCTTTGGCTGGAGACAAGAGGAGGCAGAGAGTGGGGAAGGATTCACAGCTGGCAGAAAGGTAAACTGGGAGTGCTGCTTGTGGTCCCGAGTGTGTGAAGGAGAGACAGTGATGACTGGGGAATAGAAGACTCCTTCTCCTCTCCTTCCTCTGGAGAAACAATGGTGCTCAAGAGAGAGGAGCCCTTGAATCTGCAGTTTCATGTCCATCGGGGCTTGACAAACTCTGAGAAAGAATTATATTACTTATATTACAGCTCTTAATCTGTCTCAATACTAAATATATTAAGTTAATCACTTAGGATGTTCCTGTAGTCATTGGAGAGGCATGAGGTTCAGTTCACCCTTGAATGTATAGCTAAACAAACAGAATAAATGTGCCCATTTTCTTCAAGAAAAGGAATGATAGGGAGTAATGCACCCTAAATTTTAAGGCAGGAGTCCTATCCAGTCTTTGGAACAAGGCTGAGCTATTTCCCTTGGTGCACACCAATGATACCCCGGGTACTTGCTCTCAACTTTAAAGGAAATACAAAGAAGCAGTCCTAGCTTTTATATTTAAAGCTGACACTGTGTGAAGGTGGTGTGTTGCAGAGCACCTACCAAACTATGGTGTGACAGACGTCCTTCCACTGGGAAACCTGGGTAGAAACACATTTACTTTCAAGCAGGCTGTGAGCTGCTCAGCAGTAATCTCAGCTGAGATGTTTGTGCAGAAAACTTGCTGAGTAAAAGAATTCTACAGTAAACCCCCTCAAATAATAGCATCCTGTTTATTGATTTTTGACATCTCCAGAGGTGGAAGGCACCTGCAGTGTAGTTTTAGTACTGCAGTTATGCATGTGAGTAACTGGCTTCCATCTACAATCCACACTAGTTTTTTTTTTTTTATTTGATTCTCAACAATTGGCTCAATTTTTAATGTGAACTGAAAATTAAACTCTTTGAAGTCGTATGTCAGTTTTGAACTCAAGAAAGCCTGAATGCTTATAGCAAAATAATTAACCTCAAAATGACTAGACAGATCTTAGTTTAGAAAACAAGAGACTCTAGCATATTAAAGCAATAATAAAGAGATATATTTAAGGTTTGTTCCTTTTGAACTCTGTCAGCTTTTAACACAACTTATTTAAATAAGACAGAGAAAGCACCCTTTTATAGGCAATAGATAACGTTGCCCTGCTTCTAGTGTCACAGCCTAAGTGAACAGAATTCAAAAACAAATTCATTAAACTGATGATAAATATTCTAGCAAAGGGATTAACATACCATACAGGAACAGAAATAGAACCTTGGACAGTGCTGTTTGTGGGTCACATTGTGATGGAAATAAACAAGAATTGATGAGTTTTGCTCATGAAGATAGTGATTTCCAACACTATCAATAAAGTTTGCCTGGACTCTAAAAGAAAACATAGTTATATATTATAATCAGAGCTTTATTTTCAGTATTTAAGGTCAATTTCTCGAATGAATCATTAAATGTGGACAATTTGCAGAAGGAAATCTACATTTCCATTAAGTAATCTCAGAAAAGAACTGTTGAAATTAATTTTGAACTTTAAAACATGGGTACAAAATGCTGTTAATCTTACAGCAGGCTAGGCTGGAATTGCAGTAACTGATTTGCATTACAAAATAGTACAAGACTGAAAGGTTGGTGCACCTGTTATGTTTAAGGTGGGGAGAATTAACCTAGTTCACAATCTACCCTTATCCTTGTATGAAGATATATGAACAAGAGCAAAGAAAAAGCCCAATTTTTCTAGTAGTAGCTGGTTCTAGTAAAGCTCCAGGTCTCCTAGGGCAGGTATACGGAGAAGTACCAAGCATATTTGCATACTTGCAAAGTTCTAAACTGTTGTGCCTTTGAGTCACATTTCTCAAATAATTAACTGTCTAGTCATTTTACTTTAAGTTGTATTATGATTTTGCTAGAGGAAATTGCTTGAATGTCATTTATCATCAAGCAGTTGCAAGATGTAAGGCAAAATGTAAAAGCTTCAACGAGGTGAAGGGTTCCTGTATTTGAATGAAAAGTTCCATGCAGGGCACCAGGCAGAGTGAGGCAGAGTGGCTGGAAGTGCCCTTTGGTAAAGGATCTGGGGGTGCTGGTCAACAGCAGCTGAGTGTGAGCCAGGTGTGCCCAGGGGACCAGGAAGGCCAATGGCACCTGGCCTGGATCAGCAATAGTGTGGCAGCAGGAGCAGGGCAGGGATTGTCCCCCTGTGCTCAGCACTGGTGAGGCCACACCTCAAACCCTGTGTGCAGTTTTGGGCACCTCACTACAAGAGAGGCATTGAGGGGCTGGAGTGAGTCCAGAGAAGGGCAATGGAGCTGGGGATGGGTTTGGAGAGTCAGTCATATGAGCAATGGCTGAGACAACTGTGAATGTTTAGCCTGGAGGAAAGGAGGCTCAGGGGAGATCTCATCCCTCTCTACAGCTGCCTGAAAGGAGATTGTAGCAAGGTGAGGGTTCATTACTTCTGCCAGGTAACAAATGAGAGGATGGGGAAATGGCCTCAAGGTGCACCTAGGGAGGATTAGATTGGATATTAGAAAAAATTTCTTCACCGAAAAAGTTGTAAAACATTGGAACAGGCTGCCCAGGGAAGTGCTGGATTCACCACCCCTGGAGGTATTTAAAAGACATGCAGATGTGACACTACATGATTTAGTGGTACACATGGTAATGCTTGATTAATGGTTGGATGCAATTCTTTCTTAAAGGTCCTTTCTAAGCTAAACAATTCTATGATTCTAAGATTCCATGTATTTTCCTGAAAAAATCCCCATTTACTTTTAGTGACTAACAGTGCTTGGAAAACTTTAGTTTTAATGTTACTGACTAGTAACACAGTAGGGAAATAATAATAATAATACTAACAAAGTCTAAAACATTTAGTCTCTTCTCTCTTACATGTCAGTTTGACAAAGTATTATTTGGCATTACGAAAACTATTCTGCTTCCTTTAACAATAAGTATGGATGGTACTTTATTTGATGCAGTTTTTGACAGTGTTACTAAGAAGTAGTTTGATAAAAAGATTACTTAACCATTAAACTGGTGCATCTGACACTAGCAAACCTAATCATGGATGCTAGTGGCTATGACTTGGTATTCATCCCAGAGCTTTTGCAGCTAACTGTCCCTTTCCCACTTTATACAAATTCCTTTATTTGTTGCAGCTGTTAAACACCATACATTGGTTGGTGGACATTTGGATTGTACAGGGGTTCAAGAAATAACAGCAGTTTTATCTCAAATAGGGTCTCTGAGTTTCAAGATGCTGAAATGTTTTTCTATTTCCACTGAGGTTCTGCCAGTTAAGCAGCTTCTAAATACAATAAGAGTAATATACATGAAATATTGTGGAAAATGTCAATCCTATTTCAGCATGAAAAATAGACTTCAATTTGTGTTCGCTGGCAAGTATATTATTATGTCCATTATATTATTTCCACAGCTGTATGTTTTCTAGAACATGACCAGTAAATCTCTGGTTTTGATATAAAAATGTAGTGTTTCTGGATATAAGCAGTGCAGAATTTCAGCATCTGGGAAAAAGATAATGGCTTTCCTCTCAAACATGTCTTCAAAACTTGTGTACAGGTTCACAGTGAGAATGGGTAAATGTTATTACAAGGTGATGGCTGCTTAGTGCCCCTCTTGAAATTATTATAGTGGGTTCAGCACAGGCACAACATTCACATCTCAATTAACTAGTACTGGCAGAAATAAGATAGACTGACCTTTCTTTAAAAGGCAAAAAGGTCATTGTGAATATCCAGTGCTATTTAAGAATTTAATCAGGGCTTTTTCACACAGTCCCAATGGATAAGGGAAGATGACAATTTGACTGCTCCTGTAACAACGCTGTTAAATATTCACTCAGGTTTTGTGTTGCCTCCCTTTTCCACTATGCTTGAAGAAGCCTCTCAGCATGAAAGACACAGGACAGACTCAAAGTCTAAGAACTGCAAACAAATGAGTAATATATCTGAGAGTGTTTGAAAAGGCTGTCCATTGAAACTTTCTCTTTCAGGGGAAATTAAACTCTAAATACATCTTTTAGACTCTCTGAGCCATTCAGCCACCTGAGGCAGCCTTGACCTGGGAGATACTAGGAGGAATACTTCTAAGAGGAAAAGCTACATAGGAAGGAAACTTTCAGATCTAATCCTGGCCCAAACGTTAACTCTAACCTTAACTCTGCCCACCTTTGCAGAGCTCAGGGAGGAGTCATGCTTGGCAGGGCCTGGATGATGTCAAGGAAAAAGAAATCAAAAAGAGGGTCTGCAAACAGTGGATGTTCTTGTGGGCCAGGCAGATGTAGCTGGGTTGCCTGAGGTCAGATGAGTCTCTGCTAAAGAGTGTGGGTGAGGGTTATATCTGTGGTTTGTGTATCATTCTTTGAATTTCACATCAGCAGGGCTTTTGTTCTACCTGTATTTGGCACACAGAACAACTCCTGCCCTCAGCTACTCCTGCCCTGAGATTCACAGACACCTGCTGACTTCACATAAACACCTTCTCTGCCTCACTGGGAATTTTTCTTAGTGTGGGGTGCTTTTGCCTGAGAGGAAAGAGGAGAAGGATCGTTACCCATTTTCATCCCTTCCACCTTCCTGGTAGGAAACTGTGTCAACTACCATTACCAAACACTGGGGAACTGACTGCTCTTTGTGCCATTGATAGTGGAGTCATGCAATGAGAGATAGGCAGCACAGAGGAGAAGTTAGCTGCTGATAAAACTGTTCATATTCAGCTTTGACCTCAGTGGAGTCTGGAAACTTGCAAACAAAATGTTACCTCTAGTTCATCATAATAAACTTCATTAGTGATGTGTAGTTTATTTCAAAACTCAAAGGATGACCTCAAACATGACAAGAAAATATGTTCAACTTAAAACCTGTTCAACAGGACCAGCCCATGATTTTCATTCATTGCTCCTGAACATCAAATTTTCTTATCCGTGGCACACTCAGCAATGTCTCACTTCAGATTCAGATGTGTTCCTGAAGTTAATCAGAAAGAACCTTAAATAATGTTTCAGGATGTATCTGTCTCACCCCAAATATCTTGTTTATTAAAAATCTGTGATGTAGTTGGTGGTACACACTTGTCTCTGAAGTAATACCTACATAAGATACTTGCCACATTTTACATACAAAATACTGTCATACTTCTTTTCTACAAAAAGACATCTCTTTAAAAAGCGGGATTCACTTTCACTTCTGGTTTTTTTTTTTTTATGTCTTGTTTGAACACACATGTAGACTCGAGATTAAGAGTCTTCTGAAGAATACAAAATCTACATTCCTTTGCCCTGGCAGCCAGGAGAGCCAACCATGTCCTGAGGAGATCAGGCACAGCATCACCTGCCAGGCAAGGGAGGGGATTGTCCCACATTGCTTTGCACTGGGGCAGCCTCATGTTGAGTATCGTGGGCAGTTTTGGGCAGCACAGTATAAAAAACATATTAAGCTGTTAGAGAGTGTCCAAAGGAGCCGTGTGAGGAGGGGCTGAGGGCGCTGGGTCTGCTCAGCCTGGAGGAGACTGAGGGGAGATCTCACTGCAGTCACAACTTCCTCCTGAGGGGAACAGGAGGGACAGACACTGATGTCTTCTCTCTGGTGACAGTGACAGGACCTGAGGGAATGGCCTGAAGTGTGTCAGGGCAGGTTTAGGTTGGATATCAGGAAAAGGTTCTTCACCCAGAGGGTGGTTGGGCACTGGAACAGCTCCCCAGGGAAGTGGTCACAGCAACAAACTTGGCAGATTTCGAGAAGTGTTTGGACAACTTTCTCAGGCACAGCATGTGACTCTTGAGGGTGATCCTGTGCAGGGCCAGGAGTTGGACTCAGTGATCCTGATGGCGCCTTCCAACTCAGCATATTCTGCAATTCTGTGAAGAAAACTGAAAATAAAAATATTTTGCCTGATGTGCCATTTGGTGTATGACAGGATAAACACAGAAACTAAAATTTTGCTGCAGATCACATGTTGTTCAGCAGGTCAGCTTGTTCTCTCCAGAGAGTTCATGCTTTCTATCACTGCCTTTTAGGCTTTCTGCATTTTGTGTACATGTCCTTTCTCTGCTCCTTTGGTTTTTCTCACTTTCCTTACTCTTTCTTACTTTTCACACTTCTTGTGTCTTCCACTGCATTACCCTTCTGTATTTTCACTTGCCTTTGACATGTTTCTTTTGTGTGGGATTTGTTTATTTTTTTTCTGTGACCTTAAAGCATTCCATACCCTGCATATATGCATTCTGAATTATCTGAGAGATCACACCACTTGTAGTAATACAGTGTTTTGTTGTAAAAGGATTTTGATTAGTTTTTCATCCATGTATTGTGCTATAGCACTCTGAAAATGGCTCTCAAGTCCTCTTAATTCCTGATTTTCATTTCCACTTATTTTTAGAGATGAAATAAGAAAAAGCATAGGAATAAATGGTCTTTAAAATACGCTTTCATTTTTTTGCTGTCCTACTGTGATTGTTTTCTCTCACAACTTTCTCACTCTCTCCTTCCACTGTTCTCCTTTGTATTTTTAAACCCCAAAACCTACAATATTTATTAATAATGCTATTGTTATAGATGAGCAAGTTTCGTGCATATATTTAATCCAAATCATCTTTTTTATTGCTCAAATTAATATTTCATAGTCTCCAAAGGAAAAATTATTGTTTTTTTCAAAATTAGAAAAACTGCTGAATAAATCAGATTTTTTTCAGAAGATTGCTATATGTAACATCAATTTATCACATGCAAGTTGCGTCATTTTAGACATTTTTCTCAAATTAAAAATTTAAGTTTAAAATTTTTCTACTAAGATTGCTACGTGTTCATTACTTTCCCCACCTATTTTAAATCTCAGTGATTAAAACAGAATACCCTTCTACAGGTAAAGTCTACCTCATCTCAGATTCAAGAGAATGATTTCTTTACTGTTTTCCCACCTTGTTTTGGAGCCATATGCCTTAATTCTTTGTAAATACTGCTTTTGTCCAGTAATCTCTTGAGCAGCTAATCACTCAGCAGATAGTCAATCTTTCATCTGAGACATTAGTGTCTGACCAGTTAATTTCCACTTTGTTGTTCATTCCTTATTTATGAGAACCATGCTAAAGTTCTCTTCTTAGTAATTCCATTTTTAGAGCTGCAATAATTTATGATTGATATTTTCGTGCAGATGCTGTAAATCTCATACACTTAATATAAATAACCCTGTGATTTATTTTAACCTCAAATCTTGCATTCACGTATTCTTTATGATTTTAATGAAAATGTGGAAAATGAGACTGTGGTGGGCTTAGGAAACTGATTCCCCACTTGTAGAGGCAGATGAACTTTATCCTCCTCAGCTGCACTCCTCTGATTTCCACCAATATCATTGGAAGTTTGAGATGCGTGAGAGAGCTCAGTAACATCCCTGGAGAAAGTTAGGATATTTCTGCAGTGCACAGTGAAAACTGCAAGCAGCAGAGAATTTAAGAATCCTATATTTTAGAAATAGATTAGGGGATAAAGAATAAATGAAAAACCCTTCAAGGAATTATCAAGGATATTTTTCTATTCTCTTATGTTTTTGGCTAGATTATTGTCCATATTATTCCACTTGTGCTCTACTTCCTTTGTAGTGCTCATTTGATGTCCAGTGGTTTTGTATTAGGGAAGAGGAGGATGAGGTAAGGAAAATCAACCAGGATTTAAGAAAAAGGACAGAGAATTTCCTGAAGGCAGGAATTGCTCAGACAGTTTTGGAAAAGAAGGAGCCTTCCTTCCAGAAGGTGAAGTTCCAGTAATGGTTGCAGGCTGTCAGCAGAGCTCCCAGCCCCTGTCCCGTTGTGCTCTCAGGGAGCTGCTGAGGCTCTGAGCTCTGCTCAGACACATCAGTGTGTGGCTCTGCTGTGCTCAGGACGTGTCCCACTCACAGGACACACGTCCACCATGTCACAGTCATGTCCTGCCACAAAGGGCTCAGGAGGGAGAGTTAATCTCTGCTTTAACTGCTGAAGAGGCAGTAATGGGAAATTGATAAGAAGCTTAATGTTATTAAACACCTGTGGGAAACCATTTAAGGCAGAAGACATTTCTGTATTGCTGAGGCCATAACTCTGCATTCACACTTCACGATGCTTTTAGGGGAAAATCCAAAGCAATTAATGGTCATATTTTGATAACTCTTCCATGCTTTATGTCACCTCATAGCAACCCCAGAGAAGTACATGTAACAAACAGATAATCAGGAAATAGTTATGAAAGCTGATGGTCAAGTGGATGGACAAGTCCCATGGCCTGCTTGGCAACTGTATTATGTACATTCAAATTTATCTTTTTCTGAACCAGAATCTTCAATGATAGTATTGATAGCTAAACCAAGAGAATGAAAATTATGTTTTTTTTCTGTTCTGATGCAAACTAAGTCACTGGTTAATTATGCAGTCTTTGATAAATCATTTCAGGTGTGAGGGCCAGCTTCAGAGAAAGCTGTGAAGGGTTGAAGGCAGACAGGCAGCTCTTGAGAGCCCTCACTGATGTTCTGAATGACTGTGGTGTCAATCAGGTCATGTCTAGGAGCCACAAGGTTGTGGGATTAATAAAGTCATGTCTGTGCTCGTACGACCACTGGACAGGAAGAACTAAATACTGTGAACACAGTGAAATGCTGCAACTTCCCAGGGACTCTGGATCAAAGCTGCCTTGAAGCATAGGCAGAACTCAGGCATACACTGAATCCAGTTTAGTCTCCAGTTTTATGTAAGTAAATTCTTCAATGGGTCTGATCTTACTTCCTGGTAAAAGACAGTGTAGCGTGAACCATTAACTCAAGGAAGGTAAATTTTGTTATATATTTTGCAAAATTTGAAATTTTGAAGGCATGAAGCTATATAAATATTTTAAATTTTATTCAGCTTTTCTAAACCTAGACCTTTTCTTCAGAGTTGATCCCATCCTTTTTAGAGACTGCAGCAGTGTCCAGCAGACAGTGCCAGATTAGAGGTTTCTTGGTAGAAAGGAGAGAGAAGTGCTGAACTTCTATGGGATTTTCTAGACTTAGAGGACTTCTTTAGTTTAGGGCTACTGACTGATGAGCATTTATCATTGCAAAGTCCATCTTTGTATGTTCCACTGCCAGAAAGGAAAGAATATGTTGAAAATTAAGAAATGTTTGGGTTTCTGTGTTTTCATCAGTGAAATACAGAACAACCAAAGCATAGGATGATTTTAAATTGATGAAAATTAGAAAGTAAATGTTCAATGAATAAACCTTAATAATTATTTTTTAATAATAGGTATGAATTAATAAATCAGGAGTTTTAATGGAAGTTGCAATTTAACAAACAAAATACAGATTTAACACATCTGTCTACTGAAAACCTGAAATTTAATACAAACATGTTGTTATTTCTAGCAGAAATCCCTGTGAAAGAAAGAAAGGTATTGTCACCCTATGACCAGTGCATTTGGTCAGGTTTTCTGAAAATGTCATTGTGTTAAAGGTGATGGCTGGGGAGCTCTCGTTTCCCTTGTTCAGTGGGTGCCCTTTGGCAGAAGATTGATGCTGAATTTGGGTTTACAAACACAGACTACATTGAGCCAGGGAGAGCAACAGGTCTGTAGCACAAGCAGGAAAGCAAAAAACACCATGACAAGCTGAGAAGTCAAATACTCTGTTCGACAGAATATTTTGTTTCGATGAATTATTTCCCAGTTTTCTGCAGACATTTCTGTACTAACTCTGTTGATGATTGGGTTCCAGCTCAGGTACTCAGACTATGCAGAACTACAACAGAAGCTTCCTCAGGGAGAAACCTTGGATTTTGGCTCAGCCTTCATTAACCTATAAAATAGAAAAGAAGTAGAAAACATGAAACTTTTGACATACATTGTAATGGAAACAATGAAAACATCCTGAAATGATAGTTGTTTTAGAGGCCATAAATCTTCTGAACTATTCAGTCACTGATCAAAAGTGAGGTTTTTTTTAAGGATGTGCTATAGCTATGAAAGGGCTGTTTTCTCCTGTAAGAGAGGATCTGATATGAACTGCAATGAATGTATCAAAGCACATTGTTTTTACTCTACAAAAAATAGCAGTAATGAGCAAAAAATGTTTTACCAAGTAAGATCTTTTTCCTCATAAGTTTTGATTCTCAAGGGAAGTATTGATTTCCTGTAACCTTGGCTCCATGCCTACTGAAACACACACAGATAAAGAATCGCTATAAAAATTTGCAATATTTGCTGCAGGCTGCAATAGTAACTTTCTATCATGTCTCTTAACCCTCTGATATTTTTCTGTTGTACAGAAAATTCCGTAGTGGAATACAAAAGCCAGCATGTAGGCAACTTTTCTTTTATATTTCAAACTGCTGTTTTGAGGGGAAAAGGGCACATTGTGATGCTGTCATCAAGTTTTATGGATTGTTTTGCTGTCATGCTGTACATAGGATGGCACCAAGAGCCCAAATACACATGAATCCAGATAAGATAGCAAACTTTCAATGCCAGGAGAGATCCAAGGCTGAGCTGTCCCTCATATCTCTGCTTTCCTCATATTCATGACTCATGAGGTAACTGCTTTTGCAAACATAGAAAAGCATGAAGTATTAATAATCTTTGAGCATTGGAATCTGAAGGAAAGAATATGATTTTGGCCTTCATGGAGTCATGCACATCTAGCTCTAACAAGTGAGGTTTGGACAGGAAAATGTTTTTAATTCAGTTCTTACTTGACCTGAGCATCTTGTGGCTTCTGCACACCTGTATACATCCTAGTGTATGTAACTCTGGAATTGGAAAAATCTTAAATGCAATTAATTATTTTCTCAAAGCAGAAAACCAAAGTTTTTAATCTTTTTCTTGGTCTAAATCTGTTTGTGCTGGCATAGTCTGCTTCAACAGTGTGTTTGCTGAAGGCATTCACTTGGCTTGTGGCTGCTGTAATATGGCCTCAATTTGGTTAATGAAAGTACTGCATTGCATCCTTAAACTTTAGTCCATCATATATTTTAGATTTTGAAAAAAACCGGGCAGTTTCATGTAAATTTAATGAATACAATATCAATAAGAAAAGAGAAGGCTTTAGTTTCTGATTAAATTTCTCTGCAGTTAATACACTGAGGTAGAGGAAGAATGTACTTGTTTTTGGGAAGGCTTTCTCTTTATGATTTATGCCAGAAAGATAAAAAAAATAGGTTTATATGAGCAAGAGGAAGGATGGGGACAAATTTTCAGTGATTAGGGAAAAGGAAAATATATTTAAAAGAAGAAAAATGATGGAATTATAGATATTAGAGACAGGTAACAAAATTTTGCCTCTTACATCTGAACTTTCATTGGTTATCATATTCCTTTCCAGTTCTTAACTTAAACTTATGAATTTTAGAGGGCTATGTGGGATTTCCTTCCATGCATTTTTTGGGAGATGCTTACTAAAGCAAAATGTCCATTACACTTTGAATCTATTCTATTAATTCTGTACAGCAAAGAAAAAATAAGCATGAATTTGTACACAATCACACTCTAACAGATTTTCTTCAGTGGCATTTTAAATTATTTTCCGTTGCCTCTCTCAGGGAAAACTTTTTTGTATTAGAGATGTTGAGCTTACAAAGAAACACTTGAAAATATATCTAAAAAAGCAAACAGTGTTTGCACAGAAAAGAACAGTAAATTGGAAAGAGAATGAATTCTCCTTCTAAATCAGGAAATCAATCCTCTGTTACAAACAAACAAACAAAACTCCCAAATTCACCAGCCAACCCCCCAAACAAACACCATGCCACAAATCACTCAACACTTGTTAAAGAAACTTTTGGCAGAATTTTGGATTTTTGATCTCTGCTCCCTGTCAGACTTTGTGAATTTACAAGACTAGGCTTCCTAACTGGTTAGTTTTCTTCTTCACTCTTACTTCTCAGTAGTCCAAGTCTATGTTAAGTCTTTCTTTTTTTTTATTTTATCTGACATATACACCCTTCTACCTGTCAAAACTTGAATGCCTAGATTGTCTAGTGTGATAAAGGCCTGAGGAAAAAAAATAATTTTAAGATAATCATGCCATAGGCTTAAACATAAGGTCTACAATGAGTATTTTTTTGCTCTAACTTCTGATTCGTATGCCTTGTGGCATTTTGGTCATCAAGATTTCAGAAATTCTAATAGGAACAGAGTAGGTTTAGAATTAAAATGCTATGTGCTTGAGGATGATCATACGGATTTTATCAGTATTTTTGTTGTCTCAGTCTTCACAGGGCTTCCTCAAGAACTGCAATAATGCAGACACCAAAATTAAGTCTGCTGAAATTGAATTTTTCCTCCTCTATCTATGGAAATGCAATTACATAGGACAATACAAGGAAAATCCTATTCTTTAAAACTGCTTTCATTCTAGTCTACAGTTTTTCCTTCATTCCACAAAGTTCTTTTCTGATCAATGTGGGGTCACATGAAGACAGTAAAAAGAACAACTCCGGAATGTGCCTTTAGCATCACAGAAACTTAAGCTCTGCAGACCATATTGCTTGCCTGAAGTAGGTAGTGCATTTCCAAAAGAAAGCGTAAAGCAGAATGGGAATGATATGCAAATTGGAAAAGTCGGTTTTGCTTGCACAGGACTACAGATAAACAAGCTGCCTTGTTTGTATTCTACAGCAAGAGGTTTAACCAAAAAGAAGTTGTAGGGTTTTTGGTGTATGTTTGTGTTTCTCTAAATGAAACATTTCCTAACAACACAAGTGACTAACTTAGAATGGAAAGTCTGTTGAATGTCGGTGTTGGTCCAGTTTTTGGAAGCACAGAGTAAACAAACTAAAGGCAGGAGGATTATCATGGAATTGGAGTTTGTCTTACAGCAGATGACTCTTGTGTTGAATATGTGAATACATGTGGATTTATACATGTGAATGTTTAAGGTAAAGAATGTTTAGGAAAAAAAAGAAAATATAAATGTGTGATATCAATCTGTAGTTTTTTTTGTCATTGAATCTACCATGATGCTGTCAAAATCTAAATATGTCTGAATGTGTTTTTACCCAAGTCATTGCTATATTTTGATACATTAACTAAATAATACATTCGAGGAATTACTGTACACTTAAACATGTTTAAACACAGTGTAATTATTAGAAAGTCTGGATTAAAATGTCAAGTATTTAAAATTTTATTGCTTTGCATTAGAATCTAAGAAAACGGGAGGACATTATATTTCTCATAGCACACAAAACAAACAGTTGTCGTAAATAACAGTAATTTTGCTTTGTATTAAAACCTAAACTATTTTGTGGAGAAAGGTTAGCAAAAAATCTAGGAAGGAAGGACTGACTGTCCCTGAAGGGTTGGTACACTGCAGAAAAATGACTTCAGAGGTAGTGCTCTGATGAGGAAAATGTTCTGAAAAGTGTCACACATACTGCAAAGACAGAGAGGGCTATATATAAAAAGAAATAATGGAAAGTCAAAGATATAAATTAAAACAGCTTTGGAAAAGAACATCTTTATAATACCTGTGAAATAAATTGATTTGGAGAATTGCAAGTTTGTAGAAATTTTGGGGCAAATTTTGTTTATTCTGGCATCAGGTTTTTAAACTTCTGTGCATATAGTGTAGACTTAGACACCCTAGGGCTTCCTCCTTCCACAGAAATTTCCCCTGTGGTCAGAATGCTTAGTCACAAAAAATTATTGTGGAAATTTTTCCTTTTTTTTTGACTGTGATCCTTTTTTTTTAAAAATATGTAATAGCCATTTCAGTCCTAGAAGTACGGAATGATAGGTGGTTCACTTTCCCTGTGTAAGTAATCTTGTAACTAATCCCTGTTCTTAGATCTAGATAATGATTTCACTTAGTTCCCCACAGAACATGGATGATGGCTCTAAACTACAGTTGTAACAGCCAATTTTTTATTAGATATACACCTATAATTTCAATGACTGTATGGCCTTGCCTGATTAAAGCAACTCCTGATATAGACTGTAAGACACAGATCTGTATGGTGCTTTTTAAATGATAATATATAAAATAAATAAGTATAGAGATTTGATTAATGAACAACTGGTCTGGTAAAGTTAATAATGTTTTTTTTTAAGGCAATGAAGTAACTTAAAATCTATCATTAATACCAAAAAGGATATATTAATACCAATAAGTGGACAGCCCAAACAATTTTTAAAGTTTGAAAGTTTTAAATACCACAAATGATATCTTCTACCAAAAGAAGTATCATTCATGAAATGTTATCCACTTTTTTCTCTTTATTGATTCATGGCTTACATACTAAATTTTTCATTTTGTTGCATATAGGTTTCTAATTATTTTGAAGCCCAATCAAGACAGACTGTCCAATTCTTTGGGTTTGTTACATTCTGACATTTTTGATTTAAAATGTAATGACACTGCTTAGCCATCTAATATAATGTCTTTTTTTATATGCTTGCTTGCTTTGATAAAAACCTAATATTGACAGGAAACACCACATGCAACTCAAAGTTGTATGTGCAAAACTGCCTGTAAAGTAAAAAAACAAAGATGTAGAACTAGAAAAATGAAATAATTATACACTATGAAATAATAAACATCCTTGATTACAGAACTCCCTAGGTGTCTTCTTCACATGCCACAGGCTGTTTGTTATTCTTTAAAAAAAATAGGAATCATGGGTGGCTCTTTACATAATTACATTTTGAATTATGATTTTATTAGTTTAAACAAATAGTGATATTTACATATGTCCGTTGTTTCCTTACAGAATATTA
The DNA here is from genome assembly GCA_037013685.1 of Acridotheres tristis. Taxonomy (NCBI): domain Eukaryota; kingdom Metazoa; phylum Chordata; class Aves; order Passeriformes; family Sturnidae; genus Acridotheres; species Acridotheres tristis. The sequence goes on from CM072884.1 coordinate 102,471,059, forward strand.
GAGTATTGATCTATGCTGGAGCTTTGCACTACCGAGACAGTGGCAGAAAATGAGTGATTACCATGCTGCTATTCTCAAAAAAAAAAAAAAAAAGGAAAAAAAAGAAGAAAAATTGCCCAGAGGAACCAGAGAATCAGTCATGTGCTCAGCTGAGTAGAGGATGAGATCTTTATTAATTTCAGAAATGAAGGTAAAAGCCTTGCCTAGTGAGTGCAAAATTAGACTTCATGTGTTATTATTTTTCTTGTATTGTAGAATGAAAATTAACTATGCAAATAATCTCATAGTCTCAGATTCCTGGGTCAAAGTTAATGACAGAGAATGCATTCAACATTTTTTTCTGTGTACCTCAGACAACTTTTCTCTCACTCACTTTATTCTATGATTTAATCCAGCATGTAATCCATCACCAACTGAGAAAGGTGGATTTATTTAAAGAAGCAAGTAGGAAGCACAAGAAACTAGATATCAGATTGCAAACAGCATCAGCCTCTTACCCAGATATGGGCTGGAAATAGTGCAAATGATTTGCAGTAAAATTGAAAATGGTCAGTGTAAAATCTGTGGCACAATCAGAGTAAAATATCACGACACCATTTGGTTAAATCATTTGTAGACTTGTAACATCAAGAGGTGGAGGAATGGAAGAGACTGTGGCTGTGAAATAGAGATTCACATCCCCTTCAGACTTGCATGGAATTCTAGAGTTCTGCAGTGATATTTGCCAGTCTCAACTGTGTAATGCAAGGAAGGAAGACAAATGTCTGTCTCTGTCTTTCTACTGAATGTGGTGACATGCAAATATCCATTCTCATTTTCTCTGCCGTGTTTGATGTCTGTAGGTGGGCTGGCCTGGCTTTGAGAGCAGCTAGCACACATCCATCCTGATGCTGGCTGGTGACTCATACAGCAGAGCACAGTGATGTGTCCTACCAAGTCATGAGTAGGAGATGATAGCAATCACAGGCTGTGACAGCAGATCTTCTCAGTGGTGGCCAAGACCACATAAAAACTGACAGAGAATATTGAATTCAAATCAAAGTTTAGCCATGATAGTGTAGCACTCATGGACTAATCAGGAAGATGCCTGAAGGAGTCCTCAAAGCTCCAGTACAAACACTCTGGCTGAGAGTTCTACATCTTCTATCACTGTGGTGCAGGACTGTAGAACAATATTTTCTCATAGCTTAGAAACACTACAAAATTCAACAGTCTTTGGTCCCAGAATAAGGCACTACTCTTTGCATTTGTCTTTTCTACTCTAAATACATTGCAAAATATAAATTAAAGATCAATAATACTTTTCCCCAGCACAAAATATTCTAACTATCCAAGCTGTTATTCTATACATGGTGCTGTCCCAAGAGAATTAATAAGTGCCATACAAGTTGTGCAGTCTGCACTACAAGGAGAAAGATGCAGCCTCACTCTGTCACTCCCTGGTGAGTTGGCTGGGCAGGCCCTGTCTCTGTCATCATTTGACACAGAAGTGTTATTGCTGTCATAAACAGAGTGCTCAGGAATGTCTGGAGATAGACATTTGGGGATGGATGTTTTGTCTGTACTGGTTTACACCATGGCCACACTAATGAGATGTTCTTAACTGCCTGAAAGCCTGGAAGAGTTGTGGCAGCAGAGGGAAGTGGTGAATAATGATAAGAAGCATCGAGTCTGTCGAACAAAAGCAAATTTGAGTACAGGTTACAATTACAAAAGGCTGGCATGCAGAATAAGCCTTGCTAGCTCTCTATTTGATAAGTAAACCAAACATTCATGGTTATAAATCTTATTAGAATGACAGTTGTGTCTTACTGGTGACTGAAAGAAGCTAAATGCTATTATAATGGGACCTGCTAAGACACACTTCCAAAATATGTTTTATTGCATTTTGAAATAGCTTGTATTAAGCTAAACAATGAGGGATTTAATTACTTCAAAGTCTGTTGATTCATTATGAGACAATAGTTTTTAGCACAATATTTGGCAGCTGACTCATCTGAGGATTCAGCTGGTGCCTTACATAATGTGGTGACTGAGACACAGCATAAATCATGCAGCACTGAATATCTAAGAAAAATACATCCACAGTTGTAAATAACAGCATGTTACATAAAGAAAAATCAATATCAAACCAAGTATCAGTTTCCTATTCACACATAAAAACCACTGCATAAACAATTACTTTTTCTGTTGTTGCTCACAAATTTCCTTGCTATTTTTTATATCAGGATTTCTTATTGACCCTGCCATCTCATAAATAAAACAGCTGTGTTGGTAGGTAGTTTTCACTTACCAAATTAGACTTGAGCCCCTTATATTGTTTCACCTGCTGTTATAATTAGGCCCAGGAGAAAAGAAAGGCAGCTGTTTTACCTCTCTCTCATTGTGTCATCTTATTTGTATTAAAACTGAAAAAATCCTTTACAGTTGTAAAGTGTTGTTCTGTAGCAGAAACCAGCAGAGTCATTAGGCTGAACAGAGACTGACCCTTTTCCTTCTGTGCCCTGACTTTTCATTACTCCACATTTATTATGATTTAAAATGTATGTGGTGTTTACTTACTGCTCTGCTCAAAACCAAATCCGTTTGAACCATATGGAAGGATGCTAGAATAATGATGTGAGTTCATCTTAGATTGCTTTCCATAAGAGAATTTTATGCCAAAGTGTTTCTTACATGAAGAGATATGAGAAAAAACTTATAATTTTCTGCCACAACTAAGGAAACTGTTAGAACCTGAATCCCATGCTTTAGTTGTTGAAGCTAGGTTTTCATTTTAGCTGTAAGCTAAAATCCCTGGCTATCCTCTCAGTCCATGTGCTGGCTCTCACTCTGGTGCTAATCTGCAGTGAGCCTGGAAAGGGAAATGGAGGAGGGCTGGCAGGGCAAGAGGAGACCTAGAATGTGTTTGACTTTTCCCCTGCAGGCAAAATATGCCCAGCTGGACTGACTTTCATGGCTGCACACAGACAGGGGTGTCTATCAATGTAATCTTCATTTATTACCCTTCATTTTAGCAAACTCTGGGGCACAGTACCTGCTACTGCCTTGTGTAAACTCTGTGCTACTCATCCATAGGTAATGGAAAGGATGGCACATCTCTGCTGGTGTATCTCCAAGTCCTGCTGTAATATAAATGCATAGCAGATTAAATAGAACAAGGAATATTAAGGACAATGGTTTGGTATGACATCACAAATGAGTTAGCCCTCATAATCTGTAACAATTTTTTAAATTGCCAATAACCTCTACTTTACTTCACTTGTAGTATTTTCTTGCCTTTTGCAAAATCACATGGAAAATTAAGGATATGCTCTGTTGGCCAAGTCATGACCTCTGTCTTTGCTTTGAGGTGACATACATTTACTGCTAAAACAGTAATGACTCATTAACAGACTGAGATGTACACTGATGGTGAAATCCAACACGATCATAAGACATAAAGTTGTCAAAAAATCTTTTCCAAACTAAGTTATTTCTAGTACTATATTAATTTTCATTTTCAATGATATTCCTATATTGAAGAGATTTGACAAATCTACCTTTGAAAATTTTGGTGACTTCCCAAATTGGCATCTGAATGCCTATAGTTTCTGATTTATGCCCTGAAGTTGAACAATCCCTCAAAACACAAAAGTAAAAAACTATCTGTGGTAATCTATCCCAATCTGTGTGTTTGAAACTGTGCAGGAACAAAAAACATAGAAGCCTTAAGTTTATTTATTATGACATCTTTTTCAGCTACATTGTCAGATCAAATGGTCTTAAAATGAAAACATACTACTCTTAGCAGCCTTGTTTTAACTTTATCAACACATATTAAAAGGTGGAAAAGTTACTATTAATGATTCTCAATGATCCAAAGTTTACCAACATTATTGCTATACTTCATTGTGTTAAAATAAGAAAATGTTTTGTAATGTATTTTACTTGAACTAATTTTCTTGTGGCGGCTGTGTTTGCAAGGTAACTGTGATCAATAGGCATTGAGGCATAGACCTCAGAAATGTAGAGCACAAAAATATCTCACTAAAGTCAGCAACAAAGATGGGTACCTGGGATCTGTGGGAATCTCTCAGCCCAGGAACTCATTCACGGCTTTTTGCTGGTGAGGAATCCACATGGAAAGGTATTAAATGTGGAAGCAGTGCCAAATGCTCTCTGATGTAAAAGGTAACAGAGAACCAGGTTCAACAAGGTTTTTCCTGGTGTATTTAAAATGTGCACAGATGCGTGCAGGCTGACAGGGGTCTCCTGCAGAAGGGCCTGACAGCGAGTTCCAGAGGGAGAAGCGGGTCTGCGAGCAGCCTGAGCTCAGCCTGCTTTTATGGCAGTTTAGCCATGCAGTGCTAAGCCTCAGCCCTTCTGTGCTCAGTGGTGGCACACACACAGCTGAGTCAGAAAATAGGATACACTTCATCTGCTCCATGCCTTGTGTTCCCAGGGACGGTGTGGACATAGCCTGAATCTAAATAAAACCATGCTGTTGAGGTTTGGGGAAAGTTCCTGAGAAACAAGATACTTACATGTTGGAAAGAGTCTTAATATGACCTCTACTAAACCATATATATCAGGAGGTAGTAGGGAAGTGAGTCTCAGAACCATGTGTAAGAGACAAGAGATATTGTGGATAGGAAAAGGAAGACATGATGGCTGAGAGAATGCAGAAAGAATTTTTAATTAATGTAAAGGAACCAAAAATCCTGGAAGGTTTATTGATTACATTACGATATTTGTGAAGAAAACATATCATTTGGTGTAAAAAAACTCTGCAGCATAACTGTCTAATTCTTGAAGAAATGTCAGATTCTTAGAAAAGAAAAATGTCTTATATTAGATCAACTGCTGGAAAAGAAGATTGGATTTTGGATATGTGAGGTCTTCATCAAAGGGAAGTTTTGAAGTTCTTTACTATTATTGTTTATTTCTGAAGAGAACCATTATAATTTTTTCTCCATGTATTATAAAAATAGGTGCTAAAAATGTGCTCAGTGATCATCAAAAGAAATTTAAGTCAGTTAAGTGGAAAAACCAACTCTAATTCTTGGAGAAGTACTAGAAGTGAAACAGCGACACTATGATTGCTTTCTTTTGGAGGTCTTTTAAAAATAGACTAGACAAACATGCAACCTATCTATCCAAGACACATTAGTCAGTCTTTCTAGTCTTATCTGGAGATTCACTTAGTTGTATGGTTGAACTCTGATTTACAAAGACATGTTCATGTGAGAATCCCTTATTTTATTTTCCCCTTTAACTAAAGCTGCTACTTGTTGGTTTCTGCAATTTTTGGTGCTATCAAAAAGAAATTAAATGTTCAGTAAAAATTTAATGCTATAATCTAAATACAACAATTGGAATTCTGTTAAATTATTTCAAGTTGTTCCCATAAACATGTGAAACACTGATAGTTATGTGACCAAATCCATCAAAGTGATAAGGTTCTTGCTAAGTGTACAGATTCTCATGTGAAAGTCAGTATGCAAAGGAGGGAGTGAGCAGATTTTCACAATCAAATTTCCAGATTAAAAAACCCAAACCAACAAGAAACATCACTGAGAGGCAAAAGTGAAACTCTCAACATAAAGTGAACTCGTACAGAAAATTCCAGGAGAAGATGTATCATGGAAGAAAAGCCAAAGAAAGGGTCAAAAAAGCAAACATATTTTCTCTTCTTTTATTTATTTCTTAGATGAGTGCTTCTATGTTCTCTGGGGTAGAGTGGAATGCCTGAAGAGATTTCTGTTAGTGCTTGAAGAACAGCTTCTCCATTATTTTAAGACTCCACTCACCAATTTAATATTGTTATTTTAAATAAAAAAATATGTCTATCTTATACTGCAGATATCCTGATTATAAAAAGCAATACCTAGATATTGCAGATATAAAACGACAAACTGCATACACACACACACACCCACATATGAAAAAGAAGACCAAATTACGCGTTTGTGCTCATAATAAAAATCTTGCAGACTCCTGCCTCTCTTCTGTCTTTACCAGCTCAGCCTCATGAATTTTAGGGAGGTTTGCCCTAAAGCCCAAGAATTTTGACTGCATGTCACAGTTATAACAGTGAGAAAGTTCATGGAGAAAGACCTGTCAGAATCCTTTTTTTTTAGACCACTGTAGCATTTTCCCATGTTCCTCTGCTGAAAGCAATACAGCAGTGTTTGATATATGGATAAGGCACTGACAAACCTTACCTCTGTCTAGATAAATAATATATTATATCTTGAGGACTGAACTTCAGCAGCAGGTGCCAGCTTTACATCAGCAGGTACCCAAGACATGACAGAAATGGATGTTTGCAGCAGATTCTGCCCTTTGATCAATGTCCTTCATTCCTTGCAGCCTCAGTGCAGATCGTGTTACTTTGCTCCCTCAGCTCCATGAGAGCATGCCTGGGGTCTCACCTAGACCCCTCAGGAGCAAGCCAACTTTCAGTGAGGAAACTTCTCACCTTCACCACATGCTAATTGGATGAAGCAGACAGAATCACTGCTGATTTTTCATTGTCACACAGAATTTTGTGATTAGGAACTGTGGTTTGTGCACAGAATTGGACAAAATTATCATCAAGGCTGGTGTTCTTTTAACCATCTTTTCCAATAAGAACAAAAAATTAATCTTATGTTCAATGTCAGTGTAAATTAAAGAATAGTTTTGTGTTATATACATCCCAAAACCTCAAGATTATAATCTGACTACACCAGATTGTATGGTATCCCATTTCTCATGGCTGGTTAAAAACCTCATAGGCAGCTCAGACACATACATTAGGTAGACACAGTGTTTGCTTAACTTTCAAGAACCTCATTCAGATTCACATGGACCAGTGTTACATGTGCCATTCCCAATTCTTTATTTGTTGGCTGTTGGCACTACTGCTTTGGACTCTGACCCTAAAGCCTGTGTCCTGAAGCCACGGTATAATAGAAGCAAGTCTGGGGTTAGAGTAGAGCCACCTGGATTCCTTGATGTAGAGACAGACATTATAGTTTTCATCTTGTGGCTGAGGATCAAATTGGACATGGAGAGACAGAAAGAGCTCTGTGATGTGATGGGAAGTTGTATTTGATGTACTTGATGCTACTTTGGTTTCATTCCGTACTGCAGTTTACCCATCTAAACCCAAAGCTCCAGTTTCAACTATGGAATGAAATCTTATCTCTGCAGAGAATAAAATTTAATTTCTCAGCATTTTACAGTACCTGTAGTTTAAGATGCTGCTTTGCATATTTTGAATAACAACATGGTACTTTAGTGGTTTATGGCTGTTTCAGGTCATAAAGCATAATTTAAAAGTGAAATTTCATTGGGAATATTAAAGCTCAACAAATTTTTCATGGGGGAGAGTAGATTTTAATTTCAATTAGCCATTACTGATGTTAACATTTTATTCACTGTGTGTTATTTTGTATTTCCTCTCATATTAGCCTGTGATTGTGATCTCTCCGAGCAAATATATTTGTTTGTGTCAGACTTACTGTAATTTCTACCTTTTATGAGACAAACCTGGCTTATAGCAAAGGCTATTAGAAACGTTCTTTTCCCACTCTGCAAACCCAGAGAGTTTTATACTGCTTTGTAGTGCTGCTAGAACAATGCTCCAGAGAGGCGTGAGGTGGCTTTGAGTCAATCATGCTAATTGTTTTTGTATTTTGCTAAGCTACTGCTATCTTCAGTTGCAATTAACATGACATCTGGCAAAGCACTGGGCTGGAACATTGATTATTCTAATGTTTCTCATTAGTAATCATTAATAAAAAATGAATAATTAAACCGATTATCAATTAACCTCTGGCTGAGGTTTCTGACATTATTTTTCCCCTGTAGAGACTCACAGCGTGTACTGTTTAACTTGCTCCGATGTTCACTTCATCCCCCTTAGAAGATAAAATTGTATTTCATTTTACTCTGAAGCAGCATAATATATACCTTCTGCTTCAGGATCACAACAGCCAATATGCTCTATTCATTGAGACTGCATTTGTATTCTATTTCTGTGAGCATTGTGTGATTTCTTAAACCTAAGTGCTTACTCACAAGAGGATATAAAACTCTACTTGAGTGGGCATGAGTACATAGACTATAAAAAGGGTGAGGAAGGGCAGCTGATAACCTGGCAGTGGTTGTGCACTGGAGCCTAAGTGCTACCTTCCAGAAAGCCTCTCCCTGTGTCTGGGAGATTAAGAGGGAACATTTGTTTTTTACCTTTCCTGGGAAACTGTTTCTGGTGAGAAACAGCTGTGATTTTGTGATGTGTGCCTTAGCCACATGAATTTTGCTTAGCAAAATAACTCAGCTTCCTATAATTTGCTATTCTCACATATATAACAGCTAAGGCTGCAGAAATACCATTGTGGTCCACACTGCTTATTTTTACAAATAAAATGTAACCGGGGTACATCTGCAAAGGCTAAATACAGTGGAAGGGGGAAAAAAGGGGAGAGATTACTTGTGGTTTATTAACTTTGTTGCCTCTTATCACTGGTATTCCTGATGGTTGCATCCTCCATGAATGGTATGAACACCTGAGTAAGGACATATATATTCATGTTTGCAGTTTTCTGTCTAGAGTTAGGAGCTTGTACTTCCTGGAGTAAAGAACTATATTTAATAACCCAGAGATGACAAGCTGCCTACACAATCAGAACCCAGCTTTCATCTGTTCCTGTGTTAAAGATGATCTTCAAGAAGGTGATGGCCACCTGGGAAGACAGATATGGAATGGGAGAGTGAGCTCACTGTACCACTGAACACCTGGGGTGCCTCAGAGCACACATAAGACAGATCTGCCTTCTGTCAACCTGAGAACAATCCCTGTGAGCACAACTGTGTGGTACAAGTCAGTGGCTGCTCTGAACTACGCTCTGTTCCTCTTGTCCTAAGGGACTGTAGGAATTCAGACTATTCCCAAATATACCCTTCTCATTGGTTTCAAAAGGGATTCATCACAAATGAGAAGCTTTTCTAATGTTTGTCCAGTACCCACCTATTACACCAGATTATTATCTTGGACCTAGATATTATGGCTTTTGAGGAGTTTTGAAAAGGAAGAACAAATCAATCTTTAGCCAGAATCTAAATGTCGAGGCTGAAAAGACAGCTGTCAGAGCAATACTGACTTGTTAAGCTGCTGTGCATGGCTGAGTTTGAAATGTCAGTAGAAAACTCTTCTTCTTTTCTGCTCATGGATGAGGAGGAAACAGTGATGATCTTCTACTGAGTCACAACTGCTGGGAAGATGGTACAAAGAACATGGAGCTTAAATTTCTCTTCAGAAGCAGAGCTGACTGCTTTACACATGAACAGGCACTGCCTAAAGTGACTGAGCTTTAGAAAAATGAATGAGTTCTGAGATTTTTTAAAAATCTCCTACAAAATTCAAGAGTTAGGTCTTTAAAGATGTTAGTAAGAGGACCTCCAAAACTGCCCCACCTTAGCCTAATTAAATGCTCCTGTGTAGCATTGCTTCATGTAGATGTAGCACTTAGGGACATAGTTTAGTGGACTTGGCATTGCTGGATTTATGACTGAGCACAATAATCTTTTCCAGCCAAAGATTCTATGATTCTGTGATTCAGGTGCAAAGCAGCATAGAGAAACCGGCCATTTCTCTTGCCATTTCTAAAGCCCCAAGCAAACAAAAAAAAAGAAAGAAGTTTTGCCCACCATTTTCAAATCTAGTATGCCTAAAAAACATGAATCAAACTCCTGTAACTACAAACATATGCAGAGCCACAGGCTTTACTTTGTCAGAGAAAACTGAGAATCAATGCTAATCTGTGTACAATTCTTCAGGTTGCTAAATGCCTGATGTCTGAGGCTCTTTTTTGTCCTTAAAACTTTTTATTTGTCAAAGAGTAAAATACAAACTCCTGAATATATTTAACCTGAATACTGAATTGACCAAAAAGAAAAAAAACAACCCAAACAAAAACAAACCAACCCCCCCCCAAAAAGACCCAAAAAACCCCCCAAAAACCAAAAAATAAAACAAACACCCAAACAACCAAACATCCTCCCCCTCCGCCCCCAATTTTAATTACCTCTATTTTCTTCAGGAAGGAAAAATTATTTTCCCTAGAAATTCCTCATTTCTCAATATGGCTAAATTACCACACTCTTTTTCTGGTAAATGTTAGGGCTCTTCTGCATCTCTGCTTTAAGATATGAATCAAAACAGCTCATGTAAAAGTGCTTTTTCCTTAAAAATACTCACTGACTAATTTACATGAGATATTTCAGGCTGTGGAATTTTTATGAAGAATCTGTTAAGCTTTGTGCTGACATTTGATTAATCACTTGTTTTTAACAAGAATATTGGCTAATTCTGTCAATGTGACAAAAGATGTGGTCAAATATTGATGCCACTGTTATTGCAAAAAACTCTTAAATCATTTAATGATCAAGCAAAAGAAATGAGTATATCTAAAACTATATTACTTCCATCTAAACCAGACATATAATGAGCAAAATATGGTCAAATGTCTCATTTTACAATACATTTTATTTCCTTTGTTCTATAGGAACTTTAAGACATATACAGCAAATAGATCTGCAGAACAGGTCTATAGAACCTGAAGTTCCTGGCATGTAACAGGATAATAATGTCTCTAATTGGGCAAATGGTGAGTATCTGCTTTTGAAAAGAGTTCAGGAGGCCAGATTGTCCAAATGTTATTATACCTGAATAGAAATGACTGTGTCCCATTTTGAAACGGTGTAAATGGCTACAGAGGATGCAAAGTAGAAATCTGGCACATTTTAGTCATATGTCTCTTCTGCTCAGCCAGCTTGTAGTCATTTTGATTCATTGCTTTCAGTAATCTTCAGTATTTCAATCTTCGTAGCCACCCCAGGAACACAGCTCAGACTGCCTTCAGTTTTGTGTTTAATGTGAAGGCCTTAACAGGATGCCATGAATCATTACAGTGACACGAGACCCTCTGGAAATGTAACGTGATGTGTTTTGCTTGCAGACGTGGCTAAAGAGACTATAACTGTCACATGAAGCACAAAAGAAAGGAAGATAAGAGCAGTCACTCTGTCTGCCTCTCCAAATGATGTTTAAACAGAAAAAGATATTGCTAATCTTGTGAAAGGAATTTTTTTATTTCTTTACAGCTTTGAGGAATGAGGTGAATGACTAAAATCCTGTATCAAGGGAGCACTAAGAACACATTGATGGGGAACACAGGAGTGTAGGATTTGCTTTCTCTTTTCTTACCCTTTCCACACCCCCTCTCTCATGCACAGGAACACATTCTACCTCCTCTACCTGTCTCCACTGTTTTCTTTTTCCCCCTTTGAGGTTCTTCCTCTATTCCATCTATTTTATTCCTGTTATTCAGCTGAGGGCAGGAAAAGAGAGAATTAACACAGGTCCCACCGATGTATTAACCATATTAAAACTGAGTTGATACCAAATTCAATAATAAGAACAATAAACAGAACTTGCCAGAAGCTGAAATCTCAACTTTCAGCTAAAGCAAAGATAAAATAAAGTAAATAACTACCTTCCCATGATTCAATGTTAAGGGCAAAATTCTTGGTGCTGTTGTATTTTTATGCAGGTTTTGCAGTTTGCAAGATACTAGTGATATTCTTGAATTGGATATAAAAGAACCACCTCTCCACATATTATTTTAAATATTAGGGAGTGATATTTGAGCAAAAGTAACACTGAAGACGTGAAGTATCAGCAAAGTCCTGTAAGAGTATCTTTCTTTCTGAGGACATTAATAGAAAGCTTGAGTGTGTGCCTTGCATGTTGCATAAAATGACAAAAATTCAAGTAATATAAAATTGACTTATAAATTGAGCATTTTGTCCTCTGATGCAGAAGATGAGGGTACCATCTGAGCCCTTGAGCTGGCTCTGTAAAGGCGTAGAGTGTTTCATAAATTATGTACAAGTGTATAAAGGAGGATCACATTCTGCTTAGTGATTCTTCAGCTTCAAGGTTCAAAGGATCAAAGGTGTTTACTTTGCACCTGGGACTTACAGCTGGAGATGGGTGGCAGGTTCAGAGCTATGTGCTTGGATCAGGAGGGAGATACTTAGACTGCTTCTGTCTGTGCTCTCACCAGCAGCCATGCTGTAAAATACAAAGTTTCATTTTTGCTTTCCTACCTTGTGTTTTGAGATGGTTAGGACTTATTTTATGTTAATGATTTTCCTATAAATTAGGATCTTAAATCTTCCCTGCATCTTAAATCCAGTGCATCCTGGTCTGTGTTCTGTCGAAATGGGTATCTACTGCTGATTTTAATGCTTTCTAAAAAGGCTAGATAGTGTATAAATTTTCTTATTACAGCACTTTAGAGTAGGAGAAAATAAAAAAAAAAAAGAAAGGTAAACTTTCTTTTCCTTAGTCACTTCAAATATTCTTGTTGCTCTTTTCCTTTTATAGCAATGACCATAGCACTACATAAACTGAGTTCCCCACAGTTTCAGATTTCCAACTTTATTCCACTGTTTCCTAAGCAGCAGAGATCAACTAACACTGTTACAATATTGTACTATATTGTACTTGCTCATTCCAGCTCAATGAACTTAGCAGGATTGCATGGCATACTTTGATTCTTCTGGACTTATCAAGGATTGTCCATGAGTTCAGGGATTTTCATGCACATAAGGGTATAGAACACGAAGAACCTCTTCTTTTCTATAGGCTCCATACTTTAACACTCATGAGTCTTCTGTTAAAATAACATCTAGAAAAAAAGTTGCATTTTTCCAGAACACTTCACAGTATGATGTACTTATATTTGAAAAAATCACATTGTTAATGCTATAAAAGCATTATTGCAGACAAGTTGTAGTCTTAGAAGAGCAGTGCAAAGGAAAGTTGTGTCTTCCTGAGGGACGTAATCTGAAATAGAATGTGAAAATAGGGATTTCAAACTCCATTAGATATTTTTACGGTCCTGACATAGATAATTGAAGAAATTTAAACAGCAGAGTTTATACCCATATTTGAAAGGAACAATTACAGGTAATTCTCACTTGCTTTTATCTAGTGCCTCCTTTTATGTATGTAAATTCTTCACTTAGACTTGCAGAGTAGCTCTACAGATTAATAAGGAATATGAAGGATATCTAGTCTATGAATTGGATCTAGTGACTGGCATTTAACTGCTTTCCTTTCTATCACTTCCTTTTCTGCACCCTTTTCTTTTCCAAAGGGTTAAGTTTTGCCATTTCTAGCACTTGAATTATGTCCATTTCCCATTATGAAGCTGATCTGAGAAATATTCTTCATTTCAGCAGACCTTAATGTCTGACTCCAAGTGCCTTGCAGCACAAAATGTGTGTTATTCTTAGCACTCACTGAAGTGGAATGACACACAGGCAGTGCATCTCTGCTGGGAGCTCAGGAATCTGAGCTGTGTCCACACCACACATTGTGTTCATGCTGAGGTCTCGTGGGAAGCCAGCAGTTGTGCAGCTTTGCAAGGGGATGCTGCAGAGGAAGGCAGATCAGAGCACTTACCTTTTCTCTCCCACTGAACCTTCCCATCTATGCAAATGAAATGAGAACGGGTGGTTAAGGCTATTAAACTTCACAAATAAAATAATTTAAAATTCCTCCACATTTAATATCGCTTGACAGTGGGAAAAGAATAGATTTTTAGGATACCTAAAGGAAGCAAAAGGTGGAAAAATTGTATGTTCCAGCTTGTCTAATGGTGCATATTTGACATCACTTTCAGTCTCACTTTATAAGGACCAAAATTCAATGTAGACAACTTTCACTGCTTTTAGTCCAATGAGAGAGATTTGCAGTGAGCTCAGTGCTGTAGAATCAACAAAAATCAACATTATGGTTTCAAATGCAATTCCCATGTGTATTTCAGCACAGTTGAAAAAAGAGAAACAGCTTCAGAGCCTTGTATATTATGGTCTGAGGCTCTCCTGTCAGACTAAAATTCATTTAGAGCATCAAAAGATTTTTCTTCAAAAAAACCTACTTTCTGCAAAAAAACTTTGGATACTGTTGTCGTTTGACACTGGCCCAATGCCAGGCACCCAGGAGTGGTATCCAAAACTGGGCCATGCCACACCAATACTGATATGTAACAGAAAACTCACTAAAACTCACTCTTTCCCCACTCCCACAAAAGAAAAAAAAATCTGTATCTATCTAAATCCTTCGAGAAAGAGGTAGGTGAAATTAAAAAATTGTGAAGATTTTATGCAGGCTGTGCTAGTGTCTTGGCTAAAGCCAGGCTGGGATCCACTTGGATTAGTCCTCATGAGTTAGTTATCTATAGACAGAAGTTCCTTGAGAAAAGGAAATAAAAGAGCTGTAGAACCACTTAAATTAATCGATGTTGTATTTAAATTTCTAATATTGCTTTCTGTCATGTATGCCAATCTCTTTAAAAAGAACTACTTGTTTCTTAGTTATTTTTTAGGTAGGTAGTTTTTATCGATTCATTCGAGTGTTACATATTTATTGCAATTTGATACATGATCTAAGCCTCACAAGTAAAACAGTATCTTTATTTCATTATCTCTGCTTATCAAGATGAGACAGCCAAAATTGATTAAGTTTCAGAATTAATATCAATCTCATCCCTAGCTGTCACATACACAGTGACTCTGGGAAAGCATGTTCCACACCAGATTAGAAAAGTAATTAGGGAAATACAGAACATTCTGTTTTTCTATCCTATATGACTGCTGCTATTTTTAGAATGTTTAGTGAAGCACGTCAAATACTCTGTGAAACAAACAACTCTTTTAAAAACTTGCATCTTTTCTATTCTCTGCCTATTCCCTGTACAGATATGCTTGAAAAAATTCTGAAAATAAACTTTGTTTGGTAGGAAGTAGATGACTCATAATTTGCAGAGTATGTTGTAATGAACCATAAAAGACTGTTACTGTATGACATAATAGACACCTCTCAACCTACACTGCCACCTACCCTAAATATGCAAATATTTGTTTTAAAATTATTGTTATTCTAATGAAAATAATACTTCTTTGTAACATTAACAACAAATATTAAAGCACAAACAGAAGTACAACAAATGTGAAATGTTGAATTATAAAAATATCATGCAACCTGCAGTGATAATAATCATTTCACTAACCTATTTAAGAACATGGATCAATGCCATCACCGAATTTGGAGAAATAACTGTTGTTAGGCTAGATGATATTTACAAATATAGAGATCCTTGCAGAGGAGGAAGCCTTTGGAAGTAGTTAAAGAGTGTGCAGACTTTATGAAGCATTTTTCTCATGGTTTGCAATAACAGCATTGGCTCTGATTAGTAATCTCATGAGATTGCCTATTCCTGCTCTTCATATGAGATTACCATTACCATTCTAATTTCAAAAAAAAGGAATGCACACTAAGCTTCAGCAATTTGGGTACTGCATTTCAGTGTGACTTCCCACTAACTTTTCTTCTTTCCCTGGAGTGTTAACTGCTCATCAAAATTCACATCTGAAACAAGGTCCTAACCAAACTTGTCTAATATCATCCATCAAGCTCTTAGGGCACATGTCTGTCTGTATAATTCTGGTAAAGTACTTCAGAAGTGGTACTTGTGCAAGAAGGAGTAGAACAAATGTCACGCCTTGACAACAGGAGCTTTCTTTGATTTTTATAAATAAACCTGAAGTTTTTCTGCTACCATTGATCTAATCTTCTACAGCATTTTTTTCTTTTTTTTTTTTTAGCCTCACTGCATGCCCTAACCAATCCCTGAATCTCTCTTTAGTAAGAGTCATTTTCTTTCATCTTTTATCTATCCTGGGCTTCATCAAAAGTAGAGTGGCCAGCAGACTGAGGGAGTTGATTCTGCATGGCCAGACTTTGGTAATGGTGGAGCTGCAGGGAGAAGCTGCCAGAAGTTTCCTCTGTGTCTGGCAGAGCCAATGCCAGATGGCTCCAAGGCTGGGACAATTGGAGGTGGTGGTAACACCTCTGTGATAATAGATTTGAGAAGAAAAAAGGCTTACTGCACCGATGTAATTGTGGTCAGAGAAGAGCAGGGTGAGAACATGTAAGAGGAACAACTGTGGGGACATCAAGGTCAGTGCAGAAGGAGGAGCAGGAGCTGCTCCAGGGACCAGAACTGAGATTCCTCTGCAGCCCAAGGTGCAGCCCATGGTGAGGCAGCTGTGCCCCTGCAGCCCATGGAGGGCACAGAGATGCAGAGATCCACCCACAGCCCATGGAGGAGATCCAGGCTGGAGCAGGTGGATGCCTGAGGGGAGGCTGTGAACTTGTGGGAGGCTCATGATGGAACTGGCTCCAGGCAGGTTTCCTGGTAGGACTTGTTACCCTGTGGAGGACCCACACTGGAGCAGGCTGTGCCTCAACACTGAACCCTGTGGAAGAGTGATCCAAGTGTCAGCAGTTTGTGGAGGACTGTTGCTTGTGGGGTGGGCTCATGTTAGAGAGAAGAACTCTCTGTGAGCAGTGGAAGAAAAGCTGTGATGAACCTCCATTCCCATCTCCCTGCACTGCTAGGGTAGAGATAGGAAGGAGGGAAGGGTGCAAGGAAGGGGTTTTTAAGTTCTTATTTTACTTCTCATTATCCTGCTCTGATTTTGTGAGTAATAAATTCAATTAATATCACTAATTGGAGCCTGTTCTGCCCATGCTGGTGTTTGGTGAGTGATCTGCCCCAGTCTTTAGCTCAGCTCACGAATCCTTTGTTGTATTTTCTCTCTGTCCAGCTGTGGAGGGGAATGACAGAGTGGTTTTGGTGGGTGCCTGACATCCAGCCAGGGTCAGCACACTACAGCTCCTCTCAGTCGAGACAGAATTTAGAGTACTGCATCCAGCTCTGGGATCCTCAGCACAAGAAAGACATGAACATTTTGGAGCAATTTCAGAGGAGGGCCACCAAGGTATTTAGACCTCCTGTAGGAGGATGGGCTGAGAGAATGAAGCCTGGAAAAGAGAAGATATCAAGGTGACCTAATTGCAGCCATACAGGACCTGACGGCAAACCATGAAAAAATAAAGAGGGACTTTTTACAAGAATGTGTAGTCACAGGACAAGGGGGTGGATTAAAGCTAAAAGGAGGTAGGTTTAGATTAGATATTTGGAGAAGTCAGTTCTTTGCAGTGTAGTTGGTGACACTGGTTGTGACACTGACACAGGATGCCCAGAGAAGCTGTGGGTGCCACATCCCTGGCGGTGTTCAAGGTCACACTGGATGGAGCTCTGGGAACTTGGCAGGGGAGTTGGTATGAGATAGTCTTTAAGGTCCTTTCCAACCCAAACCATTCTACGATTCTGTGATTCTGTGATCTTCCATTCACATCAATAAATAATAGATAAATACAGCAGCTCTTGGGACATTGAGGAAAAGCTACAGTTTCTGGCAATAAGCTTTTAAAATCTAACAAGAAGATACAATCTACTAATCCAGCTGTAGCATCTACTTTAATATAAAAACTTTTCAAGAGCCTCTTAAACTTGAATAAATCATGCTCTAATGACAATCATGCACAAGTCATGATCTAATAAATTTTACCAATTACTTTTCCTCTATGGGAAATATCTAAAATCCTCCCCTTCTAATAATGACTTGCTGCTATTTTTGATGGCATGAACAATGCTGAGTTAAAGGCTAGCAAAATGCCTTTTTCCTGAATATTTACTCACTTTGTCTTTCGAAATATTCAGAGAATAATTGCTTGCAAGATCCCTCAAGTGCCAATTTCAAGGCTAATCATGAGCTGTACAATAGTAGAAATATCAAGAACACAGATTTATAGCTGAAGCAATGTGTCTGAATTGTTCCTTCTCTATTTTAATTTTTCACATCGTTTTCCATTTTCAAGTAGAATTTTAGTTTTTATATGAAATCTCTCTGAGTTGAAAGAAGCAGCAATATCTCTGATTAAGGAATATGCTATTGGGAGCTACTTAACAAGCAAAGACTGCGTAAGAGCTCTAGTCTTCTTCTACTTTGTGTTTTCTGAAAGCAGTACCACTTCCAATTCCCATCTCCCAAAGCCTTTTGAATTCCTCATTCTTCATTCCCTACATATAAAGGAGAATCTATATGTTCCTCAAAAGATCACCCTTACATAAACAAACTCATAAAAACTTAATAGTATATTTTGTTCTTTCATTCTTTAGCTTTTCTGTAATCAAGCATTTTTTAATAAAAAGCTCCCTACAATTTTTCTAATTTTTGCTTTGCTTTAATTTCAGCTACCACCACACTCTTTCTGATCACAGGTGTTTGAGGCATATGCTACCATCCCATAAGGACGATAAAAAATTTATATGAAGGGATTAAGATAGTTAATGCTTGTATCCGGCAGGAATTTTTTTTCCTGACAAACATTTGTTGTGTGAGCAACTTTCCTGCTATTTTGAGTTCTGTTTTTCCTGCCTTCTTTTTAGACTCTATCTGGTTTTCCCTGTAATTGTCCTGTATAGCCTCTGTTATGAAAAAAAGCCCCGAATAAGAGTTTTACAGACCTCAGAAATTACGCTATCTCTATTCAGTTTCATTGCATCAATATATTTGACTTCAGCCTTGTGTCAGGGTCTTTTTTATATTTGTTCTGATTTTTTTAGAAATAATCAAAGATCAGATTGACTGGAGATTGCCTGCTAGAGAAAGACATATTTACTGAATGCAGAGTAAAAACAAAAGCCAACATTCTTGCCTTAGGAAGGTGAGGAAAGGGGTTCTGGAGTTCTTTTCCCTTCTGGCTTCTAGTTTTGGGCTCTGTTAGCCTGGACTATGCCTTCTCCTTTCCTCCCTCCCCAATGAGGCCTGAATTACGTTCCTGTTCAAAGAACTCTCTTCCCTCTTTCCACACCAGACCTACTCATACAGCAGCTATGAGTTAAAGAGGAAAGCCCTAGCTTCAATGAAGGTGCTTAAAGGCATTTATTCAGGTAAAAAAGGCCAAAGGTTAAATGCTTCAGAAGGTCAAGAGTAAGAAAACCCAGAGGTGTGAATTCTGATCATTTTTGTAAACAAAACTCCTTCTGTGTTTGTGAGAGAGAGAGTAAACAGAAAAGCCAGATAGAACACAGAGCAGTATGAAACATAATTTTAACTTAATGTGTATGGCAACAGTGAGCCACGGGATGGGGAAATGGAGACTGTTGAGTATATTACTTTGCTGAGAATTTGAGAGGGTTTTTGGACAGGAAATTCGGTCCTTCAAAACATATATTTCATAACCCAATGGAAATGAAAGGCCATGCCCTGCAGATGTACACACTTCCTGTGACAGATGACAGCTGGTTCCTGATGGGAATTCACTCCCAGTGGGAAAAATGATCAGTTAGAGTGTGGAGAGGAGTGCCAAGAAGCTAGTCTGCAATGCCATATATTTTAGGACAAAGCATGTAAGATAACCAGTATCCAGTTTAGAAAAACTAGGTAAATAAAAGAAAAATACTACCAAAGCTACATTAGGTCAGAAACTTCTCACTATGAGCAGCTGAGGGAGCTGGGGGTGTTAAGCCTGGAGTAAGGAGTCTCAAGGAAGACCTCATTGTCCACTACAACTGACTGAAAGGTGGTGGCGATGATGCCTAAATTTATTTTATTTTCTTTTTAGTTCTTTATATATTTTTCATATATCTGTAACTATGTAGATTTTTAAACTATAGTTGTATGTTTTCTAGTGCTTTTCCTGCCCTTTCTCACAATAAGCTAACCCTTACTAAAGCATTCTTGAAATCCTGTTTAGTCTTGTCCTTAAGAAGAGAATTCCTGACAAGAATATCTGTTTTCCTCTAGAACTTAGGAGACATGAAAAGAAATGGAGCAAAGAAACCCCTGGACCAACTCCGAGGGGCAGACCCAAGGGTTGATTACTGGGGCAACTGATCTCCTGTTGGATATGCCTGCCAGATAACTAATTATTTAACCTTAAAAAAGCTGTAAAAATCCTTTATCACGCATGTGCAGAGACACATTTGTGCACCTGAAGGCTTTCGTTAAAAAATCGCTTTTTTATCTTTCTACTTTAACACTGTTGCAACTTTTGTCTTCTGAATCCAGGCAACAACAGCAAGGAAGGAACTGGCCTCTTCTTCCAGGAAACTGTAACAGGACAAGAGAAAATAACTTCAAAATACACCAGAGGAGCTCAGGCTGGACCTCAGAAATAATTTCTTCACTGACAGGGTGGTTAGGCATTGGGATGGGTTGCCCTGGAAGTGGTAGAGCTACTGCTCCTGGAATTGTTCAAGAAATGACTGGTTGTGGCACTCAGTGCTGTGGTTTAGTTGGCATGGAGGTGTTTGGCCAAAAGTTGGACTCAATAATCTTGGAGGTCTTTTCCAACCTAAATGATTTTATGATGTCTCCATCCCTTCTTTTTTTTTTTTTTTTTTTTTTTTTTTGTTTTAAAAGTCTTATTTCAATGGAACTACAATGGAGCTACCCACCCCTCCTTTGTTTTCATTTAAGGCTTGTTCCTAAAACAAAGTATTTTGATACATGTCATGAAGACTTAAATCATATTTCTATTTACATTGAGACTTTGTGACAAAAGAATACATTTTATGAAATATTTAAAGGGATTAAAAATTATTGAGTATGCAAATGGTAAAAAATACAAAATATGTAAAAAGGAATTATTAGTTTTATAGTTATTTCTGCAAAGTCAGGTCTGAATGCAGGTACTTAGAGTCTTGAAAAAGACGCAGGAGGGGTTAGAGTTCTGGATATATCTTCTTGCTGTCTCTTAAGAATTAATGTGCAAAAGAAATGTGTAAGTTGATTTTAATGGTGTGTTTTGGATAACTTCCTATAAAATATATATGGCCTGCATGGTGCACTATATCATTAAGCCATAGTACTTGATAGCAAAGATATTTTTGCAAGAGCCAACCTGCAATTTAATCATAAGTACAGTATTTAATTCTTAGTATATAAATACATTCTTTATGAAACATGCAATTTTAATTTAGAATTTTAAAATAACTGATTAAGTGCACACTGAAGTCAACAAATAAAAATCTTTGTCTGCAAGCACTGGACTTTACTGCAGTTTAGGCAAAAATGTTAAAATCAAATAACATTTTTTATATGTTATGTTCTTTAGGATGACTCCACATCTTTTGAAACAACGTTGTGGAAGAGACAACACATTTTTTGAAAGAATGAGTATGCATCTGGGAGGGTCTCATATGACACAACTTTAGATGAACTGCTAGAAAAATAAAATGACAGTCCATAAATAGAAGCTGGCATGCTGCAGCAGCATAATAATTCTTCCCTTTGGTATTCTGGACAAAGAAGACAAAGCCAATTCAATCTGCACTACACTGCATTATGGCATATTACATCCATTATTCCAAACAAGCTTGATTAAAATGTAATTAATGTGATGTTAGCTCGCTAGTAATGTCTCATGAATAAGATATTTTATATTGTTTACTAGTACATAGTTTTTGTTTGTAATGTGTATCGCAAATATACTTGAGCAATTTTATTGTATTTATTTAAATTTGTTCCACTTCCTGCTTTTACTGGTAAGTATATGTTGTGTTCTCATCTTCATTATTTGAATCCAACCTCTCTGACCAGTCTCAGAGAAAAGATGAGTCCAGGAAGGCTGGATATTCTCCAAGAAGGAAATCTTAAAGGCTTAGGAGAAGGCCATCCCCACAGGCTGAAGACCAGATATTGGGGAATACTGGCCCAGCTGGTCAGAGAGTTTTGACTGGAACCCAGGAATAAAAGGAGAGTATATGACCTTTAGAGGATGGAACATGCAGGAGGACTAAAATGATGCCAGGAGCTTATGCAGGGAGAAAAACAGAGGGGCCAAAGTCCAAATAGAAATTAATCTGACTAGTGCTGTAAAGACAATAAAAATATTTCGATATGTATTATAGAAACAAAAGGATGGCTAAGGAGTCTTCATCCTTTGTTGGATGTAACAGCAAACATAGTGCCAAGGGAGGTGGAGGAAGAAGCTAGGTACTCAATGAAAGTCCTGCTTGAGTAACCTGATCTACTAGGAGATGACCCACTGAGTGGATGAGGGAGAGGGTATGGCTGTGGTCTGCCTTTAGTAAAGCTTTGACAATGTTTCCTGCAGCAACCCCCTGGAGAAATTGGCTGCTGGTGGCTTGGACAGGTGCACAGGTAAAGCCCTGTCTGGATGGCCAGGCCTAGAGAGTGGTGGGGATGGGGTTAATCCTGCTGCTGACTGGTCACCAGTGGTGCTCCCCAGGGCTCAGCACCGGGGCTGGTCCTGTTTCACATCTTTATAAAGATAAGGGGATAAAGGGGAGTGGACAGAATGACAAGAAGAGCAGGGCATGTATTAAGGGCCTGACAGAATCACAGAATTCTAGAATGCTTTGGGTGGAAGGGACCTTTAAAGGTCCTGTGGTCCAAACCCATGCCATGGGAAGGGACATCTTTAAGCTGGATCAGAAGTCTGGGCAGATGAGGTGATTGATAAGATTCTGCATCTACTGACTGACAAATACAAGGGTGGCAGAGAACTCTGAAAACACAGAATTGGACATATTGAGCTCTTGGTATTTGAGAAGTGCACAAGTGACTTAGTTTGTAATCAATATGCATTTTCCTTTATTTAAATACTTCAGTGACCTCTAGTACTATAATGTTAAAATATTTAATCTACAGAAAAAAAAATTTAAAAAAGTTTATACAAAACCCCCTATAAATTATAGAAGATCTATAATTCAGGCAAAACAAACTTCAGTGTATTCAGATACATAAATATGAGAGGATTTAAAATGTTGATTGGACTATTTATTTTTGCTTATAGTGAAGGCTCCATTTAGCTGAGATAGGATTTTTAAAGCTAATTTTGGGAAGCCCAAAATTAGATTTTCCAATCATTATGAATTCCAATACTTTGTATAATTTAGTGCTATAAATCATTCTCACATACAATTCATAACTCTGAATTTGCAGTTGTTTCATTTTCTTTTTTATTCAAAATATCTGAGGCCATATGATATAAAGAAAATTATGACTCAAAAACTGTGAAGTCTAACAAAAGAATTCCTCTAATTTATTCTCGTTTGGGAAAACTTTTATAGGAAAATATGCCTTAGGATTTGTCCATGGTCCCTGTACAATCATCTATCACGAAGGTCAGAAAAGCAAATTCTATTCTGTTCTTGATACAATCCAAAAAGAAAAAAAAGACGTATTCATATTTTAAAGATATTTTGTCCATTTGGAAATGTTCTGTACAAATCCCTTTCATAAATGAATAATACCTAGTAATAATACCTCTCCATCTCAAATATGTATTAATTATCACATACAGCAATTTCAAAGATTTTTCTGTATCCTTTGACAAATGCTGACTTTTGACAGTTGAATTAGGAAGTGCTTTGATAAAAGTTAACTGGTTTTGAGAGTGAGTTTTCTGATAAGCTTATTGTTCCATTATTATGCT
Organism: Acridotheres tristis; assembly: GCA_037013685.1. Classification (NCBI taxonomy): domain Eukaryota; kingdom Metazoa; phylum Chordata; class Aves; order Passeriformes; family Sturnidae; genus Acridotheres; species Acridotheres tristis. The sequence continues at coordinate 102,494,478 of CM072884.1, forward strand.
CTTCCTCTGCCTCCTACTTAATTCTCTTGTGACCATTGATTTACATCAAAAATTTGCTGATGGTTCAGAATTCTCATTTTATGACTGGTAGAAGAATGCCATACAACCTAGATTAGATTATACATGAGAGATATATGAAATTTCTTTACATGAGAAACAGAACAGGAGAGAATTGCCGTACTGCAGTACTACATCATTATGGCACCTGGACCTAGAGGACATGGCAGATGATGAAGGCAGCTGTGTTAATGCACTGGGTCTGGGTGTGGGTGTCTGTGTAAAGCAAATTTCAATTCTAATATTAAATACATTGATTGCTCAGTGCTTTAAAAATGCTTTACACAAAAGAAACAGGTATTTTAATATGATCAGCTGTTGATGACAAATGAACTGCTCATAGCTGATATGATTTATGGTGTCTGGCAAATCAAAACTTACAATCCATGTTGAATGTGTTTTTGTCCTTGCCCTTTCAGCAGCATAATTGGAGAATACTTAAATGTCAACTTACACTTAAATATAAGTCTGAACATTTACAGTCCTCTCATTTCATGCTTATTTAGCTTGGGAAAAAATTTATTTGCTATGAAGCTTGAGAAATGGTCTAATAATACATAGAGACTTTTTATAAACTGGGTATAAAAAATTAGCCTTTGAATAGAAATGACCGTTTTGCCTTTTAAATGAAACTATGCCTAAAAAATTACTTGCCAGTGAGGTCCTCGAGTCAGTGATCATTGTGTCTCCTTGTAGGAGAATGCTGGGTTTGTTCAAGGACTTGTAATTCCAGCCTGAGATCACATTAAGGAAACTTGATTGATAATGCAATGCTGACCTTCTATATCAAAGTATTCTGTGGAGGAAAACAATTTAAATAACATAAGATCCTCAGAGCGTCCTAAAAGGCTGGACAAAACTGAAATTACTTGTCCCAGATTTTGCTGTTAAAGAAACAAAATAGGAGGAACAAAATTTATTTTGGTTTCTTTCTGATGAGAGCAATATTCACTTTTGTTGTGGTGATGGAGAAGGAATCTGTGGCAGTGTTAAGCCTGCAAGTGGAGATCTCTCCCTCGCTGTCTTAAGTTGTGCAAACTTCCCACTCCAATAAATTACTCTAAAGCATGGGACTTTCCTGAAACACCACCCAGGAGAACTGAATTTGTTTGCCTGACTCCTCAGTTGGCTGATGGGCTTGATGCTAGATAAAAGGAAAGACATGAGGAAGGCTGAGTAAAGCTGGGTGTTGTAATGGCAGCAGCAGCATAAGGTGTGGAGTCTGTGGCTGCCTGTGCTGCCCATACCCACCACCACTTGTACTTACACAGCCACAGGTCTGTACAAATACATTTCTGTGTGGGTAGCATTAACTACTTCTATAATGTGCCCCAATTCAGAAGACTGAAGTAAGAACTAACAGCTACAGAAGTTGCTTCTGATGTTGGTTGTTTTATTTTTTAAAATTTTTTTGCTTGTTATTTGATGTTTTTTATTTTTTTGTTTATTTATCTGAAGTTTACAAAAGGACACTCCCATTTTTGTATTAAGCATCTTATTCATGCATCCTTTGGTAAGAATTTTCCCAAGAGAAGATCTAAATTTGATCTTTGAAAAATGGCATATCATGTTCACTGATGCTTCTGAAACACCTAGACCAAATATCTTCTCTAATGAATACACCTAGTGAAAAATACAGGGAAAATAGCAAAGGATTAAGAATGGCATTAAAATTAAATAAAGATCCTCAGATTTAGGTTAAGGTCAAGAATAATCCTTTCAAGGGTTTATGTCATATTTGTCTGCTTTTGTTAAAATTTTAGTCATCCGAGGCAGGGATCTGATGGACGAGAGTGGACAATTTGGAATAATGTTGGAAAGGTCACCTTTCAGCAGCAGATTGTGGGCTTATCTTTCTAAATAACTATTTTAGTATTTGTGAATGTGCTTAAGAAATTGAAAGTTTAGGTTTTAAAACAGTCAGTGGAAAACAAAATTAAATACGCAGATTCTCACATATTTGAACTCAGGTCTGAAGATTTTCTCGAAATAAATCCCAAATGAAGAGCCTTGGATGGACTGAGGAGATTATACATTTGCTAGAAATTCAAGCCAACAATATGAAGGTGCTCTCAGGCTTAATAAGGCAGAACTACTGAAACAGTACCTTCAAATGTAGCAGGGTATATTTAGCAGTGCTTAATATTTTCAAGTTCATGATTTATTGGTTGAACCACAGGTGATGACATTTGTGCAGCTCAATAGCTGTTCAAATAATGGAAAGAATAGCAGCAGTTTTGTCTAGTAATATAGGGATAAATTCATTCTGGTGTTGAAGCAGCTTTAAGGTTGAGCAATAAAGGAAGAGGCACAGGAGAACCTAGAATATCTGTGAAAGAGGCAGTGATATTATAGATACAGCATTGGATTTGACTGCAATATCATGTAGAAGGATTGCCCCTGAGAACTGGCAATCTATAAAAAAGGCAACTGCAGACATAAAAATTATGTGTAGGTTGTATTACTGCAAATATATTTTAAAGCTTTCTTTCCCAAAAAGAAAGCATTTTAGAGATGGATGGGTAAAGAGCAGAGTGTTCAGCCACGATAGGAATGCCACTGGTGCTTTCTCACTGCAGAGACACATTTGGAAATGTTGCCCCCAAAGAGTATTAAATGTAAATGTAACATGTTCTCTGTTAATTTTAATTTGACAAATCAGAACTGGGTCTTTGGGCTAGGTTGTACACTTTGAAGTTTCTTTTCCTCAAACCCACATATTGAGTGCTCTCCCCCGGTCCCCTCAAAGAGGCAAAGACATTGAAGCACATGAGACTGCTCTAATTAAAATTTTGATTATTCAAAAAAAATTCTAATTAGTTAGAGAGAAGAATTGTGACAATTTTTCCCTAGCTTATCAACTGACTGTTTCATGAAGGAAGTAATGTGAATTTTAGAACTGGAACCTTGAATAACTAGACAGCAATGACAATGTAAAATCAACCATTTTAACCAGCAAGAAAACAGTAGTAACCCAGGCAGTGCACAGCTTGTACACATGTTTACTGGATTTTCTTGTACAGCCTACACAGAGTTCACACTGATTTTCTCTCTAGTACACTGCTTGCAGGTGTCTGTAGAATTTTTGAAGTTGGGATGCTTTCTCCATATGCAATTCTGGGCCAATGGTTTCGGAAGTGTAATGATTCCCTAATGCATGCACAAGGAGAAAATAAAAGACATTGTAAGTTTACTAAGTACAAACTCATGGCACTGCATATCCTATTGATCCCTGGCAGTAAAATTTAAAGCTCGGGTTTCAGGTCTATAGAAGAAAGTCTAGTGCTGTGATTCATGACAGATTTGTAACACCAATGACATTACCCTTAAGGCCAAAAATTGTTCTAAACTGCCATGAGACATAAAGATGACAGAGGCCATGACCAAAATCAATAGCAAAAACACTTTTTTGGCACAAACCAGATTTGAATTCACCTAATTTTTGTTTGTGCTCTGTTTGTTATTCTGTTCATGAATACTCTGTCTCATAACCTCTTGTATTTGCTTGTAATTTTGGGTGTCTGAGTAGCCATCTCAGGAATTACACTTTATGCTCATCCTAAAGCCCAAAGTTTCTCTGTGGAAAACTTACTGCCTCTGAGGCAGACTTGACCCTTTGCTTGAGAGTCAAATAGAGACTCACCTGGGGCATGGTGAGCATTTCACTTTATCAGCAGAATAGTTGTCCTCTTCTTGTACTCATGGAGATAATATAAGGGACTTACTGCATTTTCTTCAAAACATGGAAGGATACAAGATGTGAATCTTAAGATGCTCTAAAAGTATACTGAAATTATGCCCAATTTTATCAGAATATGTAGTTATTGCATACACTTGTGTGCTGGTTACACCTGGGGGAGGGCAGAGTCAGAGAGGTTTTTCTCTATGAAAACTTCCTCTGTGAGTGGATGGGAGCAATTGGAGGCTGGTTTGGTTATTGACAGCCTGAGGAACCAATTGGAGAAAGTTAGTTTGCTCCGTGAAAACACATTTTGAAGGAGGTAACTTGGAAAAGAGCTCTCTTTCTCTTCAGCAGCAGTGCAGGTAACAGGGCCCAGCCTGGCTCCACTGGTTTGTTATTTCACTGAATATACTATGTTTTACTGCAGAATTAGTTCTTTAAGAGTATTAAATGCTTCTCATTAGAGAAATATTTTTAAAATTCATATGGATATATGATAGAATCATAGAAATATTTGGGTTAAAAGGAACCTTAGAGACCGTTTAGTTCCAAACCCCTGCCAAGGACAGGAACATCTTTCACTAGACCAGGTTGTTCCTAGCTTCACCCAGCCTGCCCTTCAACACTTCCAGGGATGGGGCATCCACAGCTTCTCTGGGCAACCTGTGCCAGTGCCTCACCACCCCTAAAGAAAAGAATTTCTCCTCAATATCTAACCCAAGCCTGCCCTCTTTCAGTTTTAAGTCATTCACCATTATCACCATCTGCTCTTGTAAAAAGTTTCTCTCCATCTAAAGATATATTTTCATTAAGAATACTGCCCAAATTCACTGAATCAAATGACCTAGACATATTTTTTCTTTGTTACCTGCTTAAAGATAACAAGCATTTGCTTTAAAGCTGTAGCCCCAGTTTTCAAAACTGAACTTTTAAAAAGGCATTCAGTAATCCACAATCACTTAATACATGAAACTCCTAAAATACTCATGGAGTATTATACATACATACATACATACTTACAGCACAATAAAACTGGAAGAAAAAGTAATATATTGTTATTATATCATATATAGCTGTTTCTGCAGTACTCTATTTGTTTGTTTTTGAAATTAATGCATAATGTTTATTATTCCCTATGTTTATACATTGTCATGATATGCAGCTTTGTCATAGTATAGTTTTATAGTCTATGGTCCCTCAGAACAAGGAACTATATTTCAGTTACACCAAAACTGAGGAAATATCTCTTTAGGGAAACAAACCTTTCCCCAAATTTTCACAATTTAGAAAAAATATTTTCTTTTAGTTTGAATACTGAAAGCTTTCAATGGGTAAAATAACAAAATACTTCATAATAAGAGTACATTCAGAATTCAATGTATTTTTGTTGGAATCACAAATTAATGTTTTCTGAAAATTAGCATTCAACAAGGCACATAAAAATGCTTAGTTACAGCAGAATATTTTAAATCATGTTATGCACGCTATATTCATGTTAATTTCCAATTAAATTAGTACCATGTAATGAAAACCAAAGGAATTACTAAATCTTAGATATTGTTAACTAGAGTAGTCTATTGTTTTTCTGCAATAAACTTTCATTCTAATTAATATTTTCTGGACTTCAGTCATTTGAAAAAGCCTTTTTCTGTAAAGTGTTTCAGATGCCATTCTGTTTTCTTTCTTTCCTCTTCAGTCTCTTCCATGTTCACAGAATATTTCAGTGACAGCTGATCCTGTGAGATGCGAGGCTATTTTATAATTGAATACAACAAGTTCTATGTTATAATCCTAGAAAAGCAGATTTTCTGCAGAGAGGTTGCTTTAGTAATGATGAACTTGAGGCAACAGGAAATGAGAATGTACAGAAAATCAGAATAGCACATAGATGCTGGACTAAAAAAGAATTTAAGCTCTGCAAGTGGGAGTAGATGAAAGGTGACTTTTAAAGAAATTAAATAGGTTAAATAGGTTTCCTTCAGCAGTGCTGTTTGCTTGCTATCTGTGCTCACTTTAATTGTTATACTTTAAGAAAGAATGATCTTTTCATACTACGTGTTACAGCTACAAAATGACATTGTTACTTTGTTAGCTTTAATTTCATCTGACACAAGAATATTTAACACTGGAATCAGCTGCCTCTATTTCATAAAAGCTGTTCAATGCCATATTAGAAGTTAATACTCTATGCAATTGCTGATATTCCTTCTACTGCATCACTTTTCACTTAATGTCATGAGACATAGTTCTCAGTAAGAGCTAAAAGCAGTCACCAGAAGAAATAAGCTGACATAACCTTTGACATAGTACAACCTCAAAAAAGGTAGGTAAATAGCAGCGGGATGGTAATCATCCTTGGCTACTTAAACCAGGCAGAAAAATAATGCTTGACTAGATAGGTCTCCAAACCCAATTCAGGATGACTTCAGGAAAGCAAAGGTCTCTTACCCTAATAGACAATTTGTGGTTAGAATTTCCCTGTGAACCGACTGTATTGCCTATCAAGCATCTTTTTCTTCCTCTCTAGCTTGGAGAGATTCTACAAAAGACAAGACACACTATTTAAAGCTGGCGCTTTTTTTTTTTTTTTCAGCCTTGCTGTTTATTATTCCTTAATCAGCCTAGTTAACAGGAGGCCAGCAGGTTGGCCCAAGCCCAGGGGATGCTCTCTCCTTCAGCCTACCACTGGATCCTTGGGATGGAGCCAGGAGGCTGTGACTGCTTCTGGGGATGGGAACCAGCTGCTGCCTGAAGGGCAGTGACAGGAGGGCAGTGGGGCAGTGAGAACACTCTGGTGACCAGGCTGCAGCCCTGCACCTCTTGGGGCTGGGCCATTCTGCCTGCACTGAGCAGGAGCACTGCTCTGAAACTTCCCAGCTGTAAAGATACCATTCCTGCTGCTCTGAAGAAAACAGTTTTCTCCTGAGGCATGTCAGGTCTTTACTGGTTTTTTTGCCTATGCTCTGTAGAGATGCTGCATCATCATCTCTTTTATTCAAAAGTGATAGCTGTCCTGTAGACAAGGAAGAGCTCTGCTCACCTGGATGGAAATCCGAGCATGAGTGAAGAGGCTCTTGATCATTTCCAAGGATTGCAAAACTTTTTGATTTTGCAATTGCAAATAGTTCTAAATTTATATTGCACACATTATAAAATTAAACAGTTACTCATAATGATGAAGCAGGAAAAGATCAAGGAAGTGAAAACTCACTTTCACTTCAACAAAGATCCTCATTCCAGGAATATTACTTTCCGTGAAAAATGGGGGAAAGAGAGAACATAAGGAGGAGGTGCTGAATATCTTAGCATCCGTGTAACCATTGCCAATGTAAATTTGAGCACAAGCTTCATCTCTTTGTTACAGGGGAGAAATGGAGCCAAGGGGTAACATTTCCCAATAAAATCTTGCCTAAACACTCACAGAATCAGGATGTTAAAAACCAAACAAATTCTTAATGTATTTACAAAAGGTGGATCCTTCCAGTGCCTCCTGGCTAGAAGAACATCACAACTGGGAGAACATGCAGAGACTGTGCAGGAAGCGGGATCTGACTTCTGTTTATCATGCGAGAGAGGAGGTACCACAGCACGTTCTCTGGCATGGATGTAGGAGCATCTTCTCAGCAGATCCATTCCACTGTCCAGCTGAAAGTGCCCTGCTGTTCATTTTCTTCCTCCTCCCTCTCCTTCTCAGCACTACTGGAAGTTCCCCCTGGCTGCTGCTGTCAGAGCCAGTGCTGCTCTGCCTGGGCAGCCAGCAGAGCCCAAAGAGCACGGGGAGGATTTTGGCAGAGAGGAGCATGCTTCCCTGGCTGAGTCTTGGTGACACCTCTGCTGCATCTCCTCCAGGACCCAAGCCATCCCCTGGGTTTGCTGCTCCTCATGCTATGCAAGAGCTTTTGTATAAGGTCTCCCACCCCCAGTACTCATGGCAGGATGCTCAGGACCATCAGGATTTGGGTGATGCTCCCAGACATGGCCTGGAGGAGGAGGAGGGAAGGGGCTCAGCTGGGCTGAGTGGCAGGGAGAAGGCAGCTGGGACAGTAGGGGCAGGAGACACAGGGATCTGGGAATGTGTGTGAGAGCGGAGTGGGAGCCCAGAGGTATCAGGGCCAAGGCTGGTGAGTACTGTAGGGATGGGACCATATCCCCACAGCCCCTTGGACACTGGCCATGGCTGGCAGCTCCAGGCACCTTCCCATCCAGCTGAGGGCAACACCTGCCCTGCCCAGGGTACTGCCTGGAGCCCCTAACCCCCTCTTCAGCCTTAGAAACACGTTCTGGCCTGGCCCTGGCTCAGCCCAGCCTTTGCCCCTGCCTGCCCCTGGCCCGAGCCAGCGCTGCTGGATGGGACACGGGGGGACACAGCTCCGTGACTTGGTCTGTGTGATGTCTTTGGCATCAGAGCCACGTGCTGACACCCCACCTGGACAGCTATGGCCAGCACTGAATAATGCTTTGAACTTAGCCTTCTTTTCAGAAATCCTAGAACAATCCTGTTCCCCTCAGTAGATGGGTTCAGTTTTAACTTTTTAAAAAATTATTCTGTAGTAGACTAAATTTTAGAGTAGCTGCAGTTACTTTTACTCTTTTCATTTTTTCTTTTTTTCTTGTTTTGTTGTTCGGACACTGTGACTTTGTGAATATTCCATACACATATTAATGAAAAGGGATGTTCATTTCTTTTCCTGTATCATTATTGTCCTTTGTGAACCCTCCTTACATATATGTACAGCTAGCTGCTATCTCCTACTTATTTATGGTAATGGGAAGGGCAAAGAGGCTGTGAGTCTTAGGTCTTTTCATAACCATCAGGCTGAAAATCCAAACAACAGATTCATTTAGAAAGAGAATTTAATCTCTCTTGTTTCTGGCATGAAACATTTTCATAAGTGGACCAAAAGTGCTTTGCAAACGAATGTCTAATTTTTCGTCCAATGTCATTCCTTGGTCCTCTTCAATAAAGAAATTTCAAAATTTTAATCCTAAGTATTTAAGATTATTTTATGTAGCATGCATAGATCAGCAATTTCTGTGCTGTTGTACAATATATAACATTTATCTGTGATAAAATATAACAATATAGTAAAATCAGGGGAAAATATTCATGTCACATTGATGTAGCTCACACTTAGCCAAAGCAAATGTAATTCAAAAAAGAATAATGTGCTTAGTTTCAGTAATACCTACCTTGCTATTTGTCAATTTTCATTACTTTTTGCAAATCCTACTAATTTAATGCCATTTGAAATTTCACTAAGGTGAAGTTAAATCTTTCTAGTGCTTTACTTTTACCTTCTAGTTTTCCCCTGGGAGAACAATTAAACTGTAAAACAAAATGGGTAACTACATTTTAAACTAAGATTTCTCCTGAGGAATTCTGACATTTGTCTGAAGGAAAGAGCCTTTGGTAAAATGTTTGATTTACTCCTTGTAATCAGTTGCAGTTTCAAAACACTTGCAGAAAAAAAAGGGATTTAGGATTGTTATTAATGTTACACTAAGGAGAAATTTGATTCCCTAAAATTACTATCTGTGCTGTATAATGACAATGGCTTGAAAGAGAAATGACAGTGCCCTGCTAAAAACCCAGAGCCCTTGGATGGCAGAGGACAGGGCCATTTGGGGGGTAAGCAGGTTCTCACACAGCAGAGTTATGCAATCCTATGTGGGTGTTTATGTGAAAGAGATCACCACTGAGCTTGGACACTCTCAATAGTGCTCACACCCTTCAGTAGTAAAGGAGGTGGAAAGAAAATTGGTCAGAAAATAATGGAATAACTGGAGTGGACTCAGATTTTCCCTGATCTTTCTCGATGTGTTCTTCTGTATAGACAACCAGGGTGGCATGCAACAAAATTGGTGATGTGAATTTCCATCTCTACTAAATGCAGGAACTAAAGATACACCTAAATTCCTGGTGAATACATTGAGTAGCAGCACCATGGGATGGACATAAGCATAGATATTCCTACACTGACAGTAGAAAATATACAATTTTTCAGCCTATTTCTATCTTTCTTGACATGCTGACTAGGGCTGGTCTGATGTCAATCAGGTGCTTCAGTGGGTATCTGTAAGCATGCACGCATATTCACATTTTCCAGCAAAATTACTGTTAGGAAGTGATTAAGAAACTAATTGGGTTGTTACCCAGGAGGAAAAGCCTATGATGCTTATCACCAGATATTAATTTTCATCACAAGCTGTTAGCTTTGCCTGTAGTTCCCAGTTACAGTTGGTCTAGCAAATATAACTCAGCCATCAGTCATGACTAATAAAGTTATATTCCCCACCCCAAATTCCTGTTGGAACTCTTGTAGACTGAAAGAAATAGTTAATCACATACTTTAGAGGTATATTTTTAATACACCACTGTAAAAGGTCTTTTGATGACTATCTTTTGGATGTCATCTTCATGCTTTCTTAGAACTGAAACACCATTTTAGACATCCTGTAGGAGAATCACACCCTGAATCCACAGCAGAGGTTCACAGCTGCAGGTGTGCTAGATATTACTGAGTCTATGTTTCAGATGATAAAATTTGGTCACCTGCACAGATACCTTCCTAAATATTTAAAATTCATGTCTTTAAACATGCAGACGTCTTTGAGCAAAATGATTTCTGGTACTGGAGAAGCTTGATCTCTTATTCAGAAAGCATCTGAGAAATCTTTGCTTTCATCCTGAAGTGGAAAAGTCTTATTTTATGTCCATATGTTATATTGATTTGTTTTAATAGAAATCCCAGGACAGTCAGTATTTCCTCAATTTATTTTCCTTGCTAGGCATTTGATTACTTTTTGGTAGCTTAAGAAGGCTTTGTCAGCTATGACTCAATGTCTTTCAAGCAAGAATTTTTCTGTGGGGTTGTTATATTCTAAATTTTCCCCTCTTAGCTTCTCAGGTTCATAAAGCTGTTTATGTAGGCTGATGGTTTTTAAGATTTTCCACAAAAATGCTGCCTTGTCCAATTCACTTTCTGCTGCACGAGGAGCATGGGAAGTTGTACAGATATTGGCCATGCTAGGGTGAGTTTTTGACTGTCTCCTGGACTTTCCTCTTATTGTGCAGGCAGCTGGGTAGCTTAATATATATTTTTAACAGAAAAGTGGTCCCTGGTCTTTCAAACAGCTGATGTTAAGTATTGCCAACAGCACTGTACAGAAGGAATGTAATTCATTTCCTATGCAGTAAGGTGAATATCAAGAAAAAAGAAGTCATTTGTATCAACAGGGAAAAAAATACTTGGTATTTGCTGCAACATCATGCTGATCTGAAAGAGGATGCTTTTTTTATACTCATTATTTGAATATTATATTAAAAGGATTAATTTGGTGGGGAATTATTAACTGCTTTGCCTGCACACAAGGTTTTTTTTCTTTCTAAAATTACGCTGTGGCAAACAGTACTAAAATAATTGGATAGCTGACAATGTCATCTGTTGCAATAAGTTTAAATAGTAAGTATTCAATCTAATTTCATACTGGGCATCAGATCAAGAAAGTTTCTCCAGTATCCCACTGATTTGCACTGAGTGAAATCTGAAAATATAAATATATTACAACAGAATAGCAATATGTGAATGTATATTTACATATGTATTTATTTTATCTTGATGGCATGGTATCAATCAAATTGGACATGCTAATTAAGGAATTATACATTAGCAAAATTAAGCTGGATGTTACACCTTTTCTGATTATCCTAGTTAGAGTTCATCTAAAAACCTGCTGTATCTACTGTTGAGGTACTGTAACAAAACTGTCATTCCTGCTTGATTGCTAAGAATTTAAATATTTCTTATGACACTTTATTTGTGGGGGAAAGCTGGGAAGGAGGAGAGAAATTGTTCCAAAGTAATAACTTGGTTTCTGATTTTTCTAGAAAACAGGTTTTTAACCAAAGCTATGGATAAACCTTTCAATATACACGACAACACATTTTGCAGAAGCTGACTTTTGATTCCTCAGTGTTAGAGGAATTATACCGTTCTTATATAAATCAGAATGTATAAATCCAAATGCCACAAACTGATGTTGGTGTATATCTATGAGGTTGTCATGACTCTGTTTGCAGAGTCACACCATAAAATTCACTTTTTAGTGGGGGTGTTACATTTATGCCCATGACGTACAGCTTATTATACATTTAACTTCTTTGCATTATAAGAGATTTTCCTAGAATATCCATCCTTTTTCGAGTTAGTTGGTGTTTGCTGTGCTATAATACATCAAGTAATTCATCCTTGCTTTTAAACAAGAAATGGATTTTGTGGATCCCACTGGTCTTCCTATCCACATCATGAAATGATTTCTAAAGAAAGGAAAATATCTGTAAATATCACATAACCTTCTGTTCTTTGCCCTATTTGGCCCCTAGCACCACTTCGTTTTATTCTGATTAAGCATTATCTGAATCCATAAGCCAACGGATTCCCACATGGTAATCATGGTTCATTTTACCCTTACATTTTACCCTTACCTTAAGGGACAAGCAGAGAAGCTTCTGGCAGAGTGAGCAATTGCTGCATCCCCTTCTGTGTAAGCTGGAGTGCACAGTGCCAGAGACAGACACAGAGGGGTAGCAGGAAAGCCTGGCCTGTCCCTGAAGCTGGAAAAGGCAGGCTGAGGGGGCAGAAACTAAAGCACTTTTGCTGATGGTAAAATATTTCATTAATGCAGATACTATTCTTGACAGAAAAAAATATGGGATGCTCAGACATGAATTCTCTGGCTGGTGTAGTTCTTCTATCCCTTAAGAAGCCCTCTTTCCTGTAATCTGTGGATTTTCTTCTTTCCATGCATTTTCAATTACTGAAGATTAGTTATTCTTTGGGAAGAGTGCTGATAGCATGCATGAATACCCAGCTGTAAGAATCCTTACAGTGGTCCAAGAATACCTCCTCATCTCTTTAAAGTCACTGACCAAAAGAGGGTTGGAAAAAAAATTCTGAATTTATTCTATGTATTTTATGTTAAGTATTCTGGTGTTATTGATTGTGGTCAGTATGCTTCAATTGAATGTTTTCTACACAGTGCATAGCTTTTTTCAGGTTCAATTACAGTGAGAAATGTATAGTTCAAATACTTCATGGCTTGGTGAAAAGAATAATTGAATCATAGTATGCCCTGAGTTTAAAGGAACCCACAAGGATTGTTGAAGTTCGAATCCTGGCCCTGCACAAGAACACCCCAAGAGTCACCCCATGTGCCTGAGAAAGTTGTCCAAACACTTCTTGAGCTCTGTCAGGCTTGGTGCTGTGACCACGTCCCTGGTAAGCCTGTTCTGCTGCCCAACCACCCTCTGGGTGAAGAACCTTTTCCTGATATCTAACCTAAACCTTGCTAGACAAACACAGTTTAATGCCTTTCTGTCTCATCCTGTCATTTGTCACTGGTCACCCCAGAGAAGAGATGGGTGCCTATTCCTTTTCTTCCTCTCATGAGGAAATTGTAACTGCAATGAGTTGTCCTCTCAGTCTCCTCCAGGCTGAAGTGGCTAAGCAGCCTCAGCCATTCTTCGCATGGCTTTCCCTAAAGACCCTTCACCATCATTTTATTTTTGTTTGACAGACTTTGCTGGCAATGATGACTGCATTGTCTAGCAGTATTTTTTCAATAACTTCAAGAATAATCTTCTTTATAATAAATTTGCCCATAATTTTACCATTCAAGAAAGGGTACTGCATAGCAAACAACTCCAAAAGCAAGGTGCTACAGTCAGTAAATTGCTATTCAAACTAAGTTTGAAAAACCAAAATACTCTCCATTCAAATATTTTGGGTATATGATGTATATGTATAACTGAGCATATCCCATATGATGGAAGAACAAGTGTCCTTCTCAGCCAGACCTGTTGGATAAAAGTGTTGGGAATGCAGAGCAGAGACTCCCTGGCTGACACAACTGATGCACACTCTGGTACAACTTCATGTCACAATGAAGTATGTCACAAGACCTGAACACTAAAGTGTTACACTGCCCCAAAAAGAGACACAGCAGAATCTTATCTTTTACAATTAAACAAACAATTAATCTGATGTAATGCACAGCCACATAGGACAAAAGGCGTTTAAAATATTTGCTTGCTAATAATCCTGTATATAACACCCTTATCCTACCTTTTCCTTGAAAAATTGCTACTGACACTGTTTCTGAAGGGTTGGATTAGGAGTTTTTATAGAATTCAATATAGAAATTCATTTCCTCTATATATAGAGGAAAAAAGTATTTTTTCCCTTAAATGTATTTTAATACTTTAATATTTAAAATACTTTAAAACATTTGCATAAATCGACTGCATTTTAGGCACTTAAATAACTTATGGTGTAGCTATACTAATTCAGTTAAAGTTTTTTAGACCCCTTCTCATTAAAATAGACTGCCTGCTGAGTTCTCTGAAAAATACCCTAATCAAGATGTTCACACAAACTCTGGAGAGAAAAGTTCATTTCCAATATAGGATGTACTGTTATAAGGTTAAACGCTTTACACTTTTTCCATATAACTGGAAAAAACTATGAAGAAGTTCATTTTGTGTTCACATAGATAAGTGTTGCTAGCTTCCTTCTCACCTACCTCCCCCCAACAGTAAGACAGATAATACTTTTAACTGGAATAATGGACACACAATCTTGTCTTGAGGGCTTTTAACAGAACCTGCAAACTTTGGTGTAAGTATAGTTTCATATTTTCCTTTTTCTTTATGAAGGGAGAAATATAATAACACATTTTCCTTTCAGTCTTACTGCCAGCAATTTCTATCTGAAGTAACCCCATTAAAGACTCTGGAGTTACATTAAGTTGTATAAGAAATAAGATCAGAAGCTGTGCTGCTCTTTACAAACTGTATGAATCAGAAATGAAGTCTGTGGAATCAAGGGAAAAAGATTCCTAGGGCCTGTGTTCATACTTACGGAAAAGCTTTCCAAAAGCAATTGATCAACTTAAAGGCTGGACAATAAGCCTTGTGGCTAAGAATCACAGGACTTGATTGCCTGCAGGTCACAACAAAGCTTTTTGAAGAAGTTCCATGTAAAAAAATCAACCTATGGATCCTGCTGCCACAAGAGTGATTTAAGAGGCTCAGACCCAACTTATACAGCCATTATTATTGTTATAGCTTAAGTATTTGGCTGTTTTTCCCTACTGCCATTGCTCAAGGTTCTGTATTCTCCACAGACATCTTCCTTCACTTCAAGGTATGTGAGATTTTCATTGATGGGAGAGAAGCAGCTGCAGGTCTGTCTGTGTGCACATACCTTGCATCACACTGCAGGATCTGGTACTTCACCACTGAAGCTGAAGAGTCACATTTCTTCCTGTCATTCCTGCTCCTGAGCCAGGTTTCCTGCTATGACACAAAGAAGCAGAGTAGCAACCCATGTATTTCTATTGCCTTTCTTGCTTACTCTACAATTTTCGCTATTTTACTTCAAATATTTCCTGTAAATCATTTCAGTTACCCCTTAAACCTATATTCCATTCTTTGCCTCGCCAAGCTAATCTAATCTACTGACAAACTGCTCTCATTTAGAAAATGCCAAACAATCTCTCCCAAGAATCTATTGCTCTCCCATCTCTTTTTCTACTATTTCATATGCCTAATTAGAAAGACTTCCCTCTAAGTGGGAAGGTGTCAGCTTTTTTCAAGTACTTATTAATGTCCTGCTTTAGTGAGCTGATATGAAAAAGTATGTATGATGAAAATTAGCAGTGAATAGAAAGATTTAAGAATTGTGTTGCATTTCTTCTTCACTTTATTTTGGCAGACTGAAAATCATCTTCTGAAGACCATTCTCTGTTGTGTGGAAAGCATGAAGAACTGCAAAGCTGAAAGAAATAAGAAACAGTCACTGGGCATGTTTTAATGTACAATATCAAATGCAACACTTTCTTTAATAAAATCCAGAAATCGGCATAGCAATTGTACTGTGTGGTACATGATAGCATGCAGTCCTCTAGGTAGCAGGCATGCACAACTCCAGCTCCTTGCTGTGTATGGCCACTTGTCCTTTAGACTGCAGCAAAATGTTGGCCTCTTCTAAATGGTTTTTGACGCAATTCTTTTGCAATACTGTGTCACAGCTCTGTAGGATTTCTACGTGTTCTGAGGAAAATTGAGTATTTGCATGTTATTAAAGCAAATAGGTAGTAGGGGAATAAGATAAGAGTAAACATGCAGAGTTATATAAATTTATCAGCTTCTCAGTTTCATAATATCAGGGACCCTACTGCCACAACAAGCTGATGCTAAAATGCTGCTGGAGCTGCCTATTAAGTTTCAGGAGTTACAAATAATATATTTTCTTACTTTTAAAAAATTTATATATTTTATTATAGTTGGTCTGAGTGGATGGATGGAGAAAGAATTTTGTTTTCTGTGAATTGCCCACATTCAGTCTGTCTATCCCAGTACCACAGGCATAAATAACTTTATAGACTTGGTACTACGACTCTATTTAAAATTAAATATTAAAATATTGTAAAGATACAGAAGTCACAAAATAAATAAATTAAATTTCTTCTTTGAAATGAGGGAATGTGTGATTGAACTTATTCATAAGTATCCTGAACTGCACACTGACAATGTATGGGTAAGAGAGCTAATATTTTGAGCACACATGTAATTAAAGCAATAGGAACTGCAGAATATGAAAATGGAATGACCTTACTGTTTAAAAGTCAACTATAGTCTGTCTATATCAGAGAGGCCAGGAATGGACCTCCTGAGCCATGGACTCTGGTTCTCTGACATCATAGCAGCACATGTAAAAGAAACTTGATACCAATCTTATGAGGACAGGGTGTAAAATAAATGATGTTTTTAATGAACCTTAGTACTATCTTTGTATGTAAAATACCTTATCTCTCAATTGGAAGATATGACATCATGGTGCATATTGTTTGGCATCAGATTTTTCAAGCTATGATCTTGGTCAGAGGGAGAAGTTCCATCTGCCAAATATCCCCTATCTTGGTTATCAAGACAGGGTAAGTTTAGACACCATCCTGATGTCTGTGTCCATCAAACAGACCTCAGAGACAGTTTAGGAGGAAGGGAGCATACGAATCACCAGAGTACAGCTTCAGTCAAGATTTAAATGATGTGCTTTCACAGCTTACCTGGCCTGGCAGAAGGAAGGGTTTCTACCTTACACAGGTGGGGAAGCTCTGAAGCAATCCAAAGAACACACAGCACAGAAAGCGGTTCGTCTTCCAATCATTCATTAGATTTGCATTGTCAATGACCCACTAATTTTATATAGAATAAACTTATAAATTTCCTGGTCTCACGATTTTAACAAGATACTTATTAACTGCTGAAAAAGAAGCTGAAATTTATTTTAGGCAAGGCTCAAAAGTATACAAAAATTTATAAGCATTTCCAAAGTTGTGATTAATATCATTCTAGCTATGAAACATTAAGATATTTAAAGACTTAAGAAGAAAGTCTACACTATTTAGAGATACCCTAATTTAAAATTCTTGATAGGCTCCTAAAATATAAGAGATCCTGCACTGCTGAACTTCCAACCTTTCATAAAAAGAGAATTATACACCAATGTGGAGTCTAGAGCAGGGCTAGCAAAGGCTGAAAGTGAGTACAGAAATAATGGCAGAAAATTAATTCAATTAATACTATTTTACAAAATATGATTATTATTTTGACAAAGTCATAAATAAGATGACCTGATTTGAAATTGACTATGGCTAGATGATAACTAGAACTATAGCATATCCCATGCAATAATTATGCATGCCAGATGTGCAATTCAGATGCACATAAGTGATATTCAAAATGAAAGTGTCTTTGAAGTATGTGGAAAAGTTTGTCTTGGATTTAAAATTCCTCCTGGACATGCCATCCTCTGAGGAGCAAATACTCTGCTGTTGCCTTTCCACATTAGGCTGATATGAAGAACTGTGATGTGCAGCACTCACATTTAGGTTCATGTCATTGCCTGTGTTGTGACAGGCTGGCAATAATTTTCATAACCACATAACAGGCAACAGGGGTAATTTTTTGATAACATGATAATAATTACATAACCCTTCAAGTGCTGTTGTGCAGAATGCAAAGACAAGCCCCTGGCTGGGCACAAGCCTTGTCTCATTTTTGACTGGCACATTGTCATGAGTCATGGGTGACAGCACAATGAAGAAATAGAAAAGAGTGAGAGTGTGAACTAAGTTTTATTCTGAATAGACTCAAGGGAGTAGGTTATACAGTTTAAATATGGGAACTCACAGATATATTTTTTCCACAGGTGTGCTTAAATATTTGCATAGCAGCTTCATCCAGATGCAGCCAGCTTTGTACTGCTTGATTAGAATAGACTCAAGCATATTAAACAAGTGAGTGTCTTGCCTGCACGTGTTTTGCTCTGGGTACTGCTGAATGCTATGCTACTGTTGGGAACATTTCAATTCTGAAGAGTTTGTGTGTGTCCAAAGCATGCAAAGGAAGAGAGAGACACAGATATCACTGAGTTTTAGCATGAGTTGAAAGTACAGAGTTAGAAGTACATCCCTGTGTGAGCTCATGCATTCTTTGGTGATGTCAGAAATATACACACCAATTTGTAGTGCTGGTGAGAAGACCAACATTCCTATTTGTACAGCTCACTTAGTTGCTTACGTGTGTGTTTTTTTCTAAATGACGGATCACATATTTCTGAATTTAGCTTCTCACTGCTGATTAGAATTTGGTGTTGTCTCCAACTATAATTTGATTAGAACTTTAGTATTTTACAAAGGAAAACAGGCTCATTATGAAATCAGTAATTAAGAACTCATCCAAATAAATGAAAGAAAAAAATTGATCCTTCTTTTACCAATCTTATAAACCAATAAAGAAAAAATGTTCTTTCTTTCTGAGTAGTTTTGTGGTATGAAATTGTCAGTGTCTGGATTTTGACTAAATTTGTATTTGAATAGTTTGTGAAAAACCACCCAACCTCCTCCAAAATAACAAACTTTAACTTGCAGTTCATAAGACTGTATTTTTGAGCTTGAATATCAGCATTCCTACAGTTTAGAAAACTATGAAATTGCAAAAAAGTTATGTTATAGATTTCTCACATTTAAAGCACACCTGCTTGTTTGTCTTCTCTTCAAATTGATGAAAGTATTTGTTGGTTTGCTATGGGACAGTAAGGCACTAAGAAGCAAAGACAGAAAATGAAATTTTATTCTTTGTTCAGCAGTATGAATCATAAATATGATCTATATTTTTCAGGTGGCAGTATCCATTGACAAATTATTACATTTTGTGTTTATTTTCTTCTCAGCTAATTCACAGGTTACAAAATTTATCAGTGTTTATGTCTAGACTTATGAATCCTCATGGACAATCCCACTTCATTTTCATCTACCACTCTAAATAATTGGTAGGAGCAATATTGTGATGTTAGAACTTTTTGGGACTCACAACTGCAGCCAAAAATTTCCCTGGAAACTACAGGCCTGTCAGTTTCACTTTGGTGCTTGGTAAAATCATGGAAAATATTATTCTGGGAGGTGGTGAAAAACACCAAGAGGAAAATGCAGTGTCAGTCACAGCCAGCAGAGCTTCATGAAAGGAAAGTCCTGCTTGCCCAGCTTGATTTCTTTCTACAACAGGGTCACCCACCTAGGAGATCTAGGAAGGCCAGCAGGTGTGATCTTTTTGGACTTCTTTAGCAAAGCTTTGGGTACTGTTTGTCACAGGATCCTTCTGGACAGACCGTGTTGTGTGAGGGGTGAGTGCCTGGCTCGTGGGTCAGGCACAGAGTGGCAGTGGATGACATCAGGCTGGTGTCTGGTCACTCGTGGGGCTCTGCAGAGCTCCATCCTTGCCCTTGTGCTCTTCAACATCCTCATAAATGACTTGGACACAAAGGAATACTAAGTTTGCCAACAACACTAAATTGGGAGGAGCTGTTGGCTCCCTCGAGAGAGACCCTGCAGGGAGACCTTGACAATTTAGAGATAGGCAAGCACCAACCATGTAAAATTTAGCAAGGGCAAGCCACATGAGCACAGACACATTTAGTGCTGTATTGAGGAACTTTAGTTCTTAAAGGCCTATCTTTTTACTACTTCAAAAATATTTTCTTATCTGCATTTCTGTGTCTTTAATGATTGTAATATTTCTGAAATCTTTAGACTGTCATATCCTTGAAAATTCAGCATCTAAATTTTCTCAGAATATAACTCATCCTTCTGTGCTTATATTGTGACCTTTGCAGATCTTCTCCTTTAGCTCTTAAATGCTTGAGGCTCTTTCTGGAGAAATTGAAGCTTCTGAGGAAGCACAGGTTTCCAGATCAATAACATCTTTTATTCTACTGAATCAAGGAAATGTAGTAAAGCTCTGGGGATGCCATGCTATCTGGATCACAACTAAATATCGTATTGGTATAGACCAATGAAGGGACTCTGTCAGGTTTTGTGCTGCTCTACAACTAGGAATGTTTAGTAGGAGCTACTATGAACTTTGTGTGTAGTCTATAAAACTCGAACACAAATGTTTATCATGACATTTTCTTTGAGAAAAAACACTTAGTAGTTCAGTGAAGTCTGAATTCCTGTATTAGAGAAAAAATTTCTAATTGAAGACCAGGAAATCTGATATTGGGCAGAAACTTAGTCAATGAATCTGAATAAATTAAAAAAACTTAATTAAAATAAAAGGATTTATGTGAAGTGCCATACTTTTATGTCAGTATGCACCCATTTTTCATTTGGACAAAATTATATTCTGAGTACATGGAAGGAATTCAGAGATGGAGTTTCCTCATCTGGACAAAAGATTTTGAAAATGGGATATGAAAGGAAACTTAATGACCAGTGTAAAGTAAATATTTCCGAAACTGGCCTCTTGACAGTAATTGGTTATTTGGAAAGTTAAAAAAATCCAAACAAAAAGGCAAGAAAATATTTGCAGTGATTATAAACTAACATGAGAAAATAGATGTCTTATGTGATATAATTTGCTGTTGAAATCAAAAGTTTTCGCTTTTATTGAATTTATTGTATTAATACAAAATACGAGATCTGCTTTTTTTTAGTCTTCCCTGCCATCCATTCTTCTTTTCTATATATCTTCATTTCATTTTATAGTGATGCTGAAGGGTCTGGAAGGAAAGCTGTACGAGGAGCTGTTGACATCTCCTGGTCTGTTCACCCTGGAGGAGACTGAGGGGAGACCTCACTGCAGTCACAACTTCCTCCTGAGGGGAACAGGAGGGACAGACACTGATGTCTGCTCTCTGGTGACAGTGACAGGACCTGAGGGAATGGCCTGAAGTGTGTCAGGGCAGGTTTAGGTTGGATATCAGGAAAAGGTTCTTCACCCAGAAGGTGTTTGGGCACTGGAAGAGCTCCCCAGCAGGGCAGTGGTCACAGCACCAAGCCTGACAGAGTTCAAGAAACATTTGGACAGTGCTCTCAGACACACAGTGAAATTCTTGGGGATCATGTGCAGGGCCCGGACTTGAACTTCAACAATCCTTGTGGCTCTCTTCCAACTCAGAATATTCTGAGATTGTATGATTCCAGATGGTGTGATTATTAAATTCAATGACTACTTGTCTTTCCTCCAATAAACCATTGGCATGCTGGACTCACTGCTGTAAAATCTAATGTGCATTGTCATGATTTCTCAGTCCAATAGAATTTTCTATTTTGAAAAGGAGATTTTATTTTGACTGCAATATTAGGCTACTGTTTTATGTGGAAAAGACTAGGCTCAAGGAGTCAAATTATTCGTAGACTCATTTCTTCAGAACAGGGATATACCTTTTCATTGGCATATTAATAAAATTCAGTGCATGTAGCTGACTATCAGAGAAGCAGCTGATTATCACCACCATTGCTGGCAGATTGTTCAGCTTTACAGCATGAAAATACAAATTCTTCACCCTCAGGAGTAGATAGGAGGGCATTTGATAAAAGTGGATGCCTGTAAAACAGTTATACTGAAAGTTATCCAAAACTGCACTTTTAGAAAAGAGAAACTGCAAGAATTAACATTAATATATAGATTCTGCTATGTCCATCAATAACATTGAGATAATATATTAGACTGATCTGCATTTATTCATTATTCATTCCCTACTTTAAGATCACTGTGGACTCACCATACTTTAAACAAATAAGTTAACCAACAGAATGTTGAAACCAAATTTCAACTTCATATAGAAATGAAATTCAGAAAGAACCAAATCAAAGAAATGTAACTAACTTGTTTAAACATTTTTTCTCCATTTTGGAGCAGACTGGTGGCATTTATAAAATTTATGCATCATAAACTTTGTAATGCTTGGGAGTCAGAAGTAAGGGTCTGGTTCCTAAAACTTTAGATGAATTTTATGGCTATCCAGCTATAAAGATGTTTCATTCTTTGAAAGCCAAGACTGATTTCTGGAACCTTGATCCAGTCATGACTCCTCCTATCTGCACTGTTTTGAAAAAATCTGTATTTAGAAATAGATTTTTGCAAATGTTTATAACTTCACATATGAACTTACTGTGCAAATATAGCCTGGATGGCAAAGGTCTCTACAATTGAGCAAGTCAATTGATAACAGAACAAAATGTCTCAAGTACAGACAGTAAAGAAAATTACTTTCAGCAAATGAGGTGTTACAGTTTATGACTGTTTGTTTACTACATTTGGGGACTTGGAAACAGATTAACAGTGGGTTTGGAGTGCATATCTGTGTTCTGCTACCATTTAAGTACAGCATACAGCTTCTCCTAGGTCTTCAAATTTATACTTTAGGATCCTGTTTCTGGCAGTGCCACACTTGCAGTGAAGCCACTTGGTGGCTATATTACCAGAGCAGTTCTACATAGAAATCTGATGGTTCAGTTGTACATAGATTTATATATTTTTTTATTAATATCTTCTGATAAGATTTATGAAACATAGTTCTCCCTAACTAAGAATTCAAGAAGCCAAACTTCTATTTTTCCTAATCAATTTCTGCACTCTGCAAAGGAGCTAATTGAACTTTTGCCAGTTCCCCCTCTGTGAGATTGTGTTGCCTGCATATATTACTGTAACAACTGATTGCCATGGGAATGAATACCATGTCAAGTACTAGTATCAATAGTATCTGTATAGGAAATAATCAATGATTTTAAATACAGTATTTTCTACATAATAATAGTTCGTTTTGCATAATAAAAGATATGAAAAGCAAACACTAATTATCTTATTTACAAGCATAAGACTATTAAAATACAGAAGATTAAGAATATCTCCTTAGTTTTCTATTTATTTTCATTGAATACAAGACATTGGAAGAAAAGAAGTAAACAAGGTACAGCAGCTAAAAGCAATAAGGACGTACGGCATTCAACCGTTCTAAATATTCCCAGTTAATAACCCATGCAGGTACATTTACTCAGCCTTCTACTGATGAATACCAAGAAGAAAAAAAGCAGAAAGTCTGGAAAATTACTTTGGTTATGAGTGCTGTTTATTCACTTTTGAGGTTTATTTCTCATCTATCATAAAAAAGATTCTCATCTATCACATAAAAGATTAACATCCTGATATTCATGTTGTTGCTCCTTGCTTGCACTGGGGCTGCTACTTAGGGACAGGCTTCCTCTGGTTTTCTTTGATTTGTATCTGGAACATTGTAAGTGCAGCCAATTTAAAACACCTTCCTTTAGCAATGGCTTGACATTTTCCAGCAACTCGTTATAAAAGCTTTATTAATCCCTTCTTTTCCCCTTTCCTTTCTTGACTTATATTCTGTGTTGCAGATGATTGTGTGTGACTTATGTTTCCCAGATACTAGACTGAAGTTGAAAAATTTATTTTCTAAGCTGATAAAAATCTTTTAAAAAGAAATAAAAATATTCAAAATTATATTTTTGTTTTCAGGATCTCCTCAGTATCTAATCCTGTTCCACATACTCTAGGTATAAGATTGATATTATAAACAAATATTGGAATTAGAATATGGAGTGAGGTAAAATAAAATTGGAAAAAAATAATATCCATATTTTCTTTGCTATCTTTTAAGACTATTGTCATTGAGTAATATGTGCAGTTCATCTTTGCTGTCAGTTATCATCCTATGGATAAGTAGTGCACGTGCTGTGTTTTCAAATAGAAAATAGTTTTAGTGTCTGCTCTGAAGGGAGGTTCGTCTCAAGTGTCTGGAAACAGGAAGAGGAAGCCCATGTACAGTCACAGGGTTATGGTGTGACAAGTGCCATGGGGACCATGGCAGGTACAGCTCTCTGAAAGGGATGAGCAATAAAAATAGGAAGGAATATTGTGCTCTATGGAAAGGCAGGACTTGACACCAAGCTCCAGTGACAGACAGCAGACATGTGGGTCAAGATCTGACCAAGATCAGAAGGAAGCAATTTCAGTGGTATCATCACTAGGATATGTTGCAGGCTGCCTGAAGTGGTTTGGCTTTCCAGCAACAGTTAGAGGAAGGGTCTTTGTGGGAGATGACACCTGCTCCACCACCTTCTAAGAGTGCAGCAAAAACAGCCATCTTATATTTACCAATGGAAATTCCTTTTCATACAACCTGGCAAGCTTCTACAATGAAAAAAACTGTATGGATGTGGCAGTAGAAGTGGTCGTGATATGCTTCATACTGCTTATAAGCAGTGATATGTTCTTGTTCAAATGAAAACCGTCTGACACAATAAATAGTTTAAAATATCTTTTAGTAAATTATCATGGAATACTTTTCTAAAGAAAACCAATTTAGAATGACAGCTGAACTCTGTTTCCACTTCCATAAAAATCCCTTAATGTGAAGTTTAAAAAAGAAACTTCCAGAACTAGACACTATTAAAACCCACTTTTTGTCCCAGTCCTTTAAAAAGATAGAATATTTTCTTTACCCAAATGCTTCTTATCAATGATATATTCTTACCAATTGCCTAAGTGACAATATTAATAAATGAGAAAATAAATACCTGAAATTTTAAATAATATTTTTTCCCAATTATATTTAACTTTTTTTTTCTCCAGTGATGCCGGAAGCTTCTTAGCTCTGATTCTGAGGCATTTTCCTTCTTGCTATGTCTGAGAAAATTAGATCAATTTGAGCATGGAATTCCATCATGAAGAGTCAGATAAAATACAAACTTCCTTATCCTCTGTAGGACTAAAAGCTTTTCCTCCAGCTTTGATCATTTGGGTAGTGATATAAAAACGAGTAAGGTTTAACTGGAAAGACACAGAATGGACTCCACAGGTCCCAGAGAGAGATTCAGAAAATTGAATTATTATCTAAACTGCCAAATATGGGATATTTTTCAGCATTTACCTTTGGAATAGGCTTTAAACCTGACAAATATATTTATTGACAGATGCTTCAGCAAGGCACCACAGTTACTGTGCTTACAGACTTGAGTTATACACGATTCTATTTATGATTCCTATTATTTATAGTGACTTTGAAGAACAATGAAGAATAAGCTGTTGTTGTGCTTGGCACAAGAAGCTTCTGCAAAATTAGTCCAGAAAGAATAAAAAGGAGAGCTTTAGGGGCAGCTCTCAGAAACAGCTAGCTTTCAAGTAAATTCTGCAGTATTAACCAGAAACTGGAGAACAGAAAATGTAAATCTGTGACAAAATGTTTCCCCATATCTGTACTGTAGATTTTATAATGTAGAGTGGCTTATATGGAGAAAACATTTCATAATGAGCAAAGCCAGTTGTCACACAAGGAAGTTCTCAGCTGTTTCAATTTTGTCCCCTTTCCTGTCCTTAGATAGCTGTGCTGGACTTGTATAAATGTAAAGAACTCTAACCTATTTTGTGAATCAAAGCCATTAGTAGGCAAATGAAGACAGCCCATTTTCACAGATAAGAAAACTTATTCCAAAATATTGGGTTTTTTGTGCATTTTTATATGCACGTGTGCATCTCTTGGCCCACCTAATGCATCCAACTTGCAGTGAGTCTGCAGATTGCTTTAAACTATATGGAACAACAGGTTCCCTGATGATAAATCAAAAGATTTTTCTCTAGATGTAGATTTTAGCATTTGCTTTCAACTTGCTCTGTGGTGCTTCCTGATTTCCCCCAGTTATCCAGACTAGGGAGCTGGCTAGTCTGTATGACAGATCTACCTTAAATCAGGCTGTGGATGGGGAGAGAGGCCAGTGTGTGCCCAGGACTCATCTTTCAGTAGGCAGGGAAAAGTTAAGTCATGTAATCACATTCCTTGTTTGAACATAGCCTTTATGGTACCCCCAGTAACGCTGCTTTCATTCTTTCTCAAAGCCTGAAACATTGTCCGTGTTATGTAGAATTGAAATTTTTCACAGAATTCAATTTTTTCTAATTAGAAAATTTTAGCTAATGTTGAACTGGAGAAATACATAGGTTCATTGGAGCAGTGCTGGTTCATACCAGCAGGCAGTCTGCAAATCCTGCAAATCAGATTGATTTAGGGGCAACATCCTGACTACAAGGTACTATCAAGTTTACTGGCAAACTGGACAGGTTTTCTGCTGCAAAAAGCCCACAGGTTGAAACTCAGACTGCAGGAAAAAAGCAAGAAAAAGTGTAATGGCATATGGCCACTTTTCTTCCCCTCTCCCATCAGAATTAGATCCATAGTGATTCTTCACCTTGAACCTTTCATCACATTTCTTTATCTTCCTTGATTTTTATTCTACTTGGGCTCTTTATAAAAAGGTTGCAAAGGTATACTCTGTGATGAGATACAAAGATATTGGTCATGAAAGAGGAACTTACATTTAGGACATGAAGAGTGTCTACTAAAATGAGAAAACCGGGAACATTAAGATAAACACTTGTTTTCTTAATATACAATAGCATCTTGAACTATACTTAGAAAAGTAATTAAATGGACAAGAGCTGTCCAAAACCAAAGGCTCTGCATTGCTTTTCATTCTTCTGACTCCTTTGTTTAATAAATGCTCTGCTCTGAATACAGAGATTAATAAGAAGCTCAAGATAGAGATTAACATTTTGTTCAATATTCATTGTTTCACCTGATGTAAAATGGAAATTGTAAGTACTTTGTTAAATGGACTGAAAATTTGAGAGGTTGTGTAATTTCACTATACCTTCTATAAGTGGCTCTTAAACATTAATCTGAAAAGCTGCTTTGTATCTGCCAAAAGCACTTTGTCCTCATGGGTACGTGTGGACCTTCCAGTCCACCAGTATGATATGGTGGCTATACCCTCTCCTCTCCTCTCCTCTCCTCTCCTCTCCTCTCCTCTCCTCTCCTCTCCTCTCCTCTCCTCTCCTCTCCTCTCCTCTCCTCTCCTCTCCTCTCCTCTCCTCTCCTCCTCTCCTCTCCTCTCCTCTCCTCTCCTCTCCTCTCCTCTCCTCTCCTCTCCTCTCCTCTCCTCTCCTCTCC
Source organism: Acridotheres tristis (assembly GCA_037013685.1). Taxonomy (NCBI): domain Eukaryota; kingdom Metazoa; phylum Chordata; class Aves; order Passeriformes; family Sturnidae; genus Acridotheres; species Acridotheres tristis. The sequence goes on from CM072884.1 coordinate 102,521,592, forward strand.
TCTCCTCTCCTCTCCTCTCCTCTCCTCTCCTCTCCTCTCCTCTCCTCTCCTCTCCTCTCCTCCATTTCATATATTTAATTTAATAATTTAATTTAATTTAATTTAATTTCATTTCATTTCATTTCATTTCATTTCATTTCATTTCATTTCATTTCATTTCATTATATTTTCAGTGATTTGTGGTTTTAGAGGCACAATCCTGTCACACTGGCAGCATGTCCTGCATGGTGAGAAGTGAGGAAGGACCACATGAGAGCACAGAACCTGCATGAGGAGTGCATTCACACATAAAGAGAATTCTGGGTATATAATAACCATGTAGAGAAATGTTTGGAATGGAAAAGGTACTAATATAAAAAGACAAGAAAATATAGGGGTGCTGAAAAATAATGGTATCAATTATTTTCCACTGACAGTAATACTGTTGGAATTTCAGGCTTCATTCTTGTGGCATCTAAATCCAGTTGCTCCAACTTTATTAGGATGGTCAATACAATCTTACTTTTGACTCACTTTGTGAAAGTATCTTTCTGTGATGCAGTAAAAAGTCAAGCTTACTATCTGCTGTTTACAACTGAAAATATTCCATGTAGAAAGTCTCGGTCTAAAAGGTACAGTGTTTTGTATAGTCTTCTTTCTTTCAATTTTATTCCAAGTGTTACTAGGACATTGATATCCTGCTGTAGGTTCTTCAAAGGGTATTTCCTTTTTCTGTATGTAATGGGCAGGTAGTAGATGATGTAAATAAAATTAGAAGATGCCAAAATATGTCCAATATGTCAAATACAAAATTAATTTTTCATGAAGGTTGTTTTTTTTAACATTAAAGGTCAGCTTTACCTTAGTTTCCACTGGTGAGTTGGAAAACCTCACAATTATCACAAGGTGATAAATTCTTTTAGAGCTGCTGTTGGCATTGCTTCAGGTTCTCAGAACAGGACTCAATATTGTTGTGCTGGAATCCTTTTATTTTTTTCTTTAAGCTGAGCATATACCTGGTTCAAATAATGATATTGTACAATGATTTTCAGCATGGCATCTTAACATCAATTTCACAAAAACATTTTAGGAGTTTATTTCCCTGAACAGCCTCACTGCTGTCTATCATATTTACCCTGTAGCTAATAGTGAAGCTCAATGCAGTTCCTCCAGTTTTGAATATTGTTCTTATCAGGATCTGAATCTTTGCTCTGCTGAGAGGAACTTCTTATGTCCTTTTGAGCAAGCCAACCTAGACATTCCCACTGCCTTACTGAGATCTTTGTTGTTGAAATGATTTTAAGTGTCCTGGGAATAGCAACCAGCTACAGGCCTGTGTGGTTTGTATTCTCTTTGATAACCAAGAAATGTTAAATTATATTTTTTCTCATTCTCTGACTTCCCTGTGGAAGAGGAGAGAAAAAGTACATCATCAGAAAACTGTAGCATCTGCACTCTCTCCTGCATGGTTTTTGCCTCTGGAAAGAGACAGTGGGGTCAAGAGATTTACATTAAATACATCCTTCTAGTATGGAGTTCTGAGGAGTGGACTAAGACTGAAAAGGGACTTAATAAGCAGATTATCCTAAAACTGGCCCCTGAGAACGCCAGATTTGACAAAGAAAAAGGTTGAGAGAAAATTTATATGTTGGAATTTTGGTACACTAGTGGCATTTATTTTTTTATTACATATGATCCAGATTCAGCAGAGTCCTGTTCTTAAAAGAGCAGCAACTGGACTATTTTATCTTAGCACAAGCATGCTCTCACCCCAGCAGCTGCATCTGAATTCTTTAATGTGGAGCACTGGGAAAGTTGCAGGCTTTATCATTCCAATGATCTTTCAGAGGAGAAATTCTGCTGCTCTCCTGCTACCACCTCCAGCACTGACAGTGCTCATTTCGTAAGGGACACTACTGCTCTTTTAAGGGACACTATTGCACTTCCAAAGTGGAAACAGCAGCTTCTCTCTCTTCTTCTGTTCTCTCCAGCTGTCTGTATGTCTTCTACAGCCATGTATTCAGCAGTAGTCCCTTTGAAATGACCAAGTTGCACAAACTGTGGAGGGACAGAAAATCATAGGCCACTTTTGGAAGCACGGTTTGCTCTTGTTGACATCTCTGCTCTGGGCTTTTGTATCATGCTCAGTATGGTATTGCTTCTCCAGGTGCCATTCCTTTTCCTTGCCAGAGATGTATAAGCTCATTTTTCATGTTTTAGGTAGCTTTCCCCCACTAGGTGTGTTTCTCTATCTTCCTCTGACAGGGTTTTGCTGATTCCATATTTACCTTGTATAGAAGATCTTTCCCTCCCCTCCACTCCCCTATTTCTTCCTGCAGCAGACTTTCCAAGGTCTGTTCTGCACTGGCTATTGCTTTCCACTTTTCCAAGAGGGTGAACAATTTCTTGTGTTAACTTCCATTCTTCTCATCATGCCTTAGGTCTCACAAAATGCTGTACCAAACTGCCTTCCATGACTGAATAGGCCTTGACAAGCTGTGACCAAACTTGTTCCTGAACCTGTGAATTAGCAACTCCACACTTTAGTCACAGAAAAACATCTAAAATCTGAAGAAAATCATGGGAATTTTTTTTCAAACTTTGAAATTTGGTGTTGATGTTCTTCACAGATTCAGTGCCAAATTTAATTTGGTTTGAATTCAGCTTTGTGATGAAAGATGCAAGAGTTTGCAGCTAATCTCTTTCCAGCCCTTCTGCTTTCATGTCTCAGGACACAGGAAAAATTCCACAGTGTTGCACATTTTTTCTTGAGTACTTTTTTTAATACATCACAAAAAATTCTCTGTATGTGTGGTACTACTGGTGCTAGCTATATCTCACTCTAAGTATTCATGGGATATTTGAAGACACTTAAACATGAGTCATAAAACTTTCTGGTCACTCAAACAGAAAGACAGGTATTTTTTAGACACAGCACTCTTTAAAATGTCTGTATTGTCTTGCAGTATCCCATAAAACTTGTATGTTAAACCGAAGAAAGATAAATTGTGGATGTTTATTTAAAAAAAAATATGGTGATAAATCAAACAAATTAAAGCTGTGTTTTTTCCAGTGAAATAATCAGTGAACATTAACAGAATAAGCACACTGTAAATTATGAGGCATCATTAAATTTCTTAACAATTGAGAGTTTTCAGGTTGAAAAGAGTCACAGAAGTGAGCATTAATTTAAAAGCTATAAGGAAATAAGCTTCTGTGATTGATTTCACATCACATGTAGATTTACAATTTATATATTTTTTTAGTTTAAATTTAACTTGCTATGAATAAATTGCATTGTACAGACATTGCATCTAAAGAACATGAAAACTTCTGCGCTTTCTAACAAATATATGGTTACTATAAATTAAAGATATTTCACTGAAGGGAAGAAATTAAAAGTCTGGATTACAAGATATTGTAATAGATGTGAATTGACTTGGATGGCTCTTCCACATTGTTTAATGCCAAACAAAACATAAATTTTTGAATCAAAGTAGCTATATTTGGGTGTGCATGTTATCAGGAAAGCTCAGATATAGTGACAAAATTTTCAACAAATTTACATTCCAGAATTTAAATATCTATCTGTAAAGGATAACATAGAAAGAATTTATACATCTTTTTACATTTAAAAAAATTGTAGAGACCTGAATGCTGAGATGCTTTCTCTTGTCATCGTGCAATTGCATAATTCTGCTGAGAGATGAAAAGTGCAGAAGCTCATATTCACATATCCTTGCCCGTTCCTCTTGGTTGCAGTGGTCAGACTCTGGGCTATGATCATTTTAGTTGCAGTGTGTTTTAGAGATACCAAGTTCCCCTTAAGTGTGAACCTTCGTGTGAATGTGTATGTTACTGAAATCCTGAGTTTCATCCTGCTGAAGCACACAGTGAGGCTCAGGATGTCCCAGATGTTTTAACTGATTTCTTCATACAATTTGTCTGCAACTTGGCTAGAAGAACCTTGTTATATTTCCAAATACAAGTAACTCATCTCATCTTGTCTCTTCTCTTCAGGAGATGATCAGTGATGTGAACATTTTGGATAAAAGCAACAGCTCAAATATTCATTCTCTTAATGTATGTAAATAATAGTTTTTGCTGGTCTGATAATTTCCAGAAGGCTAATAAACATCTGTGTTCTTTGGCTTTGTCTTCCTCTCTTATTCTCTCCCCTTTGTTTTCAAACATCCATAAAGGCTGACTGTGTTTGGTATGCCAGCTAAAATAAAACACCAATCCAAGTGTGGACTAGTCCTGGGTGTTTATTTCAGAAGTGAGATGTCATCTTTGAAATATAATTACTGATCTGAAAATTCTCCTAACAGAAATGGGAATCCTTCTAATTCTGTTGCTAAGCCAGAACACTGAAACTCCATGGAGAGCACTGCCAAACAAGAGCTATCCACTGGTACTAGCAATAAAAGACAGAAGATATAGATGTTCAGTAATATACATTAATTTATATCAAGCAAGCCAGGTGTCCAGAAACTGCAACTAAGCTTAAATTTAAAAATCAGCCTGAAAAATCCTTTGTCATCTGCTGCACAGATGCTGGACTGTAAGGGAAGATTCATTACTATTGACCACTAGGTAATACCTTCTCGTCTGAGTAGAAAATGCTTCCTAGGGGATCATTTGTGTGTGCCAGGCTATATACACTTCCAAGAACAAGGTAGAATAGAATAAAAAATGGAATGATAAACCTTTCTCAAGACACAGCAGCTTTAACATGAAAGGCAGTCACCATTCATGGCTTTCCTACAGACTGGAAGGCACAGCTATCCTGTAAAAGGCAGAAGATGGAGGAGATGACTACAGCCTGTAGTCAGACTGGGAGAAAAGAAAGTGGAGCAGGGAAGAGAGAGCCTAGAGAAACAGGATTTGAATGCTCATCTTCAGAAACAAAATACTGAGTTTGGAAATATTCCACCTGAATATGAGGAAGATCTTAGTGTGTGGGTGACCCTGGCACAGATTTCCCAGAGAGGCTCTGCAGCCTTCCTCCTTGGAGATGCTCAGGGACCTTGTGGACACAGCCCTGTGCCGTGTGCTCTGGGATGGCCCTGCTTGGACAGGGAGGTTGAACCCATTGTGGTCCCCTCCAACCTGACCCTTTCTGTGATTCTGTGGTTGCTTAAGAAAATACTGTCTTTGAAGACGTGTTTCCTGCAATAATCTTCCATCTATGTTACATTGTTGTTGCCAGAAATAGTCAAAGCTTCTGAATCAAGCAGCAGGCAATTTTACTTCAGCTCCAAGGCAGTGACAGGGATGAAAGGCATCCTCTGAGAAAGTAATGAATGAAAACACAGTTACACCTCTTCAGACTAGTTAAAAAAGTGAAATAAAATGAGTAACAGCATGTTTCCAAATTCAGGGCATTCTTTCATTATCCACACACCAACTAAAGTTATGTTCACCTTAACCACAGGGGTCCAAATATTTTCTCTTACATACTTTTGCTGTACTGTCAACATGACCTCTATGTCAAGGCCAATTTTTGAGTCAAGAAAAGTCTAAATCTAGGGTGACGGATAAAGTCATGTTATGGTGTATTCTTCTTCTAGTAGAGAAAATAAGGAAGGGGAATGACTGAAGAAACATCAGTGTCAAACTTCTTTAAGTGGCTGGTGTTCTTCATGGCCCAGTATAACTCAGAAAAGCTCATAACTCACATGGAAACAGAAGTGTAATGAAATAAAATTCTCTAGATCTTTTTTTCCTATTTAACAACATCTGCATTTTACCCACTGTGTAATAGCAAGCCTGTCAGATTCTTTAGGACCCATATCTCTTTAAATTCTTCTCTTAAGCATCTCTCTTCCTCAGATGTGAATATATTGCAGAAGTTACAGTATTATATTTCTGTTTATGAAAATGTATTTTTTTCAGTCAGGGCCCTGGAAAACCCTTTGTATCCATTGGATTCAGTCTCAAAATATATCTTTGTGGGCAAACATTTTTGTTAAGGGACATTGGTGGGTGTTCTAGTGTGAGCCTGGTGGCAGGTGAGCCCCACATAACCACTCATTCATCTCACAGTGAGAGAGGGAAATGAACTGGAAATGTAAAACTGACAAAACTCATGGGTTGAGATAAAGACAGTTTAGTAGTAAACAGCAACAACAACAACATCAAAAGAAAACAACAAAGGAAAAAAACCCTGCCAGCAAACCAAAACAATAAAAAGAAACACAAGAGATGAAGAAAAGAAAAACAAATCCAGTTTCTCATCACTAACAAATGCCCAGCCAAACGTAGCACAATAGGACAGTGTAAATGTTGCCTGCAGATATTGAAGAAAATTTTAGAAGAATGTAAACTCTACCACATTACAGGCTGCCTTTGGGCCTTTGGGAACTGAAATTCTCAGAGAAGCTCCATCTCAACACAAAAAAAAAAAAAATAGCAATCTTTCTTCATCAGCTAAGCCATTGGCAACATTTCTTGAGAGGCAGTTGCACTTAGGGATTTTTACTTTGTTGAACTCTCAAGTGATGCTACTGGACCTTTATCTCAGATAAAGAAGTGTAGAAATTATGTGTAATTTGGCATTTATATGAGCTAAAAGTGCTAATCCTTCTGGATCAAAGAGACTTGTTCAAGCACAAAACAGAGAAATAAATTCTTCAACTTCCTGGAATATTTACAGAGTAAGGAGGTCAAAGTTATACTTATCACTCTGCAGTGAAAAGACTGCTTCATAATAGTAGAGTATTCATAAAACTTACTCTAACCAGAAGAAATTATCTGAAAAAATATGTTATTTATCTGTTAGTTTGCCATACTTATTTCCAGAAGTAAACATAACAAAAGCACCTCTGTCTTTAAAAACCAGAAGGGAACAGGAAATTATTTTGTTCAAAAATTTTTTTTCTAATCGTTAGAATATCAAAATACGATTTATCTACCTGATGAAAATTTGCTAACACATATCACAGAAAATCTGAAAGGCATATAGATATTACAGAAATAAATTTTAATTTCTATCTGGAAATATACAGTGTTATGAGGCATTTCTTATAGAAAATAATAACTGTTAACTCTTTTGAACTTGTAATATTGTGGGAATACATATAAATTTACTTGTAAGAAAAGGGTAAAAATAGAAGTTTTAGTAGGCTTGCTTACTTTGAAAAATAGAAATGTAGTATGTGCTCCTAACAAATAAGACTGACTCAAAAAATTTCAAAATCCTAAAAAAGTATAGTGTGCACAATAGGCTCTACTTGCAAGACAGCTTGCAGACATAAAATAGATGCTTTCAAGAATCTCTTTTCCTTCAGAAAGAATCTTACACTTTTAATTAATATTTGCATGTCATACAACAGCTATAAAAAATGATAAAAGTAAAATAGGAAAATTCACACCCAGAACAGCCAGTTTAACCTCATTCCTCAAAACCACAAAAACCCCCAAATACAAAACAAACACAACAACAAAAAAACCCAATCTAAACAAAACAAAAAAAAAACAGAAAAAACAAAACCCAAACAAAACACCAAAAATCATATAAAGAAATATTCAAGCTGTATTTTTCATAAATCAAACACAGAGATTAAAATTACAGTTTTACAGAATAAAAGTACAGTTTTACAGAATTTAGCTACTTACTTTAGAATTAGCTACTTATGTCCATTTAAGTGAACTCAGTGAAAATTGCAAAAGACAAAATTTATATAGTAGCTTATTCATCTGTCTCTGTGCTATAACAATTAGAAGAAATCTTTGTCTGAATTCCTACTTTGTTTCTGGAATGACTAGGAATCACACTGAGACCTCACAGGAGGACTTGACACTGACCTCTCTGGGGAACAGGACATGAGATATTTGAGTGAAGACCCTTTCTGTGAGGTTATCCATGCTTTTGAGCATGATCAAAGACACAAAACTCCTGAGCATACATAACCTCTTCCCATGCCTGTCACTGCTATTTCAGCCTACAATGGGACCAGTTCTAGTTTGTGAATCTGATGTTTTCTGAGACTTCAGCTTCCCCACGTCCAGCCTGCTGCTCCAGAGCTCAGCTTTACCTGCAGCCTCACATGGCCTTAGCCTCCTTGCCTGCCCTGTTTAGCTCTCGTTGTTACTCCTTCCTCTGCTCATTTTCCCACGGAACCACCTTTTACAGCATCTCAGCTGCAGTTCAGGCAGACCCGTCCATCCTGGGTGGCTCCTGCTCTGTCACTCTCCGCCACTCGTGGCTCACACGGAGCTGCTGTAACCTGGGCCAGAGGGGCACCTGCTCCCATCACAGGCACTCTGGGCTGTCACATTCTTGGAGGGGTTGGCTGTGTCTTGGCCAGACCCCTGTGGAGGACTTGGCACCCTCTTGGAGGAGCTGATTTGGACAAATGGACAAGATTTTCTGTAGAGGAGAGAAAAGGTGCAACAGTTCTGAGTGAGGAGCATCCCAGGACATATTTGTGCACAATTTTTAATATATGGAGAAAGTCATAACCCTGCAGTACTTAAACTCCCAATTCAAACCATGATAAAATCCTGATGGGTTAATTATTTTGATGGACACACACCGTACAATTTTGCTCCCAGCTCACTCATTTAGGGTCAGTATCATTAAATTTGTATGTCAAAACAGGCACATTTTTGACCTTGGCAGCAACTTGTCAGTAATAATTTATCACTCTCACATTTACACAAATGAATAATCTCTACCTTCTTTACATAAATTTGTAGGAAATACTTTAACAAAATATTCTGTTGTGAGTGATAATTTCACCTAGGAAAATTAATTAAATCATTTAACAAAATGAACCCTACTACCGTACTTTAAAAGTCTTAAAGAAACAGTCAAAACATTGTTCTCCTTTCTGTATTTTTGCTTCCAATGATTACTCCTTAAAATTTGCAAGTCAATTTTTTTCAGGCTTTTTAGGTCTTTCCAAAAGGTGCATGGAAGATATTATGTTTGAATAATACGAGGAAGAGAAACCCGTATTTTCTGTAATCTCTAATATTTTCATATAGGTGTATTGATTGCAAAATAAGCCTTTTAATTTACAGCATCTCCTATTGCTTTGAGAGAATGTCACTGAATAGAACCTAAAATATAAGTTTTTACCAAGTCTACAGAGTTAATGAAATATTTTATAAAGTTTTTTTTTGTTTGTCCATTTTGCAAGTAAAGTAGTTTTCGCTTTTATATACTCCTGATTTTGTTATACTGGCACACAAAAAAATTTAAAAACCAAACCAAAACCAAACAACTCATATTGAAAGTGAAACACTAGATCAAGGATCTGATATATTGCTATGGCAACAAATGCTGCCTTCATGCAGCCCATGAAGCACCAATGCATACAATTTTATACCTAAAGTTTTACAAATCTGAGATTCTTGTTAAAGGAACTATAAAATGTGTGGTCAGTCATCAGCTCCTGCTGATACTTGGAGTAGCTCTCCAAGGTATTATATCTGAGGTTAAAGTTTTGATTCATGGTGCTTCTGGGGTTGAAATGACTCTTTACAGAATTGAGAATTTTCCTAAATAAGAAAGAGTTTTCTTGCATAGATGTTTGAATGAAAGATCTATTACAAAAAAAACCAAAAAATGGTTTATGTTTGGTTAATTTTTCCATGCATCTTTTAAATAACAGCAATGCTCCAATCAAAAGACTAATGACAGAAGTTGGAATTTAGTTACTTTTCTCCTCTAAACAGAAACATGAGGGCTGTGATAGGGTCAAGGATACCTATAGTATATTGCTTTACCACAGGAGGGACTGAAATTCTGTACATTTATTTTCAACCCTGAAGTTTTTCTTTCATCTCTGATTGCACATCATTACATCCTTAATGTAATTCCCAGTTCTTACCCTGCCAACATCTTCCATTAGTCTCCAACAACCCATTTCCTCACCAGCTTCATATTAGAAGTATCCACAAGACAATTCCAGTCCTACATAACACAAAGAGGTCAAGAGAAAACAAACACCCAGATCATGAATGTGCTTTGTCTAAATTTCTCTTTCTTAATTTTGATTCTGCACTCTGTGAGCACAGAAAGTTTCTTAATTAGCTAAAGGAAGAGATTAAACTTTGGAGACAGGAAAAGGGGTAAAAGAAAGGACAGGTATTTTGCTTTAGCCTCTTTACCTGGTCATTGGAAAGAAGTGAGCTGAGCTGGGATTGTTGCTAGTGAAAATATGTGGGACCAACACTGACGTGTCATTTAAGTCTGTCATAATTTCCTTCTCACTCTATTTTGGACCTGCAATAGCAATATTATGTTGCTAATGTCTCTGGTCTGAACTGTCCCTCTAGAAAGAACTTTTCCCAGAAGGCAATTTGGAGCAGGAGCTTAAACAATCTGAAACTGTTTACTAGAGAAGAATATTTCCCTATTGCTGCACAGATACTTAGTAAGACTAGTTGGGAAATTTGGGAGGCTCTGTTAATACTGAAGTTGTATTGTCTCAAATCCCCATCACTACTTCACCCACATCCAACAGTTAGACAAAATATCTTACCTTGCCCGTACTAGCAAGACTAGGGTTTTTTTTGTTTTGTTTTGAGACTCCAGAAGATCCAGACTTGCCTCCATTCAGGCATCTGCATCTTGATGGATGGTCTGAGGGAAACAGTGATAAATAAACCAGATTAAAGTAATATTAATGGAAATCTACTTTTACATCTACTTTTACTCTACTGCAGAAGCAATATATTAATAATAGCATATTTGAGTTGGTCCTTACTCATGAGACTTAGCTCGAAGGTGCATAGGTAATGAAAAACAGCAGGAGAGATGCTCTCCAATAATGACAAAGATTTCTCATCGTTTAAGACCACAGTTATCACCAGTTTTTTTTTTTATCTCTGGATAAAAATTTGAAAGGTATATGAAGGACATGGTACCAGAATGTGAAGCAAAAAATTTTGTCCACAGGTGGGTGGGTGGCCTCAGACACTCAATTTTTCTTCTGTGCAATAATAATGCAATTTCAGATCATCAAAAACTACTGTCTCTGCATCCATTTATTAGTCTGAAAACAATGTAGAGGGTTGGTTTAGGGTCTTCTTAGGTCAGTGAGTTTAATTTCAGTAAACTATCTGATGAAGAACCTTTGGGCTTTTTAACTATATTTAAGTACTGCATACTGCAGCTAACACAAATTTTGAATATATGCAAATGTAGTCTGTCTTTATAGAACAAATGACAGGTCTGATGCTGCACAAGCAGTACTTTGTATAATGCCTGTTACACTGTCTAGCATCTGAAACATTATTTTATTGCTTGAAGCTTTACAGGATAAAAAGTTTTCTGATCTCTAGGTGAAATGTTAAATCAGCTTGAGAGTGGAAAGGAAAGGAAATTTCTCGTGTATATTAGTGATCATTGGTAACTAGAATGGCAAAATATGCTTTAGCTGCAGAATCTTTCAACCTGGAATTCTTCTGATGACCTTCTCAGAACTAGTATAACTTTTAAAGGAAACGAATTTGCTGATAATAAGAAAATCAGATTAAAACTCTTATTTGCTGCTGGTTTCATTTACATATAAGAATTCCATTAAATTGAAACAACTTGTGTATGAGAAATTCCATAAATGTAATTTACTGACTCTAACTGGAGAAGAAACCACTTAAAGAAAAATTAAATTTTGTAACCCTTCCTCTATAATTGTTCAACAGTCTTTAATTCAAGCAGATTAATGTACTGCACTATAGTATGGCATATTATTCAGCATTCCTGAAGATAGGGACATTAGAAATGAATTCCAGGACTATGTACATGGAATGTTGTAGTTAGTGCAAATATTGGATGGGGTGGTTGGGCCAAGAATAGCTTGTTCTGTATAGTCACCTAGGTGTAAATAGAAAATTACTGTTGTAATTAAATTTGCAATTTATTTTATTACTATAACAGTTTTTATCGCTGGCAGTAAAATTTACACATTCTTATGTGTAATTACAGTTCCAAATACTAATTTACTTCAGTGTGGGTTTTTTTGAGCTCTGTAAATCTTTCAAATCAATATTTCTCTGAGATACCTTCATTAGCTTTTAGAACTGTCGCTTCTATATTTCCACAGCTAGCAATTAATTAAATATCTTGCTGTGAACTGAAGGGAATGGCTTTTGTTTTTTCCTTTTCAAGTTAATGTTTTAATAAAAAACTCATTTGGTTCCTTCCCTGTGGGTTAGTTTTGGGGCATTTCATCCCAGTTATTTTGAAAAGACAGAGACAGATTTTGTATGTGGAATAGAAACTGGTGTATTTCCAAACAACCCCACTTGAATCAGGTTACTGTTGCAATCGTAGACTTGTTGCAAATATATTTAAAATGTATCACAGCATAATTCCACAAAGGAAGTTATCTTCCCACTTGTTCTACCCACTCTTTCTTTCCATGAACCACCTTTTCAAAATTCTGTTTTTCCCCACTTGCTGCCTATAGGTATTAAAAATAGATTGTGTATCTTCCCTTTTAATCCAGTGTTTCAGTAAAACAACAACAAATAGCAGGCAAGTCAAAGAGATAATTCTGCTTTGCCTTAATTTGCTGATTTTTGTGAAGTGTGAATTTCAAAGTCCAGTTAAAGCAGTCTTTAGGAAACTTGTATTTGCTTTGTTTTGCCTCAAGCCAAAAAATGCTAAAGCAATCAAAAAGTTACTTATCAGCAAGATACACAGAGAAAAAGGCTTCATGACTAGTGAAGAATAGAATTAATATGTCCATGGTGTTGGGTCCTGGAGGGCTATCTAGAGTCTCTTATTTCTAACAATTTTTTTTCTGCTTTTCTACAGAGGAGCATGAATAGGAACTCCCTCTTCTACCTTGCTATAAGTAATGTCTGATATACTTTTATCCTTTACATCTTTCAAATCTGCCTGACATTGTCCTGGGTGTTGAAAGAGTATTAGAAAGAATATATACATTGTATACACATATATATCACATGTATGCACACAGTGCAATCTCACAACCTCCTTTGCCAAGACCTAAATTGGCAAGAGCATTTCTTTCATTTTGTTATTTACTTTGTATTTATGGTCCTTTAACAAAATATCTTAACAAAAAGCATTAAAGAGAATGCTCAGAGGCAGGAAGGTTGAATGTACATTTCCACAGGAGTTTCAGGTACAGTTTACTCTAATTATGCTTTCAAGAATCTGGACCAGTCTTGAGCAATATGTGGCCTTTACCCCACATGTTCTTTCATTTATGGACTACATTCTTCAGTAAAACCTTAAGTAGTTCTGATCTTATCTGCAAATTGCTTTCTCAAGCCACCCTACAGATCCACTCTACAAAGCCAGCCACCAAAGTGGCACATGCAGGAAAACTGAATAATTTTTGTAACAGTCAGTAGAGAAAGGTGGAAGACAGAGGTCAGCTTTGGTAGGAGAAGACAGAGGGTGTAAATACATTTATTTGAAACTCACTGCTAATAAACTAGAGTGCTCGACAGTCTATCCAGAAATTTGATTGGGCATCTGTGGTTTAGAAAATTTCTATAAGCTCTGTAAGTACATGCAGGAGCACAGAGTTGTTCCTATATTCTCTCTCACCCACACACTTGACGTACACATGCTTCAAGTTCTAAATGTTAGAAATTTAGGATTTCATTTTATCATTTCCACCTATAGAGCTACTGTTGGCATAATTTTTCTCTGCTTTTAATATCATATGTGGATACAAAGACCAAACTAAACCCTGCTTAAATTCTATTAAAGTCACCAGAGTTAAAACAGATAGCAATTTTATTTATTGCTTTCACTAATTTAATCCAATTTCCATGTAAAGAACAATTAATACAGTGTGCAGTTAAAATAATTATGCATATGGTTAGATTTTGAAATATTTTTATGTCTTTTTCTCTTGTTTATGATGTAATATAAGAAAATAAATAATATACAGACTTATTCCTACTTATTTTTATTCAGCAAACACAGAATATTATGAAAAATGCTTTAATAGCCCACTAAATGCTTTGGAAAAAAATTGCATTCAGAATAAATTATGTTAGCAGTATTTGTCCTGATCAGATCAGTGTAAAAGCATCTTTTACAAAATATATTTATCCCATGCCTCCTCTTCCTATTGAAAGTGTGAAGGAATTATGCCAAAAAAATAAAGGCATCAGTTAGTACAAATAAAAGCTTCTATAAGCAATGAAGAACTTTACAGTAACCACATAAGTCTGAAAGTAAATAATGTATACTATTGTGTATGTGACACTAGATAAAACTGAAAATTAATACATCTGAATCTGGGTTCTGTGACTGGTTTCATAGAAGTTGATTTTATCATCTGCTTACTATGTCTAATAACACAGCAGAAGTTTATAGAGTCTTAATTGGTTTAGGTTATTGGTTCTTAAATATACACTGTGTAATTTTTCCTTGATATCAAAACCCACGGTTGACTGAGACATAATTTGCACTTCATCTTCCATTTCAGTGACTCTGTTAATTCCATTCCATCACTCCTATCAATGACTAAACGACACTAAATGAGCATTCAAGTAATTTGCCTTGAATTCTTTGCTTTGTGACTTATATCCTATGTTTGTGTTGATTGGCAGCATGGGAGAAACAACTGTTATTGGAAACTATTCTCTTTACTTCTGAATTGCCTCACTAAAGAACAGATATGTTAATTAATTTTCTTCTTGTTTCCTTCTCTCTTGTCCTTTAGCCCATTCTTGTTTTACTACTTAGAAATTCTGACTTCCTCAGCTTTCTAGAAAAACGGCAGTTTTACAGGATAGAAAGATACAAAATTCATTAGTGTCATATCAGACAATGGACCACCACTGACAAAATACCACGCAGCTTCCATTGGTGGTTTGAAATAAGTTTTTTTCTCAAATACTATGTTTGGTCTCTAATGGAAGTTTCATATCAGGAAATCCAGCAAAAGGATGCATGAAAATCTAGGAGACTGATAGGGTTTCTTATGTAAGGACATTCAGCCCACAAATAGCTCTCTGAATAATGAGGTTTGTATATTAAGAGAGAAGAGTGACAATTTAGGAAAAGTTATTGGATAGGTTTGTTGCAGGACTTAAAAAAATGGGAATTCATATTTCATGGGATCAGATACTGGAATCAATATGAAGACTCTGTTTTCTCTATTTAAAAAAAATGAGAGGAGGGAAAAAAACATGTGCAGGCAGAATCAATTTGAAAACATGAAGGAAATTTAAAAGTGAAAACCTAGAAAAACACTGTGTGATACACCCATTGTTTGTATTCAAGCTGTTCCATATTTGGAGATTTCCCTAGGTTGTTTGAACTCAATGTAAATTTTTCTATCTAATGGTGATCAGTGCTTGAAATTACACCTGATAGCTCTATTTCAATGTATTATTAATACTGTAAAAATGCAGAGAAATTTTTAAATTAAAATGCACATAAAAAAAGAAATATCAGAATTATTGTATGCTAAAGGGTGTTCAGTTATAGCTTGTGCAGATACAAATATTTGAATATATGAAAAAATCCTTTCAGTGCTTAATTACACTATGCAGTATAAGTCTAGAAGGCTTGAACAATGGTGGTTTAAACTTAAAAGTCACAAAAGGGGGTGATCTCATCTGATTTTATTAAAATATTCTCAGATAATTTTGAAATTAGTAGGTTGACCTGAAAGCTGCAAAATTATTGGTAAATGCCTGATATTTTAAGGATTGCAATAAAATTAATCTAGATTCGTGCCTGACAATGCTAATAAGGCAGTGGAAATGTGACAGGGGGGATATGTATTCTGATCTCAGCTGATTGGGGCAGAATTCACATATCAGCATTCTCACCAATTATTCTCCAGTGGGAGAATAAATGAAAGACTACACTTCTAGCACATTACAGTCCTGCAATACAATCAGATAGTGTTGAAATGGTAAAACACTTTCCTAACAACAGGCAGAAGTCCCTGAAATTGCTCCAGTGCAATAACATGCCACAAGATGTACAGCTAATGAGAGCTGGATATAGAGAATAATTTAGGATGAAAGTTCTGCCCCTGTAGACCAGACATGTCAGATTTTTTCTGCTCATCAATTGTGTATTTGTAATATGCTGCCTTGATTAATGTTGGTTTTCAAGCTTCTGTGTCTATGGAAAAACGTGGGTGGGCTTCTGTGCAAGCCAGGTACAGCTTTAACAAAAACATCTGTGCTAACAGATGTTGAAGGGAGAGTAAGACAAACCCTGTCCTGAGGGATTTCAATAAA
Organism: Acridotheres tristis; assembly: GCA_037013685.1. NCBI lineage: Eukaryota > Metazoa > Chordata > Aves > Passeriformes > Sturnidae > Acridotheres > Acridotheres tristis. The sequence goes on from CM072884.1 coordinate 102,537,777, forward strand.
CTTAATTTAATGGGAATTGAAAGTTCTTAGTATCACTTTAGGACTTGAAATAAATCAGTTTTGCACTAAACTGATTGTTAGATTAAATGAATTCTACTTTGAATTCATTGGTGTTCCACAGCATACTGAAAATCTGCATCAGTTTTGCTCAAGAACAAGGAAGAAAAATACAGCACCTGATTAAAAAAATTTACTGTTTGATACAAGTAGATGAGTTATGATAGTCTTTTTTCACTTGAGCATCTGAGAATTTTAATTGGTAAGCAGATCAAAGAGATACCTGTTAAATAGGAACCGCTAATGAGATGCATAGTGACTATTTTGTGTATTTGGTGCTGCAAATGCAAATGGCTGATTCTGCAGTCAGGGAGAATTAGATACCTGAATTTATTAATCAAGTAGGTTTTAGAAAATGCTCGGAAATGAGAAAAAAAAGTAAGGTAGAAATAGTACTTTTAAGGCTGTTTCCTGGGAACAATATTTGCTGCTTATCACAATTTTTAGTTTCTTTTGCTGTACAAATATATGTATACATTAATTTTTTAAAATTTATTGTTATGTACTGATGAGATTCTAATCTCAATGTTGAACACTAACATTTGTTTTCTATTTTGTCTTGTGTATGATTTTTAATATTCTAGTGTGACTGCGAAGATAGTAATGCTGCAAGGTAGCTGCTTCTGGAGTAATAAAAGATTAATTAAACCATGTAGTCTCATAGCCATCAAGAATAAAAGTTTGATTTAAAAAATTGGATTGCAGAATACAGAAATCTTGTTCCAGATATAATAATTCCTAAATCTCTTCTCTTTTGACCTTATAAATCACATGCAGTTTTCAATAATTGCTGTGCTCTGTGTTATTTGACTAGAATTCATGTTAAAAAAACCCAATCTTTAATTAAGTACCATGTATTTAAGTGTTATGAGACAGCGAGTTTAACTATTGCTTGAGTTACTTGATACAATGGTGAGTGGAAACTATTTGCATTTACAGATATAAAATTTACAAATACATTACATGCTAGCATAGTAGATACTATTGTACTAATATTTTCTCTTTCAGGGGTGAAAAGTGAGCCACAATCCACTCAGGAATATCCATAAGTCCTTCCCTATTTTCTGGATGACAGAATTATTTTTCAGTGCAGAAACAGATCAATATAGAGCATGCTACCAAAGGCTGAGATTCCTTAAATTTTCACTGAAGGAAAGATAGTGGCATATTTTTAAATACTAAATGCTTTGATGAAGAAGAAAAAATAAAAATATTATTTTTGAAAAGTAATGATATTTTCACAGAAAGTATGCAGAAATTAATTCTAACATAAATTAATAAATATTAGCTTGCACCTTTTCCATTTAGGAGATCAGTGGAGAGTTGTTATCCACCTACATTTAGGACCCTGACAGTCTGTCAGAGAGAGAGGAACACAGAAATAGGCAGCATTATCTATCCAGCTGCAGAACCCAGGAAGAACTGGGTTCTTAGCTGGAAGAACTCAGATGCAGCCCTACAGGATCTGCAGTCACTCCCAATATAAATTCACTGAACTTCACCTGTGGTTGGAACAGAAGATCAAAAGCAAATGCTAATAAATATGCAAGATGATATACACTGGCTGAGGTTGAAGTTTTCTTTTTACTGTAAGACTAAATAGTTCTTCTCAGAGGCTTTTGGAAAACATGACAACATCTGGTGCAAACTGAAAGACACTAACAGTTTGTCACCACAGCTGCAGATAGTTCTCCATATCGCTCAAATTCTTTCCTCTGTGGCTCATTATTTTACTTCTGGTAACATAATTCAAGGCCAGGTTGTATGAGGCTCTGAGTGACCTTGTCTAGCGAAAATTGTCTCTGCCCAAGGCAGGGGGATTGGATGATCTTTGGTGGCCCTTCCACCCCAAGCCATTCTATGGTTCTATGAATCTTATGAAGGTGAATGCTAGCTCCTGACTTGCAGCTCTGATTTGCTGTGCCTTGACTAAAAAATACACTGCAGACAAAACCCTTCCATGGAAGTAATCTTCTATGAAAGAACACATACCCGTAAGCTGTTCACTTCCAAAATATGACAGTCATTTCCATTTCTGGTACTGGGAATACTCCCTGACACAATTCCCATGGGTAGGAGTTTCTGTGAGAGACAAGACAATGGCAAGGGAGCATTTTCTTGAGTTAACAGCAGAGATAATTGAAGTTCCAGTGACCGGGAACATTCCCTAGAGGGAAGAGGGATCCAGGAAAAACAGTTCTTGTTCAAGGACAGGTTACGACAACCTCAGGGGCAGTTCATCCTGACAATCAGGAAATCAGGCAAAATTGGACAGACCAGGAGATCATAGCAAATCTGAAACAATCAAAAAAGGAAGTATGCAAAAGGTGGAAGCAGGGATAGACATCCCAGGAAGGATGTAGAGACATTGCCTGAGCATGCAAAGAGCCACTTAGGAAAGTCAAAGTCTACCTGGAATGGAACCTGGAGAGGCAAGTCAAGACATCAGGAAGAGCTTCCTCAAGTCTATGAGCAGAAAAAGGGAGACTGAGGAAGTGTGTCCCCACTGCTGAATTAGAAAGGGACCCCAGTTACACAGGACACACAAAAAAATTGCTGAGTGTTTTCTTCGTTTTAGTCTTAACTAGTAAGACCAACTTTCTGGAATCCCAGGCCATAGAGACCAGAGTGGAATATCTGGAGCAAGTTAAAACTACCATTGATGGAAGATAATCAAATCAGATAATACTCAAGCAAACTGTTCATACAGAAATCCATGGGCCATGAGAGCTGGGGGAGCTGGCAGATGTCACGGTGAGGCTATTCTTAATTGCCTTCAAATGATCTGGTGGCTGGGAGATAATTCTGAGGACTGGAGGGGGAAGAAAAACACTTTTGTTTTCAAGAAAGGCAAAAAAAAGGACACAGGCAGAGCAGCTAATCCTGTAGACCATTTTCAGAGACATGAAGGACAAGAGGGTGATTTGGAATAGTCAGTCAAGATTCAAAAAGGGAAAGTCATGCTTAATGAACCCAATCGCTCCCTAAAGTAAAGTGACACGCTGGGTGGACGTGGAAAGAGCAGTGGATATTACCTCCTTGATGTGCCAGAGGCTCCTGCTGCCATCCAGAGGGAATTGGCAGGCTGGAAAAGTCAGCTGGCACGAGCCTTTTACATTTCAACTGGGGGAAGTTCAATCTTATGCTGGAGAGGAAGAACCCAATGCACCAGTGAGTGTTGGAGACCAGCCAGTGATGCTCTGCAGAAAAGGAGCCATGGGGGTCCTACATTAGCTAGCAAAGTATTCTTTCTAGATATGAGAAATAAAAGCTTTTAAACAAGTCTTCTTATTTACAAGCTCTTACTCAGAAATATGAAAATAATCGTGAATTTCAAAGAAAACTCAAGAGGTTTTGTTTCCTGTTTTGAGACCATGGATTTTCTCTTTATTTCAGTTAGTTTCCAAGCTGTTTCTATTTTTGTCTGTTTAGTGTTGTTATAGTGAGGTACTTCAGCTACTTTATATTCTCAATAAAGTATTCATCAGTCTAAATATTGCTAACACCCATAAAACCTGTTAGTCTTGCAACCATTTAATAAAAATCGTTACAGGCCTTGATTTTTATGACACTTTTAGTTTTTATTTTTATAAAGAAAAACCACCTACAATGCTCCTCATGACTTTCAATGATTTTTCAGTCATATAACTAAAGCTCCAAGGTCTACCAAGATAAATTAGTGAGCTATGGGTCATTAGCAAAATGTGAATTAATGCAAAATGCACAATAGGCTGCACATTTTATCTTTTCTCCAGATGGTTAATTAAATATTTGAAGGCACAATATGACAAAAGTATGACAATATTATTACTTAATGGTACTGAATATGAAAGGGGTTTAATTGTTCTATTTCTCTCTTTCATCATTGATTAAAATAATGTATTTCAATGAAATTTGGCACTGGTCAGCATTTCAGTATTTCTTCCTAGTTGAAAATTAGATCATCTTTCCTTAAAAGAAGTGAAAATTATAATTTGCTGAACAAATTGGAATGTCACATTAAAAATACAGTCTTACAGTATGTAACTTCTTTAAGGTTAAAATTACAAATCCCATATATATGCAACACTTTTAATTCCTAGGTATGTTGTTCTAAAAATCCACATAAGAATTCCATCATTATTTATTAATAAAAAACCTTATCAATGAACATTATTATCTTGCAATCATTTCCAGAGCATATCACAAAATTTGAGATTATAGCTGTTTATCTGATGTGATATACTAAGAAATGGTATTTTAAGAATTCTTTAATACATTACAATTGTGGGCTATTTTCTTACATTTCATTTATCATAGTTTTAAAATTAAGACCTAATATTAAAATGATTTGAATATAAATTTACTAAAGCATTAAAATCTGGTTATTTGATTAGAGTAAGAACTAGCAGACCCTGGTGACTTGGTTTTCCAAACACCTCAGCCTGAGGTGCAGACCCTGTGGCTTCACAGCAAGGCTCCTTGCAGGCTCTTCCTGCACATCATAGAATACCTTGTAGACCTATATTTTTGAAACTATAGCATTACCTTATAAATGAGACAAGTTTTAGGACTGCAGAATTAGCTCAAATAAAAGGGGAAAAAAAAATCTCTTTTGTGTTGTGGTGAATGATAACATTGATTGCTTATGCTCACTAAACCATCAGGACCAGGACGACACAAGAATTGCTAAGTCTCTGTGAAGTCTGGATGGAAGTCCAGGAAAAGAGACAAAGTGATAGAGTCTGGGAAGGGAGATGAAATTTATAAATCAGATCTTGATAAAAAATATCAGTAAACTGTGTGTGTTCAATCCTTTAGCAGTATTTCATTCAGGAGCTCAGATGCTGCTTTAGTGATTAACACCCAGCATGTTTGTACTGCAGAACCATGGCCATATCCTGAAGACTTGTTATGTGGCTTGCCAGCACTGTAAATTCAGAAGCCATTTGAAGCTTAAAAAGGTTTTTAAAATATTGGTTGAAAGAGCCATCCAGAACCAAATAACTCACTTAAAACTTAATGTTCCTTAGAGAAAACATGCTTTGCTATTGAAATTTTTTGAGTGGTATAATTCTGAAAATCCCCCACAGTGTCTTTTTGACACATTCATTGTTTAAAGAGAGTACAAAAGTTTATAGAGATAAGAGATACTGGATATAAGCGTTTTGAAAAAAGAAATAAAACCTAAACTCTATCTAAAAGTGGTGTATCATTATATATATATTAATTTGGTAAAGATCTATTAATTGCACTCCATATTTCACTCCGTCAATATCCATAATTAAGGAAAAAACAGAAGGAAAATACCAGCAACCAAAATCTTTAAAATATTAAGCACAGAAACAACCAGAGATTTAATTTGTGAAGAAATGTTCACAACCTTACTGAGATACTACAAGTCTTAAGTTACAGAATTGAGTTTACTAGTGACTACAATAATAGACCTTAGGAAACTGCTTTTAAGTGTACATATTCTTTAACTCTTAATGAAGATTTTGAAGTAACCTAGCTCTGTTTACACTCAATCAATACAGACTGCTCAGGACAGGACAAACCTTTCCTTCTCTGTAGAATTTTTTTCTCTCTGGTTTCTTCCAGAGAGCGAGAACATTGCTCAAAACTCAGCTGGTGAAACTGAGATAGGCAACCCTGGGACTGGTTCATTCTTTTATAATGTAGGACTCTAAACTGAAAAAAATATTCACCCTCCTGTGTCCTCAGCCCCATCCCATCATGGGAAATAACCTCCCTGCCTTGCCAGTGGGTCTGGAGTCACTTTCAGTGTACAGTGTACAACCTCTACCAGTGATTTCCTTAAAAAATAACCTTCCTATTTGTCACACTTGAGCAGCACTGATTTATGATAAAATCCCAAGTACAAAAATACAGATGTCAAGGTGTGCAGAGTAAGATCTGTTCCAAGAGTCTGGGGAATGACCACGATCTACCTTGGTCGGTTCTGGATGAACACTGGCATTCTGCATCTCTATTCTGAAGTGTGTATAGTTGCTGGAAGGAGCTGAAGTCTGAGAAGAAAAATAATTCCAAGGTTGGTATCTTGGTGAAAGGATGTCTTGACTACTAAATTTTATTCTGTTCTTTAAGTCTCTTGTGTGGTAAGTGGCCCATTTACATTTACTGCAGCTGAATGTAAAGATTTGTGTAAAAAATCTATTGAAAAATTTTAATCTTATTTTCCTTTTCTAGTTAGGGTTTTTTTAAACAGAATTAAATGTCAAGTACTGCAGTTCATAATCATCTGCCAAATAGGGTTCAGATTTACAGCTGAATCTTAGATATTCATAGAAATCTTACCTTTAATAGTTGGAATTTAATTAATGTAAATGTACACAAATATATATATATAATATGTATGTATACACATACATATGCACATACCCACACGTTATCTATTCATCTCCATCTTAGCAATACAGTAGATTTTTTAGATTTTACCTGTACCACAGGCCCACAGAGTGACTGTGGCACCCATGCAGATCACCCAGACCAACCCCTTGCTCAGGGCAGCACCAGCTACAGCAAGTTGCTCAGACCTGTGATTACTCAAATATTAATATGTGCAAAAAGGCGATTTAAAAGTTTTCCATTTTCTCATTTCTGTCGAATACTTTTGAGATTGAGAAATACATTATTTCTGAAAATGACATCAAGTTTACCTGCTCACTCAGATGGGAAAACATAACTGAAATAAAGAGTAAAGTGAAATGAATAGCACTGTAAAGACTCAATATTCTCTTTGGTTAAGATAACATGATAATGACTTGTTGGCATTAAAATTTAATTTGTGCTGATCTAACTTGAATAATTAATGTTATTCTCATATTAAAATGCAGAAGGCGTATACTTCCTATTTTCTAGCCTGAATATATTAGGAGATTAGCTGTCAAATGACTTGACAGAGAGCCAAAAATTTGCAGAGATACTACTACCTGAGATCACATTTGAAAGAGAAAAAATGCTGTTATTATAGCAGAGCTCCAAATAATTATAGTATATGAAACAAAAGGTCGAGCCAAGGTGATCTCTCACTGAAGAAACTCTTGGTATTACAAGAAAGACAATCACTTTTGGTGAACCCTTTTGACTACTGATTGCCAAATCTAAAGCTCACCAGAGACCAATTGGCCCATTTAAAGAGAAAATATGTAGTGAGATACATTTAGATGTTTCTTTAAAGTGACTTTCTTCTCATTTATCCTTTTGCACTTCCTCAGAATAGATGAAGTGCTTGCAGAAGCTGAAGAGAGGTAAACAACTAGTGATGGTCTAAAAAGGAATCAGTTCCTTAGGGGAGTCAAAGTCTATATGGAATCATTACTTTATGGGACAATTGGACTTAAAATGGACTACAAAAACCCCATTATCTCTGTGTTGATCAGAGGAATGAAACTGCTTCCTATATCCTAAGGGCATGTTTAAATGACTGTGGTATGTCTTTTATATCCCTTTAGTCTATGGCCAATATCAGCATTTTGGAAAGAACACACTCCCAGGAAGACCAAGAGTGAATAATTCCAGTTACTAGATCTGAGTGACAGATCCTATAACAAAAGATCTTAGTCCTATAGGATTATCAGTCCTATAGAAAAGAACTTTCATAAAATTTTTTCTTCATAATTTGAAATATTTCCAACAATTATTGTTTCCATGTGATATTTTTTATTGAATAACAATTTTTTATGTGAAGAAGAAATATATGAAGAAATCATGGTTGATGGCACAATTGCTGCATGCTAGTTACACAATAGAAAATACTAAAACACCTTTCTTTTTCTAGTCCATGTAGGAAAATGGAATAGACAAAGTAAGATATAAGAAGACACTGGTTGTGCTAACGACATAAAAAATTTTTAATAAAATTCCAAAAAATATGTACTTCCATATAGAATCTTTAAGATTGGAAAAGTCTCTGCAAATTAATTACGTTCAGCCTTTGACCAAACACCACCATGTCAACCAAAAGCAATGGCACTGAGTTCCACATCTAGCTGTTTCTTGAACACTTCCAGGGACACCTCCCTGGACAGCCTATTCCAGTGTTTAACCATCCTTTCAGTGCAAAAATTCTTCCTGATGTCCAGCCTGAATCTCCCCTGACACAACTTGGGGCCATTTCCTCTTGTCCTGTCGCTGGTTGCCTGGGAGAAGAGACCAACACCCGCCTGGCTGCAGCATCCTCTCAGGGAGCTGAGGAGAGTGATAAGGTCTCCTCTCAACCTCCTTTTCTCCAGGCTTTACATCCCCAGCTCCCTCAGCTGCTCCTCATAGGACTCTCAGACCCTTCCCCAGCCCTGCTGTCCTTCCCTGGAATTGCTCCAGCCTCTCAATGCCTTTCTTGTAGTGAGTATCCCAAAACTGGACACAGGATTTGAGGTGTGGCCACACCTGTGCCAAGTACAGGGCACATGCACATACACACATCTGTATACATCCATGCACAAAAAGTAAAAAATGGGAATCAGTGACCTATTCTTCTGTTCTTTTTGGAAAATAATTTTTCAAACCTCAAGAGAAAATTTCTCACAGTAGTTTGTTGTGAATACAGGAGTATATGCAAATTACTGCAGAAAGCAATCTTAAAAACACCAGATTTTCCAAAATAAAGAGGCAGAGGTATCACATCTACCATAGAACCTAACAGTTTGACAGCCGAAATAATAGAGACATTCATGTGAACCTACACAGAAAAAAACCCCAACAAACTAACAAAAACTCCCCCAAAACAAGAGATGAAACAAGTAGTAATCAAAATATATATTATATTGGCACTGCTTAAATACTTTACTTCAGGTGGCCAAACCTACATAACTCAGTTTTTAAACAGCAAGTACTTAGGCTGCTTTCCAGAGTTAAATTTTACAGGTCAGGCAGACATTTTCAATTATTCAGAACTTAGATAAACATCTTTTAAGACACAAGGCATGGAAGTAGAGGCTTTGGACAGATAAGCTAGCATTATCAGAAATAAGGTTTGTGGATAATTAACCTGTGCAATCCAAGATGTTGAGACTATTACTGTAATCTAAGATGACAGTTTGTTGTTTTCTCAACAAATGATTATAAACCTATTTTAGTTCACCGAATTACATATTTGTGCCTACACTGACTTAACTGATTTAGGTTAATTGCAATCTTTACTGCTAAGCAGGACAAGAGAACTGTTTGAGAGTTCAATAAACCTCCAAAACTACAAAAACCGGCCCAATTATAAATTCAGAAGCATCAGTAATTTTGAAAGATCATATCACAGATCAGTTTCCACAATCTAACCTACTAGATCTACCTGGGTTCTTTATGATGAAGAAATTTTACCTAAGTGCAACTTCTCTTTTTTTTTTTCTTTTCTGAAGATATTTTCCTTACTTTTATCTTGTATCCACATATAGAGACTTGTTTAAAGATGATGCCAAGACTCAATCAGTTAAAAAAGTGCACTAGGGGATTTCTACATGCTTTTCTAAAAGAGTGTTTTACCAAAAAATAGGCTGTGATGCACTAAGAAATGAATCTATATCTGGCAACAGATATATATATCTCAACATATATATATATATATATATGTTGATATATATATATATCAACAGAATCTATATCTATTGGCAACAGAGGCTCCCATAAACTGGCATTTTTATTGTAATTAACAAAGAATAATGAAAAGTTTTCTTTAACCTGAATTAATTTGTAACTGCGCAGCCTAACAGTAAGAAACTGTGTGGCATATCATGCTGGGAGTGCAGCAAATTAATCTGTAAAATTTCATTTATATCTGCACAAGCCAATCAATCTCTGCAGTGTTAGGGGATTCTAATGAATTAATGAATTCTCAGAAAGGTGTTATGAGGTTTATATGCAGTCCTGGGTATATTTCCACCTCTTCTGTTATCCTTCATGCAGAAGCATAAGAGGAGGTATACACCTATTTCTTAATTATAATATGGAACAGAAACAAAAAAAACTTCTCTAAGAATGACCTGTGGATAGTTTACTGGGCTTGCTATTTCAAGGACAGCTTTCATTTAACTCTTTAACTAAAATTACTGCTGCTCCTCTATAAGCACAGAATGAGAAGCCAGGCACATAATATCCCCTCTTTATTTTAATTTCTGTTAATATTTTGTATAAATTTTCATAATTTATTCAATATTATTAAAAGTAAAATTGCAAAGACAGTTCTAGTATTATTTGATGCTTTTTCAGTATAGAAAAGAATCCACAGAACCAGCTGTTGAGAAGAAGTTATCTTTTGCTTGAAATGAATTTTGATAAATTTTCTATTAAATAAGCAATCTTAGGAAGTTCAACTTCCTTTACACTTCATAATGACAAAAATCCAATCTAATGAACATATATTTACTTTTGGGCAAAAATGTCTAGAATAAACCTAAAAACAACATGAGGAAGTTCCAATAATGGCATCTTTTTTACCATATTAAACAAAAAAAAAACCAAATAAATCAGATTATTACTTCTTGTTAATAAACATTTAAACAATCTTCATTCTTGCTGCAGTTCAGAAATACTGGTTAAACATGAACATAATGTGAACATAAACACTTCTAAGGAAGTAAGTGAGGCCACTCTCACAATGTTCTAACTTAGCATGACTATTACTGAATTAGAGCCTAATAGAATTTTTCGAGGAATATTCATTGTTTAAATATCAGACTATAAATAATACTACACCCTGGGCATACCGCCTATTAAAAAGGCTAGAGAAGAGGTTAACTGCAGCCAGCATGGAAAAAAGAAAGAGTAAAGATGTTAAAGCAAGAAGAGATTATCTAGAAAAAATAAATCTGTCTAGATACAGGCAAGAGAGACAACCGTAAATTTCTGAATATGGACAACAAAAGTAATGAGACAGTCTAAAAGAGAGTCTGAGAATTAAATAGCAAAATGGGTAAAAATTAATAATATATCTATTTTAAAACACACCCAGAGTAGAAAACCTGTCGGAGAATCTTTTATCAGTCCATAAAGGCAGTGCTAATCAATTCTTTTGAGCACTGTTCACTTCAGGAGATATCCACACCAGCAGAGGATCTGTCTGAAACTGAAAAAGCTGTAGATGATGTTAAACAAAGCTGACACTAAAAAACTGCTTAGGCCAAATGTCTCTAACCCAAGAAGTCTGCAAGACCTGAGAGGTGGATAGCTGAAACAATAAAGCACACAACCTCTTTTAAGATTCCTTGCTGCTTCTGACTAAATGTTGGAAATATGATTCTCTTGTTTAAAGAATTGTTTATGGATTTCCCCTGAAACTGCAGCCCTCTAGTCCTGTTGTTCTAAGTGGAAAGTACTAGAAAATCTAAGGAAAGAAAATAATTAGTAGGTGCTGGCTTAAAAATAATCGGTATAAAAGGTTCAAAATGACTTTTACAAAAGTAAGTCCTGTTTTATGACAGTAGTGATATTTATAGTTCTTGAGCAGTTGAACAAGAGTGATTTGGTTTCTGCAGTCCTCTAAATTCCTGGAAGGCTTTTGACATTGCAAGACCAAAGGCTTTTAAGGAAATGAAATGATCATGGCTCAGGTAGTAAAGGAAGCATTTTCACAATATTGAGAACACTGGAATTCTACAGGCATCTTTGTTGGGACTTATTCACTTATTCATGAACTAGGAAAATAATATATAAGGGAGTAAAAACATTTTGCTAATAACATTAATTTCTTGTTTTAAGGACAAGGACAATTCTAGATAGCTGGAGAAGGATCTTAGGGTACACCCCGACTAATTAAAATGTCAGAAGGAGCTCAGCATTGAGCAATACATTTGCAAATGGCAAACTAAACTCATTCTACAGATAAATAATGTGCTCACAGAATACCTTTGAGCTGATATTATCGCTCAGGTATGACTTGGGTTTTATGTTGGATAATTGCTATGATATGCTTTCTATCATTTACTTCTGGTCAGATTTAGGTTGAAGCTGAAAGGTAGGGAATACAAAAGTAAATGGAGAACCTTATTATTATGTGAGTGTTTGAGACAGGCAACTGTGTTCTTGAAGTCCCTGCATCGTGACACTGCACAATTCCCTGACTAATTTGCATGTACAGTGTGAAGTGGTGTTCATCTCAAGAAATATGTTTGTGATCTTATTAAGCTTTAAAGAGAAAGTTGATCAAATATGTGGACGAGCCTATTTATGGGGAATAAGCAGTTTAACTAGGAGCTGTCAGAATGGAAAAGATGCTTTAAATGAGGTCTACAAAATAATTAATAGCACCGTGAACAAATTATTGGTCACATTCTGTTCCAGCAAAAGAATTAGTGATAAGTCTGACAATGCCTCTAGTAGCCAGTTTTAAAGCCAGAGGATCTGATTTTGCTGATAGGAGAACTATGACACTTCTTCTGTCAGTGTTGTGGCTGCTAAATTTGGGGCTTGAAGTAAAACTGGGCAAATGCTGCAAAATGATTTAGTGATGATTACCTAATATGTAAACTTGTACTCAGAATGCTACTACAATAAGAGGCAATATGCCTACATGTGAAGCCAAGTACTTTATGATAGCCTAATTAAAACCTAACAATGTCATCACAAATGTAACAAAAGTTATTCAGTTAAGAAATTCTGGGACAGATAGAGCAAATTAATAGAAATAGCTGCATTACTAATAATACACCTAAACTATTATACAAGAAAATTTACTGATGTTTACCCATTGCCTTTTTCAATTTGATCATTCTGCAAAAATCTCTGTGGATCTTCAGGCTGACAGCAGCAGCTTTCCTGAGGCACAGCAGCAGGGAAAAGGGTATCAATATCATTCCCGTTTTTTTGGTGCAAGGAAAAACGTGCTGGTGGAAGGGGAATTTCTCCTCACTCTTAGACCTATTTTTATGTTTAGCAAGGTCTGCTTCCATTTCAGTTGTTCCCAGGTAAAGTCTGAAAATTGTCCAGTAGCGTTTTGCAATCATTACTAACAGAAAGTGCTCTTGTTTGTTATGCAGTAACAAGCCAGAATTTTCAGACCTCATACAGCTGTGGTGCGTGTAGAGATTAGGGAAACACACTGTGGGAACAAATTAGAAATAGCTCACATGTAGGCAAGATCAGAACAGTGCTGAGACTCTGCACTATCAGGTCAATAAAAGACTTATGGCCTTCTTCTAGTAATGAAGCTCGTGTTCATTATGCTGCAAAAGAAAAAAAATATCCATCTCAGTTCTTGGAATTAAAATAGCCCAAAATAAGAAAGAAAAATACAGACATGAAAAGAAAAATGTGTACTTGTGGGTTTTTTTCTTATGAGATCTGTTGGAAATGAAATCCTGGTGCCTTGATCTCACACAGCATGGTTATTATTATTATCTCTAAATAGATTAATACATTGCTTCTTAACTACAGCAGATCCACACAGTTTTCCTGTGACTTAACCAAGAAGATAACATTGAGGGCTTCACTTCTAGCAGTACATATATGATATTTGCTTTTGGGTTTTCCCTCATGGCTTCTCCATCCTGCACTTTATTCTTAAGTTGAAAGCTATCAGGGGTCTCCTCTCAGGAATAGCTTGACAGAGTTCAGAGGGTGTTTTTGGAAGAGTTAGTATTTGCCCCTCAGACAAAATGGAAAGACTTTATGATGAAAAGTTAATTTTTGCAATTACCTTAAAGAATCTTGACTGATTTCCTGCCAGGCCAATGACCCTTCTGTCTTGTGAGAAGCATTTTAGGTTCACTTTTCTCATCTGCACACAGAACAAGGCAAATACAGAACAACGATCCTGAGTGTCTTTCTTTATTGTCAGGCCCTTACATATCATGATCTTAGAAACATGGGTGAACACTGTTGGCCAGTATATTTGTAATTTTTATCATACCCTTCTAAAGAGTAACATCGAGGGCTTTGTCATCTTACTGCTAAACCTCATCAGACCCTTGTTGCTGGTTGAAGAGTGGCATCCAACAGAGGATGACAGTGGACACCTGTAGGAGTTATCTTAGTCAGCAGTGGGGGGAATTTTCACACTTCATAGCACTCTGTGGCAGTGTAAAATGGAGTTCCTGGGAATAGAAATTTAATTTTGGAATTAGATTGTTACATGGTATTTTTTTCAAGAAAGCATACAGAAGACTTGAAATTTGGCAGAAAAAAGAAAATAAACAGTGCTCCCCAAACAAACAAACACAAATCAGAAATACAGCCAAACAACTCACCCTCAAACAAATAAACAAACAAACAAAACCCCACCCCAAAAGATCCCTGCAAGATCTCCATGCTGAGTTTAATTTCCTTCTATAATAGGAAAAATCCCAACCCACCCATGCATCCAACCAATGAAACAGCCAACCAAAAAGCCAACTAGAAACCATTCAGAATAATAAATTGTACTAAAATGTATTTTCTAGCAAGAAAGGAAACACATGGATCATTGCAGTAATTGCTGTGCTATCTAAAATGTTCAGCTTAATAGTAGGTACCATGAAAAATCCCTCAAATTCCTGAACCCTCTTTTCAACCAGGAGGAGTTCTAGCAATTGCTGTCAAAACCATAAACAACAATTTATAGTGTAGACATTTGGAGTTCTCTATTCAGGTTCTTTTTGAGTAAAAGTACATTCCATGCTGAATATTAAGAAGGTATTTTGAAGAGCCAACCCATCATTATTTGCTACATTCTAAAGAAAAGTAACATTTACGCTTTAAATAAGATTTTCCCCTTCAATAACACCCACTATCATAAAAAATTTTGTTCAGTATGTGAAATATTTATGTCACATATTACAAAATGCTATTAAAAGTATAGTCTTAAAAAGACAGTATTGAAAGCAGTGGTATCTTTGTAAACAGAACAAATCCACATGCAAAATTATAGAAGGATGGAAAAAAGCCACCTGTTCAGCCACCTTATTCATTCCTTGCTATGAAAGGCTGTTTCCTAAGGTGCACACCTTGTGCATATTAGCCCTTTTCAGAGCATCAAGCAGTGTAGCTGCATTCTATTCCCATGGGAGATTATTCAGTGATTTCAGAGATCTTACTGTCAAGAAGATTATCAGTATGCTATTTAACCTCAATTTTCCTTATTCTAATTTAGTGTCATTACTCTCAGTTACCTCATCACAACATGTTTTGAGATGTAATGTGAACAAATAGATACTTAACAACAAGATAAACATCCCATCAGCTTGCATAGGGAGGATTATTTTTAGATTCTCTTTAAACTCAGAGGGTCTAATCTGATGTCTCAGCTGAGGCAATAAAAATAGCACAAGAAAAAAAAAGATGTTAAACTATGCATTTTCATATATAGCTGCCATATAACAATTACTGCAGGAAGTCCAATTTCTGTAACTCTTCCTTTTTTGCAATTGGTAATCCCTGTGTGACAATGCTTATAATCATTTTGCTAACTCAGATTTTTCTGAAAAATGAACTCTGTGCTGCAATAATAGATGTACAAAAAAACCCAAAACCTAGCCTCAGGATGAACAAAATAATGTGCAGAAAAGAAAATGTCAGAATACTCCCTTAGCAAAAAGAACAGCAGATTCTTGTATTTTTTATTGGTATTTTGTTTTAGACGCTTTAGTTTAGAATGCTGAAAAGTCAAATCTGATGATTGTTATAGCTCATGGGGTTTTTTCCAACCAAAAAAATTAAATCCACAGTGTTGTAGTATTACAAGAAGGACTCAACTAATGCTGTTGATAAGTTCCCCTACTAAAAGAGGTCCCACGTGTGTAGTTTGGAGGGATACTAATTAATTGACAAAGCTGAGTGATGTATGCCACAAAGAGAGGGATATGAACTGAACTTGCCCTAGATGTCATCATTATGAACGCTAAGCAAGCACTGGTCAGCTTTAAAAATGTGTGTAAATTCAAAAGTTTTCCAGCCAAACTCACACAGTGCAAGTAATTGCACTTCATTCCACCCCCAACCTCTCCCCAAAATATTAATTGGAGTAAATTTGTTTCACTACCAATTACATCTACAAAATCTTTTAAGACAGGGCTTCACACATTCTATTACAAATCAGGCGTTCAGCTACCTTTTTATCTTGCCCTTTCCTAAGGCATTCCTTATCCATGCCCAAGGCACAAGTTCGTCCATCTGAATGGCTGTGCTAAGCATGTGTGCTCACGTTTTAGTTTCCCAGATTCCAGTTTTGTCAGTTTTTCTAACCACATCCCGGACATCAAAGTCTGTATAAGAACAACAGGAGGAAAGAAACAATAGAAGACATTCCTGCCTTACAAGATTTGGCTTCTCCCCTGTCACAAGAATCCCTCAATTATTCAGATATAAGAGCTCAATGACATGAAACTGAGTAAATCCAATCAGGCAGTTTAAGGGAGCAGTCCAGTACAAAGTCTTAAAAGATTTCCTTATATATTTGTATATATATTTGTATATATGTATATATGAAATTTTCATGTAGTGTTTATTTTGTTGACATAAAGCCATTCTTAGAAGAAATGTTTAAATTCCATGTTGCTGGATTCAAAGCTCTGCATTTTAAAGTTAATCTGATTTTATTGCTTACCTTATAGCTTTAATAAAAAAAAACATATACAGAGTAATGCAATTTTCTTACACTAGGAAAACTCAATGATTACAGAAAGTGCTTAACTTTAGCTACTTTGAAGAACTCATCTTTGGCCAGGAATCAATATTGAAATTTTCAGTCCAGAAGGAGAACTATCAAGAAGGTATCACTGTCAGAAAATTGGGTATGATTATAAAATATATTTTACAAACCTAATGATAGCATTTCCTGCTTTGTGACAGCTATAACAATGATTTGCTGCAAGATCACATCACAATTTTCAATAACCTTTCCATTCTCAGCATTTGGACACTGGCAGGAAAGATAGTGTAATTATGGGAAGGGAAAGAGAGGATGTCATCCATTTATATCTTCACCTTTTACAATTCAATTCATCCAACAGATTTTAAAACCAATAGATGAAAAACTGTTTACAATTCACAGAGTGAACAGATGGCATGGCAGCATTGAAAAAGACACACCGAATGAACTGGTGTTCTGCTCTAGTTAAAAAGCTGTCAACATTTGTATTACAGACCTTGGATTTCAAGGGTTTGTAAGTTGTCTCTTTTGGATAACATCTGCAAGCTACATGCCGAGGTATCATGTAAAAAAAAAAAAAAAAAAAAAAAATTAGCATGTTTATTACTTTCATATCCTTTGCAGTCATCTAATAGTATCCTAAATGTTACCTGTGACTTTAATTGCCGAGACAGTGCCTTTGTTTTCCAGAGGGATTTGAACGGGCCGGTGAGTGCATGAGTGCCTGCACTGGCTGGGCACAGGAAAGTGTGGCTGTCCCAAATCTCCTCCTTTCCACAGGAGGCTTAAGCATGACTGCTGAGACTGCCCAAGCACTCAAACACTCCGTTCCTGGGATGTTACTGCCTCTTGGGCCATTTCCAGACCCTACGTGAAGCCATTCCCAGTAACAAAATTTATCAAGATGCCAAACACAAAGAGATAAACCATTTTAAGTAGCACTACACCCAAAGTAGCATAATGTTTGGATTAAATACCACTTTGGGGCTTAGAAAGATTGCAAGCTGTGCTGAAACAAATAGTTTTTTACAATAAGAGTCTCCTACAGTGGTTTGCATAGGGACAGGGGCAGCTATGCATTGCATGAAAATCCTGCTTATACAAGGTGTCAGTTTTGGCCACAAAGAAGATTGTAGCATTTTGCCTTGAGAAAATGTAATGGCAGCTCAGGAGGGATTTCGGGATTTGGCTCACCAACCAAACAATTTTAAATTATATGCTGCTAAGCACTAAACTGCTTACAGGATTAGCATCAGCATATTGTGCCCACTAGCTGTAGGTTTGAATCTGTAACACGATCTCTGTGGCTGGCATAATCTTGCATTGAACATAAAGCCAAACTTTGGTCTTACTTGATAAATGGGTCTACAGTGTTCAGGTTTGAAGTAAAAGTGAGAAATCAGTAAATATTGTAGTAATAGATTTATTGAAGCTATTCTTTGAAGGGGTGTTTTGGACTTTGAAAGAATACACAGAAAAAGCAAAGAGTTAAATATATGTACTAGAAGTAATAATGTGATTTTCAACTTGGATAACTGTGACCTCATTCCTTCAGGAGGAAACATCAGGAAATGAACAAACTAACCAACCAGTCAAATTGGAAATTACGTTTTTAGTGCCGTTTAGAGGAAAAGAAATACAGTGCAATCAATCTGAGTTGCACCCACTGAGACATCCATATGTCAAAGAGAGTTTTTCAATGGAATTACGAGTCATTCCCCTAAAGTCCTAAATTAGGATTTTCGCAGGTTTTTTATCCAAATGCTCCTAGAATTCCATAACTACTACATGCCCCAGGCATATTTGAAATTCCTCTCTTGCATGGAATATGCATTACAAAAACTCTTCAGTTTCAGGACATTGTAAACAAAAACTTGAGGTATTTAAGAAAAAATACAGATAAAGGGCTAGAAAGGAGTGAGAGATTAATGTAAAAAAATAATGAATATTAATAGCTTTGATTAATACTGAGAGAGTAAGTAGTGAGTGAATATATTTGCTGGTATATCCAATTACATTCCAATATGAGGCCAGCTTTCAAGTAAGAATGGTATAAATAACTAAAATTTTCTGATTTGTATGATATGACTTCAAGCAAATAACTAGATTCTGAAAGAGGAAAGTTAAGAGTAACAATTTCAAATATGGAAAAGTGATGATAAATACCTGTGCAGGAGAGAATACAACCATTAGGACTTTAAATGAAGGTCTCATTGTGTTTTAAAAGAGCCCCAACTTCTGTTCCTCACAGAACTAGATGTGAGCTGAAAACTGAAAATTGTGTCTTTCAATGAATGCAGCAGCAATGTCCTTGTTTTCATTGCTCTTTGATGTTCTGAAAAAGCAACACTTGCTATTCCCTGTCTCAGAGAGATGCATGTACCTGTCTCTCTGTTCCCAGTAAGAACCCAATTCCTGAGGTCAGTTCTCACTCACCTTGATCAGATATTACAATCTTACCACAAGATCTGATCTCTTTTACCACACAGATGCCGTACTCACTGTGCCCAGGCTGTGCCCCTCACCTGGCTCTGATCCACGACCTCAGGTACACCTGGGGCTCTGTGTCCTCCAGCTGTGTCCTCTGCTCCATGAATTTAGAGTCTATGATGTACTGGCTCCCATTCCCTGTTGGCTACTTGAGTAGTACCTTGAACTTGTATTTTGAAATTAATGCATTTTAGTTTCTGAGGAAAAGCTAATTCAAATACATAGTGTTGATCCTTTTCATCATTTTTTAAGACATCTGAGATTCAAATATCTCAGTACAATGTTAAGGAAAACACCATGTTTCCCAAGCTTTATCTTGAGAGTGTTAGGACTAAATCACAAAGTTTCCATGTATCAGAAAATACCTTTTGAAATTTGAAATCTTAATAATTGACATATTTTTCTAGAATTACAAATTAAAAATAGTTATCTGATAAAGCAAAATATTATTACGAAATTTATTTCATCCAAGCAGAAAATAAGTTCTACAGTTTATATTGAGCCTTTTATGTAATAAGATTTTCAGGAAAATCAAAACTAGGAATCTGTGATTACTGACTGTGACAGGAATGTTCTCAAAGGCCAATGTTAAAATACTCTGGAAAAACTGGAATATGCTGACCTTTATTGATAAAATATTATAGAATACATGAAAGGCAGTTTGTTTTCTAAAAATTTTTTAAAATTACAGCTGTCTTCAAACATTGTGTCCAATAGACACAATCCAGAAAATTAATTATTTTCTCTGTCCTTGCTTAAAAAGTGAAACAAACATACATGACAGACTGGAAGTCTCAGGTCCTCTACATTTGGTAATGCCTGAGAGTAGAAGAGATCTTATTTTGAGAGACTGCAAGGTAATCTTAGGTGTCAATGTGTGCAAACATGACCTGAACTCTAGACTGAAATTCTCTGTGCCACCATCTTCCCAACTGTTCTGACATGTACACATCTGCAGAACAGACCAGTGTTTACTGCTGGTTTTCTCTGCTAATAATGTGGGTCAGGTTCAGCTGTTAATGTGTTTCTTTCTGGGTATCTCAAAGCATGGGTTTATCTAAATGAGGCTAATAAATGCATGTCAGTGCCATGCAGCTTCTCTAGGACTTTGCTGATTCCTGTGCCAAGATAATTAATAAAAAATATTAACAAATATTTGCTGAATTGGAGAGAAGTGCTTGACAAACATTATTAATAACCTAATTTCAGCCTAATATTTTTCTTCCAGTACACGTGAGTATTGACCTATTATCAGGCCCTTTCCTGTGTCATAATACTTTTATTGATTCTCATTTTTTCCATCTTAATAAAGAAGAGTCCTAATCTGAGATTTTATAAAATTCTACTATTGTTTAAATAATGAGGTTTACCCCATACACAAAACAACATTTATACAAATAAAGATATTAAATCTAGGTGCTAGCATCTCTTTATATTTCCTTTTATTTCTTTCATTTCCTCACTCCATTAGCACTGGCTGGCATGGAAAATGCTTCTGGACATCACATGCATTGTGGTTGCACAGATGCTCAGCCCTTCATTCAGGTCAGGGCTGCATTCGCCCCTGAACAGAGTTGTATATTACAGATGTCAGAATAATGAGCCTGAAAGAACCAAGATCACTTCACTGTCTTTTTAAACCATAAATATTCCTGAGACTGCAATTTCATGCACCAATTGTTTCAGATTTCTGAAATGAAGATTACCTGGCCCTCTTCCTCACTCAAGAGAACTATAGTCTTTGAGTTTCCTACTACCTTTTTTGTGATAATTTCTGTTTTCATGTTATTATTCCTTCTTTCTAATCCTAGATTCAATAATCATTTTTCTTTCCCGAAATTTTCTTCAATCACAAAGAAGAAGCTATTCAGTCTGAGCCATGTTCTCATTTTTAGTGATCTTTCAGCTCTACTTTAAGCTTTATGTTGTAGAGAGCATACTTTTACTGTTTTCTCAACTTTCTGGTCAGTAACATCTTTGACATTTTTTGTTTTACTGTCCTTCCTGGTTTCTAATTATTTTATGAACAATAAATATACTGTTGGTTCACTGAGTTAGATGGTTAGACATGGTCCAGGCATTTTTGGACAGTTGCACTGTCAACATATTCTTTCTCACCAACTCGTGTGTTGTTTAAATATTGCCTTTTGGACGATAAGTACATAAAATTAACTTTATGTTATGTAATTCAGTGAACTCCTACGAATATGGGCTTACTCACTTTTTCCTCAATGTGATATGCAGGGAATGTTCCTATTTTTTTCACTTCCCTGGCTATCATTGTCTTCTGCTGTCTAAATTCCTGAAACAGATTTCCACAGTCATGGCATCATGTCCATACTTCGTTCCCTGGCTGGAAGAAGTGGAGGTTTTCACTGTGTTTAAACACATAGCTATACTGTCTGCTACATGAGTGTTCCCACCATCTTGCTTTACAAATTCCTGATGTTTGTCAAGGTTTTTTGACTTAAAACTGTCAAGTTTTAAGTCATCAAATTTCCCTCTTTTAAACCTGTAGAGTAAATGATTTTATACTAATATTCTAGTTTAATCTTTTAGTTTAATGGTAAAATCTTCATATTTCGGTTCAATTATAGGTCTGTCTTGGATTGTAGAGCCACATGAAAACCCATTACCCATTAACCACTGGTTTCTGACAGGGTATTTTCACCTCTAACCTAGGAAAGTACGCCTGTTGCAAAGTGTGACAAGATTCTGGGGACAAGCTGTAGTGAAAAATAAATAATACAGCTGTCCCAGGCATTCTATGAAAGCTCCATTGAAATACATATGCTAAGTTTCACCATAATTATTTTTACATGTCTGTCCCCAGCACTGACTGAGGAATCCAGTGGCTACTGTATGTTCTGAGTTTTTCCAAATGCTTCAGTGAGAAACAAAAATACTCCTTTCCTTCCCATAAAAAAGATAAATCTGTGCTTAGGACTGCACAGAAGAGGTGAATACAGCATATCTCCCTTTCCCTCCCCCTTTAATTAGTTTGCAATCACCTGTTTCATGAAGCAGACATGAGTCTCATCTGGTATCTCACTATGGTGAATGGTGTTTGACATTTTGTGAACCATTTTGCTCCCCAAGGATTGTTACTGTAAACATACATTTCCTCAAACAAATGAGGCATTTTACAGGAATCCCACATTGCATCAGCTATCAATTTTGTAGCTGCAGACATTTAAATGAAATTGTCAAAGAACTCAGGTCTGCTCCTCCTAGAATGAACGACTTTTTCTCTTTAGTCACTGTCAGTTTGAGAGTGGGAGAACGTGCAAAGATGAAAGCAAATCCTGGTGTTGCTGTTGGTTATCCAAGCCTACCAACTGCAAATCTTAACAAGGGAGAATGGGAAAAGATTACTTACAGCTACTCAGACATATTGCATAAGCTTGAATGTTTCCATCATTACCTATGAAGTATATTCATATCCACCTGGATACTTTCCAGCTGGAAAGATGGGTAGATCCCAAAGGTGGCTCATGAGAAAGGCAACTAATGCATTTTTATGTCCAATTTTATAAAGCAATTGAACATGGAAACGGGATCATTTTAGAGTATGGATGTTTTAACTGATATAGTTATTAATGCAGATATTACATAGCTTAAAATGCAGAATCTATTGTGCGTATATTTATCTTTCAATGATAAATCAAGGACAACAATAATATCTATTTCATGTGTTAATTGTATTTTCATGCCTTTTTAAAAAATGCTTGCTGTAAATGTGGGATAAACAAATCGTTTAAGATTGTACTAGCAACACAAAGAACTGATCAAGTTAAAGTTCTGTGCACATTTTAAAAGCCATTGTTCACACATGACGATATTTTTAAAGCATCTTCTGTTACTCAGATTAAGAAAAGCAGAAAGTTATTGAAAAATTCAGGTTAGAAAAGCCTAATTCAGGTAGGAAGGACATCTATAAAGCAAGATAAGTGTACTTTTAGTTTCAAAGTTTAGGCACAGATATTTGAGAATGAAATCTTTCTTAAAACCCTGTTAGAATAGTGGAACACTATTGTTCCTGGTTTATTCTCAATTTGCTCTATTCACAATATTAGTTTATCTTAAGTCCGAAATTTTCCTAAAACTATAATAGAACATTCTTTATCATATTTCCTTCCAGAATAAAATTCTGAATCTTCTCCCCTAGGTAAAATTGTTTCATCCAATAAATACATAGCAATACATACAGTAATACAGGAGTACTCTTGTGTATTGTGCAGAATGCAGGAGACGTGTTTCTGTTTAAAACGAGATAGCAAGTCCCATTCGACCTCTCAGCTTGCTTTGTTTAAGATTGATTTCCTGCACTGAAATACATTTTCTACTTTCTCGGAAGTGGTCTCCTCCTCTTTGTCTGTAGGTGGTGTCAGTGTAGCAAACTGAAGGATCATCCTTGCGGCTTTTTTTTCTGTGAATGCACCTCTACCTACAGGCATGGTTTCTTGACATAAGGCTTCTGCAACCCTAAATGTCCATATTTCAGTCAAATCTGGTTGACAATCAGTTTCTGGAGTTAAAAGTTAAAAGAGTGGTCATGTGTCAACAGAAATGGAGCACATATATTCTGATAATCCCAACTACTTTACTTTGGCTGTCAGATTGGAGTGCATGTATCTAAAGACAAATTGAAGCTGCATCCTGAGGCTTTGCTCTTTCTCAGCAAAACACCCGAGGAAAGAAACTTGAAAGCTGGGTCAGAGTGGAAGATCAACACAGTACTACATAGTTCTATCTCTGTTACACTAAGAAAGGAGCTCTGTTATCTGACCTGACACTCAAGATAAAGAGCTTTGTGCTAATGCAAGATGCATTTCTTTCGATTAATACAATAATTGTTCCCAAATCCAACTTCACCTCTCCACTGTGTGTAGGACAATGCCCAGTCTAAGCAAACTGCACCATACTCTGCATCATTCTCCATAGTGTTATGCAGAATAGCAAAAGATATTCTATTGTTAATGAAGAGAGGTACTTAGAGGAGGATTCATGGTTATAGCCTGCAGGCAAGAAAACAACATTAAGAGTAAAGAGTGTCATTTAAACACTAAGGGTTATTTAAGACTGCTGAAGTAAAATTACTTTAAAGGGCTGAGTTAACAGCTTAGGCAATAAAGATGTATCTTAGAGATATTTTTCTTGAAGTGATTGCATGCTTATTCTGTCATCTTTCCCAGTCCATTTATCTTTACTTCCTAAGACTTTATAAATGATTCTTACAAATCAGTAAGCTGAGGATAAGCACTATTCTACGTGAAGGAGAGGAAATGAGAGCCATTGTCTGTGGAGGATCTCCACACTGTTTCTCTTGTTATCTAGTGTGTGTAGGTGCTGGTGATCTGGTTACATTAATGTTCCATTGTTTTCTCACATGGACAGACTTCTCATGGTGATTGCTGCTGCTATCAGTGCCTTTGCCACAGAAAAGCCTGTGTCTTTTCTGCTTCCTGAGAGCAGAATTGGTCTCCAAATTTCCTCATCCCCAGAAGAAAGAACTAGAAATAGGTTAAAAAAAAGATGCTGAACCTCTGAAGCCCCCTGTTCTGCCAAAGCAGAGGAGAGTATTTTGGGTATCTGTGGTTAGACAAGCACAAAGTCAGCAGAGCAGAGAAGAAAAAAGTGGCATAAACCAGAATTGCCACATTTGCCAGACAGTGAAGGCTGTGACCTCCTGCAGCAGAAGTGGGAAAAAGCCAGCAGAGCCTGAAGAGGAAAGAGGGGAAACCAGAGGAGCCAGGGCTGGGCAAGCACCATGAAACAGAGACCTGAGGTATTGCTCTGCTACAGATGTGGTCAGGGGGTGTTCTAGGGCCTCCTGCAGAAGCTAAGCTGCTGTCTTGTCTCATGCCCTGAAGAAAGGATAAAAAAGTATTTTTTGTGAGTCAAATCAGTGGAAGTGATTCACAAGCTGAAATGTAGCATGCTTATGACAGGAAGGGTAAAGAAAACAAGGGGCTCCAGAGCACTGCCAGAGACAGAACAGGCAGGATGGAGCCTGCTGGCACTTGGACTTCAAAAAAGGCAAGCATTAGTTTTTAAACAGGCAGAAACAGATATGAGTAATGCTCGGGAGTAATCAGGCTGAGCTGTTATAAAACAATGACTGGAAAGCAAGCATTTTGGCAGTGCTGGTGGTGAAATTTCTTCTTGCAAATAGCTAAGCTATTAGCTGTTGGTTGCTGTTTCTGAAATCCTATTTCTCTCTCAATATCTTTTTCCTTCAACCAGAAGGGCAGCAGACTTTACACACATAAACTGACGATACTTCCAGAAATGTATTTACTACCTGGGTTAAAGGTAAAAACATAATTATTATAAATCCTGACCTGGACGTACTACCAGAAGCTTGAGGACAGGGTGACTTTGTTACTCCTTGTTTCTGTGGAAATGACCTAAGGATTCACTTTATCAAAAATGCAGTCTGTTTCTTAGGGACAGGTATATCTACCTATGTAAATAAGAACTCCTTGCATTGAAACAAGTACATTATCAGTGCACAGCACTATAGTGCACAGTAGTATGTACTGCAATTTTCTTACCATAACCACTTCAATATAAAAATAGATGCACCAAAATGTTTGTCCCAAAATGCCCCCTCAGCTGTTAGATATGCATGTTTATCAACCAATTATATATTAAATCAAAGGGCAGTGACAAACGATAATCTCTGTATGTGTTTTATCAGTCTTTCTAATAAATTATTCCATTAAATATTATGAATTGGTGATCTTAAATTGTATCTCTGTGAGGTAGGATTGTATCCTTCTCTCCTTTCATCATCCTGAGCTAATATCAATTTTCAAGAGCAGAACTGAGAGATAAAGAGATCAGAAAACTTCCCATGCCATTCCCTAAATGTGAATGACACACAGTGTTATTTCAGCTAAGTATTCAAAACCTCAACAATATTTCATCTGCAGTCAGTTTCTGAAAAATTATCAGTGCCAGCAGATCCAGGCTGATGTATTCCTACAAGTGAAAACTGCCAGGACATACACACATTTGCTGTGTTCTTGAAATGTCTTGCTTTACAACAGAAAATGAACAGTGAATTTGAGATAACTATGGAGAATGGAGAACAGTTTTATAAACCACTTTATAAAGAATTGGTGCTACATCTACACTATGGATTAGTAAGGACTGAGTTCCTAAACTGAATATTGATTAGGTTATACACTGTGGTTTCTCTTTTGTAGTTGTATTTGTCTCAGTTGTCTTGGCTTATATCTGTCTTATTTTCTTTCAGTACGCCTTAAACCAAAGCAATCTTAGTTGAACTCAGTCTGGTCTCAAATGCATGCTATGAGGTACAGAAGGGCTAAACTACACACAAACAGATGTTTCAAGCCTGGGAATTTGCTATGGCAAGACTCACTGGGATGGAGTAATGGCATTCTGGCAGCAGGAACTCTCCTGCAAAGCTGTGCCATAGTAA
Organism: Acridotheres tristis; assembly: GCA_037013685.1. Classification (NCBI taxonomy): domain Eukaryota; kingdom Metazoa; phylum Chordata; class Aves; order Passeriformes; family Sturnidae; genus Acridotheres; species Acridotheres tristis. The sequence continues at coordinate 102,564,329 of CM072884.1, forward strand.
TTCCAGTGGATTACAGTGATTACCAATGACAAAACACCTTCCTGTGGATTTGTGGATTTTTTCCAGAGAGACTAAATCACTGGAGTTCAGTTCTAGGGCAAAGATATATAAAAGCTTAATAATGCTTTACTATTAGGTTTAAACAGGTAAAACAAAAAAGACTAGTTTTATCTTTGAGCAGCTGAAGCCTTGGTAACACAGATGTTCAAATCGATTCTTTATTTTATTTTTCATATATAGATTTTGCTTTGATTTAAGCTGGTAGCTCAAACCTTTACTACTCTTAGAATGGATAAATAAAAAAGTAAAAAAAAGAAAGAGAAATCTGAATGGAAAATAGCAAGCATATATGGTGAATTGTATGCCCCATAACAAGCTGAAATGCCCTATACTTTACTAAGCAATTTAGAAATACCTTTACTCATTCCTTATAAATAATATCTTTTAGTTATTAAATTTTCACAGGTAAAAAAAAATATATATTTTGAATCTTGCTTGAACCCCCTCTTCAGTGTACATGTTCATATTACACACATGTAACAATTGACCTGAAAAAGTTCTTAAGGATCTGGTGATACCTAAATTACTAATATCGTCTGGCCAAAAAATAATTTAATAAATTAAGTATCCTTTGAAATTTGATTATACAAGCAACTTTTAGATAATAGAATTGCAGAAGTGACACTGATACAATAAAGATACATTTGCTGATGACATCAGTATCATAGTTCATCTACATTACAAAATTTATTGGCTTCAAAAAATTAAGATTGAGTTAGGCAATTGTTAGGCATTTTTTACTTTATTTGTTTTTAATAGAGGCTGGACTGTATGCTACAGAATGCATCCCATTCTTCATACTTCTCTAAAATTCCTTTCCCTGTTCTGAAAAAATTCTCCAGTTATAGATACCCTTTGGAAACTTTTTCTTCTTATGCCATTTCTTTTTGTTGTCTTCTCTTCCCAAGATGGATTTTTACCTTGTATTTTAACCAAGAAGACTTAAAGAATGGAGTCTAATATAAAATACACTTGTTTACTGAAAATCTATAGACATCCCGTCCCATGGTAACAAGTCCATAAAATAATGCAGTGTGGGTTCACCATTTGAGTATATTGAAGCTACACAAAATAATTAATTTCCTCTAGTATATTGGAGGAAAATAATTACCAAATCCAGCACTGAATTACTGCTAGAGTCTTAATCATCTCACATCCACCATAAGGTAAACTTGTCCCAATTATAGATCCAGCTGGAAATGGATTTAAGGCTAGATAGCTCTTCAGGTTTTTCTTGGCCAAGTCTAGGAATAGAAATGTCTTGACAGGGTAATTAATAGAAGCACCACTAACATTAAAATGCAGACCATGTAACACTCCACGTGCCAGGTGCAATGCTGTGTCTTTTTGACTTAATATTTAAATTTGAAGCAGCTATGAAGTGCTTTTATGTTATTCTCAATAAGACTGAGAATTAAATGTCTTATTTAAAACAGGAGTAGGTTAGTGGTTTAAGGTTAGTCTAGTTAAAGTGTAATGTTATACTGGACATTCCATGGAGATTTTTAAAAAACAAAGCAAACTTTAAGCATTTGAAGTTCTTAATATTGATGTTTTCTAAGACATCTTTTGTAAAATATAAAATATTCCCGAAGTACTTTTCCAGTAAATTCTCTGTTTCCACATATGAACATTGCCAGAAAATTCCCAGGATGTCTTTTTTTGTAAATGAAAGAAGAACATTCCATCTACCCATAATACTCCTTCCTGAAAAATTGTAATAACAAGTTTCCAATAAGTTAATTATTGTACTTTTCTTCAGTCTCACTTAAAAAAACTATTTCACCCTGGTAATTCAATCAAAGTTCTGCTACTCAAAGCCAATCTGTGTCTTCCATGTTGTCTTGTGCCTTTACAGTAGCTGGCATAAGATTTATTTTATAACCTTTCAAAAGTTTGTTTCCAGACTTTGAGACCTCACAGCACACCCTTGGTGCGTTTCTTTTATTTCATGGTGCCTTTCTTTTATTTTTTTTTCTTGCTTCTCTTCTGACTCCTAAGACCTCATATCTCTTTGTTGTCATTTTGCTTTCATGTTTTTTAAATAGGCAGAAAAGCTAGCTGAACTAAACTATCCAATGGTTTTAACATTTTAGTTTGTCAATACTTGGAAGTCAAAGTAATTTCAAAGTCATGAAGCTTGACTATTCAGTCTTCAGCTCCACAACCAGATGCTTACTGCATTTTCTCTGAAGTACCTCTGTCATTCACTGGGCAGGCTGCGTGGAACTCACCCTTTGTAGCAATAATATACCTTTAATTGCTTTTTAATTTTTGGTTTGCATGCCTACATTTCAGTTATGTATGAAATTCTTTCAACATCTGTTCTTTGTTCAGAATTGCACATGATGAAAAACTTAGGTACTTTAGAAACAATTCCTTTATCTGTGCAGAATATTTGTTAGATTGGTCTAAGCTCATTCTTGCTGATAGTGTGTGCTAGGTGAGTCACCTCTGTGCTGTTATGGATGGCTACACTTTGGGGGCTTAGGTTAGGGTAGTTTCAAAGCCTGAACATTAAACCTGTTCTGTGTGCTCAGGTTTGGCTTTTAGAAAGTAGCTTTACAGGTTTCAAATTGGATCTTTAGACCAGAAAGATGGTGCAACACTGACTACTTTGAATGACTGGTTTCTGATCTGGGATGGCTGTAACATAGTGTGAATGTACATAAGTTATTTTTCAGGGAGCCAGCCCACCTCTGGGTATCCATCTATTACAGCAGCAGGAAGTGCAGTTTGGCATCATCATGTCGTTTAGGACTGATTCCAAATCTTTGACCTCGGAAAAGCTGACAAAATACTAACAACCTGCATTGGAAAAGAGTAAGCCATATGTTTAATAAGCCTGTTTTCACATAATTTGCTAACTGAAAAAAAAAAGCTCATGAATGTTTGGATCTGCAAAGCAGTGATTTATCAAGGATGACACTTGGAATTGTTAAGATTACCTGAGGCTAGGATTAGGATGGATAATCTTTTTGAACAAATATTCCTGGTATTCCCACTCCCATTGATCAATGGTAGGCTTTCCTTTTTCTTCACTCAGTCTTGATTTGCTCCAATTTACTTCACCTCCTCAGAAACAATATTGATCTTTAATGTAGAGTAGGAATTGATGGTTTCTGGGTAGTTTTACCCTTTTCCTCCTTAGCCTGGTCTTCTTTTCCAAAGAAGGAACTCTGTGAAGGAGGTTTATTCTGTTTGAAGAAGAATTGAAACCATTGAAACTTTTAAGAAATTTTGAATTTTTTCAGTCAGTTCGAAAATTAATCCTTTTTCATAAAAGTCTTTGCACATTTTCAATAATTCATAATTTATTTTTTCCTTAGGAGATTGCTGTGAAAATGCTGACAAAATTAAACTGACTGAACCCAGAACCTTATAACATCAAGCATGATGCAGCCTGAAAGGGTGACAGAGTCATCAGCCACACTTAGAGCTGCAGGATAAGCAGAATTATTGATTGGGAGGTGCTAAATGCAGCTTAGCTGTCAGCCAGCTGCCTCACATACAGGCAACAGCCTAAATATAGGATCAGAGAGCTCAAGTGAGGGTCACCAGGCTGTGTATGACAGCCTTAGCTGGTGAGCAGAATAAAGTTTGAGAAAGTTTTCAGCCTAAGCACAGCCCCTTTCAGTAAGTGACATGTCACACACAATGATCATCAGTACTGCATGTACATCTGGGCAACCTGGGGGACACGGAGTTGATTTTGTACTTAAGGAAATCTATTTATCACTTATAAAACTAATCCTTGGGTGTATACAGAAATATAATAGAAATAATACCAAAACAGTAGAAATTAAGCTGAAAAGATGAGGGCTTGATGGAAAAAAATTTCTCCACTTAAGGAGGTTTCTAAAACTCATGCATACTAATCTGGGTCTACTTGCAACTTTTAAAGACTTTCAAAATTGCTAAAACGTAGAAGTCATTAATCTTAATACAGCTCACTAAGGCATTTTTTCATTTATGCAATTGAATTTAGAAAAATTAACTAGTGTGATAAGAATTTTTTCTGTGACCAGATGAAAAAGCAAGCTATAAAAATGGTAGAAAAGAAAGCATTGAAAATTATTTGTTTATCTATTTGTTTTCTAAATAATTGGAGAAGTATTTTAAATAAAGAAAATAAATCCCTCAAGCTTTACTAACCCCTTAAAGAATTAAGGATTTGAACTCCTCCCAAACTTCTAAGTTTTACTCAAAATGACATTTGGGTTTTGGTTTTAGCACAGTTTATCCATCATATAATGATGGAACTTTTTTTTTATGCTATATTCTGCTCCTCCTTACTGTATTTCTTCCTTTACTTTCTTGTCTTCAGCTGCACTTCTCTGGTATTAGGGCCATTCACAAAATCCTAGGTGAGCACAGCCTGTGCAGGGGAGAAATTTGTAAGCAGGGGTAAGGATTTTTTGGATAAGGGGAAAGGTTATTGTTAATCCAGGAAAGTACATGTGTGTGTGTCTCTAAGCATGGACAGGCTTCAGGCTACAGCTACAAGAAGAACCAGACACTTTGAAGTCTGAAGTGGAATTTGGTCCAGTTCATGTGATAATTTAGACAGGCAATCTAAAATACTTCTTTTATATTGCTAAGTGAAACCTGGAATCTAAAAGTCAAGAATCCTTCTCCTTTTAAACTTCACACATTAGAAATGTCTCTGCACATCCTGGAATGATTAATTTCTAAATTAAGTTTATCAAAGACTGGATTCATATTCCACTTGGTTGTAATTTAATTTAATTCTTTACCTATAGCACAAAGAAAGAGATTGTGCAGTGGGTTTAAAGAATTCCTTTCCCTTATATTTTTCTACAATATAATTTCCAAGGTATAAGAATATTTACTAGTTTTAAGTAAGAGTTATAATATTTTTCTAAGAATTAAACCACATAATATGTATTGTACTCTGTTTTAACAAATATATGTGCAAATACCTATTAAAAAACCCACCAACCCCTATGTTAAATAACTGAAAACACCTTGTTTTCCGCAAGAATTATGGACCTCATCTCATGATGGAACTTAAGAAATCATGTTCTCTGTCTTGCAGGAGAGCTTTGATTTCATCACAGGGAGTTTCATGGGGGTTTATCCCTCAGGTCATGGTTTTCAACCTAGATCTTTTGGAAAGTTTTCATATATTGCCAAACAACCCAAACACCTTAGACCAAAGTCTCTCTAAGTTGTATAATTAGAAAGAGATACAGATAAATATTTCAAACATTTTGTTGGGCAGTGTTCAGATTATTTCTGTAACTCATTGAAATTGTGAAATAAACCTTGAATCAACGCTAGCACTGCTGAGAAAATCCTGCTATGAACCTCTGCTTGCTATTCAATGACTAAATAAATGTGAAAACCTGTCCTTTAAGCCTGGAGATCAGCTCAAATATATGGGGAAAAACAGCATAAAAAGCTCAGACCTGGCATCCTGGTTGCTGAAGAAAGAGTAATCAGATGGACTTGAGGTAACACATTTATGTATACATTAGTTCTCTAGCTATTAGTGCTTTTATTATGGATGAAATGTTTTTGTGTTTTGACTAACAATGATAGAAAAACTAAGGTAAAATGCTATTATGCTACTGTCTTCCAGACTTATCTGCCTTACTCTAATTCTTATTAATGACTTCCTCAACTTTGAATCATTTTGTGAAGAACTTGGGAACATAACATTTACCTAAAATTTTATGCAGTCATGTAAAGGCCCAGAGATTTTATCTGTAAATTTGAGAAGTCAGTGATGGAATATAAGAAAAAGAACGGAGTTATAATGCTTCTCTTGAGAAATTTAATGGTCCAGAGACATAAAAGGAAAATGGGATCATGGAAAAGTCTATAGACATAACAAAATAAGTACAATGTTATATTTTTTAAGACATCACTCAGGTTTTTAAATATCAATCTTTCCTTTACTTGACAGCACTCCCAGTATTGGGGGGAGATTTTCAACTAGAAACAGAGGAATGGGAATGAGAATGTGTAGATCATCAAGGTATGACAGTACAACTGCACTTATTTATTTCTCATACGTGAATGTTGTCTCAGCATTTTAAGATATTTCCTACTTCTCTTAACAAACTCAATATCTTTAGTAACACGAGGCACTACTAACTAAGGCAAAAATAGTCTTTTATTTCACGTAGCATTGAATTTATGCGTAATATTTCAAAATATCTTTGTCAGTAAGATTCTGGTATTAAAACCAGTACATTATATCAGTGCTATCAACCAAATTAAATATTGCCCTTAGCCCACAGAGACAAATTCTCTTAGCAATGCAGCTTTACTGCATTTAGCCACAATGTCTGTCTTAGAAAAGCTAATTTACACAAGCGAGTGTCTGTGCACTGATGAAGACTGTATAGGAAAATGTCTGGCATGAGAAAGGGAGAGATCTTTACCCCAGAATGTCTAATGTTGCCTCTCTGTGCTGTGTCCACAGACACGGGGCTGCCAAGCTGTGAATCTGGAGTAACACAGTTAAATCAATGGAATTACTCTGGATTTTCTCCAACTCAAGGGCATGCAGTTTTTGGCACTGAGTACTCAGCAGCTCATAGAAATCTGACCCTCACTTTGTGTATTGACACAGGTCTCTTAGCTCATTTCTGACAGTTTTATTAAGTAAAATCAGCTTAAATAAACTGGCATGTGATTTAACATCATTTACTTCAGAAAAACTCCATTGCTGGAGTTTTGAAGACCCACAAAAAGTCAAAATCTTACACACAATAATATAAATATCTAAAAACTATAGGTCTCCCTATATATAAACAACTAGTTAATTAAGGCTTGAAAATACTCAAATGTACTCATACTCAGATGTCAGCAATGTTTGAAATTAATCAGTTGCATGTCAGAAATGCACAGTTGTCTACAGGACAAAAAAAAATTTTTTTAAAACGCTGATATGTTTTTTCCACCTGTCTACTCCTGCACATTGTCTGAGTACTTACTTTCCAAGTGTGCTTCAAATTATTAGCTGCAAACAGACTTGAACAGCATCATTTGCTACATCTGCACTAGTCAATAAAGTGATGACAATGACTGATTTGCTTAATGACAACAATTTTTCTTAAAATTTGCTCTCAATTTCTTCTTCTGCCTAGTTCCTCTTAATCTTTGTTTAAATTACCTTAGAAGAGCTTTATTTTCTAACAAGTGGTAAGATATTTAGTCTAAAATTCCTTAGCATCTATGGATGCAGAGAAACTGGAAATGAGGGTTTGGGCTGATTGACATTCTTCTTTTGGACCATGAAACAGGTAAAACTTAAATGCATATCTGTATTTCCTCTAGATTCAGTCCTCAGAAAATAATGAAAGATACTGATGATCAAGCCTGCCTATTGATCAGTGCAAAAGAGGAGATCACAACCTTGCATGTACATCCTTACAGGAATCCCTCAAACAGTTAGCACTCAATGGATAGTTTCTGTAGTGGTATCCTTCCCTCTGCCTTGGGAAACCTACAGACCCTGCTTAGAATGAAAGGGACTCAACAAATCCCTGTCCCTTGAACAAACTTGTCCCTCTCTACATGGGACAGAAGTGCAGGTAATTCTGTGCTGGCTGGGATTAGGTGCTGATGGCTGTAAAGGAATTTAGATGAGGTGGAGCAAAGAGGATTGACAGACAGAGCAGCAACTTGAAAAGTTATTCTTTGTGTGTTTACCAGGAGCCAATGTACTCAGCCCCAAATGGACAGCAAGCACAGCAGGAGTCAAACTTGATGGGAAAATTAGTAGAAAAAACACCTGTTATAAAAGAAACTGATCAAATTTTGCTCAAAATTCAGACTGAACCTTGTTTACCTCATCAGTATGAGCATTTTGTAATAGCAGATATAACTGATCAAGCCAGGCTAAGATGTACAGAATAGGAGACATTTCTCCTCAAATGTGAAGGAAAGGTCCAGTTACTCTCAACAATGAAGTCAAAAGTAACTGAAAGTAGAAATGAGTAGGAATCAATGATGTGTGTTAATAAATGGGTTTTATTTTATTGAAACCTCTCAGGGAAGCCAATTTATAGGAGGGAGAGGGAGTGTCTGATTTTCTGTCATTGCTTTTTTATGTCTTTTTTGGCAAAAGGAAATTCAAGTTTGCTAATACATTAAAAAATATCTTTTTAATGACAACTATATATTGGTAATATAATGCATAGTAGCAGAAATTGTTTGGAGTAATCAACAATAGGTCAGTGCAGATTTATCATGTTTTCTTTAAGAAAGATCAGAAAAGGTCAGATATGAGCCTTTCCTTCTCAGACTAGTCTCAAATATCTAGCCAAATAAGCAGCAGTGTAGGTAGAAATTAGCTGGCTTTAAGGTGTTTATAAAGGGGAAAACACCCTTCACTCAATTCATTCAATTAGTACCTAGCTGAAATTTGACCTTTAAAATCAACTGTAAAACTCACATCAGCTTTAAAGGAAGTAGAGCATCAGCCTTACCATTAGTTTCAGTAGAGGATCAGTTCTGAAGAATAAAAACTCTTTGATGTTCCTCCATGGCAAAAACCTGTTGGGACTCTAAACCTTTGGAAAATGGTAAAAATTCCCTTATATGGAAATGGCTGTGACTATTTTTGTATATTCTGCTTGGTGAATATTTGCAGCAAGGACTAGAATAGGGCATTAAAGATGATGCACAAGGCCTCACTCAAGAAATTGTCATCTCTAGGGCAATTTTTTTATTTGACAACGTTTGTTAGATGCTTATTATTTATAATATCTCTGTCAGTATCATTCTATTTATGTCTTTTTACAAGCCCATTATTTTAAACCTTAAGAACTGCACAGCAATTTATATTACCTGGAGTTGATATTCTACTTGATTGACGTTGGTTTTACCTTTTCTGACTGGTTCTACACTCTTGTAAACATTTTAGCTATAGAATCATAGAATACCCTGAGTTAGAAGAAGCCACAAGGATCATCAAGTCCGAGTCCTGACACTGCACAGAACAACCCCCAAAATCACACCATTTTTTTTTCATAGTGGTAGTGATATTAATAAACAGTGTTTTCTGCCTGAAGTGGTGAGAATTCTACAGAAGAGGCAGTACAGAATCTCTAATGGTCCTCCTCAGCTGAGAGAGTCTCTCTTTGATTTATATTGTTCCAGTTTATATGCTGGATTAACGTGTTCCTTTCCACAGTGAATTTATCTCATCAGAACCTGAAAGTCATTTTGATTCAATGTCATTCTTACTCTTCAGTTTATTTTATACACCTTATGAAATTTTTTTAGAGATGTATCAGTCTTCAGTACCCTCTTGCTAGGAAAAGCTTCCATATTGCCTCTGAAATTCTATTGTTACTTGATATTTTAGTTTAACTGGTTGCCTTTTTCAATTTACTTTTCCAAAGAATGCATTTATATTTAAATTATTTTGTTTTTCTTCAAAGTAACCTTTTCTTTCTAACACCTGATGACTTGCTGATACATGAATGTGCAAGGGATATCTTTCATAATTTTCTCACTTATCTCAGAAAAAAAAGTACCCTAATGCAGCCAGTTTCTATGATATTTCCAATTCTCTAATCACATGTCAGTCTTGCATTTGTGTTAAATATTTCACAAGACTTCTAGTTATGTGTGTGGATTGTGCAGATTCAGTGCTTTCAACCTCAGAAATGTTTCACTGTTAAAAAAAAAAAAAAAAGAGATAAAGGATAAAATAAAAGAAAAAAGCCCCAGCTGCAATATTTCAAGCTCAGAGCTGTGTATATCCCTTCTTTACTGACTTGCCTTTCTACCTCGGCTCTCTTCAGCTGGCCTTGAGGAATCCAAACAATAAATATATTAACAAATAGCCTCTGACTTCTTAAGTTAAAAACCATCAATCCAGCTGGTTTTCAAATGAAAACTAAAGAGTTTGAAGAAGATAACATGAAGGCCTTAGAGGTGCATAACGAATGTTCCCCAGTTCATTCATGTCACATTGATGTGTCCTGCTATGCTGTGATTTCCTTTTGCAAACCCCTAAGTTACCCTACATGGCATTTCTTCACTTTTGCTTTTAAGGAAGTAAAAAAATTTTGCATTCAGTTTTGATGTATTCTTCATCCTTGTCAGAGGCTGTTTTTCAACATCATTTCACGAGTATTTAAGCTTTTCCCCATGTCACTCAATCTGTCTATTTTTCAGTTTCTCTGCTACTAGTCTCTATTCCTCTACCTGCAATCCTACAGGCTCTGCATGTGTGAAAATCTGGAACAAGTCAAGTAAACAAAACTTGATTAATTAAGCACAGCTGCTAATTAACAGCAGTTGAGGAAGAAAAAAGGAAATGTCTGGATCTATGGAAGATATATCTTCCTGTCTGAATCAGATGAGTATCTTCAGTGCAGAGACCACCTCTTGCTTATTTTTCAACAACTGAAAAATATAATCTATATTCAGAATCTCAGCACTGACTGCTGTTAACAATTTGTCCTTAATAGAAGCAATAATTGAACACCACTTCTTATAAATGAAATCATAATTACATTCTCATTATTACACTGGCATAATTTTCTTGGATAACAAGTTTCCTGAAGGTGCAATTTTAACTTCTAATTTTAATTTTAATAAAATACTTAATGCAATGAGACCAGCTGTTGTGTTGAAGGAAAAAAATAACAAGGAACATGCAGAATTCACATATTTTTGTCCTTTTTTGGAAATAAAAATTGAAATTGTAACACTTTATAAAGATATGTTAATGTAAGGTAGTCAAGTCTTCACACCTAACGTGTTTACAATTCTTGTCAGGGGAAGGTGTGTTAGGCTTCATTATGACTCTGGAGTTTTCAGTAGCTGGGACTTTTGTGGATATTAATTTATAGGTGAGACCTGGTTTTTAAAAATGCTCTAAGGCTATGTCGGTAACTGGGGTCCAAAGGAGTATCCAGTGAATGGAGTGCAGTGAGGTTAACTGGCTGGACAGAGGAGGGGAGAACAGTGGGTGCTGTCCTACCTGGACTTCAGCAAAGTTGCTGACACTGTCTCCTGTGGTATCCTCCTACAGACAAGTTCAGAATCTGCAGACTGGATGAGTGGAGAGTGAGGTGGATTGAGAACTGGCTGAATGACAGATCCCAGAGGATCATAATCAATGCACAGTTGGAGGATGGTCACTGGTGTCCACCAGGGTTCAATACTGGGCCCAGTATTGTTTAACTCATTCATCAGTGATGTGGAGGAAAGGGCAGAGGCTCCTCAGTGAATTCACTGATGGCACAGAGCTGGGAGGAGTGGCTGAAACCCCCAGAGCTGTGCAGCCCTTCAGAAGGGCTTGACAGGCTGGAGAAATGGGCAGAGGAATGGTCTGGAATTCAGCAAAGGCAAATGCAGGGTCCTGCCCTGGGGAAGGACAACCCCAGGCACCTGCACAGGCTGGGGCCAACCTGCTGGAAAGCAGCTCTGCAGAGAAGGGCCTGGGGGTCCTGGTGGACAATGAGCTGTCCATGAGCCAGCAGTGCCCTGGGGGCCAGGAGGGCCCAGGGATCCTGGGGACATCAGGGAGAGCATTGCCAGCAGGGCAGGGAGGGGATCCTGCCCCTCCACTCAGCCCCACTGAGCTGTGTCTGCAGTGCTGTGTCCAGTTCTGGGCTCCTCAGGACAAGAGAGACATGGACACACTGGAGTGGGTCCAGTGGGGGGCAACAGGAATGATGAAGGGACTGGAGCACGTCTCTCACCTTGTGAGGCTGAGGGAGTTGGGCCTGTTCAGTCTCAAGAAGAGAAAGTTGAGGGTGGAATCTAATGAATATCTGTCACTATCTGGGTGCCAAGAGGATGGAGCCAGGCTGTTCTCGGTGGTGCTGAGCAATAGGACAAGAGGCAAAAACTGGAAAAGAGGAAGTTCTGCCTGAATGTGAGGAAGAATTTCTTTGCTGTGCAGGTGATGGAGCACTGGAAGAGGTTGCTAAGAGAAGTTGCAGAGTCTCAGTCACAGGAGATATTCAAGAAACATGTGGACACATCCTGTGCCATGTGCTCTGGAATAGTCCTTGAGATGTTGGGCCAGATGACCTTGCTAGCAGTCCCTTCTTACTTTAATCATTTTGTGATTCTGTGAATGTATGAATATAAAGTGCATTTCTGAGGCCAGATTTTGCTCTCAGTGATGACATATTACTTTGCTATAGGTTTGATAAAATCAGCCTTATTACCCACCACTTTAAAGCATAGATTTGACAAGCACAGTTGATATAGGAAGACCATAACTGGTCAGCATTCCCTTTGATGTCTCTGGTACAAACACTGGAATATCTGTGTCTGCAGGAAAACAGGAGATCCCTACATCAATCAGAAATACATGGACTCATATGTCTCACTTCCCAAGAGACAAAGCACCTCAAACCCCACATAATACTAACCAATATCATAATTTCTGATGCCACCAAAGAAGGATTTTATTGTCATGCAGATGCTAATACGGGGATAGACTGGGAAGCTTTCAGATCTCAAGCAGCCACATATGGAGCTGTACAATAGAGGGGACAGCATGTAGCATCCACAGCCGTGTTCACAGTCTGTCAGTACGTGACTCCATTCTAGCAAACATCTCACAAAGGCTGTCAGCGTGTGACACACCAGAATGAGGTCTCTGGCTCTCACTTGAAGCATTTTTCTGGCTTCTGTAACTCAGCTCCTCTCAGCCAGTTTATTCTCATCAAAAAGATCCTCTTTTCTCTGTTCCCCAGCCATGTTCAGGCTAGCACTTGTTATTTTTTCCAGTTTGTCCTGCTACTGTCCCTGAGAGACTATTTGTTTTTTCAAGTGGAGATGAAGGAATCTTTCTTTCATTTCTAAATCCTATGATCTTTTCTGCAACTCCAGGAAAGCTGCACTTGACAAATTTGCAGGTTTCTGAGGGCGAAAAGAAATAATTCAACTTGAGAAATTCAGAGGCACAAAATATATTTTATATTCTAAAAGAGACATTAGGGTGACTAATTAAAATACTTTTTTTCTTTAGCTTCTTTAATGCAACACCATAAAGAATATTTAAATTTTTTTCTAATCTAAATAGTCCCCAAACGTTATTTTATATAATATCCTCCAAATACAATGATAATAATCTCCAAATATAAAATTTCTATAATATTCTTTTTCAGATCATACAGACAAAAAAATCCTCCCCACTACATTTTGGGGGAAAAAAAGGAAATATAAGAGAATGAATCAAATATGTACAGGGCTACGTATGTGAATTTTACAACACTTTTTAGACTCTTATATTGAACACATTTAATTTGGAAAATGCTGGCAGAAATAGATTATATGAAGGTTTTCCATGAGAAAACAAATTGTTTCCTGAAAGGTTGATTGCTCACATGACAAGGAAGACTCCTTTCTCAGTGTGGACTTGGAGCATGCACTGTCTGAAATTTGAATCATGACAAAATAAAATAAAAAGTGAGCACAGGAGTCCAGAAAATTTTTAGTTACACATATGTTTGTTCCTGAAGCTTCATTTCTGAAACCTTATAAGATTTCTTATATCTGTGATAGATCTAACCTGAATTTGCTACATATCAACTCATTTTTTCATTTGGAAAGCCAGCCTTTCCTTCAAATTCTGAATTAGCCTCCATTTTATTAAATAAGTGTGTAAGAAATAAAATGAAGGAAAGAAAGAGTGGAGACAAACACTCAGAAACAAGTATTTAATAAAATAGTGATTTGATCCTTTAAGAAAGCAAATTTTAAGGTATTGAGTTGTACTTTCAGGTGTGGAATATGAAACTGTGAGATAACAATGGGATTTTTTTGCTGTGTATTTTTGTTTGTATCAAGTTGCTTTATGCTTTAAGGAATAAGAACCTTATGTTGAATTTTACTAGAATGCTATTAGGTTTATGACCTGCAGACATTTGCCCATCTGTTGGGTAAATTAGTTTTCAGTGAATGAAAAAAGAGCAATGCAAGCATAAATTAGTGTATTTTAATTAACCTATTTTTGCACCCTGAACTTATCTTACTCTTGTAGCACTTGTGTAAGGTTATGCTTTTATACATGCTAGTGAAAATACTAAACTTTTCTAAACTAAAAGTCTCTTGAGAAAAGAGGTGATAATTTTTAAAAATTATTATTATTATTATTATTTTAACAGCTGAAGAGTTAATAGGTGCCATGGAATGTTAATTTCAATGCAAGTTTACCTACAAAATATTGGTCAAATACAAGAAGTAAAGAGGATCATAAACAGCAATAGAAAGGTCTTAATTTACCATCTTTGCCTTAAAGTAGATGATGCTGAGCAGTGACAGATTAAGAGCTGAGGACTGATACTTAAATCACAGTGAATACACTCTGCTTGTATGAATATGGGTCCCTACTGAAGTAGAATTGGAGCTCTCTGAATTTCCTTATCTTCCTCAGAGTTGCAAAACTCAGTCTCTGAGGTTAGTGTAATTTTCCATCCTGTTGCCAGAGACTTTCAATTCTTAATGCTTTTAAGATGAGTGGGTGATAAGCTGAATGTGAATTACGCTGAAATCATGAGCAAACTATTTCTTTATCCAGTGTGAACGCTGGCATACCAAGGTATATGAGATTCTTTTTTGCTGTTAGTGTAGAGCTTTTTCATTTTCCTCTTTCATAATAGAGGTCATTCTTAATTCCACATCAATCCCAGAATGGCTCTTCACAGAAGAGATGGGGTAGTTAATTTCAAATAACCAGGTGTTACACTTATGACCCAAATAAAAACATACACTTCCCTTCCTCCCAAATAATTTTAGAGAACAGTGACTTTCACCCATTGACATTTGTCTTGAGTTTCAAGCATGCCTCATGCATATGGATTCTAACCAGGATTTAAGGTCTATGATGGCACAAACAAGGTGAGGCTCCCAGAGAGGCTCCATTGAAAATAGCATCTTCCGTGTACTTGTGCCCCTTTTCTTGTTGAAAGGGTTTAAAAGTGACTTAGGAAGATTCAGCTTTTGTCAGATTGAGACACAGTGCAGATGATTCTATGTGGACTATCTTCAAACACTGAATTTTCATATGCTGGAGTAAAGAAAAATCTTGGACTGGACATCGAAATAACCACATTTAAAAAACCTTGAAATGGTCAGTGAACATCCATTTCGTAGTTTTCTTAGAGCACTGACCACCCACCATCCAACCAGTCTCTGAGGCTGCCCCATAGATTCTTTGAGCTTCTGTGTTTGATTTCTATATTAGCCTACTATTTGCCAATGTGCTAAAGGTTGAGCTTAATATTTTAAATTTTATTTTTCAAACCAAATATTTTGATAAAGTACAATTCAAATTTTCACATTTGGAGGAACAAAGAAAATCTCATTTTAAAAGAAAAATTCTTGCAGAGCCAAGATTCATTGTTGCAAATTACAATTTATTAATGCTTAGCCTCAGGAGGTAGCTCAGCCTCACACAGCCACTGCTCACTTCCCCAGGTGGGATGGGGGACAGAATTTGAAGGGCAAAAGTGAGAAGTCCCAAGGGTTGAGAAAGAGATAGTATAGGTAAAGCAAAAACTGCCAATGCAAGCAAAGGAAAATAGGAAATCATTCACTTCTCTTCATGGGCAGGGAAATGTTCTGCCATCTCCAGGAAAGTAAGACTCCATTGTGCATAATGGGGACTTGGAAAGACAAATGTCATCACTCCAAATGTGTCTTCTCCTTCCCCAGCTGTACATGCTGATCATGAGGCTGTATGGTCTGGAGTATCCCTTTGGTCTGTGGGGGCCAGCAGTCCCAGCTGTGCCCCTTCCCGAATTCTCTGTCTGGGCAGAATACGAGACAGAAAAGGCGTTGCTTCTGTGTAAGCACTGCTCAGCAATAGCTAAAATTCCCCTCTGTAACCGAGGCTCTTTTCATCACAGGTCCAAAACAGATCATCGTGTGAGCTGCTGTGAAGAAAGTTAACTTTATCACAGCTAAAACCAGTGTAATGAACTGCAGTATTTTTTTCATAAGTACATGGTAATAACTACAGAAAATTATTTATAATTTTGAGTGGAAAATGTGCAGAATATATTTATTCTCAGTGATCTCAACTAAACAAATTTACAGAAAATGTAACAATTTTCTCTGCTGCTTGATGAAATAAATATTCTGTGTCTTCTCCCCTGACAATGTACTATACAAATGAAAAAGACAATCCTGGAAATATTACTGTGCATTGTCAAAAATATCATCTGTTTGGTACAGATGTGGCTATTTTTTAACTCCCATTTCTACTCTAAGCTCACTTTTTTTGGACATTACTTACTTTCAAATACCGTAAAGTGTCATTCAGTAGTTGCACCATTGTTTTTTGGGTAAGAGACAAAGAGAGAAATTGTTCTGCTGCAGAACTGGTAAGGAATTAGAACTATTATCATTGCCCCCAAATACTAAGAGGAAAATGCAGTGTCTCACTGGAACACTGCTAATACACAACTAAGAGCTGAAATAAATTCCTTAGAATCTGAAAAAATGATCTGTCATTTAGAATGACCTTTATTTGCTTTCATTCACAGTGTTTGGGACATCACCCAAGACTTAGAAAACATTTTATTTTCTCTCTTCAAACATATTTATTAATGCTCCAATTTTACTTTTCTAATGCAACTCTCTATCCCTGATGAACCCCAAAATGTGTCCTTTTGTCCTCTTCTATTTATTTTACCATTATAGTTAGTGGCTTGTGCAATTAGGATTAATGATCAAATTAAAAGGTATCCCAATGGGTGGCTTAATTTAAATATTTGTACTACACCAGTAATGTCTTGATATAATAGATCTAGAAAGCTCAATTAAATCTTTAGTTGAAGAAGGCTGTTGAAGTTTTCCCTAGATTCTTTATAAGACTGACTTAAATCAGAGGAATTCTACTTTAAGCGAACTCTTCTTTTCACATAATTCCCACTTGCCCTGATGAAGCTTATTAGGTGTTTGGACACCTAATTATTCTTAAATTAATATTCACTAACCTTAGTTAAAAATTTAATATTACCAAATTTGGGAACAGAAAGTTTTTAAAAATATTGATGAAGAGCCACTTATTTATTACTCAAGAATGTTTCAAAGGTGGGGGAGAGTATGTAAATATTTACAGATTTCTTTTAATTTGAATATCAATCAACACCCTGAGATCTGAACGAAGACCTTAGGACAACTTTGGTATTACCACATAGCATGAAGCTTGCAGAAAGCTAAAGAAATCTAGCAAGTATCACCTGTTCAATGAATTTGGTAAACTTAAAGTACTTTTTGGTCCCTAAGAGTAAATTGCTGGGGAGAATTAGATTTGTTAGATTAGTTCATTTTTACAAATATGAGTGGGTACAATTTTCAGTTCTGTTAAAGGATTGTATATGAAAGTAAATTTTAAATTTATCTGGTTTTAAATATTGCAGGGAATATGAGGGACTCCATACATGTCCCTTAGGGTTACAGGTAGGATTGATTATTTTTTTTAGATATGCTTTTTATTCTAAAGACCAAGGTTTAGCAAAACAAGATTTTGTGATTTACTTTCTTTTAGTCTCCTAAATAGGCCAAAGGCTGCCCTTCAGAAGTCCAATGCAAGAGCCTTATTGATGTTGCTCCTAATTTCACCAAATATTGAGAACTCTATAATTTCATGGTCATTATGCCCCAAGCAGTCTCTAACCACGACAAACATCAACTGCATATTATGCTTAAGATGAGAGATGCCAAAGATTTTGCACATTCATGATAACTCAAAGGGCTTGTATGTCTAGTAATGATTTTTTTTTATGCCATAGATGAAGGAGAGGGAGAGAACTTGATAAATAATTGAGTTTGTTCAAAAAAATTCAGTGCCACAAAGTAAGAAATATACATGAAAGGGGATGAAGAGAATGGATTTACCAGAGCTAAGAAACGCAGGAGGAGATGAAAGTAGAGATGTAGCTTTGAAAGAAAGCTTTGAAAGGAAGAAGCATGGATAAGGGAGATTTGAGGAGATACACTGGGAGAGGAGCAGAGTTTCAAGTGCAGCTGAGCTGGAAGCATTGAGAGTAAGATTGCATTATGAAAATAGGAAATTAAGTTGAGTATTAGCAGTGAGGATGACAAAAGAGAGCACAGCTGGAGATGTAGACAGTGGAGAAGCTCCAGGATTTGGATATGAGGGTTCTGCAATTGAAAGCAATCTGATATCAGCAATAAAAAGGCTAGTAAAACTAGTAATAGGGAAAAGAAACGTGATATTCACATTGAGTCATATTCTCTGTGAGTTAAATGGTCTTCACCAGAGTTTACCTACCAGGTGCACTACTAAGAGATCTTGAGGAACATGATATCAGAAAAATATAGACATTTAGGTGTAACAGGATCTGCAGAAGATGAGGACACAAACATTCATGGCATGGCACAGAAAGTCACATTAGAGACTGAAAAAGGTAATTAGTGTGGGAGTTCTTATCTGAGAGAATGGCAAATGAAAATCTTCAGATTATAACCTGGGAAATATCACTGTTTTTTATTAGTTCTGCCTTTCCTAGAGATTTATAAAATACATTTATTGCACCAAGGAGTTGCCACTATGCTAGTGGACTACAGCTGCAGGAGCAGAAAGTTTGGTACTTAAAACAAATGAAATTGCCTCTTGGGAGAAATGGGTGACAGTCTGCATTTTAAAATTGGTTTTTAAATGTTGATTAAATCTATTTGCATCTTCCATTAAAGTGGAAACAAGCTGAATCCGAATCTCATATTTTCAATGTTCTAGGATTTTGGGAAAAAAATTGAAAAGCCTGAACTCTACTTTGAAGAATCAGCATGAATTTTGAGAAACCTCATATTTAGACACACAGGGCTGCATATTTGGATTTTTTTTACAAAGTGTATTTGCGGTAAATATGTTCAATTATTCTTTTAAACCACCACACTTCAGGGAGTGATCTAGTATAAAGTCCATATTCTCCTCTGCTTTTTATAAATAGGAAATTATGGTTTCTTGTGAAAAGAATGCATTGATTTTCTAAAAATGGCTAGAGAGTAAAGACACTTAAAAGATAGGTTGCTGTTTGGTACCTTTTGACATTCTTGGGGTGTCCTGAGCAGGGCCTGATCTTGGACTTGATGATTCTGATGGATCCTTATTGGACAGATTAGCAAACTGGGCTGTTTGTTTGATTGTTTAAATAGAGAATATACTTTTGGCTAATTTTTCATGACCACTCCTTGAAAATCAAGATGCAGCTCTACCTGGTCATTCTTTAAATTTCTTTGAGTGGAATAGCCTTTGGCCAAGGATGCTGTGGGGGCAAATGGGTAAGCAGTGCTTCTCTTCAGTCCTGGGGAATAGAATCATTGTGGCAAAGAGATGTTAGCGGTCAGGGGTGTAAATGGATGTCACTGAGATCAAATATATCTGAGTTCAGAGAAGGGAAAAATCAGACATAATGTCTCTGAATAGAAAGCTCTTATGAAAGGCAGAAGACCAAAAAAAGAACAATGGTTTCAACCATAGAAATACAGGAGATCAGTTAGAAAACAAAGGGCAACTACTGAACATATTTGGAAAGGATTTATGTTAAAAACAATAAATTGATCTAAACAGGATATTGGAGTTTTGCCTTGGACAGAACACGAAAGTGTTTCTTCTTCAACTGTAAGATAGCACTAAAGTATTTGATATGCTAATTTGACATATTAAGATGAGTTGGGGGAATAAGGAAGATACCTTCATTTTAGAGATTTCTGTGGCTGAGATTTTTTTACACTAAGAATGTTGGTTTGGTATCTGAAAGTGATTCTCTTTCTTACTAATACTAATGACAAAAAGTATTACAGATTATACATAAATGGATAAATAAATACCCTGAATTATATGGAACCTACCTGAGGAATGGTTCTTTGTGGCCATTATATCTTTTAAGATATTTTTTCACCATGTTTTGCTAAGGTGAGCATGGAGAGAGGCAATGACATAAATAAGAATATTAAGTCATAACATACACAAGTTTTGCGTTACAGAGTTTTTTTCAGGCAATAGAAAATACCTCCTAATAACTATTGCTACAATAGCTTAAATATTGTTGGTTGAAGTAAAATCTCTTGTTGGTTGAAGTAAAATCTCAGAGAAACAGAAAGTATTAATTGGGCATTATACTGATTATAAACTAATTATAAACTGATGGACAGAAAAATATATTCCTTTGGTTTGATGAACATATTAGATTAAATCCTAGATATGTGTTTTGGGATAAATGACAGTGCAAAGCTCAATGACAGAATGGCAAATTCATTGTATTTCTTTCTTTTGCTGTTTTTTCCTTATAAGTTTTTGAGAAGACACCAAGTGTCTTGTCAAGGATGCTTTGGAAGCAATTTCAAAGCTATAACTAGATCTGAATATGAAATAATATTTAGTTCATACCAAGAAAATCTCATTTGTGAAACATTAAGCACATCCTCTTTAATAATACTGCCTCTGACTTCTCCCTCTGCAATCCTCAGGTTTGTCCTTGGCAAAATGCTGTCCAAATGCAAAGGTCACATGCAGAAATAAACCCACAAGGCACTCAATTTAAGATACACCAAAACCCATGAGAATAAATTGAGTGCTTCTTTAAACACGAGTATTACCAATATTTATACTTTATGGAACAGTGGTGAGATGAGTTTACATTAGAGATTGGATTTCTGCTCCTCAGTTTAAAATACTTCCATGGACCTCAGCTGGAATTTCTGAGTGGAATGGGAGAAGCAATACAAGATAAACAGGTAAAATTATAACAGTAAAGTATTTAGGAAATCCCTCAGGATACAGAAGGGAGAATCTTTCAGGAAAAGTCAAAGTTACACTAGCACTTCTTTTGAAACACGTAGGTGCTTTTGATTGCACAGTATTGCAAACCAGCCCTTCTCCACTGAAATTCAGACATCTTATTATTCCCTGCCTCTACAGTGACAGGATACTCTGCAGATGAATAAAGAACTAACAAGTCTCTTTGAACTATGAAAGGAAAAAAGAAACTTTTCTTTGAAAAGATCAGTAAGTAATACTGTGCTAACAACAAAATCACCAATCACTTGTGCTGAATATATGCAATCATAGAGGTGTTATTTGGAAATTGTCAAATGGATGGATATAATAAAAAATGGAGAAAGGACACTGATGCTGGGAGTACACTTGTTCAGGCAGAAATTTCTTCAAAAGTATTATAAGTTTATAAGTAGATAGATAAAATAAGAACTGAACAAAGGCAGACTAGAATCTCAGTTTATAAAAATAAATTTGTGTGAATTCCTCAGTCTAAATGCTGCTGTCTTGCTGTGAGTTTGTATTCTCATCTGTAGTGAAATGCTTCTACCACAAAGATGGGGAAATCAATGTGGACTCAACTCTGATTTATGATTAGTTAACTCTCAAGCCTTTGCAGATCTCTGCAGCCTAAACTATCTTTTTAACTGTAAAGGCATGGCATTCATAATAAAAAACCTCAGCACTCAAGAATAAAAATCCCCTTTCTATAATTTCTTCATTTATGGTATTATAATATTACTTTGGCAACCTATTGATAAGCATTTGAATTTCCTCTAAAAGCTGTGGAATGGATTCTAGCAGCTCTAAAAGTCTTCTGTGCTTAGACAGATACCTTATTAAATCCACATATGCTGATTTTTATCCATAAGCTTCATTTTCAATATAGTCCTTACAACATATTCCAAGAGATATGTTACTGTTTTCCATATTGTTTCCATATCAAGTGACATGTGAAGAGACAGTGAACAGCAGTTAATTATAGTGCAGTTCTAAATTTCAATTACTAAAAATATTACTCCCTGCAGGCTGACTGTAAACATTCAGTCAAATATTTTTTCCCCTTCTGCTACATTTGGAGCTGTACAATTAAAATCCCCAGAAGGGAGTGATTGTTTAGCTCAGGTAAAATCTGAACAGAAAGAGTATTTGATGTGCATTACACTTCTCTAATGCTTTTGACAAGAGTAAAAAGAGAAAGTTTATTTATTTAAGCAAATGTTAATCAAAGCTCATATAAATTTGAGTCAACACCAATGCCAGTATATTCAAAGAGGATGGAAGAATTACTGGTTTTATAAAAATGATGAGCTATTTAGCCAATCATATTTTTAACAGGAATTGCTGAAGTGTTTTAAAAAGGTATTCTGAATTTGGGAGTGTTACTATCAATTTTATCCTCACAAGAGATTCACTTATTTAAACAGAGCCACAAAATTTTTGCCAAGAGCCACAGTACTCATTTTTTCACATATTTTCTTACTTCAGAATGCAGTATATGCTCTATGAAATGATGGAGTCTCCTTCTAACACAGAGGACTCCCTAGGATGATGCTGGGGCCACCATGGTTTAAGGAAGCAGCAGTTCAATAACCTTAGTAAAGCTGCCACTCTCAGGTCACAGCAAAAGCAATTTCCTCCTAGGCATTTAATAATTTTGTACTGGAAACAATATTTAACAATTTAACTGATGGAAAGGAAAAAGCAGATTATTTCGTCATGAAGGAACTTGAAAGAAATGTGAAAACAGTGTTTGGGTTTTGTGAAAAAGCTACAAGTTTTTTTAGCTCAGATATATTTAGGGATTTCTACCATGATACCCTAAGCTTTGCAAACTCAGCACCTGGGAGTGTAATTACAAATGTGAGTTTGCATCGTACCTCCTGTGAACAGAGGAAAAAAATGTCAAATCTATACCAAACCTGTATTAGTGTTTTGGTTTTCTTTGCCAAGCAGAAATAATTAAGATAGAAAGTATTGTGCACCTCATTAATTCCTAATCATTCCCTAGAGTTGCTGTTTTGCTTTGGGTTTGGACATTTTAAATTATTGTTATTTTATTGAGTTTTCATTTCATTATCCTAGATGTCATATTTTGACAAGCTCGATCTAAGTTAAGGTCTAATCTAAATCAAATTGGTTTTCCTTCATTGCATTGTTCAAAATAGTGACTTAAATAGCTGAAATTACTCTTAAATATTTTCAGCCTTGAAACAGCAGCACACATCCTGTCCACTGGGTATGTGCTTGTGATTGTCCATCATAGAATCAGTGCCTCTGCTTCCACAAAAAAACCCCACAAAAACAAACAAACCCCCAAACAAACAAAATTACAAACAAAACAAACAAAACCAAACAAACCGCCACCAAATAACTCTTATAAGTTGAATTAGTTGAATAAATTATTTAAGAAAAACGTTATACCTGTGCTTATTGTAATAACTTTCATATTTAATGTTTGTCTCTGAAATCCACCTTGAGGATTCTTATACTTACTTGTGTGCAGACTTGTAGTAGTTCCTTTATCTAAAGCAACACAATTAATCTTTGATATGCAGAGGACAGTGTCTTTCAACATATTTTAACAATAATTTATTTATTTCATTGTACTGTCCTTGATACAATTTGAATTTATAAAGGGAAAGCTTAATGGAACAAGAAACAAAATATTTTGAAAACACAACTTGTTTGAAATTATTTTCTAACAGGGGATATGTTGCTCTTGGGTTTTCCTAGACTCAGAAAGTCAGAGATGATTACTATATTTTTTTTCCATGTATAAAGGACAGGGCAAAATTCCAAAATTCCAAAATTTCAATGCCCAAAATTCCTAACCTGCATAAATTATTTGTGGAACCGCACATATGTTGGAAAGATGAGCCGTAAGAGCTGATCGCCAACTGTCTGCCTTTTTTTGGCAGATGAGTACTCAAACCCATTTCAGAGTTTCCCTTAATTTGCCCAGGCTATTGGTATGAAATCATCACATCACTGCATTCCCTTGCAGGTCTTGGAGCCAGCTCAAGTATGTGATAGCTCTGTGGAACAGCCTGAGCAGGCTCTTCTACCAAGAGCAAAGCAATCACTGTGTAATCATTGCTGCATGAGCAAATCACACCACATAAAAAAGCAGATATTAAAAAGTTGAGGTGAACAAATCTAAATAAACTAATAGGAAATCAGGTATTTTGCTCTCCTATGTTTATCCTTGTTCTTTGTAAAATATTCAGGATAAAAGTTAGAAAGCCAGATAAATGTGTATGTTGCTCATATAGTTTAGCTTGGATCTATATAATACTTTTCCTTTGCCCACCAAAGTCACACTCAGGTGAGGTGGTTGTGACATTCCAACTGTGCCTGTGCTCATGTGAATCTTCCCAGCCATAGTACACTGTATGACCATAGGTTTAATTTAAAAAAATTGCCCTGTTTCCATGTGTATACGATGTTTCAAACACCTAGATCTAAAACAACTCTTAATTCTTCTTAAAAAATTCCAGGGATTGAATGAAAACCTTAGAATTTCTCATATCTTCCATGTCTGGTAGGACGTCTGTGGCAAATAATATTGAGGCAATTATAAAGTTGAAGAATTGTACCATTTTATTGTAATAATATCAAGTATATTTATTAAGGAAAATGCAATAACTGTGAATTGCAAGTCCCTCTCTCTGCTATGTCATCTAAATTGTTATTGTCTAAGCCATTCTAGATCAATGCATGTTCAAGTCTGGAAAATAAATTTGGAAAAATTGAATTTGACCTTCATTCACTATCATTCTTTTTTACCAGATATTTTTGATGGAAGCTTTGCAAGTCTTGGAATGTTTTCTTCATAGAAAAAAAATACATATACATATACATATACATATACATATACATAGACATAGACATAGACATAGACATAGACATAGACATAGACATAGACATAGACATAGACATAGACATAGACATGTATATTGGAAGAATTCTTGACTGCAGAAATTTCTTCCAAAGTATGTTTAAATTGTATTTCCCCTTGCTGATACATGTGGAAGAGGGACAGAATGGGATGGGATGGGATGGGATGGGATGGGAAGGGAAGGGAAGGGAAGGGAAGGGAAGGGAAGGGAAGAATGCTAATAAGAAAAGGTGTTTTCTCAATTCTTATGAAATAGAGTACCACTTCTGGATTCACTGTCATCCTTGGGGATCATAGACTATCTAGTAGGTGTGAATCTCTTCCTGTTTTCTGAAATCTGAATTCAAAGGTTCCCCCGGGAAGAAGAGAAGGAATATTCTGATTTTTTTGTTACAC
Source organism: Acridotheres tristis (assembly GCA_037013685.1). Taxonomy (NCBI): domain Eukaryota; kingdom Metazoa; phylum Chordata; class Aves; order Passeriformes; family Sturnidae; genus Acridotheres; species Acridotheres tristis. The sequence continues at coordinate 102,589,447 of CM072884.1, forward strand.
TGTGTATTTTACCTGTCATTCCATCAGCAAACACCACCAGATTCCACAGTGCAGCAGTTTTTCCAACTGAATTAAACAACCCAATACTAGCTGACATATGTTAGAACCCAGCTAATAGTCTCATCAAGACAATTAATCTGGGATGTATATTTTGACAAATTATGTTGAAGTAGTAAAATGAATGAGAATTCAAGTTGGCCAAAATGGAAGCCCCAAGTCCATTCCCACTAACAGACTTTTTTTTTTTAGTGGCATAGCTAGATAAATTATGTGGGAGTGAGAGAATCAGAGAAACAGAGTGAAGTAATGAAAGAGGAGTGAGTAGGGTAAGGAAAAGTCCACGCATCAAGCAGAGACCAGGCTAAGAATTCTAGTGGTACTTTCTTTTGCCGATGGGAGAAGTGCATCAGCTATGTACTTTAACAAAATTGACGAGACTGGCATTTGTTCCAATGTGTTCCTCATCAAAGTAGCTACTTTAGACCTGGTAACTGAACACTGCTGGCTCACAGAAGAAAAAAACAAACTCCAAACTGTGAAAGAAACCTGTCTTAAAAGACACATTGCTACCATAGAGATATAATTCAGAGACACACAAAACCCTGGGGAGGAAATCACATTTATCTTTGAGATTTTTAACACTAAATATTCCTATATACTTCAAATACTATTAAACAGGGCTTCCTTGTGCCATTTAATACATGCTTCCTTAGACAAATAGTACAGATATCCTCTCAGATAAAAAAGCTTTATTTTTGGACTAAATGATCAGATTTTTTGCTATTGTTTAATTAAAAAGCAGTGACTTGTAATGCCATAGTGTCAGCTACAAAAGTATTATGCAGCTATAATCAGTAATCTTCTGAGTTCTTTGTGTGAAGGTAAATAGGAAATGGTTATCAAAGATAAATAATGAGTCTGTGAGACCTCAGCTTTACTTCCTTTTCCCTTTTTTTGGCTCTTAGAGTTGCCAGTACTTTTGTAAGGGAGTAAATTTTAAAATATGTAAATTAATTTTACTAATCAAGTAAAAATTTAAATTTGTTAAATTTTTCTCTTGACAGACTATTCAGGTCTCAGTCACCCAATTTGGCAGTGCCTAGAATGACCTAGTTAATATAACACCAGTAGGCAGTGTATTTTACAATTTGTTAGCAAACCTGCACACTGGAAGTCAGTGCTTAAAAACTGTGCAGCATTATGTACTCATGCACTTCTCATTTTGAAGTCATCAATGTTTTCTGTTGCCTTATTCTATACAGCAGAGCATACTCTTTGTTTTAGATGCACTTCCAAATATATGAGGCTTTCACTTCTCCTTGAATTATGTAGTTACGGTTCCAGTTTATTTTCCTTGATTTTATAAAGGGATTTTTCTTCCTTTCTGCTCTGGAACTGGAAAATAAATACTCTTGTTTTTTCTGTTTGTTTGTTGGTTTGGGGTTTTTTAAAAATGAACCTACACAGTGCTTAGTCAATTGAATTATATTACTCATTGTTTAAGTATAATTTGGAATGGTTTTTTTCCTATCCCTTTGCACAAGGTTTTAGAAAAAATCTATGAAAAATTAAAGATTAATAAATCAAGTTTATGTTTTTCCAATAGAAATGGTAGCTTTCTACACTTTTTAAAAAATGGATTTTGAAATTATATTATTACCACATCCCTATCTTCATGTTTGAGCATATGTATGGGTATATTTGTGTGTGTGAGTCCTGTCAAATAAGGTCAATTGATTAAATACACAAATTAATGGCAGTGGATATTAATACATCTTTGTAATTCGTGCTGTTGAAGGCAGCAGATTAAACTTGACTCTGTTCCCTTATGTATTGTTAACTACTCTATCAAAATAGATTCAATGGTCAACATTCTCCTCCTCTTATTCCCAGCTGCAGAAATCAAAACCCTAACTAAAAACAGAGCTCAGAGTGCAGACTGCCATGCCAAATCATGCATCATGCTTGATTATGGGTAATCAAGCCCTTAGGCACAGGCTAATATTGATTAACTTACGATGGCCACTTGTCTTCTGAGAAAAGATGTGCTGTGCCTTATCAAGCTCTGGAACTTGATCTGTTCAAATATGCATGCCTCAATCTCTATTTTTAAAGGAAACAAAGCCTACCTGCTCCAGTTTCCTGATTGCTAATAATTTCATCCAAATACTTATAACCTATAACATATTTTATAAAAAATAACTGGAATTTGACATAAATCTCTTTCAATCCTTTTATTTTATGGATGGAAATAACTCCTTAGATTATTTGTACTGTTCCAGAATGTCCTCATATTCAATAAGTTAGGCTCAGTCTTCATCAGGACAGTGTTATATGAGAGACAGATTTAAGACAGGGAATATTTATTTAATAGTGTAGAGGGATGGAAGGACTTGTTCTACATCAGTAATAAATCTGCATGTGTACTGGTAGATAGTTGACATTTCTATGGAAACTGGTTCTTCAGAGGATTGTCCTGCTGTGATAAACACAGGCACACAGAGGTCATGGCTTGTGGACAGGACAGAAGAGCAATCTTGTTCTCCTGATGAAAAAGCAATGGCAAACGAGCAAATGGAAGTGCTGAACCAGCATGACTTGTCTGCCTGCCAGGAACAGCTATTTTGGTGCACTGCCAGGTGGACAAATGCTGAATTGCTCCTGGCCTGTGAAGGTGGAGGGAAGTAATCCAAGCGTAGGTTAGCAGAGCTGGCATGACTCAGAAATAAGAGAGGAGAAGCCTGGCTCATATCCAGGTGTAGGAATAGCAGGGTGGATCGAGGTGGTGAAGAACTGCAGTTTGCAAGTCCATACATGAACCTTTTCCCTTGGAACCAGTGGTGAAGCCATATCACAGTTTGAGCTCTAGAGAAAAAATAATGACAGAGGCTGGTTTTGGGAGATACAGTAAAAAAAAAAAAGCATTGTTCTTTATGATCCTGTAGTTAAATAATACATCCTTAGAGTGAAGAGGTTTAATCCCTCTCTTTCCTTTCTGCAATGATAATAATTTTTTGGCTCTGCCTCCTCACACAACCTTTCTGCTGTTTTACAACTGTCTTTTGCTTGGAAACACTAGAGTGCTGGGCATTGCTGGTGCAGGCTGTGTGTAGGTGCTGCCAGGCTCTGCACACATGGCAAACAATGCAATTCCCATGGTGTGAACTCTTGCCAGCTCACATATGTGTTGTGAATCTCATCTACACAACTACCTTGAAAGCAGTCTAGAAGTCTCTAGACGAATGCAAAACTAGAGTAATGAAATTATGATTTCCAAGGCAAAGTGGTGAGAATATGGATTGTTTAACAGAGACAAGAGAAAACAGTCTCAAGTTGCGGGAGGTTTAGATTGGATCTTACGGAAAAAAAATCATCACCAAAAGGGTCCCAGGCACTAGAAAGTGCTTCCCGGGGAGTGGTGAAGTCACCATTCCTGGAGTTATTTAAAAGATATCTAGTTGTGGAATTTAGGGACATAGTTTAGTGGTGGACTTGGCAGTGCTGGGTAAGCAGTTGGACTTGATGATCTTAGAGGTCTTTTACAACCTAAGCATTCTCTGATTCTATGATTTTAATCAAGTAATAACACCTTGCAGCTTTCGAATTATTTTACTTACTGAAGTTTGCAAGACCAGCATTTTTTTTTCTTTTTGGAAATTATCTGTTTCCTGAGGTGAGCACAGAATTTAAACTGGAAAAGTATGTACACATTGACATGCTGTAGTCACAGAATAACATGCAAGAAGTAACAGCTGTAGGAGTTCCTCCATTTTACTAAGTGAGAACATTCATGACTTGGGAGATCCAAATTCAAATTATTCATGCCCATGGCAGGGTGAGTTGGGACTAGATGATCTTTTTAAGCTCTGTTCCAAACCTTTAATATTCCGTGGTTCTGTGAATTCCCTTTGTCTGCTTGATGGATTTTCATCTGTATTTCAAGTTTCTGAATAGGGCTCAAACGGCTGTAATTGCAGTAGTCCACATAGGCTTCTCTCAGTCTCTATTAATGCTATTTTCTCTTCTGGATGAATATTCAGTAGTAGAGGGACTGAATCTCTGCCGTCTCCTGAGTTTTACAGTTAGTGCACAGTAGTATCTTTATGTTTTGTGTGCTAGAATTCTTCTTTTGCTTGAGGGTGAGGGGTGAAAAGCAGGGAATATTAATTTAGCAGTTATTAATTTGAAATTATATATTTTTATATATTCTTCTTGAGCTGTTCTACTTTCTATTAAAAAATATGCAAGTGTTGACAGTGGTTTTCTGGGAAATGCAGCACCTGAGTATAACATCTGTTCTGGAATACATTTAGTTTTTTATAGAAGTGGAAAAGCATCAAGAGAATACAATGAATTATCTTATCATTAAGTGATTATATCTCGGTGAGTCCCTAGGAATCAGGAGGTGGTAGCTTCAGATTTACAGAGGGAAAGTAAAAAATTTGAATGGTCCCCCTCCCATCATGATTAGATGCCCAACCTCTCTGTTACTTGATCATAAACACTGCTGCTTATGTCAGTTTTGTGATATCAGCCCTCCATTTTCTTCACTTTTCACATCTTTTCTGAAATGCAATTTTTAAATTTTTGCTCAGAGAAAAGCAATTTCATCTAAGTTCTGTTTTGGGAAGAAAAAAGCCCAAACAAATCAGGTTTATTCAATTTATTTTTTTTCTAAGTGGGCTTCATCAGTCAATGAAGTGGGCACGGGGGAGGAGGGGTGGGGCATCATTGATGTGTGAGTCCCAGTCTAATTCTCCTAAAAGAGATATTTTCCACCTTATAATACAAGAAAACAAAATATGTGTCTATTTATTCAGAACATGAACAAGCATAAAAATCAACACAGAGGAAAAATTCCTGTTTGGATAAAGATAGTTCTGTTTATTTCCCTACGAGTAGTACTGTCTAAATCCTTTTCCACAGTACACCTGAAATCCTTACAGTTCTTTGCAGGGCTCTGTCTCTAAGTTGTAAATACACAGGAAAGAAGAAAAGCAGCAGTAACAGACTAAGACAGCAGCAATGAACTGTGGAGTCAAACCTCTGATAACAACAGGAGTTTAATATTAGCCATTAACCTCTGCAACATCCCTGCATTCAACTTGGAACCAGCTCTCAGAAAATACCTTCTCTATTGATATGCAACTGAGAGAAATATTCACTTCTGAAGCACATGCAATTACAAGATGTGCTGTTGGTTAAGTGTTGAGAACAAAAGAGCTGAGGTAACAGTAAAGCTTAAAATGTAGGGATACTCAAAATTTTGCAAGCAATTTTTTTTTTTTTTTGGTAGAAGAGTTTGTCACTTCTGTGCACATTTCTCCTGCAGAGACTGGAAGTTATCTTCAATAGTTAAAGATGGATTTCTGAACTGCAGGAGACAGGGAACTGCATGTCTAGCTGAAACTTCAAGTAAATTCTCAGATTTAACTGAGTAACTAAAAGAGTTTTTATGCAAGTACAAACACACTACAGGAAAAACATATTTCTGAGCGTGATAGGGGAAAGAAAGGAAGGGAGACTAAGCATTTCCTTCAGTATCATATTTTAAGCAGCTCTTTTCTTTGAATAGACTGCTGCTAGCTCATATGATGGCTTGAGTTTTCATGATGAGAAGTGACCAAGTTTGTCAGGGAGAGATGATGTATTTTATTGACTAGAGTTCACCTTATTCCAGCTTTATCAGACAAGCTTCTGGGAGCAGTCTGAGGTACATGCTAGTGGCTCTAATAACATGGTACAAAAATAGTATTGCTTCCTGCCAAACATTATCTTGCATTTATCTTTAGGTTGTTGTGGACATAAATAATGCTATTGCTATAAAAATAATACCAAAAGTGGGGAAATTTTTAATTTTGGAACTTCTCACAGGTCTAATTTATTGCTCTGGACGCATTTAAGTCTTTGACCCATTATATTTACTGCTCAGTAAATCTTGATTCCCTTAGCTCAATTCTTCTGGAAATGAAAAATGGATTTATCTATTAAAATATATGAAACATTGAAACTTCCTTTAAGTTCCTTTTGCTCCTAAAATTTACTTTCAATATGTGGAACCAGAGTAATCTGTGGTGCTTTCATTCTGTGAATATTTGAAAGTTTTTCTCCAGCAATATTGGTCTTTGAGAGGGTTTCACGTTATCTCATAACTCCACCATCTTAAAACACCATAGTATTTTAAATATGAAATGTAAACAAAACATCAACAACCCCCAAAACCCACAAAAACTGTCCTCTGGAAATGCTGCAGTTATTTTGTGATGCAATGAATTTATAATTAATTGGTAATGTAAGCATTACTCTTAGCCTGTCGTCTTATATTCTTTTCAAAATGGATCATTATATGAAAGGAAAACCAATGATAACCTTTCAACACGTCTAAGCTCATCTATATAATATTTCTTCTTCTCCAGCTAATTTCTGTCCTTCAGGGCCAAGGTGAGGACAATTATTTGAAATGCTAAAAAAGCAGAAAAAGTCTTCAGGATGTTTTGTTGCAAGCAGAGAAAAATTGAACTTAAAAAATTAAATAACCAAACTCCAAAATCCCAAGAAAACGCACATCTACATGCTTAACAACATACCTATATTTTTCCATCTTATGGATTTAAGTAAATTGTACTGTGTACAATTGTTCTGTACTTTGGGTTTAGATACAGAAAAGAAAATCTTAAATTTTAACAACAAAACCCGAGGCCAAACAAGTCTTGTAAGAGTTTTAGCACCAAAGGAAAAAAAACTCTTAAAATTCTGAACCACTACAGTTCTTCATCACATTAAATGTGGTTCTTCATCACTGTCTCATCTCAACATCAGTTTTTTCTACTCTTCTGTCCCATCGAGAGTAAAAAGTCTTATTTCAAAGTCTAGTTCTTAGCACTTTGCAGACTCCATCTTCTAAATCACACTGATTTGTCTCAATCTTTTTTTTTTTTTGCTAATTCAAGTTCCTTCCTAAATTAAGTTTTGCCTATCTAATGGATTATAATGATGACCATAAGCAGTCTCTCAGGCAGTCTCCAAGCATCTCTTTTAATCTTCCATCTTGCAGATTTATAAACAGGTAATTTTTAACCGATTCAAATTACAATGATGCTATGTATTAAGGCTGTTCTAAAAAATATGAGAACAAGATTTAAACCAAGAAAAGGAGTGGGAGACTTCTTTCATGACTTCACCTTTTTCATCCTTAAAAATTCTCAAATTTTGTAGTTTTTAATGCAGAGTGAATAAAGCACTAACCCCAAAATCAAAAAGTAGCACACTGTGACTTTCAGAATCACAGTAGTCAACGTGTTGAAGTTTTAAAAAAAAAGTCCAATATTTAAATATTGAGATAAACTAAAAGAGTTTACACTATAATAAACATGATGTATACCATCTTTTAAGTAAATTTTTGCTGTAGGGCATAATTCTTGATGCATTAATGCCAATTATTCATTTTCTTCAAAAAGAGTTTAAAAAAGGAGTTCCATTCTCTTGGGTAAAAGCTAAACCAACACAAGACACTATTCAGAAAAATGAAAATTTGTTAGTTGACCTTATGGTACTATGGTTTCAGTTTATGGTATGCTGAAAGCACAATAGAAAATATAAAAAATCCACTTCAACTTCTACATGAAAAATTTATCCACTCTTGCTAAAATAGTCTGTATATGTTTAGATCTCCAGGTATTGTTATCACCAAGATAGTGATAAAGTCATAATTTTCCACTTTGATGTCTTAATCAAAGTTGCTCTCTCTTTTAAAGAATTAAAATATCACAGGTTACTTATTGGAATTCAAAGGGTGGCTAAACTCCTTAAAACAACCATCAGGGAAACCCCTAATGCACACCTGGATAATATGACCAAAAGCCAAGAAAATGTATGAGTTCCTTTTGCATGCGCACCTCCCACTGAAAAATGGAAAGGGTATAACTTATCAGTTTCCTATAAATATTTCAGAAAACAAGGCTAATGTAAAAGGCAGAATTTTTAGCAATATATGCACTGTCTTTTTGCTGCTTCTTTCATCCAATACTGTCTCTCCCGTGCCATGATTTTTTTTCATTAGCTATTCTTTCCAGAAGCTAATAGCAATAAAAATATCTTGAGTCAGAAGCCAAGAAACTGCTTGGAATATTTAACAATATTTTTTTATACAGGCTATAACCATATACTAATTATTTGGCATTGTTTTAATTTGATTAAATTAAATATGTACTTTTTTTGCAAGACTGGAGCTGAAGATTATTGACATGAGCAGACCAGTACCAGTAGGGTGATGAACTATATTGATATTTGAAAAGAGAGGTCACTACAAAGAATATAATGTATCATGGTTTTTTAAACTTCAAATCAATAGTGTTAAAAAGAGACACCTTTTTTGCTCTCAGCCTGCTTCACTTTCCTTTTTCTTTTAGATATTTTTTGTCTTTTTTTTTTCATCCTCCTTTTAATGGAGATCCTTCCTGTACATTTACATCTTTGCCTCTTCACACTGCTTTTATTCTCTCTTTCTTTTTAGCACCATTTTCCTTGTTCTCTCTTTATATTTCCACTTAGTCAAGGACAGTGACTAAACTTATCCTGCAAGTCACTACTACTTTTCAGCAGATGGCACTGTTATTTAGTCTAACTAGCAGGGCAAAATAATTAACTTAAACCCCTCTCTTAAATAATTAAATAAAGACACCTTTTTGAGTGCATTTCTACCTTATAAACAGAACCAGCGTCAAGATTACTGATAAAATGCTGTGAATATTATTTTAACCATGCACGCGATAAAAATACATTGCTAGATGCCAGACTTCCTTTAAAGGGTCTCTGGAACGATTTAGAAAAACTGCTTCTCTTCTTATTAAACAAGTTTGGGGGGTGAATTTGTAGCGTGCACCTAACCTCATTACCCTGTAGCCCTGCTGTGGTTGGTATGGTTACCTTTGTGTGTGTGTGAGGCAGTGCTGGAGGCAGGAGTGCAGGTCCCTCCCTGCCTGTGTGCGGTACCAGCTCAGCCTGGCACGGAGCCCACCGGGCTCTGCTCTGCAGGTTCCCACAGGTGCCCAGGGAGCCTGGTGGAGGGCAAGCAAGTGCTCTGCCAATGCTGTCAGAAAAACATGCAACTTCTGTCAGCTCCAATTACAAGGAGGAGATGAATCACATCTCTTAACTCTGTCCCTGGTGGCACTCTGGCTGCTGGAAGGCAGCTGTGAGCAGGAGTTTCTCCAGTCTGCTGCCAGCCCCATTGCTTTTCCAGCAGCTCCATTTTGAGATTCCCTGAGGTGTAAAACCATATTCTATTCAGTTCGCTCTGACTGATCCATGAACTTCTACTTGCAGTTTGCTCCCATGGTGTTTCTCTTACAGTTAGCATTGGCTATTTTACCTCGAATACATCATGTGGCCTTTCAGGTTCAGCTGCCTTTCATGTTCTTGCCAGAGCAAACTTGGAATGGTAGAGTTGTGACTATTACCCCCTGTTGTGCTTCCACCATTTGGGAAAGAGCAGGAAAAATAGACTGGGATGGGAAAAAAGTTTGATGTGAACTGGGGACTCCTTGTGATCAGCAATGCTGAGCTGAAGGGGCCCACCTCGAGTGTAGGCACGTAAATAAGAGAGCCTACAGGACATGGTCATGGGCAAAGCTCTCATAACTTTTTGGGGTACTTCTCTGAAACACCTGAACAACAGGATGCACTGGAAGTCTGTGTGAAGTTACAGGACTGCTACCTCACTCAGATGATGTGGGCAGGGTGGGACAGCTCACACAGCTGCAGCACTGTGAGGGACAGAGAGAGACTCTAGGAAGCAGAGTGGGAAGGTAGGGGGAGAGGGTTGCCTTTTATGTGAGCTACAGGAATACATAAAGCTCTGCCTAGACAAGGATCCAGCAATGAACTGGGCCAAGAGGAGGCTGACAAATATTCATTTTGTGGTGGGGGTCTGCTCCACAACACCTGATCAGGATGTAATAGTAGATGAAGCCTTCTTCAGGCAACTGGGAGCATCCTTATTTTTGCCAGATCTGGTCCTCATGGGTAACCTAACCACCCTAATATCTGCTGGAGGGGAAACACAGATTTTACAATAGTAGTGTCATAGTAGTGACAACTTCTTAACAGAGATGATGAAGGAGTCAATAAGGGGAGGGTACTGTGATAGGTCAGATTCATCCAAGAATTGATGATCCAAGCCAAGCAGCCTTGACTGCAGGGAACATGAGACGGTGAAGTTCAGGATGCTCACACAAGAAAGCAAGGCTAAATGAACAATCATGTCCCTGATCTTCATAAGAGCAGAGTTTAGCCCTTTCAGGGTCTTGCTTTAAAGAATCTGATGTAATACAATCTGGGGAAAAAAAACCCCACAAAAGCAGACTTCAGGAAAGCTGGTTGACTTTCAAGAGTCACCTGTTCATCCCAACACAGGAAATCGAGAAAAGAGAGCAGGAGGCCTTCATGGATGAACCAGGATCTCCTGGTTCCTCCATGGCTCAAATGTTAAAAGGAAGTACATAAAAGAAGGCAGCATTGGAAAATACAGAAGGAACACAGAGATACTGTCCAAATATGTGGGGATAGTATTATGAAAGCCAAAATCCACGAGTTTACATCTGACAAAGGATGTAAAGAAAGACTTCTATAGGTACAGTGCCAGCAAAGTTAAGAGCCTTTTCTGCCTTTTCCCTTCACTCTCACCTCAACTCTCCTAAACATTATTTTTGCTCTCAACAACAGGCTCCTCTTCTAATTTACTTTACTTCAACCACTGCCATGCAAGATGCACAGTTCCTTAAATATCATGTCTTTTCCTATTTGCTATCTTAGTTGTATTTTTTCCTCTACTTCTCATCTCTGCTTGTCATTACTTTCACGGTTCTGTCCTTTTCCCTGGACTATCAAGCCACTTTCTCGAGGAAGGTACAGTCCATGACCTCCCAGACATAGACAAAATTAAGGCAAATTAAGTTGCCAGGTTTTGTACAGTATTTGTCTATGATTCATAAGCTGAGAATGGAGGTACAAAAGCAAAGCCTTTTAGATGCTTTACTTTTATCCCTGAAAGACTTCCTGCTGCTATTCCCATGCCCTCCATTGCTCTTACACAGCTTCCTTCTTCATTTCATGCTTCCTGGTGCATGTCCATGTCCCATCCTGTCAGGGTATTTCCATTGTCCATTTGCCATTCACTGAACAGTAACTAACGTCTTTCATCCTTCAATCATGTTTTCTCTGAAAACCTTTTAGATTTCTTCACATTTTGTTGGTCTGCTTAATAATTAGAAAATCTTATGAATCCTTTAACTTCAGATGTGACTTTCCTACTCATGCATTCATCTTAGTTATGATTCTACAAATCTTTTTTAGAATAAGTAGCTCATCACAAGTTCCTTTCATCAAGACTTAATTCTTACTCCAAATGTTATGTTGCAATTGCTTTCCAGTCTTGCTAAAGGGAGAAAGTTAATGTTGGAAAGCTTCCAAGTGCATCAAAGTGAGGAAAGGGTGCTAAACAGTAATGAATCTGGGAGCAGATGGTGTGGCTGTGTGATTGCTGTGGAAAATATTTAGATTTTAATAAACATACAAATAGTAGGAGAGAAAAAAATATTTCAATTCTGCTAATATTTTTATTTAAACATATTTTTCCTGGAAATGTGGTAATATGGAAACCATATTTTCACAAGACTGTCATTTAATGCCATTAACAAATAAGTGTATCATTGCACATGAAGTTGTTTTTCAAATCACATCATTGCATGCTTATTAGAATAATTTTATGGCATGCAAACATAATTTACATATGAATTGTGGTAGTATCCTATTATCTTTCTTGCTGAAACAACGCTTTTCACAAGAATTTTAGGTTTCTGGATTAAAAGGAACAAAAATAATTTGGACACTGAGAGATGAATGAGTTTACTAAAAATTTAATATAATCTAACTTGATGGTTGCAAAAAACCCCTTTGTTTGTTGGACTACAGATGACCAGCAAGTGCCTTCTTATTGGGCCAGCCACATAGTGGACCCAGAAAATGTGGGTGGAAAATGTGACTGCTGTTTTTTGAAGAAGCCAGAATATAACATAACAACAGCCCCATTTTTTATTAGCAGTTATTGTCCTTTTTTTAACATTAAATGTGTAAGATTTTAAAATATTTACTATTTTAAAAATTAACTTCACCAATAATGTGGAGAAATTGGATCTGTTTAAATAAATCATCTAGAATTGGATAAGGAAGAGGGTTGTTAAGCTTTTGACCAAGCAAATTAATTTATACTCCATGAATTTGCCATTCTTACATTGTCTTGTTTTTTCAGTTAAAAATACTTACAGCCAAAATATTTGCTGTCAGAAAGCAAAACAGATTTATCATAGAACCCCTAAAACTCAGTATCTTTGAAACATTTTTCTGTAAATCTCAAAAGGACACATTCAAAATAGTTTTTCTGCCGCTTTTTGGAAAAATGATTGCTGCCCCTCCTGTTTCCCTTCCACCACCCAAAGCTGACATAAATTGCTTAATTACAGGTAAGAGTTTCAATGTTAAGAATTCTTTGATTCAGAAACATCCCAGCATCCTCCTCTGGCTCAGGCCAGAATAAACCTGCTCCAAGAGGAAGTGTCATACACAAAGGAAGACTTCATTTACGTACTAAAAAAGCACAAAATGTAACAGAAACAGATGCACCTTTCTCGTATTTGGTAGCAATCTCATTTATGAAATATAAAACTATTTAAACTACTTAATTACTTCCTGAGCATTGATATATCAGGATTCCATCTCCACTATAGATTTTATTTGATTTAATTCTGTAATATTGTTGGAGGTCTCATTTTTATCCATGTTCTTATCTTTTGACTTAGTCATTGATGAGAAGAAAAATGCTCTCTACCTTAATGAAAGAGCAAAATTTATTAGATACCACATTCTTTAAAATTTTGGAAGTCCTCTGAAGTATCTGAGTAATTCTTTAATATCTTTAAAATTTTTCTATGTCTTTTTTTCTTATGTTTTTTCTTTGAAATAATATTGCTGAAATTTTCTTGCAGTTTTTCAGACAAGATGTTATTTTAAGAATTTTTGATGGTTTTAAATAACAATTTTTAAAAATACTAATTTTGTCTTTTTACAAATTCAGGGATAATTATTGTTGTTACCAGTCCTTGACTGGTATTGTTTTGCAAAGAAGTGAAACTTTAAATTAGTTTTTGTTTTGCTGTTTTTTATTAATTTTTTGTGTGTTTTTTTTTTTTTTTGGTTTGGTTGGGTTTTTTTTTTATATTACAGACTGTTTTCCTTAGCTACTTTCTTATCACTTTTGATGGAGCAAAATATCCTTACCTACTGTAGCACATCTGACATGAAATTAATTAATACATAATGGTAAAATACCTACCTTAGCAAGTTGTTCTTCTTGTTCTTTTGAAAGTAGGACTCTTCAGATATCTAGAATGAATGTTTTCTAAAGTTTTTTCATGTATCTAGGAGGAAAAAATGGCTTGAGGGCAGGGGGCTAGGTTAAATAAGATACTAGGTTTTGCATCCATCTAGGAAGAAATGTACGTATTTGGAAATCTCCAAAATCTGTTTTTCCTTATCAGAATGTATTTACCTATTAGAGTGTTGTTTTTTGGTTTTTTTTTTGTTTTTTTTTTGGTTTTTTTGAGAAAATGTATGGCTAAAGCCTAGGTAATAGAATACCATATTTCAGAAGCTCTGAAGACTATCAGCACTTTTATTTTCATTCTAAAAACCAATTACAATGCGAAAGTTAATTTTTAATTAGATGCAACTCATTTACTGATGATATAAAATTACTTCTCAGCTATAATAATGTAGTTAGATAAGGTATATTTTAATTAGTTCAGATATCTTAAATTGGAAGTAAGGGAAGGCATCGATTTGGACAAATGCACAGTTAGGTGCATTTCAAATAGGAGGACTGCAATTTATTCACATGACCAAACACAAAAGTAAAAGCCTTTCCAGGACTATTAATAATCATCTGAGGAACCTGATTCTAAAAATCCTGAAGGAAGCATACGGTAAGGAATCTATTACAGTAATTATAGTGGCATCAATTAAATCCTTACTGCATTAGAAGAATAACTATACAGAATACTTTGAACCCGAGCAAAGTATCTGCTTATATCTGTATCAACTGTGGTTTATAATGAGCTTTCTCAATGGCAATGTGGGAATTTCAAAGCTTGTTCCCACTTTTTTTTATTTCCAGTTTAATTCTCTGCAAGGAGACAGTTGCAATTTCAGATCAAGAAGTAAAATTCCAGAGAAGTTTTGTGACAGGCTGACCAGTCTTCAGTGAAATTTGGAAGATTTTACAGGAATTTTATAATTAGATACATATCCAAAGCCAGATTCCTTGTGATGCTGATGAATTGCTTCAGTGTAATAGGACTAATAAGCCTTTAACATATTCATGCAATCCTCAGGGAAGAAACACAAGAGTTTTTATGAAACTGGTGCAAAAGTGCTTGGTGACAAAACGCAGTCAAGGATTTCACATCTCAGGACAAGTTGGTAATAGAAATTCCTGGAAATCAATAAATTTAATTCTATAATTCAAATGGGCAATAAACAGTTTACTGAGATACATTTTCTATGGTTAAGTCTGGTATTCAGGCTGGACAGTACACTTTTAATCTGCTCCATCATCCTTCTTGGTACTGAGGTCAGGCTGACAGACCTGTAATTCATCGGATTGTCCTTCCAATGCTTCTTGTAGCTGGGTGTTACATTTGATAATTTCCAGTAAACAGGGACTTTCTCAGTTAACCAGAAGTGCTGGTAAATAAATGACTGAAAGCAGCTTGGCAAGCTCTTTTGCCAGCCCAAAGACTTGTGGGTGTCTGTTTGGCACAGCAGGTCACTAACCATTCTTCCTGGATTATTCACTCAGCTCCCCATCACTAACTTCCAGCACTGAGGGATACTGAATGCAGCTTGTTTTGTTACCAAAGACTGAAGCAACGAAGGCATAAAGTGCTTCATGCTTTTCCTTATCCCTGACCATATGCTACCCTCTGCATCCAGCCAAGGACGGAGAGTCTCCTTTACCCTTCTTTTGCTGCAAACCTATCTATAGAAACTGATATCCAGTGGTCAATGATTTTGATGTGTCCATGGTTTTTTCTCTTCCCTACATCCCTAGTTTGCAGACTTTTCCTTAAAAAACATCCTGCTCCCCGAGTGTGATTTCTGCAGCTGAAGGACAATGCAGGGCTGCTCTTTCCTGGAATTCCTTCCCACTGCAGCCCCAAGACCGTGAGGGGACCAGGACAGCAGGGAGCATGCTGGGGCACTGCTTCACTGTAAGGATGGGCCAGCATGAGGATCAGGGTGTGCTTCAGATAAAACATCATTTAGCAGCTTTTCTGTCTGCGGCTTCCCTTTCTTTCTCAGTTTTTTGTTTATTTGGTGTGAAGATTAGCAATGTTCCCTCATTTACACACACGACAAGTTTCCTTAACTGATGGCAGGTGAGGTAGAAAAAGATGAAAAAGGAAACAAGTTCTGCATCCAGCTTAGGTGTGTAAAGTAACTGTGATAATTACAGAGTCTTTATCTGTAGCCTGAGACTATTGTTGCTTCTCCAGTCAGAAGAAACTTGGATTGTACTACATATCCTCATCCTAACTTTTGCCCCGATCTCTGGTGATCATTGTAGCTTATTTCCTACAGCTTTCATCCACCGTGGGAAAGTGTATATATTCCTTTATGGGAAAGGGAAGGAGTTGTGTGCTATCCCAGACAGGCTATGGGGCTAACTACCAATCCAAAGCTCAAAGTTTCCTCTCTTTTTCTGTAAATAACTGAAGTTCAACTAATATAGAGGAGGAAAGAGCAGTCCTTCAGCAAAAAAAATAAAAGACTTTAATGCAGAGTTTCAGGAAAGTCGGGACATAGCGATTAAGAAATTTGCATCCTCTGTCCTTTCAAATAAAATATTAGGTTCTACAGAAATTAAGGCAAATTGTAGAGGCCATTTTTTTCTGTTTGTGTGTTTTCCTTTGCCATAAAAATACACAAGGATGTCTCTGTTTATGTCACAGTTTAGAGTTGAGGCATTTGCACTGGAACATCTTGATTTGCCAAAGCAGAAATTCGTTTGGTCTAGCTGACAGTCATCTATTTCTGAGCAATCATAGGACTTCACAGGAGCTGGGGACTGCTCGCCTCATCCCTGCTGTGGGTGCAGCCCTTTGGCACTGAAAGAGTTCTGCAGTGATTCTCAGCTGACCCAAATTCTGTGTTCCATGGAAATCCAGAGTTCACTGATGGAGAACATGCTAATCACATCCTGGGCAAAGATGAGTACTGGATCCAGAAACCTGGGATTTTTGAGCTTTCTGTGCTTTCTGGCACTGACGCCCTGGAGAACACTGCTTTTGACCTGAGGCCTTGGAGAAGGTTTCCAAATTTGGGCAATGGTGTTAAAGTCACGGGTGTATAGTTAAAGAGAAGTCTGTGATTTCACACGGTGAAAGGTTTGAAATTTGAAGGTTTTACAATGTAGTAATAGGTATGGGACAAGATGGAGGATTTTGGGTGTTGTCTCCTTTTGGTGATCTTCCCTCTTCTTCATGATTTCAGGTAGTAGTTTCTGGTTGGACAGTTAGTGCTGTTCTGAGGGTCATGGGAATTTGGCTATTGGGTCAAAAGTATAAATAATACAGGTGTTAATTCTCTTTTGGACTGCTTAGCTTTAAGAGACCTTGTAAGTAGCTAAATTCACCTCCATTTTGTTTGCTTTTAGCTGGTAGCTAGAAGTGTTGCAGAACTCTCTGTACTTTAGATAAAATTTAATAAACAACCAAGCCTGAACACGAGAAAATTCATCTCCTTTGTGTTTCTTAATCCTGGCTCTGAGTGAAGACAGAAGAAACTTTCGACAAGCCACTAATTAGGTGGTGCAAAACACCACCCGTTACAGATGAGTAGGGTTATCCTTACAAATGGAAGGGAATGCAGCCTAAATGACTAAACTCCTGTACTGAGGTGGCAAACAGCACACAAGAAGCTTCTCTGCCCACTAAAAAGTCACAGCAGTAGATCTATTCTAACACCCTGACACTGATTTTTGTTTAAGTGTGTGGGACAAAAATTTTTATTCCCTGTAGTTATATGTGTATTTTTATGCTGTCTCATGCTTTGTGTCTTTCCAGCCATCCCTCCTTGTCCTCCTGCACACATCAGTCAGGCACAATTGCACAAACCTATCTGAGAGGTCACATCAAAGAGCAAACCTGCACATCAATCTTCACAATTCTCTCTGGCAACAAAAGAAATATCAAAATACAACTTTTCACAGTTAACGATTTCTAAAATCAACACTCCTTGTCATTTTACAGGTAAAATATTTAAAACTTTTTAAAAGTAACTTGTCTTTAATCTAGAGACTGTATAATTTTTCAAGCATTATACTTTTTCGATGTATAAACATACACATGTATACATACATGCATTTTCCATGTGTAAATACACGTGTGGACATATGTGTATGTACACATACAAGAAATGCTCTCTTCCCAGAAATTCTCTGATCTCCAAGTCAGTTTTAATGACACAGCAAAGCAAAGACACGGGCTAAAAGCAGAGATTTTGAGATTTTTTCATCTAAAGATTGACAAATGCAGCATGATGAATAAATTAATTTTATATTATTCCTAAAATCTGGAAATTAATGCATTTAGAAATTAAACTGCAAGAGACATAATTTACTGTCTCAGTTCACAGTCAGATTGATGAAAGAATCATGCAAAGAGTGATAGGACTAAACAGTTTCAAATTACTTCATTTATGTCAGTAGCAGATGAAAAAGTTTGCATCTAAAAGTTTTAATAGTTGTTGTTAGGGGGTTAGTATTACAGAAATAAAAAAAAAGTTTTCACCAAAATATGTATATGTACTTATGGAGGCAAAGTATCTAAAGGGAGGATTTGTTACTTAAATCTTGGAAGGGATTTGAAACTCCCATTAGGGAGGGCTGGCTTTACTCTTTGTAGGCTGTTTTTGGGGTTTTTTTAAAATTTATTTTTAGGGGCAAGAGAAAGGACTGCACTCTCATTTGTCATTGCAGAACCTCTGTCTTCAGCCTCAAAAGTTGCAATTTTGCTTTCAAAGTCTTCAAAATCCTCTTGCAGTTAGCATCTTTCCAACTCTAACTTGTCTGCCCTTCTCCTTACATTACTTTCTCTAACATCAAACACCAGCTACTTATTTTTACATTAGTGTCTTACAACCTGTCGTTTCTTTGGTTATATCTCTTTCTATATATCTTATAAACAGATAAACTCACAAGACTTACTGGGATTTGAACATAATGTTCTTGGGTATTTTTTCTTGTTTTGACTTGTCTTTACTCTTTTGTCTTGACAATTTTTTTCCTGTCAAAATCCATGCACTTATTCCATTCTTCATTTTCAAGTCCATGAGACTCTATCAATAATTTGTTTTTTTTTCTAAAAAGCTTTGTCTTTCTATTCTTCATAAACACGGGATAAATAACCTGATCTATTGAATGTAGACCCTGGCCATGGCAGAGGGGTTGGAACTAAGGATCTTTAAGGTTCCTTTTAACCTTATCCTTTTTAGGTCCTTTTATTGAAATTATATTGGGTTTTTGTTCATTACCCATGCTATTGTCAGCTACAATCTGTGCTCTGCTCTACTGTATCTGACAAAAAAATGTCTTCCTCATCTACATTTTCTTGTTCAATATCTGTTTGTCATTCCTTCCTTCAAGTTCATTAAAGTACCAACCTGTATTATCTGTGGATTGGAAGAATTCACATTGTAAGACTTTTCCCATTTCAATTTACATGACTGGCTTTCCTATTAAATCAAGGGGAAATTTCTTCTGATTCCAAAAAAATTGTCACTGAGCACTTTTCTTTTTTTTTTTTTTCAGTTAAGAACAGTTAGTATTTCTAAAAGGACTGTAGGCAGAATTCATGTTTACATTTCTCAAATTTGTTTTTCTATCAGCATATTTATTATAAGGAAGCCATAAACGTCACTGTTCTATATAATGTACATGACATTTTTACGTTTTTTTCCTTAGTTAAAAAAATAAAAAGTAGTTTTAAACAGGGAACTAATTCAATTGTTTGCGAGGCACTGTTAAAGCAAAAGGTTCTTTCAGGTGCTTTCTTAGCAGTCAGAAGTTATTTCATGATAATTTTCTGATTTATGAAAGAAGGGCTAAAAGTTCTTACAGGAAGACCAAACTCAGAAGGTACCAGATGTCACCCAGAGCCACTTCTGTTCTGTTCTGAATATCCATAAACTACCGATGAAATTCAGACATGAAGCTACTCTTAAAGTCCAAACCAATTAATTCAACAAAGTGAGAGACACTACAACTAGGAAATGATAAACTGTTTATTCTGCTTTCCATGCCAGTTAGTTTCAAAATTGTCAATCCATGTGAAGAAGTGGTTTGTTCATAGCAAGTAGCTGCTTTGCCTTTCTACTTACAACTTAGTATTTTTAAAAAATGTACTTTACTGCTTAGACTCCACACATCATTACTCATTTGCACAAGACGGAAAGATTTTTGCTTGGAGATTTTTTTGCTTTTAATTGGAGTTACAACTCCAATTAAACGTACCAGGGGGTAAACAGCAAGCCTTACTGCTTACCAAACAGTCATTTATGCCTTTCTGCATGTACATCTTTGTAAAATCACTCACACAATTCAGACTGACTGGGAAGTTGTGCAACTCAAAGTCCAAAATACCTGGTTGAAGAGGAAAATTGTCATTGGCTGCCTTTTCTTACTTTTTCCTTCTCTTCCTAATATCTGACAGGATGAGAGGACAAATATACTGATTGTGAGGAACTAAAGCAAAGTTTTTTAGCATTATTCAGTTTATGGAATCCCAGTTCTGTTGACTTTAGGTGACCCCTCTAGGTCTGCTTCTTCTCATAGGCTTTTCCTGAGGGAAAACACAAACTCTTAAAAGGAGTTTGGTACAGCTGGTAGCTGTGTCAAGAAGAGTTCAGCCTTCAGAAGGAGCCAGCTTGTTGGCTGCCAAGACTAATTATCATTGCTTTATTGGATGTGCATGTGTCTGAAAAAGGACTACACATATTTTTATTAATATGTTTAAAAAATTGAAATGACAGCTAAGTCATTAAGTTATGCATTTCAACTTCAACTTTTTGTTTGGCAAGTACTCCTTTATATTTTATACAATATCCATAAATATATTAATGTTATGTTATTAATATATTAATATAGAATTTAATGTATTATTATATAATAATTACACAAATGAATTGATATATTAATTTATTAAAACTAATATCAGTGTCTATTGTTCATTATGCTTGGAAAAAATTATAAATATTAAATGTTGCTTGTTTTATAACACTAACTGAAAATGCTTAACATAGACATATAAACAGCCTGGTATACATTAAAGCACTTACAGCAAAACCTGTTGATTCTCCTGAACCTTACTTAACAATAAAGTAGCAAGCTTTTTCAAAAAACAAACAACAACAACAAGAAAAACTCTCAAAAAGCCAACCAAAATTTAAAAAAAAACAACTTTGAGTGTTTTGTTCTGGAGTATATATTTATTAAAAAGTGTGTATTCTTAATACAGACATGATTATAATATACTCTTAGATAGCTTTTTCAACTTAAAAATACCACTATTATATTATCAATTGACTACTGGAATCTTTGTCATTCGAATTCTTGCTTTAATTTTTGTACCAGTTTCTGAGATCATAACAAATATTAAGTTGCATTTTTGGATTTGTTTTATTTTGTTGGGATTTTTTGTTTTGTTGCTGTTGTTTTGGGTTGGGCTTTATATATTGGTCATCCACATGAGCTTAACCCAAAAGTAAACACTCATCAGAGTACCCCATTTTAAGAGTATCTTCAATTTTTTTATTTGCAAGAATCTCACTAAAATAGCAAAATCCCAAACAGAATACATATATCTGTGTGTGGATATATACATATGTGAATTGCTCAAAAAAATGATGTGATGAAAAGTGGCTTGAAAGCCATCTGCATTTTAGCTTCATCAAGCTAATGAATTCCTGTGTAAACCTCAAACATTGCTATGCTGCTGGATCAGCATATCTGACTGCCACAAATCCCACTTGAAGTTATTCTCCATCAGTAATGTTGCAGATTTGTGCTCTGAGACTGTGAAAAGCATTTGTTTGGGTAAGGTGCTGGCCCCACAGAGCACAGGGCACGTTCTCTGTGGAACTGTGTTTATACTGAGGCAGAAAAGAGCTCACAAGATTTTCCATCTGACTTTTTATTTTGGATAGATACAACTGTGCTGGATTTAGAGCAGCAAGAAGCTCCTGGTTTGGTAATGAAAATACAAGAATAGATTTAATCTACCAACAGGTCAAAACTTTGAATCCACACAAATAATTTCTATTTTGGCCATAATCACTGTTTCTTTCCAGCAGGTGTGTAATATCGTCTGCCTAGAATGGCAACCCTAAGAAATACCATTCTACTCCAGTGCTTGTACTCTTTCTAATAATGATTCAGGAACAGGCTTAAATTCATGGGTTAGACTGCTTGAGAGTTTCTAATTATCATTATCTATAGATTTTTTTGCCATGGCAAGGATGACTTCCACTTTGTAAAACCATACTTTCTGGTTTGTTTCAGTGGTACTGCAAGACCATAGAATGGTAAAGCATGGCTGAACTATTTAGTTGGAATTTGGAAAACCCTAACAGCTCAGCACAGGAATTAATATTTTTAAGAAGTTTAAACAGACAGCTCTGTTGCACTGCCTTCCAGCCACCAGAGGAGTATAGATACCTAACTACACTGGGAATTTTTTTTTTCAGGGAAGAAAACCAGAAATACAACAAAAGAATTAGGTGAGGTGAAATCGAAGTCATATTTATATGACAAAGCTCTCAATTTGCAGAAATCAAATGCAAATGAAGATCACAATGAATTTTTATACTGTGCGAGTTACCTCTTTTCAAAAATATAATAATTTTCTTGTATTAAAAATCTGGGTTTCTTTGTATCATATCTATGACAAAAGTTCATTAAAAATATATCACACTAAGACATTTATGAAAAAAAAAGCATAGTCACAACCCTTGAAACTTAGCTCAGGAATCTTAGTAGCTGTGGGAGAAGTTGAAACAATAAATAGTTTCTCAAATAGTTTGGCATCTTCTTAATATTTCTGAATGTGGAGGGCCACCATTGTTTTGGGGAAATGCAGAAGTGGAAAAAAATCTTGACTAAAATTTTACAATTTTTTTTCCAAATCCCCTTACACAGCTCTTAAGTTCTTGGGTGTCATGAAATAAGGAGTTGAGTACTGCCTTGAAAATACTGAAAAGCTGTGATTCTTCATCTCTATGCATGCACCTTATCAGGCCTTCCAAATTTAATATTACACTGTATTACTATCATGGAAGACCCCAGGAAGCTCATGGAGAACAAGAAGCAGCACATCTTGCAAAAGAGATAAATTATACCATAAAATGTATTTGACTTTCACAACACACACTTGCATTCATGCCTGTGGGAGGAAGGCCCGAGGGGGGGAATGCTTAGATCCACTTTCTAACAACAGGAGTACCAAACACAATCATTATATTCACCCTACACCAGTACCTGCTTCCTGGCTGTTTCCAGGCAACTCACACATGCTTACCTCTTTTCCATCACTCATACACTGCAAACTTTCCAGTGCATTAACCTGCAATCTCTCATCTCTGTAAAACCTGCCTCACAGTCCTTGCATGCTTGCCACAATCTTGTGTGCTTTCCCTACCATACATGTGTCAAAAAATCATCCTTTTAGGAGTTTAGCTAGGTTGTCTAGCTCATACTTCTTTTAATTAGTTTATCACTTCCTATATCCAAGCACACTTTCCTGCCGTATAGCTACTAGTCACAAGGCTATCTTAATTATGTTAATCAGACTTTCCCAGCTAATACAATTAGCTATAATTAGCTGATCCCTTTCCTCCTACACTTTGTTCCCCCAGGGGGATTAGGAGTTATTAAACTAGATGAATACCCAATCCCTCTTGCATGGCTATCCCCCAGAAGAGCCCCAAGGCCAAAAGGCAGGAGCTGCACTGCCCCTGCTCCTGCCTGACCCAGCCTGAATGAGCACTAGAACACCCTTGACTGAAAATGTGCTTTCCATTATAATCACTTTACATGAAGGATGGAAGTCATGGCAAGGCTTTCTGCTTGATCATTAAAATGCATTTTAAATCTGCTGTGGATTTTCCTGCAGTACTGAGCTGGTGATTGTCATCAGCTCTGCTGCAGAGGCACACACTGCTGTTACTGCTGCACAGTTCTTTCTTTTCTTATTCATACTGCAGACAAAGCTCCCCTTACAGGTATATAGCTGATTGTCTGCTACCTGGCATGCAGAGTAGTTCTGTCTGAATTTACAGTAAATGAGTTGCAAGGCACCCATGTCCCATCTGGCATTATTGTTCTGCCAATGTTTTGCCACAGATGACCACCACATTGCTAAAGCAATCTTCAGAGCTCTCATATGATATTTCTCTACAATCACCACCTGCTGCACAGGCACACTGTTCATCAGCTAGTGGTTCCAAATGCTTTGTACAGGCTTATGATGCAGAAGACATATGTAAGATCTACAAAGGATGCAAATATATTTTAAAAAATATATTGAAGAGGTAATTTGGCTATTCTGGATGACCTGAAAATACATGATCCAACAACACAATAAAGCTTTTGAAAGCTTGGTATAATGGAATAGAGAAAAGAGGTGAGCATTTCTCAAAAGCATGCTTATCACCACCAAACAGAAGTACCTGCAACTTACTGACAAGTAGAAAAATTCAGGGAAATTGCTGTTAAAAAAAGTGTTCCAGGAGTAGTCCTCAATTAGCAGGGATAATGGTAAATGACAGAATAACCTATTCAAGCATAGGTTCAGCTTTTTATTGACACCATTTCTCACTTCCTGCCTTTTATGTGCTCAGTGTGCATGCAAATGCTCACAGTAGGTATGGTGACACAGTGCAGCATTTGAAAGTGCATATCTGCTTACATCATCCTGAGTCACATTCTTTGCATACTTTATAATTCCAATAATTTTTACCATTGTGACTAAGTTCAGGCTGCTCACAGTGAAATTGTAAATGGCCATGCTCCAGGGACAGAGAGCCTACACATACATCTCAGCCTCAGGGAGGAAATTCAAATTGAAATCACAAACTGATTTGAATATCTACTACTATCATTCATTTTTATATTTAATGACAATAAAATGATTCCTGTGACCTCTGTGAAAATGACAGTTTCAGGCCCACAGTCTACATGTTCCAAGGCATGTGTTTTGCAAATTTAAATACTTCTTTTCATGGACAGCTTAACAATATTGCAGGGTGAGGATTGAAGGAAAGTGTGTCAAATGAGACTGCAGCAAGGAATAGAAAATATCAGCAGATCATGCAGTGGTAGGGATGAGTTAAGCACAGTTATACCTTGAGATTGTCTAGAGATTAATAAAGAACCTAGAATATTTGCTGAATATCTGTCTCTCTGCATATATTTCTGTGTTGTGTTCAAGATCTTGTTTCTTGGCAAAGTGGAAAGACACTTTATACATGAAGCAAATAATCTATTGTTGATAAAACTGATCAACAATCTTTAACAATCTTTAACAATCTAATCCAAGAATCATTAATAGTCCAGACATATTTATTATGTAAAAAGAAAGAACCTTCTATATGGAAAAGTCTCAATGATACAGTTAAAATTGCCATATATACACTTAGTTTCTGTCCCTCAGTGTAATGCTTACCCTTCTCCTGGTTTTCTGGGCCCTAATGTTGGTGGTTTCACACTTGTGGGGGTGGCAGGGTATTTCAGGGAGTTTCTGGCACCTGGAGTCCTCTGCTAGTAGGAATTTGATGGTCATTGTGATGGTTTTTCATCCTCATGTTAGAGATCCAGTGTGGTCATATTTATGTGTTTATATTTATGTTAAACTAACATGCTTTTACATCTTTCTCTTTCTTATTTGTCTCTGTATTCTCATTAAATTAAGTTTCATTATATAGTACATTTTACATATGGATTTAAAGATGTTAATTGTTGCTTTTATAGTATGTGTATAAATATATGTAAGCCTTTATGTTTACACATCTCTCTTTCTTTCTGCACTCATATATACAGAAATTAACACTGTTTTCTACATAGCATTTTTGCAGATTTGCAAGTGAATGCTTTTGGAAGATTGAGACACAGAGTTTAATATATTTTTTACATGGTTTCTATGTGGCAGGCATATCCCAGAAGATAATTCCTTCTACTTTTGTCTGGGAAATTACGCTGTGTTCCAAATTCTTCACATGTAAATTATAACTGCTGGGGTTTCATTACATATTGATTGAATAGTCACAAGCAGATCTAATGGAATCTAAATTAGCATTAATGGATTTTAGCTCATCATATATGATACACACTTCTGAATTAGGCTAAAAGTATTTTTATCTGATCTGTAAACTTAATTTATCCTGAAGAGCAGATTACATTAATTTTAATTTACTGGGAAACCATACATACACAGATGAACTTTAGAAATAAATCTCTAATTCACATCTTACCTGTTTAATATCTGTGTGAGAAATGAATCTATTGCAAGGGACAGTGTAGTTTCAATACAACTTACTGTTTCCATTCACAGCCATAAACATTGGGACACAATGAAAACAGAATTTGGCAGTAAAGCACAGTCTTGTTATAGAGCAGAGTACACAAGAAGTGTCAAAGCCTTTGAGTGTCACCACTGTGATAAAGAGTAGAACAGTAACAAGATGTGTCATAAATGGGACACCTGTGAGATGGTGGAAGCCACTTACAGACTCGAAGCACAGCAGACACAACAGGAAAAAAGAAATATTACTGTGGAAGAAAAGTGAAAACAGTTTAATTTACAGAAGTAAATCTGGAAGCAGGGAGAGTCAACAGCAAACAGAACTGTGAAAGGAGCCCAGGAGAAATTGCAATAGATATGCCAGAGCAGGAGCATATGGAGGAGGCACTTCTCTAAGACAAGGCTACAGACATACCTTTTACCTTTCCATTTGTCCTCTATAAGGAAATCACTGCTCTCAGGTTTGTTTGTCCTAAGCCTTATTTCAGATGAATGGAGCCCGTTAAGCAAAGAGTACTCATTAAAATGTCTACAGCTAATCTGGCTTCTTTGAACTGAAATATATTATAAAACCATATTCATATGAATATATTCTATATTCATTTATAGAAGCAGTGGAGGCAGCTGATTGAAGGGGGCAATGACAACCAGAAATAAGCTGAGGAGCTGCTAGAAGCCTCATAGAAGGGAAGAGAAGTGAATGCATTTGTCTACTGCTGTCTTGCAGAAACCTGTCCTGGTACCCAGGGTAGAACAGAGTTCGAGAGTGCAGTGTGTCCTCTAGCTAACTGTCCACCCTTGGACAGCAAGAGCTATACAAAAATCAATGTTGAATAAAAGTAAGTGGTAGAAAGCAAGAAGAGACAAACAAATAAACCCCACCCATCCAATAAAAAGCCCAAACTGAAACAAAAAAAACCCCAAAGAGACCAGCAGAAAGATAAAGTGTGTTGGAGGAAGGGTTTGGAACTGAAGGATTTGGTGAGGAGGATGTTTGCTCAGGTTACCTTGCAGCTGGGATTGCCTACTGCTGTTTATCGTTTGTTTTGAGAAGTAGAATTTCTGTGTAGAGGTAACACAGGTGTTTACAGAGACTTGGAGGCCCTCTCCCAGATGTGCTTGACCTCCCTGTCTTGGAAGAGAGATCAAAGCAGAGATCATAAAAGCAGAGAGGAAAATCACAACCATGGGAAACATTGCACACATACCAGGCCTTTTTGATATGTGAGGCTGGGAGTGGCCTGGGCACCTTTTGTCCCTTGCTACGATGGAATAAACTTAGCAGTGTGTGTGTGTGTCTGTTTTACCCAGCGTGGTGATGGAATAAATCCACTCTTTACACTTCAGCTGTGGATTTTGCCTGTCTTCATTGCCTGCTGATATTCAGCTCACTCTGCGTACCAGCAGTTCTGCTCTGTACAGAAATCAGACCACCAGCAGGAGCTTTGGAAAATCCTGCTCTGTACATTGGGCATGTACATAACTTTACTAGTGGAAATGGAATACTTTATTAACAATGAAAATAGGGATGCAATGGATTGTAATGGGGATTTCCTGTCCTACAGAAAATTATAAGCATAGGCCACAACTTTTCCATCAATACAGGTGTTTGCATGACTCCACCTCTTTTGGTAATTTTATTTGAAATTGGAGAGCAAAGGGGAAAAACTCACTAAAGAACACATTGTTGTAATTCTCCATAAAGGCTTGAATTCACTGGAAAAATCAGACTATGATAGTAGTATGAATATTTATGGATATTGAGCATGAGTATAACAAATATATAGTTCTATAATTATAGTTACAATAATGGTTAATACAATATTTATAATATAGTTACAAGTATAGATATATGTATATGTACATATAAGAATATCTAGAAACAATGCATTTTGGATATATCCATTTGGTTTTATATTAAAAAATTGATATAAATGCATTTTTATTAATCATTCTTACTCTTTCCCTCTTTGGGATTCCAGAGACATATCTTGCTCTTTAGCTTGCTTCGTGCTATGTAGTTTGTATCTAAAATTTGTAAGAATCCATGACTTATAACATTTTTTAAGGCAGATGTGATGATTAGTTTTATCTAATAGTAGAGTATTAGAAATAATATGGATACTTTATTATTCTGCATTTTTTTCTTAATGCCCGAGTTATTATAATTTTAATTCAGTGTATTAGACCAGTTTTGTATTTCCTTTAGGCTTAAAAAAAATCAGTGTGATGATCTCAGTTCATATGAGTAGATTTTTTTTTTGCCTTCTGGTAATCTAAGGAATTATCATCTCCTACTCATTATCAGGACAGAGTGCAAGATTGTTTATTTTGAAATATCTTCCAAGTGGAAGCATTTCCAGCTAGAGATGAAATAGGGATTGTGGGATTATTTACCCCTTAAAATTATCTCTCCATTCACAAGGTCTCTCATTATTCAAGACACAGTTCAAGCTTTTTTGAATTGTGTCTTTAGTTTTGATTTGAAAAGAGAAAAATTTTAACTGGTCTCATTTTTATATGCATTACCTAGCTGCATTCTGCTTTATCCTAACCACTAATAATATTATCCCTCTTATTTTATTGTGGCAGCTGACTACAGGCAAACAAATTAATGTCAAATTGAACATGAAAATATTACATATATTCATTACTTTAATACATACTTCTGAAATTAATAATCATAATTATAAACAGTAATTTAAAATCGTAAATAATATATGGCAACTTCTTTACATTTGAAATCATAATGCAGAGTTTCTTCATAATTTCTGTTTGTAAATCCATCATCAAGCTGAAACTTTAGCATGCAGTTTGCTGAATAACAAGTTTTGAACATGCTCAGCTTTCTCTTTTCTCTTTCCTCTTTCTCATCCATGCAAGTTGAGTAGGATCTCATCAAAGAAATATAAGAAGACCATGTGAAAAAACCTTGCACATAGCTATATTTACTAGAAGACACAAAAGTTACTTCATGATGAAGTGCAAGCCTTGCTATCACTTTAAAAATAAGTGCCTAGGTGCTGCCACCTAATAATTCCCCACTTTGTCTGTTTTGGGGATTTTGGTTTCACCTGTCAGAAATTTTATATTATTACTAAAAGTCATTAAAAAAAAGGTGGTAATGGTTTTGACAGCAGGGACAGGTAGTGTATTCTTATATTATTCAGAGTGGTTTGGAATACTGAGGCAGCATGTGTACTGGAAATTAGTATAGGACTGTATATAAGGTTAATGGAAGAATCATATACTGTTAATCCTTTCATTATTGTTTTGATGAAGAAACATAGAAATGCAGGCTAATTTGCAGAAGTAAGGTTACTTGCAGATTAGAAGCTGACTGGAGAAGAGTTTATAAGTATCAATATATTTAATTAAGTTCCATATATAAGTGAACTTCTACACTTAAATATTTATATGTTTGGGTTATTGGGTATACAGTAAAATAATACTTGAAAAGCAAAAATGCTCTGGCACTGCCTATCTGAATTATTGTCATATACATTTAGTTGAACAGAATCAAACTAGGTCTCAGAATCTGCATAGAACATGTGTCCAAATAATCTGAACCAGGCTCTTTAGCTCACAGTGCTAGAGCGTGGAGGAAGAACTTTATGCATTTAAACAGTACAAGTAGCTTTGTCCTAGGCAGTGGTTTCAGTAATCAAAAGAAATTTTTTTTTGCTGTACTGTTGAAGTTTCAAGTGAGTCAGCAGCCATGCACTAATTAGAACTCACCTTCAAGGAGTGCAGAGGCCATGGCTGGAGCAACATCAGTCCTCACTCTGTCTCCATTATCGAACATTCCTATATAGGTAAATGTGTCCTTTGCATCTTTGCTTAAAAAAAAAAATATTGGTTTTACACTGCAGAAACTGAAAAAGGCTCCAGTGAGCTGTTCTGGGAGAACAGCTGAAGGAGATTGCACCAGAGTAACTTCTCAGAAATGCCTGAAATTCACACCTTCAAAATAAATATTTTGAAATACTTCAAATATTGAAGTAGCAATATTTACTCTAAAAATTTATATTAAAGAGAATGCCCTGTTTTCAGCCCTGTCTTATTTAATAATCAATGTCAGAATCTGTATATGGAAAAATTTTCCATAATCCCAGGTATATGAAAACCCTGCAAAATAATGAATATCTGACTTGTCTTTGTTCTATTTGATTTGCTAATATTAAAACATGTTGCATATTAAGTCTTATGTTTACTGTTTCTTCAGTTACAGAAGAGATACCGAACAATTAATTCCATAGAATTTCCTAAAATTTAGCATTTGAAGTATTTTAGATTTTCCACACAAGTTTGATCCTAAATGCAGCCGGGCATTGATGAGGTCTGTAAAAGCCTGACTGCCCCGGGTGGCTCTGCACAGGGAGGGGACCCAGGAGCAAAGAGTGACAGCAGCACATGCACACCAGCAAGGACTTTCCCCTTGCAGGACCTGAGCAAGATAAAATCCAGGGATGGGAACCAGTGCCAGTCAGGAGTTCAGTGATTGACAGGCAAGTCCGTGCTGAGGACAACCAGAAAGTCACATCAGCAGATTAAGATCCTGATCACCAAGAACAAGCAAAGTTGCAAAATAACTCAGGTTATGAATAAGGAAATCTGGACTGTTAAATCATACAAATACTTATGACTCACTTTCCCTGTATGTTCTTAATTCTGGAAAATGTTGAAGCAGAATATAATAGAATTAGTAATATAAAATAATAATAATTATTATTTGTTTTATTTCTAATGTAATATTAGAAATAAAGCAATAGAGAAATAAGGTTCGCCAACCTGGGAATTCCACATGATTTTCAAAATAACTTGCTATATTCAACTTGATTGTCATTTAGGAAAACTGATCTCAAGTTTTGGTTCCAGTATTTTTACTACTCACAAGTAGATTTTTGTAGAGGTTTTAATTTCTTGCAATCATGTACCACCACTTATGCAAGTTTTTAAGCCTGTGGTTCCTTTTGGTACTTCTTGTTTCCTCCAAGAATTCACAATGTCTGAGAATTCATAATTCAAAGCCTTATGACTGGCCTATTTTTATTTCTGTAGCTGCACTCTAATCTGGTGACCTAATTAGATAAATTTAACAAACCAATGTGCAAACAGTCATGCAAAGCATGCAATTTTTTGTACTTTGATGATAATATTCTTCTTTCCAAGATTATGTAAAAATATTGTTTTAGAGATAACCATGAAAAAAAAAAAAAGTTAAAGATTTTTGAAGAAAATGTGTGGTAACTGAGTTGGAGTTTTTAGCTCTTTTGCTTGGCCTTCTATTTCTCCTCTAGTTAAAGGCAAAATGGTTTGATTGTGTTATTCATATTAGCTCATATTGATGTAATTTTAGTTCTCAGTATATTCTGGTGTGTACCTGATTTCTGTGGCTGAAGGTCTTTAATGGTGTAGATGGACTACTTTTGTAGCCTGAAGCGTTGGTGTTTCTGCTACTAATTGGTTTTCATGTTTACTTCCTCTGAAGTACTTAAGAAAGGATTTGTATCATCCATCTCTAAGTAGAGAGGAAATGTTTCAGCATTAAGCTTTATTACATTTCTAGCTCCTTCCCTAGTATTTCCTCTTTACCACCTGCTTGGCTTCATAGTGTTTGTTCTCTTTGCCTCTTAATTTAAGATTGCTAATCATCTGTTAATGCAGTTTCAATGAAACATCCCTTGCAAGAAACCTCATCAGCCACCTCATTACCAGATCTTATTGAAGTCTCTCCACCTATTATCACCTGGCCAAACTTCCATTATGTTTTGTCATTGAGAATGTGGGCAAGGAGAGATTCAGTTACATAAACACTAATAGGAAATAAAAAAAATTAATTTGACTTAACCTTGGTACAATGAATAAATGTTTCACATCTTGACAAAATAGACTCCAGCTTAAATTACACTTATAGGCATCTGTTTGCTTGTCAATTTATCTGGATATGACATTCAGTAGTATAAATGCATGCAACAGCCAAATCAAGTGCATGTAATGAAGTATTCAGAAAGATGAACCATTCCAAATAATCTCTGGCATTAGAGGACACAAGGCAAATGTGCAATTTAGCAATATCACCACTTATTTGCATTTTAGTTCTTGGGTTAATGGCTATTTGTTCTTCTCATCTTGCGCTGAGACAAGAAATAAACAAGCTATAAAAAAAGTCACAGGTTTTGATGTCAACATGTAAAAGCGTCAGTTTTGCAGAATTCTATATTTTTCTTTGTACAAAACTGTCTTTTCCTTTAGGAATAGCTAAGTAAAGTCCTTATAAAAGGTGTGAGGCTATTATTTAAAGATAAACTTTGCACTGCAGACTTTAAAAAGTAGTCCAATGAAAGTTTCATAGGCTTTGTAATATTTTAAAGAGATTAATTTTTGCCTTCTCATAGTTATTAATTAGAAGATTTAAGTTACTGTGTCATACTCACATGGACAAACTCTACAAGTTATCATAAGATTTAATCTCTAAACAACATATTGCTCATGAAGACTTGATTGATTGCTGCAGTGAGTGGACCTATTTGTTTGATCCCTCTGCAGAAGCTGAGTAAATGTTCTGCATTGTGCCTTGCCAGTGTATTTTTCACACTCCAGAAATGGGAACAATTCAATTTCCATGGTGGCAGCAGTTTTGGTCCTTTCTTTGAAGGATACTGGCAAGTGTAAAATCTCTGTGAGGTTGTAATATCAGAATTGAAACTCACCAAATTTCTCAAAATGCCAGTAAAAGAAATAAATATTTATTTCAATATCATAAACAAGTTTTTTTAGAGAAAGACCAATGTGTAAAATTTCTACAAATGCAAAGTAGTGAAATGTCTCATATTCTTACCTAAATTTCAAAGTGTTTGCTTATCTTATATGCCAGAATCCAACTTCAAGTTATTCTAATCCAATATCATATATAATTCAGACTGTAGATTGTTTTTATTATTCTTATACGAAATCCATCATCTTCTAGATATAGAATAGATATAGATAGATAGATATAGATATTATAGACTAGTGCAAAGTCTATAATTCTACATGCTCAGATTTCATATAAAATATTAATTTCCTTGAGTTCTGCAAAAGACTGATTTGTAAACTTGTTGTCATGAGGTCTACATAGTTATTATGTGTATCTTTCATGGGGATCTACAATAACGTCTTCCATCAAGACAAATAGCCTTAACTTGCAAGTCAGAGATTTTTTTTTCATTCTAGTTAGTTCTGACGGCTAATCACACTCTAAATTAATTTTTTCCCCTAATTTGAATATGCCTTTCAGTCAATAATCTTTTTATGCTTTTTTTTCTACTAGGTCAACAAATTCTTTGGAAAAAAAATAAAATTCATACGGTGAAGAAGACTTGATCCACTATGTGCAAGACCTTCCAGCCAAATGAATAGAGTTTCTAAAATCTGTCTTAAAATCAGATTTTTTTACTAGCCCTTCAATTTCTGGTTCTCTTCTTATTATTGTCCATCACTTTTTAAATATGATTGTCATAACTGAATTCCATTCTTCATTTATGGACCATCCTTTTTGGGGTTTGTTTCTTAATTAAAGACAAATACTTCAGATTACTATATATCCTTTACAGGTCTGTGTTCTTGCTGCACAATGTCCGCTTTGCATATTAGTATTTATTAGTATTTATATATGTCTTCCTTTAGAAGTTAGATCTGAGAGAATTTTTAAAATTTACTTTCATATCAGTAGTTCAGAATTTAAAATCATGTCGAAATAAATGTTAACACTTAATGAACCTGCTTAGATAGATGTAGTGTATTGATTCCTACATAAAAATACTTCTTGCTGTCTTCCATTTGGCCTTAATCCCTTTTTTCAAGGGATTGTGAAAACTATGTGCTAATTAAGTCTGTACAACTGTAAATCATACTTCTGTAATATGTAAGTATATGACATCTGTAGTTGCCTCTGTCAGTCCAGCTTGTAATCTCATAAAAAAACATGAAAGCGGTTTTATTTGATAAGACCTGTCCTCCATCATATGTTATTGAATGCATTTACATTCCTCTGAATTTAATTATGTATTGATTGAATCATGTTGGTTTTCCATTTTTCTGCTCACGGATGATAACATGGTAATCATATATATATATATACACACACACTTTAGCTGGGCCAACCTACTGTCTCCATTGGCACATTATTAATCTCTTATCTTGAGAAATTACACTTCTATTCTACTATTGATGTCGTTTTCTATTGATCACTATTGATAAATAATAAATAGCAGGAAGTTGGACAGAACCCCTGCTGAAGGTGTATGAGTCTTGGGTTCATTTATATTATTTGGACCTGCTAATTTAAGAGGTCTCTATGAAGAAAAGAAATAAATGTGAAGAATGGCATTCATGTGATTGGTTTTATTTGCTTAAACATAATATTTGGGACTTTGGTCAGAATCCTCTTTATCAAAGAAAACATCTGATTTATGAACAAAGCATTATCACAATATCTTTGCTACCTTGAGCACAGCAGACACGCGACAATTATTCAGAGATTGTAGGCATGTTTTCCCAGCTGGTCTCAGATCTTCCTACTTTCCTGTGAGTGACAGGAAATGCCTCTCTACAGTAAGTATTTTCTATTTCTGTTGCACAGAAAAGCACTTGAACTCCATGCATTGTTCTGAACTCTCTTACTGGCAACATTAATTATTTTCTCTAGATCTTGCTCAGATTGTCCTGTAACCAGGGTTTGAATGGGGCTTCCAATGCTCTGGCCAACAACCTCCACGATGCAGCAAAACTTCTTCCTTCAAGTTGGTAGGAAAGGTTACACCTCTTCCCAGCTGCTCCTGATCTGTCATCACTGACAGAGACACAGAAAGAGAAATGGAGACAGACTTGGGTGGATGTAGTTGATTCAGCTCAAAAGACTTTAGATCTGCTTTCTTTCTTTACTGACTGCCCCCTCTTTGATCCTACCTACCTAGTGCACTTAATACTCCTAATTAATTCATTCTATCACTACAGTCACCTCCACAGTAAAAAGCTTTACTGGTAATAGAAGAACTTCTATTTCCTGAAGGAAGCTCAGTGTATCTGAGGAACAAAGGCTAAAATACCAACAGAAGCAACACAGCTATCCATATGTATCTTACCTGACACTTTAAAAAATAGTTTTTTATGTATAAACCACTATGCACCTAAGGTTGCAACTGTCTAAATCCATTAGAAATGCATCAATCAATCATTTATTTTGCTGTGTGTCACTATAAGGAATGCTACTTCTATTATGGGAATGATAATATATCACTTTTTCCTCCAAAGTCTTTTTAGCAGATCACCTCTCAACCAGACTGAGAAAAAAGTATTTAAAGTTACTAGTAAAATAACTCATAGTTTATATGCATTGAGCAGGCAAAAGGAGTGTCCTAAAATAGGAGTAATGGATGATCAAAAGTTTTGATTGCAGGGTGATAGTGTTGAACTAATGCAAACACTTCAATTTATCACGGAAAAAATGCAGAATTTTCTTTGTGAAATTAATAGAAACAAAATTTTGGACCTCAATTTAATGGCAGAATATTAGTTGTTTGAAGATTCACTAGAAACAGATACATTGGCGTTCTAATTACATTATTACAGAGTTGTCACAATACTATAGTGGCTTAAATTTTCAAATCAGTAAGGCTAATGTACTTTCTGTTCAGTGTTTGTACCCATCAGAGAACAACTTTGTAGCACTTATCCATTTAGCAATTTCATTGCTAACAGAGAAAAAGAACCACTGAAACTTGCAGTTCTTCTCACAATTGATGTATTTTATCCTTGGGGGTACCCACACTTTTAAAGTTTCATCATTTCCTTAATCTTTCATCTCTACAACACATTAAAAAATATTCACTTCATTTTTGTTTTTATAATCAGTTAGTGTAAAAGCTAAAGTTTAAATACATGTCCCTGAATCATTGATTACTCTCCAAATCTTGCTATTCTAGAAAGATGTGCATGTATCACCTGAGAAAAATACTAAAATGTAAAGTACTCCTGTTATGTTCTTAGTTTTCTACAGTAAAAGGAAAGTGCAAGCCATAGAAATGAATTCTTCCTTTTGAATTATTGTGTAGTCCACAGCTCTGAATACAAATAGATGTGAAATCATTAAGTTTTTACCATTTATGGTCCTTAAAATCTATATCTTAATCTCAGAGCCCAGTGTGTAATACCACAAAATAAAACTACTCAATGAGAAACATGCTGAGTTGGGAACAGTCTTCGGAGAGCAGAGAAAGTAAGTCAGCCCAAATTTCTGACAACATAAGACTAATTTAAAAAGTTATCTAGCTGTTATGGGAAAGAATTACACTGGGTCACTTTCAGAGGCATTCTGATGAGCAAGGTGACTTTTGTCAATGTTTTACTTGCATTTTTTACATTTACTTGCATAGAGTTGTCTAGATTGGCTAGATGTGGTCCTTCTTGTCCCAGAAGCAGCTGCTCCTGGCTCCCCACTCCCATTAAATTCATAACGCAGAGAAAACCTCCTCTTACAGACTTTTGTCGTGTGAGGAGCTCAAATCTCCCATTCATGGGAACTCTGTGGGAACTGGGAACTGTCAGACCATGCCCTTGGCCACAGTCCTTGTACTTTGGAACCACACCTTACAGGTTCCCTGTGAGCAAAGCAAAGTGTTAATTTATACTGAGTGATAGTAAAGCTGATACAACTTAAATTAGAATAATACAAATAATCATATTTCCAAAAGTAAACTCATGAGAAGATGGTTTCCTTCACACCTTCAGCAACCAATTGTTTCCTGACTGAAAGACATTTTTGTCACATTAGCAGCTTCTCTTTAAAGTTGCCTTTCATTTTTGGAGTATTCCTTTCATTTTAATTTCAGGTTGCATACTGGATTACAGGAGCCATATTTGTCATCCTTATTAATCATTATGCAAATTATTCGTCAGATGGTTAGAATAAAATGTGTTTCCTCTAAAAGGTGAATAAAAGCTAAATATATTTATTAACTGGTAAGCTACATTCAATAATAAGGTAATTCCATCTGCTTCAAGCTTGGGTAGACTTATGATTGCCATCTGTGACAACTCAATTCTGTGTGCAGATTGCTTTAGAATTTTGGAGCAATGTAACTTCATCCTTCTATTTTCTTTAACAAGGTTGATAGAATTTGTAATTACTGATGGGGTCTTCCTTCTTTATAATGTGCTGAGCTCATAAAAAATCTAAAACTGAAGAGGAACATGAAATTATGTTTATAAATATTATTCCCGTATAGTGATTAGCACATTTGCTTGATTTAATTTTTTCAGCTCTTTAAATTTGCAAGGATTCTGCCTTTTCTATCAATTAATAAATGAAATGGATGACCTGTGAATATGTGAGGAACAACCTTTAACCCAACAGGAATAAAGCTGCTGTAATTAGACTAACAGGGAAAAAGAAAGGGAATTTGAATGAAACTCTCATTTTCTAATAGACATGGTTCAGGCAGGTTGTATCCTGTGGATTCCCATGTCTGTGATTTGACAAGCTGTGGCCCTTGTTGAAGAGACCTCTTCAAAGGAATCAGCAAATTTCTCATCTTCAGGAGCAGAAGCAACATAAAACCAATTCTCAAACAAGAGGAAAAAATGTTAGATACAGAAATGAGGTCACTGAGCTGGTTCCAGCATTGCTTTACATCAGCAATGTGGCCACAGAAGATTAAGCACCAAATCATACTGCATAATTCTTTACTGGTGTCACCTTATCATTCTATTAATTCATAGTATGAGAGATAATTTTAAATGAATTTCTGTTTCAGCCTTTGTGAAAATGCCAAAGAAAAATAAAAGATTACCTTGAAACTCATTGGAAGTCATGGTTAGAGACTCAGGCCAAGTTAGAAAAAAGTGCTTTCTCAGTACTTTTTCCGTGAGACCTTATACACTGGGAATTATAGATTATTTTCTGAAAAAAATAGTTGTCAGAGGTTTATGTTATGTTTAGGTTTGATGCACACATATTCAGTGGGAAGAATATATTTAATATTCAGTTTCAAAATAACCAGAACTTACTTAGGAAATTCCACAGGAAATTTAAATAAGTTATAAATTGTTTTGCATATTCAGCTGCTTTACAATTTTCCCTCCCAAAATCAAAAATTCTTTATTTTTTTTTTTGAGGGCAGTCAAAAGGGGGAATTTCCAGAATACTTAGAGATTTTTCTCTATTAAATCCAGTGTTTTTTTCCCATGTGAAGTTTTTCAGTTTAGTTGTATTTTCTTATTAGTGTACGGGCAAAGACAAAATGTATCATATAAAATTATCCTGGATAAGAAAACATAAGCTCGCTGATAGGATTCACTTCTTTATGAAAGGCTAAAAATTTTTATCAATACAAATTTTCAAACTTGATCACTGCATTTATCCCTAACCTCACTTGTATTGCAGGAAAATTTCTTTCCTCACCTTGGAGTTTTAGCCCATGGTGTACCTGTTCTTCACGTCTTTATGCTTCCATTTATTCTAGTACTGTTAACACTCCTCATGATTTCTAATGCATTTATTGTGCTACATATCCCCAGCAGGCTGTAGAGCACTTCTCTGATTTCACAGGGATGGAAGCTGCTATGTGTGCATTATAATTTGTAGCTCCTTAGGAATGTCATGGCATAATTTTTCACCTGTTTTTTGAATACACTTAGAGGATATTATATAAACGAGGATATTATATAAACATATAGCATTTCAGTTGAGGGAAGGGCATTAAATGACAAAAGCAATAACCCACAGTGCCTATGATGCAAAATGCACTGCTATGTTACTTTGTTATTAAAGGTTGTGTCAAAAAATGTCAGCACAACATAATCTTGCCCTCTGAGAATCTTGATGATTTTGGCTGGGATTGAGCTAATTTTCCTCCTAGTGTCTGGTATGGTGCTATGTTTAGATTGTGTGACCAAAGCAGTGTTGATAAGGCTGGGATCCTTTAGCCATGGCTAAGCAGTGCCTAATTGGTGTCAATTAAGGTCTTTTTCTGATGCTGTACAGCCAGAGTGGATATTGAGGGATGTGCCATAGGTTAGGAGGGGACATGACCAGGCAGATGATCAGAACTAACCAAAGAGATATTTCATGTCATAAAGAATAATGGGGATGTCTGGAGCTATGGCATTTCCATTTCAAAGTCACCATTATACACGATGGGACCTGGCTTTCCTGGAGAAGGGTCCAAGCAGCTGCATAGCCATGGGAAGCAGTGAATCAACTCCTTCTTTTGCTTTGCTTGCATGAGTAGCTTTGGCTTTGCCAACTAAATTGCCTTTATCTCATTTCATGAGTTGTCTTGCTTTACCCTCCTTGTTCTCTTGCCCAGGAGCTGTAGGGAGCAGCACCTGCTGCAGTGATGAGGGCCCTGTGGGGCAGAATACACATGGGGTTAAACCACAACAGAAGATAATATGCAGAATGTTTTCCCAATATAGTAATCCTCAGAGGTGGGTACTCAGGTCTGTATTGAGCCTGTGGAAGAGATTTTTCTTTCCATACCTACAGATGACTGTGATCAGAAGAAAGAAGTCTCTGTTTACTCAAAGGACATTTTTACGGCTGTTCTTAGCATGCTGTCCAAGTTAGCACTTCAGAAACACTACACCACTTTTTAAAAAGTGGTTTAAATGCTGCTAATATGAAACTATTGTCAAAATTGTGCAGCTTCTGCATTCTGGCACCTTTTGCCTGCGTTGGAGCAGAAGTGTCCCCCACCAATTTCCTGTTTTCTTAATAGCATATGATGTTTTAATCTCCACTTCTCTCAAATTTTCTGCCTCTCCCTGTCTCAATCACTCAGCATAATGAAAAGTCCATGTATTAAGAAAGCATGCTGAGGTTTTCTAGCCAAGTCTCCACTCAAACTAACCAGTCTTTCAATCCTATTATGTACAAAAGAGAATATTGATTTCCTTGCTGTCAGTAAGACTTTATTATATGACATGAGAATGGAACAGATCATATCATCGACAGCTGCATATTATAAATGGAATTGCTGTGAATAGTGAGAAAAACTAGAAGAAGAATTGGAAATGCCTTTGTTTTATTTTTGGTTACCAACTAAATTGTGCCAATTTATGATATGTAGTAGTCAGATAGCTTGCTAAAAAAAATCAATTAATATTCACAAGAATTCCAGTTATACTTAGTTTAAGGAAAGAATAAGAAATCTAAGTATCATGCAGAGATTGCTTTGGACACTGGCATATGCTACTATGATTTTGTTTTTCAAATAGATTATTTACTGCCCATTTCCTGCACATGTCCTAAAAGTAAATTTCCATGAGTCTTTCTTGATGAACACGTAGATTATCCTTCAACAATCAAATTATCTTCCTACTGGACTCAAAACTAGAGAGATTTTCCCTTCTTTCATCCACCTATGAATATTTATTAGTCTACTAGGTGAGTCTAATAAGAGTCTGATTTAAAACACATTCAGCTCAAAGGAGCTTTTCAGATTATTTGAATGGGATTTGATGCTGACCGTAAGACTTTATGTCAGTAGACATTAGTGAGAGCTGTAAGCATCCTGAGATAGGGAATGAACACAAAGGAGCAGACTCTGGTTTGCATGTATAAAGAAACTGGACGTTTCAGGTTTCACTAAGAGGTTTTTCTTTAGCTGCTACATCAAGAAGCTGATTTTGGTATCTTATTCATGGGGTGTCAGAATTCTGCTTATTTCTGTGTCTTTTATTAGCCTACATTCTGTTTGATACCCACAAGAAAAATAAGATTGTAACGTGCTGCAAACAGTAGAGTGCTGTTTGCTGGAGTAGCTAAGTTGTGGTTTGAAGATTGTTGCCCAAAATAATGGCAGAAGATACCTGGCAGAAGTTTACAAAAAAACTCTAGAAGTAAAGTATGTTTTTAAAAAAATATTTATATATATGTGTGCCAGCTGACAAGCACCAGAAGTTTATTATTCATATATGAACACATATAATAATATATTGGAATTTAAATATTCTCAATGTTCTAATGGAAACCAGTGATGAGTGTAAGATCAGGACCATGGAGATGGCCAGAGGTCTGAAGCACCTCTCCAGCAAAGAATCTAAGAGGGACTTGATGTTTAGTCTGAAAAAGAGAAATCTCCAGAAAGATCTTACTGTGGCCTTCAGCACTTAAAGTGGCTTATAAGCATCAAGAAATACTTTTTTTTCCCAGGACCTGTAGGGTTCTGTGTAGTGTTTATAATATTCCC
This sequence comes from Acridotheres tristis, assembly GCA_037013685.1. Taxonomy (NCBI): domain Eukaryota; kingdom Metazoa; phylum Chordata; class Aves; order Passeriformes; family Sturnidae; genus Acridotheres; species Acridotheres tristis. The sequence continues at coordinate 102,630,365 of CM072884.1, forward strand.
TGAACCATGGCTCTGAATGGATGAGAAAGTATAAATATAAGTAAAAGTAGATTTAAAAAATCTTTCAAGATACAAATCTTGTATTTGTTCCTTGGTAAAGAAAAAAACCAAACGTAATTAGACTGGAACTAAGGATTGTCAAAGTTTGTTGTTAAATTTATGTTTACACTGATTATTTTTATAATATTCAAGAATATTTTTTAAACAGAAGAATTAGAAAGTTTGACAAAATAAATTTAAGTATGATCAATATATATATAAAATTAACACAAATAATTTCTGTTCTTAATTTTTGCATTTATTATTTCCTGTTAAATTTGAGATGATTTAAATAGATATATCTTCCTTCTATTGCCACTGAAAGATGGAGCTGAAGTTGCCTATGTAGCCTAAATATCTTATTATATCAAATTACAATATGGTGTATTTTCATGCATAAGTAATTAAAGGCCTGAACAAAAGTTTACAAAAAAAGTGTTAATAAAGGTAGTTGCACAATATCTCTGTAGTATGGATAGACATCAAATTGCAGTGTGGATATCTCCTCCACCATGACACTCCATGGGATGTGAGGGGGCAGCTCAGTCAGGTCCAAGTGCCCTAAATCTAACAGTGAAAGGACTCTGCAGGTGTACAGGCTGGCCTTTGAAGTTCCACATCCTAGGGACTATGATACAGTAACTACATTTAAAAAAAGTGCAGGTTTAAAATTTTCTGTTTCAATCTTCATTTCACAGACTGCTTTTAGACCAATAAGGGCAACATGTGGTCCATGACATGTCTTGATCTCCAAGTTTTTTGGATTAGGCTGTTGAACAGGTCATTTAGAGGTCATTTACAGTTTACCTGGATTTCCTTTCCTCAAATGGGAAGCAACTTCTGTGTTTCTTATCTTAATGTGAGGCACAGCATGTACATGAGCCATCTATTACCTCTAATTTACATGTTTTCTTTGACATAGGAAGTGCCTCAATGGATCATGTACTTAAAATCCAGCAGGTGGTACATTTTTTGCTTCAAGCAAAATGATTTAATGTCCCTAGACCTGACTCCTCTCCATAATTTCCATTTTACTGTAAAGGTAGTGAAAGAGACTAAACACATAGTTTCCATGAACGAGTCTTACATTTCAAGATAGAGTTTAAGTAAAAAAAAAAAATTAGTTAAGTATCTTCTTCAGATTCATAAGGATGATTTCAACCTCCTAATAATAGTTTGTCAACTGGCCTTGAATTCTACACTTAGAAATGTGAAGTTTTAGAGGATGTTACAATCATATTTTTAAGCTTTTTTCATATGAAGGTAACAGAGACAACAATATTTTGTAGATTAAAATAGACTATGAACACAGTTCAAAGACACAGTTTTTCAAATTTTTATTATACCTATTTATGTGTCTGTCTTTGTATTCGGGATGGGAACTTCTTTCAGAAAAATGGTCTTGGTAGGGCTATTATTGCTCTGCCATTTTATATCTTTGGAAAGATACCAAGTTTTGTTCTATTTCTAGGCCTGAAATAGTCCCTTATTATTAATTAAATATTCTCTTGTTAACTGCATAAGGACAGCTTCAGCTAAGTTCCTTGGGTTTCTTTAAGAGCTAAGGATGGTGAGTTTATTTGATTTATGTTTACTTTGGGGTTCTGTTTCATTACTATAAAAAATAGATACATACTTGAGTCATTATTTAGACAACTCTATACGCTGTTTTCCCTCCTGCATCTGACTTTCACTGAAAGAAGCTGGATATACTACTAAACAATGCAGTAAGTCACTTTGTGTACAACTAAAATATGTAATTTCTGACCAGATTTCCTTCCTTCACCAAAGGTATACATTAGGACTTTAATGATGCATGAAGACAAATCCCAGTTGCAAATGCAAAAGCCTTCATAATGTTTTAGGGAACCAATAATTAGCATTTTGGAATTGTGCGTGCATCTCACAAGCAATCTGGTTCTCCTCCTCCTTCCTGCTTTGAAGTCAATAGCCTGTGTTACACCAGCCATCTGCAGCTCTGCAGACAGGTGCAGGGTCAGCATCACAGCTCCAAGCATGGGGTTCAGAGAGAGATGAAAACATTGCTAAGCAACTAAGAAGAATTTCAAGCATAATTAAAAACCCCTACCAGCATTCATTTCTAAAAATATGCATGTTTTAATTTGTTTTTGGTTTTTTTTCATGTTTCTCTGGACATGGTTTGTTCAGAAAAAACAGCACATGGATTAGTTGCAAATATAAACTCTGTGGGAATAATGAGAAGTATTTAAGGCTAGCCATAAAACGTAGGGAAGAAAATCCTCAGTTTGTGGAGGACTTGTGCCTTGGAGTTAACAGATTATTCTACAGTACTGATTGCCTTAGAAACATGATGCTGCTCTCTGACAGCTCTAGACACCAGCCAAAATGCTGAGGTGGTGCAAGTGTCAGATAAGTACAGCACAGGGGATCAGGCTAGTGAACTCTCCAAACTTTACACATTGTTGCATCTGTTCAAATTTCAAGTCTTTTTCTTTTTTCCCACCTCTCCATTTCTTTAGTGAACTGAACAGTTCCTACAAACTCCTCCGCTTTCTGCATATTCTTCTCCCTTAATTTGGACCTATCGGTGGGGTTTTAGGCAAAGAGAATTAAAATGACATCATCCTCTAGGTAAATAATTACGCATGTAACAAGTGCGCCTTGGTTGAAATAAATTCTGTTCTATCTTACAAGAAAGGGGTTCAATAAAGTACACAACTAGAGACTTTATATGCATTGAAAAGCACTTCATCCATGTCATGCAAATAGAATTTTCATCCAACGCCTTCGGAAAATACTGCTATTGGGTGAAATTATTGTAGAAGTTAGGAAAATATTTTTTCCTTTTCTTTTAGACACACAGTGATTTCAGGATCAGTAATGCTAACTAGCATTCACTGGTGAAATTTTATTATGTAAAACATATTTTAGTTGATATTATGTATCTAATGCTGAAAAATGCTTGTATTACTGCGTAATGATCTCCATAATAATTTTTATTTGGTTTTAATGTCATATCAGGACTTTAGTGACCCTCTAAATTATCAGAGGTTTGAGCATATAAAATTAGCAACTTTGATTATTTTATTTTTCACTAGCAGAATCTCAAATGATACTATTAATGAAACATAGATCAATAACACTGAGAAAAGTATAAATTTCTTCAAAATATTGTGATTTAGATGAAATGGAAATTCTACGTTTTTCTTAGACTGAAGCAAAAAAGTCTTACTTAAAGATCATTAAATTTGTATATGCACATAATTAAATCATAGGTGGCATTTCAGGTTAGCAATTAGAAAGGTTAGACGAGGCATCAATATCTTTTCAGTGAAAATCCTTGCTAAATAACACTGTTAGCAAAAAAGGAAATTATCTTCTTTAATTGTGTTCCAAACTTATTTTAACCTCAAAACGTGAACTGACTTTATAAATTTGCCATTACTTAGCCCTGTTTTTTTGATTTTTGTTAGTTTGATTATTTTTTCTTCAATAAAGTTACTAGCTGTGATGTTTCTACTGCTATACCATAAGCAAAGAATTAAATATATCTTATTTTCAAATGTAAGGTGCATATTTAGTATATTGATATTATTTCTTCATTTTCTCCTGTACATTATCAAATACATTTACATTTTTGATTTCCATTTATATGCTGATAGTTCAGAAGGATGTCCATACATTCTGGAAATTTAGATACCTAGTCATACACAAATTTTGATCTGCTTCTCCTTCTGCCTACAAAAAGCGTCACTTTCCTATTCTAAATCTAATTTCCAGATTAAAATATCCTTTTAAAATGAGAATATGAAGGTTTTTTGAGAAGATATACTGTTTCATAATTCATTTCTTATGTGCTCTGATGCTGAGCAGTAAGTGTTAACAATTATTAATCCAGTCTGGCTACAAAAAGGTACATTCTTAACTCATTCCAGCAGGCAAGCACAAATGAAATTCTTGTGAAAAGTGTGCACAATAAATGTACACAGGCACATGTTAGGACACGGCCTGGGGTTTAACTAACTAAACTCACGATGAGAAACTGCTGGACATGGCAAGAGAAATTGCTGGGCATGACAGATATCAGGGAGAAGCTGACAACTGTTATGGGTTGCACTGTGAATAATGGTCAGATTTCTCACATAGTTACACGGCAGTGAGGGGAGAGATGGCCAAATCTCATAAATAATTTAAGGGTCAGCTGGGGATCTTTCAGAAGTGAGATACAGCAAGGTCAGCAAACCCCAGCAACCACAATCTGTGAGATACAAAACTGGAGCACAGGTGTAAAAAAAGTGAGTCCAGTAGGGAAAGTGTAATTAACAATAGAGCATTTATTTGGGATGAAACACAGGTGGAGAAAGGGAGGGATGCAGATGGATGGGGAAAACAAGCATGGGAAGTGGAGAGGAGTTGGAACAAGAGAGGCTAATTGAGTGCAAGTAACTTGCTAGCTGGAATTCTCTCTAGTTGAGCCCTGTCCTTATTAAATTCTATTCCTAACCAGTTCGTGTATGAGCACATCCTGTGTATGATGTGTGAACCACTCACAGGTAGGACGAGGGATCTGAGTGTGAGCCACTGGAGGAAGACACATTGTGTGTGAGGGTGGAGGAGAGTGGCTAGCAGCCTTCATCCTGGACTAGTGTGTAGTGACAGGATCCCAGCACCTGGAGAGACTCAAGGTCTCAGGATCTTATTCAGGAGATCTGTGAGGCTCCTGAGGTCTGGGCAAGGGTATCACAGGGCCTTGGAGTCTGGGGTAATATCCCAGGAGAGTGTATGGATGTGGTATGCCTGCAGATCCAGAGCGGGCAGTGTCCGTATGGAACCACTGGTGAGGTGACACCCTGTGTGTGTGTGCCACAAACTGTTCTCCACCTCACTGCTGGTGGGACACAGCCACAGGGAGCCTCTGCCTCCAGGAGTCCTGGATGGCAAGCACCACAAAGTCTGAGAGAGACAAAAGTCCCCTCTACATGGCCAGGAGGAAGATTTCCCTGAGTCACAAAGTCTACCAGATCTGGCTGTCTTCTACTACAGGTTTCACATTTAATCAGGATGAACACTAAATTGTCCTCTAGTCTCTAATTCATCCTTGAAAGAGTCTTCAGCAGAAAAATGGAATAGAACACTGTTTTTTTCTTGAGGAAAACAATGCATACTTGATGTAATGACTTTTACCATTTGTATTAAGGCCCCTAAAATCATAGCAATTTAACTAGGAACAAATTACACAAAATATACTGATCTTATTTTCTAATATAGCCACACTTGAAAGTCAATTCTACTAGGAAAAAAGCTAAGTTACGTATTTTATTATTTAAACAGGCCTATTTCTAAACCTTATTATATTTTGCTGCTGGTTTCTGCTGCAAGCCAGAAATTAAGTGTGTGAAGTGTCTTAGGAAGCTGCAAAGTCTGACAGAAAACATTAATAATTTTTTTCTTATGTGCAAGTATCTTGACAAATACATTTGAAATTATATGACATAAAATTTATATGTATTTATTATTCCTTGAAGGATAATTATTTTTGTGTCATTTTACCAGAAAATTTATCAGCACTGGTTTAGTTTCCCTGATTACTTAAACCACATAAACACATTTACCTTCCATCCTGCACCATTACTAGAAGTATTAAGTAATTCATAGGTAAGTCATTAATCATTTCCTTTTATGTTTAGTGCAATAATATTAATCATGAGTGAGCAAATTGAGTAATCACATACCTCTAATATCTGATTCCCTCAGGACTCTGTTGTAATTTACTAATTACAACCATGACACAATATTGTAGACTCGATCAAAAATTGCAGTTTGCTACTTTGATAAACCTTTAATTCTCAAGATGGAGCAGCAACGGCCATGCACATGTCCCCTACTTCAGTGGAGCCTGCAAGGTTGACAGTGCCAGGAAAGAAAAAGACAAAGAGGTTGCAGAAATGATTGAGCCACTAGTAACTTTAGTGTGGACCTTTTCCTGAAGAATTAATGAAATTATTAACTTTTTCAGATAATTATTTATCCACCAGGAACAAAAATCTAGTACTTGCTTATGATTTGATACACAGCAAATATAATGCTGACTAAAACCCAAACAAAATAAAACAAAGGGACCATTATAATCCATGCCACTCTGATAACACGGATTCTTAAAAGTTTTACATTTACTTTTCATTTTTCATTCATCTGTAAAGATACTATCATAAATGTGAACACTATGAGGAAGGGTAATCAAAGGGAGTACAACGTGATATGCACTTAGGTCTATTGTCAAAGAAATCACATTTTTGTCGCATCTTCTTAAGCTAAGATGTTTCATTGCTTGTGCTTGATTGTTGTAGAGTTGTGCTAATCTTTGTATTTCAGCAGGGCTCCACAGAGCCTTATGTAACATTTCAGAGGGGACTGTTTTGATAGAAAAACAGAGCCACAGTTCTTTGTGTATAAATACACTAATGTAGGTTGCACATGGCAAACACTGCTAAGCATCTATTCTAAATATTTTCTGCAGTCACCTGTTGGAACAAATGCTCTGTATCTATGAGGAATTATCTACATTTTATTATAATTATGATACTGAAGCAGCATTAATAACATATATTTTGATGTTTCATTTCTTGGCAGTCTTAAAATCTTCTGTCCCTCTTTAAAATTCACCATCATACAATCATAAAACTACCAAAAGTCACGTGTTTTTCTTCAAAGCATGCATGACTCATAGGTATTTTCATTAAGCTTTATTCAGTGCCTGATTATTCCCTCTTAATCCATTAGCTCACCAGAAATTTTTACAAGCACGTATGGAAACAAATTTCTCTATCTCTCAGTTGTGACAAAATGTTTTGGAAAGCTTTGGGTTGGAAAAGTTTCTGTGCTATAATGAGATGTCAATTCTGAAAGGGTTTTCTTTTGTTTGTTTGTTTGGGTTTATTTTAATCGGCTGCCTTCTCTATAAAAAGTATAAATTTTAGTTTAAAAAACTTCCTTAAAGATACACGAAAAATAGAAGACCTATCAAGTAGACTCTCAGAAAGAATATTTTGCTACTTTATATAATATTCTAGCTTCATCATAATCCTACTGGAAACACTTTCTTGGTTTTATGTTTGTATTATCTCTTCTTTAGTCAGTGTTTAATTCCAGAAGTCTTTAGTGCAAAATATTATCTTCTCTTCATATTCTGTTAGTGAAAAGATATTTTATTTAATACAATAGTTTCAGTTATGAAGTCATTAATGTAGTAGTATTTCAAAGAACTGTACTTGGGAAAAGGATTAATGTGTTATCTTTTAAGAGAGAAACTTGTGTGCTGAAAGAATATTATGGAGTTAAATGTCATCTGAATGCCTGACTTAACTATGGACCCTTATATGATTGTGGCATCTCCAGCATGTTCTGGGTCACTGAGTGGGAAGATATTTGAATAACACACATCCATTCACCTGCTGTGTTACCCTGTAGTAGAAGCTTCGATACTGAGATCAGCAGCACCACTGACAATTAGGATGTCAACATCTGACCCCTGGCTCCCTGATGGCTTTGTTCTTGTTTTAAATTGAGATTAAAATTCAACATATACAGAGATTTTATGAACCATAGGGGATTCATATAAACTGACCTCTTTTTACCATTATCAGTGATGCTTAGGCCCCTTGAAAATGCTTGGGATTTTTGTTTTTATTTTATTGGGGTTTGTTTCTGGTAGAAATAAGACTTTTTTTGTTTTTACCACTGCTCACACTTCATTTTCATAAAATAATTTTTTGAAACTTGTAAATTTATGAAACTAAGACCAGTGATGAATAGATGTTATACAACATTGAAGCAAGAGTTTTATGAGTTCTTCCTGCTGTGTGTGCTGTTATGCTTTGGTATTCATCCTAGAAGAGTCTGGAGGAGTCAAAATATAAAACTAAAGACTTAAGAGTAGAAAATAGGGCAGTAGTCACAAAACTTTGAATTCAGTGCATAATGGATATGGTGCACTGACAGCAATCTGTCAACAGCAGTCTTAGTCAGGTACTTGATAAATATTACTGGCAATATTAGTACTAGTATTAGTATTATTTAGTGGAGTAAGACTGGAAATTTGACTACAAACAGGAACAGTGAGTTCACTGAGGAGACTGACATGATTTGGTGGTTCTTCCTTAAGCCTAAAGGTCTTCTAGGCCCCTAGAGCTGTGGGAGGGAGTCAGCTGCACATCCCCAACAGACACAACAGACACAACAGACAGCCTGTGCAAGCTGGAGAGCTGCCTCAGACTCTGAGCATTTATCTTGTTACAAAAATCTTCTTGAAGCCTGGTTAGCCTTTGTTTAATCTACATAGAAATAAGAGCAGATGGTTTCTCATGGAATCATAGAATGGTTTGCATTGGAGGAGTCCTTAAAGATCATCTGCTTCCAACACTCCCTACTATGGGCAAGAACACTCACTAGACCAGGTTGCTCAGAGTCCCATTCAACCTTGAATTGAACCTTGAATCTTGAACAGCACCAGGAATGAGGCATCCACAACTTCTTTGGGCAATCTGCTCCCGTGTCTCACCATCCTCAGAGTTATTTCTCCTTACGTCTAATCTAAATCTACTCTCTTTTAGCTTAAAGCCATTGTCCTTTGTCCTATTACTACATGCTCTTGCACATTGTCCCTCTTTAGCTCTCAAGTAGACACTATTTAGGTACTGGAAGACTGCTGGAAGATATCCTCAGAGCCTTCTCTTCTCCAGGATGAACAACCTTCTTCCTGTATTCATGGCAAAGCTGCTCCAGCCCTCCGATTATCTCTTTCTTGTACCTCTCTTCCTTGGACTTTATCCCACAGTCCGCTCTCCTGATGTACAGGGTAGTGAGCTTTTCTATTGAACCCTCCTCACATCCCTAAGGATCTTGAATTCCACTGCTTCATGGTCACTGCAGCCCAGGCTGCAGCCCAGGATGCCCTTCACGTTTCCTAGCAGCCCCTCTGTGTTGGGGAGAACAAGGTCCAGCAAAGCAGCTCTCCTTGTCTCCTGTGTCACCTGGAGAAGAAAGTTATCATCAGCACATCCCAGGAACCTCTGAGATTCCTGTGCCCTCTTGTGTTGCTCCTCCATCCTGTATCAGGGTAATTAAAGCTCCCCATGAGGACCACAGCTTGTGAATATGAGGCTGCTCCTGTGTGTCCACAGAAGCATCATCTGCTCAGTTTTCCTGGTCAGGCAGCCTGGAGGAGATCCCCACTATAATGTCTCCTGTCCCTGCCCTCCCTTTAGTCCTTACCCATAAACTCTAGGTCAGCTTCTCACCCGTCCTCAGGCAGAGCTCCAAGCACATTACCTGGACAATCTGAAGATTGCAAATTCTTTTTCAGAAGGATATGTATATTTACAATATTTTTTCCAGAGAAAAATAAAAGCTATTATCTCTACCAGCTGCTCTGAAACTCTTGATTATGGTGTGACAGGTGATAATTCTCTTTCCCTTATGACACTATAAAAATGGTAAAATAGTCCCATATTCAATACAGGAATAATTTAGGCCCTGTAACATTTGGATCTAAATCCTTGATGCAAAAATGGCTGTAAGAAAGTATTTGTCTGATGTCTTGACAATTTGCTAAATGTAGCGAAGAAAAGTGAACATATGTATTAGACATGCTAGGTGAGTTTCTTTTTAACAGGTAGGGAAGAACTGTTTCATTTTTTCTGGTAATTGATCCTACCTATTATTTTGCATTCAAGAATACACAAAGTGGGAATGATTGCCTGGGTAGGTGTATTTTAATGAAGGTTAACCTACCACAGATATCAAATAGCCTTTTTTATTTTAAAGAAATTAGTGATTTTACATGCTTAATTTCATTAATAATATGCTGATTTTTTGTAAATACTTCACTGTTACAGGGGTGTTTGTAAATGAAGTGTCAGAAATAACTTGTGTGCAATATTTTGCAGTAAACCAACAGCACACATTTTATTTCAATAGTTACAATTACTGGATGAAATGTGTCTTAATCTGGAGATATAGATATGGAGAATTTATTTTATACATACAGTGTATTTAGGCCAGCCACACACACAAAATCTTTTCTGGTCTGTATGACCGTTAATAAAAATTTAGTTGTAATATAAGCAAGAGTAGCAAGGAAAATAAAAAGTGTTTTTTCAGGGTCCTCCAAGGAAACTGTTCAATATCAAGAAGGGGAAAGCCTTGAAGTATCAAGCTTAGGATTCTATTTGATCTCAATTCACTGAGTGTACCATGAAAAGGGAAACATCCCTTTAGGAGAACAGAATGGAAACATTGTTGTAGAAAGTTAATGAAAAGTCATATGAGGCCAAGTACTTCTTTTTGCTCCCTCAGTGCAATATTTTACTGTGGTTTTCCCAAGGAGAGAAAAAAAGAATCTGATTAGCTAAAAGTATAGATGCCAAATTCAGAAGATAATCTAAGAAAATAATGTGAATAAAATGCATCCCAGTCAGCATGTGCTGTTTGCTGCAGAACAGCAGCACAGCTAATGTGGGGAGCTGCCTCATCTCTGTGTAAAACTTTCAGAGCCTTAATTAAAAGTGTGAAGAAACAAACTGGTTTTTGTCTGTTCTGCCAGTCACAAACTGCAGCCTTGTTGAGCATGCCAGCTTGAGACACGTATGGAGAACTATCTATTGTTTGACATCACAAATTTCAACAGAGGCTTCACAACAATTATCAATACCTGTAACTAACTGATACACCTGATGCACTCTATTGTCATCAGCAGGTATATTACTATTCCTATTTATTTTTTCCCACTCTGAATAACAGATGAGTTGCTATTGCAAGCTTAAGGGCTTCTGGACATATTAGCTCTGTGAAAAATTCTTTCAAACTTATTTTTTGCCTATTGGGTGTTCCGATAGGCAGAAAGGAAGAAAAAAGCTGTCTTGTATCCTACTGAAACAAGAAAGAGAGACATACTTTTCAAATGTACCAGAGATTAATTTCTTCCTAAGCATCCAAAAAATTCCTCTGCTACATGCACACATGTACCTCATCAAGTGAAAAAGGTTTCTATCTTTTCAGGTTAAATGTAGAGATGAGATTTTTATTCTTCTCAAGTGCACATACAAAAGAGGGGGGTCTCAGAACCATCTCCTTGGCTAAGAAGTAGCACATTGAGACTCTGAGCCCTAATTTTAAATTAACAAAATGTAAAATCTGAGTTCTCTTTTGTAGAATTTCAAAGAATTTCTGTTCTATTAAACTTTTAAGAGAAATTCTACAATACCTAGGTTTTTCAGAATTGTGATAATGGGAGATTCCCAAATGTCCTGCTAGAAATTTAAAAGATATTTCAGTTTGATGGACTCAGGAAAATGAAATCTCTGAGCAGATCAGCTGAGGGCTCGTATAGCTTTACTCACCAAGCTCTGATCCCACAAAAAGGAGACACAGAAAGGTATAAAAGAATCTAGTGAGCTGAGTGTCATAAAGCTCTGAAGGAGCGGCAACAAAGGCTTAACTTCAGTATTGGATAGCAATTTTTCTCATAACTGTCTTTATCTATCTCCAAATCTGTGATGAAAATGTTGTCATGAAGAGGCTGCTATTAGGGCAGGAGAATTTCCAATGGAAATATAAAGGTATTAATTCCTGCTGGCAGCATTCTGTTTCATTTTCTTAAATACTCTTTTATTTCTCAGTCAATGAGACAGATATTGCTACTTTCAACATGACTTAACTGGTTTGCTCCCATTTGAGGCAATGGGCTCTCTCATTAATAACTGACATAACTCATAGATCATGATGGTATTCTATACTATAAGAAACATAATAAATTATTAGTTACTGGCTTCTGATCTGAAAGGATATAAACTAAACTGGCAATCATAAAATTGAACATAATGACTGATATAGAGTCAGAAAGAAATATATATGCATACTTATTCTTAAAAAATGCTGATTTGCACATTATTATAAAACTAACAAGAACAATGTATTTGGTATTTGTGTCAGATTTGGCAGTCACACACATATTTTCATTATAATTAGATATGTGTTATTACCTATAAGTCCCTTATTTATTATGCTAATACATTCAGCCTATTGGTCATGTGTACAACAGATCTGGATTGTCCCAATGTGGATATTAGAATTTTTTTGTTGTAAAAATAATGAGTTTACTGGTTTGAGATCTTAATCATAACATCTCTTCTGTTTTTTAAGTGAGGGCAACACAATAGGTTTTGTTCATTTTTGGTGCCTTTAAATGCTCTTAAGATAAAATTACTTTTGTAATTAAAAATGTAGCTTGTCTGTTTCATTGAAACTGTTGCTTCTTGCAGCATTGCAGAATTGGTTAAATTCAGGCTACTCTATTTTGCACTCTTTATAGAAAAGTGTTCTATCACATTTAAATAGTTCCATGATCTGTAGTGTAACTGATATTTTTTGAGTGGAATCCAAAGTGCTGATTTAAGTTGTTTATCATAGCTTTTCTTCCTGAAAACTCTCTGCCTCTTGTGGAGTCTAACAGGAATTCTCCAGCTAGAAAATCATCTGAATCCCTATGACCTATGGTTGCATATTGAGAATTTCAGTGCATGTTTTCATTTTACTTCAAGAGTGAGAATGCTCATGATATTGGTTTTATTGTGTGTCTCTCCTACCAGCAAGCACATGAACTATTGGAGAAAGGTTTGTCCAAAACTCTTGTTTACCATTAAACCAGGACAAAATTATTTCAGAATGGATATAATTATCTCTTACAAACGGCCATAACTTTAATTAAATAATCCCACTGGCCTGAGCAGGTTTCCTATGTGTTCAGAGCTGTGTGTAGTGACATCTGTTTAAGGAGGCTTTGTAATTAGTATCATTGATAAGTAGAGCTAAGACTATTACTTGATTAACACAATGCTGCTTGAATCAGCAGATATTCATGCTTTCAACATCTTTTTATCCTGGATCCACAATGTGTTGAGAAGTGGTCAAGGGAAAACTCTGCATCAGACAAAAGTACTGTACAGAGTAAAACACAAATAATCAGGGATATGAAATTCTCTTAGTAAAAATTTATGCAAATCCCATGCATTGCTTACATTATTTATAGTGCTGCCACTCTCATTGGTTAGATTAAAACTCATTCACTTTTCATCACTTCACTGTGGTTCTTAAAAAAAAAAGTTGTCATATTTTAATGTTTCTACGAACTCTTCAAATATGTATTTCTATGCCTTCATTCAGATGTTACTCTGGTTTGGATAAGCTTGTTAAATAAAAAATGAATTCAAGAGCACCAGTAATGGATGACAGATTAAAATTAAAGAAAGGCCAATAACCTCTAAAATAGTAAACACACTTTTCTTAATCTTTGAAAATTAAGAAGAATAATTATAATGTTGCAAACTCTCTTCTCACAGAAATTTGAAAGTTTCAATTACATTTGAAAATGGAAAAAAAAATGGTCACAGATATTTCAGATTAAAATACCCGGCTGGCTCCTTGTCCAAGTTTGCAGTGGACGTTACCAAGAGCCAAAAAAAAATCAGCTTTTGATCCTAAAACACAGGTGCAAATGCAGGATGCAAGCCTAGGAATTAGTGTTTCAAAGCAAACTGGAGCAAATGTGGCATATAATTGTTCATGATGATCTCTCCATATTAAATTGGAGATCAAAGCTTCTAGCTGCATCCTCAGGTCCCAGAGGTTATGAAATTTTACTGTCTATGAAAATATTTTTCATTTTTTCCTTTCAAGGAGGGACAACTGGAACATAGCTTTCATATCTGCATAGTTTGTGGCTGTTTAACTGTCACAAACTGGCAGTTTATCTTAAACTCATTTTAAGCAGTTGCCACATTCATGATTACACCACATTCATGATTACATATTTTGATTAATCAACTCTTTTTCATTACCCAGCATTAGCAATAACTGACATCTTCTCTGAACCACAAAATGCTGTGCTTAATATTTTTACAGAAGAGCAATAATATATTAGTTAAATGCCTGTAATGTTTAAAAAGAGGAATTACATCAATGGAAGGGCAGAAGAATCATATAATAACCAAGAATAACAGCAAGTTCTGTCATTCTGTGTGTGCAATGCAAGAGGAAGAGGTAAGCTTAGTAACTCAAGGTTTGCTGGGACTGAATTGTCTCTTGTCCTTTTAATCCTTGGAGACAAATAGCAGATGCTCCATCCAGTGTCTGCCAGATGCCAGAAGAGGAGGAAATGAGCTGTGAAACAACCTCAGCCTGGCATATTTGGCCATGCCTAGTGGAACAAGATGCACAAGTCCTGCACTAGACAAACTCAACAGTCAAATGGCATGTGAAGAAGTGTCTTCTCCATGAATGAACTGAATTAAGGGATTCCCTCCCTGCTGGTTCCTCTGACAGTTCAGTGCCACTCAACTAACCAAAACTTAGTTTTTGATAATTCATGAAACCTAGAAATGTAGGCAACAATGGGAAAACACAAACAACAAGAAAATTTTCAGTCAGAGCAAGATGTAAAATAGGATGCCTTTACTACGTATTGGAATTTCTGAAAAATACTGTTAAGACTGGATGTGGTAATTTGTTTTCATGCTTCAAATAATAAAAATGTAACCTATTAGTATAAAGTTAATGTAATTAAAAATGAAACCATATTTTTATCAAACTAAGTATTATTTAATAGTCTATCTACTCACAATACCACAGAACACCTACAAAATTGAAATTAAGGTAGTAATTTTATACTGGTAAATAATAAAAACTCTTAAAAGAGCATTTTGATTTCATTTTTCTATTTTCTTTTGTCTACTGCAAAAGAACAATGTATAAAAGTATAAAACACTCGACTGTTCCTGGGAAATGCAAGTTATTTTAGTTCAAGAAGTAAAAGCTTTAAGTTAAATAATATTTGAATGTTTCCTCAGGATACAGTGATATTAATCTTTTTCTCAGTACAAAATTGATTGAAGAAGTAATCACCATTGGCATGTAATTCCTATTCCATTATTAAATGTTATAGCCTACCCTGCTCTGTTGATATAAGGGTTGAGGTAATCTACCTAGTAAATCAAAACAATGAAGTGATCCTGATTAAAAATAATTTACAAATATTTTATTTCTATTAAAATCATCCATCAAAAAGATATGCTTCTATGAATGCATTGATTGTTTTTGCTAGTTAGCAATATTTCACAAGTTTGCTTCCTATAATGAACCATTCTGAAACCTTTTCATTTTGTATATGGCATAGGTCACCTAAATCAAGTCAATGGTTTCTAAATCTTACCAAGATGATCAAAATTGGAGGTAGGGACATTTTTCAGATAAATGTAGATATTGAGTACTCCTCAATACATATCTGCCCCACCATATCTTGACAACTGTTCTGATCTGTAGAAAATAGCATCAATGTATGCATAAAAATGAACAAGAGAGAGTTAAAGCTCTCAGAATTTTCTGTCCTGGCATAATTTTGCTTTAGTTTTAAAAGCAATGATAAAGTTTCTCTTGATCAGTACTACAAACATAAGGAATACACCCACAAACTGGTTCAAAGAGACAATGTAACAGCACACATACATCTCTCTTACAGCAATTAAATGTTTTTTCTTGAAACACTGAAAAATATATGCTTTATTTTTCCTCATAATTCTGCATAAAATTTCCCAAAGTCTTTTAAAATTTAAAATATTTTATTGTTATTTGAATAAATTGCATAGAATTATTTTGAATTTTTATTACCTAATAAAATAAAAGCTATTTCATTTTATGGGCAGTCGGAAGATTCCGCTGGGTTCAAGTCAGTTTTCAAAAGGACTTGTGAGGTTTTTTTTTGTTTTAAGTAATTCTCTATCATGCCTTAAATTTATTATTTCTTTTATGACCCTTTTAACTCATATGCTATTTATAATCAGACAAAATTATGGTTGTTTTCTATTAAATCAATAAACCCAAAGTTATTAGTTAGACTAGCAAGCCAGACTGTCATTACTAGCAAGGGTGTGTTGAGGAATACAACTCAGTGGGTTTTTAACATTACACATATCCCTAAATACCATTGAGTACAATAGGGTTTATGGACACTCTTCAAAGTCATCACATGCCTAAGTTAGTTTGTGCATAAGGAGTGTCAAACAAGGCTTAGTTAATTCCAGAAATGTAATGACATTCAGCAGCAGAACTATCCATATTTATGATCCACCAGAGTAAATAATTATTTTCTTTGATTGTTTAAAAATATTTTTATCATTAGAATTCACATCAACAACTCAATGAAAAAAAGCTAATATTTTTAATATATTTTTCATGCAAATTGAATTTTATTAAGCAGTTAGTATCTGATCTGGTTTGTATCACTTACATGCTCTGGGCCATCATTTTCTTCATTTATTACATGGGTGTATTTGTAATTATGTCTTGAAAATTCTTCAGCTGGGAAGTAAGAATTCAGTTCCAAAACACTCCATATCAATTCTATCTGCACAGAAACTGGTAGTAGGCTTAATAGAGTAGATTTACACAGCTGTAGGAGCTCTGATTTAAGATTCATCTTGCTGAAGACTAACAACATTAAATACTTTTTAAAAAAATCAAACAAGAAACCAGAGACTGTTTATTTTCATCCACAGCAAGTGGAATCTTATAAAGATGGTCATCTTTCATTTAAATCAGAAGGAAGTTTTTTAGGTACTTCATTTAAAACTGAATCAGGTCTCAAAATATCCTTCATGCACACCAAGCAGCTCCTGAAAGAATTCTGGGAGCCAGACTCATATGTTGGCAGCTTTGTGACACACTTGAACAACTTCTATTTGCTAGTGCTGCCTGAAAGAACTTGAAGAGGTTGTTTCTGAATATTATTATGGGAGCTCAAATCTCATTATTCTCCCAGCCAAATGTAAGGTGATTTCTGAATAGAATAAAAATGAGTTGCTGTTGTAATTTGCTGATATCAAAAGCTGTATTTATTAATTCAATAGCATCATCTTAGAAAAGTAGGCTTCAGAACACACACACACACACAAAAAAATATATGCCCCTGCATTCCATGTGTATGTTATGGTGTTTACAGGGTCGTTTAAAATGTGCTACTACTACTTCAGAAAGGGCTATTTCACTCTGATCTTTCAGTGTATTAACTGTTAACATTTTCCCTTTTAAGTCTTTGCTCAATAAATAGAAAATGTTCCACTGCACCTATCCATTAAAATTTAAAATTATCATTTTCCTTACCTTCTTGAAATACCAAAAACCGCAATGCATCATAAAATATGTTTAATTTTTAATATTCCAAACTATGAAGTAGTTTTCCAGAGGTTTTTGGTAATATTTAATTTTAAGTCTTTCCTGAGATCAAGAAATATCTCCGTAATCTGATGATATTTTGATCTGAATCTGAATATATAAAATATATATTAAATACGTAGGAAGCCTGCATAAAAAAATGCTCAGTCAGTCAGAAGCACGGGTCTAGGTTCTTCTTTTATTCTCTGACATCAGAATTGTACCTTAATAGTACCTTTTCAACCTTATTTGCTAGAAAATATAAATAATAAAAGTTAGCTAAATCATTGCTTCATCACATTTTCTTTAACACAGGATATTTTAGAAATCCTACATGTCAAAAATATTTTACATAGTTATAAAAAAAATTCCAAAAGCAGTAGAAAGATTCTCTTCCTGAACCACTGAAAGTATTTCAATCACATTCCTAAATTTTGCTTATATGGCCCTCAAGAATTTGAGGTTGAAAAGAACCTCAGGAGATCTTTGGTTCAACCTCCTGATCAGAGAAGGTCTGGTCAAGTCCCTACACAGTAAGGTCTTGAAAACTGCTAAAGACAGCTGTACAAACTCTTGGGGCAGATTGTGCCAATGCTTAGTTATCCTCAAGGGTGGTTTGGATTTTGGATTTAATCTTTTTTTTTTCTTTGTTTTTAGTTCAAATAGTTATGTTTCATGAGCAAATTAAAAACTGTAAAAATGAGCCATGGTAATCATTAGGGTGATTCTGCTGCACCATTCTTATGACTTGATATGTAATTTCATACTTTTTCACATAATATGATTTATTTAGCTTGGTTGACTTAGTATAGCACTGTTTCTCAGCAGGGGCTTACCCACAGGAGGTGTGCAGTATTAAAGATGTCTTTTTTTGTGTGATGACAAAATTCATCTCAAAAGTCAGACCAGATATTAATAATAAGATTTTATCAGTAGATTAATATGAGGCATGTGTTTGGTGGGTGACTGAATGTTAGTAGGGAAACTGCAAGCAAGTTTTATATTTAATGGCTTCCAGTAATTTCACCCTACACTGATATTTGACAGTGACCAGAAATTTGTTATCATTTATTATCATTTTCTATCATCATTTGTTATCATTTGCTACCATGCATCTCTGGTACCAACCCTTTGCCTTTTAAAACATGAGAAATAAACCTTCGAAATCCTCACGTTTGGCAATTCTTTTCTATAGGAAAACATGTTTAATATATATGGATAAAAAACCTTACTGTTAAGAGTCAGTATTTAAAAAATCTTCCAGTGAGGGAACTGATGTTGGCCTGTCTTATAACATCATCATAAATGTTGTTCTGGATAACATTTGATGTTTCTGCTCATGAAATATTTGCCCAGTTGATCCATATGCCAGTCTCTTCAGTCTTCTTTTAGAAAGTGATATAGGTATCATATAAAAAAGTTTAGGCTAATTTATTTCACAGCAAACAGTAGCTGCTATACATTAAGTAGAGAATATTTTGCAGATCTTAGTAAGATTCAATATTCTTATGTGTTCACAGCAAAGCATGAAAATGATCTGCATATTTTTATATATTGTATTACCTCAGTCTCTCCTAAATTCTATTTGTCTTCTGGGCACTCATTGCTAAATTTATAATGAATTGTTGCAGTAGGTGTTAGTCAGCTGACTTAAAGAGACTGTGAGTGATATAGGAAATAAAATTTATTTATGAGATCTTCTCTTCTGGACCTGACAAAAAGCTCTTGCTTTCCAAGTGTGTTTCAATGGACATTGAGGTGATGGACTTTGTCCAGAGAAGGACAACGAAGCTGGTGAAGGGTCTGGAAAACATCCTGTAAGAAGAGGCTGAAGCAACTGAGGTTGTTCAGTTTGGAGAAAAGGAGGCTTCCAAGGAATTTCACTGTTCTCTACACCTACCTAAAATGAGATTTTTGGTATCTTCTGCCATATCTTTAGTGAAAGGACAAGAGGAAATGGCCTCAAATTGTGTCAAGGGAGACTTAGATTAGATATTAGAATTTTTATTTTTCTTTGGAAGAGTGATCAGGCACTGGAATGGGTGTCCAGGGAGGTGGTGGAATGTTGTCTCTGGAAGTGTTCAAGAGGTATCTGGATGTGGCACTGGGGATATGCTTTGGAGGTGATTATGGTAGTGCTAAGTTGAAGAGTGGACTGGATGATTTTCAATAGCTCCTCCAACTATGATGATTTGGAGATTATAACACAGTCATGGCCAATGAACTGGCAGTACAGCACCTGTCTGTTCTTCTCTCTCACTGAAAGAAGGTGATGCCTATGAATCCCATTGTCCCAGAATGCTCTTCTCAATTCACTCTTGTTTATACTTTTTGGGCCTGAAGCTGCAATGGTATCCTTGGTTCTCAGGCTGGACAAGGATTGTTTTGTCTAACGAACCTGTGAAGAGAACTTGGTAACACTTTATATTAAATTCAGTTATATACCCATGCAGTACAAAATCTGGAAAATATGAAAGCTAAAACTTAAGACATCAAAGGCACCTTCCTCTTTGCTGAGTATGCTGGAGAGGCTCATATGAGATGACTACAGAATCTGGACCCTACACAAATATTCTCCTTTGCTTTGGCTCATGGCTGTAGTAAATGAAACAAAACTCTGTTAGCTTGGCAGTTTCACACACCAGAAATTTACAGGCACCTCTAGGGAGCATCCTGCACAGCCACAATGGGTTCAAGCACAGGGTCTGGGTAACTGAAAACACATTGTGTACGGGATATAAATATATGCATGTATTACTCCACTGGGCTGGTCTGTGGTCAGGAGCATGTGCTGCTCTTGAATAGATGTAAAGAGCTGTTGGCCACAATACACAAAGTGGTCTAAAAAGTGGTAGCAAACAATGAAAAATGCAATTTATTCTTCTGTAGTGCCTAATAGTTGTAAAGAGCTAATGGTTCTTCACATGCTTATTTAGGGAGAGGAAGAAGGGTGGTGATGATATTTTAGAGGCTTGGAAAACTTAATTAGGAATGTGCATCTGAGGACTATGTACTTCTTTAGCTTGAGTCTTAAAATTATTTGTATTCCAGTGTTTACATGAGATTTTCTGTTGTCAGCTATTCTAACTATGTTAAATTTGAGTCTATGTGGCATCAGAGGTTCATTTTATAATTCCCTGCTGGAAAATATAAAACACTAGTTAACTAAAATTCTGTTAATTTCAGAGTATTGCAAGGCTGTTTTTCTTTTTATTTTGTTTTTTGAGACACCAGATAAATAATCCCTAAATAAAGAAGAAAAAAAAGTGTGCATCCATCTGTTTTTGTAAAAGTCTCTGGTATTAAACTACAAATGTTTAAAGGGCTAAAAATCTGAGTGGAAAATTTTCAGTGTTGTGTAGTTTATTGTATTTGTGTATGCTTTATGTTTCCGGATTCCTTGAAATATCCAGATAAGGTTCTAACCTCATGGAAATCCTGGTAAAATATGAGAAGGCAACCTGCTGGTTTTGTCAGAGCGGGGGCACCCCAGGTCCCATAAAGAGGATGAAACCCCTGCCTCCTTAATGCTCAAAAGTGAGAAGGAAGGGTGAACTGAGCTCCTGTCCCTCACAAATGCAAAAAGATCCTTCTGGAGAAAGGCATCTGCTGCTGGCTCACACCTCTTGCTAAATTCAACAGCAGTCTAGCTCCAAAGCTGGAAAGGACCCTCAGCGAGTCCTTTCCTATTCCAGACACTAAAAATACTTATCACTGTTCTTGATAATAATAACATGTAATTCCAGAAACAAAAACATAAAGATAAAAGTTTCATTCAAGTAGTCAGAAAAAAAACCAAAGTTGGAATACTGGTGCAGACAAAAAGAGGGGATTGTACACTGTGTGAAAGATATCCTTAACACCTCCTGACCTAGACAGAGTGATCCTAAGGATCACTCCTGCCTGGGAATCTGAGATCTGACCATTCACCTATAAAGCACACCTAGCAGGCCATGTGCAGCAGGGAAGGTGTCCTGCCCCCTCCCAAACATGCAGGGCTCTCACAGGCCAAGAGTCATTTTGTCCCAAATTGTAGAATCTACTGGTGGTGATCCTCTGGCAGAATAGCTCTGTGCCAGCCACTTGAACAGACAGACAGGCAAGCTGAATTTGTAACTGGAAGAATTTATTACTCAGGGGCTCAGTAATGGCCTCCTATAAATGTGAATCTCGGTCTAGGCTCGTGTCAAATTTAAGGGCAGACATGTAACCTGGGGAGTTAGAATCAGCCATTACACAGCTGCAGGTAAAGCCCTGACAACAGAAATTGGTGTGGTTTGATTAGATTTGCCTAATAGCCTACCTAGTGTGCTCCTGAAGAAATTGGATGGTCTTTTAAATGGGAAACAGAACTTTTATTTTTTTTTTTTTTGACTGTGCATTATAGGGTTTTCCTAAGTTCTACACTGTGTTGAAGAGAAGTGAAAAGTTTGGTATTTTCAGGACTCTGTTGGTTCAGGTGCTACTCTCTTTATGAGAAAAAACAAAAGAAAGAAGGAAGGAAAAAAGAGAAGGACATCACAAAAAATTGTCTTTTTTACATTTTAAAAAAGATTATTAAAGATATTTTGCAGTAATAAAGAATGATAATTCTTAGAAAAATCACAAACATTTTTTTCAAATTTACAGTAGAATTTTTTTTTGCTTTCACATCAAGGATACATGGCTAGTTTTTTTAAACTTTAAAATTAAAACAAAGAGTTGATTGAGATATTATTTTCTATTTCACATAATCTCATGCATTATTCTGACTCTTACTAAGATTCTTTCAGGTTGGGAAAAAAAATTGATAAAATATCTATTTTGAGTCACTTCGACAGGATGGAAATGGTGATTCATTAGGACCTTTACCTGTCTGTTTTATCTGTCCTTTCCCACTGGAAAACTAAAGTTGAGGAAGTTTGTGTCTAAAGAGTTGCAAATTATGAATTTAATATTAATTAGTCTCCCCCTTTTTTTAACTTCTTGTCTTCTAACAATCAAAACTCAATCAGAAACATTAGAGATACTTAGCATATTTCCCCACATATTCAGTGTGATATTTGTTCATATCTTTGAGTGTAACCTAGAACAGGTTATTCAGGGAGGTTGTGGAGTCTCCATCACTGGAGATATTCAGACTCTGTCTGGACTTGGCCCTGAATATCCAGCTCTAGCTGAAACTGCTCAAACAGGTGAAGATGGACCAGTTGACCACCAGAGGTGCCTTCCAACCTCAACTCTTCTGTGATTATGAAAATATAGATTGGAATCAATGGAAAGAAAAGAATAATAATCATTGTTCCATTTAGATCTACCTTCACCCCACCCACACATTTCTATCTATGCAAGTAGTTGAGTAAATAAGACAATATAAAAAATGGACACTCAAAAGATAGTCTGTTTTGTGAAAGGAGAAATCATTTACCATGCTCTAATTTAGGAAAAGTCTGTGCTTACTGGTATCCTACTGTGATCTACCCTCGTACATCACTGTGACTCCACTGAAAGGAGCAGAGTTAAAATGCAGAAAAACTGATACAATGCACTGATAAATAAGGCCTGTGTGTTTATAAGAGCAAATTTATTCATAGCTTATGCCTTTCATAATTGATCATTACTCAGAAAAAATATCACACTGAAAACATTGGAATGTTCAGTGGAGGGAATAGATCCTCTGGCTTTAACTATGTTGGATTTTCTCGGTAACTAATAGATTTGAACTCTATCAGCTTCTTCATTCCCCATTTATTACTTTTTAGTGCATTTGCCAATTCTGCAGTCCTGTCTATTAGGGAACTCTTAGTTTTAGTGTAGTACCCTTACTGTATCCTACAGTACCTAAAGCACCTCTGAAAGATTTTTTGTTTTCCATGAATCTACAGATAATTTAGCAGAATTATTTTTCTTTTGATTGTGGATGTATTTTATACAGTCCTAAGTTTCATCTGTTCAGACTGGTGTTTCCTACAGTAGATGAGCAAATGTGTCATATTATTTCACAGTTGTGTACAGTTTTAATACTCAACATTTCCATGAGATACACTAGGGGGAAGAGACATGATTTTAAATAACATAAATGTCTAAAAGCACAAATAAGTGCTTAAGAGTATTACCACTTTTATAGAAATAAGGAAGTAGAAAAGCTGCAAATTATATTGAAAAGTTTTAATCACTTCAAGGAAAGCTCCAATATTTATGAATATCAGAATATTTTCCAAAAATACTTAAGGTGAAATAACAGCTACCTGGAAACTTGAAACTTGCTTTTTTTCCTGTGTGTATTGACATTTTGTCAATTCTTTTCCTGTTTTTCTATTGCCTATAGGCTCTTAATCATTTTGTTTAACATACCTCAATAGAAAAGCAGGCTTTTATTCTTATGAATTCTTTCTTGAAAATATGCATATTGCTCGCTCATTAATTTCCATTTTAGTAAAAGAGTATGTGCACATACACAATAAAAACATCAATTTAATTAATTTTTAATCTTCTGAAAATTAATTATCCTTCACTGTCTGGAACGTCTGTCTCTATGAATGAATGAGCAAATTATATTTCATGTAAGTTTGTACAGGACACTTTATTTTGGCTGATCCAACCAACCTGCACAGTCTTTTAGTAGAAAGAGAACATTTCTTTCAGAGCTGAAGATACAACATTTGTCAACCCTGCAAGCCTTAGGAAGGGTTATCAAGTACTAAATCCAAGGGTCTCTGATCCCTTGAAAGCTTGAACCTGAATTGCAAATATGGTCTTTCAAGTTAAATAAAGGGTGAAGGAAACTGAACCTGTACAGCAGCTTTATAGCACACCCCTCAGGAGAAAAGGACATTATTTATTTTGATATATTAGATTAATTTTGATAGGAATCACCAAAACCGTATAACACAGGGATTTAATAATATTTTAACTTAATTTAGGTTTTTTTTCCAAAGAAATGGGGGATGATGCAACAAGTAAAATAATATTTTTTATATTAAAGCCTATTATTGAATTTTATTACAATGTAAGCTGAAGTATTTAGGAGTATTTATCTATCATCATATAAAAATTAGCGGTGAAACAGCAGATTTATCCATTGTAGCAACAGGCACACAGCAGTTACCTCCAATCATAAATGATTTCAGTCATCAGTGTCAGACTTAGCTGAACCAAGATAATGATGTGAGGGTAGTTACTGAACATCTCTCCTGAGGAGGTGCTTTCTCACACCAAGCTTCTAAAGCAGATGATGCTGCTGATCTGCTGCTGTCATAGAGTGGTAAGAAAGTTCACTGTTCAGTTTTAATCTCTAAGGTTCTAAATATTTGGCTTTTTGCTGCCAGTAGAGGGGAGATAAGGCAGCAGAACCTGTCCTCTCTTTGAACCAGTAGTGTGAGGCAAACTTTGGGGTCTAGTGGTTTCATAAACCTGGGCTTCTGGGTTTTTCTGAGTGTGGGAAGGCTTTCTGGAAGGCAGGACTTGCTGTGCACTGTTCCTGGACCACAGAACAAATATATACAAGTATGTACAAAATATATTTTGTGTAGAAAATGCTCAGGTGATGTATCTCCAAAGATCATCTCTTGGAAAGTCAGGTTGCAGATCTCTTTCTATCTGCTATAGCTGAAACAAATTGATTAAAAAACCAAAACAAACCAAAACAAACCAAAACAAAAACACCCCAAACTAAAAAACAGCTATCAGAAGTAAGAGAACAAGTCATTAACTTTCTAACTGAAGTGTTAAAAAGGACTCCAAATCCTTATTTTGCCTTTTGCTTCTATATATGTGTGACTATGGTTTGTTTATATAGAGGATGACTAAAATATTCTTAACTACCAGAGAAGAGAGACTGAAGATGAATCAGTTACTTCAATCCATACCTGCAGGAATCATTTTAGTGGAGAGCAGTCATCCCTCAGATCACCATTGTTTTGCCTAATACAAGGTATGGGCAACATTGAGGTGTCAGGTCTCTGAAACTCAGATCTACTGAATAAATTTTCAGTTATAGGAAATTTGAGGAAAAAACCCGAAGTTATTTCTCCTCTTTTATGTTATCCTGGAACAATTTTCCCATGATGCTTGGTAAATAATTTAGCTCAATACAGTTTTTCCAGAATTTTCTATTTAGGAGATAACTCAA
Organism: Acridotheres tristis; assembly: GCA_037013685.1. Lineage (NCBI taxonomy): Eukaryota > Metazoa > Chordata > Aves > Passeriformes > Sturnidae > Acridotheres > Acridotheres tristis. The sequence goes on from CM072884.1 coordinate 102,655,755, forward strand.
AATTGCTCCAGAGAAGGAAGTTGCATCCATTTTTTTATTTACTGGATAATGCTTTAATGGGCATGGGAGATAGGTTTCATTTTCTCATTCACCTGAAGGAGTCCGTGCTCACTTTTTTCATATTTTTGGCCATCACAGGACTCAGAGCCCTATGTGTAACAGCTGTAAAATTGCAGACAATTTTAGCAGATCCATTTGATCCTGCTCCATATAATTTGTCTAATCAAGTGATAATCTAGACTAATTCATAATTGTAAACAAATACAATTACAATAGTGTAATCCAGTGTGGAAAAACACCACAAAAAGAGGAACGTGATATATGAAATATTTTCTGAGCACCTAAATTTCACATAGAATTCTGCAGGAGTTAGAGAAAACTGCCTTTGATAATCAGAGCACAAAACTGCAGGCAGAAGACATCTAAATTGCAGTGTGCAGCTGTGTACTTCATTTATTATCTATCTGAGAGGGAGGTGAGAATCCCCAACATACGAAGGACTGTAATCACCATGATCATTATTAATCTTTACTCACCAGCTGCACACAAGCAGACACACACACACACACAAAACTTTGCTTTTGGCACCTGGTTAAGCCCTCATGTTGATTCAGGAATTGGAGAGAAGGCTTATAAGCAAATAAATAGAATAATTTCAGTTCTACTAAATATGGAGCATATTGATTTACCTTAAGATGAAAAGCAGACTTAATAGGGAGTTATTTTTATACAGTGGAAAATTTACTGGATGTTCAGTCATACAGCAGGTATGAGATAAATTGCATATTTATTATATTATTTTTATATTTTAAAATATACCTGCTTCAAGGTCAAAGTAAAAATCTCAGTGAAATATTGTTAACTGCAGGGAAATTATTTTTAGAAAATTTTAAGATTGGTCCAAAAAGGAAAGTTATGAGGTCTGTACAGAGCAGCTACAAGATGGGAATGAGTTAGTGTGCATTTACTACCAAGTAAAAAGCAAATTCAATCTGTAAAATGACTTAAATATAAGCAACTCCAAGTTTTATTTTGATATATCCAAACAGAAAAGAAAGCTTCTACTAATGTACAGAAATTCATCCTTTTCCATGTAGGTAACTGGAAGGTTAAAAAAACCCTAAAATCCTGTATAGAAAAAATGAGATTGAAAAGAAAGTTTACATACCCTTAGGTTCTTGATACACGTCTGCACAATCTGTGCATTGTCTGATGAAATGTACAAATTAAAAGGAACTCATAATTAGCACATGAAAGAAAATTCAAATCTTCCCTTTTTTCCTCCCTTAAATGTAATAAACCAGCAAGCACTTATGGAAGAACCTTAGTTATTTTTTTTCGTTTAGAATTTTTATTGATCTGTGGAAAGAGGAGGCAATGATTTTTCTCTCTATGACAGCAGGTCCTTCCTTCCAAGGACACCAAACTTGGATGCTGAACTTAACTGTCTGAACCAGTGAGTTTATTTAGTGAAAAGGAAGTCTGGTGCAAAATTACCTCTGGAGTACAACATGAATACTCTGAGCAATATAGTCAATAGCAACAGACAAAAGTGGAACAGCTGCTGAGATTTTGTTCAGCAGTCATGCATTTTAGGTAGTCTAGTAGGGATTTATGTATTTGTAGTGATAAAAATTATTCTATTGATTTAAACTACTTAAATACCTCATTGTAATACCTGTGGAAATCAGGAAGATCCTGACCTATGCAGCTAAAACTTTTGGCTGATCAGGGATCTCTGACTGATTTATCTCTGTTTGTTTCTTGCAAAAGTAGAGGGGTTTACCTGTAAAATGGAGAAGAGGAAATTCCATTTTCTAATATTATGCTGCCTACCCGAATGAAACATAGGTGCCTGAGCTGGAAGTCCACCAATACAAAAAAAAAGAAAATTAAATGGAATTGTAGCCTGAACCTCTTTGGTAACATATTCAGTGACTTTGGGATGCAGAAGCACAGTCTGGGAAATGTAACATTTGATTTAAGTGTCTCCTGCAGGGTTTACCAGGCCCATGGCTGAGCCAGCACTCCTTTGATTATGTGACTGCTCAGTAACGTGTCATGCCTGGGGAGGAGGCACTGAGGTGATGATGAGTGGGTCTGGTGAAAGAGAATAAGATGGGGAGTTGATTCATGCATAGAACTATAGTATTGATATATTTAGCATTTTTTATTACTATTACATATTTTTAGTATTACTACCTTTTGTGATAGAAGTGCTGGCTGCTCCAGAGAGCTCTGCTTTGGTTCATTCTGCTGTGATTACTTCTCACCTTTGGATGACTTTCACTGGCCCTTTGCTCTGCTCCAGCTCTAGGAGTTATTTTTATTTTTGAGCCTCCATTGTTTTGCTGTGGTTAGCTTTTTGTTCTCTCTAAACAATCCTGACTGTGTTTTCTTGATTTCCTCTAAATTTATGACAAATTTCATCATCTCAGAAAGCCAGGGGAAATTTTCATATTGCACAGAGAGTGGAAAGAACAGTCTGCTTCCCTATTGACCATAACACAGTTTGATTTGAGGGCAGGATAACAGTGACATCATTGGTATAATTTATTTACATCAGTGTGGAAAGCATAGATTCTAACCAAATTCATGGTGTGACTCTCTTCCAAAGAACAGCCAAGACACTGACAGAAAATGAGGTTAAAATTCTCCTTGAGAAGTGTTCAGATATTTTCATTACGGCATTTTGGGTGGTAAATGTTGCTGGATTTTAGCCACAATTTGGTATGTTTGCAAGAATATGCCCCTTCCAATGACTAGGATGTTACGTCCATAATGAAACATCCTGGTCAAAATGAGAGACAACATCCCACAGCTTAAAGCACAGAATAATCAACAGCTTAGTGGTGACAGCCTTCCAAAATGCAAGTGACCTAAATTCCTGCTGGATACTGACTGAAAAGTAGCCTCAGCACCCTAATCAGTGTCCTGTAAGATGTTCAGGTGTATCTACATAAAAAAAAATAGATACCCACCTTTTCTCAATCTAATGTGAGTTCAGAGGGACACTCAGTGCACCTTTAGTGCAGTGTCCCAGCTCTTTCCTACTTACTACCACTCTCCTTGCCAAAATCACTTGGTAACTTCCTTGACAAGAAGTGTATCTTCGATAACTGACAATTTATGACTCTATTTGCAATGAAACACCTGCAATTTAGTGGTAGAGCATTCTGTACATTCTTGGAAGCCCAACTACCTGTGTGGTGACAGACATTCATGGAATTTGCCATTGAAAAATTATTTTGCAGTGCCTAGAAGTGTGGTATAAGATCTTATGTGTCAGAATATTTAGAGTCAGTTTTATAACTTCAAACATATAAGGGGAAAATATTTTCATATATTATATATAAGAAAGGAAAATATTTATGAAACATATTCTTCTATCATTAAATCTTTATACACTGCTCTTTTCTATTTTTAAGGCTGAATAAGCATAATTTGCCTTTTAAAAAACATGTTCTCTTGTTGCTTCTTCTTGGACTGTGTGACATCCCACAGTGAAACAATGTTCACATTATTTTCGCTCTTCTCTTCCTAAATTTCTTGAAACATATGTCTATTTCATATCCTAATTAGCAAATTCCTTGCTTAAGACCTTAGCATGTGTTCCCCATTTAAAAGAATAAAAAGGTTTCTTTTGAAATAGACTTTACAGCGAGTCTGCTATGAAGTCTAAATACACCAGAAAACTGATTTGAGGATAGGTTGCCAAGAATCCTCAAAACCTGCTCTGTTATTATTGGGGAAACCACAAAAAGATTGTATTTTTTTTGCCTTTCACTTTTTAAACTACACAGAACCAGGGTGGCATTTAGCCTTTCAACCTTATAAGTAGAATAAAGAGGAAAAAAAGTATCACAGAAAACATCTTTGCTAGCCATCCTCAAAATTCATCCTCTTCCTATGTCTATAATGACCAAACATTCCTGTCCTATATCCTCTCTCTTCCAGACCATCAAGCAGTTTTGTGCTGTAAAATCTGGACCTTCATTATTTACCCAAGGGGTGTATTTTTTGAGGTACTGAATTCTGTTTTCAGCAGGTCCATTCTTTAGCATCACAGAGATCAACGCTGGATGAAAACAGCAGGCTATCTCTCCATGGATAACGAAATAATTCAGGGATTATACAGTGCCTTGTCATCACAGCACAGCACAGGTCATTTCCACCATTTATCACCACTAAAGGCAGGCACCTCAGCAGCAGAACCACCAGTGTTCTCATTTGTTTTGGTAGTAGGTATCACCTTTGACTGTGCAGCCGAATTTCAAACTATCATTAAAAAATCATTACAACCCCAAATGGGACATTGTGAACCTATGCTTCATCCAGAGTAGTTCTCCTGAGCTCTCACAAAGATGAGAGCAGCAATATCAGTAATGTAAATAAACTGCTGTGCCATGCCATCGACATTTTTATTGTGGGTTTCTTCAACCCAGTGCTTCTTTTCAGCCTCTCTGTGAGCACAAAGGGAACTCTTTTTTACACACTGAGAGACTGGGGAGACTGTGTAAAGCTGCACCAAAGGGGCTCCTTTATGCAGATCATTGTTGGTGCCATGCTATTCATTCTCCATAAAGCACTTCATTTTGAGATGCCTTGATGCCCTGAACCTTAGTGCTTCTTTTGATAGTTCTAGTACCTGAAAAATCCATGAGCCAGTCTTTTCCCGTTTTAAACTGTTTAGGCTGCTTTTTATTGCAGCTACACAGTGAATTACACAGCAGATTTCTGTTTGTGTAAATGCTTTATATCACTCTTGAATTGCATACACACTTAACTAAAAATAGTTACCTTAAAACAGACTAAACCTGATTTAATGGATAGCCAGTAAGATATGTTATTGACATCACAAACTTCTGTGGAACGTGCATTATGCATTTTGCAGGAAATAAATAATTTTCTTGAGTCAGGAATTTTTCATTTCCTGATCAGACACCATTCTTAGCCTCTTTTCAGCCAACTTCTTCTAAATGGGCCAATGTCAACCAGAGTGGAAAAATAATGGTCTTTACAGAATACCTGAGATTTATATGTGTGTATCAAGCAGATAATGCTATTAAATGCATCGACATGTTTCTTACTCAAAGCACACAGAGCAGCATCACCCAAAGAAATGGTTTCATCACACTTGCTTGGCAAAGTCTAACTAAGTATGTTCATAGGATTGCAATAAGAAACCTAAAATTTATATCACATTTCAAGACAGGTAAAGGCCCTACCCATATCATCTTACGGAATTGATGCAGTTTGTCTGGTCTGTCAGGGTACTTGCTTGAAGAGGGAAAGTTCTGCAGAGCCTTTTTATAAATTAAAGATTTTAGTTTTCCCAGAAAAATAAAATATCCAATTACATGACATGAATAACAATTTCTTTGGGGAAGATCGAGCTGCATGGAAACTACAGCTTCTTATAGCTGTGAACCCAGCCTCACGAATTTTATGTTCAAATTCAAAATCAAAGGTCATGTAAGGATTTTAGCTGGGGAATACTTACTCATTGAATTCTATGAGTGCCTTGGAGACAAAAGCATTACCAGGACATACAATAGGCCAGACTCTGGTGCTTACAACATTATCTACAACATCTGAGCACATATATGTGATGGAACAAGGCCATGGCTTCCATGGGACTGATCCCTACAGATGACAAACAAATTTACAGCTTTTGCTGGCCTGTAAGATCACTCCTCCCATGGCTAATATAATCCTGAGTGTGGCACAGAAGTTTTTTATGAAGGATGAGTTTTCTATTCCTTCCTTAAGGAGACACTCCTCATTATGCTGTGTTCTTCAAGGAGACTGTAAGGAATGGACCTCCCATTCCTCTTTGGTCCCTCTGCAGGATGGTCCCCTGGTGCTTCTTCCCACTCACCTCATAGAACCAGAACACTCAGCAGAATGGGGTGATGAAATGAGCTCCTGGAAATGGCACTGCACTTTCCAGATTTGCAAAAACTGTCACTAACCTTCTTGGAAAGTTTTGTCTTTTTATTCATTGTCTATGTAGGATTTGGTGAAATTCTTGTGTGTTTTCAGCTATAATTATTTCCTCTTACTTTTGACTTCAAGTGTCTGCAAAACTTTCTTGTTGGAGTGTGAAAACAGAGGCCTCTCTGAGTCTCTCAGAGAGAGAACAGAATGAAAGAATTAAATTAAAAACCTTTAGAGAAATTAAAGTATATTAAGCCACACAGACATACCTCTGAAATAGAGGTGTAAACTTTAGTTTTAAGTAGAAATATTATTAAGTCGCATAGATATGAAGTAGAAGTATAAATCTTAGTTTTAAGTAAATAAAAATATGTTCTAAGTGCCTTAAAGAGCAAAAGCTTTAAAATCTAGTGTAAAAAAAAGGTAACAAAAACCAAACTTTAGTGAGAGCTCAAAAACATATTTCTAGTCATAATAAAATTTAATAAGAATATTGCTTACATTCTTCAGATGGAACAGATAGGCTACATGCAGAAATGAAACATAAATTTTAGTATTATAGAACCAGAATTCTAATATGTTTAGAAGAAATGCTTCAGATTTTTAGTTTTAGCTCATTGGGTAAGTTGTAAATAAAAATCTGTGTTTTAGAGTGAGAGCTCTCTTGCTTGCTCTCTCTCTCTCTTCCATCACCATCATCATCATCATCACTACCACCACATGAAAGAAGAGGAAGAACAAGAAGGAAAGAACAGAAGAAGAAAGGCCAGGGAGCATCTGCTTCTCGAGACTCTGTACCAGGCCACAGCCTCTGCCTCTTGCACCAGAGAGCTGCTTCTGCTTTAATTGGGAATTTACGCCAGAAAGCTTTAACACTTTGGACTCTTTGTCCTTTGAGACTGATGTGCCTTTACAATAAATAACTACAGCAATCAACAGCTGCTCCACTCTTTTGAAGATATAAACATATAAACCCATAACAACCCTGACACTTTCTGTCTCCTTAGTCAAAAACAGCACAGGAAAATAGAGAGAGAAGAGGATTAAAAGCAGAAATAAATATTGTTTCGTTCCATTGAAGGTGGCAACATATTAAACAGGGGAGAAACAAGTCTTGTTATCTGGAAGCTTGAAAAAAGTTATATAAAAAGCAAGTTACCTTTTAAATGAAAAAAATAAATGTTTTCTTGCTTGCTGTTTCCTGTTTGTGCCAAATATTGAGTGAATTAAAAAGAGAGAAGGTATTTACAATTCTGATGGAGGAGTAGGTGTTGAAAACATTATGTGTGATTGCAAGCATGATGTGGTCCAGGCTGCTAGAGACTGACATACTGTGCAAAGAAATGTCAGAGCCCTGCTCACCAAGCTCACTGGCACGGATTAACCTCTGGGATGTGCTCTGGGCTCTGTGTTCTGCCCGGGGAGAACACAGTTATCCTGCTTGAAGAATATGATTAATATTTCGATCCTATTTTGCAAGGGGAGGAGAAGAAAAGGATGAGAATGGATATGTATTTGTTTTCATCTTAATCAGAAAAAAAGACCAAGGAGGAAGGGTTCTGCTGTGGGTAAAATGTACCTACAACGCAGCAGGTTTACTGAGGGACCCAAAGTGAGATCAGATGCTTCTAATGTAGTTGAAAAAAAGACATAAACTCTTTCTTATTATGTTACTTGTGTCACTCATGGCACTGCGGCAATAGCAAGAAACACAGGAACTGCATGGAGCCTCCAGTCCCAGCCTCTGCCAGATAAAATGTGTTCATTTATCTGAGGGCAGGATTTCGACTGCCTGGCATGTGCACATAAGCTATGATAAAGATTCTGAATACTTAAGACTAAGTATTTTAGGGACAGTAAATGACCAGAGCTCCTAACCTGTTGAGAATTTACAAACAAGAGACTATTTTTAAATGTTTGTAATATTTTCACTTTGCCTGTGTTTCTGCTGCATTTTGTGGTTGTTTCCAAGATCTGAGAATGGTACTTTTCTAGAGAAGACTTAAAAAAGACATTTAACCTTTCCTGTTTGTCACTATTCCAGCTGCACTCGAACCCAAGAATATTCTGCAGGTTTTTTTTCAAACAAATAAAGATAATTTGCATTAAAATAATCAGTGTAAATTTGCACATACATTTCAATGTTTATGTAAATAATTTTGAAAACTTGCTCCCTTTTTGTGGATATTTGCCATAACATTGATAAGTACTTGCAAATGAGGTGTCGTGACAGGAGCTACGTAATTCAATGAAGCATCAAAAAAAAATATTAATTGCCCATTTTACTTCTCAAACTCTTTTCTCTGCCCCCTTGCTCAGTTGAGAGCTTTCTATTTTTAACTGAAAGCTCTAGGAAAAAAAAATCTACTTTATTTAAATGGAGAACTCAAGCTTTTTACTGATATCGATAATCCTTGAAAGCAATATTGCCTAACTTCTGGAGTCATCTGAAAGGCTGCATGATATTACTCTAAAAATATATATATATTTATCAAGAGCTTCCCATCAGCTTTTACCTCAGATGATCACAGGAATAAAATATTATGTTAGATCTATTCTCTTGAAAATACATACACTCAAAATGGTGGGCTCGAGGAACTCACATAAATAATTTTTAATGTTGCTTCAGTGGTTGAATTCAAGCATAGCTGCAAGAGGAGCCACCTGAGAGAAAATGCTTCAGATTTGATTTACAATTCATCTCAAATCCCAGAAAAACCATCTATATCTGTTTTTACCAGGGCTTGTCTTCCTCCAATTCTCTAGTACTCTTGGCATAAATGTTTGATAAAGATTTTAGCAAAAGTTCAGATGTATCAGATATGCATTTATTTCAGGGATATTATTGTTTTCAAATGTCTGCTTTGCATAAAGACTTTACGAGTTACTAAGGTAAATCTTTCTTGGCTCTTTTCTGTTTTAATTTAAGGAATATTTTAAAGTAGATTAAACTGATCCTTTCTGTAACTCTACAGACATCACTGTAGTCACAATAGGAACATATTAAAGCTGTTTGTCTCATCAAGCATCATGGAAATGTGCTTGGAAAATGCTTGGAATTCAATGTTTTTTGATGCCATCTGAATATAAAATATAAATTCCTGAAAAAATTGCCTTGTCTGGCAGTGTTCAGAATTTCATTTCAGTAGATAATATGGAACTAAGAACGTAAAAAGATGGCAACAAAGACAGAAATATTATATACAAAAACTAATTAATTAATAATTTTGAAAACAGAGTTTTTGTGGGTTACTGTAATTTTGAGGAATTTTTCTTCCTTTGATCCCATCCCAAAGTATTGTATTTAGATTTTTAAAGAAGCTTAAAAAGACAATAAACTCAAAATTAAACAAACGAGGCTGCTTTTGAATACCAGGGAACATTTTTGCACTGTGTGAGTGACAGAGCACTGACACAAATTTCCCAGAGTTGTTGTGTCCATCCTTGAGGATATTCAAAAACTGTCTGGGCAGGATCTGGGACAATTGGCTCTAGGAGACCCTTCTTGACCAGGGTAGTTGAGATCAGATGATCCCCAGAGGCACAATTCCATCTCAACCATGCTGTGATTGAAGCCAAAGATGATCCTAAAGGAGGGACCTTTGCACAAATCTCTGTTGCCTTAATGTTTCCTTTCCAAGAAAAAGAAAGTAAAAAGGGCCTTGCTACATAGCTGTGCTTAGATTACAAGATCAAGACTAATTGCAAAGGAATAATCAATTGTTCCTTGAATTTGCATTTTTTTTTTTTTTTTTTTGAGAACATGAGCCCATTAGAATCATAGCTCCCTTAACATTTAGGTTAACTGATTGTTCTGCCCTTGATTTTGTACAGCAAATTTATACTGAGTCACATTATTTAGACACTTTCATTAACAATTGAGACTTCTATTGTTTCAAAACTGGCAATAGAAAGCATGTTTCCTGAAATTAGCTTTGTAACCTGACAGTACAGGAAATAAACTCTACGGTCCTTTACTTTAAAATACTGTCTCAAAATCAGCTTATGCATCTCTGCATTTCCTGCTCAACAGTTTTTATCATAAGACACAGCAAAAAGATTTTTTAATTCTCTCATTATCTCACACGTTTCTCCTTTGGATGCTGCATATGAACCGCATATATTTAAGAAAACAAGGTCCATTTTTCCCAAAAAGTGACACATTTTTTTAATTTTCAAAATGCAAATTTAACCTGAAACTCTTTACTCATGATCAATTTTTTCTCTACTTTTTCCCCTACTCTTCTCTGCTTGCTGAGGCTGCAAGGTCTCATGTTCTGCTCTGCCTTTGATGAACTGGAGACCTGAAGGTATCTCTGGTGATGAGAAAAGGAAATCTTTATTTCAATAGCTTTTTCACTGATGGTATTTCAACACCAAATACAATTGTATACAATAGAATTAGTAGAATATTAGGAAATTTTCCTAACATACAAAAATGTTCTGAAAAATGAGCATGTCTGCAATTGTTCTAGAAAAACACTTTTAAGTACATAGGAACTTGCTGAACACATTCTTGCTCTTGTGGAGAAGAATTCAGTTTTTGAACCATACTGTTACCACTATCTGCACTCCTGTCTTGTAAAAATTTAGGAAATTGAGTCCTTGTTTCCAGCCCAGGGACAGCTGAGTCTTCCCCTTCATACTTGGTGTATTTTCTGTCTGTCCAAGAGCCCAGGAGAATTTCACAGATAATATTGCAGAATAACTAATTTGGCATTCCAAGTCTAGTCACTTGAACTCTGATCACATTAGAACTCTAATGATCACAAATGCACAAGCAGGGTGGCATTGACACAAAAAGTCTGGCCACATTTGCAGTCCCAGATGCACAAATAGCTTGAGTTACTCTATAAGCCTGGACACATTCATTAAGATTCCAGATTCACAAATACTGCAATTTATTGATTGGTGTGACAGGGTTAGGTTCAGACATTGCCATTGATAAATCCACTGATATCAGAAATCATAAGCAATAATACTGCAGAATAAGGCTTATCCAATAAGCATTCTTGTGGGGGATGAGATGGGTACATCCTTTTGACCTCCAGAATACATTAGATTCTTCTCTGACCTTCCTTACCCCATGAATTCCCCTTGAATTACATTCATATTGTTTTCTTTGAGAGTGAAGAGAAATTTTCATTTGATATGATGTCATCATTAGGTGGAGTTTGAGTGACTTTAGTAATATATGTAAAACACGTTCAGGTCTTTTACTTCATTAAAATATCCAGGGGCATAAAAATTCAAATGCGTTTTCAAGTTGATGAAACATGACTCAGCTTTCAGTTGCTGTTTGAGTCATTCCTTTGGCTTAGATCCCATCATCCACATTGATTTAAACAGAACATGATCACAACCCCTAGTGCCACTCCATCCTTTGTTTCCTGCCTCTCCCAGGGCAGTACACCAAAAAAGTCTCTGCTCCTAAAGTTTGCAGACAGTTTTTTTTCTGGTGAACTAGTGCTAACATGGCACTTCTCCTTGCTGAGTTTTGTCTTTCAGTATTTTTCCACAATCTCTCCCACTGAAATGTTCCTATTATCATTTGGTTTTTTTCCAAGAACCTAAAAGTTATTTCAGCCAGATGAGACAGGAAAACAGAGTACATGATAGCATTGCCATTATAGCTCTTGCTTTTCTATTAAGAAAAACCAATAAAAGCTCTGTTTGTATCCTGGTTTTTGCTTTATTCCTGTCACCTCTTATCATTCTATAGTCACAATTTGCTTCCACTTCAGTGGAGTCTGGATTAAGAAAATGCTTGAGACTCAAACGTTGAAATTTTGGCAGTTGTCCTTCAGAGGAAGAGGATTGGTCCTGTTCAGGGCCAGGAGCTGAATTTGATGATCCTTGTCAGTCCTTTCCAACTCAGCATATTCTGTGATTCTGTGATTTTTTGACTAAGGGCAAAGACAGCCGTGGTTTCCTGCAGTGCAAAATAAAACATTATATCGTAGGGCTGTAATACAGGTTACTGTATGGACGATGTGATATGTTAAAAACCAGTTATTTAAATGGTGACTTCGTTAAATATTTGGTTTCAGTTTGATAGGGTGAGCAACAGCAGGTGAACTTTCTCTGGGTTTCTAGACAAGAGAGGCTCAGGGTAGCAAAGCTGAAGCGTTTGTTTGGTGTAGTCTTATTTTCATAAGGTGCTATGTCCAGGTGTTGAGATACTATGTCCAAACCTAGTGTTTAAATCCCATCTTTGTAAAAGGAATCTGATTTTCAGCTTCCTGAATCTGAGCTTTGGCCCTTCTCAGATTTTGAAATTTATAATAGCCTTTCAGATCAGGAGTTGTCTGCATTTGTTAAATATTCAGTGTAATCAGACAAGGTCTAAGGTCTTTCCTAGGTATTTAAAGCCTTTTACAGATTTTCTTTTCCAAATAATTTTTGCTTTTAGGCATATTAAGTTTTGGGCATATGAATTTCTTAGATTTACTGTGGTTTTTTCCTGTTTCACTTGTTGCCAAATCACAGCTGATCAGTTTAAAAAATGCAAACATGCTGTAAAGTTTAAAGTTATTTATCAAATGTTAGCAGGCAGCTGAAAAGCAGCTTTTATCACATCTGCCTGTGATTTTGCCAAGATACAATGAGAATTTACATTTTACTGGCTGCTAAAAAAAACCCCTCCAAAATCCAAACCAAAACTCAATAACTCCAGAAAAAATAATCCACAAAATAATCCACAAAAGCACTGTAAAAACAGCACTGGTGGCATTCATTTAAACATTAATGTAATGTAATATAATGCAATGTAAACTTCAGATACTGCTCTCACCCTCTTTGGTAACTGTGAAAACATTTGCTAATTGCCTCTACTCCCACGATCCTCCTTCCTTCTGCTGAGACTTTCCATCAGAAGCTGCATAATCATCAGTCTTTGAAGTCAATAGTAGTTTGCTAACAGAGCAATTAGTTGAACCACCATGAGCCAAAGGTGGTAGATGTGTTCCTTTTTTTGTGACATATAAACAGCATTTACATGGACTTGCAAAAGGTTAATAATATACACGTGGATTTTCTAAGTGTTTTTATTTTTTTCTGTTTGAACAAGGTGAATGAATGCCAGCTATTATTTTTTTAAGAGGGGGTTGTCAGGCTGCAGAAGCAGGTGTGTCAGAGCCCAGGATCCTGACCTACAACACATGTCATGTGGCATCAAGAATCCACATCTGAGCAGCTGAAATGACATTCATCTGACTGAATGTAGTCATTTTATACTGGAACCATCTAGCCGGACTTCCATTTTCGTCAGTGGGAAGAAATAGATTAAAGTGCTTTATTTAAAGTACATACATAGGGGTGCATGGCCATTTTGAGATAGTTTTATGACATTAATCCAAGTGGACATAGTAGTTCTATTAGTTGGACCTCAAACCGAAATGATCTTGCCTCAGCATCTGGATATAGGAACAATATTGAGTATTTCTGGCTAATAGCAAAAAACTTGTTTAAAAGATAATTTCTCACAATTTTTTACTGTTACCTGTTGCATTGCAGAATCATAGACACACTTCAACCTTTTGGGAAGCCTTGAATATGATTTTCTTTCTTTTTCAAATCCATAAACTTCAAAGTCATCTCTACAGAAAGTCTTGTAGCTACAGCAGTTATATGACAAGAGTTCTTTTAAGGTTGTTGCATTGATCTGCTGAATGAGCTCATCAAGGCACCTTTACAGGTACTTCCACAGTATGTGCTTCTCTTTTTAATATGTTTAATGAAAAAAAGGGAGATAAATAATAGCATTCAATAAAATAATGTTTGTATTTAGAATTATCCATTTGAAATGAATGACAAGAACAAAACATAACTAAAATGACATAATTATGCCCTGATAATTCAGTCCTGTTTTATTAATTAAAAAATCTTTAAAAGAGAGAGCAATGTAAAATGGTGTTTCCACCTCCATCTGCCTTTCATTTTTTATCTTGTGTGAAGTTTCATATTTTTTTTCAAAGACTGGAGGCAGATGACAGCAAAGTGAAGAATCACCTTTGTTGCAGAGTAGAGGAAAAATGGAGAAAGGAAAAAAATAGCATGCATATTGCTATTGTGTGATATTCAGTGCAAACAGAGCTCTAGAGTGCTGCCCAAAGACAGCACCTCTTTACTGAGATGATTTACTATATGCACACTCTGAGCCACAGATGTGTAGTTTAAGTAACAAATCTGCCTTGTAAATGTGTTCTACTGCATCCACTACAGCTTGGACAATGCAAACTGAATTTGTTTCTGTAGACAGAAATGTTTATTAGAGCGCAGCATGTTAAACAAACAGGCTAGAGACATATTAGGCTGCGTTTTATTGAACACAGAACATTTTCTGTTGTGAATTTTATCTTGAATTTGCAATTTAAAAATCTGGTCAGTGGACATATAATCTTAATAATCATGGGAAGTTTTTTATCATGTTTGGAGAGACACGGTACTACTGTGTAAACTGTGATGTAATTTTAAGGTATTTTTCCTTTTTTTAATAAACAGTATGAAGGTATTCCCTTTCTTCCCCCTCCCCCCTCCTCATTAAGGGTTCTAAATACAATGAGGGTATGAAATAGCAGTACAGATGGGGATATCACTGGAGGTGTAGTATAAATGGACCCTCTGTCTCATGGAGAAGGTGGAGTAGAATGCAAGAGGCCATGGTACTCAGGAAGAGAGAAGTGAGGAACTAGGGAAGAGTCTTGAGAGAGGGATTCAGCCAGGTGCATTTGTTCTAAGACTGAAAATTGCACTGAAGTTCATGTCCAGGAAAATAAATTTTGTCCTGAAATTTTACTTTTTATTGCGTAGTTGGAGGTTTTGTTGTTTTCTCTCAAAGCAGTAGAATTGCTCTTCATATGATTTATCTAAAGAATAAATGTCATACTTTATATGAAATTTACCTCTGCATAATTTCAGGAAATAAAATTTCCTCATATTATTCAAGCCTAGCAAACAGGTTGATTTAACAGAGGAGTTAAATCAAGCTTTAGTCCATAAATTTATACAAGTATGATTTATATTCAGTCAAGTGAGGGAGTATGGCAAGATATTTAAGGCCACCATGACTTGTAGCAATCAGTCTACATAAAACAAAACAGAAATCTCTTGCCTAATCAAAGGTACATGTGCAATCACAGAATAAAGACACCCAAACATGGAAACAACAATCTCTGTGTTAAATTAGGCAGAGAGCTCTGTCTCCTGTGTGTTTTTGGTAATTATAGTAACCCTACACTGACTTTGTCACATCCCCTCTGAGACATTTGCATGGCCGTGTGTGTGTGGTTTTTTATCTGTGCACCAACAATTCTGTGGAGATCTGGAAATTTCTAACTTGTGAACAAAAATTACCGGGGGAAGCAGGAGGAGTAAGAAGGATATGAAAATTCTGGCAAGGACCAATGCAGCAGCTTTCCTTTTGCCTACCTGATGGAGGAAGGGCTGCACTGGGATGCAGCACCCATCCAAACTGCAGCTGCACTCCTGCCCAAGGCTTTGAAAAGGGCAGTGGGGAGGACAAAACTGTCCCTGCCCAGCCAGGCTCTTCAAAATAAAATTTTAAGTTGTTTTCTAAGGAAGTGTATCTTAAGTGAACCAATTTGAATACATACCTGGATTTCTCAAAGATGCTGTTACCTCCACAGGGAGAAACCTGTTTCTCAGATTAATTTCCCATTTTATTAATTCAGAAGGAAGAGGAAGGGAGAAGGAAGATAAAAGGTGTGTCTGCATTAGGATACAGCACACACCAAAAGGAATGAATGTATTGAGTGAAACAGGTGAGGCTCCACTACCAACACTGTTTTGTGGGCAGAGCTGGTTACTTCAAAATCTCTTATCTGGTCTCATAGCAAGAACTTTTTCTAATCAATGTAGTTTTTCTCTAGAATTTGGTTAATGACTAGCATAATATTGTGTCTTGATTATTTCAAGAAGATTTGTTAAAAATCTTCCTCATTTTACATGTTACTGATTTAAAACATCTTGTCTTATATATTTGAATTCATTTTCCTCATGTACAACTCGTAGTGACTTATTTTTATATCTACACTTTTAAGGATCCTTTTAGTTGAGCAGTTATTTGCAGAGTAATCCTAGAGGAATTCCCTCCCACTTCCACTCAGCAACAGGTATGTGCATATATATATATATATTTGGCATTAGAGCAAGTAAAATTTATCTTTTGAAACTCCATCTGCTTGTGTGGGAACAAGCTAGAGCATGTAAACATCTCCGTGAATGCATTTCCTTCAAAATGCAGTTTAGAATTTTTCTTAACAGTCTGAAGTATTGCTTTGATCTATTTTTTCAAATTTACATATGTTTTAGCAGACAAACTTATTGCCCAGTATTTGAAAAACTGAAAAAGTACCTATTTTGCCAGTATGCATCTATGGTTACTTTTACATCAAATAGTGGTTTAGAAAAGGAGTGCACTTACAAAAAAAACCCATTACTTTTATTTTATATTTCTTATCACAGACTGAGCACACATAATAGACTCTTATAGTGTAAAACTAAACCCAAATACTTGTTCCAAAACCTTTGTTAAGGTAAGTAATCATATGGAAAAGATTGTTTCTACTTATATGTTCCCAACCTAATTTAAGAGATGTTCTACTTAAGAATGGCAAAGATTTTCTGAAAAACAAGGATTTGGTGTTTGTAGCAGAGAGGTGTTCAATAGAAACATAAGAGAGAGTATAAATCTCCAAAGACATTGAATATAAGCTTTTCATGATTATATACATTTCATGAGTATATTTATTTCTGTAAGAATTTTTTTAAAGCAAGGTATTGGGAGACAAGTTCATATTGCCTGAAAATCAATGTAATTTACAGAATTTTGTTGAGCCTCATTTCTACACACCCTTTGCAGTACTGAGACCAGGTCTTGCAGAAATCTCCTGGTGCACAGTTACTGACAAACCACCAAGATAAATTATTCAAAACAATATATTCAAAATAAATTATGTAGCCTTCCCAGTTTATTCAGACTCCTCTAAAATTCTAGATAGTTTTTTTAACAAGTTTAGAGCTAATTTTTTTTATGTTGCATATATAGTCTCTAGAATTAATGTGTGAATATGTTAAATGTGTATATATTTATATATATAAACATTGTGATGGGCTAGAAAACTAATGTTGTAGACAAGGTACATCAGATTCTGCAGCCTATGATTATGATTCAAGACAAAGGCTGAAAGAAGAGTAGAAGAAAACCTTTTTCATCTTTCCTAAATTAGTGCCTTTTCTCTGAAAGACCAAGATGGTGAAATAGAAAGTGTTCTATTATGTTTCCAATGTGCATGCTTCCTCTCAAGAAGCAAACTGCTGGAACTCACAAAGAAAACAGACAGGTTAGTTTCTCCATGTTGTCAAACTAATTTCTGCTTTGTTCAATGATTGCATTTAGTGTATAAATTATAGTCTACTTTATTAATATCTGATATTTGCTCCTCGGGTATTATAAATCCACCACAGTATCACCAATAACATTTGCTGCTAGAGGAATATTACTGAATATCTGGCTTTATCTGGGGCCATACAAATACCTCTCACAGCATTTTGCAGATTTCATGGTATTTGTTCACACTAGTGGTAAGTACAGTATTGAATTTGCTAATTTTAAAAATTTTGATAAGGGCAAGTTCTAGCTTCCAAAACCTTTAAATCATACTCTAATGTATGCAAACATGTTTCAGGTTGTATATATTACACTCATATAATTTATATAGTTTTTTCATTCTTTTCTAAGCAAATTTTTGCCAAATCTTTTTAAAAATATGATTGCGCCAAAAAATAACTATCAGGGAAAAAAATATGATATAATTTAATTGAACATTCACTCTGGTGAGTTTATTAAATAAATTTAGGAAGTGGAGAAGAAAACCAAAGTACAACCATAAAAACAAAGAAGAGAAGGAATACAGAGCAAAGATAGATTATCTTTTTTAAACTGGTAAGTACTGACAGAAGGATGGCAATCTTCATGACATCTACAAGTGTTTGAGTTAGTTGTGATAAAAACTGTGAAGAACTTAAAAAGCAGTAGAAGGTGTAGAAGATATAATTTGAAAAATTCACGTAGTGTTTTGGCTTTCTTTTTGAAACTTTTTTTTCAAACAGAATCTTGTCTCATGCCCATCAAAAATCCATTTGTTGATAGATGTATCTTCCAGTACCTCTTTGTTGACATTAATGTAATTATTCTAGGAGTTCATGTGGCATGCTGGAGAACATGTCTTATTTAAGGATTACTAGGAAGGACAGTCATGTCAGCAGATTCAAAATTGTCTTCAAGTAACACAAAGGATGCATTTGTCATCAATGAACTCTAGTTTTGGTTGTTCTCTCTACATTAACTGGCAAAACCAGAACAGTTTATTTGGCTTCTAAATAAATGTACACAAAGTTGTCGTAGAGATAGGAAG
Organism: Acridotheres tristis; assembly: GCA_037013685.1. Taxonomy (NCBI): domain Eukaryota; kingdom Metazoa; phylum Chordata; class Aves; order Passeriformes; family Sturnidae; genus Acridotheres; species Acridotheres tristis. The sequence continues at coordinate 102,674,132 of CM072884.1, forward strand.
ATTATGTGGTAAGAGCTACCATAAAGCTCTAATAACAGTCTTTATGTGCTTAATTTAGGACACGTATAGGCAGTTAATAATTTGTATATGGAAATATTAATGTTTATTAAAATAAAAGAAATTTACACCTGCAATTTTTAAAGTTCTGTTTATAATGGTTGTTGTCCCAAGGACTCAAAGACATTTTTCTGAGGCAAATGACTCTGATTTCCTATTTCTGAATCAGAATGACTCATATTTCGTTACTATTTGAAGAAAAAGGTCCCCTGTCAGTAATGTCTGAGGAACATACTGTCAATACCTTCCCTCCTGTGTATGGGCAGCCTGAAATAAACTACTGGCTCCTGAGTGTCTACACTTGTGACAACCTGTCAACAAATCACAGAATACTCACAGAACTGCATCAGTGGTTCTGCATATGGTTCTCAATTTACCCAGCAAGCCAAGGGCCTGGGTTGTATGCTGGCTCAGGAGTCCAGCTCACCACGAGATGAAGGCTGACAGTCACACAGGAAGGTGAGCAAGGACAGACACTCCCAGGGATGCCCACTGGACTGCCATACCAGGCAAGGGGGTTTTCATCCATGCAGCAGCCTCAATAAAGAAGGAATACAGCAACTGGATCTAAGCCATTTCTCTTTCACTGTGAGAAGGGTCTGAGGATCTTTGCTGTGGGTCATATGTCTGAATTATGTGTCATAATTCCCCTGATCAATAACTAGTGATGCAGACTACAGACTTTAGCTAAGAAAGGAGGCACTATGCTGATATAATTCTATGTATTTGTATTTGCATGTATTTCTTGCAAGCTCAGGATCATGGGCAGAATTTTGAGACTTCTGTGAATTCTAAAACTAACCTGCTGCCAGCACTTTCTGTTACAGCACAACAGAATATAATTTTGTGATTCACAGGAGGGAATCCTGACTCTCTGACCCTTATTGAAAAGATTGAAAAAGACTGAATGGTCTTTAGTGGACAAATGTCATTGCCACGTAGTGTTTCATCTCCTTTCACAGGTGAGAAGTACTGTAAGAATTCATTTTTTAAAGTGTAATGCATTTTGGAGAGTGACATGCAGACTACCTGACAGCATGGGCTTGAAAGGATTCATTGATTCCTTTTAGTTCTGTTTTAACTAGATGTAACTTTAATATCTCAATGTTGTCTGAATATTTTTCAGATTTCAAGCATTGACAGAAGGAGTTCAAAAGGGCCCTGAAATGAGACACTGAATCCAGCACACCAATCTTGGTTGCTAATCCCAAGCTTCCAAAGCCAGTCAAGGTTCAGATTTACCTTAGAGACCTCTAGTTCAAATTTCAGGAAAACTGATACCTGCATATGCTCACAGGAGAATAGTTCCTCAGGATGCTTTCCATGAGGAATATTGCAGCAAATGCAACGTAGATAATTTTCTCCTTCATCATTTTTCTTTCAGAATGGCTCATATAGAAAATTGTGAGATAAAATGTGTATATTAGTCTTAAACTGAATTCTGCAGTCCTAGCTTTGAGATTAAAATACCTTTTTCATTTGACGGTTATGAATGTCAGGGCCACAAAATTCAAACACATTTTATGCAATGCAATTGATAAAGAACTACGATTAATAGTCCATATCTTGGTGGGGAAGTACCCCCAAACTGACTGTGAGAGGTTAACATGCTCTGTCTCTGGTGGTAAAGGAACCACATGGCGCTTCTCTTACCTAAACAATGAAATTTTCATCTCTGCTGTGAAGAGGTCAAAGAAAATGGCAAGAAATCCAACATGCAGTGGATAATAATCAGAATTAGTAGAGGAGTTGGAAAAAAAAATTATAGGTTACTTGCCACTGTTAATTGTAGGTTTTGAACCTTTTGATATAATTCCAGACATCTTTGTAAGAAGAACCACTAATTAACCTCCATCAGAACCAAACCATGAACATGTGTATTACACACTGTTTGTTGATAGTTGGCCAGGCTGTGCTAAGAAAAGAACACGTTCCAGTAGAATGTCACAGAAAAGAAACAAGGGGTGGATACACAAAGCCTGGCATTCTTATATGAGATGGCCTGAACTGTTGCCTTCTTTTGCAAAACCATGAATACACTTTTGATATTTGGGTTGTAGTCCAATTACTGTATTGATCAGTGCACATTTTCTGGATCGATAGATAGTCATCATTATGTTTAAAATTGTTTATTTCGGCCTTTACACTCCTCTAGCCAAAGAATTTTACGTTTTTTTCAGCTCTCAGACAAGAAGCAGTGTGGGAGCTCTGGGCTGAAAGCAGCTGCTCCCAAGCTGATGGGTGAAGAGCCTTTGCAGCCATTGTCAGATGCTGTGAAACTGCATCCAGCTCTTCTCATGTTTTGCCATTGCCAGTAGGAAGGGATGACCTTTACAAGGCAGCAGATTTCACTGCAGTGATAGGAAAACAAGGCACGCATGCATGAAGTAGCCCCTGACTGCAGTGAAAGTAGGGTACAAGCTTTCCCATTTTGTGGACTCTCATTCATTGAACTGTAGAGAATCACACATTCTTTTGACTATGTGGTTTTATTTGATATTTCTGAGCAATCAAAAAAATACTAAAACATGTGCAGACCTAGATTTATGAAAGCCTTACACACACTCATGAAAACTTAAAAGTTAGATTACATTATTATTTAATTGCCTTGTACCTACTTATTAAATCTTAAGACTTCATATTATTATTATTATTTTAAAATGTATTAATAGTATGTTAAGGTTAAATATTATTAGGTAAAGCCTTAACTAGTATGAACAAAATATTTTATATTAAAATTAATTTATAGTAAAACTCAGTTATTTAACTTCATTTTAGTTTACATATGTTCAGAAATTCTTATCTTTCTTGTGGTGTGCGTAGGAAAGGACTGAAAATAGAATAATTTATCTGCTTCTAACAACAAAGCTTACAAAGACATTTTGGTTTCATACTCATGTTTTAATGCCTCATTGTCCACTGTTTATTACAGGAACTTCGAGATTTCTGAGAACTTCTTTGTTTGTGACCTTTTTATTCTGTGTCTATTTAAATGCAGATAAACTCTCCAGGATGTTTTACAGTTTCCTGTAGGTACAAAAGACAGACCAGTGCTCCCAGTATTCACTATGACTCAGACATAGACAATTAAAATAGCCAAATAAATATGACTGGAAAAAATAAAATCATAGAGACAGATCGTCAGCTGGAGTATCAGGGTACAATAGGGTGGCTCTAGCTAAACCAAGTAAAATTCTGGGGCTATTTTCATTTTAGGGTTAATTCTGAGCTCATTTACTTTAGATATGTGCTTACTTGAATTAATTTTATAGGCCTAAAAATTATGTACTAAGAGAATCCCATTAAAGGTGTATCAAGGCAAGCATCAGCAATAGTATAAGGAAGAAAATAAATTCCTGTCTAGACAGACAGCAACATGCACCCCGTTTTTCTTCTGTATCTGCAAATTAATCCCTGAACCATTTGAAGTTATCTGACCTGGCTCCTTTGAGTTACTGACTTAGTGCCAGGGAAGGCTCTGGCTGTGGGCTGTGGTTTGTTGCAAAAGTGTGTACAATTTCATAGCAGGCACCTCCTCAGGAAATAAGGCCTGTCTTTAATTTTGTATTTAACCTCAAACACACACACAACCGTAGACTGCTGTGGCAGTACTTTCACTTTTTTTATCCCAAAATGTTCTTAGCCTCACAGCCTCATGCTGGAGGATTCAGGAAGTATTATCTCATCTGTAAAGTTGGGATGTGTAGGAAATGATTGCCACTGAAATGTGAATTTTTCTTTTCCGGCCATTGCTTCAGAGTTTTTAGTTGATAACCTTATGCTAGGGAACACATAAATCTTAATAGATAACTCTAGTATTAAATAGTGATATGGGTGGCCAGCAAGCATTTGCTGATAATGCACATACTGGAAGCTAAACAGCCAGTCAGTGAGTGCAACATCTGTGCCTGATAAAAGCCATTCTCACACTGCAATGCAACAGTCCTGATGAAATCATATTGTTACTGTGGAAAAAATATTCAGAGGAACATCTTCTGCAATGGAGAGTATGAACAGATGAGGATGAGCTGGGGCAACCCACACCAGTTATTTTATTGGCCAGTGACTTGGAATTACCCTTTCCCTTTCCCTTTCCCTTTCCCTTTCCCTTTCCCTTTCCCTTTCCCTTTCCCTTTCCCTTTCCCTTTCCCTTTCCCTTTCCCTTTCCCTTTCCCTTTACCTTTCCCTTTCCCTTTCCCTTTCCCTTGGCTTGTTACACAACAGTGCTTTTTACTGAATAAACTCATGATCCAGGAATAACTCCTTGTCCTTTTTTAATATGTGCTTTTGAAGACTCATTTTATCTAAAGACTTGAATACAATAAACTGAAAAAAATACCCCATAAAAAAAAGGAAATAAGTAAATATGCTTCTTCCAATACTAGTAAGAAACATTGCTGTGACAAAATAGAGCAATTTAGGCGCATACCAATATCAAATATCAGGATTCTCTATTCTTTTTTTTTTACACAGATAGTCAATATCAAGTGAGATGGCACAGCTGTATTTTCTTATAGATTTTTTCATAGATTGAACAATTAATTGCCATTTAACAGGACATGTATAATTTGTAAATATCACTGAATATTATAGATCATAAATGATATAATTTTTTACATCCTTGTGCGCTAATTACAAGACCTTTCATGATTTTTTTTTGCTGTTGTTATTGTCCTAAAATTGATCCTACTGGTTTTACTTTTCTGTCCCCTATCCTACACTAAAAGAAAAACTGCTCCTTGATGCCAGGCAGCTGCCATTTTACTGAAAAAATGTCTGTGGTCCCTCTTAACATATCATCTCCCCAAAAGAGGTTAAAATGCATGAAAAATGAATCCATTTAGGAATGGAAGTTGATTTTATGACTGTAATGCTACAGAGGAAAAAAAATAAGGAGAGGACTATTTATGATCTACCATAAATCCCCCTTTCCTCTCCCTGTGTGCTGCACAGGGTAGGAGGAGATGGAATGTAGAGGAGTTGAGAGTGAAAGAGTAAAAGTAAGTCTGGTAAGGAGGGATGGAGAAGGGCACTGTTTTAAGGTTTGTGTCTGTTTCTTACTACTCAAATATATTTTAGCTTACAAAAAACAAATTATTTTCCCCAAGCTGAGTATTTTTTGCCCCTGATGGCAACAGGTAAGTGACCTCTCTGTTTTTATGATGACCAAAGCTTTCTCGTCACATTTTCTCACCCTGTCCTGTTGAGGAGGGTAAGAGAACACCTGCATGGCATTTTGACCCTTAAACAATACTACCCCAAAACAGTTGTTTATGTGGTGGAGAAGATCACACATTAGAAAGACAGACAGAAGAGAAATAACAACATTTTAACCTCTGCAAAATATTGTATAGCAGTATTCTGAATGGTTGTTAGAAGGACAACTTATGTAGACCACAATGAAGATGCTTGTGTACTGAAAAGGAAAATTATATGAGCTTGCAAAAATTTAGAATTATATAGACAGAAAAGGCTGTATTGGTGTATTAAATGAGGAGAGAATCAACGTGACAAGTTAGAATGATAAAAGTCAAATAAGACTCCAGATTTGATGATGCTGTCCACAGAGCTGAGGGTTTCAGAACAAAAGGTAAAACTGTGTTTTTAGTCTCACTGAATTTTATCTGATGACTAATTATCCACGATGGGTTTCAGAGGAATAAGGAGAGGTTTTGGAAAGGAGAGGTAGTGATATAAATTTGTCTTGTACAAACAAACTCTGAGGATGAAAATATACTTGTGCAAAAGGTCACTCTTGCAAAACTTTTCAGGATCATATTCTAAATGCATTATATCATCTTTGAGTTGAAGAAATAAGTTATAATTCAAAAGACTAACTCCTTATTTTTTTCTCTTAGCATCTCAATATTGATATTATCAAAATTTGCTTTCAAAGTTATAGGCTTGTGTTATTAGGTCAGATATGAGACTTTACATTATATTTGTTTCTGTCACTTTAATTTCTGATTAACTTTAATAAAGAATTAGATCCATCTTTCCAGGAGAGTCACTATCTTTATTATTGCTATCTACATTACAAATTAATTAATTAGCATTCTCATCACAAAACTCAAGTTCATTATCTGATAAGAATAAAATTTCTTCAGATACATCCTGAGCTATTTGATTTGTCTTATTTATATTCTCAGTAGGCAACTTTCTTTCACTTGATAGAGATGGGTATAAGTAATCATGATTTTGCTCATTACTTTCTCGGATTGAGATTTTATTTCTGTCCTTTGTTACATGGAATTCTTATTTGTTTTCTTCTCCCTTTGTTTAATTGGTTTGTGACTCCTGGGATATATTATACTTTCGATCCTTGAGTATGAAAAATAAGTTCTAATTTTTTTAACATTGTTTATATTCAGCAATATATTAAATTGAGAAGCTTATCTGAGTAATAATTAAACAAATAATTAACTAATTTAAATATCTATTTGCTGGGATGTGTTTAGTACTGAAGTGACAACGGCCATACTACCAAATATGTACAGACAGCTTAATTGGAGGGGAACAGTTTTTTAATTTAGTCTTAGCTTTTCCTCTAATGAAAGGTATACTTTTTCCTCTGTTAATCTAAAAATTTTTATCCCATCTCTACTCAGTTTAGAACCACTCTATTCAAATACATGCTGCAGCTTTTGCCAGACCTTCACTAATATCCAAATATATGCCTCCAAAAGGATAACAGATTATATTTAGAGTATGGAGACTTTAGGTCATTAAAGTTCTCAATAAACATCTCTATTTTCTGAATCACTCTACACCATTTTCTTCAGAGCTAGTAAAAAAATTTCGGACTATTGAAGTCAGATGTAAGAGTGCCCTAAAGGAACCCTTAGCCACCACACAGCCAGGCCTATAAATTGTTAAAAAGCATCAAGGTTTTAATGGAGTAATCTCAACACATTTATTCTCCACCTTATTTCCCTGTTTTACTTACAGACATTCTTTATTCAGTTATTCCTATGACAGTGTTCAGTGCAATGTGAGACACCTGAAATTACATGAAAGAACCTCCAGGTTCCTGACACAGGAAGCAGACATGCTACAGGAGGCCTGGGATGATTTCCAAAGGCAGCTGGAGGCTGGATAGATCTCCTAAAACATCCAGTGGTGCCATATTGCTTATTTTAAGGGAAGTGAGTTGAACCCAGGGTATGATACAGCTTTGTCTTCCAAGATCCAGAAGCAAAAAGTGGAAACTGTAAAGACTTTCCTAGGCATACTCCAGATAAAAATATGTTAAGTTTATGGACTAGAGTAGAAGTGACACAAATAAAAATCAAATGTCTATAGTGTGGACATCAGATCCTTGGCACTGGTTCTCGAGTTCTGCAAATCCATCCTTTCCATTTTGCATGGCTTTCTTTCCTTTTGGTGTAGCCATGGCATCTCAGCTATTGTTATAGTATGTAGAGAGCCTGTGAAGAAAAATCATCTAGACCCTAGTTCAACTGTCTTAGATGAAAAAAAAAGTTAGTTATTGGTTGACAGTATCATTCTATCTTTTTTTCACTGACAGTGTCCTGGTTTTGTATTGCTATCCTTATAGGGTATGTGAAAGCACCACAAAGGATTGTATCCAGATGGAGCCAGATTTTCTCAGTGGTGTTCAGCAACAGGACAAGAGGCAATAGGCATAAAGTGGAACACAGGAAGTTCCACCTGAACATGAGGAAGAACTTCTTCACTGTGCCACAGACTATGGAGTCACCCTCAATGGAGGTATCCAAGAACCATCTGGACACAACACCATGCCATGTGTGCTGGGATGGCCCTGCTTGAGCAGAGAGGTTGGAGCAGATGACCCCACTGTGGTCCCTTCCCACTTGACCAACTCTGTGATTCTGTGCATAACAAATTATTAAAGGCCTTTCTGGAAGTTTCCTTGTAAATTATCTTGTACTGACAAGATATAGCCAGTTTGATTTAATGGCAAGCATACAGCTTGCAGCAGTATAGCTAAATCCTTTTAAAATTGATTGCTAAAGAAGAAAAAATTAAAGTTTTGGCAGTTTTTGTACTGCATACCTTGTTTATTGTTTTCTTTGCCTGTTAAATTTGAGCCATAAATAACCTTTTCCCTTTGAGGTGAATTCAATGCATGAAGAATTTAATGATTTATTAGTTAACCTCTGCTTAGAAGGATTCACTGTGACCAGGAATGCAGTCACATAGAAAGAGTATTCCTGAATAATGTACTTCCATTTGTAACAGTAAGAAGTGAAATGCTGCCAAACTGAAATAGGTGCCCTTAGCAGTGATGAAATTCTGAAACACAGGTTTTTAGGAAAAATGGGTGCAGTGGGCAGAATTGATGAGTTTAAACCTAGAACAATAGCTAATGAAATGATGAAAGAGCAAAAGGAAAAAGACCATTGAGTAATTCAGTCAATAGAATATTTAAGAGAGAAATGACCATTTACCTATAGAGATGAAATTTTCAGTCCAGCAGCTTCATTGCATTTTCAAGTCAACATTTATGTTTCATAGTCACACCTGGGATTCCAAAGAGCCTTGTTGCCCAGTAGTCATGCTGTTGACAGCTCTCACAGTGTGCTGGCCAGCCAATTCCTCCTCCCCCCAGACAGAGGGATTCCTCCCACACCAACATCTGCAAAAAGGCTCACATATCAGAAACAAGGCAATGAGAAGGACAGAGAGACTTTCAAGGCTTCCTGGGCTCTGCACATGACCAGAATGCATATCCAGGTGATACCAACTGGGAAGTTCTCAAAAGTCCCAGAGTACAAACATAACTAAGGGTTTGGAGTATTACTGTAACCCCCAAAGGGTAGCTTTTGCAGTGATTATCTCTCTTTGTACAGATAAGGTAATTTGTTCAGTTCAAGTGCAATCCATTTCAGATAGGTCAGAACAGCTCACTTTACCCAAGAGCAGAGGCTCAGCTTTCCAGATCAGCCGGGTATTTCTTTCAAACAGAAATGGAAATCTAGGGTGAGAGGATTTCCTGTCAAGCTGCTAGAAAATCTGACTAATAATTACTGTATCTGGACTACACCTGAATAGTCTTAGAGTATCTTTAAGGAAGACTCCAGGATCCTGATCTTCAGCTTTCTTCATCTTTTGATGCTCAATGCAACATAGCTCTGACCACAATTTTCCTGTATTCCCTTCAAGAGCTTCTTGACATTCATCAAGTCATTTAATATTGTCATCTGAAGTGGTTCTCAGGCTGTGTTTGGTATAAGTGTTTTATTTACATAATGGACTGAATTTATAGAGCAGAAAGAATTGCACTCCAAGTGAAAAAGGAGGGGGGAAATTAAAAGCAACCCCCAAGTTTGCCTCTTCAGTATTGAGAGGATGCATCATTTCTATAGGCATGCAACAATTTGAGTAGGTCAGTAACTGAAAATAGATCACAGGCAGGGGAAATATTTCTCTTTACTTGTACTATAACAGCTTCAAAAGAGCTAAACAGCTGCTGTAAGCATAGTGCTTACTTATTTAAATCTCCATTAAGCAGCCGTATTGTTTTTCTTCGGCAACACCTGGATGATGGTGAAAAGAGTTCTCTTGGTAATTATGACTATATTGCAGCATTCTCTATATCATAAATTAAATTTGGAGATTGATATATTAATGATGGGGTTTGTATAACAAAAAAATGGAAGCTCTTACAGACTCATTCAGACGTGCTTTTTTTCTGTAAAGGTTTTCCTGTCCCACATTAAACAGACAAAAAGCAATATCTTTGCTGACAAGGAATTGAACTAAATCTGCTAGTTCTTTCCCTTGTCACACTGTATTGTTGGTTTGAGCAATAATCTACTGACCTCAATTATGCCTGAGTGATGACCTTCTCATTACTGCCACGTTTACAGCCACGAGATGGACAGAAATCTTAGCTGTGGATCACTAAATACATATTCAGCAAATCACACATGTTTCAGCACACATCCCATGTCTTTTACTGACACTACTGTTAAAGTAGATAATAACACAGCACCTAAAGTGCTCTTGCTTTGAGGGCCTAGGAGACAGTTTTAATAGGCAGCAATTTATTGGACTTATTCTTCAATATACTCTCTTTAAGTCTTCTTTAAAAATACCACTTTCTGTGATGCATAAGCATCTTTGTCTGCTCATCCCTCCTAATAATCACTGCTGAATTTCAGATATGGCCTTACTTTTTTTTCGAATTTTTCTAAGCCTCTTTCTAATCCATTCTCTCATCTCAATTAAAAGTAAAATCTGCAGTCTATTTAAACCATAATAGGTTAGGAATTCAGCATGATTAATTATTAACAAGACCTGGTGATAGAAAATTAACTTGCTGGGTTTATTTGTCATTTGCACAGATTCTTCCTTCTCTCTTGGCTATATAACAGATGGGACACTCATAATGAAAATGTTCTATAAACAGCTCCTAAAATGCAAGGTATTCTTGTTTAAAAAACCCAGACAGTTAAGATATGAACATAATATGAAGCAGAACAATTTCAAACTTCAGTGTAGCAGATAATTTCCTAGTGGAAAATGTATGTGAGCAGCTTACCCATAGCCTCATCCTTTCAGTATTTATTTTAAATAGTTCATCTTGGCAAGGCAGGGCTTAAAGACTAAAAGCAAAGCAGAGCAAATGAAATATAATAAGTAATATAAGATAACCACAGCACAGGAACACATTTAATGGAAGAATTAATTTAAAACTAGAAAGCTTATGGAAACTCCCAGTGTGAATTCAGGGAAAGAACATCTCCATGGACTTTCACAAAAGTTTAAAAGGGTAGCAGTTATGCAGCTCTTCTAACTATGTCTTTCTGACATGAACTGCAACCTGCCTTGAGAACATCATTCATAAGATAGCAAAAAGATGTTTCTTAAGACTTCTGTTCTTCCAACAAATTTTGACCAAGTAGTAGATTCAAAATTTCAGAAGAAATGCACAAGGTGGCAAAACAAATTCCTTATCAGAACATTTTTGGAACATGTTAATCAATTCTACATGACCAAGCAGTGAGAGCACTGACTACCCTTTTATTGTCTTTGCTGGAAAATCTGATTCAGGTCAGTAATTTGAAAATGAAACAGAACAAACCAAACAAAAATACAAACAAACAAACAAACAACAACAACAAACAACAAAAACCAAATAGATATGGTTTGAAAATATTCTAACTTTCAGGCAAAAATTAGACATATAATTTTAGCCAAACCCAGAAAGGACTTGTAGGTTGTGAAAGAACTTGTAGTTTATTGTAAACATGTGTTTTAGGACAATTGGAAATCAGTGGTACTGTATACGAAATTCGTATTGACAATAAAACATTACCTATTGCTGAAAAAGTTAGCAGAAACGTGAGCCTGTATGAGGCCATATCACATTCTAGTTCTCTAATCTATTGTGGAAGAGATCACTGTGCAACCTTAAGTCCTGGCTTAATAATAGTGCTTACAACAGATCCATACAATACTCTGTAATAAAAATTCTCTGTAAGGAATCAGTCAGGAGAAAGGCTGATGTTACAGCAGCCTGGCTACGTGCAGCTAATGGTTCAGAGCAAACCTTCTGGGAAGCTTGTTCTAGCATCAAAGTCTTAATAGAGCATGACCTTGAGTGGAGAGGCAGGCAATTTGTGAGAAACTTTGGGTGTGAATGCTTGCTCAGCAACGCTTTGAAAAGATCCACACATGCAGGTCACACAATGTTTGAAATCTGCAGAGGAATAGGGAGCCTATATTCAAGCAGACATCCTTATGTTTCAACCTAAATAATAGAAATAATGTATAATGTGCTGTTATTTTTACAAGTTAGGATTTTTCAGGTTGTTCTTGTTTAAAACCTACAATTCATATAAATCCTACCGTTTCACAAGGAAACCTTGATTTTGTGCTCGTGTTTGTATTGTCTTCTATAATGGATAAATAAAAATCTCCAGAGGAATGCCTGCTGGATTTTTGTAAGATACCCAGGAGAAAGGAAGAGTCAGCAATTTGCTATATATCTTTTGAAAATGCAATAAGGCTTGATCAAACATTGAGAAGAGATTTTAAACACTGGAGAAAGATCTTCTTGTTTTGTCATAACATGTTAGTTTTAGGTACTCTAAGATACAATTGCAGAGCCTAGAGATACTAATGGATTTTTTTTTTTAAGATGTCCTTGCAGATCTTAATATTTGCAGTGTCCCTATTGCCCAGAGAAAAAACAAACCCCCAAGTATTGGAGTTCAAAATGATAGTGAAAATGTTATTGGACCATCTTGTCTTCACAGGCTTGAAAGATACCTGTTGGCTACATCATACATCACATAAATAGCCATGGTATTACTTGTGCAAATGAAGACTAGAAATACTGCTGAATGATGCAGTTTACAAAGCTTAGTTTTCTTTGTAAATCTTAAATAGCAACACTTCCTGCCTGCTGTTCTTGAAATATTGACCATCAGGCACTGATCCTAATTTTCTATCTAATCAGGGTAGAGAAGCCATGCCTGTAGCAAGTCATCTGTCACAGAGTTCCATTAGCAGATTTCAAATATTGACTAGCAAAGAAGTATTCACTTTCCTGAGATTAACAATCTATTGGATAATATACAATGTGTCTACAATAGCCATTAATGGAAAATTGATGAAGATAAATCTAATTGGTAACAAAGTTACTGGTTTGCAAACACTTCATAAATAAAAGACAAGCCTAACCAATGAACAGTTCCTAATGAGTATTTCAAACTTTACTGATGCCAAGAACTAAAGTAATACCCACTATGAAGTAATAATATTGTTTAGCTGTATGGTTTAAAGTTGTAACAGTTTCCTTGTGATCTTCTTTCAATAAACACTCCTTACTGAATCAGCATGCTCTACAAATTTATAAGGCATACTGTCTGATTTTCTGAAATCAAAACTGGGAAGTGCAGGTATCAGCTCTTTTCTGTTTGCAATCCATATAAATCTAAGAAACATAGGTGCACAATTTCTGTATATATCAAAATATTTGCATTTGTATTATTTGTCAATATGAACTTTACTGATGGGTAAGGGAGAGCACCCAATTATTATTAAAAAAGTGTTTTAAAAAATATTAATAATGGGAGTTATTTTAACACTGTAATAGAATAAATGTTTGTGCTTCTGAAACCAGAAATCTAACATTCATTTCATTGTTCCTCCTTGTAACTTAATTGTTAATACATAACAAAACTTAATAATTCATCTTTTGCACGTATTTATGTGACTATCACTTCTTTAGTAGTTAAGTAGATAGATATCTACTCAATTCACGTTTCTTCTATTATAAATCTCTGGAGATTAGTTGTTGAGCTGTCTTTAGTAGTCTCCTCTTGAACAGGCCCAGCTTCTCCAGCCTTTCCTCTCAGGAGATGTGCTCCTGTTCCTTCATCATCTTGGTCAGTCTCTGCTGGACTTGTTTCAGAAGCTCGAAGTCTCTTGTCCTGAGGAGCCCAGAACTGGGCACAGCACTGCAGACACAGCTCAGTGGGGCTGAGTGGAGGGGCAGGATCCCTTCCCTGCCATGCTGGGAATGCTCTCCCTGATGCCCCCACACTCCCTGATGCCCGCCATCATTTCCTGCAAGGACAGAAGAGAGCACAACCTGTGCTGGAGATCCCCTGCCCTGTCTCCAGGGCCCTGGGGTCAGTTATTGCTCATCTCATGTAAAAATATAGGGAGACCTTCAATACTAAATCTGGAGACATTAGGATTGTCTGTCATTGGTATCCTGACACCTGTGTACATGCAAAGACCAAAAATGTGATCGTCATCATTATCATGGCCTAATTAGTTATTATGGGAGATGGTGTATGTCCACTGACAGGACTGCAAAGGGGAAGACTTGGGCAACCTAAATGTCTTCTCATGGTTGCTGTTTTGCATTTCCACACTTTGCATATATAAATATGAAGATATTTATATGAATTTGAATATGAATAATATAAATATAATGTAAATCCTTCATTCTACTAGGTGTTTATATAGTGATCGCACACTGGGCCTTATTGCATCAGAATTTCATATACATTGTACCTCACTTTTATTAACAGGAGTTTAGTAATTGTTGCACTTTGGTATGACACAGATCACAATATTTGTCTTTCATCATTTCCTCAGTTTTAATCTAGCTTTACATTGTTCAGTTCTCCTCACTGCATTGATGGTTTATGAAAATGTGTTGCAGGATTCATCAAAAATAAGGTATGACTGTCTGTTTTCACCTTGTTGATTATAATTGAACATCTCTATAATCTTTTTAGTATAACCTCCTAAGTATTTTAATAACAATTTTTCTACTATAACTTCAAGTTATGGAAATTGTTTTAAACTCTTTGCTACTGACTATAAAATGTGAAAATTAACCCTTGGACATGGTTTTGCGCATCACCTTTTGTAAGAATATTGCAAACATCAGTGTTTTGACAGAGAATGAAACCTTTTTTGAAGTTTTGCCTCTGTGTGTATGTGAGTGAGGGAAGAGAGAGAAACTCATCTAGGGATATATCAGTAACAAAATATTTTATGCTTCAATCCAATCTTATATATATGCATTCATTTTCAAACTGAATTATCCCACTTGCTATTTTTCCTGTCTACATAATTTTCCCCTCAACTGACACCTTAGTTTCCCAAGATGGAAAATATACCTACATATATGCATCTGATTGCAGAATCACAAAGAAACTCTGAAATTTCACTCACTCTTTATTGAATAATCACATTAGCATAGATTCCACTCTTTCTTTGTCACACTTTTAATACACATCATATTTCTGTTACTGAAGTATTGCAGGGCACAGTGACATTGCAGCCATCTACCCTGTTGCTGGAGGTACCCTGAAATAATGACATGAAGAAAAAAAAAATAGATTAGTACTGCAATATTGCCCTGTCAGTCTCGGGAAGTGTTTTTGCACTTCCTCCTCCATCTTCTCCAGGTGTCTAAAACTGTTTTGTCAAGGTAAGTCTCTACCTTACAAAACAGCTCATTGCTACGGAGATGCAATGTGAAGTTTCCTTTGAGACTGAATCCATTTTCTCCAATTACTGCAGCTGATAAGTGTTAACCTACATAATTGAAGGAATAAAGGCATACAAAAAATCCACTCCAAACCCCACCATTGTTGTCTAGGGATCATAGATTTTGCTCTAACAGATGGCAAAAATGAAGTAGGAAAATTTAAACTTACTTTGTTTACATTTTACTGTTAACCTTCTGAAGATGTATCAGCAAACATTATAAAGAAATAAGAATCAACTATGAGTTTTGTGCTCTACAAATATTTTATTTTTATATTCAAATATTTATGAACCTTTATTTCCCTGGCAACTATTTAAAGATGTCCTGACTAAACCAAGTTTCATTTTAAATGTTAATTATTATATTGAGCATATTGTGGCTAGCAAAACATATCCAATAACAAGCCAGTAAACTAGAAGATCTTCCAGAAGGTACTTTCAGATGGATTTAAAAAAAAAAAAAAAGAATAAAGTCTCCTTTCCCAGATTTTCTTAAACACCTTTCTGGAGTCTAAATTGTATATGCCAACAGTAAATAATAATTTCTTTCATCTGGCCTGTACTATTGATGCAAGCAATATCTTAATAGCTTTCTCACTTTTGTTTACAGTTGAAGCCACTACAAAGCATTTCCATCTCTTCTATTTTACAGGACCTTTAACTGTCCTTTATATGACTATAATTTTCTGTAATAACTATGGAACTGTCAATCTTAAAGGAGATCTCACCTAAAAGTGGGTTCTTTCTTAAGTGCTTTGCAGAAATAGAAACACAACCATCATGTCCCTACTTACTTAAGGCTTAATTACTTTTTTCAGGGTCTTTGATTGAAAACATACCTCTCTTGTTGCACTTGATTAATTTTATCAAATACAGTTTGGAATTCAAGCTTTAGCTGCCTCAAGTAAAAAGAAATCCCAGAGAAAATGTTACAGAACCTGCAAGTATCATGGAGCTGCCTTCTGATTAGTTTCCTCATAAATAATATCCATTGCTGCCAGATAGACTATAAAGAAGTCCTGTTTTCCTCCAGCTGATGTTCAGAAAAAAATTCAGTTCCAATGAATCTTTAATTTCTCCTGCATCTCCTTATCCTGTTTTTACTATATGATATTTTCAATGATCTTTCCACACTAAGTACTTACAAAGGACTCATGCCATATCCTTTGTCAATCTGATGAGCTCTCCACTGAAGCATGAAGCTCAGTGCACTGTCCAGACTCTGATGGGGAAGGTCTTCCACTGTTGGAAACATCCACACCAGCACCACTCCCTCCCCAGAGCAGTGCTGCCATCTCTTACATCCTCCTTCCCCATCACCATTCACTCATTTACCCCAAATTTGGCAGATATGAGACCATATCATTGAAAATCATGATTCAATATCAAATAGTTTGATGCAGTTGTATTAATTCTCTCTTTAATTATCCATTCTCAGCTTTCAGGTGAACTTAAACACATCACATAAAATAAAAACATAATGCAGGATGTGTTTTCTTGGCTGTAGCAGTACTGGAGAAGGGGATAAAGTCTGTTCAGCATGTATGTAGGCATCCATCTATGTATCAGAAGTACACAGCCATTCAGCCAATGTCATCTCTAGCTTCAAGAGAAACAACAGGGAAAATAATGTGGAATCATTCCTTTCTAGCTGGGAAGAGAAGGATTCATGGACAGATGCAAAATTCTCTACTAAGGTCATATTGTGAAAATCATCTGGTATTAATACACTGTAAGAGTAATGTGTTATTTCCCAGAGCTTTCTGTCTGAGTTATGAACAAATGTTTGGTGAAGATCTTACAGTATTTTCTTTCCCAAAACACAAACCAACAAACAAAACTTTAACAAGATAAGAATAGAAAGAAGCCAGAATTTAGTCACAGGGGTTTTTTTCCAAGAATATATTAAACTTTTTATTGAAGCTCTCTAAAATTAATTATATAAATCCTTTATGGCACATATTACATTTATTTCATTATGATATAACTACTGATACACTTGCAAGCAAATCTTCCAGTCTTTTACTATGAAGACCAATGGAACAGATTTATTACCTACATATCACAATTATTATTCATTTTTTTTCATCTTCCTTTAGTTTCAAAAGAATTCCTTCTTCCCTGAAGGAATTTGCTTTGATTTGACATGCTATGATTTATTCTGTGTCTTGGAAGCCAAAGAATCTTCTTATGGTGATCACATAGAAACAGTTCTTTGTTTTTTCTTAACATATTGAATAGTTGCATACCGGAGATGCAGAAGTACATTTTTCTTCTTCTTCTTTTTTTTTTTTTTTTTAATTAAGAAATGCTTTTTTAATAAATTTCTTCTACACAAATGTATAGGTGCAATACACATAAATTTCAAATGTAAACCAGTCGCCAGGAAATCAGTGTTATGGTATTAATCAGCTTCTGCATTCATTCATTAGTTGAGTGCATTTGGGCATAACTAACAATGTAGTTTTATTTGTAACCAGGAAGACCTGGTCGGTGTCTGGTACACCACGACTCCCCAAGGTTTAATAACCTACACATTGCCTACATCTTGATGACTTATCTTTTCTTCTTGTTCCTACATGGCTATAAATAGCTTTTCATTAAACATCAAACCTACTGTGTCAACATCTATGAAGAGCAGAAAACACAGATTTCCCTCCGGAAAAGTTGCTTCCAGGTCAATTTCCAAAGTTTGTTTAGATTTTTAGAACAAAGCAAAGAAGAAAATAATTCAACCACCTTAGTGGGTAATATATAAGTATATAATCATAGTTACTGAGGAAGTGTTTAATTAGTTTTCCTTTTTTCTCCTCCTTCTAAAATTTTCAAATTATATTTGTGAAATGAAAATTAAAATCAGTTGTAAAAAAAAAAAAAAGGCTTCCTGCGATGTGATTTGATGAAAAAAGAGAGAAAACAAATATCTTTAAGAAGAGAAAAAGATGTCTTGAACAGATTGGAAAATATTAAAAAAAAGTCTGAAATAAGAATGATATGTTTGGGGTTGGAATTTCATAATGTTTCAGAATCAAATTTCCAAGTTTTCAAAATTTTCCATCTTTGCATTATGAAGACAATGGTGAACAAAACCAAAAATAATACATAATTTTGTTTAATTTGTCTCAATAATTTGAAATTAAGAGTAAAATTGCTCTTGATTCTCAAACTATAAAGAATTTAATCTCTACTTTGTGACATCCAGAAGGAAGAACAAACTGTAGACCATATTAAAGTAAATCTTTTCATGGGGTCAGCTCCACACCTAGTGTCCTTGGGATAATTAATGATAGTGCTGGGGTTCTTCACAAATTAGGAATAACTCTTTGATATTACTAATAATATCTAAATTAGTAATATCTTTGAAATTACTAATAAGCTGGGCAGGGGCAGACATTGTTTGCACCTCTGGAATGTAGCAGTAGGTCCTCTGTAGTCTTCTGCTGTGTGAATTCACAAGACAAGTGTGTCACTTTGCTGCCCTAAAATCATATAAAACATGTGTAAAATGCCACAAACTTCTCATCACTAAGATTTCTACATAACCCTATTACTGTGCTGTCTGACTGTGATATAATCCTACATCTGTTTATTCTCATATTAAAAGCTATATTTAAAAGAAACTGCTCTTCCTGACACGGAGAAGAAGAAAATGGACAGAGGCCCCAGAAGCTGAAGGGATTTTCCCAGTGTCAACAACTCTGGGATGGGTCCAGAAGATAAACTTTCAGCTGAAGAGCAACCAAACAAAAAAATCCTTGCTTCAATTATTTATGTAAATTTATTTATGAATTTTACACTTCTGCATTTGGAGATGAATAGTGGATCGAATAAGAAAAATAAAGAGCAGGAGAACAGCATAACCAGAGGAAGAGACAGGTTTGGAAGTGTCTTTGAAGCAGGAAGCAGGGATGAAGATATCTTTTGAAGATAAGGTAGAAGGTAACAAAATCACCAGATGAAGGAAAATAATATTAAATTCACGGGAATATCAGAAAAGAGGAAGACTATCAGCTAAAGAGAAAAAAAAGAGAGCATGGAGACCTTGAGAAAACTAAGTCAGGTAAGAAAGAGTAAAGAGGTTAAAGGAGAAAAGGTCCTGAAACAAAATCAAATAAGTTAATTGGAAGAACATTTTTGTTCAGTGGGTTCTATATCAGGAACAAACTAGGAGGTAGGCAGAAAAGAAATCTGGGCTAAAGAAAGAAGACAAACCCTAAAAGTTCATACATTACATGTTAAGATTTAATTTTAACCCTAGAAGCAAAAATATATTAATTGAGCAAATATTTAGACTAAACATCAACAAATCTCAAAAAATAGTTATAATGACAGAACTTATAGATTTGTGAAGAAAAATAGAATTCAATTTAATAATGCATTCGTTTTTCTATTTGCATGTTGAATTGTAAACCAGGAATTAATTAAACTGTGTTTTTACAGCCTGTGTATGATAGAGGATTATTGACAAAGGAAATAAACATTTTTTCCATGCAGAAATGTCAGGTCTTAAAGCTTTCCTGGAGAAACTACGGATATAAAAAATCTTAGTAAAGCTGAAGTTTGTAGAGACCTGCTAATATGCATTTGCTTGGAGAACATTTAAAAAGGAGTGATTCCAAAAAGCCACAAGAAAAATTAAGCTCGAGAGCAAAGAAAAAGTTTAGAAATTCTTAATACTTCTAACATCCATCCATAGTGAATATATTTGTAACATCAAAAAGTTTTTTTTCAAACAATATCTCTTTTACTGTCATGTCAGGATGTATTTTGTGCTGGGGCTTTTTGGTTGGTTGGTTGCGGGGTTTTTTTGTATGACAAGTATTTCTGTCATCATTTGTTCCTTTTGTTTTGTTTTTAAATTTTGTTCAAGCTTATTTTTAGACATAAAACATTTCCTTGATATTTGTGATGGTGCAGTGGTGCTGCTACAGTGAATTTGTGAGATAACTGAAGACACCACACAATGTCGTAAGCCTCATGTAAAAGACAAAGATCTTTTTCACTCACAAGAAAACTCAATCACAATTCTTCACATGAGGTAAAAGGAGGACAGCATTTCCACAAGTGGACGAAAAAACAGTCCAACATGGGTCAAATATCTAAATTGTTTGATTCACAGGAAAACAAACACTTCTCTGTGAGAAAAAATGTGTTAGCATGCATCCTCTGATCTGAAAAATAAATAGCAGGTGTTTTCAGTTTCTATGTATCAACTACCACTATAGCTGGAAAAATATCAGGGCTGTTGGCTGATGAGAGAAAAGAGTTCATAATTAATAGTGTATCTGCATATTGCTGTTCTTCCTCACTTTCCTGTAGAAATGGTAAATACCAGGTAATTATTTTTTGTGCTCTGTCACCCTTGCTGGTGTTTCCTGTCAGTGTGAGCCTCTCAGTCCAGCTCTCAACTTTCCAAAAAGTCCCTGTGGCTCTCCCAACAGCAGCAGCAGCTCTCCTGTTCCTTGCCTTTGCCTCCTCCATTCTCCCTCCTGCTATGCAGCCAGGGCACTGGGCAGTGCTTGGCAGCCCCAGGGCGGAATGTCTGTGTCAGGAAATCCCCAGGAGCACTGGCTGGAGGAGCAGAAGCAAAGAGAGGGACAAGCTGCCCTGTCAGCCTGTACCAGCCCGCATCACCTGTTGTAGAGGTCCCAGCCATTTGCATCTCTCCACACGGTTACAGTCTCTGAACTCTGTGGTACTGATGGTTAGAGGGCTGTGTTATGCTGGCAGTGGATGAACCAGTCCTGAAGTGCAGCCCCACCTGTTCAGGTTTCTGCACTGGGATGGATCATTCTGAGCACTGCTCTCATGCCGTGTTAGTCCTGCTGCTGCTTTGCCATTGGCTGCATAGAGGTCCCACACAATCCCTCATCCAGGCCAGCATCTCACAGATGTTAAAAAAAACTCACCCGTGTTCAGATCCTAGGGCCTGGAAAAAAAAATTACTATATCCTTATCGTTCTTTGATCCTTTTCTCATAAGGGAAGATAAATTTAATGGTTTGTCCTAAATCCTGCAGCATTTGTATGCCCCAGTACAATGAAATCTTGTTCATATCTTAAAGCCTTTCCCCCAGCCCAGTTATCTCAACCCTAAACTGTATCTTATTATATTTAGCAACAAGAAGTCCCTATTCTGTTTGGTCTGCCAGTGACTAACAGTGAAGATCCTTTGCCTTCTGGAGTATATGACAAGTCCTTCAGAGCCACAGAGAGTTTCTTTTAGTAGAAAGCATTAAGATAAAATACATATACTGATATAATCTCAAGCAATAAGAACTTGCATTCTTTTTTTTTTTTTTTTAACATCAGGAGACTACAGGACTTAAACAAGAACAACAACAAAAAAAAGTAATGCTTTGAAATTTCGATTTCTTTCAAATAAACAAATACCTGAATAAGGTAGCCATACTTCACACTTAATACCATCTACAAGAAAATTGATTTTCTGACGACTTAAGAAATTGCCAGTCATTATTTAACAAGTGGCATATTACAATCCACTGAAATCAATGTAAGAATCCTGTTTTCTTCAGCAATAATTTGCTAGAGCGAGCAAAGAAATAAAGCTTATTTCTGCAACAATGATGTCTTTTCAAAGGATGTTGGCACATCATCCTTTGAAAGCAAGCAGGAGCAAGCAGGCAAATACTTGATCATGAAACTGATACTTACTGGTGACAAATGTCTAGAAAGTTGGGCTTTTTACTATTTGACTGGCTTATCAAGTGCTTTGTGATTGCACTATGTGCATATGCAATTGAATTGGTATCATATTCATGCAGCTATTGCTGTGGTGCTGTTTTACAATTCAAGGCTAAATGTTAGGCTCAGGAGCACTCTCAAAGTTTTTACTCTGAGTCAGCACGGCCTGAAAATGCATGGAAGAGACTCCAACACAAACCAGCCTGCTGTATTTTAATTTCCATAGACACCTGATCAGACACACATATTTGTAGGATGTGGAAAGGCACAGAATGTAAGTTTGTATGTAGTCCTAGTGATTAGCTTGTCAGACATTTGGAATCCTGGCAACATGAGAAATTTTTCAAATCAATTGCAGTAAGAACCCTGCTTATTCACACAGATGTTCTGTAATCATCTTGGACACTCCCAGGATGAATGACTTCCAGCAGTACCATTGGGTATTTTGCAAAACTAAGAGGTACGGAAGCACTTTTGACTTGATATGTGAACAACAAACTTTTCTTCCTAAGCATTAGTGGATAAATGCTCAAATGTTATTTTCACATATTCTTTTCATAGTAAATGTTACTTTTTAAAGATAAAAATAATTCAATTTCACCCCCTGAATTGATACTACATCTTTAATTCGGTTTTATTTCTTTTTATTTTTAATAAATCTATACATCTCTACAAAACTATAAGTCTTTTGTCAAAGAAAATGCAAACGATGTCATTCACAACTTTGAGATCAGTTGTTGACCTTACAGCAGTGGGCTTGACAGCAGCTTTGACTTGTTAGAGAAAAAGCCTTTCAAAGTCTGCTGATATTACACCAGTCAAAACAATCATCTACCAATTAAACCAAATATGGTGTGAAAAAAATATAAAATTGCTTGTTCTCTTGAAGTAGTCTGATATTTTTTTATCAGCTCATCTGGATTTTAGTTGTGACAACACGAATAAGGAGAAAAAGGAAACAGCTTCATTAGATAATCTTAAAAATCAAAATTCCACTTTCCTAAAAATGTTTTGAGGCTATAGATTTTAGCAGTGGGATTACAGGTCAAATAACAGTTAGATAATAATAGCTAATGGTCTAAGCCTGGGATCAATGAATAACACTTAACTTTTTTCTTTCTTTCCCACTCAATATATTGCCCATTTTTCTTTGAGAATATGCAAATCAGGTAATGTGTTGCTAATTTTTTTAATTGATGATGAAACCTAAGCACAATTAAATTTTGGGGGCTTTAAAATATATAATTAAAATGTTTTTCAGTATTAGAACTGATGGGACAATGAAACATCTTCACAGCATTTTAGGAGAAAAGATAATTTCAGAAGTCAGATTTTCACCATCACTTTTACCCTAATTTTAGTAAAATAATATTTTGAAGACGGCATAAATTATAGTTTCTTTTGCCCAAAAATCATAGAATCATAAAGCAGTTGTATTTGACTGCTTGAATATAAATTTAAATGTATGAAAGTCTGAGATGTGTATAAAAAACATCCCACGGGTCTTTTTCTGATGGCTCTTTCCTGTTCAAAAGAAATGAGAAGTTGAAAGTATACTCTACAACCTGATTCTTCACTGCTTCTCAATTCTCATACAAAGTAAAGATAAAAAGCTCTGTGGAACACTCACATTTACATAATTTACTTTGTGTTTGTTTTATAAAATTTTGTATGTTTGCACCCTCTCATCGTTTCACTTACCCTCCTGAAAAGTATCCTACTCTGCTCTACACCTCCATCAACAACTTGCAGTTGTAGAGAAGTACCTAAGAAAGAATGCCCTGATCCTTGTTTTCTGAAGGCTGAACAAGCCTGGTCCCCAGCCTTCTCTTCAAAGCCAAATTTTCCAGTGTCCTGACCACCCTGGTGACCTTTCTCCAGTGTATAAATGGTGTCAGTGTGTCAGTTCTGTGTGTGTTTGCATATATGCTTCCATGTGCACCCTTCAGAAACTTGTTCTCAGCCTCACTTGTCATTTAACCTCGACTACCAGATTCAGTGACCTCTAATAATTTTTGAAACACATCTATTCCATTCCCACACGATCTGTTACAGATTCAGCCTACCTTCAGAGCCAGCCATGGATCCATAATCCTGCTTCTCTGCACCTGCCCCATCAGACATTTGGGAAATGGCACTTGGATTGGCTTAAAGCAGTGAAAAAGGAAGGGTTATGCTGCCTGCATGAAATTGTGTCTGGAGAGGTTTATATTAGATATTAGGAAAAGATTCTTCATCCAGTGGGTCACTGGACACTGGAACAGGAAAATGGTCACAACACCAACCCTGAGAGATCTCAAGAAGCATTTGAATGATGGTCTCAGACACAGGTGGGATCCTGGGGCTGCCCTGTGCAGACAGGAGTTGGACCTCATGATTCTTGTGGGTCCCTTCCAACTCAGGATATTTTATGATTCTGCACTCCATTTTTGGGTGAAACATGTGGCTTACTTTTTTGTGCATCCAGCCATAAAGAACCAGCTCCAATGCTTCCTCCTGTAAGGGCCCAATGCAGCACATGGGTCACCCAATTACACACTAGTTCTCATAATTTCATTCAGCCTTTTCACCTACTGATGCTGTTTACTTCACATTCCTTTCAGGTTGCTGTGGTTACTAATCCACATGCAAACATTTTTCACTTCTTTCTATCAGTGGATCTCCCCTTTCTTACAGCCAAAGTTTGTAAGGGTCAGTACATAAGCATTTGTGACTGGCAAGGTCATGGCACCCAGGGATAGTTCTGGGAACTCAATGTTACCTCCTGCTGCAGAGCCCAGATCTGAAACAGATGTGTTCTCAATAGGGCTCAGTAGAAAGGAATGATCCTTCTGCCTGCTAGTGCCCCTCCCTTCAGGGTACACTGTCCTTGTTGCCCATTCTGCCCATCAAGATCCCCCACCCCTGGGGGTGGACTCAGGTCCTTTTCCACAAAGTTGCTTTCCAGAGAGACAGGCTGCAGTAGGTACTGGTGCATGGAGCTATTCCTCCCCAGGTGGAACTTTGCATTTCGTTTTTTTAACTTCCTGATGTACCCACTAGCCCATTTGTCTAATCCAACTTGTCAGGTCCCTCTGAATATCAGCCTTGTCCTCTAGCATATCAGCTTCTGCCCTCAAATTTGTCTGATCCTATTGTCCAGATTTTGTAAGGTCACACTTTTGATTTTTTGAGAGATATCACATGTAATGAGCTGCCAGCTGGAGTTTCTATTGCTATTACCCTTTGATCCCAATGGGAAAGCTAATTTTTGACTCACCTACACTCAAATGCCTATTTACTGAGTTATTTTTTGACCCATTTAGCTCTAAGGTTACTCTGGGGGAATACGTCAGAGGCCTTGATGAAGTTAAGGTGTACAACATCCACTCTTTTCTCCTTGTTCACAGATCTAGGCATCTCAACAGGGATGGTGAGTTATGATTTTTTCCTCGAGGTATACATTAAGAATAAACCATCTTCATTGTATTCCTGAAATATTTACATGAACTTTTTGAGAACTATATACATTCCCAATGAACAAACTCTGGAAACTACCGTACCTGAGGAAACGTGTCAGATATGATTGAAAAGACTAGGAGATAAACAAGCAATTCCTCTTTTTTTGATAGCTTCTTACACAAATAAAAAACCACCTACCTTTTGTATAGGTATTGTCATTCACCTTGTTCATAAAAATAAAATGGGGAAGAAAAATATGAAATAATAAATTAGTAGAATTTTTTCATGTGGACATACTCCCAGTGGCAGTGGAAACCTGTCTAGTTTTGACTGAAACCAGTGGTTTCACAGTTTTTAGAATCCATACAGCAATAAAGACTTAGCTAGTCACAAGAAGTTCAAGACTTGGAAAATGATAATACATTTTCATTGATAGAAACTCAGATTGTTTTTTTGGTTTAAAACATTAACTAAAGATACAGAAAAAAGTGAGTGATTTCCCTATACAGCAGAATCTTTTAGATAAAGTTATATTATATTCACTAATAAGTTGTTTCCATAACTCCTCTAATTACTTATAACAGTGCTCTTTAGAAACTGCATTTTCTTAAACTTTTCCTGGAATTTCGAGTTCTATTCAAATCCTACCAAATTAAATTATAATGGGCTTTACATCAGACTCATATAAAGTGACATTTCTGGAAAATGTAGGTAAGACTACAAATGATGTACTGCATGAAGGTTTGATTTTTCTTGAAAAGTAGAGAGATACATTTAATTTTGCAACATTAAAATCTGAAGGGGCACTATTTAAGAACATAGAAAATAAAGAGAATCCAAGTTATGCTACCAAGTCACTCTAGAAGCCATTTTCCTTCTTCTAGAAAGACGACATTAATTAAATCTGATTTTTCTGGTAATGGTGGACTAGTCCTGGCTAAGAGCCAAATATTTACCCAGCTGCTCACTGTCCCATCCTCAGTGGGACACAGGGAAAAAGCCAGAGGGATTACTTAGCAGTAATGTTGCAGGCCAAACAATACATTAGTTTACTGACAATTAAAATAGATTTTAGTAATAAGGAATGAAGACAAAAAATGTCTTAAAACTCAGTCCTTCATTCCAGACTCCTCTACCCTTCCCCTGGACAGCAAAGGGAGGAACGTGTACGAGGTGAGTTAGAACATAATCTTTTTCTCTACCACTCCTTCTTTCTCACACTTTCCTCTTTACCAGTGTGGTCTCTTCCACCAGCTGAAGTCCTTCAGGTAGAAATTCTGCTCCAGTGTGAGCTCTCCACAGGTTGCAGTTCCTTCAGGAGGCATCCATCTGCTCCAGAATGGAGTCCCTTTATGCACTGCAGGGAAATACCTGCTTCACCACGGTCCTCTTCACAGGCTACAGGGAATGCCAGCTCCAGTACCATGGGCAGCTCCTCCTCTCTCTCCTCTGACTTCATACTGTAGTTTCTCACTCTTTTCTCCCCCTCCTCCTCCACCTGTCCAGAATTTTTTTCTTTTTCTTAAACATGTTTTTTCAAAGAAACAGGAAGACTGTTCCATGGTTGGCCTTATGCAGCCAATGGGAACTGGTGCTCACTTCCCCCTTCCCACTGTCCCTCTGCTGCAAAAGCCTTTGCCACCTCTGCCCAGTACAGTGGTAATTCTGTTTAACCAAGCACTGAAGCAGAAACAGGGCAGGATGCAGGTTCTCCATCTGTAGGAGCATCATGGGACTGATGTTCAGACTCTGTAGCTGCAGGAATCCCACCTGTCCCCCTGGTCTGGCAAGTCTGTCACTTATCACACTGCTTAGAGTGGAAATTACCAGATGGATCTGGAACAGCTAGATTTTTTGTTCAGGATTTTATGCTGAGGGATTCAGATAGACAGTGGAATTTCAGGAAGTATCAGCCAGATAGGCACACATGGATCTATATGTCCCTCCATAACCTTGTAATTCAGGCACTAAGTTCTTTAGGACATGGATGAATGATACAATACAAAGCACTGCATTGTCTAAATAATCATTCCAGAGGCATTTACAGACAGTTATTTTTACTCTTTATTCATTATGGGAAACAGATACATAGCCATTTCAAAAATCCTTTTTAAATTAAACTATTTTTTCAGTGCTTTGCCTGTTGTGGGACGCTAGTTGTTTGGCTTAAATAAATAAGCTTTAAACAGAGTGAGTCACTTATTGTTATAATATTATGTGGTATAGTATGCTGATTGCTTAGCTTTATTTGCTTTATCTGAGAAGCTGCATTTGTTGAAGCCTTGGGCCCTAAGCTGGGGACCTTCACCTAGAAATGCTGTCTGCTGTAACAGAGTAAATTTTCTTAACAATTTTCCAGGTAACTGGTATAGTGCTGTATTTTGGCTTTTGTATGAGAAGAATGTTGATAACACACTGATGTTTTAGCTGTTGCTAAGTTATGATTATTCTAAATCTAGTACTTTATTCTCCCAGGCTCTGCAATAGAGCAGGTACACAAGAAGCAGAAACCAGAGCTAAGGAGGGAGGCTAAAAATGTCAGCAGAAGCTGCAACTCATCAAGCTGATAGCAGTTAATGTTCCACACCTGACTGGAAAGAAGAGAAAGAATCTGATAAGGTGTTAGAGGACCCCAGAGCAAAAATCACCACTGAACTAAAAAGGTATGTGGAGAACATGTGAGGGATGGGTGCATAAATGGCAAGGGTCTGTTTGCCCAGGGATTTCTTTGTTCTGGGTCCCTTTCTGGAGACACCCAGCTTGAGTTGACCTACTGCTGTACCACACTATGAAATTATTTCTTTTTTTACAAAATCTGATACCTGAGACTCTTCTGCAGGAAATTCAGGGTTGAGCCTGAAGAAAGGAATCCCATCTCAGCATGAGTGTGTGAGTGAGGAGTCAGAAGGGGCTGCTATTGGATCATTGGAACCACCTGCCATGAAGGGTCTCAGGCCCCAGCAGCTGCAATCTTGAGTGATGTGCAGCTCCCTGAACTGTGTAATGTTGGGGCTGTGTCTTCTCCCTTAACATTGCCCTCCTGCACCTTTTCAAGTTCTGGTATGAATAATATTATGTAGCTGAAAAAGTGCAGTACATTCAAACTGAGTCTTACATATACGTGAATGTAAAGTTTGTATATGTAGGGCCTCCACATTTTTTCTTCCACAAGTTAGATGGCAGATTTAAGTAAAGCAGGCTAAAGATCTGAAGAAGGAAAAGAAACAATTATCTAAAAAAACCCCAAAAATAATAAAAAGAGGGAAGGAAGGGAATCATGCTGCATCTGTGTAATAAGGTGTTTACAGCCTTTTTTTGGTGAAACACTGCAAATGAAAATCTCTGTTATTCACATGAAGGCAAGAGAACTTTCACTTCGACTTTGGTTCAATGAAACACCCACTTTCAAACATATACCTATATTAGTTCTTGTTCAGTGAAACAGATGAAGCTAAAGATAACTCAATGTAAGCATCCATTTAAACCCTGCTGACTTCACTGAGAAGTTAGTTTTAATTGGAATTGTTAAGTTTGATGACTCACATAATACTCATGGAAATCTCTTCATCTCTTTATAATACTTGGAAATGTAGCACATATTTTTAGTGGTATTTAGAATAACTGAAGTCAACAGAATGCCCTGTGCACACTCATCATCTTCAGTGATTTAATATTATGAATAAAAGTGGGTACTCTCCTAGAGAGACACTAGTTCATTATTAGAAAGATATACTACAGCTCAGAGTTGCCTTCAAAGATGCAGTAGGCTTTTTTCATAGATTTTAATACTCAGTTTCACAGTCCATATTCTGAAAAGCACACCATCATGTAACATTATTTTGTGGATGGAAAATATGGGATGTGCATAACCATTGCACTTTCCATTTTCAGTTGTATAGATAATGTATTTATTACTATTACCGACCTCCACATTATATTTTAGTTTTCTAAATCCTTTCTCACCCTATTTTACTTTGATGCTTAATGCATAACAGATATAGATGATAAAAAAATGCAAATAAACCACCCCATTATGTAATTCATATGTGACTTCACAAATATCAATTTCCCTCCATCCAGGTGTAATGACTGTGAGTGCATTAACTTCCTTTATCTGCCATTTCCAGCCTTACCTGGAAGGACTATCCATGCATTCTCTGTCAGTTTTGTCTGGGAGCTCTGTGTAAGCCCTAGGGCAGACAACCAGTTCTGGCTTGAGCTGCTCTGTAGATGTGTCTCTGCTCAGCCCTGTGCCCTGTTGCCCCAATCTTTCTGGCAGGAACCCCAGATCTGCCTCCTGTATGATCACTCTGGCCTTGCCTGGGCTGCTGGCTGAACAATCTCTGAAACAACTTCCCACCTGAGGATTCTGGTTCCGCAAAAATGCTGTTTTCCTTGGAAACAAGCTGGTCTTTCTGCATCTTTTATGGAAACCAGGCAGGCAGGGAGGCTTCCCTCCCACCTCCTGCAAGCCAGCTGGCACAATGAGGGTGAGGGGCTGCCTGCCCATCTCACTGGACTTCATGGTTGTCATGGCTGTCCAGCTGCCCTGCTTCCCACCTGGCACACTGCCCAACTGCCTGGCTTCCTGGCTAGCTTTCCACCTGGGTAGCCAAATCCCTGTACAAAAGTTCTCAAAACATGCTCTGTGTGGTCTCAAAACAATCAAGTTTTCTGAAATCAAGTTAGGCAATAAAGTGAAGTTTTCTTTGTTTCCAGTGAGAAAAGCAGAAATAAAAAAGCAGAAAATTGTCAATAAAACAAAAATTGCACTTTGATTACCTCTTTAGTTTTCACAGCAGTTTCTGTGAAAAAAAAAAAAAAAAGAAAAAAGAAGAGACTACCATGGCAACATTACTTGTATTAGCAAATATAAAGGACTTTATAAGCCATTTTTCCTTTGTTTAGGCTATCTAGTCTCTTAGGCTATTTAGCATTTTCTTTTTTTATTTCCTTAAAAGCAAAAAAAAAGAAAAAAAAGTCACTCTGAAATGTTACAAAGGTTCAGGAAAATCTCTTCTAGGCTTTGAGATTTAGCATTGTCATTAAGTGAAATTAGGAATACATTTAGCATATCTTTATGTAGATTTCTGTCTCATAGCACCATGAAATTAGGATATTTGTTTTATTTGTTCAGTGTTACAGCTAATATATAACTAAAAATAAATGCATGCATGCATGCACAATGTACAAACACAGAATTCAACTTAGGCAAGGGGCGAGCCCCAGCTCTGAACTTTAATGCCACTCCCAGGCCAATGGGTAAAGGGTGCTGGGGTGGAGGATCCAGATGAAGTTTCCCCAAAACAATTAAGGCCTGTTAGTGCACTCAGGGCATTGAAAATTAGTCTCAATCCAGGGAGGTTTCCAAAGGGCTCTTATGTGAACTCGCCTACAAACAATCTGTCTTTGGCATATCTCATGACTGAGGTCTCAGCCTGGGCCAGGGTCAAAGCAGAAAGAAATCTGAGATTCCACAGAAGAGTGAGGCCAAACACAGCTTTTCACAGTAGAGAGCTGTGATGGGAACATTCCCCAAAGCAGCCTTTGCACACAGACTTCCATTTTCTGTGGTACCACACAGGAGATGGACATTGGGTTGATAAGAGCTTTAAGACTGAATTGTCCACACATTTTGTTGAAGTATACATGTAAAAATCAAGAAACATATTTTCTGTCTCTTAAAGTACGTATTATTAGAGCAGAACTTACACAGTAATTTAAGAGACAAATAATTGATCTCATGAGTGACAAAATTAAAATAAAAATTAGTTTACAAATATACCCTCTACCTGTTATTGCTCACGCCTCTAGATCTGATGCAGACTTTTTCAAATTCAATATAATGACTTTTCAAGTATGAGGAAATCCACAATATTTCCTGTGAATTCAAGATATTATTATTAGTAGTAGTATCAATATCAACATCGGTATTATCATTAGTATTATATTTTTCTTGGTTTCAATTTTTAAACTTAACCTATAAGGGTTTCTTCTGTTTTTCCCCCTGATTATTGTCCCCATCTCACTGGAGAGGGATGGAGGAAATAGTGAGACACAGTATGGTGCTTAGTGTCTGGGGTTAAACCAGTCAACTGTACTAAAATAGTATTTTATTAAACCAGAAGACAGCAACTATGACTGGGACAAGCAAATTCTCTGCTGTTTAATTACATCTTTTCTTCAGCATTCAAGGCATATACAGAATCTCTAAACAAACCAATTAGTTATAACATTCATCACACTTTGAATTTCAACTCTTCTTCCTTGGAAGTTCCCCAGGAGTGTTCTCCACTAAGCAAAGGAGGAAGATACCAGGTGGCTGTTTCTGGATGTTAGAAGTAGCAGCAGTCTCAGGCAATTATTCGGGATCATGTCATTGCCATCACACGTTAGCTTCCAGGCCAAGATACCTAAGAGCTTAAGAATGTCTCTAATAGTCCAGATCAAAGGTCAGTTGAGTCCAGTGGTGAGTCCCATGGCCCTGAATGAATGCTTGGGAAGAACATTAGACACAGAAATTGTGACATTTACCTAGGACATGCTCCTGCTCCAGGTAATTTAGTTCAGAGCTGAGAAGCTACAAAGCTGTCCTAGGCAATAGTGTTTACAGTCAGTGTAGGAGCCATGGTATTAGAGCAAATGATGAATTCTGGGGGCTTTCTCTGCTTTTTTCCAGCGTGCCTGTTTCTATGAAAGCAGTGCTGATAGGTGACACCCTGGGTGCCCCCTTCTTGTAATCTCAGCATGGGCTCTTACCTCAGGGAGATGAGCTTTGGGCTCAGTCATCCTACAGAGACATGGATGAGGCTACTAACTCAGAATTTTTTTGGTAATAAATATACATGCCTGCCCCCTAACATCCTTCTAGGAACTGCCTCTCTGTTTTGTCTGGCTGCTAAGAACCAGTCTGTCCAATGCCTTTCACCCTCTGTAAGAATTATTTTTTCTTTTGATTCTCCTTCCACTCTTCTAAGTACTTCTCTCTTCTCATAAGAAGGGTGGATTACTCTGATCCTTCCTGCTTGAGTATTTACTTTTGATTTTCTCAATCCAATGAAAATTAATAAGATCAAGTGAGTCAAGGGATATAAAGGGAAAGTAAACAGTTCATTTTATGAAAGAGGAAGAGGATAATATCTGAAATACTCTGTTGGAATCATTTCACCCGATCAGTCCAAATTCTAACAGATTAGCAGATGGCAAGAGCATTCTAAATGAGTGCAAATCTGTCCTTTGTGCTTTTAGGATCCCAAGAACACAATATTTATTCTAATGGTAAATATCTAGAAAAATTGCTGGGAAAAGAGGTAATATATTATAACTATGTTACAGAACAAAACTGAAGGCACAGAAGGCTATGAATTTTAGAATCCTTGGCTCTGATGAAACTTAAAAATTAAATCTGACATGACATTGAGCCCTGCAGTCCTTCTCTAGATTTTTTCCACCAAAACTTATACATAAAAAAAATCCAGAATTATTTTAAATTGCAATAACTTTGCAGGTTTTTTGCATTTGATTTTCTCTCATTTAATTTGGTTTTCTGGCTTAAACTCCTACAGTTCAAATTCTGTAGAATATGGCCATCATACTTGATGGAAAACATTGACACAGAGGTTTTCCTGTTCCTATCTTTCCTTCAGATACAGACAGTTGGATGACTTTGATTCTTATATAAATCTATACCTCATAAACCTTACAATTTTTTAAAAATCTGGAATAAAAATTAATACATTTTATACTATGGATTCATTGCATCAATCTCATTTTCTCTGTTATTTCCTTCCTCATTACAGTGTCAGTACAAGCTGAAGTAACCCAATGGAAATCACTGAAGTTACATGAATATTATCCTTGTACTGGTCAAGAGAAAGTAGACAGTCTTCCTAAATGAAGGAAAGTAGATTAAACTGAAGTGGAAAATCTGTATATACGAAAGACTTACTGGAAAAAGCACTTAATGATGTAAATCTCTACAAATAAGAAATAGGATGTGCAGGAATTAAAAAGTAAAATGACACTTAAGAGGCAGATAAACATTTTAGAGAGCTCAAGAACATAGCTTTTACTCCATTAATTCATTCAAATAATTGAGTAAAGCCTTGCTCAATAAAACTGGTTATTATACATTTGCTGACTTCCGGGTTTGTTTGACAGTGGTTTTGATTTGGTTTTGTG
Source organism: Acridotheres tristis (assembly GCA_037013685.1). Taxonomy (NCBI): domain Eukaryota; kingdom Metazoa; phylum Chordata; class Aves; order Passeriformes; family Sturnidae; genus Acridotheres; species Acridotheres tristis. Next base: position 102,707,521 of record CM072884.1, read on the forward strand.
TAGTTCTGTTTTGGTTCTTTTTGGTAATGTTTGGCATTTAGTCTGAAACACCTGAATAGCCTCGTAGTAATGAGATGACTGCTATTAGCGAGATCTGGTGCTGCACACAAATTCTAGTTGAAAGATCCAGCTACCTGTACTGCTGGAAGATTAGACAGTTGGAACACAACTGAAAGTTGCTTCTTCCCAAGCTCACCAGCAGCATAATTTCATGGATTTTATCACTAAAATGCACAACAATGTACAGTGAAAACAGGAGAGACTTAACATATTTAAGCTGTTAGTATATGCAGAGGAATTAGGAGAAAAATCTTGTATACACAGAAGCTGACCTACTTACATTTAGCAGTCTATGTTAAATATCAAAAAGCACATTCTGCTGAAGGCATTATATTCCTTGGAAAGTAATGACACATCTTCTAAACTGTTTTTCATTTATTTGTTCTGAGACAACTCTTTTCCATTGTGTTTGTGTATGATACAGCAGTTTTTGTAACAGAGATGGCTCTGAACTATTGCAATAAGTTAAATAGAAAGCAGAGATACAGAGGAAAACCAGCAGCAGAATACAGCTTTGAAGATACAGTAAACTTTTTAAAATAAGATTAAGATTTTGAAATTTTAACACGTTTATGGATACTGTTTGGGAATTAAATTTCAGAGGGAAAGTTTGTGTTGCAGAGTTGTCATGACAGCTTGCCATGATGATCACAGATGAACTGGTGGGCCATAAAACTGGAGGAGATAGCAATGGTGCACTGCTGGAGACTGCCATGATTGTATATGTCTAGAATTCTACACTGCTGAATTTGGCAGATTCTAGTAGCACATCAAAGGGAAAAAAATATTTGACCAAAGACAATGAATAATGAACAAAGAAAGTACAAATATAAGGATCAAAGTGTTAAGAAAACATGGCAGTTTATCACTGAATCCTAAACAACATGCCCAACATTGTGATTTGACTGTCAGACATAAATAGTAAGACTGGGATTGTTTTGAATGACCAAAAATTTTAAAAACCCATTCAAAATAAAAGAACTATATGTATTATTTTGCTCATATTCACTTTGGTTTCATTTAAGTATACAATTTTGTATATTTTTGAGTCTTCCAAAGTTCTAATTTTCCTCTTTTCACTATTCCATGCAAAAGAAGAGCTGATGCAATTGGACTTCAACATCTAGAGGAGTGCCACTTCCCAGTGTGCTCAGAGCTGACTCCAGCACGCTCAGAGCTCCTGATTCCTTCTGCTTTGGTCAGATGGGTGCAGCTCTGCAGTTCATTTCTGTAGGTCCAGTCAGCAGCAGTGCTTACAGCTCTTGCAGAGAAATCCAGCTGGATCCCTCAGCACTGGCTGACCAGCAGGAGGTTACTGAGGAATGCAGACCCTGCACTCTGCAGAGTGTATCCCCACACTTGGTGTCAGATGGATAATCCACTGCTTCAATCCCATGGAACACCAAGGCACTTACCCAGCCAGACTGTGGACGTCTCTGGGTGCTGGTGTCCTTCTGCTCATCAGCCAGTCCACACTTGAACTTTGCTAACAACTAAGAAAAACACACAGTTGGACTCACCTCCTGAGTCAGACACAGAAAGCTGCTTGAATAAACATTTCTAGTGCCATTATTGTGTATTGTGCTGTGGCTGACAACTGGTTCTCCAGAAGCATCTGAGCAGGATAACACTGTAGTGTACCAGGAATCTGTGTTTGGGCAGCTGAGTCACCCTGCTATATTTAGGTGTCTACAACATAAGTGATTACACGGGCCCAGGTATCTAAGCTCCTGTTAGAGTCAATAGCCATCTAGGCAATACAGTCAATAGAGCTATTCAGCTCTCCCAAAGCAGATACCTACTTTAGAAGGAGATAAATAGATCCCTAGACTCCACTGGCTGTGCTGGCTACATGAGATAAAACAAGAACGCGATTCTCATGTTCATCCAAAAATTTGTCATAAAAAAGAGGCTGAACTTCTACTTCTCCTGTTTGGTTTTTCTTGTATTTTGGGGGGTTGAGTTTTTTTTTTGTTTGTTTGTTTTGTTTTGGCTTTTTTTGTTTTGTTTTGTTTTGGTTAATTGGGTTTTTGTTTTTATTGGCTTTGTTTTTGTTTTTCTCCTAAAGAAGAAACAAATACCTTTAAGATAAGAGCTGCTATCAGTTGGAAAAAAAAAAGGTCTATGCTTTCAAGTCTTTCTTCATATTATAAACCACATGAGGCTGTGCTCCAGGGCTTTGATTTTCCAACCTTTTAGAATGGACATCTGAAGAATGATACAACTTTAACAAGGCCATGTATGAGAAAAGAGCTGTTCCTCCATATGGAATCAAGAATTTCAAAATATGTAGGTCTCATTCTTATGGAATCAGGATGTGTCAAGGTGCACATTTACTAATTCACTATTTTTCTCAGCTTCTCTAGACAAAACATAGCTTTAGTTGGTCTAATAAATGGAACTCTTTTTCCTTCATCTAACTGTAACCCACAAAAGTTATTAAAATACTGTCATTGCTCCTGTTGGATCTGGTAGATGTAACAGGCAGGTGCAGCTGATTGAAATTCAAAATGAAACTTCAGGGGTTTGAAAGCAACAGATGACTGAATCAGGAATTAGTAAGGACTCCAGAATTTTTGGATTCCATTCCATGATGAGAAGCTCAGTTGTTATTAGACCATTATTAGATTTAATTTATAATCCAGAAGTTAAGTCAGTTTTCATCCTTTGTTATTATAAATCCTAGTATTGCTTAGCATGAAGTTCTGTCCAGAGCATCTGGGAGACATTTTTAAATTTTAAAAATGGAGAAGAGTTATTTTTATGAAGAAGGAAGTGGGCTTTCTTTTAACCAGCAAAAATAGGATTTCCCATTTTTACTGGAAATAGCCTATTTTCCATCAGCTTTTAAAAAATATTGTGAAAAAGATATTTCTAGGGAAGTAATGAAGTATTATACAAATTCAGTTTACAAGAAATAACTCAATAACTCTTTTTTTCCAAAAAAATGTCTCTATATTTGTCATTTTTATGATAAGTCATTTAGCACAAGTGGACTACTGGAACAAAGAAAGGGGAAGAAAAAGATGTTAAAGTAGTCTGAAAATACAATATATATACAGATGGGAATTGGGAAGCAAAGTTTTGGCAATCTTGTTTTACTCTTTTTCTGATAAATACGAAACTATTTTGTGGGGTTTATAAATTCAATTAATCTTTTCACTGACATTAAAACCTGCACCTGGTCTTCCATGTGATGTGCACACCAGAGGTGTGATCCTGTATAATTATGAGCAGTCATTGAACAGAAGTTTAGTGAGCTCAGGCAGAATGACTAAGCACCAAATGGAGTGGAAAATTCTATTATTGTGTATTTGGTTTTGGGTAAAGAGCTTTTACCTACAGACAGGTTTAGAGGCTAGGTGTCATCTTTATACCACTCATCAAATTAATTCATTTTTCAGAGAGATCCTTTCTTTTCTGCTACTTCACTCCCTGGGTGCAACCACACTGCAGGGGGTTGCTGCTAGTGATGAAGCTTTGTTAGAAAATGTCTTTTAAAAATTCTGATGTAGCAGGCACAGAGAGAAAAGCTTTATAAGTATGTGATCCAAGAACCAGCTTCAGATTTTAAGCTGTAACAGGCTTTCATTTGCATTTAAAAATCTCATTCACTTTAAAAGACCTGATCAGAATAAGGAAGAGAAAAAATGGCTAAAGGTTATAAAAGCACTTTTTTTTAGTGCAGTTTCTAATTTAATTACTGGGGTGAAAAAAATGGAATTGCTCCTCTAAACCCAGACATATTGTTGGTGAGATATGAGGAAAAAGCAGAGGCAGTGCAAAGGCAGGTGTTATCTCTGCTCTCTGTTTCCTTGTGCAAAACTATAGATGTCTCATTTGTTTTGATTTCAGAAAAAAAATATTTTAAAATTGAAACAGAGTCTGAAACAATACTTAGTTATAAGCTAGTCTATTTGAGAATTGCAAGTATTCACACCTGCCAACCTTCTACAACAACTCTTTTGAAGGCTTTTTTCATTATCTTGAAGGAGGTTTTTATTTGCAATTTACTGTTTTCTCACTTTCGAATCCTCTGTAATTTTAAATGCATTTTTAAATTTTAGAGTTATTATATTCTTTGAAGGCTGGATATTTAATTTCATGAGGAGTGTTTGCAGAGTATAAAACTTTTGAACAGTATCCTATACTGGATATTGTCTCTGTTTACAATCAGTTTAAAATATTAATATTAAGGTTATATAGAACAGTGATTTTAGGTGAGTTGTTTTTTTAATTGTGTGAGTCCTTCAAACCCATCCAAACCCAAAATCTAACCACTTACATAACACCATGCACAAAAAACCCTTTTCTGTTTTGAAAAAAAGGAACATCTGTAAATTTGTTTTGTGAGGGTATTTCCCTTCCCTCCCACCTTTTTTTTTTACTATAGCGTAGATTTGAATTTGTAAATTTAGATTCTAATGCATGTTGACAGAGAAGCAAAATTTTCATGAGGGATTTTATCTTTTTTGGTTTTTTTTACGGTGACTAAGAGTGAGGTAAGTAGATTACCAAAACAGCTGTTCTCCAACTGATGGCAGTCTCAGCATTGTCTGTGATTGGTTCTGTCTGGACAATGCCAGCATTATTTTCTTGCTTTCCAGTGATGAAAATAATTCCTGTAGTAGTAACACAAGAATGTCTTCCATTTCTCACTACTGGCAATATTAAGTGATCATAAAGCTAAGAGATATAAAAGTCATCTGACTCTTACTAAATAGTGGTAATGAGTCTCTGGATTGTTGCATTATATGTTTCTTAAATTCATGAACTCCCAGTGCACAAGATTCAGAATTAAAAAGACAATCAGCAGCTCTAGTTTGCAGAGTCTGTTTTTGTGTTGAAGACAAGTGGAATTTGCCTGTAAATATTTCAACTAGATTTATTTAAGTATGAAAGAATTAAGTATAAAGATAGAATTAAGTTTCCTCAGAAGATCAAAAGAAAGCTTCAGTAAAAGAAGATGTAGCTATGCAATAATTACAGAAGCAGTTTTCCTGTTTTGAAAAGGGAATAAATTTCTTAAAGTAAGAAAAGTATATGTAGCATCTTCACAACTTAAACAATTCAATTCCAGTGTTTGAAACAAATAAACCAAACCAAACTAAACCAAACTAAAAAAACGCTTTCCAAACAAGCAAAAACCAAACCAATCAAGCACAAAACAAAAAAAATCCCAACCCATTTAGGAGGCAAGCATTCCATGGTTTCCAAGGTTCACTGCATGCTATTTTCCATGTGCAGCACATTCAGACATCCAAAGTGTTTAGAACAATGCTAAAATAAAAAAAGAAAATTTCTTCTTCCTTTGCCCACATCCAGACCTTCTAATATATCATCTTTAGATAAAAAAGGTTAGGTTTCAAGCTAGACATGTGCTGAAAAGGTCGCACTCCAATTTTGAAACCCAAGAGAGCAATGAAAGAAATGCTGGCTAGCAGTTCCTTAGAGTTTGCTTTATAGACATGAGAAAAAGAAAATAATGGCCAGCTTTGGAAACCATTTCTCTTTTAAGAGATGATACTTGCTGGTGACCAGCCATTTACTTATTGGTGACCAAGCCTTTATGAGCTCATTAGCCATTTTGATTTTTCAGCTTAGCAGGAATTTTCAACCTGGGTCATGATTAGAATTAGAATGCTGCTGTAACATCTCTAAAAATGGGCCAGGATCTTCAAACATGAAGAGCTAAATTTTGGCATTTTAAACTATATATAGAAACTGACATATAGAGATGCAATTCTCGGAAATGCTGAATATCCAAACCCTACTAGTTTAATGGGAAGTGCTCTATGAAGCTAAAATGTAATTTATTTTAACAGCACTCTTCATGCACCATGGCACAAAATGCTTTTCAAGAAAGGCAAACTTCTTTTCTGAGTCATAACATTATAAATTCAGCATGACTTTGGATTTAAAGATATCAAAGGGAGAGTAAACTTCATCCAAAATGTTTAAGAACTCTTATAAGGCTTCTTACAAATGTAGGGACTCAGATTTATGATAAAAAAATGAGGACAACGAGGAAATTGTCTTGAATGTGATGTAAGCGCTTGAGTTGTTTGATTTTTCTGATGTATTTCTGCCTTGTTATTTGGTGGCTGGGATAATCTGTCATTCCCTGGTGATGTCTGACACTGTATGTTTTTATATGCTAGTGTGGCTTTTGCTGGGACTCTCAGGGCATCCCCAGCAGCTGTCCTTGCCTGCCCAAGCTCCTGGGGCTCCCAGGGCCCAGTACCACTGAGCCCCCAGGGCCACCAGCCCTGGTCCCAGCAATGTTGCTGCAGGGCTCTTCTCCAGCTGCCCACAGCCAGATCCTGCCCCATGGGGAACTCCCAAGGGATCCCCAGTGGTCTCAGCTCCCAGGACATGCCCTGACAATTTGCTGCTCGATTTTAGTGACAAATATCAATACAGGAGCATGTAAAGAATAATTATGACAGCTGGCATGCAGTAAATAAAGTTCATGTGGTAGCAGTTTTATACCTTAGTGTTATACACGAAGAAAATAAAATAGAAAAAGTAGTTGTAAGGTTTTATTCAACATCTCTTTGAAACAGACTTAAGGGGCTTGTATTTTATCAAAATGTACTTTCTTGAATCCCACACAGGTATGTTTTAAATAGCAAAACACCATTTCCTTTTACTGCATTGCAATGTAAATTGTGGCATTAATAACTTTTTGCTGCTTTAAGGAAATTATCTATTTTAAAAGAGCTAACTGATTTTCATGGACTAGTACATGTGTGGCTGTGTGCAATATTTACTTCCAAATGTTCATTGTCAGATAAAAAAAAGGAAGAGATAAAAGTCATTGGAGAAGAGACTACTTCTTCTCAATTTTAGCCAGAGGGTGGAATCCTTGGGCTTTTTTATGACCTGTTTTATTTATAATTTTATTATCAAGTGAATGCATTTTTAAACTTTAATTCCTATAAAACTGAAAGCAAGAATTTAGGGGCCAAGGTCTAGGAAGTAAATTAGAAGGCTCCAGTTCTGTATATCTTGGTGAGAACAATATGTCTTTATGACATGGTTAAACCACAGCCAGCCTCTTGTTCACTCTCCATGCTCCCTATTCCTCGTCCCAGTGGGGAGGAGAATTAAGAAAAGACACACCTTGTGGCTTTGGATAAGAACAATTTACTGATTCAAACAAAATATAATCATAATAAATAAATTAAAATATAGTGTAGTATCAACAATAATAACAAAAATAATAGCAAAAATATTTTATAGGGAGAGAGTAGGAAAACCAGAAAAACAAGTGGTGTACAACACAATTTCACACTAACTGCTGACTGATGCCCAGCCCATCCCTGAGCCATGAAGAGTCCCCTTCCAGCTAACTCTCCCCAATTCAAATACTGGGCATGACATTCATGACATGACACAGTGTGAGATATTATTTTGGGCAGTTTGGGTCAGTTCTCCTGACTATGCTTCTTCCCAGATTTTTGTGCAGCTCCTCCCTGGCAGAGCATCAGGCAATGAAAAGCCCTTGATTCAGGGTAAGCATTGCTCAGCCACAGCTAAAACATCAGTGTGTTATCAACATTATTCTCATACTAAATCAAACCCACAGAGTTGCACCAGCTGCTAGGGTGAAAAATGAAGTCTGTTCCAGACAAAACCAGGATACTGTGTAATAGCCTTTGAGTCTAGATAAAAATTCTGTTCCTTCAAAACTTCTGTAAATAATGCAGAAAAAGGCTCGAAATTGTGTGTAGCTGTAGTGATTCTAATTCTGTGTATTGGTTCATAACACTTTGACTTTGGCCATGACATCCATTTCTACAGCCAAGAACATGACTGAACATCTTCAAATGGTAATTTTGTCACTGACAGGATGGTCTGAGGACAATGTGTTCCCATAGAATGGTAGAGTAATAAGAAAACAGTAAATATTTCAGAAACATAAGAATATTCTGGCTTGTAATAAACTCAGCATGGTGAAATTCCAATAGGTCAGCCACAATAAATGTGCAGTCACACATGACAATGAAAATAATATGCATTTTTGTAGTTGTCTAGAATCCCATAGGGATTTACCTCCACTCAGTTTGTTTCAGAATAAATTAATTATTGGTTTGAAACTGTTGCACTGCAAGGCTAAAGACAAATGACAGAAGGCCTTAGAAATCTGCCATCAGCATAGCTACTCTACATAAAATTCTGACCAGAAGCTATTCTTTATTCTTTCTCCTTTTCCTGCTATTTCCTCTGGGAAGCTGGGAATCAAAGAATCAAAGGCACGGGAATAAAAGATATTTCCCACATACAGCATTTTCAGTTTTCCAGTTTCTTTTGTTGTAACTAGTTTTTGAATGAGACAGACAAAATGTACAAAATGTTGAGTATTTCCTGACCTGCTCTTTACTGTGACACTTTTTTTTGGTGTAAATCCGATTTTCTACTGGCATCCCTGAGGAACCATTGGATAATAATGCTATGTACAGCCATTCCTGTCTCATTTGAAATAGCCCTTGGCTGCCCTTCCCAGCATGGCTGCACAGAGGACTTAAGCTCTTTCAGAGCATGCTGCCTCTGAAATGGAGTATGAGAGACAGCAGCCAGCCTATTGGAATAATCCACCTGTAAGGAATTACACACTTGCAACAGGATCGGCCAAGTCAGTTTAAAAGCATTATCTAACAGGAGAGAGCAGAAAAATTAGTGAAGTTACTGCATTATAATTCCTAAATCGTTTCACACATATGCAACAGCAGCAAGATCAAACCAGATTTCAGGAACATGGACTTACCTACAACTTACAGGCATATTTCTACCACTTCTCAAGGACTAACACAAAAGGCAGAAAAGTAAGGAAATGGTTTGATTTTGGGGCAGCAGTTTGGCTTTCACCACTGATACCCAAAAGCTGTTGACTAGAAAGGTAGAGGCACAGCAAGAGAGTGCTGCCAGGTAAAGGACACATTTCCTTCAGGCTCTTCTGCTCTCAAGAAGGAAAACACTTTACCTGCAGTGACAGCTGGAAAAGAAGAAAATCATTTGTCTCCTGGGTGGTAGCTTGGCAGTATCACACGGCCAGCAGAGAGGGCAGAGCTGCTGCAGTGCCAGAGCAGCGCTGGTGCCAGGGCAGGTCAAACTCTGCCGCTGCAGACATTCCCTGTGCTGCCCCTTGGGGACAAGGGACGTGTCCAGGGACAAACCGTGAGCTTCTGTGCTGACTCCGGCTGTGGCAAAGGGCTTTGCGAGCCTCGCACACAAATGGGTCTGGCTTGGGGCACGTTTTGCTTTTGTTCCTCCCTCGGAGCACAAGGCCTCAGGCTTCATGAGCCCCTCGTGGCTTTTGCTTCTGCCGCCAGAGGGCACGAGGAGCCAAACTTTGGTGGCTTCACAGCCAAACTCTTCTCCTTTTCCTACAGAAGGAACAGGGACTAAACTGCACTTTGTCATCTCTGCAGTCCCTAACCAGGCTGCTGAGTGGGAAGGAAGAAACTGGAGGTTTCCTTCAGAAGGGAGGAAATCCAAGAACATACCCTTGAGTACCTTTATTTCTTTCTGTTTGCTCGTTTCATCTTCTGTGTCCCAGATGATGTGTACAGGACACAGGCACAGCTTTGTCCCCCAGCTGTGGGAATTAATTCCTCCAGAAGGAAAAGGTCACATTATGCACCTGTCAATTATCTTTTGTCTGCTGCCTGGTGGAAGCATGTCAAAGGAAATGTAGCCCTAGAGTGCAATGTTAGCTTTCTCTTCCATGTGCTGCATCACTTCTGCCTTTATCATGGCACGGATGATATCCACAGCTTGGATAGTCAGAAACTCTATACGGAATTTTGGCTCATCAGTTTGGTGACTACTTAGCTGAACTGTCAAGTAAGTTTCACTTTGATGAACATATCACCCCATTAATTTTTTTCAAGATCCAAAACATGCAGATTCTCACAGCCAGGGGAATAATTTCCTTAAATTTAAGTGTATCATTCTAAATGCATCTAACAGAAAATTAAATTCTGAGGTATGGAGGAGCTTCATGTTTGTGTCTGTGATAAATCCATACGGTGCCATCCTTAAAAATGTTTTCATAGAAGTGGAGGACAACAGGAACAATGCCCCATCTTAAGATGCAGAGGGTGGTCTATAGGAAATAGGTAATAATTGAAGATGTTAACAGCAGCCCTTACTGTTTTTCTGGTCTATTTCTGATCATCCAGAAGTTCTACTAACACTTTTTATCACTATTCTTGCAGGGTCACCTAGCTACAGTAGGAAAGGTTGTTTTTTTTTTTTTTTTAATATTCCCTGGAGAATGATGAGCAGTTACTTTCTTTAACACCTGAAAATACTCTGTGTTCTTTCTCACAATTAATAGAGTAGAAAGCTTTCTGTAAATGTCCTTTTGTCAGATTTGTGGGAAACTTAACTGAAGTCCTGACAATAAATCCTTTATTTCCCCAAATAAGGTAAATATGATTGTAATGATTTAATTAATTCTGCTTCTGAACTGTCAAAACCGAGAAAGATTTTACTAAGTATGCATATCACAGGCATCTTAGTGTCCTTTTTAGAATCCAAAATTATCTTGTCATGTAGAAAGTGTTGCAGCATCAATCTCAACAAAATTCGTAGTACTCTTTATAACCCCTGAGAGATGTTCCAAACTTTACCTCCAGACAGATGTGCAGGGGAAAACACACTCTTCTTAAAAGTGTCCCAAGATGTTACTGTGTCACCATATGGATAACTGTTTGTTGTTTTAAACATTTATGACCAGAGGTCTTAGGCTGAGAACAGGACATTTTTTACCTGCAAAAGCAGTTTTCCATTTTTATATCTGGAAATCCACCACTCAGAAATAAGAACAGATGGTTTGATCCAAAATACTTGCATGATATCAAGGCATAAACAGGAGCATGATGTCCCAATGCCCGAACAGCTTTTGCCCCTCCTGGAGCTGTTGATCTATTCTCCACAGAGAGAGGAAAAATATGCTTTGATGTTTTTGATGACCTGATAAAAGACATTTCTGAATTTCCCTGAATACCTTGAAAGAGAGTGTCCTCTTAATGTCTTGCCAAATACATGTACTGAAAAGCTGTCACAAATTCATTAAAAACTTGGACAATAAAATTATGTTTTTCAAAAGAAAAATCTAGTGAGTTTCACTAATTTCACTTGTTAGTGAAAGAAACTGAAGAGTTTATTATCCTCTAAGTTTTGAACATGTCTATTTCCTGTTTTTTCTGTTAATTAGTGATAGAAAATATGAAAAAAAAAATTATTGGTATCTGCAAACCAGCAGAACCCAGTAAGGACTTCACCCATACTTGGTGAAGACAACTAGGGATGACACTTTTCACTATTTGAATGTACAAATAAGTGACAGTTTCCAAAAACTAGGCTTAACAGGATGTAAAAGAGCTAAGGTGTGCAGCAGAGTTCTTCAGCAAACCTTGCTGCATGGAACAGAATGATCAGGAAAAGTGAGATGAAGTTTCATTCTACTTGGACAACTAAACTGAAGTTATAGACCATGAGAAGAAACATGAATACTCCGATAACATTGTTCAGGAAGTATTGGACAATGTGCAGGAAGAATGAATAAGTGTGCCTAGATAAGCCAGGGCAACAGAAGCATATTCGTTCTTGAGACAGCCAGGAAAAATTCTGCATTTAGAAAAGGATTCCAGTTATACCACTACACCAAATACTAATTTGTTCTTTCCCAAGAAACTGTGAGTTTCTTGAATTTGACTTCTGTTTGGGCTTTTTTTTTTTCTTTTTTTTTTTTGTTTGTTTGTTTGTTTGTTTTTTGTTTGGTTTGGTTTGGTTTGGGTTTTTTTCTGTTTTGTTTGGGTTTTTCTGTTGTTGTTTTTGGGGTTTTTTGTGGACTATACTTCTCAGGGCTCACTTTCTAGTTCTTAGGGGTAAAAAAATTATTCCCTTGCTGTGTTTATGGCTGTAATCTACTATGTGGTACATCTGTATCTGATGCCCTTTCCCCTTTCACTTGGTTTCACATACCATAAATATTTCTTTCATAAACTGTTTTTTTGTAATTTTTTTATGAACTGATTGATCACCACATCTCGTTTTAGCTCTAGTGATAACTAGATAACTTGTTGTACTCTGTCTTTCAAAGATGTATAATTTCTTTAATTTTAAACCAATGCCTCACAAGGATTGAAGGTTTTCATAGGTCTCTATCTGACAGTGCTGTGGAGGCTGTGGTTGGAAACGTATCCATGTAACAAAAGGTGTTACATGTAAAATACATCCGCATCTTAGGCTTTACTTTCTTGTTAAAGGAGTTGAGGTGCAAGTTTTTAATTGTATTATTAGCAGAAAATATGGGTGAATATTACTCTTCTTTAATATCTTCTTTTAATTTTGGTTTACAAATTATTTTTCACAGCCAGTCTTTACTTTCTGAGGCACATGTTCCTACTAAAGCTGTTTCTAAAAGCCATGGCTTTTTCTGAACCTGTCTTGCCTTTAAAAAGTAGACCAGGAATATATGGATATTATGTGTATCAGAATTATGATGTGCACAATGCTGTCATTCAGTTTGGAAAAACAATGTTTGTGCACCAAATGCACCTACCTTTGAGCACACAGATCACAATCACTTCATTACCTTCCAAGTTATTTTTCAGTGAATTGAGCAAATCGTACACGTCCTGGTTTGCAAACCATGGTGTCACTTGGTTTCTGCTGATATCAACTGTTCAAATTCTTAGATGCTTGAAAAATTGGAATTACACCAACAAAGCTTTCTATCTCCTCAGAAACATAGGAAATGTCTTTTAATAGATATTCTGGCAGACACATCTAGTAAAACATTGCTAAAACATGCATGTAAAAACTTCAAACAAAAGGTGAAGAAACAGCTGTTGAAGAGCCTTTATTAATCAGGGACCAGAAGAGGTGATGTTATATTTGATATTTTCTGCCTTTTTTCTCTCTTCCTTTCAAATGTTGCTGTATTTCCTTTGATAGGTAGGTCATCTTTATAAAATGAGAGTTGGCCACAGCACATGTTCTTGGGAATTGCTCTTTTTTTTTTTTTTTTTTTTCTTTTTTCTGGCTTTCAGTTTCTGTAGAAAATGTGACCTGTATATTGAAAGAGAGGAAACCAGGAGGCACCACCAGCTCTGGCTGCCCCTACACAGCCACCCTGTGACTCCTCCAACTCTGCCCATGGCCCAGGACCCCATGTCAGCCCCTAGGGCCATCAGCTTCTGTCCCACTGACACCATAGCAGAACTGGTCTCCAGTTCCTCACAGCCCTGCCCTGATCAGAGGGGGGCCATGTCAACACAAACCCACCTGTGACTCTACATCCTGGTCCAGCCTCAGTCCCCTCCTGAGCAGCTCATGGTGCCCAGGGCTGCAGCTGTCCATGTGCCCCACAGGTGCCCTGCTTCTGGCTGGGTGTGGAATGGACCTTGGCCACCAAGTTCTATCCCATAGGAAATCCCTGATGCTCCCAGTTCCTGCCACAGGGAGCTGCCGGCCTGGTGGTGACATGACAAAAGACCCCAGGCTGTTGCACTGATACTGTGTGAGCACAACCCTGTGTGGCTGCTTTGGGGGTGAATGAGGAGGTGCCTGAGTCAGACTCAGAGAATTGTCTTCTTCTGTGAACAGAACATTGGGGTGGGATGGGATGGGATGGGATGGGATGGGATGGGATGGGATGGGATGGGATGGGATGGGATTGGATGGGACAGAGTTGCGTGTTGGCCTTCTCAAACCCACAGGGCTGGACTTTGCCCCACACCTTCTCCATGTCACTTCCACACAGAAGAGTTAAACTGGAGTGGCAGCCTTATCAAACAATAAAAATATATTCCCTGCACTGAACACCTTCTGGAATACAAAAGGGGAAAGCAGAAAGACTCATAAATAAAGGTACACACAAGGGTTTCCTTCCTTCAAAAGAAAGCTTCTAGTTTCTTCCTTCCCACTCAGCAGCCTGGTTAGGGACTGCAGAGATGACAAAGTGCAGTTTAGTCCCTGTTCCTTCTGTAGGAAAAGGAGAAGAGTTTGGCTGTGAAGCCACCAAAGTTTGGCTCCTCGTGCCCTCTGGCGGCAGAAGCAAAAGCCACGAGGGGCTCATGAAGCCTGAGGCCTTGTGCTCCGAGGGAGGAACAAAAGCAAAACGTGCCCCAAGCCAGACCCATTTGTGTGCGAGGCTCGCAAAGCCCTTTGCCACAGCCGGAGTCAGCACAGAAGCTCACGGTTTGTCCCTGGACACGTCCCTTGTCCCCAAGGGGCAGCACAGGGAATGTCTGCAGCGGCAGAGTTTGACCTGCCCTGGCACCAGCGCTGCTCTGGCACTGCAGCAGCTCTGCCCTCTCTGCTGGCCGTGTGATACTGCCAAGCTACCACCCAGGAGACAAATGATTTTCTTCTTTTCCAGCTGTCACTGCAGGTAAAGTGTTTTCCTTCTTGAGAGCAGAAGAGCCTGAAGGAAATGTGTCCTTTACCTGGCAGCACTCTCTTGCTCTACCTTTGTAGTCAACAGCTCTTGGGTATCAGTGGTGAAAGCCAAACTGCTGCCCCAAAATCAAACCATTTCCTTACTTTTCTGCCTTTTGTGCTAGTCTTCGAGAAGTGGTAGAAATATGCCTGTAAGTTGTAGGTAAGGCCATATTACTGAAATCTGGTTTGATCTTACTGCAGTTGTGACATGATTTAGGAATTGTTTTCACCTACAATTGGGTCACTGAAAAGAGGCAGGTCAGAAAATTCTCAGGTTATTGGATGTTTTTGTTCATCTTACTCAAAAAATTATTAAGAGAAAAGAACCTAGAAAAATGAAAATGCTGCACATGGGAAAAAACCTTTTATTCCCCTGTCATTGTTTGTTAGCTCCCATCTTCCCAAAAGAACTACCACGTCAGAGTTTTAGGTATAAAATAACTGTGCCCAAAATTAATTTTAAAAGTCGTCTTCCATTTTCCCTTTAGCCTGTGATGAAAAGCTTATTTTTGAATGTAGTTTTTCATGTATTCAAATAAAAACAGCATAACATCTTACCCATGAATATAATAACCACACATTATTATATATCCACATATTTGCTTGCAGTTTGGGTGCCATTTCCACAGGAACCTTCTCTCACTGATTTATTTTCAGAGATTTTGATCCATGTTTTTCTGCTGATAGCTAAGACTCACATTATAAATGCACCTTCCACACTCATAGCATGGATTTCGAGGAAAATGGGATTACCTGTTAAAGACAGTTACCGACAGCAGAAATAAACATTTACTGGACTGCTCTGCAGAGATTTTATACTGTAATGTGGGCATGGATATATGAGATTATGTACAATATCCTTACTTACATTGTTTCAGTACAATAAAATACTGAGGTTTTTTTTCTGTAGTACCACATAGTTTTAATCCATGCTTCAATTCTGGTTTCTCATCGTTCTTCTAATGGATTTGTATCACCGGAAAATTTTTTGGGAAGAAGCTGCATGTTTCTCATACCCAGGGATGGGATCCAGTCCCTGTGGGATTCAAAACAACAATTAGGATGCATGCCTCTCTTTTTACCTCTGCTATAACGTGTGAGGCCACATGTTCATAATGACTGGTATGCAGAAATGTTTCCATATTAAGAATAATATGGTCAGTACATGACATTATTCATATGAATTTGCATATTTGCCATAGAGATTTATTGGCAGACTAATGATGCTTTAAGTAGAAATTTATGCAGTTGTCATATGGATGAGATATGAGTCTCAGACTTAAATCTTGCTCTTCTTCATGTCAGTGATACTAAAAACAATGTTATACTAATGATGGTACGATACAAATACAGCTCTTAATTAACAGAATTCTGATAATTAATAAATTACATTTTATGTCCTGGAGCTTTTTCCTATTAATCGTGATTTGTTTGGGGATATCAGCAAAACATCGTTAATGATAGTACAGACTCTGATTATGAAATTAAATGTAGCTTTTTTTCGTTTTTTTTCTGAATCTTATTAAGATAGATTCCTGGTCAGAAGCCCATAGTTATTTTGTGCTGAAGCTTTGAAGTCACTAGGCATAGTTTTTGGGGGGTGGGAATTAGCAGTCTTCTGATCATTCCAGAAAATAGAACTGAAGGACTGGCAGTGCCATAATAGTCTCACTCTCTCATTGCAAAGTTTTATCTTGCTTTTCTTTTTGAGACAGATTTGTTGCCATTCCTTATTCACTCAGGACAAAAAGATACAGCTGTGCTTACGATATATTTTGAAAGATAAAGGGCAAAATACAAAACATAGGATTTAAGCCCTTTGTTCCACTACCTCCATTTTTGTGTTGTTGATATGGTATACAGAAGATAGTCTAAAATGTGTTACTGGCAAAATTCAACAAAACCAGAAACTGTTCAGGCAACCTCAGACAAATTTCAAGATCTCTGCCTCTGCATTACAAAATCTGCTATACATTGTGCAATTGTATTTAGGAAAACTCCAGGGGCCAGCACAGCCCTCTTGCAAAGAATGGACCTCATCCTGAGAAAATCAGCTTCCCCATCGTGTTCTCCCTCCGCCTGTACCAGACAGAAAGATTACTCCCACACTTAATAGTTACATTATTTGACTTTAGAAGCCTCCCTTCTTCCATAAATCAAGAATTTAACTTGAAGTAAAAAGTTTTAACTGGCCTCTGGTTCCATCTCCTTCTTCTTTTGAGAAGGTTCCCTGGATGGACTCTGAATCTCATTGATAATTGCTTGTCTGGACTATTGTCAGATGGTGTTACCAGCCCCTGTTTCTGCCAGCCCTGTTGATGCCCTGAGGGACTGCACTGTGGCCAGCGAGGCTGTGCCCCTGCCTCATTCCCCACCTTGGAGCACACTTGTTCTTGCAAATCCCTGGCAGGAAAGTCCTGCCTGTCCATTTCTGCATCTGTAGGAACAGTTTCTGCTCACCTGACATCATCTTACATACCCACAGTTTAGTGTCTCTGCCATGAAATACACTTGAGAAATACAACAGGGATTAAATCCAGCAGGAGATGCCTGAGGGAATTTCTAAAACTGGTTGAAATTCACACCTATTGAGATCCAGTATGAAGTAGTTCAGTAATTTTTGTGCAGGCAGAGCTGAGCTAAATAAGCCACCTTGGCTAAAGTCAATCTAATGTCTCTTACCAACACATTGTCCCTCAGCTGGAGACAGTTGGGATGCTCCTGGCTCACTTGAGTGTCCTGGTGTGCACAGGGACACAACACTGCTGCGAAACTCACTTGCACCACAACTATAACTACAGAGCACACATCATTTTATGCTTACATCTCACTCATTCTACTCTTGTTGCTAAATAATTTACACAAGTTTTTCTGAGTCTTTCAGACGGTAAAATTATCAAATGTGTAGTTTAAGTAAAGTATCCACAAGTTATTACACCTTTCAACAATTCTTTTTTAGCAACAATGTTAATATTTCTGAAAACATATAAGACTAGGAAATACTTATTACTTCTATTAATACTATTTCTTAATTTCTGATAAAATTAAGCCATTTAAGGCAAATAAATATTGTTAATATTGTAGTCTGTAAGGACTTTATTTTCTTTTACAAGTTGTTTACTTACAAAAAAAGTGGAAAGCTTCTAAGAGCTAAATGAAAAGCAAGATTTTTAAAAAATATATAAATTGCTATTTATTTTTGTCAGGAGTGTCAAGAGTAAAGAGGAGACACTTTACCTAACATAGGCAACAAACCCATGTTCCAGCTCTCTAGTAGCAACAGACTAGGTGCCTGTGTCTCATTGGGCTAGGCTAGCATAGCAACTGAAAGATAGGTTAGCAGATCCAGTTTAAAGACACATTTCATCTGATTTTAGGGGCAAACTGGGCCCAGCTCCATGTGTATATATAGAATAGCCAATGTATCTAGAGAACAACTTGTATTTATACCATCTGCAGAAGATCATGCATCATGCAAGGTGATTCAGACATGTACAAATCCTTTAACACACCCCTTGATCTCAGAAATGGTGTAAACCGTGAGCTAATAAATACATTCAGTTCTAGTATCTAAATGGTCACTGATAGCTATTGATGCATTGAAGGAATTCTTGGCAATATGTTGAAATTTTGAATTTGACATACTGCAGTCAGAATGATACATGTGAAGCAGGTCAGCTGTGAATGCAGAGTCTCTTTTTTGAGGATTATAATTTTAGATGGATTCTCTGGCAGTTCTAAGCTCTTTCTACCTTTCTTCAGCTTTGCAGTTGGTGAATGGACCATGGCTATTTGAAATGTAGTGAGGCAGAGCGTCTATGTAAAATTAATCGCTAGCAGCTGTTTTTTGTTTCTTGAAACTGTTCAGAAGACATTACAACCGTAAGTGTTTTTTATATGAATACAGGTGTAGAAATAGTTGCACAGTATGTAGTTTCAGGTATATATGAACTGGTAATTTTATAATCCCTTTAATATCATCAAAGAGAAAAAAAAATGCAACAGATTCTTACCGAAGTGGCTAATTTTGCATATCTACCTTGAGATGGTCAATCATCCAATGAACCTTAATATTCACACTCTTGGGCAGTTTATTATTTGGCACTGAGTGTAAGTGAAACTAGAAAGACTAGTTGACACGGCCCGCCTTCTCCACCCCGCACCGACTCGCCCAGCTAGCTCCTGAAGGCGAGACCAGTGCCGAGAGTGGCCCACTTCCAGGATTCTGGGGAACCCGGAATGTGGGTAGGGCTCTGAACCCTCACGGCCGTACACGCGTCCGGGGAGGAGCAAAGGATCGAGACAGAGTCCTTCTGAGGTTCCGGGGAAACGGGATTTATTGAGGGAGAGAGGACAACCGAGATCGGGGGAAGGGAACCGCAGAAGGCAGGGAACACAGGTGTACAGCAACTTAAATAGGGGCCCTCCCCCAAGGGGGGGTACAATACAGCACCAATGGCTACAGTTTGGGGTGTAACATAAGGCAGGGCTGGTTATACATACAACGAATAGGGGGAAACATAGGCGGGGAAATACATGTAACATCAAATCATATGCTAAGAAGGGGATGACTGATACAGAAGATACTAGAAGGATGGGGGGGCTAGGAGGGATTGACAGTCTTCGGGGCAGGGACTAGAGTGAGGGACAGGGAAGGTACTGGAAGGTGGGTTGGGGCTTGGGTTGATTGATCAAGGGAAGGCGGGAATTAGGGCAACTGAATTATAACGGGGGGGGTACAAACAATAGAACAAAACATCTAGTAACAATAAAATAACGCAATACAACAACTAGTAAAAGTGTGGACATATATCATAGAATCAAAGAATCATTAAGGTTGGTAAAGACCTTTAAGATTATAAGTTAACTGTCAGCTTAGCACCACCATCATATCTGCTGTCAAATCCTTTCTCAAGTGCCATACCCACACCTTTTTTTAATATTTGCAGTGCTGGAGACTCCTTCATATCCCTGGGAAATCTGTTACAATGCTTTACAAGCCTTTCTGTGAAGAATTTTTTCCCAATATCCAATCTAATCCTCCCCTGGCACAACTTAGGGCCATTTTCTCTCATCCTGTCACTTGTTACTGGTGAAGAGACCAACGCTCACCTTAGAATAACCTCCTTATATTGAGCTACATGTGATCTCACATTCCATATTGCTTCCAAGAAGGACTGTGAAATTGTGCACTGAACTTTGTAAACAAATGCAAAAACTTGCTTAGTTTCTTAGCAGAAACATGTCAGTTATTTTTGTTTTTTGTTTTGTGTGTAAGGTGGGGATTTTTTTTTTAGTTTTTTTCTGTTTTTGAGGGGGGATTTTTTTTGTTTTGTTTTGTTTTGGTTTGGTTTTGTGTGCTTGTTTTGTTTGGTTGTTTTGTTTTGCTTGTTTGCTTGTTAGCATTGTTTTGTTTTGCTTTGTTTTGAGAGGGTAGTCTTGGAAGGACATCACATTCTTCCCAAGAACATCTTGGATTTGGTGAAAATGAAACATGTGAGGTTGAACGTGTCCCAAAATGAAGCTAAAGCATTAAAAAGCTGTGTCTGTAACTTCTGGTAAGATTGCAATTCTACCTGAGTGCCACCCAAATACCTTTGGCATAATCATAGGACCTTCTCTAGACAGCAGTGCAAATTTTTATGCATGGACAAGTGTAACATAATTTAAAATCCACCAATCTGCAGTGTTATCTCCATAACTTTGACAAAAATATGATTAGAGAGCTAGGGTGAATCTTTGCTTCCCACACTTTCCCTTTTTTCTATCTTTGTATTTCAGTGTGTATATATTTGTGTCAACAGATTAAAAATTTTGGTCTTATACAAGCCGGTGGCAGTTTTGTTGCTGAATTGTCATTCACCTAATGTGATAGTGACTTCATCCTTTGCAAAAGAGAGCTCTGGGACTATTTTACATAAGTTTTCCTCTTTACCTCCTCCCTCTGCTTTCTAATCTAGTCTAATTTACTCCACTCTAATTCAGTCTTTATGCAGGTTTTAGGGATGTAGATAAGTCAGAAGATGGAAGTGTCCTTCTTCCATGGCCTTGTTTTGATCCATTTGTGTAAGAAATTTTGTAGTTTACGGGGATTTTTTTTTTGGCTTTTTTTTTCCTCAATTTTTGTATGTTTTATTTCCATTAACAAGTTACAGAACAAAACTATAGACACAAATAACTTGCTTTCCACAGTTTCTTACTTACTTTTACCAGCTCAGTGTTTTTTCTAATATACTCTCCTGAAATGGGATAGGGAACAAATATACATTTTTTTAACAAGTGAGAAAATCGTATCTGTAGCAATGTCTTTGGGTAAGTCTATCTTAGAAGAAATGGACATTAGTTGTGGAAAATGTTTTCAAATAAATAGAATTACATTCTTTTAAAATCAGATAATCTGCTCATTCAAAAAGATATCCCTGCTGTCATAGTTTGACACATTACACTCACAAAATAGCTACCTATTTAGATGTTGTTTAAAATATGGGGTTTATACTTTCAAAGCTGTGTTGGCAGGGATAAAGCAATGGTGGGAGAGAGAGTTCACTAGGGGATCTCTCTAAGGAGATGTCAAATGGGCGTGAGTGCCTATAGCTTTGCTGCCTGTCACTTGGTTTCTGCCAACAAAAATATTTTTTGAGAGAGAAGTCAGTGTTGTATGGATAAACTTAATGAGTAAGAGGATGAAGGGGACACGTGTGTCTTTTTATGGCTTTGCATATTGAAAATATATAAATGCATAATACATATATACAAAATATAAATTCCATGGAGGGTTGTGTGGTCTCAGAATATCATACCAGATTTTCTTAAGTGAAACTGCTACAGGTTTACATCTCCTTCACTATAAATGCCTGTGTTATCTCGTTATGGAAATGTACATAAATAGATAATGTCTAATATGGCAATCCAAAACATACCTCCTTTGTTTGAATCTTTTGGGTATCCCAAATAGAATTTAGCAGATTTCCCTTACCACCAGAACCAATAATTGGTTGAGTTACTGTTTATATACAATATATGATTTGCAATTGCTGTGCAATATTCAATCTGTTTTTCAGCTGAGAAAGGAACTTCACAGGACCTTATGGCTCATTTAATTTGCTGGATATTCCAGAGAAATTTTAAAAAATCCGCAATTATTGTAGACCCTTATTTTTTTTGTTTTAAATAAAATAATTGTATATTTGAATTCATAGTAATATTATTTAAGACACTGTAATTCGATTATGTTAATTTTCTGTAAGTGCATTTAAGCAAAAAGGGAAAATCATGTTCAGACATAGGGTTAAATGACTTAATAGCCAAAATAGGTATCTGTTCAATGGTCCTTGTAGAACAGCCTGCTCCAATGCCATTAGAATAGAACAGGTTTGTCATAGGCCATTTCTCATCAACAAGTCAGAAAACTTCTTTCTTCAATAAAATTTTGAAGCTTCATATTGTTGTCTTGTACACTCCTCAAATTTTAGCATGCAAGGGCTATCACATCAGACATGCAAAAGCAGAGTCACTAAGCATGGCCAAGAAGATGCCTTTTTCTTTTTTTTAATAGAGGCAATCATTTTACTACTTATCATTTCTGAACTTTAACCATGCATCCTAGAGTTCTCATAAAATCCTGTCATTGCACGCTCTGCTTGACAGATAATGTTAACCCAGCTTCTTCCTCCTCATGTCAAAATTACTGGAGGGAAAGCACAGAGCAATGAAAATACAGCCCTATCAGGAGAAAAGCAGGTCACCATTGTTAATTTCTTTTCAGTCCCAAACCATTGGCTTCCACCCCTTGCAAAGATCAGTACGCATCTAGCAATTATATAACAAACTCTTGCAAAGTACAGGAAGGGTGACAAACTCTATTTTAGCATCAAGGATGTAGACTGATGGATATGCAGTCTTCACTCCACTTTAGTAGAAGGGGTATTCTAGCTTTTGTAAAATCTGAAAGTTTTAAAAAAGTTCATAATTATTTAGATTTCGTAATTATAAATAAAATAGTTAATAATTATTTAAGTAATGTAACTTTGAGTAAATTAGTGAGTCCCTACCCTAAATTGATCATCAGAGTAGAGTGCTAATTATGCAGAATATAAAGGAGATGAAGGAAAGCAGGAGTAAAGGCCAGAATTTTCAGTCATTTTGTACAGCTCAGCAATTTGCAATCCTTGTTTTAACTTAGACAACTGAAAGCTCAGAATAATTTTGGCTGTTATGACCAGAGTCTTCAAACATGCAAATAGACTGTTGCTTATTTTCTTTGCCTTGATATTCCAAATATCTGGTCCTTTTGTATTTTATATTTGAACTTTTTTTAACTGAGATTTGGATGAAATTCTTTTATGTGGGAACACATTTCAAATAAACAAATGCAACTACATAAGACTGAAAGGAACATGGATGGATGGGTTGATGGATGAATGAATGGATGGATAGATAGATAGATAGATAGATAGATAGATAGATAGATAGATAGATAGATATCTTAGACAGCCCTATCTGTTTCAATTAGAAATGTTCTAAAGAACTGTGTACTGTGTTTATGGAGCAAGGTTTTGCAAGCAGGAGGGCTGCAGGGGTGACTTCTTTGAGAAGTCATACAGAGCCAATTTCAGCCAGTTTCGAGCTGGAGCCATCACTGGCCAAAGCTGAGTAAAACAGTGATAGTAGTGGTACCTCTGCAACTTCCTATTTAAGAAAGAGGGAAAAAGAATAGCTGGGAGAGAGGAAGGATCGGAGCAAAACAGCCCTAAGGACACAAAGACTGGTAGAGAAGTAGAGGGTGGGCATGCTGCAGGCACCGGAGTAAAGATTTTCTGGAAATTCCTGGAGAAAACTATGAGAATTCTGATTATCCCCTGCTGATGGTGGAGCAGATATCCACCTGCAGGCTGTGGATGTGCCCTGAAGGAACCTGGAGCCCATGGAAAGCCAACACTGGAGCAGGTTCCTGACAGGACCTCAAGCCTATGGAGAGGAACTGGACAATACTTTCTGGCAGGATCTGTTACCCCTGTACCTAAAGGACAGCACCCGTGGAAAGGATCCATGATGCAGCATTTCGTGAATAAATGCTTTGTGTGGATGACATATTCACTGGAGTAGTTTGTGAAGAACCATATCCTATGGGTGGGATCCCTCCCTGAAGCAGGGGAGCAGCACGAAGAGAAAGGAGTGGCAGAGGTAAAGTGTCATTAATGGAGTGCAATCCCCATTTTCTGTCCTCCTGTGATGCCTGGGGAGGAGGACATAGAAAAGGTAGGAGTAAATTCACTCTAGGAGGAAGAGAATGGTAGGGGGAAGGTTGGGGTTTTACTTTTGTTTTGTTCTTATTTCTCACTATTCTGCTCAGTTATTTACTAAAAATTTATTGAAGTATTTTCCACAAGTCAAGTTTGTTTTGCTCAGGTACATAGTCTCCTTGTATTTGTCTTGTCCCTTGAGTTTTTGCTATGTTTTCTGTTCCTTGTGGATGGTGGAGAACTGCTGGAGAGACTACTGGACATCTGGTGGCTGGCCAAGGTAACCCACCACAAGTTGTCAGATATCCCAAAGAAAGACATTTTATAAAATGAAGAATTGGAGTCTGTCTGCATAACTAGATATTATTGAAATTTATTAAACATTTGAAATTACAGCACCATTTTTGGGCCTCTCTTTTAATCAGATATAAGCAACTTTTTTGTTAGAGACGTTATGATGGAAAATGTTCAAACGTATTCAAATTTTTTTTTATGATGAATGGAATTGTCAAAATGGACTGTGTAACCTGATTGTGGTTACAATGCTAATTTGCTGTTTCTTGAGTCCATCTCTTAAAGTATGAGACTACATGACCTGTGTATTCTGTGATGAACAGTGAGAGTTATTGAACTCCTAACCTGAACTGAAGAGCACAGTTTACCCTGTTGGTCCTGAAGTTTGGTCAGGTTTAAGCCCTTGGCTCCTCCCTGTGACTGGGTGTCACAAGGACACTGTACAGGACTCTGTGGCTGGTTGTATACCAAGCAACAGCTCCTATCACGTTTTATCTTCATTTTTCTGCCAGAGTCGAGATTAAAAGCTCGAGAGATGGTATGTCTTGTTTGGACTCATGTTTATTAATTCTTATCTATATTACAGTGAGTTCTACAGCACTTCAAGCTAGCAAGCTAAAAATGGAGATGTATCTGTCTCTCTACAAGGCCTTTTGAGGACCAACTGTCCAATTAAGAAAAACCACCTAAATTATTTTTACTTTTAACCCACTAAATAATCATCCATGGCCCACAGTGTGGAATTCTCTATCTAATTACAAAAGTACCACCTAGACCCATGGAGAAGAATTTGAAGAAGAAGGAAACCTCCACCCCCAAACCTCTATCTTGCTTTTTACTTATTACTATATTCTAAAACTTAAAAATCTAAGTTTTCCACCATGTGATATTACACACTTCTATTCAAACTACACAACAGTGATCCCAGTTCTATCACTCAATTTTGGAAGCCTTCACGGTCTCAGGTCAAAAGCTGTGTTTTCTTGGGGGTCAGTAGCTATCAGGACAGAAAGCCCAAAACCCTCAGTTTCAAGGGTTCCAACAAGCTCCTCCTTTAAACAGAGATACATAAAGTATCATAGATACATAAGATACATAAAGTACAAAGATACATAAAGTACACCAGGCAGTAAAAGTGCTTTATCTTACTCAAGGTATCGTCATACTTATGGTGTTCTAAGAATTCAGGCTTCTGGAGACAACACGGGTGGATTTTTTGTTTTCACCACAATTTTCAAGCCAGCTTATGTTTTCTCTGTGTTAACAAGTTTCAGCCCATGAAGCACACACCAACTCATGGTCCTTATAATCCCTTCTTGATGACTGTTCAGTATTACATTCTGATACTTAGCTCCTCAATTATTTTAGGGACCCAGAAAACAATTTGGAAATAAGATTGTTTCTCCCCCGCTGCATTGACAAATTATCTCAAAACCCAAGATGACAACATTGATGCCATCTATCACACAGCAGCTCAACTTCCACTATGCATTTATATTATCTAATTATATATATAAAATTATATAAAAATTGCATATAGGTTGTATCATAAATATATGCATCTGTAAAAAAGTCATCATATTGACCCTGTCTAGGAGACCACTGTACACCAGGGAGTTAGTGATCCACATGAAAGTTGACATGAGTGTGACCAAGCCTGTGTTGTGCTTGTATTGTACTTCACTGTGCTGTATGTAAATGCATTATCTTGTAAGAACAAACTCTAGTGACTGAAATGGGAGAATTTTCTATGAATGGGGTCTGGCCAGTGTGCTGTATATGGATTGAAGATCTGTGAGAAGCAAAACCACCTGGAGTTCCATAGATTTAAGATTATCCATACTATTATGTCCTTGTGGTACAAACTCTAATAAATTGGATTTTTTGAGTATCTTTCTTACTGAGATCATAACAAACCAGTGTCTCCTGGAGCAAAACAGAATTAAGTTTGGGATTAGTGTCTCAAGTCAGAATGCATCCTGGAATGTTGCAATGCTGAATCTGGTAGACTGTCCTTGATAACTCATGGTTGTAGTAATTACAGATGCAAAATACAGTTCTATGGACACAGAAATGTTTTTTCTTTAGTGACTGCACATGTATATAGCTTTTAATTGACATGGCAAGCTACACAGATCCTGAGTGCATTTTTTTCTTTTTCACCATTTTTAAACACCAGGAAACTATTTGGCCCTAAGAAAATACAAGAGTCACGTTGCAGCTGCTTGAAGCATTTTCCCATTAAATGTAATGGCCCTAAAGTGGAAGTGCCAAGGGCCATTATGCACTGACAGTATAGTCAAGAAAAGTACCCACCTGCAGAAAACATGCAGCAAGGTAGAAACAGAGCAATGAAATAACCATGAAAGCAGTTGGAGCCTGAGGAGCAAGAAAAACAAGTGATTTGCTGCAATGCTTAACAACAAAAGGAGAGATATGAACAGTTATTTGGGCTTTCAGAGTTACAAGTGTAGTATGAGTGAGCAATATTGCCTTTGGCATAGATCCCTGGTCCCACTGTAGTGTTCTCTTCCTTTCTGGAAAGCCAGGTCCCCCCAAGAGCAATCACAGGAGAAATAAGAACCGAATCACAAAAGGCTGGTTCAGTAGAAATCCTCCACGCCTCAGCTCTTAGTGCAATAACAAAACTCCCTAAAAGGAGTTAAATCAGAAAAAAAAAAGCAATGTGCAAAGCCAAAATACCAAGTTTTATGTTTAAAGCAGTGAATAGAAATAGTTGTTGAAAGTTAAGATGTCTTATTAATGCTCTAGCTCCTGCTTTACATAGCACATTAGTAGCAGGACTGTGTGACCTCCTGTGTGGAGGTCAGGACAGTACCTAAATCTGAAGTGTTGCTCTTCATCAGTTGGACATCATCATGCTCAACATCAGTTGGATAAAGAGGTAGACCTCAGTTTTGGTTGTGTCATTTTGAGTGTATTCAACCTCCATCTGTCATAATATTGTTGATTTGTGATATGGAAATGTATTACATGGTCAAGCACAGGGCTGTAGAAGACAGAAAACAGGAAAAGTAGTGATTTAGAATACAGCTAAAGAGGAAAAATAACAGTTTATATATTATAAAGTTTTTTCTGAGAGTAATAATGCAGGGGCAAGAAAGAGAAACTGCATGAATAAATATTTACTAAAACAGAGACTAAATATTGCTCAGTCCTGCTTAGAGCAAAACTTGTTTTCTTCCTCAACTGTAGCATAGTGAATTAATAGAATTTTCGTAGATCAACCATATTGTTCTACCACTTTGAATTTCTTATTAATTTAATTATCACCACTTCAGTCACACAGTAGATTTCTCTAGCATCAGTGAGCTTCGTCTTCCACTGGTCCCAAACATGTGTCATGTGCACAAAGGTTGAAGTGTCACATGATGACTCAGTTAAAAAAAAAAAAACCAAACAAAAAACCAAATGCATCCTTCTTATCTCTCTACCTCTCTCAGCTTTTCTTAAATAACTTTTTAAAATATGAACCTTGAATTCATCAAATGCTCAGCAAGTTGATTAAAAGGTGCAACTAATTTTCCTGATTAGCTGAAGATTTGTTTCAAAAAGTATATTTTGCTTGATTTACAATCACAATGGCTCATTATTAGTCCTTCATATTGCCATCAGATCACAGTAGCTTTTGCTTTTTTAAAATTTCGGACTTAATCTACCTTCTTTTCTCTCCTCTTAAACACTGTTCTTGCTCTATGGTTTGTATCTAGTTAAGCTTCTATTTGAGATTATTTTTCCAAGCTCAGTCACCTATACCTGTGCAATAAGCAACAGTGGTCTCTGGTGCCTACTCAGATTATTATGATTATTATTATATCAACTTTTTAAATTCTTCCTGATCTCTGTCATGATTTTTCCTTTATTTTATCTATTCCTTCAAGAAGAAAAAAAAAAAGCCTCCATGAGGAACCCATCCCAAACATTGTTTAAAAATGTGCAAATGAAAGACTGCCTATTAACTGATACTCAGATGTCTACCCATACAAGTGAATTGTAGGGAGACAAAAAATAAAACTCCTTCAGAAATGCATGTCTTTAGCAATGCATTACTGCAACAACAGAGGACCAAAAAAGAACTTGGTAGTAAATAGCAAGCTCTGGTGCAAAATATTTCTATGGCTAAAGTTCAAAGTTACAAAATATTATAAGCAAAAAAGTATATGCACTGACTGGGATTTTGCCATGTTTTCTGAGTGCCAT
The DNA here is from genome assembly GCA_037013685.1 of Acridotheres tristis. Taxonomy (NCBI): domain Eukaryota; kingdom Metazoa; phylum Chordata; class Aves; order Passeriformes; family Sturnidae; genus Acridotheres; species Acridotheres tristis. The sequence continues at coordinate 102,735,798 of CM072884.1, forward strand.
CATGTGCTTTGTTTCAATGGCCAATGACAGCAGTTGAGTAATTGTGTTTGAAGTAAGGAATTGAAATGCAAACTAATGTAAATATAAAATGTTAAGCCCTATCATGGTTCTCAGGAAAAGAATTTGAAAAAGCAGTTGAAACAAAGAGTTTGTTTTTGGAGAAGAGGATGAGTATCCATGAAGCCCCTAGTGCCCTTTTCCAGCCGCTGTACTGTGTGTGCATGTTCCCGTGATCTGAGGACACAGGAATGACTCAGACAACCTTTGCCTTCAGCTCGTGGGGCTGCTCCTGGATTCCAGTGATTTGGAGTTAATGGGGTTCAGGTACTGATGAAGGTGTCTCTTTCTGATCCCTACCTTAGATCTGAGGTGCTCTCAGGAACAATCTACCGGAGGAAATTCTGGGTTACAAGCAGCTCTTTGTTCTCCCTGTTTCAGTTCACCCAGAATGCTACATGAGAGAAGCAGGGGCACAGCTTCTGTGAGTCAGTGAGTAACCCAATTGTGTTCAGCCCTGTGTGATGAGAAATTATGCTACACTCAGTTTGAGAAGTGACACTTCTGAAAATCAGCACATCCTCCCTATTGATTCTACATTTCAGTTTAACATCTTTAAACTTAAATTTCTGAAGGAAATTGATTCTAAATGATTGCGCAATTAATGATTGTACAGCTCAGCAATACAAAAAGATAAGCTGCAAAGCAAGAGTGTGATCTAATCTCTCACAGAACAATTTGAGCAAGATTAAAAGTAGGCAGCACTTTTCCATTCTCAAGAATTTCTAGTTGCCTGTAACTGTTGAAACTTTTTGTTAATCCACAGAGTGAAAATATTTTTATACACTCAAACTATAATTCATCTTTATATTCAAGCATATAATTAATTTACATTCTCATTAAAGGATTATGTGTGTGCTTAATGTTAAGTAGCTGTTTAAGTAGCAAGCAAAGAACAGGAACAAAACCCCAGAGTGAATGAAAAAAAAAAGCCAAGATTTTTTTAACAAAGATATATAATTAAATAATGAAACCTTCGGCCACAATATGTTACACTTCAGATTTTTTTTTCTATATAATGTCAAAGAGAGTCTAGACAAGCCAACTAGGAAAACAGCATGTAAGGTTGTTTTTAATATTTTAATCAAAATATTTTAAAACAAAAATATTCCTATTGAACCTCAGTGTTCTGCAGTCAAAACCTATATACATTGAGAGACTTCTATCCCATGCTTCCCCCGCTCTTGTATCTTGCCCTGAGCATATTTGGCCGCAGACAAAGACTCTGGAGCTACAAGGATTGTTATATTAGTGAGATATTTGGCCTAGAGTGGGACACAACACTACCCTTCTATTCTAGTTCTGGTCCTTTGATTAGTCACCTGCACAGACACCTGGAGAAATTAAAAGACTTTCTCATTGCCTACAGGAGAGACTCTTCTTAATTTACAGTTTTCTTAGTCGCTGTTTTTGCTCACGTGGTTTTAGAAAGTAACATAGCATCTCACCTTACTTTAGAAATTATTTCATTTAACTGATCTTACCGTTAATTTTATTTTATTGCTGTATATTTCCCTATATAGATTATTCAAATGTGTTCAAGGAATGATGATGCGTTCTTCATAGGCAGAGGAAGATATACTGCATTTGTGATCTTGCATGTTTGTTTTCTCTGAAATGTATGACAGAATAGTGCTGTGGATAATTAAGTATTTGTAAATGTAAAAATATTTATTTCTGTATAAGCTTTATTGTGCCTGCTATACTTTTCCTTGAGCTTCTTTTTCACTTTCTGAACTGTGTAAACAGACTCTCAGAGACGTTGACATTGGAAGGGACATCTGGAGGTCACTTGATCCAACCCCCTTCTTAAGTAGGGCCATCTAGGGCTAATTGTCCAGGACCACATCTGGAAAAAAATTTTGACATCTCCAAGAAGGGAGGCTTCACAAATTCTCTGTACAACTTGTGCCAGGGCTCAGTCATCCTCCCACTGAAGGATTGGCTCCTGGTGTTCAGAGGGATCCTGCTGTGTTTAATTTTGGACACCTTTGGAGCATGGCCCCATCCTCTTTTAACTCTCCCTGCAGGTGTTTATGCACATTAAAATTCTCCTGAGCCTTCTCTTCTCCAGGCTGAGCAGTCTCAGCTTTCCCAGCTCTTCCTCATTCGGGAGGTGCTCCAATCTATTAATGTGCTTAGGGACTGTGCTGGACTCTCTCCAGCAAATGAGCACTGCCAAAGGCATTAAGAAGCTCTAAGGTGGGAGTTAAGTTCCTAACTTTCTTAAGCTCTTTGAAAAACCCTATAGACAGTTATTTTTAGACACCTAAATGCCTTTGAGTGTCTGACTGTAATGTTCTTAGAATTATTTTAATTCAAATTATACAGAGATGAGTTCAAAAGAAGGTTTTTGTTCATTTGGCCTTTCTACATTGGTAAGTAAACTTTAATTTTTCCTCCTTTTCTGCAAAGCATATAGCATAGAATATGAAAAATATAGAGTACTTAAGATACCAGATTTCTTAACCTGGCAACACAGCTGAATACATAGGGAAAGCATCTTTATGATTTAGACATAATGTCTATAATAATATACAATATAATATAATGTCTATAATAATTTTACAATTTTGTCTATTTTCATATTAATATAAGTAGGGAAAAAATCAATTTTAATTCCTAACTTCTAAATCTAGGGGGTATAATCCTCTATTGAAAAACAAAAGAATGTAAATCAAGCCTTTGAGTGCCTGGCTGTGAAATTAACCACCTCAATTTCATCATAATTTTCTCGAATTAATTCTTCCTCTCTTGCTTTTCACAAAAATAATGGGTAATGTTTTCTCTCAGATAAGATGATGACTATATAATTTCTGTTTCTATGCAGTTTTGGCATAATGTGGTCTCTAGATGTCATTAATATTTATAAAATACATCTTTCTAATTGGTTTTATCCTGGTATAATCAACTAACAAAATACTAGTAAAGCTATTGGAGAACTTCCACACTCCTTTTCAAGCTGTGGATAAATATCTGGAAACCTGAAAAATACTTTGGAATAAATTTTAAAAATATTCAATTTTATGTCAATAGACAGAGAAGAAAGTCGATAGACGAAGAAAAAGAGGAATATTAAACATGAAAGGTGTGTTTGAGCATTTTTTTTCTTACAAATGCTTTTCTTGACTTGAAATATTTATGCATTACATCTTCATTTGAAAGATGCACTCTGCTTCACAATTGCTATATAACCATAACTATATAGACTAATGCTTCTTTTTCTTCTATTTTTTTAACTGAAAACCCTAGAGTGGCTAGCTGCTGGCAGTCATACTTTTATATCATCCTTTATTATTCATTGGCATGAAGATTATTGGCAGAAGAAAAGAGATAGTCAACCATGTCAAGCATGCTTTCTGCTATCCAATTTTTCTTGAAACACCACCAGTTTTCCAGATTTTTTGCTGTTGTTTTTTTAATCAAAACACATACACATGACTATCAGAATGTTCACTGAAAATGGAACCACTGTAAATAGCTATATTTTCTGAATTCTAATATAATCTTCGATTCTGCTTTGTCTTGTTCATCATACTAGGACAATTTGGTCCTTGAAAGTTTTCTAATGTATTTTAAGAATTATTTCTTCAGCTGTGCTAAAACACATGCCATTTCCTGGGAGAGCTCTCTCTGCATCTCCTAATCTGTGCACTGATTTTTCAAGTTACTTTGCCTTTCTATTATTTGAGAGCACTTACTATAACTTGGTACTGACGGTTACTAATTTCATGGCATCTCGACCCTTCAAGCAAGAATTTTGATTTGTTTAACTTAGTTTAGAATGGTTTGGGTTCTTTTTTTCTGATCTATTTTAGGGCTTATGAGATAGCTATTTTAAGGATTGACTGAATGCTTAAATTTGTTCCTGGACTGTAAAAAGATGTAATGCCTTTTTTAAATGTTTTCCTTGTAGTATTTGAGAGGAAATATTTGTCAAGTGATTTGCCTTTAAGTGTTTCAAGTAGATGGATAAGCTTGAGAAATCCATTGGAAACTATCCCCAGAGTGCATTTACTATTTGTACATCAAATCGAAAGGCCTGCTTTTAAAACAGACATTGTAAATCATGAGATACAAAGAAAGTATTGCTTTTCTGCTTAGTTTTCTGGCTTCAGCAACTCCCTGGGAACATTTAGCAAAACAGAGATGGCAAATTATACAGGCATGTCTTGGTTAATTCTCATTGAGAAAGCTTCGCAGTTTAAGTTGATTCATGTCATTTGGGTATTGGCACAGCTATGCTGATCACACTGAAAGTTTTTTACCTATAGTCTTCATTGAATATAATTTATATATGCTGAAGAGACTCAATGTTTGATACATTAGCTTTCTTCCAAAATAGTGCTGTAGCTTGTATTGTTCTGGTATGTAGCTGGTGTTCTCTTCAAATGAGTCTGATGTCTCAAACTCCTTCAGAATTCTCAGAAGAATGAATTTCTGAGCAAATGTTAAGACTGAAAATTAATCTATTCTCTTGTCCTTGAAAAAAATTCTCTGAAACCACACTGCATATCTGGAAAATGACTTTCAAAGTGATGAAACATAAGGAACAGTTTAAAAAACCCAAATTCCACTTCTGGCCTCCACATACTCTGTCACCCTCTCTGTGCTGAAATAACTTTGGGATGCTTAAGACAGCAAGAGTTTGGGGGTTTTAGAAGGGGTGCTTTTTTTGGTTTTTGGTTGTTTTTTTTCTTTCCCTGTTCATATTTTCAGCTTTTCTTTAGGATCAAAGGGATCATTTGGGTAGAACAATCCACACTTGGAGCTACCAGTGAGGTTTATGTGCAACTGGTGCACCCCTGTGAGCTCAGCCCTTATATGGAGGACCTCAATTGGAGACTCAAAGTGTTTGAGCACCTTCAACAATTTTCACTTAAAACCACAGGATGGCAGCCATGAGGAAGATATGGCAAAGTAGCTTTCCTTTTTACCCCATGGTATGGGTTACTGAGAAGAGAACAGCTTTTACTCTCAGTGCTTAACCAGCAGATTTATAAACACAGGCAGATCAGTGTGGTTGTTTAGTGAACCTGAGTGGATTATGCCATTTTGGAATATTTTTCTTCTGTGAGTATAGCAGTAACAAGTTTGGAGAGGTTCTTCAGGTCTTTGCAATCACACAAGCCAAAGGATACATAGTCATAATATTGACTCCTATGGCAGCAGAACTATGGTTCTCAGCTATTCCTATTAGGAACAGGAAGGTCAGTCAGATTTCAGGCTAGGATTCCTGAATTTTAGATTTAGCTCTGAGTGAGTGAGGACTGCCATTCTGTCTCATTTTACTCTGAAAAGCTCCCCCTTTGTTGAAAAGTGGAGTGATGGAGTAGATAGTATTTAGCAGACTGTGACTGTAGATAGTGTAAAAAAAAATTTTAAAAAAATATATATATATTTTAAGAAATCTATTTCACTTGCCAAAAATCCAACAATGTATTCATCTTGTATATTATCCAAAATAAGCTTTGTCTTGGGGATCTGGCAGGTTAGATCACCTAGTTGATTCAAATAATGCCTGAATTTAAATTTATTTTTATTTCCAAGGGTTACAGAAAACTTCAGCACAGGTATCTAATAAGCTGCAGTTTATCCAGGATCAAAGTCTACAGTGACACAGGGAGAAACGCCAGTCCATTGAAACCAAAGAAACTGTATTTAAACACCATCCTAAAGAAAACCTCAAGTCAATGACAGTTTCTCTGCGTATTCTGAGTCTAAAATGTGTGCAGTTTCTATCTAAATTGTTCATTGTACAATAAGCCAGATCTGCACTCGTGATTATGACAGCATTCTAGAAAGCTGTGGTCAATTTTTATGTGAGAAAGATGCACCCGTCAATGCTGAAGAATGCAAAAGTGCCAAGCAGTTCTCACAGGAACATCAAAACAATGTACTATAGAGTAGCATATCATAGAATATGAGAATCATAGATTATCATTAATTGGAAGAGATTCACAAAGATCACTGAATCGAACTCCTGGCCCCTGTGCAGGACACCTCAAGAAACACATTTGAGAGCAAATGTTTCTTGAACTCAGACAGTGCTGTGACCACTTCTCTCGAAATCATGTGGCAAGTTCCAGTGCCCAACCACCCTTTGGGAGAAAAGCCTGTTCCTGACATCTAAATTAAACCTCCCCTGGCTCAACTAGATGCCATATCTTCAACTCCTGTTGCTGGTCACAGGAGTGGAGAGATCTATACTCACCCCTTCTCTCCCTCTCACAGGAAGCTGTACCTGCAGCCAGGTGTCTCCTCAGCCTCCTCCAGGCTGAACAAACCCAGTGCCCTCAGCCCCTCCTCACATGGCTTCTCCTCAAAGACCTTCATCATCCTCACTGCCTTCCTTTGGACACTCTCTAAAAGCTTGATTTCTTTTTTATATCATGGCACCCCAAACTGCCCCCAGCACTGGAGGTGAGGCTGCCCCAGCCCAGAGCAGAGCAGGACAATCCCTCCCTTGCCCTTCTGGCCATGCTGTCCCTGATGTCCCCAGGACACGCTTGGCCCTCCTGGCTGCCAGGGCACTGCTGGCTCAGCTTCACCTTTCCATTGACACATATGCATAATTCAGAAAATGTGCTTTGTTATATGCTATGTCAAGTTAATGTAAAAGTTTCCTCTTACATAAGATGTAAGCTGCACTATAAAATACTTCGGGTATGTGTTTACTGTAAAAAAGCAAAATCATATAGGTTCTACTTCATTATTGTTACAATGATACAGTCTTTTCAGGGGGATGGAGACCTTTCTTCCCTGCATTGCCATGATAAGCATATCTATACTGTGTTTTCATCAACTGGGTTCAAAATAATTTGACAGTCCTGTTTCATCAGCAGGAAAAATACAACAATCAGTGTGAATAAATAAATCAACACTTCATTTCCTGTAAATAATGAAATTAACTGAACGCATTTACAGAGCTCAACACAGTGGCTCTCTTATTTTTAGAGATAATTCAGACCTTTTGCTCCATAGGCTGCTGTTTACACTCCTAGACTGAGGCAAAGCATACATCCTATTCAAAATCCAACATCAGATAGGGCTCCATTCACAGATAACACCTGCAATAATCTTCCTGCAATAGCTTTTAAGATGTGACAGAGTTCCTGTTGCTGTGGCCACATGAAGGTAACTTCCTAAGGGAGACCTGGATGGCAAAATGCAGTTGCTGTGGCTCAGGCAGGTGTTTGCCCCCAACACCTTGAACAGAGGCAGTGGGGCTTTGCACAGAGGGCACAGCAGCCAGCGAAGGCACAGCAAGGGTTAAACCACTGCATCTGTGTGCCCCATGGATGAGAACCAGCACCTCTGTATTCCCTTTCAGAAAACTCACCACCATTCCTACCTAACATAGAAAGAAACGACATTCCTGAATTTTAGTTTTCTGTCCTGTTCTAGGGAGGAGGAAAACCCAACAGCACAGCATCTGAAAATTAATGTAGAAATTTAAACAACAAACAAAACAAAATTAAATTGGATAGAAGATAAGTCCTAAGCTATTACATGTTCAGCCACCCAGATATGTACAGAAGTCTTTTCAGTTAAAAAAAAAAACACCTGGTTTTATGTTAAACTGGAATTCAAAGTTATTTTATTAAAAACCATAATAAGAAAAATCTATTTTTTTTTACGCTTGCTAGGATAAAGGTATTGCAGTAGAAGATTCTCTAGGTATTCTTTGAGATTTTTTTGCAGATGCCAAACAAAATGGCAGAAGCCTGCATCTGTGATTTAATTCCTGCAAACAAAACCTTCTAAGAGCAATCAAAATGTTGGTCTGAAGGAAAATATTTGCTAGCATTTTTAGGACTTCTCTAAATTCATGCAGACAACTGTGGAAGCTGACACTAAAGCTTTAGAATAACCTGCATTAAAAGAACCCCACCCCATAGGCCCATGGATTTTACCCAAAGTACCTAAATCTGTTTATTAGCTGAGGCCTCTGAAGTGGGAACCTGCTCATGGCAGATCCCCATCCAGTCATTACGTGTGGCCAACACATTTCAGCCCAATCCCTCATGGCAATGCCTCTCTCCTTTCACTGCAGGTAAAGGTAAAGCCTTACCCACCTGCCCCAGTGCAACACTGGGTAAGAAACCTGGTGCATCTAGAATTCCAGCTAAATATGTTCCTTTCCATAATGTAGCAACAAATCAGTTTGTAGTTTTCTTTCACCAAATATTGTGCTTAGTTGAAAAAAAACCAAAACCAAAAAAACCCTAAACTTTGATGTGTTAGAAGCAATAAGAGGTTGTTTTACTGTTCAGTGTTATTTGACTACTTATGAAGAGTAAAGAATGCATTAAAAGTTTCTAAGTAGGGTGTCTCATATACGCCATAATCAAAGGAACTATTTTCTCAGTCTGAAAATGGTAATATAGCTTTTCATAGTCAAAATCCTTTCCAAATAGTAGTGAAACTCTAGAAGGGTGCAAAAAAATATTTAAGCTGTTCAATGTGTAATATATTTTCATGTTCATCTTGTATTTAATATTTTGAAACTTGTCAAAACATTAACATTAGATTTTTCATTACATTTTTCTGTCTCATTCATAAAGAGTTTTAGGTTTTAATTTTACTTTTTAATTCCACTTTCACAGAATATTTAAAAATATTAAAATTACTGAAAGGAGAAGAATAACCATCTCTATTGCCTTTTACTATAGTATTTTGGGTAGCAGTGCTCATGTGCCACAGCTAACAATGTTGAATACAGCAGCTAATTGTGTGAAATGTTCCATTTCTTGGAATAGGGACATTACATTTATTGTCATCTGCTCTACTGGTTCTTGAAGTGAAGCTATTCTCTTTTAAAAGGAACTGTATCTACATAATAAATTAGTTCATCTTGTATGAGAGTACTCTAGATTTATAAATTGATTTACATTCCTTAAAAGCTTTACGTGTGAATTTTTACTGATAAAAGTAAAAATTATTCTGTTTCATAGAAGTAACTAATTTTAGTCAAATATTTAGAAGTTGACTTCTTTCTTTGTAATACAGGATTCAGCATTTCAAGATCAGCACAAGGGAAATTCTTTCTTATGTAAAATATTTTTATTTTAATGATATTAGAGGGTGATTAAAATGTTTGGAAGATGGAAAATCAACGAATGGTTTGGTGAGTGGTATTTTGGTTTTGGTTGGGTTTGCCATTTTTTCCCACATCAGACACGAAAAATAAATGAAATTGTGGAATTGGAGATGCATAGAGAAAAATGGAATTTAACACTTAAATCTTAAATGAATAGTTCACATTGGGAAATTCAGTTGTAATTTAATTAATTAAATATGCCTACTCAAGCTTATGGGTGGAGAGGAAGGAAAGAGAAAGAATAAGGAAGCTCGAATTTCAGAAGTCACATCTGAAGAATAATTTTTATGTCATAAAAGGAATTGTTCGGATGTTTATGATTGCTGACAATTAAGCTTTAATTACAAATAACAGCTTGAATTAGATATACCATCAATACATCATGAATCCAAGCTGCACAGTCTGTTTTACAGCCTGATTTGGCAGATTCTGTCAAGTACAGCGTTTCCCACCACGAGTCAATGGGCTTGATAATGGGGGGTTGTCAATACTTATCTTGCCTTAAAGTCAGAGATTTTGGAGTTGCAACAGCCAACTGGCCCCTGAATAGATCTTCCTTCTATAGTTTCATTAAAATTTGCTTAACTTAAATATGGCATCCAGCCAGCTCCATCTAATTCCTGGGGTCCTCTGTTAGACATTCTTGAAGCTGTGGGAGTGTAGAGACTGCTTCTGATGCAAATAGTCTGCACGTTGCAGAAAAATTCTTCTGTCTGCAGAAATACAACTGCTTGCTGTCATAATAAGCCGAGAGGAATTGGCTGGGGATGAGTCATTTCAGCGTGGCTGATTGCCACAGTGTCTGTACTAACTACATATTCCTGGTAATCTGCATATAATTCATATGGCTGTGAATTTATATTAAGTATTTTTTTTAATGTACAGATTGATACCTTCTGTGAAGTTCAGCATTTCTCAATGAAGAATACCAAGTCTTTCATTCTAGTGACAAGGAAAATCTAACAGTAGAAGGGAGAACCTCCACTCTAACAAAGTGATACCTGTGGAATTCAAAAACCTCTCATTCCCATTAAAAGAGGATTGGATGGCTCTGGAGTGAAAGCACCCCTGGCAGGTGCTGAAGGGAGGACTGACCATAAGAGAAAATATATTTATTGGAGGAGAAGAAGAACTATCACTGTGTGAATCCCCAGTCCTTGACTACCACCTCCTCACAATGCAAGTTAATAGAGGTGAAAGACTAACTCTAGTTTGCAGTCTTCAGGGTTATCTAAAGATATTTTTCTCATCTATGAATTTTACATTTAGTTTCTACTGGATTAACTGTTCATTTATATAAATAAAGGCTTGTATTTATCCTTATCCGTGTTAAGTTCAATTTTAAAGCAATGCCTAATGGAAAACTCTTAAATGTATAAACTAAAGACTCGTAACCATTTAGCAAGTACCTATCTCAGCAGTGATTATCTCTAGGACAATAAGAATAGTTAAATAGTTATTTGCACTGCAAGTGATAGTGTGATTCTGAAAGATATCATTTTCTGTTCATGCAGATACTATAAAATCTGACGAAGTGGTCATTTTATTAAAACAAGTCTAAGCCTAACAGTACTGAGGAGTCAAAGACTCAGTTGGGTGGTGAGGAGTGTGCCAAGAGACCACACAAATGAACTACTCTCTACCTTATCTGGGATCAACAATGTCTTTTAAGAAAAGGTGGGTTTTAAAAATCTTAATTACTATTATTACTAGAAAACAAGTGGGAGGCGCAAATGAAAATAGTTTTGATTTCTATTTGAAATGTGCTTTAAATTCCTTTGAGTGTTTATCCTGAGGAGCCCCCCATTATTTGAATATGAATTATCTCATTAGTACTCCCCCATCTTGCATTAAATGGCTTACATCTGCTTACAGATGAAGTCTGTGAGACAAAGAGAAAGGTGTTGCCTGAAAATCCTCCTCCATCTCCAAAACAAAGCTGACTGAAAAAAGTGATGAGTACCTTTTACTTTGAATAGAAGGGAAAGTTATGGACAAGGGATTTACAGAAATGTAAATGTTCTTAAAAATATATATGTTAGAAAAATTGTAGAGAGATTATGCCTGTGCCATTAAAGACAAAATTTTATTATCAGGTGAATAGGAGGATATTCCTCCTGTTCCATTGTATACAGAATGAACAACAAGAATGAGTTACATATCTGAATGCACTAATATGAGTGGATCAGAATGTTGACTCCCTGCCATTGATTTCTTAGGATAGCAAGAGCTCAAGGCATATTGTCAGACTGAAAACAGAATATTAAAAACAGTATTACTCTTATGTCTTAACTCTTGTAATGATAAAAAAAAACAAAAAGAAAAAGTTAACACCACTGTTGATGTGCTATATCTGTGGGGCAGTAACCATGACAACCCAGCTAGCTTTTCTTTTAAATTTTAAAGCAAATACAAGCACCGTAGAAATATTCATAAAATGTGTTCATACAACGTTGATAACATTCAAGGTTTTTAAAATAAACCTTTGTTAGTGTCCCATATTTCCTCATACATTATGCATTCACATTATTTACAGTTGTCAGGACTTTTTAAATTTTATTCTTGTCATTTTGATATTTTGCCAGAATTAAGCTGAGTTGTTTTGATTTTCTTTCAGTATTTTTTATTACATTGCTTTCTTTGTGCATTTTTTCTACTACATTATTTTAAAATTCCTCATGTCCCTATATTTTTCTGAAATGTTAATAGTTTTCAATTAAAACCAGCTCTAAGAGTTTATTGATTTATTTTATTTGGTTGTCCTGCCAGCTCTGTGGAGCATTTCAGAACAGAAGTCTCCTGATGCGTTAGGATCCAAAGTAATTTAGCCTGAAGCTCTTGGCAGCATCTCTGTTTCTTCACAGCACTGCTATACAATGTATGGTTAGAAAGTTAACATTACTAATAGTTGCCATTTTGAATAGCTGCCCAATTTTAAGAAAAGTAAATAGAGAAATGTGTGCCTTAAAATTCCAGAAATTCTCCATTGTCTTTACACTAACTGGACTTCTTTAACACAGCGCCATGTTAAAGGTCAAATTCTATTCAATTTATAAATATAATCACTTCCAGCATGCATTTCCTTGCAGGAGTGAAACAAACAAGCTTTGAATACAAAACCTGAATTTTCTGAAATGTGTGCTGAACTGCCTGGCCACCAAGTCTTTACATTAACACAGGCATTTGAGACAAACTGAATTACTGTGTTTCTGATGAGAAATACTGCCTGAAAACCTGTCTCTGCACTTGGGTACCTATCAGCGATGGAGAGATGGGGACTCTGATCTGAGTTTGGAACAGAAGCCGATTTTTTATATAAGAAGTATACAAGGCTTTTATATGGGGTTTTACTTGCATGGCACTTAAATAGGGTTCCATTTTTGGTAACAATTTCCCGTTGGTTACACATTCTTCATGACATCACATTACCTGGTAACATAATCTTATCACAAAGTTTCACAACATTTTTCTTGGTCACTTCTTGTCCAGGGAGCATTTATCTGTGTCTGTCTCTCCCATGATTTTTGCTCGATTAGGCCAAGATATCAGGCTCGTTTATCAGTTCCATTGTAATGTCTGTTTTATTCTCTATAATTACCCTGCAGTTACTGAGGGAGTAAGTGAGCTGGGCTTAAACAGGATCACTGATATCCCCCATTTTCAAACAAAATGCTGGTGGCACTGCGCTAGTTAATTTGCTTTATTTATATTTTCTCTTCTTTTGTAAGTTGGTAAGGTTTGAACCCAAACTTTCACCTGTTTCCTTTTAAATTCCTTTTTGGTCTTTATTTCTCCTTCAGGTGGTCTGGCCTCAGCATCTTATCTGCATCTCAGAATAATAATTTTGCATTTCAAAACAGATAAAAACTGCACAAGAATCAGCTCCTTTAACTGACATGAAATATATATTCTAATATGTTTAAAACTTGATAATTCAGTTTTCCAATTAATCTTTTGTTAGTTGCTGTTTATTTAAGCATCATCAGAAACATGAGAGCCTTCCTTTGTTTATGGAGTTTGGTGGAATGAAGCTTGAGAAGTAGGCTATTAACAGAAATGTTTTCTCTCAATATCTGATCAGGAGAGCAAAAGTTAAAAAGTATCATTCTGCTCTAAATTGACATTACAGCCGTTCAAACAACTCATGATAGTTGATTAGGTTAAAGAAAACATTACAAGTTACCTGCTAAAGACAATAAAACCATAGCAATAATAATTGTCTGTATTAAACTACTCTAATGATTCCTCTGATGTTAAGGTTGGGATTAATGTACCTCTTTAGATTTCCCTTGCAAAAGAGAGAAAAACTTCACTGCAGCCAATTGTAAGATGGTTTTAATATGGGTAGCAACAATAAATATAGGGGTGTTTGTCTTTCTCCAATCCATAGTTTTAGTTGAGATGGAAGAATAAACAATCAGCTGAGACAATTTTAGTTTTAAAAGAGCTAGAGGAGAGAAAATTCCTAAAAATCTTATTCTCACTTTCCTCTCTGTCTCATATCCTGACTCCTGTAACAAGTTGCTTGCAATGGTGTGATATGAGTCAGCAAAACACACTCAGCTTTGAACATTTCCTACCAGTATCATTATTGATAAGAGAGGGTTTTTTCCTAAGCAAATATTAAAAACCTGTTTTCATTTTTATGGAAATCTTCCTGGCACAAAAAGCATTTCAAGGAGATATACTGAAAAGTATTCTTTAATGTAGGCAGTAGAAAATATTTTGACTATAGGAGAAAAAATTCAGCTATTCATGTTTTACATACTGTTTCAATACTGTCTTGGTGCAAAGCAGACAGAAGCTTTGCAATCATTAAGGTTTCTTGGAAGATCTTACGTGTAAGCTTGTGAAGAATGAAAACTATAATTTTCACTCATTTTACATGGAACAAAAGACAAAACTTAATGCAGTTTGCTCAGCTATTTGATTGCATCTGAGGATATATGACAAATATAATTATTTTTTTGCATTGTCTTGTCTAGCCCATACAGCTTTAGATCACCCTGGATAACAGCCATTTTTGTTTTTCATGTCACTGGTGGGCACTACTTTTAATCTTGCATGTAAACATCATGGAAACCTATTTACTCTTTAGTCCTGGCTCCATCTGACTCTTTATAGTTACTATCATTTTATTTAAAAGTTATTTAAAAAATAAAAATGACAATGAATGAAAAATATTTTTGGTTTGGATAGTCACCTTGTAGCAGGTAATTTTTTTCTTTTTTCACAGGAAAGAATAAAGGCACAATTGCTAACTTGTCTCAAAAGCAGCCAAGTTGCCATGCATATCTTGTCACTCCTGAATCCACTCTACCAGGAAAAGAAGCAAAAAATTAAGAGGAGAAAACCTGATATTCTTTTTTTCAGGATAAATTTTAAATTAATTGGAAGGTTTCCCAGGTGGAGATTCACTGAAACATTGCACTAGGTTGAAGAGACGGAAGAAAAAAAGCTGTGTTACCGAAAGGTAAGAGAAAATGGAAAACAGTTTCTGTAAGACTGCAGAGAATGGAAATAAAAACAATAAACTCTATTTAGGGTGCTGAACCTAAATGTGATCCTAGGTCTGCAGTCGCTGAAAAAAAAATTGTTTCACCAAAGAACAAACGTTATGCAGGACTGCATGTTCTGCAGTAATAAAAACCATTAACTCCTAATATGAGCTCTTCTTTGTAAGGGGACTTGTGCTGTCATCTCTGCTGGAAGAACAACAGTCAAACTGCTTACTGGCCCTCAAGTATAAGTGGAAATTAAATGGGGCTTTTTCACAAGTGAAAATATTTCCTCTACATCATGAACAAATAGGGGAAGTTAAAGGTGCAAGTTAAAAAATAAATTTCTCTGTGTATTAGGAAAAGGAGTATCTGAGTGACTGAGGTTGTGACCTCAGTATTTTTCATTAATCTTTTCTTGAATTTCTATACATATTTATGTGTGTTTGTGCATGTCACCATAATATGTTTTTTGTACTTTGTGCTTTTTTCCATCAAAAAATCCTGTTATCAAAAAGTCTGGACTTAATTCAACTTTAATTTTGCCACTGTTTAAGTAACATGATGGTAGTATTCAGTCTGTGTAGGTAGGAATGGAACATTCTGCACCATACAAACTATCCCTTAGCTATTAATGAGAAATGTGAAAAGTTTGAATGAAAGAGCAGGTGATAAAGTCACCATCATTAACCATAAGCTATAAATTGACTTCAGTCTTACAATTATTTCAGCATAGTAATAATTTGTACAGAATACACTGTTAATTTTATGGGATTTTTGTGCTCTTTTTGTTAGCTTTGGAAAACTTTTGCATAGTAATGCTTAAATATCTGTGCAATTTTTTCTATTGCGAATTGCTATACATATACAAGCTAGAGATCCTCTATTCCTACCTCATAATTCTTTGCTTCTATTATTAGACTAAATTGTCCCTAGCAGATACGAGTAATTCAACCAACAATCAAATTCCATTAATATATTTTTCATACTATTAATATCTCAGAAAAAGCCCAATATATCTATCCCTTTACTGTTTCTGAGAACATAAAATAACCATAAGATTTTTCTTCTTTAAGTTACATTTGTTTCTAAGGCATTTGACACTAACAAATTCTCACAGATTTCTCAGATGATATTTCTTTCTGGAGAATATGGAATTATTTCCAGTTCTGTGGAAATACTTCCCTGATAGCTGCCTTTATAATTGCTGACATTTTGTGAATAGTGCAATGAAAAAAGACTCATAGGTGATTGATAGCCATACTCATGTAGCTCTCTAAGCAAACTAGTGAAAATTTCCTAAGCCATGCAGTTCAAATTTCAAATAGATTTATTATTAACAATAATTATCATTACTAACAATAATTAATATAGGTAGTATTAGTATTTAAATAATCACTTCCAGTTTCTTCAAATTCTTCTATTAAACAGAACAAAGTTACAACAAGCAGCTGATGTGAGCAGTGAGCAGTTCTGTACAAGTAGGAAGGATGATAATTTTGCTTAAGAAATCACACACCTCGCAGGAAAGACTAGAGTGGAATAAATGATTCTGTATGACCTAACACAAATGCAAAAGATTAAGACATTTCTCTAGGCATAAAAAACCATGAAGCTGTGTAATATGTTATCTGAATCTTGCAGCAATGTCAAGGAATGTCAAGAAATTTATGCTAGAACGACTGCTGGCCTTTGCAATGTGGTGTTTCATATCTCTTTTTAGTGTCAACATATGAAAGAAAATCAGATATGAAATATCCAGAAAAAGGACTGTATGGAGGAGCCTGTCAATAAAGCATCAGTGAAAACAGAATTTCTCTATTTCAACTCATACAGAAAGCAAAATATGAGCACATATCACATCATGTATAACCAAGGAGCTAACTGTGGAGTAGATATGTGGCTATATATTTGAAGCAACAGAAACACAAAGGCATTAAATATGTGTGTGTGTGTGTGTGTGTGTGTGTGTGTGTGTGTGTGTGTGTGTAAAAACTCCTTTAAAAGCTGAGTTACAGGGTGGTATTGGCCCACTAAACTACGGGACAGTGAAAATAGAGATATCCACGGCTCCTTACAGGACCCTTACAGAACGAGCACTGAAAAAGCCTAAGTGTAAACAGCACCATATTCTGTTGGAAAAGGGAAAACAAGTCAATGAGTGTCAGGAGTCAGGAAAATATGAAGTGAGCATCCACTTGTACACAATATGCTGCCCTCTGTTTGGTCAAGTCATGTGTGTTTTGCAGAAACTGGCTTTTTAGATGAGAAAGAGAGGGTGCCATCTGCTTCCCAAAGTGTGAGTTAACTGAATAGTAATTCAGTGGGTCAACAGCTATTCTTAGCAAAGGAATATAAATTATAAGCATTTTAATAAACTGAGATTTGCTAAGATGTCTGTGTTTCAAATCATATCTATGCAAAGCATGTCCTGTTTCTGCAGAGAAGGTGTTTGTGTGTATTTAGATTAAAACTACCAGCCTGTTTCATTTGTCAGTAGTTCGGGTATCAGTACATCTTCTATTATTTATCCTATCACTACTAGGAGTTCCACAACAGATGGAGACACGATCCCACACAAACAGCATTTTTACTGGGCAGAACTAAGAGGCTTTTCAGTAGATTGATGTTCTAGGTGTATTGAAAGAGGCAGTATAAAGTTGCTTAAGATATCCTTTTTTCTGGAGGTCTTCTGCATAGAATTAGTTAGTGTATTACTCCAGAGAAATAAAACAGAATACTACACATAAAGGAATCTGCTGAGATGGAAAGATTTTCAGACAAAGGTGAAAGATGTTTTTCTTCAGTATAATATTAATACTCCTCTATAGATCTCAAGACAGGATTTTGATGTGAATAGGGAAATCTAAGATCTTATTAGGAAAAAAAAATATGCCTCAGAGCAGTATTTTTGCCCAGAGATTAAAGTTTCTAGTTATGGAAAAAGTCTTCTTCTGGTAATTCTAGGGTTTTTCTTTTTCTCAGGAAATGATTGCCAAGGGCTAATGCTTTTAACCTTGGTTTTGGTAGCAATATTACAAAATAGCTCTGTAAAAGAAAATAAACTAGGACAACTCATGAGCTGATTCAATTTCTGCTAAATTTACAGATAATATTATTTAATAAATAACAGTTTTAGTATTAAAAGATAAGCTGAAACACTAGAGGACCCAAAGGAAAGTATCTTCTAAAAAGCCAAAATAATTCACTGGATCTCTTCAGCCCAGGATAAGTGACTGAAGTAAAATTTTCTTAAATCTTAATGATACAATCACAGAATTTATATTTGCTTCTTGTGGTATCTAGCTGTACAATTCCACAGTAAGCTCCAGGAAACATTTTGCTACACCAGTTGATCTTAATGAAGCAGGCAGTGATTTATGTCATGGTAAGGGTTAACTAATGAAGGTTTTGCCACCTCTTGCAGTGGTTTCATTAAAACAAATACTAGGAAGGAGTAACTGCTATGCTTCAGCACCTAAGAGATCTTGCTTTGAGATTCATCTGGCCAAGGTCAGAGAAAAATGCTCCAATAAATCTGATTTCATATTTATATCTGAGTTGAACATATCAAATTTAAACATGTCTCACTTTTTTTTTCATCAAAAAATTTAAAGCCATATGGGCTTGAATCTTTAAAATACAAAGGCTGAAGTAATAAAGTAATTCATTACACATGAAGTAATTTATATGTTCACATGTTGGTACAAATGGCCAATTAAAGTCTGCCTTTGATATGTGGAAACGCATATCTGACTAAAAGAGTGTTTTCTAATGTAATATCTCCTTAAAAATTAGTTGCAAATAATTTACAGTTATTTCCAGGAACTAGAAGAGAGCACTTCACAAGTAGTGAGGAAGATTTAATAAGAGACACTGTACTTTGCTATGACTCCATCCTCCACAAGCTCAGCAATCAGAGTGTTTAAATAGAGTACAGTGACACTGTTACTGTGTCACCACACTGAGGATCTGATAGTCAGCAGAAGTGACTGCAAATACACTTGATGTGCTTATTTCTTCAGTTGTGCTAGCAAGACCCAGATTTTTATATGTTCCAGCAAATGCTCCTAAAAAATGCCTAGAAGCACTTCAGATAGTAAGATACCCATTAAAAAAACCCATCTGCCAAATATTTCCAGAGCCTAAACTCTCATGAAGTGTTTGAAACCTAATGTGCCTGGGGACTTTTTAAAATATCACAATGTGCATGATAGGGATTCCTCATTTAAATATTTTTGAAAATCCATATTTACGTAAATTTCAAGGAATCATCTGAAAATTTCTAATTTAACAGTGACTTGAGCTTGGGTAGATGCAACCACTAATCTTCAGAATGTTTTCCACTACTTCTTAGGAGGTGAATGCCAGGATTATGAATTATGCAGAGCTGTGACAGAAGCACAGACCAGTGCCATTCCAGGACATTATACAAAAGATTTTTGACGTCAGAAACAAGACCTCGTGACAGTCACAGAAAATGATAAATGCAAATTCCAGAGAAAGGAAAAAAACTCAGAGAATAAATCTAGAGCAAGAACAGTCATCAGTGCCTTCTTTTGTGACATTATGAAACTCTGAAAATAAAATATAATCAGGTAATATTTTTCACTATCCAATTCAGATTTATTATGCATTTATTTCAAAGCCTAATTTTCACTCCTAAAACACTCATGTTTGTGAGTGTATCAAATTCATATGATAGGGGAATAGAAACAGTAGCTGAAGAAAACCCCTGGCAATAAGCTCTTTAGTAAACATGAGCTGTCCAGAAATCCTGCAAATGGTATGCAGTGCAGTAGATCTGGACAGCCAGCTGGCATCAGCAGTGCACCTTATATATGGAGCTGCATTCCCCACAAAAATCTCTTCAGTGATTTATGCATTCACCTTCGAAATGCACTAAATGGTTTGGGAAATAAACCATGTGACCAGCAGGAACAGAAATCCCTTTAAAATACTTGAAAACACAAAACAGGAGGCCTGAAGGTGGAGAAGAAGGAAGATTTCCATGCTTCACTGCCTCACACCTGGCTGTGAGAGAAATCAACAGATGAGCAGATTGAAAAAAAAGATACAATTGGGGCTTCCAAATCTCTGATAAGCCTTTAGTGACTAAGGACAAATATCTTACTGTTAAATGAAAGGATTAAAATGCCCCCCCCAAAAAAAGTTAAAGTACCCAATTTTCTCTTAACTTCCTTTCCTCTATAACTATTCCTTAGTATTTTGTTAATTAAGATACTCAACTGTATTGTGTGTACCAAGTGCTGGATGCAATTCTCATTCTCATCTAACCTTTTTAGCTCACCTTTTATGTTTTTTTCTTTTAAACTCTCCTGAGTCACAGTTTTTCTGTTTGCCCTCATGCCTCCTGTCATCTCTTTATCTTAACATATTCTGTTTCTATTAGAACTAAGATATAGGTTTTTGTTGGGCTTTTTTTTGTAGTCAAGAGTAAATGCTTCCCAAGTACTGTAATATTTAAACAATTCCTGAGGAGGCAGCTCCAATGCAGTAAAGGACTGCAAATTGTGAGAACAATTGAAGGCCATTGTGATAAGTTGAAATGCAACATTCCAATTTCCTCAATTTTTATTTCTCTTCAAAGTTGTTCCATATGAGCTAAAAGAAGTTCATGTGTAAATTACAGTGACTTCAACCAGGGAGGAGAAAATGTTTTGTCTTTTAAATATTTACCATGATTATAATTGCAAAACCATATATATATTTGAAATTATGATACAGTTAAAAACAGTTAAAAGTCATATTTTAAATGAAAGTATTTTGAAGGTTCAGTATAGTAGCTTAACGATTAAATATTTTTCCTAAAATATTAGCAGTTTGCTTTTGCCAAGAAACATGGTTTGCTTTCAGTTCAGTAAATATTGTGTTCTAAAATATGTACCCCTATAGTGCTAGCTCTGGTTGCATGATAGGCTCTCAAAGGAGATGATATTTGTTTAGTTCATACTTGACACTTTAATAAAGACCAATTTTACTTGGAAATGAAATCTTCACACAATGAGAAGGCAGAGTGTGTTCCCCTTTACTTTCCCACTTTGCTGGATAAAAACTCAAGAAGAAAAATATCAGGGACGTATTACCAAATGTGCACAAAATTTAAAACTCCTTAGCCTGAAATATACTTTGCTACTTGCTTGAGCTTGGAAATATTTGTGCAAACACTTTAGCCATTTAGCTAGTGAACCTGGAAGAAAGAAGTTCTTAAGGAGTGAGAAAATGCAGGCTCTGAAAGAACATAATCGTGATCAACAGCACCTAAAAAAAGGGATCTTGGAAAAGAGAAAGTTTATGCATATCCTCCATCAGTTTATTTGAAGAGCTTTTTTGTAAAATTATGTTCATACTGTGATGGCAGATGTTCCAGCATTCCCCGTAGCAGATTGGGAAAGCTGTAACGAGGTTTGCCTATGAGAAAGTGTCACTGAACAGCCAGGAGACAGGAGAGCACACCCCAAACTCCCCTGGCCTGCTCAGCCTGGAGTTCATGCCAAGAGCACCATGGCTGCTTTTCAGATATGGAACTTGTGAGGACAGAAGCAGTCTTTAATGCAACCACTCAAATAACTCTGATCCTCATTACCTGTACAATTGTACAAAACAGGGAATTGCACCTCAAAACAAAAACTACTCAGAACAACGTGCAATGGAAGAGCAGAGCATAGACCCACTGCAACATGCAGAGGTGACACCAGTGCTCGTGTGACTTAAAATTTGTTACTGTTTGGTAATTGTTCGAGTTGTGGGGTGAAATCTGATTTCAGATTGTTTATTTTCTTAATGAATATTGAATCAGATTAAAGCAATTTTAATGTTGCCTGTAACAAGTTGATTTGAGGAAATTATCCTAACAGCAAGTTCTCCTGTGCTGTGTAAGTATTCCAGCATGGCTCATGGCAGAATAGCTCTTTCCACCATTGCCACAGGTCTTCCTCTAGGCATTCAGTTCCTCCATTAGTTCCACAGCAATATAGATATTTCTTTCTTTTGTAAAGCATTGCAATATATTTGATGCAATTTTATAATAGAATTATGCTTATTCCCTTAACTCCTCTTCTGGATTCTAATCTATTTTTATTCCAAACAAACATGTCTATTGAAATTTTTGTCATTGTACTGATGCAAGTGATTTCAATAGTTCTTCCATTTTTGTGACCTTGAGATAAGGGGCACAAAGGATCCAGTGATAGCCAGAGGTCACAGGAGAGGACACAGACAACATGTTCTAGAAAGGTGTAGCCCTCAGCAAATGGATGAAAGTCAACGGAGGCCATCTGGCCTCAGGGTCAGGACTTCTCCCTGACCTCTGTTTTTTAACAGTACAGATATAACAATTCACAGCTCTAATTGCTATGCTAGATCAGTACCTGCACACTGAAGTGTATTCTGCATTAATATGTTTAATCACTACTTCACTGAATCACAAAATTTTAAGGGTTGGAAAAGAGACCATCCAGTCCAAACCCCCTGACAAGGCAAGGTCACCAAAAGCAGGTGACACAGGAACATGTCCAGGGTTTGGAATGTCTCCAGAGAGACTCCATGCCCTCCCTGGGCAGCTGTTCCAGTGCTCTGCCAACCTCAGTGTAAACAAGTTCTTCCTCATGTTGAGGTGGAACTTCCTGAGTTTTAGCTCATGGCCATTGCTCCTCATCCTGATACTGGGCACCACTGAAAAGAGTCTGGCAGCATTCTCTTGGCATCCACCTTTGAGATATTTATATGCATTAATGAGATCCCCTCTCAGCCTTCTCCAGAGCAAACAAACCCAGCTCCCTCAGTTTCTTCTCATAAGAGGAGGTTTTGGGTATTTTAAAATTATTTTTTATACTGAAGATATAAAGGGTTTGAATAATCTGAAAAAAAACATATATCTGGTGCTTTCTTACATTCTAATGTACTTTGTTTGAAAAGTGGAAAAGTTAAAAAAACATATTAGAACAAAATTATATACTTAGTGGGATATTAAATTTTTTTTCATCTATTTCATTTGTTCACTTATGAAATTAAAAAAAAATAAAAGATATGAAGGGCAAATGAGAAGGTTTTTATATATTTGTAAAAGTTGGAGTTCAGACACTCGAAAAACTTTGATCAAAGTTTCAGAAATGAAAGTGTCCTTTTACTACAATAAACACGATTATATTATGGGTGCCCAATTTTTATTAAAACATTTTTGAGAGAGATTATTCAGCCTCTGATTTCCCAAGCTCATCCACAATTTACCCTACCCTCCAATTTTCTATAATAAACTATACCCTAAAAAGAAAGTTACTCAACTTTTATCACAAAGATTTGCAGCAGTCACACCAGGTTACACATTGGAAAATCGGTGTAAGTAGAATAGTTTGTATGTTGAAAGGATTAAACAAAGCAATTTCCCGCATGTGCAGCTCACATCATCTCATTGATTCCTATTAAGTAAATATCATGTTGCAAAAATTATCTATGAGCCCACTTCCAAATAAGTATCTGTCAACTGGAGATATTAATTTAGATGTATTTCTATGATGTTTGTCTTACAACTTGTTCCCCAGTTGAGACAAGTGCAAAATAGACATCTTTACTTTACTGGGAACATGGATATAGAGTCCAAGAGTTTGGCTCATTTATTAGCTTCCTAGGAATGTGTATATTATATTTAAAATGTTGTACCTCACTCAACTCTCTGCATCTAAACATCAGAAATAAACCTTAACTGAGATATCTGTGTTCTCTCCAGAGCCAAAGGGACAAGACAGTGTTTGTGTCCAGCCAATAATATCACACAACAGACAGTGAACCCCAACTCTCCTGTCCCCCAATGTCTGATCCATGCCCTGGGTTGCCATGAGAATGCACCACTGCTAGAAAGAAAAGGCTCTCTAAAATGGGAATTGAGCTATAGTTGTAATGAGCTGCTTTCTCACAACCTGGGCTTTTTCCAGAGGACTGGTAGGTGTGACCCAGCAGAGACTCTGGCAGCAACCAAAACTTCAAGTAATATCTAGGTTCTGGCAGATACAAGACTTAAACCAAAGGTTTTTGGTTTTTTTTTTTTTTTTAGATGTAGCAGCATACATGTGGCCTCACAGACATGCTCCTCTCCCTTCAGCAGCACTACAAGTACTTCAGGAGGCTGTGTCACACTACACGGGTATTTAAGGTGATTGATGTACTGCAGAATAAGCCTCACATCAATACTGTATCACTATTTCTACAGAATGTGAAAAAGAAAAAAAGAGAATTGAATGTTCTCTTGGCAATTTCTGTAAAGAGCATAAAGTAAATTTGAATTTTTCTTGTGTTTAACTCTAAACATATAATGTAAATTGCATAGATTAGGATAAAAATACAATTTCGTGTCACTGAGGATGGAACATATAAAATGTCAATATAAAGGTAATTCATATTATTGCAGTAGAGAATTCTATTCACTTCAGTGCTTTTGCTATAAAATAATTGTCATATCCAAAATGTCACCCTGTCCTTATGGTTATTGGTCTCTGTACTTTGTCTTTGCTGAGGGTGTTAGTTAAATGCAGTTCCACAGGCTTCGACAGGGAATGCTGTACATAACTGACCTCTCTGGAGGCTTTGCCCCTGCTCAAAAGCCAGCTGAGCTTCACTGCTCAGTCTGTGATTTCTGCACAGCTAGTTTATTAAAATGCATGCTCAAATAAACAACAGGGATCCTGACATTTAGAATACCAGATGAGTCTAAGAATTTTGAAAACTTATCAGTAGACTTGCCTTTACCTGACCATTCACTGAGAGTCAAAAACTCTAGGAAAATTCAAACTTTATTGTTTATTTTTTCAGTGGAGGTGGTTGTAGGTGATTCACATTTTCCACTAAAACCATTTAATCATCTGTCCAGAGTTCTTTTATTTTCTGACAGTATAAAATTAACATTTCAATTTAAAAAATATTTCATATTGTCTATGGTAACCCATTCATTTTATTCCTATGCCCATTTTGCATTGTAATTCTCAGTGTGAATTATATGAGCTTTACTTTACCTAAATTTATGACTATTGAACATTGCATTAAATACAGCCATTTTTTCCATGCATTTGGTATTGACAGGATGCTACATTTTATTAACTAAAGTAGTAAAATATATCTTACTTTCTGTTGTTTTTGTCACTATGTAAAAGTAGGCTGCTGATTGGTAGGAGAATAAAATGGCAAAATATTAAGCAGTCCATTTATTTTGATTTATTAATAAACATTCCTTGAAGACACTTTCATTCAGAATTGGAATAGTAACTTTCTGTAAGATTATAAGGCTTTTAAGGAGAAGAACTAAATATGATATGAATCATTTGGGCAGGTCCAGTTGACTTCATAGGTTTTTAAGGCAATTCTATTTTAACAGTGCTGTAGATTTTTTTATAATGAGAGCTTTTGATTATTTAAAAAGAGATTTTGTAATTTTTATGTGCTGTTCCTGACAGACTCCTGCATTTAGTTTTTCTGTAGAATACAATGTGACATGTATTTAAATCAACCTTATTTTACATCCTTCTAACTGCTTTGTTCCTCTGGGGCCTGGGGGAGTAGGTAGTCTGTATTAGCATGCATGAGCACTCTTATGATATATAGTTTAAGTTGCCATCTGTTCAAAGAAAAACTTTTATGCACATGGGATTTTAATTTTTTTTTTAAAGAAAATAATTCTTCATAATGCATTGAATTTAAGAGAAACAGACAATATTGGAATTAAGATGTCTTGAAATTCATCTATTTCTTTATTTAGCAAATTTAGACATGCTTTTATTGATTCTCTCTCATTAACAAGATATGATTCTTAATCATGGAATCACAGAGTACTTGTTGAAAAGCACCTTTAAAGACCATGTGTTCCATGGGCACATGGATATCTTTCCTCCAGGGGCAGGGATATCTTTCTCTATAAGAGATTAATCGAAGTGTCATCCAACCTGACCCTAATCATATCCAGTGATGGGGCATCCACAACTTCTTTGGACAACCTGTTTCAGCATCTCACTAATCTCACTATAAAATATCTCTTCTTTATGTACAATCTAAACTTACCGTCCTCCAATTTAAAACTGTTGCTTCTCATCACTTCTTGTCCTGTCTGTTACTACAGGCCTTGGTATAAAATCTTTCTCCATCCAAGGCTTGGAAACAGTTGATCTTTAATTTCCCTTCCAACCCAAACCATTCTATGATTCTATGACCCTTTGATCTTTCTTATAAGTCTTCTGTACAGAACAAGGTTTCAATAATGCCTTTGCATCCATCACAGGACAGTTCTTCAGATACAGTGCAGACAGATAAGGAGATAAGGACCAATCACTTTTATGACTGTTCAGGACTTCAGGTCAATTTTAATGTAAATATGGTTTGCCTGGCACCTCTTCATCAAAGAGAAGATGAAGAGAAAGGCTTTGGACTTGTAGTGAATGCAAGTTTTTTATTATAAGTTTAAAAATACTAATTGCATATTATTATGTAATAATATATTAAAACTAGATAATACTAAAGAAAGTACATTTGGAAGTAACAGCATCAAAATCACTTTACAACTGTGGCATAGAATGTGGATGTTTGCTATTCTTTGCTGTATAGACAATGTTTTAGCAAAAGCAGGATCAACTAAGAGGGCAAATGCTCCTACAAAAGACTGCCATTTAGAATTTAAATTTCCAGTGGGACTGGAATATTACTGGTTTGGGAACAGAAAGAAAAACGCAGCAGTTATTGAGTCCAGAGACTGATTTTCTTGCAACTGCAGATACCCTTTACACCTGTATGCTCACAGTTTTCTAGGAATTTACCCTTTGTTTCAGCTGTGACTCTTATTTTATAGTATTTCTGGACTGTACAGGTTGTGCTCAGCAACCTTAGTGCTAGATTAGAAAATGAAGTAGTACCTGATTAATAAACTATAAATAGCAATTTTCATGAAACTGATACAATGATGACTCTTAGGTACATTTCTTAAGTCTCCAGTTCTGAGATTGGGTAAATTGACAGCTGCAGACATGGATATAGTAAGTGATACTCTTCCTGTAGTAAGTGATAACTTTTGCACCTACTATTTTTGATTTGCATATGTTATAGCTCTGATTCGATCCTTCTTATGAGTATATGTGTATATATATATCAATGATCCATAGGCATTTCCCTTCTGAGTCATTTTCCTTAAGTGTCTGTGGTATCATAGGCCATCTCCATGGAAACAACTATGATACTACAAAGAGTGAGTTGTGACATCACTAAGTGAATCAACCAAGAGAAGGAGTGTTTGTGAATAGAAAGGAAACTTCTATAAAAAATAATTTAGAAAATTAAAGCAAGAAATGCATAATAATAAAAATGTCTAGGTAGTAGATCTGTGTAATAGTGTTCTAGGGTTGTTTTTCTATCAAGAATGTGAAATTTTTTAGTTTGTTGGAATATGATAGCAAGTCTTTACATTAAAACACTGTCAATCTCTTTCAGCTGACAGCATGAGCATATTTAAATCACTTTATAGCTACAGTACCATATGCTGCAGTGAGTACGAAGATGCAAAATTCTCCATAGAAAATATTCTCTATTGTAAGGTCTCTAGAAATAGTGACTTAATTACTGATATTCTTCTTTTTTTGATGTAACCTCTGACACAATTAGATTATATGAAACTTATAAATACATTCTGTTCTCAAGTTGCCCTTGCTTATAGAAATTTGCTGTAAGGGATGGACATTTCAGATCCTTTCATTTGTAGTTTTGCTGTATAGATTTCCTTCTTCTTTGTTCATTCTCCCCATAACTTAGAAAAAGAATTACAGCAGTACAAATAAATTATTTTTCTCACGATCTTCTGAACATCCCCAAATTCTTTTATAGGCATTTCAAACATTCATTTACTTTTCACCTAATTAATTAAAGCTTTCTTTAGCAGTCATTATTTTACCCTGTGGGCTTTTTAGAAATGGACATTTGTGAAAACTGCTCAGAACCTTAGCAGTTGCATCATACACTTATTACGGTCCTGAACACAGCAAGTTTTTTATCTGTTTATATTTCATATATGAAATTCACATCATTTCCATCTGGAAAAAGTAGCTCCTAATTTCAATATCAAAAAATATAAAAAGTTTTTTATTTTTTTTTTTTACCCAAGGCATATTTTAATCAAGGCTTGTCAATAGAACTCATTAAAGCTCCCTTAAATTCTACCCCAAAATTGTTCATCTGGATGTCCAGAGTAAATCATGCATGACTTTTAATCATTATCAGGTGCCAGAACACCCAAGATAGTCCAGAAGAGAATTATTGGATTGCTTTTTGCTTATGGCTGCATCCTTCAGCCTGTTCCAGGAAGTTGGCAAAAGATTTGTTGCTCTATAACAGAAGGAAACACAAGTTCCTTAATCCCTTACATTTGTCATTTAGAGCCCTCTAAATGGTATTTAGAACTGTCACATGAATAAGCAAAGACTTTTACTTTGATAATTGTTTTGCCAATGTCCATTGTGTCATTATCCTTCCTGTACCTGATGACTGAAAGATAAGAATTCCGAGGGACAGTAAAAGCAATATAAGTTGCACCAGGATGTCAATGAGTACATCCATTGCAAGATGAGGGAAAGCAGCAGGCTGCAGCCTGAAATGGGTGTCTTCTGAAAAAATCTCAAGCTAAATATCCTTCTAGATATAACCCATCCATTTAAGGTTAAGCTGCAGAGAAGGTATATTTCCAGAAGGTGGACAGTGCCCTTTAGGGATTATTGGAATACAGGGAATATTGCTGTGGGATCCCATTATGAGAGTTCTGGTGATGAGGTGAGTGCATCCAAGGAAAAGCAATGAAATTGGTGAATGGTCTAGAGAACAAATTTTATGGAGAGTAGATGAGAGAACTGGAATTGTTTAGCCTGGAGAATACGAGGCTCAGATGAGGGTGAGACCTTATTACTCTCTACAGCTCCCTGAAAGGAGGCTGTAGTAAGGTGGGTTCCTTCTCTCCCCTCAGTCCATAGTAGATCAGGAAAATTAATGGAAGCATGCTTCCTGAACCCCATCATAATCATGCTATTATGTGGAGCCAAGTATGTGGGCTTTGGGACAGAGGAAAATTTTCCTTCCTGTTCCAATAGTCAGATTTATCTCAGACCCTATGTTCACTCAGACCCAGTGTGATACAGCCAGGTTGCCATGGCTCCCAGGTCCAACAATGGCAAGTATTCCTGGTAGGTGCTTGTCACCCACCCACTCATGGAGCAAACATGGGCAGCCATAGAAACCAGCATAAACAGAGCAGTGTCTCCAGTGGCACTGCATGAAGGGGCCAGCACAGACAGCACAGATCTGATCCTCCTCTCTGGCTGATCACAGTTTAGGGTCACTCAGTGAAGGATACACACGCTCAAAATCTCTTGGTTCATTGGCACGACCACATTCTCAAACACCTGGAATGTCACCACATACTCTAGTTCTTTTCATATCCCTGTACAGATCTCCATCTCTTTACCCAGTCATTGACGCAGGCCTGGGGTTTTTTTTTGAGTGTTTCCTCTGACTCACTGGCTAGTCCAGCTCAAAATTTGATTGCAAAAATATACGTACAGACGTGTAAATGCACAGAGATCAAAGAGGTGTCATAGCAGCTTGCACAGAAAGTTGCTAGGAATGATGTTTAATAAGAAAACCAGAGAGCCTGCAGTGGTCAGGTGCCTCAATTAGGCAAATTCATTAATCTGCATTTTCTCTTGCCCATCTGGACCCTTTTATCCTCTTTCTTCTCCACTTCTCATTCTTCTTTTTCCTCCATCCACACTAATCATTCCCTTTCTTTATCCTTGTCTCCTCCCTGGTACAAAGGCCTTCCTAAATTAAATAGTCACAGTTTTGCTATATCTATAGCTAAAATTCCCACTTCTGTTACAGTTATCTATGGCATTCCAGTCCTGTGTACAGTGAGTGATGCAGCTCGGGCCAGCTTACTAAGGTTGTGGTAGGTTGCCACACTGGCATTGAGAGATTTCTCTCCTCCAATTCTCCCAATTAATTACCTGTGGGATTTGCCTGCCTGTTGCCTCGCCCTCCCTTAACCAACAGTGAAATCCAACCTTTCCTATAGAGAGACCCATTGCAGCTTCTTACTGCTACATCTCACTATTTCTCATGGTCACTGCACTTGGCTAAGCTTCAGGCCAGGCTTAGGGATGTGTCAATGCACCTTAACAAATCAGATGTGGACTCTGCAGTTGCTCTGCTTAATTTTAACTCTGTGAGAAACATTTTTACAAATTAATGAACTTTTGGTTTTCAACTCTTGATAAATACATTGTCTCTTCACCTTTTCACTATCACAGGGGCAAATTTAAAGTTTTCTAAATGTGCAGTGCTCTATCCATCAAATATATTCTGCTGGAAGAACTATAGTATGAACACACTGTTAAGCAAAACCGCATAAAGTATTATTATAGATATATAATTCATTATTCACTGACATATAGAATTAATCCTCCACTGCCTTATAAATAAACTTTGATGAATGATCTTCATATTTTAATCTTTAATTACTAAAAATGACTGTGTATCTATATATATAGATACACACACACACCAGGAATTAAACAACATTCATTTTTTAAAAAAAGTATGCATGTAATGATTTTTATTTGAAATTATTGTAGAGAAGGAAAGTTACTTTCCATTTGTGGTGAAGTTCAATAAAGCAGTACTTTCAGACTGAGAATGATCTTATGAGTTTTAAATTTCTCATTTTGTGTACATTTTTCTGTGTAAACATCAATTCTGTTCTTCTACAAGCAAAATAAAATGATCCCAGCAATTAAATCTTAGTTTTGCTTTTCTAGAAAAATAAGTGATACAGATAAAAAATGCAGACCGACACATAGACCAAATAAATCACACTACTAATTTACTACATAGATAGATAATTTAATCAACAATTGATTTTATATTTATTACTGAAAGTAACCTCAAAGTTCATGTCTTTATGAAAGTTTTTCCAGAGGATAAAAATATAATTGGAGTACAACCAATGATGTTGAGTAAAGTACTATTATCTCAAATGAATTCTCGATAACTAAAATGTGCAAGATTTGAAGAATAAATAAAATAAATCCTGTGGTTACTCTAAACAACTTGGAATTTTTCAAAAAGTCAATAAAAAATGACAGCATCAGGCGTAGAAAAGAACAACAAGATATCTAAGGATGTTTTAATCTTTCAGAACAGTGTGTATTTGGTACCCTTTGGGCAGTGACTGCTGTGACTGATAGAGGTTTGCTAAACTTACCCAAAACCTCCAAACTTAGAGATATTCTTTAGGTTTCCTTTTTTATTGTTTTGCCATCTTTTGCACTAAAAAACACCACAGTTTTCCTAATGTCTAATTTAATTCCTCTATTTTGAGAGTCAAATTATTTTCTTGTCCTTCCCTGAATGGGTAAATTTGTAGTGGATAAATAACTCAGCACCATCATCTTTTCAGTCCCATTTTGTATGCTAGAAGACCATTAGCACTATGCTTATACGTTTTTCCTTTTTTTTTTTTTTTAAGCTAAAATACATTCCTTCAACCTTTCAGAATAAGAAGTCCTATTTTTTTAACTTTTTCATTTGCTTTTTTTTCCTTTTTCTGCGGACTTCCATTAGTTGTGTTCTAAAAATTATGTTACCTAAAGCAGATGCAGTACACTATTAGAAGTGTTAAGTGGGACAAAGAGAACAGAAAAACATACGCTTTGTATGCTCCTCATCCAATATCCTGCTGATTACACTCGAGATTAAGATTTTCCTTCCTGTATCATCTTGTACATTTTGTCCGTTCTAAACCCAACATAATCTTAATCATTCTCATTTTAACTAAAACCTCCCACAGTTCAGTTCTTTGTACTAGTGTTCACTAAACTTCATACTGCTCATTTTGGATATTTTTTTCAAATAGTTAAAATTGTTTCAGATTTGAATTCCTCCCTACAGAGTACTTGGAACTCATTAACCACATCAGATGTAATACATATATTTTCTATTCAGTCAACCTGGTCAGTAGCAAAAATATGTAGAGACTGATCCTTCACTAAATTTTCAAATTGTATTTTCTCCACCTTGATTGAAAACTACATGTAGATAGTCTTTGGAGTGGGATTTTTCACCTAGTTATGTACCTATTCTGGCAAATATTCAAGAAGTTTCCATACAAACATCAATAACCTTTCTGAAGCACTGCTTTAAGCCCTCTACTGATTATTCCTTACCAAGAGCATTGTTGTCCTGTCAAACAAGTAAATAAAATAGTTTTCTACTATTCAGTCTAAATACATCAGTTTGAGATCTTTCCCTCACTGCCTAGGTTTCTCTATAAACTTAGATTTTATTTTGTAACTTATAGGATTTTTTTTCTGAAAACAAAATCAGACTCACTTCTCTATAACTCTACTTACCCTACTTTTCTGCCTTAGTGTAAGTAAGTTTTGGGGTTTTATTCCACCAGCCCTCTGGGACCTTCCCTCCTTTCCAAGAACTCTCAGTACTAATCAGTAACAGTTTGGACACTGCATCAGCTTGCTCCTTTAGTGCTCCAAGGAGAATTTAATCAAACCCTGCCAATTTGAATACCTCTAACTTTCTTCTGACTGTTCTCTCACTTCTTTATCATATATTCCTCTTTTGATAACATTAATTTAATTAATAATGATCAATTTAAGTGACTAATAATATTGTCATCTTGGTTTATTCCAGTGCAGCCTAGATCCTATCTAGTGAAAGTATCTAGGATATTGCAGTATCATCAAAGTGAGGGAAAGGAAGAAAAAAAGAAATGTTGAAGTGATGATAACGAGCTATCAGGACCATTGGGCAATTGTTCTTAACTGTAATGATTTTTAGCACTTGGTTGTTGCTATAAAGCAAAATGCACAAGTAGACTCTAAAGTGAAAGTGAAGTTAAAATGTAGACTCTCTTTTCATCAACTCATTAAAAAACTACTGAAGTTGTTTTAAAAATTTCTTTCTAGATACATATAAAATAAAAATAGACCTTCATGTAAATGAGAGTTCCTAGAGTCTTCATCACTAACAGAGCTAGAGACAAGCCCAGGTGTTTCAGGTTACCAACATGCAGAGAAACTTACATCAGTGAACAGCGTGCTGAATAATGACTTCAAGCTGTTTAGTTTTCTCAGCTGCATTACAGTAACAATGACTGCAGTGAACAGGAAAGACTACAGTGACCAGTGATAAATTATTAAGGTATCCTTCTCCATTTGCTTGACCAGTTTTCTTTCATGATATTATTTGATTTTTTTTTAACAAAAAAATTAATAAATATCACCATTTTAAATATAGAGTTTTAGTTAAAAAATATTGTTTTCTCTCAAAAATGAACTTTTGTGATATCTGTAAATGAGTTCTCCCAGTTGGAATTTGTCAAAGTAAAAATAATTTAAATGAGATTGAGATTGAAACAATTTCTTGACACATAACACACAATGACCCAGCAATCAGCAAACTGTAGATACAGGATCAGTATTGATAGTAAAACAGAATAGCTGCAATAGTAGACACAGGGTGTTAAACCTGTACAATTTCATAGATGCCTTTATCTTATCACAAATTTATCTCCAGAGGTTCTAATCAGCTCAAACTGTGACTGCAGATGAGCAAATACAGAGACGTGCAGACAATTACAGGCAGAGCTCATCCAGCCGAGCGTGTGGGCTGTCAGCAGTGTCCCAGTGTCCTGGCAGTGAGTCTGTCCTGCTGTCACACCACTGCAGTGTGGGAGCCACAGCTCCACTGCCCATTAATGTCCCTTCCCCACCGGGAGCAGCCACTCCCAAGGGCCAGGAGGCTGCTCTGTCTGGGCTGGGCAATATCTCTGGTAGCTCAAAGCCCTCTGGCACTGCCAAATCAGGTTTCACTCCTGATGTTTCCACTCCAGAGTCTCTTCCTGCTGGCATGAATTTTCACGTTGTTTTTATACTTCTTATCAGGCTAATTCCTGCTTTGTATCAAAAGCCTCATAATTCTCTGACTGCTTTTTAATCCTGCTGATGGTTATCCTCCAATTTACAAGAGCAATTTAGGCAAATGGATTTAGACACTTTTGAGTATTTGGTCCAGATATACATAACACTTATCAAATTTTCATTTCACCAGGTTATAAAGGCAAATCATTTACCAAAAGTTGGACCATGCAAGTACCCCAGAGAATTTAACTCTAAGGTTTAGACAGATATAAAAACCTGTCAATAAATATTCCGAGGTAGAAACCACCTAGGAAATAGAAAACTGATTTTAACAGCAATGTTGCACCTGTACTGTGGGATAGGTCTGCCTTATGGAGCACTCTGATTTGTCCTGATCACAGGAATGAATGGAGGCTTTTTCATTTCCTCAGAGGGCAGGTGAAGGACAATGTGCTGTTAGATGCACTGCTGTTCTCGAGAAGTGTTTAATGCCTACACTCTGGATAGGACCAGAACAGTGTAGACAGTCTCAGAAACTTCAGTTCTATACACATAAAAATTATTCCTTTAACAAAGGAGCTGTGATTTATCTTGACATTTTTTTAATTCACTTCCATTCTGCAATATTGTTTTCAGCATCTTTGGCTTTCTCTCAGACCTATATGCATTAATTTCCAGTTGATGTGCTCACATGCAGGAAGTAGGCAGGCAATCTGAGTCCTCCTCCTTTTTTACTGCATCACTCTCCATTGTTTTCATTGCTAACCACTGTGCCAGAACCGCTTTGTTGTGATCACACAGTCTAATTTACCCCGTTTTGTTCTATTATTATGGTCACTGTTTCTCTGCTTAAAATAACTAATCAGCTGTGCTACTTTAAATAAAAACATCACCTTTCCACATCTCTCATGGACAGCCTTACAGCAAGTTTACAATTTACTGCTTTCTTTTTCAAAAACATGTTTGACTATGCTTCTTTATATTAACATAGTTTAAAATTCTTATTTTTCTATTTACAAATTATTTTTGTTTTAGATTTTTTACACTTAGACCCTTATTTGAAAGGATTTTTTTCTTTTAATACCACCAGAGTTCTTTCAAGAATATTTTGAGCCCAAATAATTATAGAGCTCTCCTGATAAAACTAAATTGTTTCTCACAGGAAACACATTTATATGTATTACACAGGTAATAGTCTAAGGAAAAGTTAAAAATTGATGTATTATTTTCCTCTTTGAAGAAAAATCACACCAGGAAATAAAGTATAAAATAAAGATTCACAGTAAAAAATATTACTATTACCTCATATTGTCAGGTAAGCAAAAACTGCAGCATGTTTTTGGACACTGGCATATCTGGACTGAAACGTCTGAGCCCGAGAGCATCCTCATTCATTCACCATTCCAACAGAAGTGGGAAAAACTCATTGTAACAACTCAGAACCCAGCTGAAATCCCCCCAAAAGACCCAACCCATGGAAACAAACAAAACTAAGAAGGTAACAAAGAAAAACAATGAGAAATTAATATATTTGCAAAGTTATTATGCTCTTTAGATGAGGAGCTTTGACTCAGAAACTACATGTCTGAACTTTGGACTAAGATTTTGGCCCCTCTGTCAGCATTGCATATCTCTGTACAGTGTTATTTCATTCAATTTTTGCATGGTGCTAAATGACATTAAACTATGTTTATGTTTATGTTTATGCATCAGTGTTCAACATAGAATTTTACTTCTTACTACTGTAGAGAGAAAAAAAAAAATATTTATACCAAACTGGTTGTCAAGTAATAATCCCATAATGTATGTTGTACATGAATTACTGGTCATTGCCTTTATTAATAGAGTGCAAAAGACAGTCAAAGAAACAATTAACTATATTGACTATATACGGTTATAAATATTATAATTATAATTATAATTATAATTATAATTACAATTACAATTATTATTATTATTATTATTATTATTATTATTATTATTATTATTATTATTATTATTATTATTATTGCAAATTTAGTATTGCATACATTTAAAATCACCACCATCCTGTGGTACAGGCTGTGAGCACACTGTGCTGGAGAACTCATTTCACACGTGTCTCAGGCAAGTAAACTCAGACTG
Organism: Acridotheres tristis; assembly: GCA_037013685.1. Classification (NCBI taxonomy): domain Eukaryota; kingdom Metazoa; phylum Chordata; class Aves; order Passeriformes; family Sturnidae; genus Acridotheres; species Acridotheres tristis. The sequence goes on from CM072884.1 coordinate 102,771,548, forward strand.
GAGATGCCAGTTGATCTTTGGAGAATCTTTGTTCTTCACCAGCCTGCCAAAGCCCTTTGTTCTGTGATGTAGCACAAGAGAAGCTGCTTCTGAGAGCATGGCAAGCAAAGTAAGAAGAATATGTCTTGGTTTAAGTTAATTAAAACTCTATCAAAACTCTTTCCCTTCATCTCTAGCAGAAAATCACCTGAATAAAAGATGGTTTTGAAAGGTTAACAAATGTATTTTGAATTTTAGAGTCTTTATGCCTGTGATAAAAGCACATTCCTCTGTAAAGAAAAAAATAATTCCTTCCATATATAGGATCTTTTACAGCCCTCTGTAAAGAATCCTGTGTATGGAAAGGAGACATTTTTTTCCTCATGTCTCTATTCTCTCCATTGTTTTGAATAAAATTGGAAGCATAAAACAATATCCTAATAATTTTTTGGCGTTTGCTGATTTATTTTCAGATGTTCTTTAAAAAAAAAAGAAGAAAAAATACAGGAAAATTTCAAACCATAAACAGAATAGCTTATTTTTGTTATCAAGAGAACGATAAATGTACTTGCTATTTATACACAATAACATCTGTTTTAATTAGGATTGCCACAAGGAAAATTGTGAAGAACAAAAAGAATGATGCTTCTGCAGTTGTGATTTCTTCATGCTATTAAAATACACATTTCTAGATGATATTTTGGGGAGTTAACATTTAAGAAAACTCATATCTGTGTTGAAGATTTTTCTTTATAACAGCAATCATTTCCTTCTCTATTCTCTTCCTTTCCCACCTTTCCCTGCATATTTGTGAAATAGAAAGTGAAATGTTTTGTTATTGTCAAAGGAAAATTAATAACATAAGGATAGAATATCTATATCATCTATATCTATATCTATATCATCTATATCTATATGTATGTATATGTATATGTATATGTATATGTATATGTATATGTATATGTATATGTATATGTATAGGTATATGTATAGGTATATGTATATGTATCTGTATCTATCTATATCTATATCTATATCTATATCTATATCTATATCTATATCTATATCTATATCTATATCTATATCTATATCTATCTATATCTATCTATATCATCTATATCTATATGTATCTATATCTATATCTAGTCTATATCATATTTGTAAAGATGGTCAAGAGCACTCAGAAAGATGCCTTTTCCTTCCTGCTCTGCAGAAGATCCCACACAACAATTCTTTCTCTCCATCCCAGAGAATGAATTTTAAGTATAGAGACAGTATCATTTGGAAAGAGAAAGAAGAGTTAAAACTACAAATAGGCTCACATACAGTAATTAATGGCCAAGAAAAGCCAATTTGTATTCCCAAAATCAAGAGAAAGAAGAGTTGACCCATGGTTTCTGTTTCAGTGATATCTGTAACTGATATCAGCTGTTCTTGGGATAGACTAAAGAAATGCATCAGGCCAGACCAGATAGAAGGTAAAAATTCTGATTTGCTTAGACTGGGGTTTTTTTATTACTATTTTAAAATAAAAATCGATTTTTTTCAAAACCAAATTGCACTCAGGCAGCTGCTTATTTTTAAAACTGCCTAAAGATTCACCATGAACTTAAATAAAAATGAAGAAAATTTAAATATCTTCAACAGACAAAACATGTAGTCATTTTTGAAATGCCTTTCTTAATCTTCTGTATCATGCAATCTTATTTGTATACCTTCCTAACAAGAACAGCATGCAGCAGCTGTAATTTGCATGATTTTTTATTGTGTTTCCTACAGGACTGCTTAAGTAGAGATCAGCATTGGCTATTGTGGAAAGTGAGTAATTTGGCTTAATATTGCAAGTAACTCAGCTGGAGTCCGTGTCAGATTTGCAACCCAGTATCTGGCTAATATTGGCAGTAGCACATCCTCTTTCAAAGCTCTTGAGAGAACTTTCACAGATGTCAAATGTGTCATATTCTGCTGAAAGGGGAGGGAGGAGATTCTGTTTTCTACCGCCCAAAATTTACCTCTGGGAAGGTACTAAGCTTATTTTTATCCAGTCTGTAAACTTTTATCACTTTCTTCCTCTTCCAAGCTTTTAAAATTAACATCTGGAAACAATGTGCTATAGTTGAAATGCATTACATTTGTACTTTTAAAGCAGGAAATTTTGCACCTTGGTTTGGTGTAGATCACAGTTTTGATATTCAGCACTTAAATAATGGGTGTATCTGGGCTTCTAAATGCTCAGTTATGAAATATTTTTTTTCTAATTTCTAGGTAACAAAAGTATAGCTGAGATAAATGGGATTACCTTAGTGTAGCAAACTGGCCTTACCAGTTTACTTTGGCGTCACAAACTGGCACTGAATGAAGAGCACAATACATCTTCCCTGATTGTAACCTTTGGCCCAGGTCACAGCATCCATGAATTCAGGGAATCAGCTGTAAATATTTCTTCCTATTGGGCTACAGCTGCTGAACAGCTCCACAGATGAATAGCTGTTCTATGGATGTGCTAGAAATACATTGCATATTGGTATATTCATAGACGTCTTCCATCTTTTACTCTGTTACTCTTAGAGTTCAAGTTCACTTTACCTTTGAGTTTTTTGCCTACTTTTTGCTTTAATTCATCTCTGATCAGTTCACAAGCCTGTGTTTTCTTTCATGGAATGTAGAAGCAGTGGGAACAGAGTTACCCTCTGGTAGCTGCTCCGTGCTGAGGCTGTCTTTAGATGTAGGCTCAGCATGCAGCAGGGGTAAGCATCCAGCTTCAGTCACTCTGAATTGCACCCTCGCTCACCTGTGGACCTCATTACCACTGCTGACCATTTAGGTACATATTCCTCCAGTAACAGACCTTTACCCTTTAGCTATTCTGGGACTGTCTCATTAATTTCTACCTCTATGCCATACCTCAGGCAATAGGAACTTATTCCCTCAAGAACCTCACTCAGGAAGCTTACTAAAGCAAGACACATGCAGTCTTGTCTTGGAAAGCTGCAACATACTGATTAGAGAAGCTTTTTCATTGCTGCTTTGTATGTTCATGCTTTTTCATATTAAATCAGACAAAATATAAAACCCATACAACAATCAAGGTACATTTTTTTTTTTTTTTTAGCTGCATATTGCAAGACCTTTTGGCTTTTTTTATGTACTTCTATTCTTATAATTTATTCTTACTCTCAGTAAAATGTGAACTGAACACAGTCTGCAGACGTTAGCTAGAAAGATGCTAACTTGACTATTCTTCCTTCACAACCCACCTTATTTAACAGGACTGTGTTATATTACAAGTATGTTATCTGGATCCATTTTTATGTTTCCTATTTAATCCTGACTGCCTTGTTATCACCTAAATGTGTATTACAGAGCCTTGAAAGAAATGACATAATATATCTCATCCAAGGGCATATATAGATCACAAATTATTACCAGTGTTCCCCCTTTGTACTCAATATTAATTATGTGTCCTCTGAGTGTCTTACCCTAATACTAGTTTCTTTTTCCTTCATTTTTTCTTACTTAACCTGTAATAAATGCTTTCTGCAAACAAATATGAAAGATCTATATAGTAGTAAGTAGTTTAGGTGGTAAATTAAATAGAATACAAAATAATTGTATGCTAAAGAATTCTATAGGAATTTTTCAAACTGAAGACTTAACTACATTTAATTTATGATCTTCACAAAACAAATTGTAGTTGATACAAATGGAAAATCAAAAGGCTTTATCAAACTCAGATGATTTACATAAGCAAAATATGAATCTAAGAATACACTGCAATAAAAAAACTGAAGCTGCAAAGTTTTATGTTTTATAAGGATACCTGCATTCTCCATCTAAATGCATCAAGAATGTGCATAAGTTACACTGACATAAAGGCTCTGTATTGGACTATGGAAATAAAAATCCCTCACATGTTTCTATTTACCATTATATCACAAGAAGGTTCAGATGTGAAATAGTGAGTGGAAAGACACTTCCTAATTTTTATGATGTTTTCTATTGTCATGTGTGTTGCATTCCTGAACAAGCCAGAGTATGGCTGTGGTTGGGAAATCAGTGGACCTGAATAAATTCCATCTTACTTGCTCCAGGGAAAAGATAATTTCTCTTTTGGTTTCTCAAACTCATCTTACAGGTAGGCCCAAGCTAGAAATAGAAATAGAAATAATACAGTCCCTAGTAGGTGATTGCAATATGTCTGACTTGATTAGAATAAATAAGTTGAACCCTAAGTTACTGCGATAATTGGAATCTACCTGTCCCTGTTGTCCTTGTAAGGAGACTTCTCACTTTGTATTAGTCTTCTTGTAGGTTTTTCTAATGTTGTTGGGTGGGGGTTTTTTTTTTGTTTGTTTGTTTTGTTTTGGGGTTTTTTTGTGTTGTTTTTTTTTTTTTTTTGTTTTGTTTTGTTTTGTTTTTGTTTTGGTTTGTTTGGTTTCTTTGCTCTGTTCTTAAAAAGTTTTCAGTTAAGTTTTTGAGAGTTTTCAGTAGCAAATATCTTGTCAGATGTGATAGTTAGCATATTTTAATATATGATAACCAAAAATAACCCTTTGGAAATGTCAATGCCCCTAAACTGAAGAAAATATATGACTACATAAAATAAAACTAATGGAAATGGAGTGGTTTAAAGAATGCTTTGATGCAAAGTGGCAACTACAATAGTTTCACTAAGAAAGAACTAGAAAAACTTTAAGTAATATCATATTCTCATTTGGCTTTGTGTCTCAGCTGTTGTTAAATGGCATAATTTCAGCAAAATCAATGAAGCTGGGCTAATCTGCATCCTTTCAGTTGAATGGAAATACACCAGTTCACACCAGCTGGGAGACCAGGCTGCTCCAGCAATGGCTTGTCCTTGGTTTTAGTCATTTAAGGTCAGTAGATTTGCTTCAAATTATGATCATTCCAAGAAAGATGTTAATTCATTTCTGTAGAGAAGGCCAGAACTGTTTCATATGGACTGATGTATGGAAGTACTTTGTGGCAGATATCTTTTACAAAAGGATTTACATGCATAATTGAAAAGTAGTGACATTAGCATGATGAAAATATCTTGAGATGAACAACACATAGAAAAACTGGAGTAATATGAAATGACAGCAAAAATATGGATGAAAGAGGCCAAGTGAGTATCTGCCAACAAACACTGATAATTCATTTTACAGTTTTAGGATTTCTGGGAAGCAAATGCTGTTCGGTAGATATGCTCACAAATAGATCACAGTTCCCCTTCAGTAAAGAAAATGTAGGGAAAATAAGACACCAGACTGATGCATTGTCTTTCAGCACAAACTTTCATTTTTGTTTATTTCCAACAAGTTCTTTGTGCTGTAGAAAATCCTATCGTTTGACAGGATCATTAGATTTAATTAATTAGGACTTGCACATGCCTATTTGGTATTTCAGCTGTTCTGGTACATTGGAGCCTACAAACTGATTGTTTTCTCAACAGCACTGGGAATCCAATCTATCTCCTGGCTTGGCAAGGCCTTTCAATGCAGCTCTCAGCAGGCAAAGTCACTGGGCTTGTGCTCATAAAAGCTACTCCTATTATTGGGCCTTAGACCTCCCCTAGGGAAGTATTCACAGCATAATTAGTTACTGAAACAAGAAGTCTTTTCAATTGCTTTCAGAACAACTTCAGGCTGGTGATTGATAGGAATATGAGAATTTGGGGAAAGCTGACAATAGTAAATGCTCTTAATTAGGGTGAAAAAATCCCAGAGAAGGCTTTGAGACATATCTTAACTTACTTTACTGTAAAACATGCCCTAAATTTTCTTTTATATTTTTTCCCCTTTGGTTTAGACTAGATATAAATTTAAATTAGGTACATATTTAAAACCAAGGACAAAAAAAATCTCTCCAGCTTTCAGGCTGTTGTGGCCTGATTTTAAGCTAGAGAAATGCACAGTTTTCTGATGTCCATTGATACTTGTTCACATTCATGCATTATTAAAAATCATCACTGTAAACAAATGCTAGTTTGTACACATGCACATACTCTCTCGTTACAAGTAGGGTTGATCACATAATAAATGAAATATTTTAATTGGAATACTGTCCTTCTAATTATTTGATAATTAAGTATAAAATTTGAACCTTTGAATTGTATGGCAAGGATAATACTATGTTAAATGCAAGTATTATTCTGCTAATCCTCATTGTACATTGGAGGAAGGTTTGGCTGAAATGTATTTTTTATTTTTTATATTGGTTTACTTGATTGCTAGGAGTTACAAAATGTACCTCCAACATCTCTTCTTGAGAAAAAAACAGCCAAAGCTTCTCATAAATGAAACAATAGGACGTCAAAGATAGTGAAATATTTAGTTACTGTTTATTGTGAGACTACTGTTTATTGTTACAGATTTTGAAGAAAGGTTATTTGTTTTATAGCAACAAGCACCCTACAGCTAACAGCACTACTTCTCTTTTCTTTTTATTTTCTTTTTTTTTCTTCTCTTCTTTTGAAATAACTGGCAACTTTTAAGAATATGTGCTGTGCAGAGGAATTCCAGAAAATATGAGCAGGTCCTCTAACCAGAGATGGATTTTGGCATGAACTACTGGACTTTGTCCTTGTAATGCAAAGTCGTTCTAGGACTCAGAGTTGGGCCTTCATCACCAAAGTGTTTGCTCAGCAAGCATGGACCCTGATTAAAGGGCAGGAATAGATGCTCCAGGCACCATCTTCCATGCAGGCTTTGGGAAAATGACACAAGGGAAGTCCTGGAGCCTGGCCACCTGCCCTGGCTGTTGGGTGAGAGACCAGCTTATTTACCTGATACCTTTCCTCCCCCATAAGCCAGACATTGAGAAAGGAAGTTAGAGTGTTGCCACTCTAGGTAAACCCTTTTCATTCTAACTGCTGCCTAATGCAGTGATGTACTTCACTCATGAGTCCTTTCTGAGACACTAACTCAGACACTGAGTGCTTCTGCCCATAGAGTTTAACTGGCTTCTGGGCCAGAATGGTCACAATGGAAAGTGCAGAAAGTAGTGTACACAGGTCTTCAGTTTTCTGTCTGTCCCCATTTTTGTACATCAGAAGAGCCTTTAAATATGAAAAGTTGTAAAATAACCCAAACCCACTGTGACAAAAAGCATTTATACTGTATCTGTAATTTACTACATTCTAGAGCATTAGACAGGTTTTTAAAAATATTATTGGACTTAATAAACAGCTTTTGCACTGATTTTTGACTTCCATTTGCAATGGGGTTCTTGTGTGCAGGAACACATGGAAAAAGCTTTCTGCCTCTGATGCTGAGCTTTACTCCCTGCCATAGTAGCCTGGCTGTCCATAGGACAGACCAGGTGGTGCAAAGAGCCTTTGGCAGGACCAATGGGCCTGTGAAGCCCTTAGGACTCTATCCCTGTCTTTAATCATTCTTCTGTTATTAAATATCAAAGATACCGGTCAAGGTTTGCTTCTTGCCCTGTGTTGGATCACATCAAACAAAATTCAATTAATTATGAACTGAGAACCTGTTTTGGGCTATCAGAGCTCAGGACAGAATTTTTCTGAAGCTGTACCTAAACCTCCTTCTCTTTTGTGAAATATGCCAAGCTAACATTTGGCCAGAGAGGCCAGTACAAAGCAGTTTTTTGCAGCTGATCTCAATGCAATAGCAGAAATTGGCTGGATCCCACATTAATGTGGTTTCCCACTTTGAACCACATCAAAGGAAAATGCTAATTCCCTAAGAAAAGGCAGGATGTTTAGGTGCTTCCCTGGTGCTGTTTTCAAATCAGGTAATTTAATGAAACTAGACAGAAGGAAAATTGGCTTATGATTGTGTCTTTGGAAAACGATAAATAAAAGGCTTTGCACTATAATATCTTTCCTGAAGATGCAACACCGATCTGAGTATCACAAACCAGCAGATTGAAATTTGAACTGAATCTGTTTGCACTGAAAAGTAATACAATATTTTCCCTCCCTAGTAGGAAGAAGTATTTATTATAATATGCACCATAGCTGCATAAATTAAGCTTTTACCTTTGAAAAAAACAAGGGAGAGGAGAGGAGAGGAGAGGAGAGGAGAGGAGAGGAGAGGAGAGGAGAGGAGAGGAGAGGAGAGGAGAGGAGAGGAGAGGAGAGGAGAGGAGAGGAGAGGAGAGGAGAGGAGAGGAGAGGAGAGGAGAGGAGAGGAGAGGAGAGGCTCGAAATGCTTACAAATGTATCTTTTCTGCATACACCTAGATAAAAATAAAAAAAATAAAATAAATTAATAACTCCCAGCTCTCTTTTGGAAGAGTTTTAAATTCACTTGACATGTACTTACCAGAAACCAGACTAATACAACTCCACCAGAACAATAAGAGAACTTATAAAAAAGGCCCTAAGCTGTCACCTGATAAAAATGAATGGGCCAAGCAGCATCCATAGGTGAGGATTCCTGACTGATCAGTCTGTGCTTCCAGGGCCCTCCAAGAGCTGCCTTGCCAACTGACCAGATAATCAGAGTGGCAGGTGACAGCCCACTAGGGCTCCAGATCTTTATCTGCTGCCTGCTGTTCAGCAAAACTTGATGAACCCAAGGTAATTTATTTTAAGCAAAATAGTATTTCAGAATTTTGCATTTTCAGTGAAACTTAATTTTGCTGTAAAAATTTCAACTGGCTGAAAGTCATTCTTCAGTATGCTTTCAGTCTGAAGGCACTATACAATCTGAACGTTATTAGGAGTGATTTAAATTTGAAGGACTTTTTTCTGTTTGTGTTTTGTTTTGTCATTTGGCCGGTTTTGTGCTTTTAGTTTTGTGGGTTTTTTAAATCTGTACATTTTTACTGTATCTATCACTTTAATTGCTAATTGCCTGTATTGGTTAACACAGTCTTGAAAATGCTTTAATTTAATATAGATAAGCAGTGAGAACTGCAATCCATCCCTCTACAAGCACACTTTCCTATTATAAACTTGATTTTTCTCCTACAATTCAAAGTGAAATAATTGTACTGTCACAAAAGAAAGTACACATTCTTGGAAATTTCTGGAGATGTATTTTACCATTAACAAAAAAGGAATTATCTCTACTTTTGTAGATTGAAACAAAATATGTCGGAAATTTTTGATACTCTTAGTGGTAGACTAATGAAGCAGTGCTTTGTAACCTTAATAGAACACTGGAAAATGAAGTAAAACAGACATTTCTGAAAGAGACAAACTTTTCATTTTATATGAAATCCCAGCAATAACTCCATAAATTAAGTGATTTTATTGCTCCTGTCTGAATATAAAGCATGATGTACCTCTCAAAGATTTAAACTCGGTGAAACTCAACAATATGGCTCCATTTCTTAATTTTGCCATGATGATTTTCACAGATAAACACCTACAATTCCTTTTGCAAACATTTTGGGTGGTGCTTTGCTGCACTTTCCCTGCAGCAGTCAATAAAAATGAGCACAGATCCATCAGTGCTGGTCTTGACTTTTAGCTCCAGCTGCCAATGGACATTGTATGGGATCTAAAACATGTTGGACGTGGGGCGCAGACAACACTTGTTCCTTCTGATGCAGAGCAAGAGCACTGACCTCTGTCAGAAAGGCAAGACATAATTTCAGGATTCATAACATCTTAAACTGCTGCAATAAAATTCGACAGTGTTTTTCTGTCACAGCCAGAAGCTTGTTTTCACTTTCGCAGTAGTTTGGCTGTAAAAAAATGCCAAAGTATTGAGCCTAAAACTTCCTTCCTAATCACTGGCACAGGAGAAAACTCACAGATATGTTTTCTCATCATCCTGAGATTAAGAATTAGCTTTTTGTTTTACTGAAAGAACTAACAGATCTATAAAAATTAATACTCTGAGCAGAAAAATACACAAATCATATAAATTTGGTTTTATTTTGTTTCTAAAATGAACCATCAATGAATTTTTGAAAAATCTGTATGCCCTTAGATCAGCAGATTACATCCACAAACCTTGCTCATCTCTCCTTGGGATTTCTCATCAGTTCTCTTTGAGGACAAATGGTTTGAGTAAGCTTTTTATTTCAGAACTAGGTTGTCTCAAGTAATTACTCTGAATGTATTTTTTTTTCCAAAGAATCACAGAATCTCACAATTGTTAGTGTTGAAAAGGACCTCTGGAAATCATCCAGTCCAACCTCCATGACACAACAGGGTCACCTAGAGCAAGTTTCCCAAGAACAGGTGGATTTTGAATTTCTCCAGGAAGGGAAAATCCATGGACTCTCTGGGCAGCCTGTTCCAGTGGTCTGCCACCCTCAGCTAAAGAGGGTTTTATGTTGGGATGAAACTTCTTGTGTTTGAGTTTATGGCCATTGTTACTTGTCCTATCACTGGGCACCACTGAAAAGAGGCTGGCACAATTCTCACGGTACCCACATTGGAAATATTTATGTGCATTAATGAGATCCCCTCTCAGCCTTCTCTTCCTACACTAAACAGGCCCAGCTCTCTCATCTGAAGAGAGATGCTTCAGGCTCCTAATCATCCTTGTGGGCCTCCATTGGACCCTCTCCAAGAGCTCCTTGTCTTTCCTGAGCTGTGGAGAACAGAACACAATACTCCAGATGTGGTCTCACTATTGCCAAGCAGAGGGGGAGAATCATCTCCCTCAACCTTCTGGACACACTCTTCCCAGTGCAGGACCCTAGGCTTGTCTTTGTTGAACACCTTTAGGTTTCTCTCTGTCCAGCTCTCCAAACTATAAAGGTCCCACTGAATGGCAGCACTGCCTTCAGGTGCATCAGCCACTCCCTCCAGTTTCATATCATCAGCAATATTTCTGAGGGCACATTCTATCCCTTAGACAAGGTTGTTGAAAAGAAAATTGAATAAGGCTGGACCCAGTATTGATCCCTGGGGAATGCCACTGACTAAAAACCTCTAACTGAATTCTGCTCTTCTGATCATGGCCCTCTGAGCTCTGCCATTCACCCACTTCTTAATCCACCTCACTGCCCATTCATGTAAACCACATTTCCTGAGTTGACCTATGATGTTATGGGAGACAGTGTGAAAAGTAGAATCCAGTCTCTCAGTTTAAAACTTATCTGACTGAAGTGGCCAGCCTGCTGCCAAAGATTCTCTTGCCCTTTTTAGTTGGGTGGATCCCATCCCCATCCTAAGAGGCTACAATCATCAAAGTACAACCTATTGTCATAAAATCCAAAACCTCCTTGATGACACCAGCAGTGAAGGCTGATTTTGATCTGCACTGTGCTTCTGCTCCTGACTCTCCCTGTTTCTCTACTCAGTAGAATGGATGAGAAGATGACTTGAGCACTGCTGTTTTCCACCTGCCTCACCAGAGCTTTCCAATCTTCCTTGATCCGACCCATATTCTGGCTTGCGGTGTCATTTGTACCTAAATGAAAAAATAATGTTGGGTAATAATCCATGCTCTCCATAATTTGGGGCACCTTCTTGGAACATGATGGATCTTAACTCCCAGAGGGCAGGGTACTGCTCATGACTCTCCCTCAGGCCAGCATATGGGTGCCTCAGCACCCATAAGAGTCACTCACTGTGAGCACTCAATGTTTCTTTTCATGACAACCAGTGTGTGAGTGCAGGTTCTCCTTGTTGGCCTTGCTCACGGACAACTAAAGCCCAAAATTGCACATTAATTATTTTTCTGCTCAAATGTATTTTATCGCCTAGGTACCACATGGGTAAGAATGTGGTTTAATTTCCATCTGGAAGTAAAAAGATAATTTCCTAATCACTTTTATTACAGTTTTTAAATAAATCTATTTAAATATCTTCTTGTTCTGCCCTTTGGAATACAACTGACCTAGAGTACTTCTTCTAGTCTTTACTGAATACATTACCCAAAAGACTCTAGGAGAACTGAAAAACAATTTTAGTAAGCATGACTGCAGTGCCATTGATTTAAACCAATTATTTCTTCATCTACCTTTGTAATATCAGGCTACAATTAAAGCAAAATGTTTTAATTTCCTGGAAAATATAATCTGTACTTCTTGGGACTGCTAACTAAGGTTGTAGGTTCACACACAGTTCACCAATCCTGACAAGAGTCTTTCTTCAGGAGGATCAGGATGGGAGTCAAGCTCTTCAGCTTTATCAGATTTCCTGTATTATGTTTAAAGCCATATAAAATTTCGTAATTCCTTTTTTTATTAGAATGAAGCCATGCATATATCCTAGCCTGGCTAAAACTTGGAGCTTCATTAAATATTCTGCTGTCTGGATTATTTTTCCTGTGTTATTTTATTACCTTCATTCCTTTTGTCTTCATTTGCATTCACCTTGTGCAAAACTTTATTTTGACAGCTGCGTGTCACTGAATGCTTGATTTCAATATTTTCTGGCTTGATTTGAACTTTTCATTTAAAGAAATTTCTGTTGATATATTTGTCCAGTGTAAGCTTAACATACATATAGCTTTTATGCACATGACCTGGGAAATACAGTTCTCTGGTATACCTTCTAAACTCAATGATAAATATGTGCAAAAATGCTTTCAGTACTGAGGCTAATTTCTCTTAGCACATTTGAGGTTATTCGTGCCAGTGAAAATATATGTGCTTCAGTTCAGTTCAGATAACATCATGTCTTTATAACTTCATGAAGTGCAGCTACACTGACATCTGCATGTTCTACCAGGTGGACCCATCAGCTTTATTTTGCCCAAATGTGGAGTACCCATTAAAGATACTTCTAAGATTCAGTTTCAGAGGATAGAGGATGAAACCTTTGATGATCAATTACTTTTAAAAATATCATAGCCAATTAATAAAGATCACACAAGTCCTGAAAACATCTTCTTTTGTTGTTATTATGTTTTCTTGGTATTTTTTTAGATAATACTGTTGAAGGAAACCTTATTTTGACACATTTGCTTCTAGAAAACTTCCAAATATGAATGGTCTTCCACTGAGATTAATGGAGTTTTGCTTTCACTTGGGTAAAAGGAGAATAAAACACATTTCTATATACATATAATGCACGCACATTCGCCCTCTAAGACTGAATATTCACTGATCTAAAATTCTAATGTAATGAAGAACTTAAATGAATACCTACCAATGTTCTGGTAGTTTCTTTTCTGCCTTAAAGACTGATGACATTCATTATGCTGAAAACCAGGTCAGAAGTTCAAAGTATCAGCTTCACCTTGAGGTTTTATCAGCAACTATAATTCTGCTGCTGCCTGACAGAAAAGGACCTGGGGGTGCTGGTCAACAGCAGCTGAGCATGAGCCAGGTGTGCCCAGGGGGCCAGGAAGGCCAATGGCACCTGGCCTGGATCAGCAATAGTGTGGCAGCAGGAGCAGGGCAGGGATTGTCCCCCTGTGCTCAGCACTGGTGAGGCCACACCTCAAACCCTGTGTGCAGTTTTGGGCACCTCACTACAAGAGAGGCATTGAGGGGCTGGAGTGAGTCCAGAGAAGGGCAATGGAGCTGGGGAAGGGTCTGGAGCACAAGTGTGATGAGGAGCAGCTGAGGGAGCTGGGGGTGCTCAGCCTGGAGAAAAGGAGGCTGAAGGGAAACCTCATCCCTCTCTCCAGCTGCCTGAACGGAAAGTGTAGTCAGACAGGAGTTGGTCTCTTCTCCCAAGTAAAAAGCAATATATTAGAAGAAATGGTTTCGAATGGCAGCAGGAGAAATGTAGTTTGGATATTAGGAAAAATTTCTTCACCAAATGGGTTGTCAGGCACTGGAAAAGGCTGCCCAGGGAGGTGGGAGAGTCACCATCCCTGGAGATATTTAAAAGAAATGAAGGTGTGGCACTTAGGGACATGGTTTAGTGATGGACCTGGCAGTGCTGGGTTAATGGTTGGACTCAATTATCTTAGAGGTCTTTTCCAACCTAAACTATTCTGTTATAACTTAGTCATAAGCAGCTGTGACCTGCATATGATGGACCCACTTTGTCTTTCATAGGATTGATTTTCAGGCTGGCAGGAGCTTTCCTATTGAAAGCTCTTTTCCTCTTTTAGTTTTCATTAACTCTAAATGTTTTAATTTTTTACAAGCTTAACAAAGAGAATATATTTCTAGAAAAACAACCTCAAACTTGATTTAGATTGCTGTTGCAGTATGTAAAAACATCTGCAAATTATGCCAAGGTACCACTGAAAAAAATTTCAAATATCTTGGAATCCACAGTGGCTTTCATTTACCATGAAGGAAAGAGACTTGAAACTTTGGCTGTAACCCAGAAGAAGGGGTCCTTTGGGTCTGTTTTTCCACATTGGCTGAAGTAGTAATAAAGGTAAAAATGATTGCTTGCAAATTTTATACAACTTGAAAATATTTCAGATTTTAATTGAATGGGACTTTTTTATCCTTATAAATAAAGAAGTCCTCAAAACAGAAGCTTGGAAAACATAATATTTTTGTGATCATCTCATGGGATATAAAACCCAACATCTCATGCCTTTCCATTGCTATAACTATCTTCACCATAATCCTTGTAAACAAATGCCAGAAATAAATAATTCAGGTAATCATCTGAGGTCAGTTTTCCAGCAGATATGCCCTAAACTTACCTGTAGGTGTTTTGGTTCAGAAAACACTATTTTTTCCCTTATCTCCATGGCAATATAAGTAAGGATGTCCTAATCAGAACTGGAGCTATTTGATGCCACAGCAATAATAATTATCTAGCTTATAATAACTCTAAAATACATAGAATATTTTCCAGAGTTAAAAAGGACTGTCAATAATAGCTATAAAGCCATACATGTATGCCAAAGTAATGCCTATGAAAAGCTATGAATTTCACAGCATTTAAAGTTTATAAAATGTGTTCATTAAATTAAGATGAGGTTTTCGTAGACTAGATCAACATATGAAATAATCAGTATGAGTGATAAAAGTAGTCTTTTGTTTTTGAGCATTTCACCATTTATATCAAATATATTTGAGTTTTATCTTTGTAGAAAATATTTTTATTTATAGAAAAGACAAATTAAAATGTAAAGTTTTATTGTATGTTCTTCAAACCTACCTTCACACCTCCCAGGTCACAGTAACACAATGGTACCTCAATCCTATTCAGCGAAACACTTGTATCTCTGTTGGTTACATGTGGATGTGTTTTTGAGAAACCTGGTCTAGGTGTCCTGGCCATGAGAGGAAAATTAGAAGTAGGTGGTATTTAAGATGCCTTCCAACCCAAATCATTCTATGAATGTAAGATTTTATGTTTCTATAAAAATGTACCCTCAAACCATGTGAAATTCTGTAATCAACCATTCCAAATTTGTATTCAGTCTTGAATGTAATGACAACTGAAGTTAAACAAGTCAAAATAGAGATATCATTTTATTAAAAGTCTATTTTTAATAAAAACCATTGCTGCTATGTGACAAAATTTCATGACAGTCTTTAAACCATTGAGGGTACTAAACACCACAATTTTTAAGGAGAGAGACTTTAAAGTAGTCTGAATCTGGAACTGTTTCTGAAGGATAATGATTCAGCTGGTAAGAAACTGTCCCAGAGCTGCAGGCCAGCTGAAGACTACAATTTGCTTTGTAATCCAGCTTCCCCATTTCCCCAGGCTGGAAAATTACCTAGCAGAAGAAATCGGGACATTTCGTGGGGCAGGGACAAAACCAAGCATTTAAGTCATGCCCTGAGTGTCACCTCCAACATCCCCAGGGTAGATAAAGCCATGAGTAGTACTAGACATAGTGTAATGTACAGAGAGACATATAGAAAACTTAATTATTAAAAGTATTTAATTTTCACAATATTAAAAATTTATGGAATTTAAAGAAAATGAGAAAACATACGATATGGAGCTTTCCCTTAACTAAAAAGAACCCCCAAACCCAACCAAACAAAACCAGAATAAAACAACCAAGAAAAAAGAAAAGACGCTATACTTCCACGTTATCTTCAACACTGACATTTCAGGTCACAGCTCTGCTGAACAAGATGCAGCAAAACACTGCTTTGTCTTAAGGTGATGGTGCTGAAAGCAAACTTCACCTTGGTTGCCCTCTGATCACTTCTCGTGGGCAAAGCAGAGGTGCCTTGTCCTTGAGCACCAGTATGGCCAGGCTGCTGCTCTTTGGACTGATGTACATCTCCCCATATTGTGCTTACAGATGTCTTCAGGCTACAGTCTGACAGTTCTGAAATGTCAGGCTTAAAGAACAAGATATTTTTTAAATTTATTCATAAGTTAAGCCAATGCTCTCTTCTCTTAGTTTTTCTGGATGCTGAAGAGAACATAGTAATATTTAACCAGGCATATTGAAAAAAAATCAGAAGGAAATTGTATGTTTTTAAAATGAAAGTTTCAAAATGCAAACTTGGCATTAGAACTATTTAAGATTGTGATACTAGTGCATATATAAGGCAGCTTGTGCAAATAGAAAACAAACTAGTCTGTTATTCCAACAATACAAATTGCCTTGAATAAAAAAAAAAAAAAGATTTGATATAACAGATGTTTACTGATACAACTATAATTTTCTTTTCCGTGAAAGGCTGGTGTATTACCATGGAGCATTCACATAAAGAAAACAGCAGTTTAGTTCATCAATAAATTTCCACAGTATTATACTGTCAGGTCAGGCTCATTACTAGAGAAAGAAACATTCTGTTAATAATAGAATCTTCCACAAATCACCATATCCATCCTGTATGCAATATAAATCTAGTTAATATTCCTCTTTGACCTCTGTTGCTTTGGGAATAATATTTTGTCTTAATCATGCACTACAAATAAAGGGCCATTTGACCTTAACCTTCTTTTTTATCTTAGAACAGAAAATTTAGAACTCATCTCATGCCCTAAAATATTTATGAATGATGTTTGTTTAGTGCTTGCATTTTCAGTCAAGATCAGGGTGCTCTTTGATTACTGATCAGATTGAGCTATTGTGAATGGGGTCAGTGCCAGATTTTCAAAACAGAAGGAGAATGTTAATGCATTGAAGACTTTCTCACCTGATATGGTAATAGGTGTGGCTTGCAAGATGTTTATGCTTCTGTGTCACTTAGTAACTTGGTGGCTCAATTGTTAAAACTTTCTAGGCAGAATGCTATTTGTCAATAGAATAAATTTGCCTCAGAAAGGATCTTGAGGGATCTTTTGTAATCTGTTTCCTGGCAAAAAAAAAAAAAAAAATCAAATAAGTGTGTGGATTCAGTGAGACTCATATCTAGTGTTTTGTGGGCTTGGTCTAGGGTCTAGGGTTCGTAGTAGGCAGGCTGTTGACATACCATGGTAAGATATGAGAGTATTGCATTAGAAACCCTAATATCTGATCTATCTATAGGTCTTGTTTGATCAAATAATTAGCAGCTGATAACAGTTCTTAAAACTAAACAAGGAAGTTAAGATTACTGCTCTTATATGCAAATGTGTTTTCTCCATGCTTTGATTTTCTTTTTCCTGCCTTTAGCCACCCTAAAGCATTGTCCTTTAATTTTTTTGAGCTGCATGAGAAAACAACACTACATAAGTAACTGGGATGAGATTTCACCTGGAGTATTGTGTCCAGACATGAGATCCACAGTGCAAGAGATATCTCACAGGTTGAAAATGTTGCTATTTAATTTATGAATATTAGACTTTTGTATTAAAAAGTCATGGATTAATTAATGCATTATCAACATATTTAGAGTGGATAAGTACACTTTTAATTAATTATGTATGTCAAAGTACAGTTTTTAAATATTATTTCACTAGCTAATATTTTAAATCACTGCACACATGTTATGTAGAATCTTCTGCTCTTAGAAGCATAAAGAAAGCCCCTAGTTCCCTTACTTCTGTGGATGTCACTATTCTATTGGGAACCCCACCACATGGATGATCCCAGCAGAACCTGGGCTGTTGGAGCCTTGTGAGTACATGGTGTTCCCCACCTGGGGGAAAAGTTGCATGAATGTAGGATTACAATGTGACTGCATATGTTACATGCCAAATTATGTTATGGGCAAAAGAAAAAACATAATAAACATAAGGGAGCCAAGACTATTGTTAGTTCAACTGGTATCTTAGCAGTCTGATAGTTCAAAACAATCCATTATTTAAAAAATAGCCTCACTCACCATATAACTGAAATTGATACACAAGAAAAAAACTGATGTCTGCCCCTCCTCTCAGATATCTTCACCCTTCATGGACTCAGGGATCTTCATTCCTCAGAAAAGACACAGATGGGGGCACAGATGCTCCTGAGGAGTCATCAGTATCCATAAGGAGATTTCTGACAGGTGTGTTCTTGGGGGTGTTCCTCTCTTTTCTCAGTCCAGAGTCCTCTAACTTGAACCATTTCCTTCTCACAGCCTACCTTCTTCTCAGGGGTTCCAGATAAAGCTGGAAAGTTTCAGGGTTTTCCCAGTCATCTGCTAACACAGTCTGTCACACAGAGATCAGCAGAGCTCTTTACAACTTTCTTGTATCTTGCAGCCCTAGAGCTTAAACTGACCCAGGCTGGGCAACAGCCAGCAGCCCCACTAACCAGTTTCCAAAACAAGTGAAAACCAGCTCAGGTTTTGGCAAGTTCAGACAGGTCTTGAGACCCTGCACTGTCAGGTCCATCCAAGGTCTGTGCCCTTTTCCTAGCAGTAGCAAAGATGTGTTTATTGGGTTGCACCCACTATTGTTTATCGCAGAAAATGTTTATTTTTACATAACTGAATTTTCAGTTATAAAACATTGGACTGTGGGTAGATGTTCTAATAAATTGAAAAATGCACACCAAGAGTTTTTTCTTAATATAAATCATTGTTTTGATGTTTATGTAATAAAGTAAGTTATGCTGAGAAATCTGATTTTTTATATTTTCTCATTGTTAAAATAGTTGCGATATTACTTATTTATGCTCCTAGAAAATGGATAGAAGTTATTGCAGACTTCAGCACTGGAAAATCTTTATAGAGATGCAAAAAGTTAATAGTTTTAGATAAAGCAGAAACTTTTTGATGATCTGAACATTGTGGTTGACATAAATTTGATTTTATACTTGCACGGAATACTTTGTTGGATATTTACAAGTTAAGTATTTTGAAAATAATTTTATTAACTTAGCTATGTTCGTGCTTCTCAAACACTTAGAGGTTTCTACAAGTACAGTGAACTTAAGGATTAAACTAAAGTATGCTTTGTTGTCTTTATATTCACAAAAAAGACTCCTATGAGATTTTGAAAAAAACCATCAATTTTGTGTAGGCAGGTTTGTTTACTTACAAATGACGTTTGCCTTTTAAACATTTGCAGAGCTGCCACATTTGTTTGTACTGAGTTCAAGCAAAGCCAAGGAGAGTGTCAGAAAAGACATTACTAGCTCCAGATAGATACACTATTACTATTTTTAAAAAGGCAAAAATTGTTTGAACTTCAACAAATTGCAAATCTTAAATGGAGCCCTAAAATACATAAGTATTTAGAGGTTTATTTTCTCAATGAAACAAATGAATAAAACATTAAAACTTTATAGTATGTCAACAGTTCCAAGGTCATATATTTTGTTTAAAATTCTTTTACCATCATCTTGACATGTTCAATTTTTTCTATTTTCTTTTAAAAATAAACAAGAAAACTTTTCATGTGCATATATGGACCCACACACATGCACAAAATTCTATAGGTAAAGTAAGTGAAATATTGGTAAGGAATGAAAAAGTACTACTTTAAGCATTTTTATTAGTGTGAAGCAATAAACTGAAGCCTTGAAATACCATAATACATTTTGACCACTGAGACCGGCCTGATATTTAATAAATTGATTAACAGGAAGGAGCAGAGACCAGTTTCAGTTGGCTGGCCACTATAAGGGGAATCCACACACAGTGTAGCTGCTATGGTACAAATAAATAATAATAAAATGTGGTATAACATGATCAGACAATTTGACAGAAAAAAAATCAATAAATATTAGGAACCCTTAATTAATTTTAGTTAATATATGCTTAGATATTTCTGTAATTCTTATTCTTTCATTATTATTAGGACTTGAAGTAAGCAAAATACGTTGATTATAAATACAATTAGAGCTGTGAGAACAGCTGTCTTGGCAAATGGATCAACAAATCAGACTTCACAGCATAAAAATCTCGGTTAAAGTAGAATACTTTAATGACTTAAGGGACAGTAAACTTCATAAGTCATAGTAAAGCATCATATGACATCTATTAGATAAACCAAAAGACAGTTGCATCATATCTGAAATGAATGTAGCACCATTATTAATCATTCAATATTTTTCACAAGTATGATTTATGAAAACCATCAAGCAATGTATAAATGAGTAACAAAGTTATAATTCATGTCCATAACTTAGAAATTAGTTAAATGATTTCTAGAGATTCATTATTTATAAACCTAACATATGATTTAATGTAGGTGAAAGTCCTCTATTAAGGAAATATGAGATACAATTTTCTGTTCTGATAAACAGTTTAAAATATTTTTTAAAATAACCATGAGTACATCATATGTAATAGCAGTGTTAATACTGCTCCATCCTTGATTGTGGAAACTATGGGCAAAACTCTCGTCTACATAAACAATTCCTACTTCTATGAGAAAAAGCAAATTTGGTAATGTGGATGAAGGAAAACACCAGACTGTAACAGTGCTATATCAACTGTATTGCAGTGGGGATGGAGGGAAGTGATTATTCCCCTTTACTCAGGGCTTTCTGTGTCTGGAGCACTGCACTCAGCTTTGGGTCCTCCAGAATTCTGATGAACTGGAGTGAGTTCAGTGGAGAGGGACCTTCAGCCAAGATGGGGACTGGGAGAACCTGCCCTGGGAAGAGTGGGCATGACTGGCACACATCAGGGAGGAGAGAACTTCTGTGGGCAGGGCTGCAGATTCACCTGCTGCAGCTCTGAGGGGATTACCAAGGATGCTGAGGTAGACTTAGAACCGAAGAGCTCAGCGGTAAACAAGAGAAAACTGCTCACAAATAGAGAAACATCTGACAAGATATAGGGGGGAATAAAACCCAATACTATAAGAATATATTGGTATTAGCATAGGTTTCTTAAGAGGTTATGGAATCTTCACCCTTGGAAATCTTCATTATTCAGAGCCCTGAGCATCTTGGTGTGAATTCAGAGATGTCTCTGCTTTAAGCATGGGATTGAATTAAAGAAATGCCAAGGACCCTTAAAAACCTCAACGTGTAGCTGACCTATGATTCTATGTTCTTCCCTTGTTTTGAAATGTTTCAGTGTTCAGTATTTTTATTTTCCTGCAGCAGAATAGAAATTAAAGTGTTTTTTTTCCTAGAGAGGAAAATACACCAATAGTTGGGTCCATGCTGTCTCCAGGCTCTTTGGTGACCAAAGGTCTTTGGATTTTTTATGCTTGCATTGAAATAAGGATTAGAGTTTAAAAAGGCACTGATATTTTAGCAAAGTTACGTCAATATAACAGTTTGATATTTGAAAAGCAAGCAGTGGAAAATGCAAAAATTCTTTAGTACAAACTAAAAGAGAGTACAGTAACATACATTCTTCACTGCAACACTAGAGGTTAATCTGGTTTAAGTGACTAGAGATTATTAAAAAGAAATTATGAAGTGGGAGAGTAGACTGGATGAGGCATGGGCCAATAACAAGAATTAATTCTGCAGCTGAGAGATTTGGCTGAAATTATGTTCAAACAAGTACAGGCCAATGAGTTATGATTAGTTTTTGATTCAGAAGAAATCATCACAGAAAGATAAAAAGATTTGACCTCAGTGTCTAAGCACACATTAGGGACAGAGGCCAGAGGGGCTGTACTAATTCTGAATCTGCTTTGGATCCACCAGTTTTGCTTAATTGAGGGTTGATGCAAACAAGAAACATAAGAGTAGGTTAAGGCTGTACTTATGGTTTGTAACTTGCAAATATTTCTATGATCAGGATATGGATTTAGAGTTCAGTTTGGAGTACAAGCCAACAGGAATATATGATATGGATTTATCTCCTTTTAAAGGCTAAATTGAATACTGACACAAGCACAAATAATCTATAAAAATGTTGTTCTGGAGAGGGCAGAATTGCTCTTTATCAGATTTCTAAGATGTTATTAAGAACTGAAGCCAAGTAAATCTGACCTTTGTACCAGACAAATTGACAGAAAATACAACCGACACTGTAACTAATAAATGTATGGATAAATATGATGTATTGTGGATTCAGATGATGCAGTTCTTTTTCAAAAGGTTTTCAACGAAATTTTTTTAAGACTCTGAAAGAAACAAAACTGTCCTGGTATAAAGAGGAACGAGAACTATAAAAAGGAGAGCTACATGGGAATTTTGTTTTTCAAAATCTGAAAGAAAAACAGCTGAAAGAGTAAAATCTCTGCAGACACAATGAAGAGTACTTAAAGACACTGTTCTGGATGTTATGAAGAATAGTTACCACCTATCAAATAAAGACTTGAGGAAGTCCAGAAGGAATTTAAAAAGGACAAGGGGAGTCATTAGAAGCAAGAAAACTTTCAGAAAATCGTCTTTCTAGCCAAATTAGAAAAATGGAAAAATTCATACCCTTCAGCTGGAAAAAAATAAGATAAACAACAAAAAATTATGGAGATGTGCTCAGGTTTACAGCAGTCAGCCATGCCATGCTGCTCTCTACATCTAAGGTGTATGGTTAAACTGTGCCTAGACTGTGTCTGAAATCAGTCTCCTCATTGCAATGCCTTCTGAAGCCACATCTACAGCTAGTAATGGTATATTGGTGTATTGTTGAAAATGCTGGACTGTTAATTACAGTGTGCAATGCCTCTCCTAATATCTCCCACTCTGTGGGGAGGAGTGGAAAGTGTCTTGTTTGGGTTTTCTGTTTCCTTTTTTTCAGAAGTCCAGAGAAGGCATCAGGAACTAAAAGATAAGTAGTCATATATTTGTTCAGGAAGAATTCAAAGAGGGTTTTTTTTTTAAGAGCAGAAAATAGAAATCTTATCTATATGGGAATAAAGAGCACAGTGTTTACAAAAATTAAAATTTGCCTCAAAATTGATTGAAATAATTTTTTATAGTCTTAAAGTACTTTGTAGATAAATAATCTCTTAAATGTTAAAAGGAGAGAATAAGAATTTAGAAGTATCTTGCACAATGGAAGGGCTTTGCATGAGTCTCTGGTATAAGGAGAGCTTTTTAACATATTGATTTGGAGAAGTTTGGAAAGTGAGATAAAAAGTTTACTGGTGATAGGAAGATATTCTGGAAAAGGTAAATCTCAAGAGTAAGATTTGATAATGCAGTATTTCTGAGAGATAAAGTGCCAGTCAGAATTCAAAGTTGATACATGCAGCAGCGATACAATCTGTTTGCCATTTCACTGCTGAGTGAGAAAATTGTTAAGTATTCAGAAACAGCGACAGGCTTCAAAGAAATTAGGAAGTTAGCAAAGACATAAAAATGCAATTGCAAGTGTCTTTTTCTGAAAACATAATTTCTCTCATTAGAAGAAACAAAATGGAAAATAGAATTCTGAGAATTATGGATTGCATAAAGAAAAACATTATTATTACATAATATTCCTATATTTTGAATATAATACGCAGTTATAATTACACCATCAGAAGACAGTAGTTTAAGATTTTGACAAAGGAAGTAGAATGATCAAACCTGTGCAACATGATTTTACATGGGAAAAAACACATTTCAGCCTAGAGGAAATGTAATTGAATAGTGGCTTGAAACAAATGTTACTAAAAAGGGAAAAGGAAGAAAATTCTTACTTTGTAAAGAAAGTTAACACCTAATGAAAGGATGTAGCCAGCATATTTAGAACAAAACTGCTTTTTCTTTCATAGTATGCTAATTCTGTCTTGCAGCTCTCTGCTATTGTTTGGTTTCAACATCAAGGTATAAATAGTCACTGCCATTGCTGGTCTGGCAGCAACATGCAGAATAGGAAGTTCATAATCTGTTACTTGACAGAATGTAGGAAGGCACAGCAGAAGTTACTCTGTTAGTGATCTGGTAACAACCGTGAAGAGTGATTGGAATTTAGACTAGATAAAGGTTTGGGCTAGGCAGACGTTATTTCTTTAGCATAAATCTGTAGCCCAAACTTCACAGAAAAACAAAGGTCAAAGCAAAGCTCCACAGAACAAAGATAAGATTTCATACAAGCTAAATGTAGCCATTTAAAAACTACAGCATAGTTCAACCCAGGTATCCAGATTCTTTGTGGAGTAATTTTGGAGGAAAAAACCTCTAGGGTAGAGGAAACAATGTCACTTTGCTTACTTTGTGTATGTAAAGTGTAAAGAATTTGTCGCTTTACCAAGTGACATCTTTGTCTCTAAACTGGAGAAACATGGATTTGAAGAGTGAGTCACTCTGTAGATAAAAAATCATCAGGATGGCCTCAGTCAAAGAGGGGGTCAATGGCTTGATGTCCAAATGGAAAACAGTGACAAGTGGCATTCCTCAGGTGTAGTATTGGGACTGGCACATTGTAACATCTGTGTTGGCATCATGGGCAGTGGGATCGAGTGCAGCCTCAGCAGGTTTGCCAGTGACACCAAGCTGGACAGTGCAGTCACCACACTGGTGGAAGGGATGCCATCCAGAGGGACCTCGACAGGCTGGAGAGGTTGAAGAGGGGGATTTGTGCAAACCTCATGAAATTCAACAAGGCCAAGGGCAAGGTCCTGCACCTGGGTCAGGGCAATACCGAGCACAGGTATGGGCCAGGTGAGGAACTGATTGAGGAGAAGGATTTGACCCTCAAACCAAGACACAGCTCAATGTGACCCATCAGTAAAAGCTCAGAGGCCAGAAAGCCAACCTCATACTGGACTTCACAGCAGGCACAGCCTCCAGGTGGGGGGATTGATCCCTCTACTCTGCTCTTGTGAGAACCCTCCTGGAGCACTGTGTACAGGTGTGGGGCCCCAAGACAAGAAAGACATTGACTTGTTGGAACAAGTCTAATGCAGATCTCTGAAGATGATCACACCCCTGGAGCACCTCTCCTGTGAGGTGAGAGAGTTGGGTTTGCTCAGCCTGGAGAAGAGAAGGTTCTAGGGAGACCATATATCAGCATCCCAGTACCTAAAGGGGGCTTACCAGAAGGCTGGAGAAGGATTTTTCAGAAGGATATGTAAGAATAGGATATGTAAGAATAGGACAAGGGGGATGATATTAAGCTGAAGGAGGTTAGGTTTAGACTAGATATTAGGAAGAAATTCTCTACTGTGAGGGTGGTGAGGCAGTGGAACAGATTTCCCAGGAGGTTGTGGGATCCCCATCATGGAGATGTTCGAGGCTAGGCTGGACAGGGCTCTGTTTAATGTGGTCAGTGGGAGGTTGGAATTAGATGGTCTTTACTGTCCTTTACAACCCAGAGCATTCTATGATCCTATGTACCTTGCAAAGGGATAAATTCATTCTTTTTAATTCTTTCTTTTCAATTTTAAAATGTGACTGGATGAGTATTTTTAATATATGAAATATTTGTCACCTTCTATTTATTATTATTTATTATTATTTTTTATTATTTATTATCATTTTTTATTATTTTTTATTATTTATTTTTTAAATTAGGACCCTGACTAACAGAGTTCAAATATTAATGCTATCTTAATAAGGCCATCCTGCAACCCATTCATTTTCCAGGCTTTTATCTAGTAACAGGAGTTACTCATTTTCAATGTAAACACAATAAAAGAAAGCCAGATTTTCCAGACCCTGGGATTTGACTAACAACAGTGTTCATCAAACAATAGTTGTCCATTCTTCTAAAAAGTTGTTTTTAATGTGAAGAAGTGAGTGCTAAACTAAGCTACTTCCGAATGATTCATAGTAATTAATGTTGTTGAACAGCTGAGGATGTTTCTCCAGTACTTCAGGAATTTTTTTTGCTTTTTCATTAGTGATCGAATGGAAGACAAAACCTTTTATTAGCTTGAAACTATCATCACTGTCCAGATAAGTATCTAATTTCACATAAATTATTCTTTAGCTTCCAAATTCTTTTTTGGTTCATTTGATTTTAATCTGATTGTGAACACAAAATTCAGGTCCTTCAAAGTTCAATTATTTCTTTTTATGTTATGTAATTCATCTTAATTTAATCACAAAATAAGAAATAACCCCATCACTGTTTTAGAGCTAAACTGTCAGGAAAGAGTATCTTTACTTGTGTAAAGATTCTTATGCAGCTATAATCCTCACACATTTCAGGGAAATATTTGAAATAATGTACAATTCATTTTATTTTTAAAAGGCTAGTAGAAGTTTCAATCCATCAAAACATAAGAATGAATATTGCTTTTCTTTTATGCAGTCCTGTCAAACATTGGTGTTTTAAACACCAGTTTTGATCAAAGATGGGATGCATGGCTTTTTGGGGTCACATTTTAGAATGACTGCAATACTTAGTGTGTGAACTATATTATTTGATATAAATGTTTATTTTTAAATTAAAGCCTTACATTTTCCTATTATTATACTGATGTTATTCCTGACATTTTTAACTATAAGTCCTTGAATAGTTATTGTTCAAACCAAAAGTTGTGCTCTCTTCTTTGGTTTTGCTAAACTGTGTAACTGTTATGTAACTGGTTTACATTCCTAAATTGTCTCCCAGAGTAAAAATTATTTTGAGGGTGTTTTTAAAAAAAAAATTATGGTTTTATTATAATTTAATGAACATCTCATTCAGCTCTTTTAATTATCTTTACTAGTTTGCCACTGGATTTATATATTTATGCTTGGATTTATTTGGAACAGTTTTAGGCATTTTTTCAAAGTGTATGTCAGAAAGCGTCACAAATGACCTTCCTTATGCTGCCTTACAAGAGACAGAACTGTTGGATTGCTTTTCTTAAGCTGTTGATCCTAGAAGCATTCGGGGAAATTACACAGAACAAGCTTTATACTCGGTCACGTTCTCAGCACAAGGAGAGTTGGGCACTCAGCCAGGGCTGCAGCCCAGCAGCTGCACCTTGGGAGCTGACTCAGCTCCTGCACTGCAAGAGGGAAGCAGAAGATCAGAACATATGCATTAAAATCAGAACCTGCTGCAGTTAGTGGAGAATAAAAATGTTCTTGCCAGTTTTAAAAAATGTGCTCAACTTCAAAAGAGAAAATTAAGGAGCGTGCTAGTGAGTTGGTTGAAAACAATTAACCATGCCATCAGCATTTCAGGTTAAACACGTTAAGAAAAACGACTTAAAAATAGGCACTGATTTCAGGTTTTTAATTTGGCTATGCAGTCCATATGAAAAAACACAGGACAGTATGTAAATAAAAGGAAACAGTATGGGACAGAAAAAGGAAACAGACATAGGTTTTTTTCCCTATGTTTGCTTTTGCTTAGTTTGGTTGCTAGCTATATCTTAAGAGTTCCTTGTCTACATTAGTACTTTTTTTTTATTTGATTGTGTAAAGGTTTTATATCTTTAATTTTTAGATAGCTTTATGTATGACTATGTACCTAAGCATAGTTTCAGGAAAGTATCTTGGCTATCAAAATATGATACCAACAAACTGGGAGTGCATTCTATGTTTTTTTCCCCAGAGTTGGCTTTGTTTGCCTTCCACTGAATAATATATTAGAAATTTTGGAAGTTAAAATTTTGGACCTGTAAGTAATATCTCACTGATTCTCAATGGAATTTATTAATATCAGTCTTATACTTTTATTTAGATACTGATTTTACTATGCATGTGTCTTAAAGTAAGATTGTGTATACTTAATAAATGAAACAAATTCCCATAATACTTTTCTATTCAGGTTTAGGACTGACTAAACTTATGACCTCTAGCCTAGCTGATTCTTTGGGGAACTCATTAGCCTGTGTATCTAGAAATGCCTTTTATAGCAAATGGGACTGATTTGTACATACTGTCATTTTCCATATTCTTCTTTCAAAGAACCACCTGGCAAAGCAGTTACCAGAAAGCACCTATTTGACTGATATTTTAAGTCACTGGTATTTCTGTTGTCAAAGATTAAGCAGATGGGAATTATGCAAATCTGTGGGAATTAGTGAACTGTAGGCTTCAGAGAGGGTATAAACTTGAGTAGCTAATTGAACATTATGGACTTACTGCATTTTTGCTGTCATATTGTAGGGGACAAGAGAGCAGAGGAGCCAAGTATCACATTTATCTACTGGTTAATTAGTGTCTTGAACAATAAATTGGTTGAGCTGAATGTGAATGGTTTCTTGAAACATTACTAACCCAATTATACTAAACAGTCAAGGTTTAAAAATCTGTTTGCCGTTTAGTTTTCATATTTAGAACAAATTTAAAAAGTCAGGAAATTATGCAACACCTGAAGGATACCAGAACAAATTCAATAATGCTGTATTTCACTTTGCTAAAAGTCAGCAAGATCCAGTAAATTCTGTAAAGTTAATGGACTTAAACTTGAGTAGGAAGAAAAGTAGAAAGAAATATTTTAATTTATGATTAAGGAAGTCATAAAACCACAGAAACCTGTCACCAAAAAGTGTCCATTTTATTCTACTTAATATGATAAAACAAATTATCATAATAGATTATGTAAAAAACTTTGTCTTGATTAAAGTGAGTGTTGCCCTCCACTGAGGACAAAATGTTATTCCTAAGACATGTCAACACTTGTGAATATGTTTATCTACTTTGCAAATCAAAATGTGTAAAAATGATGTGTAGTGTAGATGTGCAAAAAGTAGATGTGAATGATTCTTTTAAGAGTCCACTGAGGCTGTTCTCATGGCTAGTGAGAAGTCACCCTCTCCTACTTTGAGTGACACCCAAAAGCACAGGTTTCCTTTTTTTCAACTACCTAATTCTAATGAATTTGAAGGGTAGATTGATTTAGATTCTACTTTCTAGGTATAATGAGAAAGGTCAGAAATTCAATTAAGTTCCCAATTATATACCGTGTCTTTTTTGTTGTTCTTCATTAAAATTATTATTTTAGGACATTCTGTTATACAAATACTAGTGCTATTGCTACTATTACTACCACTACAATTGCTTAACAGCAAAGATTACAAGCTTAAATTTAAGAAAACTCAAAACTGTAAAGAAGAGAAGACATACACCACTGCGTATTCTCTCAAAAAATATTTTCTAGCTTTTGATCACTGGCTTTTTTAATTACATTGAGACACCAGACTCCCATTGGGAAACTGAGTATTAGACATGTTAATTGTGTCTACTAGCTTTTTCAAGATAAAGAAAGCTCAGTGAGACAAGTGTTTTCACTCCTCACCTTGCTTAGGAGAAGAAGAGGCTGAATTTAAAACACACTGATGTTGCTGTAGCCATAATTTATACAAAATATATATTGGTGTAAAAAGTACTCAGACTAAAAATCAGTCTGAAAATCACCTGTTAATGATGATGTGGAATGTTGCACATCCAAGAACAGCACACATGGCCCCCTGAGACTTATGTGGCTGATAAATAGGATTGTACCTGTACCTGGGCCCGTGGTACAGGCTGAGGAGCTGAAAAGTGGAAAATGTGAAGAAAATAACAGTGTGCAGCATGTGCTGTTAGAGGCACTTTGGAGCCTGGGGGTCAGTTCTGTGGGGGATCCCAGGAATGTCACTCACTATCACCCATATCAGTGTGCTCTGAAAGCCCACCCAGACCCATGGAAATCAAAATGCTTTGACACTCTTGAAACCAGTCCAGTTTTAAAGGCAAGTTTTAAAGAAAAATTTTATGGGTTTGAATCCATTTGCCAATATTTATTATGTTGAAGTACTGGAGGCTAGACAAGGTCTGTACTTCCCACTGAACTGGCAGTTCTTTCCCTTTCTCTTCTTCTCAGTCATGAATGGCTGATTATTTAAAGTAAAAAAAATATAGGTTAGAGAATTGTGCTATCAAATCTTGTGATCATTTGAAAAAAATAATTTAACATCCTTGTGTTTTCTACTCTATCCAAAAGAAAAAAGTCTGATGTGGCATTAGTTAATCTATGGTTAAAAATCTATATTAACAGTATATTTTTATCCATAACTATGAAAGAAATTGGCAAGACTTTATAAATCTGAGACTAAATTCTTGGGTTTATAATATGTATGACCACTTTAGGATAAAGCTTAATGAAGCTTGCTCACTCAAAAGAAAGCAAAATTCTTGACATTAATACAAGAAGGAAGGTGAAAGGTAAACTGATTTGTCTATATACTGAACAGATTGGAAAAAAGAGATTCAGTCATCACTTTCAAGTTAATATTGTACCAAGTGAATGTAGCTTTCTGAGTGCTAAGATACCAAAGTAACCATAAATTGTATGAAACTTAATTGTCCATGCTCAAAATTAAATGTCAATCCTATTAGAAACCCAAAAGGTTGTGTAAGCCATACAAAAAATGTTAGTGGTGGGCCTATAAGGTAATGTTATCTAAGATTGCCTGGCATATGTATATGACTTTTCATTTGAAGGTGGCAGCAGTGCAATTGTTTAAGATATTCCCCTTTGAGCCAGAAATCTAACCACTAGATATATGATGGTCCTAAATATGTTGGAAATAGCAGTGGAACAAGGTGGGTGGGAAGATTGTGCTGTCACTTTTTTAGTGGACTTAAACTTTGGCATCTCCCTGCTTGTACACCACCACAGAGATCCAAAATTATAAAAGTAAAAGTGAAGGTATTATAGAGAGAGGTGAGGTACTTGTGTTAAGCCACCACAGGAAAAAAACAACCTGATAAACCACCAAAGCTTAAACTTTTGCTGGACAGTGAAGAAGAAAAATCTTAGAAACCAGATTTATAAATGACTTCTCAGCCCTGGAAATATTTGTTTCAAATCACTCAAAAGATATGTCAAGGATGACATGTCAGGTCCAGCCTATTTTTGGGCACTCAGGGCAGTGTCCAGCTGATTTTTTAATATCTTCAAGGTGGAACTCACACAGAATCTCTGAGCTGTTTCCATCGTTTGACATCCTACAGAATGAAAAATATTCTTCTTTATGCCAGGGAATAATTTCAACTTTCAATTTGTATCCATTTCTTCTTCCCCTTTCATTATGTATCTCTGAACAGTGTGGTTCCAACATCTCTTTCCCTTTCTTTTGAGTAGCTGTAGATATATATTAAAAAACAAACAAGCAAACAAACAAAAACTCAACAAAAACCAACCAACAGTGAGAGAAATTAAAAAGAATAACCCCACAAAAGCCCCACTATATAGGAATTAGATAAACTGGATACTCTCTGTACCTATCTCAGCTTGTGGTTCCATCACTAAATTCTTCTTATTGACTGAGGGCTCATGCAAGCACAGAGACATACCCCTTTTATTAATTAAGACCTTTTCTCTGTGTTTTGCTTCTTTCCCTTTTCCTTTATTTTTCTCACATTTTATCATATGTCTGTGTCACCTGCAGGGGCTTGGCTTTTTTTTCTAAATCACTGTTCCAGAAGAAAAATGAGAGATAGACTGCATTTTGTTGGCCTCATGGTAATAATCCTTCAATGAGAGACTGTGAGCAGCTTTTCTGGCAAGACAGATGTCTTGAATGAGCTGCCAGATGGGGAAAAAAAAAAGAAATAAAAAGAGACATATGTTCAGCATGTAATACAAACTAGAATTTGTAGTATGATAATACACAAATCTTTCATATTGAAGCTTATGAAACTCTTATTTATGCATATAGCAGGACCAACTATAATATCAGTGATTGGTATTATCTCCAGTTAAAATACCCATCTACTTCATGTAAGGAGACTGCCCACTGATTCTGCTTTAGCTCTTAAATATTTTAGAAAGAAAAATAAAGCAAATTGAGAAATATGCTTAACACTTGAAGGTGCCTCTTCTCTTCTCTTCTCTTCTCTTCTCTTCTCTTCTCTTCTCTTCTCTTCTCTTCTCTTCTCTTCTCTTCTCTTCTCTTCTCTTCTCTTCTCTTCTCTCTTCTCTTCTCTTCTCTTCAGTAATATAATGTATTATATAATACATTAATATAATGTAGGGTTTTTTTGGTGGAGTTTCCCAGACCCATTCTTTTAACCTTATCAGTAGAACCATCAATAGCTGTATTTGTGTGGATGTTTCTGATTTATTGCAAAGACCAAATTTCCTTTGAGAAGATCAAGAACTTGAGTATCTTAGTATGCATAGGCCCTGATTTGAAACAGATATTTATACTGGTGTGCTGGAAGGAGTGAGCAGTGATATTTTGCGTTGTAGAGTAAAACAGAATAACTAGGATTTTATCAATTTTATTTTCTACTATAACCTATGAATTAAATTTTTTTAAAAATTAAAGAGTTCCACATATAAAATTTCTCTATAAAGATTCATCTGTACAAAAGAAAGAAATTTCTTGGCCCTCAGTAGAATAAATTCTACATGATAAAATAATAAATAAATGACAAAATAATATAATAAATTCTACATGCTCATTATAAGTTTACTGTCACAGATAATTTACATTGTTCAAAGCTAGCAATGGCACTCAGAGTCCTGACAACAATAGATACACTAGTTTAAAGGCCATGTACAATTACATAATAATATGTAATTGAATCATAGGTAGGGAGAGAGAGCTCAGAATTTCCTTCTGTAATGAACCATCAGCAGACGATATCTTTTAAATTTTATCAGGTAATCAATTTAGCAGGAACTAATCAGGACACTGAAAATTGTTTGTCTTGAATGGGTTTTCTTTAACATTCTTTACACCAAACAAAATAATAAATACTTTAAATATGCTCAAATTCTGATACTCATTTGGGATTGTTGTTGCAATACATAACTGGTAGAATGTAGAGCCATATGATTGCACCGAAATGTTTATGAGGAACATTTTCATTTACTCAGTGGAAAACTATATAACCATTCTATACACACTGCTAACATTCTTCAAACACTAGCGACAGTACGTTCCTAATTTCTGTGTTGCTTTATTCTCTACCTTGTCATTATGAATTCATATGTGATGATAAAAAATAAAAGAAAAAATAAATTAAAAAGAATTCAGGTCTATATAATGGTTTATTGAGAGTGCATTTTGCACATTTGTTTCTTTCTGAGCCAAGTAGCGTTACAGTAGAAGCAGATTTTCCTCTGTGTTTCTTGAGGCAAATCACTGTTCTGAATAAGAGAAATGGATGGTTTTGATCTAAGGAAATAAAACTGTTTTACAGAGTGAGGACGAGTATCTCAATAACTGTGAAGGAATAGCTGTAGAGCAAAGGGCAAGATCCTCTCATCATTCGCAGCCTTTGGGGAATATCGTTCTCACTTAGATGAGCTCTTTAGACAAGCTCTGCAGCAAATTTGGGAATGAAAAAAAAGGAAAATATTTTACTGCCAAGAAAAGGTCAGGACGTTTAATACAGTAGCAGTAAAGGATGCATTCTATGTTTCAAAGCACAATTACTTTTAGTTCAAGGTGTGATATGTCAGGTGTATATAATTTTTCTCACTCTAAATATTTTATTGTACCAGAAACAAGAGAGACATCTCTGCTGTTCTCCTGATTATTGATAAGTTTTATTTCACTTAGTAGTATTCACTCTATTTTGGTTCTTTTGGGAGACCAAACATGCACATCATAATGACAAGACTTTGGGGGGTTTACTTGAAATAGACACTCTACCCCTTTTCAATTTACATGATATTTCATGTATTTTGAATGTATCACTCAGAAATGAAATTAAGTGATAAATGAAGACAAATTATAACACTCTACATACACTACCATGCTGTAGATTATTATACTGTACCTTGAACACATTCTTGTAAAACTAACAGACTGATAAAATGACATGGAATGCAAAACACATATGTATTTCACAAGACAAAAAAATCTATGAATGCTAGCTGTAATAAGAGTGAAGTGTTGCAGTTTTTAAATTGTGTTTATATATATTGAAAACTGTAAGAGATTCTCTACATTACAGGCAAACAGCTTTTGACTTAGAACTGCTCATATTTTGTTATGGTTTTCATGGTTTTAACTGTTTTACCATAGCAAATACTTTAAAAAAATGAGCAGGAAGAAGAATTTTTATAGTTAATCTGGAGACAATGTTTTGTTTTGGAGAAGGAAAACTAGTGAAGCACCAATTTTTAGATCTGAATTCAACTAATAGGAAAGAGCTGGTTGAGACTTGAATGCAGAAGGAAATTGGAGTGCAAGTCATCACAAAAGACCAGGGGACAGCCTTCCAAGAACAGAAAAAGTGTGAGAAAAGCATTAACAGAAAACTGTCTCTCAAAAAGCAGACTTTAACAAATTCAGATATGGATTACAATCTAAGGAACATATTGCAGCATAATTAATATCTAAAACTGACTCTGCAGAGTGCAATGCTAAACTAGCCTGGTATCAGAGAAAGGCAGAAGTACTGAGAGAGACTCCTACAGCAGGAAGGATTTCCAGGATGCTGGAAACTGGTACATGCCTAAGAATAATTTTGCAAAAGAATAGAACAAATTTATAGCGATAAAATTGGAAAGAGTAGGGAGCAAAATTATTTTAAACTAGCAAGACGTCAAAAGCACCAAAGAATAAGTTCCGTAAATGCATCAGAAATCAGAAAAATTCAGTGCTTATTTCTAAGCAGAGCACAGAACTGTGCTTTAAATCTCCATGAACATGCATTTCTTTATACATTTTAGTACAAGGATCAAACTTTTTTGCTAGTGAATTGGAAGACTTTCAGATGAAAAATCTCAGAGGGGATTTGAAGCTGCAATCTTTTTTTCTGTTATAGACATAGCAGTTTAGTGAGGCTATTAAATAAAAGACTTTTAAAACTGAGGCAAACTAGAGAAGGATCAAGTGAGGAGTGTTTTTTCCAAACACTGAAACAATTCCTCAGACTATATGGTTTAGTAATTCATATTTTTAAAAAGTGATATAAAGTATTTTTGAGGAACACTAAAGTGTAAAAGGTATAGCTATGAATGCAAGCACCTAAATATCTGCATCTATCACATCAGAATTGCAGTTTGTCAGGGCAATTGGTGCAGGAGAGGATCAAAACTTAATTTCCTCACAAAGAAACGTTTATCTTCCACATATCCATAATACTGCTGTGACTCATGGGGATGGTTCTGTGCAGAGTCAGGAACTTGATTCAATGATCCTTGTTGGTCCCTTCTAACTCAATGGATTCTGTGATTATCCATGTAACTGCCTAATCTTATTCTGAATCTTGCCAGACATATTTGTTTATTCCTTGTCTAAGGTTATTTTTATCTTTGGATTTGTTTTTGGTAAGGTCATTGGAAGTGAAGCACAGATCCAAGTATGAACTGTTGAAACTGCATGTTTGAGCTTGCAGTGACCTGCTATGTGTTTGATATTACAGTCCAACTGCATAGTATACAACTGGGATTTTTATGTCATAATTCATTTGCAGATTGGCTTACAGATAAGGGGAAAAAAGTTGTGGATCTTGTTCCAGTTCCTTCCAGAAAACAGAATTAGTGCTCACAACTTAACAGTTTTGCTGTTGTGGGGATTTTTTTATGCAGTTTTTTTTCCTAGAGTTAGAGGCACAAAACAGCAATAAAGATTCTTAAATCTAGTCAATCGCTACACAAAATATCTTGAATTTTGCAGATGATTCACATGACTGAGCCAATCATTTGTTGTATGGCCCAACTCAGAGAGCAAAACTCCAGCAATTTTTGCCTCTGTGATGACTAAAACTGAATTAAAGATGAGCACCAATAGGTAAAACAGTCCTCTCAACAAGGGTAAAAATTCACTTCATTCTAGTTGATTTATATTAATTTTATTCATTGCATGATGGCATTCTGAAGTTGCTATGACTTTTGAGGTCAATGCTGGTAGACAACTTGTTATAGTGAGTAAAGCAAAGCTGTCATCAAGTCATCAAGTCTTTAAGGTTTAAAATGTTTATATTTGTATAGATAAAATGGGTTTTTAAGGCTTTTTTTTTTTTTTTTTTTTTTTTTATGACCAGGAGAAATAAATAAATATTAATAGATAAGCTGCAAAAGTAATGCTAACTCCATAGAGTGTGTTCCAAGTTCTTGGAAAGAAGAAGATGCCTAGAAACCTGGTTGAGGCTGTTGGAAGATCTCCCTGCTCTCCTAAGTCTTCCCTATTCATTTGGTTGTAGGTGCAGTGCTAGCAGCAGCTCACATGTTCAGACCCCTCTTCCTCGCCTGGTCCATCTCAGCCCTCTCAAAGCTTTCAGGTCCAGCTTTTGCTCATCTTCCCCTCAGGCTGCTAAGAAGGTGGGACCACCTCCAGAGAGGAGTGCTCAGGATGTGGCAGCTGATGGCCTCATCCACTGCTGCCCAGCCACGTCTGAAAAGAGCACAGCATCAGAAAATGCATCACCCTTCAGAGTTTGCATTGCTACTCACTCCACTTGAAAGGAGTCAGGGATTTCATGTGATACTGTGATGGTTTGAAAGCAAAACCAGTGAGAGACTCCAAGTCAGAAATACAATTTAATACAAAAAAAAAAAAAAAAAAATGAAATAATAAAAAAGAAAAACCACCGACAGAGTCAGAATACAACCTGACACCCCTCCAGTTAGGGTGGTGGTAGCAGTCCAGATGAAGTGGTCTTGTAGGAGTAGTGATGCTGTAGAAAGGTCTGGTAGCTCTTGTCCTCTGGAAACCAGTGGGTAAGGGCTGCCTTGGAGATCCAAATCTCAGTTTTTATCTAGGTAGGAAATGCTTGGCTCCTCCTCCTGGAGGGAGCATCTCTCAGTGGGATGATGTAATTTTATCAGTCATGCAGTGGGACTCAGTGGCCAATTAACAGGAGACGTCATCCTGGAGAAAGGATGGGTCATGGAAAAGATAAAGAACACTGCCCCACCTGGTTTTTAACAGATGGCCCATTAGCAGAGGATATCTCCCACAGAAATAAGGATCACTGCCCCACCTGGTCTCAACAGTTCATGAAGATGGTGATAGAATACATAATTTTGGGCACATCTTTACATTGTAACCTAGGAAAGATATAAACAGGGCTTCCTCATATAAGCAGGAAAAATGTCTTCAAAGTTAAATCCACTGAGCATTGCAAAAGTTCTCGGTATTGCTGTTCAGACTTTAAAATATATTCATAGACTGATTCACTTCACTTTGATCTCATTTGTATTATTTCTATTACCTGCAGCAGAGTTAGGTGAGCCTTTCAGTTGACAGAACTATTGTACTCTCTTTCACAAGCCCACAAATTTTACTGACTAATTAAGGTTTGATTCTGTGAGCTGAAATAAATGAAAATTTTCTTTTCATATAATAACTGTAATGATAATCCTGCTCTGCCATATCACTATAAGGAGAACAGACTTCTGACAACATCAATGTTTGAGGCAAATCTCTTTCTAAAGAGGAAACAAGGTTAGATGGAGCTCTGCTGGAAGTCCTTTTATTTGCCATGATGCCAAACATCAAACTACAAAATCATTTTACTCTCATTATTAACTTTTGCAAGAGAGGTACTGCTTTCCACTGAGCTGTTTTCAAGTTGGGTGAAAAGAGAGATGACTTTATCAGCAGACAAGATGAAGAGAATTAAAGGAAATTTGATGAGGTGTAAACAAAGTAGCAGCTTGAGCTGGAGGGTGGACTGCAAATTGAAGATGGTAGTGAGGTTGCAAAATTAGCTTAAAAGCTGCTACACATCAAAGCAAACAACAGGACATTTTACAGATTATTTAAGCAGTAAGTTAAAATTGTGTTTAAGTCAAGGCGACAAACAAAAATATTTCAACCATAAAGTGCAGTACAGTTGCTTCCTCAGATTCACCTCACACTGCTTCACTGCTTCAGGGTGAGCTCTAGCATTGTGCCAGATACTCTACAGTACTCTTGTGTTCAAAGGCATAAAAATGAAGTTTGTATATTTTAAATACCTTCACCGAGATTTTGAGTTATTAAAACATGATTGGAAAAAAATTATTTGACAATTGCAAATTGATTTTAGTCTGTTGAAGATTTTGGGGTGGGTTTTTTTTGTTTGTTTTTTGGTTTTGGGGTTTTTGTACATTAATTGTTACAGCTTAAATAGATGATTTTTCTTGGTATCTGTAGCTGCGTTATTCATTAGAACTGCCAAAGTAAAACAACATTTGAGTTTGGCTAGACTGGCACAGAAAAGTGTAACTACTTATAAAGATAAAAAGCATTTTCTACTTGTGGATCAATAAAACTTTTTTTTCCAAGTAAGTCTCAGTCTAGAACAGCACACCATCCTATAACTGACTCTTTTTTCTCTTTACTGCAGAATGGTTGGCATCATTATATACTATTATCTTCCTATTTATTAAAAAAAAACCCAAACAACCAGCATACAAATATCCTTATGTGTAACATGTGTGGCCTTAAAAGTGATATAATATTTGCAAGTCTTGATCCAAAGTGCATGATTTTGAAATCAGCTGCATTGGGGTGATTGACTCTTTCCCACTGGAGAGAAAAGAAACTGCAGAGTCAAGGATATCTTTAAAATGTGGTTATTTGAACTTTTGTGAATGTTTAACTTGAAAATGTGGAAAAATAACAAGTATTGGTACCAGTGACAGGGAACATTCTTCTGAAATGGAGTATAGGTAACGTCTGTAAAG
Organism: Acridotheres tristis; assembly: GCA_037013685.1. Classification (NCBI taxonomy): domain Eukaryota; kingdom Metazoa; phylum Chordata; class Aves; order Passeriformes; family Sturnidae; genus Acridotheres; species Acridotheres tristis. Next base: position 102,810,002 of record CM072884.1, read on the forward strand.
AGCACAAACCAGTGAATGTCACATTTTTGAAGTGGTATTTCAGTACACCAACATTCAAAAGATTCAGTTTTATAATATTTGAAAAGGCTCACATGGATACCTAAAGCTATAGTTGAATGGATAATCTCATTTAAACGTTAAAAATGTCCAATTTTTGTTTAATTTGAGTGTCTTGTTTCAGAGACGTTACTTGTCTTTTCCAACAAAACCCTATATAATCATCTGCTGTAAGTGGGCCAGAATTTTTCTGTGTTCCAGCTCCAGAAACATCAGAAGAAACTTTGGAAAATATTCAGATTCCTCTTCAACATCTCATCTCAATCTTTAGCTATAAACTACGATGTATTTTTTTATTATTATTCTTCCAGAAACTGGGGATTGTGTATACTTTTAAAAATATATTGCATATTTTCAAATTACAAATTTCAAGAAACTATTGCAAAAATACAGGCTTTAAACTTTATTTAAGCAATTAAATACCAATATATATTTAAAAAAAAACATTAAAAAGACAAGAAAAAAAGTCATAAATTCTACATCTGAGACTGAAAATAGTGTAAAAGTAACCCCTTTACTTTCTCCACCTGATTGTTTTTATACAGGAATTTAAGAAAGAATTTTAGAATATTCATGGAAGGAAAATGTATTTAAAAGATTGCAAAGCCCACTGTTAAGACTTTACAACTATTTGAATCTTACTAAAAATTAATAATAATTGATATTTTTTCACATTCCCTGATTATTTTATCTTCACGGGATATGTTAAATATTTTTCAGTTATTGTTGATCTCACTCTTTCATATATACAATGTATAGAATAATAGATTGAATATTAAGGATGCTTTGGAGAATAAATATGCTAGTGTATAAATGAACATGTGGAGTGAGGTGCACTGAAACCATCACGGCAACGTAATTAAAAAATATAATACATATTTTACAGAGTTTAAAGCCCAGGGAACTTATGATTTATATAATAATTTTGTACACAATAAGTTAACAGTTGAATTAGAAAGAATATATTTTTCTTGTGATTTTTCTTCCTTAGTACAAGTATCTGGGTGACTCTGAAGGTTGTTTGGTCATAAGTCATGTGGGTACAGTTCAGAGAAGGTGTCACAATTTCCAGAGAAGAGCAAGTATGAAGAAGCTGGAAGATCTTGCAAAAGATCTTCAACAGCTCTTTTCCTTTAAACTGAATCAAGAAGAGCAGTACTGATGGTCCTCAATAAGATACCAGACTTTCAAGCTCAGGGCAGCCAGATGTAACCCTTAGTAACAACTGCAATAGTAGGAGTTACAGGGATGCCCAGTGCCACTGGCAGCACATGAGAAAATTCTAGAGCTTTAATTCCATGCCCATTTAACTCCATACCTTACAGATGGCACAGAAGAGGCTCATCTTTGCATCTTCCTCAAACTACACTTCTCAGTCTTCCTAACTAGGACCCTAAACTTCTCCCTGTTCTCACCTTTCTTCCATACCACCCTCTGAGCCTGCTCTTCTAATTGCAGACCCTCTCCCAATTACTCAGCTTCACATTTAATGCTTCCTGTCATAGTGCTTTTGATGGGATGCATAGGCAAGGGAGGAAATACAGAATTCAGTTCTCCACACTACAGAGAACTTCTCAAGATGTACATATCTATTTATTTCCTAGTTTGAGACAATGCTTCACTAGACAAATGCTGCAAAAATTTAGGCAGTACATTAACCTAGTGGAATGCTGAGGGACTTGTGTTCCCTGTCAACATGATCCCATAACATTGTGCTGAAAACCATCCAAGATTTATTGAGAATGAAAAGAGAGAAAAAGGTATGATTTCTTGGTCTAGCACTAAAGGCACTCAGCCTTAGGGGGGCAATTGTAACTGTAATTTCTGCTCACAGGGTTGCATTACTCAGGGACTGAATAATTGAAATATAGACAGAGCTTTAGAAAAAAGGGCCAGAACTTCCTTCTCACAAAGAAGGCAGTGAAAAAGTAACATCTTTCCTCTGTGTCTGTATACTCTGTAACATCAAATTTGTCCTTGTGCAGCAGCACAGCTCAGAGAACTTCACTATAATGTATATATTGATGATAGGGTGCTTTTGAGACAAGTGGGTTGGATCTCTGATAGGTTTTTGATTGAACGGAACCCCTACTTCCAGACAAATTCTCAGAGGTATTGCATAAAAGATACATGGTGGCACTATGACACACTTTTAGAAAAAAATTAGCAACCACAGCTGCCTTTTATAGGATGCCTGAATGTGTTCAGCAGTTTCAGACTGGGTTTCTTGGGATGCTTCAGCATAAGAATGACACATTTTAAAACTTAAACTAGCCTATATAGGACATGCAGATTGACTTTTTCAGTGCTTATGTACAGACAGGCAAATTCGAGACATGAAGAGAAATTTAAAGTCTGATCTTGGATGCTTTGAATAAGTTCTATCAAATTCCACTTAATTCCTGGTTTGTATAAGTGAAAAACAGATGTGCAAAAGTATATAGGAGTCAAATACCTCATAGAGGGTCTTATTTCCTTTTGATTTCAATTGGAATTGTGGTACATTTAAGTAGGGGTAAGGACTCAAAATTTTTGGGATTTGGTTATTTTACATGTGGTAGCATAAATTTGGAAGTGTAAATAACAAAGATTCTTTGTAAAATAACAAATTTTCTTTGTAATCCACTACAAAAATTTGATAAGTTTTGGGTTTAAATTCTTTCACAGATATAGGATATGATGTAGAAAGGATGTTTCAATAGTTGCCAGCTTAGTTTATTCAGTCCAGATGCTGAGAACCAGCTGAATCTTTCTGCATCTTCCAAGGAGGGTTAGCATTTGAAGACCTCACACTGAAGCCTTGAATGCATTAACAAAAGATACCTTGGAGAGGAGCATATTTTACCTATATCAAAAGACTGAACACTATTGAAGGTGGATCTTGTTTCCAAGATGACTTTCTGAAAGGTAATTTAACCCCCTCTCTGGGCTTCCTTTTGTGAAAACCAGTTACTCCAAGTGTCTGTCGGTGCTTTCCCAGTGCTAAAGGTCCTCTGCATGTATGTGGTCTGGAAAGCAACCAAACACTTCCTCCCCTTGGCACCTTGGGTGTGCAGCTCAGACAAGACTGAAACTGTTATTTAGCAATGAATTAGAGATATGGTTCAGCACAAAATGAGAAGCAGATGAGTAAGTATATGCCAATTTTTCATAGCCTTTTTTCACCGAGAATCACACTTCCAAGTGTCAAGTGGGTGAAACCATACAAAGGTGTTTTGCTTTGAATCAAAGGGTCAAGTATTTCAATATGGGTTTGTCTTTGGAATTAATTTAGTGTAATACATGCTCTTTTCCCCTCCCCTTTTTCTAGCACTCTAGTTCCTGAAATATATATGATGATGCATGCAGCACAAATAACTGGTTACCATAGGAACAACTGTAATAGTGATCCCAAAGCAAGGTTGGCCTTTTTTTTCAGGATTTTCTTTTCCCCCTTAATACCATACTTTGTACTTACATAAAGATCTTAGCCCCCTTTCATTTTCAAATAATTCTGGAAATATGTTCCTGTTTAATTTGATTTGACTATAAATTGATAAAATTTCAGTGTGTTTGCAGCAGCCTTCTGGCCTTACGTATTTTTTACTGATAAAGAGATGAACACTAAAGGAATTTGGTATCCATGACATTGTAAATGACAACCTTGTGGTAAGCCTTACTACTTTAAATATTACCGTGATGACATTACTGAACTAAGCAAAGCATTTGTTGTATTTTTCTCTTTTTTTTTTTCCCCATCATAAGTTACCCTTTTACCAGATCCTGGCATACAAATATGAGAAAACGCAAATATGTGTGAGCATGAAACAAGCAAAATAGCAGGTTAATTTTAATTCTTCTAAATGTTAATGGTATTACCTGTTATTATCTAGCTCTGCACACATCATTAGGGTCACAAACTGGGTTTCAGACATGCACTAACATATTGCCACAACCCTATGCATAGGTTAAGGGGAAGTAATCAAGGCTCAGTCTGCCTCCTCCTCTTAGTGATCCCAGGGAAATGGAGGGAACCCTGTTTTATAACAGCGTTCAAATTTCTTGAGTATTTGTGAAGGCTCTATGAGTCTGTTGAAAAAGGGGGTGATAGAGCAGCTTGGTGGTCACCAGGCATCTGGTCAAGGTCAACCCATCACAAGCAATCATTCACTTCATCTCCACTTTAGGTAGTGCAAATGAATAGGATAAACACAGTATGCCTCACAGGGATTCCTTGGAGAGAAAGAATTTCAGTTAAATTCAAATAAAAGCTTCTTTTTTTCTTTCATCATGCGTATAAGAGTGTTCAGCTTAAAAAAAAAATGCATGAGGAGAAGCTGTAAAATAGCCATTGATAAAGAACATGAGCTACATGTGATTGGAGAGCTCTGTCTGCATTGCTGGATTTGAACCAGAAGTTCAATGTCCCATGTTTTGCCAGAGTGCTGGGTCATGGGGGTACATCCACACTGCAGCCACAGGAATTTATATGGAGTTTTGAGTGGTTATGAGAGTGCTGTATGTGGCAGATCTGGGCTGCTTAACATGAACTCTACACTGCAATCACCAAAATATCTGAAGCAGTGATATAAAAGTTAGAACAGCTGTAATTTTCTGACAAAACCACATTTTAGGGAAAACCCATACATCAAATCTATTCCAAAACCCTCTTCTGTCTAACAAAAATTAGAGATATTATTCTGCCTCTGTAGTTTAAGAAAATGGTCACTGTTACAAATATCACCTTTCAGAATCAAAGGCTTTTTGCAGCCTGTAGAAAAACTGCATCAGCTGAAAAAATGAATTATAATAAAATGAGGCCTCAGTTCCTTTCTGAAGTGATACCTTAGATACCTCATGTACTTCTAGGTAACTGTGAAATTTACTGAGGCTTTTCCATCCACAGAAAAAGCTACTGTAAGTTTCTTGTTACAGAAGGCTCTTAGTGTTTTTCCCATGCTAACTATTTAATTTGGTTGCAAAGCAGATTCACATAATCTTTTTTTCTTTTTCTATTTGACATATAGAATTTAATTATAGTAAACATTTGACACAAATTAGATGGTAGCTTTAGAGGACCTGATGTTATTTATTAGATTTAGACATTTAACTGCAGTGCAGTTAGTGAGTAACCATGTTTAGGTGTATAAATTCTACAAACCAGTAATTAATTTACATATATTTACAGCTTCATTAATCTATGTGTTTAGATACCTAAAAATGTAAGGTGCAATATGTTTTATTAGGCAATGAAGAGGGAGAAAAATTGTCGTGAAAGGGAGTAAAAACTTTTGCAAAAATGCCAAGACACTCGAGGACAAAAACTCCATAGATGCTCTTTCTACTCTTCCTTCAGAGGATTCTCACCCCATGGCTCCTTAGAGGATGTTTCTCATGGCACAGAGGTGGATGGACCTTTAGGTGGGGCTAGTTAAAGGCTAGGATGTTACCGCTGTTTCCTCACGTCATCAGGTCTGCTTCTACCTCCCACAGCACATCTGCACATGGGGTCTTCCTAACCCAGGGCATCAAAGTGATCCAGGCATTTAAGTTACCAGTTTGGAAAAAAAATTATGGAAAACTGGGCTTAATTAGCAACCTCTGGCAGCGGGAGGGGAAATGACAAGCAGGGAGGTTGTGCAGAGCTGAAGCCCTCTGTGCAGAATGGTAAAACAATGAAGAACCCCCTCAGAATCCCCTCAGAATCTGAACTGGCTAACCCTGCTCAAAAATTATCTCAGTGCAGGAAATTCACAATATTAACTACGTTAGCTTCTGTTTACTGTAGAAGTATTGTTTCTCCTGTTTCCTGGTAACACTGAATCACTTTGATGAATAATAGGAAAAATGTAAATAAGATATTCTCTGAGTTATATTTCAAAAGCTGAGATAATTTCTTTTCCCAAGCAGGAATTTTACACAAAATATTCTTTTTGTTAGAAAATTACCGCTGATGAATTTTTTTTCAGGAAACAAATAACTTTTTAATTTCAGAAGTAAAGAATTTAATAACAAAGAAAAAATGTTTTGACTGTGACAAAATAGATATTTAATTTTTCCAGTTTTTTTCATTTGAAAATGAAATTGTCAATAAAAATAAACTTCATCAAGTTCAGCAAGGACAAGTGAAGTTTCTTCACCTGGGTGAGGACAATCCCAAACAGGATGGGAGAAAGGTCCAGTGGGACCTTATTTTGGCTTTTTAATTCTTAAAGGGGTTTATGAGAAAGAAGTGGATGGATATTTCAGCAAAGCCTTTAGCAGTAAGACAAGAGGTAATGGTTTTAACCTAAAAGAGGTGGTAGATGCTCCATTCTTGACAGCATTCAAGGCCAGGTTTATCAGGATTCTGAGTAACCTTATCTAATTGATGTAATTTCTTATGGCAGGGGAGGTTTGACTAGATGACCTTTAAATGTCCCTCCCAGCCCAAACCACTGTAGGAAAAATAAAAATGAATAAATTTTAACACTGCCATTGATCTTAACTGATTGGATTTAAACTGGTCTCGGAATTTTTTCTAAGCATCAAATATTTTTTCTGAAATTTCTATTTTTGATGTACAAGTCAATCAGCATAAAGAAACAGAGAAAAGCAGAAGTGTACAGAATTCACATAGCAACAGGGATGGATTTTAATAGAGCTGATTATGAAGTAGCTGGGGGGGTGTGTGCATGTTGGTGGAGAACTGCAATTATTTTTAATTTGCAATGAAAAGCCAAGAATTTTCAAAAAGAGGAAAAATTAGACAAGCAAGATAAAAATGGAACTGAAAATGAGAGTAATAGATAAAATAAAACTAATTTGTCCCCTCTGTCCTATGCATACAGTTAACACAGATTTCTTTCCTTTAGGTTTAATGCAGTGCTAATGGCTTCACTATCTTCTTAGATAGTCATACTTTAATATTGCAGGTTCCTAGGAGGCCTTATGTTGTAGTAACCATCTAGAGAATAAAAAGCTCATTTGGGAACCATCTGTGCTTAAAAACAAATTGCTGAACACAGTTATTTGGAAGTAGAGTCACTGGGACTAGGAAATAAAGTCATTTCAATACCCCTTTCAATAATATATTTGAGGATGCCAGTGAAGAGATGAAGTCTGTTTGAACCCACTGCACCCTCAAAAAGAGTGGCAAACTCAAGTTTATTGTCTTAAAAACAGGCATGATGCTGATTAGCATTTGATTTATGTGTCTTCTGTGTTTATTTGTTTACAAAAATGCCCTGCCTCTTAGCAATAATCCAAATCCTATGTTGTGGCAGTTTCTATAGCAACTATGCATTTATTATTGAATAAAGAAAGAATTATGTAAACCAAAGCCATAAACCATACATAAATTATCAATGAATAAATTCCTACTGTCCTGGTTTCTCAGTCCAATTCTCTACAGTTTGCATATAAGCAAGTAAGAAATATAAGAAAATGAAAAGTAGAAAGTTTCACTCAACCTTTTCTTCAGTAACATTATTGAGATAACTACTAGAAATTCTGATGATATCTGACTCAAGTAATTCAGGAATCATGAGTCATTCCCTTAAAGTCATGAGTCTGGTTTTTAAAATCTTGAAAAAGAAAAAAACCCTAACCTTATGAAAATGACACTGCCACTCTCCCTCCCTCCCCCTCCTTCCCCCTCCCCGTTTTTATTTGGTTTCATTGTGGAAGCATGCTATCAATTTTGAAGCATTTTTTGAAGGTCTAGTTCAAGCTAGCTAATTGAGCTACCAAGACTATATTTTAAAGATGGAAACTTGGATTCTGAAATAATTTTGGTACTCTAATAATATGTCCTACCTGCTGATATGCAGCAGTTCCAGTATCAGCTCTCTTAAAAACTCAGAGATGTACTCAAAGATGTTCACCTAAGCCTTTTAAACTAGTTCTCTCTGTTGATTTCCATTATTTGGCTCTATTAGTGTAAAACACCACCCAAAATTTCATTTGCATCTAGATGTAGGTGAAATTCAGGAACTCTATCTCGGGTTTACAGCCTTTAGGTTCTAGATGCCAGCTGAAAGTCAAAATCTTGGCTTCTTTTGTGAAAGAAAAAGGAAAGGAAAGGAAAGGAAAGGAAAGGAAAGGAAAGGAAAGGAAAGGAAAGGAAAGGAAAGGAAAGGAAAGGAAAGGAAAGGAAAGGAAAGGAAAGGAAAGGAAAGGAAAGGAAAGGAAAGGAAAGGAAAGGAAAGGAAAGGAAAGGAAAGGAAAGGAAAGGAAAGGAAAGGAAAGGAAAGGAAAGGAAAGGAAAGGAAAGGAAAGGAAAGGAAAGGAAAGGAAAGGAAAGGAAAGGAAAGGAAAGGAAAGGAAAGGAAAGGAAAGGAAAGGAAAGGAAAGGAAAGGAAAGGAAAGGAAAGGAAAGGAAAGGAAAGAAAGAAAGAAAGAAAGAAAGAAAGAAAGAAAGAAAGAAAGAAAGAAAGAAAGAAAGAAAGAAAGAAAGAAAGAAAGAAAGAAAGAAAGAAAGGAAGAAAGAAAGAAAGAAAGAAAGAGAAAGAAAGAAAGAAAGAAAGAAAAAGAGAGAAAGAAAGAAAGAAAGAAAGAAAGAAAGAAAGAAAGAAAGAAAGAAAGAAAGAAAGAAAGAAAGAAAGAAAGAAAGAAAGAAAGAAAGAAAGAAAGAAAGAAAGAAAGAAAGAAAGAAAGAAAGAAAGAAAGAAAGAAAGAAAGAAAGAAAGAAAGAGAGAAAGCTGCAAATCCTACTGCTGTATTCAATTTTGAGAGTGAAAATGTTGAAATAAAACATTTTGACACTTTCTGGAATTAAATGTTTTGAAACTTCCATTTGAAAATATTTTAAATGTTGCTGCTGTGAATCAGAAGAAAATTGTTCTGTTAGGGAAATTTTTTGGCCAAAATTGCAAATCCACGCATAACAGCTGCCAGACTTTCTGAGGCAGACCGCAAGATCTGAGCTCAGGCATTCTCATCCATGTAGCTCTGCTGAGCATAAATTGTCAATAAAAGCCACAACTTATTGCTTTTCATTTCTGGCTTCCCATGTACCTGCTTATTTAATCTTTGGCTTTGCCTGAGTAGTTTCAATCAAAAGTAGATATTTCTAAATGAGCAAGCACTTTCTAAATGTGTATAAAACCTATGCTGTTATTTTAAAAATGAAACCAAATGAATGTACATAGGACAATAATGTTGTCTCTATAAGTGCAGTGCATCTTGGTTATCTACATATGTAATTTTACTTCATAAAGTCATACAATTACCTTCACTTATGGAAACAATGTGTTATGCAACACAACATATATTTATAATATTTACTATCCAAGTCTTTGACTAAGAAACAGAAGTTTCTGTTTATCACCATGGTTCATCTCATTATCTCAGTGGGGTATTAAGGATATTTTAAAACACTCCTGAAGCTTTCCAAAGACAGAAAGTTAAACAAAAATCCAGACATATGCCATAATTAAAGTAAAAGATGCAATTTTGTGAAGCAAAGACTGTATTAAAACCTATTTCATATTTTATATACAATATATAAAAAAATTATTATGCAAATATTATACAAATACATACTTCTTTTGGACAACTTTGCAAGTCTTTCAAACAGGAGCTACTAGTAAAGTCTGAAGGAATATTACAATTATTTTACTCATATCATATTCCTAGAAAATAGGAAAGATAATCAGTTTCCAAAAGACAACTAACTTCCATTCTACTCCCCTCCCAACAAGTACTTTAAAAGTACTTTGTGTGCCAAACATTAAGAAAGAAAGTACTATTCTGTGTAGTTCAGTGAGTATGTTGGTTTGGGAATCCGAAAGAAATGTGGTACCTCATAAAATATCCCTTCTTTTTGATCTTTATGATGTGAGATAACAATATAAAGGGCTCTAACTTGCTGCAAAAACAAAAGACAAATTTCAGTAAAATGTGATAAAATACCTATTCTTAGGTTTCTAGAAGTGTTAAGATACATTGTACAATTTTTGTACTGAAACAAGCCTTTAGTACCTATTGTGGACTTTGCTAAAAACACATACCTTAGTCTGCTGGTAATACAGAAAATAATCATATTTTTTAAAACATTTTTTTAATGAGAACACTGTATCTCTATGGACCATGTGGACTGATTCAATACAGTGCCATCCTTCAAATTTAGAATATTTCTATTTGGAAACCAAAAAGCAGAATGGTATCTGTCATGGACAAAATAATTCCTTGTCTCTTGCTCCTCATTAGAGAGAAATACAAAGGCATAGCTACTTTTCCTTTAATTGATTAATACTGAATACCCTAATTATCTGTGCAGTACTAATAATTTATTAATTGAAAAAGTGAGATGTGTAAGAAGTATATAATAATTTAAGCATTTGACAGGTCAATCAGAAGTGAGGAGGCAGGGGTGCATAAGGAGCCGGGATGGGACACAGGACAGCTGACCCCAGCTGGACAAGGGATATTTCACATCGTATGACAACATACTGAAAAATAAAACTCAGGGAAATTGACTGGCTGGGCATTGGTCACAGGGTGGTGACCAATTGCATTTTGCATCAACTGTTTTTTATATTGCTTTATTATTATTATTTCTTTCCCTTCCTTTTCTGTCCTATTAAATTTTCTGTGTCCCAACTTATAGGTTTTACCTTTTTTCCAATTCTGTGCTCCATCCTGTTGCAGAGGACTGAGCAAATGGCTGTGTGGTGTTTACCTACTTGCCAGGAAAAATGTCAACATTATCTTGGTATTTGCTGCTGATGTATTTTGTTTGTGTGTTTTAGTTTGGTTAGGAAGGGTTGCAATTTATGCTTCACCATGGTCATGCCATGCTCAGAAGTGAACCAGCAGAACTTCCACAAAATTTTTTGTTTAAAGAACCCCTCACCTAACATTACCCAGAACATGCACGTAGTGACTCCTGAAGTTGCTCATCTTTTTCCTTTCCCTACAAATTGTAAAAGTTCACATGTTCCCCAGTAGAAGGAATTCTTCAGCAGTCTTCTCTGAACGCTCTACATTTGACAGTGCAATGATGCTCAGTGAGATGCTGAAGCTTTTCTGCTCAGGTTTCATGCAACAAAATGGTGATGATGAGAGGTCTTCAGGTCTCAGAATGAAACAGTGGCACATGTGGCACCTATGGGGGGGTGGGTATCTTTGTAGAATGGTGAGTTACTGAGTTCTGACATGACTCTGCAGCAGTATGACTCACAACAGAGTCACTGCTACTCTTATAAAATTAATGGGTGCCTGCAAGTCATGACATTGCAATAGTACCAAGATATTGTCTTTCCACATGACTAATTAGTTACAGAATTTCTGGAACTTTCCTGGCATTTGAATTTCCTTAATGTTCTTATACATATGATAGTGTGTCTACAGACAAGTAAGACATGAATAACACAAATAAGACAAAGTTCAAAGAACCATAGAACCATAGAACCATGGAACCATAGAACCACAGAATAGAATGCAGCTCCTGAGGTAGAAGGAGCCCCCAGGGATCATTTAGTCCAACTCTTATTGTTGCACAGGACAGCCCCAAGAGCCACACCATATACCTGAGAGAATTTTTCAATCACTTCTCGAGCTCTAATTCTGTGACCACCTCCCTGGGAAGCCTGTTCCAGTGCCCAACCACCCTCTAGGTGAAATTATGGTGGCTTCTTTGATCTATGGGATCTTTAAACCTGCTATTAATGGTTTTATATTAATTACTGAGCACTCACAGACACAGAGTAATAGTATTCTATGCTTGGGACCAACTACTAGTCAATGTCTTTGAGTCACCAAAGTCATTCAGTTCCAAGTTTTCTCATATATAAATTAATGAATATTTCCTTCAAAATATTTTCCTGTTTACTTTCAAAAGTGGCGAAAATGCAACATCACTGACATTATTTACTCTTTTGGATAGAATAGTGAGAGCAGTTTAGTTTTCCTAAATATAGTTGATATTTCTTGTGTTACAGAATGAATTTTAGTAAGAGGAAGCATTCATGATTTGAAGTGATTATATTTAAAGCATTCAAGTTGGTTTCAATGAGAGCAAACAAGTTTACTTTGTTTACTTTTATTTACTTTTGTTTTTCACCTTGGAAGGAATAGAGAGGCTGAATATAAGAATACCATCTGGGAGTAAATCATTCAAATAACTCAGTGTTATGAAACATTCTGTATTTTTTCATGCATTCACTGATTAAAATCAATCTTTCTATTCTATGAATGGTTTCCTAGATGACAGTACTGTAAGTTTCAATTTTATTAACAATGTCTGCTTATCTTTATAACATATCTATAGCTCAAACCTGGGTGTATTAAAAACAGACATTGCAGCAACTGACTATGCGTATCAACATTTGTAACATCAAGTTCTATTTTTATTTTTATTTTCAGGCTGTAACTAGCCTCAAAATTGTTTGTGCAAGCTCTAACCCAGTGACCATTTTCCTTACTAGACTGAGCTGTGCAGAAGCTCAGAAGAGCCTTTATGTGCCATTATACAAGTGTTTTCATAATGCTTTCAAAACAATAATGGCTTCTATGCATTGACAACATTTCATCTATGGTTTAATTTTCTTAAATTTTCATTTGATGAAAATCAGGTTGAAAGAAACCACTGTAAGAATAAAATTAGCACATTATGGTTTTATCATAGTTTGAAAGACACCAAAAATTTAAACAGAACCTAATCTTCCATATTTTTATATGGCCCTTATGCCAGGGAAGCCACAGTGCCTGGATGGCTGAGCTCAAAGGGTGATGGTGAGTGGAATCACATCCAGCTGCTGGCCAGTCACCAGAGGTTTCCCAAGGCTCAGTGTTGCAAAAACTCCTGTTTAATATCTTTATCAATGATCTGGACAAGGGTATCAAGAGCACCTAGCACTCCAAGCTAGGCAGAGTGTTGATCTGCTGGAGGGTATGAAGGCTCTACAGAGGGATCTGGACAGGCTGCATTGATGGGCTGAGGCAAATTGCATGAGCTTCAACAAAATAAAGTACTGGGGCCTGCTTTTAGGTCACAAGAACCCCAGGCAATGCATCAGATTTGGGGAAGAGTAGCTGGAATGGTGCCTGGCAGAAAAGCACCTGGGGATGTTGATGGACAGTAAGCTGAGCATGAGCCAGGTGTGCCCAGGGGGCCAGGAAAGCCAATGGCACCTGGCCTGGATCAGCAATAGTGTGGCAGCAGGACCAGGGCAGGGATTGTCCCCCTGTGCTCAGCACTGGTGAGGCCACACCTCAAACCCTGTGTGCAGTTTTGGGCACCTCACTACAAGAGAGGCATTGAGGGGCTGGAGTGAGTCCAGAGAAGGGCAATGGAGATGGGGAGGGTCTGGAGCACAAGTGTGATGAGGAGCAGCTGAGGGAGCTGGGGGTGCTCAGCCTGGAGAAAAGGAGGCTCAGGAAGGACATTATTGTTCTCTCCAACTGCCCAAAAGGATGTTGAGGTGAAGGAAGCATCAGTCTCCTCCAAGGTAATGAGAGAAGGACAAGAGGAAATGGCTCCAAGTTGTACCGTCCTAGCTCCACTTCCCAAAAGAATACAGAAACCTGTGGCAGAAGCAGTGAAATGTACATCATGTACTGTGAATACCAGAAATAGATCTATGTTTGAAAAGCATGAGTATATTGGGCAGCAACCAAGAATATGAGTTCAAGGTTGACTGTACAGGAGTCCATAGTCATGGAGTTGACTTGAATTTTTCTTAGTCCCCCATAAGACCTGAGAATAAACTTTGCACCTTTGTATGTAGGACATAAATTGGCGTTTCCTGTACTGTTAATGTGCTTTGTCACAGCCAGGGCTGTATCTTATGCAATATAGGGTGTTTTGCAGTTAGGCATGTAAGCAGTGCTGGAACACAAAATCAGATGAATATTCATAACAAAATAAATATGTTGAAAATATGCTTAGATGTCTGAAGCATAGACTTTGCTGCAGTTCATACTTTTAACTAAACATATTATTTTCTTTTGAAATGAAAAATTACTCTGGGAACATTTGTAAATTTTCTGTCAGGTCAGATTGAAATCTGTGACTGGATAGAGTTGGATAGAGCTGACTTCCAAGACTGCATTCTATTACAATAAGGAATACAAGTCACAAGGCTTTTAACTGTATCTGTTTTATTTGCATATAGAGTCTGGACCTTAAGCATGCTACCTTAACGTAATTCCTTTGAGGCACTTAAATCAATGCAAAATTAAAGCTAATTATGATAATTAAATCTTCTGAAAGTAAAAGGTGACTGGAATAGTACTCAGCTCTGGCACAAGCCAAAAAAATTAAAAGGGAAGGTACTAACATCTTCATTAGTTTGATATTAGTACAGTACCTTCCAATGTCTGCTGAAACTTGAATTTTAAACGAAAGCTAGAATTTTCCTTTCGTTGTCTGGTGTGTGTGACATTAGAATTAAATGAAATACATGGTTGTAACTACTGTGTCAGTGTTGTTCTCTCTCTTTTACACAGCTCTTTTTCAACTTATAAAACATTACTCTCTCACCATAAAACATTAAATATCTACATTGTGAGAGCTCATTTGTGGTCCTTTGGTTTAATCTTCAAGTAGTTTCAGCTAAATCGGGCATCGAGGGGATGGTCTTGTACCAGTGATGTTGCACTCTGATCTTGTTAATGCAGTGACCAGACTCTCAGCACTCCTCATTGCAGCCTCTCCTGGTTGCCAGTTCTGTGTCATAAATTCGTAGTTACAAATAAAATGCCATTTAGCTTTTCTCTGAGTAGATCTGTGTCTGCTGCTCACCTGCTCCAGTACTGAGAGAAATACTAATAAACCTGCACTTCACCACTCACTAAAATAGATCAATTTGGTAAGCACCAACATGGAAAGAAATAGGCCCTTTATAGATATTAATAAAGGAAGATAATTGCTGACATTAGTCACAGCATTTAATTTCACTGAAGTACTAGTTGGCTATCCTTAAGGTGAGGATTTTCTGTGAGGTATTTTCAAATGTCATGGCTCATGTTTTGTAAATAAGCAAACTTTGCCTTCAAATGATAAATAAATCAATAAATGCACACACGCCCCTCCAATCCCATATTGGAAATGCTTCTGGTTTACAACAAGCTGCATTCATATACATAAAAATTTGGAAGACAGCAAAGACTAGTTTGAACCATGCATCACTGTACCAGTCAATGAGTGAATAGGTGTGTTTTTCCTCCTCTGAGAAACATGTGGGGGTTTGGGTAGGATTTTTTTCCTTAATTTTTTTTTTTTTTAATCTGATAAGAACAAAGTGCTTAATTCCAAGGAGCATAAAAATGAAAGCATGAGAATATAACTAGACAAATGAGAAACAGCTTGATGAGTCAGTAGCCCATATTGTATGTCATGAAGATAGACATTTACCTTTATTCTCACTGAAGTTCACTGCTGTCATTGCAAAGATAACTGCTCCAGGCACTAATCCTCTTCCTTAACAAAGACATAATCCCTGTTTCAATTACTAGAACACATTGGAAGACCTGCTTTCTACACTGACAGACTGTGTTATACCCAACTGATCACGTGCATATAGGAAGTTGCAGGTATGACTAACACATAATCATCAAGGAATCTTTTTGTTACTGAACAGAAAAACAAAAGGACTCATAGCCAAATGAATGGTGATGATATCATCACCAAAATAGAATGGATGTGTTTGAGCCTTTTTTGCTGCTGAAATGGAAATGATTGCTTGCAGGAAAAAAAAATTAAAACCAAACATGCTCACTGTTGAAGCAGTATGAGGAGTTTAAAAATTACCACAACTTCTGCATATATAATAAATTTAAAGAATCAGTGGCAGCATATAACTTGATGACTTTGGGTGCCAGAGTTTGTATATATGTTCCAGCTGAGACTCAGGCTGAGATCCTCATTTGCCTCTCTAATCCATACCTTCAGTTTGTAAGTGTCCCAGTATCCTCTCATCCTATCTTTGACTTGGAATGGTAAGATTTCTCTCTCCTTCCCTGCCCAGCCCCTTCCAAATTCTCCAGTATCAAGCACCCCCACCTAACAAAGTACTTCCATTCTCTCTTAATCTTCAAAATCACAGATTCAAAGATAGCAAAAATAGACATTTCCTTCATTTATCTGGAAGAATTTCACAGCAATGTCAGATCAGGTGTATCAGAACCTACAGCAGCACCCAGGTGAATGTCTCAAAGGGTCACCAAGAGAAATGTTCATGTCACAAACATTGATATCTTATTGTTAGAGTCTATAACTTAAGTTGTCTTTAATATATCCCATAAAGGAAACGTATGCTGAGTTTCAGGTTTTCCTACCAGAAAGCTTATCAAAGGAACCTTAATTACCATTTAATATTATCTTTTGTTTTCCAAAAGATAGAGTTGTATCTATGTGGGTTACCTTCAAGTCTGATCAGAATTAGGAAGTATTTGCTTAGGTTTGTGAGACTTCTAGGGAAATACAGGACAAGGTCAAATAGGACCAGTCAAATGTGATTCAGACTATTGAGCTCACACAGATATTGCTGTTGATTCAGGAGATACTGGAAGCCTAGAGCAATAAATAAAAAGGTTGGACATTGCAGGTTTTTCTCCTGGCACAAAATGCTGTGGTACTACTAGCAAAATGACTGTATCTTTGAATTACTTAAAAAGACTCACTTAAATAGAATTCTGAAAGAATATAAACTCTAGCCACTTTGGTTTCTTGGACCACTGAATCCAGTCCTAGAGGTTTAATTTAGTATATGTAAGAGATACAAGGAGTTTCACTGATTTTAACAATACAATGATTTTTGTGGATGAAGTCATTGAAGCAGAAATTCAGATTACTTTGTGTGAAAATAATCTTGCTCCCTAATAATAAAATATAAATTGAACTTTTTATAAATTCATGTGTTTGACAGCATTCTTTGTCTAAACTATCAGAGAATTTTGGAGGCAATACAATGTATTTACATTGAAAATCCCCATGCTGTGTCAATTTTATATAGAAGCTCTCTTTATATCTGAAAGTACAAAGGGCTCTATTTATGAATAAAACATTTCAATTACTGGAAAACATGAGTCATAAATTTTCACTATTTGTTTAATTTCAATAATATGTTATTCAAGACAACAAAAAACCCGGAAAATCACAAACACTTTGTGTAAAACTTATTCCGTTTATTTAATGGTTAAATTATTGGTCTAATTAGTACCCATAGCAGCTGATTCAGTTTTTATGTCTATGCCCAATTTTTGATAGTCACATAGTAGATGTTTACCTTATTATAGTAATTAGTAATTAAAAAGGTTTTGTGCTATTAGAAAAAAACATTACTTCTATGCAGTATATAAATATGTATATATATGTATAATACCCTGCTGGCACCATGATTTGTTATGATTTGTCTGCCATATACTCACTTAAAGGGAATTAAATAGATGAATCTTTATACCTCTCTCTTCTGCCTAAATACCAGGAAATATCCTAAGGAATATAGTACTGTTATAGGGTATGCATTGTTCCAAATATAATAATGAGGGCATTGTTGAATTACTTTCTAAGATCCCTATAGAAAAATGAGCACAAATAATTTTTATTCTATCTCTTGTTTTCAGCTCTGATAAAGTGATGAGTTCTTTCCCAATTCCCTGGGGTGATGCAGAATCCCTATAAGACCTCTAGCAAAAAATTCCATAGAAAAAAGGCACTGATAGTGGATTTGAACTGAAATCCCTGTTTCAGGTGTCTGAGGTAAAAGGTCTTATCTGGGAAATAAACAAGTCCAGTTGCTGACTTGGTTTAGTGTGCAAAACTAGTTAGGCTCTGCTTAGAGATGTAAAGTGGCTATGCTGCTCTAGATCTACATTAGAGATTGCTGAGTGACATGTAAATTAATCTTTTATTAAAAAGAAAATCTGGTAAGCAGTGGGTTTTCTTTATGATTTTTAAATGTAACAGTAAGAGCACTATCTGTATAACAGATTTATGCCTTCTACAAAAATGGTGATATAAAAAAGATTTTAGTCCCACAGAAGAGATTTAGCTCTGTCTAAAGTTCTTTTCAGTCAGGTGCAATGTCTTAAATCTGAGACATTAATTAGAAAACTGAAGCATTACCAAGCAATGAAAAAAATTCACAGGAGACAAACTTAAGTTAATACCAGAAGATTCTTGTGTAGCTTTTGTTTCATGTAGAGACTTAGCTCTTCCCTATGTGGACAGATTTTGGTAGATGATTTTGAGTCTTTTGACACAGTGAATGGCTAGCAGCCTTTACACATGGACATTTGCTGCACTGTAGTTTTGCTTCATGCTTTCTATTTTGTACATTCTTACAATGTACTTTGCAAATTTTTAGAATGTATTTTTGGAGTATGTTGAAAATACTGCAAAGTATATAACAGCAGTCAGATGACAGTTCTGAACTCTTGGTTGAGAAATAATAGATTGTCTGTTGCCTAGGCTGAGCATGTGTGAATCTACCCTTTCTGTTAGGGAAGGTTAAATCTATTGAGTGGCTCACTGCTTTCTATTGGTGAATCGAGTAAATAAGCTGTTTGCCAGGTTGTCCCATGGGAATCTCTGTATATATATTGCTTGTGCATCACTTTTTCATCTTAGTCTGAATAGACCATTCTCCAAACTCTCCCTCACTTAAAACCATAAAATTCACTTTTTACCTGGTATTCATTGCATCTGGATTGATATATTTAATGTCTTCTATTTATTTTTTTAATATATACTAAATGAAAATCATTAATTACCATGTCAAATTCCCCTTAGCAAGTTTGCTGATGACAAGCTGGGAGGAGTGGCCAATATCTCAGAGTGTTGTGGAGCCCTTCAAACCACCTTGACAGTTCTCATGATTTGCAGTCTGGTCATGGCCACTGCACTCACAGGATCTGAGCGTTGTCCCTGAGCCACCCTGCAGCCCAGGGCCCCCTCTGGCTTCCTTCTTCTGCCCTTTGCAAGGCAGCCCTGTCCTGTGGACATGGGGTAGAGACACAGCCCAAGGCTCCAGGGGACGGGTGACAATGTCCTTTTTCTTTGAAACAACAGCACAATCTTGGGAATAGCTGAATCCAAGACTGGGGACAGCAGTATCTGAATAGAAAGTATAGCCAAGAGTTGTCTTGGAGATCATGTGTTGCTGATGATGTTTTGTGATGTACCTTGCATAGCCTGCTGTAACATTTTCCTGTGGAAGCAGACATAAGACATTAAGTACACTTACACTTGAAAGATAGCACAATACCTACACCTGCACCAAGACAGTGTCATAACTCAAGGTGCAGTAACTAGCATTCCCTCTTACTAACATAAATGCACAGAAAATAGAAACTGCATAAAAATAAATGTGCTTGTTTATATTTTTTGAAACTTCACTGATAAAGTAGGAAATGTCAATGTATAATGACTTCAGTGCATAATAACTTAATCCAAAGTACTACTGAATGTTCACTCTCTTGGATATTTTCACCACATCTCTTATCTAACAGATAAACAAGCAATATCCTCAGTCAGTGAAGATGGCTGTTTAAAGCTCTGTAATGATAAATTCAAATACCAAGTTATGAGCTGCAGAGGGAGAAATTCAATTGTTGTAACTAGGCAAAGTTATATAAGTTGACCTGCAGGTGAAAAACAATTTGAATGTATCAAGGCAGATTATAAAGTCTGTTCTGTACTCTGATATAAACCATAAGCAGCTTTTTTTCAAAAAAGAGGACTTGAACAAAAACTGAAGTAGAACAAAATAAATGTTTTAAAGCAGTATTAATAATTTAAACAAAGGAAATTGTTTGAAAGTGACCATAAATGGCAAAAGTAATTAAAACATTTAGCACATCCCTTTCAATAGATATAGGTATGAAACTGAAATATCTTGATATTTATTTTTCTGCCTCTTTGGTGTTTATAGCTGATTACCACAACTGAATCTTATGATACAACAGCACTGGATGCATTTGCAAGCAGTCTAGTGGTAATAAACCATCCTTCAGTACTGCTTCCTTTTATTATCTTTTCTAATTTAATTATAAATATTCAAAGATTATTAAAAAAAAATAAAATGCTTAAATACTTCAGTGTTCCTAAAATAAATATTTTTATTATTTAGCCAGTATATTGCATAATGTTACAATGTCATCTAGTAGTTCTTCACCACAGAAAACTGTATCACTGTCCTTTTTTATACTCATATGATCAAAAACTTGTGCTGGAGCTAAAACATCTTTTAGAAAAAACCCCATTTATGATTTCAATAATTAGAATTATGAGTGACTTTCACAGAACATTGTTTATTGCTTTTCTGTTCCTCAATACTTTTCAAATCAAATATTGATCTGTCTTCCAACTTATTCTTTTCTTAGTTGAAATTTCACTAAACCAAAGTTAGTTAGTCCTTTGTTCAATTAAAGTCTCATCTATTTCTAGTTCTGTCCCTCTAGATATGTGTAACTTTGTAATCAAATCCCCTTTTAACTGTCAATTAAAATTATTCTATTTGAGTCACTATTGTAGTTCTTCTCTGAACCCTCTACAGCCTTTCAGCACCCTTTAGAAGGGTGTAAATGAAATTCCATTTCAGAAGGTGTGTCATCAGAATCACTACTATATCCATTATTGTAATCCACAAAGTGCTGTGTGAGTGGAGATACCATACTTAGTTACATGCAGAGATTTACAACCACCTTTAAACAGTAGTATTTTCCAAAATAATATAAATTATGGATAAATTGTACAATCCCTGTCTGTATCTGTAAGGCTCTGCAGTTGAGTGAAAACTTAGACTTCAGTCAGACAAATATTAATAAGTCAAGACAGAGCTGTATCTCAGTGTATTCTTCAGCATTGTTGCTTTTATGTCTTGAAGATTCTGGGTGAAAGCAACACATGCAAGTGAGACTAACATTTCTACAGGAAGAATCAAGACCTCAGTTAAATAAGAATGTAGGTATCAAATTGCCTTATAGCTTCTAGGTGTAACTTAAAAAGAGGTTTCTTGTAATTTCAACATAGTCGGCATAGGAAAACATTTTTTCTTTAGAATAAAACAAAATGTGTATTTCCATTTGATTTCTGTAGCATGGCTGTGAAATCAAAGTATTTCTTGGTAACTATAAACTTCTATAAATATTATATTAACATTCTCAAATAGTAAACACATCTGCTTAGTTTTAAGTAATCAAACAGCACTAGAAATACTCATTTCTAGGCATAGTCAATGTCAAGTATCTTTGAAATTTCCCAAAATTTATTTCAAAAGCTGTTTCACAATTGCCACACAATATAAGCTATTCTGTGTTTGTATCACACACATTTCAGAGACTCTAGTATTGATTTATATTTTGAGGCAGTAAGTCTATTTTTTACTTATGTCACATTTATAATCTTTAAATGTCATTCTCAAAATGTCATTTAAAAGAGGGGGGAAAAGGATCAGAGCACAACTAAAGTGTCATTTGATTACTAGTCTAAGTAAGCAGAAAAAAGCTCTTTAATAATGTTGTGATGAGTGGCTCCATTTGTCTTCAAGGGCATGGGAAGGAGCAAACCAAACCTATCCTGTTGCCTTAAAAATGTTCGTTTGTTAAAAATATTTTTTAACATCTGCATCTACTTTATAGACAATTTTATAGATGGTTTTATAATTACTAGTTGTTTTGGAAAACCCATTGTTAATCTCAAATCAAGTAAGGGTTATGGCAAGACACATCAGTACTTAAATTATTATAATTAAATGAAAGGATGAGTACCAGAAGAAAATGAAGTATTAAAGATTGTTGACAACTGGACTCAGGCAAGGGATACTTCTCAATAAAAGAAGAGCATGAACTTAAATCTGTTTAACTAAAATCTTAAAATTAAAGACCATATTGGTAGTAACCCATCTTTTGTGGGTTTCGTTGTGTATGGTGCATATCAGTACATATCCCTAACATTCAGTAGATGCTATTGTTACCTATTGTGTAAGTAAATTAAAACAAAATAAAATAAATAAAATAAAATTTAAAACAACCAACCAAACAACCAAACAACAACAACAACAAACCAAACAACCAAAACCTCCTAAAACAAAAATCTAAGCTCACTAATGTAGGTGTTTTCATACTTAAGGGGATTCTGGAGGCATGGGGGTCTAAGTGGTTTTTTGTCAGCTCATATTTAGGTGCCTGTGTCTTCTAATCGAATTATGTCAGCAGAATTATCTATAGCCCAGAATAGGGGCAATTTTCCCCTCTTCTAGGGAGTATGTAATAGCTACCATATGATGCCAGTTGGTGGTGATATTCCTGCCAGATGGACATATACCCTTCCACTGTTGCTACACTTACTTGTCCATATTCCCCTGAAGGGTTAATTAGAAAAAGAATTTATTGCAAATTCTATCACAAAAATTTTGCTTTTTTAAAAAAAAATCTGTTTAAATGGATACACAATGAAGAAAAATAACAGGTAATTTAAAAACTGCTGATTTAACCAAATGATGCCTCCCTTGCCACACTTTTAATTGAAGAAGTGAAAGACCTCAAGGTTTTCTCTCTGCTTCATTTCATTCTCATTTTTTCTGCATAGGGAAAAACAAAATAGAAAGAGAACATGTCTCATAGATCTCAGCATAGATATTATAGAGTACATAAAAGAGACTCTCAAGGGCAGGTTGTTTGCCAAAGAGCATCCTTTGCAAAACCAACAGTATTTTATCTTTTCTGAACTTACAATGTTAATTTGACCCCAACTTCCCTTTCTAACACTTTCAAAGAGAATTTTGTAACCACAAGACAGCTAGAAGTGTCACAGAGTTCTTAGTGCTGTAACAGAAAATGTAGAGCAGTAATGAGAAACAAAAATTGATTTTAAGAGTTTGAAAATTAATATTCACAGTAGAAAGAATTTTTCCATTTTCTAGGCAAAAGACAGTTAAAATCTATGTTATTTATCTTTTAATTTGAATTTCATGACAATACACCTGATTTAAACTTTTCTGGAGGACAAATGTTGGACATAAATGGTATCCTCAGTATAGGAGTGTGTTAGAGAGCATAGAATATTGAAGGGTGGCTGAATATGAAAAAGAACAAATTTCCTGAAAGTGAAAAATAACCTTGAGAATGCATGGAGTACAACTGGTAAACAATCAGAATGCAGTGCACTTCTATGTGTGCTGTGGAATAAGCCCAAATGCAAACACATTCTTTTCAAACACAAAGTTAAATAATGAAGTAGCTTGTCCAAAATATTGACATCAAATGAAAGGCTTCCTTTTGGCATTTGAGCAAGTCTCTTTTCAACCATGCTACACTGGTATTGTCTTTGCCAAATTCAGATCATTGATAAAATTATTCATAGCTTAACAAACAGTAGAAATGTGTCAGAAATGATGCAAGCATTCCAAATGAAGTAGAAACATTATGAGAATAATCTACTAAGTGTTTGGAGGTTTTTTTGTTTATTTTTTAAAGAAATAAAAGTTATCATCATCCTTATTAAATAATTCTTCTATTTGACACCTTTCAACTCAACCCAAACAAGTAAATGATTATTCCTCTTTTGATAACATGTTGCTGCAAGATGAGTCCTCATATACTGGTAGATGTAATATTAGCAGATGTTACAAACTGTAAGATAACACTTTATTTTCTTATTTTCTAAATAAAAGATAGAGATGTAAAGGCCAGGACTCTCTGAATGGGCTCCTTTAAAGGGGCTAAAGTTTTATAACTTGAGGCAGCACATGTTTTCATGACAATATTTTCAGGGGTTTGCATAACAAACTTTCACTCACAAATTTTGGAAAACAAGAGTACTTGGCAAATTTTAAAGCACCACTCAATTAAAAGAAAGCATTTCACAAGGCATTGATTTAGCAAACTCTACCTATCTAACTTTAAGTTACCCAGACTTCAAGAAGAGGAAATTAGGAGGAAAAAAAAAGGGAAAGCTGACAGAGAAAGATTAATACTCATGGCTCAAATTCCACTGTAATCTAGTTGCTCACTGAGATTATATAAATACACATGTGAGATACAGCTGCACACAATAAAGTGAATTCTTTATTAGGTTAAAAATGAATAATAAGAAACTATGGTTCCTTTGCAGAGGAGTAGCAATCATGAATCTAAACCAATGTCAGTGAGAAGACTGTCAGCATGGATAGATCAAGAGAATTCACTGCATTTAATGAATGGAAACTTACACTCATCATCATATAAACAGCGAGAAATACAAATACATGCAATCTTCAGAACACTGAAAATAATTTCATAAGGTGTATACAAAAGGTGACTTGCAAAGAATGGAAACTAGCAACTTCATGTACACTGGAAAATAAGCCAGTGCAATTGAAAGGATGACAAAGGAGGTGCATTATTCCCAGGTAACACAGTTACTGAAGATCTAGTAATGAAGGATATATCTTTGATTACTTTAATGAGTTTGAAAACTTTCTACTTCCAAAGTTTCCCAGAATTTCCCAGAATTAAATAAAGGATTATTTGAAGTAATTATGACTAAGTTTGATTCTACAAAAGTCTTTCTTCACTAAGAATAAACCTCATGCTAGGTGTCTATACAATAATCATGGAGGCAAAAACTTGAAGGCAGCTTAGATAAACTACCATGACCAATACCTTGATAATCTTTATTAGCATAAATCAACATAACTCTCGTAAAAGGAAAGATCAATCCACACAACTTCATTTTATTTCAAGACAAATAATTTTCTCAAATAAAGTTATTTGCTTCTCTACCTTTTATTAAAGTGTTACAGTAGTACACAGGTTAGGTCTTAAAGTAGAGTAACAATTCTGAAATTGGAGCTAATACTTTTTAAACATATTCTCACTATATTTTGACTTTATGACTGTGAAGACACTAGTCCTACAAGCACCAATTGTTTAAACAATTAGTTTAACTCCTCCATGCTCAAGAAACCCTGTTGTAATTATTTCTGAGTTGTTGTGGTTCAATGCCAGTGGGCAGCTGAGACCCTTGAAGCCTCTTGCTCACTTCCCTGCAGTGAAATGGGGAGACAACTAGAAGGGTAAAACTCTTGTGGATCGAGATAAAGACAGTTTAATAGGGAAAGCAAAAGAAGGAATTCATTCCCCACTTCCCAAGGGCAGGCAGGTGTTCAGTCACGTCCAGGAAAGCAGGGCTCCATCAAGTAATGGTGGCTTGGGAAGCCAAACATCATCATTCCCAATGTTCCTTGTCTTCCCTCTGTGTGCTGAGCATGGCACAGACAGCAGGGAATGTGTCCCTGTGGTCCCTTGGGCTCAGCTGTGCTCCCTCCTCACTTGTGGTGATGGTGCCAAGACAGAAAGGTCTGGGCAAGCTCTGCTCAGCAATAACTAAAACATTTCCGTGTTATCAGCACTGGCTCAGCCTCAAACCCAAAATGTGGCACCATACAGTCTGGCACATGGCAAATAACTTGGCCAAAAGCAGCACTTATGGAAACATGAGTTTTGTATGGAATACCAAACACTGGAACAGACACACTCCCTGTAGAATTGATATGGGCACATCTGTGTGTGGTGACTAAAAGTTTTAATGGTTTAGTGAAAGACCATGAAGTGATATAACCTTTTAATCAGCAGCTTTGCCAACAGGAAACAGTATTAGTAAATCTGAAATGAAAGATAGACCTGTTTTGGTATGAGAGCTTAAAAATATAAATTATGAGCAATGTTTTCTTTCTTTAATAATAAACTTTTCATAATTTTGGAAGAGAAATTTCTTTTTAAGAAATGCATTGGATATTTTCAGAAAGTACAAAAAGTTAGTTCTCTATTCCTGTTATGCTTGTTAGTATATATATCTGACAACTCCCTGCCACTTCAAGGTTAACAAATCTGAGAGCATGCTTGTAACTATATTTTCATTAAATATTTAATATACTTGCTTCTAACAAATTTATAGAGTAAATTAGTTACTTTCCTGAATATTTAATAAGGAAAAATACCTCCATATTTCAGCAGAGAGGTTTTAAAGATAATACTAATTTTCAACAGAAGTGGGAAGAATATGAGAATTGATGTTCCTGTCACTTAGAACCAGGGTTTACAATGTCTGTAAGGAAACACCTGAATTCAAAAAAAGCATGGATATTTTAAAAGACAAAAAGAAAATGGGGGTAAATTTTGTAAATTCATAATTAGAACACACTTTTTGAAGCTATGAAGTGTGGACATTCTATTTTTCTTTACTATGTAATGTAATTTTGATTAGTATTGTTGAAGTTTTCACTTCAGAATTTAATCAAAACACCCATTTCTTGAGTTCATTCCTTATTTTTAGCAATTTGGCTCTAGGATAAACAATTAAAATTTCTAAACTCTTCACCAGTTGTGCACATAACAGTAATTTTTTAAGAAATGAACATTGTTTTTAGTGACCAAGATATTCAAAAGCAAATGACCTCTCTATTCCCAGATTGCTATAAATGAAAATCTGACTAAATCACCATTTTACAGTTCTAATTACAGAAAATATTTTTTAATTTACATATAATAAAACACATGCAAAAATTAATTCTTACATTCAAGTGCTTTCAGTAGGGCAAAACAGACGTTTAAAGTTATTCATGCAGTATAAAAATCTATTTAGAACAGGTTTTCTAAATTGATCCTTTCTACTCTCTTTCCAGAATAAGTATGACTTCTGTTACAATTTCACTCTGTAGAATCTTCATTAAATCAATCTATACTTATAAAATTATTGGTTTAAATAATATTATTACCATTAATAATAATTATAGTAATATTATATAAAATAAAAGTGCATCTTTCTGATGGTATTCTTTTTGGTGTTTTTGGTTGGTTGGTTGGTTGGTTGGTTTTTGGGGTTTTTTTGGTTTTTTTTTGGTTTGGTTTGGTTTTTTTGAGAGCTCTTCATTTTTTTAGTCTTAAAATTATTCTGAAATATAGCAGGCCTGCTACCCCCCCAGTTCTGTTACATAACTTCTTTGCATGCCTGAATATATGACAGATGCTAACCTTAATATGACATGAAAAGCTCTACCTTCCTTCTTCAGTAATTTATTGCATGCATCTGCAAGAGTTGCAACAAGCTTTATCAAATTGTATTTCCATTTTCATTGAAATGAACAAATCTCTTCTAAGAGGCAGAAGAAGCAAAGATGTTAATGACCTTTTTGCTTGTGATTTCTGAGACAAAATGTATTGGAAGGAATCAGCAGATCATTTCCTTAAACACAAAGATAAAACATGCATTTTACTTTGAGCCTAAGATTATGACATGTATCAGGAGAAAAATTAAGAATATAACACTTCCATGAATGGCAGAGTCAGTGATTCACTATCTAATATTCTCCTTTGAAATAAGATCTCTACTTAAAGAAAGGAATAGTTTAAAATTATTGTTCAGTACACAGACAGTAGACACTGCATATACAAGAACAAATACACATAAAATCATATTGATGTCTGAAATATAACGCATATATAAGGTATATAACCAAGCTATTTTTCATTATAAAATGTAATTATTTTATGATATCCATCACAAATATTATATCATATCCATTGCATATATACACACAATATATACAAATTTTATATATATATAATATATATACAAATTATATATATCTATAGAATGATGCATTATTTTTATATATATTATTACTGTGCAAAATTATTCTCAAGTGTGAAGTGAATGAAAAATTTAAGTGGCTGTCCTAATAAGCTGGCTCTAGATATTACCTGTTATCTCAAGATGGTAAAGCATAAAAAAGAGTTAAAAATAATATAGGTTTGGGGGTTTTTTTGGCTTAAAATAAGTCTTTAACTTGTTGATTAAAGCAAAATAATCCCTATTTGTCCAGAGGAGAAGTCCCAATTACCCAAATACTCTATTAACACTTCTAGAAGAGTTCATAGACAAGAATTACTGGAGATTATTATCTATTCTTATTATCTTTTACATCTTAAAAGTATTAGAAAGTCCCTCCTGAGTGCAGCAACGTACAGAAAGGATGTCATGTCATCCTGACCTTCCATCAGTAGGAAGTTGAATACACTTGTTCCAAATTTTCCAGAGGACAGTCAGGAGGTGACAGCCCTGAGTCAGTTGATTTCTCTCACTCAGGCGAGGCTGGTGTGGGCAGCACCTGCTTGACTGCAGTGCTGTCACTGAAAGTGACAGGGAAGTGTCAGCCCTTCCAATCCTCAACTTCCTCCAGAATATTTCCCTGGATAAACTCATTATATTATGAAAAGATCTCATCAACTTCTTTAGAGAGTCATGGCTACTCATACATAGTCATTCATTGCATAATAAAAAATAAACCAATTGCTTATGATTAATTTCAGACTTAATTAACCTTTTAACCTGAAAGACTTAAACCTACCAAGCATCCGAAGTTATTTGCTCTCCATAATTCATCAACCCTCGATTGACTAGTTCTCCAGTCTTATAATGCAATTGTGATATACACTTAAGTGAAAAGAAATATGATTTTGGATAGGAAATATACTGGTAATATTAGAACAATGGCAATTAACCTACCCATGGTGAATAATAATTCCTCACAAATGTGCAAATAAATCAATTAAAGAAATTCATATATCAGTCAATCTAATGGATATTCAATAAATAAATAAATGTCCTTTTTGATGAAAGGCAAATACTTCAGGCCAAAGGAATATTAATTACTTAAGGACAGTGTAGTTGCACAAAGTATTGAATAAAAAAAAATTACATGCTTAAATTTATGAGCAATTAAGCTTCTGTACATGAAGTGGAAATATTGATGACATTTTCTCAAAACTAGACTGTATAAAGTATTCCAGATTATTCAGAATTTTCATTAATTTTTGCTTGATGTTAAAATCCAAAATGGAATTCAGAGAGGAGCTATAGAGCTGAAATTAGCTTACAACGATTTGGCCCAGTATGCTTTCACCAAATGCAATTATTATTCAGTGTTCATTTACCTAAGTGATTGAACTTGCCTGCAGCAAGGAAGGAAAGAGCACAAGGCCAGACCTCAAGCAATCATACAAACTGCTTTTAAAATTAGTAGTCAGAAAAACTCTTCTTCAGTGACTAGAAAAACTAGGACTCTAAATGAGAACTCTTAAATAAAGAAAAAAATCCACTGAAATGTACTGAGAACTATAATTTATAAATTTCTAAAACCATTTTTGACAATGCAGCTGAGCTAATTAAACCCACATGAAAATACAGTATTGTTTTTTTCCCTATTGTCTGAAAGAGTTGTGACTGAACTTATTGAAGTTACTGCTGCTAAAGTACACAGAAGTCCAAATGACTCCAACTATAATTAAATAAAACAATTATAAATGAATACATAAATACACTTTCTGCTTGTTTAGAAATATTAACTCCATATTTTTAAAATTTTGCACACATGAAAGGTCAACTTACACTTTCTTGAATCTATTTGATTTTTCTTATACAGCATCACCCTTTTTCTCACTAGCATTGATACTTTGTCTTCCAAAAAAAATATTGATACATTTTGGGTTCAAAATTCATGCTTGCACTCATGCTAATATATGATTACAGGCTTCATGTGATAATTTACCTCTTATATGAACACTGTTTGGTTGGACGTCTGAAAATATTTTAATTAATTTTCTCTAAAAGCAGGCAAGTCAGTTATTATTTTCTATTTGATCATTTCCTACTCTAATATACATTATTCCTTACCCTATCCCCCTAATTTGAATTTCCATGAGCACCTTAAAAAATTAAGTATAGCACAGAAAAGATTTGTGCCTTGACTATTTTTTTTTCCTAGAATAAAAAATTTCATTCTAAAATATACTTTTGTTCCAATTTGGACCATAAGTCAGAATATCACTATTTCTCACAGTCAAATTCTTCTACAGAAGCTATAAGAAATAATCTAAATTATATCTGGTAATATGGAATAATTACAACGTTATATTCAAATATTAGCTCTAAACCCAGAAAAAGATGTGTTACTGAAACAAATTACTAGAGCAATGGAAAATATAACTGAACTCAGAACATTCAAAATAAAAGTTTAGATCTGAGAAAAAAGCAGATTTTTTCTAATATATATATATATTTCATCAACTATTCTTTTCTAAATTCTACTTGTAACTAATTTTTAGACAACATTCAGCATGTATATTGTAAATAGTTTGAGTTGCCTTTTCAGACGTTTTGTTACTAGTAAGGGGCAAACTGCTGTTGTAGTATTCTGCTGGTTTTCTCCACTAATAAGTATCAGTGGCCAGAAGTAGACTAATAAAAATGAGAATAATCAACTTTCATCCCTAAATTCTCTCTTGCCTTTGTCCCTCACTGCTATTCCCTTTATCAGATCTTGCATTCACAAACTTTCCTTTCTGTTCTTTTACTTTCCCCAATATATTGTTTTTTACCACCCCTAAATTTTTAAGAAATATTGGGAAAAATCATAATTATGTTTCTGAGTTGCTCATTACATAATTTTAAAATTTAAATGGAATAGTTGTGAATAAAGGTGAAAAAAGGGGTTCCTTGCCGTATTTAGTTCTTGCCATTATCTTTGCTTCTAAAGCAAAAGCTTTAGAACCAGATGCAACAATACTGGGGTAAGGTCTTCTCATAAAACAGGCTTTTTTTAATACCAGTCTCTCCTGACATCCTTGGGCTTTCCTGTTTCATGCATTATGTGCAGGTTTTCTGCTCATTCAGTATAACCTCGGGCATACTGTGAAAATGAGGTTTCAGCTGAAGCTCTGCTGCTTAGGCAAATTTAAGAAGCCTCAAACTGTGAATATTCTGGCCCTCTGCTGTCTGTCATAATTTGCATCCTCAAATCCCTTCCTAGGCTAACAATTTTCCTGAGTAATACTTATTCATAAAGTAGTTATTTTTCTTCTTTTTTTCTGTAGCAGAAAAAGGATGCCTTTGTTTGCATGTACAGAAGAAACATTCCTCTATCTGACTTTTAACAGATGACCGTTCTGTCGTCTGCTCTGCTCAGTTTCTAATTATTGATATACAAATCATAACACATCCATTTTGCAGCTTTCCAGCTGAGCTTTCCTCATTTCTTTTCCCATCATTCCTCCTGGATTGAAACAATTGAACTGTCATGAGTCTCTGTGTGTGAAAACAAAAGTATGAGGAGTTCTCTGTTCTTTCTTTCTTTTGAAAATGTGTGCAGAAAAAAGATTTGAGAACTCTCGTCTAGAGAAGGGGAACACTAATTTTAAGTCTTTGGTCACCCCAATCCAAAGTGACAGATTTCAGATGAAAATATTTTCAGTGTTATGAGAAGAGAGATAATAAATGCATTCATCTTTACCTCGTTCCTTCCTCTGCTCACCTCCATTTGCTTTCAAAGGAAACAAAGAAAAAAAGCATGAACACATCACTATGACTATGTCAAAACACGCTATTCACAAAATTATGGAAAACAGTAAAATTTTGAGACCTGAAAGCTCTATCCAGGCTGGTCCCAGACAGCTTCCCTTGGCTCTCCTGCTGGGGCTTCACCCACAGCAGCCCCTGTGCCTGCAGTGACACAGCAGGGACAATCGCCACCCGGCCCTGAGGTGGCCCTGCATGGCTGGGCTGTGCATGGCCAGTGCTGCCTGATGCTCACAGTGCAGGGGCTGCCTGGCCAAGGCTGGACTCACCCCCACTCCTGCTCCTAGGCAGGATCTTTGTTTAATAGAGCAGGAGAAAAAGTGGTGGTTAGGGTCTTGGCAAGTGCTCCTTGGGGATGCCACTCTGAAAAGAAGCAGCTATCAGTGCAGAAGCATGCACAGGTAAAAGTAAAAACATCTTCAGCTATTAGACTTTGATTCACAACTCTAGGTGAGTCAGAGCCCTGGAAAGGGATTATATTGAGTCAATATATTTAGGGTGAATATATTAAGGATTAATAATTTTAATATTTATCTTAGAAATGCTTCCATAATTAAAGAAGTGAATGCATCACTGAGTGTTTTTATCATATTTGTATCATTATCATTCCCTGAATGTGTCCACAGGAAATCAAGAACATGTTTTCTTTAGCAATAACCTGTTCAGCCTTTTATAGGTTTTATGGAATGCAAATTTGCTTTTTATTGTCTTGGACAGTGACTGAAATGCTTTATAATAGAAAAATAACTCCTCCATCTCCAATTCTTTCTTGCAATGCAGTGTGTGTGTGTTATGTGCTCATGTAAAAATGAAGGAAAGCTTATGTATAAATTTATATGTGAGAATGACTTCTAAGCTTGTTTAACTGTGGCTAAATTCACAGGGCTCAATTCTGGAAAGAAAAAAGAAAAACATAAAAATTACACGAAGCAGAATCTGGGAAGTCCTTAATTCTGCCACAATCCAAAACTTGGGAATAGGAGTTCCCAAGGTGGAATTTGAACTCCTGTCAGATAATTTCTATTAGATTTGGATTTTTTCTTAAGTGTAAAGGTATTTTGAAGGAGAGAAGGCATGAAAGCAAAGGATGGCAAAGGGGAAAAAACTCCTGAAAAACAAAGGTTAAAAAATGCAGTTCACATGGCAACAGAAGCATAAATATATATATATATTTTTTTTTTTGCCTGATTATATTAATTGTTGCAAATTAATTACTATATAAATATTGCTTTATGCAATGCCTCATTCTCAAATCTCCAGAGGCCTGAAGCCCCTTTAAACATATCTCCAGGTTTTACATACAATGTTTAGACCTCAAATTGTCCAACCAACAGGATTAGCCAGTCTTATGTAAGAGCTGCTCTGACTTGGGCTATGAGAACACTGGAACCTGTGCCTGCGTTGGTGCTCACCATAATGGGATTGCTGGTCCATGGCTGTTGCATTTATACTACAAAGCTAAATGGGGCCAAGGCATTATTTAGTATCATGGAATGTGTCTCATGTTTATATTATTCACTTCCTTCTTCTCCAAAACAGGATATGTCCATTCAAACTGCCCTGGAATTATATCATTCTAAGGGTAACCTTCACAAAGTTCCACTTCTTATAGAAGGTAATATCAATTTCAGTTTAGAATAAAACACGTTATTGTTTGTCAAATAAATGACCATATAGGAGAGGTAGAAAAAAATTGTACATTCAGTGTCTGAAAGTTCTTTGAGAATGAATAATGTACAGTCAGATTCTGAACCTCTGTGCATAATGAATAAGACCCAATTCTTTTATTCACCAAGTAATGTAACTAATTTATTGGAAGTCTTTTAATACATAATAGTACTCAAAGTGAATGCAAGATGAAAATTTGTATGATAAATTATAAAAACATAGGTTTAGTAGCTTCTACCTTTAAAATTTGATGAATAAATTTCAGCAAGTTGGCAGATGTTACAAAATTAGATTTACTTGCTGCACCAGATGGTTGTCTTTCAATTCAGAAAAGCCTTGACAGGCTGGAAAAGGGTACCAGTAGGAACCTCCAGAGCTTCAACAAGGGCACACACCAAGTCCTGGCCCTGGAAGGAATAAAGCCAGGCTTTATTAAATACAGCTTGTCTGAAGAGCAGCTTTGCAGAGAAGCACCTGTTGACCACGAGCCAGAGATGTGTCCTTGCAGCAGGGAAGGTCAGCAGAATCTTGTGCCACATTAGACAGAAGATTACTAGCAGGGTGAGAGGGATCATCCTTCCTCTCTGTTATACCCTGCTGTGCCATTTCTGTTTCCTGGGCTGGCTCTTCAGGACAAGGCAGGCAGTAACACGGTGGAGCAAGCCCAGCAAATGGCCATGAAGGTGATTTTAAGAAGATATATATATATTACCTTAGTGATTACACTTGTCGTCTTATAAAGATATAATTTGCTATTCAAATTTTTTTAAATACTTTTTAAAATACTAACATAACTAATTATAAAAAAGCATGCATTTTCATAAACAGATACATTTATCTGTTTGTGTATAAATTTACATCATGCCCTTGAAATTATAAAATGCATTCACAATAATATTTTTGATGGATTATGCCTTTTAATATGATAATTATCATGAGAATACTTCAGAAGTATCATAACAATTTCCTTCCAACACTGAACAAGTAACTTTGAAGGGAAATAGAATTATTCTTAAATCTATGCCTATTGGTATGTCTCTCTACACATACTTGGGAATAATTAATTTATTTCACCAACATTGTTCAGTAATAAGTCTTCCACATATTATCAATAAGAGAGCTACATTTCCTGCTGGAAGTGATTTATGTGAAAACTCAGTCCAATTATACTGCTCTTCTTCCATCTAGAAATCACTTAAGTATCTGTGTTCTGCAAGGTTAAAAATACATGCTGATTGTGCTGTATCTTTCAGATCTTTTGTGATGATAAAGAGAATGTATGTAGCCAGAACAGTATATCTAAAAGTAGAAATCTGCTTTCCCAGATACACATTCATGATTGTATAGCAAACTGCACAGTACTCAGATTCAAGAATGGTCAATCACATTGTCCCCTTACCGTAATGCACTCCAGGATTATATTAAGAAAGTGAGCAATTCCTGTAGGAAAAAAAAAAAAAAAAAAAATACAAATTACCTTCTTGCCTCTGCAATTGTCTGATTAAATTAAAAAGAAAACCAAATGCAAATAAGTACTAGTTCTCCAGCTCCGTATAAGACTTCTAAAGTAACTTGAAAGTCTGTCCTCATCTCCTGCAAGGTACTACTGGGCAAAGTCCTATAGCCCAGTTTCCTCAGTTCATCTCTCCAAAGAAATTTGGTAGTCACTTTTTTTCCACTGCAAAAAATAAGTTTTAACAGTAATTTTCTCAGGTTTTCATCAGCCCATTCAGTCGTTGTGCTTACAAATTTCACAAGCCATCCACAGCTGAAACTCCTTTCACTTTTCCACTGTAAATCTAATAAGAGAATCAGAGGTTAAGTGGCTTTCTGTACACTTACATGAGAGTGGAAATAATATCCATTATCCAGGAGGACACTGCAATATAATCTACTCCTCAACATAGCACCCAAAACAATCATTTCATTGATTTTTCTAAATGACTTCTTAAAAAACATGTGTTCAGTTCTGCTGGTAATGTATTATCTGACTTCCTCAGATCTCTAGGTGAAGAGTGTATTGAAAATTTCTCATCAGAGGGATTCATCCAGTAGTGACAAAAGTATATGACAGCAATTGAATACAAATAGAACTTCAGGGTCTATGCAAATAGGTGACATTTATTGAACTTGACATGTCTAATAGCAGGAACACTTCACTGTTTGCTGGCCTTACAGTTATTGAAATCTTTAAAACATAAACTTTTCATTGTCTGTTCTTATTTTACCTCTATAGTTTTAAGTGCAAAATGTAGAAACAAAGAGAAGCTGCAAGGATTCTTATTGAAGAGGCTGAATTAGTCAAGCCAAGAGAGCACAGGAAAAACTGAATATCCTCTGCATTTGGGTTTGTTTACAAGAGACTCCATAAGAGCAGCAGGGGAATATTAACTTAAAATGCACAAAGGGCTTTGTACACTCTCTTCACGTATGCACTTGTGCTGCATGCTAAGGCGCAGAAAGCTTTCTGCATAGAAAAAGAATGCTCCTAAAGATCTCTCTGCTCCTTATAATTTATTCTCTTTTCAAATATAACATGTTAAGTAATACTATACCTTTGAAGAAAGTACTTAAAAGCAAGAAACTGGAGACTAATGTCTCAGAATTTACTCTTGCAAACATTGACCTAGGCTCAGATTTACACATTTTTTCTCTTCATTCCTTTTGACTAAAATCTGTAAGGTTGGTTTTTCAGGCATTATCCATACCATAACCCTTGTTTCTGTCCTTTCTTCTACGTGATTCAATTCTGCTTCACACAATTATGTGGTTATGTTGTATCTGAGTTAATTTTTGTTGTTATTCTTCTTATGAGCAACTGCATGAGTGGGTATAAGAACAGGGCCTCCATTTGCCAGCTACAGTCCACCAGATTTTCCTGTGGTGCTTCATTCATATAAGGATACCCAGGAAAACCAGATCTCGTAGTGATGTGGTTCAAATCTGGGATATTTTCTGTTTTGCTTTACTTTTTTTTTCTTTGATATTAGGCAATCCCCTGCATACTTAGATAATCTTTGGAACTTGAAACAGCAGTTAAAAATTTACAGATATTCTAAGAAGAAAGAAAAGATTGCAATCACAATGATTTCTTCCTTTTCACAGACTTTGACATGGTGGCATTACCACAGTACTGCAGTGCTGACCTTCAGCTTTGAGACAATGCTAAATAATTGAAATCAATATCTCAACAATATACATTTGTATCTATCACTTCAGTGAAGACATAATAGCAACTTTCATCTGGACAGAGGTTAATGAAAAATTTCAGTAGATATACTGGGTAAATTCAATTTTTTCAAGTCAATGTTGCAAAGGGAAGTCAGAAGGGAAAGGCACTGGAAAGACATTGCCAGGAAAACTAAACTAAATTAAATTATTCTACTAAAATGTTTCATGAGGCATACACATGGTTCATGAAATGTCGCCATATCTATGGTTAAACCAAGGAAATTATTTCTAGAATTACTTTTATCTTGCTATGGGAATAGGGAGTCTTATTATACCATAAGAATAAAGTCTTATTATACCATAAGAAAAAAAACAAATTGGTACTTTTTCAAGCAGATAATTTTATCTAGCTCAGCAGAGGTTACAGTGATGTTGCTAGAAGCAGCATGTTTCTGTTAGCATTTTGCTTTAAGAACTCTGTGTGACACAGTGTGTGTTTTCTGAAACATCAACTCCATGGGACTCCAGAGTGTTCCTCCATGGGATATTGTAATAGCCCGAGAAATAAACTTATTATTGCTATAGATATCCACACCCATACACCCATGCACACCCGCACAAATGATTAAAACAGAACGATGGCCATTCCAAATGTCAAAAAAATTGAAAAGACACTGTGCTTCTCCAAATTACCACTCCTAAACACAGGTCCCAAAGAATATATCTTACTTCATGGATACTATTATTAGCAGTTTCCAAGACCATCAAAATAGTGGTAACTTTTTGTTGTAGTGAAGAACATTTCTCTTATCTAGAATAGAACAGCAGTTCATATCCACATTATCATTCTGAATGCATCTATTAAACTGATGACACATCTATAGTTCTCAAGAAAAGAGATAACAAAAACATAAACTTCAAAGTCCTGCTTATAAAAATATTTTTTGCATCTTTTTGATACATTCACTGAGATAAGCTATGGAAACCTTGAGGATTTGTTTGATTTTATTTTTTTTTTTAAAGCCATCATTGTAAAAGGGATCTTGGTATCTTATGTTTATTTTTAATGTGGTGGGATTTTTTTATTTATTTGTTTCTTCCTAACAAAGTTATTCAGGACAAAATATTTTCAGTTATCCTGAAGTGAAAATAGTATAATGAAGGCATATAAATAATCATGGCCTTCTTTCAGAAATACAGGTGATGTGTATTATTGAGTTTTAGGATAAGGGGTTTTTTTACAATGAATTATTAAAGTACCCCAAATACATCACTATTTTGTAACTATGATTTCAGTAAATTTGCAGCATTATATACAATCAGTGTCTCCCGCATTTTTGTCTTTTTAAATTCTCCTGTTCTTGAATATACTTGTCATTTCAGGTATTCAAAACAGAATGGACAGATGAAATATATAGGTCAAGTTTTCCATCTCTTTTATCTTGAACATGTACAAAAGAATCTGTTACATTTCAAATTTCTATTCCTCATGAATTTCATGACTTAGATGAATTTTAATCTGATATTGGTCTAATTCCTTGTTTCAAATTACTTTTCTGTTATACATGTGCATTCTACAGATATATCTGGTGGAAAGGAATCTGTAGGAATTTTAGGAGAGAGTTCATCTACTTGTGTTATTTTCTTTCCTCCCTACAGAGTTTTTCTCTCAGTGTTCACATACAGTTTATCTAAATCACGTTCTTATGGTCCTTATGCATACCACAATTGTTTACAGAATTACCCAAAATAATGCATGATTTCCAGAACCTCTCTGATTTTTGTGTGTAAATATTCCTCATAACACATTGTGCTAAAGTAAGAATTTTATCAGGATTTTAATTTGTGACAGAAAGACATTTTATTTTTTTCTGTGTTTATTTTGAACTCTCCTGTTTTAATCTTCCAGTAAGATTCAATCTCAGTGTAGCCTGCATGATCTCTTTAGTTACCATTAGTGACACCTGTTTAGAATCTGACAAAAAATGCTACAAATGTGTCTCATATCTCAGTATTGGTCTCCCTATTTTACATTTGGAAATCTTTTGCTTATAAACAGTGGACTATAAAGAAAAATGGTAAAATTTCCTAGCGTATAGAAGATTCATCACATATCATTATTTAAATCACATATATATTATATATACAAGATAATCTGTATATAAGAGGAAAGTCAGTATCTGCTTTTCAAGATATATGATTTATTCTTAGTCCAACTTTAGATTTTCTTTGAAGAATAATAATGCAAAAAGAATAACTGAAGCACACTTTTGAATTATGGGAATGAGAATTTCCTTTGTGAATATTCTGTTTCATAAATATTTTCATAGATAAACAAACTACCATCTAAAATCTGAATAAATATATTTTATTTCTCTGAGGGTTTATAACCAACAACAACAGTTTTAATATTTTTCTTTAATATATGATACATTTTATGAATTTAATTAAAATGTAAATTTTCATCTTTTATCTAGTCTTTGTGAGTAAACAGTAGACAGATTGTAAGCAAATACTGAATATTGTAATACCAACTGGTAGATATTTTTCCATTTAAAAAATTCCCAAATCACCATTCTAATTATTAAAGCAAGGTATGCTATGCATGAATAAGTAGAATTTATATCCCGGATTTTAAAAAAATATATTGTGATGCTAAATAGTCAAATAGCATGAAGAGACCAGAAAAAAGCTGCTCTTTTCTCGGAAGAATTCAGGGGTGTTATTGTGGCGAATGAGGATTTTTTGCCATTTAGGCAACTGCCTAAAACATTTAATAAAATGCATGAGTTTATTATGATGGTATGTTTCAGTATTGAAATACTTAGTCCCCCTAGAAGAGCATATTTTACCCTGTTTAGACTCTTTGCACTGAAATATCTTCAAATGGTATTTTGCAAACTCCTTTCAACTTCTTTGAGTCTGCAAGCCTTTTTTTTCTTCAGAGTTAAGTACTGCTATTCTGGCCTATGTAGGAGTACTATTGAAACCTATTAATCATTTTATGCTTCCTTCTGTATCAAATATTTCAATTATCATTTTTTATGAACTATATCAGAGACAAATGAAACCAAATAATTTTTTTATGTGTGACTTCGTCTGTCTTTACCAAACAATATTCATTTTGTTGTATAAAATAGAAAAACTATAGTGGGAAAAACTGAGTCCCACCACACAAAACGTAATGCCAAATATTTGTCTATTAGGGAATAAAAATTCAAATTCCCTCTGTCGTTGGAGAGAGTATAACCTCATCTCCTACATCCCAGTTGGGCTACTAAAATCCTTTCTAAGAAGAATAGATAATTTCATCTGACAGTGCGGTTGCGAGGATTGGGGATTTTCCTCCTTTTTTAGTTCCTTCTCTTTTTTAGCTCCCAAGACTAATTTTGTGATTCATGTGGGCCAGTCCAGGATTGGATGTTACTTGGGAGATGCCTTGCTGAAGGATTTTAAGGAAATCATGTGCTAAATGTTCAGACCATCAGGCCAAAGTAAATATCTTCAGGTGCTGAAATCTTTATGAGGGAAAAGTCAAT
This sequence comes from Acridotheres tristis, assembly GCA_037013685.1. Lineage (NCBI taxonomy): Eukaryota > Metazoa > Chordata > Aves > Passeriformes > Sturnidae > Acridotheres > Acridotheres tristis. The sequence goes on from CM072884.1 coordinate 102,849,737, forward strand.
TGCCTAGATACTGTAGTTTCCTGAAACACCAGATGGCATTTGATTGTGTTGTATTCATCTCAATATATGAGAAGTTAGGTAAAATGAGGAGATATAAATTTTCTTACAGATTTAGCAGTGGTCTTCTTTCACAGAATGTGCACATTTGGGTTTTGATATTCTGTTTGACCAAATTAAAACAAAGACAAAAAGAAAGCAGAAGTGTTTCAGCTCCTGTTAGATTTTCAGCCTGAAATTTAGATTAAAGAACGGTAGCCTGGAGTAACTTTATTTTTGTATCTGTAAGTTATCCAAAGGAAAGAAAAGAAAAAGAAAAAATATCTCCCCAGACTTATTCAGAGTTGGCCTTTACTATTTTGGAGCCCGTTTTCTATCATGGGATCTGAGAACAGAAGATATTTTTAAGAGCTGCTGTAGAGAAAGAAAATATCTTAGAATAATAGTAAACATTGAAACACAGTTAAAATATGTGTGACTACCACAGATGCAGAGGCCTATTCCTTTCAGGAAATGCCAGCATATATAAGTGGCATTGTATTTTATCCATTTTATTTGGCTGAATGTTTCCTGAACAAGTTTTGGCAACTGCCATATTCGAGACAATCACCCTTCCAAAGGAGAATCCCTTAAATTAACCAAGTGTATTTTAAATTTTCTCCATCCACTCTGAGTAGCTATATAAGTCATTAATTGCAGCAAATGCATGTGTTATGAAAATATAATTACTAGAACTTATTTTTGAATATTTTTTTACTTGAGTGGACACAGGAGTGGATAGCAAAAGCAAGGCCTCTAAAGAATATTCAGGCCTAAGAAGAATATTAAGCTATGCCTTTAAGAAGATATATATATCAATATATAAAACTTTATTTATATCAATCACAACAAAATAACACTTGAACCCTTTTTAATAAGCATCTATGATACCACAGTCCCAGGATATTTTTTTTTTTAACACAATTATATTTAGCAAGAGAGGAGTGCCACAAAGGATCAGTGGAGTAACTGAAAGAAAAATCTGCTGTTCTTCTGACTTACTGAAAGTATATTTTAGTGCTTATAAATTTTTAATTGAATGTCAGCTGTTAGAATTCCTTACCAATGAGGTGTATTTCTCTTGCTTATAGGCATCACATTGTATCTTTTATTCCAGAAAATCTGATCTCTTAAACAAATGTCATCCTTCGATTCCTAGCTGACATCACTTTCTTACCTCTCACTTGTATGAAGTTAATTTTTCACAATGAATGAAGCAAGAGTCATGTTTCACTTTTATTTTTGTTGCTCACTTTTCACTTATAAAAGACTAAATCCATACACAGAAAAGGAACATTAATTTAATCAAATTCTGGTTGAACCAGAGAGCTATATCTTGACAAAGACCTTGATCAAAGGATAATGCTTAACTTGAAATATCTGAGTCATTTCCACTGACAAAGTTCAGTTTTGCTAAAATGCAGTGTTGATTCAGAACCGCTATTTTTAAGACTTTAATATTTCAAGGCACACTGAGCATCCAATGTTACCTGCACATCTGGGAGCAGAGTAAATATAGATTGACCTACCACCATAAAGCTGGAATTGTATTATGCTTGTCCTTTAAGCACAGAAGACATAATTCATAAGCAAGCAAATTAAGTAGGACAACATACCACCTTGTTGAACAGGCTGACTTTAAGTATCCTTTGGTGACTCATTCTATCCTATTTTATAATAAACTTCTTTTATATAATCCTTTCCTTGAATATGCCATTAAAGGAGGATGACAGAACGTGGGAGGTGAGAATGACTAGATGAGTATTCAGCACCAGATTGGTATTCCATTAATATGAACCATTTCCTTGTCTTCAAAGATAGACATTTGCTTGGATATCTGTAACCATAAAGTTTATTTTTACTAGACTCTCACATTAAAATAACTCTACATCCTAGTATTTTATTTCTTTAAATCAATCAATTATTTATTTATTTAATGTCGGCAGAGATTCAAACAGAAATATTATGTTTTCACACCAAAGGTGCTGTAAAAAATATATTCCTGTGTCCTGCACAGAACAGAGTATCCTGTACCCTGCCTTCTTTTTCCTCCAGACACCCAACAAGGAAAAAAAGCACATGAAAAGCAGTCTTCTAATACTTCCATTAAATTTTATTAGACAAATAAAAGTGATATTTGTTGCTACAAATACACAAAGAGAAAAGAAACGGTCAGAATTGCCACTGACCATAATTCCTTAATGCAAATATACTGACAGTGTTCTGTTCTCTGTTTCTGTGAAAACAAGTGGACTTTCATCTGACCAATCATACTAAAATACCTCTTGAGTTAGTGTTTTTATATACAAACTTTGTGAGTATGCTGGCTAGAGTGAAAATAGGATTTCACACAGAGGTGTTTGGTTTTTGTTTTTTGCCCAGATTACATTACATTGATTCATATAACAAGATTTTCTGTTTTTAAAATCTTGTCTGGTGAGGTTAGAATTATTTTTTCCAGGAAAATTTGTAAAATAACATATAGGGACAGAAATATTGCTGAGTTATATCTGATTAACTATTATTTTGTTCAAGACAGGGATGGTGGTGTGTTAGTTTTGGCTTGACTAGAGGAAATTTTCTTCACAGTGTCTGGTATGGGCTGTGTTTTGGATTTGTGCTGGAAAAAGCGTTGGTAATAGAAAGATGCTTTTGTTATTGCTGAGCAGGGCTTACACAGAGCCAAGGACTTTCCTCTTTCTGTTACTGCCTCACTGGTGAGGGGGCTGAGGGTGCTTGGGAAGGTGGGAGAAGGCTCACCTGGGACAGGTGATCCAAACTGGTCCAAAGGATATTCCATTCTAATCATGCTCAGGATAGAAAGAGGGGAAGAAGGAGGAAGTGGATGACGTTTGGAGTTATGGTGTCTGAACACTGAACACCTGCCTGTCCATGGAAGTGGGTACTGAATTTGTTGTTTTGCTTTGCCTGTGTACTCAGCTTTTGTTTTACCTATTAAACTTTACCTCAACCCACAAGTTTTCCAGCTGTTACCTTTCTAACTGTAGCCTTTCAACTGGGAGAGAATGATCCAGCTGGGCTTAAACCATGACAGACATTCATACATTTTGGTTTTAATATTTTACATATATTTTTAGATTAATTAATTGACAGATTATTTAGTTGCACCAGCCTCTTCTATTTGCAAGGTAGAACCAACCTCCAAAGTTTCAATTTTCCACAATTTGTCAAATACCAAAATGTCAGATATCAAAATAATCTTTCTATTTTTGCCCTTTATCCTCTCCACTCTCCCCTACTTTCCAAATCCTGTGAAGAGAGTATGTCAGTAACTTTCATTCTTCTTCTGTGTATATATTTAGTGTACTTTCAGCACATTTTATGTGTGCTACACTTTGAGGGCAATCCAATTGCAGTATTGAAGGCACTTGCAGTTACTTGGTTTTATTTATGTTCCTGGAAGAGAGAACAAAGAAAAGCAGAAGAATGTTTTATGTGTTTCTTCTGCTTTGGATGCTTCAGGTATATGGAGAGAAAGAAGGGGAGAAGGTAAGGGAACAGAAGGAAAGCAAGGAGTGGGGTAAAGAAGAAAGGAGTGTGAGGAATAGGGAAAGAAGGGAGGAAGGAGGAAAGGGATGGAAGAAGACAAGGTGTTCTCTTGGGATAGTCTAAAAAAAATTTGTGGATGTTGCTCATGGAAAAACAATTTTAGATTTGAATAGATTTCTGAGTTGAAATATCTTTGAAAATCTTTTTCAAAATATAAATTTCAACTAAGTTATGCCATGCTAAGCAATACTTTCAGTAATAAGAATAATTTAAATTTTAGCAGATGAATGTAGAAAAAACTTACAAATGCTTAGCTATTTTTCAAGAGAGACAGTTGAGCAGCACTGCTTCTGTTCCTTCAATAATTAAATTGGCTGGCAGAACTTGGAACGCATTTGTAGCAACAGAGGTTCAGCTCTTCCCTTTACTTTGAAAGCAACATTGCAACTAAATAGGAGCTTATATTCTCCCATGGGATATACTGAATTGTGTCATTTCCAAAGGTAAGGGAACTAATGTCTGCATGACAAACTCCTCCTCACATGGGAAAGTTCTGTAGGATGAAGCTCGTGTACAACTGCTGGCGTTTTGAAATTCATCACCAAGAGTCACAATCCTGTACTCATCTACATCCAGGCTAAGGTCTTGATCAGTCAGCAATATGTGCTTCACATCCTCCATACTGTGCTGAGAAGTTCCTCAAATGCCAGATCTTTGAATTCGTCCTATCACAGGCAGAAGAATAGAAGGAAAAATCACAAAGAGAGAAAAATAGACAGACGTGAGATATTCTCAAGGAAAAGATATATCCTGTTGTGAATAGAACTAAATGTTTAAAACAATAAACTTCATACTATGGACAGGATGACGTTTTAGGAGGGCAAAATTCTTAGAGGATCCATCACTTGTTTCTTTAAATAGAAAAAGCCTATGTGTTACTATTTATAGTCTGTCACTCAACTACCAGAATGAATGGAAATACTTTTGCTTTCCCCCGTCTACTTCTCAGGGCTTTTTTTTTTACTGTATATTTTCTCTTCAATGGTGGGAGACTTTGGAAAGAAAAACAACATTCTGCTATTTTCTTCTTATATGTTTACCCCCTTTATATTGCCTCTGTATATTTACCTCTTTGTTTTTCAGTTTTTATATGTCTAGCCTCAAGTATACTCTAAACATAAAAGCCACAACTTAAGGGAGTGTTTTAATGTAAAAGAGACAATTACAGGAGCAACAGCTGAGGCTTTAGGAAACTGAAATATCCTGAAACAGAAATAGTCAATAAAAATAAATGGAATATTTAAAATTGAAGCACTCACTTTGTCTGTAGTAGATTCACTTACTCAGTCTTATTCTTCAGTAATGGTAGTAATAGTGAAATGGAAATTAAGTTTGGCATCAAGCTTTGTTTGCTTGCTTAATTTATGTGAGGTTCAGCAATTTTGAGTACGGATCAGGTATTCGCAGTGAAACCAGGAAAACCCCCGCCTCAATGAGGCTTTGGCTTAGTACAAAAATGAGTTTCATATTCCCCTTATTAGCATTCCTTGTACAGCTTTTTGTGACAGGTGGAACCCAGGTCAAATGCAAGGTTTCATTACCAAGGAGATACAGCTTTGGTTTTATGATAGTTTTATTCTGTGCCTGATGCAAACTTGCTGAGCACATAATGGTTCCAAATTGTCTAAGTTTATCTACATTTTTTTTTTCTTTTAATTCAATGGTGGCATTAGATTTCAAGAAGCTATCACCTGAAAGCTGACAGCTGCACTTACAAAGCAGTGCATCAAACATCAAGGAGCTGATGCAGCATCTTTCACTCTAAACTTTGCCACTCAGATTATGAAATAATTTGAAAAGTAAACTTTCATTAGCTTACTTTAGAGTATAATGTGATAGTATAAAAGGAAATTTACTGTATAAACATTTGAGAATGTGCATACATAGAAAATCTGTAACGGGTTCATAGCAATTGTTGAACTGCAGGAGGGGCACAAAGGATTTAGAAGCAATATTCTGCCAAGATTTCCATCTGAAGTCTGAAAATGTGTCCATTTACACCACATTTTTTTATCCATAATATATATTTTATGTAACTCTAACGCATTTTATTGTAAATAAGGAAATCAAATTCCAGATTTGTCTTTAATCTCACGTTGACACTGAACTCATGACCTGAGAAGATAAAATTATTTTTGGTTTTATGGTAAATTGACTTTTATTTTCCAAGTAAATTGAAAAAAAATAGTATAATGCTTTCTGATTCGGAGTACATAATGTTCACAGTTTTTTGAAATGCTTATTGCTAAAGAAAGGTCATTACTACTTCAACAGTACATTAATTGTTATTATAATCCCAATTATATATTTTTGTTTCCCAGTATAATCAGCAATAACAAGACATCATACTTCCACACATCTTAAGTTTAAAATAAATAATTTAGTGAAAAGAAAGAATGATTTATTCATCCACAAATCATAATAATAGGCAGAGTTCAATACTAGTGAATTTGCCTAACAGTGCTATTATAAGTTTTTAATACATCTTTATAACCAGGTGAGCAGGGTTGCACATGGAACCCCAGTTCTTCTATTTTGAATGAAGGAGTTACCATAAATATATCTTTCACATATTTGAATGTGTGTCGCTATTGCTGAAATTCTGACTTGCTGAAATCAGCAGCAAAATATGTATTGATGTAAATGCAGCTATTATTATAAGATTTTAAAATAATTTTTAAAAAGGGGGATTTTCTCAGACCAGTTGTACAGACTGCAAAAAATGTGGAAGAGGTGGAGCTGCCATTCTGTCAACAATTTCTATGTACCACAGATAGGCTCAGCACAGCTGTCCAGGTAGGGTTACACAGATAAATGGCTGAAAGAAAAAAGTACATGATATCACTGACTTGTGGATTCCATGAAAAGATAAGATATTAACAATTTTTGAAGCAACTGAAATTATTCTGAAGTGTGTGCAAACTTAATTACTTTATTAATTTTTTTAATAGGGCTGATGCTCAAGTTACATAAGTTAATGTTGGCTCCTTTGAAATCATAGAAAATAAGGTAATCCAAATTTGTAATAGAATGGACAGCTTGAATACTTCTAAAGTCTGGTGTATGCAAGAAGTGCAGAGAGGAGATGCCAACGCTTTGGGTGTCCATTTTCTCATCCATCCCTTGGGTCAGGGGACTCCAGTAAAACATTCATACTTCTTTGTTGTATATGCTCAATTTATCCTACACATCTACAACTTAGATACATTACATGCCCTGATGTGAAGATAATTTGTTTCTTAAATTCATACCATGCATGAATTTTACAAGTAACTGTTGCTGGTGTTCAATTTATGGTTAGACTGTGCTAATATACATTAGTTATATAAAACCAATTCTGCTTAGCCCTATGATCAGGTGACTGAGCAAGGCTTGTCTAGAAAATTGACCTCCAGCCTATAAAACTCCCCTTACCAATGACAACTTGAAAGGATGATTTCTGTGTCAACTTGAAAGGATGATTTCACATTTCCCTCTGCAGTCTTGCTCCTGAGGAATGTCACTGAAGCAGTGACCTGTTGATTTCAGTTGGTTGCAGTGACATGGACTTAGTACTGCATTTTCTGCTCAATTCTGGCAGCAAGGAGAGAAACAGAGAGACAGAAAGAAACACAAAAGATGGAAACCTGCTTTATACAACATGACTACCAAGGATACAATTTCAAAATAATTCAATCCCACAGCAACATTAGAGATCCATGTCTTCTATCTCTTTTTCCTGTAAAATATAGTTTACATTAGGTTCTGAATATTGTTAGTAACAAACTATTGTACAGATGTATAGACAGTTAAATTGCATTAATAAATGATGAATTAATTTCTATGGATTATATGAGTTGAGCAAATACAGAAAATTATTGCCTATGATTTTTTCAGGGCTTCTGAAAAAGAGGTACAGGAGAGGTCATAAACTTCCTTCTGGAAAGCATGAGTATAATATTAGGTTTGTAGCTAAAACTAATCAAATTGCATACAATATAATGGATAAGACATGCTTTTAATGTTTTAGTGTATTTTTTCCCAAAATATTCCAATGACTTGAATGTTTTTAAACAAGTCACCACTCAGTGACATGGCATAATTCATTTCAAACTTGCATAGTTATCAGAATAACTGAGGGAAAATACTAGAAATTGAAACTCCCAGTCAACTCAGAGGTTACTGTTCTGCTTTTGACCATTTCTGCAAACTTTAATTTTTGATACATGAATAAATTCTGACCCAGAGTTAAAACACAAAACTCCCCATAAGGAACATCTTTCCTTTTGCTCTCAATCTTTCAGTCCCTTCATACACAGCAGTATATAAAAATGTTTTCTGGAAGAATGGATTTTGACCAGGAATCTAGATTTTCACCCGAGATTTACCAGCATATTTTAATGTAACTCAGAAGCTGATTAATAATCAGGGCTGCTGGCTGGATTCCTCAAAATATGTGGTACCACTAATCAGTGTTACCAATCAATGTGCTATGACAGCTCACTTATATTTACACTCAGTTGAATAAGAACCTGCTTCTGAACAAGAACTGCCTCTGAATTTAGTACAAATGAAAATTATTTTTGATGCCACCTTACATATAGCCACACACTTGGAATGTGGATAATTACTGCCTTTATAAGCCAACAGATGCTATGGCTTACAATTTAAAGGACATCCTTTGTCATGGAAACTTCTTCTGCCTTTCACATTAGGTTTCTCTGCCTTAATGATTTATCGCATATCTGTTAAAGGTCTGAGGATGTTTCACTTCACACTTCTGATTCATTCTCACAGTAATTCCCTACTGAAACTTGTATTTCTGTCCTTCATACTACTCAAATATTTTTTAACTATTACAGTCAATAAAACTTCCAGCAAGCCTTTTTAAGATCTTAATGGTGACTGCTTTTGCAGGAGTTATTCAGAGAGTAGGCATCTCAAACATTTATTCCTACACTGGAGGAAGTGCACTTGGGTGCACCCTTCAAATGTTAAGCTGGAGTGAAGCAGCATCACTAATAAGTAGAACCACTAATACCAGCAGCTTTCATGCCTATTGCATGTTTTTATTCTCTCTGACTGTTCTCCAAAGCAATATTCAAAATGTAGGATCAGGTCCATGAAATTGCTGGGGGAAAAAATAAGATTTTTTTTTTTTTTCCAAATTTGCAGTCTGTGAGATTAGTGCACTCATTTGATCTCATGCTGGGAACTCATCCTGGTGCTGCAGAGTCCGTGTCTAAGGGGGGAAAGACCACCACTTTTGCTCAGGGCTGGCAGCAAATTCAAGAACAACATAAGCCAGAGAAAACTACACTCACGTCATCTCACAAATGCAGTTTTCCTCTCTGTCCAGAATGCTTTGCACTTACACAGCAATGGGGTGATGCAGGGCTCTGAGGTGAGGAGCAGTCTGTGCTAGGGTGGGGATCTTCCTAAACCAAGCGTGTCAAGGCAGAACATGGCACGATCTTCTATTTCTGCCATTTCCCGTATACTGCCACTTTCCTGGGAAGAAATCCTGCTGCAGTCACAGCCCTGCAGCAGAGATATCTCCCTGAATCTAAAGCGTGGGGGCTGAGCAGTCACTGTCTGGCACCCCTCAGGTCTCACATCCTCCTCTGAGTGGAATGTGGTCTTCAGTTTATTAAGTGTCCTTTCTGCATTGCCTACCCTGCCTCAGCCCAGATGAAGGTACTTAAAGAGAATCCACTATTAGAAGTGTTCAAACACCCTCCCCAGCTAATTTTGGTGGAAATGGAGAAGGGGCTGTTCACTGGAACAGCTCATGTGGCAGATGGGAAGGGAAGGGGTGGTTACTTCCACCAGGGAGGTGGGAAAGATCAGATGGGGGCGAGGCTCAGCATCAGTCAGCACAGCTGCAGCTGGGAGAGGATGTCTTTCTCCACCCACTGTACTGAGGTAGGCTAATCCCAAGCCTAATAAGTAGCTTCAGTAATTTCATAGGGTGAATTTGGGTCTTGGTGAAGCATGAGTCATATCCCATGAAGGAGGTCAGAAATACTGTTATTGATGCACACTTTGTGTAAATTATATGGGAGAAACAAGTTCAGGAGCCTTGGTTAAAAAGTTTCTCTATCTCAGTTGTTTTCCTTGTTTCATATCTTGTTTGACTGAAGAAGGTGAGACTATTGTTTTCATTGAACTTCTGCAGTACCAAAAACAATTAAGGATTTCTTATAAGAAATAAAAATTGCACTTTCTTATTCTTTTTATCTCTATTAGTGACAAATGGTTTCAGACAAGAATAGAGAAAATATATACAGAAGACTTTGATTACAACTCAAATAATCTCTATTTTCCTCTCATTTTCTCTTCAATACAGGAAGTTTAGCATATGAAATTAGCTCTTCTTTAGCTTCAAGCACCAATTACTTGAATTTAAAATGGAATAATCTTATATCCCATTTACTATTAAGGAGAACAATTAGAGTTATGATTCCAAATAAGTATAAGATATTTTTAATTATTTATTTGGTAACACCCTTTGCTGTTTTATTTAACACGCATTTTTCAAGAAATTATTCTAGATTATATTTAACTCCATTAACTTCTAGAAAAATAGGATTTATTTTCCTTTTTTCTCTTACTCATTTCCTGTTCATCATTAAATGTTGTGCTGTTCTTCTTAATGCTGGCATAAGGAAAGCATAATTTTGTAAGGCACAACACTTAATCCAGATCAGGCCCAGGCATGGTAATACACCTTAAGCATCAGTGGTATTCAGTATTCTCGGCTGGTCAGCTACCTAAGCATTGACAAAATGTTAGCTTTTAGCCCCTGACATTGTCTGGCACAGCCTTAAGCAAAAATCCAGCTGTCAGGGAGAGGAGGTGGGAATCTATATTGGTTACCAATATTTTGTAGTATATTTGAAGAGCTTTGTAATGCCATGTTGTACTTGGTGTTGGATTTTATTTAGTTATTGGTTGTTCTTTCTCTTTCATGATATAAGTCCACATGCATCACCCTCTAACAGAAAAAGAACAAAAAGAAAGCAAGGAAAATGGATCTGCAATAGTATATTTCGTACTCTGAGGCCACAAAGGAGTTTAATTAAAAGAAATTTATTTTGTCCTATGCATTTGGCATCAATCACTATCAGGCTTTCAGAAAACCTGATGTACTGCTAAACAATTATAAAATATTAACTCTTCTTTCCCTATTTACAACCTTTTCTCAATAAGAAAAATCACATTGTTAGGAAATATATAATAAAGAAAAAAAAAGACAGAATTTGCAGATATTCTACTCTGTCATCATACTAACACAAGTAAATGTTTATGTCAACATAGACAATTTTGTGGGAGAGAGACAGTCAAAGAGTAAGGAAAAATCTATAAATAGTACGCAGATACAAAATCCAGGGATGTAAAGTGGGGTGGGGATGCTTTTCTGATAGGTGCACAGATAATGCATCTAATTGCATAGTAAAGACATACAGAAAAAAATGAGTAAGCAAGATATTTTGATACAGTTTTATACTACAAATTATAAATTCATACATGACAAAGGAGAAGAGGAAAATTCTTAAAAAGAATAAAACATTCCATGTGATGATCTAGAAAAATATACCAATATCTCTGGGTACAGACTCTGCTGAAGACTCTTTCTTGAGGCTTGGTATCATTTTTCCCTTGGAGCTATGGCAGAGGCAGCAACCATCACACAGCATGGTCTCAAATGGACAGCTGAAATCCATTTCCTTGGGAATATGTTATCCAAGCGTTTAAATAAGGAATTTCACACATGTATGAATTTAGGCTGTTTCATCACTACCATAAAAGAATCTTTGTAGAATGGATTTCCAAAGGAGTTTTGGAGGAAGCAGTACTAAACCTTCTGGACTCTACTGCCTAGGAAGCAATATTTTCTAATAGGACTTTGTATTCTTACCCTTTTCACAAGAGAGGGGGGGAGCTTTTGGAGAGCAGAGTGTTTTTGTTAGCAAGTGCTGAGTTTGATCTTGTGATAAGTTGAATAATATTTTAAACAATATTTAACAAGATTGTTCTTAACTCCTGCCACCCTATATGAAAATTTCAGATAATTTGAAAATTGTATTAAGAATAATCTAAAATCTAAATACTAAAATCTCAGTAGAAAATCCTACTAAAAATTTGCCATTGGCATCTGCCCATTTTGCATGGGCTCATATCACATGGGATACATCTCCTTTTTCAGACCACGACTTGATATTTACAAGTGAAGCCAGTACTACATAGCTACACTGATCAGAGAAAGAGTATGAAAATACAACATTTAGGCAAAGTTCAATTATTTTGCTACTCCTTGATATGAAATAAATTTCTCTCATCATTTTTCACTTCTCCTTTATGTACTTGGTCAAATCTAAGTAGTCCATCATACTAAGGCTTCATCCTGCTTTTAAGATGGATACTACTGGAAAACAAGCAAATCTTATATTTAAATACATAACATAAGCCTAACCAAATCATAAGTGTTTCCTTTATTCCTTTTTCTTTACAGAACTAAAATTATGAACTCAACAATGTATTGCAACAGTATCTCAACAATGTTAATCCTTTAGCTATTGGGAATTAGCACCTCTTTTAAAAATTGATAATTTGTACTTTCAGAAAATAACTTCAGCACAGAGCTTTTCAGCTAATGATATGATTTTTTCAACTCTTTGTAATGGCTCATTATTCTTTTTAATCACTAAAGCATTATTAATTATGCTATGAAAAAGTCTAGAATAGCAACAATAATAGATATTTTAAATACAACTTGAACCAGAAATATTTTTTTCTTATATTGGCAAATAAATGCTCAGAAAACAGTTCTAAGAATAAATGAAAATAAAAGAAACCAACCTGTGAGATTTATTTTTGTGCTTCAATCTGCTCCCAAATGAAAAAGAATTGCTGATGTCAGGTGGGTCAAATCTCCTGTGAATTAATTGCATTTTCTACTAAGGAATTCATCTCACAAGAGATTTCTGGCCATCATTATAATGTAAAAGTTTTATTACACCTTACTTACTCAAACCTTTCAAAAGTATACATAAGGGTGAGTGAGGTGGGGGATGTTGGGGAAGAAAGGAAAAAGCACTTTGGAAAACCTTGGAGGTTATTGTAGGACAGGAGTGCAACAATGCAAACCCCGGGTAAATTTTGGGCTTCACAAGAAACCAAATTTCCCTTCATCCAGGGTTCTGGATGTACAATGCTTTCTTTTCTCTTTTATCTGCATTTCAGTTCAGCAGTGTTGCTAAAACAGATCTGTGAGTGGAAAAATGGATACATTAAATGGAATTCCTGTGATTTCCTTAGTCTGAACAGTGGCAGAAATAGTGTTGGTATACTATGCAGCAATTAAACTGCATATGTAATTTTTTTTAATCCCCTCAAGATAAGCAGTATATTAATTTATTCAACAATCTAAAATGGTTAATTTTAAATATATCAGAATTTGTTTTCTGTGCATGATTTTATTCTGTGTTGCAGGTTTTTTGGTTGGTTTTCTCAAAATAAGGAACTACAAAATGAACTCTTAATAATTATAATGACTGTAACAACAGCTAGTCTTATTCTGCTTCCCACTAAGATCTTGAAGTACATTAAGAGCATCTGTGCCAAAAAACACTTATCCAGAAATGTGAGGTGAAGACGCTGCTGCCACATTCATTAAATATAAATTTGTTCTCAAACAGTAAATGTAGAAATTAGCAACAGAAGGAGAAAACGCTGAGGATGTTGTCATCAGCTGAGAAAGCAACCAGATAAGGAAATAGTCCTGAGAAAGAAGCTGTGGTGGTATTGACAAAGGCAACCCACTTTTATTCACATAGATGTCTCTGCTGCCAGCACAGGCAGGCAATGCTGCTGTTGCTGGATGTGAAAAGGCTCTGGTTTATGAAGGCACAGACAGGGTGGAGGTGACTGGGCAGGCTGCTCTTCCCTTTCAGCCCACCTTCATCCCAGCCTGCTGAGCTACAGCAACGATTTGAACCAAGGGAAAACAAAAAAGGGCGTGGGGAGGAAGAGCATTCAGTAACTGCAGGGAGGAGACAGTAGGTGATTACTAGAGCTGACACTTTTCATAAGAAATAGTTTAGAGCCAAAGCTTCATCCTGATTGTTCTGATTTTCTCAATTTAAACTAAAGTGAGTGGCGTGATATATGGCAAAGAGGCCTTCATTAAAAAGATATTGTAATTCACTATCATTTTACTAATTAGCTCACTTGTGGCTTTCAGTGCTCTTCAAGTTCTGGTTATAATCTTCCTACTAATTGCCGACTGCAAACAGAATAGTCATACAGCTTGCATAAAGATTCCCAGCGAGGGAAATATTTGCTTTCTGTAAGAGATCCAAGCTGTTTTCCTACACCATCATTTGTCTTCAGTAGAAGAAAGAATGGAATATCTTAATGTGGTGATGATGTGAGAAAAGAACTGTGTTTAATACGTCATATAGTTATACTTTCACTTCCCTAGTATTTTCTGTAAAAATGACTCTGATTTTTAATGTGTTTATTTGCTTATTTTTTAATATTAGGGTCAAACAACCATCTTATAGGCAGTTAAATTCAATTAAAATTCTAGCTTTCTATACTAGAACCCTTTTTTTTGATACTGCAGGTTTCATTTTTTAACTATCTGCTATTGTAAACAGCTGCATTTGAGAATCCGTAAGTACTTGAAACAGCACTTATTTTCTAGATAATATCTGGAAAACACAATGTGGTTTCAAGTGTTACTTGTTCAGTCCTACTTGTAGGCACAGTTTGAGAGCCTTGGGTCATAGCCTGGGTAGAGGTCCCTAATTCAATTTACTATACTGCTACATATAGGTTTCCCCTACCCATGTCTCTGAAAACTTTTCTTTTGTTTCTCTGTTGTGCTTTCTCTTCCTCTTTAGATCAATATTCAAGACACCAACTACACTATAATGGTCTTTCCTCCTTCTAGTTAGTTTCTATCATTTGTGGTTCACCAGACTCCTAATATAACTATGAAAATACAAACTACTATTTTTCTTCCCTGCTCAGCTCTCTCCAATATTCCTTTATCCTCAAAGTCTTAAGTTCTTTTTGGAAAAATAAAGGCACACTCTGCTTGTTCTTATATTTGAAGATTTCAGCTCCTACATAGCCAACACATTGAACTGGACAGAGCCTTTAAAAATTCAACAAGAACAGGATCTAGAGCTGCTCTATTCCAAAGATGCACGCCCTGTACAACTCCAATGCTACAGGTGGGTCAAAGCTTGTTCTTATATAAATAAAGTTGTTTCAAAATTAGAAAAAAGAAAAGAAAAATCGTTCATTTATATTTTCTGCAAATTATCCTAAAATCCTTTAAGACACTTCTGAAGAAACAGTATTTCCTTCTCTACCTAAGAGCACAAGCTAAAGAAATGGTAAAACTAAAAATAAAGACTAAAAATAAAATATCTCTTTTTATAACTCATAGAGGCATTTCCATTCCCCATTAGAAACCTGATATACATTCTGATGACAGAGCATTATGTTCATCACTTATAAATGTAAGACTTTCTCCAAGATTCTTTTTCTGAGCTCTCTTTCTCTATAATTATTCAACTAGCATAGTTCCTCAGAAAGAGAGCAGATGGATTAAATAAGCAAGCTGATTGAAAGAAATAGATTACATAATAAAGTATAAATGCATATTGGACTTAAATAATGAGAACAATTTGCTTTCAAATTGCAGTGCTTTTTTTCATCAAAGGCAAAATAAAGTCTTTAATATTTCTCTTCTGAATCTTGTAGACGAAAAATCTACAACTGTTCTCCACAGGACACCAGATCAAAACAATACAAATTAACCACGAGTCTAATTTTAAGTTAACAGCTAAAACTGTTATAACTATTATAACTCTTATAACTGAATTACAGTTCATTTAAACAAACACATATTCTAAAATACACAATAGATATTTTAAATGGTGAAACACAGCTTGTATACTGTTTTCCTCATTATAAAATAATTACCAAAAATGAAATTCTACTAAGTATTTTCAAAGTTATTTAGTAAAATTAAATTTTATTAAACATTATTGGTTTGATGATCTTGTCAAAGTGTTACTGAAGTATGAAGGGAATAACATCTGTTAGGGTTCTTACATGAGTAAGGAATAATGATCCCTCCAACCCATTTGGTAATCTACAAGCTTTATTAGGAGGCAGTCTAGAAGAATAAGACTATTCAGATCAGAAATGCAGAAGGAAGAAGCATCAGCAACACCCCAATTGAAATATATGAATATTTAGTGATTTGGTGTTTCCAAGTAAGTGTGTGAGGTTATGATCAAGCATTGTCTGTCATGGGTCAGTGGCAGTCATCTGAAATGCAATGGCCTGACTGGATTTTTCCATACCATTGGAGTTATTGCAGCAGATTATCCTTAGGGCTGATGTTTCTGTCCCTTGTTCTTTTCCCAGAACAAACTTAGCAAACGTGTGCTTATAAAAAGTCAGCTAGTGAAGTATAAGCCTTTAAAATTATTTCAAAAGAGAAATAGCTTCATAAAAGAGTACAAAAAGCTCTCAATGAAGATTCAAATAAAGAAAAATCCTTTCAAGCAAGATTTCAGTGGGCTTCAGCCACAAATTAGAACCTAAATGGGGTGTCACCTTTTTTAACTGAAGGTTCCCTAAATCTCTAACTTTCTGCCCATTACTGTCTTTGCTATTTCCTGCCTAGACCACATTTAGAGCCAGCAGCTGAGTGTTCTGACAAATCACATGAGTAAATATCCCTAGGCATCATCTTTCTGACAGAGAAACCTCCTGTATAGAAGAGTTCCTGCTCTCTCTTAATGACCATTCTCAAGATGACCTCTGAATTCTGGATCTGGAGTAAAGGATGGAAGGTGTCATCTGGAGGCCTACCAGGTGTGAAGAAAGGGAAGTTCAGATACAGCTGCTTTTCATTTTGGTTATTAAAACTCTTCACTCAGCCAGTCAGCTTTTTCGAAGCTGTAGATTATCTAACATAAAAGACACTTCTATTTTCTTCCTCATGAAGATGTATAAGGCCCTATTAGCAAAGTGTTTGTAATTTTGCCTTTATATAATTGGCAAACTTAGAAAAGCACTTAATTCTGAAATACCACTTATTTTAAATTGTGCCCTTACTAGCTATTATTTTCAGATGTAACAAATTTACAAATATACATTCATCAGCTTGTTTAAACACATTGGCCTAGTTTATTACAAATGCTATATAAACTATATAGCAATATAGTTTATAGTTTCTATATAAATTGCTGTCTTTTTTCTTAGAAATTTCTCCATTAAATTAAACTGTGCATTATTCTGGGCTCATAAAGAAAAAAGTACCTGTTCAGAGAGGTTGATCGGTATGAACAAATAACACATTTTAAAATAAGTAATTTCTAAAAAGTCAGTTCAGACTTTGAGACACCTAGGGACAATTCCAATTCAACTGTCCTTGTTATTATGGGGGACTTCCACTTGATAAAATCATCTGGGAGGATCCCACAGCTAGCACAACCCAGGCCAGTAGATTCCTAAAAAACTAGATGACAGCTTTAGGGAAGGGGTACTAAGTACTTTTTGTCAACAGAGAGGATCTCATGAGTGAAGTTTGGTGGCCACCTTGGCTACAGTGCTGGAGAACCACGACTGTGAGATTCATCAACTTCCACGTGACCCTGAACTTTTGTAGGATCTGCTCCTTCAGTTAAATCCCTACAAATCTATGGCATCTGATGGAATTCACCCAAGAATAATCAAAGAGGTGCAAAGCCTCTCTTGATAATTTTTGAGTGGTATCAGGAATCCAGAGACTTCCCAGCTGACTGGAAGCTGGTGAACATCCCCATTTTCAAGAAGGGCAATAAGGAGGACCCCCCAGAAAATACAGGCCTGTCAGTCTCACTTCAGTGCCCAGTAAAATCATTGAAAAAATTATTCTGGGAGGTATTGAAAAACACCTGGAGGACAACTCAAGCATTGGTCACAGCCAGTAGGGCTTCATGGGAGCAAAGTATGCTTCTTGAACCTGATTCCCTTATATGGTAGGCTAACTTACCTAGCTGATCTTGGAAAGCCAGTAGGTGTAATCTTTTTGGCAAAGCTTTTGGTGCTTCTCTCACAGGATTCTTCTGGACCAAATGCCCAGCTGGATAACCATGTTATGTGATGGGTGAGCAACTGGCTCATGGATCAGGCACAGAGAGTGACAGTGAATGGGGTGACATCAGGGTGGTGTCTGGTCACTTTTGGGGTTCCACAGGGATTCATCCTCAGCCCAGTTCTCTTCAACTGAGAGATTTCATTAATGACTTGGATACAGGAGTCAAAAGGTATACTAGGTAAGTTTGCTTATGAGAACAGCAAGGTTCTGGAGAGAGACCTGGACAGATTAGAGGACTGGGGAGCTCTATGAAGCTTAACAAGTGCAAGTGCTGGGTTCTGCACCTGGGAAGGGCAACCCTGGCTGTGTGTGCAGAATGGGGAATGAGAAGCTGGAAAGCAGCACCAGGGAAAGGCACCTGGGGGTCCTGGTGGATGGAAAGTTGAAGCTGAGCCAGCAGTGCCCTGGCAGCCAGGAGGGCCAAGCATGTCCTGGGGGCATCAGGGACAGCATGGCCAGAAGGGCAAGGGAGGGATTGTCCTGCTCTGCTCTGGGCTGGGGCAGCCTCACCTCCAGTGCTGGGGACAGTTTGGGGTGCCATGATATAAAAAGACATTAAGCTGTTAGAGAGTGTCCAGAGAAGGGCCACAAAGATGGTGAAGGGTCTAAAGGAGAAGCTGTGTGAGGAGCAGCTGAAGGCACTTGTTCTGTTCAGCCTGGAGGAGACTGAGGGAAGACCTCATTGCAGCCTTCAACAACTTCACAAGAGGAAATATATGAGCAGGTACTGAATCCTCAGTTTCCCAGCCAGTGACAGGACTTGAGGAAAGAGCATGGAGCTGTTCAGGGGAAGTTTAGGTCGGCTATCAGGCAAAGATTCTTCACCCAGAGGGTGTTTGGGCACTGGAACTGCTCCCCAAAGGAGTTGTCATGGCACCAAGCCTGTCAGAGTTCAAGAAGTGTTTGGACAATGATCTCAGACACATGGTGTGACTCTTGGGATGTTCTGTGGAGGTCTAAGTTTGGACTTGGTGATTCTGGTGCATCCCTTCCAACTCAGGATATGATTCTATGACTCTATGATGACTTTTCTGTTAAATCCTTTCTCCTCCTATAAAGTTATGTTGCACTATCCACTACAGAAAAAAACCAAAACAAAACCCAAACCCAAACACTCTCCTGTTCTATGACCTATTTAGAAGGAAAACCAGTCTTATGTATACTTACATGTACTCTTATTCTCATGCACTTTTAGAGACCTAGGCATTATTGCAATTAAAATTCCACAAATGTTTTGAAGTCCTCAGTGATGTGTGTTTCACATCTGTGTGTTTCACATTACATCCAACATGTCATCTCATGAATGTTCCACTGGATATTGTGCCTGGAAACTGTTTGTTATGATGTTAAAACAAAAAAATTTATTCCATTCTATATGTTATTTTATTTCACTAGAGGTAGTTCAAAATATTTGACTAGAAACTAGAACTTAAATGTCAAACTATCAGTCATATTTAATAACTACTAAAAATGTACTGAACTTGGTGTGAAATAATTAATGATTTCACCTGTTTGGATACAAATCAATTACACAATCAAAGTAAGCGAAATCCTTTAGGGGTATAAATATGTTACTCCTCTCAAAACATTGTAAATTTTTAATTTATATGCATATTTAGCAATTTATTTTTTTAAAAGAGCCATTAATATCTTGGGAAAAACATTTTTATTAAAAGACTTTTCAAGAAATTCCTTAAATACTAGTTATTAGTTTGCCTGAAATAACCATTTAATACATACTATACTATTCTAGTATTCAATTACATTGGGAGTGGGTTGTTGAAGTAGCAAATTCTTTAAACATCATTTAAACATCTTCAAATATTGTTTTCAGACCAATTTTAATCTTCCTGTTATTGACAGATATTTATTTTCGATATCTTGCTATGCGCATTCTGTTTAATGCACTACAGAAATGGAGGGTTTATGTTGCTGAAGGAAAGAAAGAGGTGTGTAGGAGGCAGTTTTTTATTTCACATTGTAATTCATATATGTTACTGATATTATTTTTTAATACTGGTATTGTTTTTACCATTAGATAACTACAGAATAACTTTTTTCTCTTCTGGAAATATTGGTGATTAATTATTTTATTTTGAATAAATAAAACAACTTATCGAGGTCATAACAATGCTTTTGTCAGTTGGATTCAGGTGATAGAAAAGACAAACATTTTTAAAATGTTACTGCAATTAGTTGAATGTGCCAAAGAATATTTCTAGCCATCAAATGTCAGAAAAAAAAACTTCAAAAAGAGGTACCTAAAATTTTAAAAGAAGTTTTCAAATTATCTACTCTATGGATAAATATTTTTTACTTTGTAATTCTCAAGAGAGATTTGGGAGATGCACTCTGCCTCAACAGCTTTCCCTTCAAAGTAAAAACCCACTTAAATGTGTTTTTTTTCAATATACCAGGATATACTCTGCCACTGAACCATTTGTGCAATACTAAAATAAGTACAATCCCAATGTCAAGCAATTTAATTTAGTGAGTCCTGGTGACCTGACTGATGCTTGTATCACTGTGTTCACAAAAATCTTGCAAGGCAGAGACAAACATCAAACAACACCTCTATCTTTTGCACATTATTAGCATGTAGAAGCCTCAGTCAGGGCAGTGGCAGATTGATGACTAAACTCACAGTAAATGATAATCCTCGTCTAAGAGGATAGCAAAAATCAGTCCTGTACAACACATGGGATAAATGGCTTCCTGACATTTTTCTAACAAGCTACCAGATGTTTCACTGATCATCAGTGGTATTTAATTTTCCAGTCATCAGTAGGACTCCATAGGTGTTGCACTCCATAGTGACCCTGACCTCTTTCCAGTTTTGTGCCAAAATCTTCCCTACACATGGATCTGCAGGGAGGAGGGTATAGGAGAAGGGGAAATTAAACAATTCCTCTTGCCTTTTGTTCTGTGTGGATTTGATTTCCATTCCCAGTGCAGCACTGCAGCTGCTCTGTAATGGGAACAATTTGCTAGCAGGACAGCAGCAGGAGATAACAGACAAATGACAATAATAACAGTATGGTATCCTCCCACCTCTGTTGAATAGATAAGGAAGTAGCTTTTTTTCTGCCCTTTTCTGTTTGGAGCATTTTATTTAGACAGCTTGTACTGCTTGCAGACAGTTTGAAAGCAGGAGCCACCCAGTTAAAAGTAGGAAGTAATTATTGGATGATACAAGCAATAGACATTAAGGAAGAATGAACTACTATGATAAATACTAACATGTTTCCCTAAGTCCATTACAGCACACAAAATGCTTTACTCTCTAGGACGTTGTCACTCAGGTAGGGATGCATCAGCATCAACACATCCTCAGTGATGCTGAGTTGCAACCTTCCAGATCCCTGTTTTATTTCCTTAGTGCTATAAATATTTTCTGGTATTACTTATCCTGTTGAATCCCTGTCTTGAGGACTTCCCCATTTTCAATAGTCAGGACTCTGTCTGCCCCTCTCACTGTTTTTCTTAGCCTTTCCTTGCTCCACTCTGCAGATATTCTTGCAGTTTGTTTGTTTGTTTGCTTGTTTTTGGTTTGGTTCTTTTTTTTTTTTTCCCCACCCTAGAAACGTTCTCAGAAGTTTAAAGCCTAGCTGCAGAGATATGCTTCATGGAAACGAAGCCTTGGTCTCTGGCCCTTCGTGAAAGGAAATAAAATGTTGCCATTTCAATGAGGATCAATTTGGCAAGCTTTGGTCTATTTGCCTGCACTGCAGGTAATCTCATGCCATTTTATTGTTTTTCCTTTGGTTCAGATTTTTTTTTTTTAGCATTTCATTTCATCAATTTCTACTCTTGTCTTTTTGTTTGATTTCATTCCCTGATTTTGGGATTTAAACAAGTCTAGTTTTGCAAGGTTTTGTCCAGTTCACTTCAAATAAAGAACACTCCACTGCTCAAAGACTGCTCTCTTCATACCTTTCTTCTTTGCACCACCCATGTACTGGGCACCTCAGTAAATGCTGCTTTTACTGTTTCACATGTGGTTAGTCTTGGGATTAGGCTTGAAATAAGCACAAAGACTATAATTCCAGGGGCACTGCAGTTACAAAAGGCATGCCAAGGGGAGCATGGCACTGCCCGAACATTGCTCCCTTTCTGCTTGGCACCACTCATGTGCATGGCACCTCAACAAAAGACTGCTTTTATAGTGATCTTTTATAGGGTTAGGCTTAGGCTCAGGGTTGAGAAAACTACAAAGCCCAGAGCTCCAGAGACACTGCAACTGAAAAAGGCATGCCAAGGGTGTGAGGTTAAGCCTCCAGGTACTCTTGAGCACTCAACTTGTCAGGTTGTTTTCTTCAATGAGCCAAGCAGATAATAGTTGCTATAAAGTTTTTATTGCAGAAGCACATCAGTCTCAAAGCAAAAGTCACAGGCACTAAAGTCCATACTAAGTTTTGGTATAAAGTCCCAAATAGAACAGAAACAAAACAAAAGCAAATGGCAAAAAGCAAATTACAAAAGCAATGGCAAAAAGCAAAAGCAGCAGCTCTCCCTAATACATGTTCTTATATAGAAACTTCCCAACAAGCTAAGACACAAACTCGGACCACTACTTCATAGCCTATTAGAATTCTAGTTTCTTAGTACGCCAGGCTACATATAGAC
This sequence comes from Acridotheres tristis, assembly GCA_037013685.1. NCBI lineage: Eukaryota > Metazoa > Chordata > Aves > Passeriformes > Sturnidae > Acridotheres > Acridotheres tristis. The sequence continues at coordinate 102,872,121 of CM072884.1, forward strand.
TATGCATATGGTCTGTCTTGTTCTGTCTAAAAAATGTAAGCAATATTCTTACTATAGCTTTATTATGTCTAAAACTATGTTCTTGGAGCCTCCACAGAAGTCCTAGTATCTAATACTATGTTTTTCAACCTTCACTAGAACTCGAACTTCTACGCTGGTGTCTAAGACCTTTTACATACTAAAAAAATGTTAAACCCATTCTATTTACTTACTTACTTGCTTGCTTATACTAAAACTTAAACTTATACCTCTACTTTCTGTGTGAGTGGCTTAACATACTTCAATCCATCCAAAGGCTTTAATTCAATCCCTGCACTCTGACTTCTGTCTGAAGAATTCAGAGAGACTCCTGACTTACTGACCCCAACAAAGGGGAGCACAGTGCTGCCCCAACATTGCTCCTTCCACAGCTTTCTGATTGGCACCACTCATGTGCTTGGCAGCTCAGCAAAAGGCAGCTTTTACTGGTTCACTTACAGTTAGGTTTAGGCTTAGGGTTGAGAAAACCAAAAAACCCAGAGCTCCAGGGACACTGCAACTACAAAGGCATGCCAAGGGGAGCATGGCAGTGCCCCAGCATTGCTCCCCTCACACGTTTCTGCTTGGCACCAGCCTCAGCCAAAGGCTGCTTTTAATGCTCTCCTTAGTGTTAGGGCTACACTTAGGGTTGGGGAAATGGAGTGACTGCAGCCAAATGGATTGCTATGAAAAGAGGTGCAGAAAAGATCTGAAACTTACCATAAATAACTTTAGTGAAATTCCAAAGTCAGGGAATGAAACAAAGGGAGGAGATGAAATTGATGAAATTAAATACTTAAAAATAAAAAAAATTCTGCACTGAAGGGAACATAATAAAATGGCATGGGATGACATGTAGTGGAGGCAAATGGACTAAAGCTTCCCCAATTGATCCTCATTGAAATCTTGAAAACAGAGATGAAAGTGTAACAAACACTCTGAAAAGGACATATGATAAAATAAAATGCAATTGAAAAACCCCTAAAACTTGGAAATAGAGTGACTGCAGCCAAATGGATTGTGATTAAATAAGTGAAAAGGACAGCTCAGAAACTCAGACCCTTGAGATGAGGGGATCTGGGACAGGGATGTGACAGCTTGTGGCTGGGGAGAATCTGTATAGCCTGGAGAATCCCATGTTCCTTTGGAATGTCCCTCATCGGGCTTGTGACCTGCAACAACACTGCCCCTCCTCTGTTTCTCACACCAGACAGCAAGACAGTAAAACAATACTTTGTCACACATATTGAATAAGAAAATATCTAGCAAAATTTTCTCAGACAAAAAAAAGTTATATAATTAATCATAAATGTAAACCATGTAAATCATAATGTAAACCATGTAATACTAAATTTTGTTTTATTTAGTGATTCTTTGAGGTTTTTTATCTTTAACAATAGGAATGTCATAAAATGTACAAGTGAAACAAGTTGCATTTGTAGGTGTAGAAGAAGAGATTAGGGCGACCTTGCCCCTGGTAAGTCACATTGTACTAATTACCAAAGAGGAGGAACAGCCTTGCCCTTACTGTGTCACAGCTGTGACTAATAAAGATAAGTGTGATAAAAGGGGTGGCCTAGCCTGCTAGGTGGGTTTTGGGAAGTCTTCAGTGAGACAAAGAAGGAAACAAGGAAGAGAGCTGCTGTAGCAGAGGATCTGCTATGAGGTTGGTCTGTGTCTGATGGAGTTAGAGCTGAGCTAGGTAAAGCCTGTGTTCAGAGTCTGTAAATACCTGCAATCATATTCTAGCAGGAAATAGCCAGCAGTTAGAGTCTGCAGCTGGACCCTACAGTGGGGCCTTGCTGTAGTCAGTCAGGATGGCAAAGATGTAAAGAATAAACCAGGACCCTTTTCATGCTGCAGAATAAGAGTCTGTGTCTTGGTTCATTTCTACCCCTAAGGAGAGAGCTGTTTCAACAGCATTTTTCTCATATTTTTCTTAGGCAAGTTTCTGTACCCATTGGTTGGAGACAGGCAGGACTATTGGCAGCAGCCAATTCCCATTGCTACATTAAAATGACACTGTTCTCCTAAATAACTTGAAGTTAAAAAAAAAAGCAAATCATGTGGTAAAGCTTTTATGAAAAAAAATTATTACTTTTTTAAAAAAAATAGATTGTGGGAACCAGGCTTGTAAGTAGGAAAGAGATAACTGCTCCATCAAATGTTAAATAAGCAAAGGGACAGTTCTAATCAACTGCTCACAAGGCTTAGAGGCTGTCCAGTAAAATCAAAACACTGTTAGCACAGACCTGGGGTTTCTGGTGGTCCTGTTGTATTGTCTGATTTATTTCAGACCTCAGTAATGCAAGTTCCTGAATAATAACTCTATGAGTTTACTGTTACTTTCTGCTTATTTATGGATAGCTTTATCTGCAAGCTTAACTGTTTAGGAGTTCCTGTGGTAGTTTGTCTAATTATTCTTGAAAATAACTTTTCAGGAATTGTTTGACCACGGCTTGTAAAAATAAAAGAGCTGTAGGAGTAGATAATAGTTTTTATGGCACCATCTGAAGTTACTGGAGAAAACAACAGTCACACAAGTTTGCTTCCATGTTGAAAAGATTGCTTGTTGTATATCTCTTTGGAAACATCAATTTGTTGTAGTAAAGATATCGTGCTCTACTATAAACCTTGTTTTGTTTGTATCCATTAACCTATCATTTCCACATCTAAACCATTTCTTCTAAACAGAGTGTAAAAATAGTTTGAGTTTTAATTCTGTCTTGTTTTGGTTGACTCCAAATTAACTCTTACACAGAGCTCAAGTTTATGATACTAGTGATGAATATATAGAGATTATATTTTTAAAATTGTCCTTGGAGAGGTGATATTTTTAAAGCAATATTCTCCCATGATATGGGGTTATTTCCTCATATTCTGAAGGACTCCAAGTAAGAAAACAGCATTCTGATTTAATAGAACTTTGGCAGTTAAATCAAAAAGAAGCTAAATGACTTTCCCAAGATCCCAGAGTAGACCTTTTGGCAAAGCAAGTATTTTATTATTTGTAGTTTTTTTTCCATCTTAAAATCTTGAAATGATTCTTGCTTTTTAATGCAAACTGACTAAAATGAAAGATGGCATTTTGTAGAAAAGCTGGGGCAAAAGGGAGTGGGGATTTTATTAATTGCATTATCTTTTCAGTTTTTAGTTTAGTTTTTTTTCTCACCTGTAAAACTATTAGATGCCTTTCACTTTCTCTATGATTCCAGTAAAATGCTCCTTCTTCCTGATCAATATGCCCACTCTTTTTCCTTTAGCATTATTTTTTAAGATATTTATTTTTGTGTCATAATGGTTACAATAGGTTCTTAAGTCTATTTTTTAAAATTTATTTTACCTCTGAGTATTTTAACCCTTTGCTATAGCTTCAAAAAATTCTCTTCAAGTGGAGAAATAGTACTTACTGTAACATATTTAACATTTGAAAATAAGTTGATGGAGGCTTTAAGGGTGTCTAACAATGCTGGTCAAGTGACAGCTGGTGAACTACTTCGGAGTCCCATGTTTCAGACTGTATTTAGCCACACGTACAGTAAATTTCATTTAATTTCAATTTTATAAATACTTACAGTAAACTTCAGTTTTTAGTGTACAATGGGATGAAAACACTTAAAACAGCTTAATCTACTATTTATTTGTGAAAAAATGTCAAAAGGTTTGGAGTTTTTTGCTTTCCAGTACACAGATCAGCTGTTAGTTCTTAAAAGCTATTGCTGTTATCAGGACCACAGTTAAAGTTATTTCAAGTCAATATGCATGCAAATTTAAGTACCTCTGCTCTTGCAAAGTGAGGCAACAAGTGAGGAGTGATCCATGAAATTATGTTTTGATATGATTAACTGAGGAGACAGCATTGCCTTTTGCATGTTCATTGGGAGAATGATGAGTTCTGTTTGCTCTAGTAACTCACAGGTCATTTCTTGTCAGACTCCTGTGGTGCCTCTGACCAGTGTTGGTTACCCAGCAGAAGAGAGGGTCAAATTAAAACAGATTTCAGAATAGGAATACAGCACATCACCAGTACAAAATTCTTATTCTCTTTCTTTTTCTCTCATCTCTACTTGTGAGTCAACAGATGTGTGTGAAGGGAAAGAAGAGCATAGCTACTTGATAACTGTTTTGAAACACAGTTGGAACCTGAAGATTTTTATTTTTACCAAGCTGGAGAAGCAAAACATATTAGGTATACTGCATGTGCGATCTCCACTGCAATGAACCCATAATAGATCCTAGCTGTAAACTCTGAATATGCCTAATGGAAGCAATAGTTTGAATCTTAAATAATAAAACAAAGAGTTCTTCACTGCTCTTTAATCCCCTCTGGGAAGCCCAGTTAATTAAAGATGTTTATTACAACTTGATCAAAAAGCCTAAATTCTATGTGTCCTACATCTAGCTGCTACAATATTCTCTGTCATTGAACCCTCACGAGGCCCTGAAGACTTTGACTTGGTAATGCAGCCATCAAAGAGATAGACTAACTTACTCTTTAGTCAAGCTGTTTGTTTCAAGGTGCAGTACAAAACATGCTCTAGGCTTCCCAAGGCTGCAGTCTATTTCCTCCTTAACTTTATTCCAAAAACCTCCTTGCCATACTTAATTTAGCATTTGAATCAAATTAATTATTTTATAACAAGACTGGTGTGGAGGATGTAGGTTTCTTATTTATCACAGAACATTAGTTGGTGCAGTGCAATGCTCTCGTTGAGCAGCTGCTGTTATCAGTCCTGTGTTCCAAATAGGTGACACAGGAACATGCATGCCCACAGATGAGCTCATGGAACATCATGAGGGAGCAGTTAATTAAGGAGGAGAATGCACAAATCAAAAACAAAAGGGGAAATTATAAGAGCACTTACAGTTGCACTTCTGTCTTAATCAATAAAAGAGTTGTACTACAATAGCTTAACTATCAGTATTTTTTTAAATTATAAGTATGATCACTGTTTTTTTTTTTTTTTTTCTTACCTGTCTATGTTAGGTATTAACTGTAACCGTGATCATTATGAGATTAAGATCAAAATCAAACAAAAAACTTTGCCTGGGTTTTCTTTGGCCATACTGACAGTTCATGCTGGAAACAGTAATGATTCAAATCATATAGAAGAAAATAAAATTAATCAGTTATCAATTTTAAAAACTTTTGCTATAAATTCTCTACACAGTAGGAAAAGTCTCTATTGAATAATAAACTGGGACAGGGAGCATCTTACCTTGTGTTCAATTCCCTTTTATCTCATAAAACACAATAAAAAATCTAAAATACCTAACCCATAAGCAACTGTTTTTGAAATTCAAGCTAAGGGAATGCATGCATTTCTTAAACCCTTTTTAGTCTTGACTAAAAGAAATAAGTTTTCATTCCACCTAAGAGAGTCTTTGACTTCTGCTCCTATCATACAGAGTTTTTTATCAAGCAGTTTTAAATATCAATTGCTGCCATTTTACATTAAAGATAGAGCTTGCAAATGATGTCTTAATGTCTTTGTTGATAATAGTCACTGAGAAAACCAGACAATTTAAGCCATCTTAAATATCTCCTATTGTAGCTTCTCTTTGGAAAGGGTAAGTGGATTTATTTTCCCATTTTCACCAAAGTGTAAACCTTCCTTGTGACACAGAAAGTCCTGTACGCATGATGAAGGCTCTGTAACCAATTTTTTTAGGTGAAATTCCTTCAGAGTACAAGCAAGTAACTGGCATAACTGTGTGGAAGCAAAAGCAAACATCCATATTTTGAAAATAAAGCAAACCCTGAATTGAAGAATTGTTTCATGCTGCTAAAGAAGAGTTCCATTTTCTCCCTAGCAGCATGATCCAACATCTCCACAAAAATGGGTAAGGGACTGCAGGTGTGCATCAAAAGCCATCAGCCCTGATCCACACCTCTCAGGAAACTTTCTGCCACCTGGCCAGAAGTGTTTCAGTGCCAGAGGTAAAATCCTCATTGACGCTATTCTTTCATAGTATTGCTTTGAAACTTTGAAAGACAAATAATGCCTGATTGTATAGGCACTCTGATCTGTCTGTGTCTGTCACTCAGGGGGCCTTGTGCAAAGGGCTCAGTAATACACCAGGATTTCCCAAAGAGAAGTCCCTATCCTTCTGCTTCTCTGGAATCAGTTACTTCCCTGAGGCTTTTTATTTAATCCAGTCGATGTGCTTGCTTTGCTTACTTCACCCAGGAACATCTGAGGCTGCCTTGGTGCAGATGTTGTGCCTCCTCTGGAAATAAGGTACTGTTCAATTTTCTCCCCAGTTTGATTCCATCCTTCTCTAACTGCCAGTGACAGGTTATGAAGGAGAGTCAGTCACTTCCTCACTGGGGCTCAGCCTCGTGTTTCAACACACTGGTGTTTGTGGACCAAAACAAACAAATCAGCATCTTATGGTGAGCAGACAGAGAGTGGGTTTATATTCTCTTTATTTTTAACTTCACTTTTCAGGTGTGCTTTTCATGTTAGCAACAGATTTTTTTTTTTTTTTTGGGTATATATTTGTACTATGATGTGCTAAGGCAGATCTTAGAAAATTGCCTTGGTGTAAGTGACTTCTGTGTTGCAAATTAATTTTTGTCCCTTCATTTTAGTCATATGTAAATACATAGTGTTAGACTATTTTGGGAATTCATATAATCCCTAGGAGAGCATAAATGTCTTGTTCTATCCCTGAAGGACATGCAGTAGATATACTGATTTACTAATGTGTCCCCTGACAAAAGGGCATTTTAGTTTCAGAGATATCTTTGTAACTGAGTACTTCTTTTATAGATTGATGCCCTTGACATTGCTTACATGCCACAGTTAAGCAACAGAGCTGTAATCTACATCAAACTATTAAATCACAGGTAAAAAAGCAATAACATAAGAGAATCTACACAATAAATTAAAATGAATGCAATGAAGAATGTTATAATACCTGATTTTACCTTTATTGAAACACACTTCAGGCTAGCTAACTCGATCAGCAAATATTTTGACAATTGCTATCCTCATGGAGGACATTCATGCTGGAATGATTAGAAATGGATAAGAAAGTGAAGATCTTCACCAAAGCCATGAAAGAAAAAAATCCTTCCCAGCAGATACCATTGGAAACTTCCTGTGGATTATATATGAAACCATAATTTTATTAACCTAGAAAACACATTGGAATTTGTTCTGCACTCAGTTGCAGGTTTACTTCAAGATAATGTGTTATTATTTCTCAATGAAGATAGTTATCTTGTGTTTCTTAAGATCTGGAGAAGCAGAAAATAAATTGAAAAAAAAGTGTTTGCTAGGATGAAAGGAACACAAGGAAAAATTTGTCAGGATGGCATTTCTGATTTTGTGCTGTTGAGCTCAAATATGTCTGCTCAGAATTAATAATGTAGGAATAGGTAAGGGAACAAATGCCATCTGCACTTAGGAATGACTAGAACATGTCAGAAAAACTTGTCAAGAGATTCTCTCTGATCCTCTCCTTTTCTCTTCCATCTCTTTCCTTTTCTTGTTCCCCATCTACTTTATTTTTCACCACCTTCTGTTGTTTGTAAATAGGAGCTTATGAAAAACGTAGGTAATTCTTTTCCGCTCTATGACAGAGTAGGAAAAGAACGCACTTTAATCTCTTCTGAAACAAAGCCACAAAAGTAGTAAATTTTTCTAAAAATAATTTTTGTCTACTTCTGAATATCTTTATCATAGACTCTAATAGCGTTATTAATGGTAATAGCAATAGTACTGTTATTTATTCTACAAAAATGTTGACTGTGTTAGACATAATGCAAATATTTGCCAAAAACTCAGGAAAAGACTAACTTACAACTTCAGTATGAAGGGACAGGCAACTATTTGCTATAGCAAAGGAATTAAAATATGGCCTAGTAAATTGAATTGTCAGAGGAGGATTTTATTATTGCCTGTCTATGGGTGTTGACATGGAACAGTCCATATAGGTATCACAGCAAGAGAGAATTTAGACACAATGTAAGTCAAGGAAGTGATTTTCTGGATATTTAAAAGGAAAGTCTCACTAATATACTTGTCTGAACATCTGAAAGGCAGGAAAACAGCTGGCCATTGATTGAATGCTGACAATTGATATATTGCTCTAGGTACAATTAAACTTTTTGCAGACAAGAGCAGAGAATACAAATTGAGATGTGAGATAATGAAGGCCTGAAAAGGCAAGAGAGATAACAATGAAAATGCACATTTTATTAATGATATGTAGAAAAATTGCAGTCCCTGAAGAAATAACACATTACATCTCAGCAGTAATCTCAGATTGACAAGATGTTGATGGTGTTCACAGTTATCTGTGAAATGAGGAAGAAGGGCTTTCTTGAAATGAGTTTTAGGAATTTAGTTTGGCCATACATGCAAATTTTATTTCAGACACAATGAGTCAGACTCAGAAAAGGAGAGGAACTGAATGAATTTTTTCAAGTGAAAATGATGATGGAAAAGAATCCAGGATTCCAGAAAAAAATCTTGGGGACCTATTCCAGAAATTTTGTGGACACCTTGAATAGAATTTAAAGATGCACTTGAAATGGTAGCAGAATTAAGATAGGACAAAAATATGGAACCCAACAGACAAAATTAACAATAAAAATACTGTATGTGGGCTCAAGGTCATCTAATAGACTAAGGAAAGCAAGGATGGAATATTGATTCTGAACCTTGCCCAAGAGAAAGTTATGAAAGACATTGAAGACAGACACAGGTTTTGTAATAGGATAAGTTAGCCTATGAAATTTTTTTCCTGACATGAGAGGGAAAAAAGAGCTTACAAGTTTTCAAATTTACCCACAGGCAGCCAGAAACTATGATTTAAGTCAAAGAAAGAAGGAAACATGATAAAAAAATAATACCATTATATATAATCTAATTCTACTGGAATAAAATTTCTACCCATTTTTCCTTCTGTTCCTAACCTTATCTTGCTATAAGTGCCATTCCACAGACATACTCCAAGCTCTATTCTTTACTGAAGATTTTCATGTCCTCTAAGGGAGATAAAGTGATCAGAACAGCTTATAAAGTCTGAATCTCAAAAATGTTACTATTTGAAAAGACACTTTATTTCAATGAGTTTCAAATATCAAATTAAGATTGTGTCCAAGAAATTGCTCTTGAAAGCTAAATATTTATTCAACTTCAAAGATGAAGCTGTGAACTTTTGTTTCTAAAAGAGGATGGTGTATCTTTATAGCTTTATTGATGATTCTGACTTGCTTGCCAAGCCTTCCAATGATTATGACTACTGAGTAACCAGACTTGTAATATTTCTGGGCAAAATGTCTCAATTTCCTGATTACTGTTGCAAAATATACATTACCTGCAGGTGCTTCAGCCCCATCAACCTTTGTGGTCTCCACAGAAGCCACTCTGGTTTAATGATGCTTTTTATGTACTGAGGGATCCAAACCAGCTGCAACACTCAGAGGAGGTCTCAGGAGTGCTGAGTAGGGTGATACAATCCCTTTGTTGGCTCTGCTGGCCACACTGCTCTTATTGATGTTGGTCACCTCAGCTCCCAAGCCCTGGTGATCCAGGGCCTTTTCTGCAGATTGGCTTCCCTACCTGCAGCACTGTCAGGGAGTCTCTGCATTGTCCTTGGTGACTTCCTTGGAGTTCCTTCTGGAACTTTTGATCTTCCTTGACAGCAGATGTCCTTTCAGTTTGCAGTTGGCTGCAAAATTTTTTAACAGGGAATCATTGCCCACATGTCCTTGTTAAAAATGTTTGAAACAGGATAGGTTCCAGGACAGAACATGGTAGTATTCCATTTGCTCCTCATCTTCAGAGTATGTCCCACTAAATTCTAGCCTCAAAGCTCAATCATTCAGTTTCCTCTATGAGAAGCATTTATACCTGTGGGTTTTTTTGGGGTTTTTTGTTTTTTTTTTTAATTTAAATTCAAAGGTTCAAGAGCATTATGCATGCAAATTTTTAAAAGGTGAGTATCAAGAAGATGGTATCAGACACTTTTCAGTACTGTTCAGTGACAGGCAGTGGACACAAATTGAAATATTGGAAGTTAATTTGAATATGAGGTAAAAATCTTTGAAGGTGACAGAGCACTGGAACAGACTGCCCAAAGCAGTTGTGGGGTCTCCACCTCTGAAGATATTCAAAGCCCACCTAGATGCAATCCTTTGCAAAATGCTTTAAGTGAATTTTCTTTAGCTGGTGGATTGGGCTATCAATGACCAGGATAGATGACCTCCAGAGGTTCCTTCTGACTCCAGCCTTTCTGGGATTTGTCTCATCTTCATTACACCTGTTGGCACTTCTTTTGTCCTCACTTGTATTTTGCTCCAGTTCTATTCCCACAGCACATTCTTTTCAGTTTTGGAAGATTACATGTTTCTATATCCCTTGAACAACTTCCCAAATGCGCAGTGCCAGCAATGAACTCTGAAGTATCAGTGGCTGAAAAAATAACTGTGTCTTGTAGGAGCATGACTACCTCCCTTTTCCCTGCTCTCATCTTCAAATACATTTGCTGCAAGAGTTTTTCTATTTCACTTCAAGACAAACTCTCAGAATGTCTTTAAGCTTGTAGAAGTCCCCAGAATTTTTTCATTCAACAGATGTAATTTGCAGTGATGTAAAAGTAACTTTCCAAACTGTTTCCAGACCTAGTGCAAAATGGCCTTAAGTAATGCCTGAGCACTGCTGCCCTGGCTGCTCTGCTCCAGCACAGCTCTGACAGTGCTGGCATTTGACTCCTGCCTGCTGCAGCTCCCAGCTTGAGCAACACTTCCCAGCCATTTCCCAGGCTCTCTGGGACCTCGGACATGGGTGTGGTACCAGATCTTCTCTTGAGTACATCACTGCCACATGGACATTTTCTTAAATGTGGAGATTCAGGATTTCCTTACACAGCAACTCTAAATCTGTATAGTAAGCAGAGAGTATTAAAGATGCTCTCATGCTTTATGCATTGAGTTAAAAAGGCAAAAGGAAGGGAGGAGGGAAGGAAAAAAAATGGATTTTATATTTTTACAGCATACTGTGAAAATGCATCCTGGAAATTTTTATAAAATGAAAATTGGAAGCACTGAGCCCCGCTTTGGTTAAAGGTTGCAATGCTGCAAATTAAGCTTATTTGAGCCAAAAAAATGTTTCTTTGTAAATTCCACTACTTGCAAAATTTTAAACATTTTGTATTCAGACACACACTTGTTTTTTGTAAAGGATACAAATACATTTTTAAGGAACTGTACTTTCAAGCCTGAGAGTGTTTTTCAGAGGAAGAGAAATTACAGCACTAGCAGCAGCTCATGAGAATCACAACAGGCAGTAATGCTAGGATAGCTAGAGCTCTGTCTTGTTGCTAGGTAGAGACTGACCATCTTTGTGAAACTGTAAGGAAAGCTGCTTTTAGTTTATATTATTCTAGAGTGCACTTTTCTTCAGGCAATTATATTTTAAGGGGAGAAAATGTTTTAAAAGTAATTGGTTACAAAATTGCTATAGTAAATCCTTTACATAACATTTAATGTTATATCCAACAGGGAAAAGATGGTAAATGTAAAAAAAAAATATATATATATATATATCAGCTATTTCAAATATTTATTCAGACATCACTGATTTAAAATGTGCATGGCACACAGTGTATAAACCTTTGAAGTTTTCAATTTTGTTTCTATCAGTTTCATGTACCGGGTAAATGAGCACTGCAAAGATAACCAATTTTAAGACAACAACATTAAAGCCTTGAAACTTTATTCGTTATATAAAAACAATATAGAAGCAGTCTTTAGTATATATAGAGAGTTTTTGCTTTATTTTTCTATCAGGCTTCTGTGATTGGTTTGATTATCTTTTCAATCAATACTTTTTCCTCTATAAACTACTGAGAGCTCAGTATGTTTGCACAGAAAACAGGGAACACACACAGAAGATGCTGTATGCTTAGATCAGATTGCTTTTTGTGTAATTATTTTTACATAAGGAAAAAGCTTTTCTGGCAGAAATGCATACATGTGGCTGTAGGTGGCATAGCAGTATAATTCAATGCATTACTTCATATACATACTTTGAATCTTCTGTTTAGAGACAATGGGTGCAGCATTTAAAAATGCAAGTGAAATAGGTTTCCAGAGTTATTTCCTGTAAGCTCTGTCACAGCTAGCAGAGAACTGGCTGTTTTGTAGGCAGTAACAAGGGCAGTACAAGGGTAGTAGAGGCAGCACATTTTATAGCATGATCTTGCCTTATTATAAATAGACAATTTTAAAATATTTTCTTTCAAAAATTAAGTCAATAAAAGAAGGAACCATTTCATAAGCTACAGAGAAGGAACAATTTATATATATATACATTTAAAGTAATATTATACATATAATTTTTTCATGGAATGTAAAATTTTAACAATTGGTAATATGAATGAACTCTATATTACTTAAAGTAAGTAAAATTAATCTAGAACTTTTAGTAATTGTCTAAACAAAGGCAGATCTAATATTTATGTGTTGTTTACCCTAGAGGATGCTCACAAATACTTCTATGGTCACACCATTACATTTGAGGCATACTGTTCAGCTGTGGCCTTTAATATTATCAGATCCCCAAGGTTTTTGAAACTAGATTATGAGTATCAGATTTCAACAATTCAATAAGAGATCTCTTTTTCAGCGCTGTATATATATTCCATCTTTTCAACCAGAGCAGAAATTTCAGTATCACTGATAATTCTGCTTCTTCTGAGGGCATTTGAATTAAAAAGGGGGTATGGTTGTGTATTGAGTGCATCAGTCAGGCTGTTGGTAACAGAGGGCTGCAGGGGTGGCCTTTGCAAGGAGAAGGCATGGACTGCCCTGCTCTGGACACAGATGTTTCCAGCTGGCTTCAAAATGAATCCACCACAGGGCATGGCTGAGTCCATCAGCCAAGCTGGTGACAAATTGTGAAAATGTACTTAAGGGACAAAACTACAAAGGAAAGAGGAAAAGAGAAAAAAAAAAAAAACCAAAACCAACAACAAAAAACAACAACAACAAAAAAAAAAGCAAAAAAAAAACCCTAAATAAACAAACAACAACAAAAAAAAATCCTCCCCAAAACCAAGTGAAAACCGGCAGAGGGAACACAAGTGTCAGAGGAGGAGGAGAAGAAGGTTCTCCATGCTGGAGCAGGTGTTTTCTGCAGCCTGTGGAGGACTAGAGCACCAGAGCAGATGGATCTTCCTGAAGGAACTGCCACCCATGGAAAGCCCTTAAAAGAGCAGCAGACAATAACGAGGAGTGAAAGAGAGAAACCAGCAGGTTCTGACCATAGCATACTCCTGTCCTGTGCTGTGCCCTGCTTCTCTGAAAGGACTGAGGGTAACCTGCCACAATAGCAGGAGAAGAGTCTGGAATAAAGTCAAGCATGGGAAAGATGGAGAAAAGGTGTCTCTCATACTTTTTTAACGTTTGGCTGGGGGTATTTCTTTTTTTTTTAATATATGTTATTTTCAAAATAATTTATATACTATTTCACATCTTGATCCCTGGACTTTCTTTTTACTGCTCTTTCTATTCTTGCCCCAAACCTTCTGAGGTCAGCCACAGAGAATGAGAGGCTGTTTGGGATTTTGGCTGCCACTTAGGGCCCACCCAGGAGGAGAAGGCAGAATGGCACAAAGCCTGAGCTATGGGAGCTCCAGAGGCATCAAAGAGTGGATGGGAAAGTGACAGCTTCCTGCAGTTCTTGATAAGGAATTTCATAGTTGTCATAACTTTTCTCATGCTGTATCAATATGTCAGTGATGGTCAGGTTTCCTTATAGATGTCCTTAAAATGATGTAGCCCTTAGGACTTGGGTCTCTTCTGTAATTAATCACTGATGACTTAGCATTTTGGCTATTTTGGCTTAAATAACTTTGGTTGCAGTTATCAATTTTAACTCAACCTGCTAGGCATACTTTGGAATCACAAACTCTGATTTTCAGCTCCTGGACAGAGGCATATAAAAAATGACACTTTGGAAGTATAAATTTTTGTAGTAGTAGGTATAAAACTGAATATAATATATAGAGAGGCCTTGCTGGTTGTCATTTGTTGTATCAGATGGCCCTGATATTCTTTGTGCAGCCACTACGAGAGGGGGTTTGACTATATGACCTTTAAAAGTCCCTTCTAACCTAAACTATTCTATGATTATATAATACTAATAGTAGGATCTGACAACACTACTGGGAAGTGGAAACTGCCTAACAACAAATATGTGGGGGGAAACCACATTTTTTATGTATTAGTGGAATTTTTTTTCAGTTGTCTACTAAGACTAGATAGAACTAAGAACTAACACTAGAACAAAGATACACATATTTTTAAAATGACGTTTTAAACTAGAAGTAATTTTCATTAAACTAGAAGTAATTTTCATTTACATTTATTTTCAAATAATTTTTAAACTATGGTTATACACGAACAGAAAAATAAACCCAAACCAAAGTATGAACCAAAAAATCAAAACAAAACCTACATGCTAATATAAATTAAATTATATTAGTAACCAGACATTTTCATTCCAAGGAAATTTAGAAGAAACAAAAAATATTACTAGGAAAAATAACTGAGTGCAACCAGCATGAATACTCTTGCAGAAAACAATAATAGAGTCATAGATAATGGAAACCAGCTCTCTTGTGCTTATTCTAGGATATCTAAAGACTATCTAGATTATCTACAGCAAATCCCTTTTTTGAACAGTATAGCAAAATATATAGTGTGAGATTTGAAAAAGTGTTCTTCAAATGGTATAAACTCTCAGCAGCCAATAACTATTTTTATCTGTCATAACAATTGAAAGCAGAATCAGCCAGAAAGTCAGCATAAAACTCAGCTGCCACTGCTAGAAAATAAATTTGAAGTGCATTATTTTTGTCTTTCACCTGCCAAGTTCAACTCTTTAGCAGTGACCACATCAGTCTTGGAATAGAAGGAGGCCTGTATAGATTAGAGAGCCTTATAATGTTCTTTCTTATTGACGCCTACATAAAGACTTTGTCCTAAGCATTTAATATTGTCTGCTGATATTGAAAAGGTGTCTGGAAAAGTCCTTATTTTTTACATTTATACACAGTATCCATGTGCATCATGGGTAGCATTCAGGTACAGATTTAGAAGTTTGCAAGTTATGTATGATCACGATCACTGAAAAATTGTCAGTGCTGTTGCTTTCTCTACCTCAACAAATTTTCTACTTCAAAATATGAACAAAACTAAAGAAAAAATGCAGATGGGTATTTTTCAATCTGTTTTCATTTATAAGGAAAGAGTTGTTTTGTTTTGTGTTGTTGGTTTTGTTTTGAATTGATTAATCAATTCCATGTGATTCCCTATGCAGGGTCAGTAAAAACATCTGTAGTTATGGTTGCATACAGGTTCTCATTCCAATAATGGCTTTTCAGTTGCCTCTAGTCTTTTGCAACTGTTTCCTTCTCTTTTAAAATGCAGCAAGTTTCTGCTCTCTTTAAAAGGAAACTGTCTTGCAGGCATTGGAAAAATAGTTTGGCTACTTTTGAGAAAGAAGAATCACATGTTAAAATAAGTGTTTAAAAAAATTCAGCAACTATTTGAGTTTTTCTAAAAAATGTTTTCATTTAATAGCATACCTCCATAAGACTGCATTATGTTCAAGAATATAGTAGGAAAAAAAAAAGAATGCTTGTTCACTGAATTTTTCTGAGACTATGAAAAGAGCATTTGGTTGCTGAAAAATGAATTGTAATAAACAAATTTCATAAGTTCTCTTATTTTTTCTATCTCAGCTGTCTTGTGAAAACATACTGAATTTATTAAGGTGGGTGAAGGAAAAATTAATATTTTTAATATTTAATATTTTTAAACCTATGCATTCTTAATCTTTCAGTAAATTCATCAAGCTCTCGAAGGATGTTGTAATTTACTCATATTTTACCCCAGCTAGCATCTATTCAAAGGATTCTCTGCTAGGAAGACATAAATAGTATTCCTTAGTTTCTGTAAAAGAAGAGATACCCACACCCACTAAAAGATCTAGGCTGGATAAAACAGGAAGAGCTGTGAGGAAAAAAAATAGAAAGAAAAGCCCAAACCATAAGCAGTATGCTGAAATTATCTCAAAAATGATATATAAACTCAAGGTTATCAGGGTATCATTCTGCCATGCAATTTATTTTAAGACTATATGCCAATGAATGTTACTTTGACTATGATATTTCATGAATCCAGAATAATCAGGACAGTCTCTTACATTTCTTTTTCTAGATTTTCCAAAACTTTTAAAGGGCCTTACAAACCTTACTTAAGCATGACATTACCTTTGTTAGGAAGACATTAATTTGAATAAAAGTAGTCTTTGCCACTCAGCCACTGAGAGAAAGCAGACTGCTTAAGAAGATAAATGCAACTTATAGACTTTACTCAATAATTACCACTTTTATCCACACATGGTGCAGAAACTATCTGCGTCCTATAAAAATGCGCATTTAGAGATGTCAGGTCAACAAAGTCAACTGCAGTTTATCAAAGTACAGGAATGCATTTTTTCAACTCAGAGTCAACTAAAAACACTTGTGTAGAAGAAGGAATGGTAGAATCTCTAGGGATGGGGCTCTGTGGTGGAGGCATGGTTCCAGAGGTGATGGGAATGTGCCTCACAGATCATTGGGCTCCCCTGTACCTAGCAGATAAACAATCCCTCTTCCTCTGGCTGCTGAAACAAGACCCCATTTTTTCTTGTCAATTCAAGAATTGTGGCAAATGATCCTGTTAAAAAAACCCCAAACACATACACACACACACACCCGAAACCAAACCAAACCAAACCAAACCACCTCTCTTGGCTTTCTAGGAACTAATTTTTCCAGATTTTGGTCAGTGTACTTAGCAAAAGTGTAAATAGGAAGGTTTTCATATGTGTGTAACCAGGAGTCCAAGAAATAAACATTGATAATGAAGACCACAGTATTCAGGGCATTTTTCAATCATCAATTTAATTTTATTAACTTTATTTAAAACATTCAGGTTCCTTAAAGAAAACTTGTCCTTGCTCAAAATATGTGTCAGTCATATTAATTTCCTAAACAGTTTCTATTTGCCTGAACATTTTTAAAAAACTATTTACTCCAAGATATACATATAATTTATATATATAATTTATCTTTCCCTATCATATATTGGTATTTATGGAATATATTCATCAGAAGATAGAGTGAAAATATTTTGATAATTTATCTGAAGCCTCAGAAAGATTCTGTGATGATAGAAACATCATCTTTGCTTTTATCTAGACTGTATATAAACAAATACTATGTGAAGAAATAAACTCCAGGACCACCAGTATTTTTTTCAACAATTGGTAGTTAGGCTGGGCCTTTTTTTTAAACTGCTTTACTGGGAGGAAAGGGTTAAAAAGTGGACGACTGGCAAGTCACTTGAGTGACATTGCAACTGGGAAAAACTCTTGAGAAGGCAGTGTGAACAGCAGGCCAGTGATGCTCTGGCATGGACAGAGATTAACAATGACATTGTTTTATTCCTCTGCCCAGGTGCTGCTTCTGGGATCCCTCAGGTACTGAGGTGATGGAATAAATTTCTCCTTACGTTCCAGCCATGAGTTTGGGGTTGTTCTGGCTGCCTTTGTTAACTCACAAATGCTCATTAGACAAAGCTGTACTCTTTTTGTTGCTGTAAAATATCTTTTTAATGAATCAGAGCTTAGGAATGACAAAGAATAGCCAGCAGCATGTCCATTTTCACGTCATATATCCAGAAGAGTACTCTACAGACACTTCAATAACTTTTTCTCCTGGTGATCCATCTATTATTGGACTTGAGAAGTGCCATTTGCAGGAGTTCTCAGACTCCATCATGACTATGCTGTCTACATTTTACATAATAAAAAAATCAACAGCATGTATAAAATGTACTGCCACTTTTCACAGTCATTTTGGACCCTAACCCTTCACTTTGCTCTTGGATTGTAAAAAATCATGTTCAACATCCAAATTTTTGTGGGGGTGTCATCAAATTAGTAATTTTTCAGTGGCGTCTTTTAAATTATTTCAGTGAAAAATCAAGAATGTAGATAGTGCAATAGCTCGTGTTATTTATTTTAGTAAAGAAGCTAAACTGGTTTTTCACTGTTCATATATTTTCAGCCCTTATAGCAAAATACTTTCACCGTGGAGTTAAGCTGATTTTTTTTTTCAGTGATTAGTGTATTCATAAAAAATAGTCCCATAAAAAATTATTGTGAATTTTAAACACTAATATAATGGAGTTTTAGTTGTAACCTTTCTCAGCAGATGCAGTCCTGGTCTGGAGGTTAATACAAAGTTCACTCTCTTTGGTCTGAAGGACTTGCTTAAGAGCTGATGTTATAGCACAGAAGTGTTTTGGAGCAAAGTGCTTCCATTTGCCCTTGCATCTCTGAACACAAAGGATGATTCATAGCGCCTTGAGACCTTGCTTAGTCATGGCTGGTCTGCAGTCAGAAGCAATAGAACCGTGTCAGCGTGCCAAAAACTGCAGAGAGTGACCTGTGACTGACCTCGGGCAGGCCAATGTCCATCACATTTGCAGGGTGGCTGCTGTGGGGCACAGACCAGACCCCAGGCAGTGAGAGTGTGACAGTGACATGACCCTGTGTGACCAGTGATCAGCTGTGGTGCTGCTGGAGCCCACCTGGGTCTGCCTGCTCAGAACCGTGGGTGTGCAGCTGGGCTCTCTCCCCATGGGCTGGGATGCTGCCTAAGGCCACTCCTGGAGAGCCCTCACCCGACTGGGTGTGTGATTGTGCATGATGGGTTATGCTTTTGGAAATCCTGAGAATTATTAGTTTAGTTGGGCAGTTCCATTTGTCATCAGAAAATTTGTAGTCAAATGTTGGCAGAGCTTTAATCAGTTTATCTGGTTTAACTGGTTTATAAAATAGATCTCATTTGACTATATTATTTGTCTGAATTCTCTAAGATTCCACAATAATCAGATGAGACAGACTTTTTAAAATATTCCAGAAAATGCTGGAAGTAGTTATTTCATTTCCTCCCACAGAACACCTAAAAACACAGTCCTAAATTCTTACAGCAATGGAAGTATACAGATGTCTGGAAAAGCAAAGAACAAGGGGAATAAACTCATAGAGAAGAGAAATCAGAAAAAATTCCTAATTTTCCTTCAGCAAAAATATAGCGTGCTTGCTTTGTGGAACCTACTCTATATTCACCACCTGAACTCTGGGTACCTTGAAAATTGAGTCACTTGTTACTTCTGAAAGTAAACTCTAGCCTGTATAACTGTGTTGTTATGAACAGATCTGAGGGTTTTGCCTGCTTTGTTGCTCATGTTTCTGTTGTTTTCAGATGGAAGTGTGGATTTAACAGTGTAAGCAGTTACTGGCTGAGTATGGTTGGGCTGGACACAGCTTACAGTTTTCATGTTGGTGGCCTGGCAAGTTTGCCATTCAAGAGCTGTGACCTTCTGTTTCCTCCCAAATGCACTTCATAGCCCAGTAGTATTTCAGTGTTTCTCTGCAATTATGCCTGAATTCATATTATGCCCTGCAGGAACTAAAATAAAATTAAGTTCGTGATGAAAATCCCAGAGTTTTGATGTTTTTTATTGATTTTTCTCTCCATTCTTCACTTTCTCTGTTCCCACTGCTGATGTGTCCTGACCCCATTTATTTATTAAATATTCCTGATTGTCATGACTAAAATAATATCTACTTGAATTTACCCATGTCTCCCTGATGTACTGACATTCATGCTCTGCTTCCCCTATATGAATTCCTTTAATGGGAGATAAAGATTCCATTTTAAGTATCAGCTTCTATTACTGTTCTGCCCTTGATATTGTAAGTCACTAAGTCTTAAGTTTAGTAAAAAAATTGTGAATTTCTGCACACAGTTCTTCCTCATATACAAAACCACATTGTAGGCAAATGGGCAACCTAGATGCCATTGCCCAGTTAACATCTCCTGGACCCCTGACCAAGTGAGGGCTATTCAGTGACTTGGCTTCAAACAAGAACCAGATATCAATTGTGTTTCAACAAGGAATCAAGTATCAATGGTGACATATTGAACCTGGAGCTTCAGGGGAAAGGATGTAAGTTCAGCCTTTTAGGATGCCCAGCTGACAGAAGTAATCTGTTTTCTTATCAGTTGCCTTGAAGGGCTGTGGATGTTGTGTACTGGGACTTCAGCAAGACCATTGACACTGTCTCCCACAGCACACTCCTGGAAAAGCTGGCAGCCCATGGCTTGGACAGGAGCACTCTTTGCTGGGTTGAGAACTGGCTGAATGGCCAGGCCCAGGGAGTGGTGGTGAATGGTGCTGCATCCAGCTGGGGATCAGTCACCAGTGGTGTCCCTCAGGGGTCTGTGCTGGGGCCAGTTCTGTTCAATATTTTTATTGATGACATGGAAGAGGGGATTGAGTCTTTCACTAGTAAATTTGCTGAGAACACTAAGCTGGGAGCGTGTGTCAATCTGTTGGAAGGTAAGAGGGCTCTGCAGAGACACCTGGAGCAGTTGGATGCATGGGCAGAGTCCAATAAGATGAAGTTTAGTAAGTCCAAGTGCTGAGTCCTGCATTTTGGCCCCAATAACTCCCTGCAGTGTTAGAGGCTGGGGATGGTGTGGCTGGACAGTGCCCAGGCAGAAAGGGACCTGGGGGTACTGGTCAACAGCCAACTGAACATGAGCCAGCAGTGTGCCCTGGTGGCCAAGAAGGCCAATGGCTCCTGGCCTGGATCAGGAGCAGTGTGGCCAGCAGGAGCAGGGAGGTCATTCTTCCCCTGTTCTGGGCACTGGTGAGGCCACACCTTGAGTGCTGTGTCCAATTCTGGGCCCCTCAGTTTAGGGAGGACTTTGAGACACTTGAGCACGTCCAGAGGAGGACAACGAGGCTGGTGAGGGGCTTGGAACACAAACCCTGTGAGGAACAACTGAGGGAGCTGGGGTCGTTTAGCCTGGAGAAAAGGAGACTCGGGGTGACCTTATCACTGTCTGCAATTCCCTGAAAGGTGTTTGTAGTCAGGTGTGGGTTGGTCTCTTTCTCCAGGCAGCAACTGACAGAATGAGAGGACACAGTCTTAAGCTGTGCCAAGGGAAATATAGGTTGGATATTAGGAAAAAGTTTTTTATGGAAAGAGTGATCAAGTACTGGAATGGTCTGCCCGGGGAGGTGGTGGAGTCACCATCCCTGGATGTGTTTAGAAAAAGACTGGATGTGGCACTCAGTGCCATGGTTTAGTTAAGGTGTTAGGGTATGGGTTGGACTTGATGATCTTGAAGGTCTCTTCTAGTCTAGTGATTCTGTGATCTTTGATTTCTTTCACTTCATGCTTGCCATTCACAGTCAAAACATATTTTTAAGATAGCTTCTAGGTAATATCAAAGAACTGGCTAAAGGCTAATTTTTCCACTTTTAATTTTGCTGACTTTTGCCATCATTTTTATGTAGAAGATTTTGAAGAACTTTGGAAATTTTTTGCAAAGTTTTCAGAGAGGTGAACATGACAGCCTTTTGCCTTTTCAGGCAGAGAAATGGGACAACTGTACCTTTCACTTTTCATTCTAACAGCAGCACTAAATTTTGAATGAACTATCTAGGTTCATGAATCGCCTATCAGGTCTAGAGACAGGATTTTAACTCATATTTCTATCTTTACTAGCCAGATCTCACTGGGTTGTAAAGCTTGCTTTGTGTTTTTCTTAGACCCTCCAGTGGGAGCTGTATAATTTCTATATGTGACTAACTCAATAAGACGAAGGAAGAAGAAAAAATGGTGCATTTAGGGCAGGGGTGGGATGAGGGGAAGGAAAAATTCTACTCTCTGGTGGTTAGGACATTTACTTATAATGGAGAAGAGATGGTTTCCTTTACTTATTGTGACAATATTTGATTACTTTTTGCTAGATATAAATTGCTGAAACAGGAAATATGGAGGGTACAATTTCATCAACTCTATCATGAAACTGAAGAATGAAAGGGATACACACCTCTGAAGAGCAATAACTTAGTGCTTAAAATATTCTCTTGATCACTTGGAATTAACCACCCCCCCTCTAAACAGCATAAAATAAGCTGCTGGGATAATAAAGCCCTAGAACAACAAGCCCCAAGGGAATGCTCATTACCTGTGATTGGAAGACACTCCAATAAGACAATGAAGAGAATGACTCTTCAAGGACTTGCATAATTCAAATAATTGAGTAAGCTGCAATAGCACCATATTTTTTACTATACTGACTGTTTCACACTGATGTTGGACAGACATTCACAAATAGCAGTAGTTAAAATTAAAAAAAAAAATCTTGAGATGAAATCAATTTTCTTTAACAGGATGGTTGATTAGTGCCCAAATCACAATAGGAGTCTGCATCTTCAACTGGGAAGTGTTTGTATGATACTTCCCAAGCTGTTCTTCTGATAAATTCCTATAATCCAGTTGGCCTATGGTCCTCCAGTACATGCAATATTTATTTCTACTGATTATCTGAACTAAATGCAAAATATTTTCTAAATGTCCCTTAAGTATTTGGAAAATATGTGACCTTTACTGTGTCTTCAGGAACGGGTTTATGTGGAAAGATCTGGGGGAGAGAGAGGGCTACAAGGGTGATTCTGAAAGAAGATCCTTAAAGTTTTCCCCCATATCCAACAGAGGCAATGCCAGGTGGCTACAAGATGGAACCACTGCTGGCCAGGGTCAAACCAATCAGCAAAACATGATATCTTTCAGAAAGGTAAAACATTGCTGCACAACAATTGCAGCCAGAGAAGAGAGGAGTGAGAATATGTGAGAGCAACAGCCCTGCAGACAGCAGGGTCAGTGAACAGGAGGGGCAGGGAGTGCTCCAGGAGCAGGAGCTGAGATTCCCCTGCAGCCCCTGGGGCAGCCCATGGTGAGGATGAGGATGGTCCTGGCCCCCTGCACCTCATGGAGATCCCTGGTGGAGGAGAGATCCACCAGTGCCAGAGCAGGTGGATGCACTGAGGAGCCTGTGGCCCCAAGGGAGAGCTGTGCTGGAGCTCCAGGCAGGACCTTGGATTAGCAGGAGGAGCCCACACTGGAGTGGGTTTGCTGGCAGGACTTGTGACCCCAGGAGGCCCAGTCTGGAGCTGGCTATTCCTGAAAGACTGCACCTCATGGGAGGGACCCACCCTGGAGCTGTTAATGAGGAACTCCTGCCCGGGGGAAGGACTCATGTTGGAGAAGTTTGTGGAGAACTGTCTCCTGCGGGAGGAACCCTACACTGGAACATGGAAAGATTTGAGGAGTTCTCTCCTCAGGGGCAGGAGCAGAATTATATAATGAATTGATCATATCTCCCATTCCTCATCCCTCTGCACTGCTGTGAAGGAGTCAGTAGGGAAATTATGAGTGAAACTAAGCTCAGAAAGAAGGGAGAAGTGTTTGTTAAAATTAAGTTTATTTCTCATCATCCTACTCTGATTTGATTGGTAATAAATTCAAGTAATTTTCCTGAGGTTGTTTTGCTTGTGATGGTAACTGGGGAGTGACCTCCCACTGTCCTTACCCATAAGCCTTTTGCTTTTTTTTTAACTCTCCTGGCCATATGATGGCAGTGACAGAACAGTTTGTGTGGGCACCTGTCATCCAGCCACAATCTACAAGGTTTCATTGGATCACTATCTGAGTCTCATTTCTATACAGTTGATCAATTTTACAGGAGGAAACGACTTGGAGAGCGTCCAGAGGGAATTGCCATATTAATTATCCAGGGTGCTAATTAATGCATTTAAGCACACAAACTGGCCTATGGACAGTCTTGGGAGATTCTCTAGCCTACGCAAAATTCCCAGATGGAGAGCTTCTTGAAATAATCAGTCAACTACTTTATTCTATATGTGTCGTGGAGTTCTGTTTCACATCTATCTGCTGTTTCAAGCCAGTCCATTTTCACATCTGTGCACAGAATCTTTGGCACATTCCCAGACTACCTAGGGAACTAATGACTTGATACACTGGGTGTCAATATAGCATAACTCTGATAAAGAGCTACACTACAGTTCTAACTGTAATATAACTTGATTTTCATACTCAAATCTCTTATAACTCAAAGCTTATAAATTTCAAAGCTTTTGCTACACTAAACTTGCTAGCTTTGGAAACAAAGAGCAGTGACCCTCTGTCAGGGAGAGGATCAAAGCCTAAAAGGCATCCAGTTACACTATGAAACATAAAATTTCATCATTTGTCCTTCAAAACATCTCTCAGAGGTATTTGACTCTGTGTTGCTTATAAATGCAGTAAGTACTAGCTGTGATTTTAGTTACCTTTTAGTTAACTTAAAATGTCACTGACACTTTTTTATATCCTTGGCAGCACTCACTGACATCCTTTTTAGAGTAGTTCTGTCAACAAATAGCTTCCTTTTTATCACTATGATATGTTTTTTTGGGTGTTACTTCCTGATAGTTTTGCACTCATCTACTTGGACACTTTTGAATGGAATAATCAAGTGCACATTTTTCTCAGTAATGTACACCTTTGAAGATGCAGTTTATTTCCTGTCACCACTCTTTGCTCTATCAGGGAGCATAAAGATGATAGGGATCCTCAAAAAGAATGCCTGTCTTTGTTTCTTTTGCTCTTGTTTTGTTCTTGTTCAGTGACATGAACAAATAGAAAGCCCTAAGGGATAGACACAATATGCAGTATTCAATCTGCAGAGAAAAATCAGTTCAAGAGCACCACAATTAAATTAATAATGCTGCTTACATGATGTACCTAAAGAATCCAGCAGATAAGATTTAAAAGTTTCAATATCTTCCAATGCATATAACCGCTGATAATTAATGTAGCTGACTTCCTTTTTAAGGCAGTCAGAATATCGGTTCTGAATTCTGAACTGAGTAACCATCAATAAGTGAAATCTGTACTTTTCCTTTCTTACACATTGGATTGTGTCATATTCACCTGTCCCCCCTCCTTCCAAAAGGTCCCAAACAAAACACCTGGAATTGTGATTCAGTAGCTTTGCTGATAGACTTCGTTTTTGCTGTACCACTTTTTATATAGATTCTCTTCTTATATATGAGATAAAAATTTACTCATCTCATTTTACATGAGACAAAATATTACTCTGTTTTGATTTTCTTGAGTTTCTCCTTTACCTTTTATTATTTCTTCTGGTCTCTTTCTTGTTTCTTTTCCCTTTTAGTGCGACTCTGGGATTAGTTCAGTTGGTTAGAGCATGGTGCTAAAAATATCAAGGTGATGAGTTCAATTCCTGTTACAGACCATTTATTTAAGAGTAGAACTTGATTATCCCTGTGTGTCTCTTCCAACTCAGAATATTCTGTGAATTCTTATCAACACTTTCTGTGAATCTTCGCCCATCTCCTGGTTTTTCATATCTGCATTTTCATTTGAACTACCACAGCCATTTATTTAACAAAACTAATTCTATTTGACTGTAGGAGCTTGACCTGCATCAGGGATATCTTGGAAAAGGTTTTTTTTTAAATTGGACAGTTCAATACTGTCATTATTGATTCTCTAATCTGTTTTCTGCAAGAATTTTGCTAACTCTGTCCTCCAAATTTGTATTTGACAGTGTAAGATGACCCCACTGAAAGAGATCTCTTGGAACCCAAAGCCTCTTAGCGTAGATAACAGGTAGCCAAGTCAGGTAATCCTTCTCATAAACTTCTTTTCTGTCTTTCTCATTTGGCCATTTTCATTTTGTTCATATTCAGTTTCATTACCTCCTGCTACAAACAATGACAATACACATGTAGTACATGTTCTTTATTTTTATTAAACTTCTTCTTAGGGAAAGAAGTACCAAAGCCTATGGGACTTTTGGGTGTATTTATTGGATAGAAAAAAAGCCCACAGAAAACCA
Source organism: Acridotheres tristis (assembly GCA_037013685.1). Taxonomy (NCBI): domain Eukaryota; kingdom Metazoa; phylum Chordata; class Aves; order Passeriformes; family Sturnidae; genus Acridotheres; species Acridotheres tristis. Next base: position 102,898,002 of record CM072884.1, read on the forward strand.
CTCACCTGCTTGTGAGTTTTAATTTTCAGTAGTTTTGTCTGCTTGTTTAAACATTCAGAACAAATTTTCCTTTCTACAAGATGTCATAGCTATTAGGTTTGGCCTAATGCTATGTGTATTATGTCCCTTTGTTTTTTAAAGTTTCATTTTTTAAAGTTTCATTATACAAATACTATTTTTAAGTTTCTTTTCCCTTCCATCTTTATCCCATTCTGTTGGTCCCTGCTAGCACAGCAATGTTCATTGACAAGACATTCAACAATATATGCAAAAGTGTGTAAAAGTGAATTTATTGCAATTATCATTTGCTATATCAGACATCAATATTTCAACGAAAATTTCTTCACTACCTCAGTAACCATCTTGAATTAATTCTTACTTTTCTCAAGTTTTCTATTAATTGTTGTTTTATTGTATTATTTTCCTATGATTATTGCAATACATTTTAATTTGAAACAGCATTAAGTAAGCCTCTTTATTTAAAACTTTATTTATTAGAATGATACATAACAATTTATTTTTAATATAATAGAATTTGCCACACACTCTACGTCATTTTCTCTTTACAAAGCCTAAGGGGGTTTCCATTAAACATTTGTCTCAAAACGTTTCCAAGCCAAGGAAATTTAATACCAAGTTCATTACAAGAAAGATATCTTGTAATATAAAGTTTCTATCTCTCTTAGTCATGTCTCTTTTTGCACACTGAGAATTATACCAAGTAGACCAGCAGAGTTAAGGAGATTTCTTGGAAGTGATACAAATGAACAGCTGGACTGAAGAGCTCTATGTCCCAATACATAATTCACTTAACAAAGATAAAAGGGCATTTTGGAATTTAAGAATTGAAATGACAAAGAGTTCTGTTACTTATTGAGAAAGAGTAATTTTTTAGTGGTGTGTTGGAAAATATGGAAATATTCATACTACATTAAATAATGCATGCTATGCACACTGCAAAATGTACTACTGTAAAAAATAGAGAAGAAAATATGTTTCAGAAATATGGTGTTTACAAGTTGTTTTATGGGCTCATTTAGGGATTAGCTGGGGAATATTTTGAGATTCAAGAAATAATTTTAAAAGTTCTTCATCTCCAAATCTGCTAGTTGTTTTCCTTAGTTCAACATTTCAAAGCACCAAAATCACATTATTCAAAGAGCATTTTCTCTCTTTTCCACTTTTTTTGCTGTAGCAGTTAAAAAAATCTGTTTCCTATTTAATTACAAAATTACATAATGTCACAGAGGTCATTGTAAATTGTCTCTGAAATTCAGTTTTTCATTGCTGTTCTTAAGAATGGAGTTGTTTCCATCAGGAAAGAATGGAAACTGAGGGTAAAATCAGAACCTGAGAAAGACAAGGAAAGTTAGCTAATTTCCCCTTTAGACCATTTAAATGTCTTAAGGAAGTCAGGTTGAAAGCTGAAAGAGTCAAAGAACTGATAGAATATCCTGTAGAACAGGAGCTCAGAGGACTATAAAAGCTAGAAAAAAAAGGGAAGTGGCTGGAAAAGAAAATAAGAATGTCAGATCAAATTTGTATTATTCTTCCTGAAGTGTAGTTGCATGATGTGAATCAAATTAATGACAGTTTAACTCTGCAGCATGAAATAAAGACTTCTGAAGGCAGAAAAGCAAACTGAGTGCAATGCTATTATTTCTTGAGTTTCTGCGCAGAAATATGAGGCACCATAAGACAGATTTAAAACTTCAGAGACAAATTAGATTTTCAGTAGGACTTCTCATGCTGTGCTCATTTTTAAAGCATTGGTGTTTTACATCTGAGGAACAAAATAATTTTTTATTTATTTATTTTTATTTTTTTAATTTGTTTGTTTGAGCTAGGTATACCAATAGCTTTAAACCATCTGGGAAGCAGAAGCCTTTGCAGCTAAGATTTCATTGATTCTATGTTTAACCCAGCTCAACTTTTTTCTGATTTTAATGCCAGTAAGAACATTAAGATTGCTGAATCAAGCCCTCAGATTTAGGAAATGTCAGAATTAAGATTGCCCATGCAAGTTTAATTTGCTAACCTACGTTATGATATAATCTTTAATTTTTTTATACAATCTTTAGTTCTTCTACAGGACACCTGTCTCACTCAGGGTGCATGCTTACACCTTAGACAATTTTTCAATATTTCTCTTTTCTCTTATCATTCAATATGTGGCTCTGGAGTTTATTTACCACAAGTTATCTTAACTCTGCACTGAAACATGATTATTGACATCTTGATTTTTAATGGATTTCATTTCCAGAACAGCTGGTAACTTATAATATAAATTTTTCAGGGTACACACATCTCATTTTGCCTCTTACCTTCTTGTCCTTCCCAGTCATCCCAGCTTTTTTGCTCTGATTCTTCCCCATACTTACTCCCTTCTGCTCCAGTTTTCTTTATCCCTCAGGAGACAGGACACTCCCATGCTACTTCTTCTCCACTGGTTACTCTCCGAGTGTCAGCCTGTTTTCTTCTTCTCCTCCAGGCACATAACTCTCCTTTGTTCACTTCTCTCCTTCCCCATTCCACAGACACACTCCTCACTGTCAGCACAGTAGGTCTCCTGGTTGTCTTTATGAATGTTGTCTTCCATCATGGCATCTTGGAAGACAGATTCATATTTGGAAGCAAAGTCTTGGCCAAATTCCGCGATGTAAAACAGACCCCATTTTCAGTGAATTTCATTGGCAAACTTTAACAGACCTCTACAGTTTTTTTAAACATGCATAAGGCAATTTTAGGAAGTGAGAAAATCAGGAAAAAAATGAGGACAGCAAAAGACATAATCTGCTGGATGATGGAAGGTGTTCCTAAATTAGCATTAGTACAAACACATACTGTGAATAGTCCCATGTCTCAAGACGCCCTTGTAGCCAGTTGTTTTATGCAGACCCACTTCTTTCAGGCTCAGACTGCCTCTAGATACCCAGTGAAACTCAAACCCATTGCCACAAAACAGGAAAAGTAGAATTCCTCAGGTGAGCAGCAATACTTTCAAAAAAATGTATCAGTCCTTCAAGCTTTTTCTCAGAAAAAACTCACAGGTTTTGATGGATAAATTTCAAACAACTGAATATAGAACAGTTCAGGTTAATGTTAAATTTCAGTGAGTTTATGGCAAGCATAAATACTGAATATTTTCCAGAAATTTAAACATAGGTGTTATTTCCAAGCCTGCATCTCATGCAAGTCTGAATATGATTTCATGTGTGGAATTATATTAGTTATATAAATCGTTTATAATATGTTCCTGTCCACCTTGAATTCCAAGCATTTATGCAATGGTTTCCTACAGTAAGACCTGTAACAGAAACTAAATATAATTGAGAGGCTGGGACTAGAGATAAAGTATGGGAAAGAAGAAGGAAGGAAGGAAGGAAGGAAGGAAGGAAGGAAGGAAGGAAGGAAGGAAGGAAGGAAGGAAGGAAGGAAGGAAGGAAGGAAGGAAGGAAGGAAGGAAGGAAGGAAGGAAGGAAGGAAGGAAGGAAGGAAGGAAGGAAGGAAGGAAGGAAGGAAGGAAGGAAGGAAGGAAGGAAGGAAGGAAGGAAGGAAGGAAGGAAGGAAGGAAGGAAGGAAGGAAGGAAGGAAGGAAGGAAGGAAGGAAGGAAGGAAGGAAGGAAGGAAGGAAGGAAGGCAATTAGAAATACAACTGAAATTGTTTGTACCGGTTCTTGCACTGTTCCCTATGCGTCCACATTGGACTGACAGGGACAGTACAGATGATGATCAGCCTTGAGTCTGACCCAGTCACGGATATTTTAAGTCTTACTCATTAGGGGGAAAGCATATTATTATTCAGCTTCACCAGGGAGTGTTTTCTTGAATAAATAAAAGTCTGGAAGGAACATTAAGCTTTGCAGTCAGCTCAGAATGAATTCAATGGCCTTTGCACTGCAGCATCAGACATCACACATGCAGTTTTTGAGTGATATTCTCACGAACCAGTGCATTTCAGTTATATCCCTAAATATTTATTTTGTTTGGGGGAGGGGAAGTGAAGGGAAGGATACCGTATACTAGCAGTGTAGTTTTAGAGGTTATTTAAGAGCTTCCATCTTACTCAAAGCTTAGAAGAAGAGCAGACACATATCAGTGGATTATCCATGGAGTACAGAAATTGCAAACTGTGGACTGGATCCTTTCACCCTACTTTGTCTCCTGGAGGATATTGTCATCTTTACCTGTCCTCTTTCCATTACAGTGATTTCAAAATGTGTTTCTTAGACTGACAATATTTATACAGCGTAAGTGACTTAGGAATCTAAAAAAACCAAATTATAGGATGCACAATTGTAAGAATTTTAAAAATAGCCTTACTTTAATAGAAAGATGACTATAAAACAAGAACATAAGAAGAAGGGAAAAGTTTGGTGTTACTCACAATATCCAGCTTGAGAAATTGGTCGTCATGGAAATTGCAGTCCTTTGTAATTCCGAGAGCAATATGAGAAGGTTTTATTGGAGTTTTAAATCTGATAGATATCTTATGAATATAGAATTAACCAAAGATTCATAAGTTATATTCATTTAAATTAATCAAATGAAACTTTTAGAAATTCTTTTCCAGCTGACAAAATAATCAAATTCAACCACTATAAATTCCTATTTATCTTTATGGGACAGGACATTAACTGAAAGGGCTCATTCAGAAAATAAGTCACACTCAGATTAGTAACACACTATCTAAGACTTGTCCTGCACCAGGAAAGTTTTTCTTTTCTTTTGTGTTTTTGGTCACTGTGAACAGAAAAACCTTCCATAAAATTTGCTTGAAACTGCCACAATATACTAAGGCTTAAGAGTATTAAAAACATATTACAAGACCACAACAGATCACATCTAAATAATACACCAAAAGAATTTTTCTCTTCATCAGTTGAACATATAGATAATCAGTGCTCTATATATGAATAATTTTAGTATGAAAACCTGATAGAAAAATATATTTACTGTATACTAATACTGTGCACTTTAGGAGGTCTCCACTGAATTTTCTAACCCTTTAACATAATTTCAATAAAAACTTCTATGAATTCCCCATTCCAATCTTTTGCTAATTAACTCTGAGCAAATGACACAGAGATCAGAAGAGAATATTAAATTACAAAGGAAGCAATCCTTACAACTTTGTAGTGCCTTATGGAACATGAATAACATTTCAACCAAGTTAGATCTATGAAAGTCACCTTGCACAGGCTGAGCAGCAATATTAAAACATTAACTACAACCTTTAAAATATAGACTATCGCTGAAAAATAACATCTTTCAAGTAATATTTTTGTATTAATATACTTTCTGATATAGGCAGAATGATACTGTTTTAAGGCAACCTTTAAAATTGCAAAGGAAAGCGCATATATATTTGTCAAAGTCTTGAAATTATTTAATAAAGTTATACTGAGACTCCTTCCACAGTCTCATGCTGGAAAGAAGTCATGTTAGCCGGGACAATACTTCTCCAAAATTTGTGATGGTCCAAAGTAAGACTGATCCAAGTTTACTTCTATAGTAAATCTCAACAACCAACTATAAAACCGGAAATATTTATATTGTTCTCTTCGTATTTGCTATAAAGTTCACTCTGGTGTTCATTAAGCTGGATTAACAAAATAAAAACTGGCTGCCAAAATAATAATTGAAAACCACTTTATTGCTAAATGGGTGTTAAACAGTTCTCTACTTCATTGCTGTGATTTCTATATTCCTTATCTTATTGTGCTTTCTCACAACACCTTGTCAAGAATATTTCAGGAATTCCCAAGAAGTTATTCTTTTTCTCTTCCCTCTTTCTTTTGAATGCTTCAACTCCTGCAACATTCTCATTGAAGATATAATAAAAAGGAACAACTTTTTCACCATAATAAATAAGTTCAGTTTATGAATATAAAATTCATTTCCCCCCAAGTTATCAGTCTTATAAAATCTAGAGTCAAATATATTTTTTCCTTTTCTCCAGTCCTTCATTGTCTAATTTATTTGCTATTAAGAAAGAGTTTATGCAACCTAAATTAGACCCCAATTTACACATTCCAAAATTCTATTTTTGAAGACAACAACAAGCTGATATTTCTTCCAATAATAAATAATGTTGATTTATTTTGGGTTTAGAAAATAAATAAATAAATAGGGTATGAATTCCCATTTGTTTTAAAAGTGAAGTGCATTTGACCAATTTAGGATTTGATTATTTTTAAACACATTGTATTGCATTAAAATCATTTGGCTGACCTTTGAAGTTTTTAGGTAAATATATTACATAAATCTAATAATCTCTGTCAGTAATTTTCTCATCAAGAATTATAAATTTTAACAGAAAATCTGAGAGCATCAATACAAACATTTTAATTCTGTGCTTCAACTTCTCATTTCAGAGCTAGTATTAAATTTTAGATTCTTTTTAAGTAATATTCTAATCTCATGGTATACAGTGTGTAAGTTGCTTGCATTAATATTAGGATTTTTTTAATTTTTGGAGAAGTTGTTTCCAGTTGCTTTGAAACTAAAAAAAACCAACCAACATTGTCCTCAATTGTTCATATTTCCAGTTATCCACCTTCCAGGACACTTAGAAGTATTGACGCTCCAAATTACTAACAGATGTCACTATGCAAAATGAAGTAAAATGGAAACGTAAGAAACCAAAATTTTACTGTAAAACATGAAAATCAGGATTTTATCCTTTTTCCTCCTGTATATCATATGTATAAACAAAAATGTGTGAAGGACACTGTTCATCAAGTGCAACTTGTCTCAATTCTATGTAAAAATCTTCCCTTGACTTTTCTTTCATTTATTAGTATCTACATCATATGTCTGAAGAACAAGCATAATTGTTTTTTCCCTGTCTTAATGGTAGCATCTACTAGTTGCTGTTGATATAAACAGTGTGTCAAGTCCAATACAAGCACAGAAAGAAAAGTCAGTCCTTTCCACAAAGGTTTACAATCACAGTGTAAAACAGAAGATAAATAGAAATACTGCTACAAAATACTTTGTCTAGAATTGCAAAATACTTATTTTTTTCTCCCACTAAATAATGAAATTAAAGGTTGATAATGGGACTTCTATTATTATTGTTGATACTAATTATCTTTATTTTCATTATAACTACTGCTATTTCTACTGCTATTGCTACTACTTCTACTACTATTTAAGCCTATATATAGCTGCTCACTAAAAGAGACATTACTTGCAAGCAAGGAAATGGTGCACATCCATAGTAACACATTAGCAATAATTTGTGCCCACCTGACCTACAGAAGGAAATGGATTTCTTATATATGGTATGTCTATTCTGCTGCTGATAGGAAAAGTAGAGATTCAGGAGCAGTATGGCATATATTGATCATTATGCCATGGTTTAAATGTTGACAAAAGTTTAAATATTTTGAATACTTAAGTTCATGCTGCTAGTGGGACAGTTTTAGTATCAAGGTGGTTGTATATTTGTACATAGAGGAGGTAAATTGACATTTATAAAGGTATTTCTAAGTAAAACTGGAGCATACTCATTGGAATAATTTCTGTAGCCAGTAATATTTTAAGTGTACTCTATTCCCTCTGGGTCAGGTAGAGAGTTTAATTATCCAGCTGCTAACTTTTCTAGCAGATATAAACAGACTTAAAAGTAATTTGTTTGTCAATCTGGTAGTGTCTGCCCAGATACATGATGATAATTTGTTCTCTTTTCTTACACTGCTCTTCCAGACTTGGGGTCACAGACTGAGCCTCATCAAAATGAATCCCAGAAGCAGAAAGGCTTGTCCTAAGGCCATTATCTTGTAAAAGTATTGTTTAACCTACACACTGTTCCTGCTTTTACCTACTTTAAATTAGCATGACTACCTGACTGCTTTATTTGATTTGTTCCTACTTTTTGTCTGATCTCCACCACAGTATGCTACAGCAAATATTAATTCCTGTTTAAATAAAAAAACAATATTTGCTTTTACTCATCTTTCAGATTTGGAAATCTTCTTGAATCTGCAGAGAGTTTGTGCAGCTTGGTCTATCTATTCTAACTGCTGATGACACAAATAGAGTCATTCCTCAATTTACTGTAAAACTTATTATAATATCTATGTACCTATTGAGCAAAAGTAAGGAATGCTGCTTAAAGAGGTTACTGGTGACCTTGGTGCTGCCACTGATATTTCTGGACTGAGAATTTGCAAGCTTACAAAGTCGTGAAGGAGTAAGCTGGAGAAAGAACAGGATCTCAAAGAAGAGACTGTTGCAGTCAGAGGAAAAATTATGGATTTATTTTTTATTTTACAGAAAAAAACATTCAACATTTTCCAGACACGATTTAGACAATAAACAAGAGTATAGAGAGCAGTAGTGTTTAAAACAGTAACTTTGTAAATGGCGGAGAAAGTGCTGTAATCTTCTTCCAGATCACACCAAAAGACAAGAAGTAAAATACAAGCAGATCTTTCAAGAGCTATGTCTGACAGAACCAGAGAAACCTCCTGGTCAGGAACAGGTAATAAATAAAAGGTGGACAAACCCACAGAATCTCGTCAGATCTTATGCTGGAGTACATATATTGCTCTTCAGTCTCCCAGAATCAAGATGAAAGCTCTCAGCAGACAGGCAGAAAAGATCTAGGAGAGCAGAAGAAGTGTGTGGGCTTTCATGGCAGGCAAAAGTTTCAAGACTTCAAAGGTTTGGGCATGACACAAGCTGAGACAGAAACAGGAGGTGGCCCCCACAGTGGTGGGACAGTCTTTGAGAAACCTATTGTGGGGTGAAACAAAGATGTATGATGGATAAAAGCCTGAATGAGCACACCAATTTCTGGGCAAGAGATGTTGATTTGAAGATAAGCACAGCTGCCAGCTTTTGTGCATGTGAACAGCACATTCAGAAATTCATTCCTGCTTTGGATGTAAGAATTACTGTGTCTATTAGGAAGGACAGTACCAAAAAGAGAAACTAAGTACTTTATTTGGGATTGTAAGTGGATGGGGAAAAAACATCAAATGAAAACAAATAGGATAAAAATGCCTGAAAATCTGAAATGGAAAAAGTAATAACCTTCCTATGGATATATGCAAATAACCAAGAGGTTAATGTTAATTTAGCTTTATTATAAATTTTGGAATATGATAACCTCGTTTAGAATGTCTCAGTAATTACTATGGGACCAATTCTTACTTTGTTACTTGGAGGAAACAATGCTTTTCTCTTTGAAGAGTCTTGATAAGGCCAGGTCCTTCTGTTTAAACTAAATTATATTTTATTCCAGCTGAAGCAATATGTCTGCACTTTTGATTTCTTTCATACAATATTCCTTTGAACATGGGTTTAAAATTAATTGAGATTCGCATACACACAAGTAGTCTTGCAGAGCTTGAAAAGTGGAGGAAGTTCTACACTATTAAATTATAAAAAGAAAAAAAAGTATTAAGATAATGAAGCTACATGGCACAAAATGCAAGGGGCAAGGATTGATCACAGCCTGCATTAATGATTTTTAAGAGGATATTCACTAGCATCAGCTACTCTTTCCAGCAATATAACTAGCATGGAGAAGAAACAGCAGCTTGAATGGAAAGAGAAATCTTTGTTTTTATTCCTATCAGGTACCAATGTTAAGTCATTGCATGAATCAAAAAACATTTCAAGAAACCAGGAATGGCAGGAACATTAGAATAAATTAGAAACCTAATATAATTTAAATCAACTGAAGTAATCCACATTTGTGTAGGCTAAATAAAACACTTTAGAACAAAAGATGTATAATAGAAAACTACAGTGTTACTTTCTTAAAATGCAAAGATTTGTCTGGCAGTGCTGCTGTGATAAATCCACTCCTCTTCTGGCTGTGAAACTTTCTTTCTGTGAAGTCTGAGGCACAAACGGGACAGGGAGGTTGGGGGGAGCAATCAGGCCGTGAATGAAGGCTGCAGAGTTTGAATCTTATTTTCTTCCCCCTTAAGGCATCTATTTTTATTTCTCATTTACTTGTCTAGTGCCTCAGAGAAAGTGCAGACAGTATGTTTAGTATATCAAAGCACGATCTGTCTGTGTTTTAATAATTACACTGTCTCTTGTAAAATAACTTTACAGTCGATTACCAAATTCTGCCTTCAGACAGCTCTGCCTTGCTCCTCCGTGCAGAACCTTCACAGGTTGGTGGGGATGGCTCCGTATCACAGTGATGCCCTCACTGCAGCAGGAACATTAATAACTGCACAGGTCAGACCTCTATTACTTTCTCAGTCTGCTTTAAATGTGAAACCTAAGCAAGACATTGATCCTGACTCCAAAGAACATTTTACAGTCTGAGGGCCAAATTTCATCTAATCTTTCAGAAGCACCAGGTTCCCTGACAACAGCAGAGCTCCCAGCAAATGACAAAGACTAACAAGGGAACTTCCTATTTAAAAAAACAAAAGACCCAAAAACCAAAAAGTACTAAAAAAAAAAGCAACACAAAACTCATAAAAACTAAAAAAAAAAGCAAAAAACCAAAAAACCCCAAAAACTCAAACAAAAAAATCCTCAAAAAAAACCCACAGAAAAGCCCCCAAAACCCAAAACAAAAATAACTCAGAAGAAACCCTGATAAAATAAATAAAAATTTAAAAAGGCAGGATGCTCCTATATGCTGACAGTGTCTTCTACAGATCCACACTTACAGCAAGAATTTTGTCATTAGGGCATTGTTTTATTGCTTTCTATATGACATGTGTCTACTCTAGTTTTTTGCTACCTAAGTAGGGAAAAGTCAAGGAATATAGTCACTGAATTATGACAGCAAAGACTGTCTCCCAGAACACTACTCCACAAATGCTGAACAGAGTCACTGTATTGTAAAAGCAAGTTATCTTGTTTAAACACATTATTTTTGATGCCGCAGTATTTCAAGAATTTGGTCACAGGGAAAGAATTCTCATATTGCATTTTTGTCAATTTGCAATCTAAGTATTTATGGGAAAGCAAGATTTATGCATCATGTGCTTATAAATGTGAAAATGCTAATGCATTTCCATTCTTCAAATTAAAAAAAAAAGTAGGCAAAATTCCACCAGGCTAGATCATTTCATTGACATATGCAATGTAAGAAGCAGTTTGCATTACTCACAGGACTGAACACTGTGAAGACTGTATAGATTTAGGAAATACCAGGAACATCAATCAGCATCCTTTCTTTTAGGTCTGTTCTTAAGAAAAATAGAGCTAAAATATATTACTTTACCACTAAGAGCAGATGTTATAAGGCACATTATTAAAAACATTTTAAGAGAAGAATAAAGCAGATTAAAACCCACCCAAACTAACCAAACCCACAAAACAGTGTTTTGTTTAAGTATTTCATCGCCTGTCACAGAACAAAAAGATATTTTTGAAACAAAAATATTAACAGATGAGAATGTTACCCATATATACTTAATCAGGATTAAAGATGGAATTCTTAGAAGCATTATGAAGCCATTTGCCTCTTTTTGTACACTTTTGATTGGGAAGATATTAATTATATTACTACAATCAGAAAGAAGGTGGCTGCTGGTGGAACTACCATTAAGTGCAGAGCATGTTGCATTTTCTCTCCAAAAACACTCATATGTCCCTTTCACCTAGAGTGATGATCCTTTGCTTTGTCTTCTTAGTGTCACCATAAAATGGTGACAGAATAGTAATAATAACTACTAGTAGTCTTTTGAAACATGACATCCGTCATATTTGCTGCTTAGCTGTTCCTCTGAGTTTTCCATAAGGACTGGATTTGATCAACGTAAGCTTTTTGCTCCCCTTTAAATATTCCTAAGATTATTTAGCTTCCTATATCTGAATTAGTATCTTACATTTGCAGGGTAAGTATACATGTCAATACCAAATGAGAAAACAGATTGATTTGGATAAGGCCAGTGAAGGTAATGTTGCTAAGAGCACTGCTCCTCAAAACCTACCTGTTCTGCAAACAAGAGAGCAGCACAGGACTCTTGCTGTTCATTGGGTATTTATAGCAACTTATTCACAAAGTCTTTTACCTGGACCCTTTGCTGTGTTTCTCAAACCCAGCCACCCAGGCAGTTTCCTGGCTAGCACCAGCCATGCCAATGTTAACTTCCAAACCCCATGACTGCTGGAGCACACACCCAGCATGGTTTTATGCAGTCCTACGTAATACTGATAGCATAGGGTTAAAATGTTTCTAAAAATCATGGGAATTGCATACAATAGATTCAGGGAGGTGGAAAGGAAGATTGGGTCTGGTAGGCCTGGGAAAGGGAACTAGGCACTGGGAACGAATATTGAGCTTTGTTTATTTCTAGATCATGTGAAGCTACACCTGCATAATCATCATATGATAAATGATATGATTGTTAAATGTAACGATTGTTTGGTAATTGAATATGATTATTGTTTAATTGTAATAAGAATAATGAGAAAGAATATTTGGGGGGGGCTGATGAAAATTACAAGAATTCATGCTTGGATAAGATCAATGTATACAATAGAACAATATGGGTTTAATAATTAATATATAGTTATATAACGAAAAAGGTATAAAAACATGTTCATCTCATATCCATGTTCGAGTCAGATTTGGGTCTGCACCCCTGATTCCCAGAGCTCTTCAATAAAGCACCTGCACATAATTATTCTGTGATTAGGTGTTTTCAAAGCTATCAATACTGGCAAATATACGTAAAGATATCATTTATGTATCAGTAAAAGACATTAAATCTTGATGTACCATTTCAGTGTCCCATTAAATTTAATTGCCTCATTTTTTTGGGATTTTCCCTTTTTGGAAGGGGAAGAAATCTACTGTTAGCTTATGTAGACAAGTTCCTGGTATAGGATCTTCACTTTATTTTTTTGAGAAAAATCAGCAGAAAACTGGTTGTCAGTTAGCTGTCTGCTTTCTCTGTTTTCAGCTTTTCTTCTGTTTCAGTTTTTTCCATTTGTCAGACAAAGAGAATTTCGTTCAATTTTAAATATCAGGTTACAATTTTAATGCAGTCCAGTAAAAGTAATTATATATACACTTTCCTTATGTAAAAAAAAAAAAAAAAACACTACCGAAAAATTTTGTACTTGGGAAAAAAATTAGAAAATACAGAAACAATAGCAAAAGGAATCAAAATTCAGCCTTTACATTAGACATGCAGAGAAACTGTTGTGAGTACTCTATGCCAGAGAAAAATTGAAGCATGTAAAAAATAGAATTTTAAAAATGTCAATTTTCCCTAGTAATGGTGCAGACTTGCAGCTTGCCTTAAACAAGACTTTAGCAGATTTCCATTGTCTAAATCTGACATTATTATTTAAAAACAATGCTAAATGCAAATGACATCTAAATTCTTCCAGCACATTTGGCTACAGACTTTGATCTGCACCCCTAACTCCAGTGCCCTAACCAAAGCATCTTAATTAAGAGGTTAGTAGCTCTAGGCTCCTTTGCAGTCTAGAGAGACAAGCATAGACTTTTCTGGGATAAATTACACCATAGGCAGATGCTATTTTTTTTATAGTAGACTTTCTATGTAAGTTAATTTTGGAGGAGTTTCAGCTTTACCACCTGCTACCAAGCAGGTGGATGTGGATGTCACTGTTGCTTGCTGCTTCTTATTCTGGTCTCCAACACAACTGCTTAGCAAAGCTATTGTGGGGGTCTACATTACAGAGGAGGCAGAAATTTGTATAAAGATAGGATTAAGAGTTGAAGGCTTCCTAGTGGGTAACTTCAGTGACTTCTTCTTTTTCCTTTCACCTTTTTGAGGCACCTAATACTTCCCACAATCTGGGAGACCACAAGCTCCTCTTTAATATTCTCTAGAGGCCAGGTAGGATTGGGCTATTCCAGCACCTAATGTCTTAATGTCCAATCAGAATGTTGATGTTCAATCTTGGTGCAATTAACATCACTACTTGTATGTCAGGATGAAGGGCAAGGAAATTTCTTGTGGGACTTGTGAGTTTAGTACTCAGTATAGTAGCATGCCAGTCAGTCAGTCTTCTCTTGATAGCAGGGAATATCCATGGAGGGTTCTGGCTGGGGTTGTTTTATTTTTTTAGAATATAATTTTATATAAATATATGCTATCATTTCATATGAACAGGAATTCCACTAGTAATAGCTAAACACTCTTTTTAGACTCAAATTCCTGAGGAGAGAGCAGAGATAAAGCAAAAATAAGGGCCTCTGTATGACTTGTATAGTGACATTGTCCTTGACAACAGGCAAGGGCCACAGATGTCATTTATCTGAACTTCTTTAAAGCCTTAGACATGGTCTCCCCACAACATCCTTCTCTACATTGGGTGGGTTCAATGTTAGATGAATAAGAAAATGGTTGGACAGTCACATCCAGAGGGTCATGGTCAACAATTCAGCAACCCAATGGATGTCAGTGGCAAGTGGTGTCCCTCAGGAGTCTGTACTGGGACCAGTGCCATTTACTATCCTAATTAATGACGCAGATGGAGGTATAGAGCACACCCTCAGAAAGTTTGCAAATTACCTCAAACTGAGGGTGCAGTTGACACACTTGGATGATGGGATGCAATCTGGAGGGCCTGGACAAGCTTGAGAACTGGCCCATGGGAATCTCATGTTGTTTAACAAGATAAAGTGTGAGGGGCTGCCCCTGGGTCAGAGCAACTCCCAGTGTAAACTCAGGATGAACAGATCAAGAATAGCCCTGCCCAGAAAGACTTGGGGGTGCTGGTGGGTAAGAGGCTGCACAGGAGCTGGAAATGGGCATTTGCAGCCCAAAAAGCCAACAGTGTCCTGGGCTGCATCCCAAGCAGCATGGCCAGCAGTGCTAGGGAGGGGATTCTGCCCCTCTGGTTTGGTGAGACCCCACCTGCAGTGCTGCCTCCAGCTCTGGGGTCCCAGCACAGGTGGGACAGGGACGTGCTGGAGCCAGTCCAGAGGAGGCCACCAAGATGATCAGAGGGATGGATCACATCTTCTTGGAGAAAAGGCTGAAAGAATTGAGATTGTTCAGCCTGGAGAAGAAAAGGCTTATGATGACCTAGTTGTGGCCTTCCAGTACCTGAAGGGAGCCTACAAGAGAAATGGGGCAAAACAAGAGTGACAGTACAAGGAGGAGTAGGTTAAAACTGAAAGAGAGTGGGTTTAGATTAGGTATTAGTAAGAAATTCTTTACTGTGAGAGTGGTGGGGCACTGAAAAGATTACTCAGAGAGATTGTGGATGCCCCATCCCTGGAAATGTTCAAGGCTATGTTCTATGGAGCTTTGAGCAAGCTGATTTAGCAAAAATTGTCCTGCCCATGGTTAGAAGTAGATTATATTTAAGATCTCTTCTAACCCAGGCCGTTGTAAAATTCTATAATTCTATTATTCTATTTCAGTGTTTCAGCTATATGGCTTCTCCTCATGTCCATATCTCTGCAAGCAAGCTGGGTAGAAACTGAGATTCTTTAAAATGTGATAGCACATCCTCTCTGAGAATTATAGCCCCACTCCCAGAATTTAAGTTTCAATACTTATTTGTCGGATAAAACTTCTGTTTTAAAGGGTCTGCTTAAAATTCAAATAAATGAAAATATGAGTAGAAATTAATAAAAATAATAGATATACTGGATAGTAGGATCCTATTATGACTGGTTTCTTGTGTTGTTTCTTGGGGTTTTTTTGTAAATAATTACTGTATTTAATGCTAATTAAGAATCCTTCAACACCTAGAAATTATGCTTTCCTCCTGCTGAAGTACATCAGAGAACCTGAAATGACATTATTTCTACTGCATCTAAACTAATGGTTATCAAGATATTTTTGGATTCATCTGTATTCAGGGGGATGCAACACTCTCCTCTGTCTGTCTTCCTTTTATAACTGCTATTATAAACTCCTCCACTTTCTTCCTATTTCCAAAACTTATAAGAGAAAAAGGTTGAGAAGATTTCTCTCTCTTTCTTTCTTTTCCTTCCCCTGTCTCCTTTTCCCTCTTCCTATTCTCTATCAGTCTCTCTTCTCTTCCCCCTTCATTTGTTCATTCACTCATTTTTATCATAGATTAACCAGTCTCTTGAAGATTTTGACGCAGTTGGGTAGATTTTTATATGAAAACACAAAACTGTCTTAACAATTTCACACAGAGCTGCAGCATTTTGCAAAGCCCTGTGTGAGATCTGGCCGCATTACCCAGAACTCAGCTTAAAAGAAAGTCACAGATGTTTCAGACTCCAGGTTGATGGTATAGTGCTGAAAGTGAACCTCAGACATTATCCTGGTGAATGGTCCCAGGCCAGCAGCTCAACATGCACATTGACTAGAGAGGTGCACATGTTGCTCTTCTAGAGCCAGCTGAGGAAGGTGGATATTACTTCTATCTTAGGCAACCAAGGCAAACAGTCAAATTTAATATTAAGTTTCCAGAGCATTTTAATATTAAATTTAATATTTTAATATTAAAGTTTTGCTACAGTCATAAAAGTCAGACTTCTAGGTCACTCTTTCAAGCTGTTTCCTGTCTCATTCCACCCCTAATTCAAATTCTTCTGCAGCCCAGTAAATTCAATAACAATTCTGGCCACAGGTAAAAGGCCAGAATTGTCACATCCTCACAAGCATCTAGAAGTCATAGCCAGGTGAGAGCAAAAACTGGGGAGACTGATATTTCCCCCATAACTGAACATCGGTGTAAGACACTTAAGAAAACCTTAACTGAGAATAAAGACAAGTCAAATGCCAAAATCTGAAGCTCCAAAGAGGCAGGGAAGATATGCAGGAAAAAGAAAAGCAGTGTCCTTATTTTGTTCTTTAGGCAATACTCCGTGCCTTGTCCATTGTAAATCATTCCTTCAGTACATGAGTGGCTGTTCTCCCTTGCATGCACACTTTAGTTCTGAGCTGCTGTTACTTTCCAGGAATATTACCAAGGGTGACAGTTTTGTGTAACCTTTACACCAACTAGACAATGAAAATCTAGAAACCCCTCAGAAAACAAAAATATCACGCTTTGAACACTGATAACTGCTTGCTACTTAATTATTTTTTAGGAAAAAAAATAAAAATCAGTATTTACTAAAGGAAAAGGAAAGAAAAACAGTCCCAGATCAGATACTATAATTCTCACCTGATTTTGATAGGTTTATTTGAATGCATAAATCAAATAGAAATTATTGAGGATTGCTTGAAAAATGGTATTTGTGTTTTGTTCAGAAGGCCAGAAGTTATTAAAAAGAAGAGGGAGAAACTGTAACTTATCAAATACTTCTCTAAATACACAGCCCTTTAATGTGTTGCCTAATAAACTGAGAAACAAAAATAGTATAACATACTAACCTTTAAATCAATTAGTTTTATCATGGGGAAAAATAAACAAGAGGGTTTTTTCTTTAGAAAACAGATAGAAATCAACATTTTGGTGTCTTGTGAGAATTATTACATCCCTTTTTTCTTCCATAATGGAATTCACCTACATGCAAGTTTTCAGGATTATTCTTTTGAACTTCTAAGAAAGACAAACCATAGACATAAAAAGCTTCTGATATTTTGCATATTCATAATACCTTAGTGAATCACCAGGAGTGGCAATACTGCTCTGTGAATGCTAATATAGAGCCAGCTGACAAGTTGAAGGGCAAAGCAACACAGAAATAAACCAGATTTTCCCACTTGAATTAACCACTTATTTGTGAACACTGCTTGTAGTTTCCTTTTTCCATTGTTACCACTCCCTCTCTTATCTTTTTTAATTAAAAATCTAATTATTTAATCTACAACAGATATATGACAAGGTGCCTAATTTCATTTTTATGTCAACAACAGTCACTACAAAAGATGTCATTTTTAGTGAGAAAACCAAAGATCTTCAATGATTACAGACTGATGCTTATGTCTTAAGGGTTACTAAGTGTGCATAATAGCATGATACAACATCCTTTTTTTTTACTCAGTCTAGCAAAGAATGCATGCTCACAGCAGGAAATCTTAATCATCATTTATCAGAGTAGCAGGTAGTTCTGTATTCAAAATGTTACTTTCAAAGGACATATAACTAAACCTTTTCTCAGAGCTTATTTCTATTCTACCATTAAATTAATTAGCCTTTTAGTTTCACTGAATCTATTTCAGAATTTAACAAAAAAAGAGATGAAAAATGTCCTTGATCTCTAATGGAGCAACATTTTTACACACAGATGAAAAAGAAAGCCAACACTACAAAACAACTCTAAAAAATTCGAAAAGTATTTTTCTTTATGTCTGACTGCAGCTGTCATTTCAGTGATGCTTGGGAGGGACACATGTAAATTCAGGGTCATACTGTTTGTAGTTCATTCCCTCAGATAACTTTGCAAATTACTAAGGCTTATTTAGAAGAATTCTCTAGAAGGGCGCTGAGTATGTCAGAAGAATATTTATGATGAATGATGTCAAGGTTATGCTGAACACTAATTGTGCCATTCTAACAAAGGGAGGAGCTATCTCAGCCCCTATATAAAACATGAGAACCCCAGCCAGCACCTGTCTTAAATAGAAACATATTTAATATACAACTCAGGCTGCAAAGCTGTTTACTGGGAAGGGTTGTGCTGATGAGCAGGCACTAAGAGCTGTGTAGCTTAATGAAGAATAGTTTCAATGTGGGTGTAAGGTCTCATTTGCCATCTGTGGAGCACAAGACTCTTCCAAAGTCACAGAAGAGTCCTGTAGGTTTGATGGCCAAGACTTTGCAAGTTCAGATTCCCCCCATTCTCTATTTCAAAGGGCATCACAATTTAATACTTATCAATTGTACCACAGAAAATTGTGAAATGCTTTACCCAAGATTGTTACTAAAGTGATTAACGTGATTCTTTAAGGTGCTGAGAGTCTCCCTGGAAATTTAATCAGAAGCAGAACTAAATTAATCTGTTCTGGTGGTTTGTGTCCTGAGGCTCAGTCATCTCAAGCTGCTCCTGCTGCCCATCTTAGAGCTACTCAGAAATGGATTGGTATAGACCAATCCATTTTTGAGTAGACATTGAGTTATGCTTCTTTCTTGGACTTAGAGGAAATTTTGTTCATCCTTTCTAAGTGTCAGCTTAAAAGGAGTGACATGATCAGAGCAGTTTATATGAGTGAGGTTTTATATGTGTAAGAAGTTAAGAAGAGCCCCGCCAAGCTGGGTCAGCAGAGCCCTGTATTCTCAAAGCTTCTGGCAATGGCAGAAGGAGAAGAAAGGTGGGAAGAGCACATCCTGCCTGTTCTTATTGTGTCTGCATTCCATTTCCAATTGCATTCCCCAGCACCTAGAGTAATTTTAGGGGTTTTAAACAGTAGATCCCTGCCTAGTCCCTTTACTTTCTGTTTATTGCTGTCTTTCAATGAGTTTACCTAATCCCTTTTGGGACTACTTATGTTTGCCTTTGCAGCAGCCTACAGAACCAAGTAACAGATTCATTACACGTTGTGAAAAGAAATGCTATCTTTTTAGTGTCTGAACCTGAATTTACACCAGTTTCAGCAGGTGGAGGGTGCCTTCAGTCCAGGTATTGTGAGAAGCGAAGAATGAATGGTTCAGCACAAGTTTGTAAACCACTGAATTGCTTCTCAGTTTTGTCCTATATCAACTGAACACTCCCATCCCTGAGAGTAACTTTGTAAGTCACTGGGTAACTTTGTGATGCACTTGCTTCATCCATGTGACATTTTAGTCACCATTTTTTGCACTTTTTTATTTTCAGCTTTAAGTACTACTTTACTGCAAGTAATACTTTTATCACAGCATAATTTTTGGTAAACTAAGACACTTCCTGGGGATCCCCAGTTATATTTTGAGATTTGTTAACTATGTATTTGTGAAGTCCAAAGTAGGTTTACTGGTTTTGCTACTCAAAGAGTTCTTATTTCAGCTTTCTGTTGGAAAAATGTCAGCTTAGGACAAATCAAATTTGTCTGTGACAGTATATTACAACTGTGCCAGCTATGAAAGTGAACTTACTCCCCAGCCTTTTTCATGCTCTAGGAAGGTACAAGCCACTCTGTGTGGGATTCACTGCAGCTAACTTTAGACATCTATAGTTTAGTCGTCTACATCTGAATTAGTCACTTTGGGTTCTCTTTATAGCTATCAGAGAGAAAAGGCCCTTTAGAGCATGATTCATCTGACCTATTTAGATAGCTACTTAGGAATAAGATGAATCATGTCCTATAACTTTTTTCCTTTCCCTTGACTACAGAGAGAATTAAAATATTGACTTCTGCAAATAGAGCAAGAAGTTAGTCTGGGATGACTCAATTGTTTTAGCAAATTTTCAACTGAGCTCCTGCTAAACTGTAAGCTGCTGCTACAGCTGCTGTGACAGGTATGGTGCAGTTGGGGACCTTCACATCTTTCTTAAATGCTAGGTCCCAGAACTGCACAATACTCATGGTGAGGCTGCACGCTGAACAGAGCAGGATAATCATCTCTGATAGCGGTTTGATGCATTCTTATTTCAACCTACCCCTACAGGCAAGGGTAACACAGGTACTTGTTAATAGATACCTTGGGGAGGATTAGAGTGAACTTACACTGAATAATCAGTGTTTTCATATATTTGTATGCATATATATAGGTACGGTTTATTCTAGAAAAATTTGGTTGCAAGGGAAAGGAAATACATAACCATTTCAGTTATTAATATCTATAGTAATGCATCAATAGAAGAGCATAAAAATTTCACTTAAGAAAATATATAAAGAAAAAAACCCAGGAAATTGTAAGAGTTGATACTAGAAATGAAAGTTATAACTACCTGTGGATCCACAATGAGACTTGATGCTGCATTTTTGATGTCTGTGGGTTGAAGAGATGGTCTTGATCAGCCATGGGTGGGGGGAAGCCCACAAAACACAGAGTTCAGTGGGTTAATAAATGTTCAGGCTTAGGTGAGAACACCCAGGTATCTTTATGAACTAGAAACAGAAATAAAAGCTGTTTTGTTTTTTCTTACAGATGGATGATCAGGTAATATCCAACTGTGGTGAGTTTCAGTGAGATTTTAAAAGAATCTTCAGAGCTAGTGGTGATACTGTAATCTATCAGTACTGCAAAGTGTTGTAGTATCTGCAAAGTGTTCTGCAGAATAATTATTGTATATTTTTTCCCAAACACTGTATTTTTTCTTCATTCTTGTTATTTAGTCTTAACCGGTAAAGTATGTTTTATTCTGTTTGAAGGACAGGTTCTGAAAAATCTTCCTATTCAAGGTATCTCCTAACAAATTTTAGACTCTTCACTCTGGCAAGATAACATAAGCGTGGCCCATCCTTAACACACTTCAGTATGCTATACCTTCACTTGGCAAATTCTATTCTTTGTTAAAAGTTACATCTCAATTTCTTGACAATTTTCAGGATTTAATTTTTTTCATTATCTCATGCACAACAGACCTCTTAGGTCCAAACCAAGATTGTTCTGAAGACTTGCTGGTTCTTTCCCTTTCTGTAATAAGCATTTTTTTTAAGGCTTTGTTGTTTTTTTTTTTTTTTTTTTTTTAAGTCATCCTCCATTTTTTTTACATTGGATGCTGTACTTCACATTTCTGTACAGGGAATTTCATGGCTAGCTTTCACTGCCGACCCAACTGAATATTGCTTAACAAACATCAAGAGCTTCAGAGCCAGCTATGATCAGGAATGAAGCCTCTGACTACCTTCTCCTTTACTTTCATTCATTTCTTGCAGTTACTGTTTAAAGAAATGTTTAAATCTTCTGCACTTGTCTTCACATTTCCAGAATTCTGGTGCTGGTGAGACTAGCATTCTTCTTTTCAGACTATCTTAGTAGTTTGCTTTATTTCCATACTTCCTGTTTAGCTCCCATTCTTAGGGTAACCTTTGGCTTGGCAGTGTGACTCGTAGACCCCCTGGTTGATTATTGCCCCTTTATATTACCTTTAACAATATCTTTAACATGGCCTTTTTTTCCTTGGCTACTTCATGCCTCTTCTATTTCTTGCTTTTTCAGGTACAAAACCTGCAGACTTTGGCCCTAAATCTATATTGAGGATTCCTCTCCCATTCTCTCTCTCATTAAAATCAGTATTCTGAATGCATCTCTATTAATTAACTAGTGTCCTAATTTACTTTTTCCCTTGTTCTCAAGATTTTTTCCTGTCATTCATTCCTTCTATGTCTATAAAAGTTGATTTTCTGTTATTTAGGGACTTAATTTTTCCTAATTTTTCAATGAACTAAAAGATCTTTCAGTACCTTCAGATTTCCTATAAAATGGGACATCATTTAAGTTAATGTGTATAGCACCTAGCACAAAGATTTCCTGCTACATGAAAAAGTTTCTTAAATGCAAAAGAAACAAAAATTTATTTTGAAATATAAATATAATTTGCATATTATAAATATAATTTCAATAACAATTTTATATTTAAAAACATTAAAATTAAATATTTACACATTAATATTTCATTATCTGTAATTAACATCAGTAATCATGTGGTATTTCAACTGTTACAGTATTTCCTGTAATATATTGTCCCCTATCTACTACTTTAATAATCAGCTCAGAAATTAGCATGAAAGACTAATGATGTGCAGACAGGTTTATGATCTATGGAACTAGACTTTTCCCCACCTTCAAGGAATATCTTTCAGTTATTAAGCAGAATTAATGGATATTGATTTGTTCACATTCCCTATAGAATGCCTGTACAAATTAAGAGTAGACAGAGAAGGAAACTCCCCCTCATCAAAAATAATAAATATGTCTAATGTGTTAGTAGACTCATATACAAGAATCTGAGAGTTCTAATTTGTAAAATATTGTTCCTCAATAAATATTATATTTCACTGAACAGTAATTGCTAGGCATATTCAAATCACTGCTAACATTTCTCCTTCATCTTTGTCCTGATTCAATGAAAAATGACAATTATCTCTTTGATTTCTTCAGAATTTTCTGGGGTTTAGACTTATACCAGTATTTAGAGTTTTGCATTCTAATATGGATGAATTTAAGGTAATGCAATGAAACACAATGAGGTCAGGCAGAAAGTAACACTTCTAGTGAAATAGCATAATAACATTTAACTTGGATTAGACTGAAGTGTCATATCTTGCACCCAGAAGTGGCCTCCTTCAATACTTTTACCAGATTTTGAGGGACTACACACTGTTTTATTTAGCATCCCATCTTTGCCAGTCAGCCAGGGCACTCGGTTATAAATAAATAGAATTAATTCTGGTGAGGAACACCTGTCATCACCAATTGGAAGATATCAGGAAAGTATGAGCTGAACAGCAGCTCTGCTCACTTCACCAGGTTGTCTAACATTTCAGCAACTTTCAGTGTTTAAAATCTGCTAACAGTCAGGGGAATCTGAGCAAATATAACACCAGATCTACCAACGTTGTGCTATCTGTGCTGCTTTCTTCCTGTGATCTTATTGGAAACCCATTTTACTAAACCTAGATTCAGTTGGACTGCTTTAATGTGAAGAAAGATCACTTCAATAATAAGCTCACTTGAAAAGATAACACTACTATATGCTAGGAATTTGGCTTGCAGGTTGATTACTTATGCAGACTCCCTGGTTTGATGAATTACCCTTCTTCTACAAGGTTGTGACTGTAAAGCTTTTCACAAATTATTTTGACAATTAATAATCCCTCTGAAACATGAGACATGATGAGATTATTTTTGGGTAAAACCCACTTTGGTGCTTGTCCCAGTAAGATTGTTAAAGTATTCTGACCTTTGTTTAACAGTTACAAAAATATTTCCACATATGTACTGTCAAAACAATAGAGAAAGGCATTATGAAGAGATTTCGGTCTGTCTTGGTGCACTATTTCAAGGATGCACCCTGTGACCAGTGTGCAGAGTTTCCTCAGCCAACTGAAAAAGGATCTCAATGAGACACCTCTGTTGCCTGATACCAGTAACTGGCATAACATTATGTAACTTTGTCAGTCAAAAGGCATTGTCTATGTGTAGGGGAAATGAAATTATTCCTTCATGAGGTGGATTGGGTTCCACTTAATGTGTGGGGCCATACAGTATCCTGTGAGATCCTCCCCATGTGTCAGTGAAATCAGTGAAAACTCAGTGAGCTACTCTGAAGTCTCATCACTTTGTCCTGTCCAAATACACTTTCAGATATTATTGCAGAGAAATCTAATTTACTGACATTATCTGTTTAATTCTCCTGTGTGTCAGTCCTGTATGTTAATGGTGCTCTCGGATGTTCACATTGATATGATATTCAGGTTTGGTGGAACAGCTAGCTGAAAAGAGCCCTTTTTTGGTTTCCAGTCACTAACATTGTGAAAGTACTGCCATGGTTCCCTTAAACAGTAGTTGACGTTCTGTGGCTTTATCTTCAGAATATTTTTTCCCCTTTATTTTCCCTGTAACCATGTAAACACTTAACATGAGAAAAAGAAAGCATGGAATATAGGACAAGAACAAGATCTACTATTAAGAAACAGTTTCTACCAGCTTTTATAGCTTAGAACACAGAATCATTAAAGTTGGAAAATACCTCTAAGATCACCAAGTTCAACCATTAACCTAACACTGACAGGTCCACCACTAAACTGTGTCTCTAACCACCACATCTACAGGGTTTTTTTTAACGCTTCCAAGGATTATGATTCTACCATTTCCCTGAGAAGCCTGTTCCAGGCTGTACCTGATCATCCTTTCAGGGAATAATTTTTTTCTTAGATTTAATTGAAACATTCCCTGGTACAATTTGAGCTATTTCTTCTTGCTCTCACTCTGTCATAGAAGGAGATCAAATCGATCAAGCAGGACTTGCCTTCCACAGATCTATGCTGGCTGGGCTGGTGCACATGTCCATGTCTGGCACAAGCAACTGGGAAGATTCCGTGAATGTATCAACAACTTTCTTACAAGCAATTAAGGAGCCAACAAGAGGTGCAATACCAGACCTCATGCTCACCAGCAAGGAAAAGCTAGGGGGAATTTACTGCTCCAAAGCAGCAGTGGCTGCAGTGACTGTGAGATGGTGAAGCTGGAGCTCCTCAGGGCAGTGAGGACAGCCCTAAATAGTCTCATTGCCTGTAGTAAATATGTCAGGACAGACTGGACTGGCATTATCACCAGTCCTTTATTAAAAACTTCTCATGCCTTCTTTCAGGCAACTCTTGACTCCTTTCCTCACAGGCAACTGCACACAGCACTGAGTCCTTCTCTCCCCTCAGCAAGTTTCCTTCTTTCTTCTACATGACTGGCTAAACACCGACCTGTCCCTTACCCAGCCACCTAACCCTGTCTGTCCCTCACACAGCATCTTATCTGTCCCTTGCACAACTGCACATCACTGACCTCCTCACAGCACTGCCAGCACACTCCATCTCAAACTACAGCAGCTTCTGAGTCTCAAGCTGTAACTCCAGCCACAGCTAGTGGCCAGCAAACCCATGCTTTTATAACCCACATCCTCATAGCAATGGCAGGCAGGGCTGTTTCCACTTCTGGGCAATCAGTACAGCTATAATTCATTGGGAAAGATTGCCTTCTGCACTATCCTTACAAACTATTTTCCTACACTTGCAAACTACTCTGCTACAATTGCCTGCAATTCAGGAGATAAGACTTCTGGCTCTTCAAGGTCCTGCTTGTTAGAGTCCCATGGGATTAAGCCCTAGAAGACAGAGAGCTGGCTGAATTGCAAGGATCACCTCATCCAAGCTCAGGAGCAATGCAGACCAACATGGTGGAAATTGGGCAAAAATGTCAGAAAGCCTCCCTGGATGGATAGGGAACTGCTGTGCAAACTCAGAGTGAAAAGAGAAGCTCACAGGAAGTGGACATAAAATCCTATCAGGGTTTCATCAAGGTTTTTAGAAAACCTGAAGCCACACAGGTAATACCAAGTGCACTTAACTATTTTAATTGCATGTGAAAGAGGGCTTTGCAAATTTATGTTTCCTAAAGTTCCCTCCACAAACCCACTTACAGATAAATTTTCCTACTTCATATCCCTTAAAGAATCCCAACCCTTACATGAAAATGCATCTGGGAATAAAGCCTGTTGGGATTTTCATCTCCTAGCTCACTGTGACAGGATACTTCTGTTTGAACTACACGTCCTCCAGGCTAATAAATTTTGATTGCTCTGCATTGTTAGCCATCTGCTCCCACCCCTTGGGATCCCAGTTCAAGATGGAAGTTAAAAGACAACAAACTGAACCCCCCAGCAGACATAGGGCAAGAGAGTTTGTACAGAAAATTAACAAGCAAAGGAGCCAGTGAAAAGTGTTTGATTGAGACATGCATAGATATACACTGGCTTTTCACAAGATCTGCTGGTTTATTAGAAGTAACATAGTAGCTATAATAAAAGTTTTCTATCTCTTCTTATTATAATACACTGTTTTCAGATTTTTATGTATTTACTAAATTTTAAACAGTGGGAAAAAAAGGCAAAGAATGAACTTAGAACAGAGAAACATATGGTAAACTGAACCGTAAAAGGAAACTCTCATATACCATGCCAGCAGTCTTGAGGACGTATATTTCACTGCTTCCAGCAAATAAATTGGTCTAAGTGGCAAAATACATAAATAAATATCACATGTGACAGCCAACTGGATTTAACTTCATTCCCCACCACTCTCTAGGCCCAGCCATCCAGACAGTTTTTTTACCCAGCAAACAGTTCAAGCTGTGAACAGTCAGTTTCTCCAGGAGAATGCTGTAGGAAATTACTTCAAAGGCTTTACTGATGTCCATGTAGACAACACCCACAGCCTTTCCTCATGCACTAAGAGGGGCACTTTGGCATAGAAGGAGATCAGGCTGGTCAAGCAAGACCCGTCTTTTACAAACCCATCTTGACTGTGCCTGGTCCGCTTGTTGTCCTGTATGTGTCATATGGTAAATAAAAATTGTTTATTCGCTAAATGAGATATAACCTTTTGGGAAATACAGGATATTTCATGGTATACCTGTTAAGTATTTGCTCATAAATGAGAGAGCTGTAGGAATTTAGTTTGTCAGACATTTTTCATGACTCTCAAAGAATCCCCAGGAGACACTATCTATTATAAAGAGTAGTTATACAGCTTTAGCATACTCTCTAGTTTAAAGGAAGATAATTTCAAAGACCTTAAATGATCATTGTATGGGGTTTATTGCTTCTGTATTCCTTAACCATTTTTTCTCATGCTATCCTGTCTAAAATGAAAGAGATAAATAAAGGGCCATGTTATCATTTGAAATGGCACTATTTTTATGGGTGTGTGTATAACAACTGATTACAACCCTAAGACCAGATAGTACACTGCTTTCCAAATAAAAAAATGCAAATAATAAGAGCAGTAATGAACTATAATCTTTTTATCATCATGTTCAAGAACAAGTCTCTGAAATTGTGTTTTGGTGGTGCTGGTTTCACCTGGGGAGGAGAGACTTAGAGGGAAGTTCTCTCTATGAGAACTCCCTCTAGGAGTTGATAGTGACCAATTGAAGGCTGGCTTGGTTATTGACACCTGAGAAACCAATTGGAGAAAGTTAGTTTGCTCTGTGAACACACATTTTGAAGGAGGTAACACGGGAAAAAGCTCTCTTTTATTTCCCGTGGCTGAGCAGGTAACACCGGCCCGGGCTCCCTCCCATGGTGGGGGCTCTGGAGGCCGCTGGGCCCCGTTTGCAAACCAGGGGACCCGATGGCCGGGGGGAGGCAGCCGGGCCCTGTCTGGGAGCAGGGGTGGCCATGGGCAGGGCCGGGCCCTGTCTGGGAGCAGGGGTGGCCATGGGCAGTGTGAGCTGCAGCTGAGCCCCAGAAAGGCCGATTGAGATCTCAGCCACGTGTCATCCACCACGGCCTGGGCCTGGCCCAGCCCTGTGACTTCTGTGTGAAACTTTAACACTTTTAGTGCTCTGATAAGATTTGCGAAAACTCCAGCTTTCCTTTGAATATGAGAGGAGAAAAGGAGATATTCCAAAGTCAGTGAAGCAAGAGCTAAGTTTCTTTAGATGGAAGGAGAATGAGGAGATGCTATGAAGATGGCTGAAAAATCCTTTTGTAAGATTTTGTAGACATGAACTGATGTACTGAATATTCCTATATACCATGGAGAAAAGGACATGGCGGGTTGGAGTGTTCCATTTGATAGATTGTTAATCAAAAAGCATCTGTGTTGAGAATCCTTAGCCCCAAGGAGAAAAGAGGATCTCTTTTTCTGGGGATGAAGCATGAGCAGAGAGAAAGAGAGATGACGAGAATTTTGGTTTGGAACAGCTCATTCTTAAAAGTAAATACCCCATGAGTTTAACATGGTCCATAAGCACAGCTTTGGGAAAGCTGTGAAAATGGGAGGAGCTTTATGACTTAGCAAGTTTTTTCCCGGGTGGATGTGAATCCTGACAGTGAAGCCATGAGAGGACTGGTTTTTTTCCCATTTTATGGTGAAGTTCCTATGGTCTGACAAAGAGGAAACTTCTCTCTCCAAAGTGAATTGAAAATGACTATTTAAGTTGGGAACTGGCTGAAGTAGTTTTTTGTATGTTTGTTTTGTTGTTATGAAGGTTGGGAGAGGGAAGGAAAGCGTGGTCTGAAGATCTTAATCTGTATTTGTTTTTTTTTTCTTTCTCTGTGTAGTTAATCAAGTTTTTTTTACCCTTTAAGTTTTAGGCCTGCCTTGCTCTTTTGCTCCTGATTCTGTCTCACAACAGAAAAATGAGTGCATTTAAATTGGCAAATCAAAACTATGACATTATTTGGTGCATTGCCAGAGAAAATTCAAATTAAACCAAAACATTTTTTTTGGAAATTAAATTAAACCAAGACACACTCAAGAGCATTGTGCAATTTTTTTCATGTGTTATAGAAGAGTTAGAGAAGTTCATAAATAATTACTGTAAGCTTTTCCTAAGGAGATATTCTTCCTTTGTCCAAAATACTCATCGACTGTAGACAGTAAAGAGGTGATATAAGGTCAGCATTAATATGTGGTTCACTGTATTTTCTGAGGTTTTTTTCCCATGTTTGTACTTAAAATTTCTGACATCTGCCACTACACTTTTAAATTATTAATTAGTGAAAAATAAAATCTTCAGAAAAGAGATAAATTTTTTCAAATTAACAAGTAGGTTGTTACAAATTTATTTTGTTTTAGTGCAGAACACAGATTCTTGGCTTCTTTTTGTTCTTTCAGTCACTTCTACTAGAAGATTGAAAAGAAAAGAAAGCAACAAGATGTGACTTAAGTAGTTACCAGAGATATTTGGCTGCTTACATTTGATCTACACTGGGTATTCCAAAATGCAAGTTATATCCCTATTCAAGACTATACACATTTAATTGCATTATTGCACAGCAGATTTTACTCCACTTCTGTGTACCATGCCCAGAAAAAGGGAAAGGAGATGATCTTTCCCTAGGAATCACACTAAACTTTAATCTTGGACCCTAATTGAAAGTGTTAATTAACACTCCTGAAATGACTTTTCTGTGTCTCAAACCCAGAGGAGTTTTAGTACACCTTAAGTATATCACAATAAATAGACCACATTTCTCCTGTGGTTAGTACAACCATGAGAAAAAGCAGGATCAAAAAATGATAATTTTTTTTTTTTTAAAAAAAAGGAGGCAAGAAAACAAAATAGGATTAAATTGAACTTGCCACCTATTCTTTAAATGTGTATTTTCATGTCCCATTAAGCTATTCATCCCCCACCACCCCCTCCACCCCCGGAAAATAAAAACCAAAAGAAGCCATTTAAGACATTTCAATATCCTTATACAGGACCCTTAGAACTGGGCATTGCAGTAGGCTCCTATCCCAACAACAATTATTTTGAATGAAATGTTATGTACATAAACATACAAATGCACTACAAAAAATATTTTTTTTTACATCTGCAGGAAAATCCACAGAGGATGTAAAAAAAGGTATGTTAGAAAGCTTCAGGTTTAGCAGCAAAACTGAATTACATTTCAATCTGCAGACTTCTGCTGAGTTAAAAAAAAATTAAAAAGAAGACTAAATCTTATTCAAAACTAGGAAATGCAGAGAATAGTGTCCCAAAGATGGATGGACCTTCTTTATATTCTACTGCTGAAGAAGAAGGGCTGGTCCTAGAACAGATGGTTACATTGACCTCATCTGTGGAGAGATCAGTGCCCTCATATCCACTTAAAAAGCAGATCAGGCAATCAGACCTCTGGTAGAGTCAGACCCCAAATGACTGTTTCCATTTGGTGTTTCAGATGAAAAAATGAGATGGGGTCATGAGAATATTCCCTTCTTGCAACGACCTGCAGAACTGCAACAGCAGTCGATGGCCTTTCAGAAAGCAGAAATTGCATCTTCTTTTTTTCTCACTCTTCTCAGGATGGGCCATAAAAAGAAACAGCCCCAGTGACTTCATAAAATCTCAAAGGAAATTTTGTTGTTGTCATTTACTTTCTCATTAAAATCTTCACATATATTGTTTGTAGAGGACAGCAGAAAAGCTCAGGACAGAATGAATGATACATAGCTGCTATAAAAGCTCTGTCTGTGTCAGCAAGAACACTTCAGGACACTTGAAGAAGTGGAATTTTTGCACATTTTTGTGGGCACTACCATAAAATAATCTGAATTTAAAGAATTTGGGATTTTTCATTATGTATTTTACTCCTGTTATTCAAAAGACAGTAAAGAGATTGCCTGCACTGTAATGAAAAGAATATGGTATATTTGATAGTTTTTCTGCACTGGTATTTTTGTCACATATATTATTGATTATCTTTCTCGAATGGCTTCTTTGTTTGAGAATGCTTATCTTTACTATTCAAGTCCTATGTCACATGATTTTCTGATTATTCTCTTTTACTTACATGTGACTTTGAAACTCAGACTACTTTTTGTTCCTCTGATGTCTGGATAGCATATATCATAAATTCTTGAAAGACCTGTGCCATTTGCATTTTAGCTTGATATTTTATATTCACATTTACTTAACTAAAGGTCCTATTAATGCTAAAATCTCAAAGATTCATGCAAGTGGAACCGTTTCATAATACTCACAGATTTACCTTGAATCTTTTCACTGAAGAACTCGGCCATCTTTTTATATTATTTGCCCATATTTAGGGATGCTGTGTCAAAATTTACTTATCTACTGATATAAGTCAATCTATTTAGACATGATGCTCTTAAATAACAGTAAATGCAGGTTCAGAAATTGTTTGCATATTGGCCTAATAGGATAAGTAAACTGCATAATATCTGTATAATTTTCATTACATATCTCTCAAAAACAAGAAATGGAAAGCATCCAGGTTTAGACAAAGATGATTTGCTAAAGGATTTAAGAGAATGTTCATAGGACCATGCGGAGCAATCACTATCTAGTGGTAAATGTTTTAGTTCCATCACAACTTGTCCAAAATCAACAGACACAAACCCAGACAGACAATTTGAAGAGCTTGGAAAAAAATCCTGAGAAGCATGATTTCAAGGAATCATACAATGTTTTGTGTTGGGAGGGACCTTACAAGACTGTTTAGTCCAACTCCTCCTGTCACAGTCAAGGACAGCTTTCCCTAGATCAGGTTTCTCAAAGCTTTGTCCAGTCTGATTTTGAACACTACCAGGATTCAAGGGCCATCTCATATGCAGCCTCTCATCCACCAGCTCCCCCAAGTCATTCTTGGCAGGGCTGTTCTCCATCTGTTCATCTCCCACTGCATCCTCATCCATTAGAAACACTTTTTGTCTTTAATGACTTTTTAGCATATCATATAGATTTCTGTGCATGCTGAAAAAAGTAAAAATGTGTGTACAAAAAAAAAGACATTTCATACCTGGAACTAACATGGGAGAAGTTGAGTCATTTTTGACTAAAACTGAAGTCATATTACCTATATCCTTAAGTTTTTGGAAGACCACTGCCTTTTGGAAAAATTATTTAGCATGTTCCAAAAAATAAATAAAATCCACCAAGAGTTGCTAACTCATTTAAATATAGAGTTTCATGTTTTTTCAAGGCACATTTGGAAGTCCAGTGACAGGCTCTGACCCACAACTCAATATTTTATACTGGAGTAAAAGTTTACTGAGAATGAATTCAACTTCTGTATTTCTTCCTACAGTTATTTTTCAGTTATAAAAGAAGAAATCCTGCAATTGCATGTTGTTTGATTTTGCTTTCTTTCTATTTATATTTTTAAACAGCTCTAGTGCCAGAACAATTATAAGCAGAAAGTTGAAGTTTGACCTTCGCTGAGAAGTACCTTTTCTCCTGTGAAAATCGATTTTGCTTTGACAAAGGGATTCTACAAATTGCAGTTCTGAAGAGTGAGCAGTTCTTTGTGTACAACTTTGATACTTTTTGTCTGACATTTGTAGTTAAACAAATTAATGGCAATTTTTGACACGAGCTAAAATAGTGATAAGTTTTCATGTAGCCTTCTCTATTTCAGCCTGTGGTTTCACTGACGGTTTTCTTCTTACAATTCTAGTATCAGATAGTTCTTTCTGGTTCTTTACAGCACAAATATAAAATGAGGATGCCAGTTCCTCTCACCTTTGATCTACAGATTTCTAGTCATGCAAGAAAGGTAGAGTTTCAGATGTGAAATGTACCATACAAAGTTTCATACAAGTTTTGATTTTCAAAGAGATTTTCAAAGACTGTTGCAAGGTTATTCATATATAACTGTCACTTACACAGGAGTTCAGTACAAATGTATAAAATAAAAATATTTTATTCCCTAAATTGCATAATTTTCTAAAAACTATTTTATTTATCTTCAATTCCTTATGTGCTCCATAAGTAACAACACAAATACCTTTGTGAATAAGGAAAAAATGCCTTCTGGCCTTCAGTTTTTTCATATGTGTGTAATTGTCATAATAACTAGTATGTTAATGAGTGCAAAAGAGGATATAAATCTATCTGGGTCTGAAGTGATAGTACTGTTTTTACTCGTAAATTTAATAATGAACATTGATATAGAAATGTGTTTCTAGAAACAAGTACTTTATATAAATATTGATGAGGAATAGTTCAGCATGAACAGCAGAAAACTAAAATTCACCCTGCCTGCCTTTCACCCTGACTGACACTAAGAAATGAGAACTGTAATATTGAAATAGTCTGTTGGAAAGACTTAGGTGTCTTTTTGTTACTTAAAACAGTGGTGGGGGGGGAAGGAAAGGAGGCAAATATCTGAACAAGATGTTTCAATAAGCTTCATTAAATAATTTTAGTGAAGACTTTACCTTTTTGTTGAGGCTCCACTTATTCAAAGAATCATAGAACCATTGATGTTGGAAAAAGCCTTTAAGACAATATAGTACAACTGTTAATCCAGCACCACCCTGTTCACTACTAAACCAAATCCCGAAGTTTCACGTCCACACATCTATTGAATGCTTCCAGGAATGGTCAATCTGCCACTTCCCTGGACAGTCTATTTCACGGTCTGATCATCCTTTCAGTGAAGAAGTGTTTCCTAAAATCCAATCTAAACCTCCCCTATCACTTGTTTCCTTGCAGGTAATTGTAGAGAATGACAAGGTCTCTTCCCACCCTCCTTTTCTATTGGTTTAACAATCCCAGCTCTATCAGCTGCTCCTCTTGGTGCTTCTGCTCTGAGCTCTTCTCCAGCTCCGTTTTCCTCCTCTGGACTTGCTCCAGCACCTCAATGCCTTTCTTGTCGTGAGGAACCCAAAACTGAACACAGGATTTGAGGTGTGGCCTCACCAGTGCCAAATACAAGAGATCAAGTTTTGATTTTCAACTACAAAGATCAGTTTTGATTTTCTGAATAACTATCTATTCCAATTGCTAGAAACAAGTCAGCTCAAGATTCTAGGCCCTAAACATGGTAGGTTTGATCATCAGTGATTTGGACTAGATTCAAACAGATAATCATGCAAGACAAACATACAGCAAAAGCTTGATAATTTCAGTGTTTGTAAGCTGTACTTATACTTTTGGTTTCCATATTTTGATTCTCTTAATTAGCCTACCTATATTTTCCAAAATTAGCAATTTCCTCATAATCTGATATGGATGTTCATTTAAATAAGTGATAATCTGTTTTGCTCAACACAAGAACAGACACAGCAGCCTCCAAAAGAAGTTGATTCATTTTTAATAACATATCAAGAAAAATCAAAATTCTGTAATAATGCCTGCATATGACTAATACTTGTCTAAGAGATATTATTGCAGGATGTTATTCTAAAATATTCTCAATAGCAGCACTGACTCTACTACTCAGCATTGAGAGCTCAATCAGCTGATGATGGAACAGTAATTCCTTTGATCTGATTAGCACTTAGAGATATATCTTCCCACTTATGTTTACAAGTAACTTGCTTCTTTTTCATTGATGGGGAAAATGCTGTCGGAAGAGAGAACAAGATCATAAACTGGCTGACTTTGGATGTTCAGGCTGTAGCTATTGGACTCACATTTTTACAAAAAGCCTTGAATCCCTATGTCCAAATATGCACCGTTTATTATTACATAAACTTCTCAGAGCTATTTGCTCCATGTGTAGAAAAAAACTCCTCATGTCTTAATCAATGAACCCACTGAGAGAACATAAAAAATTATTAATTGAATTGCTATATTAGATAACAAAGTTTTGAAGGTACATAAAACACAGACTTTTCTTTTAAAAAAGTTTGTAGACCAGGATGAATTTAGGACAATTAGTTCTAAACAGTAGTGGAGATATTCCCAAAAGCAAAAATGTTCTCCCATATTCAAGGCATCATGTCCTATTATCTTCAAACTTGGAAATAATGTTTCCTGAGGACAGAAGCCATGTGCAATCATTGGAAAATAAAAATCATAATGTGAGTGAAAAAAAATATATTATTTGTTGCGTTTCTGCCATAGCTTTTCACAGAATTAGGGCTTCAGGGTCTACAAGTCCTTATATTATTTTAGACAAGGAAGGCCATTATTGAAAGTTTAAATTAGAAAATAAAATAATTAAAAGAATAAAAATAAAATAATTTTTAAAAAGGCTACATCCACTCCCCTCCAAAAACCCCTCAACAAAAAACCAAATTAGATATTTCATATTTTATGTCTTATACAGATTTCTTCTCTTGGTTTGTCAAGGCATTTATCTGTCTAAAAATCAATTTGGAAACACTAAAACAGCTCCAATGAGATTTTCCTGTGGCTTTTCTTTCTGATTTCTTGGAATTCAGCCAACTTTCAATTGGAAAGCTCCCTTTCAGGCATCTCCCTGTGTAACACTTGAGCTGCTTGCTCAAGCAACCCTGGCAGATTTCTCTTAGAATAATGCAAATTCCCATTGCAAATTCCTTCTTTAATTGGCGCAAAGGGAAAGGACCCTGGTGATGTCCTGGGATTGCCTTTCAGTCCTTATGGAAATATGGGTCATATCACACAAGATTTCCTTACCTCAAACAATAACTTCATAATATCAAGAATACAAAATTCCATTGAGTAGTGCAGACTTTGTCAACACAAAATTCTGTGGAGGGATGTCACAGCACATCATTGTGATAAGGCTAGGAGACCAAACTTTTTGTGATTTGCAATAAATCATTGCTGTTGTTTGCGAAATCTTTGAGCATCTCCAAAAAAATTGATTTCCACCATTCTGACATTCAAACATCACAGTGCTGAAAACTCTCTGAATTATTTTAGGTGTGAAGACTTACCTGAGAATAGCAGATGCACCCTGAGCAGTTTTTTAACAGCAGCACAGACTTTGGGACTGTTTCAAAACTAATTTGAGAAGATCCATGCGAATATCACTATACTGATAATTTGTGTCCCATCATTGCTTTTTCAACCTTCTCATTCTTCTTTGATATCTGTGTATCCCCGTCAAATGTATTGTATCCAGTTACACTATGTACTTTCCTTTTTGAGATTAATTTGGTTTCTACAGGATGAATGAGTGAAAGAATGACTAATCTGTCCTTTTACTCTATTATAATGCAATATTTTTCTCTTAATATGAATTTCTTTGTGATTATTCCATATGTATGGAATGTAATGGACATTTATATTTTGCCCAAGACACCTACTTTTTTTTTCACCAAATCCGTTTTAATATTTCTAGTCTTTAAAGCTATGCCAGCATTTTCTCTCTATTTCTCTCTCCCTCTCTCTCTCTCTGTTTTATTAAAGCATCCACATTTTTAATAAGCTTTCTGCAGACTTAACTACCTCTTCCCCCAGGAAATAATTCCTGTTCTTATGCCCCAATGATTTATTTTAGTGTTTCCATGGAATAATCTTGTAGACATTTATTCATGGCCAGTGAAGTCAGTAATATGTTTTAACTGCTCCATCCCACCCCCATATCAGTGCAGAATATTATTAACACCTGTATTTCTACTTATGTACATATTTCTTCCACATCAGTTCCACTGCATTGCTCCCTTAGGATCAGACTAATAAAGGTAGTGTAATGTTTACAAATTCTAAGAAGCTTTTCTCATATGAGTTTCCTAGTGATAAGCTAAATAATAAATGAGCATGACCTTTATGAATTTGAGTTGGCTGCATTTCCTGAAGAACTCCTATGCTCTTTATTGTGTCCTGATTCTTCATGCTACTCCAATCTGAGTTCCAACAAATAAAGAAAAGTCATATGAACTACAAGAGCAGCACCAGATATTGCTTTTCTTACAAATGCCAGGCCAGTGGAGGTGAGTGAGGTTAATGCCTCCAACTACAGGTTTGAACGAAGCCTCTTAAAAAAGGTTTAAATCTGTAATGAACAGCCTACTGGAATTAGTTTTTCCTTTGGAAGAAATTTTGTGGCAAATGAGAAAGGAGACTAGAAATTTCTGTATTGCAATTTTTTGCTCTAGAGAATTCATAAAAACAGACTACAAACCATTGTCTCAGTTGTGATCTTTGCTACAAGACCAGCTCACAATCCCTTATTCCCCACAAAGTTTTGTACGTGTGGTGAATTAATAAATGTAATCTGACCATACATATAATTTTATATCTATCTAAAAACTATAAATTGTTTTTAACCCATATCTAAGTATAAAGATAGTTTCTACTTATATAATTTCTGTCTACCATATGTTTCATCTTGGCAGTCTTTTTATTTAATTTTAGAGTGTGTGCTTTCATAGTTACTGACAAGAAATGATACATATACTTCTTTTTGACTATTTGTTTCCCAAACATATATATATATATACAGTAGAAAACCAAGAAATGTAATAATAATTTGCCTTACCTATTGATATTTCTGACAGATCTTATGTGATTGTAATTCAGATGCAGTACATATAGTACTATTACATTAGTAGAAGTCAGCATTTTGTGAAGAGAGATGCACCTCTCAGGGAAGTGACAGACAGATTGTAAGCTGCTTTTTTTATTATTTAACATGATATACCTTAGTAGACCCATGTCATGTGGCAAAATGTGCTATGCCTTTAACTTCCATCAATAATGAGTTATACATCAAAAATGCCTTTGCCCATATCTATATTCCATTAAGCTAAAATCCATTTATGTACAACCGCCTGGCATTTATTAAAACCCTACAGAATTAGCCAATAGTCCTTAAAATAAAATTAATCCTAAATAACTGTGTGTAGTTTCTTTTTAGTAGCTGCTACAGTGCTGTGCTTTGAACTTAATACAAGAATAAAGTCGATAACCCATTGATACTTTAGTTGCTGGGCAGTTCTTACTCTTAATCAAGGACTTCTCAGTCTCCCGTGCTCTGTGTGCAGGTGCACAAGAGAGCAGGACACAGCATAGCCAGGAGACCTGAGCTGACTGGATGTCCCAGTCAAAGGGACATTCCTCACCACAGAACCTCCACACACAGCGGCAGGATTGTCTGTGGGTGCTCAGAGATGGACGGGGGATTGGTCAGCAAGTGGTGAGCAGTGGTTTCTCTTGGTGCTTATTCACCATTGCCACCTTTTTATTACAATTTGTGTTATTACTATTGCTATTTTGTTGGTTTGTTGGTGTTTTTTGTTGTTTTTCTCATCATTACTATTAGAAATGTTATCATATTTTATTTTTAAAATATTATAAACCATTCTTTTATCAAGCCATGAGTTTGACTTTTTCTTCTCCAGTTGTCCTCCTCACCTGTAATTCATTGCTGGCTCAGATTAAGCCATTACAAACTTGATTAAGCTAAGAAAGTATATTGATGATTGAAGAAAAATGAGAAAATGCAAGTGAAATTTTAACTTTAAGACCTTTTTCCTCTTTTGCATGGTTTGATACAGAACTGCAAGAGAATAGCAATAAAGGAGTAAATAAATAAATAAATGAATAATTCTCCATTATTTCACATTTTCCTCCATGTACTCCCTGCTAACTCAGTTATATCCTCTCTTCTCAAAAATAATAATTCTTAAACCACCTAGGTTTCTAAGTTCAGGAATAATCTTACAATCGAGCTTTACTCAAAATATAAAGTCCAGAGGAGAAAATCATGATAGATTAAGAATTTTGTTGAGTAATATTTTAAAGAAAAAGTGCTTCAGAAGGCAGCATTAAGAGAAATTATATCAACGGACATTTCCAGGGAAGTTTTCAAAATTTGATCAATTGTTAGACTAAAACAAAATAATAAAAATCACTGAAAATTGTTTTTTCTTGAATATATTTATTGTGATTTGAGGAAAATAAAGCATCTTTCTTAATTTCAAATTTTAATTAATAAAGATGCACAACTATTTAACTCATTTTAATTAAAATGTGTTTTTATTATTAAAAAGAATTTCTTACAGCAAGAAGTTCTGAAATGGGACCAGGGTCGAAAAGAAATGCTGTTACCTATCAGTGACTAGTTTGAGGCTTGTAATAGCATAGACACTTTTTAGTTTCCTCGAACCAGATCTTTGTTCAGTATAAATCAAGGTGAAAGTACTGATGACAGTGGTTATATATGGACTTATAGATGCTGAAAATCCATGCTTTTTGACATCAGAAAAGGCCATACATTTAAAAAGACCTTCTGAACAGTACAAACCATAGAACATCATGCAATAATTGTGGTAGATACCTCAGCAATTTACTCGCGATATCTCTTTTAAGATGTCATCACATTCAGTTCCATTCTATTTTATTCCCTCCTTTCTGTCTCATTCTGTTCTGTTCTGGGTTTTTGAGGCTGAAAATATCACATACCTGGAGTACTTCTCAGTCCTGATCTGCATCTCTTTGTTTTTTTTTTTCTGGTGGCTACTTATTTCTCAGTGTTAACTTCACTGATGAGTTTTCAGTCTCTTTCTTGCTTCTTGTGAAGGCAAACAAATCATAGAAACTACAAACATCTTTGATACTCCAGGAGGTTGTTTCAGTTTAAAGCTAATATTTTTACTGAAAATCAAATCTTGGAAAAAACTAATCACCAAAACAAATATACTTGCTTGTTCTTCTTATATGGCAAAAGCCTCTGTAATGCAGTTTAAACAGCAAAAGAATGCTTTTGTCAGAACTTAATGTCAGTTTTCTTAAAACAGTTTATGTATATACATCATATTAATTCCTTTTATCAACATGTATATCATACCCCATGCTACTACCCCCATTCAGCAAAAAAATCTCCCTTGCAAAAAGTTTAACAAGCACTTGAATAAAGTAGAAAGCTTTTTTCACTCTAATGCATTTTGGCAGGGAGGCTATGCTCTGACAATAAGGAATTCTTTCCTATGCCAGAAATGTTCAGAAAGAAAATGTGACATTTAGCTACAGAATAATAACCATTAAAATAAAAACTGAATTCGCAATTGCATTGCTACTAGAAACTGTTTTTCAAAATTATTATAATGTAGCAATAAGCTAAAACCATAGGCAGCAAAATTATGCACTATGTCAGCATTCATCAAATATTTCACAACAGTGAATTTTTTGAAGTTCAATATTTAAAGTTTCCATAGAGTTTTTAGGAAAATAATAGCAAATTATTCAATAACAGAAAATTGTTAAATATAAAAGTGAAAGAGATTGCAGATCCCTAGAAAAGTGGAAGAATAATTATAGCTCCAACAAATAATAATTGTGATTTTTTTTTTCCTTTAATCAATTAACAACTGATCAACTTACAATTCTAGGGCAGAGTAAATATTTTAGGCCTTTAAAAATACCAGCAATTTTTAACAGAATTACATCATTTCAAGACGCTTCTTATGGAAAATAAATGCCTAAATAACTGCTAACTTTGGCTGTCTCCATTTTTCATTATTTCTTTTTCTAAATCCATCTAAAAAGAGCTAAAATTAGACATGTGAATTCTACCATCATAAAGTCCCAACTCCTTTCTTCTGCTGTATTACAGAGAAATCCAGATTAGGTAGGGATAACTAAGGTTTCAGCAGCCTGTGTGAAAGCTTGGAGTGTTTTCTCAGAAAGAATGATCACACCTAATTTCTACTTCTCCTTCCACCCAGCTTATAAATTATTTCCTATTACAGCCCTGGAGAAGAGTTTGCAACACATGACTGATAAATTCAAAAGGTACTGGCAGGCCAGCAGAGACACATTAAGTGATGTTTCTTTTTATAAAAGTGACCTGCATGTAAGTGCATGATAAAACAACAGAAAGACTGTAAATAATCCAAAGAACAGCAGAAGCATTGCTCAGAATGGCATTTTATATTTACCATCCTTCTCTCCATGACAGCTCAGCAGTCTGTCATGTTAATTGTGTTGATGACCCTTGGGCAAATGCCCCCATTGTATTTAACAGATTGCTTTCCCAATAAACAACCTGAGGTCAGAGGTCTGTTTTCATATCCTACAAATCTGCTCTTGAATTTGTGTTTAATTATTATTTTCATGGCCAAAACCACAGGACAAATAACAGAGATTAAATTGAAGCAAATAGATTAATAAAAACAGCATTATCTCAACAGTATTTATACAAACTGTGAGTGCCTATGAATAACTAACATGTTTTCCTGATCAAATCTAACCAAAACCAAAACAATCCAGCACGAACTAGGTTGCAGTTCAAGAATATTTGGGTTGTAATCCTTTGGGACTCTGGTCTGTTCCAGGGCGTTTTAAACTCTGTTACCTTCCTTCTTTCCTGCTGAGGATGGATCTGATCTCTGACACCAACAGCTGCTCAAAACACTTTGAGCTCATTATTTACCAGTTTAATCAGTAACAGCAATGCCCCACTGGACCCTGTGCAGCCCCACATGCCATGATCCTTTCTTTGTCCCAACCCAAGTCTCTATAAATGATGCCTTCATCTGCTTCATGTAATTTTACCACAGGGCTCAATGGGTACAGAGGTGCTCACACTGGCCCTCACAGCACAGACAAATGCTGCCTCAAGGATTAACGTATTTTTCAGATTGCTAAGCATTGTCATTCTTTAACCTTCAATCTCTTTTCATGCTTACTCTTCAACTTTTTAGAGCAGTAGGTCATAAAAAAGCTTGAAGCTGAAACACTGCCTTAAGCTGTTTAATTGTGATTTTTAATGGGTCATTGTGCTTTTAACTTTGCCATGTACATAGACTAAAAAAAGAAGAAAAAATTCTAGAAATGTCTTATTAAAAAAAGCTTACTTTTTCATATGAGGCTCTGATGCCTAGAGGAGCTGGAACAGAGGCTACACAGAGTTAAGAGGAATAAAATGGATATTCATTGAGAGACCTTCAAAGGCCACACCCTTGGCAGCACCAGTGCCACAGTCGTGGCCCCTGCCTGGATGGCTCCAGGATGGAAGCAAAGGAGGAGTTGGTCATGAGTTCTCACACCTTTATAGGTTTTAGTCCATTTGCATGCAGGAGTCAGCTGTCCAGCTAATAGTCTCAAATAGGGAAGTTTCATCCTCCTTGCTTGCTTGTGTGTCTGCCCTCCTCTTTTCACATTGTTTGTGCTTAGGGCTTGAAGTTTGAATAAATTATCCTTGAGTCCTTAGCTGGAATTGGACTGTTTTGTCTTCAGCACCCAAGCACAATGGAAAAGAACATCCAAGCAGAATAGAAAAACTTAAAACTTAAGGCATCAGCTACGGTTGGAAGATCTAACTAGAGAATGGTGTGAAGGAAGGGGCTGAGGAGGTGACAGACAAAAAGCTTCAATTGGCATAAAGGGTGCCTTTACCATGGAGAACACAAGTGTCCCATTTGGGGAGTCTTTTCTGGGTGAAGAAGAGTGGTTGTTGTCCTAAAAAGAGGATTTTTACATAGTCCTATCAAGAAACCAAGTTTCTTATATTCTGCTAAGTTGTTATTATTATTCTTGAATAAATTATTCTCTAAAGCAAGGAAAGGTGTCCCTTGATGCTATTATGCAACTCTAACTTTTTTTCCTTCGATTTCAAAGAAAGCCCTGTGAGTCACTTGCATGAAACCACATTTTTCCAGCTTATTAAGGCTTCTTATACAGTACCTCAGAACAACTAACTGAAAATTGTTATTCTGAGTTAAGTTACAAGATAAAATATACATTTATTTGCCTTTAAGTAATGTGTTCTTCTTCAAGGCTTTACACAATCACCCCTACAAACAATATTATTTTAAATTTGCACATTTCTTATAAAAAATTCATCTAACCAAAAGATTTAAATTTCTTCTTAAGCTTTTAATGATTTAATATATTTATTTAAAAGTATTTCTGTGTATATAAATAGTTTTAATTTTGTTCTCCATTCCAATTAATACTTGTGTAATGACAGTACAGCAAGGAAATTATAGGAAAGAAAAAGGGTGGGGTTTGAGTTTCTTTCAGATCCATTTATCACCCAGTCCAAGGAGCAGGAATTTGGCATGTAGCCTCAATTTCTGTAGAGCCTCAACAATTTCCATGTTTTTCTGTGAATACAGAAAATATTTCATTATTCTAGTTAAATAATACTTTTCCCAGAATGAAAACTCTTTTTAATTATAATAAGGTGATATTTTCATATTCTTAACCACAAAAAGTTATTAATATTCACCATACTTTATTTTTCTCTTACTGTAATAAAATTTGGTATGGATTGCAGCAAAAAAAGCCTTATGTTATACTACATGTTTTTTTCCAGATGGAGGATGGGTACAACTCCAAAGGAGAGTCAGAATTATACCCTGGAATTGAAATTTGCTTTTTTGGCTTTCACAGCTGGATGGATCTTTAAAAGCTTTCACAGCTGACTGAATTCAAGGGCATCCTAACGTATGCAAACATACAAATTTTTTTTTTTTTTTTTTTTTTTAAAGGGAGATGCTTAGTAACTAATTCTGTAGGACGAATAAATCAATAAATCTCCCTCTGCTGGACATGCACTGTGTGACCCTGTTTGGACACTGGTGCTCTTTTGCCTTTACTGAATGAAATAAACTGCAATTTTCAAGAGTTGTCACTTCTCTCTCTCTCCCTCTCTCTTTCACTCCCTCACTTTCCATGTCTTCCTTTTGTTCTCATCCAAACAAACATAATAAGAATGTGGGTCCCTCTGAACACTCTCCATGTTTTGTTGAACTTCTCTTGTAAATATTAAACCCTTTTGTCTTTCTCTGTGGGAATTCCCTTGCCTCCAAATTTCTTTATGCAGTCAACAGTGGTCAAATTATTTTGCAGAAAATTTTTGTCAATATGCTCTCCATATCAAATTTATCAAAGTTTATGTATCAAATGTAAAATACAATTTCCTTTCTTCTATGTATGTTCTTTGAAGAATCTATTTCAAGGTAAAAATCTAAGTAAGTGAGATATTTTCTCCAAAACAAAGAAGTTAGAAAATGTCGACAATTTCTTTATAACCATTCTTCTAGTCCTAGATTCTGCACATACATTAGTGTCCCAGAATTTTAGCTAAATAAACACAAAAACATAAGCAACTCTCCATACAAAATGAACCAAATCTATGTCCCAGAAGGACAACACAAAATATCTTGACATGCCTTCCTTTTTATACACCACCTACTCAGAAGAGACAGGGAAATAGATTTTCATTTCTTATAAAGAGAACTTGCAAAGTAATGCATGAGATCCCTGGAAGTTTTCAAGGCCAGATTGGATGGGATTTTGAGCAACCTGACCTAGTGGAAGATGTTTCTGCCCATAGCAGAGGAGTTGGGATTATCTTTAAGGTCCCATCTAACCCAAATCATCCTATGATTCCATGATCAGTGGTTAAGAAACTTAAAAGAACTGGTTGTACAAAACTGTGTATAAAGAGGTATTCTCATGAATTTAAAATCTTGAAGACACACAAGTGTTCCACAAATAAGAAGGAGCAGTAGAAATGCTTCAGTGTATTGGGATAACAGCAGTTGATTCTGTAAGAACTTATACTTTTATATTTCTAACCTAAAACAAAAGTTGAATTTTGTATGATAAGCAGTATATTAAAAAGTCACAATACAGAAGAAAGCATCTAACTGTGAAATCTGATGGATGTGTATGGAATTAACATTGTACTGTC
This sequence comes from Acridotheres tristis, assembly GCA_037013685.1. Taxonomy (NCBI): domain Eukaryota; kingdom Metazoa; phylum Chordata; class Aves; order Passeriformes; family Sturnidae; genus Acridotheres; species Acridotheres tristis. Next base: position 102,942,310 of record CM072884.1, read on the forward strand.
AGGATGCCAGAATCTGTCTTCTAGTGTCTCTTCCACTGGGTCAGGTTTAATAAAGGATTAAATAGATCTTAATTTTATGACCTCCTGACCACAGTCTTATTATGAATCCTTTTATGATGTTTTTGGAGTTTTGTTTGGTTGATTAGTTTGTTGGATTCTTTTGCCTTCCTACAAGACAGCTTCTGTCTTTCAGTTTCTTCTTCCAAACTTCCTACTTTTCACAACAAAGTCTCAGCCTGTCGCTTCTGATCAGATTTATTTTCAATACACTTCCTTTTGTTCTCCAGCACTCAGAGTTGTCCTTCTAAATGTTCATCAGTTTGACCTTGTGTCTTTTTCTTGTCTCATTCTTTGCCTGGCATGTTCAATTCCATTCAAACCATTACCTTCCTGGTCAGTCCAATTGATCATTATAGGTCAAAACTATAAACTGGCGGATGGAAAGTTGTACTGGTATGTTAATGCTAGAAATCACAAGTCCATTAAGAGGACATCAATGGTTAAAAATTAGGCTAAGTGAGAAAGTGCAAGTGTCTGAAGTGGGTATGATGATTTTAGCATTTGACTCAGAAAACTGAACCGAAAATGTAATAGAAATATTTCATCAATTTTGTACTTTAAAAAAAAATCATTATCTCTATATAATGGGAGATCCAGCTTCCAAATGAGACTAATAGTTCATTCATCAATGTTTGTGTGACACATGCAAGAAATTAGCCAAGCAAAAATGGCGTGGTGCAGAAACTGCAAGAAAATGTATAAATATAAATAAAACATAAGTAGTATATAAGTAACTCACTGTTTTCTGTTATTACAGTGAATGGGGATATAGGTAGAAAAACATAAACTTATTTGTTAATTAATATTTTTCTAGCTAGATGTGTATTTACTGATACGTAGAATCCAGTTCCAAGATTTTGGTGCAATTTTGTTTACTAAATTTTATGAAAAATGTTAGCAAATTTTTTTTCCTGAATAATTACATTCTAAAAGCCACTGGGAAAAATCTCAGTTCATACCCATACAAAATTGTGACATTGTTTAATTTTCTGCTACAAAGAACAGAAAAAAAGCTTGTTTGCTCCAGTAATAATCACAAAATAAATACAATAGGGAACTTGTCTACTGATGCTGCAAGCACACTACAAATTCCTCATCCACAAGAAAGAAAGGCAATAAAAATGCCTTTCACTAGGTCAAGACCTTTAACACAAAACAGATAAACACATTCAGTTTCTATCACAGAGCATTTTCTGATGGATCTTTTAAACACTGGCATGTAACATCTTCATGTCCTTAAAACTGTTAACATTTGGCAGCATGTTATTAGCCTTGTACATACCAAAAATAAACCTTGTTCTTTCCTTCCTGCTTTCATGCTCACATATTTCAAACAACCAAAGCATATGTAATAACTTTGCAAAGAGTTAGAGTTTAACACAAAATATTATTGTTAGCATTCCACCATGCATGTATTTCTTTCCTCATTTCGCATCCTAAATGCAGCAAGAGATGGGTGTGCATTCTGAAAGAACAGCAAAATAACAAAATTAAAACCAAGTCATGTTTTACATTGCTCTTTGGTGACATTTTTCTATATAAGGACCTAAAACTTCACACTGAAAATGTGCATATGCATTTATTTTTCGTTATTTCTCTCCATATTTTACTCTTTATGAGCATTGCTCAGTGATAACTAAAACATCCCTGTGTTCGCAACACTGTTTTTGTCACAAACCTAAACCATAGCCTCATACAAACTACTACAAAGAAAATTACCTCTATTGTAGTCAAAATAAAACAATAGGTTTTAGTTAAATTTTAATGACTGTTCAGGAATGTTTTTTGCTGTTTCTTAGACCACAGGGAGTCACTGCAGTACAAACAAGTCCTTGATACCTTTATAGGCCAATGGATTATGGGGCACTTTAAAGCTGAGGACAAGTGTACATGCATGGTACCTTTCTGTAGTTTCTGAGATCATCTCTGTAAAATCTCTGCTCAGATAGGACGAATCTGCTGCCAGGCTGTTCATTTTCCCACCTTGCAAAGTAGGACTGAGACTGATTAATATTTTTCAGACACTGAAAGGAAATGCTCAAGAAACTAATTGAGAATATTTGCTACCCCTTGCAACATCTTAAGATATTGCTTGATTATGCACAAATAGTTATTTATCAAAGTAACAGCTAGTAAACTGGCCTTTATCAAAGTAACAGATAGTAAGTTTGCCTTCTTAGTATGAGTATGGGCAGCAGAGCACTACTTCAACATTTACATTCACTTTTCACTTTTATTTCTATTGCCTCTAATTATGGTGAGCTGGTAACAAGAGAGAAAAAAATAATTATTAGTTGTAAAATCAATGCTGTAGAAAATGGATTTTAAAGGATAATCTAAATGGAGTGTTAGATGCAGTTAACATTTGAATGCTGAATTTTCATTGCTAAGTGTGATAAAAGTGTATTAGCTCATACTATCCTATATATAATTAGACTAGCATTCTATTGAGAAATTGTAGAGTCCTGTTGAGATCTTCCATATTTTTAAGATATTGCACTTTAAGTGTAATCTGTCACTTGGTGATTCTCTCAGTTCTACAGAATATCCTGATAATCTTGCTATTCTATTCCATATACCTTTGTCATAAAGCTCTATATGTGTCTGTGCATATGACAGAGCAGAACATCTTCATTTTTATATACCTGATAATCCCAGTGGTCAGATTCTTAATGCTGTGGAACTGCCTTGCAGATCTCCTTGTAGTTTGTAGTTTCCACATGTAGTTAGTTGATTACTTACTCATGTGCTACATATTTCACATAAAAGGTTCCTAAGAAATTACTGGAGGGAGCACAGCCTTCTCAGTTTGCTTTCAGATATGTTTGCAACAAAATTATTGCAAACAGTGATCAAGTGCAATATTGACTCCTATCAATATCAAACAAGGGATCACTATTAGAGGGAATTATGTGTGTATTTATTAAGGAGCAAGTATTCTAATATTTTAAGAAATCCACCCAAAAAATGAAAGTAGGAATTTTATAATTATAAGCCAAGACCACACGGACGTTAATTCTGGAAAATCACAGACTTCATGTTCAGGAAAAGGACATTCTCAGGTAGCACTATCACCTCTTGATTGAGCTTCCCATTGGTTTGCTGAAATGTTCTTATCCTTAGTCAATGGGGTGCTATCTGTACAGCATCTTAAACAACTTTCCAGACATGACTAAGAGTGAGTTGGGAATGGGGATGTATAGTGATACTGAACTTGGACACATTTTTGATGGCTCTTTTCTTTGTTGGTTTTGTGTTTGTTTTGTTGTTTTGGGATTTTTTTATTTGCTAATAAAAAGAGCAAAGTAAGACATCATTAACATCACACACAAATGTTGATACCTGATCTGAGACAGGTTACATTAATACATTAGCAATAAAAATACCCAAATTTAGGACATTTTTCTAAAGTAAGATAGATGACCAAAATAGAAAATAAGTTGGATACTGTGCCGACAATGTCAATCAATAGCAAGTTAACCAAAGCAGGACCATGATCATACAAAGTCAAATTCAGTAATATAAAAATAAAAACAATATTATCATAAAATAATCTCTTCTTGTCATAAAACACATCCTTTAAAATTGAATCTTGCATTTTTATAAACATGGAGGTGAGAAATTGTCAAAAAACATTAAAGGAGTTTGATGGTGTGGTGGGCTGGTGTTGGCTGGATATCAGGTGTCCACCAAGCTGTTCTATCATTCAGCAGAAAAATGGAGGGGGAGAAAGTAAGAAAACAACCCCAGCCCTCATGGGTGAAGAAAAAGAGTTTTAAAAGCAAAATAAAAGGTCATGCATGGAAGGAAAGGAAAATTCTGTCCCTCCCATCAACAGGTGATGCCCAGCCACTTCCTGAGAAGCAGGACTTCAGCTGTGCAGCAGTTACCACAGAAGGCAAATGTCATTACAGAAAATTGGCAGCCCTCTCCTCCTCTTTTCCTTAGCATTTCTCTCTGAGCAGACTTCACATGGTATGGAATATCTCTTTGCCCTGACTGTGTCCTCTTCTAGGGCCTTTTCCTCCCTCAGATTGCTAATGAGGGGGAATGTTGTAAGGTAATTCTTGGTGCTGTGTGAGCCCTGCTCAGCAGCAGCCTAAGCTTTGGTGACTTGTCAATACTTTTCTAGCCACCAATGCAAAGCACAGCACTCTGAGGGCTGCTGTGGGGAAGACTAAGTCATCTCAGACAGACTCAGTACAGACACAAAATTTGCTATCCTAATTTTAGCAATTATTTTGTATACATAATGAAGACATTTTCTGTTAAGAGAATGAAGACTCAGAGAAGTAAAGAAAAATTCTGGGATGTGATCCCCTCCCAGTTTACAGCTCTGAAGCATCTTAGAATAACAATGTTTTCAGAATGAAGTAGAGAATTTTTAGAGAAGCAGTTGAGAGACATTTGCTCTGAATGCTTCTTCCTAGGCAGGTGTTCCTTCTCCACCCTGTAGAGACAGAAAGAAAACAAACAAAAAAACTTTAAATGAAATCCAAACACGATAATGATTACTTATTAGCTGCTGTTTACTCACCCTGCAGATAGATGCTTCTATATCCAAAGTCATTCAGACCTCATGAGATAATAACAATTAACATTCTTACAGCAGATTAAAAATTTAATTAATTTTTTTAAAAAAGCTGAAATGGGTGAGCTGAACACAAGTACTAAGGCCTACATTCTATGATTCTAACTTGAACCTAGCCTTTGCCAGTCTTAGTTGCTGTGAGATTTGTGGGGAAAAAAAGCATGACTGTTTAGTTTGGATTTAACTGTAATTCAAAAATTGCCTAGATTAAGTGTCTTTTTTTACCACTATTTTATTTCAAATTGAAGATCAAAATATGCATAATTTTTATGCAAGAAAAACAGCGAAAGCACTTAAAGTTTTCATCTCTGTAAGTTTTAATCTTTCAAAAATACTAACTTTATTTTATCTTTACCAAATAAACAAATATGTGATATCTAATGTATGTTTTACTTTTTTTTACTATACACAAATGAACCAGAAATAGAGTACATTTTATTAGGTCTGTTCTTTGTTTTTTGTTTTTTTTTCCTCATCATTTTTCCCTTTATAATGCTGAGAATAATTTGTGATAATGACATGAATCTCTTGTTTCAGTTATTCCCCTTTCATCCAACCATTTATGCATTTCTGTTTTATGAGTGGATAATGAGAAATAACAAGTAAAGATTTGCAAGGATGTGCAAATACATGAAACACTGTACTGTCTGCCTGACTAAAGGAATATTTTCAAAACTGCAGCTGAAAATATTCAATTTATAATTCTGTACCCGCACAAAAGAATTTGCACATTTTCTTAAGAAAAACATTTTTTAAAAAGAGAAAAGTTGGGGACAAATACAAAAGTGGTATAGAGATAAATCCTTTAGGTGCTCTGCATATTCAGCTGCTGAAGAATTCTGTGTGACTGAAGGACATTCAGGATCTGAGTGATCAGGTGTGAAGTACGTATGTTTAATTTTGAAGGAAATGTTTATGCTTCAGGTTTTTGTTCTAGTTTTCCTTACTCCACTGTGTTAATAAAGATTTATTTGCAGTTTGTCCGTGAGGTATGTTGAATAATTTTCAAATAAGGAAAAATTTAAATAAAAACATTGTATTTGCTTTTCAAATCCCCATCATTGTCATCTTTGAGATTTGCAGATTCTCCTCAGGTTCGAGAATTCGTATGTAATGCTCTGTGGGAAAAATCAGAGTAGGAAAAAAAGTATTTTGTATATATTTTTAGTGGTGATAAAGTTAATTTCTTCATGGTAGCTGCTTTGGTGTTGTGTTTATAATTTGATAACATGGATGTTTTAGGTTCTGCTGAGCCGTGCTCACACAGGGTCAAGGCCTTTTTCCCTTTTCACACCACCCACCAGTGATCTGGGAGTGCCCAAGAAGCTGGGAGGGTGCAGAGCCAGGAGAGCTGGCCCCAGCTCCCAGCAGGGTATCCCAGACCATCCGGGATCAGGCACAGCAATAAAAGCTGGGTGGAGGAGAAGAAAGAGGGAGACACATTTGGAGTGATGGCATTTGCCTTGCCAAGTCAATGTCATGCAGGATGGAGACCAGCTTTCCTGGAGATTGCTGAACTGCCTACCTTTGGGAAGTGGTGAATGAAATGCTGACTTTTCTTTGCTTGTGTGCACAGCTTTTGATTTACCTATTAATGTCTTTAATGCGACTTATTAATTTTCTCACTTTGAACTTCTGTTTCTCTCCTCCTCCCACTGAAGAGTGAGCACTGAGCAGCTCTTCTGTGGGGCTGAGCTGCCCACCCGGGGTTAAACTACAAAAATATGATAGGTAAAAATGGCCATTTCACAGGAGACTCCAGAAGAAAATTAAGCACATTTAAAAAATTTAAAGTAAAATTTTCTTTTGGATATATATATATATATGCATTTTTTCTTTAATTATTTAGCTCTGATGGAAAGTGCAGGTATCATAAAATGCCTTATCTGTTTTTAAATTCCCTGTTATTTTTTTCTGAAGCAGAAGATAAATTTATCAAACTGTTCCTTTATGCCTGATCTCTTTTGGCTTTTTCCAGCTATTTCCTGACGTTGATCCTCATGATTAATATCCTTGTCAGGAACATCACTGCTGTTTTGCTTTGTGCTGCCATCCCTTTCAGCTTTGGCTGTTTATTCTCAACATGCCTTCACTGATGTGAGGCTCTGAGGAGGCACTTGGATCCAATGTCCAGAAGTTGCTGAGGTGCAAGTGACCTTATCAGTGAGTCAGACTTCACTCGGGAAGTGTTAGGAACCACACTGATTTTTAAAACAGATGTTCAATCACACAGGCACGTTGACTGAGATGGAAGATGGAATTGATAATAGGTGGCTGTCTACCCCTGTGGCATTTCCACTCTGAGAAGATGATTTACTTATATCAATATATTGTCTGTATCAGAACATGATGAAACCTAGAGCACTGAGATACACTCTTGTGGTAAACCTTTACAATTTTTTCAGCCAGAGCTTGCCTTTGTAGCACACTATTGAATTTATATGTACCTAAACACACAGGTGACAGAGGCAGTAGGAAATAGAAGGGGAAATATAGACAGATTAATGGGAGAAAATATAACAGGCTGAAAAGAAAACAAAAGCTAAGGGATTTCTGGCATCTCACTTGGTTTTGTTTTGATATATGTTAGGAAGAAGGTTAAGAGTCAGAGAGTTTCAGAGCAGAGGATGGCTGGGGATGGACACTTCTTTAGAGTTCTGTGTGATTACTTGCTGCAGGAGCAACAGACCTCTACCTTGTCTCATTTTTGTCACTGAGGGCAGATGGGAAAATCAGTGACTCAGGACTGTGCACCCTTATGTAAGTTCTTGCCCTCCTCAGCCACAAAGGTCTGCACCTCACCACCTGCTCAGACTCACTCAGGATGCCAATTTGACTGTGCCTGGCCTGCTCTCCATGAGATGCTGAGGGACAGAGTGACCATGGATGTGGCTAACAGTGGTTTTGCTCCTACTTTATCAGTATCTATAGGGAGATTCCAAGGGAAAAAGCACTATGAAGAATTAATTAATCAGTTATATTTATGGTATATATTCTTATTTGTAAACTATGAGGATTACATCAAATCCACAGAGATAATGGCATTCATGTATTTCTCACACACACACTGTCCTTACACACCTCAAGGAGAACTGTATTAGATCAATTTGTTTCTCAGAAATCTTAATTTCTTTCTCTCTGATTTACAATATTGCCTCAGAGATTGTTCGCAGTAAGTTTTATACTTCTGTGAAATTCCATGGAGAGAGATTAATTGGAAGAGACTCATTCCAATATAGTTCCCTGGGAAGAAGAAGACAGATACTTTATTGTAACATCAGTGTCAATTCAGAGTATTCTGCTTTTTCCAAAACACAGGTCAGGTGAATATGTGGTTATTTATTATTTCCTCCATGCAATTTATCAGCTAAATTGTACCATTGGTACTTTCCAAGTGTAACATCTAAGTTCAACCACAGAAAACTCACAGAAAAGCCCAGCATGAGGAGCAACCACTTTCAGAAATCTGGAGCAGTTTTCCTGTCTTGGTTTGAGGGTGATGGAAAAGTGGACTCTGAGTACTCATGTAAGAAACTCAGGTTAGATGTCACAGCTGATGATACCTCAAATGGTTGCTAACCAGACCTTTGACATCACTTTGAAAATTTAGAGTAAATGAAAGACAGGATCAAGCATTTAGAGATATAGAGAGGAAGAGGAAACAGCACATCGGAGAAAATTAAAGAAAAATGTTACAAGAGCATTTGTATCTTGATGTAACATGAATTTAAGCAAAGTTTTTTAAGCCAAACACATTAATTTATTTAAGGAAAAAAATTGTATAACAAGATAGAAGTGATAAATGAGTAGTAAAACCAGGTTAAGAGGCAGGCAAAGATTTAAATAAGATAGTGTAATGCCATCTTCAGTTAATCAGTATTATTTCGATTCTGGAACATTATTTTCCATTATTCAAAGGGAGAAAGACAAAGTGGAATTACATCAAATTTGCTTATTTTAATTACCTGGTAAATATAACCTTGACTAAACCAGTGCACGAATAGCATCATTACAACCAGAAACCAAATCACATAATTTTTTTTTTTTGCTCAAACATTCTACTTATTTCAGGAAACCAAATTCTGATTTCAGATATAACACTGTGACTTCAGCAGCTTGCCCAAAATGAAAACAATATATTTTTAAAAAGCAAATTATACTTCTTTCTTATTGTTCTTTAGCTATGACATATTAGTCATTGCATGTTGATAATTTATATCAATTTAGTCAGATATGTTTTATCAGTTCTTCTATACGTTTTACCTGGGGGTCTATTTGTACTCAGCAGTTAAGGTTAATCTCTGTTCCCTCATCTTTGTTTCTGTTAAATATTTGTTTTGAATTTCTGAGGCCACAGAGTTGTGGTAGCTAGACTTTATTAAATTAATTCATATAAAATTTCTTCGTCACTAGGATCACAGAATAACTAAGATTACAAATGGTATTTGACTCAATAGTGTTGTGGTGATGGGTGGATACCAACCAGTAGCTGAGTTTCTTCAGAACTATTTGCTTGTTCCCTCACCCTTAGTGGGATCAGAAAACAGAAGAACTAGAGAAAACTCATGATTTGAGATAAATATAGATTAATATGCAAAAGGAAAGGAGGAGACAAAAGGGTAAAGACAAAATAAATCAGACCAACATCTAGCCAGTCTCCAAGCAATGGCCTCCTTGAAATCCAAGATGCTCTTACTCCAACTCTCTGTAAGGATGAAATCATATGGTATTAAATGTCCCTTTGGCCAGTTTTGGTTATTTCTCCCAGCTGTGTTTCCTGCCAACCTTTTGCCCACTCATACTCGATAGGCAGGGAGCAGAGTAAGAAAAAGAGAAACCTTGACACTGTGTAAGTGCTGTTTGCAAGCATCAAAACATTGAAGTGTTACCAACACTGTTTTAGCCACAAATCCAAAGCATCATACAGGCTGCTATGAAAGACAACTAGCCCAGTTGGACCAAATGCTTCAGATCCAACAGATTTAGTCCAAAACAGAGTATCTTTTCCATGAATTTAATGAGCTTTAGTGCTCATTAGGCTTTGAGTTTTATATATTGACTCATATTTTTCCATGGATATATATCATATCTAAATTGGGCCTATTCAAAGTCATCAGTGTATGCTTTGAAGACTGCTTTCAGTTAAAACTAGTCTCATGTTGAAAAAAATGTATTGCAAGATTTTGGGTTTAACATCATTTTTCAGAAGGTTCTAAGTACAGCAAGTTAATACAAAGCTTGTCTCTTGATTATCTAATGGCTACACAGGCAGAATGTTTAATAAGTACAATTACATCACATAATTGCATAAGAATAGCTGTGTGGGACTAGACAAAATCTTATATCAGAAACAATACTGAAAGGAATAGAATGGAAATAGTATTCTATTCTTGCCATATATCCATGAGGGACAAAGAGGAGTTATTAAAAGTGTGGCAATAATTATACAGCATTATTATCTTTCTAGTTGTGTGAGCATAATCTTACTAATGTACCCTCCTGAACCAGCATAAGGCGAAAGAATAATGAAGTTTTGTAGATTAATGTGTAGCGTAATCATGGCAATCAACATGAGGTTCCGTTTGCAAGGCATTGGTACTGTCACCATAGTTTCTACTTTTCTGCTTCAGAAGGCAAGATATTAATATTTTTCCATTGTGGCTGACACAGCAATATGTAAATCACACGATTGACACACAATATGTTCCAAGAATATTTTTTAAAATTACCTTTTCTGTAATCAAACGTACCTGAGCATGGCACCAAGGGTGATTTTTTGTTCATGTGTCACATAAATGCAAACCCCAAAGAAGCGTGACCAAATTGTAACTATGACTTTCACAGCTGTGGGATAGTGCACAGCTAGATATTCCTCACTTAAGTAAATTTTGTTTCCTCTTATTTAGTGGGAGGCACTGCAGGTGCATCGTTTGCAATTAAGCGGATTTATGATGATACTTTTTCTTCTAAATGCAGAAGTTTCATTTAAGGGGTTCCACTCGAAATAGCCTTTCGCCTTTCTCCAGATTTCCGAACCCAGATTTTAATCTCCTCTGATTCAATGTTTAAAGGCAAACATATTTTCAACAGTCTCCAAAAAAACAAACAGAAAACAAACAACTAATGTCATATATGAATTGCTAATTTTATTTTTTTTCTAGAGGAGATAACATCTGCTTCAAAGATCCTGCAAAAATACCTGCATGGGATGTTTCCTGTTATTTATAAAACAAATCTCTGTCATTCACTGAACTAAGAGAAGGAGACAGTAATGCTCTTTAGTGTTATTTTAGTAGTTATTTCAATAGTGTTCTTGGTTTTTTAAATTTGGAAAGCAGCATGATGTTGCAGTGAGTAAACCATTAGCAAATGGTGCCTAAAAGTAGACGGGCAAAGATGACTAGGCAAATCGGCATTGACAACTCTGATTTATACGTTGCTATAAAAGCTAGAGGAGGCTAGATATCTCTTTTGAAATCAGAAAAAGGAAATACTAAAAGTAGATGACATTTCAAGATGTTATCTAAAGAGATATCATATTTCCTCTTAATTTCCTATAGGGATTATCTTTTCAGATCAGATCTAGCTGCACAGCCTTCCTCTTATCCAATCCTTACAGCAGTCAGCATAAGATGCTTCAAATAGAAGGAGAGCATAACTGGGATAATTTACAGATGAAGCTTGATCTAAAGTGGATAAAATATATTCTTCTGATCATAATTTATTGATTCTTTGTTATTTTCTCCACCTGAATATTTATCAACCATATCCTGTCTGAACTACTTGTAAGCTACTGGCTTCAATACCACATTGAGTTAAAAATAATTTAAAGTTCAATTTATTTTCATGACTATTATTTTTCTGTTCTTTTTCCTTGGGTTTCAGAACTACATGAAAAAAGAAGATTTTATAATCCATTTAAAAAATATACCTGTATTTTGAACTGTGTAAATTGGTTTTAAAGTGTTCTACATTTCTAACTTTTATCACCAAATTCATCCACTGCAATATAAAGGTGTCCTTATGATTACATCCATCATTAGAAAGGTGTGGTTGTTAACTTCATTTTTTCCTTATACAGTCTAACATAGATTCTTTCCTAACTACTGATGGTCACTGGTTTACACTCATGACAATATGGACTTGATAATTTCCCCTACTTGATTCAGCTAGTTTAACATGATCGATGTGTACAAATTTTTTATGCCATCTCTTGTTATGTATGCTGCTATGTTTTTGCCCCTAGAGAATTTTGACTACTATCCCATTCACATCTGCTTACCATTAGGTCCCCTAGGAATCTTCATAGCTTTTTATGACTAATGTATATTTTTGTGGTATGGCATTTTGTCAGCTTTTTTTCCAGATTGTTAATTGCATATTCAACACAATCCTAGCAATCCTATGTAAGTCTTCTTCCAAGGTAAGATTTACTGACTGATGTTTGGGACTTAGGCAGTGCTCTGCTTAATAAAGCCAGAAGTATTCTCGCTGTCACTCATACCAAGTTTCCAGGCTAAGTGAAAACCTCTGGAGGCCCTTCCAGAAGCTTTTAACTCACTTGTTTGCTACTTGTCTGCAGCTCTGTGTGAAGTATTACACATTCAGGTCTGAGACATATTCCTTGGCAGCATTCCAGTGACAATTCCATTCCCTACCTTTCCGTTCACAAGACCAGAAGTAGTGAGTGAGTCCTTCACACACTAATACACACATACACCCAAGTGTATGGGGTGCAAAGCAACTTAAATTATAAGGTTGGCCATGGCACCAGACCTTAGAAAACAATTTCATTGCTTCGTTTGATCGCAGCTCTGAGCAGGAACTTGTTCTTGAAAAAATAATATACTAGAAAGGGATTTTAATTTTGTCCAAACTTTTTACTCAATTTTTTTTTCAGTGTTAGCAAACAGCAATCATAATTATAATTGGAGACAGAAATGAAATCAAATGAGAGGGTGCAAAGTGTTGCTGAAATGAGTCTTGCATTTAATGAACGACATAGGAAGAACTCCTGTAAGAACCCAGATCACTAAATGCAAATGACTGTATTTGACTGAATATACTGTAATTTAATTGTAGCCTACTGATTTCAGTGTTACCTAAAAAGAATCATGAATATGTTGGTGTGTACATTTTCAACACCCTCATCAATATAAATATTAATCAAAGAAAGCTATGCAATGCCTGTGAAAATCTTTTACTTATTTTATATTCGTTAAAATCCATATTTTCCTCCTATTTCTTATTTGCACATTTCTTGCTTCTGATATAATCCACTGATTTATTAATTATTTAAGTGTCTTTAGACAGTTATTTCTATTCTGATTCTCCTACCACAGTTTCAAGAAACATTCACATTCTTTTTGCTGTTCTGCAAGGGCTTTTTCCTTCTTTTTTTCCCCCTGCCATCAGTGTATTTGGGGGTCTCTTAGTTCCATTTAGAAAATATTTCATCTTATTTAAAAGCTATCAGATTGGATCAGAACCCTCTAATTATTTTTCTTTGCTCTTGCTTCTTTCCTATTTTATTTTTGTTTAAGGGTATGCAATTCTGTTCCAACTTAATTTTTGCTACACACATCTTTAATTAGCTGGTGTTCCAAGTCCAAGAAGTTAAATTACCTTATGTTTCATTAAGAAATTTTAATTTGCACTGTTACTTGCCATTCATTATCTTCTGTTGTTTTAAAATCCCCTTTGGAATTGTTATCTCACAAAGTTAAATTTTGCCATGTCTCCATGCAACACTGAACTCAATACTCAAACCCAGTATTTGACTACATACTCCAAAAACCGACATGACTTATACTTAAGGACACCTTCTTTTGTGCTCTAAATTATAATAATTCAAGAGGCCTAAAAGCCTGGTCCATGAGCCCCACTATTCTGTGTATGCTTCAAAATGCAAAGAATAGTAGGTAAAGTAAATTGGTTTTGTACATAAATGGAATGAAAATCATCCAAATAAAAATATATTACGGAAATTCTGGAAAGAAATATGATCAGAATTCATCTTCTACTCAACTGAGCAAAACCTTTTCTATCCACACTTTATACTTATTCTTGCAATTGTTCTTTATATAAAATATATCAGTCACACATTCTTCTATGGAAAAAAGTCTTTTTTTCTTGTTTTCAATTTTTTAGTAAAATGAAAATAATTGCTAAGCACAAGCACTTTTTTGTTCCAAGAAAAAGAATATAGTTTATACATTTTCATCTTATCTAATTTAACACAAAAACATCTCAGCCTTTTTGCAACACTTTTACCTGAATGATACCTTGAGAGCAACTAAGATGATTATTAACTAAGTAAATCTTTCACTTTATTCAAATGAAGCAGAATTTGATTACACTTAGTTCCTTTTTATAATATTGAATTTCTATTACTTGACTTCTTTATGTTTTCCTGATTTTATAAATATTTTCTCATTACTTACTTTTAAGCAAATATACCCTAACAATAATTTAAAGGCTACTGTAGCATCATTGTAGGATTAGAATTGTTGGCATTTGCATAAACGCATGGAAATTGAGATTAAATCTTGTGTTCCCAAATAATCACAGAGATTTCCTGAGATTTCTGACACAACCTTACCTGATATACATAAAGCTGGGGTGGAAAAAGCTCAGTTACAGAGTTTCAGGTTTCCACCATTAAAATCCTGAGTCACTTCAAAAATATTAAAATATTAAAATATACCCATTGTTTCCTGGTGGCCAAGAATGGCCACCATCTTCAAAAACTAAGCCATAATGGATAGTCAGAGAAATATTTCTGATTGTATTGGTTTTATGCATTATATATTATCAATATATTGATTATATGCATTCTGAACCTCTATCACCATTCCTGGTTCACATCAGAACTTCTACTTTTGCTTTAGTATATTTTGAGCCAGAAATATGATAATTTCAGGTGACATTAAATGAAACTTGACTTGGTTATCAAGATTTCTTTTATAAATATTATGCACCTACATTTCTTCTTTCAACTCTGCAAAATTTCCACCTAGATCGAGAAAGCCTGAGGAAAACCACTATGAAATAAATGCACCATATTCTTAGCTTCTCAGATTTTCTTGGATCTTTTATACATATCTCACCATTACCTGAGCAAATGATTGTCTGAATTTTTGTTTCTTTGAAATTTTTGTCAATTTTTTAAATATTTTTAACAAATCTAAGCAAAACTCCAAACTAAAGAAGACTGCAAATCCTATTTGTCCTATTTTTCACCACTAAGGTTATCAGTAATAGATACTACCAGAAACTAAAACTGAGAGAATTAATGCTGGTACCCACATCACTCTGCAAAATGTCAATATCGCAGAGAGAATCAAAAGACAAATTTGAATAGCTGTGTAAGTGAACTCCCTCTTCACTAAATGTAGAGCCCAGTGTGTTTCACTGTTCAGAAGATAAACACCAAAGGATATCACATTTCATAAGTAATTTTCCTGCATCATTAGTATAAATGCATGCAGAGTTGAATTCTCTAACATAAATATTAAATTTTCTTCATGAATTTCATCAACCATTGCTTATGTATGTACTCTTAGCAATATCAGTTAATAAATTGCCTGTGTAAATACCAATATGCACAGCTCTAAACAATTCTGAAGGCTCAAAAGAAATGCTTCTACATTAAATGATTAGATATTTGATTTTTAAAAATGCAAAAGATTCTTCACAAAAATATAGAACTGCTACTAAATAGATGAATTTTGCTGCTGTTATTATTTCATATCAAGTTTATTAGCTGTCAAAACTGAATCAATTATCCCACAATACCTTTATATGTCTTTTATTGATATTCTAGAATCTGAACAGGACTTAATAAATGGTCCCGAATATATATAGTAAAAGAAATTAATTTTATTTTATTAAATGATAAAAATGTTAGCACTTATTATGCCTCTTGTAAATTCTTATGCATTTTATTCATTCAAATGGAAAATCAATACGGACAGGAAATATCTCTAAGTTATTTACTAATGTATTTGTTTCTATTTCACATAACATAATATTCTTCTTGTAGATATGCCAATCTATTACAAAATAATGTTTACATTAAGGAAAGTTCAACACCGCTTAAATCAGCAGAATGCCAAGGGATGCTATGGAGTCTCTATCACAGCAGGTTTTAAAGAGTATGTTTGACAAACCTGTTAGGAACAGTTTAGGTAGAGTTTATCTTGCCTTAGGGGAGAAGGTAGGATGAAATGATCCCTTGAATTTCCTTCCAGTCCTAATTTTAGTGATTCCTAGCACCTCCAGGAACATTTTCTCTTGCAACAGTAACAATATTCCAGGAAGTGGAATGCCCTATATCAATGATTTCCAAGATCCTTTCCAAAGCCTTTACTGTTCACTAAGATTTCATTTGCTTGGAACTGTAGCAAACTAATTTGAAGAATAGAATTGTTATACATGTACATATGCTTGTGTAGTTGTCAGCAGTTAGTGGCACTGAATTTATTGTTCTTTATACATTTAGTCTTCCTCCTTGTCTTTCAAGTATGGAGAGGACCTACTAGAAAAGAATGCCCACTTACCCTCCTGTGACTTTTCTGTGCTCTGGTGCTTAGACTGAAGGTGAGCTTACACTGGGGTAAGTTGTGGTGGGACAGCCTCAGCCTCAAAGGGAGGAGGCGACTGGCACATGGCTCCATGGCCACTGTTCTTCCCAGGATGTGCTCTTTAGACCTCAGCCATCAGCCTCTCCCCACCTCTGTGGGCCTGTCCCCCTTGTGGCCTCTCATTGTTTGGAGCTGCAGCATCTTCCCAACACCCAAAATGCCATGCCATCGAGTTTTGGGTTTTTTTTCATGCAGTGCAGATAAGTAGGAGGGAAGAAGCAGCTCAAACTCCATTATCTTACTGTTCACGTAAAATCCTAGCACAGTTTGCTGCTCAGTGACAGATTTCTAATCAACCAGAAACTTCAACTGCTCCATTTCTTTTCTATTCTATTCTGCACTAGCAGGTTCTTCTCTTCTGCCTTATAGAAATATTTTAATGACATTTTTTCAGTCTAAACATTTCAGACTCACAAAAATCTACTTTTTTCAACTCAAATGTTGTCTCCCCCTCCCTCCTTTTTTTTTTTTTTTTTTTTTTTTTAAATTCATTACTCTATCAATTAAATTATATTTTGAAACTCAGGAGTGGTACTGAGTCACTAAGCTCCACTGACTTTTAATTAAATGTGGGTGACTAATTGCCCAGAGTGAAACTGAAAACTGTCCAGAAGCCTTTCTTATATATACTCCTTCCTTTATCAATCTCAAATGCCTTCTTCTTGTACAGTAAGTTTGGAACATAATTTTCTCTGAAAGAATGCCTAACAATTTTCATTCAAAACTAAACAAAAGGTACAAGAGCACAAAGGCCAACGAGACCTTCACACCTCTCCAAATTTCTCTGTCAGTGTAGTATGACATTCATAGAGGAGGTATGCTCTGCTCCTGTAGATATCATTGAGAATGTTCATTTGATTTGAATAACATATAATCAGTCCCAAAGAGGGTATAAATCCTCTCAGAAATTATAATAATAATGACGTCAATAGTTTGTTCCTACTAACTATCTCAGATCTTCCTTTAACCTTATTAGAGGTAGTGTATTTTTTAAAAAAGGAAGAGGTATATTTGAATTCATCATGGACTTTTGAGAAATTATGTTCAGTTCTGCCTTACAGATCACCTTGGGGATATACACTTATTAGTATGAATGTGAAATGACACAAACAAGTTTGGATGAATAGAAAATTGTTTATATTCCTACATTATGCTCAAACCAGGTCAAATATAAAAAGAGAAGGAACTAATTTTCTATGCAAAGCTTGAAGGTTTCTAGGAGATTATAGAATCCTAGAATCATTTAGGTCAGAAAACACTTTTTAGATCCAACCATTAACAAAAGACTACCAAGTCCACCACTAAACCATATCCCTAAAGTGCCACATCTGCAGGTTTTTTAAATACCTCCAGGTGGTGACTCTATCACTTCCCTGGGCAGCCTCTTCCAGTTTTACTAATCTTTTTGGTGAATAACTTTTTTCCTAATATCCAGTCTAAACCTCCCCTAATACAACATGGGGGCATTTTTACTCATCCTCTCTCTTGCTAGTTGGGAGAAGAGGCCAACATCCACCTCACAATAACCTCATTTCAAGTACTTGTAGAGAACAATTACAGCCCCCTGAACCTTCTTTCCTCAGCTCTCTCAGTTACCCCTCACAGGACTTTTTCTCTAGATCCTTCACCAGCTTCATTCCTCTTCTTTGGATGCACAGAAAATGAAATTGCTTTATTCAACCAGGATCCACTACATGTTTGGAAAAGATTGGTGCCCATTTTCTGCAGACAGTTCCTCCAGTCTTTGAAGAAACATGCCATTTGCTAACTGTGGCCCAAATAAAGCTGGATTAACAATGAAATTCTTAGTGCTCTCTGAGTGACACCAACCAATTCTTCTGTCAGTTATCAAGCCTTGCTTCATATAACTATGATGAAGCATAGTTCCTGCAGGAAAGAATTAGGAGATAAATGCCATGAAGGAAAGGAAAGGAAGACTTAAAGAGAAACATCAAAACATGTTCCATGAGTTCAAGATTTACAAAGATGTCTTGCAAAGAAAGAAGCACAACTGCAACTACTCAAAGTGTATATATATGTATATCTCTTTTTTAACAACAAACCTAACAACCAAAGAAACAAACTAACATAAAAAAACAAAAACGAAACCCCCCAAAAAGCAACTCAAAACACCACAGATACAGTGCCAGAAGGTTATCTATTAGGCAATTATTATTTTCCCAAAATAATTGTAAGAAGCCAAAACCACACTAAAACAGTATTAATATTTATTTAATAGCTGTTGTTAGGAAACTTATTTTAACTCTCATATATTGACTTTTCCACTACAAGTTGCTGCTTTTTCAAGGAGATAATAGGGTTTTTATTAAATTGAGACAGTGGTGAAAAAAATTGTATGTCAAGAGAAGCAGTAATTGGGAAGACTAAATGATTAAAACAGCCCAAATTTATTAGTGCTTTAATTTTTCTGACTATGGATTTTCAAGGAAATATTTGCCAAACTTATAACTGTCACATATAAACTTGTTAAGTTAATATTGCAGACGTTGTGGGGGTTTTGTAAGGGAAAACTGATTCTTGAACATTCCAAATTCTGTGTTTATCATAGTCAAAATAGTAGAAAACAATAGCAAAATCCAATTAGTATTAAAAGAACCCAGCATAACTCCTGATCTGTTATTTGCATATGACGGATTTTACTAGGCATTTATTAATTCTGTTCTTCCTTTAATATCCATCTCACCTTACATAGAAATATGACTTTTTTATTAAGTATTCATTTTAATTTGATTTTCTAAAGAAATTGTAGCATGACAGGTGAAAACAATTGTGATGACCGATTGGAGAATTTCCCTAATCACATCAATTCCACTGCTAATTTCTCCAGTGCCTACAGAATTCCTGCTTTAAAACTGCTTCCTGAAGCACAAAATGCTTGCTTTGTTTTACTGTACCAGTGATGGGTATTTTTGGTTTCCTGTACAAGTAATGTCCTCTGCAATTAAAAGGATGCAAAAAATCAGCTGACAGAGCTTCTTTCTTCTGGTGAACAATTTTCTTTGGAACATCTCTTTTCTTTTAATGTAACTGTAAAAACTTCCTTGAGTTTAGCTAAATATGCATAAAATGATCAATCCGTACACTCTATAGAAGGTAAAGTTAATGGAAAATCTTATGTATTTAAGGGTTTCTTAGAACTTTTAAACTAATATTAAAATGGTCTGAATTAAAGTTTAAAGTTTTGCAATAGTTCATTTAAATCCTCCCAGCTGCCTGGGATTTAAGCTTGGTAGGCAGCTCAGCCCTACACCACTACTTGCTCACTCCCTTATGTTGAGATTGGGGGGAGTAGTAGAAGGGCAAATTTGAGAAAACTTGTGGTTTGACACAAAGACAGTTCAATGCGTAAAGCAAATGCTGCAAGCAAAGCAAAGCAAATCAAAACAGGGATTCATTCATGTTTCCCATGGGCAGGCAAGAGTTCAGCCATCCCAGCCAGGACTCCTCACATATAACTTGGCAAGACAAAACACTGTAACTCTGAACCTTCTCCTTTTATATTTCCCCCAGGCTATGAGATGTCCCTTTGGTCTGCAGGGGTCAGCTGTCTCAGCTCTGTCCCCTCCCAGCTCCTTGTACATCCCCAGCCTGCTCTCTGCTGGGTGGGGTGAGCATCAGAAAGGGCCTTCACTCTGTACAAGTACTGTTCAGCAGTAAATAAAACTTCCCTGTGTGGTCAACACAGCACAAACCCAAAACATTGCACCTCATCAGCCACTGATGAAGAAAACCAGCTCCTTCTTAGCCGTAACATGTACAGCAGCAAATGTAAATATGATTTTTAGCAATTTGTTATCTATTCGGACCTTTCAAAATTAATTTCTTACTGAAATTACTGCATTTCCTAATATATCTCACAATTTCAAAGAACTACTGTGTGCTTTTCACTATCCTGTTTTCAGTATGGTGTTCAGCAATGCAAACTTATCTCCTTCTATTTTTGTGTATATAATTAAACCCCAGACCAGGTTGTATGCAGGGTGTTTATGTACCATAAACTTTCCTGCTTATCACTATACTGGGCCAAATTTGTGTTGTGGGGAGGTGCACATTTTATTTTGCTTTGAAATCTTGTGTTTTTTAATTTCTACCGACATCCATAAGGTGATGGTCCAGCATATGAAGTTGGTGTATACTCTTAAGAAGATAAAATGTGATATTTCTTAAAGTTTGCCTTCATCTTAAATAATTAAAATGCTAAATATACTTTAAAATTTCTCTTTAGAGCTTCCCTTTACCATCCCACTGTATTGTCTCTACTTTCTACTGTCTCTGTTTTCTACTGCACCTGCCACTCCCTGTATCTTTTTATTTGTTTGAAAGGGGAGAAAAGGCCCACTAAAGGTGGAAGTCAGTGGAGCTGTGCCAGCTTGCAAAACTTTCTATTTCTGATTACAACACATCTAATTATGAAACAGTGAATCTGCAAAGAAACATTATCATTTATAATGCCTCACATGGTTCTGGTTTCAAATCATAGCTATTGACATCCATCTTCCACTCCTAATTAGTGTTCCAGATATAATTGAAATGTTTAATTTCTTTATCCACTATGCAGTGGTTATTATAAGTAAAAGTACTCTTTAATACATTATTGTGTATAATGTACATTTTCTCTTAGAGCTTACTGGCAAATTATATTTTGTTCCATTACACAATTCTAATTTGCAAGGTGGGATTAAGAAAATTATTCCAACTAACACACTGGAGTAGATCAGAACAAAATACAAAAATCCCTCCACTGAATTTGGTTCTGCTTTCCTCTGCTGGACCCACATTCTGGTTCATCTTTTCAGAGCACATAAAAATATAACATGGCCTGGGATTTTTAACATACATACATACATTTAAGAAAGCCAAAGTTGCTGCTGACAACTTCATCATGCTTTGTATATTGATGAAACCTGCTTGTACTCGGAGTGTGAAATTATTTTTCATTTCATATAGCAAAGTGCCAAAGCAACACAGATGTTCCATTCAGGAGTTTGGGCTTAAATTTTCTTTTCAGAGAAATACAGTGTTAATTTCATTTTATACAATGAAGAGGAAACATCTGTCATATAACACATTTTTTTTTAAAGTAGATGCTGCATTTTTTTAAGGTATTTCCTATAAAACTTAAAATCCAAGGTTTAAGAGAATATACACAAATAAATTTATTGGGTAAGAGTAACATAAAAATTTCTTAAAGATGAATCCCTGAATAAAACTCCTTCCAAGAATTTAGATGGTTAAGGGAAGTACAAGCTTTCTTAGGGGCATCTTAATATATTCTGCATATTTGTTTTTTGTTTTAACTGCTTTAACATAATGATACTGTTTTTCTACTATTATATTTGATATTTCATTCCCCACTTTCAATACTGTAATGTACTCTATTAATAGTTCCTGATCTCATTGTTAACCTTTTTCTAAGTGCTGGATTGCCTGTACCTGTTGCACTGTTGCAGCATTATTTACGAATGCTGTTTTCAATGGAGAAACGTTATTGGTCAATATTACTCAAATGGGCTGCTATCTCTGGGTCTTAATCTCTATTTTTTTTTTTTTTTTTTGGAGGGGGAAGTTTGTTTTGTTTGTTTGTTTGTTTGTTTGCTTGGTTTTGGGTTTGGTTTGGTTTGGTTTGGTTTGGTTTGGTTTGGTTTGGTTTGGTTTTTTTTGTTAGGGGCACCATTAGGTGGAGGTGCTGCTCACAATGTGCTGAGGAAGTCTGTTAATTGAAGTGCATCTTAGAAAGGAAACATAACTTGACCTGAATATTCTGAGCAATTTCCTGCCTGACAGTCTTGACATCTGGGAAAGGTTTCTGTTTCTGAGTAAGACTGCTAACAAAACACTACAAAACACAATCTGTCTGCTGGAAATATTCCAATCTCCTTGACTTTTGTCTATTTAAGTTGACCCAGTAACTCTTCACTCATTCTGATTCTCCTCAAAATAAACATCAAACATAAGTTAGAATGTAATTTGATCTACCAAGAAACTTTGATGTCAATGACTCTCAGGCACTGCTGATAGTCTTTAGTGCTTTAGTATGAGTAACAACTGTGCTATGACGACTTTGTCTTTTCTTGGTCTCTTGAAGAGGCTGGGAAATAATCAAAACAGACTATCTTCCACAAGGCAGAGCAGCTTCTTTAAAAAAAATTATCAGCTTTTTTGTACCATATTTTAGGCAGAATAGCTGGCAGGAATAGTGTTAAACATGAGTTTATTCTACAGTGCTACTGTTTCATCTATTGTTTCCTCTGACTTCAATGGCTTGAAACGACATAACTGTCAAAAAATGGCTATGAAAGAAAAGCTATTACCAAGAAGCTCAATAGGAAAAGTAATGGGGATCATTTTAACTAAATGGCAATTGTTGACCGTTAGTTACCAAAGTCTACGGTGAAAGGATAATACTGATTTAAAGTGTATTAAATTACAGGAGTTCAAAATGTTTCTTTTCATGTCTACACTTTGATCTCCTTGATCCTTGTTCTTTGCTCTCTATTATTTTTTTCCCCTCAAGAAAATCTGAGCTGTCTTTTCACAGAAAGAATGGTAGGGATGGACAGAGCAGACCCATTTAATGTGGTAGGTGTTATAGTACCTGACACAGTGAGTGTATGAACACTGGAATGCTCTGAATTGCATTTGCTTTTTCTCGTTTTCAACACAGATATCAAACTGAGAAACCTTGATGTCTCAAAGTTTATTCTTTTCCAGTCTGATATAAATTAGTGATCCAATTGTTGGAGGTGCAGGGGGAGCAAATCTTTCCAGGAGGGTCATCCTCTGCAATTTGCTTTCATAGTTTTAGAGTGATTTTGCTGACATTTGGGTTCCTGTCTATTTGGGAAGAGACTACTCAGGTGTAGGCAAGTGAATTTTCTTGCACTAGAGTATTTATCAGGCAGACAACTGTGGCACACCATGACTTTGATTCCTTTATCTGGTATATTACAATTTCAAAAAGTTCATTATATGACAGTCCACTTTTTAATGTATGCTTGTTGTTTGGATCCCATGATGCTGCCTGAAATAGATGGAATCTTCTTTCACAGTAAGTCCCATATAGACAGGTCCCAATAAGTAGTCTGGCACCCTTTTACCTCCAGTTTGTTCTCTCTTGTGCTAACTAAAGCAGATGCTAATAGGGAAATTAATGTAATTTTGAGGAAAACCTATTTATTAGGACAACTTTTTTTTCCTCAGCCTTTTCTTTGGTCAAAAGTTTTATTATACACAAACATATCTCTCTACTGCTCAAAATTTAAGAAATAGTAGATTATAGCAGGACAATAAATTGAAAAAATATGGCTGAGCAACTTACAAAAAAAAAAGCAGGAAGAAAAAAGCAAAGAAATGTTTTTTCTATCAATCAAACACATTATGAAGAATTTAATTAGTTAATCTGGCATCTTTCAGCTTTCACATATTTCTCTATATTTATTATGACTTTTAAATGCTTATTTTCTGCCAAATGATTCATAACAGGTTTAGAGAACAAGTTCTGTCATTTTTAATGTAAAATGTTTAGAGAGAAAGTACTGAAGAAATACTAAGTGAATATAAAAGAACCTGCTTGTTTGGAGAATATTTAACTAATGAAAGAATCACATTATAAATTGGTAGTTGAAAGAGGCACAAAACATATTGAAGATCTTCACTTCCCAGAAATTTATATTTCCAAGGTAAAACCTTTACATTTGCTTCACTTCTTGCCCTACATTTGAAACTCACATAGACATTTTAACAGTGACTTCAAGAGACTCCAGTCATGCTGCAGGACACAAGATTTTTGCTAATGCCATGTGAGGGTTTGGCACTGTCTGAGAACTCAGCCAGGCAATATCTCCCTCCCAAATGGGCACCTGCTGTAAAGGGTGACATCCTTACCTGGTTTACTGAAATCTGGGAGTTCACCTCTAATTAGAGCTGACAAAAGCTTGACACAATTATCAGCACTGGGAACTGAAATGCAGTTTCTTGAGCATAACAAAGCCTCCAGTTCTTTCCTTTTAACATCATTAAGAGCCCTGAGGATAACAACAGAATGTGAGGGAAGAATAATATGATCAAAAAGATGGAATCCTCTGCCATCTTTTTCTCTGCCATGAACCAGGTTTTAACAGAAATTAATCTCAGGCACTGATACAGTAACAGTAGAAATTAGTACACTTTCATAAAACTGAGGAAATACTAAACAGAATGCTCCAATTGCAAACTTCTATTTAAAGAGGATTAATTTTTAAAATATTTTGAAACATAATGGAGATAAATCAATACATAGCTGCAGTTTGGATGAAGTAAATACACTATTTTTTTTAGAATTATCTGTAAAAACACACAAAATATACAGTTACCCACGTATTTATGGTAGGTGTAAATTTTCAGTCAGCTTTTCCAAGACTTTGGCTTAATGATGCAAAATGAAATACTTCTAATCTTTATTTTTTAAATGAAAACTTCTGTTCCAAGTCTGTCCTTGCCAGTAAACACTGGCTGACCCTGCTTGAGAAGAAGATTGGAGTAGATGATCTCAAAAGATGCCTTCCAATCTCAACAATTCTGTGAATAAATAAATAAATGTAGTGAAAGTAGATCAGGGAGTTAAAGAAGTAATCCTTAAACTCAGAATTATGCCTCTGGACTTGATCTAAAATGAAGATGCATTTGATATTCACGTACTTGTACTGCTGCCCATGATGTACAACCAGCATATCCAGCTGGATGCATGATTTGCATGTGGTATTTTGCTTCTCCTGACAGGAGCAGAGGCTGTCAACAGTTGAAGGTGGATTGATAAGAAAGCTCAAGGAAAGGTCAGGACATGCCATGGACTTGCTGCCACGGGTATGTGAATGGACATGTTTGTTACTAGTGGTGTTTTAGTACCGGTGCCCAAAGATTTCAAGATGTCAGTAGTAATCTGAAAAAAAAAAATTGAGTCAAACTTATTGCCAGTAAGGATATGATGGAGTAGGGGGGAA
This sequence comes from Acridotheres tristis, assembly GCA_037013685.1. Classification (NCBI taxonomy): domain Eukaryota; kingdom Metazoa; phylum Chordata; class Aves; order Passeriformes; family Sturnidae; genus Acridotheres; species Acridotheres tristis. The sequence goes on from CM072884.1 coordinate 102,967,605, forward strand.
ATGGCTGGAAGACTTTGCCAAGCTACTACTCCTTACTACTTGTGTCAAGGTACAGGTGACTGAACTGGATTCTATCTCTAAATGCAGATAGATGCTTGAGATAAACCTGTTTGATAAGTGCTACAAGACACTTACCCTTGCTGGACTAGAACCTACCAAAATTCATGTGCATTGATTTTGAAGAATCATGCAATTTAAAAAAGGAAATGTCATTGGTAATCTTAAAAATCTTAAATCACTTATATGTGGGTGACACGACCAAAAGTCAGATATGAGGCACATGCTTCCAACCACATTGTATATGTAGTTCAATACAGGATTAGAGAAGAAAACAAAGGCCAAAAGAACCTCTTGAACATTAAAATTGTCTGTAATAGCAAGCAGCTATAGAATATACACCAATTCAGAATGGTCCATGGTACTATATTACTTGTCGGGTTTTTTTCAGAGATGTCTTTGTATTATTCAGACCAGAACAATTAGTTCAATGTTTGGATTGATGCAGTGAAAAGTAAAGTTTTTGACATCCTCAGTGAAAGACTTTTACCTCCAGAATCTTATGCTGAAGGAGAACAAAAGATATTCTCTGAGTACAACTCAAAACATTATTTTTTTCAGCAGGCAAAAATACAACCATTTAACAGATGGATATAGTAACCATAATAGGATTTACCCCGTGGAGAAAGCAGAATGTCCTAGTCTGTGAGCCAATGAGTCTATCTTCACTTATTCTGTGTCTCAGAGGAAAACTGTTGATTCAGGAATCCAGTTCCTGCTTGAGTTTATTTAACTTCAGGCCATTTTCTAAAGTTTGACCATTCCATCAAACTCCTTTAAGACTAACTCATATTATAGGATTATATACCATTGTGGGAAATTTATTATTTCTGTCTGTGCACAACAGTTCTATTCCAATTGTAAATGTGCTTCATGACAGCAGCAAAAAACAAACAACAAAAACCTAAACCCAAAGCATTTTGCAATGCATGGAAAGTGAATATATTTTTCTCTAACCCACTAGAGGGGAAAAAACCCTCACATTGTTATGGTTTTGATTTTGTGGTAACAGAGGAAGTAGCTTAAGAGAGAGGGTGGGAACATGAGGGAATTTATGATAGCAGAATAAAGGCACCTCACCAAAATTCTCACCCCATGACCTATAGGCCTGTCAGGTGAATCTGTGCCAGTGTCTCTTCCCAGTGGAGAGTGAGAACCCAGTCTGAATCAATATTCTAAAGTACACAATACTGAAATGAAGCAAAGTAAGTGCTCACATGTACTTTAGGATAAACACATACAAGCCTTTAAAAAGTATTCCCTAATAATTTCCATGTCTTGATTCCCTTTCCCCCTCTCCCTCCCCCATGGTGGTTCACTTTCCAGCTTGGCATCTCAGCACTGGCTCTTGCCAAGCTTCTCTTCTCCATGTTAATCCTTTATCTGGTAGCTCTAGGCTTGCCTAGGATTTAACCTTGTTAATATCTTAGATACATTCATTTAGGGTTGACAAATTTTTGCAGAACCTCCATATTTGCAACTTAGATTTGCAGATTGTGGCTGTTTTTTCAGGAGTAAATGGAAGACTTTTTTCCCCCTGGAAATAAATTTTTAAGGTCAAAATATGAATGCAGACCCATATATGTTCTTAAAAAAAACCAAAATAAACACATTACAAATGAAAAATACGTGGCAACTCCAAGAGCAGTGTTTTTACTAATATGAAATAGTGTGATGCCATTCAAATGCGGGCATAATATTTTTTGAATATCCTTTAATTGGAAAATGTTTGAGACTTCTTCAGTATATTAAATATTTTGTCATTCCAAAAAATTGAATTCTTTATCATAATAAATTATTAATTTGTTTCCAACATACAAGCTACTAAGAAATGTAGGCACTTAGAGGATAAAAGGAGAGATTAACTATTAATACAATGTGTCATCAATATTTGACACTCTACTTAGCATGGCTATTATCTACTACAATCTACAGAAAATATTCTCCATGCTCCCACTGCATTGCTTGAGTGCCATATGGCCATGCTTGTTTTTCTTCAAATAATTTTTACATAAACAGCTGGTGAGCTGTTTTCTTTGTAACATGGCACATATTTTTCAAGACAGTTAGGAAGGACTGATGTAACACCAGTGTCTGCAGTGCTTTTTGTGTCAGGGTTGTAAGGAACCTCCTATTTATTATTCAAAAATTCCAAGCTCATTCTGTATTTTAGTTGCTTTGGGGGGAGCCTTTTTTTTTTTAAGTGACTGCTGAACAAAAAGTCTACATTTTCCCACTTTCTGCTGATATAATCTTTGAAATAAGGCTGGGTGTAAATGAATGCTTAATCACACAGTAGGCAGTCAAATGATAAAGTCTTGTGGAAGCTCTTTAATATCCATTTAATTAAAAGTGGTGTTCAGCTAGGCTAGAATTTGACCTCTGTCACCTTAGATAAAGGTAAATTCTGAGCTGACCGGCAGCACAGGAATTATTCCACTTACATGTTGCTAAATTTGTTCAATTTATTGTTTTATCCTTTGCAATTCTGAGGGAACAGTACTATGTAAACAATAACGAAAACTGAGTAAAAGATGGATTTAAAATCTTTTCTTTAGATATCAGTGATGCTTTTTCAAGACTATGCACCAAAGTCTGTTTCACTCAGTGATATCAGTTTTCAATGAGCTTTATGTGAAATTTAACTTTCCCAAAGTATTCACTTGAAAAGCTTTTCAGCAATCCTTCCTCTCACTTGCAAAGACAAAGTATACGTGGTTTTATTTTCTAAAAACATATATATATATATATATACACACACATATATATATCTATAAAAGGAAAATCAAAACTTTTAGAGACAGGACTAAAGGATAAGAAAATGCCTTACAGATTTTCTTCTAAGGGCTTTCTGTTGTTTTCACAAGTATAAGGAGTGATAAATATTTTATATGTTTTACTAGTGGCCAAAGCCATTTGTGAAGAAAACACCACGTGGTATTTGACAACTGTTGAAAACACTTTATTGAGATTTGTGGAGAATATAAAATTGCAGATGAGTCAACTGCTGACAGAGATGAAGGGTTAGTTTCCCTGCCTCGTGTCATAATGTCACAGTGGTTTACATGACACCAGAAAGATTTCTGGAGGAATACAGAGGGGTAGGACTACACTGAAATGGTTACCCAATAGCAGGTGAGCAAATTAGTTCCTGACATCAAGAACCTATAATAAATTCTTCAGTTCGTGGATCTGGTACTTGATTAACACTTGATATTGGTTTTCCTGCATGTTCCAAAGTCATTATCTCCAGATTAAAGCAGTAAACTAGTGGATAAATTTGCATGCTCTTGAACTTTACAGGGAATTGCAAACACTCCTGAAAATAAATTATAATGCTTACCAATAGCAAACAATTAAAAAAAAAGGTACTTTTTGTGGAATGCTTAGAATCTGCTGCTGGGTTTATCCTTGGGGTTTTTCTTGTTTGCTTTGTTGGTGGATTTTTTGGGTGGTTTTAGGGGTGAGGTGTTGGTTGGTTGGTTGGTTGGTTGGTTCAGTTTGGTTTTGGTTGGTTTTTTTTTCCTATGGACTATCTGCACCTCTTACTTGAAGCAATTTCCCATTGTAAATTCATTCCAAGAATTGAAAGTAAATTAGTTAATTTTACCTGAATTTAATCATTTTAGGTATAATCAGTGACAGATTAAAAATGAGTCAGACCTGTTTAAGCAGATATGAGCAGAAGTTATTCAACAGCTAGCTAAAATGAATAAAAGAATGGAAATTTATCAACTCCACAGAGGAAAAATAAAAGTCCTCACTGTTATTCTTATTCATCCTGTTCCAAATCCTGCATTCCCTGGTAAACCCTGCTGCACAAAGATCTATATCTCCTTTTCCTTGTCAAAGAAACCTTGATTTTCTCTAGACTGGGGCCTGAAGCAGTCTACTATCTCTGCTCCCAGATGCTGAACAACTGATGGACAAAAAGAAGAAAATCTCCTCGATTTCTACCCAAAAAATCTACCAAATAAAAGGATAAACTGAGCCTATAAATGGTCCATCTCTCCAACTGCATATATTCCCAAGCAAGCAGAGGAATACCAAAGAGAGGCATGAGCACCAGGAGTGACACAGAGTGTCACCATGAGGATGTGACAGACCCAAAAGGACCTTCTGCTCAATGTTTGCAAGTTCAGAGCATAAGGGGGTCAGAGATGCCAACTGCATACTTAACACACATTCCAATTTTCTGTATTAGTGCAGAACATTGTCATAAGCACTCAGTGTAATTATTTTGTCCCATAAAACCGAATATATTTGATAATCTGTTGGCCTATTTACTTTTCCCCCCCTCAAATTACTTATTACATATTTGCTGTATTTTCTTATTGAAATTGTGCAGTAGTAGTGCCTTAGAGTGGTAATAATGTTTATATGGGAGAACACTTTGCATTGTTGAAATTGCCTTTTATGAGACTGTAACTGTTTTGATCTGGTACTCATATTCTGCTGTTTAACTTGTGTTTGCAAAACATAAGTATTGCTTCTTCTGTTATACCATACCAGGTATGAAAGTCTTAGAACTCAAGGGATCAAAAGTCTATCAAACTCTTTATTATAACAGAAATAATAATAACAGTAACAGTAACAATAACAATAATAATAATAATAATAGTGTCTTCGTTTTATGGGTTTAGTCAACCCATCACAAATAGTCAACTTACAATATTTCTTAAGTAATGGAAAATTATGACGAGAAATGTCTGTTGAGGGAGTTAGTGAATAAAGGAACACTGAAAAAGTCTCTAAATACTGAATTTCAGACGGGATGTGATTTATATCCCCATTAAGAAATTTATTTTGGAAAATAAAAGATACTTGAACTCTGAACATCTGCTGTATCTGTACAAGGTGTTATATTTTAACAGTTAAGAAGTATTTTATTTCATTAAGTCTTTTAGTGAAAACCTAATTATTCCTGTAAAAACTAGAAAAAAAAATGGGGAGGTGATCCTTTAGCTTCGGTTTTAATCAGAGAGTATGTATTTTAAACGAACCTTTAAATGTACTACTCTAACAAGCCTGTAAACATTCACCTTTTAAACAAGATGCATTCACTTGAATAAATATTTTGACACATCAGTCAGACATTGATTAAATTAGTTCTTTAAATCATCATCTAAATACTTCACTGAAACAGGGTAAAGCGATTATATCTTCCACACAGTAAATTCTCATTTAGTTCCAATACTAAAGGGAAAAAAAAGTCTTTGAGCTGCAAAATTTGAAGTTAAGGTAAAGATTAAAGACTGATCACTGAGCTAATCTTCTCTAACCTAGCACTGGAAGGCATTGGAATTGCCTCTATTTAATATTGTTTGAAAAGAGCTCTGATTTTGATAAGGTACAGCACATGGATGTGAGAAAAAAATATGCATTTTCAAAGACAAATAAAAAAATTCCCTGAATATATCATTGAGGCATTTATTGGCATTTTTTGCTGTGTGACAAAGCTTCAGGAGAAGTGCATATAGACACAAACACAGCCACAAAGGTATATACAAGTTCCTCTTTCATTATATGATCAATATCAAATCATAATATTAAATCACATGATTCAAGACAGCTCACTATTATTCCTCTAAGAATCTTTCGTGAAGATAATTTATATTTTTCTTGATATTCATGGTACAGCTTTTTTCCCAGGTCTTTACACTTGGCCAAAGGTCAGAATAAGTCTCTGAAGGAACAGGTCCCATGAACCTAAGGCAATTGAGAGCATCCAAAACACATGATTCCATCTTGCATGACTTTTTATATCTGATCTTGATAGGGGAATTCTACTGTCCAATTACTTTAAAAATAAATTAATTAAATATATTAAATAATTTAATTTGTATCGTAAAGAAAGCTGAGGCTGAAAAACTTATTATAAAGAAGCTAAAATAATTTTTATTCTGAAAAATTATGTCAGATTTAATAATTTAAATCCAAATGTAAATGTTACTGATGCTCAAAAAAAAATGAGTTAACTAATTTTGCCTCAGAAATGTTTCAATCTGTGCATGTTTTACTTGCACCATATGTTTTTGTAGCTGAAAGATATTCAAAATTTAATCAATGTTATAATAGAAAATGAAGTTCTACCAGCTTATTAGGCGGTAGGAAGTTGGGTTTCTAAAATCTACTCAAAGAAAAGTTTCACATTAAAAAGGTCATATCATGCTATTTGGCTACGTTAAATACAAATTCACTTGTGTGATGTAGTGAAAATTGTTGAGTATTCTGAACTTTGCAGAAGTGGGGAAGTGACAAAGTAATTGAAGTAATAGCACAGGAAGATTTCTCTAATCCATATTGCAAAATTTGAGGTTCCTTTTTCGTACGTCTTGACCAAAACATTTTTTTTATCCATTGTTTCTACTGCAGCAAAGGTTTTTTTGCTGTCTTTAGTGCAGACCACGGTGAACAAGCTGCAGGTGATACCCTCAGCACTGGTGTCACTGTAAGGCCAGGGACTGGTGATAAAATACAGCAACAAGTGCTTTATTCAGAAAGCAGAAGAAGCGATTTATTGCACGAGTGGGCACATTTTTATAGACAGGTTCACTGAACTAAGAATAGAATAAGCTCATTGGTCTAAGGAAGGCAACACTACTTGTAAACATGTTTTTACTAAAACATTACGTTTTTCACGCACTCTTCCTGTCTACAGCACGAGGTGCTAAACTTTGTCTTTCATTCTTTCCCTTCTGTTTTCGTTTGAGTAGCTTGGGAAAACTCAAACTGCTGTTTTCCCTGGCTCTCACCAGCATCCACACACAGGCATGTGTGACTGGAGCTTGGGTTTCAGTGCTGCTCACAGGAGCTGCCTGGGGAGCTGGAGGGGCAGCTCTGAGGGCAAGGGCTCTGTGCACTTTGCAGCCTGGAGCAGGAGTGAACATCCCCAGGCTTCTTGAAATAAAAAAAAAAAAAAAGACAAAACTCACATGGAAATGCTAGACTGTTCTTTTCTACAGGCATTTGACTCTTGCAAGGGCACTTAAGAGCACATACATTTTCATCTTTGGTGTCTTTATTGCTGGCAGAAGTAGGCAGCTGTCTTTATCTCAAGATGAAGAGAGGATCTTTGAAAAATAGAGGAAACAAGCAAGTAACACCTTGTGATAGGCTCGTGAAAACCAAGTGAAGAGCAGCACATACTTTTTCTTCTTAGTGAGTAGCATTCCTTCTCAGTCACTTTGTGAGCAAGATGTGTGGAAAGAAAGGCTTGAAGGATCAGTTTAGGGTGCCATGATGTGGACATGAGGCAGGACTGGCCCATCTATCCTACTGTGGCTTTCACAGCTTTCTGGAAAATCTTATTTTTAAATCACTCTTTTAGTGTATATGTATAAAACAGTTCAGGGAAACAGTCTCTGGATTTAGGGATTTTTTGCTTGCAAGGTCACCTCATCAGTGTATTCAAGAGTCAAAACAGCTGGATAAGCTTTTCATTATGAGTATTCATCCAAGTGAATGAAAGTCAAAGAAGATGGAAACAGCTGCAGCAGAAGCCAACAGAAATTATATGATTAGTGCTATTTTGGGCAAAACTTATCCCCTTTTCACAGACCTGCAATACATCCAGGTAGTGTTTTGGGGACAATTCTATAGGACTTACTGTAGAGAAAGCAACATCGAACTGTATTTGATTTAATTACACGGTTTTAAGTCAAGAGCAATATATCACTTGATTTAAGTCTGTTTGAGAATCTAGAATAGTTCTGTGGTTTTATATTGGACAAAGGAGATATTTAACAAAAAAAATCTTCTCAGAATTAGCATATCAAAACAACAACAACAAAAAAGAAGACCAAGAATTAAATGAATAAAAATTTAAATACAAGACAATATAAATTGTATAAGAATAGAAATTACAGAATCAACTAGGTTGGAAAAGATCTTTGAGATCTTTGAGTCCACATGTGAAGGCATTTAGGTTTCCAAGAAAGAGAAATAAAATTTTGAACTAAAATGTCAAATTTTTTTATTGTTAAATTTGGTTTATATTTTATGAGTAGTGAAATTTTTTATTTCTGCCTCCAGATATTTTCTTTTCCTGCTAAAAAGTTTAACTGTCTAAACAGAAACACTCTTTAATATATACAAAAAAGTAGAGAACTGAAGTTGTTCTTGGTCATATAATTTTAAAAAAACTTTTGGTTTATGCAACATCTTCTATTAACACCATGGTGCAAGATATGCTGCACAATACCTCAATGAAATTGTCATTCTAATCAATATAAATTAGAATTTATATTGGGAGTGAAATTACTCCCAATTTCACTCCCAATAAGATGAAGACAGAATCCTTAAGAGGGTAATTTTCAAAGATAAACAGGTAAGAAGTGTAAAAACTTTTTCCAGATTTTATGTTCTGCATAAAAATAAAGATTATTGAGAATGAGCATTGTCAGTGTTAGGAATAGACAAAAAAAAAGAAAATGAGGATGTCAGATGTAGCTAGTTGTAGTTACTGCCTTTAGAAGCAGGCCATGAAGTTCTTGAAAGTACAATATTAAATTTAAAAAATCATGCAGCAGTGACCCCTTTCTATTGACTGTAGTATAAAACTCCAAACATCCATCAACTTGAGAGATTTTCTTCTTTACATTCATGAAATATGGCTGTAGATTATTCATTGAAAGTTTACAACAGAGACTGTATGAATGGAAAGTGTGAGTTGAGGGTTCAATCCTAGACAATTAAGAAAAACATAACAAAATTTAAGCACCAATAAACCAGGCTTATTAAAAAAAAAAAGTTCAAATGGAAATACATTTTCAGGGGAATTTTTCATATCCAGAATAAAACAGATACCAATTGTCTTTTTGTCAATTGATTGTCACCTATTCTTTCTGAAGTAATCAGGAGATTGATTGCTTTTCCTCTGGCCAAAGCCTTGCCAGTAGCTGCAGTTCTTGTGCAGAAAGATGATTAGAGGGATGGAACACCTTTCTTATAAGGAAAAAGCCAAGAGAGTTGGGGGTTTGTTCATCCTGGAGAAGAAAAGTCTTCAAGGAGACTTTATAGCTTCTTCCTGTCCCTAAAGGGGGTCCACAAGTGAGCTGGAGAGGGACTTTGTTCTTACAAGGGGCTTTAGTGACAGGACAAAGAACAATGGCTTTAAACTGAGAGAGGACAGGCTTAGATTAGATGTAAAGGAGAAGTTTTTACAATCAGGGTGGTAAAACACTGGAACAGGTTGTCCAGAGGGTTGGTGGATGCCCTGTGCCATGAAACGTGCAAGGACAGGCTGGACAGGGCTCTAAGCAATCTGACCTAGCTGAAGATGCAGTGATGCTCATCACAGGGGTGGTGTACTGACTGACCTCTAAAGATCCCTTCCAACCCTTACTATTCCATGAGTCTATGATTGATGGAAGTATTGTCAAGGGTTGTGAGTTAAATATAAAAGCTGTTTTTGTTGTGGCTGAAAGGAAAGCTCTATCTTCTTCCTCTTATCTCTCTTTTTGAAACATGACAGATGGAAAGTAATTAATCTAGTTGTGAATGTCTGCAAAGAGATGCTCAGTTTTGAACCAGACACCTCAGCTCTGTTATCTATCCTTTTAAAGTCAATGGAGAGACAGTGCTTTTACAGCACAAAACACATGGAATAATTTAAATACCTATTTTAGATTAAAATAGTCATACATTATGTCTTTCCACTGCTAACAAAGGGAACTTGAGAAGATTCTTGTAGGTCTTAGCCCCACTTATTCAAATTAGACCAATTTAATTATATGCTGAGTGTGTGCACATATAATAACACCTTCATGAAGAAACTTTATGGGTAAAAAGAAAACACTAAGTTTTTTTTTCCTTTGAAAAGATTCAAACTACTCAGTGGTGTGTGTTAGTTAACACAAGAAAGTGAATTGTCTTCACTTATTGATGAATACAAATGTTCTTGAACACTGAAGTTGAAATATCACTGTTACTTGCTGGGGCAGTAGGAAGAGATGGTGTAATATTAAATGGGATGTCCTGTTGAGATAGTAGGAAAGAATGTGATCCCTACTGATATCACAGACAAGGATGGGCGCATCCACAACAGACACAAGAGGGAACAGCAGAGACCCCAGCCAAGAACTTCTTGTTTCTCTTTTAAGGCACTACTTTATATTTTCCATTTTCTCTATATCCTTTTATTTGTTTCTTTTTTCATAAGTACATAAATATGTTTAGCTCTAGGTTAAAAGTAGAGGCTGAAAAGCTGTTGGAGGGCTCTGTAAATAAACCAAAGGGAATTGTACGGATATGGCAAAAGTTCCTGCTGAAATAGGGGGCTCATAATTTTTGGAGTACATGCTAAAACCCTCACAGAAACAAGACAAGCAGAAAAATATCTTCATCCTTACTTTAGCTCGTGGATCAGGGGCACAAACTACCTAACAACTGTGCTAGGGAAAAATAATACTCTAACTGCAGCAGAATGTCATGTAATGCATATGCAAATACTTTAATGCTTCCAAAAATCATCATCATCTGTGCCGGTTTCTGTCACTATTCTGTATTACATGCATTTATATTGCCAACACTGCCTCAGGCATCAATGACAAAACCTTTATTTTGTATGGATATATTAGGGCAAGCTTACCTATATATAGCTAACTTATAATTGCAGAGAATGCATACAGCAGTAAATATATATTTTTGTGTTGTCTGATTTAGATAGGTTTTAGTTTCTATTGAAAATCCGAGTAATTTTATTCAGAATAGATAGTGTATATCTTTAACATAAACACATATACACAGACTGACAGATCTCCTTTAATTAAAAAATTGGCACAAGTTGTATTTTTGCCAAGTTTAAAGTTTTGGGTAGGTTTTGACCCACCACCCCCTCAGAGTGGCAAAAAACAGATAGATTTGTAGAAAACATGTAGAATACTAGGACCTACATAGAACAAATGTTTTGCCATGAACCAGGGAGGTGGGACTGTATGATGAATAATTAAATGATTCATAGATTTTTTTATCAAAGATGAAAACTTTATTATATTTAGAAGAGTACAAGGCAAGATAAACAGTTTTCAGCACTTTTTTCATGTAGGATGGGAACTGAATGACTAGAATTTAACCACAAAGGGAAGAACAGCAAAAAAGAAATATCAGTGTTATAACTAAAACTGTGTGAATTGTTGTCTTCTCAATAAACAACTTCCCCTACAGGTGTGGGAAAGGGGGATATTTCATACTGAGGTTTAGCAATGAGAGACTCTCCACAAAACTCAAGGAAACCTTGACTGGGAGAAATGCGTCTGAAATAAAGGTTTACCTGGTGCTTCAGGAGGACAAAATTGCTCTTTAGGGAAAAGAAATTTCAGGCAGGATTTCGTGTACTATTACTTCTTTGCCAAAGGTGGGATATTGATTTTATTGCCCAAATTGCAGACTGACTTTTGTTGTTATCGCTTACAACATCCCTAAAAATCCATCTTCTCCTTTCAAGTGTCGAATCTGGAAAAATCTGCAGAAATAAGCCACAAGACATGTTTGAAACTCTGGGGTATGGCTGAAGATACCATGCAGATGTCAGTGGTGATCTTTGCAGGTCTACTGCAGTTGGCACACAGAGGCCCTTCACTATTAAGGGGAATTAAGCCACAAATCAATGCTTAGAAATGGTGCCAGTGAAATTACAAAAGAAGGAGAAAAGCTTAGATCCAGGAAACCTTACAGAGAGGTGGAGTGTTATATACCTGGTAATGCTCCAGGAGAAAAGGTTAAGCCGCCAGTTAAAACTGACATTTGTGGTTAGTTTATATAGTCTGAAGGAAAGGGAGATGGCCAACACTTTGCATAATTAGATGTATTTCAAATAGCCCATCTGTAGTCTTTTAAAACTGTGAGAAATATTTGTGCACACAGTGAGCTTCTGATGAATTTCAAATTGAAATATTTGTTCTTGGGAAAACCACTGTACACCTATCTTGGCAATTTATCTAATGCAGGCTCTTTGCAATTCATCTATGCAATCACAGTATAACAGGTGAGAATTAGTGGATCAAAGTGAAATGTTCAGGAACATGCAACCTATTTTTTGAGAGAAATAAAAACAAATTACCTCTCAGCTTACCACTAGCAGAGAGAGCTGCTCTTTATTTACTGCCCAATGAACCACATGCAGTATTTAGCAAAGAAAATAAGTTTAAAAAAAATCTCATTCTTTGAAGCATTATTTGAATAGTTTGATTTTAATTTCCTAAAATAAATAGCAATTACTACTTGAAAAGTTCTTACCAGTATCTGCTGATGTCTTTGTAGTGCTGGCTTAAAAAAAAAAAGCTTTCCTGCAGTGAATTTTGCATCAAATTTGCTACATAGAAATACACTTCTAGAAAACTAATGTCTCATAGATTTTCTATTGAAAGAAGGACTTTGTGCAAAAATCCCCCCACCCCCAAAACCCAAACAAAGAGCAAAGCAAACCTACACACAGAAACCCAACCCAAACCAAAATAATCAACCCTCATTTTAATTAAGGATAGGAAAGGAAGGCAATTCTAAGCCATGTCTGTTGATGAAAAAGGAAAAGTAAATAATTCCAAATAGTATTTAGTTTCCATTATATGTTTGATATATATTCAGTATGTGATTTCTGATTTAAATGTGTAAAATGGTGTAGTCAGAGTCGAGAGAAAGGTATGACAACTAACACCTTGCACATATTTTCAGAGTCTCTGCAGGTATGTAAAACCTAAATGTATGCACATTCATTTAAAAATATTTTAAATTTTCTATGAATTACTTTGATATCTGAGCATGGTATATATTCCTGAGAACAGAAGTTTTAAATTTCTGTCCTCTTAGCTTAAAACCAGCTCTTTATGCTAACAAAAGTTAGTGGCTTTTTAAAGGGTAAGCACTAGCACTGGATAGAAAACATGTATTTGACAATTGTCTAGTAGAAAACACCTTGCTTGAAAACTGAAATATTTCAGAGAAATATTTCAGAGAAAAGAAAAAATGTTTATCAATCTGGAATGAGAAGCATTTTTGAAAATTATAATACTTTCTGTAAGAAATACATTTTTGGCCTATTAAATTATATAATGAAAGCATGTAACTGCACAAATGAAGCATAGAAATAATCATGCTGCCTACACTGTCTTCCCCAGAAGCAGACCTCCTTTTTCTCATATTTGAAATACAAATCAGATAAAATAGATTTTAAAGTCCATCAATAAGGTCTTCTCCTAACCACACTAAGTTAACCGTCACATACATGATTTTTAACGTTATTTATATCCTTCTCTGCTCTTCATTGACTCTCTTGCACTAAAATTAAAAGAAAGGAATAAATTATAATGCTATTTTAAAATAAAAGCCCGAACAACAATAAATTTTTTAGAAATTACAAAATGACCCCAGTAACTCTTTCTTTTCTATAGAGTCTCTAAGTGTGTCAACTACTGTTTATATTTCCTATTCCTTCTGCTTATCATCATCCTCCTTCCCCACTGTGCAGTCTCACACATACAACTTCATCAGCTGCTGTTTACATCCAAGCTTCTTTCAGAATGCTTCTTTCTATACATCTAAATCAGAAAGACAAGGAAAAATATTTAATACATGCAGAGGGCTTCATGGAACAAAAGTGTGATGCTGGAGCTATGTTCAATGCCCAGCGTAAGAAGGGCTCAGGAATTCTCTTTTTCCTTCACATCTGTCACTGGAGGTGAGGTTATCTCCTAGAAAGAGATTTGCTCTCTGATTTAACACTTGAGAAAGTGAGGGTCCATTCAACCAGCCAGCATTCCAATCTCAGATTGCTAGACTTAAGGTCAAACTCAAGTTTTCCCCTCACATCTCATCCTGTCCTCAATATACAGAATCCTGCTCTTTTTCTGCTTGTATAAGATCGTGTCAAACCATCAGCCATAAGTGCAAAATACTAGAGAGGGAGGATATAATTTAAATAGGAGATTAATATTTAGAGGCTTTTGTTTTTGTTTTTTTTCTATCAAAATATCAGAAAGTATCTGATAGCTTTGCCCTGGGAAGAAATAATCTCATGCTGGTATCATGACTAGAAGACCATCACCTCCAAGTCCTATACACATGAAATGTATTCAGGCTTCACTAACTCCATCCTGCATCTCACCAGTACATATTTTCTAAATTTCTTCTGAAATTACCTATTTTTGCATCTTTACAGTACTAAAGGAGAGAGGAAGGAATACTAGCTATTTCAGTGGACTCTATACTTATAAGGTACTATTACAGTGCATACCATAAAATCCTATTTTGGTAGAGCCCGTGGATGGTATGATACAATGAAAGGGTGCTAAATGTGTACCTGTAATCCTAATGACTTCTATTCTTGGCAAAGAAGTAAACATCTGTAAAGGGATATTAGAATTTTATATGACAAATAAAAGAAAACAAAAAGCAAAAAGGCTTGGTGTAACTTTGCATTATCATTCAATGAAGCAGTAGATTATAAACTCAAAACAAATTAGTATTATCTAGTTACTTTCAAAATTTAAGAAATCTCCAGATATTGACAAAAATTTTGCAGTATCTACAGCTGGGACTTAAGAAACTGCAGGACATTTAAAATCAATGAACTGTTTAAATTTTCTGTACATTCATGTGGAAATCATTACAGTGCTATTTTTGTAAGGCAAGACAGTGGCAATTAAGGAAAAGAATTCAAATACAGAAAGAAAACTTCAACCAATGTAATTAAACATAAAAGAGTCTTCAAGAGAAGACATTAGCACAAAATCAAAGTATGTTTGCTAATTATTAGAAAATAAAGAAGGTAGGGTTCATTTATATCTTGTTATATATCTAGGCTTTATTTTTGCTTCTTATACTCTACAGTGAGCGAGCAACTAGTACAGAAGTCAATACAAGTGGTTGAAAACCTACTCATGTTGACTAAAAATAGAAACTGCAACTTTGCTTCTTTAATGATATTTAGAAGTTTCTGGTAATAATGCTAACAGTTGGGATAGAGAATGAAAATTCACAGGGGAAAAAATAACTTGAGAAGAAAATAAGAACACCACAATTCATCTTCAAAGAATGCTGCAACGATGGTGATGCGACAGTGAGTTTCTCTGTTTTCCCTTATTGCTTTCTCCATGCAAAAAATCCAGACTAACCCCTTCTGAACAGCTGATAAAAGTCATCACTCTCTAATGTTAATTCTAGTTAATTCTGAAGTCAAAACTTTGTTATTGCTTGTTATTAAAAATCATGGCAGATTTTTGCAGAATTAGGGTTTTCCTTGCTACACATACAGGAAGCTCAGTGCATGAAATCTGGAATGCATCGCTTGCTCCTTCTGAAGTAACTTTACTGACTTTTTGCTCAGAATAGATAGATAGATAGATAGATAGATAGATAGATAGATAGATAGATAGATAGATAGATAGGTATGATAGATGTATATCTTGGGTATAAAAACACCATGGGTCGCAGTTGTTTTCTCTGTCTTCTGAGATTGCCTAACATCAGGAATTTCGGTGCCTGTATTTGACAAAACAGTTCAGTGGCTATTTCAGACTTTAAACTATGTTTTATATTTTATTAATCTTGGGGAAATGAGTTTCTGTCTTCCTCGTTCCTAAAATCTGACCAAATCTCCATGCTTCTCTTCCGAGGTGACACTCATCCTCTCCTAAGGAAGTTGAACAGGTCTGGAAAAAAAAGAAATTTCAAACAGAATATAAGGAAGTCTGACTTTATCCCGGCTCTCAACATAGCTAGTTATGCTGAGTTCTGCATCTATGCTACTGGCTAGATAGTTACATATATTTTAAATGCCTTTTTTCTTAAAGAAAAAATCTGTTCTCCTGGGTTGGAATTTAAATATAAGCAGAATTAGGTAAGTCACGTAAGTGGGGAGAAATATTTCTCAGGAAAGAATAGGTTTTATGAATGTAGTTTCCAATTTATGCAAATGTAGGATGCAAGAGTTTCCACCCTATAGATTTTAGTAAATGATTTGATTCTTACTATTTTTTTTAGCTTTATTACCTAAAAGTTAATAACCACTTTTCTAAAAAACGTTAATTATTTACAAATGTAAGGAATTAAAGAGCTTATCTTATATTTTGCTGCTTCAGGTTATGTATATTTAATGTTGAAAAAGGTGAATTTAAAATGTTATTAAGAATATTTTTGCTGTGATTTGTACCAATTTATTTCTGAAAGGAAACTATATTTTAATTAACCGTGTGGAAAAATAATCTAATATTTGATTGCTCTTTTTTTAATATAATTTAAAAATGCTGTATACAAACCAAATGCAAAATAAAGGTTTTCAAAAAAACTGAAGTACTTAAAATAAAATATAAATGAATTAATTTTTTTTTTAGGCAGATGGGTTATATCTGGTTTTATCAACATATAATTCTACAAACATCATGTCTCAGCATTTCTAACCCACCTTTTATTCACGGATAAGGAATGAAAGCAAGCTTTCATATTTTGTCTGTCAACAAATTTTGTCTGTTAACAAGATGGTTTAAAGCTAAAAGGAAGCAAAGATCATGTCTGTATCTGAAGAATAGTCTACAGCTTTCAAAAACTGGGTTGTGCAGTCAATGATATTCTTAATTTATACAGTTTATTTCTTTAAAACTATGGTGGCTTAAATGCATTTTTTGAATAATATTTTTGTTAAATTTAAAATTTTGCCAAGGATATTAGAATAATTTTATACTAAAATACATTTGGCTTGTCATTTTAAACAAGAAAGTGTGTATTTAATTGAAGAAAAAAAAAATCAGAGGGTTTCATTATATTCCTCTCCACCATGTATATTTCAAACTTTTAATTAGGAACATTCACATCCATGAACATCCTACTTTTTATATTCTGTTGTTTTCATTTTTTCATTCTAAATCTGTTCTGTGAATCATTTTCTATTGAATGGAAATTACAGAAAAAAATACAGAGAATAAAACATAAGTTTAACTACTTGTGAAACAAAGAAAATACCATGAATTTGCTGAATTACATTTGCTATTTTGTCACAGCAGTGAATAACCCTATTTTCTCCAGAAATATGGCGTCCGGATCAAATTAAATGAATGTAGGTTAAAAAAAAAAAAAAGTATAAAATTATAGACACCTTGTAAATCCATATTGCATCTGAGTGCCAGCCTGACTATAAATGTGGAGATGGGTAACACTGGAGAAGTTCAGGTCTGAGCCCTGCCTGGAATGCAGTGTGTACGGCTCCTCCTGGATGTGCGGCAGCCGCACGGACAGATGTGGCACAGCTCTGTGACTCGGTGTGTGCCAAAAAAATCCCCACGCCACAGAAAAACAAGCCACGGATTTGAGCACTGGAACAGCTTCAGAGCTGCACACAGGTTTTATCTACTCTGTCCTATATGTTGGAGTGTTCTAAGGTTTTGAAATGCTTGGGATCACTTACACGTCTTCAGTTCTTAGAGCATGTATTATCACCAGTAGCTTCAGAAATGAATTTACTTCTATGTGTTGTGGAAAAGAAGAATCAGAAATGCACATTTCTGATTCTCGTTTCATTCTGTTCTGATAGTACAGATGAATAATCAGCTAAGCCTGAGTCCTCTGCCTGGCTAATATTAAAATGTCAGGGCTTCTTGGAAATGCCAGTGTCCTTTGCTCTGTTCTTCAGTGACACAGTGGTTTAAGCATCCTTCTTACTTTCAAAAAAAATATCGTGTATCTTGACAGCAACAAGATGTAGAAAGGTAGTAAGGTCCTGGAACAGGCATTCCAGGCTATCCAGGTCGGGTACAGCACTAATAAAATCCTGGTGATTTGGGCTCTGTCATATCCATATGTAACCCATGAAAATATCAGTCATAGTTAAAGAGAAAGACAGGACAGTGCAGACACTCATGTAATTTGCCTTCAAAAATACTTACAGAATGTTTAAAATTACTGGAAGTTTTGCATCCTAGTGAAGGTTTTACTCTTTTTGATTTGCAGAACGGTTACTTAAATGAAGGTTGATCCGTTCTGGCAATTTAATTGCAGAAATGTCTTCGGCCAGAAAAAAAAATAGGTAAATATTTAATTGTTTGGCTTTGTTTTTACCTCATGTAACTCTTTTAATGTCTTTTATGGGTAAAAATATAAAACACAGATAAGCACAAATAATCTCATCAGTGACTAACAGGGATTTAATGTTTTATAGCTGAATAATTTTTTCTGCTATTATAATCAATCAGTTGGAATTGTAATTATAGTTTCATTAGCATGAATATAGTTTAGATGTGTCAGTTTTTCCATTTAAGAAATATTTCTTATATATATATAGATATATATATATATATGCATATATCATATATGTACTCCTATTTTTACCAGAGTCTACAATTAAGTCAATGAAAATAACTTGGGATAGAAATTTCAACTGAGTTTTTTCCTCTGGTTTTTATTATTGTTCTTGAAATTTCATCATTTTGAGCTTACTTTCAGACATTCTGGCCATTTCTAATATGAAGAACATGGTCTTTAAAATTCAATTAAAACCTGCACATTTTCATTCTGTTCAAGTGATTGTGTCATTCCAGAATAGTTTTTTAAAGCTGATTATGAGCAAGTAACTTTTATTGAATAAGTATTTTCTCATTCTATTAAAAACTTGGTAATGTAAAGTAAATTCACTTCAAACAATCAACACATTACTTCATTTTGAAAACTTTGCCATGATTATTAGTGAGTCAGATAAATGCTTGTGGGTAACACTGACCTTGACAGAACAGAGATGTCATTACAGGAATATAACGAATAGAAAAAAAAATCCCTTATTTGGAAAAACTTCCAAAGAGATTTTGTGGCCATTGCATCAGAAATAAAAAGCCCAAATAATGAATCAAAATTTCTAAAACCAGCCGAAATAAGAAATATTTTTAAGAGCATGCTTGAAATCATTGTTGTTCACTAGTAGTGTCAGTCATCACTGTCAGTGAATGTACAAGTTTTCTCACATGATATCACACAGCATGGGCAAAATCATTTGCTGAGTTAGAAGTACAGATAATGGAGTCTGCATCCCAGAAAGGAGGTTCCTTCTTGAATTTAAGGTAAAAATAAATCTGATAATAAAAATGTCTTTTTTTTTTTTTTTAATTTGGAAGCTGAGAAGAGTCTTGAGAAAATGTTATATTCAGCACTTGTCTGACATATATTATGAAAGGTGACAACCTCAGGAGCTGTAGGTGGGATGTAATTAGGCTTTATTATCCCCATTTTACAGATGGCAATCTGAGACATATAGCAATCAAAACCTACAGAATGCAGAGATTATAACACAGAAGCTTTTTTTTTTTTTTTTTTGCCCTGGCATAGAAGAACTTCCAGTGATTTTATTAAGCATTATTTGTATCTCACTGGGAAAAAAAAAAAAAAAAAAAAAAGAAAACAAACAAAAAGAACTCTCAATTTTACCAATCCTCAGTCCTACACTAAATCCTCCAGCAGTTTATACTGCCTTCAGACAAGCCGCCTTGGTGGGACCAGACCTGAGTGTCAAAGATGCTTTACGGGGGTTTCAGGGTTTTAGGTGTTACACCACAATGAGCTGATCAACCGGGGTTCCCGCTGGGGTCCGGGTATCCCACAGAGCCGAATTCCCAAGGAGTGAGTAATTGCAGCTCTTTCCTGTCCGGAGGATCTGGGTGTGAGAACAGGACACGGAGGCGCTCTGTGATTCAGTCATTAAATTCTGCAACCTTGAAGAGCCGATGAAGGAGGTCTGAAAAGGACGAGGGGTGTGTGTGGTGCATTTTTAAGGAAAGAGGGTGGTAGAGAACACACTATTCACGAGGTTGTGCTAGACAGCTACATACAGCAGAATTTTGTTTTGAACAGGGTCTAGTTTTTAAAAAAAATCCCAACAAATTAAGCACACTTTAAGTCCTGGAGGATGCATCTGTGATTATTAACACCTAACTCTGGCATTCTGAATGGGGAAGAAAGAATTTTAAAAACACCGAGATTGTCTTTCTCAGAATTTCATTGCTTAAAACTTGTGTATGTCTACCCATAGTTTTTCTGGTTGTCGAAAATACATGGTTTTTAGGGTCTTTACAGGAAGAAGGAGAAAAAAAGGACAAACAAATGCTAAATATGGTACATGGAAATTAGCTATTTCTGTGAAGCCGCAGAAGACACAAAGTATTGCAGATGCTGCTCATAAATATATTTTTATATTCTTTTGACATTCAATATCTCTAGGTTTTGGATGTTTTTTGGTTTTACAAGGAAATGTTTCCCAGGTTATACAATGTTTTGTGGGCAGACAGTTACTGTTCTTTGCTCTGTTTCACCTAGAAATATAAATTTGTGCCTGAACTGTCATCAGATAGTGTTGCACCCATTAAAAAAAAATACTTCAAATTTGGTGGCAAACACGTTTTTTGTATAGTTCTTTAGACTTACAGTCCCCATAATTGGCATGTCCTATGTAAGTGAAATATAACAGAATCTCTTCATTCACTGCTGAGATGCAGCCACTGTTAGAAGGGAGATGTGGTTCAGCAGTGCACAGCAGGACAATTCCTGTCAGCTGGAATTCAGGGTAGGCTGTGTGTAATTACTTGTATTGAAATTTGTCAGACACTGCAGACCTCTTACACATTTTGTTTTGTAGGATCCACATTATCAAGAGCACCGGAAGATGATATTAGCATTTCTTTCTTCTTATTGCTAAAAAAACCACCAAATAAAGGAACAAAACCCAAAAGGTACTAAACTGTTCTTACTTATAGCATAACCTGCCCAATGCAAGACAAAGTATACTTCTGGCTACAGCAGGTCCTCTCTGCTCAGCTGAACTGCCACAGACATTTAACAGCAGTGTTAACACTGCTCAGCCATAAACACTTAAGGGAAGAAATACTTTGCTACCATTGGATTATTCTTGAGAAAGTTTTGAGAAGCTGAGCAGCGTTTAATGTCAGTTCCCTAAAAATGTCTGGTCACTTTGCAGTCACACTCAAATCAGTCTGAGTCAATTAAAAAAAAAAAAAGAAGAAATTTTAAAATCATATCTAAAAGTTTCCTTTCCTTCTAGATTTACTTGAACCTTCCCTAGGTGTTTAATTTAAATGACATTAATTCAGTCTTCTTGCAGTTTGACTGGTAAGCCTGAAGAGGCAAACTTGTTCAATTCCTAACTCAAAAATTTAGGAGTGTTCCTGCATTTTGGGGGTGCTCAAATAGAAGGTCTAATCCACTATTCCAAATTTCATTCTCTTTTGCTCCCAAAGTTGTTTCCCCCTCTTTTTTCCTAATTCATCTTTATATACTCCTAGTTGGCCCTTTGCTAACTTATCCAGCAGAATCTTTCAGGCTGACATGGCACTTACTGTTTTCCTTCAGGCTCAACATCCCACTCAATGATGTCAATCTGAATGTCAAATCTGAACAGGTTTTGGCTATTTTGGGTCCTCCCATGAAAATTTTTGATGATGGCAAATATATGTCCACAGTCACCTGCAGTGATTGTCCCTTAAACTGGTATTTGTTGTCAGAAAGACTTTTGCCCCGTATGCTGAAGAAATTTCTCTCTTTTCCCCTATCCAACTCATGCCTGAATATAATTTATTCTTCTATCACAAAAAAAAAAGCTTTGCTTATTTCAGTGTTTTTCTTGATTTCTTATAGTCATTTTTATGTACATTATATTGTACAGTATTAGCTGAATTTAAATTTTAGTATTGGTAGTAAATTCCCACATGGCAAGATGTGTAGATACACATTTTTTTCTTATGTGTATTTATAAATCTTTTTCTGTGTAAGCATTATTGTAATGTCATCAAAGGTAGCAGAAGTTAGAATCGTGACGCCAAAATCTGCTGCTAACCTGCACAGAGAATGAGAGCTCTGTAAGAATTAAAAAACGTATGGAAAACATAAGGAAGTAAAGAAATTTTGGAGAGAAACTTCCAGCAGCTTTTGTGATTCATAATGGAAATTTATATAATTTTAATTCTAATTTTCAATATCAAAACTTTGTCTTTTCGAATTTTTTGTTTTGATTTTTTTGTTGTTTCCTTTTATTGTTATTTTTAAAGGATTAATTTGAAATATGTTTCAGTATGTGGATATAGAATTTAATTAAAACTTGATAAACACTCATGAACTAATCAAGCCAAGGAAAAAAATTACCTCACTTTTCATTGGTTTAAAAAAATCTCTCACATTCTAGTCTGTTACTTAAATTCAGATAGATCATCCTTAAAATTTGTCTATTATATTATTAATTTAACCTTCCAAGTGGAGTAATTGCTCCTATGCTGGCATCTTTTAAATGCATTTTCTACCAGTGGTAATAAACTGATTTTCATTATTTTATATATATGTTCAGTTTGGATTTTTTTTGTCTTCACAGTTCCCAGCTGTCTTAATTCAAGACCTTAAATAGATCACAAATTAAACTATGGAACTTCAAAAATTACCGTTGTTTACTCCATGAATGTCTCTGTGACTAATCAAACGCTAGATTAAGCTTGATTCAGACTAACTGTTCTGCAGTCCCTGGACAGGGAATACTGTGTCTGTCTGGCATGTTTCTTGCTTTCAGAATTGTCTTTATTTCCATTTGAAACCCTACTACTTTTATGCATTTAAGGTTCCTGCCAAAGTTATTCTTCAAAAACAAATTGAAAGAAAATAAGTAATGTTACATTTTATATGTAATTGACATATGTTAATAAATTCTTGTTAATAAAGTTTTAACAAATGTTGAGTTTCCAAAATGAATTGTGGTTACATATATGATTTTGGGAAATAGAACAGATAATATCCTGTTACTAGATTATATTAATAGTGTCCAGAGGAATATGTTCTCAAGGCTATTTTTTTTTTTGTTCTGATGCATGCTTAAATTGAGACTATCAGGATATATAAATACTGAAATATAAGAAAGGTGCTCAAATATATCAGTCTGGTGCTGAAAGAATCTAGCTTTTGTTTTGGTTTTGATGGGGTCAGGAAAAGCCTTTGGAAATTTCTTCAAATATTCTTATGGCAAAAAATTGATAAATAAAGTGATTAATGAACACTACAATGTCAATAATCATGTCAACAGTTATTCGTGGCAAAGTGTCTAAGTCTATAAATTGTATGTTAGATACTTGAGCTGGAGACTAAAGACAAAGAAACGTAAAAAATATTTTCCTTCCTTTGTAATGGATTATAGATCAAGAACACAGAGATGACTGACATCAGATTTTGGAGAGCAAGGTGCTCCTTGAGGAATGTCTGCACTATTCAGTCACAGAATCCCTGAGACATTTCCAAGTATTTTGTTGCAATAGTTTGCCTTGAACAACTTCTCTACTCTCTTTTCGGTGATGCCTCTTCCACACTGAATCCTCTATTCTTTGGAAGTAATTTATAACATTCTGTCAATTTACTGTCACACATGATGAAAATGCATTCATTGAGTGTGAAACAAGCTCTACAGACACCATTCTTCAGCAATCATGTTCATACTGCTCTGAGGTCTATGACTGGAAAAAAATTGCAGCCATTCTATGAAATCCAAATAGATATATGTGAAAACATGTATTACTGCAATGCAAATATTTAGATTAATTTTTGCAGCATTTTAAAAATAAAAATCAGTTTGCTGATACAATATTGAGTAAAGATTTTTTAAACTTCAAGTTAATGGAGAATTATAAATAAAGAGGTACTTACATTTTAATTTGAAATGAGGCAAAACTTCAAATTACATTATCATATTTCTGATATGCATTCAAAATTAATATAGGATAATTTGGCACAGAAGTCAACAGATTTAGAATAAAACTCTGATGAGTTTGAGATGTTATTTTATTGTCTTAATTACCAGAGTATTTTTTCAGATTCAAGAACAATAAATCACAATCCATATATTAAACCAAACAAAGAGACCAACAATCCAGCTGAACAGGAAACAATTCCTTGATTAATTTATACAGGATGCATAAAAATGAATGAAGCTACATTCTGTGACTTCAGGTATCTTACTTTACTTCTTTTGACATTCTTCTGTTTATCTGCAGCCCAGTATAACCAAACTGGAATGGAGAAAAAGATGTTTTATCCCCATTATCATTCATGAATATATAAAATTAAAATGTGTGAATGGAAATGATTATGTATTGCTTAAATATGAAAGAGCTATGCTAAAAACTCACTGTATTGATAAATAAGCATTAAGGACTACTTAAAGTAATGGCAGTTAAGCTTGGTGTCACTAAGGACATAAAGGAATTTTTAGCCATGTCAAAATTAAAAAGACCAAATATGGAAATATTTTCATGGGAGTTCCGGGAATCCTATGTAAGAATTTCCAAATAATGATTTTTTTATATTAATAGGAAAATTAATAGTGAGTGTTACAACTTTGTCCTTGCATAGGAGCAGTTAATTAGGCAATTAGAGTTGTTAAAAAATGACACAAGACTAACCACAGAGGAACAGCATCCCAAATCTCAAAAGGAGAAGATAGAAAACATAAGGCATTCTTAAGAATGATTTTTAGTTGCCTCTTTGAGTATCAGTTTAGGTCTTCTGTCATCACAGTTCCTGCATTAACTGCTTCTTAGTGGGCACATCAATAAGAGAACCAACACACAGTTTAAAATTCTGAAATACCACTTATACATGTTGTCAATATTATTTTATAATATACACATATTTTGTGGAGAAATACTTAATTTGCTTATCTTATATTTCAAAAACACTATGAATACATGAACTTTCTCTTGGTTTCTTGTTCATTTTGTTGATTTTTTTGTACTGTAGAGTTTTTCTTTACTAGAACTAAATTTCTTTATAATCATACCTGAAGTAGAAACTTCAGAAAAGAATGATGGACTACCTAGTATGTCTTACTCGGTACATTTACACAATTTTTGGCTCCAAGACTGGGATTACTGGCCCTGATGTTTAGGATGGCATTTAGTGCCTTATCTGGAACTGAAAATCACTGGGCTTTTTTTAATCCAAGACCAGTTAAACATCTATTTACCCGTCTCAACTCACAAAGTCTTTTTGTATTGGGATATTTCATTTTCTAGCCAGATGAGCACTGTGGGTTTTTTTCCAGTGAAATCTTGGTTAAATGCATCATGGAAGCAGAGGAGTTGGCTGCCAAGAAGAGATGGGTGCCAGGTAAGACATCAGGCAGCAACCTCAGGCTCCAGGCACCCCCCGAGGGCAGGAGAGCACATCCACCACGACAGACCCATGGGAGTTTGAGTCAGAACTTTCAGGCAACTCCAGTACGAGGACACCAGGCCAGGCACCATCTGAGAAGTCAGCCTCTGGTCTGGGTCCAATCACACTGTGTTTCAGGTACTATATTTCTAACTCTGTGTGAGCCATGGTAGTTGTTGATTTTCCTTTTGGGAGAATTATGCAGAGGGTGTTTACCAGGCAAACCTGAAGGAAAATGTTTACTTAGCAATGAGTCATGGAAAGAGGATACATAAACACAGAAACAAATATTTTCTGAAATAACAGTCAATGCATTGATTTCATGGTTGATTTTTACTCTTCCTTTCATTATTAGAAAAAAAAAATCTCTTTGTTTTCAGGACTCCTCAGTCCCATTCCAATTATTTTAGAAACTCTAAATGCAAGACTGATGTCTTCCTTTTCTCTATGGGTGAAGAGGATGCTGTCAAAGAGGATATTTCTAATGATTGCTGTTCCTACTAGTTTTTAAAGAATTATATCCTAAATTCTGATGAATATTCTCTGACCTCAAGGATTCTCAAAGCATCTGAATAAATGCTATTAACTGTCTTTATTATTGTTTTAAAATCAATTTCATACATGTGCTAACACCTCAAAGCATCCAATCAAAAGTGACATTCTAGATATGATATCATATCTAGAGCTACCTATTATGTATTCTTATCTATTTTAAGACAGATCCACTTTAAAGTAAGCACCAAGTACTCACCTAACACCCACTTAGCAGAAGTGGGTTCTTGCAGTGAGCATACTGTGTACTGTATAAAATTTTAGTGCACAAAATCCTAATTTGTGGTGTTGTTGTAGAAATTCAGTCATTTTCTCAGTGTGAGTGTTGTAGATATGCATGTATCAAGTGTATAATGCTAACAAATGAAGCTAATAATCACTTTAGCTAGTCCTTAAAACTGAATGGAATACTTATTATGTACATTTTTTTTTCCTCCTAACTGTATTACTGTAAACAGTAATAACCATCTTTTTAGTATTCTATTATCAATGCAAGCTACTTAATGAGTACAGATATACTAATCATGATACATTAAATGGAGCCTGTGATTTCATAGCTTCTAAGATATCCAAATAATTCTATTGAAAATCAAAATGTACATCTGATTTTTAAACTCCTGGAAATTTGAGGTTTTTAATAAAATCCCCAATAAGGACAGCACATGAAAGGCAGAGGAAAACTATTGGATAGCTGCCACTAAATATCCAGGGCTACTACTAACTAATTAATGAACAAGAGTTTGCAACCAGAAGTTTAAGCAAGGTCTAGTCTGCATGCATTAGAGGAGAAGTTGTACCCAGACACTGCTTCGAATACAGGGCACACTATTAACAGACTGTGTTCCAGCTACAGAACTTAGAAGTGTGCTTATCAGTTTGAAACAGATACTTTTGTAGAGAACTGAATGCACAAATGTTTCTGGTACCTAGCTTATTAGAATTATAATAAAGCTAGTCTGTCATTATTTAATAAGGAAGTGTTTATTTAAAATTCCTATCTTGAAATGCTACAAGTACAAACCAGTGAATCTTCATGAATCTTATGATACAGCTAGTTAAGCATGACTGCTATCTTTTATGCCTAAAGTAATGCTACTGGTGAAATTCAGTGGCTTGACATGGGCCACCCCAAAAGAATCAGTATTGGAGCTGATGAGATTAAAAATGGTCCCTTGGCTTTATTCATGCTTCAGAAAAAAATTGTGCTTCCCTTGTTTTTAAACAATTTTTTACCCATGTCTAGCTGAAAGCATGACTTTCTGTACGGCTGCTGCTTGACTTGCCGTGTTCTATATCCAAATATCATCCTGGATGAAGAGAGAATGAAAAAATCTCTGCATGAGAGCTCTGTCACAGAAATACTACATTATCCTTTTCTTGTGGTCTAGGACTAAGTTTTATAAACATGGCTTTTCTCTCTGTCAAAAGAAACTATAAGTCTCTGAAAGATTTTTTATTCTTTAGTAGTTGAGGGATGTTGCATGTATCATGGCCAAAGGGAAAGAGTTTGCACAACCCTTTATTAAACTAGGAATGCCAGTTTTCAAAAGTACACAGAAGCAAAATATCATGTTCTTGGGTAAATATTTCATTGGTTTGGAATAAGTATCTTTCAGCATCCAGTAAAGAAGCACGTTCTGGAAAATACAGTCCTTTGCTTGTACTGATTTATTTCATGAAGCCTGTGAACAGACTTAAGAATGACTTGATGCTGTTGACTGAAATAAGTAAATTGCAACTAATATTACAAGTACTGCTGGAACTCAGAAAAATGAAATAGCATTGAGAAATCATAAATATGCCATTCAGCCAAGGATGGATATTTCTGGAATTGTGTTGAGTGGGGATTGCTTCATCATAAAGCAAAATGGTTCCTTTTGGAACACTGCCCAATCTTATCTAACTGTATTAACTCCAAGCAGATATTGCTGCATAAATGTCAGGGCAAAATGAGCAATGGTGGACTAGACAGGCCTCTGAGACAAGTGTTTTAAATAAGAAGTGTTTCCACACCACTACCAAATCTGGCTTAAGGGAGAAAATTAGATACTAGGATATCACAAGTAAAAATTTTCATAAATAAAAGTTTGATCAGAAGCATTATCTTGTGTGATTTATAGAAAGGAGCAAGATTGTTTTCCCAAATATGGGCATTTCAATGGGTTTTCCAAAACCTGCAAATGCAATTTAAAATATTAGAAATGTTTTGGAATTTCAACATCTACTTTTAAAGTAACTTATGATATCTTATTGAAAGAGAGCAAAAAGAATATACAGTAAATATGGTTTTCGTCTGGGATTTTTTTGTGTTAAATCTGATGGAATATATAATTCAACTGCAAGGTACTGATGATTGAACTCCCTGCAAAAATCCTTATTCTAATACATACCTTATAATAATGGAAATCTTTCACACCAATTCCTTCCTTCCTGAGTTTTCCTCAGGTGATGTTTAATGTCGTTCTAGTTATCATAAGAAAAGTGGTGTTCTAGCTGTGTTCATCTATGTTCCACTCTATATCCAGGACTGATACAAATATACAATGTAAGTTACTCTTGCTTCAGACACTGCCATTGATGCAAAGCTACAATTCTTAACTCAGATGCAGGAATACAAATCTAAGCTTTTCAACATGTTTTGGTTTAGTAAGGATTTAAACATGAGTTCTCCTATTTTCCACTTATTGTCATGGTTTAACCCATCTAGCCACAAAATACCATGCAGCCACTTGCTCACTGCCTCACCAGCAGGGTCAGGGAAAAACTGAAAGAGTAAAAGCTGGAAAACCTGTGGGTTGAGATAAAGACAGCTCAGTGAGCAAAGAAATAGCTGCACACACAAGCAAAGCAAAAGGAGAAATTCAGTCACTGTTTCTCATGGGCACGCAGGTGTTCAGCCATCTCCAGGAAAACAGGATCCAACATGTGTAGCAGTGACTTGGGAAGACAAAGCACCACCCACTCCAAATGTCCCCTCCTTTCCTCCTTCCTTCCCCCACTTTATACACTGAGCGTGATGCCACATGGTCTGGGATATCCCCCTGGTCAGTGGGGGTCACCTGTCCTGGCTGTGTCTCCTCCCTGTTTCCCACCAGGGTGGCATTACAAAAATCAGGAAACACACTTGGCTCTTACTTGGCTCTGTGTAAGCTCTGCTCAGCAGTAACAAAACCATCTCCTGTGTGTTATGTGTATTAACACAAATCCAAAGCACACTCCCACACCGGCCACTGGGATGGAAATTAAATCTACCCCAGCCAAAACCAGAATCCTTGTCATATAGAAAAAGCAGTTCTTTACAAAGATTGAATAGTAAGAGTAAACAAGCAAAAATTTAGTTCAATTAATCCTAGCTATGTTTGGTTTTAGCTTTTTTTTCCGAATTTCAAATGAAGGTTGGAACACGAAAAAACCCCAGCAAACAAAACCAAATATTTCTATTTCGTGTGCATGCTACGTTTTTTTAATCTTTTTTTTTATATGTGATATATACTGTATTAATATGAAAGACCGAAACTTCCTTCAACTCTTATAAACTTTAGTAAAGTAGCAGATCTATATTTTTATATCACAATCCAAACCTATTGCAAATATGGAAAATTATTCATTTAAATTGATTTATTAAATATAACATTCTGAAGTTTAGAAGGTACCGAGATGGCTATTTTTAGGATTGATTTATTTAACATGTCATACATTTCCATGATACATAGACTGAATCTTTAGAACCTTAATCTAAAATACAAAGGACACATCAAAAGGAGAGAACATACTGTATAACTATTCATGTGTGTGAAGAAAAATTATTTGTGAAAGCATTTCTTCATGAAACAGAAGACTGTTCTAAGAATAGAAGCAAAAGGTTTATCAGAGCAGAAGCAAAGGTCTGAATCTGAGAGTTGAAAACTACCATAAAGCTTCTGAGAATTAGAAAAAGCAAAAGATGTGGGGAAAGCATAGTATGCAGGGAAATAAATGCAAAAGGAATGGGGGGACAGTTTGATTTATGTCCTTGATGATCAACAGCCTTGCAAGGTAAGAAATAAATTTAATGTAGGACTGACAAAGAGCAAATTCAGATATAGCAGTAACTAATGATAAAATCCTTCTGAAAGAGGAAAAGTTGGCAATCAAGTGGAAACTGAAGGCAGTGCTGTATTCTTTTCAACTGAGTCTCAAACTGAAGACATTCTCCAGCAGCAATCCCTAACTTATGTTTCAGCTTAGCTATAAACTACATCATTTCTAGCCAATTTGTTTGATATTCAATAAGTACAAACCACAAATAAGTAAATCCACTGACTGCAGACGTTGTTGGTACTAACCACTACTTACACACTGTATTTTGCCATATACCCACAGGTCATTGACTCAAGTAGGAGCTTTCAGCAAAACCTGGACATTCCAGTTGTGTTGGAGAATTTCCAAGTATTTTAACATTGCTGAAGCATTTTCCAAAACCCCACTTTACATTATAAATAGTTTTGTCTAAAACTACCGATAATACGTTCTCCAAGATATAGAAAGGAATTTTGTTGATCTCTGGGAATAGAACTTTTCTACCAGCACAGAAAATGAAGCTTTTCTCCTGACCAGTAGCTCTGTCTGGTTTCACCAAAAGCTTTCCATGACTAATTGTCTCATCACCAGTCACACCAGTGGGCAGGAGCACAAACTAATGAAAGGAACTCTGTTATATTATTTTCTTTGTCAAACAGTGCATGCCAGGGTATGATAATGAGATTCAGCGAGAAGTTACACTGCTCAGATAACAATTAAATCATATCTCTGCAACTTAGACAAAAACAAAATAAAATAAATTAAATAAACAAGTAAGTGGTTTGCCACTACAGAACAGCTCTACTGACCCCAAAGCTGAGGAGGAGCCAGATGTGGGTTCCAGTGAGACATCTGGGCCAAGTGATCCTGACCCATGGTACTCCACTAACAATAAGAGCTTTGGGATAATAGAGGGTGACTCCCTACTGCAAGGCACAGAGGAACCTCTCAGCCAGCCTGACTTGTTGTCTAAAGAAGTTGGCTGCTTATGGAAGCCTGGATCCAAGATGTTGCAGGGATATTGCTGAAGTGTTTCCAACCCTCTGAATTTTATCTCAAGAAGTTTGTTCTTGTGGGCAACAATGGGAAAATCTGGGGAGTATGCATAGTGACTGCAGAGCTCTAGGGGCCTAGGTGGTGTTCTCAATCCTGAGGCTAATGGGGGAAAGCTGATACTCTATGCCAACAACTGTTTGCAGAGATGATGCCAGAAACAGGGTTTTGTTTTATGCCCTCAGAAACTATTTAAGAATGAGCATCTGCCTAGGATAAAAATCATTTTGTGGCACATGAAGCATAAGAAATAGAAGTCATCAGGAGTAGTCCGTTTCATTGGGGGAAGTTGTGACTGATCAAGCTGAGAAACTTCAACAATGAAATGTCTTGGTAAATATCAGGAGGGCAGTGAATTTGTTTACCTAATTTCAGTAAGGAATATGTCACTATCTCCAAGAAGACCCTCACAGACAGCCTGTTGATGTATGGACTGGCTGAGAAGACAGTGAGGTGGATTGGAAATTAATGGTAGGGCCTAGAGGATGGTGTTCAGTGGCATTAAGTCCAGCTGGAGGCTAAAAATTAGTAATATAAACCAGAGTTCAATCTGGTTCAACATCTTCCTAAATGATCTGGGTGAGGGGCCAGAGTGCACCTGCAGGAGAATTGCTGCAGGCACTAAACTGGGAGGAGTAGCTGATATGTCAGAGAATTGTGCTGCCATCCAGAGGGACCTTGAAACACTGGAGAAATGAGCTGGGCTGTTGGAAATCTCATGCCCTTCAACATGGAGAAGCGCAGAGTCCCAAATCCGGGAAGAAAAGAACCCATACACCAGTACATGCTGGAGGCCAACCAGCTGGAAAACAGTTTTGCACTCCTTTTAAGTCTCCTGACTGTTATTTTAGTATATTAGAAAAAGAGTATCTAGTAAATTTTAGATGTACCAAGTCTGAGACATGTATTGGGCTCTAAATATCTTGTGTGTGGGTCTCTCAAGGACAGTTACAGAGTCACAGTAAATATGTGATTATTTGTAATGCAAAATATTATTATTGTTTAGTATTTGAGAAACAAGTTTGTAGCTTGAGAATTGACTTACAGAATTTCTTCACGACTATATACACTATTTTCTTCTGTCTTTGCCCTGTCAGCACTCAGTTTTCATGCTCAGATAACCCAAATCTAAATGAGAAGGTCTTTCAATGATCTTGAAAATGTGTCCTGCCAGGATCTCTCCTACCTGTTCTCTTTCTGTTAGTAACAGATGTGCATGAAGACAGTACACAGACAGGAAACATTCCTATATTTCTGTTTCTTTGACCTAAGAAAGACATCTGATATCCTTTGACCTTGTTCCTACATCTGAGTAAGTAAACCTTCATCACTGTGGGCTGTGTCCTCAGTGCAGCACTTGCACATGTAGTATCTGATTGCTGAATTCCTCTGCACAAATCTCATTCAGATCCTTCCTTTTGATTCATTTCTGCATACTCACAGCTATAGAATTGCTGTAATTATTCAGGGTGGGCTCTAGGCTTTCTGGGGACAAGTGTCACCGTTCAACTACCCTCATCCACCCTAGTGGTTACACTGTGAAGAACCGTGGGAAAATGTGCCAGTTATTCCAGAACTCAGCACAGACCCACAGACAAATCTTCACTGAAATGCTCTCACTGCCTCTGTGTGCAACCTCCCCCAAGTTTCCAGTTTTCAAAAGCTGAGGTTTTGATAACTGCTACTTCCAAGAAATTTTTTCACAATCTCCCCCTTCAGTTAAGCTTTGCAGTTGCTTAACAACTTTCATGCAACTGCAATCTCAAAATTGTAACACATCCACTCTAATTCAGTTTATGAATATGTTTTTCAGTGCTTGGTGTAACTTACATCTTCCTAGAGGCAATAATCTTCTTTTTTTCTTTTTTTCCTTTTTTAATCTAAACTAGGATTTTTACCCCAGAACTAAGATATTTTACTATAAGAGAGAAAAAGCACTGTCTTTTTTCTTCCCTTTCCCCTCAGTCTAGCTATGGTGTCACTTGTGTCTGCCTAGAGTGACAACAAATTCACTTCACCATACAGCAGGGGCAGCTGCCTTTCTCTGTGTTGTGCCATCGGATTCTGTTAGAGACATGGAATTAGATTCATTTTCCTAACTAAAAACACCTGGTGCGATTTAAGGTGTCCTATGACCTACATCTACTGGTCTAGAAATATGCAAATATTTGTAGGTGTTCTGTGTCACAAGCAGCAGCTACAGGGACAAGTCTCAGGCATTTTGTAGCTTTCAAAATATAAATTGATGTGTATATTTAAGGAACAAGATACCACCCAATGAGTCATACTCATGACATGGCAGGGGATCTTACTTATGGAATTTGCTTTTATGAGACTCCTTAAAATCCCTGATTTCTTTTCAGATACAGTTCCACACCACTTCATCTTCAGTAAGACAAAATTTAAAATTACTAGCCTTGCTTTGCTGCTATTAGTGTGTAATTCTAAGAAATGTATACCTAACTCCAGAGAGTTTTCATTTTTTTTTCATACTGTTTCCTCCTAACTCATTGAATTGAACATGACAGTG
Organism: Acridotheres tristis; assembly: GCA_037013685.1. Classification (NCBI taxonomy): domain Eukaryota; kingdom Metazoa; phylum Chordata; class Aves; order Passeriformes; family Sturnidae; genus Acridotheres; species Acridotheres tristis. The sequence continues at coordinate 103,001,023 of CM072884.1, forward strand.
GCAAGTTGGTACATGTCTTAATCTGTACTTCTTTGCAAAATGCTTGAACTTAAAATTCTAAACTTTTCTGTTCTTTTCAGATATTATTCACTTCAGTATAGTACTTCCAGGAAAAAAAAAGAACCTACCCACAAACAAGCAAATAACCCCAAATAAACACACAATCTCCCCTATTTCGTACCTACAGTGTTGTGTTTAGCTCTAGTATCCTTCAGTAAAGTTCTTTTTGGAAGGTGAAAATGAATCGGGAAGTAGGCATGCTTCCCTTGCAGTTAATAAAGAGAAAAATACCCTGTGCTGCTACAGGCTGACATCTTTGACGTGTTGCATATATACAATATCATTTCAGTACCACTCAAAATACCTCCACCATTCGCTTGATATTTTTAATTGCTAAAGTGACCTTCATGTTACTGGTTTTATATACATTATCCACTTAAGCTGGTCTCCTCATTTGAGTTGGTTTTGAAGGTAGGGAACATGTTTTATCTCTCATGTATCTGGCACCTTCAATGCCTAAACGGGATCGGTTTATTCTTGAAAATTGTATAAATACACACAATAATTGATTAAAGATTTTTCTTCACTGCATATTTTTTCACGGTTTTGTGAGGTTGTTCAAAGTCACTCTGTCTCCCCTTAATTTTTATATTTGTCATATGAACAAATCTCTTGATATTCAGTAGACTAATGAAATCTAGTTTTCTATGAACTTTTCCTTGATTGTCTGCCTGTTCTCTTTCTATGCACAGCCAGACACTCAGCACGAGACATGAGCCAGGGCTAATCCAGGCTGCAAGTCTGTGACTGACAAACATTGAAAATGAACTGATTTTGCACCTGTTGGTTATCATCTTGTTTCATGGCTGAAGAGTTTTGCACTAATTCTGACTCACAGATGCCTGTCAGTCTAAAATATATATTAGCATATTTTTAATGAGATTAACAGAAATTCTAGACTGAGCAAGACCTTTATTAGTTATGTCTTTCACTTGCAGATCTTCTTTTGAGGGCTAAGAAATATCAAAAATATCAGCTTTCTCCAAAGACCAGAAGATATTGATGCAAAGACATTCGCAGTGTTTCTGGACCGTCTTCTCCAGCTTCACATCATCTAAATATTGCAAGGTTATTTTGTGACATAGGTGGTAAAAAAAGCCAATTCTCTTAATTCTGTGATAAATCACAGTTATTTAAACACCAATTACATCTAGATTTAAAGACGGCAAAAGTTAGCTTTTGGCATTTTTAAACAAGGCTTTGTCAATCAAGAACTGGCTTAGGTGAGAACTCTTCCATGTGAAACAAATCCATGCATAATAATAAAAAAAGAAATAAATATTAATAATTTCATAAACAAGCCAACTGTTTAAATCTTTCCTGGATATCAGTCTTTTAATCATAAGCATTCTTATCAGAGCTATTTGTCTATCTGCTATAAGTGTGTAGTGCCTCAAGAACAAAGCATTCATACTTCTTCCTTGATATGGGAGCTCTCCCACAACTATCACCAGCAGGCAATATCCACCAATGCTCTCACATATTGGCTGAATGAGGGACCCTGTATGTTACCTATAATGTCTGAGTCCACCAGTATGTATTCTGTTCTGCTCCTCCTGTATGGGCTAGGGATGTTTAAGCCCCATTGTGTCTTGTAAACTTACTGGAGGTAATTTCCAGACTGTCTCAATGAGAGTTTGGTCAATAGCTGTAAGTTCTGACTGAAAGGGATCACATACAATGCCTGAAAACCTTTATACTTGAACAAATTCAAGTAACAGTGGATCAGAAAAGAGCATCCACTGGTTTTGGATCTCCATAAGACACCTGAGGGCAATGTATGTGGGTTTTTTTTTAGCCCTCTGCTCCAGAATTACCTTATATATTTTCCATACTCACTACTAGAGGATAATGATGAAATCATATCGAGATGCTGGGCCTGGTCAGCCAGTGAGACTTATAACTAAAATCCAAAAAATAATAGGAGCAGGAAGTACAAAGGAGAAATGTTTTGTAGAATATAAGGACCAGATAATAATTTTATTGTCACTTGAGCACTAGGCTTGCTCTCCCAGTTCTTACCTAGGCCAAAATCTGAACCTGCAGTATGTGGAAGAGGAATAGGCACTTTGTCTGAGTGTTAAGATGATTGGAGAAATTTGCAGAGCCAAGTATATTTTTTCTATAAAGATCACTGTAAAGAGCTCTACCCAAGATACAAGAAAATTTTTAATAGAACTGAATGTCCCAGACACTCTGGGCTGGAGGTTTCCATCAATATGATGGGGAGAAATCTGTCTATCTGCAAGAAAGCAGTGAGAGGTGAAGAAATGTGTTTTGAAGGGGAAAGAGGCCTTGTGGGCAGAGGTTCATGGAGAGCTGTGCTGTGGAATGAAATGAAGACAAAAGTGTGAAAAATACAAGTGGGATGGACTTTGCAGTGTGTATGTGGAAGGTGTCAGATAAAGCTGTCACTTCATGGAAGTCACAATAACACTCCCAGCAACTTTATTTTGGGACTGTTCAGGGGTCCTTTCATGCACAGCTTCATGTGGTGATTCTGTTCATTATGTACATTTATGTTGATAAGAAAACTCTTAGGTTATGTGATAAATGTCTGATCCCTATACACACCAAGGCATAAAGGGTACCCCTTTATGTCGCATGTGAGATTATGGATCCTCAGCAGCCTCAGCACAGCCAGGATACCAGATCTGGCAGCTCCTAACACTGAGAATCTGCAGCTGACTCTTATATGTCCAATGATTAACTCAATTTCAGCAACTGAGAATGCATGACATATACTTTTGGGGATAGTAAGGATGATAGGATAAAGCATTATCACCAATACTGCAAGTAATTAGACACCTCCTAATCTCAGATTTTGATAAAATTTTGTAGAATATTCACCTCAAACATTAACACTGTATCATTGAAATCACGGTCAATCCAAAAGACATTTTATCCAGCACTGGAAAGGACAAATGGCCACTATTGACTGACAAAATACTGAAGCCCAGTACAGTGAAGCCTACAAAGCCATTTAAAATAAAAAAAAATTGCCCTCCTGCTCCTGTATATAATGTATTGATGGTTTTAAAGTGGATTTACTAAGGTTAAACCACTGTTTCACAAACCTATAAATGTCTAAGGAATCTGGCTTTTAGAAGGCACTGATTGCACTTTCCAAGGCTACAATAAAGTAGCAGAAAGAAGTGTACTGCCCTGCTTGAGCCAGCCCTACTTCTGACACCTGACTTCATCTGTCTTTCAATACTCTGAAATCAGCTCTAGGCTGTTGCTCATCTCACCTTGGTCAAAAACAAGTAGAAGGTTTGATGCATGATCTGAGCTGTGAAGGTGTCAGTCTTAGCTGAGTGTCAGCAGCATCCAGCAACTTGGCAAAGAACCTACTAGAAAGTTGAAGAATATGGAAGCACTGCTTTTTATTATGACAATATTAAGCTACTAATTGGTAGAAGAAAAGCATGATGAGCAAGGCAAAAAATGAGTCAGAAGGTGCTATTTGCCAGATTTACTTTCTTCTCCTGAGTTCCCTTTTTCCATCTTCTTATTTTCTCCACCTTGTAAGGTTTTCCAAGGACAGTGGCATATGGGGCCCATTTTGAAGGACTGCATGTCAAAACTAAAGGCATAAATGAAGTAAGAATTCTGTCAAGTCAGTCCTCCAGCTCAGCTAAGGCTCCAGCATGAGGAAGCAGTTTTGTGGAGCACACAGGCAAGATCATGAGATTTCTTATATTCTGTGATATTAGGCAGTGAAATTTGCTAAAAGCTGACAGTTTCACACACTATGAATAAGAAATTCCACTTGCCCACACTGCCACAATATCTGAACAGCCTGTTCTATATATTTCTTCAGTCCTTTGTACTACCAGATGCCATACATATATTATTTTTTTTAAAAATGCATTCTTTTTATAGAGGTGTTTCCCATATTCTGGCAGAGTTAATTGCAACACAGCATTCATCATTTATTTAGAACTTGGTTTAATGTGTTTGCATACTTTTTGTGCATATTGGTTGCTGATTTTTTTTAAGGTGTGAAAAAGTCTGGGAATATTTTCTTTCTTCATCATGTTAGTTTTAGTGCTTTTGTTTCTGTATGTATGCAGTTAACACGAGACTTAACATATTTTCTTATGCAATGTTTATAACAGACAATGCATGTGTCAGAAGAACTAAAATAAGTTTCTGTGAAAAGATCTCATAAAATAATAGCATTGTATGGTAAAAAATATTCAAATGTACCAGAAATAGGATGAACTTACCAACCTTTTATTTAAATGCTCCACAATGGAAGATCCTGTGATTTAAGAGATTACGTATTTTTTAATATTTCCCCTTGACTCATTTAACTAGATTTATTGCTCTTATAAAAAGGTTTAATTTTCCTCTTTCTGCATTGACATAAATATGCATTTTCCACATGCTGCCTTAATTGAGTCAATAGAAATTTTATAGATCTGTTTTAAGTATCACAGTTTTGCCTTTCAGTGGCTTTTCCTACAAAAGTATTTATTTTCCCATATAGCACAGTTTCATAATTTCATATATGTTAATTGTAGCTCCTCCAATTAATTTCTTGGCAGGACTGTCATTTAGGCTAGCAGCATCCATTTTCACTTTATATCTGTGCCATTAGTATTGAATTAACTCAACAAAATCTGTACAAACAACACAAGTATTTGGATAAAAACAGTTACAATTTTCTAACATTCGAATTCATAAAGCTATTTCAATGTAATTTTCCTAGGATACTCAAAACAGTGTTAAAAAATTAAATAGTACCATAAATTTCGGTTTTATAAGGAAGGGAGTTTAATACAAAATATTAGTATACTATTTATTCATTTGCAGGTAATGATTTGATAAGTAATGGAAAGGGAGACTTTTTTCCTTATTTATGTGATTATATATTTTTCCATTTCAGAAACTAAAATGACAGTATTTATATAATACTGTAATTTATTTTTACAGTTGAGACTTTGAAAGTTTTTAATTTGACTCAGTTTAATGTATTTTGCTTATTTTTTCCCATGACCTTGACACAAAATCTGAATTCCTACTAAGGTAATATAATCCAGCCTATGGAACGGAAATACTAAATACAAATGTCACTGAGATCTCATGATTGAACCAACCACTATTTTTAAGAGAATGGAGCAAGGTTTAGCCATGCCCAGTGACATCAGTTTTGAGGACAGAAAAGGGAATTCAAAAGCCAGGTGGTTTCTTCTACATGCAGAGTGCTACATCTATGTTAAAAACTTCATATTGAAAATATTAAACTAGTACTGATGAAAAAACACCTAAAACCAACAAGGCAAAACTTTTTAAGTGTCTAGTTGTACTGTCTTTTTTCTTTATTCTACTATGGTAAAGCTGAATATTTTAATATTTTGTTGCATAGCTAAGGGAATTGAAGTTTTTTTGAGGGCTCTTCATAAATTCTTAGCCTAAAAATCTGTTCTGTGTTTCTGTGAGCAACTCAGTAAGGAGGAGGCCAGGATGAATTAGTCATGGTCACTTACGTGACTTTCTGTCCTTCAGCACTTTGCAAACTGAAGATCTTAAAACCATCCATCAGTTGACATATCCCAAATGTCTCAGTGCTCCCAGGTTATCCACTTACCTTTGCTTTATTATTCATCAGACTAGCTTTACTGCTTCCTCTTGCTCTATTTCCTTTTCAGAAATTTCCTGCTAACAATGGAAACATCTTGCTTTAGTATCTTGCTTTTCTCCAAAACATATAATGATTATTTCTATATTTCAAAATTTAAAACAATAATTTATAAGACTTTCTGTTTAACTGAAATAAATTTTATTTGATCTACTTCGTTTATGTCAAGCTCATAGCATTTAGGTTTTCTAGACAAAAGTCATTTGGCTTTTTTTTTTTTTACATATTCAAAAACCTTTGAAAGGAATTAAGTTTTCCTCAATCATCCTTTTCATCCTCATTTGAGATGTGAACAAAATTCTCTGTAAATAAGAGCAAGAAAATTTGAGAAACCAAATAGAAGTTTCAGTGCATGACAGAGGACAGAAGGCTTTTTTGAAGCAATGGGAAGAGACAATGTTATTAACAGAAGTCTGTTTTAATAACAAGCATTGATGAAGATGGAGTCTCCATCAGTGGGAAGAATGGGAAATACCCACAAGGGAGGAAACTTGTCATAATCAGAACTCCCTGCTAATAACAGACTCCATGAAAAAAAAAGTGGCATGGACTAATATTTCAGATGATGTGCTAATATGAAATAATATTAAATCCATAAGTCTAAGGAGAAAAAAAAGAGGTGTTGAATTAACATGTAGTGGTCCTGTAGAGCTGAGTGAAATGACAGTGACTGAAACCTCTGAATTCAGTTTTGTCTAACGACTTTAAACTTAGATTATCCATACAACATTCTTTTACTCCTTTGGAGCCTTTATACCTTATGAGTCAGGCACATCATTTGACATGAGAACCATAGAAGTATTAGCTCCCTTTTTGCCTGGTTATAATGACAAGAATATATGTTAATTGGTGTTAGAGTTTTATTAAAGCTTCACATAGTGTAAAATATCAGTAGAGCCAGTAGTGTTCAAACAAACCCATTATTTTAGAAAAATTATGTTCTGTGGTCTCCTATTTGAGAAAAAACAGAAGAGAGCACAGCATGTTATTTTGGTTTTGTAGTACTTATATTAAACAATTATCTGGAATTGTTGATTGTCCCCTTAGAAACAGTCAGGAACAGTTATCTTACGACACATTTCTACAATTGTTTTCATGTAGAATATATCCCCATGGCTTTACATCTTGGATAGAGAAAACCTGTTCTGCTGCCTGCTCCAATATCATTCCTATTTCAGACTGCAATAGAGCTTCAATGTGTGCCAGTAGTTGATGTTGTGATGAGCTTTGGAGCAGTTTGTGTATGCCTTCAGGAACTGGAAGATGCAGACACGTAGAGTCAAGAGCCAAAAAGTCTCTCCATGAAAGCTCCTGTATGACTGAGGCTCCTGGTGCCATAAGGTACCATGTACATGAAATTATGGAAATGTTTTCCAAACCTCTCTTTTGTTACCACTGAAGAACAGTAAATCTTCACTAAACCATCACAAAGTCCTATGGCTCTGTTTAGAAACTCTTAAGTGGCATAAAAAGGAAAAGCCATATATTCACTGAAATTGTGGTTGTATGTTCAAATAACAAGACAGATCAAAATGTCTTGCACAAAAAATCAAATAATTATGTTGATATGAGGTGGAAAAGGGAAATCTGAAGATTCTTTTGGAAATTTCTGTATCCTAAAGATTTCTCCTCATTCTGTGATAAACTTGGGCCTCCTCTGAGGACACATTCACCACAAAATAATAGGATATATTGTTCTTATATACATGGAGACACTAATAGAGTTACAGCTACAGAATTACCAAATAATTAAATAATAGACTCTTAACTTCATCCTCACCATCCTGCTTGTGATGTGGTCACCAGAATTGTGAACTACAACCCTTTTTTCCTTATTGTTTCTTATGTCTACTGGAATCTCTCTGGCAGTAACTACCATAGTATCTGACTCTGTCACGTTTAATAACAGATATATCAATTATGACTTTCATAGAAAATCTTGAAAATTAAGAAAATTTTCTATTAAAAAATATTTTATTTTTGTAAAATTTATTTTGAAAAAAAAAGTTTATTAAAAACAATTGGCAATTATTTTTTTCCTGAAAATAAATGCTGAAAATTCAAACACTTTCAGACTTCAGATTCTTGACATATATCTTAAAAAAAAATAAAATTTAAAATATTTAAAAATTAATCAAATAAAAAAAAAAAAACAACAAAAAAACAACCAAACAAAAACAATCCCAACCAGGTCTAGGAGGAGTTTTTAGGTTAATTCTCATTTCCCTTTTGCTCAGAGTCACAGAAGAAGTTCTGGTAATAGTTAAATTGATTTCCAGGTTAATCTGAATGGAGATTTATTTTGCTACTGTTTTTAATTCTGAATGCTGACCTCAGTAAAAATAGCAGGTGCTCTTAGCAGCAGTATCAAGTGGTACTTCCCAGAAGTGAAAGCCTTGCAGGCATAACCAATGACATATGATACACCTTACTGAAAGATGATCGTTTATTTGTTTGCTTGCTTGCTTGTTTTCAACATTTCAACACTCTGCATCTCTGACAGTTTATGCTTAGTCTTGCCATGTATTGTCAGAATAGTCACTAGAAGTAGAAGATAGATTTTTTCCTCAGATAAGAAGAAAAAGAGAAAGATGAAATGCAGAATTTGAATTTGAATGTTTCATGTTTGACCAGTCAAATTCACCTTTTTCTTGAATTTTGCCATTTCCTTTCAGATAAGGTTGAAATATTTCCTTTTATTTCCTGCTTCAAGTCATTGTATATATTTTCTTTAAAATGATTGGTAGAATCATTCAATACTGCTTAATTTATTTACTTTGGAAAAAAAAACAAAACAAAACAAAACAAAAGGAAAAAAACACATTCCTTTTACTAAAGAAAAAGAAAAATCATTCCAATTTTATACCAATTTATTATGCTTTATTACTTTCCCAGCATTTTAATCTCTGTTATGCTTTATGAAAACTAGCACATCTCTACATTTCTTTCTGGGTGATTGAGTCAATTACAACCTCTCCACTGACCTCACTTGTGAAAGCTGTAGAATTCTTTCCTAGTGATCACTTTTATGGGATAAAGAACATCAATTAAAAATCAAGAGCAGAGGGACAAAAATAGAAAAATAGCAAATGCAAATTTTGATTACTAAAGAATTCAAGCTGAAAGGTTTAGAATTTCATGGTCATTTAAAACAGTTTTGGTTCTGTCATAGAACAATTGCTCAGTAAATTTGAAACTGTTTTCCTCTTAATATGGATCACATAATAGGTTAGTTGTGATTTATTTCCTCTTTCTATTTCAAAATGACATTTTAAAAAAGATTTGCATATTTTGAAAACAAATGTCATGCTCCCTCTCTGTCACTTTCTCTCTTTTTCTGTCACAATAAATATTTTACAATCACACAAGATATTATTGTATTGCCTGGTGGGTTATTGTCACTGCTGGAGTTATTCTCATTTGTCCTTATAAACTCTGCTTGCAAAGTCAAAACAACTGAGAAAAACTCTTATTAGTACTACATCATATTTAGCAATTTTAGTATGAAACTAATTTTAAAATTTGATTAAGAATCAATTAACTTACAGTAGGATTGTTCACTTAAAGTGGTTATTTTTGAGCCAATGTGTGACAGTTCCATTTTCTAGCCTAGGGCTACCATATGTATCAGGCTGAAGGCAGAAAGCAGGACACTTAGTTATGCCTTTCATTATTCCAAGATTGATAATTCATCCATTGTGTATAAAACTGGAAAGAAGAAAAATCTGTTTTGAGTTTGGTTTGGTGCTACCAAGTAGTGACTTCTGAGAGATCAGGATAGCACCAAGTAATATAATGGTGTTACAGCTGACTAGTATGAATAATAGCATTTTAAAAATATTATTTCCAGAAAGCTAATATTTCAAAGATAATTTCCACAGGAGTTCATGTTGTCACATAGTGAACTCTAAAATTCATTATACAATTGGAAAATACCAGTAATTTCCAGGAGTGGTAGGTCAGCCACAACCCCTCATGATAGTGCCTTGACCAAGTAATGACTTGTGCACATATTCTTCTAGTGCATAAAACTAACAGCTTAAATTTTTAAATAATAACAGGACTTCTTTTTCCTAGCTTTGTTCCATGTCTCCACGTCAAGAAAATTTCTCTCTTGTTCCATATTGAGATTGAATTTGGGATACTACGAAGTATTAAAAACCTCTCTGTACTGTGAAAATATTATCTTTCTTATTTTTTTAACAGGCAAAAAAAAGAAAAAATTATAATATTGTTGTTACTGTAGCTAACTTGCACTTCATCTGTTTCCCTAAAATTTCTCTAGTTTATGGACTGGTTCAAAGACCTCCCCCTATTAATTTAGTTTACTTGATGCTTTGGAATGGCTACCTAGAACAGAGGCTAGACAGAGCTAGAGAATCAAGTAGATATTTGTTAAGGCCTTCAATAGATACACTCTGGGCAATGCAGGACTCTTGTAGAGGTTACACCCAAGATGGACAATGGTCACGAGTCTTTCAGACAGACATAAATTTGGTCTATTTGCATATCAGGGGTTAATTGTCCAATTACAGCTTCAGGTAATGAAGTCACATTCCCCCAGTTTGCTCTTCCCCCCCAATTCACTTTTGATTGTAATTTTTAGGGCTTGAGGCTGAGGATGTCTTTGCTTCTCAGACTTAGAAGGATTGTTTAGTCTGACCAAAATATGAAGAGAGCTTATTAACACTGTATATGGAGTTCAGAGTTATGCATTAATGTATCGGATCTGAAAAATATACAAGCTAAAAACTTAAGGCATCATTCTCAAATTTTATGTTTGTAGTAAAACTTCAGAACAACTGCATTCCATGTTTGTGATCTCTTGACCCTCCAATTCTTTTAATACCAACAATAGGAAAATTATAAAATAGAGTGTGCCTGTCCTGCTCTTTAGCAAGTAGGCTACCACAAAACCACCACTAACAAGCACTTCTGTGATTATATTGGTATATATCAAACTATTTCAAATTAATATGGCAGTCAATTATATATTATCAATTAGTATTATCCAGCAACAAATAACAGCAAAACCAAGGAGGTGTAGCCTTTTCTACAACAGCAAAACCCAGAAGGTATATTATACGTTACTACAAATTTATTGTTCATGAATCAACTTTATCACCAGTATAATAGCATATATCCTAAAGAGTGTGAAGCATGGGAAGTTCCCAGAGACAGAAGCTCAACTTTGGATAAAAATTTAGTCCTTTTCAAATCCTTGATATGCAACATGACATAGGGCATCACCAGTTTGAACAGTCAATATATGCTGTTAATTTTTATATTACACCTGTCACGACATTTTTCTATTCTTTCCCATTTTACATTCCCAGATTATTTCCACCTTTTCAGAAAACAAAGTGTCATTACGATTGCTTGATTTTGCACTTCTTAGTGGTATCTGAGGGTATCTCTGGTTTATAGGTAACCCAGCTGTACTTTTCTGGCTCTCAAGCCTAGTCCTGGTCTCACAGCTTCCAGGTTAGAAGACACTGCCACTATTTTTCAGTTTACAGTTCCTTCTGTTCAGGACATTTGTCCTTCTAAATTTAAGGCTGTTCACATCAATCTTATTTTACATAATTAGTGACACCTCCCTATAAGTACATCATTGACCTAATTAGCACTTTTCACTTCCATGACCTAACATACAACCTTAGGAAATCTCAGCAAATAGTGCAAAAACCTGTTATTTGAAAATGTAGACCCAGATTTGGTTTCTAAACACTGTAATTTATGGCTTGACTTTTTCATATTGAAATCTAATTTTTAAAATAAAAAATTTCAAAACATATTCTGAGAGTTTTTAATACCTTGTTGTGCAAAACAGTACTGTGATTCATTCAGTGTATTCTTTCCTGCTATTTGAAGGGTAGGAGGTTGATTACTTGTTTAATGGATCTTCAATCATTCTGCATAGAAATCTTGAAGGCATGTTCAGTTTGTTGCTATATTAATGCCTTTCAAATGTATCTACTACTTGTTCTGCATACACCTCCACCTTGTTCCTTTCAACAAAATCCTGGGTAAACAGGAATTGTTGAGTATATGAAGCATGCAGCATCTTAAAAATAAAATGTCTTGCACTGGATGTGAGTAAAAAGGTTCCTCAGAGTACCTGAATTATAAGTTTGCTGTATTCTGTATTTCTTATATTTGTACGACAGCTTATAACTTCAAATTTTGGTGGAACACTGACTCATGCCAATGATTGTTCTATATTCTCCTCTAACATGTGTTCTCATGATAAGAAATGTGACAAGTACCAACACAAAATGCTACTCTTCTTTTTCTAATTTGATGAAAGGAAAACTAGGTCGGGATTATAGCCATAGCCAGGAAAAAAAAAATTGCATTTGGGACAGGGAAAAAAAGCTGTCTGGATCAGCAGCAGGGTTAGGATGAGGGAAAGCCTCTACTTTTAAATGTCTTCACCTTTCAGCACCTGGGGTTTATGAGGACTGTTTGTACCAGTAAATGGTAGCTTGTCTCCAAACAGGATGAATGGTTGAAATGCTTTTGTTATGAACTGAGGTTTCTCAGAGAAGCAGGCTGCCAGAGTATCCATGCTCGAGGGTTTTGAATTATCAAGAAAGATGCTTGAATGTCTACTGATGTCTGCTGATACACCTGCACCAGGTTCACCCCAAAGATCATTAAGCTGGGGCAGTGTAAAGTCAGATAAGAACAGTAGGAAGAAGACACCATAATTAGTGAAAATGAATCAATCCTGTGAATTAGAAAGAATAAGAACTTGAATTTAGCTCTCATAAGGGAATGAACTTACCATTTTAAGGTATTGCTCTCTGGAATTCCTGTCCAGATTTGGTCACCAATCCTATTCTAGTAAAGAAAAACTATTGGATGTGTCAACCAGACATGTTTGTTGTCAGTGGCTTCTCTTTTCAAAAGACAACATAATCTAAATGAGAGACATTTCTATTTTCAAATATTAATAAGCTCCCTGCACCTTTCCCCCGAACAAAAAGAAGCATGGAAAATTACAGGGAATGAATGCTCAAGATGGCAGTGTGGTTTTCTTTTCTGAAGAATTTTTCCCCTAGTAGTCACAGAGAATGATGTGGAGCATATTTCTCACAAGGCCTACCTGATAATTATACTGCATCTGTAACAATAAACACAAATGGTATTACATTATTCATGTGAAAAACACGTTTCTTGTCTTGCAGAGTACTAACATTTATTTAAAAATACTATTCTTTAAATTATTTACCTCCTGTTGTTATGCTTCATCCTTGTTAGGCCACAGAAATAAATCCAAGGAATGTCAGGAATGTCAGTGACAATAGCAACATGGCAGCTGAAGAACTAGGAGGTTCATTTTTGACTCAAAAGTATCATCTCAAACCACTGAATCAATGATAAAAAAAAAATAGGCCATGTTTTCATTAATGTCCATGTTGAACAGAAGGTACCTCAGAACTGCAATTCTCTGGTTAGAATTTGACATAAACCTGTGAGTAGACATTTCATTCAGGATTTAAGACCACTAACTAACCTTTTCCCTGCTAAGTCTGGCCCTAATCTTGTATTCTAGGGATGACAAGGAAGATTGTTACTCTGCATGTCCTCTCTTAGCAAGTTTTCTTTCACTCTGTAGCTCCTTAAGAAGTTAATAACATGTTGTGCTCTGTCCCAGAGCTGATGCAGAAATTTAACTCTTGGTCACTTGGTTCAGAATCCTATCTGCAGTAATTCAGCACCTTTTAATTGCAATGAAGCTACATTTTGTGAGCTGTTGATCCAGTATGGTATAACTAAGTGTCAAGAAAGAGTGTTCAAACTGAATTAGCTTCTTTATGCTATTGGTGGTCTGAGATAAACTGATTTGTTGTTCTTTTCTACAGTACATTGCTTTTCTATGGTACATTTTCACATGTGGACTTTACACTGAGGTACTTCAGCTAGCACACTGATGGAGAATTTTGCAAGCTTTGATTTCTGCCTGCTATGAACTAAATAATAAGGTCATAACCTGATTCTTATTACTCTCTTTCTTAAGAGATAAAAATCCCACACATTTTCTATCTCATTCAGAAAAATATATTTTGGAAATTCCCATAAGAATTATCAAAAATATTATTGCATTTGCAAGAAGAAAAAGATAAAGAAAGCAAAACCTCGAAATGGAAGTGTCATGAAAGAACAATGAACACTTTGTCTGAACTTTTTCCTTTTAGAGGTACCTGAGTAGAGGCTAAGCAAAATTTAAAATTTTATTTCTGTAGTTGATCCTTGTTTAATTAGAGCAAGAATTCCAAAATGATTGAAGATGACAGTGAGACCATAAGATATGTTAGTTCATTATATAGTTAGGGATAATTACAAATTTTGTTCCCTGAAAGCTGATTCTATTCTGGAAGAAGACTGAGAATGGCATATTTGTTGATCTGCCATGCAACTATGGCTACAACAAATAGCTTTGTTTTATGGGTGATGTTTTTAAAAGCTATTTTTACCAATTTAGACAAAATTTCAGAAAATTGGATGCTTTTAATAAGAGTAGGAAATGCTCTAAATGATTAGTAGTTCATATACATTAGTATTTAGTAATCTAATCTAGTATTAGTAGATCTACATTAGTATTTTGTCTTGTATCAAATGTATTATTTGAAGCAAATCACTTGGTTTTGACACTCATTTTAGTACACATCACAGAGTAGTCTCAGAATGCACTATTTGGATTTCCTTGGGATGCAAGTAAATCAGATGTTTTCCAATAGCACACATAGAGTAATTCTACTTCTCATATCTTCAAAAGAAGGCTAGAAACAGCAGTAGTAAAACTCTCTGTAATTCTGATAACATGAATGCCATGTCATTAGCATTAACATTTAGTTCTCCAGACGGTTTTATTGGTTGGCACTCATTTTCCTCATTGCCAGGTCAGAAGTAAAGCAGACATGCAATTTCTTATCTTCAAGAAGTCTAACTTCAAGGGAAGAATAATTGCATCTTTTAAATTAATATATGTAAGTTTTGGCTGTGGCCATCTCTCAGTAACACAATGAGAAATATTTTCCCTTTATCAGAAATCTGTATATTTGAATAGAGTACTTTGAAATACCTCCCCAGGCTCACTCCAGTGGACTAACCACCTTTCATATAATGAAGCAACACTATTTCCCAAAAAAACCCCAAAAGCAAAACCAAACCAACAAGAATAGGGGTGTTGTTATTATGTCTGCAAGATATTATTCTTGCTTCTATATTCATTATTCAAACCTGTTTGTGCTCTGGCCAAATTCCTGAAATGTTCCATGCTGATTATGTGTATAAGCATTTCTTGGGTTTTTTTCTTTTTTTAGGAGTGAGAAAGGGTTGTGCTCTGGATTTTTTGTTTGTTTTCTCTTTTTGGCAATTTTTATTTTCCTGATTTTTATTCTGATTACTCCATGAATATTCTGTTCTCTCTGTTGTTATGAAAATATACCTGAAGTCATTAGTCACTGCCAAAAACTGGCACATCTTTTTTTTTTTTAAAAATACTATTGCTAAATCCTTTATTCTGCTAAGCACATATGCATCCATCCTTTTGTGCAAACTTTTATCACTTACACAGTTTCAGACAAAGTCTAGCTAATCCTATAATGTATCTTTTAGTGCTAAACCTAACCTTCTTAAGTTGTAAAAATAATAGTGCTTACTTCTTTTATAGAATGACACTTGAAACAGTTTGTTATCCTTAAGAAATTAGGTTTTCCAAAATACCGATTTTGTTATTACTTACAAGAACTAGAGGTCTATTTTTCAGTAATCAAATGCTATTCACACAGAACTAACCGACTTTGAAATATTTGACAGAAAGGTAATAGTAAGTGTTTGGCCCACTTGACACCTTGCAGTAATCTGGGCTTTTTTTTTGAGGCTGTACTTAATCCAGTCACAATCCTCTTTGTGTTTTTCAAAATCAAGAAAGAAACACGGAGAAATCTTTCTCAGGTTTTTTCATCACTCAGAGAATGAGGTTTTCTTCTCAGTAGAAGAGAAGCAATAGCAGATTACTAGCACAAATGGAAAAATGTTTGAAGAAATGCCTTTTCATCAGAATATGCTGAGGATAACTTTATTGAGCTTTGAAAGCTCATGATACTCAACAAGGTTTAAGAAAGAAAGTGTCTGAGGCCCAAATCAAAATCCCTATGTGACTTCTCATGAAAGAACTGAGTGAAAACACTGGGGTGTGGTTACTTTTTATTATTATTCTGGAGGTGTACTCTTCAAATATATTCTATCTTATGAAAATATAGCACTGTTAGTTTGTGTTGGTTTGGGTTTGTTTTTTTTGGGGGGGGGGGCAGGGATGAAAATAAAACAAACAGAAAGAAATAGAAAGCTTCAAAACAATATTTTCTTGATAAAGTGTAAGGAAACACAGTTTTCATTCTCTGGCTGGTTCTAAAATATCTAATTTATTTAGTGATGTTTTTGATCTAGGAATGAAATTTGCATATAAGGAATAGACCATTGGATCCATTTAGATTGCTGTTATTTGTTGTTCTGCTCCTTAAAATAAGCCCTCCTTCACATGAAAAAAAAAAAAGTTTTAGGAGACAACCAGAGCCTTCAGCTGTCCAACAAAAATACAGCATAGCAAAGCTGAATAACAGACTCTAAACACAAAGGATGGTTAAATTTCCTTTCTTTAAGACCTACAGAAATAAATAGGTATAGAATTAGAAACAATTGCACTGGGATGATTTGCTCTGTGTAGCTGACATTTAAGGTTGATATTGCAACAGTAACTCAAAAGATTTAACTCTAATATGATATTGCTGATATGTTATTGCTTTTTTTAAGAAAGGGAAAAATGGCATTGCTTGCTAATAAATATACTTAACAATCACCACAATAGGAATGGTCAGCGTAAATAAAAATGTGATTATCTTTCAACAGTTGTAATAACAGACAAACACATAAACCACAGTTCATTGGAGAAAATTACATTTTCTTCATTGCCAAATCACCTGCAAAACCACAACACATATTATAAAACAGTTTGTTGGTTTTTTTTTCCTTGGGAAAATTATGATAGGTACTTCTGCACCAGCTGTTTGATACCTTCCCTTCTTGGAAATTGATTTAAGTACTCATATGGCAAAAGCATTCCCTTTCCCAAATTTACATATGTAAATGATGAAGTTCCCACCCTCAAGTGGAATCTCTACTTACTTATTGTTGTCTTTATAGCATCCAGATTGACACAAAAGTGGACACTCTTCTGGATTTGGTTTTGTAGAAATAAAAAAGAAAATATTTTTTCCACTTCAAAGGGTACAGCAACACATGTTGGGAGAACAGAAATTAATGGAATAACAGCAGCTATGAACAAGAAATTGCTTTGGCTGTGTAATGTGCATCTGTGTTGGCTACATAAACATACATACATACTATATATATTGCTATATGTACATATTTCACTTTTTTTTTGGTGGTAACTATAATTGCATATTCATAAGGGCCTAACATGAGCAAAATAATGAGCAGAGGCCTCTCTGCAAACAGGGTTTCATGCAAAATTTGGACTGAGTAGGTAAGATTGAGTTATTCAGGCCAACAACATTCACCAGAAAGAGCATCAATTGTAATAAACATATTTTGTAGACTATGTAAACTAGCATTAGAAATAGTTATGATAGACAATACTACACAATAAAATAATAGAAGTCATGCTTGGGTAAACCTGTATCTAAGGTTAGCAAGAAAAAGGAAGATATAAGTTAAGAGTACTGTGTCTAGTTCTGAGCACCTCACTACAAGAGAGGCTGGAGTGAGTCCAGAGAAGGGCAATGGAGCTGGGGAGGGTCTGGAGCACAAGTGTGATGAGGAGCAGCTGAGGGAGCTGGGGGTGCTCAGCCTGGAGAAAAGGAGGCTCAGGGGAGACCTTATCATACTCTACAACTCACTCAAAAGAGGCTGTGGAGAGATAGGCTTTACTTCCAGACAGAGAGAGAACAAGGGGAAATGTCCTCATGTTAAATGGATGTTTAGGTTGGATATATAGAAAAAAATTCTACCCTGAAAGAGTGGAATGGTTTTGTTTAAGTTTTGGAACAGGCTGCCCATAATGGTGGTGGAACAATCGTCGCTGGAAGTGTTAAAAAATGAGTGGCTGTGACACTTCATGATATGGATTAGTCAGTATTGTAGTATTCAATCAAAATTTGACTTGATGATCTTGGTCTTTTCCAGCCTCAGTGATTATATGTGGACAGTTGTGAACTGTTTGCGTGACTCTTAGTGTTTGCTCCAAGTAAAAACAAAAATTCAATCTGCAGAATTACTGTCTTCATAGCATTCAGTACTCCTGAAGAGTGTGTGTGAACCAATGGAGCAGAAGCCAAAGAGATGGATTATCAGGGAAAATTATGGTGTCAATGAAGACAAAAAGAACCCCACAAAAATGTAAACTGAGAACTTTTTTAATGAACACCATTAGTGGTTTCTTTTTCGTAATGTTAAATTTTCCTGAAGAAGTCTCCAGGAGTAGATATAAAAAGTGAGGGGATGGTTGGCATGCTTGAGTGTGGAGGCAGAAAGCCCCACAGTGAAAGAGTCTGCTTCTCTCCCCTGGAGACAATGCTCTTAGGCACTCCCTCATTATCATGGATGCTGCAAATTTGCTCCCCACATGCCTTTCTGTTCTGTGTTAATCAATTGTGTCCCGTTGGCCCTTCCCCTCTTGTACCCACCCTGAGCCATCAGACGATTTATTGTTGCTCTACCCTGGCCCCCTGGCTTTCCTATATCAACCCTGCTCCCTCAGAACCCTTGAGCCCGTTTGTCCCTGGACCCCTTTGAGAACAGAGGAATAAAATCTTTGCCTTGGACCACCATACACGGCTCTCGTCTCTCCCTCCTGCACTGGCTGAAGCAGAGAACTCACAAAGAGCTGAAATCACAGCAGAGAACTCACAAAGAGCTGAAATCACTCTCTGCCCAGGAGTGAGCACGGAGGATGTTCCTGTGCCCAGAGGAGATCCTCCCCAGGACATTTCCCCAAGGTCATGGCACTCCACCACTGCCCCAGGGCCCGCCACGACACTTGACATTAGGAGGCCAGAGGGTTGGGACGGTTCAAAGAGCTATGATACCTCTAAGTTTTCTGTTCTGTTCTGCTTGGATGTGCTTTTCTGTTGTGCTTGGGTGATGAAGACAAAACAGTTTGATTCCACCTAGGGACTCAAGGACAGTATTTTTAACTTCAATCATAATCATAAACATAATCATAAACAATGTGAAAAGAGGAGGGCAGACACACAAGCAAGCAAGGAGGATGAAACTTCCCTATTTGAGACTATTAGCTGGACAGCTGACACCTGCATGCAAATGGACTGAAACCTATAAAGGTGTGAGAACTTGTGGCCAACTTCTCCTTTGCTTCCATCCTGGAGCCATCCAGGCAGGGGCCACGACTGTGGCACTTAGAGTGCTAGGGTGTGGCTTTGTAGGCCTTTCGTAGGCCTCACGATAAATACCCATTTTATTCTCCTCAACACTGTGTATAACCTCTGTTCCAGCTCCTCAAGGCATCAGCTGTAGAAACAATACTGAAAAAAGTTTTCAAAACAATAGCACCATTCTCCTAGCATCAGAGAGAAAGACTGGAGGGAGGATTTATATCAGACATGCAAATGGGATACTTGCATTAATTAATGAGTTCTTTTATTTATGAAAATAAAATTATTGCCTACAATTGCATTAAGGCAGAAACTAATTCTGATGTAGACTATGTGAGATTCTCTGTTGTGAGACCAAAGGTTAGGGCTACCTTGTATGTGTATCCAAGAATGCACACAAGCATGTGTGCTTCTTTTGTGATCCCATAAATACTAGACCCTAATTTAAGAGCTGGAATGCATGCATTAGCATTTACAGCTGACTGGTTGAAATTTACTGAGATAACTCTAATTTTATTTTGTTTAATAACACTTCAGACATGACCTGGCTGTAAAAAAATTACTTCAATTACTTTTACATCTGAACATCTTAGTCCAAAACTGAGCAAATGAAACATGTAATGAAACAATTATAATTGGTAGTTTCCTGTATTACTTGGCATAAAAATCCTCTGACAGTTGTATCGGTCAAAAATGCTTTATGGAAGATGTAATTTATTGCCAGTTAAATATTTTAGGTCTTGTAAAATATTTTGGAGAGCACCAGTAGATGCACTGCAGCACTCCCTCACCCACCAGTCCCTTTTGTTCAGGCATGCAGAGAGAAACTTCCCAAGCAGAATACACCTAAGGCAGGAGCACACAGAAATACATAGAGATAACGAGACAGGAAGATAAGGATTAAAATTGCGACCCACTGCAGTGAGATTGCCATGGAGCTGGGAAAGGATTCCCCTTGACATATGACTTGGTGATGCTAAACTGCCAACTTTGAATTCTACCTATTTTTTCCAAAATATATTTAATATCTGTATTTTTCCCCTTGAATCTGTAAGGACCTAAATACACTCTCAGAAACGGTATGTATTGGTGGTTTTTGTGGTTTTTTTATTATACCAGGCTTCAGCCTGCACATCTCACACTGCAACTATAATTTTGTCACCAAAACTGAGGCATGGTCAGAGCTTTGTGGCATCAAACTACACCTTTGATCACCAGGACCTGAATTATAGGGATACAGATTGCATCAAGGTTTTTTAGATATCCAGAAAATGGATTTTTGCTGGAAACGGTATTTTCTTAAAAGAGAAATTGCCTTTTCTGATACTCTTTGTTGCTGTTCACTCTAATTCCAACAAAAACTCAGTAATTTCCCACTCTTCTCTCTAAGCAGTAGCTTCTCCATCTCTCAAAAGCTTAACACATAAATTTGGAGTACTTTACCAAGAAACAAGTAAAAAAGACGTCAGTGTCTTTCTGTAGCTGCAAGTTCATTCTGCCTGATATAAAACTTTTCCAATTTCCAAACTGTCTTTTCTTCCACTTTTAAATTTTGTTGCTAATATGTTTTCTTTAAATTCATCACATTCTGTGTTATGAATAGATTTATTATCTCTTCTACTTTTATTTCGGATTGGTTCAAATCTAAGCAGTACACAATGAAAAACATTTAGACAAGCCAGTCCACAATTATAGTTTCCTAAACAGGTTAAATGAACTTATGAAGTACTTCCTGCAATTTCATCACTTATCTAGACACTTCTGGTCTCTTCTAGCAAAGTTGTTCTGCTTCATTCCAATTTATTTTGCTTTATTTCAAATGCTCTTCCCTGGAGTTTTTTGTTCTACTCTTCAAAAAAACAACCAAACCTCAGCTCCCCCAAAAAACCCCAACAGACCAAAACGAAGAAAACAAACAAATAAAGACAAGAAAAACAAACGAACAAACAACCCCCCCCAACACTTTTATGTTCCATGTTCCCTAAATGAAAATATAAAGTTATGTGCACTACTCTGTAAATAAACAAACAAACAAGAAAACCACTTTGATAAAGTAACTTTGGGATATACAGGTGGAATAATGCCAAGGTAGAAAGTATTCTTCACTAAAAAAAAATGAGAAAAAAAAAAAGTATAACTGGAGGAAATATTTTCTGCTTCTTTATCAGTAGCAAGTGATGAGATAAGAGAACCAGGGTGAGAGTTACCATGTGGGTCTGTGCGTTGTGCCTTCCAGGCAATGTGAGTAAATGATCTGAAGGAGCAGTTTGTTCTCTTTCTGCTTCCCTGCTGCATAGAATTGCATTTCATCAACAAGTGGACAGTCACAAAGACAACTCATCGAAATATCCCAGGGAAATTTTAAGAAGACTATGACTTCCACAATGACAGGAATGAGAAGCAGTGGAGAAGGAAATGGGACTCCTGAAAATTACAATTGAGTCAACAAATATGATTTGTCGAAGTAAAGAAGAATAACCTTTCCTAGAAAGGTTATTTCATAGAATTTCATAGTCAAAACATTTGTTTATTGCTTTAGACAATTTTTTAAATACTAGTTGTATGGGGTTTTTTTCAACAGTCATGAGATACCACCCTATATCCCAAAAGGTGAGTGAAAACAAACAGAAAATTATATAATGCAAATAATAGCTTTAGTGCCTATGCCAGCTGGAATTATCCCACTTTCTCATAAGAAGCTATTCTTCCCTCAATTTCTGTTTCAATATTAATCTCCAGGATCTTTGAGCTATGCTATTAAAATAGTATAAATTATGTCCTGTGTGAAGCATACATACACTTCAGGAGTAAAAATGGAATTATACAAATGGGGCACATGCCCGTCAGAATATTCAAATTATTTCCAGACTAAGACTTTGAGGGGTAATTAGGAATGCTTTCATACTGTTTTGTGACCACAAACTGGGATGGAGTGAATTACTTTGTGCCAGTAAATCTCACAGTGCCAAATACCCCAGTAACTTCTGGCTATGTTACAGACAGGCATGAGCACGCATGAAAAGTGTTCTGCATATACCCTGCATGTCTACTGCATTATTTAAATTGAATTCAGTTCCATTAAACTGAATTAAACACAAATTGCTTACTTTATAGCTGCTAATTTATATGTTGGCTTAAGAATAGGATGAGATGGAGGAAAATCAGTAGGAGAACAGAAACAGGAAAAAAAATCAAAACATTCTACAGGTTTTTTTTGCTGTTCAAAAATTGGCTGTTGGGGACTTTGTTTTGTTCTTTTTTTTATATCCTACCTGCAAAAAGAAAAGAACATATGTTTTATTCAAAGTAATTTCCACAATGCTTTCTAAAAAAATATTCTATCACAAGTATACTTTTTCAGGTTGGTGTGAGTTAGAATGTATTTCGTTCATCAAAAATAAATCTCAAGAGAATATACTCGTCCACTTTATTCTTGTTTTAAAGTTGCATTTGTTTTGGGGGTTTTTAGTTGTTGTTGGGGGGTTCGAGTTTTTTTTTTGTTGTTGTTGTTTGTTTGTTTCTTTTCATATGATTCTGGCATGGTTTATATTTTAAAGACACCTTTAAAAGTAATCTTATATTCTCTCAATTCTTTTTCTTGCACAAAGTGCACAATTAGCACTGTGCAAATGGAGTGCTTCCAGCTTTGTCAAGATGTGAGGAATGCAGGTGTATGTAGCCAACTCTAACCTCACTGAAGAGTTAGTGCCTCTCTTCACCTGAGTGTTGGACTGCAGGCTGAATAATGAATGTGCTGTGTTTTATTGCTGCTCCAAAAATTGGGTTTGTTACAGAACTACAAAGGAATTTCAGAGAAACTATACATATCTGTTACAAGACTTACTAAGTCCATTGATTGCTAAAGTTTCATTGTGTGTATGCTGCTTAAATTTTTTAATATATTGTTGAGCTGAACAGTGATTCAGAGACATTACATATTATATGTATTCAGTTTGAAAATTATTTACTGCTTGCAGGTCTTGT
The DNA here is from genome assembly GCA_037013685.1 of Acridotheres tristis. Taxonomy (NCBI): domain Eukaryota; kingdom Metazoa; phylum Chordata; class Aves; order Passeriformes; family Sturnidae; genus Acridotheres; species Acridotheres tristis. Next base: position 103,024,138 of record CM072884.1, read on the forward strand.
AAGAGATAGCCAATGCACTTGAACTCTGCTTGGCAGAGGAGAAAACAAAAAACTTTAATTCAATTCAGTTGTATTTAGACATTACGTCAAGAAGAGTATCTCCCAAAAGACTCTTTTAATGTCTATGTCCAGGTAGCCCTAGCAGAAAAAATTGCATTAAGAGAGATGTAGTCATTTGAACATTGTCTTAAAGGTTATTCCTGCTGTTTACAGAGTTTCATGGTACCTCTGAGTCTTCAAAAATGTTCCATTCCATTATTAATGCAATTAAACAGCAAAAGGTGCATTTTACCATTTAGGCACTAAGTTTGGAGAAAGGATAAAATTGCTTGCCTGTACTGAAATGTGAGTAGGAGGAGCTCAGGCTATCATGGGTACCAGCTATTTACAGCTGTCCAACATCTGCTCCCACCATCCAGCCTGCAATCCTTCTTGCATATTCACATGCTCTCTTCTAAATGCAAATCTGCATGCAGTTGCAGGTAATTTACAGAAGCAATGTTGATTATGACAGATTTCTTGCCCTGGTTTGTCTCTGGTTCTCAATAAATTAGGTATTTCCATATATCAGAATTAATTTTCAGTAGAGAGTTTGAGTATTGCAATTTTCAAATGCTTAAGAAAGATATTTGGGCAAAATACTCATTTTCAGCAATATTTAGCTTTATAAAAGCAAAATTTGATTGCTTATTCCAAAGCAAGCCTCCAAGACCCAAGATAAGAACAAAATTTTCCTGTTTCTTCCTCTGCTTCATATAATTTATATCAACAAATATTTTATAGTATAAATTGCTTAACTTACTCCCTTTTGATATAGATAAAATATGAGGAAAGTTCTTATCACATGGAGCAATTAAATCAGTATTAAGCTATTGGCGTGTGACTTGTTAATGATGGCAAAAATATTTTGCAACAATTTATTACTTAGAAAAACTGTGTTGTTCGTAAGAAATAATTTTCTAATGTAAATATGCATATTTACATTCCTAAAGCAATTCTACCTGGGCATTTTCACATACTACTTTAAATATACTTTTTCTATGAGATCACAATTTTTTTGTAAAAGATAGCATAGATCACGAACACTATCTTCGTAAACCTGGTTGAAAAGTTGAACAACATTCATGACTTGTTTCCAATATTTTACATTTATGGAAACAAAGGAATTTGCCAAACTTACTTACCTTCCAATTTACTCCTGTAGCTGAATCAGTCACATTTTGTCTTCTATGGAAAAGCATTATGGGAGAGAAAAAAAAATCATCAGGATTACAGGAATAAGAGCATTATAAGATAAAAGACCCTTTTCCAAATGCTGTGGAGACTTCCAATAGCATATTTCATTAGATTAAATAATTTTTAGAAGACAATAATTACTTCTCAAAATCTGGTTACCTATTATGGATAATGAGCTTTACATTTTTCTGCCCAGTGTCCAATCATTAAATGTCACTTGGGGACATTTGCTGTGACTTGCTACTCCTGGCAATATAAGGGTCCATATAAAGCTGTAAGGATCACATAAATCAAAATACGTTTTAACATCAGGACAATAAATAACTAATTTGCTTTTTTGTGTGTATATGCTTAAGTAGCTTGTGAGAGAAATGATCAACTGTTAGAGAGTATTGCTTTGTTGAAGCTAGCTCTGAATTATTTGCCTTATTTCTTTAATTTGAGCATGGTTAAAATAACAGCATTTAAAAATTAGGACCCAGTATACACAGATGTATAGCTGTTTTCTAATAAATGCACAGTTTGCATACAAGATTGTGTGTTCTCTAAGCAACTGAGATTCATATTCACTCAGACAAGAACGAAAACACCAGCCACTTTAAATATGCCACATTAAAAGAAAATGCTGTTGACAGCAATTCCTCCTGTAGCTCAGTATGTGAAATTGTGAAGAGTGACAAGGAAATAATCTCTATGGTGGAAAAAATTAAATGAAAATGCAATTACATTAAAAAAAGAAATCCAATGGAATATTTTTATGAAAATCCTATGAAAACATCAGATCTCTATACCTTCGATTACATAAAAGGTTTATCTATGTTGGAGCAATTTTGTAATCACTGAAAACAAGTTGTTTAGCTAATAAAACAATCAGATTTCCAGATGAGATTTATTCAGTAGTTGTCACTTAATCTGCAAATAAAGCTCGTAGATGGTTATGACATGTTGTATCCAGTGATATTGAATTACTTCAATAGTGATTTTTATCTCCAGATCCTTACAGATATTAAACCTCTTCTCTTTAAACCTTCTCTCTATTATTGGGGGAATAGCACTGTGACTGTGATAGTGTACTTTTCCAACTGAGAGATAGCCATTCAACTATTATTTTGTTGAAATTGTTCAACATTCTGGTTAAAATAGATTTGTTTAAAGTGGCTCTTTCTAAAGTGTAGTTTGATGATGAGAATTCAACAAGCTCAGGGTCACGCTGACTCAGATGGAACAAGACAGTGAAGGGCAATTAATTTATTTCCAGATTATCTCCTCTGACACTGGAACCAGCTGCATTTTATTGACATAGAGTCATTACACATTCGGTGGGTTTGGGAGCTTTTTATTTCTGTTTAGTTTGTTTGTTTTTTCTTAGGATTTTTTCAGGATGGAGGTTAATAAACATTGCACAGCTGAGGTTGAAGGGAGTACAATAATTTTCTTCTCAATCAATTTTACCAAGATTCTTCACCCTGAGTTTAGGTTTCTGGATGGAAGTGCTAGTTATGCTCCTGCACATCTATCCTCTCCTTACTCCTGGTGGAGATCAAATCATGATTGTCAATAGATCCTAGAGGAAAATATTAATCTATGTACAGGTGGATACCTGAACAGCCACTTAATCAAATGCCTTTTGGATAAACTGAGTACCTCTTCCACTGATATAAAGACTGTGCCCACTTGTAGCCATGCCCACATTGATGACACCTCAATCCAACTTTCCACATGTGAAGGTGAAAGTAAAAAATGAAAGAACTCTGATAAACCCTTCCTCATCAGAATACTTGAACATCCACGAAGTTTCCTCATCACTATTCTAGTGATGGTGCCAGTTAGGATGATATTTTAGTTTTCAGTGGCATTTACATCATTAAACACTGCAGAAGCAATTTAAAACAAAATTTCATTTACTACATGTATCTGGGATGTATTACTATGCAATAAATTGCTACACTCAACACAAAGCAAATTATTTAAAACATTTATCAATATGTCATTCACCGTTAAACAAACTTGTGGAAGATCAGACAGTTACAGAAAAAAATAAAAGTATTTCAACATGTAAATCCTGATTAAATGATCCATGTTTCACATCTGTCATAGTCAATGATATTTTATTTCCAGTAAGAAATATTTATTTCTTTTTATGTTTTAATACATGGTAATAATTATAGTCTAGGTAGTTAATTTCCTTAGGTACGTTTCATTCAAATGAATTATATTGATTTATATTTAGATAATTTCTTTATTTTGACTGTAATAAACTTTCAATCTAAATTTCAGCAATCTAAATTCTGTTTTGGCAAGTGATAATGGTCTAACATACAGTTTGGTCTGATATTTTTTAATCAAGTAATTTAGGATTTAAAGTTTACATCTTTATGGTTAAACTGCTAGTTAATATCTGTTTTTCACAGGTATAACTTCAACACGGGAGATACTTAGCACTATTTTTTCCCAGCATTTCAGAGCAAGTACTAGAAAATATTTTTATTATGCATATACATCTATTGCATTGATACAAGTGTTCGTATCAAAATGTACAAGTTTAAGTGTCAAAGTATCAAGTGTAAGTATCAAAAATGAAAATAATGTATCCTTACCTAGTATATCTTTGTTATTCTTAATAAGAAATGGTAAAGATATTGGAAAGGCTGAAGAGAAAATGTCACCCTTTTTTTGATGCTAACATGGAATAAATAAATCTTTTAGTCTCTAAAAAGAAAATCCTCAATATAAAGTAAAAATCAAGCTGTTTTAAAATTTCCTGAGAAACTGTTTTAAGACTTGAAAACTTCTATCTAGAAAACAAAATAATAATTCTGTTCATCTAAATTTTGTACCTCTGTATGTATAATCCTGGAATAGTAGAAGAAGTCATACAAGTAATTTATGTTAATTTGACTTTTCATTTGATGTGTATATGAGGAAAGGAAAAATAAAAATCATTAATATCATTTCATAAAGTTATCATAAAGGGTTTTCTTGCCTTGTATATCTAAACAGTTATGATTAACCAAGGTTTTCCTTAAAATATGGTTTCAATAGGTTTTTTAAAAAGTAAATATCAAAATAATCTACTGTCTTTACTTATAAAAGTTACACAAATCGATTCCTTTCGATATCTAATTATTTTAAATTTCATACATCATGATGCCCATCTCTGTAATTCTGTGAAAATCTCATTATTTTCAAATTAAGCATACAAAAGAAATGGAGGATTGGTAAACTGGCAAATATCTGAGACCTTATGTAGTCAATACATGAGTTAGGTTTTTTAGTAGTAATGCATGTCTATCAAAAATAAAGGAAAAGGATTCTCATGTACATATGTAGATATTTATTTTTAAACATTCAGAGTATTATTCTTTACCACATTCTGAAAATGCCATTCCTGATCAACCTTCCTTAGCTATGAAGCTGGGAAAATATTGGCAATAGTTTGTAGATGTTTTGGTCAGATATCTTGTTTGTTTTTCATTTGTTTTGTGCATTGAGAGAATCCATTGTTCATACAAAAGTGTTTGAAGTCTGTTTTGATTCATTTTACATTTGCCTTATGAAAGTCATAAGCTTATGTTTCCATGTGCATGGGCTAGAAGAATATGTAATAGGTAGTCCTGCAAATAATTTAATCTCATGACCAGTATTAGAAGAAAATACAATATTTACCTGAAACTGTTAAGAATCTTTGTGTGTGTGTGTGGGTGTGTGTGTGGGTGGTTGTGTGAGAGAGAGAGAGATTATTTTAATGTTCTATTTAAAACTAAAATTAACCGTTAATAGACAAAATATTTTGGGATTTTCAATTAATTTTCAGGCTAGTATATGGTAGAAAGGGCTTCTGTTAACACTTAAAATGGAGAGATCACCATGAGATATCTTTCAGTAAGTACCCAATTGCAAGCACTTCTGTCCTAAACCAGAAAATTATAAGTAATATGCATATATATTAGAAGAAATACATTTCTATTTCTATTTTTATTAAACAGAATGCATGCCAGTTTTTGCTCTTGAATACCTCATATTTATGCATAAGTCTACTGGATTTTTGAAATTTCTATATTACATAATCTTATTCTAATATAGCTTCAGATAGAGTAGGATATGATACATTTCTTTTCCCTGATGACATGCTTCACCCAGACGACCAGGTAGGTTCTTCATGCAATATTTTGGTGCCTGACTGAAGTTAACATTTTTTCTTATTCACCACTGGAAGAGGTTCAGATGCAATACAGACTACATTGGTTATACTTTGTTGGTTGTATTAACTTTTCCTTCACCCTCCTGTGCAAATGAGAATTTAATTTCTAAATATGAATGTTAAATTTGCATTGTAAAATATTAAACAAAAAAATCATGTGTCTCCTTCCTAATCTTTATTAACATAAATTTTCTCTATAAACTACTTCTTAGCTGTTTCTATTTCTGCTGGAGTTAACTATTTTCATAAACCTGTCTGAATTTTTTCTTAAATCTAAATTCCAAAGACATGGGTATACTCTCAATATTTTTAATCTTAAATACCTTTTGTATCTTGTTTAAGCTACACGTTTTTCACCTTTTTTTCAGCAACCTGTGGCAGATTAGCAACCACTTTGAAAATACCTTATTGCCCTTTGTACTGATCATGGATAAGAAAGAAAAAAATAAAACCTAAACTCCCTCAGTTAGTTATGTAAATTGGGATCCCTAGACATGTCAAGTTGATTTATATAATTATGAAAGTTGATCCCACTTGAGTTACTGAGATATGGTATAACATTTAAAATTATAAAGCATATGTGAAATATAGTTTATTAAAACAAGAGTTATACTGTATCTATCTTTTAATTATGTTTTCCCTCAGATAAAAATATGACTGCAAATTTAAATCAATTATTTGCTCTTGGTTTTATGAAGCCATAAGCTTCTGTTTCAAACTTACATCACTTGTCTGTACTTCCATCCAATTATACTTCTAAAATAAACGCATAAGGCAGTAGGTTACTTTTTCACACAGCCCTAGCTGATATAGCTCTGAGAATAGGAATAGACTCGATGTTAGGAATAAATTCTTGCTGCGAGGTTGGTGAGGCACTGGAACAGCTTTCCCAGAGAAGCTGTGAACCCCCCATTCCTGGAAGTGTTCAAGGCCAGGTTGGATGGGGCTCTGAGCAACCTGGTCTAGTAGAAAGTGTCTCTGTCCATGTCAGAGCAGCTGGAATTAGGTGATCTTTAAGGTCCCTTCCAACCCAAATTATTATATGATTCTATCCCAGGGAATTGTTTTGTAGTCTTTGTTCAACACTGAGCTCATTTGAACAGAAAGTGACACATGGAGTGAGGGAGCTGAGACTCAGCTGGGTGCATCCAGCTCTTGCCACATCCAGCAGGTCTGAGTTCACTTGTCTCTGTTTTAAGCATCCTACACTGATGAAAAACACTTTCATCTGTGAAACTCCCTTTCATCAGGATGTTCCTAGCCCCTTTCCTCCCAATGACCTCTCTCTTGGAACAAGTCAGTATAATCATAGAATCATTAAGGTTTGAAAACACCTCTAAGGAACATCAGGTCCAGCCATGAATGTAATACCACTGACATCTTCACCACTAAATAATGTTCCCAGTGGCATATTCAGACGTTTTTTTAACATTTTCAGGAATGGGGACCCAATCACTTCTCTGGGAGGTCTGTTCCCATGCTTAACTACTCTTTTAGTGAAGAAATTGTTCCTAATATCCAACCTTAATCTCCTGTGGCACTCCTTGACAACCCTTTGGCTTACTTAGAGTTCGGAGATTTGCTCATGATTTGGTTATTGAATCTAAGTCTTATAAGGTTCACATTAATGACAAAACCATCCTCCTATCCACAATAGGCTCCTATCAGATTGGCTTTGCTCTAATTTCTTTTCTATCAGCTTATCCAGCGGGCAGAAGGTGATGGCTTATCACACAATATTCAGCTGGCAAGAGTCAATTATGTCATAGTCAAAACAAACGTAAGTCTTGCAACTGAAACTGAGAAGCACAGAATGGTTGTGAAATTGTTGAGACCTGCTCTAAAAGGCTACCAACAGGAAAATTTCATTAAACCTCTTTGTAGCAGATAGACCTCACTCTTCTGACTATGGCAGTTACAAGTCTCAGAAATTTACTTTCCACTGGGATCTCACAGGTGATTGGTAACCAGAGTGCCTGTCTTTGGAAGGACAGTGGCAGGCTGTGCTCTGGACAACTTGAGATCTCTGGATTAAATGTTGCTTCAAGACAGTCAGTGGACAGACAGTGGAGAGAATCAGTCACATTTACTAGTGAAAATATTACTGAGACAATTACTATTGGAGATATGAAATAAAAAGATAGGGCAAGGTACATAATGTGAATATTCCCCAAACTAGCATTTCAGCATCTCTCTCCAGTCAAGTTTTCCATATAACTCCTTAGAATATGTTTTCCTTTATGCTTGGTCACCACAGCATTTATTGCTCTCCTTCCTAACTTGCAGTCATATACACATATCAAGAAACTGAGAGCTAGTAATTTTCAATATGGCTGTATTTTGTAAATAATAGTCCTATATTGAAAAGAAATAAAATTATTCACTTTGCATAACAAAAAATGGTTTAAATAGAGATGAGAATGAGTAGCAAAGAATATGAGTCTTGTTTGACTATTACAGCTATTGAGCTTTAAGAATGAAATGTTTCACATTTTAATTTTATAAAACCTACCCCCCATATATAAATGTATCAATTTATGTATGTATTGCAATGCTGTAATATTCACTCAACTCATCATTAATTGTCTGACTTCTTTCAGAAACCTAAACAAAAAGGGGCCTAGAGGAATGATTGTGTTGCAGAGAAGAGGGAGGTCAACTGTGAGAGGAACGTCAGAGTGGTGAACTCAAGATAACCTTGATAGCACTTGTACGCCTATTTTATCAAGTACACCACATTGCAGCAGCCAAATGAAAGAAAATTTTTCAAAGTAATGCCAGCTGTAAGAAAGACCTCTCAAGGCACTGCAAGTTTCCATACACTCATCTCTCAAAACAGTGTCGTTGCTAAGCTCTTCACATATATTACAGAATTTTTGTTTTTGTTAAATCTGCTTAAGGACACAGTGAAGTGTTTTCATTCCTTGATTATATATAATACAGAAAAACTGTTAAGAAAGAAAAAAGGGAGAGGAGAGGAGAGGAGAGGAGAGGAGAGGAGAGGAGAGGAGAGGAGAGGAGAGGAGAGGAGAGGAGAGGAGAGGAGAGGAGAGGAGAGGAGAGGAGAGGAGAGGAGAGGAGAGGAGAGGAGAGGAGAGGAGAGGAGAGGAGAGGAGAGGAGAGGAGAGGAGAGGAGAGGAGAGGAGAGGAGAGGAGAGGAGAGGAGAGGAGAGGAGAGGAGAGGAGATACTTAAGTTTAGATGTCACAGGAAGTGGACAGAAAGTCTAAACTGAATGTCTTGAAAATGCCTTGCATCCTATCTCCCAGTTCAGGAAATCCTGAAAGTCACATATTTTCACCTTAATCTTAACAACAACAACAACAACAACAACAAAGTTTTTGCTTTTGAGTTAGGATAAAAGAACTTCAGATTTGATAAATTATAGCTAACACACATCCTCAAGGATGCTTCAGGATGCGTGATTAGAAATCAGTGGATTTCAATCTTTTTATACTTTCAGTTAAATTCGAGTAATACTGACAGCCACATTCATCATCCTGCAGTGTTAGTCTGCATATGAAGTACTCGGGAATGCTTTGTGCTAAAGTTCCAGTGGTAGAAAGGCATACATTTTTGTAGGCCAGAAATCATATGCCTACATTAGTGTGAACTGCCAAATAATCATGCCCTGCTGTTTCCTGCTGCAAAATTTTCAAACAAAATCCAGTTTGCATTCAGGCAGAGCAGTCAGGTATTTGCACCACTTCTGCATGGAAGCAACTAGGATAATGCTTATATACAAATGTGACTAGTAGAACACATACCCAACATAAAAGAGCCCTTATATTCCCTATTAAAGAAATGCAAAACTCTTAGGTGCAAACCATGGCATACCTAAATATTAAACTTGAAGCTGAAAGATGTATATGCGAGATTTTTCTCCAGATTTACTGTTAATCAACACTGAAGATGCTGGGCTAATATTTTAGCCATTACACTGTTTTCAAAGGCTATCTCAGATTTCTTTTTCTTCCAGAAATATATGGTTACTGAGCTTCAAAGAGAGAGAAAAGACAGCAACACACACGGACCTCTTTTTGGGGAAAAAGGCCAACTTTATTGTACAGACACCCCGTATTTAAAGTGTGTTACGTGCAGCTAGGACAGGACAGGAGTTCATTGGACAATTGGGACAAACATCTCTTGGGACAGCATGTCCGGATGTCCCATGGGAAAGACACCAGGTGTTAATCTTTGTTATGACTTCTTTTCTGTTTTTCACCAAGTTATCACTCTGGGAGACTGCCTCCCTTAACTGAAGCTGCAGTCAGCTTGTCAGCCTGGGAATGGACCTGAGAGACAGGAGAAATCCAGGCCTGAAAGGAATTGCCACGCTGTAATTTCCTAGCTCTCTAAATGTGTGTGTCCACAGAAATATTTTCAATAGTCTGAAATCTCAGGTTGCTAAAAAGAAACTGTGCAAGTGTTTTTCAAAGGATGCACCTTGAGTGACACAAGCAGGGGTTGGCTGAGGAAGAATCAGACTTAGGTCCAAGTTTGTCCATCCTGTCTGCTGTCAGTTATTCTGCTGCCTTTCAATCTTGACGTTCTTTTGGACCAATTTAGCATTTGGTAACTGAGTTTATGTTCCAGTGCTGTTATTCTGTCACCTGAGTTTTATCTTTGTCTTGTGTTTCTTGATTTTTTTTCCCTATATAATCATCTTTGCAAACTTCTGAGCAATCCTTTCTTGCACTGCTCCAATATTTTGACAATATTTGTTTCCTCTGAGGATTTCTTGATGGTTTCAATATAGCAAGGAGAAAAAGCAGCCTATGTTACCACACCAGTAGTCTTGCAATCTGCACCATAATGCTCCTGTAACAATTGTGCAGTTAGAAAACTTAAATGCGAAGCCCTAAGTTTTTCTTCAAAATAATCAAAGGATACAGGCACTTAGTGAAAAAATGATGACCACAGAACTCATTTTTTGGTGTAGCATTTTAATTCTGGTCAGAATTCCTAAGTAGGAAAAAAAAAAAAAAAAGAAGAGGAAAGAAAAGATATTATAAATAGAAGAATCCTTTATTGATTTGAACTTCCACTCCTCATAAATATTATCTTCAATTATTACTAGTTGATCATTGTGAGGTTTTCTCCAAGTTCGTTGAAACACTGACCAAAATAATGTACATGTGTGACTCCAGAGACACTGTAGTGGAGTATGTCATTGCTCCCCCATTACTAGAGGAATGCCCTTTATCTCATACTAAAACCAAGAAACAGAAAAAGATTTTCCAACTTACTCGTTTTTTAATGTAAAGAAAATTATATTTGAGATTTTATGGGGAAATATATTAACCGACCTCTACATAGTTCTTGTGGAAAGAGGGTATTACTTACCATCTATATGACTACTACTGTTAATGTCTGAGACTCTTGCAGCCTTAAAAATGCACAGTTCATTCTGCAGATGGTGATAGCTCTACTAACACTTCTATTGTTAGTTTGAAAGTCAAGTGATGATATGTGTAGGCGTATGTGTGGGAGCAGTGCAAAGAATTACAAGGATTTTCTCCCACACTAACGATCCACATGGAAAAGAGGGCCTTATGAAACAATGTTCTGTTCCCCTGGTATTTTTAATCAGTCTGATATTTTGTTAGAATAGCATTTTATTACACAGCTTGTCATTTTTCTATCTATGGACTATCTTTTTAAATTAAAAAAATCCTCTATGGTTTTTCTTCACACTTTCATATGTCACGATTTAAAAAAAAATAAGCTGTGTCAAAGCAGAAAAAATAGCTGGAAAATTAATGATTTTTTCTGACACACATGTAATTTACTCTTCTAGCTTTTTTCATAATTATTCATTTGTTGGACCTGCTAGTAATTGGAATTTCCTTAAAAGACAGTGCCTGTCAGTTTTGCCATCTCTGCAAATTCAGAGATGGCTGCAAAAGAGGAAATATATCAGTATTTGATTGTAAACACATTCTTAACGGTACAGTCAGATGAGGATAAGGCAATTGACCTGGATAAGCCAGATACATATTTCAGCACCAAAGGGCTTCTGCTTGATTCCTACAGCTCATCCAGGACATTTTAATGTCCTGTATGGACTTTTATTGTTTATGGTTACGCACCCAAATTACCTGTTCACTCTCAGGAAAAATTATTTTCTTCCAAGTTGGGTATTATTTGCTTCTGCACTGTCTTTGGCTTTTTTGTTTGTTTGTTTGTTGTTTGTGGGGTTTTTTGGTTTTGGGGTTTTTTTTTGTTTGATTTTATACACATGCAGATAAACATACGTGTATGAGTATGTACAAAATGTACGTACATTTGTATGTACAAATATATTTATATATGCATACACAAATATTTTGTACATAGACAAGCATGTCTATGCACATTCATATATATGTCTAAATTTTGCATAGTTTGGGGTTCTTCTTCAGATATTATATAAACTCAGGTAACAGAAGAAATGACTCCATCCAAATCTTTCCCCATCCTCCTCCTCTACTTCATTCTAGTTTTGTTCCTGGATCCAGACATTTTTTTTCTCAATGTTCAAAAAAAACCACTTTATCTGTGCATTTTGAATAATGAAGGCTCAGAAAATCAGCCTTGGCTTACCTGTAGTACTCTAATTATTTTGTTTTTTTGATAACAACTGTGATTATACCTGCTGATAAATGCCCAACAGAAAGCTATGATCTATTAGAACTAAAAGAAATTATCCAACTACATAGCCCCATGTAACTATATCTATTTTAGATTTGTTGAGTCTTTGGTTGAAAGGTTTAGCCCAAGTCCATTTAAAAGAGTCTTTTCCATACCCCTTACTCTGACATGAAATGTGTACTTTACTGTTTTATATGGGAATGTATTTTGGTTTTATTTTTTCTGAAATTAACATTGTGTTATTTAAAAAAAATATTTTATTTACACTAGTGTTTCTGTTGGAAAACTTTCCTTAGGAAATGCATTGTTCATTTAACCACAAACTCAAAAAAATGCAGACAACTTGCAAATTGTCTTTTACTTGAATGGCCAGAACATGAACAGGGTAGGGACCCTCTCCAGGTGCACACATTGCTAAGTGGTACAAATTAGCACAGTACTTAAAAATGATGATACACATCTGAATGATTCACTGTATATTGCATATCCACTCATTTTGTAGACTTGACTGAATCAGGTTTCTGCTGAGACATAGGGATTCCTGGGAATTTTGAATGTGATCTTTCATAAGGGAATTATTTCACATATACTATATACTTTTTAATTCTCCTACTTGTCTCATTCAGTAAAACTCAATGTCTTTGCATTTTCATAATTAATTAACTACACTATAAAATATACCTACGAGGCTCTATATCTTTTCTGACTGTAAGAATTAAACATAATTTTCATGTGATCCTACCAACTATAACTTCTGAGTTTGCATTTAAATTTGCAGTTTGAGTTTTATTTTAAATCATTATTTTTTCCACTACTATTGACTTGGTGAATGGATCTAGGAAGAGGTTAGAAGGAAAAAAAAACCTGTTAGGAAAGAATTTTGTGTGGCAGTTTGATAATGTATATATAAAAATGATGTGTAGAGGATATGTGGAGAAATTTCAAATGTGGTCCTACCTGACTATGAGATTAGAATTATATCTAGACATAGGGTTTGTGGCTTCAAGGGTTTTTTTGTGTATGGTTTTGGATTTTTTAAAAAATTATTGGGAGAGTTTTTTTGTTTGTTTGTTTTGTTTGATTTTGTTTGGTTGTGGTTTTTTCGAGGTTTTTTTTTTTTGTTTGGTTCCGGGTGTTTTTAGGTTTTTTGGTGCTTTTTAAAAAAACTGTTGTTTTTCTTTATGTATGGGGGTTTTTGTTTGTTTTTAGTGGTTTTTTTCTACATATTTCTTTGTAAGGAAAGAAATATAGTAGAGAAAATAGAATTAAATCTAAATGAAATCATATTTATCAGTTAAATCTGTATTAAAAAGAGTTTCTAAAGGTGCCCATCCTTCAACAATAGTCTTGTCAGTAATGTGAAACCAACCCAATCTGCATGCTTTGTCTTTTACTGCACAGTGCTGTATTTTTACACAGGGTGACCAGAGAATAATAACTATTGTGTTTTGTAATCACTTATGAAGTTTTGATTGACTTTCTCTGTTTTCCCCTTTTGTCTGTCTGAAAGTAAAGGCCTTCAGGGAAAGAGGATCAAAGGAGAATGATTTATGTTCTGAGACACAGACAAAATGAGAATAATTTTATAATTGTCTTCAATTTCCCAATAGTCCACAACTAACGTGATGTAAATAAAACATTTTAATAAGTCTTGAGTTATATTTCAGTGTTAAGCTTTAAGGACAAATAAAAACAAGCAAATGAAAATCAAACTAAATAGTTTTAAGAAATGGAAAATAGTAGTCATCTGACAAAAAAGATCAATATTAAGGAATATGATTTCTTAATATATCAGAATCCCCTGACAATTAGTATCTTGATTTCTTATTAATTTTACCTGTACTTTAGAGATTCTATTGAGGTCCAGTCTCCTGGCACTAAGCACTCTGTAAATGCATAGTGAGAGTGCTGAAGGTGAGAGTTTAGTCCTCTACATGTAACAGGCAAGAGAGGTGAGAGATGGAAAACATCATCCCCTTCTGCCCCTGGCCAGCTGCATCCCAGACTGAAGTGGGAGAGAAGCCACTTAGAGAGAGTAAAAAAGAAAGGGAAGACCAGGCAATAACCCAGTGAAGGCCCAGACACTCTGCAGGGCTAATCTACATCAGGGAATGATCTCAGACTGATAACATGTCTCAGCTCAGAGCAGCAGAGAGGAATGTGACTGATATTAATAAAAATGTTTATCCCTCTGTCTGGCCTAGCACAAAAGGTAGAATACAAACACTGAAACGTAAACCAGACAAAACTGGGAAAATATAGTTGTCTTCTCCTATTTTCTCCACAGTGAGGCAAGGCTTTCTGAGTGTGAGGACTTGTACAAGAAGCCTGTGACACGTCTGAAAAAGTTCAACTACAGTTCATTCAATTATTTTTATGCCTGAACCTTGAAGTATTTTACCTCTCCTCTGGCTTCAGGTGCTTGTCACCTTGCCAAAAATCACAGAACCTTGCAGATAAGCAAAAAGTGTATAATGTTCGCCGGATACTTCCTTATCCTATCTTAGTTTCTCTGAATTATTTCCAGCTAATATCATACCATTTCCACCAAAATTTTTATGGATACACATTTTTACAACTTTTAAGTAGTAGGAAATCAGCCCAGAAAGAAATTACAGGGTTCAGAAAAGTGGCTAAGAAATTCTTGTCAGTGGCATCTCAACTTTTTTGTTTTGCTTTGGTGTTATATTCATACTACAGATATATTCATTCTGCAGATAAAGCAGAACTTAGTTTCATCTCCATTCTTGTGTTTTATGTTTCTTTGTATTGGTTACAACTGTTACTTGCTGTTCCTTTGTGAAATGAAAGGGAGTTCTAATACAGCAACTTGCAGATGATGAAACTTTAAAGGCTTAGAACATCAGTTACAGGATATTGCCCTTGATCACAGTTCATTGAAGTTGTCTGATTTTTGCTTCGTAGAAAAAAAATAGAAGAAATTTCACTATTGAATTCTCAGTGACTTTTGTGATCTGAGTAAAATCGAGTTCTGCTGGTGATCCTGTTGCCTTCATTTTTGCTTTGCAAATGAAAGTCTCATTATATCCTTCTACATTATTCAGTATGATAAGAAAGACGATTTTAGTGCTTATACTACCCCATGACTCTGTGTGTAACCTTTTCAAGTCCTGCTCTTGGCTGCAATGCAGAGAAGTAAGCTGAGGACATTGTTTGCATGATTTAATAATTCTGCTACTGGTAAATGAGTTAGACAGAGACTTGATTGTTCTGTGAGAGTTGTTTTGTTTTTACAGTTCTAACAGGAGTGAGAAAATTTAGAAAACTTTGATTTTTTTTTGTCGGTTGTGAAAAAGTTGGATCTTTTGATAATAAAAAAGTAGCGTTTATGTGATTCACTAAGAACTGCCTTTTGAAATTTAATGCAGAATGCATTTTGAAGGTAAAGGTGCAGATGTTCCTAAGCTATTATTTGGAGTTTGTGTCAGGTTTAGAGATGATTAATTCTGTGAAAGAAGACCTTAAATGACAAAAAAAAATTTACAACAAATGATTAAAATGTGAACAGGTCTAGAAGTGCAGTGAACAGAGTGAGGGCGTGGCTAATGAAGCTTAGATTCTTCCAGTATGTGATCTCCAGATGAGTTCTGTTTTCTTTTCATAAGAGATACAGTCAACTTTCATTTCTTTGTAAGATTTTAATAATTTTTGTACTGTATGTCTACATTATAATACTTTCAGGACTTAATAGGTAGCTAGTATGATATAGTTTGATTTTATTTAAATAACTTTGACCTGTTCAAGATAACCATCAGTCAAAGTAAAGCTTTCACAAATGGTTCCATTTGGATATACTGTGAATGGACTGAAAATATCAGGGCTGCAAATCATAGTCATACGTGTGTATTTGGGTGCTTTGTGCCAATAGTTACATATAGAAATATTTACAGCAAGTGATAAAAAGTAAAAAAGATACCAAAGATCACTCTTTGATCTTTCTCTTGAATTATATTTACATATTCTAACAAAGTTCTCCATTTCTTCCAACTTACTGAAAAAGTTAAGTAAGAGGGTTACCCTGGTAAAACACTTGAAATTGCCCATCTACTTGAATGTCTGGACTAATACTTGCTGCTGTAGGTGTTATGTATTTTTTCAATTTATATTTTATATTAAGCCAATTGATGCTCTTTTAAAAAGCAAATATTTGAAAATGATACAAATTTCCCATTTATTGCTAAAATTCTTGGACATCCAAAAAGTCAAGAAGTAAGGTTTAAGATTTTTTCTAAGTTGAAACCTATACAAAAATTCCTCTAGTTAAGATCCAAGACTATAAAAAATATTCAGGACATTCTAGGTAATAGGCACAGCACCAACCTTATTCCCTGTGGCATATTAAATTACAAATCTATTAAACTGAAAACTGTCTCTCAATTTCATACCAAATTAACCCTCAATGATATGTCCTGTTGCCAATGTAAAGGGAAAATTTTGCAAGTGAGATGAGATTTCCAAAATATTTTTTCATTATTTGGGATGTTGCTTATCTTATAGACAAGATTAGCGTAATTTAGCAAAATATATTGCATTGTCAGTTCAGGAGAGAAAATAGGATATTGAGATGCTGAGTGGAAACAGGTCAACAAATTCTGTTAGGAATTAAACCAAAAAAAACTAGTACTTTTCATTGCCACATATTTTGCAATTTCTTGTGATGTGTTTCCCATTCCCCTAAAGTATCCATCAAAGTTTTAACCAGATAAGAAAAACAAAACAAAACCAATAATAATAATAATAATAATAATAATAATAATAATAATAATAATAATAATAATAATAATTATTATTATTATTATTATTATTATTATTATTATTATTATTATTATTATTATTATTATTATTATTATTATTATTGTAGTAGTAGTAGTAGTAGTAGTAGTAGTAGTAGTAGTAGTAGTAGTAGTACCTGAGCCTGAGGTTATTTTGGAATGAGAAAATAAAATTTAGTTTTAAATTAGTTCTAATGCTTAAAAGAAAAATACAAATTTTGTCAAGATCAAAGGCCTAATTTCTGTCTTCCTTAGGCAAGTCGAGGATAATTCTACAAGTGTTAACCAGCATGTACATAGTGTGAGAGAAAAAACATCTCCCTAGTCTCCTAAAGGTTCCTGTGAGATTGTGAATATAATTTTCTTTAACCATTGCATTTTGTCCCACCCACTAGCTGAGTTCTCTGTGAAATGGAGTATGAGGTCCATTTACTCCCCAGTGTATAATTTTAGATTATTAGCTACCCATGAAAAATATTCAGAAGTAATCTCAATTGATTTTAGGCAATCTGAGGGAAAAAAAAGCTAACAAGACCAGACAGAATATGAGATATTAGCAGGTGATATAACCAGGTCATTTTCTGCAAGCTTTGGAAATGTTTTTTGAAGCTAATTTTGATTGTAGACACCTTTTTTCCACAGCTCTGGTCTTGCTGAAGTGCAACAGGCCTTTTCTTTAATGGCTGACATAAACATGGGTTTTCTGTCTGAATGCAGCAAAAGACAAACACCATCTGCCTTTTGCTGCATTCAGCACATGCATGTTCTTTCCTCCCTGAGAAGAATATATGCTGCATGCAACATTTTCATGTTTTATAAAGACTATTAATTTTGTACATTGCTACTAATTTCATCTAGCAATGCATTCTAAAAATCTTAGTTGTTTATTTAGTGTGAATGGCTACACTTCTGGTGGTAAAACACACCTGTTCTCAAAAAAGGCAGAGATCCTTAATGAAATTTTTCATTGGCAACAACTCAGTTAAGAGGCCTTGCCAAGCCCAGAAGGGAGATGATGCTGTATTTTACCTCCTTTTACCAAAGAGGTATAGAAGCATTTTAGCATTAGAAAAATGGGATTTAAATCATTCAGGTGGTGGAATCGTCTTTTAATTACAATGGCAAGAGTAAGGCATTAAATACATTTTAAGACATAACTTGGCAAATTCAGGGAGAACAATGCATATATATTAAAAGAGATTGTCTGAAGGTGGGATATTTCTGCTATGTTGTTACCTGGACTAGTCCTTAACTGACATCCATTGCATTCAAAAACTATTCAAGCTGTTCTTCAGAATTTTTATTGGTTGCCTTCTAGACAAAGAAGGAATCCTCCTATTCTTGATTCATGGTGAGGTTTCTCTTTTTGTTGATGTAGTTTTTTTTTGTTTTTTTAACTCTTAGGCTTTCACAATTGACTACATTTATATAAGTTGTGAACAGTTGTTTCCAAAGGGGGTAATTCTTACTAGCCGTTTCCATCCAGCTCACAAATTTGAATTGGAAGCTAATATCAAATTTGTAGTGTTGAGGTGGACTTTTTTCCTCTTCTCATATTCTTGTCATAGGTCAAGTTTTTTCCATCCTTTGAGCATTAAAAATTACCCTCCTTCCAGAACATCTATGCATGGACTTTCAGCTTTTCAATGACATTTGTGCCTTTTATAGGTGTGGGGGTTTTGTCTTATATTGTCTATTTAACTTATCTGCTGTTTCTAGAATTTAGTTGTACATGCTTTAGCTATTTTTATTGCCAAGAATGTTGTATCGCAAACATACTATGAACTATACAGTAAAAATAAACAAAACACTCAGTTTTGAACCTATCATCTTCCTTTTCTCTTTCTAATTCCATATTTAGGAACAAAAGCTTTTTTCTTTTCCAGTAAAGTTCGTAATATGGCTGAGAATGTAAAGGTTCACAGAGTGCTGAGAACCTACCACGTTAACATCAGAAGCTATTGTGTAAAAGCTTTCAATTTAATTTGAAATGGGACTGCAAAGTGGCTCATATGCTGACATATCCAAATGAATAATTTATTTCTCAGTAGGAGAAAGTATTTCAATGGTAGGATGCCAACATGCTGATATTCACCCAAGAGATCTTTAGCTTAAACAGTAGATATGTTTAGGTAGGTAAAAATTATTAATGCAGTTGTAGGAGATAGAATCCTAGAAATTCATCATACATTATGCATTTACTTCCAATGGAAGAGCTAGAAAGATTTTTTCAGACCTAATGACAGTGAATGAAGAGCATAAAGCTCCATTGTATTCCTCTAGCAAAATCAATATTTTCTTCGCAAAATCTTCCATGCTTTCTCCCATTTGCAGTGCCTTGAACAACACAGCCAATCAATATGATTTCAGAACACGTCCAAAATTTAGAAAGCTTTTTTTCCATTGGTGTTAACTAGAAATTTTATAGACATACCTACACATGGAATGGAATGGAATGGAATGGAATGGAATGGAATGGAATGGAATGGAATGGAATGGAATGGAATGGAATGGAATGGAATGGAATGGAATGGAATGGAATGGAATGGAATGGAATGGAATGGAATGGAATGGAATGGAATGGAATGGAATGGAATGGAATGGAGTTGAATGGAATGGAATGGAATGGAATGGAATGGAATGGAATGGAATGGAGTTGAATGGAATGGAACAAAATAGAATAGAATAGAATAGAATAGAATAGAATAGAATAGAATAGAATAGAATAGAATAGAATAGAATAGAATAGAATAGAATAGAATAGAATAGAATAGAATAGAATAGAATAACTTAGCTGGAAGGGGCCTACAAGGAACACCTATTCTAACTGTCCAACCACTTCAGGGCTGACCAAAGTTAATGCATGTTGATAAAAGCATTGTCCAAATGTCTCTTAATCACTAGGAACCGTGGAGCATCAACCACCTTCACACCAGGAAGCCTGTTGCCCCATTTGACCACTCTCTTGGTAAAGAAATGCTTCCTAATGTCCAGTCCGAACATCCTCTGATGATGCAGCTTTGAACTGTTTCCACATATTCCATCTCTGGAACACAGGGGAAAGAAATCAGTATCTCACTCTCCACTTCCCCTCCTCAGAAAACGGTAGGGAGCAATGAGGTCATCTCTCAGCCTCCTTTTCCCTAAGCTAGGCAACCCAAAAGTCCTTAACCATGTGTCCTAAGACAAGCCTTCTAGCTTCATTCCTTCCCTCCCTGGCAGAGGAGGATCTTTACATCCTTCTTAAGTGGTAGGGCCTGGAACTGCACACAACACTCAAGGTGTGGCCACACCAATGCTGAATACAGCAGAATGATCCCCTCTTTTGAATCAGCTATTGATCAGCTCCCACACATCCCTTTTGCAAACAAAACAAAAATCAGTTCTTCTTATCTTCTTTAATGGGTCTGTATCTTCTTAACCTGTATATGCTAAAACTAAGCAAATGAGTTAATTCCTGTATCTAACATCACTTTTGGTTAATAATTCAATCTGTTTGTTGTCAGGATAGGAAGTTCAGATGGGGTTTGTATTTAAAGTTCTGTTAGCTTTTTCCCTCCATGTTGCCAAATAAGTTCCAAATGAAGAAGGACGCCTTATCTGGAATTAGTGGCCTTTGTGGTTTAAAAAAAATCCCACTGTACTGAGGGTAGTATACTGATTGCCATAAGGGAAGATGGAGAGCATGTGCACACTATACAGTACAGTCAGATCATTGTACCAAAGACGTGGTTCTTCGGGTAAGGCATACTAGACTGGGAAAGCTTAGAAAATATGGAATTAACACCAGGAAATCTTTCAGGAACTATAACGCAGTCTGAAATCAAACAATACCTTCATATCTCAACACAAAAACTGCCATACAAAACTGGTCAGAAGGTTTATTTAAAACTACAATGAGCTGAAGAAAAAGAAGATGGAAATGCTACTGTCCTTCTTGTGTACTACAGCATAATAAAGCCTGACTACATTTTCCCTAGATTTCATTATATTATATGCAGCTCTATCCTGTGATAGTCCTTTATTTTGTAAACTGGAGAACTCTTATGTTTTTTGTCTCTTCTCTGTCAAAAGCCATTTCACACTTGTTTCTCTTTTCTGTACTGTGTCTAGCCGTACAATATTCTTCTTGATACAGAGGAATAATAAATGCCTGGAGAAGAACTGCACAAGGAATGTGATGAATGGATTTATACAGTGAGACATATCATGGTGGCTTTTGTTTCTTCCTTTCCTATTAATTTTTGAACATCTATCTGGTATTTTATAAATCTAAGCACAACTGTTCAAATCTTTCCCTATGCCAATAGTTAGTGTAGGACCTCTGATTTCATATTAATTTGTTTTAATTACTTCAGGCATTTCATCTCTCACTCAATCACTATTACAATATCTTTCATAAACTTTCATACTGAATTATTGTTCCTACTGCCTTGAAAAACACCATGTCAATTAACTTGGTAACCATCATACTTTTTTCCAGATCCCTCAGGGATATGTGGAAAGCATCAGCTCCCAAGGATCTCTCATAATGGTAAAAAAAAAATCTTTTCCAACAGCTTATTTTTCTTCTTTAACCACTAATTAATGACTACAGGAAGACTTTATCCCTTTATGCTTTACCATGGCTGCCTCTTTTACAGAGGCGCTTTTTCAAAATTATTTTTGAGAGCCAAGTAGATATATCAATAGTTATCGCTATCTACTTTATCAAATCTTCTTTATCTAAATTTGCACTGTATATGTGCAGCATAACTACAAAATCTGTTGACTTTCTACTATATCATATTTACTCATTTATTCTCTATTATAAGTTCAACAGTTTGTTGAGTGCAGATATAGACTTTCTATTTTATAGTTCTCCAAAGCCCTTTAAAAAAATTTGTATCACATTTGCCATTTTCAACTCCTCCAGTTAAAAGGACATTTTAAGTGATAAATTACACTCTATAGTTAACAACTCAGCACTTTCATATTTCATTTTCCTTAGAACTCTATGTGAATACCATCTGGTTCTGGAAGTTTGCTGGTATTCATGTTATTAATTTATTGGAAAACTCTTTTTATTAACATTTCATATGAGACAGTTCCTGAGCAATGACTTCTGCTACAATAAACTTTAATGTGTGATGCTCCTAAATTTTGCACAATGAAGTGGTTAATTCATTTTGGTTTTGTCCTATGGCTTCTTTTTTACCCAGACATCCTTTATATCGATCTTTGGTCAAAAAGAATATTGGAAGATTTCTTAGTTTTGTTATTGGAATTTATTTGAATACATTGTTATAGGGATTAAATATTTTCCTAGGACAGAATGTTTCTCTAAGTCTCATTTTCTCTGTTTTAGTAAAACATAGTTTAGAGTTTAGTTACAGTCACAATATTTGTATCCAGTTTCTTTTGCTTAAATAAGACTTTCTATTTTCATATAGTTTTCCTCAAATTTGGCATGACAGCTTTTTGGTGTCACTTATAAAAGTTTATTTTTTTTTTTTAAGGACTATACTTTTAGAATATATTTCTAATACAGGAGTAGTATTTTCAATGCAAGAATTTCGTTTCACTAGAATTTCATCCTTCTGGCTACTAGTTCTATTTTCTTCAGCCTTACGGCTCCATTGTTTTTAAAACGTTCTTGTATTTAATTTATTTTTCCTATTCTTTACTTCTTTATTCATACACATATGCTGGATGCATGATGGTAATTTTTCAGGTTAGCTTTTTGCTAATTATTAATTACCAAGGCATATAAAAAAATTTTTTAGAAAAAGTAAAAATTGAGTATTGATTCAATAAAAACAGAACAAATAAAAGAGAAAAAAAGCTTACAGAAAGCAAAGAACAGACATGTTAGAAAAGACAAACACCCACAAGGATGAAAACAAAGCAAAAATAGAAGGAGATGAATTGCTCCCACACGGTAGTGCCAGCCCACACAGGATGCTGTGTCTCATCAATTCCCTCTACTTAGTGTTTGTCATGGCACATCTGGAATACTGTATTTAGTTCTGGTCCCCACTGTACAAAGGAGATGTGGACAGGCTGCAGAGGGTTCAGAGAAGGGCCAGAAAGATCCTTGTAACAACATTATACATATTTACTAATATTCATTTGTGTACGGCCAATGTGATAGCTTCATTTACACGTTAATTGTGTTTTTTAAAAAAATATTTGCATTTTTCATGTAAATACTGTAATGAATCATTCATCCAGGAAGCATCTTAGTCTTACTTGTAATTCCATAAATCCAGTATAGTAACTGGAACATAGACCAAGAACAAACAGCAATCAATAAAGATTTTCACAAAAGTATATAAGTTAAAAGCAGTAAGCCATTTCTTTATCTAGACTTTTTCTGTGACTTTATTTGTCACATTCCCTGAGAAGACCATAGGCAATAATATGCATTATGCACACAAAATTTGGAGACAGTGTGAAATAATACTTTAATTTCAACAAAATTAGCATAAAATAAAACATAACATAGCTGTAAGATTATGCACTGATGTATCAGATCCAAAAGACTGCTTAACTAAGATTGAAAGTTCCATGTTAGCTTTGTTCCCCAGTTCTTATATATGTATATGAAATGCAATACATTGTGTGAATATGACATGTACAGTGTGTTATCTTACCAAGTAACTTGGCATTTTCAAAATTAGAAATATGAAACATAAGTTTCACAGTATTTTAGCATTCTTTGTATAGGTACTTTATTATTTAAAAATCTTCAGCAATTTTATTAGACTGTACTTTCAAGAGTTAGAAAAAGCATTGAATTAAATGTCCCTATTTCTGTTTTCCTTATTTTTTTCATTATATTCTTTTCATTATATTTATTTATTTATTTATTCATTTCAGTTACATTATTTTTGCTGAGGTCCATGGTGCAGGACAAAATGTTTGACCATACTGTTTCATGTACTTGCATACAAAAGCATTTGGATTACTGGTAAACAGAAGTGACAAAGTCCAAGTCACCAGTAGTTCATACAGCAGCTGAAGCTGGCCTGTCTTTATCTCCTCAGGCTTTGTGACACTTGGTTAGATTCTTCTAACACTTTCATAGTATATTTAAATATCACAATTTAAATATTGCACTATTTGAACCTCTTGTCTCAAGCATTCAGTCTTCCGAGATTTCTTGCCATTCATGTTTCCAAGGCTGCATCTGTGTCAATTTTCATCATCGAAGAGAAGAACAAGCATTTCTTTTACAATACTTGGAGTTCAAATGCCTTCAGAGACTGTTCATAAATATCTACAGTTTGAAGTACTTTATATCATACTTTTTCCCTTTCTTTCTAAACATTTACAAAAAATCTAAATGTTCCAAAATATACCTTGCCAATTATGCATTTTTAAAAGACAACTGCTTTGTACATTTGTTTCTGTAAGGTAGACAAACACTTTTTTATTTTGCAAAATGTCATCCCTTTAAAGTATTGCAACCGTACTTGGAGGCAAAACAAATGTAACACTGCCCCTACAAGACTCTTGAATTTGAAAGAGGAAAAATAAGCTATTTTTAAGGCAGAGAAATTACATGGCACCATGAAATGTACTATTCTGCTTGCTACCTAGTAGGGTGCCTTTGCAAATGCTGATAAAATGTATTTATTCCAAACATTACTGTTAACAGCTCATTACCTAACTCAGAATAGTTTTCCTCTATAGGTGTCATTCTGCCCAAATTAAATTCAAGCAATTCATCTGATAAATTCAAAGATAGCACTCCAGCCACCTAATGCTGAATTTTATATCAAAGCTATAAGTAGTCTGAATCCATAATGTGCAAGCTGTGAATACTTAATAAAATTATTAGAACTGAGGAAAGCAACTACCTTTAACTCATCCATCACATGATATTTGCTATTTTTTAAAAAGTATTTATGCAATTACAAGCTAATTAGGGCGTTCTTCTTAAATCTGAATGGCCATTGACACATCACAATAACATTTTTTGGTGGCAGCAGTAGGAATCCAAAATTGTGCATATCAGTTGTTATACTGATTATATTCTTTATTGTATAAAGGACTCTGTTCTGCAATCTAATTATTTTCAACTAAATTTGTCTACTTAGGAATGAAATTGACAAAACCAACCTCATGATTTTTTCATCAGTACCACTAGGTTTTAAAATTTTATTGCTTTTAATTTTTTTTTTAAAGAAAAATTATTTGTTTTATAAAGCCACAGACTAGTTTCTTCAACTAAAAACTTATTGTTCTATGGCATTTAATGCAGTAATTAAGTACATATGCCTTACCAGGCTGCATGATTGAAATGTATCTTGTTTTCTTTTCTATAGAATTTATCTGCCAAAAAAATGCTGCACGAAATGTCACATGCTCCAAAGGCTGAAGAGTGATAGATTTTCCTGGAAATATATATGGTATATACAAGATATGCACAAGTCTTAAAAGATAAAAGTGAGTTACAGTTTTGACACTCTGTCATGTCTATGAGACTGAATACTTTGTTAGACTTCTGACAAGCAGAGGAGTCCTTTCTTGAAAATACAAACCAAGATGCAGTCGCCACATCAAGTCCCATGGTGCTAATTTTTGTAAGTAGCAAATGTCTAGGAATGTGTTCTTCTATCTTCTGTCTTTTTTTTTTTTTTAATTGTCATTATTACTTATTAACTTTGTCCCTATTTTACAAGTACATGAAGTTGGTAAAAACTATGAGACATCATGTTAAATTCGTATGTGCCTCCACAGTTCTGAGCTCTTGATAAAGTCGTGAAGAGCTACACAGTGAATTTATAATCTGTAGAATATTTCAACTCACACTAAAGGAGACAGCTGGGTCTGGTCTGCAATAAAATAGTTTGTTTACTGCATCAACAACAACTCCATTGAACTCTTTAGGACCTAGACCACAGGAAGACTCAGATTGCAAATTAGCTGCCTAAAGAGGAATTTAATGTTTTCTGAATGACCCTTGGGAATCCAAGAACTTAATGTGACCCTGACTGGTAACACTAAGAAACTGAATTAATTGTACCTTGCTCTGGGGGCTAGTTGAACCAGGAAAGGTGTGAAAAAGGGCACCAGACACATGAAATTCACGTGCATAGAAGCACACGCCTTGATTTGAGATCTGCTAAACCTGAGCTGTGCCTTCCGGTACCAACATAGAGGCCTTAGATTCTCCTGCCATATTTCCACATGCCATTCCAAAACCATGTGAAATACTTATTGATCTGCTAGTGACTCTATTACCTCCATGAAAATGTCTTGGACACTGATGCACTGGGAGTTTCCCTCCAGGCAGAATCAGATCACAGGTGTCCATGCCTGTGTGCACAGACAGCATGGGCTGATTCCCTCTCCTCATTGTAGCACCAAGTTCTCCTTATACTCTGCTTTCTGATAATGTGGTTGCAGAGCTTCTGAAATAATAACTTGTTGGAGAATCTCCTTCACATTAAATATGCATAATAAAAAAAAATCTTTCTTTTTTAATTCTTCTTGTTATCTAGGTTTTTTTTTCCAAAATTCACCAAAGTGACATTAAGAAAAATTTTCTGTTTTTCAGAAGCCAGTAACTACAGTGTTTAAACATTCTTCAAGTATGCATTTGTAGCATGCTAAGCAGAAGGCCCTTCAAGTATGCTTTTTCAATTTTTTTCTAAACAAAATAGACTGGCACATTCCCAAATTGCTGATTTCTCTCTTCTGCATTGGCTGATGCAGGTTCCTGGCTGCATAATTGCAGCTGACAGCAGCTGACCTCTCTGCAGAGTCTGAGCTCTAGAGACAGAAACCTGAACAGTTTTATGGACCTCATCTTGGTTTCTATCTTGAACGGAAATATCCATCTTCCATCAATTTGCAGCCAAAATCAGTGCATTAACTATTAATAAACAATTCGAATGGTTAAAGCTCTCAGATATATTTGAGAGATCTACATGAAAGCGTAAAAGATTAAATTTTATATTTTGAATAATAGATTTATAGAACAAAATTTAAGGTCTGGTTTTAGAAATCATTTGTGAAAACATTTGTGTGATCTTTTCCTACAAGAAGCAGAAGAGAAACGTTTTTGAGGTAATCTGTGAGCAGGATAGTCCAGTATGCAGAAAATTCTGCTGTGGAGCAAAAGGTCTCTCTACTACTCCCTAAATGGCAGACAGAATTCCACTGTTCCACTGTTTGTGAGTTATATTTTTCCATTTAGCTACTTAAGAGACAAACAAATAAGCACAAATCCAAAAGGCAGCCAAAATAAAATACTGAGTTCATTTCAGTTCTCTAGCTAGGAAAAAAAAAAAAAAAAGCTGGCTTTCCAAATCCATGAAGCTGCACTGCAGATATTTGGACACATCCTGCATGATGTGCAGAAGAAGTGGCTCTGCAATGGTGAAAATTCCTGGAGTCTTTCCTATTTATTCTGCCAACACTCCTCTAGGACTAATGAGGTAGGACACAGCAGAGCATGGAATGCTAAGGAGTCTGAGGTATGCATTCATAGGAGAAATACATAGACTTTTCAGGCTACATAAACACAGCTTCTAGATAATGATAAACACCATAAATAACTGAGACTGCTCTGAGGAACTCCATGAATGCAGGACAGGAGACACACATATATATTATTTTTTAAATAATAAGTCTTCCTGTCTCATGTATTTCATAGTCTTGGTAAAGATAATAGGGATGGGCAAGGGCAGCTCGAGTGTGATACATATCTGGCAGGAACTGAAGCACAGAGAATTAAAAAGACCTGGCCAAAATCCATGACACAGACCAAGTGTACTAGAAAGTAGCTAAATCCCATTCTAAAATTTTATTTTCCCTCAATGATGAAAAATATCCTCCCTTACCCTTTTTCTTATCAGGCCTTTTGATACCATTAGAATTTCTGAAAGGAGCCTTTTGATGTGGTATTTTAGGTTTCTTTGTCTTTTGGGAAAAGTTTGGGATTTGGTGGTTTTGATAGCTTTGTTGTTTTCTTTTTAAACTTCTCTTGAAGCCTGTCCTGTATATGAACATTAACTAAGTCAAAGAGTACCTGGCTTTCAGTGTGAGCTTTGATTTGGATGGCCAGAGCAATGGGGAACACTGTGCAGCTAAAAAACAGCATTCAGGTCATACTACTTTCATTCATCTTAAGTGCTGTGTATACATTGTTAATGTAAATGATCATGATAAATGCAAACATGAGGCTTTTTCAGAGTATGAACTGATCTTCTGCACAAAAAATGCCATTCTTTTGATGACCATTGCCACCAAAAATTTCCTTTTACATAATCCTCTAGAAAGAATAAAAACTCTTACGATGTTATTTTAGAAAATAAGTTTGTCAATAGCTTTACTATGTGGTAACTTGTAATGACCTTGGCTCTAATCAAGCTTACAAACTTATAACAGAGTTGTGATAAACACTGAAATATTTTCCAAATGCCCCATGCGTGAGTTTGAGTGAATAGAATTATTCAAGATTTCTGTTTAGAAGCTTTCAATCTCAAATTACTCCCTAATTTAGGCTATCACAAGAAAACAATATTTTACTGTTCATTCCATTGAATAATCTTTAATTAACTGCTCTAAATCACTAATATTTCAACTAATCCACAAAACAGCTTATTTTGTGTGTGTGCTTCTACTAGAGATGAACTGGGAATGTCAGTTAAATTTAGAAAAACCTACAAAGCTGAACGAACTGCAACAACTCCTTATTTTTCATATTTAATATCATGTAAACAACATCCTTTTGCAAGATGCTCTCTACTGGAACATTGACTACAGCCTGAGCACAGCATTATAAGAAACCTGCAGAAGATTGTGCCTCCATGTTAAAACCCTGTTAAATCTGACACCATAAAGTAAACTGGCTAGAATCTACATTCAGTTATAAGAATATAATTAAATACTATAGGACTCATTTTTTTTAGTAGCATTTTATATTATTATCTTTAGCAGCATGTGATAGAGAAAGGAAATAAATTGTAGCTTATGAATAGTTCCAAGCCAAATTTATCTGGGAATTAAATGGCACACAAATATTCAGATCCAAGAGAACACATTTCTCTGGATGTTTTACTGCTTTCATCTTCCTATCCCTTGAAAGTATGTTTTGTTCTTATCAGCCAAGGATCTTACCTTCATCACCTTCTTCCTGAGTATGATTTTTTATCTCATGACTAGAGGAACTGATCTCTTCTTTATCGAAAACAAAACAAAACAAAACAAACAAAAACAAACAAAACCAACAAAAAACTTTAAAAAATTTTATGAGAATACATCTCTTGAAAGACACATTTAAAGACTCATTGTAGGCTTACTAGGGCAAGTTATTTTGTCTCAGTCTGCAACTCTCCTTTGAAACATTTTATTGCTTATAAGAAGAGCTGTAGGATAGTGCAGGTCAAAGGAATTGTACAGTTCCTTCCTGACAACACAAATTAAGTTATTAATTAAGTTAACTTCACACAGAATCATGGAATTCTTGAAAAACACTTCTGAGAACAGCAACTCCAGTCTATGAACAGACATCAATCTGTCAACTAAGCCATGGCTCTGAGTGCTACATCCAACCTTTCCTGAAACCCCTCCAGGGTCAGAGACTCCACCACCTCCCTGGGCAGTCCATTCCAGTCTCTAACCACCCTTTCTGTGAAGGAACTTTTCCTAATGTCCAACCTAAGCCTCGCCCAGTCCAGTTGGAGATTGCATTCTGTTGCTGCTTGTCTGGGAATATAAACAGACCTCACCTGGCTAGAACCTCCTCTTAAGGGGCTGCAGAGTGATAAGGTCTCCCTTGAGCTGCCTTTTTTCCAGGCTAAATAAATCCAGCCTCTATAGGTGCTCCTCACAGGACTTGTGCTCAAGAATCTTTACAGAACTGGACACAGGACACCAGATGTGGCCTCACCAGTACTGAGTACAGCAGGGTGAATCACTTCCCTGGTCCTGCTGGCCACACAATTACTGATACAGCCCAGGATACCAAACTTGTTACATTTGGAAGAATAGCATATCTTAAAGGAGAAAAAAAAAAAAGAAAACTAGGTGACTATAAACATGATCAGATTTTTATTTTAATATTCCTTAATTTTTTTTCTTTAGTTAAACAACAATCACTATGTTGCAAACAATGATGAAAACTTCCAACCCAAATTACTCAACAATTAAGAATTTAATTGTATTCTAAATGTGCATATAGGCTAAGAATAAAATTTAGAATTGAACACAATTCAATTTTGTTCTATTTATTTTGTGATTCTCAGCTGATCCATTAATTTGGTTTTTTTTCCTCCAGCAGAGTTTCTCCTAACATAAATTCCCAGCTAACAAAAGGTGATTGGAGTGGGCACCATGCCATGGAATCGTCTGTGAGATATGTGCAGTAAATCAGGAAGGGTGTCACTGGCTCCCCACTGCACTTATTTCAGTTGGCAAAGCTGGTCCCGCTTCCTCTAGCAGATTAGAACTCTGCTAAAACTTGATTGAGGACACATTGTCTCAAGCTGCACACCACAGACACTGTCTGCAGTTATGCATCTGGACAGTTGTCTCAGTACTTACAGCCCCTGGGAAATGTTAATTTAAAATGCAGTCCTGAAATGGTGAAAATGTTAAATGTGCTGTGGGAAATTATTACCATTTCTAGAGATATTGCAAAGCATTTTGCAAGGGAAGACACGCCTGGTTAAATAAATGGGAAGGGAATACAGTAGAATATAATCAGAGAAATACCATGGAAGTATAATTGTCAAGATCCATGGAGGTTTTTTTGTTTTCATTTATCTGAACAAGATGGTTGGATGTTGTTTGCTTGCTTCTTTGTTTCCTGCCATCCCCTAACATCTGAGATGTGATTATCTGCAAAGTATAAATTTAAAACTGTGTCTTTATGTATTATTGCATATTTTGGATACATTTCATTAAAGCTACTTAGTTTTTTGTTTATTGTATTCAAGTGTCATTTTTTATTATATTTCACTGACTGTAAAATTGTTTCTATAGCATAACTATTCTAAGTATGCCACAGATTGTGCAATCATTTAAATGTTTGGCCAAATGCTCTGCTGCCATAAGTATTTTGATGTTTTTGCTCAAGCGTACTAGAACAAGAACTTTCTTTTACATAGTGGAGGAAATTAGTCCAAGGCGCTTTCTGAGGTAAGAGATAAATTGGACTATTCAAATACTCCAGAATTAAAATAAGTATGGAAATTTAGTAACCCAGGGTCAACTGATCCATTGTTTTATCAGAGAGAAAGAAGGTAAATCATTTGTTAGGAAGAAAAATTAAATGTACATACAGTTGACAAAACTGATAGCGAGATGGATTGTTATTAAAGTGATCCCTTTTAGCCCAGTGACATCTTCTAAGGTATTAAATAGTTTAGAACTCCTTCTGAGATCAGGCTGATATAAAATATTCAACATCCCTCCACTTCATGCCAAAAATATTTCACTAAAATTAGATTCAGACATATTTAAAATAATTGGTAATATCAGCTTTGCACAGGAAGGCAAAAGGGCTGGGAGATTTAATAATACTTTCATTGATCTTTGCATATGAGAGTAATCCTCTTTGGAAATGAGGTTGCTAATGCAGGAATGAGCTTTCCTTTTTTCTGGCTGTACACAGATTAACGATCAAATGTTTCTTCACAAAGTACTTCCTGCAAAAAGGAAACTTATGCACTGTGTATGAGCAAGGTAAAAAAAAGCTGATATGTGGTTAAAAAAAAACCAGGTATATCTGAATACTCAGGAGAATATGCCTATTCCATATGCCTTTTTTTTTTTTTTCTTGACACAGGAAAATTAGTTCTGACAGTATTGGAATTCATGAAACAGGTAAAAACTGTACAAACTATTCTGGAAAAAGAATTGAAATTAAATCAAAACTTCATCTAAGATAAAATGACACTGAAAAATTGATCTGCTATTTATTTCTTCATTTGATAAACATCTGGGCACTTCCTACATGAATTCTCAAAGTTGTCAGAGATTGACATTGGCTTCTTCAGATATTTAAAACACATGAGATTCTAAGTAGTGTTTGAGACATCAGACATTCAGTATTTCTTCAAGCAGTATTTCTAAACCCTGCTAAAATGGTGTCTGACTATTTAAAATGTTATGTTTGTAAGAGTAAGTGTAATATACGAACAAACAATGCATCTTGATCTGAAAAATGACAGCACTTCATACACTCACACAAAGACTTGCAGAAAAGCAATCTCAGAATCCAAATGGCACTATTCAATAAGCACAGACTCATAGAATGGTTTGGGCTGAAAGGCACCTTAAAGATAATTTATTCCAACCTCTTTGCCATGGGCAAGGACACCTTCCACTCCTGTTGGTTGCTCAAACCCTGTAACCTGGCCTTGAACACTTCCAGGCATGGGGCATCGAACACTTCTCTGGGCAACCTGTGCCAGTGTCTCACCACCCTTATAAACCAAGATTTCCTTTCTAACATCCAATGTTAACCTACCCCCTCTCGGTTCAGAGCCATTCCCCCTTGTCCTATCACTACATGCCCTTGAAAGCAATCCTTCTCCAGCCTTTTTGGAAAATCCCTTGTAACTGGAAGGCTGCTAAGAAGTCTTCCTGGAGCCTTTTCTTTTCCAGGCTGAACAGTCCAAACTGTCCCAGACTCACAGGAGAGGTGCTCCAGCCTCCAGATTATCTTCATGGCCCTTCTCTGGACTTGCTGCAGTAAGTCCACATCTTTCTTACATTGGCAATTACAGTCATATTAACCAATCATAGCAAGGGTTCAAAAGCATAGAGTTATCAGGAGTCCAACTAGATATGTGAACTTCCATGTATTTACTGAGCAATTTTTTCCATCAAACACAATATAAGATATCAACATATGTATTTTGGAATGGGATCTAAATCATATTTTAATCTTAACTCCTTGAGAGATGTAGTTTCCTCTCTGTACTTAGACCAACAATATTTCAGTAGCCTGAATAAAGGAAGAGTGGTAATTTTGGTGTGAAACTTTTGGCTAGCAAAGTGAGAGATTGAAATTGAAAGAAAACCAACCAACCAACCAACCAACCAACCAACCAGGAGAAAAAAGATACCCTAAACTAAACAACTAAACAAAACTTATGTAGAGAGGTGAAAAGATAAAAATCATCCTCATTTCAGAAGACAGAGACTTCAGAAGAGATGTTGAGATAACCTGGTGTCTGATCAAAGAAATAAGGCTCTGGACTGGGAAAAGTGTGAAAGAAAAGGGAACTTCCCACAGAGATGAGGTTCTTGTACTGGCTATGGTGTAGTCACACTGACTTCGAATCTGAAGTTCATTACACTCATATATTTTCTGAACTTTAAACAATATTAATAGAGTAAGTCTTGGAATAAATAAACAGCAACATGAAATTTAAAGAAACAAGCATGTGCTGAAAATATTGCAGCATTGTTCAGCAAATGCAAAAAATCAATAAAAATAAGGTAAAAATTCCTGAGGCAGAGGAGGGAGGAAAAACAAAAGTGAAAGAAAATTGATGCTTAATGGCGTTAAAGAAAACTAGAAAGCATTTTCAGAGGGAATAAAATCAGAGATTTGGTCCTGTTAGAGAACTAGCAAACTGTAGATCATAAAATTGAAAAAAAGTAAAGCAAATATCTCTCACTTGTAGTTGAATGAAAATGTGAGTATACATCCATTGTGGTTGACATTATGAATTAAATAAGAAGTTCAGAGGACATATGATGATGATCCACTCAGGAAAATGTTAAACATCTATCCTCCACTCAGATTAAGAAATGGTCTCTGTCTCAAATGAGGCAGAATTGTTCCAAAATTTATTACAATTATTTTTTTTAAGACTTAATATTATAATATTTAAAATATTTCGAATTAATATTAATTACTTCTAATTTAAACATAAGCAAAAATATTTTAAAATTTAATTTGGAAATCTGTGGACTTTTAAAACTTTATTTCATTCTTCATAAAGAATCTGTTTTATAATTTTGGAGTAGGTTTTTTTGTAACTTTGTGTTAGAAAACTTTTGATATGCTCTGATCAAGGATCTTTTAAATTTTGTCATACATAGTCTTCAGAGACACATGTTAAATAGTTATAGACTTGGGTATTGACATTTCAAAAATATCAGTAGCTCAAAAATGTAGCCAGTGCTGATAGTATGATAGTATCAATGATGATAGTGGTATTATTAGAGATATGTTGCATAGTTTGGGGATTTTTAGCTTTTTTAATTGCAGATCTGTACAACTATATGTCTGTTGTTTTTAATACATACAAAAAAAATTATAAAATAATCAGAAAAGTTTGAAAATAGTGGTTGAAAGACTAAGAATATAAAGCTTGGGATGTCAGATTTAAGAAAATCAACTTATTCGGACTATTCAAGAGAATATTTGAAGGTGACTTCTTTGTGAAAATTACATCTAATAGTGCAAAAAAAAATTCAATCTTGCTGACAAATACATAGAAATATCTGGACATTGAAATTAGATTAATTGGTCTTGAAAATATGGCCTATTATCTTCTCAGCACTGGCAATTTTCTTTACAAGCATTTTATTGGAGCATTAATTATGACAATTTCGGTTGGCAAGCTTTTTTTAGCTATATTTTTCCAGTATATACATATATGATGCAGCCTATCAGTGAGATATTTATTTTCAGTTCACCATCAGCAATACTCTTGTCTTTAGCACATGTAATAATTTTCTCAATTTTTTATTTGTTACACGTAATAAATTACTAGAAATAAAGCTTCTCTGTCACTCCTCTTGTCAGCTGGACATAGAAAAGAAAATATATTGAAAGAATCATATGCCAAGATAAGGACAGGGAGAGAACACTCACCAGTTACTATCCCAGGCAAAACAGGCCTGACTTAGAGAAATAAATGAATTTATTACTAATCAAAATCAGAGCAAGATAATGAGAAGTAAAACAAATCTTATAGCACCTTCCCCCCCCCCCCGTCTCCCTCTTTCCCAGCTCTAGCTCCTTCCCCAGCAGTGCTGGGAGATGGGAATGGGGGTTATGGTCACTTCATCACTGGTTGCTCCTGCTGCTGCTCAAGGAGAGGAGTCCTTTCCCTGATCAGCCTGGGGTTCCTTCCACAGGAGACAGTTCTCCATTAACTTCTCTAGCATGAGTCCTTCCCGTGGGCTACAGTTCCTCAAGAGCATCTCCACCTTGGGTCCCTCCCACAAGGTCACAAGTCCTGCCAAGAACCTGCTCCAGTGTGGGCTCCTCTCTCCACAGGTCTGCAGATCCCCCTCAGGAGATGGCTCCAACACGACTTTCCCATGGATTCATAGCCCTCTTTCAGGCATTCACATGCTCCTGTGTGGATCTCCTCCATGGGCTGCAGGGACACAGCTGCTTCCCCCTGTCCTGCACCATGCCCTGCAGGGGAAACTCTCCCCTGGTGTCTGGGCCCCTCCCTGGTGACTGACCTTGGTGTCTGCAGAGTTGATTCTCTCGTACATTTTCTCTCCACTCTTTGGATGCAATTACTTCTGCACAATAATGTTTTCATCTTCTTAAATACCTTATCACAGAGGTGTTACCACCACCTCTGACTGGTCCAGCGTTGGCACAGCAGGTTGGTCCATCTTGGATTCACCTGGCATTGGCTTTGTCTGACACAGAGGAAGCTTTTGCCAGCTGCTTACAGAACCCATCTCTGCAGTCCCCCTCCTGATATCAAAAACTTGACGCACAAACCCAATACACAATGTAAGAATAAAACTGATGTTTGGATTAGAAGATAATAGTTTTGCTGCCCTGGAATGCTTTCTCTCCATGAGCAGCACAGACATGATCTGTGCAGATCACCAACTGGAATAATCCATGCACATCTTATCTCATTTCTTCCTTCTCTATTCTGGTGCCTTTTAAGATTGCAACATTTTATTCTCCCCTGTGCTTCAGAAGATAATATTTTTATCTTCTCAAAGGCTTTGATTTACCCTAAATTATCATGGATAGCACTGTTATGTGATAAAGAATTCATTGCCATACAAACAATGCAGGACAGAGGTTTGAGGGTAACCTGTCTCAGCTGCAGGAAGTGACACCCAGGTGGACACCCATTACCATGAGGCCAGAGGAAAACTTGTAGGTACCTTTAGGATTTAAAGTGGCTGGGGAAGGAACAAGGGAAATAGAAGGATTAAGGGGTGAAAGAGGTTAGTCATATAAACAGTGGCTGGTTACAGTGCTTGAATAGATGTGTCTGAATTGTCATTTCTTCCATTAAACATTTAAAAATGTCTTCTCCTTCTGACATTTCAGTCCATCATTTCTTCTCATTAAACTTCATTTCTGACTGTTTTTATGCGTGAGCACAGTCTCTACCTGTGTGCACAAGACCATGGGAATTTCTGAGTGAAAGCAGCCAGAGTAGTGCCAGAGCTCACAGGGGCTGTGTGTGATGGGCCACCACTGCAGTGTGTGAGGGTACAAGATCTAGTTATTCTCATTCCTAGAGAGGAACATTTCCCACAATAAATTGAGATAATTATTCATCAGTCATTCAGTTTGATGAAAAACAGTTGATTGTTATGTATAGGTCCTGTATTTCACTGAATTAGGGCCTGCAAGAGAAATGGCTCATGTTTAAAAAAAAAAAATGCCCCTGATGGAAATAAGAGACAAGTATTTGTATTGCCTGCATAAGTTATCAAGCATGGTACAGATGGTGAGGGACTTTGCACTGCAGATGGGAATGATTCAGAAGATGATAAAAGTGCTAAATCCAAACCCTTACTCCATCACTGTCTAGGGATAGACATTGTTACAGGAAAGTTTACTTATAAAGTTTACTTTCAGCAAATATGAATACTTGTGGGAGTGAAAGTTAGAGGACAAGAAAATGAAAGTTTTTCCAATGGTAATGGGAATCTTCCTGGTACTAAAATAATAAGTAAGTTATACATAGTATACAGTTCTTGAGATGCTGTGAAGATGATAATATCAGCAAATGAAACTGCTTTGTAGAGCTGTAACCTCAGCAGTGGGTAGCTTAAGAACATCAGGATGAAAATCTACTCAGATCACTAACATGTAAAATCTCCACAACCTGTACTGTGCTGGACAAATCTGCAAGCTAAGCACACATGTATAACACAGGCATTTTCACTATTTTTCATGAATTTAGAAGCATGATGCATCTTAGAATTCCTGTTTCATGTTTAGAATTTCCTCATGTTTTAGTTGATATTTTATTATGCGCACAAGTCTACATTCAGAAAAAGAAGTGCATTTCATTTTCTGGAAATAGGCTTGCAGGTTTTTCTAAATGGCATTCATGTTTAGACCAGGACTTTGCCAAGTTTCTCATGAGGTTAAAGATTCAATACTGTGCTGGTTTTGGCTGGGGTAGAATTGATTTTCTTCCCAGTGGCTGGTAAGGGGCTGTGTTCTGGATTTGTGCTGAGCACAGTAATGGTAATACAGGGATATTTTTGTTATTGCTCAGCAGGGCTTACACAGAGCCAAGGTCTTCTCTGCTTTTCCTGCTGCCACACTGGTGAGGAGGCTGGGAGTGCATGGGAGGCTGGGAGGAGACACAGCTTGGACAGGTGACCCAAACTGGCCACAGGGACATTCCAGACTGTGTGACATCCTGCCCAATGCACAAAGTGGGGAGAAGGAGGAAGGGGTAATGTTTGGAATGATGGTGTTTGTCTTCCCAGGTAATGTTAGATGTGATGGGCCCTGCTCTTCTGGGATGGCTGAATCCCTGCCTGCCCTCAGGAAGGAGTGAATGAATTCCTTGTATTGCTTTGCCAGTGAGCACAGGTTTTACTTTCCCTACTAAACTGTCATTATCTCAACTCAAAAGTTTTCCAGCTTTTGCCCTTCTGATTCTCTCCCCGATTCTGCTGGAGGAGAGTGAGTGAGCAGCTGCCTAAGACTTGGCTGCTGGCTTAGGTTAGACTACAACAAACACTATGAAGTGCTTCTTATAAAACTTCTGTGCTATTATGGAAAAAACTGTTCTTCAGTCATAACTATCAGTTCTTACAGTAGAATGTCTCCTAGTATTTTTTGGCAAGTAGTATTTTCTCTGTCAAGTTGTTTAGAACTTCTGGTGCAAAAATGTTTATTTCTTTCTGGGAAAAAGGAGATATCTCCAAAGTTTATTAGCTTCAGCTCATATAATTCATCTCATTTTGAATTATTGAGAAGTGAAAACTAGATATACAAGCAGTCAATAAAGATAACAAGTAACATTCAACTACAGCATTCTAGGGACTAACAGAAATTGTTTCTTTCTTAGAAGCAAATTGTTTTCTATTTATGGAGATACTTAAAAATCTCTTAAGACAGGAGTTTACATAATAAAAGTGGCTACTTACACAGGCTTAAGTGTGTTTACCACTTACTCATACTCCAAGTGCTTTGAAACATCAAGTAAAAAGCATAGAAAATAGTCCCATTAAATAAAGTCACTATTTAGAGTACAGAACTGTAAAAAGGTGTATGTAAGGTCAGTTGATGGGCAGAAATCTAACAAAGTCTTTGAAACCTTTTGTTTTGGCATCCTGCCCATGCAGACTCTGTACAAAACTTTACATAGTCAAGATACAGAGAGAAATTTAAGAATCACATTTTTTCAGAAAGAGTTCAAATACCTTTTCATTTCATGTTCTTGAAACTTACAGATGGGTATAGGTGAAAGCCAAAGATTATTTTAGATTCTTACTCTATTCTTTTAACCCCATTGAAACACACAACTGCATAAAGCAAAACTGGGAATGGATGTTTTGTGTTCCTACCCATAAGCACCTTATGAGAAGGCATGGGTAGCAGAATTAATGAGCTTGCACAGCTCTGTGCCAGGCAGGTGTGTGGGATTGCCTCACTGGAGACATTCAAGAACCACTGATAATTCACTGGTGGTTTAGCAGCTGCTTAGAGCCCACTGAGACAAGGACTTAGCAATGCCTCATGCTCAGCCAGAAGGAAGGCCGGGGGAAGAGCATGGATGGGCAAGGCAGCTGACCCAAACTGGCCAAAGGAATATTCCACACCACAGAACATGATGCCAAATCAGTCAACAGGGGGAAGTTGGCTGGGAGAGGTTGATTGCTGCTGGAGAATCGGCTGAGCATCAGTCAGTGAGTGGTGAGCAATTGTGCTGTTCACCACATGTTTTTCAGGGGTTTTATTTCGTTTTATTCCTTTCTCTTTGTCCTTTCCATAACAATTATAATTTAACATCAAATAATGCTATTATATATTAGTATATTTTAGTTCATTTCAACTATTAAACTGTGTTGAATTCAAGCCATGAATATTTACTTTAATTTCCATTCAAGACTGGGAATGACTGAGTGACTGAATGGTATCTCGTTGCTATATGGGGTTAAACCAACAATGAAGTTGGCCCTCTTTGGTGCAGATTCACACTGCCAGGTCATTATCAGTTTTATTGTTTACCTGGTCTCTTTTGGCAAAACTAATTCTTAGCCAGTCTGCTTTGGCTTGTACTGGTGAATGAGGCTATTTGTCTTATTGAGATTTGCAGCCTCCTTTCTTGTATTTTTTGTATGCTTTTTTAATTTCTTTTTTTCTAATTTTTTTATTGTTGAGGTCACTTCAGGTAGCAATGAACCACTTCCCCCATTTTGATATGAGCTATGAACTAGGTGAGGGTGCACACCATTCTATCACCCAGGTTGTTAACAAACAGTATTTGCTGCAACACATATCCATGAAGTGACTGCCATTTGGACATAGAACCATTGATGAAAATAAGCTTTCAACCTGAGAGTTTAGCCGGTTTTGCACCCATTTATCAGCCTATATTTCATTGAGTTGGATGTGTGAATGCTAGTGAAGACCATGTTGAAAACCTCTCTAAAGGCCTTTTGGTACAGACTTCTCAGGCAGGGCCTGTGGAGAAAAAGCTTATTGAGGCCATGATGACCCTGAAAGTCCTTTACTGGAATTGATCTTTATAAAATTATGTATATGTATCATGAGCAGACCAGCTACACTGTGGAAAATAAATAGAAAATGCATATAAGGATACTTACAATGATAAAAATAAATATTTCCAGTATCACAAACTGCACAAGAACCTCCTGTTCATAGTATGCCAAATTACTACCTAAGAAAGAATATACTTGACTATAAAAAGCAAAAATAGAAGCCTTATTATGCTGCTTTTCTTCCAGTAGTGATTCAAAGCTAGAATATATGCTGATAATCTGCTGTTAGAAATGTCATCAGTCAAAAACATTCTCAAAGGGTTAAAGAGAGCAATTTTGTAGCTGTTCTGCAATGTTACAGTAATGAAAAAGAAAGAGAGCAGAACAGAATATATTATTTAAGACATTAGGTGTTAAGTACGTGGCCCAAATCTTTTCTCTGTAATCACACAATGTTTTATGTCTGCTACATGAAAAACACAGTGGCAAATGTACCAAATGTCTTTATATTCCAGGTAGGTAAATGGTCTGCTTTGCAAGTGAAAATGAGTGTTCATGCTCCACTTACTACAAAATACTATGGCAGTAGAAAATGAGAGAGGAAATGAAAGAGAAAAGAAATAAATAATACAGAAAAAAAATCATAGAGCTTATATTGATGAAATAGTCCTGCTAGTCCAGGTTAACACTATCTTCATGACTGGCAGCTTAATAGAAGCAATCAACTTGTTAAATAGTATTTCATTGTGTATAACTAATTACTAATAAAACTTTAAGTTTTCATTTCTAAACAAATTGGGGCCACTCTTTAGACTACTGAAAACACTACATTTTGATTTAAGTAGCCTGGATACATGGAAATAGGTCAGTTTATCTCAGGAATTTCTCTCACATACCTTTAGATTGTTTTGTTCTCCCCCCAAAAAAAGACAAAATGGTTGGACCTGAGCCCAGAATAAATAGGAGACAAAATCTGGGTTAGTTTTTGGGGGGTTTTTTGTTTGTTTGTTTGTTTGGGTTTTTTTTTGTTTTTTTTTTTTTGTTTGTTTGTTTTTGGTTTTTATTTTGTTTTTGGTTTTGGTGGGTTTTTTGGTTTTTTTTTTTTGTTTGTTTGTTTGGTTGGTTTGGTTTGGTTTTTTTTTTCAAAAAAATTGAATTTTCCATTAGTTTCATTATTAGTAGAGTAGATATAAATAACAGCTACAGGTCATGTTTGCATTATTTCACATTGAAAATAAATTAATAGTTTGCAATAAAACACCTAGTAAGAGTTTTGACATAAGTCACTCAAATAGCCTGATGCACGACAAGAAAGATTACACTGGCTTGAAAAGGTTGGGTAAAGCCTGACATTTTCCCCAAAATGGGGTTTGTGACAGCCAAAGAAAGATAAACCATTAGAGCAAGCAAAAAGGTCTCCACAATACATGAGAGCACATAGTCAGGACGTATAAATAGAAGAACTTGTCTGATAAATTTGAAAAAGAAGAAAAAACAACAAGCTAACAAACTACAATCATCATGTTAATAGTCAGACTGAAATTTGATTATGGTGTCTATCAATTAAGACTCATATCATAATAGATGTATATAGAACCTAAATCAAAACTTGCATTAAAAAAACTTAGAAAAAATATATCTGACTATGAAAATCTCTTAAGGCTTTTTTTTTTTTTTATAATGTAAAGAGCAACAAATTAGCTAGGAAATTCAGCATTTGAAGCGGTAAAATGCATTTATGTTCCAGACTGTCATTGAGAAAACAGAATCAACAAAGCCTATCCTGAATCTATGTGTGTGCAACTCAAGTAGTAATCAGAAATTCTTCAGAAGACCTTTTCAGATCTTAAAAGGGGATATACAGAATGGAGACACATTAGAAACCCTGTAAAAGACAGCTGGCACAAGGCATTAGACAAAAACTAATGGGAAACACTTTTTCTGCCTTCCAAGTGAACATCAAATAAGGCGAGTTCTGAAATGTCACTTTGCAATGGACTGGAAACTATTTGCATTGCTTCTACAATAGACTGAGAGCATCTAAAAGCTTTGTAGTGTTTTGATTGTCAGAGGGTTTTATAGAAAGATATTTTATCACGTGTTTGATCAATGGATAGGTTCCTCAAATTCACCATGCAAAAAGCCATAATTGGCAAATTTAAAACAGAATTTATAAAAAACCCAAGTACAACTGAACTAAGGAAAATCAGAGCATTTTTTGTGTTTGGGTCACTAGTTTAAGAGTGGGAAGAATTCTTTATCTGCTAGGTTTTCTTCTGTGACCTTGCCAAATTCACTCAGACCAAATCCATACAAGGGGAATAGGTAGAATTTAGGCATCAAAAGTTTAAATTCTCAAAAATTCTGCTTATTTGATGGCCAAAGACAGAAGAATTTAACATAAAACACACTCGAATATTAAAATTATTCCCTTTTACCCCTGGATACACTTCAAAGTGTCTCAGTCTGGAGAACATTTGAACTATTTTAGGTACTTAATTTATTTCCTGCTGGAATCAAAAAATTCTAGGGATGACAACAAAACAAAAACAAGGGGCTTATGAAGTGTTAGGAATGAGCAATAATACAATATGGGAGATACACAGACATGTTAAACAAGGATAACATCACATGAAATTCATGTTTGTGCAATGTAAACTTTTATTTATGTTAGCCACTTAGTAGATAGACATGAGAAGTCAGTATGGGCAATAGCATTAAATAGTTAATATTTGTCTAGAAAAATAAATGAGGCACACGTACCTCACCTCTCACCTCTGAAGACAATTAGGAAATTCATATGCAGCACAGAAAAATGATCTGGTGTTAGCAGTCTTTATGCCAACACATTACCAGAAATAACATCAAAAGTTAAAGGTATTTCCAAAGAGAAATTGTAGAGAAGCAGGAAGAAAGACTAAATTATCCAGTCTTCTGTTTTAGGACCTTCAATACCCCAACTTTATTTTACCTTCAAAAGGCCTCTGCTGCCTATATGACACATTTATAATAGCAAGATCTTAGCATATCTATTAATCAGTGTCAGTTTTTACTGAGAAAACTTATCAATGTGTATCATGAATCATCGTGATCAGAAACTATTCTAACAACCCTCAGCTATTAAGCAAGGTTTAAAGTTATATATATACTCATGTGTGTATATAAAAATATATATCTCACAGATATATATATATATATATCTTGTACATATATAGAGATAGGCATGGAATGTCAAGCAGATCAATGATAATTAATTTGTACGGGCTAGGAAATTATATCTATCTACCTCAGGCAATCAAAGATTTCTTTAATAATTGCACTGGAACCTGTTTTTCAAGCAATTAGAATTTAGTTGCCAGCAAACATCTTAGATTAAAAGAAATTGCATTTTAAAATTACATGAATAAAAATTAAATGGAAATTAAGACTACCGTTGTCTAATAGGCAATCAGAAACACAGGAAGATACGAATTCCCAGGACTACTAGAATAAGTTTAGTTCTGTATTTCTCAAGTTTTTTTCAGTAATTTGAAGTAATGTCATGGGAGTGATCTTGTATGTACTGATTACCAGGAGTTCCAGTGCCTTCTGTAGGGATTCTACATGTCCTGCAACTAGGGAGGTGAGTCTATGGGACAAGTTTCTTGTCAATTCCTAGAAGTGTGTAAACCAGAGAATGGACAAAAAACCTTTTTAATTCTGATGTTATTTGCTGCTGGGGACTTACAATCCTAGTAGTCAATGCTGGAAATCTATAATGTGCTGCAATATGGTATCAACGGGTAATTGAGCTTGAATATTATTTATTGATATTAAACTTGACATTCAAAAGCATAAGCCTCAGATATTATGTTAAATACATTGTCCCATAGGATGCTTTGAATATTTTTTTTAAATTTAATATGCTGTTAGCATCAATGCAGCAGACATAAAATTAAGAAAAAATTCTAATGAGATTTGGGTGGGTTTAGATAATTCTCCAGTGGATTTATTATCTTAGAAAAGTGGTATTCTAAGGCATTTTGATGACTCA
Source organism: Acridotheres tristis (assembly GCA_037013685.1). NCBI lineage: Eukaryota > Metazoa > Chordata > Aves > Passeriformes > Sturnidae > Acridotheres > Acridotheres tristis. The sequence goes on from CM072884.1 coordinate 103,067,956, forward strand.
AGGGATCATCAAAAAACCAGTTTCTCTTATATCTTGGTTTCCAAACCATTTCATGTTAGTGCCTGAAGTTAGCATACAATGACTATTTAAGGCCCATAAGAATTGAGCAGTATCCTTGACCCTATTTGAAAAAATATATCCCCTGAAAATAGGAGATATATTAGAAATTTAGTCTGAGCTCTAAAAGAACTAGTGTTCTGAAGACAAATCTGACTGACAAAAAACAGTCAGGTGATAAGACAATATGGTTTTCCCAGACTTTAGCTCCTCTAGATAGTAATTGTTCTACTGCAGGATTTTATGATTAATTAAATTAATTCTGATATTGGATGGGCTGATGCTCACTTAGCTTTTATATTTCTATAATTCCCAGTTAGGGACTAGATTTTGTATGGAAAAAAGGCAAAACACTATACATGTTGTAGAAACAAGAAAAGTTAGTTCCTGCTTTTAGAAAAACTGAAGCTTTTGCATCATTTTTGCTGAACACTTATGCATGTGGCTAACTGTGAACTCAAAAGAATCAGACACACACCTAGAGTTAAGCTGTGAGAAAATATTTCCATTGGTGTAGTGAAGAAAATAAGTGATACACAAAGATTTAAAGGAGAGAATTTCAAAGTCCTTTATAGATAAGATTTAGATGTTTTATAGATATAATAAGATCAAGTAAGAATCCATCAGTCCCAGCTGCTGGTACTGCCCTGAGAGCTGCTTAAAAAGGACTTAATGTAGAGTAATGGTTACACATTGATTATAGTCGTGTATGAAGATTCAAAGTACAGTCTTCAGACTCTTATAAATGCATTTCATTTGTAAACTCAAATTGTCTAACTGCATTTTTGGGGAACAAGAGAGGAAGTGAAAGAAGAAAACATAGGAGGATGTATTTGCAGGGATGTGAATAGTAATAGAAGAAAAATAATAATTTTTCAATTAAAACCATATGCAAAATGAAATTGTAGATCAGGTTAAGTCATTAGATCTTAGATCAGCAATGTGAGAGAAACCATAGGTTTTCTTCTAATGAGGTCAAATGGAATTTGTTTTAATGTACATTTCCAGGACATGCTACTTCACAAGAAGGTGTTACAGCTCAGGAAAAGCAAGAAATTAATTCAGAAGATGATAAATAACTAATAAATATTTCCTTATACCCATAGTTTCTCTGGTCAGTCATAAATTATCAGAAATCAAATTTTGTTTCTTCTACTATATTAGTAGAATGACTGGTGTTGGACACTCACGTACCATCTCAGAATACCTTTTGCTATAAGTTTAATAAATAACACTCTGAGTCTCTTAAAATTTTAATTGTGATTTATACAAACCATCACCAAAACCATAATTTTTCTATTAAATAGATTTCTGACTATATTTTTTTTTATAATATGTAAAAAATGCAGATATAATCTGTAGATGGTCTGAGTCTTGCACCTTAGAAAAAGAAGCTTTTGTTTCTAATGGTTTAGAGGATAAATACTGACTTATACAGAGTGAATTACACAACACCTTTCTTGCTGGGAAAAAAAACAGTCTCTTTCAAAATGCCAGTATGAATTTCCCCAAACATGTGCATCAACATAAATCCTCTGAAAGTGAAAAGACTTTTAGGCAGTTTTTGAGAACATAAAAACAACCCACAAGCAAACCAACCAACCAAAAACAACCCAGAAACTATAACTCACATGTTTATGAATCATCTGAAGCATTCTGTTCACCTGTTTTATTTATTTAATTTGTTAACTCTCAGTAAAAATGTATGCCTCAGTAGGTGCTGAAGTGATCTAGCAGGCTTGCACTGACAATACTTGAGCACCTATGGAAGAGATTTGTGCCATGATGAACGTAAATACTGAATAAAATTTAAAAGTCTGCCTCAGCATGGAAGGAAATAGACCAAGTGGCTGCTGTGATTAGTAGTTGGAGAGCAATAGTTAACTTGAGATGTGCTCAGGGATCAAAAGCAAAATCTAACTACTTGTGAATTTAGAGTGCAACTTGTAGAGGTAGGAGATTGTCAGTACTAGTCTCAAGCAGCAAAGTTATAAAAGCTGGTGGAACACATTTTTTTCAAGGGGTTCATTTTTGAGGACTTTTGTCACACAGTTGAATATTTGGAAAATAGAAGGTTTTAATATTCTACTTAGCTTGATGGAGAATGGAGACACTAACAAGGAAGAGGAAGGACTATTCTAAGATGAGCACTGCACAAATATCACACTATCAAATTTCATGGTGCTCTTCATTTGTTTCACATGTGATAAGCAGAAGAATTGACAAGAAAAAATGAAGACACCCACAAAACTGCTGCTCAGAGATACACTGTGGAATTGTTAATATAACACCAAAACCAGAGAGAAATCAGAAAGAAACATTTTCTCAGGAATATGTGCAATACAATATTAAATGTACTTACTGTGTCACCATAATATTTTCTCTAGGACTCCATCTCTGAGTTGCCCCTACAGAACAATTAAGTTTTGACAAAAACTGGACCACAAACAATGAGCTGATTTAAGTCTTTTAAAAACCCTCTTTAATTAGGTAAAGAACAATAGCAAGTTCTGAATATGTGTATTGATAATGTTCATGCTTTGTTTCTTTACAGCTACCTTAAGTGTGTGAAAGATATTTATAGCCATAAAAACTAAAACATATATTGTAAGGGGTGAGGCCCAAGTGATTGCACTGAGTCCAAACACCCCAAGGGAGCGTTCCAGGGGGAGCCGGGGGGGGGGATGGTGTCACTTCCTTTGATGGACTGATATCCCAGCCATTCCTGGAATTGTAATGAGAGAAGGCCCCAGAAGTCTGAGACCTTTATCATGAAGTGCTGATGTTCTCATGTCCCCTATTGCACCTCCAGTCAGTGTGAGGATACCTCTCTTCATATTCTGCTAACTGGGATTTATGTGCCCTGGTAACCCATGAAAGGTTTTTTTAATTTTCTTTGGTTTTCTTTTCCAGGACAAATACATAAAAGCAGCTGTCTCAGTAGCAAGATATTTTCAAAATAGAAATGAGAATGTCTTTTTTAGACTGTTGGTAACATTTTGTGATTTACTCTGCATCCAACCTGACAGTGCTCTCTTAGCTTCATTAGAGAATGACAAGTGATTGCAACATTACCTATCTGAAAACAATATCCCACTTTGTTTCTCTCTGAACAGCATAATGCCTTATCTGATGAGAAGGGAAAGGTTAAATGAAGATACTGGTCCTAATTTGAGGGTTTAGAGAGTCTGGATTCATAACTGGTAGTCTATCTCCACACAGGTAGGGCACACTGCCAACATCTCTTTTGATAGCCTTCAGGCTTTGTTCAGTCCAGGGTAGACACTTATTTCCATCTTCTTATCTTCAAACACTGTCCCAACCATACACATTCCTGGCTATAGACTGGCAGTCTTATGAATCAGATTGACATAACTCAGTTCTGCACCTTCCTTATTAGTCATGAGATCATTGGCCCAGCTGTTTCCAGGTACTATGTTCAATTCTTAGAGGCAGAATGAGAAATTTAGTGTAAATTATTCAAGCTCTTTTTTATATTTTTAAATATAAAAGACTGATTGATTACTGACAGATCACAGACCCTCTTCACACCTGTATACTGACTATATCTCCAAACCAAGCTGAGGTAAGCTTTGCATTTCTAAGTAGCCATTTCTTTTTATGAATTATTGACATCCTGTCTTATATTTAATCATGCTTCAGGGTATCATTTTCACCTCTTACTGCTTTCTCTATTGTTCTATTTTTTTCATGTCACTCTCTTGTTCTTTCATTTTCCTTCCATTTAGTTTTTTTGTCACTTTTTTTATTAGCTTGAAGAACTTTAAAAATTTTATTTCTCTCCTCTTCATATATAGACTCATTTTTTTGTATTGTTTCTTGCTTGCAATAGTCTAGATGGTGACAGACAAACACTGGCATTACATTAATGGCTGAGCAGAAGTATGCTAATATAAAATTTGTGGAGTCCAATGTCTAGATTACTTCATTAGAAGGACAGCATTTAAAGGAGGTATTTATTAGAAGATTCATCTTTATGCTTCCTATTGTCAAGAGCATGACACAGGAATTCAAGGCAAATCATCTTACTGATGCCATGAACTACCATGTATTTTTCATTAACCAGAAATGGCCTGAATTCAATCATAGTCCTTAAACATGAAATGATCCCACTTAGAAGTCCAGATGGACTGTGCCTGCTGCCTTCATGGAAACGCTGCTGCTGGCTGATGCAAACGTTCAGCAGATTCCTCGTCTGGCTTGTGAAAATCTGATACTGCACATTAAATCTTCTTTGCCCAAAGTGTCCTACTGCAAACACAGAGAACACAGCAGGTTATTTGCACAAATGACGCATATCTTTTTAAAAATATTGGTTTAGACCATGAAGAGCTCTTCAAAATTCTCCTTATTTTCTCACTTGGCTTTTGTCCTTTTCTGTTTATCCAGCAAACCTTCTTTTCAATTCCTCGTTGTCATATTGTTTCTTTCTCTCATTGTCTCTACATTTGAACTTAGATTGTGGGCTTTTTAAAAAAAGTTATTGCACAGATTTTTAGAAGAATCATATTTTACCATGACATATCACAGTAAACTCAACATTAGTTTCTCTCATGTCAACATCTGGCTGTATCCTTTTTTGCTGAGTCAGCCGGAAAACTCAAGCTGGTGAAAAGAGGGGATAAGAAATAAATGAGATCTTTAAGCAAAAAGCACTTCCATGTTTAGAAAGAATTTGCCTAGCTCCTGAGATAAATACCAATATTATTCTAAATATTTGCATTGTTCTTATAGGAAATATTTCTAAAAATACCAAATTAAACTTATTGTCATTATTTTTTGCATTACAAAAATTCTCCCTCCCTCTTCCCCTTTCTCCTTTCCCCTGTTTTTCCCCCTATTTCTATCTCTTCGCTCCACTTCTTTTCTTCTCCCCATTGTTCCACATCCAGTTGACTCCATTTTTATACTTTTTACCCTTATGCAAAGTTTACAGTGTTGTTTTGTGAGTAGCGGAGCTTATATACTCACTTTTTATCTGTCATTTCCTTTAGCTCTGTGCTAACCTTCCAGTGAGCTCGTTGTGCATCTGATCTAATAAGTGCTCCATACTATTGATGTCTTTCCTTTGTTGTCCTCATGCCCTGTTTGATATCATGGCTTCATGGGGAGAGCAGCTCTGCTTGAATCTTTGCATTTTTCTGCTGGTGATATTTTGTTAAATGTTGTTCAATAATTTTTGGAATTGCTTTGACTTTGATGATATTCTGAGTACATCCCTCTCCCTGCTTTTATCAGGAAAGTTCAGTTTCTTTTTCACCTGCTTTTTCACCTAAACTTATCACAAGGTTTTGTTTTACTGTTCATCTTTCTTCTAATTTTTCCTTGTTCTACTTAGTACCGTTGTCAAATATTTTGTCTAAATTGTTGAGATTTCTGCTAGTTGATCTGTGGCCCTCGTATGCTCAGTGTTAGCTTGGTCTCTGTGGCCTGCAGCATTTGTCAGTGGGTATATTTTTGATTCTTTATTCTCTACCTTTTATTGTGTCACTTGGCGAGATGAGAAGCTTTTGGACAAAGTCTGAGGAGAGGTTTTAGTCCTTGAGAATGCATCTCAGAAACAAAAGAATGAATGAGCAGATTCTGAATTATTCTAAACAGAAATGCAGGGAAATATGATGATGATGATGATTGTGGTGGTGATAGCTAAAGAGATAGTAGGAAGCAAAACAACATCATAGACTGAGAAACGAATTGTGATAAGTATATATATATCTAAGGAATAAGAAAAATATTTGATGGGGTTCAGAGGGTGGACATATGGGGTAGAATGAACGTGGAATTAAAGTGTAAATCCTGCTACTCTTGGTATCATCTCTGCTGCAATGCCTGAATTAATCTTTTGTGGGTTACTGGGCAACAACTTGGCCTCTTCAGTACTAAGACATCCCAAACCACCAATGTTGAAATGTATTTTCTCATCAGACCAGATTCACTGGACAAAAGGTTTTGTATAGTTCCATTCTATTTGCTGCCCAGGAACAGATTCCACCATAAGTAGTATAAATTTCTGACCTCACAAGAGCCTTGTATAAAACTGACAAGACTCTGTCAATTTATTCAATTCCACCATATGTTCAAAATATTTTCCCTTTTTACCCCCTTTAAAAATATGGAAATATTGTGCAGCCACCAATTGCTGTGGAAATAGATTTTTTTTTTCCATAGAATTTATACACACAAAAAATATTGTCTTAATGGTTTATCAGGAGTTGCTAGGTCACTACATGGGAGGTTGTAAGTTTTAACTGCTGTTACACTTCACAGAACCACTGCATTTTTTCTCATGGGTTGTTCCTATTAGCCATTATGTATTATTCAGTCTTTCAGTAATTTTCTCTCAAGATATCAGAAAAATCCATTTTATCCAGGTGCCAAACCCCCTAACCCCTACTTTTTAAAATAGAACAATCGCAGTACCTGAATTTTGCAGCTTCATTTTACAGCCTGTATCATTAAATCAGCTTTCAGTAGTCACTTCTGTTTCACAATTCCGATGAAGGTCTTATTCTCCTATCTCACTTTTTCATGCCCTTTGGAGAAAAAAAAACAAACTGTGGTAATAATAAATATGCTATTTAGGGTCTAAGGCAGAGTGGAACCTAAACCATTACAAACCTCACTGACCATCTATCTCAGAACTTGGAGAACAAATTAGGAATCACAGTTTCATAAAGAGATGATAAAAATGTCATCAATAGTCCACAAAAGTACATATTTTCCAAAGTTACTGTGCTTTGATTTGAAAGAGGTGTTTAAAGCATTAAGTTACACACATTACATAATTACATTATAGGAACAAATACATAGTATTGCTTTTTAAAAACCTGTTTAGCAAAAAAAACCAATAAAAATTAAACAGTTATTGATGCACCCCATCATGGTGGTGTTGGCAATTAGTGCACCTACAAGTAGTCTTAGTGCTCACCACGCTGTGCAGATAAACACGATGCAGTCACAAGCATTGGCTGCACATCAGGGGAGATGACAGAGTTTTTTAGAGGAAGAAATATTCTAGGAGCAGTATGGGAGTGAAAAATCTTCAGCACCAAAGTGCTCAGCATCTCTCTCAAGAGCACACCCCTTTGGTATTCATCTCTCTGCAAGACGAGGTAAACGCTGCCTGTGCTCCGGAATCTTGGCAGCTAACTGAGACCAGATACCACAGGAAGGGCACAAATTGTTCAGAAGCAGGCTAAGAATTAAACTAAATATTGGTGGTTTATGATGTATATGAGCCCGAATCATTTGTATACTGCAAGTAAATGAAACGATATGCCACACTACTTAATCTGAGTCTAAACTGTTGTACAGTTGATGGGTCAAAAAGGGAAGAACCAGACAATATTTCTTGAAAATCTAGAACTTAGAAAACAGCAGGAAATTTGCGTCAATGATGCAAATGTAACTCTGGACATCAGAATACAATGGCAATGTTAATAAGAAGATTAAGTGAAAATAATATCTTTAAGAACATGATTGGAGGGTGATTTATTTTATTTCATCTTTTTAGGTAACTCTGTTGCTTCATTTGTCTGTTTGTTTGTGTATTTCTTTATTGGTTCTGTACAGAATGTTTTGGGACTGTTTTTCATTGGTTTTGTAAGTATTATTTTGGGCTGCTGCTGGCAGATATTTCAACATAAAGGCTGTATGGATTTTGCTCTATGGGCTGGGAGGAAATTGATGTTGGTTAGCTAAATCACACTATAGTAGTTTGTGTGCAACATCATTCCACAGCCATTCAATTTTAGATTTCTAGACATAAGGTTATTGTATGAATATCTGGTAAAGAGCTGTTATCACAAAGGCAGCATTATAACTAAAGGCAGATATTATCATTCCTCTCATCTTTCACTGCCAATGTTCACTCTTTTTTTATAAATATTACACTTTTTACTTATGGTAGAAGTAACAAGGCATTTAATCTTTCTCATTATGTAAAATTGACATCAGTTCAAATGGTACATCATTGCAACTGAGAAAAACTGTAGCTATGATAACAGGGTAATCTGCCTTTGCTTATTTTTTCTTTAAATATTTTTTTTAAAAGATTTTGTTTTCATCTTTTTTTAAAGCTGATGCTAACAGGTCTTCAAAAATGAGCTCACTGAATAAATGCTTAAGTATAGGCCCAAATATGCAAAATGTTTCAGCTTCTTAATAACTATTTATTTAAAACATCACAGAGGCAGTTCTCAAATTTAAAAAGAAATCATAACTTTGACTATCACATTAGAAAGATGAAATTGATTTTATTATGATAGAATGATCCACTAGGTACACAGTATGCTAGCTAGCTAGTAATCTAAACAGAAACTGAATATTTGTGCATGCTTCATTAAGCAATTTTCATGGCGATTTATTTTTATGGGAGAAAGGAATTTTAGGGAGCAATGATTATTTAGAATGTATATAATTATGACATGTAAAATAAATGGTTCTAACACTGTATAAGGTTACTATGTTTTTAAATCAATAACATTTATTAATTGATTAATCATATTTGCTCAACCTTTTAGTCTGCAGTTAATTTTTCAAGTCTCATAGACTCTTTTTCAAGTGATAGGTGTAACAAGTATTATAATCAACCTTCTATTTATTTTTATTTTAACTTTTCCTTTTTCTTTCCCTTTCTTTTAGTTGTAATTCCATTCTCCAGTATAGGTAGAAATAAAGTTGTAAGACAAAAGACATTTTGAAAAAAGAAAAAAATTTACACCTCTCATATTTAATGGTTAATCATTTCACAATGGCAATTTGATAGACAGTACTTTGAATTCCCAAAATTATTGTCTTATTCGTAGTAGAGGATCAGTTTGGATTCTTTCTTTCACTGTTGTCCCTAATTTTGAAAATTTGATCTTTTTAATCCAAACTCATTTTTTACAGTTGATGGAAGAAGAGAATGAATCAACGTAGTTTCATTTTCTTTATTTTTTTAAATTGCAAACAAAAAATCTTTTTAGAATTATCTGAACAGTTTGCTGAAAAGTGATACTCATTTGTCCTTCCTTTTCTTCCTGCCTGTTTTTTTTAACCAGGTTCCCACTGGTTAATAATAGATCTATGTAGTAAATGTAGTAGCCATTTCACTTATTTTCTAAATATTCCATTTTTAGAAAAAAGTAGAAAATGTCCCTAAATCTGACAGAAAAGACCAAAAATTATTATCTGCCTTTGCTGCAGAAAAGTAATTTTTAGAGCTAAACATAAATTCAACTATATTTTGTAATGATTTTTGTATTTGGTTCTTGACAGCCTGTTTCTAATTTTGCTGGCAACATTATCATTGCTAGTTTTGATTGATGATCCTGCTTTGGGAAGACATTTACAATTTATGTAATGTCCCATCAGAGAGTACCTCACTGCCAGAACAAAATTGCTGTAATTTAAGACATATCACTTTCAACAACTATATAAGGGTTAAGTATGTATAATAAATACTTAGATACATCCTTAGTCACCCTATTATAAATGCTTTAAACTGTGTTAATTTGACATTTACATTCCACTTGAAAAAGCATGAATCCAGATTGGTACATGACTACAGACTATGCCTAAAAGAGATCATTCTTTACACTTACAAAAAGTTGTGACTTCTGAATATCACTAATGGCATCTGAAAAGACTTGACAGAGCTCTTAAGAGGTCAAGTTAGTCCAGCTTCTCTGAAAAGGTGGGAATTCAACTGAAACCATTCACTGAGTATAAAGAAGGAAAAAAATTAGTGGGGTAAAACATAGTCTTTTATGGAAGTAAAATAAGGTTTTGAACCTGCAGTATTTGATAAATCACTCAAGTGTGTTCAGAAAAGATGAAAAAAAATTACAATTTTTTTTTGTTTTTTTTTACTTTGATGTAGAGCAAAATAGTATAGGAAGGAAAATAAAATGCAATGGAGTATAACGTGGAGGTATAATGTGCAATTATAGCATAGATAAAAAAGAAAGAAAAAGAACCATTCTACCTGTGAAAAATGAAACATACCTCTTGATTCCATAGCAGTCAAGTTGCTTGTCATTTGTGAATAATCTGCAAAAGTAGGTGACCAGTGACAGGCAATGAAACAAAAAAAAAGTCAGACTTTATGGGTAACCACTGTGGTCTAACACCTGCTGCCAACCCCACAGACACAGGATGGGGGAGAGACCCAGAGCAGTGAAAGTGAGGAAACCTGTGGGGTGAGGCAGAGGCAGCTCAATAGGGAAAGCAAAGGCTGAGCACACAACAAAGCAAAACAAGGAATTCATTCAGTTCCCTAGGGCAGGCAGGTGTTCAGCCATTGCCAGGAGAGCAGGGCCCACCATGGTAATGGTGACTTGGGAAGAACACCACAGTCTGAATGTTTCCCTGTGGGAATATAGGTTGAAAGGATAGTATAGAAGGCAATCTCTCCTGATGAATTACAGCTGGACAGGTTACAGAGACTGGAAACATCTGTGCCTGCCCAATGAGTTTGGGTGTTTTATAAAAAAGTGGGTTAGCTGGCCTTGAGTATTAGCCTGAGAGTCTGCTGCAGTTCGGGATGGAGTGTGCTGGCTGTGCTGTGAGGAGGAAGGGACAGATAAGATAGGAAGATGCTGTGTGAGGGACAGACAGGGTTAGGTGGCTGGGTAAGGGACAGCTTGGGGTTAAGCCAGTTATGCAGAAGGAAACTTGCAGAGGAAAGGAGTCAGTGCTGTGTGGAACTGTCTATGAGGAAAGGAGTCAGAGTTGTGTGAGAGAAGGCATGTGATGTTTTTAATAAAAGACTGATATTGGTGCCAGTTGTGTCTGCCTCAACATAATAACTGCAATGTTTGCCCTTCCTCCTTCTCTTTACACGCTGGGCATGGCATCACATGGTCTGAATTATCTGCCACTTGGGGTCACTGATCCTGTGTCCTCTCCCAGCTTTTTGTGCACCTCCAGCCCAAGTGATGTGGCACAAGGAGCAGAAGAGGCCTTGCTTCTGTGCCAGCAGTGCCCAGCAGGAACAAAAATATACCTGTTATCAACACTGTTTTCTGAAAAAATCCAAACCACTGCCCCATACTGGACACTGTGAAAAAACTGCTACCCCAGTCATAATCAGCACAGCATCTAAGTGGGCCACACAAATTACATGAATATCATCATGGTTTGTAAAAGTGGCTTAGACATGCCAGATGATTCATACTGGAAAGAATACTTTACTGTAAACTGTCAGTTAACATAAACTGGAGAAGTACAAGAGTCTTCCGCATAATTCTAGAAGTTGGTTTAAAATTACTGTGCATATCTAGAAGAAAATATGACAGTGCTGTCATAGCAGAAAAGACAGATGTGGAAGAAAATATAAACTAATAGTAATAATAGTACAGGCTTTTCCATTATGAAGCATCTGCAGCTGAAATAGATTGCTTGGTTCACATTCTATTTATGGAAAAGTGGTAGGTGAAATTAAAGTGTTTTAGGATCATGTGCCATGAATAAAGGCACAGATGATCTCCAGAAAATGAGAAGATTGATATTTTTATCACAAAGACAGAGAGGTGCTCATGCAGGTTATGTTTGTATTAGCTGTTCCTCCTGATTCAACAGGAGCAGATCAATAGGTAAAACAGAGGGTTCTGTTCTACCTCATGCTTCTGTTGTATGTCATCCATGGAGTTTGCATTAGATAAAGCTGGATACTTGGGCCAAATGTCCCTGTATACATATGTTTTCATGTTATCTGATGACAAATTATTCAGTAAACCTTTGTTTCCTTGAATACACATACTTCCACATATCTGCTTAGGAATCACAGTGTCATTTCGTCTAATTCATGTGGATGACTAGCACATTATTGCATTTGTGTGTTCCCACCACCTTTACCTTTATAACCCATATAAGAATAAAACCTCATTTCTGTTCATGGTCTTGCTGCTGCTAACCCATATTTCAAAAATGCATTGTGTGGTGGCTGCTGCCCAAAGAACTGTCCTTTTTGTTCCTCAATGTCCACATTGATTGGAGTGTTCATCCTTTGACTGCAGCAACTAATGCAGAGCACTGGATTGCCAGTTCTGTTATACTTCCAGTTTGAAAAGTAAAAGGGTGTTTGCTAAAACAGTTCTTCCTTTCTAGTGATGTAATTGAAGAACTGTCCCAGTTTGTGCAGAAATGTTTAGTGATGAGGGAACAGCTAAGTGCCCTGCCATGAACTGTTTTTTGGCATCCTCCTTTCCAATTTTCAGAGCCTACATTTATCTTCAGAATGAGAATGGGGGAGAGTTCATTTTCCAGGTGAATTTTGCAGCCTATGATTTATCACTAAGTGGCAAGCCAGATCCGAGTGGGCAGATCCATCTTAGTTAAGCAATGACCAAGGTCTCTGGCATGGAAGAGCAGTTCCAGGCTTATGAGTGGAAAGCCAGAAGATGCTGAGTGCAGTGCTTGCCCCTTTTGTGACACTCAAGGATCTCTTCAGGTGGTCAGGGCAGCTCAAGGGCCTTGTTATTGGCACACGAGCAGAGTCTGTGTCGTGCTACCCAGTCTATGTGTATACAGCTCTATGACCATGACCCAATTCACAACTTGATGCCCCCTCTGAACAGGAGAGAATATTTGGGTCTCGTGGTGATTCCTGTTTAGCTTCTTCACAAGAGAATATTACAAAAGAAAAAGGCTGCTCTGCAAACACAGTCTACAAATCAAATGCAGAAAATGCAGGAGTCTCTTCAAAACCACACTATTGCCTCGTTTTAAAGTGTTAATGTAGAGATGTCTGTAAAGCTATAGCGATTCAGAAATTGCAGGTAAATCTTAATCTAGTTCTTTTAACCTTTTTCATTATACAATGAAAAAAACGAAATTTAGTGTAAATGGAAATTGATACATTAAAAACTCATTGTCTTGAGATATAATTGAGGCCAAGAGCTTAGCAAGATTCAGTGGAGGATTAGACACATATGTGGATAATAAGAACATTCACTGTTATTTTGCATATATTAATTTTCTTTTTTTTTTTACAAGATTTACACTTTTAAAATTTTATTAATTGATTGAGATTATGAAAATTAACCTCTAGGAAGATTATTTCATACCTGGGCACTACAGAGGTTTTTTTTTCTCATTCCTTTTATGATTGATAGAATTAGAGATTTGACTGGTTATACATGTAGTGTAGTAAGAGTCAATATTCTGCTACGCACTTTACTGTGCCAAGGTAATTGTGTCAAGTTTTATTAATACTGAAAATTTTGATTGCAAACTGAAACTAAGTTTTGAGACATACGGAATAAGATGTGAATCTTACTCTCAATATTCTGAAACAGTTTTTATATTATTCCTATTTCTTCTTCATCAGCTCGCTAACATGTAAATTACTCCCCTAGATGAATCAAAAAAGGATGAAATTGCTGCAGTTTCTACTCCTGCAGAGACTGCATTAGCAGGGCATAAATTTCTACCAAATGCTTTGCTGCAGTTTTAACAAGACTTTTATTTGTCTGATATCTCTTGATTTTGGTGCATATAGTTCCATACTCTGAGAATTCTAGATACTTTTCAGCCAGCTTGCTGAAAATTATCCTGCTGAAATAAAACTAAAAATAGTTTTATTTCCACAGATTGGTTTAAACTATGTAAAAAATTTGGATGTTTAAAGTTGTAATGAAATGGGCTCCAAGAACAGCAAATTAATGGGTTTAAATTGGACATAATTTGGGATTTTTTCTTTAGAATGATTGGTCAGGCATATTCTAATTAATTCAATGATATTCTACGAGGGTGCAGCCTCCTATGTATACCTTTTTTAGCTTTTTATTCCTGAATGAAAGAGAATAACAGTATCAGAATGATGTTTCATCATGGCCTATCAAAGGAATGGAGTATAAACAAAAGTTAGAAGGGAAAAACTTGATACTCACTAAAAATTAAAGAGCACAGGGAGAGAAACTCAGTCTCTTTTCTCCTTCTTTTGTGGGGATATGAAACAATGGACTAAGTTTTGGAGTTTTTTTCCGAGCGGAAAAAATAAATTAAAATATCTACTGATATACTTATGTGGCAATCTGAAGTGATTCTTTTCTCTCGGTTTTCATCATGAATGTTCTAGTTTTACCAATATCTGCTTCAGGATATTGACTATCTGAGGAGTGGGAACATGTTTTATAAATTTTATGTCAAGTTTTGGGAGTTGGAGCATGGAGACAATTCCAAGGATTTATGCACTAACATAACTCTGTACTTCCTGGTGAATTTTGATTTTTTGAGCACTTGGGAATGAAGACAATAAAGAGACGTGTGGTGAGTCTATTGTTATACTTCTATTTGATAAGTCACTCTGTCTTCTTTATGCTACATCATCATCACAAAGCATTTTCATTCATTGAAAGTGTATACTTTAATCTAGTGGAAATGAATAGACATTATTGGAAAGGACAATGCACAGATGACAATTCTACTGTTTAATTTTTCCATTAACCCAGGAATATGAGAAGTTGGTTGCACAAAATGTCGGAAAACAAAATCTTATTATGTGATGAAAAGCTGGAACACACACTGAATCTACTCATATTAAACAATTATCTACAAATATATCAGCAGCTTATACTAGGTTTTGTGTGTGCATTTGCTAAGGAAGCACCTTAATTTAAAAAATGTGTGATATCAAATATAGGCTGAAAGATTAAAATTCCTAATTTTGGCTTAAGAAATAGGGAGAGCAGATATGTTTATGAACATTTAATTTAAAAACCACAACAACTAAACCTCCAACCCCAAAACTTGAGTAGCCATTCACAGTCACGTCTGTCTGTACACCTCAACATCAGACAAGATTGTTATTGTCTATAATATTAAAACTGTAATATTAAAGATCTCTAAATAACATCCTTTAATTTTCAGGTTAGATTAATAAATTGTGAACATTGACTCTGGAACTCAACTGTTAATTAATCCTGAATGCAAACTCAATGCAAACTCATTTAATCCAGCTTTTTAAAGGTTGTCCATCTGGTCTAAGTTTTTTAATCAGTGGAAAGAATTGTTCCCTCAAAGGCTGATTATTTCCCTGCTAAAGTATTTTAAGCTAAATACTGACTGGGTTACCTAGCTACTCTTTTAATCCTAAAGAACTTGCCTAACATCGCCCAATAAACTAATGACAAGGTAAGGATTTAAACAGATTCCCAAAGTTTTAGACTGTTCTTATACATTTAATGGGAATTTTTCTTTTTTTCTTTATTCTTTTTTTTTTTTTAATATGCTTCTAGCTGTATATTTACATACTTAGACACACATATATCTTTCTAAAACTGGTCTTAATTTAGAAAGGATTTGTCGTCTTTTCTTCCCTCATCTAGTGCATTTGTTTTGCCATACATACAAATTAATTTGAAATTGTTAGGTTTTGCTTCGGGTTTATAGTTGGGGTTTTTTTGTGGTGTTTGATATTTTTAATTATCCAAATGGCAAATTTTCACATTGGTCTGGTGAAGGACTAGCTACTATATTATATTTACGTATATATTATATTTATATATCTGAATGTCCTTCAAGGCTTCATCATTAAGGAAAAAATTCTTAATTAAAACCTATTTGTCTGACTTGAACTAGTGAGCCACAACTTATCCATCCTTCATGAACAATAAAAGAAAATCAAGTTATTTGTAATAAAATTTCATTTAGTCAGCAAAACCATGTCTGAATCAGACAATATTCATAGTCATAGGTGCATCTTCCATAATGATTTCTCAAAAATGAATGAAACATATACAATAATATTTCCTGAAGTAGTTCAGTAGTTTGTTGCCAGTTGTTTAGACTTGTACTTTTATTGCTCTTTTGCTATAGTACTTTTAAGATAATACTATTCCTTGATATAGGGAAACATTGAATCTTTTAAACTACTCCTATTGTTTATTTACATACAAAACCATCAATATATCTTATGCTTTAGAAAAGATATACAAAATCTAAATCACTTCTCATAATGGTGTATAATCTATGGAACATTGTCATGCTGTCTGTACTGTAAAGCTACTATTGATTTTTATGAGGATCATTAAGTGCTTTTGAGAATATCATCCAATAGCTGCAGTTTCAAGGTACTGGATATTTAGTTGACTAAAAGCAAAGTTTTGTATCTCTTGTGTTTAATCATTAATTTTATGCTATCTTATTTTCATTTATTTACTCCTCTTTCTTCAGGAACTATCATAATGATTAAATGTTCTGAGTAAAACATGTCAGCTCCTATTATAGGAGAAGAATTTGTGGTGAGGAAAATAAAATTACAGTGTATAAAAAAATAAGATAAATTATGCTAATGGACTTAATTAATCAGAAATCTTATTGAATACTTGGTGTTGCCTCTTCTTAATCAAGACAGTAATCTGTAAACAGTTTCCACCATCATCACTATCGAAAGGTACAACACTTTATTATTATTATTATTGTTATTATTATTATTATTATTATTATTATTATTATTATTATTATTATTATTATTATTATTATTATTATTATTATTATTATTATTTCTGTGTTATGATCACTGTAAAAAAAAAGGAACAGATGCAATTGTCCCTCTGATGTAATTTCGGCCTACACTTGGGTAAAAAAGCACAGAAACTGCTAAACAGCATAGCAATAAATGAATCCATCAACAAAAATACAACCTTGTTAACTAAAGTTTGGTTTGACCAAAAAAGTGCAAAATGAGATGCAAAAATAGAGTTTTCTGTACCATCTTAATTGCTTGTTCTTATTTCATAAAAACTTCTCAGGATCTAACTGCAAAAATGGGGGCTTAGACTGCTTAAATATTTTGGGAAACTGCTTTCTATCATTCAGGGCTCTTTTATAGTTCTTTTTGTAGTATAATCCATTTTTAATTGCAGCACTAAATGTGATGTAGGTCTGTTAGAAGAAGTGCACAGCACAAAGAAACAGAAAATTAGTGAGGCAAAATGAATCAATGTAAAGAGGGAAAAGCTCAGATGTCAGAATATGGCCATCATATGGCCTCTAGCTGAGAACTTATTTAAGAGAGAGGCCAATCTGTAAATGTGATCAGCATTACTAATGATGATGATGATGATAATAATAATAGTAGTAATATAGTAGTATATATAATAGCAGTAATATAGTAATAGTAATAGCAATAAAAGATTATCCCTGAATGCATAGCTGCAATTTATATTTATATTCTATGTAATTTATTGAAAGGAAATAGTAATATGAAAATGGTATATGGTAATAGTACACGGTAATATGAAAAAGGCTTTGGAAGCATATTACTGAAAAATATCCTTTAGTTATAAATAAACCCATATTTCCTGAAGAATTGCATAATCATTAGTACCTCTTATGCTGAAACATGAAAATTGGATAGTAATTTTTTTTTCTTTCTGCAATTGCATCTGGAAAAAAACGAGATATCAGAAAACTTTTCAAAATGCATTTGAAAACATGGCTTGGATAAATTCAGGTAGGTCTGCATGCACTGAATATACAGAACTTCTTGTTTTGCTCTTTGGTGTAATGTTGTGACTTATAGTTGCTAGGGAATAGAAAGCTCAAAATCAAAACAAGATTGGCACAGGCTGTTTTGCAAACACATTATTCAGATCTTCATTTCTGATTTGTCTCTCTTTAATGATTGACAAAGACTTCTTTCAAATGTAGAATGTACTAGCTGTCATATGTACAAATCATTCATTACAGGAGGCATAAAATAAAGAATGCAGCCATGTGTTTTAATTGTTTAGTCAATGCTATTTGACATGTTGGTTGGTTTTCCCCGGATTTAGTGGTCAAAGAAGAGGAACATATCAAATTGTGCCAGAAAGCATCACACAAAGAATAGCTGTCTTGTGTCAGCTTAATGAGACTCTATTATAGTGATATCAACTCAAGATATGGATTAGAGTAAAATCAAAAACCTAGCATGTTGCTGAATATCCAGCAAGCAAAAACCACAATGTCTCAGGTTCTATAAAAGATGAATTATAGTTAAAATATAAATATCTGAATTCTAATATGGCTGTGTCTTTCTATGTGACTCTTGTTTAGGATATGGTGCTGGAAAAAGGTCATGTAAACTGAAAATAGTTGCAAAGCTGGGAAGCCTAATCATTCAATGTGGTCTACTTAGTGCAGGATCTAAGAAAAAAATCTCTAAAGAAAGGAACTGTGGCAGTATATTCTGGAGAAGAGGAAATACAACATGGATATGATAAAAACAGGTGTAAAGACAAAAGAAAGAAACCACTGTCCATGAGCCCTCCTGAATAGGACAAGCAGTAGCAATCATATTTAAGCCAAGAAAGATTTTGAAGATAGCATAACAAAATGTTTTTAAGTGCAAGAAGTTAAGCATTTTAATATACTGGCCAAGGCAGTCCACAAAATTTCTTTCAGGAGCTCCAAACAGAAAATTAGTCAAGTGCCAGATCTGCCCATATGTCACAATGATTCCTTGATACAGTTCCATAACAGAAATTTTTACTTCTATACCATTATGTATTATAAGCTTGAATTATTTCACCATAGATGGGTGTTGATATCAAATAAGTATTTTCTAACCATCTGCAATGTTGGTGACTGTTACTTGTGACCAGTTTTGGCAAAAGCAGAAATGATTGGCTGTCATAAATGTAGCACAATGACACATTTTATTCTGCTCTAAATTTGTCTTAGAATTCCGTTTATCCGACATCCTTCTGTTTACTTAGGCTCAGTAGGTACTAGCTTATTGGAATAAAATTGTACATGATTTTTATGACTAGTAAAGCATGTGAATAAACAGCAGTTCATGTTTCACTGAAATTCTGTTCAAATTCAGCACATTGTTGGAACTGACCTTTTTTTCCTTGCAAAAGTAAATTGTTCAGCTAGATTAGAATCAGACTGGCAAATCCTCAAGGTCAAAGTATAAATCTGGTATGTGTCTCTGACAGATAAAATATCTCAGGCAAGGGAATCATAGAAACATAGAATATGCTGAGTGGGAAGGGACCTAAGGAATCAAGGAGTCCAACTCCTGGCCCTGCACAGGACATCCCAAGAGACACCCCTGTGCCCAGGAGCATTGCCCAAACACTTCTTGAACTCAGACTTGGTGATGTGACCATTGCACTAGGGAGCCTGTTCCGGTGCTTGATCATCATCTGGGTGAAAATTTTTTCCGTAATATCCAACCTAAACCTGCCCTGACACAACTTTAGGCCATTTCCTTGAGTCCTAAGACTGGGCATGAGAGTGACAAGAACAGTACCTGCCCTTCTGCTTCCCCTCATGAGGATGTTGAAGACCACAATGAGGTCTCCTCTTGGTCTTCTCTTTGCCAGGCTGAACAAGCCAAGTGACCTCAGCCACTCGTAAGGAGGACACTGTGCAGAAGGATCCTGTGACAAACAGTACCAAAAGCTTTCCTGAAGTCCAAAAAGATCTACTGGCCTTCCTAGATCACCTAGGTGGGCTATCCTGTTGGATAAAGAAATCAGGTTCAACAAGCAGGTGTCCCCTCTCATAAAGTTGTGCTGGTTGTAACCAATGACCGTTTTTTTCTTTTTCTTTTTCCTTTTCTTTTTCTTTTTCTTTTTCTTTTTCTTTTTCTTTTTCTTTTTTTTCTTTTTCTTTTTCTTTTACTTTTTCTTTTCTTTTTCTTTTCTTTTTGTTTTTTTTTTTTTTTTGTGGTTGGTTGGTTTTTTTGTTTGATTTGGGGTTTTTGTTTGTTTGTTTATTTGTTTGTTTTGTTTTTGGGGTTTTTTTTTTGGTAACATTATTTTTCTGGGATAACCCAGCATTAAATTAATAAAAGATAATTAATGAAATGCTTGTTTCTTAGACGAAGAGCAAGGACTTTTGCGTTCTTTTCTGTATTTAGTGAAAAAGTCTCCCAATGTAACACTTGAATTATAAATAACTCTGCTATTATAAATACATTTCTGTCTTCCTAGTTTAATTTTTAAGCCTTATTTTCAGGCAATGTCCAGCTTTGAAAGGGGAACTAACTAACTGTGGGTAAGGTTGGGATGCCAGCACTCATATAAATGATCTGTCAATATTCTGAGTCAACTTTACTCAGTTGCCAGAGCAGCTGTCTCCTGTGGCATCCCCTCCTGGCAGGCAGAAGGCATTTTGGCCAGTGCAGGCTGGTTGCCTGCTCGGGCAGCCCCCATAGGAGAGCTCCACAGGTTGTGTCACTGACTGAGTCCAAGGGCTGGGCTGCATGGGGAAAGACAGTCAGAAAAATCATTCTGAATTAGTTATTGAAGTCATATGACTAATTTGTGTTGAACCCCTGATTGGACCACCTCATAGAAAACTGTAATGACCTTAATTTGATTTGGCTTGATTTACTTTGGAAGCAATTTGAACTCATTGAATTAAACCCTGGTTAATTTTCATTATAGCTTTCACACAGGGATTTTATGCAGTTTAACTAAACCACCTGTTATTTACTCAGTATGTTAACTGGAATTAACTATCTTGAATTACCTTGTATAGGAGAAATGTAAGTGAAACCAGAAAAAATTATTAGAGTTTCTTTATTAATTATTCAGATTCTGATTTCACACATGATGTCCCCACCACCCCTAAATGCTTCATTAGAGACAAGTGAAAACTCTTGAGTTGCTTTTGGGCTGTTAACTTTATTAAAGGAATTCTTCAGAATTTAACAAAATAATTGAATTTTAAAAAAATCCAAATTTGGTGAAAGTATTGTTATTGTTTAAACCTAATTCATAAATTCCTGTTCTTGAGAAAACTTGATCTTGTGTCTAAATGTGGCAGTAATTCTAATACTCTAAGTTTTAATTACTAGGCATGAGAGTAACACAAGTTAATTATAAAACATGCATGTTTTTACTTAATTTTCTTTTTGACTCTCCTCTCCTCTCCTCTCCTCTCCTCTCCTCTCCTCTCCTCTCCTCTCCTCTCCTCTCCTCTCCTCTCCTCTCCTCTCCTCTCCTCTCCTCTCCTCTCCTCTCCTCTCCTCTCTCTCCCTACATTCATACATCAATCTCTCATCCTTCAGTCTGTGATTTTCTGGAAGCTCTCTTGCTTTTTCTTCTCCTGGTCAAATTTTGTGTGTTTTTTCTCCTTCCAGAACAAACCAGTGTCTGAAATCACACTATCCAGTATTGTCTCCAAGTGGACAATAGGAAAGGAGCTTTCTGGCTCGAGCACCTCCAGATATTGAAGGATCCAGAGGAGTCAGGGTGGTGCATGACCAGGTTTCTGAGGCTTTGACACTTGGCTTTCCTGAAATCTGGAGCTCTGAATCAGTGAAAACTGCTGAAAATGAGCTCTAACACAAAAGGCAGTACTGGCTTTCTCAAACTAACCCTCAGAGCAAGATCTGGAATCTAGTCTCAAGTCTCAGATAGATAGCACTTGCAAATGTGTGTGCATGCTTAAGCATTACTAAATCTACAATATGTTGGCAGGGCAGAGTTATTACACTTTCTACTGGAATATTAGATATCTATACAATGGACAAATATTTCTCAGTAATTGTGCTTTCTGCCCAAGTCATTATTTGCGTCATCAGATCATGCTTACAAAGAAAGAGTTTTAAACCCATGTACTTACTGTAATCTGGGTTACTTCATGAGTTTTGGGGATTTTTCTCCACTTAAATAAGGCTTTTGTTAAATGGCAAAATTATTGGTCCTGAAATTATGTGTGGCAATTTCTGAAAAGATTTCATAAAATAGAGGTGTTCTGAGGTGTTGCTAACCACAGCAAAGCACTATAATTTTGCAACTTATGACTATCACTTTTACATGAATTTCTGAATTTAATGCAGAAGACATTCAAATCTATTATGCAAAGGATGACTTAAACATTGGCTTGTGAGAAAATGTCAGGAAGCTTGCACAAGGTATCAATACCCTCCCCTGGCTGTATTTTTGCTCATAAGTGCATTCTTAATAATGACCATTTTCACATCACTCATGGACTGTTTATAGCAAAGATTTAACATTGAAAAACCCAGCAATATCATAGCCTGTTATAGTTATCCTTGCTAACTAAAACTACATGAGACACATACATTTGGACAGCTAATTTCTTTTTGGATTCAAAAATATTTTTGCCAGGACCTCAGGTTTAGTCTAACAGAAAAAACTTCCTCATGCTTGCAGACCTACACCTACACCCTCACTAGTGGAGGGCTGATAAAGATTTTCTGTCACTTGCACTTCCACTCATGAAGGAGAGGAACTATCACACTTGGTCATTGTAGGAAGCCTCCAACTCCCACAGTGGAAGTCTATTTATGCAGCAAGGAACATAATGTTTATGGATATCCTGGCCAGATGATCTTTTCCAGGGGTTGGAAATAGACAAAGCCATTCAAATTTCTACAGAAAATATAAAAATGTATCAATATATAGGAAGTTTCCACGGGATCAGGAAGATCTGTAGTAGAAGATACACTATAATGGAATATTGGAGATAAAGAACATGTTGTTGTGACAGTTTTTGTTTTGTTTTGGTTTGGTTTTTTTTTTCCAGTTAGGCAATTTAAATTATCAGACAGGAAAAATTAAACTATATTTGCCTCTGAAGTGTTAATTTGTTGATACACATTTTCCCTATGATTCTGTGATTTTATTTGGCAGAATACAGGGGAACCAGACTTATCACATAGAAAAACAGTTGGACTAAGTTGAGGTTTGTGACCTTTTATGGGTCAGAAATATATATAATAGTTTTCTTGACCATTTTGGTAGGTTGACCCTGGCCAGATGCAGCCAGGTGCCAGCCAAAGCCACTCTGTCACACTTTGTCTCAGCTGGATGGGGAAGAGAAAATAGAAGAATAGATTTCAGGGTCAACATAAGAACAGGGAGAGATCACCCACCATGTACCATCATGGGCAAAACAGACCCATCTTGAGGAAATTAATTTAATTGATCACAAATAAAAGTCAGAGTAAGATAATGACAAATAAACCCAAATCTTAAAAACACCTTCCTCCCCTCCCTTCCTCCCTCCCTGTTTCCCAGGCTTAACTGTATTCTCTATTTCTTTGGTCAATCAATCACACATTGTCCCTGTCTTTTCTTTCTCCTCAAGGGGAGAACTCCTCACACTCTTCCCTGGCTCCCACCCACCACCAGACTCCAAAACCTTGCCACATCAACCTAATACATCATTTTTTATAGCACACATCTGTTTGGAAATGGAAGATACTTAGCTTCTGCATCGGTCTCTGAGCACATTATTATTAGAGAAAGGAGAGTCCTTCTAGCCTGGCGACCTCACAGCTGCTCATTGTACACTCAGCTGTTTGGGTTCTCAGGCTGAGAAATTGATTTGTAAAAAGAGGTACTTTCTTTTTGGGAATAAATGTTACCAGTGTTTCAACTTGAACTCTTTTAATGACTCTCTTTACATCGAAAGATGATCTCACGTTTGGTTTTTTGACCACCTCATATTGCCTATTTAAAACAAAACGTGATAGTTTATTCTATTATACTGTATTATATTATGTAGAAAAGATCAACAATATAGCAGCTGAACTGGGAAAACTGAACATTACAATGAATTGTGATCTTGAACTGTATTATGGTTTTATTTTTAAGAGTTGATGAATATCAAAACACCTAATTTATCTGAAATTATGTATATGCTAATGTACCAAAACATTCATGAGAACATCTGTAACAGAGTATCTCTGCTAGGTATATTGTTCTTGATGACTAGCAAATGAAGATTGTAGAGAGTTGAGATGCAAAGGAAAAGTTATTTCTATAACATCCCCTTTCATTAAACCGTTCCAAGTGTAATGCTTCTAATTATATTTGCATATTATGACTAAAGAGCAAGATTCATAAATATGAGTCAGAGAAAGTTCCTGAAGTGAAGAAGTTATTTTGATTTACAACAGCTAAAGTTGGGCCAGAGGTGCAATTTACAAAATCATTGATTACTTTCAACTTATCATCTTAACTTTTGCATATTTTATTGTGCTAATACTTCTTACAGTAACTACAGTATTAAATTATAACTTTGACATTACAATCCATGAAATCCTGTGTATATAAATCAAGAAACTAAACTGAAAGTTTAACAGAAAGATTTATATACTCACATACTAAATCAGAACTCTGAAATTTAAGATTTTAAAATAAGTTTTATATGCAGCATACATAAATCAGCACAATATACCTGATTCTGAAAGTAAATGTGCATAAATCAAATTTATGACAGCGTATATTAATGAATCATAGCAAATAAGTTATACTCAGAAAGTGTTGTTTAATGTGGCAATTTTCAATTTTATTACACAGCATATAGGTTTGCTTGAAGCAATCCTTTCTCTTCTTAATTTTTGATGTGACAAAAATATCAACTGTGTTCATCATTCAAAAAAAAAAAAAATAGAAGTCAAAAAATTAAAACACCAGACATCGATCAAATGTTTACCACACCTAGATTGACAACTAACATAAAATCAAGGATGTGCAGCAACTGGAGGTCAAGTGCCTAGTTCAGCTTAATACAATTTAAACTTTTGCTAGTGTTTCTTTTTAGCTAGATAATTTTAAAGGCTTAGAAACACCCAGTTAGAAAATGAGATGAGTGAGTTTTAGTCAATATTCAGTTCTGTATTTAGTGCTCTGTTTATTTTTGCCACTCCCAAGCCTTTCCCACAGCATGAGTCACGGAGTAAAACTGATATTTCTCTGACCACTGAGAATCGACTTCAGTGCAATCTGTTTTGGTGAAATAATGAACCTGCACCTAAGTTAGAAGACAGCTTAATATTTATTGCAGAGATAACATCCTTTCGGACAACATATTATTGCTTTTATTATAGATTTATACTAACATGCCAGACAGAACAAAACCTGGCAATGATCAGCTATGCAGCCTTGTCACTGAGTAAGCTTCTGCTTCATCATCATCAACTCCAAGGACACTTCCTTTCCATGAATTGTTTTAAATTCTTTGCTCTGATCTTCATACGTGCATACTTTGACTCTAAATTTCCCCATATCAATCCAGTCAAATTTTACAAGTCAGATAACACTACAGTCCTTCTGTTTCCTTCTACCTTTTTAAAAGTCGTTATTCACGATTATGTATCAGCCAAAATTGTTATGTATCACTCAGTTTAGGATTTGAAACAGGAATTGTATGTCGTTCAAAAGGCCTGTGTGGGAAAGCTCCTGCTCATGGTGATTTTTGGAAGAATTTTGTCCTCACCCATGATGTAGCATTCGCTGTACCCTGTGACCACAAGGTTACAGAAAGTGTAACAAAGCTTGTTGCAAGAAAATTCAGTCCCTATGGAAACTTTGTTCACCTTAAGACTACTCAAGACAAATATAGAACCTGAGCCTTGTTTTGAAAATCATGGATCTATTACAGAACTGTTTATATACTCTGTGACCATCAACACATTGTAGTTGTCATGACTGTCACTTCTTATCAGATATGTTCTTCTGCCCTTTCTGCATCTCTTTGCTCTGAGTTTTCTCCTTTAATATGAAGAAATCCAAATCCTGCAATATTTACACAGCAGTTTCAGTAAAAATCTAAGTAGTGATCAAGTATAAACTGAAGAGATCTGAGGCAGTTATTTGTAACGCCAAAAATCATTGATTACAGTGTGAATTAGATGCCCACATAATTTTGTAAATCTGGTCCTTGGCCCAGGGTGTAAAGGAGATACCACACGGTACTTTTTACAGATGGATCATATAAACTGTGCATCTGTAATAAGTGTCACAGAGGTATTTCAGCTTCCTTTTGCCAGCTGACAAATAGAAATCAAACGCAGATGTTGCAGAAGGAAGAGGGAAAGAGAGGGAGAGAAGTCACTTCTCAAGGAATACATGGAGCCAGCCTAACCCTCTGGTGTATGAGTTAGAAAAGCAGGCATATGTGTAACTGGGGAATTTTTCCAGACTCATTTAAAAAGACGTGATGAGCTCAATATTGTCAGCAGGAAGTTGAATCCTTCTGTGTATAACACTGGAGCTTGCAGCATCGGAGGTGAATTCACAGAGCACAGTGAATATGAACAGCTTACACAGGAGACTTTTATCATACATAATTTCTTATTTTCTCTAAACCTTCAAGGTAGTAGTGTATTGCTAAAGAGTAGGGGAAATGTGCAGCATTACATTACTTGTTTTCATTTCTGTTACTCCTCAGTTTTTCCACTATATGAAATCAAATTGGAAAACAGCAAAAGAAAACCATTAAAGAGGAGGTTGAGTTCATAAAAGAGTGATTCACCTGTGTTAATGACTAGAGACAAACATGTCATGTTTGCATGAATATTCATATATATGTAAAATCTAGGAAAAAACACAGTAAAATGTGTTAAATAAATATATTCAATATATTCTCAGGGATAGTCGAGAATTTTAGTGTCTTTTTAAAGAAGAAACAGTGGAAGATATCTTCATATATTTTTCCCTCCAGGAAGAAAAATAGGAAGTATATTCTAGGTCATATAGGGCTTTATCTTACATGTGGGGGAATCATTCTTTTTACATTGCTGTTTCATATTCGATGCAGCAATACAATTCTTTTTGAGAGTGAGCACAAAGGGAATGAGACAGAGGGGAGACAGAGAGGAAGGCCATAATTTCTTTACTGGGAGCACATGAGACTGCTGAACTGCCTAACATTTCCTAGGACACCTTATGTATTTCTCTCTTACTAAGGGGAAAAGTAGTACACACTCATGAAGGAGTGGTGAAAATGTTAAAGCTGTATTCTTTAATTTTCATGGTATCTGTGTGTTTGGGTCTACTAAATTCCTAAGCCTGTTGAACTGCCTTTCATATCTCAGTGACTCAGAACAAGGTATGTCATGACTTTACTCTGACATCACCTTTCCTTTGTTGCAAAAAGTTGTGTGACCTCCATGCCAGTTAGTGGGAATCCATGTGCATCCCTATATTCCTTTTCCATACTTAGCCCTCCAATAGTAACTGTGGAACACTGAAGGGCGTTTGGGAAACCATCTCTACAGACCCATTCTGAGAAAAATTTGTCCTTGGTTAAGTTGAAGGCATCGACTGCTGAAATCAAAACACATCTGGGTTAACAAGAAAAAATTCTAGAAACTTCTGGTCAAAAGAACAGCTCAACACAGGTTCCCTGGAAGCCAAGTCATCAAGATAGAAGTTACTATCTTGCAATGGAGAAATTAGTACATGAGAAATATGCAATGCACAGAAGGAAGGAAAAAAGAGACAACTACTGTGCTGTGGGAAATACGAACTTGG
Organism: Acridotheres tristis; assembly: GCA_037013685.1. Lineage (NCBI taxonomy): Eukaryota > Metazoa > Chordata > Aves > Passeriformes > Sturnidae > Acridotheres > Acridotheres tristis. The sequence goes on from CM072884.1 coordinate 103,095,255, forward strand.
GCCATAAAAAAACTCCCAAACTATCTCTTGAGCTACTTTTGCCTGAATTTACTGTAAAATTCTAATTGCATCACACATATTAAATGTCACATCAGCTATTCATTTCTTTTCTGAAAAATGAATGTAAACTCAATTTTTTCCCCAACTATTTCCAAAGGCCAACGCAAGTGGATTAACCTGCATAATCACATAATTACTTGTATCATAACTTTTTTTTTGCTTATTTGCTTTCTTTGATAATTCCAACAAAGTAGCTCTTACATTTTGATTAAATTAATGTGAATAGGAGAGAAGCAATGTAAGAGCAGCATGTGCAACACAGTATTGTTTTACAAGGGGATGTTAAGGACTAGGCTATAGGCCACCGATTTAGATCTTTAATATTTCTATCCTAGTGTGATAATAAAGTTTGCTTCTTTGCATAAAATAAATTGAGTGGGACTGACACAGTTGCACTTTCTTTTATATAGAAAAATAGCATTCATCATGTTTTTTATGGGTATTAACTACAATGAAAATCAAAATGGACAGATATATATAGAAATTATAATAAGCATAAGGTGTATAAGTTTTATGCATATGAATGTTCTTTTCTTGCACTCAGCTGAGTGATCAAATGTTTGCTGCAGCTTTTAATGCCTTTTATTAATTTTTAGACTTTTTTTTTTTTTGGCTTGTATTCTACTCAAGGGATTTTGTCTTTAAAAAAAAAAAAAAACAAGACCCCAATATTATCTCACTCCAATACATCTGTCTCTTGTACTGGGGAGGCCAGCACTGAATACAGATCCCCAGATGTGTGTCACCAGGGCTGAGTACAGGACAAAGATCACTTCCCTCAGCCTGCTGAGGATGCACTGCCCCCCTGGCCACGAGCTCTGCAAGGCCACGGTGACACAGCTCAGCCCCAGCCTGGCTCTGCCTCCACTGTCCCCATTTCTTAGGGTCAGACAAGCAGAGAAATTAAAGCAGCATGTCCAGAGCAGTTTGTGTGTTTGTAGAAGTTACAGAAATACTGTAATGAATGGCAGTCTAATGCTAAACAAAGCTTGATGGGGGACACAGTCTTTTGCTGGATCCAGCCAAGTTCAGTGAAAATCTAGGAGCACCTTGATCCCTGCTGAGAATAAAGCCTGCTACTACAGATGAAACAGCACAGATTCAACAGCATGTATGGCAATTAGCAGGTGCAACAAACATCAGCTGGTATTTCAACAAGTCCCCTGTGGCTTCAGATTTGGAAGCAACCAGACAAATCTTATTTGTACATTGGTGTTTTCTTCTTTGGGGCACTAAGTTTGATTTTATATTCTTGTGATGTTTGTGCTGTGGAATCATTTTTCCTTTACTCTTGTGAAGAATCGTGGCTCTGATATTTTGTCAAATTTTAGTTATTCTTTTATAAGCATCAAAATATTATGAGATTTAGGCCTCAGGAAATTAAATATGTTTTGAATCTCACTACTGCGATGAAAATTAATGAAAAATGTAGTTCCAGAGAATAGTTATTTACTAAAAGAAAAACAAAGTAGCTGCATTATCTTTCACTGCAATCAGCACGTTATATAATTAACATAGTCCTTTGTTCTTTAGTCTCTGTAATTGTAAAAGCAGATTTAGATGTACAGTCAAGCTCTGCCAAATACACACCACTGTTTTTGCTCTGCTTTCTCCATGTGTTTCCTCCCTCTCAACCCCAGTCTCCATACTGCAATATGATGGCAATTAATACACAGAGTAAGACTCAAACCACCTTCTTCCTGCATCTCAGTCAAACTCTCTTCTTTCCTGGAAAGTGAAAATGTCAAAACAGGTGAAAGACTGTAATCTTCAGATCAAACCTTGAGGTGTGGACCCAGGAAGGCCAAACTCAAGGTCCTGCTTCTGGGTCAGGGCAGTCCCTGATATCAACACAGACTGGGGAAAAAGTGGATTTAGAGCAGCCCTGAAGAGAAAGACTTGGGGGATTCAGGTGGGTGAAAACCTGGATATGAACTAGCAGTGTGTGCTGGCAGCCCATCATGGGCTTCATGAAAAGAAGTGTAGCCAGCAGTCAAGAGAAATTATTTACCCACTTTGCTCTCAAATTCCACATCTAGAGTACTGAGTCCAGCCCAGGGACTCCCAGTAAAAAAACATCATTAATCTGTAAGGGTCAGGCCAGAGGAGGGCCACAGAATTGATTAGAGGGCTGGAACCTCTCCTTTGGAGGCAGGCAGAGAGAGCTGTGGTGGTTCAGCTTGGAGAAGGCTTTGGGGAGACATTATCATGGCCTTTCAAAATATAGACAGGGCTCATAAGAAAGGTGGAGAGAAGGTTTTTACCAAGACCTGTAGTAACAGCACAAGGTTAATGGGATTAGACTAAAAAAAGGATAGCTAGAAGGGTAAAAGAGGGTGTATATAAGGAAGAAGTTCTTTTACTTTGGGGGAGATGAGGCCCTGGCACAAGTTAGCCAGGGAAGTTGTCAATGACCCATCTCTGGAAATGTCCAAGGCCAGGTGTGGCTTTGAGCAAGCTGGTCTAGTGGAACATGTCCATGCCCATGGCAGGGAGGTCAGAATTAAATTATTGTTAAGGTCCTTTCCAACCCAAACTCTTCTATGATTCAGTGCCACAAGGCTCTAGCTCTTGATTTAGAGGTGGATAGTTACCCATTACTATGGACAGTGGATTTTCTAGAATGAAACAGAGATGACCTTGAGAAAAATGGCCTCCCTGTCAGATAAGATATAAAACACCATGATACATCTTAAACTGAAATAAGACAAGCACTGGTTCACAACTGGTCCTGTATTAGCACTCAAGTTATACTTCTTGCATCACTAAAAACCCAAAGAAGGAAGAGGACTATCATATTTGGGAATAAATTAGATGGAGCAAATAGAAGTAGGATTTAAAGGTAAAATACAGCATCAAATTTAAGCTAAACATGAGGAAAATAATCTTAACAATAAGAACTTTAAGACAGTGGAACACTCTCTTGGGAAAGTGATGGAAAGCCTCTCACTTCAGCATTGAACATGAAAAGGGGTTTTAAATGTTGTTTGATCTGTGATAGAAAGAAATTGGTGAGTCATTACAATGTACTTTGAAGTTCGACAGAAGAAGATTTTTTAAAAATCTATGCCTTCCAGTCAAGTGTTGTAGCTGCCTCACTGCTCAGTTCTTGATATGGAGATAACCACAAGAATTTTAAGAACTGATTTTTATGTGATGCCAGCTAGCACTAGGATCAGAAACAAAATGTTATGAACAGATGCATGTGGTTTTCCTACCAGCTACCTAAAGGGCCCACCAGGCAGTATAAATTACTCCATCTCACAGCTGCATTTGACCTCCTTTCTGCAATGAAATCGCCCTGGATATGTCTGTCCTGAATGCAGGAAAAGAGCAGCAAGTCAGGTATATATAAACTACACAAATTGGTTATTTAAATAACCTGGCCCAGAACGGCTTGGGATGAGCACAAACCAATACAGATTCCAATCACTGAGGTATTCAGACTTCACAGCCTCTGTCGCCCCTTCAGGAGTCTCAGGGGGTGGCCCCTGTCCCCTCCCTGTGGAATTCATACTGACCAGACTGCAACAAGGTATTGCTGCTCTTCCTGCAAGCTCTTGTTCTGGCTTCATGGTAAAATTGTCTTGAGAGCCAGTTAAGAAATTTTTTCCCCCACGTTTTCTTGAAAATAAAAAAAAAATATGCATTCCTACATTTTTTGAAATTTGGGGTGACTTGGTGAAAAGAAGACAAATATGCATAGGTAAAAAAAGATTCTGTTTCTCCTAACAAGAAAAGAGATGAAAATTCTGGTTTCAAATGAAATTTTTTAACTAATTCACAATTTTAGCTACTTAACTTATTGCCACAAGTGTCTGTGCTGGAAACCTCAGCACAGTGTGAGAAGTCACACCGTGTTTCTGTGGTGATCAAAGCAGAGGTGCCTGGACAACCCACTTTTGGCAAATTATCTGTTCTGATGAGACCGTGAGTGTGAGTAGTGGAGATGTGTGAGTACCTGTGTCTTTGTGTATGTATTGAATACAGAAACCTGGTTTTTAGAACATTCACCCAGAACTGATCATGCTCAAGAAGAAAATGATTGTCAGCTGGATTAAATAGTAATGGCGGAATTATAAAGAGGATTTGATACAAAGAAGCAGTCACTGGGAGTAGTATAAAAGAAAAATGAAAATTCATGACCAGAGGGAAAGATTTTCAGTGGAAAGGACAGAAATGAAACCTGATTTGGCAGTGACAGAAGTTGCCTTGGGGCATCACAGCCCCTGCCCAGCCCAGAGGGATGTTCCTGTCACTGTCCCTGCCTGATGCTGGAGGGTCCTGACTTGGCAGCAGCTGCTCCCTGCAGGGTAGGGACAGCAGGTGGGACCATTGCAGGTGTGTGCAAACACCTCTTTTCTCATCAGTGTCAGGCTCCTGGGGCTTCCACCTCTCCACAGGAGGAGAATGCAGGCAGGGCAGCCCCATGCCTAGGTGGGTTGGGGTTACTGGTTACATCCCTACCCTGGGGGAAGTGTGAACATAATTGCATGTGTGCATACGTGGTATGAAGATTTTGGGACTGGTTACAGAAGAATGTTTAGGGTGTTGGTTTTATTTTTATTATCATTATTGGCATTATTGTCAGTACTTTTCTGTTATTTCTTTTGAAAGTATAATATTGCAGATTGTCTATTGTATTAGATATGACTCTTGGATGTATTGTTTGTTGATTGAAAATTGCTTACATGTTGTTAAGAAATCAATAGACTGCTTTAATTCTTTGATTTAATTTAGACGTTTTGAAATGAACATTTTTCCCCTTTGTCTATCAGAAATCATTCAAAGAATTTCTACTGGCCAAAAGCAAACCTGCAACAAAAACCTTGCAAAACCTGCCAGAAGGAGGATCTGGAGAACCTCAGTGCCCAGCAAGGTTATGGATCAGATCATCTTGAGTATGATCACATGGCACATACAGGACAACATAGAGATCAGGCCCAGTCAGCATGGATTTAGGAAAGGCAAGTCCTGCCTAAACAGTCTGATCTCCTTTCATGACCAGATGACCTGCCTGGTGGATGAAAGGCTGTGGCTTTTGTCTCCTGGTCTTCAGCAAAGCCTTTGATACAGCCTGCCACAGCATTCCAGCTGACAGCTCACAGCTTGGACAGGTGAACTCCTCACTGGGATGAGTGCCTGGATGACCATGTCCAGAGTGGTGGGAATTTCTGTTGCATCCAGTCGGTGGCCAGTCCCTAGTGGTGGTTCCCAGGGCTCAGTATTGGGTCCAGTGCTGCTCAATGACCTTAATGATGGTCTGGATAAGGGGATCAAGTGTGCCCTCAGCAAATTCACAATTGACACACAGCTAGGTGGGAGTGTTGATTTGCTGGAGGGTAGGAAGGCTCTGCAGAGGAACCTGGACAGGCTGGATAGGGAAAACGAGACCAGTGGCATGGGGTTCAAGAAGACCAAGTGCTGAGTCCTACACTTCGGTCACAACAACCCCAGGCAGAACTGCAGGCTTGGGGAAGAGTGGCTGGAAAGGTGCCTGGAGGAAAAGGACCTGGGGGTGCTGGTCAACAGCAGCTGAGCATGAGCCAGGTGTGCCCAGGGGGCCAGGAAGGCCAATGGCACCTGGCCTGGATCAGCAATAGTGTGGCAGCAGGACCAGGGCAGGGATTGTCCCCCTGTGCTCAGCACTGGTGAGGCCACACCTCAAACCCTGTGTGCAGTTTTGGGCATCTCACTACAAGAGAGGCATTGAGGGGCTGGAGTGAGTCCAGAGAAGGGCAATGGAGCTGGGGAGGGTCTGGAGCACAAGTGTGATGAGGAGCAGCTGAGGGAGCTGGGGGTGCTCATGGAGAAAAGGAGGCTCAAGGTGACTTCATGGCTCTTTACAACTGCCTCAAGCTATGCTAGGGGTGATTCAGTGTGGATGTCAGGAGGAATTGCTTCATGGAAAGGGTTGTTAAGGAAAGGGCTGTTAAACATTGAATGGGCTGTCCAGGGAGGTGGTGGAGTGACCATCCTTGGAGGTGTTCAAGAAACAACTGGATGTGGCACTTTATGCCATGGTCTAGTTGAAAAGTCTAAAAGTTGGACTATGACCTCACATGTGTTTCCCAATCTAAACGATTCTGTGATTCTACGGAAAATTGAAGATTTAAAAAATACTTTCTTAATGGCACATATATTCATTTATATCACATTATTTCTTCTATCAATCTCAAAACATGGTGCTGGATACATAAGGTAACTTTACATTGCTTTCTCTTTAAAGATTTTTGAGAATTTTTCATAGGAGATATAGACTTTTGTGAAAGTCTATAAAAAACAATCCATCAGATTTTTAGAAAGTTGCACGTTTACCCACAGACCAGATGAGGCACATGGTGATAAAAAGCTTCAATATTCTATTTCATGCATTAAGATCAATTCATCCCTAACTCAAATGCCAGAGCTGTAAAATTAATTTATATTTTGTCCTCACAAAAAATTAGTTATTTTCTTTCAAAATTTTCATTATAGATTTTTGCAGAGTGAAAGTGTAAATCATAAGACTTACAAGAGGATGTATGAATTTACAAGAAGACTCAGGACAGCCTTCAATAAGTCTAAATTGGCCCTTATTAAATGAAATCTAGTGTCATTTCACATCATCTTGTGAAATCTTATGCTAAGACTTTGTATGATAAATTGCAACAATATGAAAGCATACATCTAAGGAATTCCACTGGGAAATTCACCACTTTTCCATTTTCTCTAGCTTTTGACTGTAGGTAGTGATTTTAGAAAGTCTAGGAGATATATTTGGAAGACATTTTCATATGAAAGCAAAGAAGATGGAGCTCAGATGTCTATAGAAGTCTGTGTGAAATCCCTGCACAAACTGGAAGCACTATCACATCTTCAGGCAATTGTCTTAGGAGCACCACACTTTTGTTGTGGAAATTAGATATTTACTTGCAAATGACTCAGTAAGGGAGGATTCCATAAAAATCATAATCTGTTAAAAAAACAAACAAGCCAACTCCCCCCCCCCCCAAAAAAACCTCAACAAAAAAAAATTGTGAGAAGTAATCATCAAGATATCATTTAAATGCCACCTGCCTAACTTTTCAATACCTGAAGCACTCCACAGTGGAATGAGCTCAAGGTTTGTCACACAAAAATGTGAGCATTTTCTAAACCCTTTATTCAATCTGATTTTTTTTTTTGTTTTCCAGCTGTGAAAAAGTGTATCTAATCTATGAAATAATTTTAAAGATTATCAGTTTCTATCAGCAGCTGAATGCTATCTTTCAAACAAACAAACAAACAAAAAATATTAAAAGAAAAGCCACCTCTCTTCATTCAAAGATTCAGTATGCTTATTTTGGAAAGCTGAAGCTTGTTCCACTTCACTAAGAATATTTGGTTCACTGAGATTTATTAATGTGTTGCAGTACAAATTCTCAAAGAAGCCACTTATATTTTTAGGGAAATATGAACATGGTAAACAGCCAGAACATGCAGAGGCACCAAATTGTAAAGGTCTTATCTTGTCTCAGATTACTCATGATCAGCTCAGTGTGTATTAATCTAACTGCAAACAAGAATTCAATAAGATATTCAATGGTTTTAGTAAGCACTCAGAAACTAGAACTGAACAAAACCATTTTTTTCTGTCCAGGAATTTTTTTGTTCAAAAACAAACAAAGAAACAAAACAACACAGAATATTGTTCCATTTTTTTATTAGAATATGAAGCTTTATTGGAGTTTTTTAAAGATTAAAGCAAAAATTAACTTCTATTTCCTTTATGGGGTGGGAACATAGGTACATAAGTATGTCTTAAATTCACTTCTCTTCCATTTTTTTCACTTTTAGTGTGTTTCCTTTTTATTGCATATCTTAAAATTGTGGAATAAATCATATGGAAAGAGTCTTCAAGAGCTTTCTAGTCCAGGCCTGTGTTCACAGCATTGTCAGGTGTGAGATCAGACCAGGCTTCTTGGGCTTTTTCTTGAAAGACCTGCAAAGATGGTGACTGCCCAAACTCCTTGGACCACATATTTCACTGCTGAACTACTTGGGCCAGCCTGGACCTCCCGTGTTTCCTGGCACTGATCCTCATCCTGTGAGGAATGCTGCTGTCCTTGGCCTGGAGAGAGGCAGGTTGGGATCCTGCAACAAGCCCAGCTTCCCTGGCACCTTCTCACAGCCACTGCTCCCATCCTGACCGTCCTGAGGGTGCCCCTAGGCTTGCCTGGGTGGATCAAAGTCTGGTTTTCCCTGGCAGATCCAGCTGGGTGCAGGAGGGTGGGGTGGAGTGTTGCTAGTGCAGGGAGCTGCCAGGTCTCGTCCTGGCTCATGTCCCAGCAGGAACCCCAGAGCCTTTCCCACAGAGCATCTCCCCACCTTGGAGCTCTCATCCCTGGGCAGGACCTGGCATTCCTTGTTGAGTTGCATAAGGACTTTGTGTGCTCATCCCTCTGACTTGGAGTTGGATCAGAAATCCTGCCCTTGAATACATCCACTCTTCCTCCTGCTCCCTCCTGTTCGATGTCACCTGCAAATCTGACGTGTGTCCTTTCTGCCACCATCAAGATTGTTGACAGAATTATTAAGCTGGACAGATCCATTCTTGTTCCCTGTTTTGTTGCCGCTCTTTTTAAAAGTGTTTCCTTAAATATTAAAGTGAGGGAAAAAGGATTAGTCTCCACCCATGAAACGCTTATGGGTTTTTAGCCTTTTTTGTTGATTCTTTTTTCTTTCCTTTTTTTCTTTTGTAGTAATAGGTGAAAAGTAAAATACATGGTAAAAACGGAAAAAAAAAACCCTAAAAAGAAAAACTTGACTTGAAAAATCAAGACTCTTCCAAAATATTTATAATGTGAAATGCAAGTTGATAGAAGGACCTTGCAAAATAAAAGAGATTTTGATTTTTTTTAAATAATTTTTAAAATTACTATTCTAATTTCTTCCAAAAGAACATATTTTCCCCCTCCAAAAATTACATTTAACTTACACAATTAAAAAAATGCAAGGTTTATACTTACTCAGAGTTGATTAAATTGAGCAAGGAACCAGTCACATCCAGAGAAACTGGATGTAATTAATCTGGATTAATGATGGTTATAAAGACAGAAAATCACAATCTGGCTAATGAAACACCCTTGATTATTTGTTGGATGAAAATTGCTTTACATACTGTACAGACTGGGGATATGGTCCTGTTGTCATTGCCAAAGAATTAGCACAGAACCAAACAATTAGCCAGGCAAGAATGCTACTAAACCTTTTGCAACCAAGGAATGTGCAAGCAATTATTTATCTCAGTGTGACAAGAGAAAATTACATTTAAACTGTGCTGCCAATAAACATAGCAACCTTCCCTTTTCCAGGATTGGTGCCTCAAGCAAGACCTGAGTGATTCAGACTGGAAAAGTTTCTGAGCATTTAAAAAATTCATTAATCCTGATTATCTGACATCTTCCCTGATAGATAAAAGCCCTACACGGATTCTTTAAACCTCTTCCCTGCCAGAGCTTTACTGTGAGCTCTGGAATCACAGGACAGGACAGGACATTAGGGATACCTGAAAAACACCTGGTCTGGTTGTTTGGTGAAAGCAGGGTCTTAGTTCAGATTATCTATGACCCTGGCAAGACAAGTACAAGTGTTTCTGAAGGAGACCACACCAGTTCCCTGTGTAATTTATTCAAATGTTTAATTTCTCTCACCATGAAGATTTATTTCATGTACCTAGATGGAATTTTCCCATGTCCACAGCCTCTTGTCCCATGCACCCTTGTCCAGGAAGTAGCTTCTCCTTCTTTGTTGCTACTTTTGAGGTATTGAAAATGATTAGATCCTCCCTTCTGAGTTTTCTCTTCCCTAGGCTGGGTGGTCCCAACTTTTTCAAACTTTTCTCATATATATGCTTTACCCATCTTGGTGACCCTTGTTTTTACACCTTTTGAATAGAGGGTGGACCAAAACTGAGTACTGTATTTTGTGTCTGGCCTAAATAATCACACCTTACCACCTGGTGCATATGTTCTTACTGATCCATGCAGCAAACACAGAGTTTGCTTCAGGGGTTCACAGCTGACCCAAGTTCAGCTTGCTCCTCACAGCCCTCTAAGTCTTTTCCAAAATATCGACATCCCAGACATCCATCCTCCAGCTGTTACTACTGCTTGGGATTATTTCAACCCATGTTTACATTTCTCTTTGTTAAGCATCATGCATTTTATAGTTTGCAGATCTTTCAGCTTGTCAATATATCCTTGTATGACAGTTCTTCCTTCTGAAATATCTGCTTCTAATCCCATTTGGTACCCACTTACCCTGTCACTGAACAGAAGTCAAGACAAGTCACCATTTCCACCTACACAACATGGTTCATATTAGAAAATCTTAAGAAAAAAATACTCAGATGAAAGGTCTACAATCAGGAAAATACGAGTAAAAAGAATAAATAACTATATACGATGTTTGAAGAAACAGCATGAAAGCATATGAAAGGATAGAAGCATATGAAGACTATTTGGAAGGATCAGACAGAATTTTAGATCTACACAATCCATTCTTCTAAATGATAATAGTAGATTAATAAAATAGAAAATAGAATAAAGACACGATTGACACATAAAACTCATATTTATATTCTGTTATAACACTGTTGTGACAATTAGTCTACCTCAGAAAAATGTACTTACAGAAAACAGGCAATAAATAGGCCATTAAATTAAAGGGAAGGACAAATGAAGATGCCTTGCTTCCTCCAGGTGGTGAAGAAATGGCTGTAAAAATGCCTCTGGCCTTGGGTATGACTTAAATGTTAGTGAGGGTCAGTTGCATTAAATATGCAAGGCTACCACCCATAACTTTGCTGATGGAAGATGAAGAAATTCACACCAAATAAAAGCTCTGAGTTCCTGCCTCTGAGCTGGAGAAGTTCATGGTGCCTGGATCAAATGGATGCTGAAGCAGCTGATGCTCAACAGATGCTGTAACTTGTTCTGTTTGGAATCAGGAGATTCGGCATTGCCCTTGGGATGCCCCACAGCCAACATAGCCTTTTTTGGTAATTATTTGCACCTTTATCTTTCAATAAATTGGATCCTGTGACCTTTATAAACCAAGAGTATTTTCTCAGGGAAATATGGCAGCTAAGAATATAGTCCAGCATACAGGAATTAGAAGTCTAAAATTTAGATAATCTGTTTATACTCAAGAAATCCTTCATCTTTGAAAGTTTCTATCTTCCTGCTCAAATGGCTTTAATAGCTTTTTTTCCCCCTTCCAAAAACTAGATAACCAGCTCATAAATATATTTTTCTATGCATAAAAGCTCCAAATTTACACAAAAAAAAATTGCTTTGCATGAAACATTCATACATAAAAGCCTTTCAATTTCTTAGATACTTGCATCTCTTCACTAAATTTCGGCAGGTGTGTCTGGATTTTTTTGTTTATTTGAACATTTTCTCAAACACCTCTAGTACTATTAAAACTATGCTGAGAAATGCATTTGGAATGACGAGTGTTGACACAGCGAAATTGTTTACAAATTTTGCTTCTGAAATCCTCTTCATCATACATTTCTATTCACTTACTTGGCATTTAATTTCCAGTCAGAGAAAACTTTAATAAGATTCATTCACTTAATTTCTCAGTCTGTCACTGCCTCAGTCTGGCCTCTCAGACACACTAAAAATGTTAACAAGAATTTGCTGACTACACAATATAAGTATTAGTCAATTAATTTACCAGTAGTACTTATACCACCCAGAGTTTACTTCTCAAAATTGCAATTTTTCATTAGGATAGAGTTAGTACTTCCAGGTTCTCTCTATACAGGTAACTGAATAACTGAATACCTAGTAAACATCTTCGTAAATAAATAGATGTACTTCTAAATGTTGTCTTTTTCAGACAAGTATATTACCCATTAGGAATTGTTTTGGCTGGACATATAGCTGGTCAACCATAATTTCTAGTTTATTAACTGTACAGCAAAATTTATCATGGCAGTGTAAGACAATCCAGGAAAAAAAAATGCTTAGAATACTCACCTTAATATATTTTTTCTCTTCCCTGCCAGATATTAAGAGAAAGGGGGCTCTAGAACCAAGAACACAATTTGATAAATATCCTATACTAATTGATTTCAAGACTTCATGTTACTGCTGCTCTTCTTTTTAATCAGTAAAGAAAAGAACATTTTATGGATAATTATCTCTGGGGGAAATTTTATTATATGATCCAATAAAGAAAGAAAACTACACCACTACAGAAAATGTTGTTTGCTAGTCATCAATAAACATTCTAAAAAACTTTTTCTGTATCTTTAGATTTTCTCATATCGCATCACTAAATTTTTTATCTTCAGAACGATATATCAGAGGGTTATGTTAGCACAGAATGACAGCCATCCTGGGACTTAAAGATTGTGCTCAGCCAAGCCAAAAATATTACTCACATGAAAAAATTCCCAAACCAATGAAGACAAATCCTTATCTGGAGACGCTATGTAGTACAACAGCACACTTTGTGATGAGCAAAGACATAGCGTTGTTCCTCCAAAAATTCCTGCTCAGCAGTTGCACAGTTAGAAACTATGCTTAAGCCGTCTTTGCTGAAATGAAATGATGAAAAAAGATGTTCCACAATTTAGTACATAAGCCCTTCTGAAAGTATCCCCTTGGAGCTAAGCACTGATGACAATTCATCCACAAAGAAGGGTGTGATGCCAAGAAAAGGCTGCTCTCAAGGATGTGGCCCTGAGCCCTGGTGTCAGAGATGGGGAGGGATATTGAGCCATGTTCATATTGTTTTGAGCAGACAAAACAATTATTTCAACAAAGGTGAAAGAAATTGAAAAAAGGGCACAGGGATGGATTTAAAAGTGCAGTGTTTCGGTATTTTAACTTTACATTTTATTAGAGAAAATCAAAGAGGTGGCCCATCCTGCCAAGATTTATGTAGAACCTTGTGGCATTCATAGTTAAACTAAGCACAAAACACAACCCGTGGAGAAATATTTTTAATAATTTTTGAAACTTCAATGCTTTGGAAAACACACCTTTTAGCAACTTACAGAGACTTACTGATGTTATAGATAATGCTGCAACTTGGAAGATCTCTGAGGATTTTCAGATTTTGTGTGTCACAGGTGTGAATAGAAATAAATGAATAATGCAACATTGTTCAGTAGAAAGACTGAAGTAATGAGTCAGCTTAATCCAGGAGATGCTGTTCCCCTGGTTTCTCTACAGGGAAAGGAAATGACACTAGAGAATGCACAAGGGCAAAACAAGGAAGCAAATGTGCATGACAGGACACAGACCCAAGGGCTTGACAGAGTAAGACAGAAAGCTTTGGGCAATAAAGAACTCTGCACAAGTTTACAGTGATTAACTGTGACAGTGCCTTCACTTCTGGGCCTGGATGTGTTTTTCTGTTGTTCGAGGGGCATAGCCCGTCTGTGTCTGCTCCCATGGCAGGAACAAAGTCTAGCACCTTGACTCCTCTCTTCACACTCTGTTCTGCATAAGGGAACTCCACTCTTCCTCCAGGCATGCAGTGGCCACGCTGTGCTATCAGGGGGCACTGGGAAGCCAGGACTCCAGGCTGAGCAGAGACTCACCTATGCCTGATGGAGCCATCTGCCATCAGAGGATGGTGCAGCACCGAGACAGGTTACATTGAAGACAAAACCGAGCTGAATGCTGTGGGTTGATCATCCCTGCAGCCTAATTTCTAGCCCGTCCACAAGGCACAGTTGTGGCTGAAGCAAACTAGATTTCTGCTGGACAATTCCTGGTAATGATCCAGACAAGAGCATACCCCATTAGGGGCCAATGAACTCCACAGGCATAGGGGAAAAATGTGCACTAGCTTTGTTTCTCTTTGCTGTATGAGGTCCTCTAATAGCATCTGGTATCTTAGCACACAGCTGCATGCCCTCCTTTTGTTTCAACACTCTGCTAAGCTGTGACATTATGCTCACTTTATTGCAGGTATTTTGGACCGAGCAAACTCCTCACAGAAATTACTTATATATTAGAGACACAGAGCAGCATGTGGGACATTGATTTACAGTTGAATACTGTAGGCATGTATTACCATGTGTTATCATTCATCTCAGAAAAGAGAAGAATCCCTTTATTTAGGAGTACAACTCCAACCCATGACTCAGATGTAAAGTCTGTTATAGCTCTCAACGGAGTTAATGCTGGGAAAGTGATTATGATTGAGGATTCTTATTAGGTTATGAGTCTGCTCCTAAACCATAAACCTAGAACACCCTCATGGATGGAATCTACATAAGCAACATTAACTTCAGTGAGCTGAGGAAAGCATGGCAGCATGCTCCACAAAAGCCTGAAGAGTCAGCCCTGGAGTCTCATTGTCATAAAGGGATAAGAAAAATAAAGCTCACATCTAGGAATGGAGCCAGAGGAGCTGCTTACTGATCTAGGCAAACACACTAAGATTCAGTGTTTAAGGACCTGATTCATCAGCTTGTTAAAAATCCAACAGCTTTTACCAGATTGCAAACTTTCAGTTCAATTCCTGCTGCTGGATAACTTGGCAAAGGTTTTGAGGAGAGTGGGAAATACAAATAAATAATTAAATAAACCCACTGGGAATCTTATACACGCTGCTTTTGTAGAATTCTGCCCTGAGTCTGGAATCTCAATGTTGGCCACTACTGCCACATGCCAAAAATGTCACAGTATTTTCCAAATGAAGGGCAGTAAGGCAGCTCCTCAGCTTAAAAGAGCTTCCTACTCAGAAAGGCAAATGTCTAAGAGTTGTACAGCTTCTCCCAGCAGAGCTAGTGGCAACAGGGAAAGTTGAAAAAACTTTTTCCTCTCACCATCTGATATTCAAATATGATCTTTAGTGTTTTATATGGAATGGAGACTGAGGTATAAGGAAAATTCTGAGAGGCCATTTCCTTTAACACACATAAAATTCTTAAGTTCCTTTTCCTCACTGGCATATCTCTCCTGAAAATGTAGCAATCGTGTTCATTTTCATGATAAGACAGAAGCCAGGGGAAAAAAAAAAAACTGATTATTTTACTTTACTCTCTCTATATATATATGTATATATATAAAAATATATATACGTATATATATGTATACACTCAGTATACTGGGTATACTTTCAAAATATAAGTTATTGCACAACCTTGACATTATACGTATGTCAGCACACTTCATCTTTCAAATCCCAATACAGGAAAAAAAAAGTTATTCATGTACTACATTCAGCATTCAGAAGCTAAGAAATTTTTCTTGAAGACAGCCATTATATGGCTCTTCTTTATTCAGTTCTCAAGAGGAAAAGAAAGGCCTGTGAGGACAGTAATAATATGTGTTATGCTGTGTTGGAATTTGGAATTCCTTTGTCGTGCTGTATTAAGTGCAACCATGAGGAAAGATGAGGTCAAGGGGAAAAAAAAATCGTGCAGGATTCCACAAGGCCACAGCTTCCACTGCAGTGCTGAAGCTCAGACTGTCACTTTGAAAAAGCTGTTAGACAAATACACAAAGGGCATTTTAAAATCATTTTAATAATAAAATATATGTCAGAACCATACTGAAAACTAGACTTGAGTTCAGTGAACTGTGTGTTCATGCATTATACAATGCCAATTGCCATGCAAATAGCTATGAAATAGAGCTAAATATAATTTAGGAGTTCTGTGTCTCACCAAGTAAGTGTCAGAAAGTACTTGGTGCATTACATTCAGAAAAATATGACAATTAAGGTGAACAGGTAGAGAAAGCCTGGAGAACAGAAGAGACTGAATCGTCAAAAAAACCCAGTATAATCACGGACAAAGACCCTCTAACTCATTAAAGTTAGACAGTGGTGTGTTTATTCACCGGTGGGCAGCACGGGAGTCACCTCTGAAAGGCGTGACTGCCCCAAACAAGGTTCTTTGCCCTCTATTTATTGCCCAAGATGTTACATACAATACATGTGCATAACCCCAGCACCTCCCACCCCCATCCCATATTAAAATGAGCCCATCAGTCCTTCACGCGTGCACAGTTCTTCCCTTGAATTGGGTCGGTGGTCTCGAAATGGGTCAGTGGTCTCAAAGGATGAAGTCAGGAGAGTCTTCATCAGGTCTCAGTGACCCTCTGGCACGATCCAAGGCCCCGTGCTTCATGATTAACGGTTTGCTTATTTTACATTCTTCTGTGCGTAAATTTTTAATAGCAGATAATTTTACCAATTAGCTCTAGCCTAAACATCTAGTAATTATTAACCTACCATTTACCTACCTACCTTACATCTTGGTCATGGAAACTACTTCTACCCTTAGCGAAAATCTTAACTTTTTAAAACCATGATTCAAGACCACTGAAAATCCATTTTGAATTATGGGACAGAGATTGCTTTCAACTCAAAGATTACCTTTGATTTAAAAAAATTCTCTGGGATTGAAGACACATCTGAATCTCTAAAAATTCCTTAGGAATCTAAGGAGTGAAACACACTAAAGATTTGGAGACTCTTTCCCATCACAACAAAATACTGAAGCTTATGTTTTCAGGTACAAATGACTTTCTTATCTGGTTAAATGCATTAGAGATTGCATTTTTCATGACAAAAAAATATCTATAGCCTGTTTTTATAGTATGACTTTTCTCCTCAAAGCAGCTGTATCATGATTGTCCTGCCACGCACACTCTCTGTCTGACATTGTGCTTTAACTTACACCAGCAACTTCTTGTGGTAGAGGAACCTGCACATGGTGGAGGGACTAAGTCATTACCCCTTTGCATGGCATGAACCTGACTGAAGCAGGCCTGGCACCAGCTTTGCTGTGCCCAAATTTTTCTAAAGATATTTCAGCAGATCTTTGCCCCTAGAGATACCTCAGAGATCAGTATTTCCACTCTGCACTGTCTCTGTCTCACTAAAAACACAAAAAAGGCAGAGGACCTGTGTCCACTTAGAAGTGTGGAGATGCTGGAAAGGAATCTTCTGTCAGATAATTCTAGTGACATGAACCTGCCTAATGTTTTCTGCTAGCAAGGAAACCAGTTTATCTAGGTGCCAAGACTTCTTTTTCAGTTGATTCAAAGAAGCAGAAATTTGTTGAAAGTATTTTATAAAATAATAAAACAATGCTACCAGTGCAGTGACCACAGAATCACAGAACATGCTGAATTGGAAGGGAACCATCAGAATCATCGAGTCCAACTCTTGGCCCTGCACAGGGCACCCCAAGAGCATTGTCCAAATGCTTCCTGAACTCAGGCAGGCTTAGTGCTGTGACCACTTCTCTGAAGAGCCTGTTCCAGTGCCCACCCACCCTCTGGATGAAGAACCTTTTCCTGATATCCAACCTAAACCTGCCCTGACACACTTCAGGCCATTCCCTCAGGTCCTGCCACTGTCACCAGAGAGAAGACATCAGTGTCTGTCCCTCCTGTTCCCCTTAGGAGGAAGTTGTGACTGCAGTGAGATCTCCCCTCAGTCTCCTCCAGGCTGAGCAGACCCAGTGCCCTCAGCCCCTCCTTCTATGTCTTCCCCTCAAGGCCCTTCACCATCCCCACTGCCATCCTTTGGATGTTCTTTAACAGTTTAATGTCTTTTTTACATTGTGGTAACCAAAACTGCACACCAGACTGGAGGTGAGCCACACCAGTGCACAGTAGAGTGGGATATGAAGTGTTAATAAAAATAATACATGGGTAAATACACATCTTGCAGTTCTTCTTCTCCTGCCTCAAAAGAGGCTTCTACAGCACTAACTTTATCTCTAAGGACAAGTGCACAGTGTTTGCAGTTTGGTTTGGGGGTTTGCTTTTTTGTTTGTTTGTTTGGTTGGTTGGTTGGTTGGTTGGTTGGGTTTTTGTGCAGTTTTTTGTTGTTGTTTTTTGGGGGGGGGGAATTTTGGGGTTTCTTTTGTTTTGTTTTGTTTTGTTTGGTTGGGGTTGTTTTTGTTGTTTTTGGGTTTTTTGTTGTTTGTTTTGTTGTTGTTGGTTTTTGTTTTGTTTTTGTTTTGTTTTGTTTCTTTTTTATTATCCACACAGTTCATCTAAAAGAAGAGAGGCAGAACTGAAGGTCACAACTGAATAGGAAAAAACAAAGTTAACAATACAACTCCTCTCCTTCCTTAATCTCATGGGTCCTAGCAGTCATTAATGGAAAAACACAATCTTGCCTTTTCAGATGCTTTTAGAAGTAAATCATTAGAGTCAGGATTGTAACAAGGTGAGGTGAGTGACAGGGTGGGTCTCCTGGCACTTGGCAAAGGCTGGTGTGGCACATATCAGCCCTGAAGAAAATTGCAGCTTTGGGCTGTTATTTGGGGTACGATGGGCACACAATATGTTAGGAAAAAAGTGTGCAAGAAGTTTCTGCTTGCCTGTAATTCAGGCAAAATTCAGTCTCAGCTGAATACTGAGTGAAGCTAGAAACATCTGCTAAAGCTGCCATGGGAACTCTGGTTTCAGAGTAATGTGTGCTGAGACAGGAGAGAAGTGGATGTTCAACAGGTGCCTCATGGAGATGAGAGGCTTCTTCAACATCTTATTAAAAAAAAAACCTTCATTAAGACAAGTTAAGGACAGGAGAGTGTGTGATCCCAGAAACACTTAGTTCTAATAGAGCAAAAGGTATCATGTAAAGAAATTTCATATGTTGGAGGTCTTAGGGAAAATGGATCAAAAATACTTAAAGGTCACACAGGTATGTATTTCAAAGGCAAAGTTCAGGCAAAAACAGTCAATTACAGCCTAGAATAACAGAAAGGATGGTGTCAGAAACACCCAATATTTTCAGAATTCAGATTATAAAGATACTAGAAATATTTTGACATACAAGAAGTCTAAGCACCATTAATATGATGGTAAAAGTTATAGAATAGAGTCAGTCCAAATATCTCAATCAGATAACAAGTCTTAGAAGAGTCATTGGAGCCCCTTGTACATAAAGAAATTAAATCCAATAGAACAAGATGTAATGATATTAGAGGACAGATATATATTGCTAAGTATAGCTTTATTTGTAAGAATAGAATATTGCAAAAATTCAGCCTTTTAAGTTTAGAAGAACTCAACTAAAATAGCTAACCTGGAAATGTAATTAGATTGGTAAATGTGGAAATTGTCACAAGCAAAATGAGGAACTGGAAAAAAATCCCCAAAGTGTTGAGGAGTGTTCATGTGCAGTTGTATTTTCAACTATAATTGAAAATTTTACAGTAAAGAAGTATATCTCTTGACCTAAATACAACCTGGAAATATACCTGATTTTGACTTCCAACATCCTTTAATATCTATTTTTAAGTAAGCCATTAACTGGTGTGACATTTTATGTCAGACAAAATTGTTTGTTACATCTTCATTACTACATAGAATCAGTACTACATAACAATGAATACTAATGTCACAGAGGAATAACTATGAAATTATTTAAAGATAACAATCTTTAAATACCAGATATTACTATTGTAAGCAAAGGGCAAGAGGTATCTCAAAGAAAAGTGGGTTGGTAAGTTACAAACCCTGTGGTTTCACCTTTTGAAAACAAGATAGCTGTAAAGACTGTATTTAAAGAAAGCAAATTCCTTCTCACTTTCTTTTTCTATGAAAACAATTAAGCAAAAAAAAGGTTGTGCTACTTCTTTCTCTATTCACAGTCAAGTTGAAAATAAGCAGAATTTTGAGAACACCTGGGCAGTGCATGTTTTATTTCTACTTAGCAGGTAAGCCATTCTCTGTGAAAGTTTTCACTCTGGAAATTGTTATTGTATTCTGCATATGCCACTCTACAGTTCAGAGGAAAAGATAAACTTATCACCTTAGTATTTTATTTATTTATGTATTCACATTAAGATGTCTATATGTCTCTATCTTTCTTCTTCTCTGTAAACGGTTTCACTGAATTGAATTAGAAAGGACAGGAGAATAAATAAATTTTTCTCTGCCCTTGAAATCACACTGCATTTAACCTAAAGGAATATGGGTGTTTCCACTCTGCCCTGAGCAGCTTTAAAAGTGAAAGTGGAAGGTGAGAACATAAACTGCTACAATAATTCTCTTAGGAGCTGCCATGCTGCAGACAGATTTGATAGCAACGTGTTTGTCAGACTTCTAGCACTCCTGCAATTTATCAGCTAAGGACAGTCCTGGGTGAACGTCCTGAGTGCTGATCATAGCAATTGCACCAGTGAACTGTTTCTAGTCTGACCAAATGGCTGTAAATAGGTTTTATTGCTTAATAAAGAGATTATGTTATTAAATACTCTAGCAAGTTTTATTTTTCTATTTTTTTTCTTTTCAGAAACACTGTATTAATGTGAATGGCAAGTATTCATATTGTCTGAAAAAAATAGGTAATTGCAAAAGGCCAAGGCCATATCATAATGGCAAATTGAACAATTTTGTTACTACAGATTAGATGCCTGGAAATTATTTGATGTTGAGGAAGAAGCAATATCTTTTTCCTCCTGCCCCCTAGTACAAAATATTGAATAAAAAACATTTAATTAAGGCTATTCTCCAGGCTACTGAATTGTTTCCATTAAATGTCCACCTCTCCTGACTTCTGCTCATTTTGGGAAATTAATTGAAAGCAATTATGCCTTAGAATTGTTTTGTCTTTTTGCTTTAATCAGTCAACTCCTATGCAGGTCTCCTACCTCTTAATGATGATATTTTATCTTGTAATCAGTGTGTGATATGTTCTTTATATTGATATGTACTTCATGCTGTGTCTATTTGTTAGCTTTTTGCAAAGTTAAAGAGTATCTTATTTCAATCTGAACAGCTCTACATAAAGTACAGAAATGTAATGTGAGTATTTTGCAGAAGAACTAGCAGAGGTATTGCTTGTCTATATTGAAAGAGTCCAATTTTAGGGTTTTATGTGTGTGTCTACATACATATATACGTATATATAATGTGTGTGCAGGTGGAGAGGAGTTAAGTGAGAACATTTTGGTTAACCTCTGTCATCCAGGAAAGGACACAACACACTGGTATTGTTTTATGTTTTGGAGAGGGATAATACCTACACTTAAGATCTGGTTGTTGAAAAATGACAGATCTCACTTCTAGTTTCAGATACCAATTTCTCCCTGCCAAAACTGAATAACAACCACATCAGCATTGGATTTTAATATCTTTATATATTAACATATCGTATCTCAAAACCAAGACTCCTTTCACAGAGAGGTCCTTGGAGAAAAGAAATATCTCCCTTGGCAAAGTATTAAGTGTCACATCTTTAAGCACATATAGTCTCAATGACTGCACTGGAATCTCTGACTTGCACATTTAGACTCAAACCTCAAAAATGCTCTGAAAGTAAGTAATCTTATCAGGCTAATATCTGAAAGCCCGAGGTGCTCTGCCAAGTCTTACCTTTAGTTATATTATAGCATTTTTTAGCTGTAAGAACTGCAAAAAAATCCCTTTTAAAATACAAAACCAAAATGAGTGTTTAAAAACATCAGCAAGATTCAAAGGTTTAACGAGACAGGACAATAGCACTGGCAGCTAAGAACTGTCTCAGATGTTTTAACTGTAATGCCTAAAAATCACTCAGGTGCAATTCATTAATTTTTGTAATGAAAATATATCACTAGTCTGTCAAAAATATCCCAGATTTAACATCCTAAAGGATTTAAGGATAGATAACACACCAGATGAAGGTTTACTGGAGGCAAGTTGAATATCCATCCCAAATACAAATATATGCATAAACCATTATAAGATTAATATTTCTTTTGTGATTCAATGCACATCCCAGTTTAACCTTTGCTTAATTTTTGCAGTATATTTAAGTGCATTGCTGAATCAGTGCATCAAGTCAAATAATTACATTGATGGCATTGTATCAGCTGGAAGCCTGGAGGTTTGGTTTTCCCCATCACTACCCTTTGAAGTAATTGTACAGGCTTGTTATTGCTAGAGGTACCCAGACACAGTGGATTTCAGAACATAGGGGGTATTCCTCATCCCCATCTGATTATTCATATAAAATTCTCAAAAGAGTAGTTGACAGAAAAAGTCACTTCGAGCAGTTTTGGTGGACATGTAGCCTCTAAGAGTAAATTTGGCTGCTGGATCTGGTATCAAATGACTGCATTTAACTGTTATACTGAGAGAAACTGAAATCTTTCAATCCTTCTACTTCACTTGAGTCAAGGTTGTCGAATGCACACTCACACAGAGGACTTCGTGGTCTCTCACTTTCACTACAGCCAATTGCTGTCCCTAGAGCTGCACATCTGCAGCATCTGGCCTGGGCCCCACAGTCCCTCCAACCTTATGCCCCACTTGTAGACTGGCAATTGGCATAACCTCACACTCCTCAGCCAAGCTGACCTGCTGTTTTTCTGTGGTCATGCACACAGATCACTAACACAGAGTGCACATGCATTTAAAATAACTGGAAATGGGATTCAGTAAGAGGATAGGGAAAATCTGTGCTGCCAGTAACCTGTTAGGGCATCACTAACTCCTTTTGATCTCCTTTTCCTTTTATTCTCTCATATTTGTGCCTCGTACCTACTTACCCCCTTCCCCAAAAAAGTACTTAAAACATACCATGAAAGGTTTTACACAATCCCAAAATGCTCTTCCATCCTGGATCCCATAGGCAGGAGTCTACTTTAGTTTACATGGTGGTGCAAAGAGAGCTTCTTTCACTGATTCATATTTGTAGGTTATAGACCAGGTTCAGCTGTCCTGTCCTTCTCCTTTGATAGCTTTAGAGACAGCTGATTCAGTGTTCTGTAATTTTCACTGACAAGATCTTCACTGATGAGACTACTAGAAGTGTCTGTCACTGTTCCCCTGTTCCTTGTGGGGTCTCTCTGACTGACCTGCACAGTCTTTCCTTAGAAAACCCAGGAGTCATGCTCCTTCCCTTCAGTTTCCTTTACCTTTCCTTCACTTTTGGGCCTGGTGATGGAAGCACTCTTGTACCACAGGTAAACCTTTGCACTTCCTATTTTCACCCACGTGTTATAGTCAGGACTATAATTTCTAAAACATTTTATGGAGTGAGTGGAAGGAGGTGACCTCAGAAGATACCTCCATGCTACTTAAAGATGAAGATACTATTTAGCTGATCTTTATGCTCTGCCTTTTGTAGCGGGGGGCATGTTTTGCTCTGTCCACTGTATTTAGGAACCTATGTTAGGCAACAGAGTTAGTAGTGTGCACGTACTTACTCCCAGTCTACACCAGTAAGCTATCACATTCAGTAAAAGATACAGTAATTTG
Source organism: Acridotheres tristis (assembly GCA_037013685.1). Taxonomy (NCBI): domain Eukaryota; kingdom Metazoa; phylum Chordata; class Aves; order Passeriformes; family Sturnidae; genus Acridotheres; species Acridotheres tristis. Next base: position 103,118,528 of record CM072884.1, read on the forward strand.
AGAAAGGCAAATAGTTGTACAATAATAGCACTTTTTGGTCACTGGCCTTGCCTAATATCAGGTATTTTGCCTTCTGTCTGACATCAGTTTCATTTCCTAAATACCCTCAATCTGGGCACAAATATTGTCAGCACCACTTGTGAACTTTGGGGAGGATTTAGGTCAGAGATTAATGTACTCTTGGAAGAAAAGTTACATTAATCCTTGTGGTATTGTCTATTGATAATATGTTAATCCTCACAGTGTTGTCTGTGGATAATTTAAAGCAGCCAAGAAAAATGAATAAATTTTGCTCTAGGGAGAAGAGCATATAACGACAGCATCTTTTGTCAGCCACCAACCTACTGGGCTGGTGCTGCAACTGTAGAAAACAAAAATTATTCTCACTGACCTAGAATGTGAACACAAGTTTGCTAGTTAAGACAAAGAACCATAGTGGGGGGGGGAAAAAGTCCAGCAAGATGTGGTTTAGTGATATGCTGTTGCATGTGCATGCATGTGTTTAATGCTCTCCAGCAGAGGAGAAAAAGCATACATTTCATTTTTGAGATAGTAGCAGGATCACAGTGTTACCCATAAAAAAATTTCTCAAAGAGTATTTAAGGGAAATATTTGCAGATATCTGTTGTGTGATAGAAATTGAGAAATTGAAAGGATTTTTTTCACTGGATAAGATACAACAAAGCAGTTTTAAAAATTTCACTTAATTAAATTATATTATTCTAGATTTTTTTTTAAGAAATAGAGAATGTGCTGCATAGACATATAAGAGAAAAGCACCAGGTCTCCACTGTTTTCTTTTCCACATTTCTATGAGTAAAACCTTAGCAACTGAGAGCTGTTGGACTGCGGGAGAAACCAGATCTACAAAAGAAAAGCGTGGCTTTTAAGCACTTTTTAAATACAACCTGAAATCCACAGGCTACAATGTTGATGATATTCCAATGCCATTCTAATGATAACTAATGCTGTGGTGGCTCTTATTGAGTACCCTTTTCCCCTGCAGTTACTAAGAGGAAGATATTTGAGGAACTAAGGCAACAGAATTGCTGCAAGTTTCTGTAATGCAGAGAGCAGCTAAAAGCCACCAAAAAAACCATCAGCAATAACACCATGAGATTCTAGAGATGAGGAAGTGTTGACAGTGCAGCATTCAGCTATGTGATAACCATTCTGTCATGTAATAGTCTTTTGAAGTTGCTAGCATTAGAGCGCCAAGTTTACCTTTATAAACTTTAAGTGTTCATCCACACAAGGTCTAGGATTTCAGCTTCAACCTGAACAGCTTCATAGACAGACTGGGAGAACCTGACTTGGGCTTACAGAGAAATACTTTAAGTTGTGGCAATCTATCCTAGAAGGATCTTTTTTTTTGTACCAGTTTTTTAGAAAAGAAAATGCATGTTTTTAACATTAACCTGACCTGATAATTTATCCTTTTTTTTCAGTAGCTTGTGTGTGCACATGTACAAGTTTACCCCAAACTGAGAGGTATTTTTATTATTAATAAGTGGTATTAGCACAGTTTTTCCAGGTATGTGTAGGTATACATACATACATATATATATATGTATATATATATGCATTGCATTTTTTAAAAACTACATTTACCATTACATGTAAATAATGCTCTTTTAAAAAATATATAATTGAGCTTTAAAAAAGTGAATGATTCCTCCACCTCATAAATCTCTTGGTAACCCAACATGAAGTAGGGCTTAGCTGTTTGCTTTAAGAATGAATACAATTCTAAAGATCTTTTTTTTGTGGTTGTAATCGACTCTTATTTAATGTGAAGTAGAAAGCTTCCAAGAGTTCAGTTGCTCTCAGTGTAATAGTTAAATGCAATTATTTTACATTAGATGAAAGCTTCCAAATTCACTCTTAAGAAGCTATGTATGTCCCAAATAAAGCTGCTAAAAGAACCCTTTTCTCTCTGCTGCTGCACTGTTCTGAGGTTCCTAAATGAATCAATACATGACAAAAGGTTATTCAGTCAGTGTTAGCACATGTAGCCCAGTGCACCCAAAAGGCAGTAGATTAATTCTTAGAATTCTAGTCAGAAGTCAAAAACAGCTGAAGACCAGCTTTGAAACTCATTATGTATGATCGTTCAAGCAACTGTCCATAGTGAGGAGGGTTTCCTGGTCTCAGCCACTACCAGAGCTGATGGAAACAAAAGGAACAACTGCTGACTTGAACTGCATTCTTTCACACAGAGCAATAGTGGAGCTGCTGCTCTGCCATCACTTGTAAACATAACTTTGAGCAGCATCAAAGGTGATCAATGGCATGAATACAGAGTAACAGAAAGAGAGAAAGAAGAGAGGAAGAAGCTATACAAAACCTCATGCATTTTACAGCAATATAACATTTCTGACTTCCAGGGATCGATTCCTTGTTGTCACATTAACACAGGACAACATGTATCAGCTAACTCATTTCCATTTTTCTGCTATTAAAACCCAGTATGCTTCCTTGGAATCTATTAGTAAATCTGGCTTCAGTGGGCCAAAAAGGCTCAGCTGAAAAGTTTTCCTAGAATTAGATTTTTGAAACTGTGGGGCATAAGGTATTCTCTTCCTCTTGAATTCCCAGTTTAATTACATTATACTAGGCATGCCGACAACAGAAAAAGCATCTTTTCAATAAACACTTTTAATCCATGCAAAAAAAGAGTAGCTGTGGAGAGCTCTGTGAGGCCATAGCCTTTAACATTGTCTTTTAAGGTTACTCTTGTTCATTAGGAAAAAGCACACATGAATAATTAAGGAAAAATGGAAAGATAATCTGGCCTTCCTGTATCCTAGCTGAACATACCAGTGCTTTTTGTTGGCGTGTAGTAACCACTGCCTACTGCAATGGATATTTTAGAAATCTGAGTATGTACTTCTGTCATTTGTTGAGTCAGACAGCCAGAATAGATTTTTGAGTTTAGTTTTGACAAAAACTAAACTAACTTCATCAGTTTGTCAGGCAACTATACTTATTCAGTCTTATTTAGGCTGATTTTCATCAGGAGAGCTCTCTGTGCTTTGCTAAAATGAGAAAGCAAATCATCAAGTGCAAAAATGAATATGGAAAATAAGATTTTTTGTTTTCGTCTTTAAGCAGGGGCATTAGACATTAAGACTGGAGTAGGGAAAGTATAGATTATAACATCTCCTCTGTACTACTCAGAGTTACTCTTGAGTGCAGTGGACAAGGACCCTTCTTCTCTTTAAGTGGAAAATTGACTTAATCAGAGCTCCACTGAGGCAGACCAGAGCAACACAGCTTAGCAACTGTTCCACTCAGAAGGTGGAATATATTGCCCCAAATTGCTTCTTTTGCTTGCAAAAGGACTAAATTTGCTTGACTGTTCTATCAGAAATTTGTGATGTAGAAGCTGTTGCAGAAGAGTGGAAATTGCTGATGCAAGTTAGGCTGAGTTTACAGATCCTTTACATCTGGAGAGCAGAAATGTGAATCTGTGACACCAACAGGCATCAGCATGACGTGCAACACTTTGGTACCATGGGGAAGAAGTGACTTTTGGCAGTCATCCTGATGCATTCAAGTTTCCTACAAAATTTCTAGGCACATTAGTTTCTCCTCCTGCACGAGCCTGGAAATATGATTTGACCTTTACAAATGATGACATGTTCCAGTCCAGTTCATCCTCAATCCATTTCGGACTTGCTAAATTATGTTTTCCCTCTGCAGTCCCTTCAGAGCTCAGTTCAGGAAGATTTTTTCACCTGTTTCTCTTACAAAAGCAGAAAAAGTAGAAAGTGTATCTATTTACCTGGCTGTTAAACTTCATTTGATCACCTCTCTGCAACAGAAAGGAAATTCTTTGCATTATATATTAATAGCAGAACAGCTAGTGATGTGAGACAGATAGGAACTTTTTTATGGTTTTGGTTTTTGGTTTTTTTTTTCATTTTGAATAAATATTTTAGGCCTCAATCAAAACCTTTTTATGCTGACAGATGGGCCTGATTTTTCCCTAGTTCACAGCAGGTTAAATCAGATGATAAAATTATTATACACTGAGTGAGAAGCGTGCCGATTAGATTGAAAGGAGACTTAATCACATAATTTTTGAAGAGTTAGTTCCCTTGATGTAGCACCTGTGGAGGGGGTCTCCTTTCCTCCTATTTTCTCTTTTTAGTATTCTTCAGATTTTTTCCTATTGGTTTAATATTAAGGTTTTAAAATCAAGTAATTTGAGATTTTTTTCCTCTTCAACTGAGCTCATATTTCATTAATACCTGCACAGTAACTAAGACTTTGCATGATTTACCCTCACTGAATGCTAGCTTAGACTTTTTTAAAGCAGCAGGCATTGCTTAAAGGTGTACATTTAGTTTTGCCCTTTTTTGTGAGAAAGGAGTCTAGAATACTTCCTTGACTTAGAGAGAGGGATTAAAAATAGGTGCATCTCACTGTGATTCTGAAAAAAAGTCTGCTTTGCTGCAGGATGCTAGAATACATATGAGAGAGCCCTTTCTTGTAATAAAAGCTGGCAGCTGAGCTTTCATTACCTAGTCACAAAAAATGACATCTAGACTGAGACAAAGTCAGATGCATAGATGAAGAGAAGTTAAAAATCACTGGATCAGAGATAAAAATTGAGGTAAAACTGTGACCAAGAGGTGACAAATGCCAAAGACAAGGGGAGTAAATTTCCCTGCCAAGGGATATAACCTGAATAACAAAGAATTCAGGTCTCTAAGGCCTACAGATAATCTGTTTTCTGTATGAGACTAATCATAAATTTATCTATGTCAAAATGGATAAAAATATGTGCATCCAGGTCTCAGAGCTCCTACAGTTACACAGTGGAGCTCTGCAGAGCCCAGGGGTAATTTTCAGGCCAATATTGCTTGAGGCTAAAATGAAATTAACAGCATAGGCCTGATAGATCTCCTAAAATAAAGTGGAAGCTTTCCATTCACATTTATGAGAGCTAGATTAGCTCTGATATTTATTTCTAAGATCCAGTACTGACCATCAATATTACCTTTTTGGTACAAATCCAATTCATACCTGAGCTTTTAATTTACTGATTACATGACTCCCAAAGCTACCATGAAGAAAGGGTTTCTACCCTTGCTTTCTATCCAGCCTCATGGGTCCTGGGTACAAATTGCTTAAAGTAATTCAGACATTAATATTCTGTTTCTTCTTTGTCTTTTTCTCTGTCAAATATTGTAGAAATTTATTTTGTAAAGAGGTGTATAATAATAAATTTAAACATTGCACCTTTTAAACTGAATCACACAGTGAGTAATGTGGTTTGAGATAAAACGTCAGGGAGGTTGGGGATTAGAGGGAATGATTTTGGATTTAAAAGAAGTACACATTTTAGCATGTAACTATAAGAATCAAACCACTCAACAGTTGCATTTATTGCTGGATTTTTAAATCTAATTATGAAAATACATTAATATTAATACTTTATGGAGGGAAAAGAGGCTCCTGTTCTTGCCAAATGTTGCACAAATTATTAATACTTGTCAAGGGTGGTATTGTACAAAGACCCTGTGTGTATCACCTCTATTCACATGAATTAGCATTTTACATACACTAACAGCCTCTTAACATCTATCCCAATGAATGCTGGAAAGGGAGCAGATTGCAACTCTTGATTTAATGTTTTATTTTAAGAACTAGTAAAACATTTCTAATGTATTTTTAAAACTCATTGGTATTCTCCTCCTCCCAATCAGTGAAACAGTCTGTTGCTAATGTGGAATGAAGTACTGTTTTACCTGTGAAAAAGATGCTATTGCTTTAAACAGGCTTGGCCAAATCAGCTTCTTAAATCTTAACTGTGCAAGGCAAAAGGCTGAAAGATAGTTTATCACTGTCTGCAACAGGTGTGCTACCAGCCAATTTCATTCGTGTTGAGCTGGCATTCAAGAATTATCTGCAATAATGGAAAGAGATTCTTACTTAATTTGTAGTCCAGCTAATTGTTTCATGGTTTACGAGCACAGCATTTCAACAAACAGGAGCAAAGCCAAATTCTGTTCAGAAACTATCTGCTTGAAAGTAGATATTGTAAGGGTTTCACCATTCAGTTTTCTGTTTAATTAAAAACAGGACCATTATTTCTAATATCCCAATTTAACCTTTTTCTGCCTTAAAATCTTGGGGTGGAAAAAAGTTGCAAAAATAATGTTTTGAAAACATTAGCAGCTAACTGCAAATCTTAGAGTGAAAACGTCTGCTTTCTACAAAGAACTAGAGACAAGGTGATGCCTTCCAGGGGATCAGAAGGAAGAGTTCTTAAAATAAAATTGGGCCAGTTTCATTGACTTATTCACCCAAAGACTTCAGTGATTGTTTCTAATATCATGTTGCAGTGTCCTTCATCTGCCAGTGAATGCTCTGCTGCATTAAATCACCATAATTCAGGTTGATTCAAATGCAGTTGCCAGGTTCAGAACCTGAAACATCCTCTTTAAAGGCATGGTTTTATTTTTCTTTTATTTCTAAATGCCATCCAAAGAATGATCAGGGTAGCTATTTCTCTTAAATTCTCGTTCAGAAATGTAAGGGCAAACACAGTAATGAAGGGATCAGGGGGTGCATATGTGGTCAGTACAGAATGATTCACTTTTATCTGTTATAGAAAAAAATGAACCTGAAAGCAGTTTACAAATTTCTCTGGAAATGTTGGATAACAAGAGGCCAAAGCACAGAAGTAAGGAAGAGGATGTGCAGTTATGACTGCCATTTGTCTTTAAGCAAAGCTGATGGTACAAAAGAGAGAACCTACAAGTAAAACTGTGCTTTGTGACTCGGGCTTCACCTCTTGTGGAAAGAGAAGTTTCCTGATTCAGACCTTCTCCGAAACACAAGTGAATAAGACTACAAAATATATTAGTGAGGATTACAACACAGGCTTATGTCTCATAATTCCAGCAAGTAAAAGCCTTTCAAAAGACAATAAACACAGGTTTATTACAGGAAATCTTCTGGGGCAAAAACGTTAGTGTGGCTGTTTGAAAGCTAAACATAAAAAACATATTTTGATGTTGCAAAGGTGCTTAGGTTAATGACATTTAGAAGGAATATAGCTAATATTATTTCTTAGCTCAGGAAATTGAGACACAGATGATTTTCTTATTTGCATATAAATTACATTAAAAATTGTTTAACCAAGGCTTTTGACCCCATAGAACATGAAACTGAAATAAAGGCTTGTTGTTTATTTTTTTTTTAATGGGTTGGAGGGTTTTTTTAACCTAACAGGAAGAAATCTCTAGGGGTTTTGCTCCTGTATTTGTTTCTTGATGACAACTTGGACTTCATTAGAAGTCTGAAGATTCAATATCAGTAAGACACAAAATGAAGTGAATTATTAATTCAGGTCCTCTGTCTCAAGTTATTCACTTTGGATGTTTGTAGCTTTCCACAAGCATCCTTTGTGCTTAAGCCACACAAAAGTGGGTGAGAGAAACAGTGAATTAAAGGCAGACTTCCCTATGAGAGGGTAAGAACCCCTGACCGTGGAGGTAGTCTTTATTAAATAAGCTCACATTAAGCTGTAAATGACAGAATGCACAAAATTGAATAAATGGGGCTCTCAATTTGCCTTTCATCTGAGAATTAGCCAATGGCAATGATAAATGCCTACATGCAAATATCTAGGGAGGGTGTCACACCTTTGCTTTTCATTGCTGTGTGCCTGTGTACCTGTTCAGCAGAGACACTGCAGTCTTGGACTCTATAAACATATCTTGACATAGTTTGAGAGAATATAACATTTCAATTAGATCATGGCTAAGTACTTTAAATTATTTGCTTCAATTAAACTATTTGTTATTTTGGTGTGTGGCTTTCAGAGCATTGATACACGGTGGCAATAATGCACTCAAACAGACATGTTGATATCAGCAACAGCATCCTGCTACAAATCTTATGGCATGGATTTAAAAAAGCATTTAGTATCTTTCCCAACCATTACAAAAATTCAGCAATACATTTTCAAGCATAAGACTGCTTTCCCAAAATTGAGCAGTTAGTGCTTTGTAGCCTCTTATATGAATATTTCTCTGTACAGCTCTCTTCCACTTGGTTTCACATCACTTTCTAATCTATTCCCAGTGACTCTGCTTTCTTAGTGAAGTAATAGTCTGCATTATTGCATATCAGTGTGTACTAGAGATGTAGAATAGAGCCACAGAGAACTACATAAAATTTCTTCCCAATGCAGTCCTACATCGTTTATCTGCAGTAGAATTCCACATTGTAGTGACAAAGACCTCCCTGGGCAGTGGAGCAGTATTGCCCAAATCTGAACTCTTTTACAAATCAAAAAACAAATTGCTACTAACTTTAATGATCACAAAACTAGGGAAAAAGTAATTTCTCTAAAGGATTCAATAATTTGTATTTTTTATGTTAACTTCTTACTTCTTTGTATTAGTCTCTGCAGTGGAACTGCAGAGAATTTGAAATGGCTCTTGGAAATGCATTTGAAACTCTTTTTTATGCTAGCCCCTTTCTTGCATATTAAGTTTTGATCTAGGAAATATTTAAGTGTACTCACCTTGATTAACTGTACCTAGTGTCAAGGGAATGCCTGAAACTAAACATTGAAATGTTAGTAATGTTTTTCATAAGTTTATCTAAGATAATTGTAAAAGAAACTCCAAAACACTTCTCTTGGACAGAAAGTCCTTTTATGCACATCTACTAAACATGTGTGCAAAGATTTTTCAGCATTAGAATTATTTATCATTTAGTCAATTCTAACTCTTTTAAAATTAGAATAGCTTTTTCTGTATACTATAATCAAATCTCTCTCTAACTTGGCACTTAAGATTTTTTGCTTATGCCATCAAAACAGGTATTTCAGATTGTTTGGAATATTGAGCACTAACGAGAGAAATTTCTTGATTTCCTTAATTTGTGTTCCCAAGGCTTTTTCTGTCTTTTTATTTTTGTTTCTTTGTTTTAATATTGTTTCCCTGTCCTTGACACTTTCACAATTTTCCAATATGCTACTTCCAAGAGAAATGCAATAAGTATGGTCTTACTACGTTGGAGTTTTATTATTATTATTATTATTTTTAAATATTAACACTACCCTTTCAATTATGCTAAATAGCTTACATGATAGATCTCTCCAAAATTATATCAAACTATATCAAGCACTAGAGGGATTAATTCCATTAAACATACTCAAGTAGATGTCTACTCATCTGTAATAAAAAAGAATTGGTTTATGTAGACCTACACACAAACAAGACAAGTGGGTTTATGGAGACATTTCTTTATTAAAACCACATTATTATTATTTCCAATTGGTTAAAAAAATTGTCAACACTTCAGCCTTTTCTTCCCTTTAGAAAAATTTCAATCACCTTCACATAACATGAAGAATGATACTTTAAAGAAACGTTTCAAGTTTTATTCTCCTTCACTCTCAAGGACTTTTTTCCCCCAAAGATAAAAGGTTCTATATAAAAGTAAGGTTGTTTAGACTCACTGGAAATAGATTCCCAGTTCCTAATGAAGTCTTGAGACTAAGAAATAGCTAACAAAGGGGTGATTTCTTTTTTCATTTCTTTCACTTTTGAGATACCCTGAAATTTTTTGTAAGAACAATGCCTAATAGAAATCAAGTAAAGCCAAATTATGCAAACTACCTATTCATTCATGTACTGGGGACTTTATTAGAAGCAAGGAGAACTATTTTTTTCCCATTCTTGCATCCTTCCACCACGTTTACAAAGTCTCCTGAAAATGTGCACATATTACAAGCAAAATGTTAACCTTAGGAAAGTGTTGAGATAACAAGAGAGTGAAAAAAGCTAATTCTGAAGCAAGTCCAGTACAACACTGATGCACCTTTCTTTCCCCCATATAAAAGACAAAGAGGTTGGAAAGATGCCATGAAAACTCTGAATTCAACAAGAAGCGTCTCCTTTTTTATCAAAACTCATTGTATTCACTGGTCAGCAAGAAAGAAGGAAAGTAAACGGAGAGAACGAAACAGGCACATTCCAGCATCAAAGGGAAGCATCTTCCTGATTCTGGGCACTGCTGGGGCTTCAGTTATGCTGCTTAAGATGAGGCTGCAGTGCATTTCCATAGTCCTTATTTTTCTTGTCTGCAATAATTAATTAGATATAGAAAGCTTGCTGCGATTTAATAGAGAAGATTTTAATGTTTCAAGAAAGAGATTGCTTTATATTTTGTAATCATGGAGAAGGTATATGAAGAACATTTGGAAGATTCTGTGATTCTGAAAAGAAATGGTAAGATTTTAGTTATAAAATATTTCTTTTCTTTCCCTATTATAATACCAAAAGATATTTTGTATAAACCTTCAAGAGATTCCAAACTGAGGTACAATAAAAATACTGAAGGACTGCAGGTTTTCAGCTTGCTGCACAGAGTCCAAAAGATTTTTTAATGACATGTTCAAACTCGATATTTGAAAATAAGTTTATTTCAATGCATTATTGTTAGAATTACAGCCTGCTAAATCTGACAATGAGGTAGACTTCCTGGTCATATATACAATGAGATTGCAGTAATTTTATTATTATTTTTTCCTTTCATTTTTTTCTTAAATGATGCAATTAATTAGAACAAATATGGTTAAGTGTTATCAATGACATAAATACACAATGAGATCTCAGAGATGACTGCTCTTGAATAAAGTTTATTTAAGTATGTATTGGATTGGCTGCTCTATTATTACTATTGGTTTTGTTGTTATTATTATTCCATTTTATGAGTCTGTATTAATTGATTACATTCTCCACAGGTTTTTTAATAGGTTACATTAAAATCTTCAGCATTCTAGACATTTAGTAATCATCTTATCACTCTGTGAGCGTGGCTGAGCCCTGGAACAGGTTACTCCAGGGAGGTTGTGGAGTCTCTATGATTGGAGATATTCAAAATTCTCTCTGCACTGTCCTGGGGAATCAGCTCTAAGTGGCCCTGCTTGAGCAGGTGGAGGACAAGGTGACCTCCAGGAGCCCATTCTGCACTTAGATCTGCTCAGGAGTTAACAACTAAAGTTTTTTAAACCATTCAGTTTTTTAAAGAGTTAAAGAACTTGAAGTTTATATATTTGACCTGAGGGAATTATGGCTGGATAATGCACAATGAAAGAAGTTAAAGTTAGTTGATAGATTTCTGTAGCAGAGCACTTCTTGCTCCCTTACATGCAGAAACTGTTGTGGTGAAAAATGGGGAAAGATGAGCAGAGTAGATACAGCACATATTATAAAAGAGAGAAGAAAAATCATGAAGCAAAGTAATTTACAGTAAGTCTTCACTACCACAAAGCAGCAGAGACACTGTATACCCACAAAAATGTTTTTGTAATAAATCTGGAGTTCCTCAGATTAGGTTGACAAATTTTACAGCTATTATGCAATGGTACAGTCATAGAATGGTTTGAGTTGGAAGGAAATTTAAAGATCATGTACCTCCAACCTTCTTGCCATGAGCAGGAACAGCTGTCACTAGACCAGGCTCTGAGTCCCATCCAACCTTGAACACTTTAATGGTGCCACTTAATGGTGTTACTAATTCTTGGGTTTAGTGTTGGTTTGGCAACAATTTCAATGAAACAAAGAAGTGAAATATAACACAAAAAAAAAAAAAAAAAGACGGAAATGAGCCTTGGTTAAAGGTTCTTAGGAACATGGGGACGACACTGAGATATTTTAAGGAAAATCACTGAGGAGTGGCTGTTTCCTTTATCTGAGGGTGCAGAGTAGCCAATGAAACAGAATACCAAAGTCTAAACTAATGACCTTAGATTGACTTTAAATATACAAGGAAAATGCTTGTCCAGTAAATTGGCCAGTAAAGTAACATCTATGAATTTCTGTATTCAGAAATAAAATTTAAATGCCCAGCATATGAACAGATGGTCTAAAATTAAATCACAGAATGTGCTGAGTTGGAATTCACCCCACAAGGATCAAAGTCCAACTCCTGGCCCTGCACAGGACATCCCAAGAGTCACATCCTGTGTCCAAACACTTCTTGAACTCAGGCTTGGTGCTGTGATCACTTCCCTGGGGAGCTGTTCCAGTGTCCAGCCACCCCCTGGGAGAAGAACCTTTTCCTGATACCCAACCTAAACTTCCCTTGACACAACTTCATACCAGAAAAATCTACCAGATAGACCAAAAACATGGTCTTGAAGCAAACCTTCTTTGTCCAAGGCAGACAAAGTTATTTTGGATATTCAGTAAAATACTTGAGAATGAAAGGACCAGAAAAGAGCATTAATAAGCACATATCAAAAACATGCTTATGTGATAAGCAGAAATAATATTTTAAGTACTTGGTCTGTTAAACAAATATCAGTTATGACATTTTTCCCTTTTTTCCACAACCCCCCACATAAATCACACTGTTCCAATAAAAACACATAGGGAAGCAACAGAGCAGTATCCTTGCTAGCATGTCACAATCCACTAACTGCAAGATTTTCAGCATTTTATCTGACAACAATATTCATTCTCTTTCTTTTATTTTCATCTTTACTAAGTCAAGAGTCTTTTTAGAATAAAGAATATGGAATGAGAATTATAAACAAAGTCTGATGTTTGATTGTGAGCATTGTTGGATGTTTATACAATGTGAATTGCAGACCAATACACAACTAATATTTCACAGTGAGGTGGAATGTAGCACCTGTTTCATTTTTCTGTTTTATCTCCTGTAATGTTTCTGCTATTTCTTTTGTTTTCCAGCAGAAATAGTTTTTAAAAACACATTGTTGATGCATTAGACCAGAAATTTTTCAAATAGAATATATCCTCATCAGATAAATATTCGTATGACTCAGTTAAAGCCAGTTTCTGTTTGCTATATGTACAGCCCAAAATGAGCTTTCTTAAAAAAAACTTAATTTAAACACTAACAGTAGACATCTTAAAGTAAAAGATTTAGATACAGTTTTAATATTGTCCTCCATCTGCCACAATGGCATGAAAAAATATACCAAATATCCCTCTTTTTGCCTTTCTCATTTTTTCATCCAAGGATAGCTGAATAAGGAAATATGAAAAGTTGACTACAAATTTACAATTCTTTGGGCTACCATGTAAAGACTTACAGAATTTTCCATCTGTCCTAACAGCTGGAGACTTAGTCAGATCCCTGTCAGGAACTGTAATCTTTTCTTTTTAATTTTTTTTCTTTGGTGGAAGATTGAAGAGGTCCATAATTTACCATGATTGCTTTAAGAAACGATGCTGTGTAATGAAACATTCTGGCATATTATTCTTTAAACATGGAAGGAATGGGAAGTATGGAGGGCTAACTTGGCTTAATGAGAAATAGTATATAATGACAGATCTGAAAATTGCTCCAAGAAATCTTTCTGAAAAACAGAATTATCATATTTTTATGCTAAACATAAACGTATATAAGGAAATAACTATATTTCTCTTCTCTCACGCTTATTTGTGCCTTGATATAAACAAAAAGCACAGGAATTTAATTAACTCCGAGCTGGAAGCCAAACATTCTTTTATGGGGCCAGGGGTGGAAGATCAGGCTACAATCAATATTGCATTTCTGAAAAATGAAAATATATCACAACTGTCTTTGATTTTTTACATTGTAAATGTATAATTGACTAAGCAAAACTTTCTGTATTTCTATGGAATATTTTATGTTTTCTCTCAGGTTAAACAAGAAAGACGAAGAAGGCCACTTTTGAATCCTGTGATATTTTTTACCTAAAGTTCCATATCCCTCTTCTGCACTTTGAATTTCTACAGCCTCTATTCCCTGAAATAATGTTGGCCACTGTATAATATCACCAAATTTTAATAAAATGTGTTATAGAGTAGATATTCAGTCACATGAAGGCAGACAAATCTTGCCTTTTGTAGTTTCCTTTCAGCACATATATTTGAGAGACTATTTTGAACATTAGCAATATAAATGTTTTATGGAAATTTTGAGAGAATAGGGGTTCCAACCATTCTTGAAGAAATGATCTGATGAATAAAGAACCAAAGAAGAACTTTTTTCAGAACTAGACCAGCATCGTTTTCAAGTTGATAAAAACACTAGAATGATCTAAATGATCTATTGCTAATAAGGATACTTTGTGCTATATACTTCTACTAAATATAATCAAACGTACTAATTAAAAATTCAGGTCAGTGAGGGCAAAGTTTAATTGCTTTTCTACTACAGACTATTTATCTTATATTCACTGAATAATATATTTAATTTCTCTTTCTAAAAGCTTGAGAATGTTATTTGTCATATTTAAAAATATATGGCAAATACAGAAAGGATCATAGTCCTTTAGCTGGGAGAAAAGATGACATGACAGGCAGGTAGTATTTCTTTTTTTTTTCTCTTTTTATATTTTCCTTTCTTTGCTTACAAAAGGAGGGGATAAGCTTGTGTATATGTACAAAGTGAAGGCATATACATACATATATATATAAACCTAAGAAGAATTTTTTTTTTATCTTTAGTGCTTATACAATAATATTTTTAGTAAAGATCGTTTCTATGTAACTATTTCTGAAAACTTTCCATAATTTTTAAAATTTTTCTTCCTAATGTGAATGAGGAAAAGCCTTTGTATCCATGGATTGAACATCAGGGATTTAGTACCTGCAGTCAGATTGTAGCCTAATTTAATTTAGAATATAATTTCAAGTATCTTTATGAAAAAATGGTGTAGAAATACAAAAATATATTTTACTATGTTTTTAAGGAAAAAAAAAAGTGAAATATTTACCACATATGAACAAACTTATTGGTGTTTTCTCAAACACAAACATTTTTCCCACAGTACTGTTTGCTTCTCCCATTAGCAAAAAATAAGCTCACATTTCTTGTAGATAGCAGTAAAACAACTGGGGTACACTTAATAACCAGTGTCTTATGGTACTGAATTTAAGAGGACCACAGCCATGATCTTTAATCATGCATCAGTTCCAAAGATTGCATTGTACAAGGTGTGTATTTCTAAGTTGTGCCAAACAAATATTTTAATTGGGCTAATTCTAGTTAATTTAACCAGTCAGAAAAAATTATTTCTTGCTTACTGTTTCATGTTGCTGACAGGAAGCACAACTGACACTCATAAATTCAATGATATGTCATTTTGAAAACCAGTTAAATGTCTAGCAGTTGACAAAGTAAAAAAAAAAGGCATCTAGTATTTAATTTCATTCATTCTTTTTGACTATTTTCAGACTTTATTTCAGCCTTTTGACATTAAGCCCATTTAATTTCATTTCAAGAAGCATTAGAACCAATGGAGTGGTTTTGCCCTTGGATATTGGATGTCTTATAGCTTCAAGGATCCAATGTTTGATTAAAAAACAAAACAAAACAACAAATACATATCCCAAAAAAAAAAAAAAAAAAACACAAAACCAAATCCCAGAGCAAGAAAACCTTTAAAAGAACAGCTAAGTCTATATGTATAGGCTTGCTTAGATGTTTTATTTATCTTATATACTTTTATGAAACTGGGGGAAGATGTGTTGTCATAGAAGAGCCCTGAGATAATGGGTAAACAATCCAGCATGCCAAATTTCATTGTTACATAAAAGCTTATTTACAGTAGTTTAAAAATCGTTAACATTTCTCCATTAAAAACAATATAAAATCATAAGGCATTACAATGAGTAATGAGTTAAAACCCAAGCAAAGGTCTTCTCTGACAATTTCATTTAGATTAAAGCAATGTAGTCACATTTCTTAACATTTACTTAATACTTTACCCTCAAAGTAAAAATTTCAATTTTTCAGTCAAGAAAAGTTTCTTTCCCTATTTGCAGTCAGATAAATAATAGCAAAGGATAAATAATTCGGAAAACAGATATTTTACTGAAGATATGCAGTTGATTAAAGCTATTACTTTTATTTGTGTACACCATGGACTACAGGATGTTATTCTTCTATACCTTTGGTAGCATAAAACCTTTTGTGAGTAGTTCAGACAAAATCAAGCAAAATAATCAAATTAGCTTTTTGGTATAAAAACTTAGCTGGCTGGTTTCATGTAAATGAGGTTACAAACAGCTCCTGTGATCCTTCCCCCATCACAGCTGAAGATGATAGGCATATGGATGGTGTTAAAGACTTTAACTGAAACAGATGTTTGCAAAATGAGCACCTGTTGATGGCAAAAGGGTAGGTTCTCACCTTCATTATTTTGAAATGTAGAGAGACGTAGCTAAACATTTTCAGTGTGTAATGAAAGCCAGAAATCTTTAAGTTTTACATTTACTTCTGGCTTGCAAACAGTGCCACAGCTTTTTGACTTCATGCACAGACTCATGGTGGAATAAAAACCTTTAAAAGTAAACTGAGACATTAATTCTATCACAGGCTTTATGTTCCTTCGAGTATTTGAATAACAAGTAACAATGGAGCATGAGGGAAGCCAAGTGCAAAAATATCACCAAATTTGGGATGTCTTTCAGCTTTTTATTCACTCATACTACAGGGCCCATTCATTTTTGCTGTCCTGTCCCATTTTCCTCTGAAGCTGAACTTGCAGTTTTCTGTCTGTGTTGAAAAGAGATGTTCCAGGTACCTAGGTTTCAATCCGGTGACAATTCTCAGTCCATAAACTTTCCAGTGTAATTTACAGCCCCACAAAGATAAAAAGGCCAAAGAGAACCCAAAGGAACACTAAAGTATGATGCTGTGTGCCTTCTAGATGCAAACAGATTGTGTTGAAGAGCAGGATAAGAAGTAATTATGGAAGACAAACTTTTTGAAAAACTTTCTTCACACACAGCACTAGATTTACCAGAAGACTCAAGATCTCCTGCTTTTTGCATTCACAGGTAAAGGTCTAAGATTTAGTAAAAAAAAAAAATACACTTCTCATCTTCTACTGAATTTTAAACTTAAGACAGTTGTAAATTTCAGTATTTATAGCAAAAGACAGCAAGAGAGCTCTCCTTCTCAGTCTTGGATAAAACTGCTCAGTAGATACCTAGGTTCTCAAATATAGACTTAAGTTCAAGTGATATCAAATCCTATTTAAATAACATCTTAGAGAGAGCATTGAAGGCTTTCTTGTCATAAGGAATAACAGATAAGGAAAGAAGAGACCTGAAGACCTAGATCTGCTTCCCCTCCTGGCCCTGCTAAAAAATATCTGATTGACCACTGGTAAAATGCTTAAACATTCTACAAAATGGGGATAATCTGTTTTACCTTCTAAGGACTAGGAGAAGATAGGTTCTTTCATTCCTTAGGATTTAAAATATGCCATACCGAAAGAAAAATTTGATTCACAGTAACTGATTTTCTCTGTGTAGAGAAAATGCATGCACGAGTGTGTTAAACTGACCTCTGAAATATATTCAGCCTTTTGGTTTTCAAATATCTTTGGGTTTTTAGAAAGAAACTCTTTTTTCTTTTTCTTTTTTTTGCTTTTTTGGGAGAAGGTTATTCTTGCTTGTTTATAACAGGAGAAATTGAATGAATGTCACAGCAGGCATATGTAACAATTGGTACTTAGGCTTTAAGGCACAGCCATGCTTTTTTACACTCCCTATGTTATGTGTTTGTTACATGATGACCTGTAGCATCCACAAGAGCTGGAGCCAGAATAATATGTCTAAACATAGAGAACCTTTCTAATTGAATGTGGTAACTTATTGTGCCCAACAATAACATTTTTTTTCAAAGTTTGTTGCACATTTTTAATGACTACACGTCCCAGTAATCTCAGTTTTGTACCTTAGCAATTTTAAAACAATGGCTGCTCCAAAACCAGACTTCTTTTTCTGCTGTTCTGGTTTCAGTGCTAAGCCAGAGGGAAGACTGCCACCTAATGATCTCTAGGTAAGTGCAGGTTACAGCTGGTATCTTTTGGTTCCAAGTTTTTGCATCCTCCACTGCTTGTAGGTTTAATAGACATTCAGGGGTGGCCAGTGGCTTTTATGGTCGATTGTACTTACAAACACAACTGTGGAGCTGCTTGAATTAAAAAACTGAATGGGGAACAGTGATTTGGCTTTCTAACAATAAACAAGCTTGAAAGCATCTCAGCCTACCATTGAAAGGCTGTTGAGTGCAGCAGCAAGGCAAAGTCGTCATGGGGAAAAAATGAAAATCCTGAAGTATCATAGGTTGCTTTGCTAAATTCATGGAATTAGGCAAGAAAAATATGACAGAAAGGAAGAGCACATGAATGAGGAAAATATTACAATCTAATAATAGGTTTATAGAGAAAACTTCTTCTCCCATTACAAACCTGAGAATTACTTGGTGGAATGAAAAGATAAATACTTTCATGGTACATTTGAAAAATTGCATGTAAATTGTAAAGTTGTATTCAGTAGGAGTCTTATTTCAATGTATTGAGACATTGCAGGGGGTGTCAGTCACATTAATACATGCCTCGAGTGGTTGAACGTTCAAGCATCCCTTGTCTCCCACTGCACCAGAGGAATGTGTTAATGAGTCCATAGAACATAATCCTGTCATATTTTAATGCTATGTTAATTCAAATGGCTGAGGAAAAAATCCTGGGGCTAGGAAGATCCATAGCATGGAGCCAAATGAAGCCATGCATTTTGTCTTCATCCTCTGGTCACACAGACCTAGTTCTTGTGAGGGAGAAATTTCTAAAGACACCTTGAGGGAGGGGGAGCTTCTGTGTGACTGCCTTACTCTGAGCTCCCTTGTCCTCAGGGATCAGTGATAATAAGACTGCTCTACTGAGGATTATTTGGGGGTGGATTGAGCATGAATTTTTGGCAACCCTGCTGCTTTGCTTCACAGAAAAGTTGAAGGATTTTTTATATCTCCTCTTTGTTGTGTGTTCTTAGCTAACAATTCCTAGGGAAAAATGAGGAAGAAAGTATTAAAAGGCCTTTGCTGCTCAGCAGTTCAAATGCAGCCTTTTAACAAACGTTACAACTCCTCTTTTCAAAATGTAGTTTATTTTAAATATCGCAAGAATGGGAAGACCCAATCTGGCTTCAGCCTTCCCACAGATCCAGGGCAGGCATGACTGCTTAACTGGGCCAAGAATATCCAGGGTTACCCTGTGCTTGCTGAAAAGTGATAAGCATTTAGCTGAACCTTTTCTTATAAGCAGAGATTGCCTGCTCAGGGCTTACCTGACATGGGGAATACTTGGTTCTACATTGGTGACATCAAATTCTTTCATTCTTTTGGGCATACAAATAAGGATACTGGTGTCATCCCCCAGCCCTCCTCCTATTCAGAAGCTCCCAAGGGGCTTGCAAGCAAATTCAGGGAACCATAAGAGGTCTCTGAACCAATTTCATCTCCATTTTAAATACAGAGAGCCAAATATGGGAGTTTCTGAACAGCACACAGTAATTATGAAAAAATACCAGAGCAGGATGGGTGCAAATCATATTATATGTCCTTAAGGATATGAAAGGAAAGTTTCAGCATTCTCAGGACTCCCAAAGTCTGCTGGAAATGTAGATACCATAGCAGTTTGAAGCTTCAGTGGCCTGAGAAGGGAATGGACACAAACATATCTACTCTAAATACAATTAATGCGGAAGAACAAATTGCAAAATTGTTATCGCTTTGTCTCAGTTATCATGTCACTTCTGCATTCAATAAATTGGAACAATACCTTACAAACAATTTTCTGAAATAGATCTTGTACTTTATTTGATATGATTCCTGTTAACTTTCTTTTTGACCAGGTGATCTAAGAAATAATTGATAGACATTGCAAGCAGATGACCTGTGCCCTCACAATACCTCTGTCTCATAGTCCTGTTTCACTTGCTGTTTTCTGTCAGCTTCTCCCAAAAAAAACCCGAAAAAAAAAAAAAAAACCAAACTAAAAAAAAAAAAAAAAAAACCCCAAACAAACAAACAAACAAAAAAACACAAAAAAAACCCCAAAAACAAAAAAACCCCAAGAATGCTAAGAATGTCCTTTCTACCACTAATTGGTGAAAAATCAGATTGGATTAATATGGAGATTAATATTGGATTAATAATGTTTGTGTGTGTATATATGTGTGCATGTCTGTGTGTTTGCTTGTTCAGAGTCTCAACTGTAAGGAGGAAGTCCTAATATACAGAAATTTCAAATGTGAACTGCGAATTTCCTTAATTTCTTTTCCTCTTTCTAGACCTCTTCTCCTGATGATAAGCACACCTCTTTTCCAAAAAGTAATTTTCTCTGTTTTCTCCTGTTTAACTAAAAGGCCTCTCTCTATCTTAGGCTAAACTTGCTCCATTTACAGTCAAATTATAATTAACCAAGCTTTAAAAAAATCAATTAATGACCAGATAGTTGTAACCACAAGAAAAAAAAAAGAAGTGTATTTGTTAGAGAAAAGAACATTGATTACAATTCAAAGATATCTTAAGCTCTTTCAACCACTGCTTGACAATACAAATGAGCTACAACCTTAGCTTTGATGTCTTTTTGCTTCAGTGTCCATTAAATTGGAATTTTATTGGCAGACTATAGCTTAGTTAAGAATTTACTCATGCTATGTCATGCTGTCCTTTTAGCAAGGAGAGAAATTTGGGGAAAGATTTTCAATTAAGGTTTGGGTTTTTTTTTCCCTTTTGGCTTTAATGGACAAAGGTGACATTACCCTTAAAAACTGAGTTATTTTCTCTTATATTTGCCTGTAAAATAATCTGAAAATATAGCTGCAGGGAAAAATTACAGGTACAAGTGTCAAAATTATTAATCTCAAGTAATAAAACTGCTTTAAAGATTGCTGCTTTCTTCACAATTAAACAATAGCCATAGATGCCATTAGACGCCATCCTATGGAAGTATAATCTCTGGTATCATTCCTTGTTTATATGTGTAGATTCTTGTAAGCCAGTCACATCCTTATTGCCTGATATCATCAAGCAGTATTAATCTTTGAAGCTAAATTACTGTTATGGGTGCAAACCAAAGTCCAGTCTGTTAAGGAGGGAAAAGAAAAAGTGACTTGATAAATATTCCTTATTGTTGAAACTTTCTCTTGAGCAATTGAAAACTGCAGCAGCTTGCCACTTAGAAGAGAGAAAGAAATTTAAGCTGGTTATGAGTGATTAAAAAAAAACTAGCCAAAGTGGCATAACCCTGTCCTGAGGAAAAGTAAAAGCTGAAGTGAGCATAAGAGATGCATAAGTCTTTCTCAAGTTCTGGGTCTATTTTCTATTCTCTCTGACATAAGGATTATGTATCTGTTACGTAAGTATTTGAAATCACTCATAAAAGTTAAAACAACTTCAGTTGCAAATTTAGAGGAAATGAGTTGAAGTCCCCAAGGAATAATCCCATGCAAAACCTGAAATATGTGATATTTAATACCTATTTTCTGATGTAAACCATCCATTATGTGCTTTATCATCCTTGGACCACAGGTAACTGGAAGAAACCAGTGAAACTATATCAAACAGCTTGCTCTTGAAAAGAAAGTGACTTCAGTTGTTTCCCTCCATTTGTAGATGCAGTATTCACAGAAGAAAAAAAATGTGATATTGTTTAACTGAGTTTTACTGATGACCACTGACAGAGCACAGTAGATGCTGGAGCACATTTCAACAGTGAGTTTCCTTAGAAATTTTATTTATAAGGTTCACTTTAGTCTCCTTTTTAAAGAAATAAATTGGTTCCTTCTACAAGGCTTTGATCATCATGTCAGATGTAAGCAGAATGTATAAAAAGGGATCTATTTATGGGTTACAAAAAAGTGCCTTCAGGTTTATTTTTAGAGCTGATGGCTATTAGTCACAATTCCATAATTGCATTTCAGGTGTTTAGAGATTTCAGGATATCAGTACTGAGTTCCTATTTTGAAAGAGTCATTGATGTCTGTATGAGTATGCTATTATAAAGCATCACAAAAACCCAACAAAAATATTTTTTTTCCATGTTCCTAGGTATGTAGAAAGCTATTTCTGCAAGTGAGCAGGATTTTTTTAGCAACCCCTTGGAATCTTTGTATCACATTCACGGCCACAAAGATAGGGTAAATTTTTTTTAACAATCAGCATGAATTTTACTAAAATTTTACTTGCAAACACTATTGAAACCATTGAAAAATCACTCTTTTTTTTGTGCAATGTTGTACTTTCTAAATTTAGAAATTCATTTCTGCTTATTATTTTATATCCTCTTTACATATTAATGAGAGGAATAACCTCACGCAGACTTAGGCATCTGTCATATACCTTCTATTTCCAAGCTTTTAATCCACTTTTGTGTCTAGCTGAGAGTGAAATAGATCCTTCAAAGGTGAGATTCACTTAAGATGTCTACACTAGAATGAGCTGAATCATTCTAAAACAGCTTCTGTTTCTCCCCATGCCTGTAAAGGTTGTCTGGAGCTCAGGATGATGATGACATCCTGATGATGATGATGAGAGCCTAAAGTTATGGAAGATTAGTTCTGCCCTAATTACCAGAGTTAGCATCACAAATTGCAGCGGCAGAAAATTTGTTTTAATTTGTTACAATACATTGCAAAGTTGTCTCAATATTGATTTAGACAAATCTTTGAAACTCAATATAAGTATTCAATTTGTGATCCTCTGACAAAGATTAATGTTTTCACTGTCACTAATGGTAGTCAGACCATTATTTAAAACCAAAGACTAGCTTAAGAATGTTTTACTTTTTCTCTTAGGGGACAGTCTTATATTAAAAACAACAAAAAAAAAAGATAGATATAGATATATATAGATATAGATACAGATACAGATATAGATATAGATATAGATATAGATATAGATAGATAGATACATATAGGCTCTTGTGGAACCACCTGAAACTGTTTCTGTCTCTGCTGATATCACTTAATCAGATTTTGATTTGTATAGGAGTTGAAGTTTGGTTTGGTTTGGTGTTTGGTTTTCAGGAGGTTTGTGACTTCTTTCCAATCTTTGTCTGGGAATTTTATTATAAGGATTTCCACTTAAAAAAGTGATAAATATGCAGTCAGACATAAGCCACAGATCTAGAATAACCTGACAGTTAGATATTGGTCATTTATTTCAGTGGGATTTTTTAAAGTTAATGTCAAGCCACACAAAATAAATACGTGAGAGGCCACTGTGGAGAAGTGCAGGGAAATGAAACAGGAGAGAGGAAACAAATTACCTGAAAAAACCCTCTCAATCTCTAATCCTTCAATTAACTTTAAATCACTCACTGTTGTATCTGTCTGTAACAGCAAGAAGATGCCCCTACTACACAGTGTAAAAATGTGTGTTATATAGTGTAAAAGTAGTGACCAGAGATAATAAAATTATTGGAAATTTACAGTGTTCATTGATCCATGAATTCCAAACTCCCATCTTCTGAGAAAATGCATTGCTTATTAACAGCTAGTAATACCCAACCCTAATAATACCTACAATTATAAAAGAGATGCACATTTTTCCATATGTGATTTATGCACTATTTTTTTTTTAATGGGGTATTGCTAGTGTTTTCAACCTGGTAGGAATTTTAATTTTCCATAAAATAACTTGATGTAGAAAACATAACAGCAAATAATTCAAAGACATTCTGCTTTTGGACAATAATATTTGAATTTGTCCTTCTACTTGTCAGGTGTTCTATTCAGAACTGAAAATATGAATTTTCAAATAAATTTGGTCAGATTTACGGTTTTGCTTGTTTTTCTCTGTATTTTCCCTATCTTCATAACCTGGTTGGCAACAAAGATTGGAATTTCCTAATTATCCTAATAGATTAGTGTTGAATTAATATTATCAGCTTCTTTTGCAATTTTTGCCTTTTGCTCAGCCTGGGTGTGATCACATTAAGGTGTGGTAGCAGTGACAGTACTGTGATATGCTGGTCTGTGTGGAGGCAGATGAAGGTTGGGCAGTTTATCATTCCTTCTAGAGCAAAGTTGTGCTTCTCAGGGGAATACTTCATCTTGAATTTCATTCCTCAAAAGATGAGGAGTCCAGATTCAATGCATTTGCACAAATCCATGTTACCACATGGTCACTATCAGCAGCAAACCTGGATTTCTGAGGCTCTAACAAGGCAAAGCAGGAAGCAAGGCTACAGCCATTTTATAGTACCCACAAATCTAATGTTCCAGGCAGCTGCCTACCAGCTAACAATTTTGTTTAAGATGTCCTAGCAATTTAGCATCCTCTGCAGTCATATTTATTTTCTGTAACTGCACATGGGCAAATTTAAACAACCCTTTTTTTTAGTGGTTAAATAACAGTATGCACACAGATATATATCAAGGTAACAAACCTGCTTTGATTCAAGTATCTCAGTAAATCACAGTGAATTCAAGACCTATTGAATTTCAGGGAAGCCTTCCAGAAGTTCCTTTAAAAAATTCTAATGAGACTGTTCTGCATACTACTTGCTGTTAAATATTCAACAATAATAAAATTTACTTTGCCTTTATGAAGAGCTATATAAGTATTAAATAACTAAACTTCATGACTTCTATGAATAATTCAGATAAATTTATAATTTAATTTTACTCTTCTTAGGCAAATTAGCAACAAAAGTGAACAAGCCTTATACTAAACAGTGAAGGATTTGAAAAATCCTTCCTTCATTTTCTTCACTGATCCCAGTGAAATAACAATTTCCATGCACCTGTTATATAGAGAGGGAAAAACTAAAAAGCTTCTTATGCACTGGTTTTAAAAAGTCATTATACAGAAAGATAATAAAGCCAGTACTACCTTAGATACAACATAAAATTTAGAAATTTTTTTCATCTCAAGGCACAATTTTGTTGTCTATATATTGCATATTTCACAATATGACAACACATTTAGGTCCATGTTATACACACACACTGATATCTGCCACTGTAGCCTGTTCCACACTGAAAAAGTATTTTATGGGAGAATACACACGGTTCTGAGCACTCAGCAACAGCTGATTCTTTGAAAGAAGATTTGAAAACCCTGATTCTTTCAAAGGAACTGCCATCAAAACCAATGACTTGATGGCTGGAGATTGACACTTTTCCCAATGCATGTGTTGAAGCAAAAGCTTAAGCCTACCTCAATGCATCTACTTTTAAAAGAGTGGGGTTTTATTTTTAAAGTTTGGCAAACTTCTATTTTCAAGCATAATGTGTCTGCTTGTTTTTGTTGTTTTGTTTTGAAAAACAGAATTTCCTGTGAGTACTGACATCCAAATTACATATAAGTAAAATACCTGAATATTTAATTATACTGTATGCCCTGGAAAGTGTGTGTGAATTGTGAGCACCTCATGGACCTTCTGTACTTGTAATTAGCCTACATTACTCAGAGAAGCATCCTCAAACCTTGATAAAGTCCAGTTACATGGACTGAAGGGTCTCAGAAAGTGGGGGAGAATGGGTGGCAGGTGCTGAGCCTTTCCCTTAGCAACTGTATTTCACAGGGGCTGTGCCACCAACACTGACTGTGAACCCTGTTTGTTCCAGTTTTGTGATATAAAAAGAGCGCAGGAGTGTGTCAACAGGACAGATTTTACACACTGGAAATGAGAGAGCGAGAGCACGACAGAGAGAGATCTTTCATCTTGTCAATGCCTCTTCATCAACATTCAGATCACATTGCCTTCATTTCAGACCTCGCCACTATCCTCTGCCTTCATTCTTTTTTCTTATCCTGATTCGTGTCTCTTCACTGCGGAAAACAAAACTTTCTCCTGTGCTTTGACAGTTGCCTCTCTTCTGTCACAAAATGCTACACTGTCACTGCAGATCTCACAAGGAGCAGCTTGCTGTTCCCTTAGAAGAAAGAATCCTGGCCTTTGAAAAAAAATGGCATTTTAAGATCGAGCAAGGCAAAACTACATATTGAAATGGAAGTTACGTTTTTTCCAGGTCCCTTGGACAAAGTTATACAGGAGTGTTCTTTTAAATCTTAGAAATTGCTGACCATTCATTTTTCATTTTCTGCAGCTTGCTTTCTGTGCTGTTACAGACCCTCTGTAACAATCATGCTAACCTTGTAGCATTTATTTTTGCTGTTTATTTCAAAAGAATATTTAATGTAATATTTAAACCCAGAATATGAAAATGTTGGACGTGGGACATTTGAATTTCACACTATGGATAACAAAAGTTTGACAGAATTGTTTACAGATCCACATCAGGAACAGCTGGCACTCTTACTGAGCTCTGTGAGGTCTCAAATTTGTTTGTACTGTAAAGTTTTCCTGCAGCTACATAGCATTTCAGGAGGGTACAATACTCTCCTACCAAGGCTCTCTTGTTCCTGTATAGACTTGAAGAAAGATTCAGAGAGAAACAGAACCCGCACACAGCCATAAGAAAGTCTCTTTGCTTTAACCCCTTTGCTGCCAATAATACAAAGGTCCTGCTACGCTGCCATCACCCACAAACACATTTTTTACTCACTCCAGATCTGAGGGGATGTTAGGAAGGTTTCTGTCCTAGGAACAGACTTTTAACCTTCCTCAAATACTAGAAGCTCTACTAGTAAGGTTGAAGGTTGTAGGCAATGAATAAATTTATTAAAAAACAAAACCAAAACAAATAAAATATGTAAAATTGAGGGGGTTTGTACCATTTTGAAAGGAGTGGTATAATTAATATGGCACAATACCTTTATTAACAGTGCATCGCAGGCAGAAGTGAAACTGAGCCTTACCTGGTAGCAGTTTTTCTCCCTTTTTACATAGAAGGAAGCACCAATGGAAAATGAATTTTCTGTACAGTAATCCGGGCAAGTGACATTCCTCGTCATTTGTTTCCAGATTCTGTGTTGCATTAACTCTGCACAGTATGTATTAACTCTTTCAATATTGCAAAACTTTCCAGTTCCAGATACCATAAAAGGAAAACAAACAAACAAACAAAACATATCCATGGAGATTCAGCACAAAGACCCAGCTAGCCCAATGTGTCATCTCTAAAAACGATTAGTAAAAGAAACCTAGGCAAAGGATGAAAGAAACAAGTGAAGCAGTCTGTCTCTCTCTGGTGTGTCCTTCTGCCCTGGCTGCACAGTTTCGGTATTTTCTGGCCGGGAAGTTGTAGTCAGATTATTGTTTGACAAGAATGTACTTAATCTTTCATAACTGATTTATACTTTGGCCTTCAACAAGTCCTGAGGCAATGAATGAATTTTACAATTTACTTATTTGTTATGCATCTGTTTTGAAAATGTCATACAATAATTTCACTGGCTGCCTCCTCATTCTTGTGTACTGAAAACATTGGTCCTAACACTGTAACTTTACAGATCTCACATATTTCTCTTTGTATTATCTTTTGCAAACCAAATAGGCCTGCCCTGTACAGTCATCCTCTATTTCTCTGAGCAAACATGTTCTATTTGACTATTCCCTTGTTAGTTACTTTGCTTAATACTAATTACCAATTAAGACTTTTTTTTTAGGACAGGGTGACCCAATCGTGCCATATTCCAGAAAAAAGTTCATTATTTATTCTGTGGTATAATGTTTCTTTTCAGTTTTGTTTTCATTTCTTGTCCCAATCATTCTTGATGTTTGATTGACTGATTGTTGGAAATTGTTTAATATTAATCCCACATTTTTGAGAAATTTCGACAGTAATATTGATAGCTTCCTTTTTGAGTACTACAGGATCTTTATGAAAAAAACCCAAAACTTTAAACTACGGTAGCCATAATTGTTTTAACACCCTTAGATGTTAAAACATCTCATATGTACTAGAACAGTATCTACAAATTGACTATTTTTCAACTTGTTGCTGCTTGGTTGGCTGGGGCTTTTTTCCCCCTAATTCTCATCCTACTGAATCATCTGCTGTTACCAATGATGGCAAACTTCATCTTCTAATGAGTTTGAAAATATTTTTTCTCTAACAGTTATATGCTGTTAGTGGGTTGATTCTCAACATTTTTGTCAGGGCTGAGCATAGCTTTACATTTAATTCACTATATATAATTTCCAACTATTTGGCTGTGATTTTCATGTTGGAAAATGTTTTTTTTTTCATCTCTAAAAGACACTTTACTATTTCTCAGGATCAAGCTAGCCCTTTTGTAAGGATCTGATGGGTTCTTTCACCAATCCTGTAACACAGGTCTTTGAAGAGCATCCTTTGCACCAACTAATATTTTACCGTTTGGAGTTTATTTTTTTAAAGTTCATTTTAACTAACTTCCATTATGTTTACATATTGCCCCTCCTTACAGTAAAACAGTAATTCAGTAAGAGAAGGTGAGATTGTTTTGATATCTATTTGGAGGGATCTGGTAAGATTTGCTTCAGGAATTTGCATACTTCACAATGATTATTGTACAGTGGTACTTAAATAATTGGCTCTTGAACTGGCTCTCGTGAACTGTTAAAAAGGAAAGAGCTGCTTCTCTTCTTGTGAGTTCTTCACTTAGCTTTTCCAAAGAGCAATTGTTTATTATGTCCTAAACTTTAATCACCATGTTCCACCGTAACACCCAAGCTGAGGTTTTGTATCACTATCATCTTTAATTATTTTTTTGCTTGCCTTCATCATCTTTCTAATTTCCTTTACAGTCGTTGTCCACGTCTTAGATAGGGGGTCCATGGGACACCTGTATTGATAAATTCTTCTCACAAGAGAAGAGTTTGGCAATCAAGACCTGTCATACATGTAATAAAGATACTGATTTTCCCCCTCCCCCTTTGCACTGCATGTGCTGTCCCTGCCTGCCCTCAGTAAGTTATTCCCACATGAGCATGCCAGGTCTGTATGTAGAAGTCGAGATCTCCCCATGGCATCCAAACAGCAAAATGAAGCTACAGATCACATTGACTGCAGATGACTCTAATCACTTACATTAATAACTGGGACAAACCTTTGCAGCTGCTGAATTGATGCACTGGTAAGCACAAAATCAAGTTCCTTGCTATGCACACGTGTGCATATACAGTGGGGAGGCAGAAAACCAACAACACTGAATAATAAACATTTCTTAGGTTAATTAATTTTGACATGTATAGCTTTATATGTAATTGATTCATGAGCTCTGTGAGGTAGATAATTCACACATCTTTGATTTAAGCAATCTCTTATTCTGCTTCATAACTTTCCAAAGGATATTTTTACTCAGGAACATTAAACCAGTTAAATTTTAGTCTGTTCCTGTCAAAATGGTTTACATCCATATAGGCAATTTCTGGATTTGATTTTGTTTTTGTCAGTCACGCTCTATGATGAAAGTTTAGTACTTAATGTACATCAGGATGAAAGTAGCCACAGTTCTTCGGGAACTTGCTCATATGGAGCTGCATGTGAGTGAGCACCTTCCTGCTCCTGGGAGTCTCATCACTCCCCTGGCCTGCATAACGCCACATTTTGGTTGATCAACCCGCACCAAGGCTGCAGAAGTAATTTCAGTGTTGAGGGAGTGAATGCTTCCACAGATGACTCTGCAGTGAAAGGAACAAAATTTGTATTATGCACCCACTAATGGCATGATGACCACATACAGCGTGTTCATGCAAACAGGACTGATACCACATCTCCGAGTGAGAATGGGCAGGTGCTGGCAGACATCCAGGAGTGCACAGAAACTGGATTTATTAAATTGTGTACCATATCCACATGGAGGGATTGGAGGGGGCTGCTGGGGAAGGTCTCTGACACCTAGCCCTGTCATGCCAGCTATGGCCTGCCCACAGGCAGGCAGGAAGCCCTGGAAATATCCCTTTGCTGCTGAGAAAAGCTATCAGCAACAGAAGGGTTCAGTGGCCAGAGTGGGCTGGCAAGGAGGTGCTGGGAAGGGGAGCAGCACAGCAGGGAGCGAGCATCAGCCCATGGGAGCTGCTCTTCTGGCACATTTGCCACCTTCTGGCAATTTTTAGAATGAAAAAGGAAAATAAAATTAATAGAAAAAGTTTTTCACAAAGCAGCTGGATGACTCAACAAAGTTTTGCTTCTGGTCTTGCTTTTTGCTTTAGGGTTTGGGTGTCGGATAGGTTGGTTTTTTTTCAGATCAATTTTTCTCTTAATTTCTAACGCTTTTCACATTCGTGACTAGCATTTTCTCATGATGAAAAGTGAAAATCCCTGTACTGGGAGCTGTCAGAAGTAGGGAGGGGCATTATATGAGAGTTGCTTTTGGATGTCTGCAGCCCTGCCTTTTTCACCTGCAACCATCCAGCCCTGGCCACTGCTGGGACACATCACCACTAAAGGATTACTCTGATAGCTTGGGTCATTCATTCTTATGCAACTTTTTTCCAAACAATGCTTGTATATAAAATCTCAAATTTTTGATCTTTGGTTAGACAGCAGTAGTGCAAGACTGCTGTAGCACGTACTGAACAATAGGAGTCTTTCTATAGACTTTATAGGACTTGGATGAGATTTATATTACTGAATACTTTAAAACTAAACAGACCAGTGAAGGAAAATAATCCCTTATTGCTGACTTCTGTTAGTTCCTTGGGGGAAAAAAAATAAAGCTACTCTGAACTGAAACATACAGAATTTTTTAAATGCATGAATGCACCTCATCGTTTTACTTTTCTCATCTTATGATAGAGTACTGTTTAATTAAATAGATGAGGTATATATTCTAAGCAGCTTATGGATGGGTATTATCTTTATTTGAGACACTTTAATGAGAGACTAGGGGAACAGCAAGTAACCATTTATTCTACAAAATTAAAAATAGGCAAGAGATGAACATTTAATTACCTTGACATTATCCTTTTTTGTATTAGGTTAAAGCAATTAAGTTGAAGGACAACAAAGCTAATATATATATATGTATATATATACAACATTTATTTATTTATTTATTTATTTATATATATGTATATTCTGTTTTATTTAATCATTAAAAATCAATGAAATGCATGCGTTAAAGTAGTAACAAGATATTTAGCTTTTATGCAATGTCACTTTTCCTCCATAGGTTCTGGAATGCTTTGCTCAGGCCACCTACAGCTGATGATACCTGACACAGAAGGTTTTCCCTGGCAGAGCTGGGTACCAGATAGCCTGAGCTGTCCAACACGCTCTGCACAAAGCTGCAGAATCAGCCACACAAAAATGGTACCAACAAGAAAAGCAAAGTACAACTGTAGCATTTGGGACAACACAGCCCAGCAATGAGCACAGAACACTTGTACTTATGGAAAGGTGTATGTGGTTGTGGTGGGTTGGCACTGTCTGGATGCCACCCACCCACCAAAGCCTCTCCACTGACCTTGGTGTCTGCAGAGCTGTTCCTCTCACGTGTTCTCACCCTGCTCTTCTCTGGCTGTGATTACAACTGCACAGTAATTTTTCTTTTCCTTCCTCTCAAATATGTTATCACAGAGGTGTTCCCACCATTCCTGATGTGCCCAGCCCTGGCCAGCAGTGGGTCCATCCTGGAGCTGGCTGTCTTTGGCTCTGCTGGAGGAAGCTTCCAGCAGCTTCTCACACAAGCCACCACTGTAGTTCTTTCCCCTGCTACCAAAATCTGGCCATGCAAACCCAACAGTGGTTCAGGAAAAAAAAAAAAAAAACCACAACATAATTTCAATTAAAACTATAAACAAGAATTTTTGTGATTAAATCTCTTCATTATGAGATGAGTATTATTCCCTGATTAGGTATGTACTTGTTAGAGTCAGGTTCCTCCGTAAAGGAAATTGCTTTTGAAATTTTCACATGATACAGAATTAGGGATTATTCTTTTTAAAATATTTTATTTCTTGAACACTCTTGCCTAGACTTATGAAAGGGATGTAATACATAAGGTACAATATACAAAGGACTTAACAAATAAAATGCAATTATATATAACCTAAAATATACAAAATTTAAAAATATAAAATATACACATGAACTCAAGAACTAGGAATTTAATCTCATAGCAGATTTCAGGTTTTACTTTGTTCTCTCTGAAGCATTCAAGGCTACTTAGTCTGCCAGAAGTGGACAAAAGAGAACTTGTTTATAATAAGATCAATGCAATTGTGTTTTGAAAAGGAGAAAAGAAGCTAGCAAAAAATGCGAAAAATGCTGACCTTTTTTCTTTACTGAAACTGTTTAGTAATTAGATTGAGAATGCAGTTTACATGATCAAAGGGTTCAGATGTAGATTTTTACATGAGCAGGGGTTCTGTTTGTTGTTTTTAGTGGGGAAGTGAAGGCATACTTTGGAAATTCTGACTTCATTACTTTTTAAATCTAAAAATCTATGCTTGTTTTCCATGCTGTCAGATTCATATCATGTCATAGTTCTATTGTATATGCACACTCAGCAAGACAATGTGCAAGTGCTGGTGTTTTGTGTTACCCTGTTTCTCCCACTGCATTTGCTAAAAAGTGGAAAATAAATACACAGATGGAAACAATATTTACTACCTAAAATCCACAGGCAGGTAGCAAGAAACCAAGACCTGTCAATCTTTGGATCTTCTGGACATTTGCTGGCAGGGTAAGCATGAGGCAATGAAGTTTTATAGAACTCCTGGCGGCTCAGGGTATCAGCTCTTGGGCAGTTCCCATTCAAGCAGATTGGATTTACTAATTCTGCATAATGTTAACGTTCTTCAGACCCTTTTCAGTACTGTCAGCCCTTTCATTTTAGATATGTATTACTTTTAGAAAAGGAAGATTACTTTGACTGCACCGTTTCACTTTCCTTAATACACATTAAATGTGATGAGCCTTTTAAAGACACACTGAGGTATATATGAGGATGTGGTTTGTGTCTCTTCCTTTTCTCAAGGGACACAAGGCACCAAGATCAAAAACATGGTTCAAGTCCAAGACATACTACTCATTCATATTAAACATTTCAGCATGCACTGAATGTCATGGAATTAAAACAGTGTTTACAAAACAGACAAGATTATGCTTTTCTCTTTGGTGAAATATCTTGAAAACACAAGTTATGATGAGGACAAGGGAGATCCCCTTCTATATATACTTTAAAATACATAAAACATGTTTATTAAGGGGAGGATGAAGCCAATTAGAGTTTAGATATGTGGCTGAGAAAAAAAATAAATTAAAATCTCTTATGCTTGTGTCCATACAACTACATTGCTATTCACAGCAATTCAGTAACTGAGAAATGAACCGAATCTAGTTCCTTTAACCCTGGGATAAATTTAACTCAAGAACACAGGTGGTTGGTATTCTGCACGTGTGAATGGTCTACAGCTTTTCTGTGTTATTCGTCTGGTTTCAGCCATTTTAGCAATTCCATTGTACTTTGTTCACAGCTTTTGGCTTCCACCCTTTTTCATTTTCCGTTTCTTCTGCCAGACAATCAGCCTCTCTGGGAACTTTTGTAGCTCCAATGACCACTGTGTAAGAACACCTAACAAACATTAATGTATTTTATCTGCACGGCACCCTTATGAATAAGAGCAGTATTAATTCACATTATATAGAGAAGGAACAAAAGGACGGAGACATTTAATGACTTGTGGAAGAGAAATCTGTAAAGCGTCAGGAACTGAAGGCAAATGGTTAGGGTTAGCCCCAAGCACCTCCTTCCTACTCTCTGCCCTTTGCAGACTATGAGCAGCCTCAAGCGTCTGTTGCTCTGTCAAGGCACATGGAAAACTCTTGGAGTTTCCTTAATGAAGGTGCCTGTGCTGGGAGCCTGTTGTCACATCTCCATGGTGAGAAAGCTCTCCCAAAGGATAACGGTGAGACTCAAAGTTGGGAACCCCTCTGTCTTTCCCTCTCTGTCAAACAGCTAGGACGCCTGGGCTTCTAAATCAAGCACCCAAACCTGCTCTCTAAAGTATATGGTATGAGTCATTTAGCTAACAGTAAATGCCCTATACTGATCCACAAAGAGCATCCCATAAAGTTTTTCATGTCTCTCTTACCTGCCCACGCATATGGATCACTCATCATAGTAGTATCTGAATGCCTGGTTTAACCAGTCACATTAATCTTTTTGTTTTAATATTGAATTTTGACTATTGCTCGCTGCAGTCATTTCTAGTTTCATCTATCTTTTTATCTGACATGAAGAATGCCATTCTGTTATAAGGGGAGGTGGGGTGTGAGCAAGTTCCACAAATTCTACAACAGCTCCCACCCCACCTGCAACCCACTGCCTCTGCATGGCACGTTATCTGCCTATCGATAATCCTTTATCATGTTCCCTAATAAAATCATATTCTCCCACGGGCTGCTTTCTCTTTTCTCACTTCTCTTGTAAGATATTGGGGGTTTACTAACTAGCAGTTTGGATTCCTCTCTGTGGCCCTACAAGAAGCCAGGATGGATTAAGAGGCAAGTGAATGTTGCCTAGCCTCCTTGTCCGGGTTTTGGAGAGCATTGTTTACAAATATATAAACAGATACGTTACTGTACACACTTATCTCACATTGCTCAGCTATTTCCTGCTCCTCCACACTCCCCCCCCAATACAATGTGTTGTAAGAGTTCAAGATGCCTCTGATCCAACACACTTGCCTATGCACAGGCAAGTCTATCTCTTCCCTATGTGTGTGCACCTGGAGGGTAAATGCAAGGGAAGAAGGGGTGCCTACTCCCCTGCACCTTTGTGCAGGAACGGGAACAAACGTATTGAGGGGAGTGTCAGAATTTGAGTTATGTTTTATAGAACATTTGTTTAGTATAATAAACATCTGCAAATTACTATTTATTTCATGAAGTAATTAACATTCCTAATTAGATGCACCTTGCAGCTGCTGTTAATCTCAATTGGCAATAATGCAGTTACATTTTGATACATATCTTCAGAAGAGTTACAGAAGAGAAGGGAAAAAAAAATAAAGACAAAAATCTGAAGAGAAGGAAATAAAACTGTTCCCACACAGTTCAGAGAGTTCGCACAAAGAAGATCCCATGGCAACAGCGAGGCCCACAGTTTGCCTTATAAAAATCCAAGAATAGATAATGTATCATCTCTCCCAAAACACTTCGCTTGGGAAACCGGTGGGGAAGGGTGGGGGGAAAAAATAAAATAAAGCACAAGAGGTGAAGCGAAGCAGGCTGACCCCCGCGCGTGTTGCCCGTCCGGCGCTCCCCCCGGCCGAGCCCCCGCCGCTGTCCCGGAGAGGAGCCGAGCGGCCCCGGCGCTGCGGACCGAGGCGGTGCCGGCAGGCGGGCGGCGCCGGGGCGGAGGGAGGCAGGGAGGCAAGGAGGGAGGCCCCGCTCCCCAGGAGTTCCTCCAGGATCCCTTCGGAAGGGCCCTCCCCGGCGGCTCCCCCCGCGGAGCGGAGCCGAGCGAGTGCGGCGCTGTCCATCGGGTGGCAGTGCCGGCCCCTTCCTGCCGGCCCGGCGGAGGGCGCGTTCAGCCGAGCGAGCGAGCCCGTCTCGTAGGAACACAGGGATCGTTTATGCACTGCAGTTTCTCTCGCCTCTCTCCCTCCCTCTCTTCCTCTGCTCCCGAGGATATTTTGGGTGGATTGTGGTTATCAATCAAGATCTCCTCTTCTTTGCTGATCACTTGTCATTTTCACCGGGGATTAGTATCGTTCGGGGCAAGCGGACAACTGATTTTTTTTTTTTTTCATTTCTTCTTTTCTATTTGGAGAATTTCCCCCTAAACCTCCCCCCCCCCCCCTTTTTTTTTTAATTTTTTTTTTTTTTTTTTTTTTTGGCGCTGCGGTACGGGTGCTAGGACCCGTCAGGCACCCTCCCCCGCCCCCCGCCCCCCCCCCGGAGCTTTTTCCCCACATTCGCCCAGCACCAGCAAAGGAACCCCCTCCGGACCGTCGCTCGCCGGATACTTGTGCGGGCAGCCGGGATCCGGCCCGCGGCGGCGGCGCGCTGGGCGCGGAGCTGCCCGCGGGCGGCGCGGGGGCCCCCAGGCCGGCCGCCCCCTTCCCCCGCCCCCCCTCGCCGCACCTGGATGGTACCTCCCGCCGGCGACGCGGGGACTTTCTGAACTAGGAAGGAAGGGGCGACTGGGGGGGCGGGGGGCGCCGAAGTCTGTATGGAATTACCTGCGCCCGCGGCGGAGCTGGCGGCGGTGGATGGATGGGCGCCGCGTCCGCGGCACTCGCGGCCAGCTGAGCCCCAGGAGTAAACACGGGGCTTCTCCGGCCGAGTGCGCAGTGTGGTGACCGGCACTCGCCTCGCTGACTGATCGCACCGGAGGAACATTTCGGGAGACTCCTGTGGGTAAGGTCATTTTATCCAGGCAAAAGCCCGGCATTGCTAAACTTGGTGGCGGGTGACTGAAATGGGCACTTTCGGGATTGCTGCATTACCCTGATGAGAGGGGCTCCAACCGCTATTGGCAGTTGAGTGGAATAACTGCAGTAGGTCTTCTGGTGAGTGCTTTTTGCGATAAATTGAAAAAAAAAAAACCTCCTCCCTCTGTATTTGTGCATCCTCTGGATTTGGGAGAGTACTGTAAGAGCAAGGAGTCTTTAATTTTTCCTCTTTATATTTTTTATTTCCTTGGCTGTAATATATTTGACTGAAAAGGGTATGTGACAGCAAAGAAGCTCTCTGTGATGGAATCTAATTAATATGAGATCGGATCCCATCCTCTGGCTAAATAGATGTTTCCAACTCTGTGCAGCGTTCTGCTGCATTTCATAGCTGCAATGGAGGTAGAGAAAATATGCTTTTCAAGTTGTTAAACTTTAAGGTGGTGATCTTTATTGATCGTGGTAGAGTGCACTGGTGCTAAAGGGGTTAAATGCCATTGGTAATTTGGAATTACAACTGTTCCTGTAAATCCTGCAAGGAAATTATAGACTGAGGGGCGGTAAGGACAAAATCCCCTCAGCTTCATAGTAGAGAAATACCATAAATGTCACTAGCCTGAAAATATCTCATCCAGCTGCTCTTACAAAATATCTTTTTTACCCTATAACTTACCTACTGAAACCTCGGACCACGTGTATGGGAGTTGGAAGATGTGCAAACAGAGATGCTATCTTCGGTATTTCATACATACATGCATCTGGCTGAGGGACTGTGTGGGAATTCATTCCTGTTACTTGTGGTGTGAAGCGAGACGAGAGAAAAAGGAAAGATCATCTTCTTAAGAACAGAAGCGAGTGAGGGAAGCACTTCAGCCTTTAAAGATTTAAAGGGATCCGAGCAATGCACACTGGTAATCTCTCTCTGCAAAATCAGTTCTGAAAAGAGGGAATGGGGGAAGGTTGAGGGAATCGATAGTGATGACGTTGTGCAGTGCAATGCACTGCAATGCTAAAGTTACATAGTGTGTGCGAAAATATGTACCCTTATGTACTGCTGGTGAGTTCATGCATAATGGATGGAAGAAGATATGCAGATCTGTCTGTAGGAAGATGGATGTATTTGTGCAAAGACGGTGATTATGTAACTTGATTACATCAGTGGCATCAGTCGCCGATAGTGGAATAATATGCTCCTATAGCGTATCGATCACTTGGCTTAACTTTGTAGCGCTCCCGGCAGCGAGGGATGGAGACCTGGGCAGAGGAGGGGAGATCCTTGCTCAGCTCCTGACGAGGGGTTTGCCTCTTGCAGGCTGCCTTTTGCATCAGCGTGCTGCTGGCGGAGTTTCCCCGGGACAGGGAGTTCACGGAGGAGGAGGAGGAGGAGGGGAGGCTGCCGAGGCGCTGGCTCAGCCACACCCGGGGAGAGGCTCCCGGGAGCCCCGAGCTGCACGGTGGTCCCGTGGAGAGCCCCGGCTGCGCGCTCCTTCGCAAGGTCACACCGCAACCCGGGACTTGGGTGCATGGCAACAGCTGAGCGGAGGAGGAACAAAGCCGAAATTAAAATTGATCCTCCTCCTCGTCGTCGTCTCCCCTGGCCGTCGCCCATCTCCAGGCACGGCGTTGTGCTGGCCTCTGTCCTGGCGGTGCCCGGCTGCGTGCGGCGCCCAGCGCTGACAGCGCTGTGTCTCTCGGTGTGAGCAGTGACTGCTCACAGCCTGGGCACGGTGCTGCTCCAGTGTGTTACAATACTGCGTGACTGACGCCAGGAAAAAGTACTGTCAGATACAGCAGCTTCATACACCTGTTACATTGACAGGAACCGAAAGGGTGGTCCTTGAACGCATTTCAAGCCTCTTGGAAGTGAGTGGGTGAAGAGCAAAGGTGTAACAGGAGTCTCATTGGTTTAACTCAGACTTTTATAGCAAATTATCCTCAAAGATAGCAGTCTCAGGATATGCCTCCTTAATGCCCCTTTTAGAATCCTGAATCATTTTTCCTATCTGTTCAGGGGGAGGAGGGGGAAGAGCACTCCTTGAAGATAGATAAGCTCACAAAGGCACTGCTGTGGGCCCATACCTCTAACACATGCATTTTCTGAAAAATGCAAGCCTGATGAAATCTTAACTCAGCTGAAATGAGTGATCTTATCGCCACTGACCTGTGTCCTTCCTCACTTCACTCTGAATTCATTCTAGCAAAATGTCACTAAAATACTTTTCAGTTAAGAAGAGGTAAGGGCAGAGTGGGTTTTACATCTCTTGATAAACATGATCTTCACATACCTTCTAGATTTAATGCGCTATCAAACTCACAGTAATTTTACCCTACAGCAGCCTGAAAAATCATTTTTTCCTGCTTCCCTGAAAACATCAGTATTTTAAAGTTGGTTCACCATTAGTTCATGACTGTATTCATATTTCTGGAGGATAGATCTCGGCAAGCACTAAAAAATCCTGCTAATGCAGTTTAGAGTTTGACATTCACAGAGTATACTGAGTAAATTGGGGAAAAAAAAGGATATGAAGTTAACTCTGTTTCCATCCTTCAGGGGTCAGAATAACACTATGGCAACTCTTATGCATTGCTACAGCTCTTATAATTTTCAGAAATGTCCATTGCATACTCTCTGCCACACAAAATTACGGCATACTCTTTCCATTGATTCCTTACAGACCCCTTGTGAGACACAGGCTACATACCTGTACCACCCATCTTAAAGGGAAGCACAATTGTCTCCAGAAGGTGTTATAAAACTGGTGCTGTAGAGGAGTAGGCACTGACAGTGTAAGAATGTATCACATGATGCATGTAAAGAGGCATGCAGCATGCAAGGATTTGCAATTTCAGGACAATAGAGAATGATAAGCAACTAAGTTTTATTTATAGATTAATTTTATTGTTGCAGTTTGTAATGCCCTCTTGGTAAAAATAGAGGGTTTCAGCTCCAATGCAATATCTCTTCAGTTTGCACCAAATGTAGTTTTTTTGAGAGGAAAGTTTCCTTGCTGAAGCAAAGCTTTAAATCACTCGGACAAATGAAGAGAAAATGTGAAGAGAAATATTTACATAAAACATTCCCAGGCTCCAAATCTCAGACCACTGAAAGCAGTGAGTTTGGCCACCCACTCCTCACTATTGCTGGAGAGCTGGCTTTTAAAGAAAACAGCAGTGCATGAAGAATAATCTCAGTGCCTTCCTCTGAAAGAGCAGGTTTCTGACTGTCATTGTCATAGAAAACAGTAGACTTGTTTTAATGCTGATAGGAAAATTTGAATCAGGGCAGATCATAATGAAACTTTTTTACTATTCAGAGATATTCTTGTAATGTATTCAGAGTACTTTATATGGCCATTATGTTGAACCTATGTATTAGGAAAAAAACAAACAGAAAAAGGATAATCAACTGAGGTTTTCCTTCAGTGTATTTGCACTTACAGAGAAGTGTTTGGATATACTTCTGTGTTTCATAACAGCTGTGATATTTAGCGGCTGGGAATCTTATTATTTTTATAGTTCACACTGCATGATAATATATGGCAATTGAAACATGAAGCTTTGATTAATATGATTAAGAACTAGTGACTTATCTAATGGTTCTGAAGTTGTAAAGTTTAATTATAGAAGCACCATTTGCACAGCTATAGGTAAGGTTGTGTCAGAATTTCTATTGTAAAGCTCTGTCCTGTTTCCATCCATTGTGTCAGGGGTCCATGAAAGAAGAAGAATTGACAGTAGAGACCATAATGGCTGTTTTAGGTCACTGTCGTGGCCTGTCAGGTCAGTAATCCTTGTGTTTCTTTAAATCTTTATGTGAATGTCTACAGTAGCACCAAAGCAGCCATTATGCTCTATCAATTCAAGTATCTTCTTTTATTTTAACATGTAATTAAATATGCAGTGATGGACCACAGTGACTTAGTGACTCAGGAGGGGTCATTTAACATATAATTTTTTATGCACTTTCATATAGTTTTCATACTCCTAAAACAAAAAGAGATGAAATGCAGCAATTAATTATTTTTGTGACATCTTAAAATTAATGTGGATTTAGGTGAAAACTCTTTTGGGGGGCAGGGAGGATAGAGAGAATAATGAAGATGAAAATTTGTGGGTTTTTAATGTTAACATTCAAACTTTGCATATCCCCCTGAGGTAGTCACATATGGAACTCCATTCTGCAGAAGGGGAAAATCCTGTGTCATTTGTTAAAGCTCTGTAAGACTAGGGGAAGGAAATCAGGTAGTGCTGGTTCTCTGTTCTAACACTGAATACTCTGTTTTTCTAGGTCTCACTGCACCTGTGTCTTATAGGCACTCCTAGGTCATTGCATGGTGTTATATAGCACACTATTTATGCCTTAATAACTGGATCTGAACAAATGAATCAAGGCTGTCAGTCAGTCCTACTGCTTTATGTGTTTCAAAGCTTCATGTTTATAGGAGCAGCACACAGACATAACCATAATCCTTAAATATTCATCACATCAACTGCAGCATTTACTCACAAAGATTTTTAAACTGGGAATGAAGTAGGACAAAGGGAGAACATGAAAACATTTAGATTTTTGCCAATGCAGTAGATATTGTTTCCTTTTTATTTTTTACTTCTGGTAATAATTTAGGAAATGCTCAGTGTAGCTTACAAAAAGAAATACAGAAACCTAATTCATGTGTTGAGAAGACCAATACCATCTGTACAAACCTATACAATCAACAGGCAGACAAGGAGTAGTGGTGTCAGAAAATTTTCTGTTCTCTGGTCCTTCACAGTTGTCCACAGCGAATAGAGCGCTGTGAAAGAGAAAGAAGAGGGAGACTGCAGAATGGGTTAAAAAGCGTGTAAATGTACAGACAATGCTGAAGTATCTTCTCTATCTTCTGAGAATATAGTTCTGTATTCCTCTTGTCTTTACTAGGGATACTCAGAGGCTTAAAGTTGTCCGCTTCTCTTTTTTTTTTTTTTTTTTTTTTGGAAGATACTTAAAATCTTCAGTACAAGGGCCATCAACTTTTTGTTTTCATGCCTGTTTCTAGTCATACAATGAGGTGTGATCTCTCAGTTGAGGTAACTTGAGGTCCTTCTTCAAAAAATAATAAATTAATTTGTTCTCAGGAACATGAGAGAAAGAATGTTTTTTTGTTAGGTGAAAAGACTGAAAAGAGAAGGTCAATAATTTTAGAAAATACTGATAAGCTGCAGAAATCAGACTTTGCTCTGACAAAGTACAAGCCTTTGAATTTCCAACAAGGATCCTACCCTACAATGCTCTTGCAAGACTGACACCTAGGTAGTGCAGTTGCTGTGTAAAGCCTCAATATCTCAGTTTCCCCTATTAAGTTCACTTAGTAATGTGTGCTTAGAGTGTCAGTAGCAATGTCTTCTCAATCCCAACCAACAGTTTAGTCTGTTTCAGGGAAAATGAAGTTGTAGTAATGTGCATCCATTGTCATGTGCAGGGAAAGGCTTCTGCTGCTGCTTAGGAGTGGGCTTAACCAGCTCTGACCTGTCTGAGTTCCCAGACCATTTGCCTCTGACTGAGAATTGCTGTGCCTGAATGGTGTCAGGGACCTGCAGGTACATTTCTGCCTGCCTGCATCCATTTGATAGTGCACCTTTACTGGATTTGACTCTGAGCTCAGATCATATGCCTCAGGGATAATTCCTACACCAAGAAGATCTGTTGGTATGATTGAAACCTTGGGAGAGAGCCACAATGTCTGCACAGGAATGTGTTTGGCCAGGATGCTTTTGTGTGGCACTGATCCCTGGCAGCAGTTTTAGCCCTGTGT
The DNA here is from genome assembly GCA_037013685.1 of Acridotheres tristis. Lineage (NCBI taxonomy): Eukaryota > Metazoa > Chordata > Aves > Passeriformes > Sturnidae > Acridotheres > Acridotheres tristis. The sequence goes on from CM072884.1 coordinate 103,160,390, forward strand.
CTGTCAGGTTGCTGCTCAGTGCTCAGAATTCCAGGATGGCAGCAGAGCACAGCTGTTACCATACAGCACCTTGGCATTCTGCATCTTTGACTTTCCTTTAATGCTTTCTGTCTCTTTCCACATTAAAACTTTTTTTCCTCCCCCCCCTCCCCAAAGTGTTTTGCTCATTATAGAATAACATAACTGGAAATGCATGGCATTTCCTTTTCAGCAAGTTGTGCATGTGATGGAGATACATATGTTTGTGTACCTCTTTCAATAAGATCTGCATGTTCAGTGTACATAGAGTTTATTTTATTCAACATCTCTTACACAACAGACAAGGCCTGTGAACTTTCTCCTAGACATTTTTTTTCAGGGGATCCCATAGCTGAAGGTGGTGTTCTTACATCAATGTTAAATCAGGCTGGCTGATTGGCACTGTCTCTCTGCACATACATATACGTTTAGTTATCATTGAATCATAGAATATGCTGAGTTGAAAGAGACGCATCAGGATCATTGAGTACAACTCCTTGGCCCTGCACAGGGCACCCCAAGAGTCACACCATGTGCCCGAGAACATTGTCCACGTGCTTTCTGGTCTCAGACAGGCTTGGTGCTGGGACCACTTCCCTGGGGAGCTGTTCCAGTGACTGATCACCCTTTGGGTGGAAAACGTTTTCCTGATATCCAACCTAAACCTCCCTTGACACAACTTTAGGCCATTTCCTTGAGTCCTGTCACTGGTTATGAGAGTGAAGAGATCATTATTGTCACCTCCACTTCCCCTCAGGAGGAAGTTGTGACTGCAGTGAGATCTCAGTCTCCTCCAGGCTGAACACACCAAGTGCCCTCAGCCCCTCCTCATAAGGTTTCCCCTCCTGACCCTTGGCCATCCTCATAGCCCTATTTTGGATGCTCTCTAATAGCTGAATGTATTCTCTGGGGGATCATTTCTGTAGCTGGTCCCTAGAGGAGAATTATGTACATGTGCACATGCACAAATACAGGTACATATGCATGCCTGTGTATACATATGCCAAAGGAGACTGAAAGCAAGCCATAAAGAGGAAGTACTCCTGTTATTCCTTATGCTAAATGGAGGAAAACAAGAATCATTCCAACAAGCCGTGAGACAGTAACTCTTTTTTAGGGTTCATTTAGTATTTTTTTTTTAATGATCTGTAAATGCAGCATATTTGAACACGACACAAATGTATTTTGGAATGTCAAAGTAGAAACATACTTTGAAAGGGCCATCAAAGGGCTATATGTTATCAAATATAATTTTAGAAATCTACATGATAAAACTTTGAAACATACAATCTAAATGTTCCTGGATATCTCTCCTAACAGAACTAGATATTATCAAAAATCTTGACCATTGTTGTGAAAAAGCTCCACCAGGGTATTTTCTCAGTCTGTAGTAGAAGAAAGTTTTATATGCATTATAAAAGAAATGTAAAACTTTGTGTAGTATTTCTTGTATAACACTTTGAAACTCTTCACTCCTATACTCAGAATGAATAATCCATCTGCCTTTGGTAATTCATCCATATGAAAAGATTCCCATGTGAAGAAAGAGGTGAAGGTTCTGCTTTATTCAGAAAAAAAGAAGATACAATATGGAAGAACAGGTGATGCTGAGCATGCTGCTATGGAAGAATAGGAATGTTGAAGGCTATGAAAAGAAACTTTGGCTTATCTTATATATTGTTTTCCTTATGACCAGTAAAATTTAATTGTGGAAAATGTAAAATGAATGAAGGAAAGAACTATTTGAATAGTTCATTTAAATCCTTTCTCTTATGGAGAAGGACACAGTGAAGAGAAAGCTCTAGTAGAATACAATGGCTTGAAAAAAACAAAGTTTAGAAATGTTGCATGGTAATAGATACCTAGGTAAGAAGATTATCAGGCTGTGTAACAGATAGAAAGCTCTCACCTTATGTACCCCAGTTGTGTAATCAGTGGATGTATGTGTCTGTGATTTCTGAAGTGTTAAAGGATGCTTCTTCCAAAGGATTTGTTACTGGCTTCCCTTGGAGGTCTGACTAGGTGGACTGTGTGTTCTTGAGACTATAGTTCTTCACTCTCTGTTCATTTTACAGACCCAGCAATTGTAGTACTGCTTAATAAAGATGCTATTAATGTTGACTGAACAGCCTAATTTTGCTCTTTAATTCCTCGTTACCGAAGTTGTGGTCCAAAACACAGTGATGGGAATGGAACGAGGCCTACTGCACTCTGTAGGTATTGGATCAATCTCCAGCTTTATCATCTAATTTCCTAATTTTTGTTATTTTCTGGGGGAAAAAAACCTCATACTGCTTATGTTTCATGGGTTAACATTGATTACAGAAAGAAAATCTTGTAAACTTTAACAGAATCCAATAAAGTTTACCATGTTATTGACAGTATAAACAGTCTTATTAATTTCCATCATTAAGGGATATGCAATCCCCATATTTTGTTCATTTATGGAAAGGAATGTCTCGTTTCTTAAAAGTTTGTTACACCATCCCTGGTCTCTGATACTTTCAGTTGCTGTGATGAAAAACTCAGAAAGATCTTTAATCAATCACTAAAACTATATGTACTATTAGTGTACATCTTGAGATAGTTCTTTCTTAACAATTGTTGGGTTAATCAAAATACAGATGGGTTTCAGTCTTTAGTTAGTTTAACTTATCCTCCTTCATATTGCTTCTTCAGTACTTGATATGTATAACATATCTATTATAAATAATAACGTATATTCTGTCAAAAGACTGTCACATGGCTCAATGGGCAGATTCTCTACTTCTACTTATGACTGTTCACTTACAAGAGACCTTCCTTAATTACTGTTTTCTCTTGATTTTGTCCATTTGTAGTATCACTTAATGCTTAAGACGTCCATATTAGCTAATGCAATGTATGTCTTTTATTTCTTTGGTGTCTGAAATCAGGCCCTTTCACTAGTTCCAAATGTTGCTTCTCTTTAAAACTTTGCTATATTTGTCCATACTTCAATTTCTTGTCTCTAAACACTGAAAGGCATAAACACATTCTGCCTTCTTGTATTTTTAAGTGCTTCATCTATTTATAATATAAGCTATTTGCTTAATATTGCTATTTTATTATCTATGAAGTAGGGTTAGAGAAAAAGTTAATGTCAATTTTTCTTCCTACCTCAGTGGAAATTAAATTTTTTGCCAGCCCTTGGAAATCATAGAAAGTATTTCCATTCTTTCAGCCTCCAGAAATGAAGTAATTTCCATGTTGGTTGGAGGGTGGATTTTTAATTTTTTTTTATTTTATTTTTTTTTTTTTTTATTTAGCACTCAGATTTTGTGAGGATTGAATCAAAAGGTGCCATTTTACTTATAAAATTTTAATGAAAACATTTTCTGCTCAGTAGAAAATTAATCAGGGAAGATATTTTCAGAGTACTTAATGCAAGTTCTTAGCAGAACAGGACTCTCAGCTAAGGTCTTTAGATGCTAAATAATACAAATATGAAAATAGTATTGTGAGTCATACTACTGGGGGTGGCTGGGTCAGCTGCCTGTTTCCTAAATACCAATCAGTCTTTTTAATTTGAGATTGATTCACTTTTCATCTTCTCATTTTTCCCTGTTGCCTGAATTAATTATATATAAAATATGGATGGTCATGAATCAAAGATAGCTTCAGGTTTTCCTTTCTGCCAGGGTTCAGGTGTAACCCACCTGCTTAACAGAACAAAAACATTAATAGTGATGGGGCTTTCTGGTTTTCATGCTGAACTTCGACTCTGTGTTTGCTCTTGCTCATCGAGTCTTAATCCAGTGCCCGGGGTGTTGTGGGGAAGGCTGCTGTTGGGCTCAGCGTGTAGTGAATTAGATTTGGGAATTTGAAAATCCTAGCAGCGAGGTTCTCTGATGCCCTGCAGTGCGTTTGCCCGTGGGCAGAGCCATCACCTGCTGCATGCTCGCAGGTACTGCCTGCCTTCAGCAGCTTTCCCTAAGGGAAAGCGGGAGCAGGGCAGCTCCTGGGAGATAATCCCGGCGGTGAAGGCATCTCAGGTTTCCTACATGAAGCTCCTGCTGTTTCTTCCAGATGTTGTTTCTGGAATTGCCGAGCCGTGCTCAGTGGCATCCTTTGGGCTGGCTCAGCTGACGGCTCTGGAGCGCAGCGCTGCCCGCGGCATTCCCCCATCCCAGCAGGAATGCCCCGGCCAGCGGGCTCCGTGCCCGGGCCACCTGCCGCCTGCAGACTTGTGGTTTCCATGGCTTTGTTTAGTAGAAGACATTTTTGTCTGCTCTGGAGATACTCGTGTTCGCTGGTTTGGAATAATATTAAGTGAAGCAAGGGTAAACCGATTTCACACAGAATCTCCTGTCAGAGCTCTGTTTCGTCAAGAATAATGTTAAAGTAACTCTAGTGAAGCTGTTTCATTCGACTTGCCAGATTGAGTCCAATGTGAACCTTCAACATAGATATTATTGCATTAATTTTAATGAATAAAGATCACAGACTTATTTAATTAACACAGCAAAAACCATTGTCAGCAAGCAAAGAAGTTATATTGCACAGCCACTCTAATGCAATCACAAGAGTATACTTTATGGCTATGAGAATATAATTTTCTTGTTAAAAACCTTTGATGTTTCTTTAAATATATAAAAAAACAGGAAATGTGTAAATAAGGCTTGCCAGCCATCTCAAATGCTTTGTGTTAAAATTAAACTTTTAGCTTTGTGTTCATTTTGATGGGTTTCAGATAATACTGATGTATATATACAAGCATATATATAAATATAAGTAAAGATATACATGTATATATATATAACTTTTATAAAATCATAGGTGTTAATATTGAAAACACAACCATTATGTCAATTTTCATATGTTATTTTTACCATTATTTTAATAATTTTATTTGCACGGTTAAGGGCTGTTTATCCACTAGAGTTTTACTTTTCTTGTGCTTTCCTGCCTGGTCCAACTAGACAGAAAATGCTCCTTTAGTTTGTTCTTAGGGAATTCAGGAGCACTGTATTGGAGGTTTACCTACTCCACCAAGACCCACTGCACAATCTCACCTGCACATCTGGATTAGACCTGCACATGTTTTTCTGTCCAATCTCCCTCATGCATTGCTACAGGAGCTGGTTCAAAGTTTCTGGACGACAAGGAGTCAAGAAACCAGCAGTCACCTGACTGGCAGAATCTTGTCATGTGCAAGCCAGGCTATTGTCTCTGTGCTAGTCCCGAATTCATAACTCAGAGGGAGTCTGCGTTTTCTAATAGGGGAAGCTGTGGGCAATACATCTCGTAGTTTGGAGGAGCTGCTTGCTGGGTAGATGGCTTTAGATTACTACTGGAGTCAAGACTTTAACATACACTTTGGTGTGTTTGATCCCACACTGATATAGAGTTTGAAAGCAATATATATATGTGTGAAAGCCAGACTCTGATTTATCAAATAATGAAACCTGAATGCAGAAATGCAAATGCATAATGTAGCCCAAAGTGTATCAGGCTGTATCAGTTCCACCTGAAATATATAAATAAGCAAATTCACTGTTTATTTGGCAGGCACTGTTCTACAGTCCAGGTTCTACAGACCTCACTTTTATTTTTGTTTTTATTGACTTCTCAGAATGCTCTCAAGTAAGCTTTCAACCTTATACTTTATTTCGATGAATGAGGATGACTGAATTTTTAACTAGAGACAATTTACTATAGAATTATCTTGTATTTTTTCTACCAAGATTGGCACAATCTTCTTAGCTTAAGAAGGAAGTTTTTTTCTTTATTTATTTTTTCACTGGAAATTTGTACTATAAAGATTATTGTAGGATAGAGGAAAAATAAAGTAAAAGTATAATAGAGTAAGATTGTGCTTATAGAAAAGCAATTTTTGCACCTATAAGCTTTATATTTTGTTTTGAGGATTATCTATTAGAAAATAACAATACACACAACTTCCCCCCAGAGAAAATGGAAAAGGGTACACCAGAAAGAAAAATAAATTTTTGTAATTAAATTTAGATATCCATTTATTTAAGTTCATAGCTTGTTTTAAAGTACATATTATCTTTCTGCTTATCTTAGTGGGCAGACAGACCCTCTTACTATTTAAAGCTTATTTTTAAAACACCTTCACTATGAAGGGGCACAATTTTTGCTCAGTCCTTATCAAAGAATAAAATTATACAAAATACACTGTCAAGCAACACTCACTTTCCTTTAGATGGTCAGAAATAAAGCAGAGAACCATCACTGATCTCAGTATCAAAATAGTATATGCTTCTAGAGGTTGAGTTTATGGAACTCAAGTTTTGTAACAGAGTTATGGGAGTTTTGTATATGGAATAACTGATTTTAGCAGGAAATTGTGTTTTGTTGATGCCAGGAATTTTAGCTCACTTTTTCTGTTACATGGTGCATAACTTTCATGGTGAATAGACGCATGAAACAGGAACTAATTTATCAGTTCCCATAAGCAAATGGCTCTACACACCTCTTTTTTTTTAGTGAAAACTAAATTTTATTTGAAAACAAGGATATAGAGGAGAAAATATCCTTAAGTGGTCCTGCATTTTATGTGCTGTGATACACAAATAAATCCATGAATTACCTTCAGCACTGTGGAGTTTATTTCTCTCTATCAGATGAGATGTTCTCGCTGTCACCAGTCACTGACAGTGATTGTGACACCCTGCTGCACACATTGCTTACATTATACAAAAATTCTCTGTTTATGTAGCACGTTGTTCCTGAGATTTCATACCACAGGTGAACAATTAGCTGTATACCTGCCAGTTAGGAGAACTGAGCTCTGCAATTAGATGGTGTGACAGGTTTTGATGACATTCAGCCTCCTTCTAGAGGCAGACTGTGAGCTGGCAGTGCCTGGCTGGCAGGCAGCGTGCTGGGTGCCCCAGATGGGTGGGCACAGGGTGTGCAGGCAGTGCACCCAGGAAGGGATGCTTGGAAAGCCACAGGGGGTGTCAGCAGAGCCCTGCCTTCCCATCCTGTGCAGCCCTGTCATTGCCACACGTCCTGTGCAGCAGCTGACAGGCATGGGGAAGGCTGCTTCTAAGATGGATATTAAAGAAAAGCTATGGATAGTGAAGACATAAAGGAATCCTTGCTGTTGGTCAGCGGCCTCTGGCCTGACTTTGGTTTGATCACATCTTTTCTGTTGCATACGTCATCCCTAAGGAGAGATTCCTGCCTGCCAATGTCACCTGCCTTGGTGACATCAGCTCCCAAGTGAAGGAGAGCTTGGTTGGGAGGCTGTCCCCCCACTGCTGCACTCTGTGGCCAGCTGGCTAGGTGGCAAGGAGGGGGACCAGCGTGTGCTGGTTTTGATTGCAATATATTTAATTTTCTCCAAGTGATGGAGATAATTCCTAGTTCCTGATGACCATACCCTCTCAAACAGGTTGCCTGCAGCTACAGTTTTTGTCATTTGGCTTTGGGTGCCTTCTCAGCCACCTGGGGTGGACTCCTAGTCTTAGTTATTACTATTACAGTTGGTTTTATAATGAAGTTTTTGGGGTTATTTTTAGTTTTGTTTGCATAAAGTACAGCCTCCCTCCCCTACACTGTAGTTTTTTCAGACACAGAACTGGTAGATGTTGTGTGTCCTAGGCTACGTGCAAGGATAAGCTTAGGGATAGATGGTATCAGAGGATGTTCAATACAGACCAAACCAAGGCTGCCACCTTGGTGTTAGAGGCAATCTGCACTTGGACTGCCTTCCCTCCCCTGTTGACTGCAGAAAGCAGCAGTGAGCTCACACCGTGCAGTGTAGATGATCCCTGTGAGGGAGTTTGCTCAGACTGTGCTGCTTGGCAGTGCAGACGTGTTGCCTGACTTGGATTCCCAGGAGCAGAATGGGGTGATAGCATTTCTCACCTCCCTGGCACACTAAGGGAACAGACACATTAGAGACTGTGAGATGTGAAGATATGGTAAGATGTGGTGTTTTGTAGTGTGATGAGAGTGCAAAAGACAGACTCCTGTCTGAGAAGATGGATGAGTTCCCTCCAGTAAAGCTTTCATACATGCTGTATCCTTCCTCTGAAATGTGAGCTGGTTGTCACAGGCTCTGCAGTTGTTTCTGGGGATTTGTTATGCAGATGGTACTTTCTGATTATCACATTTTAAGACTCATGCACGCATGAAAGGGAATAGTGAAATGGAGAGGGGTAATCTAAATGAATAAGAAAAGCATATTTATAAACAGATTGTTTTTCCCCTGACATAAATTGAGCCTTACACATTGAGGTTCAGTCTGGCTGTATCTGAGTTTATGAGATACCTGTCATCTTCTTTTTAATTGCCCTTTGAAAAGCCCCAGAAACATGACTGTCATCACTGAGATGCTGTGGAGACAGCTCCATGCAGATCTGAGTACCATTCCTCCTGCCTGTTTCTCTCCATCAGGCTGGTCAGGTGTGCCTGCTGCTCTCTGAGTCAGGTCTGGCGAGGCAAACGATCTCCAATGCAGGTCCCATTTGGGGCACCACCCTGTAACACAAATACTCTTCAGAAGTAAGCTACAAAGCTTCTTGGTCTTGTACACTCCTTTCAACAAATTTCCCTGCCAAAAAAGGGCTGGTGAAACAAAGGTTTGGTGAAATAATTCCATTTGACGTAGCCATACTTTCCATTTGTAGGAGAACTGCACTGCATTCAGCACTCTAGCAGATGATGTTTGTTCAGCAGATTTCAATTAAAGGTGTTAGTGCTTTTAGAGGCCAAGCTGGACTTCTTCCAGAGCACACTTTTTATTTTCCACTCCATACATAGCTCCATATAATGTCTTTGTACAGACAAAATGTGCATTTGCTTATACCCTTACAAAGCCTTTGTGATTAAATTGTGGAAGAAATTCTTTTACCTTGCCCTGTCTGAATCGGAAATATTGTCTGCCTGCGGGAGGAAGCAGACATTGTGGTTTGGGTTTGGATGGGAATAGGGATTTTAATGTTGGTGGAGGAATTACTATGATTTCTTTCTATTAAAAGATTGCCCATAATCACACAGTTTCCATTTCTCTCTGCATTGTGCATGCTCAGAACCCATGCCATAGAGCTTACAAGAGAGAGAAATTGGATTGGGGCAGCTGGGGAGCAGGAGGTAATAACAAAACCATATTGGCAATGCTCTTGACAGTATCCATCAGCTACTGCTTGCTTTCAGTTTTTTGTAGGCATCGCAGTGGAGAAGGGATTTCAAGGAACAGAGAATGGAGTTCATTGTCTTTTTAGTCTGCTCCAATGATTGAGGAAGGCTATAAAAAGCCACCTCAGGCTTAATTTCGTAGTAGCCAATTCTCACAAATTGTCTGTCTGTAGGAAGAGCACAGAGCTTCAGCAATGCCAGGCCACCTGCAGATGTCACTTAGGAAGAATACAGCCCAGTTTTCATTGGACTGTCAAAGCAAACTTGCTCAAAATCACAGTGGTTCTGTAAGTTGATTTCAGCTACAGAAGAATAAATTTCTGAAAAAATTTCTATGAGCCTTTCAGAATTCTGTATCATAAATCACATCCCCATTGCTGAAATCTCAGTTTAGAGAGTGAGGATTTAAACATAATTTTATACTATATAGTATTCAGCGTATTTAAAATATTTCGGCTTTTAGTTTGGTTTTGGACTTGTGACCTCATTAATAAGCAAGTTTTAATTTGAAGAGTTTTAAATTTTTAATGTAGTTTGTGTCATTTTACATCCTTAATAATCAGGTCACATGGTACCAAATGAAACACCTTATGACAATCTAAATTGAGTATATCATCGTTATTACCTTTATCAGTCACAAATAATTAATTGAATTGTGAGTATTGCTCATAGATCATGATGTCTGCTTCTGAAAAATGCATTGACCTATAAATTGTCCTCCAGTAGCCATCCCCAGACTAGACAGGAGTTGCCAGAAGAAATTTGTAGAAAGATGTCTTCTGAATGATGTGTTTGCACAGTAAAGCTGAGTAAGAAGGCAGCTATTCAAAGCCTCTTTTTAAAGGTTTCCTGTTAGATCCATTTTTAAAAATACAGTTTTCTATTTCTAGCATGAATTAACATAAATCACATACGAGATATGTTTAATTTCTTTATTTCTGTCTTCTTATTTCCATGTAAGACAGGACACTGTTGGAACATAATACTAACCACCACATGAATTTATAGTTACATTTTCCTGGTGCCACATTAAGTTTTACCCAAATACAGTAAAATTGTTCAGCAGATGATTCCTGAAACAAGTATTTATTTTTAAAGGTTTATTTTACAACAGTTCATAAACTTTCATTTTCAACTGTTTATCATTTGTTTCTCAGGATGTACTCCAGTTTTTAATATATACACACACTCTTAGGAACAGAGAACAAGGCCTTATTGTTATGCAGTCCCTACTCTCTCTTAAAACAGTTTTCTTTTAGGCTTGTCCTTCGAATCTGGTTTCTGCTTTCAAGGCCAAAATAGTTGCTGGACAGCTCAGATTCAGTGCCCTCTAATTGACATGACTTTTCCTCTGACTCATGTCTGTTTCCTGATGGTGTACAGAAAGAAATCATAACTTGTCTGATGTTTATCGCAATAAGCAAGCTAAAATATTCTATTCCAATTAGACTTCTGTTCCCCTTATGTGCTTTAACAGCTGCCTTTGCACTTGTGGTCTGAGTGCTTTTGGAGAATACAGAAACCTCTACATTATGCCAGAGGAGGTCTTGCTAGTGCCATTTGCAGCAGCTCTCCCACACACCTGTCTTCAAACGCAGATGCTAAATTTGCAGCTTTTCAGTAATATGTCATTGTGATTTGTCACTTAAGATATTGTACTTATTGCATGCAAATTTTCTGACAGCCATGCTTTGCTGTCAGTCTGTAGCTGCCCCAGCTTGTGATGCTTTACCACTGTAACTTAAGTGTGTATTTAGTGCTGACAATCTACCTAGAATCTGTACATACTGCCCTCTCTGCTCTTGTAAGTGTCCTTAACAGTGAGTTTTCTTCTGGCAATGTCGGGAATGGAAGTAATTGTTCATAAGATGGCTTAAAAATTCATGATGGAACCAGAAGGATAGAATATTTCAGTGCTATTTCATAGCATATATTATGCAGGATATCATGGTAGCTACTAGCATATAGGTATGCAAGACTGAACAGGTCATTCTTGTTCATGGAATCTGAGTACATTCACTGGATCACCAGACATAGTGGTATGTGTGAAACTCAGACCTCATTGAATACATCTTATCTTCCCATAGCAAGATGCTATATTTCTCATTGGTTCCTATAGTTATCAGATACTATTTAAAAATCCCCTCCTCTCAGCTCTAAAACTATGCCAGAAAATATGGCATTTTAATGCAAGTCACAAATGAAGCTAAGAAAAAAATGATTCTTGTTTTTAATTTCAGACCTACAGAAACTTCACATGGCATATGTTTAGACAGGCAATACTCAGATACTTCATTATTAAAAAGTCAAGAAAGGGAAGAACAATCCACTTGGCATAGGATGATTACTAGCCTCTAAAAAAAAGGGGATTCTAGGAAAATCAAGTGATGGTAAAGTGTAATATCAGCATAATTTTAAGTAATAAACCCCCAGGATTTGTCTAGGTTTAGCTGGGAGTAATGTAAATGAGCCTTTGTGGAGCAATTGTGTGTTTAGAGCAATTGTGTGTTTGGAGGAATTGTAGAGCAAACCCTGTGTTTAATGTCCTAAATACTTTGTTTGTGGTTCCTCAGCCTTATGGCCTCATCATATACCAAATTTTTGTGAAAAAACACTTCAACTTACATGCAATTAAGCTTTACTGAGGACGTAAAATTACAGTATAGCCAGTGTGAAATAGGATCATCAATGATAGTGACATCTGTCAGACACAAGAATAAAACCACATTATGAACCCCCAGCCCTGATTGTATTGTCTCATTTGCATAACCAGTGTTAAAAAATCCAGTTATGTTAGGCACTTAGCATTTCAAAATGGCCTTTAAGCACAGGAGTGAGGCTAGGAGGGGGCACCAGATAATTTTAAATTGTAGGATTAGGATGCCAGAAACCATCTGGATAAGCAGCCGTGCCTGCAGTGGTGAATACAGCAGATCCATGGACCACTTCAGTACCCCCGGAACCATAGCTGTGCCAGGGAGAGCAGCAGCAGGGCAGCAGTGGGAATGGCTGCAGACCCAGCCTTTGAGCTTTCTTCCTGCCTTATTTCCTTTTGTACTGGTGCAGCCAGAGAGTCTAGCTGACTGCAAAAATGCAATATACGGTTAGTTTAAAAAGAACTTCAGAGCACCAACCCCACACCACTTGCATGCCAGAAGTTCCAAGCTAATAGCTCCCAACATCCTATAATTAATTAGAACAAGAAAAGCCCTAGAAATTATGATGTGCCACAGAAAGAGAGCTGGAGAAATCAAGGGCATTTAGGGTGTCCTAGTATATATGTGGTGCAATGGTAAGAGTACAGACATAAAATTCTTTATTAAAGTAAATTAGAAAGTTTAAAAGAAGAAATTACTAAAGCTATAATATAGGAACAAGTCCCATGTTGCATAAAAATGGTATAATTTTTCTTCATTAATGTGTAAGATGGGAAAGGACAGATAGGAAAAAGCAGTCCAGAAACAATATGTTATTAGGTACATCAGACAAAGGAGACCCAAATGAGACACATCTAGGTGGGGAGCACCTTCACAGGCCCTTCTGTCTCACCACTGGGCATGTAGTGAAAATTGCTTTTCTTACTAATCTCAGGTATATTTAATCAGCTAGGCAAAGGTGTATTCATCCTGGCACAAGATGTAATAATTGCCCAAGGAAGCAGCAGGAGGAGGAAGGATTGCTTTAAGGCAGTTGCAGAAGTCTGGAGGAGCTAGTCAGGGGTGAAACAGTATTTCCAGAAGAGCAAGGCCGTTAACTTTTCAGGCTTATGTCTTCTCCCCATCACCTTAGGTAAAACTGTTTGGCATTTGCTGGTAGTAATACACCCACATCACATGAGTCTCATCAGGCACCTGAAGAAAAGTGACAGGAAAGAAATAGATGCTTGTTAAATTTTATTTTGCTTGATTTTACTTTGCACTGCAGAAATTAGTACTGTGCATTTAGTGACGTTAATAAATATGAGGTTAATGTATTCACAGCATTTACACATAGTTTTGAATATTTTCAAGGTAAACAGAATACACTTTCCTGTATCACTAGAGGAAACAAACTACATGTAGAACACAGGAAATTAGTATGTTTCCCCAAGCAGTAATTTTACAATATTTCTTTTCCAGTTTCTAAAAAAGAGTGGATTTATATTGCTCCATGAAGTAAAGTTTAAACCACTCTTGTATACAAAAAAAAAAGTGAAATGGTATATTTTTGATGAAGTATGATGTTCTTTGTACATGAGATTCCAAAGAGAATTCTTGCACTTTTCTTGCAAGTAATTTCTCCAAAATTCATAAAAACAAAGAACAGAGTACTCTGAAGAACAACTAACAACAACAACAACAACAACAACAAACAAAAAAAAAACCCCAAACCATGTAGTTTTGTGCTGGGTTGGCCCTGGCTTGATGCCAAAGCTGTTCTGTCACTCCCCTCCTGAGCTGGACAGGAAAGAGGAGATAAAACGAAAGGCACATGGCTTGAGAAATAAGGACAGGGAGGGATCACTCACCAGTTACTGTCATGGGCAAAACAGACCCAACCTGTGGAAATCAATTGAATTTATTACCAGGTGAATCAGAGCAAGATCTTGAGGAATAAAACCAAATCTTAGCAAACACCCTTCCTCCACCCCTCTCTTCTTCCCAACGCAACTTCATTCCTGATTTCTCTGCCTCCTTCCCTCCAGTGGCACAAGTGGACAGGCAATGGGAGCTGCAGTCTCTGTTGGTCCTTCCTCCTCAGACTCTTACCCCATTCCAGTGTGGAGTCCCTCCCACAAGCAGCAGTCCTCAATAAGCTTCTCCAGTGTGAGTCCTGCCCATGGGCTCAGTTCTTCACAAACTGCTCCACTGTTGGTCTCTTCCGAGGGCTGCGATCCTTCAGGAAGAGACTGCTCCAGTCTGGGCATTTCTCTCCATGGGTCCACAGGTCCTGCCAGGAGCCTGCTCCAGCATGGGCTTCCCACAGGGTCACAGTGTCCCTGGAGCATCCACCTGCTCCAATGTGGGGTCCCTCTGTGGGCTGCAGGCGGATCTCTGCTCCATCATGGACCTCCATGGGCTGCAGGGCATGGCTGCCCCACCGTCTTCTTCCCCACAGGCTGCGGGGAAATCACTGCTCCAGCACCTGGAGCACCTCCTCCTCCTCCTTCTTCACTGACCTTGGTGCCTGCAGGGATGTTACTCTCACATATTCTCATTTCTCTCTTTGGCTGTTGTTGCACACTGTATTTTTTCCTTTTCCTAAATATGTTATCCCAGAGGTCCTGCGGCTGTCACCAATTGGCTTGGCCTTGGCCAGCAGTGGGTCTGTCTGACTTGTAGCCAGCTGGCTTTGGCTCTGTCAGACAAGGGGGAACCTTCTGGCAGCTTGTCAGAGAAGCCACCCCTGTAGCCCCCCCACGATCAAGACCTTTCTACTTAAACCCAGTACATCTGGGTCAGAGTGAATGTTGCTCTGGGCTGAATGGTAATTGAGCTGAATGCCAGAGAACGTTCTCAATTACATGAGTTGCAGTGGGCTCTGTCTGCCTTAGCACTTTGGTTTGAAGCAGTAGCACAGTCTTGAAGGAAATCCCTTGGTTGTTCCCACTTCCCACATGTCAGTTCAGTTTCCAGGGCAGCTTTTGTATGATGTGAAACAGGTGGCCCTGCAGAGCAGAGCGCTGCTGGCAGCTCCCCTCCCCTCCGCGGCAGCAGAGTTCGGATCCCCACCAGGCTCGTGTGGGTCGGAGCCCCAGCCTGAACTTACAACGAGCCTGGAGCTGGTTCCGAGGACAAGATAAAACCTGTTCTGAACTGCAGATTTCTGCTACAGAGTGCAGAAATCAGGGCTTACATGCCACACGATTTGATACAATTATTGTTTCTTTGCCAGGAATTAGTTGATAATATGGAAGGGGTTTGGTTTGTTTTTTGGGTTATTTTTAGTTTTTGCTATTAACAATGATATGAAACCAGAATATGTGAAGGTAATTTGTGTAGATACTGGTGAATGCATGAAGAGGATCATATGTGGACCAGTAAAATAAAGTGAGTTGAGTTGAATGGAGAAGCACCTCTACCTTTATGGAAGAAATTAGCTTCCTAGTAAAAAATGAAAATGAGTAAATAAGTAAATTTCAACAAGGTACTGCCATGTAGGCTAATATTTTTAAATGCTCAGCTGAGGTTTAATTTCTAGAGCTGCCATTCATCCTGTTAAAACAGGAGCATCAGCTGTGGTCATGCACGTTCCAGCCTCCCCATCCAGCCCTGCTGGGTTAAAGGAGGTTTCTGCTTCTTCAGATGGTCTGTAAATCTGACAACCAAATTTTCTTAAGCAGAATTTTGTTTAGGAATTTGACCCAGTTTTGCAAATAGTTTTAAAAGAGCTGAAGTGACACTTTGGCTCAAGAAGAAAAGAAAGGAAAAAAAAACAAACCCTGAGAATAGGAAGAGGAGATTTACACATTTCATAGCACTGTTTTGTCAGGTTTTGTAAGAAATGCATTATATAATACAGCACTTTAATCCATAACAAGATTAAAAGTAATTGTTTTCCCATGTTCTGCTTTCCTCTGAGGCTGGTTCAGTACACATCCCATTGTTTGTGTAGTATTGCATTATTTAGTAAAATCCTCAGATATTGAACAGCTGTTTGTTGGATTTGACCTGCAACATTGGAGTAATGGCACTACAAAGACAACGGATTTTGGCAGCTGTACTTTCTGTACAGCTGAACTATGATATTTGCAATAATATGTTGCTTGCAAAATTGCATCTGCTTGTTTTTGCTTCTGACTGTTTTTAAAGTAGCACCATTTATTAGCCCTAAGAAATTTTGGAGATGTGTACACCATTGTTATAATGAGTTTGCATTTATTGCATTATACATTTCATATCCAAATCTAAATTTGGAGTTCTAAATTGGTCTATAGAATTTAAGAACTAGCTGATAATCAATGCTGTCTTAATAGCAAATGGTGCCTTAATAGTAAAAGTACAATGCAGGTGTTAAATTTTACATTTTCTTCTGTAAACGTATATTACTTTTTTTTTTTCAAATTACACTTGTCCCTGTTATTTTAATTGTAGTAATTGCAAAGTAGAGTCCAGATGCAGTTACTGTAATTTAATGCTTTATTTATTGACATAAATTCTATTCACTGCTTAACTCCAAACTGTTATTTGTCTTGATTTGTTTAGTTGATGGTCACTCCTTTACTGAAGGGAAGAGGTGTTAGATTAGGAGCTGGAAGATGGTGACTTGAGGAGACTTCACCAGCTGCATAGACAAACAAGGCTTACTTTATTATTGCCTTAATAACAGCTATTGAGCCCTGAGTACAGAGCAGCTCCTTGGCACCTCGTTCCCAGTGTGCAGGGAACATCCGAGTGGTCTGCTCAGTCACCCTTCATTTCTCCTGTTTGTCGTTGCTTCCCAGCCATCCTCCAATCTCACTAAACAAGTTCCTAAGCAGCTACTATAGAACTCTTCCAAAATATAAGAAACATCCAGGAGGTGGATGCTGCTCCTGCCTGGATTCCCATGCAGTGCAGCAGAAAAGGGATGTGCCCAGCCTGGAGAGGGAGCTGGCAGGAGCTTGTGTGAGTTGGCCTGGGTTTAACACTCCATGGCCTCTTGCTGGAAGAGAAATTTGCATCCCCATGGAATTGCTCCAGGAGCTAAAAGACCTGCAAGGTTGATTCTCTGTGTATTTCTTTTTGTTTAATTTCTAAACAAGATTTTGCATTAGCCAAACTGTGTCTGCATGAGCCAAAAATAAGTAAATTTACCTGTATCATAAAACTTTTGACCTTTTTTATATTTTCTTGATATATTACTTAGTATTCTCAGAGTCTTGACACCCTGGTACCATGTATTTCCAAAGAAGAATTTTAACCATGACAACCATTTTAATGACTTAAAGAATGCTAATTCATGGTAATCAAAAAGGAATATCTTTGTAAAAGAATATTTTATACAAAAGTAAGGAAAAAATTTAACTCCATGAAAGTCATGTAGAATAAGAGTGAAAACATATTTGAGTATTACACAAAGTATTTGAAATACTTTTAATGAATAGGTTTTTTTGGTTTTTTTCACAAATGAAAAATATAGAATCTGTGGTTAACTATTTAATGGCCATTCAGAGAAATCTGTATTTGATCAATATTCTTGGCAAAGGTTGATTAATATTCAATGTGGTCCGCAATGAGCAGTCTAGAAAGAGGTGATGAATCAGTTTGCAGTCCTGGAACAAAAGATAACACTGTAGCAATCTGAACTTAGCCAGCCTGGATCGATTAATAATTCATAGTTAACTCCTGATTTTTAGCTGTAACCGAAGTTTATTGTAACTGTTGAGTAGAACAAGGGAATTTGTTGCTGTTCTTACATGTGAAAGAATGATTCAACAGGTTGCCCAGTGCTCTGGCTTTTGTACCACAAAGCACATGCTCAAGTCCTTAAATGCCTTCACTCAAGCCTTCAGTTGTTCTTGTTGGTTAGAGTTTAGCAGATGAAGAACATTTTTGCTGGAGATATAAATAAATCATCCTATCATGTTTCTCTGTAAATTGGTATACTGGATTAAGCTTGTTTTATTTACTTTGCTGCCTTAGGGTGAACCATTTGACAGAGTCACTGTAGCTTTGATTTTAACAATCAAGGATGGGGATATGTTTGGTGGTTCCCTGTTACTATCACAAAATCGAGTAAGTGACTTGCAATATCTGGTCCTGGAGAAGATTTTTTTTTTTTTTTTTTTTCAGTATTCAGATTGGAAAGAGTTTGTAGAAGACTTTCTCAAGTAGTTCTTACTCAAGTTGCATTTTATGTTTAAGGTGATCTGCTTATGCTCTCAAAAATGATTCAAATATATTCTTTTACAGGTTTTATTTTTATTTAAATATCTAATGGCAAATGCAATACATCTCTTTTAATGATAGATATGAAAATTATTGGACACTTAAGTTCTGCAAAACTACAACGTTTATTTCAAATTTTGTTTCCAGACCTCAAAAGGTACCATTTTCCTGATTTAATCTGCTATGATTTTTTTTTCCCTCCATGCATTCAAATAGCCCCCAGTATCTTGTTATTAAAAATCTTTAATGACACCTGCAATTAGTTGTTCTTGCTGGTTTTATCATCTCTATGCTGCAGTGGTTTGCCATACATTTAAGTCTGACAGATGTAATATAGGTATCCATATTTGCTGTTGCTTTTTCAATGTAGATCTGTCTCTTTCCAGAGATAGTGAGGCAGTGAAACAAGGTCATGGAAAGCAAAACAGGAGGTGAAGGAGTGAGGACCGTGCTGTGTGTGCCTCCTTCCCTCCACTTGACACAGTGTGAGAGAGGAAGGGCTAAGGGCAGGCAGTGCTGTGATCTGAGCGGGAAGGAGACCAGGCTCACTCCTCCTCCACCCATGCAGGAGCATCCCCAGGAATCCCCAGAGCTCACTTGGAGCATGACAGATGATGTTGGAAAAGACAGTTTTAATTAAAACAAAAGACAGTGTCTGTTAGATGCATCTATTTATAGGTTAGGTAAATATGTTCATCTTTTCATTGACGTCTTAGAGAAGCAGTGAGGATCATTACTATGAACATATGAATATCAGCTTGGCTTTCATGTGTTGGCTTGGAGCCAGTTCTGGGAGCTTTTAATGATGCTGCCAAGTTTATAAGGTTCTCTCATGCAGCTGGGGTAATTCATGAGGATAAGTGGTTACAGGGCCAAGGCTTGGTATCTTTGCAAACACCCAAGGCCTTCAAAAGAGCTTTAATGGCAGAACTCAAAGACAGTGCCTTGAGTGCTTATAACAGTTACTGGTGTAGGTGATTATATTTGATAATTAATGGCACTTAGTAAGTGAGAAATTCCCTTTTTATTCATGCAGAAAGAATATAATATTCAGGTTTTGTATTCAGTGAGCTTCTGTTTACCTTTTATCAATGGTAAAAGAAAAATATAAAGACAAGAAACAAGAAAGATAGCTGTTCCTTCCTCCCAGTAATTTAACTGGGTTGCAAGCATTAGTGCAACAGTATGGCAGAGAGTTTTGGTTTTTTTGTTTGTTTGTTTGTTTGTTTTTATTGTAGTCTAGATTCACAGCTTAATTAAAATTCAGTACAGGTTAGTTTTCTTTTGTGTAGGCCTAAATTGGTAATGCTCAGACTCTGAGGTATCTGAGGATGAGGACAAACTGTAGAGAGCCTCTCACAATGGTGTACCTTATGCATTAACAATGCAAATAGTAATATTTGAAGAAAGTGGATGTTTTCATGTATTTTTTTTTACTATTTTTTTATTATTGGTTTTTTGGAAAATAGGAAAATATATTTTTTAAAAATCAAACACTTATTTGAAATGCTCAAGCATTCAAATACGCTCATTTAAAATTTCAAACAAGAAGATGGAAGGGGTCTTCAAAATTGTCTCCATATTATTTTTATTCTACAGCATATGTTTACAAGTTTTTTTAATGAAAATTTATAGCAAAAAAAAAAAAGCAGAACAGGTCAACATTTCTATGCTGCAACAGAGAAGTTCTAGTAACATGCACTAAAATATGAATGAAACGTGATGCTTCATTGGTTCTAAATTATAAAGCTGCTTGGTAGTTTTTACTGTCCAGGAATATGCATCCTTATCCTACCTTATCTACAAGTTCATGTAAAATTTGATCAATATTTAGTGACTGATTTAAAATATGTACATGGTTTCATGGACAACAAGGGACTTCAGGTTTACCTTTCTTTAAAAGGAATGCAATCGTGTAACTTTTACAAGGTACTGTACAGACAATTCTGAAGTATGCTATCTCATTATATTTTCCTTAATGGTTATTGATGTCTAGATAAACCTCTTTATTATTCTCATACTTGGATATTTATGATTAAGTTTTCAAAGCATCCAGTGTGAAATTTACAAAAGTTTATGAAAGGAAGGTCCTTCATGATTAACAGGTCTCCTTCTATGATAAGGCGACGCTTGGTGAATGAGGAAGAGGCTATGGATGTTGCCTAACTAGACTTCAGTAAAGCATTTAAAAGCTTCTCCCACAGCATTCTTCTGGAGAAACTGGTTGTTCATGGCTTGGTTGTGTTCACTGGGTAAGAAAATAGTTGGATGGCAGATCCCAGAGACTGGTGGGGAATGGAATTACATCCACCTGGGGTTGGTTCCCCAGACCTCAGCATTGGGGCCACTCCTGTTTAACATCTTTGTCAATGATCTGGACAAGGGGATCAGGACCACCTCAGTCACCTTGCAGATAGCCCCACATTGGGCAGGAGTGCTGATCTGCTGGAGGGCAGGAAGGCTCTAAAGAGGGATCTGCACAGGCTGGGTTTATGGGCCAAGGCAAATTAATTGTGTGAGGCTCAACACTTGGACCTGTGCTTGGATCACAAATCCATTAAATATTCCAGGCTTGCGAAAGAGTGGCTGAAAAGCTGCCCAGTGGAAAATGACCTGGGGAGTCTGGTCAACATATGAGCTGGAAGGCTGCCCAGGGGGCCAAGAAGGCCAGTGGCATCCTGGCCTGAAACAGTGTGGCCAGCAGCACCAGGGCGGGGACTATCTCTTTGTACTCAGCGCTCTTGAGGCTGCACATCAAATCCTGTGCTCAGTTTTGGGTCCTTCTCCACAAGGAAGACATTCAGGTGCTGGGGTAAGTCCAGAGAAGGGCAGTGGAGCTGGGGAAGGGTTTGGAACACAGTTCTGATGAGGAAAAGCTGAAGGACTTGGAGAGGTGAAGCCTGGAGAAAAGGAGACTCAGGAGGGACATTATCACTCTCCACAGCACCCTGAAAGCAATGTTTAGTGAGGTAGGGGTCGTCCCTTCTCCCACATAACAAGGGACAGGACAAGAGGAAATGGCCTGAAACTGCACCAGGTGAACTTTAGATTGGGTAATAGGAACTACTTCTTCTCTGAAAAGTTGTCAAGCATTGAAACAGGTTGTCCAGGGAAGTGGTTGAGACACTCCATGAGTGTGTTCAAGAGGTGTCTCGATGTGACAGTCAGGGACATGATTTAGTGATGGATTTTGCAGTGCTGAGTTAACAATTAGGCTCAATAGATCTTAAGTCTTTTCCAACCTAAATGATTCTGTGAAATATTACAGACTAGAGTTTGTTTTAATGTAAAGGAATCATCTATATCAAGCCAAAGTATCATGAAATCGGTGATGCAAAGGTTTGGAAGGAGGGAGATGTGTCTCCTGTTAGTGACCTCTGCCCTAGAGTGGTACTTCAGCTGGAACATATGACATGTAGTTTATCAGAATATAAATATCTTCTCCTGTTCTTTTACCATGATGTACATTTTTGCATTGGCTCTGAGGTCAAAGAGGGTTTCCCACATCTTCCTAGAAAGTGCCAGAAAATGAAGTTGGCAGTCCTAGGTACTGATGGATATTATATTTATAGAAATAGTATAAATAATAGCAGAGATTTGTTCCCTACAGTAGCAAGACTTTCCTCCTGGTTTCAGGAATTTTAGAAAGAAAAGTGGATTCTCCAAGTACTGTAGTTACATGGATCACATCAAACTAATATGAAACACTCAGATATTTTTCTCCATGCTGAGTATCAAAAGTTACAGCATGACTTTCAAGAGATGCCTAGGTAAGGTAGGAATTAACCTCTCTCAAATGCAAACATTTGTAGACTGATTTTTTCAGGAGATAATGTAAATTTTATTATTTGCTTATACCTCGTGCATATTGGGGTTGATTTTTTGCTGTTTGTTTCCATCTCTCACCATTTTTTAATCAACTTGCTGTTTATTTTGGGCTTTCTAATTATTTACCTTATGAAAATTATGTACTTTTCCAGAACATGACAATTGCAAATATTGAACTGTCTTCTACCAGATAAAACTTCTATTTCAGCATATGTTAACGTTTTCCTGTCTGCCATACTGTGGCTCATTTTGGTTTCAACGTACTGAAATGCCCTGCTTGGTGTTTTACACAGGGCAGATGATTTTTAATGTGGGGACGTCAGGCTTTCATTACAATTTCTATCATTTGCTTTTAGGTCTAGGGCTTCATAGAAGTATCAGGCCTGTTTGTGGGTGCAGAAGAGCCGGTGGACCACACACTCCTGTAGAGAACAGCAGCTCTCCAAGGACAGGGTCCCCAGAGCTTGGTAAACATCTTAGAGTATCCTCACAGCTGTCATCCTCACTGCCATTAGGGCTTGAACTTATAAAGAAATTATTGCAACTGTAGGTAAAATCTTTACTTTGAGAGCTGGAAATTTTTTCCCTCTGTTGATCAAAGAGCTTTTATCAGAAAGGCTTATTTTCATGCAGTTATCTAAAAGAGTTATGGCTCGGATCCAAAAAAAGTTTGTGCTTATCTATCTTTGCATTCTGAATCAACATTGGCACATATGT
The DNA here is from genome assembly GCA_037013685.1 of Acridotheres tristis. Classification (NCBI taxonomy): domain Eukaryota; kingdom Metazoa; phylum Chordata; class Aves; order Passeriformes; family Sturnidae; genus Acridotheres; species Acridotheres tristis. Next base: position 103,182,934 of record CM072884.1, read on the forward strand.
GAGGGTAAATATGGGTATAGATAGATGGTAAAACTAAAATGATATAAAAATTTATATATACACATAGTGTTTGCAGAGACAACATTTGGAGGAGAGGTAAAATCTTTATAAACTCCACTTTAGCACAGAATTGCAGAATGGTTTGTGTTGTGAGGGTACTTCTGGGATTGTCTAGGCCAACCTCCTAGGCAGGGACTCTTTAACCTGACTAGGTTGCTCAGAGCCCACCCAACCTCACTTCAAGTCATAGAGCATCCACAATTTCTCTGGGCAAACTGTCAATATCTCAACACTCTCACTGTAAAAATAATAAAATAAAAAATCATCCTTGCAACCTAAATGTACTCACTTTTAGTTTAAATTTTTGCTCTTTGTATCTTTTATTCCAAGAAATAGAGAATGGTTGGGGTTGGAAGAGAGTTCTGGAGGTCATCTAGTCCAAGCCCTTGCTAAAGCAGATTCTGCTTCCTTATACACTACAGAAAAATGAATCTTCTGCAACAGGCCTGACCTTTGTGTTTAAGTGTGTCATCTCTGATGACTTTTCTGAGATAATTTTGGCTACTTGTCTCTTCTGCTGGCACTAAAGATTCAATACAATTCAGGCAAAACCACATGGTTCCATTCTAGGCCCCTCAAATTGACTTCGGGGTAAGGTACTCTTACTGCAAAAGATAGTAAGTGAGGGAAGGAAAAAAATAGATTAAAGAATGAAGAGGAGAGGAGCAGGCTGACTTGCATATTCAGGAATGTATCTGCATAGCTGGCAATTCAAAAAGCCTTATTTCTAGTTTAAGTTCAAGAGGTTTTGACCTGAAAATAATTGGTAAGAAAATTATAATCGTATCACAATATTTAAAAAACTTCTCAGACTAGAGATATCTATTAAGTTGTGAATACAAGCAGCTATTGCTTAGCTATTGCTTATAGAAAAAAAAAGGTAAACTACATCTCAGCTGATAGGGATGTATATCTATTCCCATGGCTATACCTTTCCATACAGAGTTCCAAGGTTTGGGTTAAAGGTGACTCATCTGACTTATGCCCTTCATTCTTTTACTTTTCCATTCATTAGATGACTTATCTTTAAAACATTTAGAGCTCAACTTCTCCTTTTTCTCTCAATAGGAATAGTAGTGATGATATCAGTTATTCCCACTTTCAAATTTTTTTAAAACCTGAGTTTTAGACAAACTTGCTAGCCAGAGTTCCAGTATTTTCTCATAACATTTACCTTTTATTGAATAAAATACACATTTTGAGTGGACAAATTGTCATTGCATCCCCAGGTACTTCCTACAGTGATTTCCATTGACTGGAGTACATGAGCTTGTGAAAACAGAGATGATCGACTGCACTGAGTCAACAACACACTCATTATACTACCAGATGCTTTTATTTTCACATAGCAAGAGGAGCACTATGGACCACTGTTTTCTTTTTCTCCCAGAAGAATTTTTCAGCCTACTTATAATTCCAGAAATGAATGCTCTATTGCATATTTAAAGAAATTCCTGTCAAGACTTTCAGAAATACAGGCTGTGCTACACAGACACATTCTTTATGAATGTAGTGAACTCTCAGCATTTGCTTTAAGAGGTAATTCTGGGGAAAACCAACAACAACGGCAACAATGAACAAACAACACCCCCTCCCCACCTTCTTCTCTCATGACAATAATATATTACCTGATTATTGCTTTTTGTAATCCATCATTCCTCATGTCTCACTGTATGAACACAAATAACACTACCTGAACATCACCCCTGAGAGGTTATTTCTGTGCTTTCTCTGTGTTTACAAACAAAGTGTATTGTTTTCCCTCACACATATGTTATTATCCTTCTCTAAGTACTTGTTAGAAATCGACTGTAATTTATCAAGTGCCTGTAATGGATGTTATGTATTTGGATATAGCTGGATTTCTAAAGGTCATGTTTATTACATCTTTGGGAAGCCTGTTGTAAAAGTTTATCAAAGCCTTTCAGACCTGCTGATAGGTGTGGGAATATCACCAGATTATTAATGCACTCTGCTTCTGCTGGTCTACTTGGCAAATGAGAAATGTGAAAAAAAAACCTCTGGTATTTTGTGCTTCAGGTTTAAGCTAAAGCAAGAGGCACAGAATGAACATGTTCTAAAAAATAGGCTGTGTACTGCTGAATGCTAAGAAGCAAACACATGGATTGAAAAGCTAATGTTTTAGTAAAGATATAATATTTTCTTTTCTTTTCCTATTCAATTGAAAATTTTTTGTGGTGTCACACATAAACTTTTAAATATTTACTCATTATTCTTACTATCCTGGATTAAATTCAGCTTTAGTACAAGAAGTGCCATCACATTAAACTAAGGAAGACGGGGAGAAATATAGATTTCCACATCTGTTAGAGAATTTATAGAAGTCATTAGAGCTGTAATAACGTATAATTATATAGTTCTGACTGCAGTCAGAATCAAGACAAGTAAATGCTGGTATGCTAATAGCATTAAAAAAAAAAAAGGAAAAAAAAAAGAAAAAAAATCTCAGTCTTTTATTCCTTCATGCTCATCAAACAGGTCAGGCAGTCAAGGGTGGATGCAACATGAGATGAATGTGTGAAAAGTCCCTTTTTGCAGACCAGCCAAACAACTTGTCTGTGTCACTGTTCAGCTGAATGTTTCTAGTATTTGCAATAAATGGAACCAAATTCAAAATATAAGCATGAAAAGTACTTTTTAGAATGGTTGACGAGGAAGAAGGGAATTTCACTGTGTTCTTTACCTGTAGAAGGGTCTCAAATTTATGTACTTATTCCCACCAAACTGAAGGCATTTTGGTCTTACACACTGCTGCATTGCTTGGAGCACTTCAGAGTGAGCTCTGAGACTGGCTGCTTGTGAGAGAGGAGAAACTATTTGCAGTTATGTTCTTTCTGCTTGGATCTGAGCTTTATATTGGAGATACATACATGAAGTCATGTGAGAACTAAGAGCACTAAGAGCAGAGCAATGATTACATAGCACTACACAGAAGGCAAGTATATTTTCATTTCTTTTTCATGTATCATTTAGTGCTCAAGGCTTTCATTTTGCATATCTCTTAAGTAATCAAGGTGTACAGACAGAAGAGAAATTATAAATAAATGACAAGAGAAAAAGAAAGAAAGAAAGAAAGGATGAAAAAGAAGCATGAAAGAAAATGTCAGTAAGAAATACCAATTGGAACATTGTCACTCTCTTGCACTCAGATCAGGTATCCTCGAGTTTCAGACATAATTTGTGTATCTTGTAATGAGAGGGGAGCAGAAAACAGCAGGCAATTACATTTAATCCTTGGGAATTCCAGCTTCTGCCAGTTAATTAGTATGTGATAGGATATCTAGAACTGAAAAGCTAACAGGGAGAAGGATCACAATCAGGTCTGCAGCAGCCTTCCATGGCCCCTGGGAGTGCTATGCCCTTTCATTGCCTAGGGAATGACCCAAGCAATAGTGCCTTCATTCTTTACAGTAGTGTTGCTAAAAAAACTTCATTTTAAATCCCTACTGTAATTTTAAGGTACTGTTTAATACAGAAATATAATACTCTAGTATGACATCATTAGCGCTGGCTGTTGTCATGTCTTCTGGACTGATCGCATCAGACCAGAAAATAGATAAATATTATGGGCACATCATCTCTCTGATCACTGCAATATTTTTAATAGTCTTTTTTTCTGTTGTTGTTACATCTCAGAAAGAATCTTTGAAGGTAAAATCCATTTTCCATCTCCATCAAGGTCTTTTATATTTTTTCATCTGTACTTCAGTTGTGTAGACTGATATTTCAGATTTCTTAGTCATTCATTTTGGGACAAATACACTAAAAACTATGTATATAACCACCATATTCTTATTGCAACATTGCATATTTCTAAGATTTTTCGAGACATTAATCTGTTGGTCAGAAATTGAAAATAACAATACTTTGGAAGAAGCTAATTATCTTGAAGCCTATATTCCTGCCATGGAAACCTGGTGTCCAAATTCACAAGATAGACACTTCATCTCAGCTGTAGAGAAAGCAAATTTGATAGTATGTAATCACAGAAGCACAGAACGCTGAGTTTGGAAGAGACTGGTGGATGTCAACTGCTGGACTTTTCTCCAGCAAGGTGAGTTGGAGCCATGTCCAGATGGCTTTTTAATATCTCCAAACTTGAAGATGCCACAGCCTGGGCAACCTGTGCCAGAGCTTAGTCATCCTCAGAGTGAAAGTGTTTCCTGATGTTCAGAGAGAACCTCCTATGTTTCAGTTTGCTCCTGTTGCATGTCCCTTAAGGAGAGCATGACTCACCCGGACACCAACATTCAGGAGATGTATATGATGAGTTTCTTCATGCTGTGCTTCAGGCATTCATATGGAACTAACATTTCATGTCCCTTCTGCATAGATAAAAGAGCAGGTACTCTGAAGCAAGTGGCTGAACTTGATCACTTATATCCTGAATGGTTTCCTGCACTGCAGGATATCCTGAGTAATAATTCCTTAGTGGTACCTCTTGAATTTAATCTCCACTGGATAAAACACTTAAATATTGCTTGCAGCAAGAACTGAAATTATGGGCTTATAGATGTGCACCACGGCTAAAAATATTATCCATCCTGCCCAGTGTGTTGCATATGGTGTATTTTAACAACACGAGAATATTGTAGGGAAAAATGGTCGATACACCACAGTTCGGTGATTAAACCAATAATCTAGCAGAACAGGGATGTAAATTCAATCTCTTCAATTTAAGCAGAGATGGGATCAAAGCCTAGTTCTTGCCAGTTTTTAACTGCAGCTTCCATATTTCAGCTTTAGAATCTTACCTTAGTTGTGGTCCCTAAATCCAAGAGGAGACTAAGAGTAATATCTTCCTCTTACCTTATCCTGCATGCAAGGCTTAGGATTCAGAAAATATCTTCTTACATTAATGAGGAACCTGTTCATCTAAATCAGGCATGCAGACACTGCTTGGCCAGAGGTTGCCAAGTGGGAAACTCTATAGAACTTGGTTTGCAGTGATGGAGTATCTTTGTTGGCTGAGCTTTTTATCTTCGTTGGTTCTACCTTTTGGTATAGCACCATCTAAAGATTATTACCTTCTCTCCAAATATACAGTGCTAAAATCCTTTCCAGCTCTTAACACCTTCCAGCTCTTATCAGCCAGTCTCCAGACACCAGCTCCAACCTCCTGAACAAAGCATTTGCCAGCAATGCCAGTGTGTACCTTGCTTAGTCCCTCTTAGATGTAGAGTTTGATAAGACTGGAACAGTGTTCATTGAGCTGATTACATGTGTATATGTGTCTATGTGGATATGTGGATATGTATATAGAGTCTCTTATAGGGTCTTATTTCTATTTCATGTTACCCTTATGGCCTTTTATCAGAGTTTACACAGTTATTGATGATGTCTTGTTGTAATTATGTAGAAGTAGGTATTGGATCTAACAATTAATGGAAATACATTCCTTTATCTACAAATCATCTACAGTATTACAACGTCAAATTTTAGAGACACCTAATTTTAAATGTAATTTTTTGAGATATAAGTTTTGAGGTTAAGCAACTTACATTGTTATGAGAAGAAATATTTACTAATAGGCTAACTTTTTTAAAAGGTTCAAAAAAGTCTAGTGGCCTTCATGATGACTGATAGGTTCCCAGTCAGAGCCCTTCCCTTTTCCTCCTTACACTACCCCCATCAATATAAAACCTGTTTGAAGCCAGCTAAAAAAAAGACAATAGGTATGGGATTCAATTCTGGACTTAGATTAGATTCTACATACAAAGCTCATCTCCAATGAATGTCCCCATAGAAATGCTGCTAGACCTTTACTTAATCTAGAAATCATGTGGAGAATTGTCATCTCTGGTCTTCCATATTTACTCATGCTTACAACTTTCTTTGAGCACACTCTCTACCCTTTCCTTGACACTATTTAACATTTGGAAGAGCATATTTTCCTAATGACAAAAAAGAAAATTGTCTTACCATCTATTCATGAGATGTAACTTCCATAGAAAATGATGGTATCTTTTTCCTGTATAGACATTGCCTCATACAGCCTATACTTAAGTAAAGGATCTATGCAATCATGAGAAGTATAAGTACAAGGTGAAGCAAAAAAGTAGAACTAGTCTTAGTTATTCCTCAGCTATGAAGCCTACTCTGTGGTCTTCTCATTAATGTCTAGACTGCAAACTAGAGAAAAGCTGAGTAATAAAAAAATTAATTTATTTTGATTGAAAACAGTTCTTTAAATTATTTAATTTCATCCAAGTTGTTTAAGCACTAGAGGAAACCAAACATGCTAAGATAAGCTTCATAATGTTTCAGTTCAGATTAGACAGTAAGGAAACATTTTCTTCTTCCTTTAAATATGGGTGTATCAGAGATATAACGAGGTGGAAACAAAGATCTTGCATGATAAATTCATTGGGATTAATCATGTCTTTTCTGTGAAAATGTTTTAATATAATTAAATGTGAAATAGTTTCAAGCAATTTTATAGCTATTTGGTTTATGTTAGGTAATAAATAAATGATTGTAATTAATGGAGGACTGAACATTTCAGCACATCCACCTGGGGCCTAACAGACTGAAATAAAAAACTCCCCCAGTTTTGTATGTCAAGGTATATTCAATCAACCCAGTAACAGCCCTGGATCTTTTTTAAAAACTGACTGTATAATCCTGGGAAATGATCAGTAATCTCTAGGTTGGGAACATTATCTAAAACCTTACAAGCATATAATGCATTTTGTACTTTCGATTGCCTTTGATAAGCAATATTTATGTAGTGGCAAAAGCCAATCTAGTGCTTTTTTTTCTTCTGATGATCTTGATGTTGTCTTTACTTCTAAGAAGCCATAATGCAATACTTTTCATTGAAATTATGAGGGTTTTTTTAAGAATGTAAAGTGAAGAATATGCCAAGCCATTATTTAAAAAGTATCCGTGGCCTAATTTTGGAAACCTGGAAAATATATACAGATTCTTAATGGGATTTTTTGTAAAGCAGTTATTGTAGAAGTGGTATGGTTTTGAAAGGTCTTTTTAGCTTCAAATAACTAAAAGTACATCTATCTAGCACATAATGTATCTTCATCCTGAAGTAGTGGGTTTTTTTAAAAAAAGAAGTCATGAAAGAGAAACTGATTGAAAACTAATGTCACATGTCCAAGATTTAAATTTGAGTACTATAGAAGTTTCATTAGGATAAAAAAGCTGTCTTCTTTTTCTGTTGATATTATCTTACTGGATTAATAAGTTTAGCAAAGAAAAGATGGTACTTTCCAGTGCTTAAAGGATGGGAAAGGTTCTTGGGGCTTAGAGGAATAAGGACACAAAGATTCAGTAGGTGGCACTCTTTCCTTTGAATATTTTCAGCGCCAAAATCTTAAAATTTTTGAAAGCTAGTGCCTTTTAAAACGACCTTACAATAAAGAGGTACCCTCGAGTGGTTATTCTAGATTGAATGGGAGGCTTTAGAAAAAAACATGCTTGTCCTAACCAATTATTGTATCAGAAAATTATACTCTATTAACTTCCATTTGCTCAGTTGTGTCAGTTGGTTATCATTCCTTTTCCAAAATCTGGAGAATCGTTGTTCTCCTAGAAACAATTGCGTTATCTCTCAACAGATATTGCAATGAATTTAAGAAAGTGCAGATCCTTGTAACACTATATTTATGATACCATGTTGTTTTTTAGGATCCTTGAACAATGAGTGGATTACAAAAGCTCAGTAATTTTTGTCTGGTTAGGACTTGTAGAACCTAGATTCACCCTTTCTTAGAAAAAAAATCACATTTTCTTAGGAAAACAGTGTGTTTGCCTCAAGTTATCAAAGTGATCTGACATTTTAAGAGCTGACAGATGCTTCTCAAAGCTAACACAAATTCAAGACTTTTTCACAGACCTGAACAGATAGTTGTATTCTTATTTAACTAGACAAGATGTAAAAGACAGTATGAGTATAAACAGAAAGTGGTTGGGACTGGTCAAATCAAAGAAAACTTTAGTGCTGATACATGTGTTCTCAGAAATGAATGCGCATTTACACACATAGAGCTTTGAAATACTGCCCATTAAGTTTTGTTTTCTCTGCCAGTTCATCTCAATTACTTTACTTTTTGTGTATTTACTGGTGCTATAAGAAGCAAGACTCACACAACTTTCCTGCCCTGATACACACTGGATAAGGTGTGGCCCAGTGGAATGCTCTAGGAGGAGCCCAGAAAGATGACCCAAGGTACATGAAATGTCACTACAAACCATATTCAACTTTCCAGCATGGCTCTTGTGTATCTCCCAGTCTAGCTCTTCTGGTAGTTGGTAGCATTCAAAGACTAAATGTAACTGTTGGGTTTATTCATCCATGACAAATCTTTTGCAGATTTGCCATTTCATTCCCCTTTGGTGTTCTTGTATCTTAACCGAATTACAACTCCAATACTAATAGTGCTGAAGTAAGAATGAGGTTTATTATACAGACACTTCTCTTTTACTCCTCTAGGCACTGACATAATTTCTCTATTGAAGAGCACTTTTTCTTTAAAATTCATATTTGCAAGATGTCTTCTCATTACTATGATTTTCAGTCTTATAGTTGTATTTCAAGGACAAGTGCACACTTTTGTTCAGGCTAATTTTCCAGAGACAATGTGCTTCAAAGTGAGATTTATTCCTTCTCTTATACAATTAGTCTTACTTAACTAAGTTTCCATTTTAAGACCTATTTTCTTCCCTTCATGTGAATGTTTAAGAGAAGTGAAGGATTATTGAATTGAATAAATGTAGGAGTTGGGCTAGTCTGTTTTTACTCCTAACAGTTTTTTTACTAGCAGAAAATACCCACTATATGGTCTGTGAGGTACTGAAGGAAAATAGTTGCTTTCATGCTGTAAGAATTCAGTTGAATGTATTTGTAGTGCTTTTCTCTCTTCTCTGTACAAAGTGATTAGATACCATCTTGGCACTGTCTGGGAAATAGAAAAAGTCAGGAATACAACTGCCCAGTTTCTAAGGCCTGCTTCATACAATGCTGTGGAGCTTTCTCTGATGGGTGATTACATTTTGGATAGAGGTTGGGGTGCTGACCTTGGCCTACAGAACCTGATATGATTTAAGGCCTGGATTGGTGGTACAATCACAGCTGAAATTATGTCCCCTTCTGAAGAAAGGGTAAGTTGGTGTTGAGTTATCTTTCTTGTTAATCATTATTTGAGGGTAAGGAAGCAAACTTAAATCGGTCAAGTTGACATGTTGGTTATCTGTTATGAGTTTTGAAATACAACTAAGATGGACAAAAATATAGAGAGCACATTTATGTTTTGGAAATAAATACTGACTTTACTTCTGCACTATGGGTGGTACTGTCCAGTCACTGAATATTCACACAGACGATTTACTCATGCAAGAATAAGTGTTGAATTAAAAAATGGTCCAGTAAGAAAGAAGTATCCTTATAAAGGTTTGTACCACAGGACACTTTGCTTTCTGTTCTCAAAATACTCCTTTTGCTGGCATTCTCAACCTTCATATCCATAAGCCGAAAAACATGAGATATTACATAAAGCTAAGCAGGTTACAAGCAATAGTAGTCTAGAATCCTAACAGATAGTATCACACTTCCCAAGTTAAAATACATTAATGCAAAATGTTAAGATTCCAATTTTCAATGCATTAAAAATATGATGTTGTTTCCTTTACCCCACGATTTTTTAACATATGATGAAAATATTTCTTCTATCCAGGAGTTTTGTAAGTAGGACTTAATCAAGATCAGGCATCAGAACATGGTCTGTGTTAGCTCTTAAAGGAATTTCAATACATTGCCTTCAAAACATTGAGTCTTTGAATTTGTCAGGAGGAATAGCTGACTTATTATTAATTTTTTTTCTTTTTTTTTTTTTTTTTTTGTCACAATAAAAGGAAAGCTGTACTTACCTCAGTCTTTCTGTTGATCTTTCTAAGGTTTAAAATTTCAGATTCCTTGGGAATGAAGTAGTGTGTGAAGCATTTCACACTTCTTAAAACTGCCCCCAGTGATATGGAGAAGCTGATTATAGTCAAGTCTGCTTTCCTTGCATTCACTGTGCATTCTTTTAACACTCAATATTTTACAATCTACCTGCACAGCACCAGAAGTGCCAAGAATGTTGGATAGTTATGTGATGTTAGATTTGACAGAAGCTTAACATTGGTTTCTGCTATTACTCCTGATGCCTAAAATGAGCACCTGCTTGAATCTGTTTGATCTGAACAGGTATTCAAGGGTGCAGGTATTTGAACTTAAAGAAAATAGAAAAAATATTATGAAATGAAGACGTGCGTGTATCAAACATCTGACATATCATGCCACCAGCTGGAAAAAAAAAAATTCTTGGTCCTTGTCTGAGGTATTTTGTTTCACATCAGTCAAACAGATACCAAAGAAAGCAACCTTTCATTTGGAATCAGCAAAGCTCTGTGTCATCACTAAGATTTCCAGGCTCACCCAGGAGCTGATCAGCAGTGCAGCCAAGCACTAAGAAGTCCTCTTGAATAGTTGGCACCAGACCAGAAGAGACACAGAGCTTGGAGAGTTCCGAGTTGTTGGGGGTTTTTTAACTAGAAAAAACAAAACAGCAAAAAGGCCAAATCTGAAAGTCAGAATCCAGACTACTTCTTAAACTGCACTAATCCAGATTTTGTTCATGCTTCAAGTTATCCAGAGATAACAAATCTGCATGAGAGCTAGGTAAGATTTCCCTTTCTGCAGCTACTTATTTCAGGAACGAAATATTGTTTAAAACTTAAGAATATAACTTACTTTAAATTCAGAATGTTCAATATACCTGCATGAAAGAGTGAATTATTGTGGTTTATATGAATTGAGATATTGTAAAAGAAGTGCAAAACTATTCCAGATGTGATACTTGATAGGAAAGGGCACTTAGTATTCTTTTTAATTCATCCATAGAACATCTGAGTATCCTTAGTCAGCTGGTTTTGAAGTTAAACATAGAAATTAGCACACAGAGGTTTCACTTCAGAAAACAGAAATTCAGCTTTTAATTTAGGTCACTTTATCTCTGCTTCCTTCCTGTGTACTCACTTTCAGAAGACTGGAACATAATGTGACTCAGCTTGACTCTCCTGGCAGTACCTCCTCAACAGAGGTTCAGTGTTAAGACATTTGCAGGTCAGAGCTGATGAGCACTGGTGGGGCATGGCAAATGTTAGTGTGTCTATCTGCTTAAAGTCAGAGTTATTAGTGCTTTGCTTTTTATGAGGATAAGTTCATTCTTTGTCTTATTTTTCTGTTATTCCAATAATTAACTCATCGTGACATTCTATTTAATTAATGGCCCTTTTTTTGACCTAATTCTTTCTGCAAACATCTCCCCTTAGCCTGTGTTCCAGATTAGTATGTAAAAGACTTTCTGCTGCTTTCTGCTTTAACACTTTACCAGTCAAATGATTATTTCTGCTTTTAACTGGATTTTTAGCCTTGAAGTGGGTCAGTGTCATGTGCCAACCTAAATTAGTTCTATGCAAACATGCATACACAAATGCAGGTGCTTTACCTGTGGAGCAAAGCATTTGGATAATAAAATTGATTCAGGTAACTCTGGGAGCATGCTCTTCAGTAGCAGGGATGTAAGCAAATATCCAGCATGTCACTTTTCACAGGCCTTCTCTTCTTCACTTTTCTGACATGTGCCTAAAGGAGTCATCAAGAGACAAGTGTTGCTTTGAGGAGAATAGTAGTAAAATGACATAAGTGAGTAGAGGAGAAAGAGACATCAGATAATACTTCAAATAGAAGGTGGAAAGCTACACAGACTCCAGCAGCACGAAGCAACCTTAGTACATGGTCGTCCTGCATTGAAAAAAAGAAAGCTCCAATAGAACTGTGACAGCAGGAAGTAACAAAACAGAGTTTGCCAAGTAAAGATTTTATGATTTCTTTTTGGCTTGTCTCAGGGACAGGAAGAGAGCACTCTCCAGCTTTTCAAAACTGAGCGTTTGCATCATAAAGAACATACTTTTTTTTTTTTTTTTTTTAATCTGATTGTAAAGCTAAAACTCATTTTGCCTAAATGCACCAAAACTTTATCAATAAAAGCATGTTCATGTCAGCACGTGTAAAATATTTCAAATTTTTCTGAGTAGAACTCTGAATATTACTTATCTTAATTTTAAAATGATCAAGTTATAGTACTTTGTTTTTTCCTTGGGATTGATCTACTAGCTGATTTTTTATATTTCCTGTGTTTTTTACATATTATCACAAGATTTACTCAGTTACATACTGCATATTACATGGCTTATCTGCATGTTCCTTTACATCTGGGCAGCAGGGACACAATGGAAAGAATAATTCACAGAATTCACAGAGTTCACAGAATTCACAGAATACATGGCCTAAAACACCCTGCTGTAACAATTCATCGAATTACTGTAAAGTACCTGTGGAGTTCTAACAGCTGAGAGTCAGCACAGTGAATCTACACACTAAAAGCTTTTATAAAGGTGCCCTGGGCTTTTATAGCACTGCCTCTCTTCACTGACAATTTACTTTTCTAGATCTCACTAGGTTCACATTATTACTCATCGTTATTGCTAGCATGTCACTGTTACTCTGAAAACTATCCTTCCTATATTTATAAAGCAAATTATATTTTCTATAGGTCTTATTCTTGATTTATTCACCTTATAATTCTACATAATTCGTATCTCTGTGTTTGTAGAATGCTGCGTAAACGGTTTTCATTAAACCTCTGGTTTTAAAACCAAAATGGGCTATGGTTGTCTCAAAATATATTTATTTGAGTGTGCTAATTAAAACACTTGAAATGCAATGTGGTGAAGTCATAGAAAAATAGAGTAGTTTGGGTAGGAAGATCATCTGGTTCCACCCCCCCTGCCAGGGGCAGGGACACTTTCACTAGACCAGGTTCCTCCAAGCCCCATCCAGTCTGCCCTGGGCTGCAAGGGCACATTGCTGGCTCATGTTGAACTGCTTGTCAACATCAGAAGAAACACGTTACTGAAGAATCCCTGTGTAATATTTTAAGTTCGTTTACTAAAAACAATAAACTGAAGGTGTATTTTGACAACCTCCCCCCACAGACTGTGGATATATCCATGTAGCCACAATGCTGCTATAGGGTACTTCAAAAACTGCAGTACAAAATCAGCATCATAAAAAACATTTAATTTCAATAAGAAGAAAATTCTAAAACATGCATGCAGCCTTACTTCATCTGCTTAAGGTTTATTGTATACTTTCTTTTATGTTCAGTCGCTTTTATTCCAGCACAAAAACTAAGAGGTGAGAAAAGCACAAGGAGAAGCTTCTTCACAATCACTCCTACAGCAACAGTAGCCTGAAATCAGGGTGGAAAAAAATGATATCCCTAATCCTTGAGCTATGAACATAAATTAAAGAGGAGCTACATCCTTTCTTTCCTTTATACTTAGGAGATTCATTTTTGGAGACGGGCCCCCAAAGACTATGTTTGAAAGAACATTAACTGTAGCTTTTAAAGATACTATAACTTTTTAAATAGGCAAGGTATATCTCACTTCTTTGGAGCTCAAAGTACTGCTTGCAGAGGTCTTTGCAAAAAGTTAGTCTCAATTTCTTCATGAACAGTTTGCAGCTGGTAGTTTTCTGAAAGACTTAATTTGGAGAAGGTATTTCCCTATCACTTTCTGCTTGCAAGTGCTTAAACCTTGTTGGTTTCAGAATATTTAAAATACTATCATAGAAACAGCTGAACTTTTAAGTGTTTCACTGAAACTTATTCCACACCCCTTATTACTGGAAGATGTTGTTCAAGTTCAAATTAATTATACCTTAATGTTAAAATACTTCGTGCTCCTACTCAGCTTTCCCCCAAGCTGATTAAAAGATAGTTTGCATATGAAGATTTTATACACAATATAGTAAGATTTTTGTCCTGGTAAGAGGTTGTATTTATTGATGGTTGTGTTCAACATGTTTGGTCTATTGTCTTTGGGTTTTTTTTAAATATATGTGATAGGTATATACTGGTGTTTGGTTTTCAGTGCTTAGTTCTTCTGCAGCTGCAATGGAAGCCCCTGATTTTCACACTCAATTTTAGCTTTTTAAGCAAAAGTAAAGATGAAGGGTCTAATTGCTTTGGCTCTGTAATTAAGTCTTTCTGGTAGGCATGGATACCTCTTAATTATAATTCATTGTAAACACATGGATTTATGTTTGATTATTTGTTTGTTTGTTTTTCCTGGTCAGTTAATATATGTAACAAAGAGGAACAGTTTCAAAATATTTAGTTTAGCCAGTCTGAAAGGACAAGCAAATAAAAATTTCATTAGAAGATTGATTGAGGAAAATCCACATTTCTCTATGACTAGCTTTAAGTCTTCACAGCCATTGACTCAGACAATCAAACACTGAATGACAGAAACTAAGGTGTGACTCTTAGAGTCAGCAACTTAATGATCATATGCATGTAGCCAAGCAGTCATGTATCTTATAGAATGACCATAAATGATTAATAGACATGAAAAGCTGGGCCTTGTGTCTCCTCAGGTTTGTTTCTTCTCCTCTACTCTGAGCAAAACAAGTCCACTGCTCAATTTCTCAACATTTTATTCTACTGTGTCTCAGCTCATAAGTCTATCACTGGATCTCTTTCTTGTGAGGGCTGACCATTTGTCTGAAATGTACTGTAAGTATAGATAGACAATATGCTTGGACAACATTGTTTATTTCCTTGTGTTTAGTAAGTTCAGTTGTTCAATACACAATTTAAAGAGTTGGTTTTGGTTTTTTTTCTTAATCTTTAGCTGATAGATGAAGTCCATTTACCAAATTTACTCAGCCACAGTATTTTCCAATCCACACTATTTTGGTACTTCCAGACATATTTGCATCTATTGATTGAGTGTTTGGCACATTCTGGTGATGACTCCTTGTCACGAAGCACAGTACCTACCTCTCTCAACTGGATTGCTGACTAGATCAGATACTATGGCACCAGTATCATCCACCCAGATCAATCTAGGAACTTTCTTTTGTCTTCCACTTAATTCCATACCAGTCAGCTCTCTGAAGTTTTCCACTTCCCATTGAATATCTATGTCAATTATAGGCAGCAATTACTGATGTTGGTCCTGTCATCCCATGAAGGAATGATCCCACCAGCCACACAGCCACATCACTACTTATGTCAAAGGAAAAAGAGGGTGTGGGGATTGGTTGGTTGGTTTGTTTGTTTGTGTTCTGTTTTCAATTAAGTTCTTCATACCAAGGTAACCCTCCTATTAAATGGAGAAGACATTTCTGATTCACTTTGCTTGCTGTTGGCCTCTTATGAGAACCTCATTGATTTTCCAGAATTTAGTCCAGCATGACCTGAAATTCCACATTCCCCACTCAAGTCTGACTTCTATTACAGAAAATACTATTATTTTATGAAAACATTACTATATTGGCTCATGCTCATGCTTTCTTTTCTTGTGATCATCATTTATAGCTCTGGTTGCTCTGAGGTGACAGTGTATGCCTGTGCAGCAGCTGTATTCCACAGGGACTGCCTTGGTGAGGTGACACTACCAGGCACTACTGTGACTGATGAAGAGTTTCCTAACTGCTTTCCACCTTGAAAATCAGATGTTTAATTTGCATCATGAAGGAGGTGTTGTTTATTCACTGTGTTATGTGAGCCCTTTTCCTGCATAAGTGCTTCTGTGCTGGCTCCTCAAAGTTGCCTTCCTCTTTCTTATTTTGTTTTCTCCTCCTCCAGAATTTCTCTGACTGCAGCAAGCCCAGCCCTTCTCCCACGATGCTTACTATAGGTCTGACATACAAGCAGATTAAAAGACAGAACTGTGTTTGATTTCTGTAGGAAGCAGAACAGAGCCTCAGTGCTCTGGTCACCAAACTCTAATTTCTGATTTTAACTGCAGCCAAGTCAATGAAAGATGAGTAGCAGTTTTGAATCATTGCCATAATTTACTGAGGATATATAGAAGTAAGGGATGGATGTAGACTCCACTGCCAGTATCATTCTGGAAAACAGAGCCTTGCAACTTTAAAACATTGGCCAATTTCCCTTCCTCTAGGTAACTCTCCCCATACTCTCTCAGTGTCCTATTATTTTTAGCCCTTCCATTGACTGCAAATCTCTAACCGTAATATGACATCTGGTCTCTTCATGTTACTCTCTATAAGAATGTCTCAAAGCCTGCCAGTAGAGAGAAGATTCATGTGCTTTTATGGCAAATTTTAAAGAGATTTTTGTCAACACTTCTTGCAGCACATTGTTGTTTTTATCTTTTAATCTTCTGGCTGTTTTCCTTTTCAAACTCTCAGCAGCTGCCATTCACCCTGACTCTCCCACATGCTTGGCTAGTCACATTTTTTTTTCTTGGTGATTGTCATCCTGACAGCCCCCAGGGAGAGTTCTGAAACAGATCCTTACCTGCATTTGCTCAGCACCTTATTCCCCATCTGGTGTTGTGAATTCCTGTTTATTTTCTGGACTGCTAGTTGAGACAGAAAAGTGTACCTTCACACCCTGAGGGGGGCATGGTTTGACTGCTTGACAAATAGCCATCAGAGTAAAGGTTTGGAAACTTGGGGAGGCAAATACGGTTGATTATACAACACGTGATTTCACTGTGCTAAATTCTAATTATTGTTAATAAAAATTGCAATGACAACTTCTAAATTGCCACTGAAAGAACATCCTTCCAGCATCCTGGTCAGCTGAATCTCAGTTACTGTGCTGACCAAGCCAGAGAGATTTGAAAGTCTTGCTCCCAAGGTCTTACAGTGTCAAATGAAACTGGTCGTACTCATGGTCATGATCTCCAAATTCCTCAAGGCACTGTTGTGTCAGCTGCTTTGACAGGGCTGACCCTGACATTAACCCCAGTAAAATACTGCCACATACCAGCAGTTTGCTTATGCTCATACAATTATCACTACAGAGACTTACATCTGTAATATCTCCTAAAGAAATAAAAGTAGCATTAGTAGCCATGCTGCAAACATATGGTGCCTCAGAGCAGCTGGGAAAACACGGTGCTCCAGCTTTCTTGATGGAAAGCACTTTTCCTCTGCCAACTGCATTTTGTAAAACAGTTCAAAGCCTTTTACCAGCTTTCAGGGAGCTGCTTGCCACAGAAAAATGCTTGTGAAAGGAGTGGGCAGGCAGGCACCCAAACAGCAGAAGTCATAAGCTATCTTGCTACCTCTCCCCATCTTCCAGTTTCTACACAGGGTGCTGGGATTATCTGCTGAGAGGAAAAAATTACAAAAGGTATTTGGATACAAGTAAGCCCGCTATATCTATTGGATGGCCAATTCAGGTCATCAGGTTAACTGAGCATTGCCTTTTAAACATGCATTCTCTAGGAATGGTATTGCTAAATCAGTGTCTTCCTGCCGTGCACTTCTTTTGCTGTGGGCCACTGGAATTCTGTGTGTTTTTTGCCCACCTTTCTTCTCTGTGGTCAAATCCAGTACTGATCCAGTATCTTGACCAGTCTGCTTTCATACTGCTAATTTCAGATCTAACGCTTGTGAAAATGCAACCCCATGGTAGGTCCTAAAGATCATCTGATTGACTTCTAAGAGCTTCCTTTCACCTTCTCCTCCAAGGGCATTTCTCTGCTAGGTTCTATCAAATACTGCATCTGATCTCCAGGTAGTGGCACTGACTGTTCAATTTCTTGTTCAGGTTATTGTACTTCTCCTTCAGACTTAGAACCTTAAAACCATAGATCGGCCTGGGTTAGAAAGGCCTCGAAAGTTCATCTGGTCCAACCTTCTGTGGGAAAGAAAGCCTACAAAGAAAGGAAGATTTAAGAAAGGAAGAATATGATGAATATCAAGTCCATCTGTAGAAGACACCCTACAGTAGATAGGGGAAATAAGAATAATTGTAAAAATATTTTCTTCTGTCTATTCAATATAAAGACATCTCTCATGGGATGGCCACAACACATTTTATTTTCCCAGCACAGAATATCAACATCATATGACAGTTTCTCCTTCAAAAAGTAGAATAACCAGAGGAAAAATAGGATTACCCATAGGAATGATATGTTCTTTGTGTGTCCTTAGTTACTATGCTCCCATTCAGGATGAGAATCCATATTATATATTCTGAATTCTTTCTGAACAGTTTTCCCTCAAATTAAATGAATATATCTCATTACAATAAAGCATCATTCTAAAGCATTGCAGTGAGATCAGCATTTTAATAAAAATTCTCCCTTCTCTCAAAATGTTAAAGAAAAGGAGGTAAAATAAAGGAAAAGGTACAGATACAGGTTCTAAGAAATTCAAGGAAGGAAAGCCTTCCTTATTAAAGCAACAGAGATTTGTGACATAACCTAATGAATCACTTCCAAATAATTGCATGAGCCATTGGGTATATCTTCTACATCTCTTCCTTCAATATTTTAATAAATGTTTAGGATATACTCCACACATCCCATAGCTTCAGTTTAATTATCACAAATAGAATATATTTAGAATAGAATAGAATAGAATAGAATAGATCACAAATAGAATATACAGAATGTTTATAATATATGTCTTACAGACTTCTGTAAAACCGACATCTTCCCTGGATCGTTACACTTTAAAAAAAAAATCTTTAATGTGCTATCCAAGAACAAGTAAGAGTAATTGAAAGCAAACTTGTCTCGGTGTTTCAGAGCAGTAAATGTTAACAGTTGAAGTGCTTAAATAAATGACACTGAGGCTCCTGTTCGTACCTGTGGACCTGTGGAGAAAGGAGCTCATGCTGGAGCAGGTGACCTGGCAGGGGACCCACCCTGGAGCAGCCTCTTCCTGAAGGACTGTGTCCTGTGTTAGAGCAGTTTTTGAAGAACTGCAGCCTGTGGGTTGGACCCAGCTCGGGCAGTGCCAGAAGAGCTGCCTCTCATTAGTGGAACCCTGTGCTGGAGCAGGGAAGAGCTTGAGGAGGCAGGAGCAGCAGAGGCAATGTATAATGGAATAACCACATCCCCATTCCCTTTGCACCTGCACTGCTGCTTGGGGAAGGAGATAAAGACATTGGGAGTGAAGTTGAGCCCTAGAAGAAAGGAGGTGTTTTTAGTTTTGGTCTTTATTCTCATTATCCTACTCACTTATTAATCAGCAATTCATTCTATTAATTTCTCCCAGCTGAGTTTTGCCCATGATGGTAATTGATAAGTAAAACCCCAGTCCCCTTATCAACTCACAAGCTTACTGTTGAGTTTTGTCCCTTAGTTTTGTTGGGTGTGGTGTGATATTGTGGCTTGGTGAATCCTTGTCAGTTAGCCAAGGTTAACTCGCCACACCAGTGAAGAGTGACTTCAAAGGAAGTAGGAAAATGTAGGGAGTTTGTACCCATATTGTTGCAGATTTCTAGTAATTCACCTTTCAGAGTCAGTCACAGCAAAGTATATAACTTTTTACAAAGTATCAAACTTTTGCATGTCCAAAAAAAAGATAGACCATTACTTCAATTTTCATGACTGTCATGCAAGAGATGGAAGGAAAAATATTATTTGAAACTGCAGTTCAAAGTAGTCAGTGTTCAACATACATTTAATCAAATATGTTAAGAGAAACATGTTCATCTATAATAATTTAGAGCTATTCAAATTCTACAGCTTATTTTACTTCAATACAGCAGTGAGATTCCCAACAGAAATAATATTCAGGGTTAATACAGCATAATGAGGAAAAGGTTATTTGATCCAAACTAGTAGACATCTCCAGGCAGTTTTCAAAGAAGTTCATATTCACACTGTTAATTACATGTGCAGCCTTGTTAAATTGTCTCCTGGTTTCAATCATTTAGTGTTTTTTTCTTTATAACTTGATGAAGTTAATTTCTTTCCTATATTCCTTAAAACACATATCAACTAAGTACTATTGATTCAGTTAAATTGCATTGTCACAAAAACTGAGCCTGAAAAATGAACTTCACAATTCTGGTAAATTTCTGATATTGTACATTGTAAAACCACTAGAAGATTTGAATTCAGGTTTTCAATTTTCAAATTTTCTCTGAATTTTAAGAATGATGATAATTTATCTCGTTGTTTTACTTATGAACTAAATGGTACCCATGTGGATCTTGATTCAGGGCTTAAAATTAAGCACTTGTAGCAAGTATAGCAGATCTGGATGCAGCATAGAAAGGAAGAGAAAAAGCAAGTGCCTTAGGTAGATTATTATAAAAATATTACTGTATAGGAACCATGTCATAGAGTAAGGGTCATGACTATGCAGTGATCTTATGTTAAAATAACTTATTTTTGCAATAAAACTTGAGTCTTTGAGGAAAAGGAGAATTGACAGCAGATTAATATTTCTCAGAATGTTTTGTCCACTGTGGAAAGAATACTTGCCTATTTGCAAGCTTATGGTTTGTTTTATAGATTAGTTGCTTTGGGATTCTTCTCATGTAAACATAACAACCACTTATTGGAATAAAAATAGAAAGTTATTTGCTGTGGCATTTGGAAATTTTGGTGATGAATGACATATACTAAAAAGAGGTAATACCTGACTCAAGAAAATATGGGGAAATAATTACAGCAATCAGGTTCATGGAAGAAAAATGGTGATCAAGAAATGTCTAATGATTGACAAAGATAGATGAGGCACATTTAGAATGCTAAAAAAGTTGCAGCAACTGCATTGGGAGTTACCATGTATACAGAATTTCACTGGAAGGAAAGAATTTGCAGGGTTACCCTTAAGTGCAGGAGAGTGGAAGGGATGAGTATCCATGGACCACAGTGTTCCACCCCGCTCCCAAAGGTGGGATATAATTAGGGTGAAGGGTGCAAAATTAACGGGGAGACTGGTGTTTAACAAAGCTTGTGTGTGTGTGTGTGTGTGTGTGAAGGGTCTGGAGCACAAGTGCTGAGGGAACTGGGGTTGTTTAACCTGGACAAAAGGAGGTTCATTGTGGGTCCTTATCACTCTCTTCAACTACACAAAGGGAAGCTGTGGAGAGATGGGGGAACGTCTCATCTCCCAAGTAACAAGCAATAGGACTAGAGGAAAAGGCCTCAAATTGAGCCAGGGGAAGTTTGGAGTGGATATTAGGAAAAACCTCTTCACAGAAAGTGTTATCAAGCATTGAAAAGAGGCTTCCCAGGGAAGTGGTTGCATCACCATTCCTGGAGGTATTTAAAAGATGTCTAGATGAGGCACTTAGGGACATCTGTTAGTGGTGGATTTGGCAGTGCTGTGTTAGCAACTGCACTCTATGATCTTCTAGGTCTTTTCTAACCTAAATGATTCCAAAGGCACAGGAGCAGAATGAATGTGAACTTTAAAAAGCACTCATACAATGCTGCCCAAAAGGCTTGTATGATACCTTGCCAGGTATCATATCAAGGCTGTTATATACCTAGGATAACCTAATGATATATTTCATATATATATATATATAATGATATATAATTATATATTTCATTCATAGTTCTGAATAAAAACTTTGCATTCCAAGCAGAAAGAAATACAGAGTGGCTGGTGAAATGTCAGAAGAATGAATATTATGGTTATTATTTACCCTTTAAAAGAAAGGCAAGGAAAACTGCATCTTTCAGCAAGAAAATTTTGTATGTGAGAATGGGTAAACAAGCATGGTCAGCAACTGAAATACAGGTTAGACTTGATTATATTCACATCTTAACTCATACTTGGATATGGAGGGTTCATTTCTGGGTTTCAGGCTTGTCCCCAGTGGGATCACAACTAAGAAAAAGAAAGAAAGAAAGTCAGTCTTGGTGTTATTCTTTCAAAGGATTAGTATGTTCCAGGATTTGAGTGTAATTTAAGCTTCTTAACCGTGCATATGTCTTCAGTAGATTATAAAAACAAAACTAAATTTCCATTGTCATTATAAGCTATTAATTATATATTGCAATTCTTCTCACAGAGCAGTGTGTATGAGTGAAGTCATCTCTGGAGCAGATTTGTCATCGACTATTCAAAAAAGCATTGTATGGAGAAGGAGAAGTGGGAGGGAAAGAGATAGGTATGTTACAGGGCAAGGAGGTGGTAAAAGAGGTGTATGAATTTTATATGATCAAGGATAATTAATATAACAAATGAATCTACATGGGGAGAGGAAGGGAGTGAACTGTTCTGAACAGCACACATTTCAACAGCAAGATGGATTGCAGTATTTCTAGCCATAAGAGTTAGATTCAAATGAAAGCAACACTGATTAGTTTGGTTTATGTTTTTTTTTGTTTAGTTCACTGTGGTTTTGTTTGTTTATGCAAAAAAAAAATGTTTGAAGGAATAAATGAAGATTTATAGGAACATATAGCTGTAGAGAAGAAAAAAAGTTCATAGATCTCCTGTTGGTAGAAAGTTTAGATGAGAAATTGTTGTGTAGGAATAAAAAGCCCATTAATAGCTACATGTAGCTCAAAATTTGTTCTATGATAAAACCAAACATGTCTACTGCTACGACTGACTGGCTGTGAATAATTCCCTAATACTTTGGTTTCAGCTGATGGCACCCTGGCAATTTCATGTTTATGAAATCAGATACATAACCATTATTAAAAGATTTTGATATTCATATGCAATCATTAAACATCACTGACTAATGTGCTGTTTATTGTAGAAACAGAATAATAATGGGTTTGGACTGGCATGATGCTATTTGGAGAACAGTTTACTTCTCTGCAAAAAAATTTTCCAGTCCTTAATCTTTTTGGAGGTTCTGAGAATTCAATATTAACAGTAGCTCCAGTCAAGAGACAGAAGAGCTCAGTACCTATCAGGATTAAGCCTGGTTTTCATTTCAAAATTCAAGGTTGGACAAGGTTACTTTTTGTTTTTCTTTTCCCTATAACAATAGTGAATAACAATGTAGCACTTCTAAAAGTATCTCCAAAAAATACCAATTAATCTGTTCTGCCTCTGTGAAGACTTTCTCTACATGTGTCGTATACTGATAACATTACTCAAGTAATTATCATTATCTCTGAGCAAGTGTTTTCAAACATTGGATATCTTTTAATAAGGAAAACACAGTGTGTTCTGCACAGAAGAGCCGGCAAGATTTCAGGTGATATGGTTACCCAGGAAGAGAACTAGGGGAATGGGAGATGTACTGGGGATTTAAAAAAAACCCAACCAAACAAAAAAACAAACAAAAAAACCCACCACCACCAACAAAAAAACCCCACAAACAAACAAACAAACAAACAAAAAACAAAACAAAAAACACAAATAAACAAACAAAAAAACACCCAGAAACTGAATACATAAGGGAATACTGCTCCTGCACAGCATTATTGGTTAATAAACATCATCATGTCTCACAGGGATTTCGCAGTGAACTGCAGTTACCCATTGGATGTGACTGCAGAACAGTTCACAGAACTGTAAACCAAAGTTCACAGAGTGGAACACATCACTGAATTAACACAATACCCAATTCACCGTATAGATGCATAGTACCTTTTCAAACTTGTTTACTTCACAAAAGCACTGCAACTCTTTATTTTAATTACTTCATTTTCACTTTTGGCATAATTTAAGTATTAAGTAATTTAAGTTCAGCACTCCAGCTGTAAGAATGATTAATGAACCTGCAATTAATTAATGTAATGGTATAAATAATAATAATGTATAAAACAGTGTGAAAGCACCCCAGTGCTTTTTACCATATTCCACAGGTGTCACATTTTCCTGGGAAACATTTTACATCACTGAGAGTGATGCCTTTTCCTAAGCCAACTAAAAAGTTAGGCATGCTGTTACAGAACTGTGATTTAGAATGATATAAAGGAGTGCAGCAGTCTCCTGATCTCTCTTTTTCTTCAACACTATTAGCTGATATAGCTGCAATTTAATTAGAAAAAAATAGTTTAGCTTATTTTACCTATTTATAATCAGGACAGTGAAAATTTTACTCTCATTAACAAAAAAAATATATTTTTTTTTGGCCAGTATAAGTCATTCTGCCACATCCATAATCAGATAGCTAATTTTTTTTTTGTCTCTGGGAAGAAAAACATGATATTATTTCTATTTCTTCAATTCTTTGCATGGTCTGAACTTCAAGGTGAATCAGAAAAGGTTTCCTTCCAGCACTGTTGCTACCTAAATAGCAGTGAATACCCCAGCAATGCACACATTCCATTTACTTAAGTTTCAAAATTTTGGTTGAGCAAGGAGTTAATTGAAGGTTTTCTTTCTCCTTTTGTTGTGTATAACAGCAAGTTTGAAAGAAAGCCTGTCCCTTGCCAGCTTTGTCATGGCAAGGAAAATCCATTCCTTCAGTCTGGGTGTCAGCCTGAAAAGCTGCTGTGGGTTTCTAGTCTCATCAAAGCCTGGTGAAATCCGTAAGGATCCTGTGTTTGATCCTTCCATTGCCTCTGAGAATGTGCTGTGGACTTGCTCCCAGCTGCAAGCAGTACTCTGGTTCCCTCAAAAGTGTCCCCGTTCAGATAGACAGCAGCAGGGAAAGGGAAGCAGCAGTGCACACGTCGTTTTACTTTAGATCCTGAAGCACTTTAGTACTGTCTAAATCTTCAGTAAGGCCAGCAGGTTTCTCCAAAGGGAGCAGGCATATATGTTCTCAGGGAAGCAAATTCTCCTCTCTGGTGCTGGAACAGAGTGGAAGGATCAAACCAACAGCCAGTCCTTGGCTGTGCTACTATTTACATCTTTCTGTGCAGAATTAAACATGCAGTACAGGTACAATGAGCTGTAAGCAAGCAGGTTGTTACAGCAGTTGCTGTATCAACTGATCTAGATTAAATGCCCAGCTCAATAATGCTGGTTGATAAATCACTTCTGAATTTAACCTTCCCACTGCATCTTGCGAGACCTGAAATGTCCATGACACCGTGCAGGTCTGACTTCACCTTCCTAAGAGAGGGCAGGTCCAGAAGCTGACAGAACTGCAGCATTTACCAGGCTCCATTGTGACCTGACCAGGTTTTCCTCCAATTGCTTGGAGAATGCGTGGAACTTAATTTTTTATATTTCTACTGGGGCGTGTGTCTCAAATTATGTGAAGATACTTCAAAAATCAGTGTTTCAGTGGGAATTGTGTCCTCTGCTCTCAGTCTATTATGTTAAATAAGATGTTTAGAGACTTTCTGGGCTCCTACTCTTCTTCCTAAACATCAGAAACAAAGAGGTTTTCAGACAGGTGGAAGTCACTAGGAGAGAAGGTACAGGTTTAGGAAGTGCAATGACTCAGGTCTTTCAGAGGCAGAGGAAGGAAAGAATACATTTCCTCACCTTTATGAATATTTGCTGGATGAAGAAAATCTGACAGATAATAACAGCCCTCTCCTTGCTTGTCTTTAGCATATCTCTGTGTAAGATCCCCCTCTCATAACCTTTTGTATTCAATCCCAGGAATGACTTTAGTAATGAACAAAGGCTGCACCACTCCTCTCACTGTCTACTGATCCTTGTCATCCTGCAGAGTGTGCTGAGCTGCCACAGCTCAAGATAAAGCTCTGTTATTCTAAATCACTGAAATGAGAGTGACAGTGTACAGCAGGAAAATGCACAAGAAGAAATTGTTTTAAACAAGCCTTATCTGTAAGAATTGAGGTTGCAAATCTACCCAGTTGTGTGTTAATTTCAGTGTAAGTTAGTGAAGAGTGCAAAGGGCCTAACTTGAAGCCTTATGGTTGGCCTTATCCCCTTTTGTAGTCAGTGAGAAGTGTAGCAGAATGTAATAACCTTCAGGCTTAGTTTAAAAAAAATTCAAAAACAAAACAAAACAATACAAACTAAAAAAATAAACAACAACAACAAAAAACAAAACAAAAACCCAAAAACCACAAACAAACAAACATTGAAATAGCAGTAAAAATAAGGCAATAATATGCTGGTTCAGGGAATAAAGCTATCTAGAAAACCATCAGTGAATTGTGAACTGATGACTGAGAAAACTCATGATTCCTGACTGACCTGGACAAAAAGCATTGCTTCTAAATTATCTGCTTTAGCCCTTCTTCCTTCTTCTCCTCTCTCATCCAGCTCTCACACCCCAAACCAAGTATTTGGAATTGGAAAAAAAAAGATAAAAGAGTCTAAATGTAATTTCAGAGTTCACTGATTTAGTTTCAGTTGCACCTCTGACTCTTGAAATATTGTGGGGCTCTGAAAGGAGAAAACAGTATGGAGAGAGCAAACATCATACCCAAAGGGACAGGATTTGTAAAGTCTAAATGGAAGTCAAACGATGTGTATGATAAAAAAAAAAAAAAAAGTGATAATAGCTCTTAAGCTGTAAGGAAAGAAAACTCTTTTCTTTTCAATAAACTTATCCTTAAAGTGTTACCAATAAGTATGTGGATGGCTTCTTATATAGAAAATAGATCTTATATACATAAGAAATGTGTTTTGTGTGTATGTAAATTCAATTACTTCTGTTTCCATTAACCACTGCAAGTCAATGCTTTCAGATTCTATGATTCTATATTTTCAGCTGTAGCATGAAACATGCTAAAGAAAATGCTTAGAGCTCATGCACCTCTACCTGTACAAAAATTGGTTTTGCTTCCAGAAACTGAGTAAAGTCATAATGCTCTGTATTGCTTTGATCTCTCTGATGCTGCCCATTCTCATATTAAAGGAGAGGAAACTCTCTGTAGATTAACTATGTATTAAAGGACTATGTTTGGAAATGGTGGACAATATAAAACATTAAGGAATTGCTGATACTATTTGCATGTGACTGCTGAATGTGGTTACTTAGTTACTGTGAAATTTTTATCTCAAATTTGTCCTAGAGACTCATATCTGAGAGCCTGGATACAAGTAGTTCTAAAATTATTTAGATTATATTGACAACATCATCTTTAGTAAGGTTATGCAACAGTCAGTTTAAAAAAAGGTTTAAAAATGCCTATGTTTTAAAATTTTAAGAATCTCCATGCTTTGGAAGATTAATCTAGTTCAGTAAGTGTGTTTTTTTCTTATATATAGCATATCCCATATGAAAGTGCAGATTAGGTTTAACCAGTCTGCATATGCTGCAAAGCTGCTCATGTTTATAGAGCATTTTTATTCTCACCTCACCTGGCTTCTGGCCGCAGGAATTGAACTGGAATTCCTTGCAGCTGTTCCCCCCAGGAGGTCCTGCATTGCTTCAAGATATAGGCAAAGACATTTACAGTCATACAGAAATCCTGTAATTGTGTAGTGCCAGAAGGAAGGGAAGAAATATGAACCGTATGGTGGATAGAGAAATAAATAAGAACAGCAGCAAGTGGGTTTGGGAAGTAAAAAAAAAAATTAAAGAAGACTAAGAAGCAAAGATTACACAGACTAAGCAGGAACTATGGATGTCAGAAAAGGTTAGAGGAGAAGGATACTATTCTATAAATAATAAACCACTGATGCTTGCAAGTAATGGAAATGTGGAGTTGTGAATAATTTCATTAAAGAGCTGTCATATGTACTGGTAAAAGTCATGTTGCCACTCCAGTAAATCTCTGTTAGAGAAGCCAGCAACTCTCTGCTGCTACCACTACTGCCTTTTTGACATAAAGTCCACTGACCTGATTATTCAAGGTTAGGATGTTTCTGTGTTAACAAAGTCAACATTTCTTCTTCATTTCACCTAAAAGGGAGAAAAAGCAATGTAAATTTTATGTCCTTGGGTCTTTTTAAACAGCATTAGGATTTCGTTTTACCATGAATAACTAAAATCTTACACTGCTCTAGAGTATAGCCAAATGTGCAATCTTCATTTGTGTCTAGTACCTGTCTTCATCATGAAAAACTAATTATGTTAAATGTTTCCAAATATTTTTTGGATAAGAGCTGGCATTGGTTTTGCAAGTTCCATTTACACAGATTTGGAGAGCCTTGCTGCTGGGGTAAGAAGGCCACATGTTGTGTGGTGTCTCTAACCTGCCTTCTTGCTCTAGGGCTTTGCAGGGAATATTGCAGGGAATATTGCAGGGAACTCTGCTGGGAGCTGGGAGGGACCTGTAGGGAGGCCAGATAGCTGCAAGTGATGCTGCTAAAGAAGTATCCTTAGGACACAGAAAACACAATTAGGCTTTACTAGATTTCTCAGCCAGCCATAGCTCAGCTCTGACCAATTTAGAGAGTATTGAGTTTGAACTGAAGTCCACCCATCACACACACTCACCTGCAAGGTTAAGGGGCATCACAACACTCTGGGCATTTTTGTTTCTCAGCTGCTCCAAGCTGTTACAGGAGACATGTTTTCCAAGGGGACATGAGAGTGGAGGAGGTCTTGGAAAATGATGGATCATACAGACACGAAGCATAGAATATGAATTTAAAACTCTTGTAGTTGTCCGGAGATAGAAATTTCTCAAGTATTTGTCAGAATTCATGCAGTGTTTTATTTGCTTTTTGTGCCTGTCAGGGAGAACTGGGGTAAGTACTTTTGTTCTTTGTGATGTTCCTGGTCACAGAAAGAACAGCTGCCATGAATAGAAAACTGTTTTTATTCCTTTGCCTTTGTAGAATTGCTTCATGAAAAATATTTGCTTCTGAGCAAAGATGCAAATTGTTCATCATGAATCTTAAAAAGAATCAAAGGCAAACTTTATTTCTCAACAGACAACGGTAAATAAGAATTTTGGGCAAACACTGGAAACTATGAGAGTTCTCTCACAACACATACTACCTTTTAGTTCTTATTTTTCTGTCTGACTGTATTGATTCTTATTTTTCACCTTTCTGTATATTCACCATGTATTGCTGTTACAAGGTGAGGGATGGACTTTCTGTTGAATGCTTTTCCCAGTGAAGGCATTAATTTATTCCACACTAGAGAGACATTGTTTCTTTAATTTTCATTGAAATCTTTTGCTGTGTTATCTACGCTAATCTGAAAGCTGAATAAAATCAATGTACACAGAAAATTAAATGATTTATTCAGTGCTTGTTCAATCTTATCAGTCATGTAAAGATTCTAACATACAAAGCAGATCTATATCTATTTCTTTCTCCTGTTTCCTTTCAAAAACTTTATTCCTGACTCCTTGATGCTATCATTTCATGCCTACAGAATGCAGAAAGAACATGCTTTGTGCTGGTTTATAGCCTCTGCATTCTCACTGAAATAGGTGGAATTCTGGAGACACTAAATTTGTATTGATAACTTTTGTAATAGTGAAATGTTAGAGTATATTTATAACATGCTTGAAAATAATTCTTAGTGATGCAGTTTTGATAACATAATAGTTTCATATAATTTCATTTTGTCTTTAGCACACCCCCAGTGTTGCAAAATAAAAACCTATAGTCTACCTCTGTATACAAGAGACATGTCCCCAGCTCTGTTCTAGAAATACAAAGAATACACATACTGTTCAAAGAATACACATACTGACTGGGACTGACTTACTGGTGCTTATCCACTTGTATAATCTTTACTTGCACAAACAGTCCTGTTGAAGTTAAAACTCCCAGATACAACACAATTACTCACAGGCTTTATGGTTGCATGGATCTTGACAATTGTATTCTGCCCCCCAGCTAAAGGTTTGCCATAGTTTGATATGATAAAACCTTCTAGCTGAGTGCTCCCTGCTGTGAATATATATTTTGAAAGCTGACAAGGATATGGCTTAAGAAGTAGAGAGCCAATTATAAACTGCCACACAATTTTAAATGAAAAAAACAAATCTATCTAGTTTTTAATATCATAACTCTCTTTTCAAATGCTATTGAGCTTTGCTGTTTACCTCACTTTGCAGCATTTGTTCTCAAGGAAGAAATGTCTGATTATAGATTTCTTGCTGATGATAAGAAAAAGAAGAAAGAAGATGTGAACATTTTCAATACTAGTCTTAACAATGACTTTTGTTGTTGGGGCAAAAACTGAGGTCATGTTTGGCACTTAGCCCCAGAGTGTTCTGCAACAGTGCTCTGTCCAAGAGTAGACCTTACCAAAGAGTTCTGCTCTCAAAACTGGAGGAAACTATTTGCAAAACAGCAGTGCCAAAGCTGAATTTTCTAGTCTCTCAAGGACAATAGGCTGGCTGCATTCTAGGCTATATTGTGTCATAACTGCTGGGTACCCACTGTACATATACAAACAGGCTGTACAGACAAAATTTGTCTTCCCTATGATACTAATAATGATAAAACTTTCAAAGTGAATAGTGTACTATCTAGTACATCATCTGGCTTGGCTTTGCTATGATAGCTGTCATAAATTGATTTTACATGTCAATAGTGGCTATTAGCTAATTGCATAATTTGGCTTTTGGATGTGCTTCACATGCAGCCTTACATTTAAACAAAGCTGCCAGTTGAAGAAGAAATGAAATTTCCTGGTTTTGTTCCCCTCCTTTGAATTACTTAACTATGTAACCATATCCTTATCTTCCACTGAATGTAATTAAATGACTCTTGGAAAATTATTAAGTCAAGAAGTCTTTGGAAAACAGTTATGCTTGTGCATGAGTGAGTGCATGTGTGTGTGAAGCAGAAAGGGAGTGATGCTGGGAGTGGGGGTGGTCTTCATTGTTATTTGAACAAATTGAGTTAATGAGTGTTTTCCTGCAAATACCCAATTCTACAAAACATTTCCCCTCAGAGTATTATTGTAATAAGCATTGTCCTTTGGGAGCTCCAATTCTCCATGCTGAATTTCTCTCCACGGTACAGTGGGATTTTTGGCAGGAGCTACAAGGAGCATATGGGATCTCAGTATTAGACAGAGATGTACTGCTGATGGAGAAAACCATTGTGCCCTTACCTTGCAAAGATATGTTATCATGCATGGGAATTATACTGGGGTATCTGAACATCATTCCTGGTTTAGTCAATTCCAAAAGAACAATACAGAAGTATGTCATTCAAAATGTCAAAAGATACAGAAGTATGCCAGTTGTGGAAACAGAATAATTAAGTCATTTACTATCTATTCATATTCTGTAAAGGCAGCTTATAAAATGTCTGTGGTATTTGCATGGCTGTTTGAATCAAATGTATATTTCTTCACTGTGAAATGAGCATGTACCTCTGCTCACACTCTACCACAGAAATTTTTGCAGCTCCATGCAAGTGAGCAAAATAGGGCAAATTTATACCAGTAACACTCTGACCCAAATACTTGCTAAGCTTGTACATGCCACCTCATTAGATGCAAACTTGCTACTGTGGATTTTTAATATCAGCTGGCTACAGCATATTCTCAACTATTTAGCCCATGTGTCTGTTTAGCAGGCTGTGTAATTATTGCTGTATGTGTCAAGCCTATCCTAAGGTGATAAGATCTTGTTCCCATACTCCATTTCCCATACAAGGTAAAAAAAAAACAACTCGGTGTTACTTCTCTTACACGGGTGCACATTTGCAACAACCTTCCTAAGGTGAAATTGCCAATTTACAAATAAGGGCAACAGTGAAAAAATTGCACTCCTCTGCTCCGTGTCACATGTAACACTACCACCCTTCACTTCTCTTTTGCAGTTCTGCTACCCACAAAACTAACTTAGCTTTCTTGGTGTGGTAAAGCCCATCTGAATTATAGTTGCACTGTACTTTCCTCTGTAATTTAGAAATGTTTTATTGCTCCAAATACCCTTTTTGAAAATAAATTGACAAATAAATGAAAATCTTATAGCTGCTTATTTACTTCATGAAGAGTTTATTATAATAGTCAGAAAATTGACTATAACATGGGAAGAAATACTGTATGAGGATAGTTCAACTCCATTGTTTACACACATCAGGTCTCATTACTAGGATTAATTTGTTATTTGTTCAATATGAGTCCTTCATACACATTAAATATAAGTTGATACAGCTTTTTCTGTTTCATCTGCATTAGACAGCTTGTGAAACGTAATTCACAGAGCACTGTGGCCAGCAGAATTGCTTAAACAGTCTTAACATATTTCTTTTTTAATAAAAGGCAGCCGGGATCTTCACCTAAATAGTATTCCTGTCTTTGTAATGGTTGTGAGATTGAGCTCTCTTTGTCTTTAAAACTTCAGTAAATGACATAGGTCTGCAAGAATAAATTGAGAAAGATTATTTACCTTTAACTCATTATTCTTTTTCTATTTTTCTTTTTTTTTAAAAAGATAGGTGTGGCTACTAAATAGTCCTTCTCATGGTTTAAGAAATAATGGATAGAAAAGAAAGTAATTCAGCTTTTAAAAGAATGCAATTTTCCATGTTTCTTCTAAGAAAAATTAGCATCACATTATAAAACTCAAAATATCAGCCTATTTGATGAGAAGTAAATGAAAGAAAATGTTATATTTTGCAGACTGGACTTCTCTATGGACAGGATGTTAACTTGTGAATGTCTAACATGTTGGGTAGAGACACGTGGCACTGGGCAAAGGGCTGAAATAGTTTAAATGCTTGATTCTATTCCTGATGAAGCTTTTCTCAATGAAATACCAGATATTTAAATAGAGTTTATAAGCCTCCTGCCTCTATGACAAGTATATCCCTTCTGTAGGGATTTTACTCTTTTGGTCGATTTCCATTTCACCAGTATTTCATGGAGCAGCATGATTATTTTGCACTAACCCATGGGACACATACTACCAGGGATGTCAGTCTGAGAATGGAAAAGTTTGGGGAGTTCAGGAACAATTGTATTTCATAGAAACAAGTTCTAAGTAAGATAGCCAGAAGTCAAGAAGACAACTGCTAGCCCAGGAGCTGGGAAGCAGCTCTTCATTTACAAAAATCCACTGGAAATGTGTGTGGTTTATTTCTCTAGGTTAGGAATCAACAAATTTACTGAAGAGTCTCATACTCTATTGACCTTCAAAAATACTCAACCTCCATCAAAATGTTTCAGTTTTTTAAAAGTGGACAGGAGGTCTAACTATTTCAACATTATTTCATTTTCTTGTCTCTGGGACAATACACAGGGAGAGGAGAAAACAAGTCTTTCATGTTGAAGGTGTACATTTCTCCTATGTAAATGAAAGAAAAAGGAAAACACTCAAGAAATTTGCTCTATGGCATTCTGTAGATGAATATATTTATATTGGTGCCTTACCTAGAAGAACATATTATCCAGAGGTCACCAAAGAGGTGTCATTGGTGAAACATCTCAAGTGTTGTACCACGCCAACCTCAGTATACTAAGGGCGTGGTTTTTTACTACTTTTAATCTGATGCTGAGGTGTAAAGACATAATGATCTTCTTTGGAAAAAAAAAAAAAGAAAAAAAAAATAATTAACAAAATCATATTGTCTAGAAACTGTTCTTTGAAATGAGCAGCTATTGTTAGTGCTGCCATAGAGATTATAATTTGAAAAGACTAGTGTTTCTTGTTTCTCTGCATTGCATTTATTTTATTCTATTTTATAATCCTGTGAAAAGAAGCATTTCAAAAAAGTCTATGGAATGTCATGATTCCAACTGATCTCCTTTGTTTCTGTTATTAGATTAGATTTCTCCTTCTGCAATAGCCCTTGAAAGAGTATGCAGCTGATAGTATAAAAGTCAGACATTTTCTGTGTTGGGAGATAATTCTCTGTTTTTATGAGATGTGTATCTTTTAAACATTTAAAATCTGCTGCCAAGTAAAGTTCATAGTGTGAAGATAAATAACGTCATTAAACTAAAAAAAAAACTTTTTAATGATTGGTAGCTATTCAATGGGCTTAGCAATTTAACCTAACACTTCCTTAGAAAAATCACCACAGTCGCTCAAATTTCTAACCCCAACAATAATTTCAAGACAATGTGGCAGCATTCTTTTATAAAGTGGGTCACTGGTGATTTCCTGAAAGCTTAGCCCAGTAATTTTCATATTCTTTTTATTGCTATGTCAAAGAAGAAATACAAAATGTGATTTGGGTTGTTAAAATGGCATAACATTATTTCAATTTAGCAGGGACTGTCTAGGAATAAGGCATGCTTTGGAGGTCATTCTTAATTCCCTTGAGGACAGTTGCTGTGAGCTGGCAGATTTATACTTTCCCAGCCCATTGTTTTGCCCTTTGTAATGGTGAAGGAAGAGATCAAGCAAATTCTGACTACAGTTTTCCTGTTCACTCCAGTTTTTACTGGTTACTGTGTCTTTTACTCCTGAGCATCAGCAAATTAATGACTAGCACTTAGCTCATGTACTTTTTTTATTTCACCCATACATAGTAAATATTTCCTATCTAGAAATACCCAGAATATATGTAATGTGTAATTTTTAATTGAAGAGAGGTTCAATTAATCTTAAAGCACAGGAAAACAGGGAGACACTCAATGCCACAATGAATAAGTGATGAGTGTATATGAACAATTTTACCAGAAATTAAAACTAAATCTTTCAGTCATCCTAAAGATGAAACAATTCAGCTTTTATTAATTTTCATTTTAACGAGCAGGAATAGGGAAAAAAAAATTAAGATGTTAAGAAGTCAATAAGTTAAGTTAACAAAAAGAAAAGAAACTTGCTTTTTTAATTGTTGTTATTCTAAATGCAAAAATCTTTCCGAAGTCCAGGTCAAAATTGTCAATCAAACATGAATCCAAAAGTCCTCTTCCATTTGTAGCAGAGAAGGTGTACTCAGAATTATGAAAGATAAGGTCAGAGTGCATTCTTGCTGATTCCATAGCACAGGCTGCAAGGAATGATGCACTGTAAGGGATATTCCCTGCAGGGCTCAGCATATCCCTCCCCTTGGGCCCGTTTGTAATTTGATATCTTTTCTTTCCACATGCGCTTGCTCACTTCTAGAATCTTAAAACACATTAGTGTTTAATTACAATTTTGGTGAATTTATTCTCTTGTCCACGCTGCTGTATCACTCAAAATTTACCAGGCCGATATTAAACACCAAAATTATGTTTACTCTAGCACTTCCTAAAAATATAGATGCAATTGTAAACAAAGCATTCACACTTTCGTAACTAATTGATTTATTTGAAAGGTCAGGGATTTTTCAAAACAGCATTTTAAAATAATTATTCAGGACTTTCCAAGTTTACCTTCCTAGAAGTCATATGCCCAAACACAGAAGCTTGTGAGAGCTTGAAAAGGTTTTATTACTGTGATCTTTTCTGGTTCAGATTCTTATGTGACTCATTGTTCTTTGCTTGAAAATAAGTAATGCTGTTTGACAAATATGCTTTTCTATGAAAATGGAATCTCTAGGCAGGTTCTTAGAGAGATCCATACGTTGTTGATTTTTTTCCTAAAGTATAAAAATCTAAAGGCAGGGTGTCACATCCCTTGTGAAGGTTCGTTATTAAATTTCATGAACTCCTTTCAGTCTCTCACAAGGGCTGTGTTTCAGAATATATTCAAATATACTTTGCCTCTATTTTTAAACCTTTAATAGGCATGACACAAATATTTTTGTTCAGGGTTTTTTGTTAGTAGTTTGTTTTTTTTATTATTTTTCACTCTTTTCCACTCTCTTTCCAAGTCTGCCTTTATGCTCTGGATAGAGTCTGCCCTTATA
Source organism: Acridotheres tristis (assembly GCA_037013685.1). Lineage (NCBI taxonomy): Eukaryota > Metazoa > Chordata > Aves > Passeriformes > Sturnidae > Acridotheres > Acridotheres tristis. The sequence continues at coordinate 103,218,374 of CM072884.1, forward strand.
GAAATCAGCAATTTTTAATTTTTTTTTAATATATTAAATAATATACCTTATGTTATATCTATCTAGAGCAGTACTCAGTGACAGATCTATGAGCTACTGGCTTGAGAGTACATCTTTGAATCTATATGAGCTGTAATGAGTGCAGGAAATATTTAGATTTCCAAAAAAACATCACTGTGTAATTTTGATGTGTTTAAAACTTTGTTTCCTTTATCAGATTCTTGATTTTTGTGAAGGGTAACAAATCTGGAAAACAAATACGTTTGAGAACAATTAACTCCAAAAGGTCATCATGACAAAAAAATAAATTATGAAGAAGTCATTGAGTTTTTGTGTCTGTGCGCTCATCCAAAGTGAGAGTTTATTCTGGTAGAGTTTATATAGATGATTGTCTTCAGAGACTTTGGTCAGCACTTCAGCTTCTATGAACCAAACAGGAATTCTCATCTTCTTGGAAACAATTTCCCTTAAAAAAAAGGGCAAGGGAAAACAAGAGAAATCTATACATCCTGAAACTGGTCTCTTGAGTCCTAATAAGTTCCTATGAGTAAGATCCTCAGATTTGGTTTGGGAGTGGTGGTGAGATGATAACTTTTTTCAGTAATCTGGCTCCTTGTCTTGCCTGCTTTGGTAATCAGACTGTGCTGAGAGTGGGATTACAAACTGAAGCCCTTTTGTTTCAGACAATATCACACAAGCATCATCTGTTGTTAGGGAGATAGTCATCCAGGGAACAGTCATTCAAACATAGCATGATGTCTCTACCAAATTCAAGCCCATAAAGACTGTTCTATTGAAAGCAGAATAGTCCCTTCCCATTTTATTTTAAGATACACTAGCAGCTGCTGTAATACATAAAACAGCTAAATGATTTCAAAGCAGCATTAATGAATTTAAATGAGATCTGCAATCTGCTCTTCTTCAGTCAAACTTTCGACTACTTGGGATGAACAGGGACTATGATTTGAAGGATGTCATCCCTGCTATCTAAAAAACTCTAATTGGGAATTATATATGTCCACAAATAATGGAGAATTAACCTTGTTTACAAAATTGTAAACCAAATAATTCTCAACCAGCAACAGTCAGATAAAGGATTTTCTTGGCTGTAATACTGATATTTTCCACAGTGGGGAGACAAAATTATTAGCAAATTGGTGTGGATGATGAACAGAAAAGTTAATTTGTGGACATCATTTCAAAGCTTCTATTTAATGTACAATTTAGAGGAAGAGATGCATGAAATATTTCAGCTAAGGTAAACCCAACAAACAAAATCTTGTAGATTTAATTTTGACTATATGTTTTTAATAATTTAGTAGGAAATATGTCATTAAAGGATTACTAAATTATTGCAGTAAAGTTTTTCTGGCTCCTTTTCATTGTAAGTATTGACATGTGCTAATACTTCTTATAACAGCAACAAATTTAGTTACATGTCACAATCTGTTCCCTGTCTAAATACATGTTTATATTGAGAGACATGGATTTGATGGATGGACCACTTGGTGAATAAGGACTGATGGCCACACTCAAAGGGTTGTGGTTGACAGCTTGATGTCTAAGTGCAAAGCAGTGACAAGTGGTGTTCCTCAGGGGTTCCCTGCTGGGGCCAGAGCTGTTTAACACCTTTGCTGGTGCCATGGACAGTGGGACTGAGGGCACCCTCAGCGAGTTTGCCAATGACACCAAACTGTCTGGTGTGGCCAAAGTGCTGAAGGGCAGGGATGCCATCCAGAGGGACCTTGACAGGCTTGAGGGGTGGGTCTGTGCAAACCTACCCAAGTCCAACAAGGCCAAGTGCAAAGTCCTGCACCTGGGTCACAGCAGCACAAATACATCCCAAAGGCTGAGCAGAGGATGGATTGGAAGCTTCCCTGAGGAGAAGGACTTGGGGTTATTGCTTGTAGGGAAGCTCAACATGAGCCATTACTGTGTGCTTGCAGTACAGAAAGCCAACTGTCTTGGGCTGTATCAAGAAAAAGTGTCAGAGGAGGTGTTTCTGTCTCCTTTTTTTTTTTTAACTTTTTAAAAGCAAAAAACCAAAAGCCATGCCTTTGACAGCAGTCTGATTTGCTCTGGTTCATACCACTACAAAATTTCTTTAGGCCACTTTTATTGAAAAATCCTTTGCCTCATCTATGTACAAAATGAAAATACTGTAGACTAATCAAACTAAGATTTAGTTTGTTTAGTAAATGTCTTGTTAAACATGCCCTTAAATTCAACTCTACTCTGTTGGTTCAAATGCAGTCTTTTAAATTCTGAAACTGCTTCACAAACACTGGTTGTTTGGGGAGAACTCTTTTTGTATGTATGGAGTCAGGACCTCTCAGCAAGCTGAAAATGTAATTCTCTTCCAGGGTGACTGTTTTATTTGAAGATAAGTACTTGTTTGTGAACTATACAGACAGTTCGTTGCTGCCTGATATCCCAAGATATTAATCCAGAATTAACAAATGCATTTCCCAGTCCCTTAACTTGCTTTGCTGACGCAAAGCTACACTCAGACATTGCAATAGGTCAGGTCAGTCAGCAAGATTAAAGGATGGCATCATGAACTTTGTAAGCAAGTTAAACCAGAGGTTCAGTGAGTCCTAGAAGACCTAAATGATGATGTCTGTATCTCTGCCAACTACTTTCCTCTCATCTGATGCTTCCTTGAAGATTCCTTGTTTACAGCAAAAGTGAATAGCACACTCACACAGTGCTGGCCCAAAGTCAGGTTGAGTCAAAAATGGAAGTAGAATGGCTCAGTAGATGTTTTTCAACTGTAGAATCAAACCTGGGAAAAAATTAGGAGTTAAAATCAAGGGAAGATTTATGTTCCTTAAATGTGTTTGAAGGACAAATACTTAATAAAGTAAACATAAGGATGTACCTACACTGCAATCTTCATGTTGGATCTAACAAATCAATCTTTTTATCTACCTGTGACAATTGAAGTTAAATTTATTTTGGTGGACACCTGTCAAACTGATGTAGAGTTTCATTATATTAAGCCTGTTTAAAACTTGAAGAGTCTGAATGGCATTTTGCATTGACTTCTACCATACCTTCAGTTTCATGCAGTGCTAATTAGCCACGTCATTTAAAGTGAGGTATTATAACCTGACTTTCCTTCCTTTCACCCTGTCTTTAGAACTCTATGCAAAGCTTCTTAATTACCACACCACCACTTTTATCCCAGTTGTCCTGCCTTGGGAGATGCACCAGCATGCTGACAAGGAAAATACAATATTTAGAATTTCTTAACTAGCACAAAATGCATGTACAAGATGAAGGGAACCACAGGCAGGGCGTGATGGAGCAAGACATTGCTTTATGACTCCTGTTTGACCGTGCAGTGTCTGCAGCAGTGCCTCAAGCCTCCATCTGCTCCTCCTCTGCCATATTTGTCCCTGTGCTATTAGAGTTCTCCCACTCAGCCTTTACAACTCTTATAGTTTTTTTGTGAGGAGGGGGTGTCCTTGTCTTTTTCTTCAAACAAGTGGTTTTGTTTGTTTTTTTTTTTAACTCTGCTTTGGGAACTGCTGTCCTTTGGAGCAGTTCCCTGTTCTTCCAGACATAGAGTGGAGAAAATATTTTTTTTCTTAAATGTGGTTAATACTTTAATTCTCCTAGCTCCTGAGTAGGACTTCACATCTCCAGTATAAGAGAATATGCTGATGTTTCTGTTAGGCTAGTCCTTCACAAGACACTCATTACAAGTTTTGTCTGATGATGATGAAGGAAAGAGCAAAAATAGTGTTAGAAATAAAGACCCTATTGATTCAGTAAATCAAACCAAAATTTGGAAATAGATTTTCCTCAGTGCGTACACTCATCTACTGGATTTTTATCAGAAGTAATGAAAAGTTCATGTTTTTATGAGGTTTGAAAAGACTTAGCCTATAGAAGAGTGTAGTGGATAGTAAACTCCCATAATATTTTGGTGTTCTAAAGAGCCTTAATTCACTCACGTGCAGCTACCCTATAGAAGGGCCTGTATGGGGTAGCTGCCAGGTGTGCAGGTTGGTGTAGGAATTGAGCCATGGGCTCAGGCTCCACTGCCTGGCCCTGAGAGTGTTCCCGTGGGAGGTGCCCGTGCCTGGGGCTGGGAATGCCCTGGTGCCCAGAGCTGCTCCTGGATGGGTGTGGGCACGGGGAGCCCTGCAATTCCCCCAGCCCGTGGGGACCTGCAGCCCTCATGGTGCCCCCTGTCTGCCCAGAGCAGAAGACACTGCTTCCTACGATTTGTTTAATGCTTTTAAAGAAAAAAAAATAATGCAGGTCAGTAAGAGATTTAAGAATTATTATGATGTTCCTTAGCCCTGTACTGTCATATATGATCCTCTAGGCTTTATATCATAAAACTGAGAAGGAGGCAATGAGGATTTCTGTCAAAACACAGGCTGGAGTGCTCTGTTCATCATTGAAACCATAGCTTCGCCCTACATTAGCTATATAATTACAAATTCTCCTTTAAAAAAAAAAAAGTCCTGTTTTCAAAAAAAAAAAAAAATAGTGCAATGTTTTTGTGCAGGAGGCATCCTTTTTACTAGTTGCCTGACCTGCAATAAGTAAACAATTAAGAACCCTTGATAATTCATATCCAGTTAAATTGTTTTCATGAATCTGTGTGGGCATCACAGTTAATAGCAGTGCTAAGAATAAGCTGTCAGCTCTCTTGGTAAGTAGGAGTCATCATAAGCTCCTCATCTACCTCTGCACTCTCTGGACAAAGCAGTTAGTATTGACAAGCCCTCAAATCAGTATTGAAAGGGACATATTCTGCCCTGGTAACACTGAACATTCATAGAACTAATAATTGCTCAAAAATAACCTTACTGTTAGGGTTTTTTGTCAGGGAGACAACATTTCCATTTCTCTGGGAATTGTCCTCTGCGTATGCTACTGTATGTTTCACCAAAGTTTTTTGATATTCTGTTCTTTAACTTTGCAAGAAAGATGAAAACTTTTATATAGAGTTAAACTAAGAGAATTACCTTGCCTATCCAAATATACATACTTAAAGAAAAATTATCCTTGTAGCAAATTAATGTTTAGATATTGAAGACTGAAATATCTTGAAATATTGCATATGCTTATAAGATTTCATATAAAGTAAAAAGTTTCAATGACTATCTAACAGCAGATGCAAAACCCAGAATATACCAGAGAATGCAAAATGCTTATCATTACTTCTGCTTTATAAGCTGGAAATTAATTGTTTGACATGGGATCAAAGCACATTTTAAAAAGTATTTATATTACAAATTGAACTTCATAGGATCATAGAATGGTTTGGGTTGGAAAGGACCTTAAAGATAATCCAGTCCCACTCCCCCTACCGTAGGCAAGGACACCTTACACTGGACCAGGATGCTCCAAGCCCCGGCCCACAAGAATTCCAGGGATGGGCACTGACAGCGTCTCTGGGAAACCTGTTCCAGTGCCTCACCACTCTTGCAATGAAGAAGTTCAAGTTAGTTGATTGAGACAATAGTCAAAACTCTGTCAGTATCTAATGGCTTGTATGTAATAGAGCTAAAAGCTTCTTGGTGAACAGCTAATACTTGTTCCATTAGAGAATGTGCTAATATCCTGCATTGCTAAAACCTCAGGATTTTCTTACTACACTTGTTATCATTAGCTGTTCATTTGCACATAATTACTGACAATGCATGCCCGTTAAACTGAAAACAGGCTGTCCTGAATGGAGAAACTTCAGTAGTGTCCTGACTCCTTTAGCTGGGGCCCCACTGTATGCAATGATTGCAGCTATTAGGCATCACAAAACAGCCAAGTGTGCACAGGCTGTGAGCAGGATGTGTAAGGTGATGAATAATGGTCAATGGATGGAGCAAGGATGTTTTACCTGTATCTTTTGTTTGAATGGGATCTAATGCAGATCTGTGAGGCACCTCACTCTGAATTCTTACATTCTCCCTAAATTCTCTCCAGTGAGACAAAGGATGGAAATTACTGTGGGGACATTTCAAGCATGATTCTCTCTGCTTGACACGATGCCAGCAACTAAAAAAATCTTTAATTTCACAGATCTTTTATTTCTGATTTTTTTTCAATATCTTAATTCACATTTTATCATAAACCAATGATACTGATGTAATGAGTGTGTTTTCATCTCCTCTAAACCCTTCCCTTCCCTTCCCTTCCCTTCCCTTCCCTTCCCTTCCCTTCCCTTCCCTTCCCTTCCCTTCCCTTCCCTTCCCTTCCCTTCCCTTCCCTTCCCTTCCCTTCCCTTCCCTTCCCTTCCCTTCCCTTCCCTTCCCTTCCCTTCCCTTCCCTTCCCTTCCCTTCCCTTCCCTTCCCTTCCCTTCCCTTCCCTTCCCTTCCCTTCCCTTCCCTTCCCTTCCCTTCCCTTCCCTTCCCTTCCCTTCCCTTCCCTTCCCTTCCCTTCCCTTCCCTTCCCTCCCCTTCCCTTCCCTCCCCTTCCCTTCCCTTCCCTTCCCTTCCCTTCCCTTCCCTTCCCTTCCCTTCCCTTCAATTTTTTTTAAACTCTAGACACCATCATGAGCCACAATGCCATAGCAAATGAAGCACACGTGTCTTTTAGATCCAACTCAGAATTTCTTATCCCAAAATGATGGACAAACGTCAGCAATGGCAGTGTTTATTCTAGGAATGCTTACTGTGTCCAAATAATGTTGAATAGGTGAGACAAAATCAGTATTTCTCCCTGTTATGACTGCACTGGCTGCTGAATGAGTCCTTACAGTACCATTGTTTGTTTCAAAATGACACATTCTGGGCAGTGGCTGCTGCCAGTACTGGTGAACTGACCACTGTCTATGTTTTACACTCTTGCTCTGTCTCTTAAACAACTTTTATATTCCTTGTTTGTTTTGAAGAATTGTTTTCCAGAATGTGGGGACTTCATAGATATCCAGCTCTTACTTTCAGAGAAAGTTTCATACAATCAAAAGTATGGAATGAAACTATTCCACTGCCCAGTGTCAAGGCCAGTTGTTCTCTGTCATTGTGTATAAATGTTAAATATATTTTTAGATGTAAAAGTACATTACATCTTAATGTAAAAAGATTTTTAGAGTCTAAAGATAAAGGTTCTACAATTACTCTGTTCTGTGCACATCTCGGGATGACAGCTTCATTTTAGGAAATGTAGTCTGACTGGTATTCAGCTTTTAATCTACTGTAATTGATAAATCCTTTTCTACAGAACCAATACCTAGCCAGCTGTTATTCATCCTCCCTGCATTTGGTTGATTATATCTTCTTAATTTGACAATTTACATTTGTTTCTCTGGAGTTTTATTTTTTTTTCCATATGATTTTTGTAGTCTGTCAGCATAATTTTTAATACCGTCACTTGACCTCAAAAAGTTATGCAATTCATCCCACCTCGTTTAACATGGAAATGTAGCAATTGAAATATTTTTCCTGTCATGTAAATAATTAATAAATAATGCTGAGCTAACAACAGGAAGTGTAGAAGTCCATTTGGTATCTGGCCTTGCAAAGTAGTGGCCTTTGGTCTTCCTAATGAAACAATGGGAGACTTTCATTACAGAATTGATTTTGGAAGCTCTAGTTCACAATTCTTCATGACAGTAATCTCCTTTAACTAAATGTAAAAAGAAAACAAACAAACAAACAAACAAAAAAAAAGAAAGTACTAGAACGCCATAAACTGTTCTACTTCTAGCTTACTTAATGCTTCTTATAGCTCTTATTAATCTCCTGGTGCTATAAATCAATGAAGAGTTAATAAGATTTGTGTGTGTGGTATGAAATTCACTGCCTTTGAAATAAATTTACCTTGCATCTGCATCCACTTCTAATCCCTCAATCGATGCGTGAGCACAACAGCCTCAAGCAACTGAGACAGGAACAGACAGATGACTGTCACTTCTTGTGGGTCAGAAATAACCCAAAAATACTGTGTTCCCAGTTCTTTTACAAAAGCTGGGTTGGCTGCTATTGGAGAGGGAGTGATCATGTTCTTTCTCAGTGTGAATATGGGGAGTATGTACTAGAATCCAAAATCCTGTGTAAATAATAAAAGCATTGACTGTTGTTGCATCTATTTTTAGAATGTACGAAAAATCTTTTATTTCAGACATCATTTTTCAAGGAAGTAAAACCTCAGCAGTGTTATCCTAATATAGATTTTGTATTTATGATTTATTGGCATAATAGTAGTCAGTCAATAGCACAGATTCACGAGCAAATACACTTGTGCTAAGTTTTGAATTCTGCAGAAACTAGATACATTTCTAGTGAGCTTTTAAAGCTTCCTGGGGGCTTTCACAATAGGAGCTGATAAAATTTTATGGAATGCTCCACTTTTATGTTTAGAGTATGATGGGAATCATTCTACCCAGTACAACAGGGCAGAAATTAACTGAATAGTTTTGAATGAGCTACCCATAAACATTTGCTGCATTTATTTTACAAGTTAACATTTTGCTCGTCACAAACTGTTCCTTTGAAAGCACACAATGTGTGTATGTGTTATAGAAGCAGAGCACATGCCCAGGAAATGGAAGCATTATTTTGTAAGTCTTCTTGATTTGAAGGAGTTGAACCCACATGTCCCAAATGCCTCATCCAATTATTTTGATGACAGCAATCTCTATAATTTCTGAGGAAAACAAGGTGCTGTGCAGCTGTGCATGCTAAATCCAGGGGCCTGGAAAAGAATCAAAAGGAGACAAGTTCTGGCTTAATAGTTTTAACACTTCTATAGGAAAGAAGGAGTCCTAAGATTACAGTATTTTCTCATGTTATTTCTGATGTGTATTTCATCCATTTTAAGAAAAAAAGGTTTTGAATTAGCAACTTGGAATCCCAAACCTGATCTACCACAGGTAAGATCAGAGTGATTCTCAGTCCCTAAGTATTTGAAATTCCGGTTTTGAAAGGTTACATAAATACTTGCCATGGTGGGAGAAAATATTACTATTTTCCAGAGAAGTTATTTTTGAGGTTTTTTAATTTTTATCATTATTCTCAAATTAAGATTTTGAAGAATCATTACAATATCTCCCAGCTATGAAAATTGCTAGCAACATACTGAATATACTGCAATTAATTTGTGACCTGATACTTGTGATACTTAGCTTGTGACCTGAATATATATGTCTTTACTTGATTTATATTTTCCACTGTTATAGTCTGAAATCCTAATTTTGGAACAGCTGTTGTTAATTATCAGGATGTTACAGCTTTAAGTTCAGATATTATGTATTTCATGACTTCTCATTAGTAATACATAATTGGTAAACTGGAAGGTCTGCCTCTTCTGAAACCATCAGCTTCCTCTTAGTGTCAAACCCAAAAATGCAGCTATTAATAAACAGTATTATTCAGCACCTTAAGGATGTAAATTACTGTAAGGAAGTTAAATGCAGTCATTATTTAGGCCAGCCACACTGCTTTGTGACCTTGGATCTCAGTACAGGCTGAGATTACATCTGAAGGTAAGCAACAGTCATAGATCTGAGACTTTCCACCGAGGCAATGAAAGTTTCTCCTGTGTTGGGATTATTAGGGATTGTCTGTGTTAGGGGTTATTTCACTGCTTGGGCAGTGAGATTGCAAGCAGATTTTGACTAGAAATTAAAGGCATTGAGATGTGCTTTTCAAAGCTAGCTAAACAAAGCAAAAAGATTAACACTAAAAATGAAGCAGGGCTAAGGAATGCCATCCCAGATGGAATGATGGGTCTGGGCAGTTTCAAAGTTCTCTTGTTCAGTGCAGCTAAATGCTGTACCATTTAACAGGAGAAGTTTTAGTCCCATTTGCAATCCTTTCTTCCTTTCACACTTCTAATCTTCTTTATAATAATAGGTCAGGACTTATGAAGTTAAGATGTGTTTGTCAGTGTTGCAGGAAAGCTGACTTACATTGATGGGATGCAGAACAGAGCAGAAAGAGCTGCTCTGCTATACCCACGACCAGTATAGTTGCATATCATCAATGAGTGAATTCTTTATAAACCAATTATGCAGAAATTGTTCTGCTTTAAATTATGGTACAGTGGGTGATGTATCAAAATGGTAAAGCTGCCTTATCCTTTGTATACATCTTTCTCTCCTTGTGCATATTCCAATGGCAAATTCATCATGTGGACTCTTGTCTTTGTCAGGCAGTAACTTGCCCGTGAAATTTCACACAGGTACCAAATTGCTGCTACTCAGATGTTTTTATATGTGGTCTTACTTATAGTCTGCTGACATCTTAAAAGAATAGTGAACTTCTAAAGTGTTTTATTATTTCTGTAAACACAAAACTGTTTACAATCTGTGCATATTCAAGGGGAAGCAGCAACTTTTCTCAGGTTATTCGTAATATTAAAATGTGAGAATCTTTCTCCCATTGGAAATGAGCAGGTTTGAGATGGACATTGGTGAATAGTTGTTTTGGATTTCAGACTCTTTTGAGGAGCAAGGTGTCAGGGTGTGGTGAAGGCTTACTGTCCAACCCCAGGAGTGACACTGGTGTAGCCCATGTCCTCACCCCTGGGTGCAGCTCCACAGTCTGAACGTGGGGGTTGTTATGGGGTCTGTCAGCAGCCTTTGGCACGGCAGTGGTGAGCCATGGCCAGGGACTGTAGCCAGGAGCAGAAGATGACAGGAGAGAGGGCTGGATAGCCCATGTGTGAGGAATCCATGCTGAGAGGGGCTGCCTGGAGTGGTGGCAGCATCCAGGTGGGGCCAGAGGTGGAGCTGGAGCCCAGCACTCCTGCAGGGTCACAGAGGCAGGACTGACATCCCCAGGGTGAGCTGGAAGGGGTCCCAGGCTCAGCAGGGGAAGTCTCAGGGTAGGCTGGGCAGGGACACTCAGGCACACTACTGATCTCAGGATCTGACAACAGGTTGTCAAAATCTGCTTTGAACAAGTGTAAAGGGCTTGTCAGTTAGTCTGTGAGAGAGAGGAGATAAATGAAACACTTGTTTCTCCATTTTCACAACTCTAAAGTACAGAGGGAGCTCATATAGTAAGAAGTGTAATGTAAATTGCAGACAACTTCCCTAACATCTCAAATGGCAGGATAGGGCAAGCATTAAATTAGAAACAGGTCATATGTGAGGGTCTAAGATTACCTTGTGTTAGCAAAATTGTGTTTCAAGTATCAGCTGTGGAAAGCCATTGATGTTGGTGTGATGTAAACTGATAACCCAAGTGATGGTAAGGGGGTTTATTATTTTGTATATGAACATTCTGTCAGAATATCCACAGTGGAGCTTCATCCTCCACATCCTTCTGTCTTTCTTCATCTTTAAGGAAAATACCTTTCTTATTAGTGACTCAGATGGAAGATACTATTTAGGGAATTTTTGGAAAGAAATCATTCTTCTAATGTTTATTAATAATCAAAATACTTAAAAACTTCTGTTAGTGTCTGAGAAAGAGCTTGCTTATTTTATCAAGTAACTATTCAGAAAACTTTATGAAAACGAGTTTTTAAAAAATGCTTTTATCCTGATATAGTTTTGAAATTAGAGTTCATTTACTTTAAGTTACATCTTGCAAATTAATTTTTCTAGCATATTATGTTGTTATATAACTTCTACTATTCATAAATTAGAAAAATGGAAGAAGAGTACTCATATAGGAAACTAGAGAATCCAGCTGTTCTGCTGTGGTTTTGCTGAAAATGTCTAGTCTTTGGTAACTTGCCATATGCAGAAAAGGAGCTTGAATTCCACAAACTCATAAGGTGAATATACTTAGCACTGACAGGAAAAGGGGTAGTATAGCCTCAGGTTTTAAAAAGGGAAATAGAAAAGACCTGGGAAGCTACAGGGTGGTCAGTCTAACCTTGGTGCCTGGCAAGAACATGGAGCAGACTCACTTGGAATCTATGCTAAGGCACGTGGAAAATAAGGAGGTGATTGCTGACAGCCAGAATGGCTTCACTAAGGGCAAATCATGCCAAACAAATTGGAGGGTCTTCTGTGGCAGGTTTACAGTGGTGGTGGATGGGGGAAGAGCAGTTGATATCCTCTAGCTGGATCTGTGGAAAGCATTTGACAGTGTCCTGCGTGACATCCTTGTCTCTAAAGTGGTGAGACATTGATTTGATGGGTGGACCAGTCAGTGGATAAAGAATTATCTGCATGGGTTCACTGAAAGAGTTTTGGTCAATGGCTCAAAGTCCAAGTGGAGAATGTACTGGGTGGTGTTCCCTGGGGGAATTGGTACTGGGAGCAGCATTGTTTAACATCTTCAACAGTGACATGGACATGTCAGCAACTTTAAGGTCCCTCCCAACTCAAACCATTCTGTGACTTTATGTTTCTGTTATTCTACTGCTGTTGTAAATATTTCAGGAGCTCATTTAATTTCCTGAAAACACAAACATAATTATCCAACAAAATTATACTTGCAGTATTAAAACCTTGTCAGTTTAGGCAGAGGTGGAATTTCATCTTGATACAAGAACAAGGCTACTAACCCTCAAAAAGCAAAGATACAGAGTGGTCAAGGAGCAACACAAGAGCAGATAAGTGGTGTTAGATATCTCACATCCCAAAACCGTGCCATAAGTTGAGTGATGGTCACCAATGCACATAGATTTGGAAGGAAGTCCTTTTTCTTTATTTGGAAAGGCAACATTTCAAAATCACACTGATATTATTTGAAATTTTCCTCTTTATCTTTTTGTATTTAAGACTATAAAAAGGTAGAACTGCTTTATTTATCATCTTCTACATCTCCCTTTAGAAGTTAAGTAACACAGCAATCATCTTCCAACTATCTTTGTTTAAACATTGTTGAATGAAACTTTTCGATTATTGCCTGTAAGTTTGCTGCCAGGTTGCTATAAAGGTTTTTATTTGCTGTCCAGAAAAAGAAATTATGATTTCAAATTTTTCATGCCTAATTAGCATCATGAGAACACACTTCTTATATATCCTACTAGATATGCTGGACACATCAAGTATGTTAGTCCAGTTTGGTTGCATGTTTTGTTGAAAAAAAAATCTTTCCTTAGTTTCAGATTCTTATTTCTTTATGATCATGGGTTGTGAACTATTAAGATGGGGGCATTTACTTCTAATAACAATACAAGATTGTTTTAAACTTAGGCTGATGTATTTTTTATGTCAAGTAAAGACTCCTAGAAATGAACAGAGGCTTCTGTCCATTCTTTGTTGCCTTACCCTGATAGTAAATAACTCACTGCCTCACTATCCAAGGATTTTCTTTCCTGCTCTATTTGCATCAGCACTTCTGACTGACTGAGCCAGCTTCGTGAATTATCTGGGTCTGTCAAGGACACCCTGCTGACCTGGATCCCACAAGATCCTATGAGACCATTGGAAAGAGAATATAATCTCCCTTTTGTATGTCTTTGCTGTATTTGTACTTCCTTTTTTAGCCCCTGTAGTTCCCCAAAATAAGTGTTGAATAGTTTTCAGCTATGTGACTATTTCAGTCTGTGGTTCAGAAGGACAAGATGTTCAACTGTTTCTTCAGAAGAGATTTCTCAAGCAAATGACATGTTAAATTTCAGGTATCTGCAATCTGCTACAATTTATTTGTCTCATAATACAAAAAACACAATCCAGAAATTTTATTCATTACGTAGTACAGAAAAAAGCCACTTAATGAAATATTTAGAAACGCGTTAAGCAATCTAAACAGTGTGCAAAATATGAATGTTTGTTAATCCATGTTCCATTCAAATACTATTGTTGACTTATTACTTCTTTACATAAGACTAAGAAAGTAAATATTCAGCCCATATCAGGATTCATTTTCATTGTGGAATAACTTTAAATTATTTTATATGTTGAAGTGATGCACGTTTCTTAATGGAAAAAGTAAAATTTCTTTTGGAAAAAGTAAATTATATTTTCATATACAGAGATACATGGAATAATCTTAAATTTCTCTAGATAGATTGCCATGTTTACTATACCTTGTATGATGGGTGGAGTCAATAAAAAATATCTTTAAAGAAGGCAGTAATGAGTACCATGTTTAATAGGAAAAGTCATAATGCAGTTAGTTGGAAACCTCTCCAAAGGCTCCTTTCAGTTTCTATTCACAATGTGCCCTGCAGGACAGGTGGCATATTGGCTTTTGGTTATCTCAGTTTAAAACACTATCACCATTCCTTCAACTCTTACTGCTTGTTTAATCATCTCCTTTCCGTTTTTTTTTCCTTTGTCATGAACCACAACATGCTTGAACTTAGGAATGCTGCTTAGTGTGGAGGAACAGGGATTATTTGGAGAAAAAATACAGTAGCTTATTGGCTACCTGTTGCTTTTGACTGATTTCTCATGAGTTCTTCACAATTTGATTGCTGAATCTTTTCGTTTACTGAGACCCTGGAAATGACAAATTTTATGGGCTTTTGCATTTGAAATAGGTATATTTTCTTTCAGCTACCATTTTAAGAATTGCTAGGGTTGTCCTAGTCTTCTAGGTTAGCTGCTGGCAATGAATTGACACATTTATGACATCACATTGATTCTAATTTTAGTTTTTCCTTGCATTTTAGGAATTTAACTTGCAGATTTCAGAGGATGTCGCAATATTGTTTTAATTTTTTCTTTTTCTTTGAAGGGCATATGATGGAGTAAGATAATGCAGTGGTTTTTAATATATATAAAAAACTTCAAACAGAACAGCAGTATAAGAAGAAAAATGATTTTCAAATAATTAGTCAACAGACATAAGCTAACATTTATAGGCTAACTGAGAATCAGCTCCTCAAAGTTATTTTAAGGGACTGAGCCCATGGAAAATGTCTTACTTTAGTTAAGTTTGAGTCAAGTATTGGGAAAGGCCCATAATAAGCATAAGTACAATAAGGAAATCAAAATTTTATTTTCTATTTTTCTGTCTTATCAGGAACTGCCTTTCTATAGTTAATTTAATGACTGCTGAGCTGTTTTGGGAAACATGTGTCTATGTGTATGCATTTTCCTCACAGTGAGTATTTATGACAATTGAAGAGAAAAAGCATTCTTGGCATTTCCCCAAAGAATGTTAGTCTTGATATACAGCTGTATTTCTATTTCTGTCTCAACTGGAAAATTAGATACTTTCTGATGCAAATGCTATGCTATGTGTTTTTGTGTCAAGCAGTGACACCATCTACAGAAAAGAATTTTTTAAAAGTTATTAGTATGCCCAGTTAAAATGTGTGCAATGTATTTATGCAGAAATATTTAACATTTTTTCAGTGCTTTGGTTCACGCAAACAAACAGCCCACTACTGAAAATGTGAAGTTGTGAATATTGCTTAAAGATGAAAAAACATTTCATTTTTGGTATTGTATAAAGAAAAAGCAGCCAAAAATCCCTGGTTCTAAAAGACTTTCTTAGTCTACTATTCACCCTTGGAGTGTAGCAGTCTTAAACCCAAAGGGTATGTAAAGCATGGTAAAATAGTTTCAGCCTAAAAAAGAGCACTTAAGTTTATTACTGTCATACATTGTCTTGGATTTTTAGTGGAAGTAACTGAAAGTCAGAAAAAAGAGCAACCATAAAAACAATTTTTGTAGATGTATATGTAAGCTGTCTATCTAACTATTGCTTAATGAAACAGGAGACTTGTTCTGCTTGCTAAAATCAGAATTTCTTAATGGTATTTTAAAAAGAAGAAATAAATTCCAGTTAAGTGACTAGTAAAATAGTCTCTTCCTTAAAAAATTCATTGCTGAAAGAAAGCTATTTCCAATTCATGAGATATCACACTTGAGTTAGTGTTAAGAATTTGACTTCTAGAATTATGCCTTTTATTTTGTTTTCTAGTTTAAAAACTACCTGAATATGTTACAATGTCTCGGCCTCGGGCATACTCATTGCAGCAGTGAAGGCATTTTCTCTTGACTTTGTTGACTTGTTGTGAGATTCCCCTTGAGATGCTCCTTTTATACTTTCTTCTGACTTGCTTCTTTTGTTTTCACAACCAATTTCACAAGGGTGACATTTTCTAGAATAGTCAATTTCCGAGGCATTCACCCAGAACAAGGGACAAGAGATGTTAAATATCTGTTTTGAATCACTCATATGAATAACCTGAGGCAGATTTTCCAACTGCCTAGACAACTTCCAGAGCTGTGAAGTACCAGTTCCAATAAACTGATCTTCCCTTCTTTGCATTTTCTTTGCTTGAGCACTTGATTTTTAAAATGTAGAGAAGACCAGAAATACTTTTCCTCCTTCACAAAAGGGAGTACAAACAGAAGAGAAGGGTTGGAAGACTCTGGGGAGAGCCTGTGTAAAATCTGATCTGTTGCTTATATTGCTGTAAGGAGGCAGTGGCTGCTGTTGGTAGTCATCCCTCCCTTCTTTTTCCCTTTAGCAGTAGGTTCTTTCTGGTATTTCCAAAGACAGCAGCAGACTTTGCTTTCTAGGGATTTATCACAAGTCATGTAGGCAGCAGCCAGTTTAGCTTATGCCTTTAAGTTAGACCTGAATCTTTGATAATAAATGCACATGAGAATGTCTTCCATAGTGATATGTTTAAAATGCAATTCCTACTATACTATTATAATAATGGTTCCCCTTGTTGACTTGACAACTTTAATTAGCGATATATGCATGGACCAAAAGATTTTCATTTACAGAACAGTTTCTTATTGATATTATTGTATTTACTGAAGCTTGCTTTGATAGAATCAATCTTTATAGCTACTCCATGGTTTCCCCACACAAATATCTATAAATACAAATTAATGCATGCATACACGTACATATGCAAATATATGTATATATTTGATTTATTCACAGTGATCAGCAATATTATCTTTTGATGCATGGTCAAAAAGGATGTGTTTGGATATGCTTTCACAGTCAGAACCTATTTACGGGATTTGTAATTGCACAGTAAGATCCCGTGGTTCTTTGGGCAATATTTATTAGGCTCACACAGAGCAAGGAGCTGACTCTTGCTAGTACCCTGGAGGCTGAAGATATCAGCTTCAGGATTTCCTGTGGCATCAGTTAGTGCAGTGACTGAAAAATGAGATTTTGATTTCAGAAAGCTTGACTAAGGTCTGCAGTAAAATGTGGCATAACACATTGTGGTATCTACTCATTGTGCCCCTGGAAAATTAACCTTTATTGCTAGCTTCTAAATTTCTGAAGATCTGTATTATTTATAACTGCCAGTGGTCATGCTACTTTGTTAAATTTTAAACTTTACTAAAAATGTTAGCACTACACATCATTTACCTCCTAGCATCCCCATATTTCATATTTAATTTCTGAGTTGCCTAAATTTTCTGAAGTAGCATGTGAATGTAGGCTAGTGACAGTCTTTCCCTGTGAAAGAATGCTGAATGCAAGAATGCCGAAGCTTGTTAAAGACCATGAATGAATAAACACTTGTGTATTTCTCTGTGAGTACAAATATTGTTTTAAAAATATCACAAACTGTTGTCAAAATATATTCTCTCTCTTCCTTATCTTTATTAAATACATAGTAATGAATGTAGTAGATTTGTGCTCAGTTCTGAAATGTCATGAAGTGTGAAGCTTTAATATGGATTATATATGAAGTCATCATTTTTTAAGCAATTCTTACCATATCGTCCTTTTTTACACCCCTGCTGTTTCTTATTTCTAACCTATTCTCTTCTAAGATGAAGATATTTTAAGATACTGCTTTCAAAAGATGTCTTGTAACGTGATTATCAATGAAAGTGCAAAAAACTCATGGTCTCTTTAGAAATCAAAACTTGTACTGTGTGGTACCTTCTGAGAATTTTTTCAGCTGATGTCCAGTGCTGTGATAAAAAGAGATGAATATCAAAACCCCATTGGTTTAGTCTGGGCCTTATTTATAATATTAAAGAACCATTGATCCCAGCCCTTTCTCGTCCCCATTAGGCAAGAATATTTTTTGTGTAAGCTACTCTAATGAATACAGATAGCATAGACAGGCTGTTGTTTGGCTTGAATAGGCAAATTTGTCCTCCTTTCCTCTTTCAACACTCTGAAATATGAGATACAGGGCTACAACCTATCCTGAAGAAAGAGGATAAATCACCATGAGTAGGTGACACCCTCTTACTTATATGAGGAATTAACAAAATGTTTAGTCCCTGCTTTCATCAGCAACTCATACCACTTAATACCCAGAGTAAGTAAATAGAAATGCAAATGTTTTATTCACATGTTGGAGGTGAAGGCCAAAACACAGTCTGTGCTCCCTTATCTCCATTCTAATCAGCATTCACTTCTGATTTAGTGCAGTGAATATGTTACTTTGAACTTGCATGGGAACTTGCTCACCTAAAAGGAAGTTACAAGTGTCTCTGCTGGTTACTTGGAGGTGCTCTTATTTTCCCCCTTTCTCTGTTCCTAAGAAGATGATCAGATGTGTTTAAAATCAGAATGTTCATTTTATTGTGAATCTTCTGCTCAATTTGTAGTATTAATAAATGAGAGCAAAACTAATGAAGATGGGCATTATTTTCTTTTTCATGTTGGTGGGTTGAAAAGGTTGTATGATAAAAAGGAATAAATAGATGTTTCAGAAGATCTGTTGCAAACTTTTAGCAGGGACTCAATGAATTTTAAATGTGTAGACGAAGTTGTAACTTAAGCTCTAGGGTTAAATGTAGTGTGTGCATGTGTTTGTTTCATGGTAATTTTAGTTTGCATACTTATTAAAAGAAAGAATAAAACATTTTTAGTGCCTTAAATCGCTCACAAAAAAAAGTGTATTTAGCTTTTCCAAAATGTCAGTATTACAATTATTTACTTCAGGGTTGTTTCAGCACCATTCTACAACCAGTGTTTCTTTCTAATTTTTTTTTCTTTTTTTTTTTTTTTTTTAGTACTCCAGGAAGCAGCCACGGAAGGACAGAAGATGAAAGCTCCTATTCCCAACTTGATTCTCTTGTATGCTACTCTGACTCAGAGCTTGAAGGTTGTAACCAAAAGGGGATCAGGTAAGTGAATCTTTGTGGTTACAGTGTGGCTTGGAAAGAAGTGCTTAATGTTTGCAAGTATATACAGGGATGCTGTTATGGTTCTGTTATGCTTAGCTTACAGATAAGAGGATTTCAAATTCTGCGGCAAGAAGAGTTGGCAATTTCTATATATTTTTTATTGTTTTATGTGGACTTGATGAAAAAAAAAATCAGATATGTAATGTGAAATGAATATAACCTTTTACCTGCTACAGGAAAGTTATTTCCAGAACTTTTTAACTTACTTAAAGGACTATGTTGCAGTCAGTGTTGTTGGGTTACTGGATTTAACTGTTTTAATATATACTTTGGGAAATTAAGATCATAGAGTTTGGGTTTAAGCAACAACAAATAGATAAAACACATTAAATTTAATAACCATGAAAAGTGAACAGCAAAATGTGTTTTTTGAAAGGGATACCTAATATGGGGTTGAAGAGTTTAATTCAGCAAAGGAAAATAGTTGGTATTCAGACATTTGGGTAGTTTTGAATTCATTTTTTCTCCATCACCCTGGAATTCTAATTTTACTCTCTGGCTTTTCACTGGATAATGAAAAAACTAGAATACTACTTCTGCAAGCTATCTTGCTATATTGCACTAAAGAAAGCTAAATCCTTAATGAAAGCCTTAATTCCATGTTGGTGGATTAATGAAAGTCTTATTCCCATGCTGATTGAATTAGTTAATTAGATTTGTTGTTAGTTGTAGGTTTCCTTTTGGCATTGGAGTGTTTTAGGTAGCTTTTGTTGTGCTGTTCCAGAAGTCTGTCTCTGATTTATTTTTGTCTTTTGGTTGGTAGTAGTTGTAAACTGGTGCTTGGGGAGAACACAGCTCTTTACGCATTTTTGGCAACATCTTAAATTATACCTTGTATTTTCAATGGATTATATTTGTAATAACAGAATGAAACAGATTATGTCTCCAATATTTTAGTGGCTGGAAATGTTGATGTAGGAAAGGCAACCAAGGAGTATTACTACAAAGTAAGATATTCTTTAATGAAAACTTGAGATTAAAATATATTTGGGGTTTTTTAAACTCAAGAAAACTGAAATATACAGACTGTGTGCAGAGCAAAGGATCTGGTGATAGGTTGATGTGTTTATAGGATGCTGAAGCCTAGATAGATAATGTAGATATCCTTTGAATGTGTCTGGATAAGATTGTCCTGTTCAAGATTTAATACTTTTAAGTCAAGGCCCCTTAATGCAAATTTAGCAAAAATATTTTTTATCATCTTAAAGTAAATTTTACAAAGATATCCATTTTTAAGGAACTAAAAAAATACAGCTATCACCTGTTACTTGAAAGTGACAATGATAACTTGGGTTGTCTGTGCATCTTATTTCATAATTTTTTGCCTGTATCCTCTTCATCTGATTAACCAATGCAAGGTAAAAATGGTAAATACACAATTCCAGTTATGTTTGGGAAAGTAATATAATTGCTGTCCAGGAAAAAAAAAATAAAAAGAATAACATACACAACTTCTTAAGATATACAGAATTTTTTCTCATCCTGATGCTGCAATAAAAAAAGTAAAACACTAATGGAAATCTTTGGATCATACCTTACTATAATGTGGGGTCTTGATGTTTTTGCATGCTCCTCCTGTATAAAGCTTCAATTAGATGAATCACCAAGGGTGCAGTTTGTAATACTGTGCATGCAAAGGAAATATCTCTGATTTACTGAAATCAGATCTTTCTGCCTTTGGCCATGATGCTTGGTCACTTTAGTTTGGAGAACTTCAGTGCTAGGTGGAATGTAGTAGTGTGTGATGGTTCTTGGTTTGATTTTGTTGTTGTTTGGTTTGATTTGGTTTGGCTTGGTTTAGTTTTTTTTACCTCCCTTGGGTGCTCAGGAGGGCTAGTTTTGCAATCTTGAAGTGTTTCTACGGAGAAAATCTTATTTAACAGGAGTTTTAACAAACTAAGATTGACTTACGTGTACTGTGAAAATATAAATGGTTTCCTAATGTTAGTGCAACTCATAATTGGAAGTAGGACAAAAAAAAAAACAACTTGGGAAGTATAATTTAAATTTTATGTGAACATGTTAGCCACATGCAGAGCATGGTGAGGACATGGTTTTAATATCTTCAGTCAATTCCACTTGTAAGTGCATTTTGTCTTTGAAATGCAAAGAAAAAAGAAAAAAAAGAAATATTTTTATACTTACAAGTTGTTATAAATATGTAGTTATAGTATCCACCTTTTCGAGATGTATTGCTTTTCTTTACTTCCTTCTCTGTTATAAATTAGAGGAATGTAATAAAGTTAAAGAAATTTACATTAATATCCTAAATAGTTGTTCTAATTGGGATGTATTCCTTCTAATTCACTTTTGTTGAGCCTCTTTCTGATGACCAAACCTAAAACCACAGATCTTGTGTTCTTTATTTATTCAATTTAGATATATTCATATATATAAATATATTTTGATATATTTATGAAATATATACGTTATATATTTTATGTTTATTTTATATATTCAGTATTTAATATTAAAAAGAGCTCCATCCTTGAAGATGTCTTTTCAATTCTGTTCAATTTTCACTTCTTTTCTATGTTTATTTATCAGGTCTGCAAAAAAGATAGTGATTAATAAAATAATGAGTTTTTCAGTCTGGTAGAGATACATTTCCAACAGCTCTGATTTTTCAAGAATATGAAAACTTACCTTCAGAAAGTAATCTTCTAAAAACCCATAGTAATTCTGACCATCTATTGGCTTTCAGCACTGAAGCTACATTAATTAGCTATATGTGAAAACAATTAGATCAATATGGTAATCTTGGTTTTATTTGTTTGAAAAGGTTAAAAAACTTTACAATATAAGAAATCTTAATTTGTGCTGCCTTGAATTTGATTGCTGATCATGAGAGTGGTCCTTATACAAAGCACTTAAATTATTTAAAGCTAGATTTTGAGTCTTT
The DNA here is from genome assembly GCA_037013685.1 of Acridotheres tristis. NCBI lineage: Eukaryota > Metazoa > Chordata > Aves > Passeriformes > Sturnidae > Acridotheres > Acridotheres tristis. Next base: position 103,240,229 of record CM072884.1, read on the forward strand.
CTACCACTGTGTGCTTTGAATCAAATAAATATTATTGTATAGGGAACAAAGGGAACAGTGTTAATCAAATATTTCCTGCTTTAGCCAGAAAACATACTTTAAATTAGTTTGCTCACAGCTTTTCAATTTACCTGTTTAACACTGTATCTTGAATGATTGTCTCTATCTGACAGAAGATACTTTTTTTCCCCCAGTGAATATTTTAAATAAGTTCTGAAGAGTTTCAAGTTACTCTTAAATATATGTTGGATTTCTTTTACATTGAGAGCATGTGGTGACTGTACGTGTTACATGAGAATGGATGGGTGAGCAGTTGTAGTAAAAATTGCATTACTAAATACAGATGGTGCAAGAAACTTCTTCCTTATCCATGTATGCAAAAGACTTATCAGCACACCTTAACTTTTCCTGTCTATTAGAATTGACCATACAACACCTACAGGTTGTAATGAAAGAAAGAAAAGATTCTTTGCTGTAAGCTCCCCTGTTCCAACCACTAACTTCACAGTGGTCATGTTTATTAATTGGTTGTTTCAGGTATTCAGTGAAATCTCCCTGAACCATAGAGGCTTCAGAGCCTGCAACATTAACTTCAAAGAGGAACTTTCTTTTGTCAAATAATAGACCTCAGATAAGATTTGCTAAATGGGAAGCTGACTCTTGCACTACTTCTCAGCTCTCTTAAATATCTAAAAGCATCTTCCTTCATGAGACAGTTCTTGTCTGATCACAGTGATCTGCTAGATGCAAAGGAAGAATAAATACTTAAAGCCTACATATTTTGATTCATTCAGCACATAGTCTTACAGGAATTGAGTTTTACAAGAGCTGAATTAAACTTCAGGATGCAGAAGATAATGCCTGTTTCTTAGCATGAAACCAAGCTACATATAAATTTGTGATGTGCCTAAAAAGTGTGTAGATTTACTTTTTGTGCAGTTCAGCTAAGTCCTTGATAGTATTTTCAGAACTTTATGGTAATGCATTTATAAATGTTTTCCTTTCAGTGATTTTTCTTGAAATTATCCAGTTTCGTAGTTTGAACTAAATTGTTGATTTTTTTTTTTTTTAGTCATATGGTTTTACATTCAGAGAAAGAGATTTCTAAAAGTCTGTTCTTTATAGGTTGAATGGTATTTGATCACTTACTTGTGCTGAACAGAGTTTTGGCTTATGAATTATTTAATATTAATAAAAGAGGAAATAGGTTAGGAAAGAGAGCCTCATGCTGATGCATATAGACTTTTCCCCTATAATATATATGTTAAATGAAATACTTGAACACTGCATTGCCATCTGGTGGTTTTTTCCAAGGATGCTGAATAGACAAAAGAAAAAGTTTTGGATTTTTTTTTTTTTTGTTTTAACCCAACAAATGTGGTAAAAGGGAAAATGTGGAAAAAAATATGAAAATATATTTCATTACATAGAACAATTATGAGCTGATCAGTATGTTCAGGCAATCTTATTGTATTCACTTTTTTCGTGCTCACATTGCCTAATAACAATCTGGCTGCCTTGAATCAGAGAGGTGAGAGTTGCTGTTACTGCCTCTAGTTTCCTGCTTTTCCACAGATTATTTTGCATTATGAGTTAATTATTATTCTGTGTTCACTTCTGCTATTAAGAATAGAAATTTTCTTTTCTAGATCAAATGTATTCTACGATTGAATTATTTAACTGGAAGGAAAATCTTTCCAATGATGGATTTTTGGGATACATATGAGATCCTTTACATCATTATGATGAGATTAAGGTCTATCCATGTATTTTGTCATGTCACAGAAGATTACTTCTCTTTTTAATGTCTAATATTTTTTTGCCTTAGCTATTATTACTCAATATGGGTGGTTCTTGTCGTACTTGGATGAAAATTCAATATTATGAAAATAATGTAGTAAAGACTTTGACAATGAGATGATATTTTTGAATTTTATTTTATTCTTATATGAGCAAAATATTAATTTTAATGAGGTAAAAATTATTCAAGGGGTTTTTTTTGTTTGTTTGGTTATTTTTGTTTGTTTGTTTTGTTTTTTTTTTTTCTTTCTCTAAAAGCAGTGGAACCCTGAGGAACAGACTGGAAATACATAATAAAATCTCAAGTAGTTACTCCTTAACAACTATAAGGTTATATGTTTCTAAATTATGGCCATCCATGATTTTTTAGGGTTTATTGCTCATAAAATCATATTTTAGATAATAATAACAGATGTATAAAAGAATGTCTCTGAATAAAAAGACAGTTGCTGTTTTTTGACATTTTTTTAACTGGAAAAGGAACATATCTGTGCAATACTGGCCTTAACATCAACAAAGCCAAGATTTTACACCTCATGAAAAATGTCATAGTGAGAACTCAACAATGTAGTTAAAAAAACAAAAGTAAGGAATATAAGTAAGTCATGACAGTATGAGAACACTTTACATCTAGGAAGAGGTTTTTAATTGAGTTTACTCATTTGTACTTAATAATCGAATTGCCACTATTTTGTAGGAGAGATATATATATATAATCCAGTTTACATGGCAAAAAACACTTTGAGAAATTGCACATAATTAAGTGCTGAGGCTTAGCAGAGATCCCAATATTTGAGTATTTGTATTTTTAATTTATATTTTATAACCCTTCCAGGTGAGATTTGGTGTCCTAATTGTCTAGTACTACATAAATAGTACTATTATTATTATTAGCATCTCCCTTTTGGTAATTCCATTCTGTTTTTAATTCTGCTTGTGTTTTGGTTGCCTAAGTATTTTCCTTTTGGCTTCTTGTCAAAAGGTAATTAGTTGATGGATGTCATATCGGATGTGGTATGCACTGAATAGTAATAAGAAGGTTCAAAAGTAAATTAATATACCTGTTGTTATTTTTCTTATACAATTTATAAGCAGAACACTCACATGTACTGTACTCCAGGTACTGTGAGCTTGGAGCAAAGCAATTACAGCCATTAAAGGATATGCTCCTTGTAAACCATTGGAGTTTATGTCAGTTGATATTAATGGCTCCTAGCTGTTGTTTTCACTTCATTACAGAGTGTTAGTTTCCCATTATTAATTGATGAGACTTGTGGCTTATTGTGTGGTTATGTAGAGCCTGAAATAATATTTAGAGTCTATATCTGTTTGAAGTACAAGATTAACTTCCATAAACAATGACTTTTTAAACTGGAACAATCAAGAATATTGTTATTACTATGAAAACTTTTTTTCCATCTGTCTGTTTGGTGACAGGAAAAAAATTTATAGTGAATATCAGTCCTAAGCAAATATGTGTGTACCTTTCTTATTGCATTGGGGAATGGAATTATTTTTGCATCATGACCTGATTAAGAAGTGAACTTTGCTTCTTATGAGGATTGTTTCAAAAAACTCATTTTGAATTGGTACATAAATATGCAACCTAGTTTATGGTTGTAGCTGTGGGGCTGAATGGGAAAAGCTCTGTGGAATATTTTTCCTTTTGAGGGAGAAGAGACAAAATGATTAGGCTGAATATTTAGTTAAAAACATAATAGGGATAAACAGAAATCCTTGTTTCATTCTCAGACAAGTTTGCTATATTGTGATCTACCTATTCCACATTGATTTTATTAACATTAATATTCTTCAGTTTTTATCCTAAGAATAAAAGATGTTTTAGTTTTCTTTTTGCACCTGTTTTGTTTTATTTAAAGATGGTTATTCCTCCCCATTTAAATGTGTAGTAGAAATCGCTGTTTAATTTTTAACATTACAACTTCCTCTTCATAGTTGGAGAATTAATTAACTGAGTGTATCCACTTGAATTTTTTCCAATTACTCTGCAAGATATAGTTGTATGTCAGTGGAGGAGGGAATTTCTTGTTTTGGTACTTTCACATTTCTTTCGATGATAGAAAACCTTCAAAAGCAATACAGTAATGGGGGTCAGCTGAGATGAATGATTTCCTATGCCTGCTGGGAGGGAGGCTTAGATGATCCAGGGATGCAAAGACTGTGCCTCCTTCTTCAGCACTTGCACTCTGTGTCCTGATCTTCTGCTGTCTGTTGGACAGTGTTATGAGGCCTTCTGTAATTAATATAACCCACAGAAAAGTTTTACTTCTTCCTGTTACTGCATGGCACCAAGATGTCAGAAGAGCAATTAGTGTCCCTTAACACCTTATTTAGACATAGAAAGTATCCATGTCCTCATCCTGGAGCAATTCTGACAAAACTATTTACACCAATTTTGGTATGATCCTCAACTTTTTTCTTAGTTTATGAAGGTGAACCTCCATTTGACTATTGTTAGATGAAAAGGCATGACTTGCTGTTTGTGAATCAAGAGATACTGGAAGAAAGTAGGAATGAAGAATAAACTTATTTAGTAAATTTCTGCATATTCAGGAAGTTAGAATTCCTTTAGAACACGATTTTGAACCTGGTGTTTTGCTTTTTTTCTGGTTGCTTATTTATGCCAACAGTATATGGGAAGCATTAGATTTTTTAAAAATAATAATCTTTTACAATACTGCATATTTATTTAGCTACAGAATATTGTATGTGTTGCATTACTATGAAGTAATTTTCAATATACAGTTTTCAGTTGAAAAATGCTGAATAATAATGTTGCTGGAAAGAACACCAAGTTTTGCTAGTTACCTGTGCTTGGCCAGGGGAAGATTTGGCTCCAATGGCCTCTACTCTGCTTTTATAAACAGAGGATGCTATTCAATATGTCAGATGAACAGCAAATATGAGGATTGTGTACCAACAGATGGCAGGGAGACTATACTGTAAAGAAAGAAAAAAATATAATTCTCTTCCACTGGAGGATTTGGGCATAAATCCTTTGTGACACTACGTATTTTGGAGACACTATGAAAGCAGTAACTGTTACTGGTCCTGTGAGCATTTATGAACAGGATGGCTGGCATTTTAAAAATAGTTATATGACCTTTTGTTGTTTCTAGGATCCATCCTGATGCTTTTCAGAGGCCTAGGAGATTGTGAATAATACCACAGAATGTGAAAGGACTGTCTGTGTTTTGGCAAAGGGTCAATGTTTTAGAATGTGCAATATATGTTAAGAAATGACTAATGATAGGAAAGGAGACAAAACAAAATCTGAAGCCAAAAGGACAGTAATAGATATTCTTACATAGTTCAGTCATTGAGTTTTAGTAGCTGCTTAGGATGACTCTTCTTCCACAGTCCCTATTTTCCCTGGGGAACCATTAGTGATTATTTTACTGATTGGCATCTGTTGGCAAATGGCCTAAAAGATTTAAAAGAGCCAGTGACCTTTGATCAGAAATCACTGTTGCAGAAGATTTATTTATTTGAATATTATCCTGTTAATTTTATGTAGAATAATGACTGTGGAAAATAAGGAGGCAAAAAACCCTCAAGGACAAGTAATGGCCATCTGATATATTTGTCTTTTTGATTTAAGTGTACTCAGTAGTTAAAATTATTAAATTATAAAAATAATAGCCATGAAAATAAGTTCTGCTCATCAGAATATAATTTGCTATACTTTAAAATATTGAAATTGATGAAATCTGTCCTATTAAAATACTTCCTGACTTGCTCTTCCTGAAGGCTTGAGGGAGAAAGTGCTGTAAGTGCTACATATGCATATATATGGGCACCAACTTAGCATGAAAAGAAGAGGTTGTTCTTTAGATTGCAATTCTGAATTCTTCAGACATTCTTGCTCAGACTTGTTTCAGCTGTTATGGCCTTTGCTCCAAAAGCAGGATACATAAGGTCTTGTAAAATTTGTATTTTTATTTTTTTTTTCCAAGTGTTTTTTTGCAATTATATGGATAATTATCAGGCTGCTGTAATGCTAAATTACAAGACAGTTATGTTAGTTGAGTGGTGAGTGCTCCTGTAATTTCATCACCTCACTCTGAAGGCATAACTCATTTCAGGAAACTGTTGGTTTTACAGATGCAAAGCAGACAATTGTGATGAAATGATCTGAAAATTCATTTAGTGAATTAGCCCACTTCCACAAATGACTCTTTTTCATCTTTTACAAAAAGGAGCAGCTTTTACTCTCTCTAAAATAACAGCAACATACATAGCTTGGTCAGATCAAAAGAAAGCAGCCAGCAGTAAAGCTGTTGTTAATACAATTTTTAAAATATGCATAAGGTAGACTTTTCTTGAATTCCAGATTTTCTGCTGAATGCCATTGGTGGTATAACCTCGAGTGAACTCTAAGGCCAAAACAGAGAGGGACGAATAATGCAAAGTCCCTATATAGGTATGTAGAGATACCTGTGCTATGAGGGAAGGCTCAACTCCTTCCTATGGATCACGGAGCCTATGGAGACACTGTTAAGCTTTCACACAGGTGATTGCTGTGGAGCAGCACAGCAAAAGAGGAGGGAAAACATGGAACAATAGTGGTAACCTCTTTCTAATCAAACAATCTGAGCCAGGTATGAGAAGGAGTCAAGCTGAATTTCTAGAAGGGACTAATGCACAGCTCATAGGCTCACAAGGGTCAGGCCAGTCAGTGAGTGCATTGCTTTACTTCTGGTGGCTGTGCCAGGCACTTCACACACTCTGCAAAAAAACCCACTATTTTGGATTGAATGTTTATTTTTGCCATTGGTGGTGTTTTAAATGCAATTTATATTTTTATTGTTTGAGAGACAAAACAAAATTTTAAACTTTGTATTTTTCTAGGAAATTGAATAAGAGTCAGTAACAAGGCATTCTAGTTCAGTAATAAACATTTTTTGAAATAATTATTCAACAGAAATACTAGCTGGTAAAAAAATTACAAATATGCATAGTTTCGTTTTTTTAGTGTACTACTTGCTGGGATTTTTTTAGCAAAATGGGACTATTAACGGATGAAGCAGGAAGCATAAAATTAGAGAAAGTCTGAGAAAAACCCATGGCAAACTATATTTGTCAGAAAACACATTTTTTATTGTGAGAAGTAGCTCTCATGTCAAGGAGAGAAGGAACAAATTGCTTCTGGTGATTAGGAATGGTAAAATAGGGTGGCTTATATTTTTTAAATTATAATATTTTTTTCTCTATACATTTGAAATGTGTACCATAAAATCCACTTAAACCCACTATATATTTGAAATATATACCTTAAAATCAACTTTAAAGTAATATGTAAGATTTGAGGTTAAGGAAAACACTTCTTACGTGAATCTCCAAAGTAAACAGATTTATGACAAACATATTAATAAATTCATACATTTCATTGGTTTGCTTGAAATAACCGCTATTACTGTTATCTGAATTTTTTTTTCTTATAATTCACAATTAGATTATTATAAGTCTGTGCAATTAAATAATGAGAGGTAACAAAAACCAGTTTGGGCAGGGTGTTATTTAACAACCTAAAAATTTATCACTAAGAGTTTGTTCAACAGTACACCAAAATGCAAAGTCATTGTCCACAAATTACACAAAAAACAAAAAAAAAAACAAAACAAAACAACAACAACAAAAAAATCCACACACACAAAAACGAACTAATGGACAATTTTCAGGAGGTAAGTAACTGAATCCTAGTGTGATTACACTTTTACAAGTCCTAGAGAAGCTGATAACCCTCCTTCACAGTAAGACTCCATGAAAAAGCAGCTGTCCTTATTCTCATCTGACTACTGTTGTGCTATCTGTAATTCAGGGAAACTGAAAATAACTGAAATTTTATGCATATTTAAGAAAGTGGACTGCTTTATTCATTCATGACTGTTACAGTTTGTCACTGCTAAGTAATGCACATGTAATAAACCTTTGCACTTCAAGGTAGCTGATATTCATGCATGTACAGAGCCAGCATGTTTTGTGTGTGTCTGGTGTTGAAGACAGTTACGATAAAATGCTGCTGTTGATGCTGCATGTAGCATTGATCAACATTGCTGCTGAGGATTTTATACCCAAGTTCTGAATTACTTTTCCTGATAGAGACAGTGGCAAATGTAAGTAAGTTATAGGAACTCTTGGAAGTGAATTACTTTGATAAGCTGTGCCATGTGAGAGAGGAATCTGGATAGGTTGGATTCATGGGCTGAGGGCAATGTTGAGGTTCAAGAAAGCAAAGTGCCAGGTCCTGCACTTGGGTCACAACAACTGCATCCAGTGCTACAGGCTGGAGAAGGAGTGGCTGGAAAGGTGCCTGGAGGAATAAGACCTGAGGGTGCTGGTCAACAGCAGCTGAGCATGAGCCAGGTGTGCCCAGGGGGCCAGGAAAGCCAATGGCACCTGGCCTGGATCAGCAATAGTGTGGCAGCAGGACCAGGGCAGGGATTGTCCCCCTGTGCTCAGCACTGGTGAGGCCACACCTCAAACCCTGTGTGCAGTTTTGGGCATCTCACTACAAGAGAGGCATTGAGGGGCTGGAGTGAGTCCAGAGAAGGGCAATGGAGCTGGGGAGGGTCTGGAGCACAAGTGTGATGAGGAGCAGCTGAGGGAGCTGGGGGTGCTCAGCCTGGAGAAAAGGAGGCTCAGGGGAACCTTACTGCTCTCTATACCCACCTGAAAGGAGGTGTTGACATGTGGGGGTCAAGCTGCACCAAGGTTCAGGCTGGACATAGGAGCAATTTCTTCACTATAAGGATGGTGAAGCATTGGGATGGGCTGCCCAGGAAAGTGGCAGAGTCACCATCTCTGGAGGAGTTCAAGAAGCACCTGGACGTGGCACTTAGTTTAGTTGATATGATGATGATCAGTCCAAGGTTGAACTCAGTGTTCTTAGCGGTCTTTTCCAACTTCAATTATTCTATGATTCTATGTAATTTTAAAAGTATCTGATTCTCTAATTAATTTATTTGCATCGAAGATGCTTTGTTAAGAACCTGAGAATCTCACAATTCCTTTATTTTTCTACCTGCGGCTATTAAAAAAAATGAATTTAATTTATGCTCTATCAGGTTGATTTAATTAATATGCTCAATGAAATAGCTCTTTATTTTTTCTCCCATTTGCCTGATCTTAATTTATATGCCAAATTGAATATGAAGGCCTTAAATCTTGTCTCTTGCTTAGGGGAAAGGTCAGGCATCAAGTTCCATCACACTCTAGAGAGAAGAAAAATGTGTTATGTTATGCTTTGTTCACAGTCCTTCACTGCTTTTAGCAATTCTGAATGATCAGTCACATATGAGAGCAGTTTTTGTTTACATCTGCTTCTGTCAAAGCAAACTTCTTGCCTTCTTGAAGACCTCTCTTGCTAAACTTTATTGTGTTTGTGGATTGATTTTGGATTTTTTATTTTTTACTGTAGTTAGTTAGTTTTGGTATAGGTAGTATAGTGCTGTATATTTTTTTAAATTTGGGGGTTAAATGATAATACCTGCTGAACAAGTCTCTATTTGACTTGTGGCAGCATAATGACATAATCTAAATATGAGTAATTAAGTTGCCTGTATATATGAAATATAAGCAAATATGGAGGCAAATTCCATTACCTGGAATCTACAATTCCAGTAACTGGTGTGGATTGTCTTTGCTACAGTTGTTAGTAGAATAATATTGAAGTGGTTTTTTGACCACAACTGAGGATGGTTTTCGATTTATGTGGTTTTGTTGACACAAAGATTTGGTCGTGAACTGAAATGGTTGAGCCAATTGATAGTTTTGATTTTTTCAGCTTTCTTTTGTAGCATAATTCAAGTTGGAAGAGATGTTTGGATATCTCAGGTTTAAAGTAGGGTCATCTCTGACATCAGGCCGGATTGTTCAGGACTTTATCCATGTGAGTCTTTTAAAACCTCGAGGGACAAAGCTTGCACAGATTCTCTGGGAAATTGACAGAATCTTGCCTTCTGTTGGGGATCTCAAAATACTCTTTTATAGTTCAGAATTAATTAATGCATGAATTAGAAATACAGTCTGGTAGACCAAATATCCTAAGAAAATCTGAAAAAGGAAAAAAAGAGACAAAATCAGCTGGTTGAAAATAGGCTTGGTTATCTGCAGCAAAAGAAGGAAAAATAATTAATCTAAATAAAAATAAGTTAATTTTTTTCCTTAAAAAAAAGTAGAAAAGCCTTATAATGAAATCAAAAGAGATAATTTAATATTCAATTAGTTCAACTTTCTGCATAATTTATTTCCATATGTATACTTTTCTTTAATCTAAGGGGGTTTTTTTGTTTTTTTTTTCCCTTTTCCTTAAGGCAACTTACTGCTTCTGTTAAAGGCTAGTAGAGATTAAGTTCCTGATGTGAATAGAAACCTGATAGACTCATCCATTTTTAATTTTGTTTACATATAAAGTTACTTAAATTCATTGCAATAACTCCAAAATTTGTTATATGAAATGAAGGGTTTTTAAATAAATTGCAACTCTGATTTCTCTAATATATTATTGGTTAGAGTAAGACCTTTGAAACAAACTGTGTGATGGTAAGAATGCTATGAAGTGTAGCTAACCCTGTCAATAAAACTTTTACTATCAGAAAACTGTTCAACTGATACATGCTGAGCATACTAGAATGCACCACTGAAACAATGAATGAGACTAATTATTGAGCAAACAACTTAGGTTTTCATTACCTAGCTTGTGACTTTCTGAAAGAAGGCAATAATACTTGTTATCCTTTGCTCATTAAAAAAAATCAAAACAAATAAAACCCAAAACAACAGAAAAACCCTATCCAAAATAACCACAAAATCAAAACAACTTTTTGTATGATTTTAATTCATATTACTCCTTTTAATTGGGATATAGGTACAACAATTCTAAATCACACAATTTTAAGCATTCAAGAGATTCCAGCATAGTTAGCGACGTTGTCTGTGTCAGATTGGATCCATGGATAATCTATTTTCATGGTAAACACTAAAATATTTGCAGATGAATCTCCTTGACCACAACTGACTTTTCAATACCATTTTAGTCTGTAGTTTAAACTTTATTTTTAAAGGTGGAAAGAGCACTTATTTAATCTTCTGAATTGGATATTACAAGATCTAATACTTTCCTTTGGACTCTGCTGGGTATCTACATCGCTCAAGGATGAACCCTTCAAAGAGTGGTCAGATTATGTAGGGTTTCCTTTGTTTGTTTTCTTTTCTTTCTGATGTTGGCATCCAAATGGATTAATGTGTCATCTCAGAAGCTAATCACAGATAATTAAATTGTTTCGTATGCAGGTGAACTCAGAGTCTTAAAGAAGGGTTGAACTGCTTCCACTGAAAAAAAAAAGAAAAAGAGATAAAGGCCTGGCCAGAGGTAGGAGAGGAGGCAATTTAATAATAAACAAAGTGAAAAAAATCTGAATTAATTTTGTTTTATGTAATATTCTATTTTCTTCAATTCCCAACACAATTATATAGCTGTGTCTGAAAGGATAATAGAATAAAATATAAATATAATTCTAAAGCAGTGTGGTTCATGTTTAACACTGAGACTTCAAACTGTTTTTTACCAGTGTTCAGTTACTGACTTTCTCTTAGTCTTGAATGCCTGCAATTAACATGGGATTATAAAGAGGTGAAGTACTCTGAGATGAAGGGAGAGCTAATTTGTTTAAAACAAAATCTGGATGAGGAACTTAAAATTTACCTTGCAATGGATTGCAAGTCCTACACAAACTATCAGTATCATGAGTCTGCTTCATGCATGTGAAAGATCTACACGATGAACTAGCTGCAACCAGAGAGAGAGATGAAAGTGCAGCATCAGTCTGAAGAGATCTCAAAACACAATAATTTGGAATCTTCCAGTCAGTTGCATATAATGGTTAAAATCCTCCTTATTTAAAGTAAACTATGTTAGTTTATTTCAAATGTTGGAAGAACTGGGAAACATATTTACCCTGAACAAGTAAAATATATAACTTAAATATTGAATTTAATATAGTTAAGCATGTCAAACATATTCCCACATAAAATATTTTATAAGAAAAATGTTAAGTTTCATGAGAAGGGTGTATTTATATATAAAAAAAAAAAGGCAGAAAACATAAAATTCTCAGTCTTTAGTCTACCAAGATAATTTTATAGCTTTTAACAAAATGCAATCTACTGTTCTTTACCTTTTCAAGTGTATTATTTCCTCCTTTCTGGATACTCTTGCTTGTTTCTACCTAACAATCCAATTTTTTGGCAAGTTTCTCTCTTCACTTTTGAGCTGTTATTGAGCTTCTCACCTTGACAATCTCTGTCAATCTCTGTCAATAGAAAGTACTTCCTCTAGATGCATTTCGAGATCACTGCTCTTGACAATCAAGCTCCTCAAAAATCTTTAGAATATGTTCAGAACAGGTGTAAATCTTTTCAGCTTAAAGAAACTCAGTGGGTCTCTGGTGAATTGTACATCACTTTGATCTTTCACATCAGAAGAAGAAACAAAATGGCATATCAATTATAGTCCTTAGGGATCACAGAATAATAGAATGGGTAAGGTTGGAAGAGACCACATCTGGCCATCTTGTCTACCTCGCCGCTCAGGCAGGGCCATCCCAGAGAACATGGCACAGGATTGCATCCAGTTGGCTCTTGAATATCTCCAGCGAGGGAGACTCCACATCCTCTCTGCACAGTCCATAGTGAAGTTCTTCCTCATATTCAGGTGGAACTTCCCGTGCATCAGTTTCTGTCTGTCGCCTCTTGTCCTATTGCTTGGCACCACTGAGCAGAGCCAGTGTATAAAAGTGCCATGCTGCCCCTTAATACCAAGTGAGTGTTGCATTAAGGCACCCATTAAAGTGACCCTTGGGCGTCTGGGATCAGGCTTCACCTCACTGTGGGAACAGCTACAGACATTACGAGACCTTTATGCCCCCCACGTCCCATTGAGGGGCGAACATAAGCCTCTCTTTTCTTCTGGGTGCCCTGTCATGCCTTCTGCTGAGGAGAATAAGGAAAAATGCCATTCCATATTTCATTGTGTCTGCAGCCTGCAACATTCCTTCAGAACTAAGGACTTTCTGAAAACCATGCTGGATGATTGTTTTTATCAGGGGGAAATTTGTGATCAAGGGAGGAAATTTTATTTGGATAATGAATAGAAGTTTCAGAAGTCTTTATTTCTGTCCCATTCCATTTCAGTAAGTTCCACTTTGGTTTTCAGAGCAGCACCTTCTCAGCTTAGTGCTCTTTGTGTCCTCCTTTCTCTTCTTCCTTCCTTTGCCTGCTCTGTTTCTTTCCTAGTGTCCATCTGTACCTGTGGTAGCTCAGCCAAAGAGCCTCACCACATCATTTTTCCAAGTCCACGCACTAAAACAACCCTTGATTAAGTTATGAAGGCTGGTCGTGAAATACCGTTTTAAGATCTTGCTCCACTTGGGTTTTGGCCCTTTCAGACCTTTGCCTTAGAAGGCAGGAACATATTTTTCTTGCTGGAAACTGGAATTCCAGATCATTGCAATGTATACCACGGATCACAGAGGGGATATAACGAGGTTCCCGGGCTGCTGTTTCTGCTTTACCTCCCAAGGGACCTGTGACAAGGTTCTGAAGCTGTGTGGGCTCCCAAAGCAGACAGCAAATGTTTGTCTGCTGGACATTTTCAAGCACATTCCCAGCTCAAAGCAGAGGGAAGAAGAAAAGGGAAGCGAGGAGCTGACAGAATCATGGAATCTTTGCAGCTGGATGGGACCTTGTGTAGGTGTTAGGATCCCATTAGAGACAAATGCCTCTGCATGAAAGAAGGTGCAAATGAGACCACATGATGACAACATACGGATTTCATTTACCATTGATTTTATTTAACAAGAAAGAGGAAGTAGAGAGACAGAAATAAGTAAGAAAGAGGTCTCAGAGAGAGAGAGAGAGAGAGCAGAAGATAATTGGTTGTTTATCAGATGATCTTTAAGGTCCTTCCATTCATTCTGTGATTATAGAAGGTGTGTGGATGTGTATTTTAATTTGATAGTATTATTTATGACTACTATTTCATCTTCTTATTCATCTAAGTCTTCTTCCTCTTCTTTACTACTACTACTATTCCATTTTCTTCATCTTAGTAATTCTTATTTTTCTTATTCTTCTTACTGTTTTTCCTAGTCTATTTCTTATTTATTTCTACTTTTATTTCTTCTTATTCTTCTTATCCTTCTCATTCTTCTTCTTGTTCTTATAATTCTTATTCAGCTTCTTATTCTTATTCTTTTATTCTTATTCATCTTTACCACTATTATTTCTTCATCATCATCTTCTTTTTCTTCTTCTACTACAATTTCTATTCTTCTTCCTCTTCTTCCTATTTTTGTTATTCTTTTTCTTCTGATTATGTACTGCTACTATTTCTTCATCATCTTCTTATTCTTTTTTTGTTTGTTTGTTTTGTTTTTCTTTCTTACTACTACTGTTTCCTAAACACAAGTTTCATTGCAATAGAGGAATTGTTTTTGTTGCAGGCCTGCTCAGCCTGCAGGGCCACATCCAAACGAAGTGCAGCCCGTGTGGCTCGCTCAGGTCACTGGACAGGCTCCCCTAAAGCCCCTGCCTGAAGCGGGATGGGCGTTCTTTGGGGGGAGCCGGCTTCTCCCTGAGGGCCTGGGATCCTGCCTGGGGAGCTGAGGGGCCTGGAGGGCAGCAGGGGCTGTGCAGGGCTGGGCCCTGGCTCTGTGCCCCTGCTGCCTGCACCTGCTCAGCCAAGGCTGGACAAGCTGCTGCCTTGGCCGAGCCCTGGGGAGCAGCGTCGGGGTCCTGCAGCAGCTGTGGGTACCTGGGGTTCACCCAGATGGTGTGGATGGTGATCCACTCCAGATCCTCCTGTGACTCCTCTTTGTCACTGCTGCCTCCCGTTTGGAACAATTCTGGGTCGTCTCTGACTTCCCCTTTGGACAGCTCCTGGTGAATGGAGTGTTCCCCTTGGGGAAGCACTTTGTCACTGTCATCTTTCTCTTGGGTCAGCTCTTGGATTCCCATGTCTGACTGCTGGGATAGCTTTTGGAGTCTCTCCCAAATGGACAGCTGGGAGAGAACTTGACAGAACTTGGGCAGTCCCTGGCCCATGGAGGGTTCCTCCTCTCCCTCTTCCCTGGCCCAGTCCCACTCTCCCCACTTAACTGTTCGCTCCCACTGCTTTGGGAGCTCTTCCAGCCCCCACCCAGGGGAGAGGTCTGGGGAGCAGCAGGGGCTGTGCAGGGCAGGGCCCTGGCTCTGTGCTCTGCCTGTGGGGGAAAGAGCCGACTGCCTTGGCACATCAGGGGCTACAAGGCTCTGGCCCCCAGGCAGCTTCTCTTCAGCCCCATCCCAGCTCCATCCGTCCCCCCTCCCTGCACAGCTGGCTGTCACCTGGGGCCTCATGCACAGACCCAGCTGCTCCATTGCAGGGAGGGAGTTGGGGTTTGCCTCCTTCATGAGCATCTCCATCATGCTCTGCTGCTGAGGCTCTCAGGGGAGCTGCTTCCTCGTGAGACAGCAGCTCTCCTGGGACTGGGCACACCAGGGCTCTGCGCCCCTTAGATACCCCTTGAGCAGGGTGGGTCTCTGCCATGTCACAAGAGCCTCTGGGCACCACAATTTCCCACATCACCAAGGGTCCTGACACAACGGACCAGTGTCACAAAGGACCACAACCTGACATCCCTTCAACAGCTGACCCCACTGGGACCGGCATGGAGCAGTCCTTGGAATTGGGCGCTTGCAGCCCCCAATGTGTCCAGAGCCCTGTGAAGCTTTGGACACAATCCCACACGACAGCCCGAGCTCCACTCTGCAGAGCCCTGGATTTGGAGGGTGGGCTGTTTGGGGCATGAGCCATGGGCCAGAGGGGTGCAGCCAGAGGGTTGTGGTCAGTGACTCTGTTAGAAATGATACAACTTTTAGAAATTTGAAGTCACTTTTGTCATGGGTTTGTTTGCCTTTGCCAAGGTAGGGGAGGAATTGAAGGTTTTCTTCAAAAGGCTCTTTTCACCAAGGATTTTCATTTTGCTGGCTGAGTCCTGATGGGCTTCAATCAACACAAAGAAGATTCCTATACTCTGAAAGTTTAGCATCTAGAGGCTGAGAATAACCAGAAGATACAGAGAACATAAATGGATATTAGCAAACATTAACCCCTGGTGCAGTTGGAGACAGCTGGTTGGAAACACAGATTTGTGTCACCAGCAAACTGGCTGAAGGCACACTCTGCCCTACCATCCAGAATGGGCAGAACAGAGCAAGAAGAGTCCTGCCAAGGACAGACGAAAAGGGGAGCTTTCCTTACAGAGAGTGGAGCAGGAGAGGTATTCTTCAGCTTGCCAAACTCAGAGGTTTTGTTGGTTTTCATGCAACAAAAGGTTTCCCCTTCTCTCAGTGTTAGAGTGATGGTGTTGCAATGTAAGCAGCAGCTGCAAAGAGTTATGTTAACAATGTCTTTTCATGTGATAAATAACCCTATTAATGTCACCTGTGGGCACTTGGATTTGGTTACCAATGGGCCAGTCTTTCTCCTGCGAGAAAGAAGGATCATGGAATCTTTGCTTCCAGGAGACCAAGGCCTACTCACCTGACTTGTGGTAGAATTACCTTCAGATACTTATATTGATATGGTTCCCTAAATATTTTAAAATAACCTGAACTTTTTTAATAGTTTCTCCCAATAAGTGATTCTAGCATTGTATTGCCTTTACTAAGCATAGAAAGTGCAGCAGTTGAACTGTATTATTTCATAAAATGCCCTAGAGCCATCAAAAGTCAGACACGTTTCTAAGTCACAGTGTCATTCTTGCTCTGGGCAAGGAGGTATCAATTTGCTGCTGGCCTAATTTTACTAGTTCAAAGTTTCCAGTTTCTCCCCTACCTTCTTTTCCTATCTGTGTAGCTTCACTTGTCTGGCCAGGAAAAGCTCACTGATCCAAGTTTTTGACAGATGGAACAAGGAATGAAGGGAGATGTTGCATTGCATTAGTCTTGAGGAAGTGCCTTGCTCAGGAGCAGCTGAGCCCTTCAATTTTAATCTCTTTCCTGTAGGAGCTCTGTTGTGTTTTGACATTTATGACTACATATTAGAAACCAACAAACAATAGAGCAGTGGTTTTAAATGAGTTTTGCTGGTAGTTCAACTTTTCATGTACACTTTTAGCGTGTTGACTTAATGTTTTAAGGACAATTTTGAATTTTTTGGTGGCAGCCGGCTTTCCTTCAGTGTCTTCAAAACAAAACAAATCAGTGAAACTATGGACTGCATTAAAAAAAAATAAAATTAAATATCAAATGTCAGAAGTTAGAACTTGACTTCCAGAATTCTCTTTTTGACCATTAAAGAGGATTTTTCTAATTGTTTCTCTATGCATAGCTATACACCTTGTAATTTATTTTACCGTGTAGTACTGCACATCCTTGATATGCTGACTGAGAACTTTTTGCAAAGTAATATAATATTTCCTGAAATGTTATGGTTCTAGGAGAGATTCTATTATATGACATTGCATTTATTTCTGATCTGTGTAGAGTGTGCTTTTGCAATCTAGTCTGAAATAGGTTAGTAGATCAAAAAAACCACAATGGGATAACTTGTGTGATTCATGACAGACAGGACTAGCAGGGCAGCAGTCAGGCAGACTGTATGGTATACTTGGCATTTTTACAAAATCATTGTATTAAATTAATAGCCACATCATTTTCAATCCCATAAAATTTGGCTCCACTTTTAAATTTATGTTATGGTCACAGGGAGGACTAATTTTCTTTTCTGATGTTTGACTTTTATAAATGTACTATAATTCAACGCCATGACAGTATAGTGTTATATTACTAAGGAATAAAGTTAAGCAAAGACCTTTTAGCTGATTTCACGTTTTACAAAACACTTTGAGACAAAATTCAGATATTAAAAGTTACATGTCACATAGCATTTTGGGATCAGGTACTTCTTGATTTAAATAACTCAGATAGAGCATGTGTTTCAACTATTTTTGAAGCTTTTCTGCCATGGGAGCTCATATGGTAGAGATGCTGTCAATTACCAGCAAAAGAGTTGACTTGTAATGGTTTTTAGAAATAGATGTGGCAGTCAATTTAGATTTTGTATTCAACAGAGCAGAAAAAGAAAGTTTGAAATGTGGATTTTAATTGTAATGGTAAAATTATCTTAAACCCAACAGATGTTGTTATAGTATTGACTTAATGCATTGAAGAAAAAATCTTGTTCAACTCCATTTTTGACATAATTCAGAATTCTCTTACTTCTCTGCATGTTATTTCCCGGATTTGGGGATATGGACTATTTTTATTCTGGAGATAAATTTCATCGTTTCTAGTTTTAAAAAGTTGAGGCAGATAGTGTTGAAGTAGATTTTCCTTTATTAAGTTTTATTAAGCCAGTGTAACATAATTAAGTAAAGAAGTCTTCCTATTTACCTAAACACTTTATATTTTGAGAATAAAGTTAAAGATTACTTGGCATAAAGGCAGTGATCCTGCTTTTAAGTCTGAGTGTAATTAACCATTTTTTAATAAATGTGGCTATAACCTCTGTGAAAATGTTTTCACATGTTTCAAAATTTTGGCTTTATTTTGACAGAAAAAGTTAAAAATTGCAGAGAAACATGACTGAGGTCTCAGCAATGGTGGTTTTGTGGAAACTCTTTATTTTTAGTGTCAAGAGCATAGGACCAGTTTATACACTGACTTTCAGTTCCCAAAATCGAAGAAAAGCTGTTGAAGAGGAACCCTCTTTACAAGGGAACATGAGAGAACACCTCTATGGATCTTTAGCCTTCTCAACATCCCTAGGAGATCTAAGCCTCACTGATGCCAGCACCATACACTTCCATGAATGGTTTGAAGCACTTCCCGCCGTTCCTTTCCTCCATTACCTAGTCAGTTGATAAAGCTGTCTGATAGTCTGTGAAGATGACATGTTTCTTCTATGATATATGTGCAGAGCAGAAAACAACGATCTTTATTCAAGCTTCTTCTTCATCCTTTCAGGAACAGTAACCCTACTAGAATTTTCTAAAGCATCTAACATCTTTATCTTTGCACTTCAGAATCCAGAGTCATCTAAGGAAGCTAACGTTCTGCTGAGTAATATGATGTAGTATTTAATCTCAGTGTTACAACGAAAAAAATAGTTTTGTTCTCTTCCTCTGAGCTCCTGACTTCATTGCACTTTGCTTCACATTTCTTTTCCGCAGGCAGAAACTGCCCATTAAATATATTTATGTACCTTTGTCGAGCTACAGTTGTCAAAGTTTGCTTACTATATTATATTATTTTAAAATATTTTTCTTGACTCTAATTATGTAATAACTGCATCCATTCCAATTTGCTTGAAGTATGCAAAGTGAAGACCAAAATAGCTGAAAATATTTTTACCTATCAGTTTTTCAAATGCTCAGAAGATGAATTTAAATTTATGCAATTCATATTCTTACCTTAAAATTCAACCTTCTTCAAAAGGTTGAGAAATTAAGTTAATATTTTAATTTCTTTGATTACTATTAATCTATCTTTGAAGCAAGACTTACAAAACTGTCTTTAAAAGCTGCATCACAGAATCATAGAATCACTAGGTTGGAAGAGACCTTTAAGATCATCAAGTCCAACCCATACCCTAACACCTTAACTAAATCATGGCACTGAGTGCCACATCCAGTCTTTTTCTAAACACATCCAGGGATGGTGACTCCACCACCTCCCTGGGCAGACCATTCCAGTACTTGATCACTCTTTCCATAAAACTTTTTTTCTTAATATCCAACCTATATTTCCCTTGGCACAGCTTAAGACTGTGTCCTCTCATTCTGTCAGTTGCTGCCTGGAGAAAGAGACCAACCCACACCTGACTACAAACACCTTTCAGGGAATTGCAGAGTGATAAGGTCACCCCGAGTCTCCTTTTCTCCAGGCTAAACAACCCCAGCTCCCTCAGTTGTTCCTCACAGGGTTTGTGTTCCAAGCCCCTCACCAGCCTCGTTGTCCTCCTCTGGACGTGCTCAAGTGTCTCAAAGTCCTCCCTAAACTGAGGGGCCCAGAATTGGACACAGCACTCAAGGTGTGGCCTCACCAGTGCCCAGAACAGGGGAAGAGTGACCTCCCTGCTCCTGCTGGCCACACTGCTCCTGATCCAGGCCAGGAGCCATTGGCCTTCTTGGCCACCAGGGCACACTGCTGGCTCATGTTCAGTTGGCTGTTGACCAGTACCCCCAGGTCCCTTTCTGCCTGGGCACTGTCCAGCCACACCATCCCCAGCCTCTAACACTGCAGGGAGTTATTGGGGCCAAAATTCAGGACTCAGCACTTGGACTTACTAAGCTTCATCTTATTGGACTCTGCCCATGCATCCAACTGCTCCAGGTGTCTCTGCAGAGCCCTCCTACCTTCCAACAGATTGACACACGCTCCCAGCTTAGTGTTCTCAGCAAATTTACTAGTGAAAGACTCAATCCTCTCTTCCATGTCATCAATAAAAATATTGAACAGAACTGGCCCCAGCACAGACCCCTGAGGGACACCACTGGTGACTGATCCCCAGCTGGATGCAGCACCATTCACCACCACTCTCTGGGCCTGGCCATTCAGCCAGTTCTCAACCCAGCAAAGAGTGCTCCTGTCCAAGCCATGGGCTGCCAGCTTTTCCAGGAGTGTGCTGTGGGACACAGTGTCAATGGTCTTGCTGAAGTCCATCCACAGCCTTTGCCTCATCCACCAGGTGGGTCACCTGGTCATAAAAGGAAACCAGGTTGGTCAAACACAACTTGCCCCTCCTAAACCCGTGCTGGCTGGGTCTGATATCCTGTCCATCCTTTAAGGGCTGTGTGATGACACTCACTATAAACTGTTCCATTACTTTACCAGGTAATGAGGTCAGGCTAACTGGCCTACAGTTACCAGGATCCTCCTTCCTACCCTTTTTGTGAATGGCTGTCATGCTGGCCAGTTTCCAGTCATCTGGAACCTCCCCAGTGATCCAGGGCTGCCGGTAAATGATGGAGAGTGGCTTCACAAGCTCACCTGCCAGCTCCCTCGTCACCCTGGGATGGATCTCATCTGGTCCCACAGATTTATGAACATCCAAGTGGCTCAGCAGTTCTCTGACTGCCTCCTCCTGGATAACAGGGGGACCATTCTGCTCCCTGACACCATCTACCAGCCCAGAAGGAGAGTTGTCCTGAGGACAAGCTGTCCTCCCACTAAAGACTGAGGCAAAGAAGGCATTAAACACTTCTGCTTTCTCCTCATCTGCAGTTACTAAGTTTCCTCCCATATCCAGTAGAGAACAAAGGCTGGTCTTACCCTTCTGTTTGCTGTTAATATGTTTGTAAAATAATTTTGTATTATCTTTTACAAAAGTTGCCAAATTAAGTTTGAACTGAGCTTTGGCCTCTCTTTATTTTTTTTCCTACATGCCCTAGCAACCCCCTTAAATACTTCCTGAGAGATCTGACCCTCCTTCCAAAGATGATACATCCTCTATTTATTCCTAAGTTCCATCAAAACCTTGTAAAATGCCTACAAAAAGTAGATTTTCTTTTTTTCTGAAAGACTGGTGCTTATAGTTCTCTCTCTACTTCCAAACACTGTAAGTTTCTTCAATAGATTTACAGTCTACCCATATTTCTGTCCCTTTTGCCTCTTTGGTATTATATTGCCTGATCATGTATATTTTGGTGTATTCTGGTAGTAACTGCCCAGTTTTTTCTCACTGCTTTGTGAAGAACAAGGATGCCTTTAGTTCAATCATGCCCTTTAGAAAGGGAAGCATGTGTTTATTTTCCCAACGCATCTTAATGGCATCCTAAGGTAATAAAATTCTGGGGCGAAACAAACAAACAAACAAACAAACAAAAAAAACCCCAAAAAACCAAAAAGAGAGTTTTAGTTTTTATTTAACCATACTAATGTAGGCAATTACTTTGAAGTTTCCAGAAGAATATAGCTGTCTGTGGTTGTATACTTACTCATATATAAGGATGAAAACAACAAGATTCTTTTCAATAAGATGATGCAAAGCATGGAGCATACACTTGAACATTCACAGGCATTTTGTATCTTGCCCAAAGAATTTGGTAGAAGTTAGATCAAAGACAAAAATCAACATCTGAACACAGATGTAAATAAAAGAGACAAATACTTGAAGGCACATAGGGATTCATCAGAGAATCACTTGACCTATTATTTTAGTTGGAAGTAAAAAAACATATGAATTATTCAATTTCAACACAGTCACCTCCTCTACAGAAACCTCCTGTTCAGTTGTTGAATGCAAGACACCACCACTAGTTTCCATTAATTTACTGTGAATCTTATTTAATTCTTTAAAATTATCTTTAGCCAATTTAGCTTCATTGCAAGAGCAATGTTCATCTGAATCAGTCCTGTGGGGATGATTTTTTTACAGTTAATTAGGCATTCATTAGCTACTAGGCCATAGAAAGCAGGAAGTTTCTTGGTTTAACTGTTAATCAATAAATTAACCCTGTTCTTCCTGTTTAATTTTGTAGACACTGAAAAATTCATGGAAATATCCTTTCAGTCTTGGAAAAATATTTAAGGTCTAAAGTAAATGCTGAAGAAGATATGATAAACATTTTTTTTTCCCAGTGATATCAAAATAAATATACAAAAATCACAGAATTACGATTATTTTAGATTTTTTTTCCTTGACTATGTTGACATTATGGAAATTGAGTTTTACTTTATGTGATATCTGATTCTACAAGCTATGGCATTTGATTCCGTATTCTGGAATGAATCCATTTTAACATACTCTTTCACACAGCTACCTTCCCATAAAATAATGGAACATTTTTTCAGCTACACAGATTGCTTATATTTATAAATATACACAAGTAAGTTTCAATAATTTCATCTCTTATTTCTGGCAATTTTTTATTTCCAATGTTTTATTTTCATTCAACACACAGAGATTTTTTATGTTTATTATGCTATAATGGTAGCCAGACTTAGTCTTCTGATTTCTGCTCTACTTGAAACTTCAGAGAATTGAAAAGAAAAATAATTGAAGCTTGTTTTAAATGACCAGTCTAGTGTAGATTGATTCTCCTCATTTGCACCAATTTAACAGGGTCTTTCTGACTCTCATAGAATTATTATCTCCTGATTACTTGTGAGTCAGACCTTCAGACAAAGGTCTGACATGGCAATGCTAATCAGAAACTAAATTGTTATATTATGTATTTTAATAAGTGCTAGAGATAAGTCAATGGAAAATACTCTGATACAGTGATTCAGTGACAAAAATAGTCTCACCAGAATCCATAGAATTTTTTAAAGAATTAGAATGGCTTGCAATCCAGTGGTGTTCAAACTGCTGTAATTTCAGCATTCCATAGGGCATTTCAAGAGTTTGTCTGAGATTCACAGGAGCAAATGATACAAGACATAGAACAGTGAAATGGAATATGCATATTTTTAATTTAGTTTGACAATTTACACCAAATTCAGTAAGCTACTTCTTTTTTATTTTAAAGGGCTTTTGATATGAGCATCCAGGTGTTCATAAACATTTACAAAACCTACATTTCAGTGTCATTTCTGTCCACACATTAATAATAAAAGTAATCTCTGTATCTGTTAGAGTAGTTAGGAAAAAAAAAAAAGGAAATTCTGTAAAGGATACTTTAATATAAATACTTTCTTAAGCAAAGAAAGTAGTGTGATGTTTGTTGTTTCCAACAGATTTAAGTAATGTAAGCTCCTTGTGTAACTCTAGAAACAAAATAATTCTCAGCTCTTTCATGTTTTAGTGAAATAAGAGATGCTACAGGAAACACAAATAACTTTCTTTTTTTAACAATATAACTACTCCTTTTTAAAAAGTCTTTCAAAGCCAATAGAAATTGGAAAATGGAATATTGTACCTTCATTAAGGCAAAGACTAATTCAAATTTGCAGGAAGAATAAATCACATTTTGCTCCAATCTTTTCTTCATTTAGTTTCTTTTTCAGAGGTTATGTGTTAAAATTATTCATCTTGTTTCAAAGTTCCTCTTCTAGAAATGCAGTTAGTCACACAACTGGTACTATATAAGCTGTTCACTAGAGTGTGCATCAGATTTCATTTTTTTCTGTGATAATTCTGTTTTTGGTCCTCACAATTGAATCTTCATAGCAACTGCAGTAAATCCACATTACTCTATACATGTTAACATGAAAGGTGCTGAAGTCACCTGAGAGAAGCAGAAGAGTTTGCGGAATTTAAAGAATCTGAGGACAAATCAAGACTCTTATCTCTGGAACATTTTTTTATGATTTTAGAGATTATTAAAGTTGAGCTTGTCACTCTTCTATTTGTCTAAATGAAGGATTGTTTCACAGGAATGCTTCCTCTCAAGGATTAGATTAAAACAACACAAATAAAAGTTAAGGAGAACAGGACAGTAAAGCAATTCCTAGTTTTTTTCAGCATAATTGTTTTCACGGGGAATTCCTAGAAACAAATAAATAAATGCTGTATCTGTAACAAAGCATATTAATAATTTTGTGTCAAAATAATATTTTATTTTTTTAGAATTAGAATTTCTTATTTCTTTGCCTACAAATACAAAGCTTTGAAATAGTAGTAGGACAATTCAGGACATGGTTTAATATGCTTGAATGGAAGCATGTCTTTGGTTTTGTCAGCAAATAGTGTTCATTTCTCAAAGCCAAATTTGTCTTTTTGTCTCTGTGAAAATGAAAGCTATGTTTGAGAAAAGGAAGGAAACGGAACATTAGAGTAAATGCAGTTTAATATGAGCCTTGTACCTGACCTGAAGGTGCCATTTATCCAGAACAAAACTAGCAGGACTTACGTTTTAAGGTTTATGTTTTTAATGAGAAAGATCATTTATGAAGGGAAGGGAAGGGAAGGGAAGGGAAGGGAAGGGAAGGGAAGGGAAGGGAAGGGAAGGGAAGGGAAGGGAAGGGAAGGGAAGGGAAGGGAAGGGAAGGGAAGGGAAGGGAAGGGAAGGGAAGGGAAGGGAATGTATGTTAGCAGCTGAAGGATTTCTACTAAGGTAGAGAAGATTTAGTGGGCCAGAAAAAAAAATACAGACAAACTTGAATACTGAGGATAAAAACCCCACAGCAGATTGTATGTCTTGTATCAAAGTCATTGAAGAATAGTCACTAAATGAGAAAATATTAATTATCGGTGTTCTCGTCTTTCAGACTATGAAACAAAACACTAGAATGTAAATACTATTATTGTAAAACAAAATTAGAGTTTTGGGGCTATGGATGCATAATTAATTATTTGCTTCATTTAACTGATTTATTGTGTTTCTGAGATTAATTTTTGGTAGATAGTGGTGCTCTCAGGTTTAGGGTAAAATTAAATATCAGAAAGAAACACTGGAATTTGGATTGTTCTGATTTCCAAATTCTATTCTAGCTGTTATAATTAAAAACATGATAATCTTAGCTTATTACAAAATTTATAGCCGTTTTCCTTATAAAATTAGGAAATAGATGCAGGATGTGTTTTTAATAATTTGCATAATTCCTCCTCTACTGTTCCATTGCTTCGATCAAGGGCTCAGTGTGGTCACAATCTCAGTTCTCCCGGTTATATCACAATAGTGCACCTACACTTCCCAAGAGGCTGGTAAGATCAAACTGTGGAAAATTAACTGGAGGATAATTTTTTTTATTTTTGTTTTTCAACATGCTGTATACATTTTCATCAGTTCACAGTAAAGCACAGTGAAAATGCAATTATAGCAAAGACAGATATTTAAAGTATCCTCAAACTCCAAAGGAACTGCTGGAGGTGCTGAAATTAAAATATTTCCTATTAGACTCTAGTTGTCCGAGATTTATGAGCTCTAGTAATCAGAAATAATTTCCTGTAAAAAAGAGAGACTTGGGCGCTTTTTTTTTTTTTTTTTCCAGCTTTAGAACAAGTAGAACAATGGTGTGAAGTCTGGTTATCAGGGAGTCTTTATGGATCTCAGCACTTCACATGAAAGAGGAAAAAGTGCAATACAACTTGTGGCACTACTGGTTTTTTTTGTAGATTTTTGGGAGCAGGTAAGAAACTTCTTTTCTTTAGGACCCCAGGCCACTCTGAAATGATACAGAAAATTTTTAGATGGATATTCTTTACCTGATTCTCAAGGGAAAAAAAAATATTTTAGCTAACAGTGTTGACTTTATGGGTGTTTTCCATAGTGGTGTTGTGTAAATTACTTCATGTCCACTTTTCTGAGAGTGGAAATATTTCAGATATTTCTAGTTATATTCACAGGAAATTAAAAAAAAAAAAAAGTGTTTTATCATGGTTTAAAATATTTTATACTTTTGTGCTTAATGAATAGTATAGGAGTAATTTAAAGTGTTAGATAACTTAAAGGTAGGGGAAAGTAAGAAAATATTTCTTGGAAAAATTGAAATTCATATCCTCTTTAGCAGCATGTCAAGTGATGTGTAGCCAATTTGGTGTTGCTACACGATCCTCATAACCTCTCCTGAGCTTTAAAGAATATATCTTAGGAGTATTGCTCTGCAAACCCTCACTAATGTAAAAGACTCTTAGTTCTGCCAGGAAACAGACAATGCATTGTGGCTCTGTTGGAAAATTAATAGCTTAGCAAGATTTGTTTTAAGGTCAAGTATTGTCTAAGACTGTACCTCTCATTCTATGAATACATTTTTCCATGGACTGAAAAGCATTCCTATATACGGCCTGATACCCTGAACTAGTTTATAAATAAAGTTACAGCCAAGACTTGAAATCCAGAGTTTTAAATACAGTCAGTTCCCTCAGGAGATAAACAAGTATGTCCAGAAATACTTCAGGACTATATCACAACATCTTTTCATAGCGTGCATTATTCTAGTACAAACTGAATCTTATACATGATGAGTTTTTTTTTTTTAAACACTTACTTTTTACTCATTGCCAGGATCAGTATCAGAATCAGTTTTTAAACTGCTCATTGGGACTGAATTCAGAATTTGGCAAGCTCTAACTAGCTTGAATTGTGTGAGATCTGTGCGATAGTAAATTAACCATTCCTGTCCTTTCAGATCTTGCCACTGCAATATGAAATTGATTACCCACATGCAATTAATAAATAAAGACTGTTTACTTATATTTTTTGGATCTCTGTTTCAGAATTTAATGTCTAGTAATAACAGACTCAATACAGCACATAGAGAGCTTGCATGACCTAATTAGATTATTCAATCATTTGTTAAAATCAGAGGATATGAAGATGTCTTCATCTTTTTTCATAATTTCCCTGAAATTTGGAAAAAAAAAGTCCCATCAATTTACATTTACTGGCAAGGCCTTTAAAAACATTTTATATTATGCCTTAGTTATACATGCATTTAATTAAATCTACCTGTCAGCAGTATTCAAAGACTTATTTATCAATAAATGCAGCTAGGATAAAGTTAGAAAAGTGATTGCAATGCAGACTCTATCTCTTACTATAGTTATTAAATCAAGTAAACATTTTAGCATATCTACTCTCTTCTTTTTTTCTAGTTTAAATAAAAGTAACTTGCTCAATCACTGTTTGTCAGATGCAGTAATTAAGATTTCATAAAGTACTAATAAATCCAGTAAAACCACATAGGGTGGTTTCTTTTTTTTCAAATGTGAAAAATATTTTCATTGTGTCACCTTTTTCACTCTAATTAGAGTGCTGTCATATTTAATGACAATCAAAATACATTTACTGATTTTTTTTTTCATCTAGTAGAGCAGAGGCAACAGTTTCAAACAACCTTAGAAGTCCTCAAATTATACTTTTATTTTAATAATAAATTTCTAAATTGAATAACCTCCTCTGGATAAGTGTGTGAAATTCCAGTAATCACTGTGAGACCAGACAAAATTTTGTAGTAAAAGATTGGTTTTAATAAAATATATTAAATTAAAGCCTGAAGGGGAATATTGCATTATCTGATCTTTTATGGTGCAAACTGTAAAATTCCATGTAGTCATCTTCTGCAATAGGTTGCATACTTGTGTAACCACAATGTGTTTTTCAGAGTTATAACTACTGTTTTTTCATCTTCTGGTTCTGAAATTTCAGATTTCAATGTTTAGGCTTAGACAAGTAGATGCTCAGGTTGTTTTGTTTGCTTGCTTTTGTGGTTTTTTTGCATTTTTTTTCCCGTTTTTTTTAAGAAAAGAGAAAAGACAAGAGTATTATATCTTAAAATTACTGAGCTTTGAGGGGAAAAAATGAACTGATGAATCAAAGGGTGAAGAAAGTATGGTCGTTATCTTTTAAAGCTCCAATAAAAAGTTAAAAAGAAATAAAATAATTGAATACTGAATAAGTTCAATAGGGTTTTCATACTTGTAACTTAAGAAATCTAAAAAACCTCCCCTACTTCCAGTTCTTTGCTATCACGCTGTAACCAGTGTCTTGTTCAATCTTCTATATCCACAACTCCAAACCAGCTTCTTTCATTATGAAATCAAGTAAAGCAATATACTCGACATCTTCTGAAATCCGAATTATTTAGCAGTAGCAGTTAATTTTTTCAAACAGAGAAAGAGTCAAAATATGTTCTAAACACACATGTACGATTGCCTTTTAGTCTAATTATTTTAACTTATAAAACCTCCAAAGCATGTAGCTGGGACCAAGACACTGCTTTAGTGGTTCAAATTTTATTACTTAAAGTCTGCCTTCCTTTGTGTTTTCTCTTGGTATGAATGAAGCTTTAGGGAACAGTGTATGATGCTAATATACACTGAAATATTTATATCAATGGAGTTTAACCGATTTGATTTAGCTAAGGAGCTGAAATTTACTGGTCTTAAATCCCCCAAATCCACTGGTGTTTCACAAGCCTTTACCACATGAGAGACAAAGAGAATTGTTTCGTTTCTTTGCAATTACTCAAAGCAGGTCTGGAAACATTATAATCCAACTGATTTGACTGTACGGTCAGTGTAGCTCTGTGTGTCAGGATGTGACTTCTGCAGCCAAATCACATACATGCTTGTACCACCAAAGAAGGAGTAGTTACAGAAAACAATTTACTTGCAACATTCCCCCAAAACTACTGAGCTTTCTGCAGCAGTCACCTTTGCCTCTGTTCTCATTCTCTTCAGCAAGACTAAAAGACTTATCTCTCACTCCAATTACATAGCATTGCTTGAGAATGTTTAATGTTTCATTCTAGATTGTGCTTTCCTCCAAGACTTCTATTTTGAGAGAACTGCTGAGAATAGATTGAGTATCCTTTATCTGAGTCTTGATTTTACTTCTGGCAGTGCTTGGAAACTTTGGGATATCCTCCGTGCTCCCCTTCTGAGGCTCTCCAAAACTTTTAAAATCTGTCATGTGATGATATTCTGGGTTGAGTTAAATTAGATAATGTAACTGAGTTTGTTTCATTTATGTACTTTTTTTCATGAAACATGCATTACTTCACTCACAAAGGTTGTAATGAATTATTTTTGTTACAGCTCCTTGAAGTAACAAGCTGTGAGTGTAGCTGAGGTGCCATAAGAGGACAAAGTAAATAAGTAGTAGTTTTTGTGAAAGAATACAGACTGAATTTTGTTTAGAACTCACTTTTACAAATAATTGTTATGGTTAAGAACTGATATTTTTTTCTGTCCTTAGTATGTGCTGCAACAGTGGTCTTGGTTAGGTAATGATTACTCTTTTTTTGTGAAACAGAACAACTCCAATTATGACAGTGTTTCAATCAACCCAGAAAGCATAAAATATACTGCCAAATTATGTTCTGGGTTTTTCTAGGGATTTTTGTTTGTTTGTTTTTGTTTGTTTGGTTGGGGTTTTTTGTCTTTTAACAGGAGGAGACAAAATTATAAGCCCTATGTTCACAAGTGGTCTTACTCAAAAGTTGCACAAGGTGAAAGCTTTTCTGTCATGAAATGATTTTAAAGATAGTTTGATTCATTTTATGCCTACTATGCCTGAGATTTACCTGCTCAATTAACTGTACATTTATTGTACTCATAAAGGTATTTGAGGGTTGCCTGGGCCAAATGATGGTGTTGTTATTCAAAAACTTTTGGGTTCTTGTGAGCATTTTGCAGTGTATTTTGTGAAAATTTTCATCTAGGAGGTTGCCAGTGCCATAAGGAAGAACAAACTCTGAATGTTTCAAGTAGGTCTGGGAATTTAAGAGCCTAACTCAGTACCAAGTGCATACATATTGACATTATTTGTGAATATATTGTTCTATGCATTTTTTTAAATTATATTTTATCCTTTTTTTTTTTTCATTTTTTGCTTAGACTCCTCAAAACTAAACTTGATTTCTTACTTTTCCTGCCATGAGGATTAGGTGAGTTAGGTCAATGAGAAGTAGCTCTCTGTGAATACAATTCAATGACTAGAAGGATTAACAATATTAACAATAATTTTGAGGACATTTTAAATAGTCTGTGTAAAATTGCAGACCTAAGTTAATCTGTGCCTTCAACAGATTTACCATAGCCAAAAAGAGCTATCATATGGTTTCTTTTCTAAAGCCTCAATATTTTAGCTAAGAAATGATGTTTCATATTTCTTAAAATAGAAATCAAAGATTTATTGGTTCATTTTTATTTATGGTGGATCTCAGTTAATAGAATTACACATTTATGAAGATAGTATAATTTAGTAATCAAATGACCTCATAAAAATTTTTTACCCTCCCGTAAGGTCCTATTAAAAAACTCAGTGCTTAGTTCACTTACCAACTTGCCTCCCTTTCCTTTTCTTGTGTTAAATGAATTGGCTACACTTGAAATGCTGCTGCTTAGTTTAAACTGAGGTGTAATTTATTTTTTCTTCATGCTGAAGGAGCCTCAATATGGAAGGATTTTCCTAAGTAAAATTTTGTTGTGTACCAGTGTAATTCCTGGTCCTACATGAAACTACCTGTTCTTCCATAAAACACTATTTAATAAAATTAATTAACACCCACCTAGGAAGTGTAACTGGCAAAGGCAAAGCAGTGAAGCACTTCAGTGTACATAGCCTTAGGAGAGATGGGCACACAACTGTATTTCTTTCAACCTTCTCCTTGTGCTGAGCTGATGAAAGAATGACTTGCCAAAGTTCCATGCTGCCTGATTTCCATGCTGCCCGAGTCTCTTTTTTGCTCCCTAATTCACACTGTTAAATAGCAGAGCCAGAGCAGGGGGCACTGGGGTGACAAAGTCCCCCAGGCAGGAGTCAGCAGTGTTGGCCCTGCAGCTGGAGACCCAAAGAGAGCAGGGGCCCTGTCATCTCAGAGAGGGCACAAATAAGAGCTTCTTTTCTGAAACACACAAATAAAAACCAAATAGAAGTCACTGACAAGTAAAATTAAAGGAAATAATTAAAACTTTGCCATCTGAAGCAAATAAATTATTCCTGCAATTACCTGTACATATTACAATCTGGTTTTATATATATATATTTTTTTTTCCCTTATATTTAACTATTTGATTTTGATTCATGAAGGTGAAATTTGCAGTAGGTTGACATATTTAAAATTCTAACATTAAAGTATCTTGTTCAAGAGTTTTCTAGAGAAATAAAAAGAGCTGCAATGCATATTAAACGCCTTGTAAGAATTTCAGGCTTAGGGTTTTTTGGTCTAGGTAGGCAGCATATAAATTTAGATATTATTTTGAGTAACACAGGGAGCAAGAACATTCATGTGTTTTAACAAAAGACATGAATTTGCTCCATATGGCCTATCTAGAAAAAAAAAATAAACACATTATGGTCAGGTATTTTATCATAAGTATTGGCTTCACCCAGCAACAATTTTTTCAAAAATTATTCATAACCTAGTGTTTGCATTGCAGTTTTACAGCAAAAAAAGCACTCAGGTCACAAAAGTGGGTGTTTTGGAAATATTTCCATCTCCTATCAATAGTCATATCAAACATAACTTGCATAATTTAATAGAAAAGGTTGCTTATGTAGATTCTGCCTTACAAAGATTGTTCTGCTTTTCAGTGTATTGTTCCTTAATAGCTCATTTCTGCCATCATCTATTGAGCTCTTTCGTGTCACAGAGGAATCCCATGGGATTGGAGCCAGTTCAGGAGAGCAATGACAAATGGTGCATTGACTGTGAAAAGCTCCTAGGTAAAATATGAGTTTCATGTCATCCAGTTTAATAACTCTTCACTTAAACATGTCAGGTATTCTCTTGACCTTTCACAACCTAATTTTGAACATTATAGGATGATGTAACATGAGAAAAATTGGAAAAATACTCTTAGCAGCAGAACTTTCAGATAAATAAATATTTTAAGAAAATCCTGAAACAAATAGCTTTCTTCTAGAAATGCTATTGTGAAGGTAACAAATACAAGCACATATATTATTTACAATGGATTAAGGAGAATCCGGGAATAACCCTCACATGAGTATGGTGAAGGCAATTCAGAATAAGTATATTCATACTAGAGACTACCAAAAATTATGCCAAAAGGGTGGGATATTTTGCAACTTTCTTCTGGTTCCCTAGTTTTTAGCCCCTTCTCTTGTAGTGGAGATGTTGTATCACTTGTGGATGTTTCCTATTATTCAGTATTTCTATTACTATGTGTGTACATTTGTAATTATTAGTATTAGTTGGCATTTAAGTACATAGGCTGAATAATTCACTGCTGTAAACACTGTGTATACAAATGCATATCTGAATTTATTAGTAGGGAAATTAATAATTTAAAAGATACAATATAGAAAAAAAGTTGACAAAATTCTGAAGCTGTTTGTGTAACTAAAGAAATACTAAGATAGGGAGAAGGATAAACTGAAATTTACCTAATGTGGCATAAAAGTAACTCATACTTATGCACATACTATTTTTATATCTCCTAATATTAAAAGTGACAAGAATGATCTCCTGGGGAAATTCTCTTCTTAAACAAAACAAACAACTTCATTGTCTGTCACCAAAATAGAAGTTGTTAGGAATAAGTTTCCATTTTCTGACATTCTTGTTGTCACCCTTTGGTCACTGCTAGAGGAGGGCCAAGATAATTAGAGATGGAAAACCTCTCTTATGAGGAAAGGCTGAGAGAATTGGAATTATTCAGCTTGGAGAAGAGAAGGCTTCAAGTGGTCCTAATTGTGGCCTTTGAGAACCCGAAGAGAGACTACAAGAAACATGGAGAGAAACTTTTTATGAAAGTGTGCAATGACAGGAGAGGGGGAATGGCTTCAAAGTGAAACAGAGTAGGTTTTGATGAGCCGCTGGGAAGAAATTCTTTACTGTGGGTGTGCTGAGGCACTGGAACAGGTTGCCCTGAGAAGTTTTGGGTGTCTCATCCTTGAAAGTGTCCAAGGCCAGGTTGGATGGGATTCTGAGCAGCCTTGTCTAGTGAGAGGTACCCCTGTCTACAACAGGGGGTTTGGAACTAGATGATCTTATGGGTCCCTTCCAACCCAACCAACTCTAATATTCTATGATTCTGTGAACCAGTACTGCTGAGTGGAGAAGGACAATTTATTGCAATAATTGTTGGAATGGAATGAGAAAATCAGTATCTGAGAACCAGCCTGGAATATAAGGAGACTTGGAGCTGATTGCCTCCTCTTTTTGCTAGGCTGCTTGTGTGAATTGTGGCATATCTGGTAATCTAAATGCCGTTTTTCAAAGCTGTTTAAACACCTCAAGCTAGTTGTAATTAGTGGTGGTAAAATATCTTTTAGAAGAATGTGTTAATTTCTATTTTTCCCATGGGTGTTGTGATGTTAGGGATAATGGTGCTCCATGAAGAAAACTAAGTTTCAGTGTTTAAACTTGTGAACCAAAAGGTGAGATCTTTTTTACTTATATAGTTAAGAGCTTTTTTTCTTTTGGGATTAGTGGTGGAACACTTTTTCAGGGCTGTACTCAGGTGCCTAAATATGAGTGTGTAGCACTGTTTAAGATGCTGTGAGGAATCCAGTTTGGCCTCTAGCTGCCCATGCAGAGCCTTCCTTCACTCCAGCATCACATCTGCCAACCACATGCAAGTGGGAAATTCTGAGTGTCTAAATGTGAGCCTCTGCCTGACCATCTGGCATGATGTACTGGAGGAAAAAAAAAATTGAAACAAGAGGATAAGTCTGATATTTTCTATATTATATTGTGTTAAAATTTTAACTAGTCTTCAAGTATCAAATACAGCTGGTAGGTAAGTTACCATTGTCTTTATGTAAGGAGCTGGCATATGTATGTGTGTATGTGTGTGTGTGTGTAACTTTTATCTTTAATTTTATATTTGCGTGTGTGTATAAACTTTTCAGGGTTAGGATGATGTAAGGATTTGTTTGTAAGAGAGTAGTTTTGGGTTTTTTTCTGAAATATGCCTCTTTTTAATACAGAAAATATAACTTTTAGATAGATTCATTATTTTGTTGTATAGCAAACTCATTATAATGGCCATCTACCTGTATGACCAGTATGACCAGTCCTACTACCCTGGGGGAGATTTTACAAATGCCCTAGAGAATTCAATTCTGCCCTATTCTTTGTCCCTGATGCCACAGCTAAAGTTGGAGGGGGTTGGTGTTGTAAGGCTGCTAGTGAAAAAGGAGATTCTGCCCCACCTCACAACTCTGGTATCAGCACTAGAAATTACATATCCATGCAGAGAGTCACATAGGGTGACAAATCTGACAGAAGGGAAATGTCCAAAATGAGTTACAGGTGGGAATAGGGAGAAGCAAGAATGCAGGTAGATAATATCAGGCCATTTGTAAAACTTTGTCTAATATACACAGAAACAAAAAATATCTTCTTAGTACCAGTCATATGTTAGTAAAACAGCACTTTTACGTGTAACTTCACAGACTAATATCGCTGGACTTTTCTGGTATCTGAAGTTTACTTCTTTGGTTAAATGTGGTTTGTCATCAGTCTCATCTGTTTTCCTTCAGAGTCAGGATTAATAGAAAGGCGATTGAGACGGTTTCTCATGTTCAAACTTGGAGGTTTATTGTATCTTATCAAAGAATTATCCACCAATCTACTATAAAAACCTCAAATTTAAAACCCATCACCCAGTGAAAATACACACATCTAACCCACTACACATTTGTGATTTCTAACTCATTATTCATATTTACAAGCCTTCTGCAAGGTTTCAGATCCAGAGCAGTGTTTTCCAGGGTGCCTGTGCTTGGAAGCACAGAAAGCTCAAAAACTCCATGTTCCTGAGATCCAACACCTTCCAACCCAAAATGTTCTATAATCCTGATGTCCTGTAATCAATGATTCTGTGTAAGTAGCTGTGGTGGCTCACCCTGGCTGGATGGCAGACACCCACTGAAGCTGCTCTGTCCCTCCACACCTCAGCTGGACGGGGGAGAGAAAAAGTAACAAAGGGCTTGTGAGTCGACATAAAGACATGGAGATTGCTCACCAGTTGCCATCACAGGCAGAACAGACTCAGGGCTTGCAGTCAGTCCATGCCACGTTGTCTCTGCCATTCCTGTCTCCACAGCGGGAGGACTCCCACTCTTCACCTGTTCAAGTGCAGGGTCTTCCCCAGAGCAGACAGTTCTCTTTTTCTCCAACAGAAACTCCAACAGAGTTCTTCCCACAGGCTGCAGCTCTTCACAAACTGCTCCATTGTGGGTCTCCCATGGGTCACAAGTCCAGGAAACCTGGTCCAGTGTGAGCTCCCCATTCCACAGGAAGACAGGTCCTGCCTGGAGCCTGCTCCAGCGTGGACTTCCCATGTGTCAGAGTCTCCTTCAGGCACAACTGCCTGCTCCACTGTGGGGTCATCCAAGGGCTTGCAGTTATATCTCTGCTCCACTGTGGGGTCATCCAGGGGCTTGCAGTTATATCTCTGCTCCACTGTGGGGTCATCCAGGGCTTGCAGTTATATCTCTGCTCCACTGTGGGGTCATCCAGGGGCTTGCAGTTATATCTCTGCTCCACTGTGGGGTCATCCAGGGGCTGCTGTTATATCTCTGCTCCACTGTGGGGTCATCCAGGGGCTGCTGTTATATCTCTGCTCCACTGTGGGGTCATCCAGGGGCTTGCAGTTATATCTCTGCTCCACTGTGGACCTCCCTGGGCTGCAGGGGCACAGCTGTCTCACCCTGGTCCTCAGCATGGGCTGCAGG
The DNA here is from genome assembly GCA_037013685.1 of Acridotheres tristis. Taxonomy (NCBI): domain Eukaryota; kingdom Metazoa; phylum Chordata; class Aves; order Passeriformes; family Sturnidae; genus Acridotheres; species Acridotheres tristis. The sequence goes on from CM072884.1 coordinate 103,276,132, forward strand.
GGAGTCTCTGCTCGGATGCCTGGAGCACTCCTGGCCCTCCTGCTCTGACCTGGGTGTCTGCAGGGCTGCTGCTCCCACATGCTCTCACTCCTCTCTGCAGCTGCTGTTGCAGCTTGGCTTTCCCCCCCTTCTTTGACACATTATCACAGAGGCACTAACACAATGCTGGTGGGCTTTGCCTTGACCTGCAGCTCATCCATCCTGGGGCCAGATTCCCTCTTGGACAGCTTCTGGCAGCTGCTCAAAGGAGCCACCACTGTAGCCTCCCACTACCAAACCTTACCATGCAAACCCAATGCAGCAGCCTCTGAAGAGCCTGAGACTAAACCATTTTGTGGATCTAGTGGTTGTACAATACCCTTACATTGGAACATATTTCCCAATTAATCTACTTAATGATAATTTAAGTGTGTTTCTCTTAAATAATTTTCACTAAAAGTCTACAGTCCTGTCATTTATTCTAATACTCGTTTTTTGCCTTTTCATCCATAGACACACATCATCAACACACTATCCAGGTACATTATTTTATATTTGTGCATATTTTAGATTCCCTTAGTTAACTTTTATTGCATATGAAACACAGGAAAGATGACAATATTTTCACCTAAGAGTTGTGGTCTTTGAAAGAAATCATCCAGAAAAGTATTTCTTTATTACTTTCCTCTATGGATTTGAAGTTCAAATTCAACACCTTGAATTTAAAACAGAAATATACAATACACTGACATTCTTAAAACAATGTTATAGGAAGGATTAAAGATATAAAGGTCTTTGAAAATATAAAGTGCTACAGAAGAGTATTATTGTGAAGGAGAGCAGGTAGATATTAAAGAATAGAGAATAATCCATTGCTCCCTACTACTAGTGTCCTTTAATCTACTTTATTAATATTTGGATTTAGATCTTCATAAACATATTAGAAATAAGTAAATACCTGCACAAGTCTAGATCCATGTAACTTACTATGAAAAGAAATAATAGTAGGTACATGAGCTTCTTCATCCCCTGGTCTCTACTTGCAAATTCCATTGCAAAAAGCAGTAATTGGTTTTACATACACTAACTATGAATTTAAGACACAATAATTACTGAATCTTGGGTATCCCTGTTTAAAAATTGTTAAATAGATAACTGAATTACATGTAATTGAACATGTATATGATAAATAACTTTCTCAGAAAACATATTTAATAAAAATTATTTAAAATTAACACCACACTGTTCAGTTACAGTACAAAAACAATCTCCACTGGACATCCTTTATATCCTTTATTTTATATACATATATATATATATAGCCTTTTTAAAGAGACAATAAAAATAAAAAAAAAAATCAGGTGTTAAATTACTGTGAAGCCTGCATCACTGTAAATTTGATGCATATTCATATATTTTATGATTTCACATTAAGGTCCTGAAACAGAATCAGAGAATTAAAAAAAAAAAAAAAAGTCAAGCATACTTCATCTCTTTTTCTGTTCTGAAGTTTTGGCTTTTTTTTTTTCTTCCTTTTTTTGCTTTTTTTAGCTGAGTCTCTTATGTTTCATGTAAATGGTTTATGTAGTAGGTAGTAGGCAGTAGTCCTACAGAAGGATAAATTCAAATCAAAACCTTGTTTTCCCTTGCTAACAATTTATAATAAATTTTAAAGCGTTGATGTTTATGTGACAGAATATTGATTCCGAATATTTAATTTGCATGCTCCTAATAAAGCTTGTGAGATCTAAGTTTCTGTTGAACCGTGTATCTATATATCTGTGTATATAGACATATTTGGTTTCAAATATTCCTCTCCTAGAATATAACAATCAAAGCTTTAAAAAATTTCCTTGTTGATGTTTGCCAAGTTTATAGGATCTGTGCTTCTATATTCATCATGCACACAATCCCTGTATTTTGCTCTTAATCCAATCATCTTCTTTTTTAAGAATGTCAAACTGTGCATCTCCAGAATTCATGAAGGGATAAAATGTAGAATACCTGGGAAGCTTACTGTATAAAACAGAACATAAGAGTGGAACAGCAAAAATATGTCTATCTGAAACTCTACAGCAAAATATTAAACCAGAAATAATTAGGAAACAAAATATCTTGAAGATTTCTACCTTAACTAAATACTTTTGCCATTAAAGAAAATAATTAGACAATTAGTGGGAAAGGGATTAGCCAAATTTTTTTTTTTTTGTAATCATATCTGTTTATAAACCCCTATTCAGAAGGGTCAAAGAAATAGCTGGAGGATTCTGGCAGGATAGGATGCATATTATCTAAAGTAACTGCACTATATTTATTCACTATGAAAGGAAACTACTCTGTAACAAATGGAAAAAATTTTAGTTCTAATAGAAATTGACACAAAGGCATTTAAAAATAGAAGGCGTAAGTAGAATTTGTTGTTCTTCATTCCAATTAAAAAAGATGAAATTAATTTTCCTACAATAAAGAAGCCCTTCATAAATGATTTATTCATAGCCGCCACTTATCCAGCAATAATGCTGCCATTATTAAAAGGAATATTGATGAGTTAGATGTAACTCTGCCTACATGTGCTAACAAATATGATTAATTCCCTTTTTTTTTATTGAATGTTATTTATGCAATTTTTGTCAGAGGTTTGTGTATTTCAGGCATGTTTTCATGTTGCATATGCTATCATATTGTTGTACCAAATTATTTTCTTTTTCCATTGTGTTTATTATGTTGCTTGTGATGTGTGAGACAATTATTAGAAATATTTAGGGAAAGGACAACTTTTCAATAATATGAAAAATAGTGTTTGGAGTCTTGTCTGAAATATGATGATTTGAATATTTTTGATGCTTCAAGCTTCTGAGTAGAAGGAGCTTCATTAATTTCATTTCTTTTTTCTTTATTTCCTTTTTTTACCCAAAATCTCCTTTTTTCACCATCTATTGTATCTGTTGTATGAGAAGCTTAATATTCCAGTAGACTACAGAACCAACACATTTACAGTTAGTCAAGTTCCCTTGGGCATTTTTTGAAGTTGGTGACTGAGGAAGCTTTATAACTACTATGCTGTACTGTGGGATTTAAGCACTAAGCATATTTTACCTTGAGAATAAATGCTTGCTGCAGTTCCTGGTTTCAGAAGCAAATTCTGACCTTGGCTTCTCCCAACCTCAGAGGAAGATCAGAGCTGCCCAGACCACTGATTAATGGGTAGAGGAGGCTCCAGGCTGGGAGTTTAAGAGGAGAATAAACAAGGATGGAGTAAATGAAGTAAAACAACTGCTTTCCTTCTGGATCAGTTGGGCTGGTTATGAGTTGCAGTGAACCATTCATCCATGCTTTGTCTTTCTTCTGAAGGATGTGTATAGTTAAAATCCATTTCTGGCTTCACTTCTTACTGTGACCCTGCAGTGGTATAGCATGTTATGCTTCCCTTAGTCCAGCACTATCCTCTGGGATCTATCTGCTATTTCTTTTGCCAAAAAATTATTGGTTTTTTAATGTCACTTCTTTACAGTAAGATCTAAAGAAGTACAGGTATTCCATAAATATATATTTACAGAGCAGCCTCTGTAAAATCCGGTTAACTTTCTTAGAAGATAAAATGAAAGAGTCACAGTTGGCTTATAACAACGTTTAATGGGACCTTGAGAAAATAATGAAAAATTTAATGCGAGCATGAATCACTCCAGAGAATACCAATCTGCAATCAGTAATTTTACTGTCAGAACATAGAGATTTCACCAACAGGTACAGTGTAGGCACTAAAATTATAAAAAAATATTATACCCTTTGAAAAGACACATCAGACCCATAGATTACTCAGGGCTGTATAATACAAAATTCACTTGCAGCTTTCTTCAGGGTAATAGAACTGCTGAGTCCATATGGGGGTAGTGATTTATTCTTACTCAGACATCCTAATGTTGACTAAATATTATTTTAGTATACTAATTCCTTTTTAAATCCACAAACTAGAATAATGAAGAACGATTGAAATTCTAAGTTCAGGTAAATTATTGCTGCTGTACATATAGATAAGCTGCAGAGTCAGTGAATAATGCAAGGAATGAAATTAGTAGGTCTTCATTGGGAACAATTTGAATCTCTTTTGCATGGCGATTCACTATTCATGATGCTGATAACTATTTTTGGATTTTCAACTTTAAAAAAAAAAGATAAAAAATGAAGTATGCTTTCAACTTCTGTCATTTTTACACTTATTTGTTGCCTCTTGATGATTTAACTGTATTTAATTTTGAATATAGATATTTAATAAATTAACAATATGCATTGAAAATATGATGACATTCATTCTCTCTGGATATTTTGTATCACATATCAATATTGTAACCTCTGTGTGACTTATCTTAACCCACTTTATGACTAAAAGCAAACTGGGTTTTGAAAGAAAAGATCCATCTATTCAAGCCATTGGACTATTCCCTGTAGTGTCTCTGTGTTGGCTTAGGTCAGCAGAAATTAATATAAATGAAACAGTGGACATTCATATGTTGATTACCAAGTGATTAAGATCATGCTAAGTGACAGTTGATATTTATGTGTATTTCTGATTTTATGATTTTTTAGCAATTTTAGAAACAAACATTACAAGAAAGTTTCCCATATTAAAAAAATTCTCGTAACAAAGTAAGTTATTTTAGTTCAATCAATTTATTAATATTGAAACAAAGTGAAGATTCACTGATGTTAGTAGGAGACCTATTTGAAATTCTGGGTGAAAGACCGAGTCTAAATTTTATAAGTGGAGTTCTGTGAAAAAGTATGTTGAGACAGACAACAATGGAAATTAGAAATTATTTTTTTACAAGAAAATATTTTAACTTCCCTCCTTAATCTTGATAACTCTTACTGATCTAGGTAGTTCCAGCAAATATTATGGGCTTTGGTTCTCACATTTTTCACTGGTTTCATTCACAAGGAGCCCTAAGCACAGTGAAAAGCTACATGTATGCAGAATTGTAACCTCAGTGGTTTCTATTATCTTTTTTCCTATTACCCATTCTTGAATTAGGGGAAAGCAGGAGTTGAAGAGAGCAGTAAAAAAAATCAGTTGTGTTCTGAAGTGAATGATAAGAGAGATCTTGGGACTGGCTAATTTGTGAGTGTCTAATTTACATAAAACATTCAAATCATAGGCACGCTATTCAAATAGAGATTTTCAAAATTGTCGTAAATAAGGATAAAGCAGGAATTACTGCACCCTGAGTGTTTCCAAGTGCTTTTCCTACTGTTGTAGAAACTAAGTGATGAATTATTTGTTTCACTTTGATTCCAAGAAGCCAGGAAATGCTATGTTATTTCAGACAAAGCAGTGAAATAAGGAGCCAACGATTATCAGAGAAATTCTAATAATTTAGCTGTGTGACATGAGTATGCAGTCTTTGGTGGTGTCTGTGAATTACAAATTACTTTTGTTTTGTCTTTGTGAAAGGTCTTTCTAGATTAAAAATAAAACTAAAAAAAAAAAAAAAAGAGAAAAAGGATGCCAAAGATATTCACACACTGAGAATATGTTATTTTTATTTCTTTTCAGTGGAATAATATCTGTGCACATATAAACTCCGTGATTCTTTCAAGAGTGGTGGAGGGCATAATTTAAAACTATTAGGTTTTTCCTTGAACATCTTTTCCCATTCCTTTAGGTCACAGGTCTCTAGAATATTTGCAAAGCCTTCATTATTAGGCTATCTTTTCCAGAAAATTGGTTTCATGGGACATCTGTTTAACATCTTCTGGACTATCTTTCCTTAAAGGAAATGAATGTTTACTGCTGAATATATTCCTGCATGCATTGCTAAGTTCCACCTGGGAACCTGAAGTGTGTGCACACATTTTCTTACTGTTCAGCTGCACTATTACTTCTTCTAATAGATAGGCAAGGTCTACCAAGAAATGGTAAAGAGCCCTTCAGTACAAGAATGCAAACCCTACTTTCTGCTGCTGTATATTCTGAATTAATTTGAGCATATGTTTCAAATCTGTGTAAGTGATGAGTAGTGAAATATCCTGCTGACAATTCTATGGAAAGATGATGATGATGATGATGGTGATGATGATGATTATAATCATTATTATCGTTTTTATCATTGTTATCATTCTTATTATAATTATCTAGGACACTTCAGTAGACATTGGCCCAAGAGGTTAAGATCCTAAAAATAGTGTACAAAAAGAACGTGTACTTCCATTAATCTCTCTTATTCATTACCTGAAGTCATTCTATTTTTTTTTAATATTCCATTGAATAGATTAGTAAAACTTTTCTTTTGACTATAACGTAAGTTATATGAGCTATAATTTGGATGTGAAGGTTTCGTAACTTTTCCAGCAGAAGTCTTTTCTTATGGCAAAAAAGGTAGCAGCACCAATTTCCCATGAGGGTAGAGAATAAATTAATGAGCATATGGTGCCTTTTGTTTCCTCAAAGCAACTGTAGTTTTACTTTCAGTTTTCAATTATCTTCACATCATTCTTGATTACTCATTTTACCTTTACTGTGATCATGTTGGGAATAAAGAAAGCAAGGCCATGCTCATGATGTTGAAAGAGAGAAGAAAATAAAGGTTATTCTGCATTTAAAAAAATGAGAACATTGTCAAATTATGACTTGTGTTACAGCCTTGTTGATAGGAAAAGAAATACAAATGTCTTCACATCAAAATCTTAAGCATGCCCTCAGATGCTTATCCATTCATTTTAGGAAGATTTCATAAAATGACTGAAATGAAAATTGTTGCTGTTGCTGGCATATATTTTTGTTTCAGTAAAATTATTAAGTTTTTTTTGTTCCTCCTTTCACCTGCACCAGAAGGGTAGAATCATTCCCAGAGATAAATATGAAGAGTTTTAACTCAGAGAAGTGCTTAAAAACTCATTTAACTTGCAGTTACTAAGACTTAAGCTATTTAAGTAAATGTTTTAGAATTTACATATCATTAATTGAAAACAAGTCCGTGTATATTTGGGTCAAATGAATAGCATTTTTATATTTTTAAAAAATCAGTGTTGGTAATAAGACACTATTAACTTGGCAATGTATTGGTTTTCACGTTAAAGATGGGATTGCCAGAGCATTCAATAAGTGCTTAAGTGCTCAGGGTAATGTCCCTGAAGAACTCTGTAATATGTGAAGTTAAAAAGGAGGGTCATCTAATTATTTGCAACAGAGCTGGTGAGTGAGTCAGTATTTCCAGTCCTGAAAAAGTTGATGGAATTGAAATCATGGAATCACAGATTGTTCAGAAAGCAAATAAATCTGGATAAGTTTGAGGTTGTTGATGAACTCTTCTAAAATCAGGGGTTTTCTGCTAAAATCAAAAATTTAAACAGTATACCTGATAATATATTTGCCTACTTTGATCAATAAAAGGTGTGAAAATTAATTTTCTTTATTCTGCAAGTGTGGCAGGTTGTTAAATCTAGTGCGAGTGTCTAATTATATTTGAAAAGACAAGAAATTCAGCTTTCCTAACACTAATCTCTAATGAGATACCAAACTAAAGATTAGGAAAATATACTGAACGGAATAGTGTCATTTTAGCACATCTGATAAAGGCAAAACATTGTAAGGGTTGATAGGTCTTTCATGTCCTGTTAAACTGTTAAACTGAATCTTATACCAAATTAAACTCACTTTCAATGACTTATCTTTAAATTTTTTGAGGCAAGGATCCATTGAACGTCCTACTAGCTTTGTTGATCTACTCTGTCTTGTCTCTCCACTGTCGTAAGTTGCTCCTAACAATTTCATGTCAATTTTTTCTATAAATAAAAAAATAACTTTCTAAATATTTTTGTTTATTTTTTCCTTCCTCTTGATGAAAACTGAGACTTTATAATATTGTTGGGGAGGGGCTGGGAATGTGTGATTTTCCTGTCACCACAAGAATAAGCAGAATCCAACCAGCAAAAAATGGGGTCTTTCAGCTAGATAAAAAAGCAGCATTATGGTATTTGGGCTATTGAAACAACTGAAATATCTGGGAGGGAAAATAGTATGAGATAGCTACATATTCTGTTGGATAATTTTGCAGTTTTGCATCATAGCAAAATTCTCAAATTTCTAACATATTGAAGTAAAAAGTGTTCTGGCAAGTTTCCATTCCTTCATGTTATTTTGAATAAACTGTTTTGACACTGATTCCTCTTCTGGCCCATATATCAAATGGTCAAGCTCTGCTGGAAACCTTGCTGAAATACACACTGTGCACTTTAAAAACTTACTTATTGATATCTCTCACTTGTTTCATACTCTTTCTTCAACTTTTTTTTAAATATCAAGATTTTTTCCTCCATTTCCTTGAGTTTTGCCTCTCATTTATCTTGCCACTCTTTTCTTTGGTACACTGCTTAATATGAATCCACTAGAAAACATTCTCCTTCCTTTGTTATAATACTACAAAATATCTCAATGTTCTCAGTTCTTCACCAAAGCAAGTATTTATGAGTACCTCTATTATGTGTAACTCCATGTAACTGTGACCTTCGATGGAAACATTAATAGAGAAGATGAATTACTTATGCAGTCAATATTAAAAGCTCCTGCATTGTAATTTCTCTGCATTGTAATATCACATTAGCAAGAAGTGGCTGAGAATCAAGGAACAAGATATAGTTCTGATATCAATGAAATATTTTCTATGAAGAAGCAACACATTACATGTGGAATGCGCACTTGGCAATTCAGCTGTTGGGTAATGGTTTTGTTGAGTAACTAGGGAAGAACTGGGAAATGTGGGCCAGGGGCAAACTCGGTGTGATTCTGTCCAAAATCCTAATCAAAGCAATTAAAAATCACTTATGGCACTTGACTGAATCTGCTATGTTCTGTTTTTCTAGATAATTGTTTTGTAGGCAGAGTGGAGCTCTTCAGACTTGGTGCACTGAGGATAAATTACTTCAATAAAAAGTGTATTATAACTACAGAAAGTTATCTTTAAGATTTTGACACATTTGAGTGGATGAGTGAATACATGTAATGTAGTTATCCCTGCTTTAATGAACAACACTAGAACTTTAGGAACCTTCTTTTTGGTCCAGATGACTTAAATATGAAGAATTAAGTTTAAAAGAACAATACAATTGTTCATAGCTGTTAATAGTTGCTATCTTACATTAATTTAGGTCACTGTATAAGGCTTTTCTTTAGAGCTCGTGGTGGAAAATATTTCTTTTGCTTTACCTTTTGGTTTACCTTTATCCCCAAGCATAAGTAATTTCTGTCTTAAATAGACTCATGTAATGATTAAAATGTTATCTGATTAATGTAGATTAATTAATTAATATAGATCTCTCTCTTATGATCACTCCCATATGTTATTTCTCTCAGAATAGTTTTCCCCCACAAAGCAAGGTTACATTTAGTGCATTACTGCCTCCCTACCTCCCTTTTCTTCCTTTCTTGAGAAAGGGGACAGCAGTGCATGGCCCAGTGGTCAGCCCATAAATAACACACTGCAGTTTAGAAGCCTCAAGGTCTCCCCTTTGACCTGAAGTTCTGGCAGCTAAATCTAAATAAGTCAATATAAGAAGGTAGACATGCCAGAGTGGTAACGTTCGGTGACTGTTGACATTTTCTTTCTGAAGAATGTCATACTTAGCCTTACTGTAGATTATAGTAGCAATATTTATGTAGAGGGGAAGGAAATAAAAACCAACTCAATAATAAAATACCAGCAAGTAAATACAAGATTTATTTGCTGAAACAAGTACCTGAATACTGTGGTGCATTCTGCTGTGGCAGTATCCTTTAAAGATGACTGAATACTTAACCCTTTTAGGATGCTACCTGTTGGAAGCAAGTAAAGCAATGCATTTTTAGGGGTAAGTGATAATTATTAGCTATTGTTATGTAAGATCTATGATGCAAAATACATCAAACTAGTCAAATAATATTTTTCTTCTTTGTGATTCCATTCTATCAGCTCTCTGTACATTTTACAAAAGCTAAGAGACTGATGAAAGCAAGGATATTATTTATATGAAAGTTAGAGGAAAAAGAAATCTTAATTATATGTGGCCAACAAAAGATTTGGGGAAGAAAGTCTGAGAAGACTACTGAGAAAAACTAAGATGACATAATTAGATGTTAAGAAGTATAATCCCAAAATCCCTATCATTCATAGCAATTAGTTGATAATTGCTGTTCAGTTTTTGACTACTCTCAGATTGTGATCTTATTTTTGTTTTTCAGAAGACTATTTCATGTTTATGAATTTATTTTAATTACAAATTTTAGGTTTTTGTTTTTGTTTTTTTTTTTTAATTTATTTTTACTTGCTTGCTTGTCTTTGCAAATATGCTTTATAGATCAGTCATGATAGTTATCACAAGAAACTGTTCATAAGAGACCATTCAGAGTTGCCAGACTATCTAGCACTCCCTAGAGTGAATGTGGTCACAGCAGAGATTCTAATGAAGCCAGGAATTTAGGGATTTCTTTTACGTTTACCATTAAGGAGGCTGCTGTAAATTCCATCCTCAAGTGAAATAACTGCTGAAGAAATTATTAGGGAAAATAAAATATAAATAAATTATATATAACAGCATATAATGTATATAATGAAATATCTAATATCAGATTCACAGTACTTTTATGTTTTAACACAGAATATTGTAATAATAGAATATTTCATAAGAAATATAACTTAATCATTTAACACATATTTTCACTGAAATATAGCAGTTTTTAATACATTTCTTGTTCAAGCCTAATCATTAAGACTTTCCAGTTGTCTAATTTAGATTTTTTTCAAATTGAATACCCTGCATGATGATTAAAGAACTTCCTGATATTTATATGCCTTGAATTATTTAAGACAAATATTGAAATCTATCTATGTAAATATTTTTTTCAATTTTTTCTGAGGTCAATAAAAAGATGCTCCTGGAATTTATTGAGCTACCTATGGAACTGGATTACATGGTTGAACTCCATATTTTAAAGTAACAACAAAGATCCTGATTTTGGAAAGAATTTAGTCAAGGTACTTTTATATCATTTTATATCTATGCCCATGTCATGACACTCTTTCTTGTTTCAAGGACTATTCCTAGAATTTGTCTCCTAAATTAGGATTGAGCTACCCCTCTATTACATTGTTTACTTCACAAAGTTAAGGTGTATTCCAGGAGGCTGTACCTTTGTCACCTGCTGCTGGCTCCACATTGGCCAGTGGCATCACAGGGCCACCATCTCCTGATTGCATTTGAGCAGCACAATAACGTCAGTGTGAACCTGTATGTTGAGAAGGGCAGAGCCTCTAATGTAATTTCAACTCTGCACTCATTTTTCTGAGTAAAAGTTTCCAATTTTCTAAAGGCTAAATTCAAGTCTGTTGAACATCAGTGTAGTATATTTCAGTGGGTGCTTGTTCAGAGCCTTCAAAATCAAATGTAGTAAATATAAGCAGTCATTTTACTGGAGAAAAAATCTCAATGAAAATAAATTTTCTACCTTTAGTCTTCTTTATATATATTTGTGAAAGAAATAACATTTTTTATTGATTTCAGTAATTGAAAATAACATCATCTAACCCATGAAAGAAAGTAACTAAAGATCAATAAGGAAAAAAAGGGAAAAATACCAGGCACTGATGGGTCTGCAAACAGTTAAAATAGCCAGGCTTCGTGTCACTTCTTTTCCTTTGTAAGTTGTTTTCTGCATCCTGCTTTGATGTCAATATGCACTGAAATTGAAATTAATATTGACATAGACTTGTACAAAATCTGTGTCTAACATGACTCCTTGATGGTAATTCAAGGTTCAGGATTATCTGCTAAATGAAGTCCTGTGGAGTGTATTCATTAAACAAGTAGAGATTTATTTTCCTACAGATTTTCCTGGGTGTTTTTTATTTGGTTTGATTGTGGGTTTTTGGTATTTTTAAAACCCAAGTACTTAAATTACTATTTTTTTCATAGTTTTCTTAGCTTTCACCATCTGGATATTGGCAGCTGGCAGTCACTGTTCCAAAAAGCATTTAGCTATGGATCCAAAATATAAGAGAGGCCTCTTGGAATATTTCTAGACTTTAAAGAGCCTCCAAGATTTTGTAATACTTCTGAGGGCTGTATTTAGGGATGCTTGTCAAAATGTTTACTCTAGTGTCTTTACCAACATTGATGAAAATGCACTGTTTAACAAAATAATTGGATATTTCATGGAATTTCACCATCACCATTTCCATACTTAAAGACATTCCTGATGTATGCAGTTTCTTACTTTGTTATATTGATGAGAAAATACAACTTATTTGTATCCTTTTATTAAGATATAATGCAGCTTTGCAGGCTGAAATTGGCAAGTATGGTTCCTTGTGCCAAAATGATTTTTAAGGGGAAACATGTCTTGTACTTCAGGACATTTTGCCATCTTGGGAAGATTGTGTCGATGGGCAATGAGGTGCGTGAAAAGGTTGGAGGAAGAAAAATAACAATACTTCTATTTATCAAAGGGAACTCTGTTGGGAACAATAGTGAATAGACATCTTGTGTTAGTCTCTTCAGCTTGAATTCCAAAGTGCAATTCAATTCTTTTTATCTCTGACAGACCATTCATTTAATATCAAGAACAGCTTTAAGTGTGGCTTGTGCAGCTTTTTATCACAAGTAAATGCTGAGATGATACATATAAATGATATCTGTTGTATTTATTTTTTTATATGCTGAACATGATGTAAATGTACAACATGTTGAGATCAAATATCTGTGTGGCTGAAGAAAGAAAATAAAGTGAACTATTTAGGTTTTCAATAATGCACACTGCTTAGGTTGCTTATTTGTGGGATCTAAGTGTTTAAGGGAATTTTTATTCATTTTGTACTAGGAAAGATGCAAGGACGTGGTAATGGGATAATAGTGCTTGAAATGTTTTCTTAATTCTCAGCATTCTTTTGATAACTTATATTTTCTTCTTCATTCATCCATGACTCAATTCTCAAACAATCCTACTGTGGCAGTAATGTACACATTTTCTTTCTCACTGTCTTGGCACAAAGAATATGTGGGAGTTAGCCATGAATATTTACTTCCTAATAGGTTTTGTCTGTATCAGTGAAAAGCATGGTATAATGCTCAAAAAATATTTTTCCCTCTCAGGTTGTCTAAAAAATATTTTAAAGTATTGTTGATTAACCTAAATATTATAATCATATATTGCATATTTCACAGAAAAGCTAAACTTCCTACATTGCTGGGTTATTGATGACTCAGAACTGACAGTTGTTTACTGTCATGTACAGATGAGAGCCCACTTCCCAGAAAACAGGGACCCTAAAAATAGCCTTTAAAAGGTGCCAGGAATCTTCTACCCAGTGCACTGATGCACCCATCCCCTTCAGATATGGCTGATATGAATGAACCCTAAGGCTTATCAGGCTTATCAGTAAGGCAGAGAAGCAATTTTTTTTTAATGTTTTCTTTTTCAGGAATAATGAGCTGAGAGTTTTCTCAGGAAAGTTCTTTTGCAGACATCCCAGAATAGCTTGAAATGAAAATAAAAATGTAAAGAAAATATTCCAGCTACAGAGGCATCATGTCTATAGTGTCTATTTGACATTGCGTACATTAATTTGAAACCATACCTTAATTAGGATATCTCATGACTGACTTCTGTCCATGTAAGCAGGCATTTCAGTGGTCATACTCAGGGTTGTGACCATCCCAGGAAGTGTTCAAAATGTGACTGTGGGCTTGGAGACACAGTTTATTGGTGAATGCAAATGGTGCTGAGTTAATGGTTGTACTCGATGATCTTGGAGGTTTTCTCCAACCTTAGTGATTCTATGATTCTGTGATTCTGTATTGATCTCTACTGATTTTGGTTTAATCTAGTCCTTCCATCTTCCTGTTTGAAGTCTGGGAAGAGCAAATTCTATCCAGAGGTGGAGAGTTCCCTACTCTCAGGATGAAGTGAGTCTTTCGTTAGAGCCTCTTTCCTTATGCTACTTGCAGGTCACATTAGGTACAGATGAATACATGGAAAATAGAAACTAGGAAAAAAGAAGTCCCACCAAAGGTGGAAAGATTCAAATCCTGTTAACACAGCTGTAGATCACTCCTTGTAAGGCTTGCATGTGAACTGTTATGCCCATATAATAAACTGCAAGGAATCTTCAGCCTGAGGCTTTTCAGGTTGGATGCCTGATTGAAGAATACAACCAGGGGTGATGATTCCTGCAAACTGTTTCTCTGCTCATGTTGTTCCTTTCATGATCTTCCAGTCCAGATCACAGTGTTTGCTAATATATTATGTATCAGCAACAACATCAATATCTGAGAAGTTCTTAGGCTTGCAAAGGTTCAAGACCATGACAAGTTTGGCTTCAGCTGATGCATATTGCAGCACATTGATGCTTCATGGGCATGAACATTTTTATCATGTGAAACACTTGTATGAAAAACTTCATGCAGATTATTATTCTGTGAGAAATTTGAAACCCATTTGAAGAAATCTGTTCCATAGATCAGTCTATTACGTTTGTTGCAGAGAAGGCCAGTGTGGTGGATTTCCCAGTACAAAGACTTGATGTTCCTCCCTGTTGCATGACAGTGTCTGGCTATCTCATGGCTGCTGTGGACAAACAAATGTAATTAAATGAAAGTGTATTGGCCTCATGAGAACCTTTGATTTGTTCTCCATACAATTTTTGATGTGGTAGAACTTCTATGGAAATAACTATTTTTTACTTTAGATTAGGAAAAATTCAGAATTCCATACTTACATATGCAGAAGGTCTTTTATTGAGTAGTGTTTCAGGTTGCTTTCATTTGGATATAGAATACAACAACAAGTTACAGAGATGTTTACTTAAAAGGACTACCTAAGTATAAGGATGAAGCAACAATAAGAGAGAACTTTTACCAGCTGCAGTATTCAGAGAGGTTATTGCTTTCCCTAATTTCTTCTTCTCAATCAATTTTCTACTTTCCTTCTGTGAGTTCCCAGCTTTCAAACTAATTATCCTTTGACTTGGCACTCTCTAATTTTGACACATTTTCCTTATTGTCCTCAGCTTGACATCAAAGCTCTCTGCAACTCATTCTTTACAAAGTAGTGATCTTCTTGTGTAAAGGCATAAAATGATGTTATTTTTCATGGGAAAAAATAACATATCATTTTGTTTAACTAAGGAAAAAAAAATTGAGATAATACAGGGAAAATTTCTGTTTTCAGAAGTATAGATTCTTCCACTTATTTTCTCACAGCTATTTTCTGGACAGGCTTCTTTTACCAGCATGAGCACCTGTTAACTGTTACCAAATTTTCCAGCTCGTTAAGAAAGTTCTTGTCCTACTAATATTAATGTGTGATGGAATAATGAATCACTAATGAGGGGGAAGAGCCCCATCCTTTTCCCTTAATTATAAAGGCCAATAACACTGTGAAAGGAGGTACCTCTGTGGTGGAATTCAACTGCAGAAGGCAATTTTTTTCATCAACAAATCCTAGATATCCTGGATCTGGCAGATTAATACAAGGTGCTTGAAAATTGGTTTTCCCAATCTGCTGTGTCCTGTCAGGATAGGTCCTCATTCTGGTAGTTTTCAGTGGCTCCTTGGTTTACAAAAATTTTGTATTCTTCTCTGGATCTCTAGGAAAATGTTGCATTCTTCATATACTTTTGAAACTACTGGGATTGCTGACCTTCACTGTCAGCTGCACTGGCTCTACTGATCCCACAGTTATGGTCTTATTCTGAGCTGTGCATTTGCACTCAGAGATTATTTCTGAGCATACACCATTACTCTCAAGATGAGAATCATGCCATTTCACCCCAGAAGCATCCCCATTTGAGCCACAGGGCAGCAGTAAGGATAAAGCAGATGACCTTTCCGGGTGTCCTGTCTCACACCTAAAAGTAATGCAAAGTCAGCTCTTATACAAAGCATGTTGAACAAACAAATAAAGATCCATGTATCAGCTCAATGAGATGTCAGTGAGATAAATTTCCACTCAAGGGTGTTTCACTAGTGCAAAAGCGTGGGCAATTCATCCATAATATGGAAATTTTGAATTTTGTGTTTTGGAGTTTGATCTGTGTAACTTTGTTGACTTTTTAAAAAATCAAAATCATCAATGTCTGCTGTGGGTTTGACTTTATAGAATTTGATGAACTGAAAAAATATTACTGTTGCTTTTCTATCCACCATTCCTTCACTGCTGATCAGAGAAGCAAGATAACTTCTATACATATTTTATTCTCACTATTTTATGCAGAAATGCTGTGAACATTTCTCAGTCACTGCAATTCTGAAGCTAAGAAGGCATCCTAGGATTTCATCATAAATATTACCTAGGGAAGAAAGGGTGATTCTAGTCCTTTTCCTATCTTACTCAATATGTGCAAATGGCTTATAAAATACATTGAGAGATTGGGGGTGAGAAAAGCATTACTTTCCATTTCATTTGGTTCTGGAAAAGCAGAGGAATGTAAGCCAAGTTTTTTCTACTGCCAAGAAAATCCAGTCTACTAATAGTCTTTCTAAATGTTTAGTGAATTTATCTTGCTGGCACTGCTTATTAACTAAGGCCCAGTGCAGCATGAGCTGAAATAGAATAATTGGTAATTCATTGTAAACATGGCTAGTTTTATGTCCATTTTTCAATTTTTCTTGACTGGTGTTTAGTATTTATACTCCAAAGCAATTGGCTGTCCTCCAGTCTTCCACCTGTGGGGTTTGAGGAATTTCTTTTCCTGAGTGAGGTGTGTGTCCTGTCCTTAAAGTGTCCACTTTGTGGTTTGTAGAATACTCCTCTTTGTTTCAAGCAAAAAAATCCAAAAAACATTAAAAAACCCCAAACAGCAACAACAACAAAACAAAACAAACAACAACAACAACAACAAAAAACAAACAAAAAAACAAAACAAAACAAAAAAATCACAAAAGCCAAACCAAACCAAAACAAACCCACAAAGTATCTCATTTCAAAATACAGGAATCAAGTTTCAAACTCAAGATACCAGACAGAGAATGAGACTTTTCAGTGCTTTCTCAGAGATGATGGCTTGCATGGTGAAAAGCAGAGATAAAGGAATGTGTGCTTAATATGAAAAGCATTTCATAGCAACAGATAAAATAATTGAACACAGAACAGGAACATGCCAAAGATTAATATGATACTGTGGTGGATTAACCTTGACTGGACACCTGGTACCCACCAAGCTGCTCAACCACTCCCCCTCCTCAACTGGACAGGGTGAGAAAATATGAGAAAAAGCTCATAAAGGCTGAAAGAGATCACTTAGCAGCAACTGTCATGGGTAAAACAGAAAATTAATGGAATTTATTGATTGTTTAATAAGACAATAGGATAATGAAAACCAACCTAAAAATACACCTTCCTCCCTCCTTCCCTCTTACCAGACTCAACCTCACTCTCGATTCCTCCACCTCCTGTGCCCAGGCAGTGCAGGGAATGGGGGCTGTAGTCAGTTCATCACATATTACCACTCTTGCCCCAACAGGAACACTTTCCACGGGGTGAATTCCTTCAGGAAGAGGCTGCTTTAGTGTGGATCCTCCATGGGGTCACAAGTCCTCTCATCAAACCTGTTGCAGTGTGGGCTCCTCTGTACATGGCCACAGGTACTCCCAGGAAAGCTGCTGCAGTGTGGATCCTCCAGGGTCACAGCTGCCTGCAGGGCACATCTGCCTACTCTGTCCTGGGCTTTTCCAAAGGCTGCATGTGGATAACTCCTCCCCTGTGTGCTTCTGTGGGCTGCAAGGGGACATCTGACCTCACCATGGTCTGCAGGGGGACCTCTGCTCCTGGGTGCCTGCAGCACCTCCTTCTTCACTGGTGTCTGCAGGGCTGCTTCTCCCACATGTTTTCACACCTCTTTCCCTGCTACATTTGTGTATTATTTTTCCCCCTTCTGAAATACGTTATCCCATAGGCACTAACAGTGTAGCCCATAAATTCGGCCTTGGCCAGTGATGGGTCAGACCTGGAGCTGTGTGGAATGGCTCTGTTGGACATGGAGCAAGCTTCTGGCATCTTCTCACAGAATCCAGCCCTGTGGCTCTCCCACTGCCAAAAACTTGCAAAGTACACCCCATACATGTACAGTGAAAAAATAACCTTCAGAGAAAATTCCCACCCAGCTAGGTTATGCTTTCTCCCTTTTTCACCCTCCTGTGTGTCACCAAAGCTTTCTGTATGGTGAAGCAAAGTCTTTCTAGAGGTCAACATTTCTATTTCCTGCATTTTTTTTTTTTTCTTTTCTGTTTGAAATCTAAGGAAAGGTCAGAGAAGGAGAAAGAGCTCGTAAGGTTTAATGGTTGGGTTAAGTATGAACATGATCAGGGTGTTTAGGTTTTAAGGTTTCTCTATGGTAAGGATCAAAGAAAACATGTTTTATTTAATTAATAATGCTTACAATGCACTGGTGTAATGTCATTACAACCTAGTGTTAAAGCCTTCTTCTTAATGCAGGAAAATGTTTCCTATATTTTAAACATTTAAATAAGGTTTGTTTTGTTTGTGTTTTTTTATTAAATCAAGGTCTTATAGTATCCACTTTCATATGCATAATATTTTCTTTTTTCTCAAGAAATTTATCAGAGCACAACCTTTACAGAAATTTACTTCAGGAGTACCATTTCCTACATGGTAGTAGAGGATGTCTTTGTGAAAATAATGTATACAAGTTGATTCTTTTTCTTGAATAGAATGGAAAATAAAAAGGCTTGCAGACAATATCTAAGATACTAGCTCATCTGCAAAGTATCTTCGAAGTAAGGAGAGTGTAGGAAGCAAAAGTAACTGGTGAAAAATATTTTGCTTTGCTTCCTCCTGTTTTAAAGGAAACTAAAAACTTAAATTCCAAAAATGATACCTGGGTTTTACTGTATTATAGTTCATCTGATACAGTGCATTACTAGTTGTATTTGGGTTTTCTGTTAATTTTAGCTACTCTTTTCTAATAGGGGAACCTGGTATATTTTTAAAGCATTAAAAAAGGTTTACAACTAGTTTACCTTCATTCCTTCGGGCATTACATTATAAGTCACCCTTTAAAATGGTAGAATGCATCTTTAGTTGGTATAAATTCACTGTCCTTATTGACTGCAATAAACGTTTACAATTTATATCACTGAATGTCTGGACAGAGAGCTTTCCTTCAGTTGTAAATATAGGATATACACCATAATAATACAAGAGATAGACTGTAAATCCAAGCAACACTTCCCTTTACTTGTTCACAAAGAAATATAATCATGAGTTTAAGAGTACTTGGTATAACTTACACTTGAAGAACTTAATGTCCAATGTGTTCTCATAGAAAGCTCAATGATTACAGTTTATTCACTGAAGTAATTGTGAACATGTAATTATTTCTTCCATTACTAATAATTACTTAGCCATTTTACTTAGACATAAAAACCAAGACAAAGAAAAAGAAAAAAAATTAAATTAAGGCAGACTGAAAAAGAGAAAAAAATTATGTTCTTTAGTTGTGAATTCTGAAATAAAATATACAGAGCCAATGGGCCAAAAAATTGCTTTTGCTAAACAGTTACATAACCCTCATTTCTTATTTTGAATTTCTGTACAACTCCAGTCAAATGGAAATCTGCATCTTTAGCCTTTTTTTTTTTTTCCCCCTGGCATTCAGTTTCTTGCCTAGTATCTCATTATGTTTTGCAACATAATGTGTAGAGTGCTGGTTTTTGTATCAGTGATTTTCTCTTGTGAATATTTATACCATTACCCATGCATAGAATTGCAGCTGTGAAGATGGAACTTCTAAAGGTATCTATAAATGAAAGAACAAGTCCTAATGAAAACCTCAGTCTTTGGACAGGACTATTATCAGCTTGCAATGAATGCCATTACAGGGAAATATAAAACAGTGCTATAAAAACACTGATTAGAGGGTAGGTTCTCTTGGACAGGGACTCTTTTTCGACTATGAAGTTGGGAAAGAAGTTAGGATCCAGAGTCTGTAGTTTATCTAGATGAGAATATTATTAACTCCTCTTACTTAGGACCCATTTTTCCTGCCTGAATAGTGTTTGTTTTCAGACTTGATGCTGTAAATTGGGTGACTAGGTACTCCGAAATAATGGATAATTGAACACCCCAAAAGAAAACATAAGGCATATTCATGCCACATTCCCTTCTCTTTGTTTTAAGACAAAGTGTTGAGAAAGACAGAAGTGTCTGTAGTATACTATAATGTTTAGCCTATAACTCTCTCTGCTTACTGACAAAGTTGTCTTCCAAGTCCTTGTCATAAGAGAGCTGGAAAATTCTCTGGTATTTTTCCTGGGTCTTGCCACAGAGCTCACTACTTTAATGCAGACAGTAGTGGAATAGAGATCCCTTCTAGCCCTCCAACCCCTTCACCTTCTCCCATGGCAATGGGGCATTGAACACTTACTTGTTTTTCATACAGGCATTAAAAAAAAAAAAAACAAAAACAAAAACAAACAACCCCAAAAAAACATCAGCATCCTCTCTAAAGCTTTCTTCCCAGGAACATGTGAACTGAAGGCAAAGTTAAGTGTATTAGTTTGTCTGATTTTTGGATAAGCTAGTTCCAAGCAATAACTACACAGACTAGTTATTGCATAGAGTTTATTTATGCAATGACAGCTTGAAAAATTGGACAAATCATAGACAAACTTTTTTTCCTCTGAAATATACTGAAACCTATTAAGTTTTACAGTACCCACTGATTCTGTAAATGTGATAGCAGTACAGCTCTTCAGAGTAAATGAAAAACAGTTATGGGAACATTTTCAAAAGGTTCACAGCAACTTTTCAGCATCGTTGCTAACTTAATGAGTATTTTTCAGTATAATTCATGCTAAGCACCATGGGAGGAATCAATTGTGACAAGTAGGAGGACTAGTTATTGAGATGTCATCAGATTGCTCATAATCATATATTTTCCCTGTGGATTTGTGCTTCAATTCACACTCTAAAAGTCCATTCACATTTTAATGTAATTAAACCTTTGCTGTATCTGTTTGGTAGGTTGTATTTGATTACACCAACTATGCATATTTTCAAATAAACCTAGTGTGATAAATCCAAAATGTATTCTGATCTGTTTATAGCATCCATTCTTCTCATTCTTCAAAATAAATTTCCTTAAGACAGCCTGGGTACTTTTCCCTTGCCCCAAATTTCTCTTATTATTCTTACCTGTGAAAATCCCACAGCTTCACCAGTTATTTGAGTAATGTCAGCCAACCTGATGCTTAGGTCATGCCTTCCACTTTTACTGGATATCTTCTCCAAAGTTAAGGGGAAATCCTAAATGGAAATACAGCTTTGTCCCTCCAACATACACTTAGCTTGTTTAGGTTTGGGTTTGTTTTTTTTTTGTTTTGTTTTGTGTGGCGTTTGCTTTTGGTGTGTTTTGTTTGTTTGTTTGTTTGTTTGTTTTGTTTTGTTTTTTTTTTTTAATTCTTTTTTTTTAAACATCACTGAGGTGGTGAAAAAGCATTTTACAAAAAACACCCGTTCAGAGACAGAACACCTTCAGCAGCAGTAAAAATTATAGAAGGAAAAATAGTAAAAAAAATATTTTGAGATATCTCACCTCACTGGAGACAGCATTTCTGCTGTTGATTTATTACTAGAAGGTAATAGTTGTCTATCAGATGTTAACTTCCATGGGAGGAAAAGCAGAGAAAAAAGTGAAAATGTGCTCAGATTTCAATTTTTAAACATTTCCTTCTTTTTTTTTTTTTTTTTATGGATAACTGTAAGGTCTCAATTATGAAGCCAAATCATGCACTCCGACAAATACATCCAAGCTTGACACCTCTTCTGGTCAGGTTTCCTTTGTATGTGAAGAAATTTCTGAACTCATTTAGGCTAACTGAAAACATCACTGTTTATTAGTGATTTTTAAGCAGAAGGTTTTCATACTAAAACTCTGTGTATGTGAATTTAATTGAGGCTTTTGTCACCTGTGAAATATACCCTGGCTTGTAAAAATTGAATGTGTCATGGAAATATTTTTTATATCAGATGAAAAACAAAATAAAAATATGAAGAAAAATAGAATCTAGATAGATTTGAAATTATCCTTTATTCAAATAATTATTTGTCACTTTGTCTGTAATAAGTTCTTTTATTATTTAGCCCATCATTCCTAAAGAAAACTAGGCAAACATTTTTTTATTCAATACCTCCATTTGTCTTTAACACTAGAATGCTTTTCAAATGAAGAGAGTGATGTCTAAATTTAAGGGGTTTTGGCTTCATGTTCCTTGAGGGAGAATTATGGATGGAATTCGATAGGTTTCTTTGCAGAAATGACAAGGGACAGTGATCCAAATGAACAATTTATACAATGTTTGTCATGATGCAACAGAAATTATGCTATTTAGAGTTCTACTGAAAATCTGAAATGCCTGTACATGTCAAATAGATTGTCTTCCCATAAAATTATATTGTGACCCAACAGCATTTATCTTCATCAAAGGTAATATATTTTATATTCTATATTTACTTTTCATAATGACATAGAGTCCTAATAAATCAAAAACAGGAGTACCATCAATTTTTTAATTTTTTTTTTATTGTTTAATGTCTTGCCTATTACTGCTATTAATGTGGTCTGGTTTCAATATTTTGTGCTAAGACAGTAGTATTTAAATTCGCTATTATTTTTCATTTTACAGAAACTCTGGCATCTGTCCTGTCCAAGTACTCGTCCCTTGCACATTTTACCAGTTTGGCTTTATGTCTTGTGTACCATGAAGGAGAAAGTTTCTCTATGCCCAGGTGACTGCTTATGGAAAATAAAAGCCATAAACAAACAAACCAAAAACCCCCCAAAACCAAACCAAACAAAAACAAACGAAAAAAGCCCCAAAACAAAACAAAACAAAATAAAAAAAATCCAAACAAAAAAAACCAAAAAGCCCCACAAAAAAATAAAACACAAACCATGTTAATAAGGTTCACTTCTAAAAATAGGTAATCAGCTGAGATTCAAAGTCCTTAAGCATTTGCAATAAGCATGCCATGACTTGTAAAAATTATCTTCCTGAGGGTTGACAGTTCTGCTCTGTGATCTTTGGGACATAGAGTATGTTATTATTCAGAACTTCTTATTTTATCATTTTTCATGCCTTGGCAGAGAATAGAGGGCCAGGTGTGGGAATTCTGGTGCTTTTACCACTAACAGAAACCCTAAATCATCAGCATGTCTAAGACAATAAAAACTGTTTCATGTGATCATTCAGTTCTAGATTTCATCCTTTCAGCAGCTACTGGATTTCCTGCAAAACTTCTGACTGTCAATGTACAGCTAAGACACCAGAATAGTGGGCATTTATTGTTAAAGTTAGGCAACTCAAATTTTAGACGTTTAAGTTGGTTATTAAAAACTTCAGGCACACAAGCATCATTAAATCTAAATTCTGTATTTACACATGGTGTTCCTAAGTATAAATAGATCCTTCTGAGACACAGTCATGTTGCAAGGTTAGCAAATCCTTTAATTAACCCTGCATATTTCCATGAATTCTAAGGGGGAAAAATAAAAATTCCTCAAAGATGCAGCTGTTCAGTCAATCAAAAATGGTCACAGGAAACTGGAGGAAATGAAGTGTTCCTGGAGGCTGTTGAATAAGGCTCTGCTTCCATCCCATTGTAATAGTGGAAGTGAGGAAACCTGGGAGGCTTCCTCATGTTTGGAAACCTCCCAGGAAAGCAGATCCACAACCTCACCGTTGTAAAAATTCACTTCTACTCACATTTTGAATGCGAGAATTTTTTGGTTGTTGCTCCATTCCTTCCCCAGCCCCAAGAACTAATCTCAGTGAATTTTCAGGGGTTTGAGGTATATTATGTTTGTCTGCTGGGCTGGTTGTTGCATGGACATGCAGAACTGCTCTGTCCTTTTGTGAAGTTAGTGCCACTTTCTGTCAGTCTTAATCATGCACAATATTTGTATCTTTTTGTGTTCTAATGATTACCGTGGTAAAGAGACAATTTAGCCTTCTAAATGCTGTCACCCAGGTTATGCAATAAGACTCTTCAGAGGGACTAATTAACCTGAGCAATCTGGCATGAAATTCTGGTTTACTCTGTTTTTAAAAACCTTTAATCAGTGAATCATCAAAACAGCTAGTAGAGGGCAGTTTTATTCTCATTTATTTTGCCAACTGATTCCTCCTTCACTTATTGTGTGATGGTGAAAGAGTTAATTAAAATAATATGACACTGACATTTAAATAATTCTGAAGAACTGGTAATTATGTATTTAAAAAACAGCAAAAAACAAACCAATAAACAAAACCTTCTATTCTGCTGGCATATAAGCATTGTTAACTGTTTTTTTTTTAATGACAAAGTTTAAAATATATGTTGAAATACTGAGAGAAATTTCAAGACTGGAAAGTCTCCAATAATTCATGTCAGAGATCCGTCAGCAATTTTTTGTAGTATTAAAAAAGAAATCCCATAAAACAAGAGGTATAGCTATCCTCACTCCTTAATTTTCATTAACTTTTTTCTTAATCAAAATTTATTCTTAGTTGTCTGTCTGATTGTTTTGTTGTGGTTTAAACAACAAAAACAACAACAAAAGGGTTGTTTGTTTTGGTTTTTTTTGTGGCAAAGGAGTACTTTTTCCATTATAGTGGATATGATTGTTGTGAGAAGGTATCCTCAGTGTTCATTACATCCTCAGAGGAAAGGGCAAATGGTGTCCTACATTTTAGTATTTCAGAACTGACCAAGTGATAATTCTGTATGTATATTTTACAAAGTTGGAGATTTGTTATGCAGAAGCTGAACAGTCAGGGATGGATTTTTGAGTGCTGCAGTTTATTTATTTATTACAGGATATTATTCCAGAATTTAATCAGTTAAACCTTCCTGTTGGTAGGTTTTAGAATGATCTACACAGCCTCTATGGAGTAATTTTTTAATGAATAATCAGGCAATTATTTGCTAAGCTTGTCTATATATCTGTATCACAAATCTTTAATGAATTGTCTGGTGGCACCTAATTTTAATAGTAAACCAATGTAGATTAGAACAAAGTTTTTTTGGAAATAGGTTTGGCATCCGCATTACTACAAAATGAATTCATTTCAACTACTATTATTGCAGCGAATAGCAAGTGAAATTATGAAAATGAATGCTTAAAGTCATCATTCTTTCTAATACACACTGACGTTAATGCAAATATCCATGATGTAGGAGGAAAAATCATGAATATTGGAAGTTCCAAGATGGCTGGAAGTGGGAGCTAGAAAACCAGATTAGCTGTCAGGCAAATATTTTTATAGAGTGATTGTTTAACCTGGGGAAGAATGATTGTGGTGGGTTCTCTTTTATAACAAAGAGATCTGCGTGGGTTTCAGGCAGTCAAGGTCATTCCACCACAAGGAGTTCTTTCCTCCTAAAAATATTTTCCGCTATGAATAAAAATCACTTAAAAACTGTCTCATAGATAGTTTTATGTGTGAGTTGTGATCTCAATGGACCTTTTTTTGTTACAGGACTTTTGAATGGTGATAAACACACCATGAAAGTACACTGACAGATTTAGGTTCTTCCTACAGCTGAAGACAGTATACTGCCCATTATTACAAAACTGCATTTATGCATATCTTCCTGTTGAATATTTTTTGACAACATGTTAGTTTTTTAAGATAGAATGAATATGACATTGCTTTGTCTACTCTGCCTGAGTTGCATAGAAGAGTTTCAGCTGATCTGGCAAAATACTTACTCTATTTCTGAATTTTCAGTGTGAATAGTTCTGATTGTCAGAGAACACTTTTTTCTCAATTCAGCTTTTTAATCTTTTTAGAAAGTATACTTATATTTAAGATACATAATAAATGCTAACCTGATAGTCTCAGTACTTTTTCAAAACTCTATGATTATCTTATAGACCTTTGGAAATTAAAGTTTTTATTAGAAATATCAGGCTTAAAATAAATCTGCCTTTTGCTATTTATTCTATACGATTTTTTAATCTGCATTCATTTGATCTGTCTCTCCTTTTTTCATCTTAATCCCTGCATTCCTCAGTATTTCCAAATGCAAGAGTCTAAATGTATTGTTAGACTTGGGCTAAGATTTTATCCTCTTCCCTGCCACTCCCTTCTTTCTCTCTATCTCAGACAGATTAGAGGTCTGTCTTCTTTTTTTTCCTTTTCTTTTCAAATCATTTGACTTCAGGAATTCAGGGTCCAAGATTGAGATAAAACGCTAATGCTTCAAGCATTTTGTATTTTGCATTTTAGCTTTGTTCTTTTGCAAAGAACATCGGCAAAAAGTTTCAGTGCTGAATATAGGACATGCAATCAATTTCCGTAAAACAAATAGATATTTTGGGGGAGAAAACTATGAGTAACTGTGGCTCAAATCTAGCCCTAAATTTAGGTAACATCTGCAAGCCTGAAACACAGCCTTTCTTCTCTCCCACTCTTATTTATGATTATTTGCTTAGTGATTGTGCCAATGGATATGTAATCACAAATTGTGTACCTTTTCTCTGAGTAGAGAATTTAAGTGTCTGAGGAATAGGAACTTATCTATATCGTATATAAACAGCCGTTTGTCTATAAAGCCTAAAGGGTTTTACATAGTGCTAATCCCAAAGGTGTCTTTCATGCCTGAGGCAACTGTTTGTGGTTTTTATTTGATGGTTGCAAGTAGAACTCTGTCTATTCAGTGCTCCTGATTATTTGTCTTTGGGCAAGGACAAAGAAAAATAATTCACTCTTATAATTCCTTTATGATAGGAAATATGAATTAGCTAAAAAATTGAAGTACATTCAAACTTTGTCATGGGTTATAATTACATAGGCATACAGTTAAAATATGCCTCTATGATCTTTGTATGAGTGTAAAAACTTTCTGTTGGACATACTTTGCACGCTGAACCCTATAGTTCTTCTGAACAGTAAAAAAGCCCCTTTAATGTAAGATTATAGAAGCATACCAGCAGTGTATGTTAATTGGAAGTCTTTCAATCTCAGTCATCTTTTAGCACGTACTTGACAAACATTTTTTTTTTTTACATATGAGCACTGTTTACATATACTAAACATTCACAGTTTTCTTTTAGTCCTCTGACATTTTGAATTTATTGATTGGATTGACATTTCTAAAGATGTGGTGCCACTTCCTCAGATATCTAAGAAAATATATGCCTTTATCACTGTATGTTCCCACATAAAACCTAAAATTTAGATGAAGAAAAACAATAAGTAATCTCTTTGGTTGCACAGCACTGTATATAAAGTTTATTTTTTATTTTCAAGTGGCAATATGGCTTATGAAGCACAGCTTGAGCATGGGAGAGAAGTGTGACTGTCTTTGTCTGATGTGCCAGCAGCCTGCTGCCTCTCTCAGGAAAAACCACCAGACTGGTGTATCTGTTACTATTTGTGGGATTAACACTCCATGTTAATTCCAGCTGCTGCTCATGCCATTGTGTTCCTGGTAGCTAAATGAGTCCTCCCTGTGCCCAGCTAGGGCAACTGTGTGTCAATTTGGCATTTAAAAAGTCCTTGAATTATTCAGAAATATTCTCTTTCTGTGCATCAGAAGTCACTTTCCTATGTCTTTATAAGAGTCGAACAGTATGAATAGCTGATACATTGTGGTTTGTATGTAGATGATATGTTGCTGGCTGTGATTTAATTATTCATGTTAAATGCTTTTCATTTGCTTGTCCAGGACATTTTCTGGCTTTTCCTGCCTCGGAGCATAGTGTGTGCAGTGAGACATAAAGAAGATTCTAGTGAAAACACTTTTCATTCTTTCCATTTTGCATCAGTCTGGAGGACTGATCTCATCTGGATGGCAAAGAGTCCTGGTACCATCAGCACTGCTGAGCCTTTTTGAGTGCCAGAGGCAGTCTGAGTGACTCAGAGCTCAGACAGTAGGGCTTTTGAGAGCTGCCTCTGGGGCAGAGCCACATGGAGTCTCACAGTCACTGTGCTATCAAACACAACAATAAAGCTTCACAATGCCTGTGTGTGAAAATACCAAACTGAGGGGATTGCTTTCTCACACTGATAAGAGCTGTGAATGGTACAAAAGTTCAAACTCACATAGTTGGGTTTATTTTCCTCATGACTGAAATCATCATAACCGATTTCAAATCTCTGATTTAATTCCCAAACCTGACTGTTTCAATGATTTCTTCCAGATCTCCCTTTCTTTATCACTGTTGCCTCCAGCAATAGAAGTGCACCTGCCAACATGAGTCAGAAAAAGTTAGCTAATAAGAAGCACTCTATATTAATCACCATCTTGCTGACAAGCTTGTGTGTGATATATATGTGTGGGCTGCTAGCAGATTAGTACCTTGTGTAATATATACATAACACACAAGCTAGGATTTCATTGATATCTGTAAAATTTTTGTTACAGTAAGAAGTCTTTTCAGTGCAGCTTATTATACCAGACACAGATGTCCTAAACAAAAAACAAGCTAATGAACAAAAAATGCTCTGTTCATCCTTGTATTCTCTTGGTGTCAAGAGATTCTATGTTTTTTACAAACTCTTTTTTGTTTGCTTTCGAAAGCCTTTCTGCAGAACAATTGTTAGTCCTCTAAACAGATAATTCAAAAATTCATGTGGTGTTTAGGCTTTTTTGTTAATTGAAATATTTAATTCTATATATTCTGCAAAGTATTTGGGTTAGGGAATACCTTTTCCTTATTTTCCTCCATAACATTATAATTCACTTAAAAGCAAAAATCTAGAAGTTTCTCTTCCACATTTTTCCTGAGTGAACTTGCAATGTCCTTAGGTCTTGCACTTCTATTTCTTTATATTCAGCCTTGCCTTTCTTCCTTGCCAATAGGCCTTTTGGCTTTATCTCTTCTCTAATGACAGACATTTTTTATTTCTCTGGCTATTATCCTTCCCTAAAATTAAACTCTTACTCATTTTGTAGGAGGGTAAATATGAAAAAGAAAATTCCAGGGACATAGGACAATGTTAAATAGCTGCTGAAATTCACTTAGTGCAGAACTCCTACCCTAGTATATCACCAACAGGCCAAATGAATGGCCTTAATCTGGAAAATGAAATATGAAATTTCCAAAACTGGAATACACAGTGCTGCATTCTGCTGTGTGACAAAGCACCCCAAGATGAAGAAGAAGGTCGTCATTGTTCATGCAAGCTCCTCTGTGACAAGATTGTGTTTTTCTAGTGGTCCTGAATGTTAGTTTAGTTATATGATTTGGGTTACTTCAGTTTCTTAAAATTCCTGTATTTAAGCTGTGATTTTTAATTTTTTATAATGAAATCCCTGGGTTCACCTTACAGTGTAGCTGAGGAAAACAATGAGGTTGATTCAGCTGCTTTTTTAATTTTATGGCATTTAATGTCAAAAATACAACAAAAAATTCACTTGGTTTTAAAATATTTCTTTTTGTGCATTTTGGACTACAAAACTACATAATGGGACCATCCTTATACCTGTATCAAGCATCTACAGTTGCTGGTAAGAACCCTAGAAGTATATCAGAGGACAATGTTATTTGTATTTTCCCTCAGTAATTAAATATTATTCTTAATATATTTTTAATTAGAGGAAATAACGAGAGAGAAAAAAAAGTGTGATATTCAAACAGACATGAAAGGCTTTGCAGGAACAAATAGAATACTTAAATTGTTAATGGATTATACAATTTTGCTTTGATTTTATGATTATCTGATGGGATATTATATATATATATGGGGAAAATGACATTATTGTAGTGTTCTCAAGTGTATGAACTTCATTGTGCTAAGCTCCATATATATTAAAAGAAAAAATAATAATCCTATCTGCAGTTATGGTAGTAGAAATTATCTGCAGGGAAACAAATTCTATTTTAGGTTTATATTGGGAAAAAAGGCATTGAGAGATTACAAGATATTATGAAGAGAATGGGATGTACAGTAGTCCCTTGATGTGAGGAAATGATTTCTATAGTCAGCTATACCTGTACAGAAGAACTAATGCTTTGACTTGTGCTACAAGAATGAGAGCTTTGGGGATCCATCACTGCTGTTGATATTTCACCTGA
The DNA here is from genome assembly GCA_037013685.1 of Acridotheres tristis. NCBI lineage: Eukaryota > Metazoa > Chordata > Aves > Passeriformes > Sturnidae > Acridotheres > Acridotheres tristis. The sequence continues at coordinate 103,306,161 of CM072884.1, forward strand.
AGTGGTTTCTGTATGGGCAGTTATGGGCTGAGATTCACTGGCAGAGAACATCTGATGTGAGCTCTGTTTTAGGGAGCAGCCAATCAAACACCAATTGTCTCTTACCCTGTACTAAATTGTAGAAAGATAATCTTTCATTGTCACCTCGGCTGTTTAGTGCAGGTGAGATGATATGTCTGACATTGCAGTATATTAATTAACATTAGGAAGAAACAAATAGCTAAAGAACATGTTTAGAATGGATTTTATACTCCTCCAAGATATATGTTCTTCTCCTCCTCTTCTAAATTGTCTGTTACCAGCCAGATAACAAAATCTCTTTTCAGCGATCAGTAAACTGTAGTTGCCACGTCTTGTTGCTTCTATTTTTTTTTTTTTTTTTTCATGCACAGTCAACAGAAGTCTTTCCAGGAATGTTAGTGAGGATGTTCTATGGCAATCTCCTGCAATGGCAGCAATAGCTCAGCAAAATGTTTGGTGGGCTGCCTCTGCACAATATGCTTCGAAGAAGATTTATTACGTATGATAAGCATGTTCTTTTATTACAAAAAATTTACAACAACAAAAAAATACCTCCTTGAACATTTGTGAAGACAAAATTGGCTTTCAGATCATTGCTAACACTAGATTTTTTTTTATATAAGTAAATAATTCCAAATGAATTCTAATTAAATTGAGATAAAAATGACACATTCAGAACTTTGGTGAGCTCATATGTCAAACTCATATCGTAATGTTATTCCATAATATTTTAAAGAAAAAACAAAACAAAACAAAAAAAAAAAGAAACACAAAACCAATCAAACAAGAAAAACAAACAAACAAACAAACAAAAAAGCAACACAAAACAAAAAAAAGGGACTGTTGAGAGTTGGGAAGTTTCCTTCACTGTAAAGATAAAATTAAATGAAATAAAAATAAAATTAAATAAAATAAAATGTGTTTCTAAATAAGATAAATGTCCCTTTAAAAAGGAATATGATGCATTTTCTCTCATTTTTCCATACATTTTCCATTTCAATCATATGTAGCACAGGTACATATTCTTTCTGAATCGATGAAAATCAGACTATCAATCTTTTTATGTGTTTTATTCCATATTTTCACTAAATCTAGCATTTCTGCAATCTCCTTTCTCTAATTTGGTCCCATCCTTCCTCAAATAATCATTTTACTGTGTAAAAAATCTTCTTCATGGAAATACTGATTACTCTTTGGCCTGTGTTTTCAGCATATTCAATGTCCATTGTCCAGTACAGAAATGATTACTGAATTTTATAACTGTTCTGAAGAGAAATAGATACTAATTTATAAGAAAGTGTTTTATAAGAAAGTGGCTTCTAGATTTACTTTCCAAAGCTTACTAGTTTATTTGTTGAAATAATGAATTTTCTGGACTATTAGTTTGCAATTTAATTATAAATTGTTAAAGTAAGTAGGTCTCCAAAGTGATGGTAAAATACAATAATCTATGTAACTAAAGGTATTGTGTTCTGAAGAAGGAATTGTCATTAAATCTGGTAATACAATTATTATATTCAGAGAATGGCTAGACACCTATTACACTATATATAGAATCATAGAATATTTTGCATTTGAAGGGACCTTAAAGATCATCCTGGTTCTACCCCTGCCATGGGCAGGGCCACCTTCCACAGGTCTCTCAAAGCCCCATCCAACCTGGCCTTGAACACTTAGGGAATGGAACATCCAGAACTTTCCTGGGCAACTTTAAAATCGTAAAATTTCGTCTTCTTTTTTTCAAGTAAAGCTTTGCACCTTGTCATATGAAACTTTGGAATTCAGAAGCTATCATGGGAGAGTAAAGCAATACTGAGAAAAGAAAATCTATATGTGTTATATTCAATATGTGACATACATTTTTGTGTAAATGCATATGTGTTATATATATGTTTATAGCTTTACATTTATGTAAATATCTCATGTAATGCTCTGTGAAAGAGTATCCCATCTTGGTAAGTGAAATATCAAAAAAGAAAAGATCAAGTTTCTTAACCAAATCATTTTTCTTTCCCATTAGATTTTTATGTAAGCTGAATAACATTTATCACTTTCTACACTGTTCTTGATGCTGTCATCTCAGGTACTCCATGGGCATCAGCTATCTTAATCCTGACATGTAGGCTGGTGTGGTTGTCTGCTAGCATGAAAGAATTCATTTGCTTGTCTTCATGGTTCCCTTGACTGTATTTTCCTTAAAGTGTGATGTAGCTCTGTTTCATACTCATGGTGCTGCTGTCAATAATTCTTCTTAAAGTTACTGTTTTAATATATAAATTATGTCAACAAAAGAGCAAAATTAATCAGGGACTTGAGTAATTACATTCTGAAAGAAACATGTTGTTTAATAGAAGGTATTTTAACTTTGAATCACATTTATTAGTCTACTATTTTTTGCTTATAAAATATGGTAAGATTGAGCTTTTTTTAAAACTCCATCTTTTACTGCAGAATCCTCTTTTAATGGGCTGTGTTATCTTCACATGTATTATAAAAGGACACAGGTGTAGTGGTTTGCTCTGACTTCAAAGGCTATCCAGAAAAACTTTACCAGATAAAGTAGGTTTTATGGTGTAGTGCAGCTGTGCCTGATATCTCCTATTATTATTTAGTTTCATTAACTGATTTAGAATGTTGTTTTATTGATCAGCTTCTGTAGGCAAGTTTTGCTTTTCCTGATATTCATAAAGGAATACACACATTTTTAACAAATACTTAACAGTAGTTGGAAGCTGAAGGCTAGAGAAAGAAAAGCACAGCCTAAAAGAAAAGAAAAACATAATCCATTAAAAAGATAAGTGATTTTAAGTTTCACCTGCAATGGCAGGGTTTCAGATGGAAATCCACCTCTATCTTGCTTTATACACGCCTGAAACTCAGCCTCTGACATCCTGCTCTGAGTTTTCCTTTTCCCCACAGGCCCAGCAGTGTTTTGTTGACCTGAGTGTTTCTGTTATCAGTCTGTAGAAGGATGCACACATAGTAATGTTTGAAAGACCTGTGACTTAAGCCCAGTGTTATGGCAGTGTTAATCTGCTGTTGGAGGTGGGTAGGAATGGAGCAAACACCTGGAGCACACACCTGGCACAGCTGGGACCCAGATGTGCAGAGCCAGGCAGGCACTCCCCTGGCTGTGCTCTGAGCAGGACATTGCTGCAGAAGATAAAGTTCCTTCCTTTCTCCTGCCTACTTTTTCTCCTGAGATAACTTTATCTTTTTACCTTGTAGGCTTCCTTTCAAAAAAAAAAAAAAAGCATCCCACAGTTTCTTCGTAGCAGCTGTGGAAGCAATTCAGTGAAGTAAAATACCTCAAAGAAAGCAGAATTTTTCCAATCTCACATGCCCAAGGCTGTTAAGTAAATCTATTATATAACTAGAAGTACAAAGTCCTCTAATTCTTTTAGAGGTGCCTTTGAAAACTCTGACTCTTACTTTCTGTCATTTAACTGCAACTCTCCAGGACCAGAGGAAATCCTTTAATAACCTGCATAGCACTAAAGGCCTCTCTCTGTGTGAAGAGTGCTAACTAGTGTATCAAAGATATTACTTATCTTGCTTGAACTGAAATTGTGTGTCGGAGCATAGTTATTAAGAAAAAGAAAATAAAATCATTTTCTTCCTGATTTTAAATATTTTATAAATCCAGCTAGTTATTTCAGTTGGTCCCTGAAAAAAGCAGAGGCAGACAGAAAAACTTATGATTCGGGGCTCTACTTTATGTTCATTATTTAATTATTTAGGTACATTATTTAAATGATTACTCGTTCATGCTTTTTCCTCTTCCATAATCTCCAAATGCAGGTGATTGTAAATCAGGGAAATCTATTTTTTATATACAATTAAACTTGCTCTAAATTTTGGTTTTCAAAAAAAATCCTCACTTTGCCTGCAAAATTATGTTTGGTTTCTGTTATTCTATAAAGGAAGCAACATTTCTCCTTCCATCAGTTGCCTTAAAGGAAAATATGTATGAATATACAGTATACAGTACTTATATATATATATATATATATATATATATATATGTATTTGTTTTGTTTGGTTTTGTTCGTCTCATTATAATTCTACATTGTTTCATGTAATAACATTATCAGAGCTTGAATATGTAGACAGTTCTTACTGTTTGGTTCTTTGAAGATCCAAAGCAAAGTTCTGCTTTTATACATTCATACTTTTATCCTGTTTCCTGGTTTAAACAGACATTTTCCTGATATAAATGCTCTTCATTTTTACTGAATACCATCCTAACCAGTCTTTCACTTTGTGTTTACCACATTCATTGTCATCACATTTTCAAACAGGCAAAATTTCAATTTCGTTTCTGTTCATAGACCTTGAAAAGACTAGTGAAGTAATTAAGGAAACATATGGAGAGAGATTATTTTTTTCTATACTGTGTTCTAATTCCAACATTTTTTCTTCCAGTTGAATAGTCCGGTAGTATAGAAGGAATCTTAACAATCTTTTGCATCAAATGAAGAGTGCATGTGCAGTTCTGCATTTCTATACCAACCTCACTAAAATATCACAGTGCTTTAAAAAAGTTATTTTCTTTCTGCATATGAAAGAAAGATGAGCTGTATTTTAAAGGACTGAGTCCTTACTGGTGCTAGAGTCATCTATTGACACCGAGTAAAATCCTGCTTAATAAGTATTTATGTATCTTGTAGAGGATACCTGTGAGAGAAGGAAATAATATTAGTCCTCTTGCTATTTCAGCACACAAAGAAACAAAAAAAATTACAAAATGCAATTCAGACTTGGGTTTCTGCTAGTGGATCTGTTTTTGTGTGAATCTAATACACGAAGCTCTGTGTGTGTGGTAAGTATATCACATCTTCATATATATCAAGATCACTTACGATACTTCAAGCAATCTCTTTTTTTTGTGGAATAGACTTTGGAGCTGAATCAGAGTTCAGGACAAAAGACACCTCTTGAAAATATCTTATATTTGATAAAGAAATGTGATATAGCAATTTATTTGACTTATTTTTACATGAAATTGCTGTGACTCGAAATCTGTTGAACTAAATCCTCTGTTCTATTTAGGTGTCAGGGTGTCTTGGAACATGTGGTTTCACTGTTTTTCTTGAGAATTTCTGAGTATAAGAGGAACTACCTGGAATAAACCACTTTTGTCACTATATAATTTAAAACTTCAGATACCTCAGGGATTTTTCGTTTATAAGCCTATGAGTTTAACATTCTTTCCTAACTGGAAAACATGAATAAAACTGTAGATCCCTGTTATCCATACCGTTTAGAAAGTATAGAAAGTAATTAATCTTACAGATTTCTTTCTGTTACAAACTGACATGAAATAGAAACAACTATAAATTCCAGACTGGTACAGCTTTTAGAAACAAATTTAGCATCACGTAGCACCTTTTAGGTGACTGATAGGTGTTTATTTTTTAATTTCTCCCTTGTAGAAATTATGTAATAAATTGTACTTCATAGCTCAGAATGACTGAAAGACTAATTTTAGCTCTGAAGTGTTTTTACATCTAAATTGATCAATAAATTAGATGGATTCATTAATTTCTGCTGTCAGGGCCAAGGACTATCAGTGTATGTAACCTTGCTGATGTATAATTTATTAATTTTTCAAACAGTAACTTTTTTAAACTCTCTGAATATCCCTTCCATTTATAAGCCTTTGAAAAGGGCATTGCAAAGAATAAATTTTTTTTCCTGCTATGAAAATGCGGAAGTTCTGTCAATAACAGACCACCACTAACTTGCAAAGAGATGAAAAACTCAGGATAAATGCAATTTATTTCTGACAGCTACATAAATTAGAAAGACATTTCCTGACAAATTAACATCATTACACTTTTTCTATATAGCCAAGGTTTTACTTGATCAGAATGAAATGATGTAGGTGAGAACAGTAGAATTACTGACACATGAACAAATGTACATGAATTCCCATTCACTGAATGAGAAATCTTTTGTGTTTGGTGAAACCTTTTGAAAATATTTAGCATAAAAGAAGACGTCATTCTCCTATTCAGAATTTTCATAAGTCATGACTAATTCTGAATTTAAATAAAAAAGACAGTACCTAAGGAAGACCTGGGCTTTTTCCACACACATCAAATCCTGGAATATGCTAAACCAAACCATCAGAACTCTTATTAATCATGCCAAGGATTGTGCTACAAGTTCCAGCAATTCTGTCTCTCAGGAATAATTCCTTTAAAGAATAAACATATCTTTTAAAATGTCGTGTTCTAATGACAAATATATACATGAGAAATTAACCATGGATAACTTGGTAAAAATCTGAAACAATTCTAGAAAAATTCTCCAGAAACAAAGTATAGTTCTTCCAATTTCCTCTTGGTACTTCCTCATCTTCAGTTATATTTCTTTTAAATTCCTCTTCATTTGAAATTGAATTAAGTAAATAAAAAAATGCATGAGAAACCATATAAAAATTACTTACCATATATACATTCCAGACTATATTTTGAGAAATAAAATGAACGCTTTAGCAGAAAAACAGAATAGAATGCATTATACAGATTTTTTGTATGAAAAAATATACATACTCATGTAATTGTAAGACCCAATGTATGTTTTCTATATAATGTGCCATTTCAGAGTAGTCTTTTATATAATATTTGTATCTTATTTATTGCTTCTTCATTTCCCCATTGCCCCAATTGTTCCAGCACTTACTGCTGAATAAGAAAATAACAGCATTTCTGAAAAAATTACTTTGATTTGGGATTCTTACTGAAAACAGCTCAACTTCATCTGAATCTGCAGTATTTGTTTCTGTTAAGCAAACCCATTTACCTTGGGTTGATAAACCTTCATTCTGCTGATCTGTAAAACCTTTTAGGTAAGGTTGATTTATAATTAGTGGTCAGTCTGTTAGATAAAGCCCCTGGTTAGTGAGTTTGCATATCTGTGTTTGCACAGCTGATATAGGGCATATATTCCCATCAGGACAGTTGGAGTATAGAAAGCTGACCAGTTCTTACATCCCTAGTCTTCTCTTCCTCATAAATAGGACATTAAAAAATGTGAGCAATCTTTATTTCTTTCAATTTACATACATCAAGGCACCAACTTGAAACTGATGTAAGATTCATGAGGTTCTGATTATGATTTCTGTAAAGTGCAGCTGGTGTCAGTAGAGATAGCTGGAATTTTTTTTAGGGATGTGTCTTGGTCAGCTAATCAAATGGACACATACAGAATTAAAAAAAAAAAAAAAAAAAAAAAAATGAGCTGGTCATTAGCAAAATATGATTCTTACCAATTTCCTTTTTTCATTATTCTCTCTTCTATCCTCTCCTCACTTATTATGCTTTATGATTATTAGTGAACTTTTGGCCTTCAATCTCATTAAGAAATAATTTGAAGAATATCAGTATCAAATTAATACACTAAATATTTGCAAAATACTTTTTAAAATTTACTTTATTTTTATAAAGTATTTTACTTTATTTACTTTAATTTATTTTTTAAATACTTTATTTAATTCTATAGGAAGTAGAACATACATGCATGATGACTGATCTTCCTTTGGCCAGATCTTAGTGAGCAGTTGTGAAATTCTGGGAATTAGTGAATATCACTAGACTCCAGTACACCCCATTCAAACCAAAACCTTACCACCTGAGATTTTTTCCCACCATATTTTGTGTTTCATTTGTTCTTTAGTTATGACAATAGGGTGTCAAGATTATGAATTTCAATGCAAATATCTATTTACATCTTAGACAAACTTTTACTACTTACATGCAGCTATGGGGAGTTTCTTTTGGTTTCTATCAGCATTTCTTTTCATTTATATCAACTACTTCAACTTTCTCTTAAAAAAGTTTGTGTTTGGGTTATACCTTCATACTCAGGTAATACCTGGCTCAAGCTTATGATGCCACTACAAGATATTAGATTTGTTTTTACTTAAAATAAAATCAGAAATGAGAGAGAAGTACAATGTGTCAGAGTCTGCACCTGGCACTGCATTTCTTTGAATACAGGGTGGCTGTTTGGAAGGGTGTGGAAACAAATGGTATAATATCTACGTGTAGGAATGTGACTTGCACACCCTCAAAAACCCAGCAAGGGATGAGCTGCATCATGAAATACCTAAATGTCTTTAACGGCCTTGGTCTTGTTACTCCAGAATTAATCTAATGAAAGAAATAGTTGTAGTGAAATGACTGAAGAAAAAGGTATATGTAATATGTTCAAAAATTATATGAAGGTACATATATATTCATTGTAGGAGTGCATGATCCCTCTGTTAGTTTAAGGATAAAAACATCATGGCATGTAAGGTGAAGTTTCTGAAACTTCAGAAACACTCCTGAGCTTTTCTGTTAGATGACCTTCATTAGTACATTTAATGAGTACATAACTAACTTTAGGACATACTACAATTTGAGAAATCTAATTTTCATATTATGATAAGTTAATGAGTTTCTCTTTTAACTTGCTAAAATTACACCAACACCACACAAAAGATTTCAATGGCATGATTAAAGCGTTAATTTAGTCTTAAGTATTTAAAATACATTTCTTTGAAGTAAGAATAACTATTAAAGTAAATATCATAGCAAGATGAACAGAGCATTTCAGAAGACTATTGCATATTCTTATATTTTGGAGTCTGCATGTACCTTGCAAACATAGCCCTAAACTGCCGAGATTTGCATGCAAAAATCTATTATGGATGTTTTTGTTCCAGTGAAAAAAAAAAAAGGGGAATGAGAACACATCCATTTATTGGTGACCTTTATTTCCCTCTCCTGTTTCTGCTGTTAGTCACAAAGTAGAGAGAGTTCAGTCCAGGAAAGAAAAAATCCTTCTGTAAGCAGCTCTTATTTTTCTCCAAGGAGTTACCTCCACATTTCTGCAATATTTAAAGTACAGGTCATGCAGCTCAGCCCTATCAAGCCCCATGAGTTAGGAACACTTCTGTTCCTGTTGCATCCTTGCAGTGCCTGCAATTGAAGCTTTCCCAGCACTGCACAAGGGTGTGTCACTGGGTGGAATGTGCAAGACAAGGCACCATTTGTGTCTGCTTTTCTTGCTAGGTCATAGTAAGGAAGGAGGATCTGTCTGTAGCATAGCCCTGTTGGTTTTTGAAATAAATGAGGATCTGGCCAAGCTGCCTTGGATTCAAATTTGATTGGGAAAGAAATAGGTAAAAACTCAAGAAAATAAGGGTGCATTTCTTTTCTCCTTTTTTGCCACATTATTAATATGCTTTTTTTTTATTCCCTTCTATGAACTAGCTTCAGAGTGTATTGTATACCAAACATTCACGTTTCTATTTAATGAGTGGGATCCTTTTTGTGTTTGAAAATGTGTTTGCTTTCACAGTAGAGAGCTCTCGACAGAACTGCAAAATTAACTAAACTGCAACTGCTTTGCCAATTAAGTTTCAAGGAATTGCATGTGGTTCTGCTTAATAAAAAATTTCGACATAATACTGTTGCAACAGTATAGAGTGTATTCTCCAATTTCAGCTGTCATGATCATCAACTTCTTTAAATGGAGGAACTCTTGATTTGTTGATAAGTTTGCAGTATTACTGTACTCTTCATGGCTTCGAGTTGTTCTGTAGAAAATAATCAGATGTTTAAGTTGCATTATGAAAGAAAAACCACAGCCCACAGGTCCTGAATTCTGACAAGAAATTCCCTTACTGGTTCAGGGAGAAAAATTCCCCCTCTGCTAGCCCCTAGCCAGACCATTCTGGTTTGGGATGAGCAGTCTTACCTAGACCTGGATGTTGAATTATCTGAAAATCTCCATTGGTAATTCAGAGGCATGGGGAAAAAAAATCACTGTTGCAAGATTAAATATTTTACTTAATTATAAGCATTGAAATGGTTGTATTGTTTTGCAGGTTGGGAAAAATCCTTTTCTGAAAGGGGAAACATTTCATCCTTATAGCTTAAAGTGTATTTTCCTGTCAAAGTTTAAATTTAAGAGTTTGGGTTTTTTTATTTGGGTAAAGCTGATATGCACGTTCAAATTAAGGGAGTGTTTTAAATTAGAAAAAAAAAAAGATAAGTAGAGGAGCAAGGCATTGCTCCTCCGAAGAGTACAGAATCAAATCCTAAACAAATAAAAGAAAATTTTTAGGGCACATCAGGTTTCCTGGAATAATCAATGACTATGATGATGCAGAATGTCTTAAGTGCTGTGTACATTGTTTTTTGTATTTATTACTGTGAAGTATTTGTTCATTTTAGAGGTGAGTATTGTTTGAAATAATCTTTTCCGAGTCACAGATTATAGAACTGATGTGTCTGTTCTGTTCCCTACCATATGGATATGCCTAAAGCAATACATTATACCAGAATGCTTTATCTCCAGTGCTTTCAGTACTACTTGCTCCCTGATTTCTTGAAGTATTCATTAATTAAAGAAGCATAATGCAAATTATTTTATTTCAGACTAAGACCAAAGTAAATGAATGTACCTTTAAAAGAAGAGATGCTATTGTTAGAACACTTCTAACTTAGTTTATTTAAATTATTTGCATAGCTGTAATTAAGCTATAGTGCACTTCATTTCTGTGTAAAAATTAAGTAGAATAAAATTATCACTTTTAATAACATCCAATTAAATGTCATTAATGAGAATTTAATCACCATGTTTCATATTAGATATAATTAGCTAATGATCTGTAAATCTGTATGAAACACACCTTAACAATATAACACTTTACATAATAAAATAACCTATCTAAGCCCAAGAAGTAATTAAGATTTCATATGTGCCACATTTCACTGTCCATGAGAGAAGACAATTGAAGCTCTGATAAAGTATACAATATTAAATTTGACTTGCCTTGCCCAAAACCCTCGGTACCATTATTTATGCTTTTATCTGGTACTTTCTATTTAAATTATCTTAAGGGTCTTGTATTTCTTGCATTTGTGTTTTGATAATTTGTGGCAGGTTAGGAAATAGCATCTGTTGCAGGTTATTCCATTAAACTATTGCATAGACTAAGGTGGAGGTGTTGGCTTTAGTTTTCTTGGTTTGTTCTTTCTGTTAAGAATTTTAACCAAAGAATTTATTTTATTAAAATAAAAATTTTCTGAGAGATAATTTTGTGATTTCTGGGATGAATTTTCTCAGATTCTCTGGGCACAATTTCTGCTCAAAATCAGAATGAGAAAAATAACTTCTTTTTAGTTCATTGCATCAGTGCTACCACAGGATTTCAGCTTTAATGGCACTATGAGCTAAACTACCCTGCACGTCTGCTGAAGTCTTGTCATACTGACTCTTGATTTTTGCTGTCATTGAAGAAAACAAACCCATGCAAACCCTAAGAAACCAAATGCTCATGCTTTATTACCATTTCCTCTCAAAAGAAAAAATATGGATTAAAAAAATACTGTTGATTTTTTTTTTTTTTAAACTTGCCCCCTCATGTTCTTATCTTAGTTTATTGAATTTTGCCATTTCTCGAACTCAGATATTTAAAAGCTGTCTGGACATGGTCATGGGCAATCAACTCTAAGTGGCCCTGCTTGATCTCCTGAGACAACTTCTGACCTCAGACATTCTGTGATTCTCTGATTACTTTGGTATCACCCTGAATATCTCATGCATTATCAGAATTTCAACGTGAGATGAGTACGTTGTCAGCTATCTCTGATTAGATGCTGTGAAGTACCATATTAGAACTGAGAATCTTGTTTGCTTTTATAAGATGAACCCAGTCTTGAAGCTGTCCCATCAAAAGATAGAGGAGCCCTTTAGTAAATAAATTGCTATTCAGGGCAGAATTTGCACTGGCATTTCATTTTTAACCTCATTTTTACCTTCTTTTATTCATTGATTTATGTCTTTGGAGGCTGAAACAGAAATTGAATCTTTCCTTTGCACATGGTTTAGTATGTCATAAAGTTATATACTGCATTACTTACTTAATAAAGATTTAGAGAAGTAAAATTCATTCATTGATCCAGACATGTTAGACAGTTTTTAAAATATGTATTGTTATATCATATCACTCATGTCAAGCCTTGCTTAGAAAGTCTTAGTAATAAAAATCATCAACATTAGTCTTAAAGAAGGAGAGCAATGATTTTCTGGTACTACAAATGATAGCTAAAAATCCCTGTCATATTTTAAATAATTCCAAATTATTTCTCTTCAAAAATTCTAAAGATTGCTTCTAAATACTGACTGATACAGCATGCAGCTACATTTAGGCAGAAAAGAATCATCAAATTACTTTTAAAATTTTAGTCTCAGACTAAAGCATGGAGTTTCTCCATTAATACATTGAAAGAAAAATATTTTTGAATTCATGTAATAGTTTCCCTCATTATAAATATTTTCTCTCTAACTCCCACATCATAGAAAGTGCAGCTATATTAAACTGAAAATGTATTGCTAAAATTTCACTACTTCATAATAATTGAATTGGATTGGATGTCTGAATCTTCTTCGAATTTCCATTTATTTCATACTGCATTCCTAATCTAACAAATTAAAATGTTATGCCTTTATAAACGTTATGTTTGGATTCTCATTCACAAAATGTTGTATTCTTTGTTTTCTCTAAGATCCTTCATCACCATGCTCAGGAATGTTTTATCACAGAACAAAGGTGCAGGTAGCAGTTTATTAGAGATCCTTGCTACAGTGGGTGCAAGATGATTAGCACGGGAAGGAGTGATCCACTAAGAGACATGGAAACCAGAGTTTATAACCCTGTCCTGGGGAGTGCTTGAGCCACCCACGGCTGGAAGAGCTGACTGGAGATGTGCTGGGATAGGGATAGCACTGTTCCTGCAGTGGGATGCTGCAGCAGCCCAGCCCGGCTGCCAGGACCTTATCCATGGGGAAAGAAGCCCCTGCTGATCCTGTGCCTGGCTGTTGGCACTCTTGATTTCCAACAGCCGAGAATCTTCCTTCTGTGAGGTCAGGGAACATCCTGTCCTCAAAGCACGGCTGTAATCAGCAATCACTCAGTTGAGACTGTGATGATAATAATTCACTTTCATCGTGGATTTGCAACACGAGGTCAGATTTTTTTGTCCTCAAGGCTTTTGAAGAGTGCAATTGTGTGCATTGATTAGGGTAAAACTAGCTTTAGCTTATGTTCTGTAAAATGTTTGAGAAAATCTATGAAAGGAAGCATTTCTCTGGTCTGGAATACATATTTCACCTTTTAAAAAATAAAATGGAAGGAGATACAGATACCATAATCTATTATAAATTATATAAATGAGGAAGACTAATTTTGTATAGCTTTTTATTCACATTTTCAGAAAATAAATTTAGAAATGTTTAGTTCCTGGTAAAGTTTAGCTGGAGGAAAAGAAGAAAGACATTCATCATTATATCTGTGAGGAAAACCAGCATAAGATGGTTTTTGATGCACAGCTTTGGTCCTTTCATTTTGTATTTAATTTGCTTGGATGTGCTTTTGGCCTTTCATATGCCTTTCTGGGGCCTGAACTTCTAGTTCCTCATGGGAGGTGGAGGATAGGATGTGAGGCATGGTGCTGGATTTTTCCAAACCAGAGGAGCACCTGGAGGTTTTGGTGTGAGGTGTTTGGTTTCCAGTATGAAGAAGCATATGAGATGAAAGGTGTGAGAATATACCATAAGCAGTGCTGGCTAAGTCAGAAATCGAAAGGATATTTGCCAATATCATAGCAATGTATGTAAATTTGTTCAGTGAAAGTTAAGATGTTTCCAGGACATCCACAATTATCAGCCATATTCTCGGCAGTTCAATATTCTACATACTCCAGAGATGTCTGTTATTTGTTGATTTTTAGCTGCACAGTTAAACCAGCAACATGGCTGGGCATCCGGCTTCACTCCTTCACCAAATAATTTCGAGAAAATCCTAAAAATAAAGAGATGACCAAATGTTTAAAAAACATACTTTAGACTAATCCAAACAGGTGTTTTGGTTGCAGATATCATAATATCCCAGCTGCTGATCAGATAAGGCTTATCTCTTGACATAGTGATAAGGAGGATATAATTGCCAAATTTAGTAACTGGTAGCTGCTGGTAAACACCTTCCTTTTGAAGTTGGAATGATTCAGGTTATAGCTTGAATCTTGTAATTTCTGCAAACTAGTCTTCAATTCTGCCTAGAGCAAGATTTTCCAAAAAGTATACATCTCTTTCTTACCCTCATTTCCCTGTTCTGGAAGTTTCAATAGAGGTTAATCAGAGCTATAAATCACAGGGAAGAATTCATAGGAAGATAATTGCACTGTCTAGCTGAAACAGTCTCTCTAAGAGGCAACGTATACCAGAGTCAGGTGGAGAAGCAGACTTGTCTTTTCAGTATTCACAGCTTGTGAATATTAAATCTGGGTTTTCTTCATCATTCTTCTGAGGGTCACAGCCCTTCAAGTTCATTAATAGCCAAGTGTCTTCACCACTTAGGTCCTCTTGAGGTCCTGCAATGCATTTATTACCTGGTAGGTAGTAAATATTTAGTCACTTTGAACTGTAGGCTCAGACTTCTGCATGTCACATCTGTCAAACACATTTGTTTATTGCACATTGGCAATTTGAAGTACTGCAGTGTTCATTAGGAGATAGGAATCTATCTGGGAAAAAGAGTAATTTTAGCATTCTTATATGAGTTACTCTCTAGGAAGCAGTTTCTGATGTTGGAAATTAAGTACTGCTATAGCATGCATTTTAAGTTATCACACCCCTTCAAAACTCTGTCTAGGGGATGTTTCTGAGTCATAAAATGCTGATGGCTGACTTTCATTGAAGGTTTCAGCTTAAGTACTGTTAAGTCTTTTTTGAAACCTCACCTTATATTTAAAAGTGTTTAAAAAATAGGAAACTTTGATTTGAAGACTTAAAACTCACTAATCCTTGAGAATCATATGTAAAATGGAGTTTTCATATTGTCTATTAACTAGGTGGCAGCTTTTTAATAAAAGATTAAGACCAGAAGTTAAAAAGGACACCAATCTTCATCACTTTCCCTATGTCAACCAGGAGAGGTTGCTGTGAAGAACAGTCTTGTATAACCTCAATTGCTGCATGCCAGGAACATGGGTGCCTTTGCTTAATGTGGATTGAATTCTGCTTACACAAAACAAATACTTCAAAAACGATACATTTTCTGAGCCAGTGTGAAATGTTATCTCACTATTTTATTTCTCCCTATTCAAGGGAATTCCACAGATTTTAAACTTATTTTTTATACAGCACTTCAAGTCAATAGCATAGTGCCTTTAAGTAAAAATCTATCTTATATTTTATTATGTGTCTGTTAAATTGATGAAAGGGTTGCAAGTGTCCTGGGCATTCTTTACTGCTTCCCCTACTTATTTTCTTCAGTGTTCCATCATAACTGGTATTACAGTCAATAAGAGTCAAAGCAAAGAGATTTTATTGTTTCCTTTGTGTTGGAAGTGTCTGAAGCCTAGCTCTCAGATTCTGTAGTTCCAAAGAAATATTTGCCTATAGCCTGGGAGGGAGCTTGCTACTCTGCTTCCTAGTAATAATGATAAGAGGTTCATAGTCACTTAAACATAACACCTATTTAGCATAATAGAAACAAACAGTGTTAGTATTAGAAGGAAAGAAACATTTGACTTCAGGTAGGTGGACCTTTCAATTTCTGCATAATACTGAAATCTCCTGGTTTTCCAAGTGATATCTGGAAATATCTCCTCCTATCTCATGAATTTTGTAGCGTTTCAAAAAGAAACTATCCTTTTAGTAAAACAAAGTATTATGACATAATGTTATCTCAGTAACACATACTTGCTATGTATTATTGCAAACTCCAAGTGTATTTTTCCTGGCACCTCTACAGTATTTAACCCAGTTACATTTCACTAGGGTTTTTTTATGCTTTTTTGTTTGTTTTGGTCTTTGGTTTGTGGTTGTTTTTTGTTTGTTTTGTTTTGTTTTTTGTTTGTTTCTTTTTTCCTTGGTATTAATATCACTATATTATTAGCTATCTAGAGACTTTGTACAGTAGCTGTGACCTTTTCCATAATGGGATAACTGTGGTTGTTTTCCACAAAGTTGGTGTCCTTCCCCAAAGCCTTGTCCATTCTCTGTGTAGAGAGATCTTTAACCCACACACAGAGTTGCCACATTCTACCAGCGATTCACAGAATCTGCTGAAACTTGAAAGCTTTTGCAAGGCAGTTTAATGATGGGGAGCCTTAGAATGCTTTTTGAGGTGCAAGCAAATTTGTTCATCACAGGTTGTATCCCTGAGCTATGCTGTTGTGGAAACCAGCTGAAAACTTTGCATATTTTATTGCAGAAGGCTTTTCCTAAGTTTGAATCCTAACAAGTTTACAAAGATGTCAAAGCTCAAGACACACATCCCTACTTTGTTGTAGAAGTAATATCTTATTTTTCAGAAAATTTACATGTAAAACTTTACAGGATTATTTACAGTCCATATGTTACATTTTTCTGGTACATTTTTCCAGATTTATCTATGATGCTAATTCTTCTTCAAAAATTTGTTGAAAACTGAGAAATTGTCTCTCTAACTTGTATGTGTTGCAGCCTATTCCTTGTTCTACTTGTTTTTTGTAAATTATCTGTTTCAGAATCCTGTGCTTAATTTGTATGTGCATTAAAGTTTAGTTGTTAAATTTTGCTGTATAATTTCAGTATCAAGTTATTCAGAGAGTTGTTGTCAGAAATACATATATTTCATTAATATGTTTATCCTTCTGCCATTTTTGAATTGGTCTTCCTAGGGTGTCTTTAAAGTGAACTATTTATATAGGAATTGCCAGATGGGTAAGAATGCTTCTGACCATAAATTTTGCTGCTCTGTGTACACAGATTATTGATTGCACATGAATGTTTTATTATTTCTGAGGTAGAATGATTTTTCAGACTTCATATCCTTGATGAAGTTTACTTTTCGATTAGTTTAGAATAAAGTAGAAACAAAAGCAGAAGAAATCCCTTGAAGAAAAGCAAATTAACAAGCTAGGCATGAGGTCAAACAGAAAGTAAATGTCCATGGGCACTTCAGAGCCATCCTGGAAAAACAAATATAAGCATGCATGGGTGCTTCCATATATAATATAGGCAAAAAACAATAAAAAGAAATCAGCCTTGAGCCAACAAGGCTTAAATTAAATGGAAGAGAGGGAAGCACAACGAAAAACATATGTTATATTTTTCTTAGGTTATTAGTGTATTTGTTCACCATTAAGCAAATATAAGTGTATTTTAAGAAAGCTTTTTATGAAGAAACTTACCTTTAAGCCTTTGTTCTCATTTCATAGCCTCTAACAAAACCTTATTTTTCTCTTCCTTGTTAAGCATACTCATTGCCCAAAATATATGCAGTGGATGTTAAAATGATGTTGGAAAGTTTTCTTACCTCTAGTCATTTCATGTGTCTAAATTTCAAATTGTGTTTAATCAATATTGTATAGTTGTAAAGTTTTTAATGAATTATGAACTTCTGAAAGTTTAATTTTAAAAAAAGGAGTTGGAGTATGAGTCATTAAAAAAATCCAGCGTCCTTAAAAAATCCACAAAGTCAACTAAGCAATTAAAGAAAACAAAACCAAAAAACCCGACAAAGCAAAAAAAAACCCATCCACTTCCCAATGAACAAGAGCAAACTTTAAGAAGTTAGGGATTAAAGTTAGGTATAAGAGCCCTTTGATATTGCATGCACATTAAACTGAAAAACTGATTGAAACTTAGTTACTTTAGAATCTCAGATTCACTTTAAATCCCCAATATTTGAACCATCTCATATTATAGAAAAAAAAAAAAAACAAACAGACAAAAAAAAAAAAAGGAAAATAAATAAAAACACACAAAAAACCCAACCCAAAGAAAAGCAACAAACTACTTTGAAAAATACTGAGTTAAAGGTAGTAATTTCCTGTGGAACTGTCAAGTGCGCATGTTTTCCTTCCTCTGGGGATTTGCCTGTAATTTATCTTCAAGTTTTACACAGATCTTCACTGCCTTGGTGAAACAAAGAAGAATCAGCAATGTTTAGAATCTTCTATGTCAAGTATACTGTCAGAACTTGGTTCTGGCAACCTCTGCTCATATATTGCAGAGCCATATTTTATGAGTGATTTCTTTATAGTGTGCAGATGTCTTGGTGCTAGTAAAGAATAATCAAATGCATAAACATAATAACAGCCTCCCTGTGAACATCAGTAGTAGAACATGTAATGACTGCAGCTATTTGTAATCCTAGACTGAAAACGGGATATGAACTCTCATAGTGAAAACAGAAAATGAATTTTAAATCATGCTGATGCTTTTTATTTTTTTTTTTTTTTGTGTGTTTTCCAAGGATAAAAGATTTAGAAAGCAAAGACAAATTCAGAAAGACTGGCATTAGGATCTCCCCCTCACACTGATTCTGCCCTGTATCTGTTTTCTCTTCAAGTTTTACTGTGGTTACCATGTAGGTGACTGCAGATACTTTCAGTCTAGAGGGGCCACAGACACGTTCCTGGTTCAGTTATGGATGACTGTGGCTCATTTGTTTCCATGTTGGTCTAGCGTGAAAAATTAAAATACCAAATACTAATAACTTTGTAGTTAATCTTTTGTTGCTAAAAATACATACGTTATTAAATTTGAACCGTCTCTATCTTTAATTAAAAAGCCACACAATCTATTTTTTAAAGGTACAGAAAAATTTTACTGAAAATACAGATGGAGCTGATTTGGTATTAGAGCATTATGTGTACTGTAAAATAAAAGAGCTATAGAAAGAGATTCAGAAATCAAACGCTCATGTTTAAAATAGCAGAAATATCTAAAAAAGAAAAATTTAAAAAATCAAAACTGATTGCTTGCAATCTAGTTTATGTATGGGTAATTACAAAGTAGACAAGTTGTACATGCCCAAAGCCAAAGAATGGATTGGTGACATAATTAAGAGTAGCTAATAAAGATTTCCTCAAAACTTATTCTTTTAGAATATTTCTTCTCTGGGACATAGAGTAGTGTATTTTTACTATTTGTGTTACTATTTACTATTTATTTTACTTATTTTTACTATATAGGTTAAAAGACTTTTTAACATAGGTCTGGGAGTTGAACCAGCATATGTTAAAGCCTGGTTTTAAAAAAAGTCAGCATGAAAATAGAAAATTGTATATTTTTTTCTTCCCAGGGGTTAGTTTCCATAATGAAATTATGATCAAATATACACTTTAAAAGTTTTTTCTTTAGCTTTTCATCGTTTTGAGTAAAGTATTCAAATAGTGTAGTTATAATAAAAGAAAATAATTTCATGGTAGGAAATTCACTGTAAATTCAGAAAGCTCAAATACTTGAAATACTGGAATTATGGTAGATAGAGTACACCTGTAATTTCTGTAATTATGGAATTATTCTGAAGACTAAGATCAAGGACTAGATTTGCAAGGAACTCAAACCTTAGGATAAATCCCTAGCAATATTTTCTTACCTAGTGTTTAATTGTAAAATGAATTTCTCTTTTCTGTTGCTGATGGCGAACTACTGGGCAAATTATAGGAAGGAGCAACATATGAAAGGACATGTTTTACACAGCTAAATGAGCTGCAGTGCTGGTGTTACAGAATTAGTATATCTACCCTTGATGCAATATGTACACTCTGTTCATAAAAAATGCCTCACAGATTAAAATATTGATATTTAGTAAATGCATCAAAATGCCAGCAAAGAGTATACAAAAACATATTTTATGTTTAAATTTATGATAAACAAAAGGTCAGTTGGCATAAATTTTGTGCCAGATTTATTGCTAACATGCTGTGCTTCTTACAAAATAAATAGAATGTTCCTATCTTTGAGTCCAATTTTGCTTGCAAATCCTTTAAAAATACTTTATTTCAATGGGCCTTGCAAATCTCAATATAGGAATTTTGGCATTTCATCTACTTACTCACATGGAATTTAGAGGTCCTTTATGATTCCTACACAAAAAGAAAATTCAAAAGGGAATGATCCACAATACCTGTATATTTAACAAAACGCCAAGCTCAAACTTTCCCTTCTTTCATTCAGATTAGACATTGATAATTGGAAGGCTGGTACTGAAAGTTGTGGAGAACCATGGACTACCCATTGATCTACATTTCACTTTGTGAAGTAGACGAACAGAATCACTGATAAATTGTTATTTTTTTTTATCAGAGTTCCTAATCTTCATTTCTCACATCCTACTGTCTTTGTAGATTAGGTGAAAACTCATGCAACTCTCTATAGTTGTATAAAAAAGCATATACAAACCAGAAGTTATATATAAATTATTAAACTGTTAAATTTGTAAGAGAAAAACTGTAAATTTATTTAACATTTATTTAAACCTCACTAAGTGCTTCTGATAATGTCATTTGAGATTGTAAGCCAAATTGTGAAGTTAAGAATTAAGCAAGGAATTCAGTCAGGAATTACAAACTTCTGTTTTACCAAAAAACTTGGTTTACATAAATCGGTTTCTGTATATGCTAGGATCATTTCTTGGGTCCAAAATGGAATTTTGTAACCTAAAAGAGACTAAGGAGTTAATTAAGAATAAGTCACAATATTCCATAATCCTTCACTGTGGTGGTTGCAAGATGGGTTTGGGAGATGGTTCACTGCTCAGCTTTTTTACCCCTACTGCTGTGGTTGGGATATTAATGTGTTTCAAACCCTCATAGGTTTCATATAATTGAGTGATATTCCACTAACCAATAGTAAGTGAAATACAAGGGCTTTTTTGAGATGTTGCTGACTCTGAGGACATCCCTATTCTTTCATCAGAAAATATGGTGAGAACATCTACACTGAGCTGTTTTTATGCCATGTCTTGAAATATCCACCTGAAAGTTTATATTGTCAGAGGAATTCTTAAGCCTAAACAGCTGACACAAGAAGATTTCTTAAGTTTTGTGTTAGTCTCAAAATAAATAGTAAGTATGAAATTATAGAAAGTTATATTAGTTTAATCTCAAGCAAATAGATTTTTTCTTTTCCTCAGTATAATTGGTGAATATAGTAATTGCAACTTGAACAAGTAATAATTAGCAATTCATTCAAAAAGCTGGGAAGAAAATCTCTTTCCTGAATAGCAAGATTTTTGAGGCATAAAAGAAAAAGCCATGCATGCTTGATCTTTTCCTTTTAATTACGCTCTTTTATTTCTATAAATATATTTCTATGGATACTGGTTTAAACTGTGTGTCATGACACTTCTTCAGATCCAGTCCTCTACATTTGCTGTATAATTCATCACCTATGAGGCTAATTATAGGATTCACTATTTTAGCCCTTGTGTTCTTGTGAGGAGAATAAATGTTAACACACATTGCCTCTTGGTCTTACTAGGACCAAGATTCAGAAAAATCAGATGGATCACCTTCACAGGTAAAATCTAATTAAAATTATTTTAAATGCTCAAGATATGAAGTAAATATACATAAATTTGAGCGTAAACATATGCAGACTATCTCATGCAGAATTAAAATTACGTTAGAAGGTCTCCATAATTCAACAGTGAACTGCAACTGGGCAGTTACTTTAAATAATAAATATCTCATATTTATGAGTAGAGATTGTGGTGCTGATGTGGATGTAGAGGGAGCTGAAGGAAGCAGAGCAGAACTTTCAGGATGCTTCACATTTTATTCTCCTCTATCTTGCCTGTGTGGTGAGGCTGCAAGGAAGTTAATTCTGCCTCTTAACAGGTAACTATCTACCAGCTTTAAGTTAACCTGAGAATATTTCTTAATATTCATAAGATTTTCCCTTAAAACTGATTTTTTGTGCCTTAGGCATTAGTGCTCCTTTCAGATGTGGAAGATAGTCCTGGTGAAATTGATAGAATAAGATTGCATACGTGTTGTGAGAGGCATGATTTAATATAAAACTTTATATCCTGTAGAAAGTAGTGTTGTGGTTCTTTTCTGCTTACTATATTATTTTAGTGCCTGAAAAGCTCAATATCTTTTCCATAGGTAAAATTCAGTGTAAAGTTGAAGAGAAAATAGGAGATAAATCTGAACTGTCAGGGATTTTCAGATGCACGTGGTTTTTTTTAGAATTTAGGTGCTTTTGAAGTATCACTTTGGGGAAGTTTAATTCCAGAAAAGACAGGCATGCAAAATTTGAGTTGTTTGGGGTTTTTCTTTCTTCCCTGTAACCCTCAGAACAGAAATATTGACATCATGATAAATGAGCATGCAATCTAGAATAGCACATTTTGTGTATCAGTTTTGTTGAAATATTAGTGTTATAAATATCTCATGATGAAATAAGAGAGGGGTTCAAGAATATATTTAAGTGTTCCGTTTTCCAAGCATCTTTAGAAGACTTATTCTTCTAAAATTATTAAACTATGAAATGGAAATAAGTTTTTCCCTAGTCTTCAAAAGTTTCTATATTTTGTTCCATCATATTAAAGTGCTTTCAAATGATTTTCTGAGAAAGGTTATGAACTGTCATTACATTCTCGAGAAGTTTTGTTTGTTATCACTGGATTTACATGTAAACTACTGTGATGAGATAAGCAGAACACACTCATACACTTCTGACTTTTTACCCTCCTAATTTAAATGTAGATGTGTTAAATAATTTGCCAGTAAAAATAGACTAAAAAAAGAGCACCAGTATTTTCAGGGTATGTAAATGCTGGCTAAATATTTATCTTGCATCAATATGTTTGGTTAGCATTTCAGTGAAGTATACTTACAGCCAAAAAATTATATAGCTTAAAAATTATTGGGGGGGGGGGTGTGTGTGTTTCTTTTTGTGCTGCCTTAGGATTTAATGGAAATATAAGAACTTTATGAAAATATTTGGAGAATTAGCCAAATGTGTCACTGGATATAAACAAAGCACCAGAAAATTCCACAAAACGTTGGCATTTTTCCTGAACTTTAGGCAATATTATGTACAATTTTCCTTTTAATAATTATGAAAATAACTGTAAGACTCATTTATAGTTATGACATATTTCCATAGGCTTTCTAGATTCTATGTAAGAAAAGACTTCTTTTCATAGGCAAAGCACTGAATAATATAAATTGGGCCTACTTTGCTGACCTCACTGGAGATTTTAATGTTTGTGTGAGATTAAAAAGTGACAGTTGAGTTTTTAAACTTATACTAATTGTTACTTTAGTGACATTTTTTATTTAGTATTTATAACTAAAAATTTATATAATTATGTACATTTTGCTTGTAATTATTTTGAAGTATTGGATTAAATAATGTGAAGCACTTTTCATGTTTGAAAATTTTGCAGGTTTGTTCTCCGATCCTAAATTTTACCAGCTTTCCTGAAATAATGCTCAAATACTGAAAAAAACTTTTTTGCCTTATTCATCCTAACAGAACAGCAAAAGCCTGAGCCAGACAAGCAGCAGAGTAAAAATTAGTGTAACGCAGAAGAAAAATTCACAAAGTTCACAACTCCATCCAATAAGCTAAAACACACACACTCACAGTGGAATACCTGATTTTTGCTCACAGTATGAACTAATAGCTTGCAAAGACAGTCATTAAAAAGATAAATAAATAAACTCTGGATTCATACTGAAGATTTGATATTTGGCACAGAAAACACATAATGAAAATATATATTTTTTAAAAGTGCTATTTCATTTTGTCTGGTTTTATTCCATGTTAGTGTGTTTTGAATTTCATTTTAAAGCCGTAATTACTTTTTCTTTTTGACTAATCTCAACAGATTCCAGTGACAGTGGAAATAGCATTAAAGACCTGTAAACTCAGAAAATAGACCAACAATATCAAATTATATGAAGGTCGCAAAGTGCCTTTCTTATTCTGACAGGTAGGGAAGATAAGCAAATATATGGAAAGTCTGAAATTAGAAATTTTATCTTTTACATTTCTGATAGATATTTATAAATTATGGCATCACAATGGCATAAATACGTAGCCACTTTTTCATTTCTCCTAAGCCCAAAACAAACTGAGAATAAGGAGTACAGATTTTCCTTACACTTCATAATCTGAAATGTATTCCAAGGAGAAAATAGTGCTATATAATTGGAATTGTCAGTGGGATTTGCAGAATATTAATTACTGCTTTTTAAATTGTTAACCATTGGTGAGTCATAGGACACGTCTAATTGAAATTATTCAACCGGCAAATATTAAATTAAAAAGTATAGACTATTAAAATAATAGTGTGAATAGAGAGAAATTTAATTCCTTTGCTATGGCAACTTAGAATTTACTGACAATAATGGAAATATCTGTAAATTTCTAAGCTTTTCATTAGCATTTAGGCAAAGCAAAATGCCTATGGCAGGATGATTATGGAATTTTGGTTACTTTTTCTGACTAATGTTAATGCTGTGAGTATGAACCGTCTGCTAGACTTGAGGACAATGTGCTTTGTGTTTCATAATTTTTACTTTAGCCAAGGAAATAAAATCCATGGCATTTCTCTTACTCTGCTGAGTTTTACATATATATATATATATATATATATATATATATATATATATATATATGTATATGTATAAAATATTATATATCCAAATATATTATCCAAATATATAAATAAAAAAGAAAAAACCCTTTATTTCAGGTCTGTGCACCTCCCTGATGCTGAAATGGAGTGATTTCGGTGAAAATAAAGAAATGAAACTTAACATTTTGTCTCTGTGTATAGCTGATGTGAAGCAAACCTCTTGAGACCCTTTAGATCAGCAATTATTGATCCAGTGTGCAGCCACGACTGTTCAGATGGATGCACAGGTTTGACAAGTGTGCAAGGGTAATGTACAGAGTAAATACCGAAGGAAAATTAAATTTGCTCTGTAATTAAGCAGGTTGTTATCTCCTCACCTTCTTAATTCTCGGTTTCTGGCAAAGGGATTAGCGCCGAACTACTGATTCACCTCAAGGCAGTTTTCACTCATTTGAGGCCAAACTGGTGAGCAAATTTCAAGACAAATAACAGGGAAAAGATGCAGATTTACCCCACTTAGAAGTAATAATTCCAGCAGTTGTTTTTTGGAAAGGTCTGGCACATTACAGACACTTGAGCCTTGGCAGGGATTTTTTACAGGGTGTCACTCTTGCCCTTCCCAGGACCTCACAGCCCAGCTGATGAAGGTGTGAATTTTGGACAGGGCACAGCTGGTGCTGGTGCAGTGGGAGCCCTGGAATGTGACCTTGTAGGGCAGGAAGAGCCTTTCCTTGGGGCAGACTAAGTCTAGATTAAAACACCTGAACCAAAGGCAAGTGAAAGGAGGGAACAGAGTCTTCTGTGCTGTAAATAAGAGCCTCGTACCCTAAAGGGCAGCATCATGCAGCCAATGTGTTCATATCCTCACCCTCTGTGTACATAATACCAATGACAATCTGGTGCATCAAATATCAACACTATTGATAATGAAATATTATTAATTGCAGTCATCTTGCTCTTGTTCTGTACTTTCCCAGGCCTGATTTCAGCAATTCTGTATTTTTGCTGCATTGTCTCCCTGTTTTCCAAAGCAAAATCCAGCCCGTCTCTGTAGGGTTACCATGGAGCTCCTTTCCCACAGGAGGGTATTGTATGAGAGTCCTGATTTCTTTCCTGTCTCTTACATCCACTGATACACCCCTCTGAAATGTGGCTGGGAGGGGAAGTCTGTGGGTCCTAGGAGAGAGGCACAGTGAGGGTTGGAGTGGTGTGAGGAAATGCACAATGTTTAAAGCAGTGAAAAGCTCAGGAACCTTTTGACTTGGCCCTTTCCTTGGGAAGTGAATTGTAACAGGTAGATATGGGAGACGTCCTTCAAATCCCACTGGAAGCCTGAGAGGGAAACTTGAGCAGAAGGAGGAAAAAGGGTGGAGATGGAATTCAGGAGGGTGGGTCTGGGGGGGAGACCCGAGCAGACAATGGGATGGAAAGGACTGAGACTGATGTTAGGGGCTGGGCATGGAGCAGCACCTGGAAGGGGAAATATGGGCAGCAGCACAACTATTGGAGCTGGTTCTGGGATATCAGATGCAGAAATGGGACATCTGGGCAAGTGAACATGGATCAAAGAATCTGAGACAAAACCAGGGGAATGACTGTAGAAGGAAAGGGGAGAAACTATAAAACAGTTGCTCTAGAAAGGGAAAGGGGGTGTTTGGATGAAGCATGTAAAGCAAAATGCCTGAGTCTGAGGCAAGGAGTGGAGACTTGGGAGAAAAGTCAGAATAAGTAGAAAAAAACTATTTCTATTTGAAGGCAAATCCACATTTAAGAATTCCTCTGATGTTAAAAAATAGACATATTTTTCAAACAATGTCTCACTCTGCAGTTTGGAGGCAGTAAATTGCTACTCTTGTCAGTTTCTCTGTTTCATATATCTACCAATAATAATTTGTATTTTAGTCATGATTAATTTGACATATTGTCCGACTATTTGCTATTAAAATCATAGAAATTAAATGTATAAAATGTACTAAAATAACAGATTAAGTGCTGGTTTAGTTGATACTGTGAAATACAAGAAGTCATTAGGAAGTTCACAGCTTTGGTTCTGCTGCATTTGCATGCTTACTATAAATATTTAATAAAAGCACTAAATCTGTACAGATCTGAGTGGTTAGTATGGTCTAATTTGAGCTCCTGCATGCAGGAACGGAAAGAAATATATTAGGAGGAAGCATTTATAAAGTACCTGACTCCTGACTTCAATGATTGTTGGAGTAGAAGCATGCCAATAAACAATTCCTAAAATAAGACGTCCTTCTTCATCTAGGAAAAAAAAAAAATCAAATCAAAACAAAACAAAAAAAAAACCAAGCAAATTATTATAGGTGTCTGGATTTATTTTGGTAATTAATACTGAAAAAGTTGTACCTAAAAAAAAAAAAAAAAAGAAAAAGAAACACCACCAAAAAAGCATTTAAAAAAATGAGATGGTTAATCAAATGTTGCCCTGCAAAGATTTTTTTTTTATCTGCCAGAGTTCATATGTGAATAGATTCTCAGAACAACCATTTTCCTGTGTAATAATGATTGAGTTTTATTTTCAAGTTTCGAACTTCAGTTCTTGAAGTCTGATTAGTAACCAGTGGGAACATATCACTGAAAATATCAAGTGCTTGTTGTAAATTTAGACACCTGAAATTAGAAGACACTTCTAATTTTCTTTCTGTGGTTCTATTTCTCTTCTGTAGAATGGGATAGTGATGAACTTCTCATAATGGTGCAGAAATTAATTTATTGATAGCTATGTAGAGTGAAAAAATCTGATGAGATTCTGCAATTTGTTTCCATAAAATGATTTGGAAGGTCTAACAATGAAGACGGAAGAAGATATTGAGTGATTTGTCATTAAACAAGTACCACCCATTAGAAGACTGAATGCAGCAGGTATCTAGGGGAAAAATGATATATTACCATGTCAATAAAACGTGCATGTGCAAAGGGGTAAGAATATTCAGGACTCAGTTAGTTTAGCAATACTCTGGGGATTTTTTAGAGCAGTTGGTTAGTATTGAATAAGTGAATCTTTGCTCATAGTTTGAGTTCAATGGAGAAAAAAATATTTCTCCTTTATGTGGGCACAACTAAAGGCATAACTAAGCAGATACTTGTGTAACAGAGGGAACTGCTAATGCCTCTTACACATCCTCAGTCCATTGACATCCATGGGAAACTTGAAGCAAGTAAGTAGTAAAAGGATTTCCAAGAGATTTTTATTTATTTTTTCTTATCTGATTTTAGACACATTCAGACACATTTCATGTTTTAAATAAATAAATAAGATTGCATCTTGGATTATGCTCAGGTAAAAAAAGGTCTTTTTTATGTTTTAAATTTTTCCATTTTTTATAATTTCTAATTCCAATAAGAAAACTAGTTGTCTTTGCATATATATCTGTCTACCTTTAAAATACAGATAGATGGCTATTTTTTTTTCTTGGTTACCTACACCGTAGAAAGTACAGGAAGCTAAAAATCAGGGAATGTACCATGAACATTTGAACTATATGTGCATTAAAAAAAAAAAAAAAAAAAAAAAGGAGAGAAAGAAAAAATAAAATATATTTCAATCCTGATTCTGATTTTTTTTTTAATTACAGCCATTTCAATTTTAAATGCAGATAGACCTACCTTAGCCACATGCTTCCTGCCTCCCTCCTTTCCACTAGCACCACCTGGCATGACTTTTGGCCATCTCTGGGAGCTGGTTTACTGCCTCTAAATTCCATGTTTCACCTGACTTTTCCTTTTTTTTTTTTTTTTTTAAACAAAAGATAATACACTAATTGATTTGCTTTATTATGTAGCAGAGAATTTTGTAAGGGTACAGCATCAAGCCCAACATGGAAAGTAACTGGTTCTGAGATACAATGATGGAGATCACAGTCTCAAATGTCACCAAATGACAAGTGCTTTCATCTTGCCACTGATACGTGTGCAGGAGCAAAACCAATCAACTAATCAAGCAAAATACCAGATAGTTGCTCCATTGTTCAGCAGAACACTTAGACACATGATTCAAATCCTTCAGCAAAGGAATCAGGGACAAATCCCTTTCCAAATATGAATCTTGCTGTCTACTGCCCAAAAGCTTTCTCATCACACTCTGACATACTCTTTCTGGCTGTTGGTTGTACAGACCTTCCTGCTACAGGAAAGTCAACGTTTTTCTTTCAAGTTCTGATAATGTCTCTCAAAACTTTGCATTTTATTATTAACTAATTAACTACTATCTGATTTTTTTAAAAAAGTCTCTACATATTGAAGGTTCATATTTTTCTTTTACTGTTTCAA
This sequence comes from Acridotheres tristis, assembly GCA_037013685.1. Classification (NCBI taxonomy): domain Eukaryota; kingdom Metazoa; phylum Chordata; class Aves; order Passeriformes; family Sturnidae; genus Acridotheres; species Acridotheres tristis. The sequence goes on from CM072884.1 coordinate 103,334,914, forward strand.
AGATTTTTGAAAGCGACATTTCACTATTTCTTCTTTTTGAAAAAGTACAGAGAATGCTATTGTTTTTCCGGCAAAAAACAAAAAAAAACCCGAAACCTGAAATAAACTCTTCCTTGCATTTCCATAGTCTGTCACCTTTCAACAATGGGATGGCAGGTTTGGTGGATGAGGGTAGAAGAGTCAGCAATATTTGTCTTGACTTTAGCAAGACTTTTGAGGCTGCCTCTCAGCATCACCACAGACAGGCTGATGAAGTGTGGCTTCAGTGAGTGGACAGTGAGGTGAACCGAAATCCAGCTGAACATCTGTGCCCAGAGTTTTGTGAAGAGTGATACAATATTCAAAAAAAGGAAGTGCCAAGTCCTGCCCATGGGGTGGAACAACCCCAGCCACCAGTGCACACCAGGGGTGCCTAGATGCAAATAATTGATGGGAAAGAATTCAGAGGGAGCCAGATTTTTCTCATGGTGCCCTCTGACAGGGCAGATGCCAGCGGGCACAAAACAGAACTCCTGAGATTCCTTGTGAGCACAAAAGGTGATTTATAGTGTGAGGATAAACAGTGGGACAGGTTTCCTAGAGAGGCTGTGTGAAGTCTCCATCCCTGGAGATATTTAAAACAGCCTGGATGCTGCTCTGGGCACGGGGTTGGGCTGAGCTATCCATGGAGTTGCCTCATTGTCTCTGCGAGTCAGTGACATGGACTTCAGATAAGGATTGTATTATGTCTCTGTGAAAGAATGATCAGAACTGAGGCAGGATTTTGTCTCTGTTAAAGATGTCTCTCTCTTCTTACCCACCATGCTTATTTTCTGTACTTTGGGAAGATTACACCTCTGTGCTTTTTGTGTTCTTGTTTTTTCTTGTCATGTTCTTGTTGCTTGTCAGAGAAAACAGAGGTCACAGATTTTCAAATGACAGGAGGCCTAATTAAATTATTTGTTTGGAGACCAAAGGTTGCTTCAGTGCCAGTTGGTTCATCTCTCTGTTGGGCCCTACGTTGTGAAGACAATGGATTAAGTTTTTGTTTGCCTTTGAGTCGGTATATGCACCATGTATATAAGATTTTTTTGAAAAGTGAAGTAAGGTATGCTGTGAATTTTCTTTACTTTCATTATCAAATCAGAAACTTCAGGCACAGAAAAAGCCAATATTTCTGTGCATTCACAGTCATGTGTTGAATGTGCATTTATTTGTATAATGCATTGAGACAGAAACTGAGTGTGCAGGCAAGTATCTGTGTACACTGTGATTCACTTCTTCATTTTTAAGAAGTTCTTCTGAGAGGTTTTCTAAGAATGTTTTGTATTTAAAGAAGGAACAATCAAACAGTTTTCAGACCAGATAGTAAAGAGTTAATGGATTATATTCATTGTGTCTTATTTCTAGAAAAACAAATTCAAGGAAAATTTGCCCAATTATCTGTCATGAATAAGTTGAAAAGCAATCATTATTCTAACCTTCAGTTAAAAACTAACTGCACTCATCTCACTTTGTATTCTTAAAAGGCCATGAGAATATTCTAGCTTTAGATTTTTTGAAAGCATTGTTTGGTGTGAATTTTGGTTTTTTTTTTTTCCTATTTTCACTTTATTTTCCCCCTTACTTGTAAAGCACAGTAAAGAGGAAAGCTTTAAATTTACTCATAAATCTTAGAAATACCATTTATATTTTGGCTTCAGGAATAATAGGTCATCCATTCTGGCCTTGATATCACCTGTTTTTGTAGCTGCTATTAAAATGTCAACATTTTCTATCAATTACTCCAGAATCATACTTGCATTATTTGTCAATTGCTAAAATAAGAAATAGCAGTAGTATTTCAGATTATGTATAGCTTAAATTGTTAGAAAAATCCACCATAATTGATACTTTCTGGATTCTTGAAAATCATAAAAGGCTAGGGAGCAGTAATCAGAAAAGATCAGATGGAATACATATATGGTGAAAATTCAAGTTATTAACTTTTTGTTAATTTTCTTGTTTAAAAAATCAGTAATAAGTTTGTGTTAGAACAATGGTAAGATATTAAGAGATTTAGTCTTTCCTTTCTGCCATGTTGCCTAACATTTTGAATTATAGGACATTGCCACTTTTCCAATATTTTTTTCCAATTTGCTAAGTGTAAGCATTAATATTTAACTGAAAATTATTCTTTATTAATTCATTCACAAACATCTTTAGTAACATTTTACTGAAACTTAACATTTATTCCAAAGATAAAGAGGAGGCAAAAGAGATAAAAAAGGAACCATATCTTTTTTAAGTCAATCAGCATTATTCTTATAATTTACTCATGACCACAATTTCTTTGTGAATTGTTTATTTTATGTTTAATTTAAACTAGTATAACTAGAAGTGACTCTGGAATAGAAATGAGGAAGTCTATTGTGATACACAACTATCCTGAGACACCCTAAAACTCTTTTTCTATGAGGAATTGATGCTTTTTTTAATATTAATGTCAGGTGTAATATTCTAATCTGCTTTCAGTTGAAATAGAATGGAGCCCTCATTTTGAAAGATCTTAAAGACCTGCTTTTCCACTCTGTGTATAACCAGACACTAATTACTGGAAGTCAGAGAGGGGGAAAAAATAAAAAAGTGCTTTTATATTATCATTTAATATTACACTAGGTTTTGTTTGCTTGTTTTTCAAGTTAATAACAAGCATTAGTGCTTGCTACAGATTTTCTAGCATGCTAGAATTATTTCATGCCCTCCATCTTTATCTCTGCAAAGATAGCATGAACAAACCTTTGCTGTATTTGTGCGAGCATTATCCATTAACTAACATCAGTTTCTGTCATTCAGTATAGAAATACTTGCCCTTCTTGAAATAATTCAAGGACTGAATTTGTCTTGTCCATGATACTTTATTGAAAAATCTGGATGTGCAGTAACTGTTCTGCACGACAGATTGGGGGTGCACATTTTGTAAATAATTGTCTTTCTTATTGGGAATTACCTTCTTTTTGCATGTTTGTGAGAGCTCCATACCCTCTGACCAGGTTCTTTTAGATATCCCACATATGGAGGGATATCTAATTTACCTGTATGAAGAGAGTTGATGTTCCATGGGATTTCTGATCTAGTGGAACAGTACAAAATAGACTATATAACACAATACAAATGTAAATTGCACTTAGTGAAATACAGCAATATATACAGTCCAGTCACAAGTTGTTAATACTCTCACCATCACCAGGCTGAGCACCCCCCTCATCAGGAAGGCATCTGCATTGGTTAAGTCAGCTCAAGCCTGTGGAGCTCTTCAGAATTCCTTTGTTAATTTTTGGGGTTTTATATTCTTTGCTGGGATAATCCACAGCTTCTCTTCTTCAGGTATTCAATCTGACCTGTGCTAAATTGGTCAGCTCTGGGAGACATTCCCACTCTTCTAATGAACTCAGGGAGAAACTTTTACAATGCCTGTTGATCCACTCAGCTGCTGATGGCTCTTTACCTAAAACAAATTTCACCCTCTGGTCCCCTTGGGGCTGAGTCGGCTTCTACATACCAGCTTTGGTCAGTCAGACCCTGCATTATTCCCAAGATTCATGGAATGTCTCCTTGCCCATCTCCTCTACACCTCCTTCCATTGTAGGAGGTCATTGGGCAGTCACAATGTTTTTAGGAAAAGTGTCTTTGTTATGAAGATGACAAGGAAGTCACATAACATTTTGCAGTGGACTTAAATTTCATTTCAGGGACACATTCTTTGGTCTGTAAAGTCCAAAACCAACCACTCTCATTAAATAAAGATGGATTCTTCAGCTTATTTCTGTAGTACTCATGTATTTGCCAGATCAACAAGACATTTGAGTTTAATATCTAAAGTAAAAGGACATGATATAACAAAAATATATGAATGCATCTTGAAAATGAAGCTATAAGTTTTATTGCTTTGTCATGTAAACTTTCTAAATGTCTGTTTACTTCCCTGGTATTTTCAAGAAAACTCCAATAATCCAGAAAAAAAGTAGACTAGCTTCTATTTATGTCAGACCTGTGGACATTGTTTGTAGATCCAGAGCAGTTCTTACATGGCTGTTGCAATTTAAGTGATGATTTCCCACGTCTCCTCGGAACAAGCTTCTGCTGCAATGCAACCTTTGTCTTTTTCTTTCTCTGTGCACAAAGACATGCACACCCATGCAAGTACATGTATGAAAATAGATGAACCAAAAATCTCTCTACTCTCATTTCTGCTTCAGCTGGACTTGTTTGTTGTATGTACTTCAGCTTGATTCATGCATATTATTTTATAAGTAAAATATTATTTTCAGTAGGTAAAAACATTTAGCATTTCCTTCAAGTCACTCGTCTTATAAAGTCATTGTAAAGAATAAAAAATACAAATATTTCTATTTCATAGTTTTAAGGCTTCCCTATTTGGATAAACAGTAAATAATGTACTGTCCATGAAGATATGCAATATTAAATAAAAATTAAACAAGAATCAACCTTCATTCCTACTATACACTTTCTCTTCCTAGTATTTTGCTACGAGTAACCAGAATTTTTAATATATACATTTTATGTTATATACATAACACATAACATTGGATAACCAGACAACTCAGGACACAGTTTGACAAATGATGCCACAATCAAACGATTCGTCTTTACCAACAAATCAGAGATCTAACATAGGGATATCCCAATCGAAGCGTTGGCTGTCAGAATTTGTTTGTTGGACCTGTGGCATCATGATTTCTCTGAAAATAGAAAGAATTCTGCAATATTTCTTTATCAATAGATTCTTTGTGATAAATGCAAAAGAAATGATGAGCATAAAATCTGTCATCCATGCAGAAACCTTATGAGTTTAATTATCAGAGTAATAAAAACATATTTTCTGTGGTGTCACATCTTAAATCTCTTTTTATGTATCAATGTGCTTAATATTTTTGAAAAAAAATTAATTTTGATGCCTTGTTACCCATTGGGAAGTAGAACATCCCATCACACTTGTGAATTATTTATGCTTGTGATCGCAGAATTTTTTATGTTAGTTTCTCTAACTTTGTAACCCTCGAGTAGTCACAACAATTGCTTGGAGTTTGAAACTAGAACATTTATTCCCCTTGTCAAAGGTGGTCTTAAACCTTTGTCTGTAAATGAAGGCTCTAAGCCTGAGTCTCTCAGCCTCAGCATTACCATGTTCACACATCAGAGATCTCATCCCTGGATCATGATAGCCACTGACTTTACAATTTTTTTTTTTTATTTTTTTTTATTTTTTTTTAATTTTTTTTTTTTTTTTTTTTTTTTGTGGAGGAGAGGTTTAGGGAAAATTTAAGCACCTTCTTTTTATGGAGCTTTCCCTTAATCTTGCCACAAAGGAGAGTCTAAAGGTCTTAGCTTGAAAGTGAAGTCATGAGAAAAACAAGATTAGAGAACTGTGCATGGAAAAACACGTAGAAGCTGAGATATTTCCATGCAGCACTTTCTATCAACCTAATTGGCCGAGAAAAAATTATTTTTAAATTGCTGGAGAGCCTGAGGGCTCATAGGTCAAGTGGACCTCAAGGTACCATTTCCGTGAAACAGATGGAGGGTATCTCCCTTGGAAAGCTGCCAAAATCATGCTAGTGATGGGCAGGGACCTGCTGAGAACAAATAACCTTGATAACTGCCTAGGTTTCGCAAAAATTGCCATTAACAATGCTCTTTTATGATTAAAAAAAAAAATTAAAAGTCTATTTTGATATTGAAATACAACCTACAAAATGATTTCACAACATCTCTTCCAAAAAAATATTTATTTATACTTGTAGTAAAACTAATGATAATACTTACTATTGGTAGAAATAGCTATAATTTTATCAAATTAAAGTCATCTATAACTTTATTATAAATATTTTTTTATTAATGCTTCCATGCCAATGATGTACTTTTAGACATGGACCCAAAATGCTAGTAATTTTTAGACCATTTTGAAATAAACCTCCATAAGGTTAAACAATTATTTTATGTTTGAATGTTATTTCTTCTCTTTTTTTACTTATGTTGTGACCTTGATCTATCAACTGAACAATATAATGTAATATTGATCTTAATTCTGTAGATATTTTAAAATAAAAAATACATAAGATCTGTATGGCAAAAAGATATAGAATAGAAAATTGAAATAATGAGTTACGTTAAGCTCAATAACTCGTATATCTGATTAAAAGAATCCCACTAACAGTGGAGTATTATAAATATGGATGGAAATGGGTGAAGCTAGGGAGTGACTCAGGAAAGAATTTACATAACAAAGATACAGCACTCAAAGGGAAATTTTTGTAAACAGCATAGTAAAGTCAGATTTTGGAATATGTTAATTATTTTCTACACTACGTCAGTCCTTTGAAAAATAAACACTTCATCCTAAATAAGACACCACCTAGGGGGTATGAGAGACCCTTGTAAAAGTGGCAATGTGAAAATGCTGTGGATAGCAGCAGTGACCATGGTGATAACAGTACATGTAAGTGTTCTTTTTCCCTTTTATGTGTCAGGAAAACCTCAGATAAGAAGTTTAAATACTTCTACTCCAAGCAAAAATTTTTGTTAGCTAATATTTCTGGAAATTTCCTGTATACAGCACATGATTTTTGCTGTATAACTTCTTATATTAAGTAATTAGTAAGATTAAGTAATAAGTAAAAGGGCTTTGTGTTATTTGGTTTGGGCTTTTTAAATTTGCTTGTTTTCTGATGTTCTTTTTTTATCCAATTCTGATATGCTTATTAAAAGTAAATCTTTTACTTAGACGTACAAGTATCCCAATTAATAAGAAAATAGTAAGGATTACATAGGGGGTTGCCTTCTTAACTTGATTAATAACAAAGAAGAGTAATTACAAAAGACTGAGGGAAGGGCGTAATCAGGAATATTTTTTAAAACTCTCTGTTGAATTAGTCTGTTTCTTTGTCTTTTGCCTGTAGACAAAGTCCCCTAAGACAATTTTTATCCCAGGTACTTCTGTATTTTTGCTACCCTCAGCCTAGAATTAGCACACCAAAGCCTATGAAAATTGCTGTTTCGCAGTGAAATCAAATAATTGCATCACCTTTCCCACCGTTTACTTTTGTGTATTAGTAGTTCTGGAGGACACCAAATCACAAATTTGCTGCCCTTTTTTTAACTGTACGTATTCCATTTTTACACAGTACATCTTCCCCCTTTCTGTTACCAACACCGTTTCAGTCAGAGGGATGACAGCTCTTTGGGCTCTGCAAGTCAGTATTTAAGTGTTGTTGTTTGTGGTAATTTATTTACTATTCTTGCTTTTGCTGCAAGTCACTCTTGTTTACTCTGGGATTTTTTGATCACTGAAGTTTAGTCACTGTGTAAGGATTTTTTATCTTTATTGTTAAAATTTTGTTTACTTACTCGCCTGATACTAAACAACATTCACAAAAGTGAATGCAAATTTTGTTTATTTTGTTAGACTTTTCATAACCTTTCATGACAAAGCAATTTAAGTTGCATTCAAAGAATATCAATGGTTTTATTCACCTTGCTTGCCTTTTTGTATAGTACTATTCCTTTTCTCTAGGGATAAGAGGTTGGTTGACAGGGCAGGTATTATACATTTCTTCATTATACATCACAAGATTTTTTTTTTTCCCTAAATTTCTGTTAAAAGGCGAGAGAAAACAGCAAAACCAGCACTCCTAAGCATAAGGAACGCACAAGTGTACTAAGGACATTGCTACTAAGTCAAAATCCACCAGAATGTTAAACTTAAAAAAAATGAAACTTCCACTCTTACAGAGAACAGAGATAAAGAATATTTGGGTTTGCGATTCATAGTCATGCTTCACAGGAAAGATTGAAGATATAGGATATATATATATATACACACATATATATGCACACACACATATATATAGAGAGAGAGGATATGCTAACTTCATGAGCTGGAGAAAAGTCCCAGTATCTCTTCTATGAAAAAGTGAAAAGTCATCTGTAAGACAGCATCCACTTGCATACATATTTAATGTCACCCTGCAGAGACCATGGAAACTCCTCTTCACTGGGCTGTGATTTTATGGGGAATACTTCAGTGGAACAAAATGCACATCTTTGTGATTTAATCTTCATGAATATGAATACTGAATTACTCTTCAGTACTTCATTATTACAATGCCAAGAAATCTTTTCTAGCCATGTTGAATACATTAAAAAACAAGACCGCCAATGAAGAGGTGATGACATTCTGTATTTTTCACATTTAACTATATTACAAGAATCTATTAATTGTCTCTGTCAGTTGTTAAAATAAGTAAGCAAGATGCCCTCTGCACGTCTATCAGGATGACTGGCCTAATCAGGCTCAGTAAATTCAATGAGTATTTTGCTAAGCTTAATTAAAATTCAGCCCTGCATTTGAGTAAGCCGCAGTGGTTTGGCAGACCTTCAAAGGGCTACACTGCAGCACAACAATAAAAGTGATAAAGGCACACAAGAACAATAAATGTGATGCAAATGTTCCCATTATTCACAAATCAGGTATGACGTTGCTCCTTTAACTATTTTCTGTTTTCTATGGTGATAAAATTCAAATTTTTGCATTTTTCATTTTCAATCTCTGCAAGTGTTATTCTTATCCACATACCATTTTATGGTTCTAAGTCACTGAAATGAAATAATTTAAAAACAATATGTAAGTTATTACCAATATTAAAAGAATTGCACGATTTTGTTTGGTAAAAATTTCAATGGACTTTTGCTTTGCAGTGACAAAACTTTAGACCTTTGGGGGGCAACACCTCAGCTCGCCCAGTTATTCCTTCAGGTATATTCTTCATTTATGTTTCTTGACTGTATGACCTCAGGTCTAGGTTTCTCCTAGCATTATGCAAATTGCAGTTCCTCAGCATTAGACGTGAAATGGAGCCTTCCCTGCAGGTACTTCAGTTTGATTTATAACTTAGAACTGTATACCATCACAAATACTTGTTTTCTATTGTTACAAAATCTCTACTGTTCCCCGCATATGTTAAATATCTTCGGAATGCTTATTTGTTACCCCCATGAAAAAGTATTATCTAGACTATATTATTTCTTCAGAACTAGAATTTCCTTTTGAAGAAAAAAATTGTTATGGTCCCTTTGAATGGTGAGGGCTCTGCATCACAAATAATTTACAGCATAGTCCTATGTCTTGTAGATCATGATGGTTCCCTTACCCTTGTCCTATTAGCTTTGTATCCTGGTCTGGTCCACTGATATTTCAATATTTTGTTTGCATTCTTAGCAAACACTACATTGACTGTCAGTCTTGGCTGAAGATTTTTTTTTTTCCTTGAAAATGTCATTGCTTGGAAGAGTTATGTCATTCCCTATCTTCTGCAACAAAGTAAACTAACTATGGTAACAGATTTTATAATGGCAAACAAACTCATTTTTCAACAACTAGAGAAGCAAAAGAGGAGGAAACAGCAAAAACTGAAACAAAGAGTGATTACTGTTGAACAATGTTTCTAAAGTCTGATTTTGGTGATAGGAAATAAACAATAGAATTATTTAGAATGAAAAATGGTGATTCAGAGAGAAACAATGATGGAAATATTACTCAGTGAAAAGACATCCCTAGCTAACGACATATTGTGTACTTCGATGTTTAATATTTGTTAAAGTTCATTATCTCTGTAGTGGCTTTTATAATCAGAATCATAATTGTTTTTCAAGATAAATAAAAAACCACTTAAATATATATAAACTATAAGAAAATATAGCTAGCAATAAGAAAAATTCTTTGTCTGAGATTAAAAATATTCTTCTTTAAAATAATTTAACATGCTGCTAATGATACTACTTTCTCAACTGGACAGAGAATAAAGTGGAGTCCTTATTCATAAACCTTGACAAAGCAGGGCAAGTAAGCATGAAGCTTCTTCCCATGTCCATGGGAGCAGGTGACCTATCTGCCATTTTTTAATTTCCTTTTTTCTGCAAATCTAATCTGGACTTTGTTAAATGAAAACCTTTGCTTTCCTTGAACAGATTTGCAGAGAGCAGATCCTTTACTAGGTAGCTGTTCATATATTAGTCACTGGCCATTTGTCCTGCCTCCATTCAGCCTTTCTGTTGTAGGGATAGAAATGCTTCCAGAGCATTTAGGATATTTACAGGAAGAGGAATAAAAGGAAATTGCAGAGCTTATGCATTTAAAAAAGATATTTCTTTGAATTTATTTTATTATTTTGTTTTGAAGTATGTGAAAGTATCTTGTAAAATGAGGACGATTACTAAACATCCAAGGTGCTGAAAGATTGTGAATACTGCCTACAAACTATGACTAAACATTTAATTCATATTAAAAGCCATTCTTTGCAATTCAGTATTTTTTCCACACGTCGTGACTAAGATACAAAGTTATATAAATCTTTGTAAATGAAGATTCTTTCTGTTTTCCCCAAATTTCCTTGATAGCATGTACAATTAATCACTGTCAGTAAAAGGATCACTTAGAGGCAAGATTTTTTTTTCATGAAAGTAAAGACTCAGAAGGAGTCAGATTCTCTTATACTTACCTCAGATCTGTGTGCCTTGAGAGAGAAAGTGTGACTAACACAATAAATGTTAAAAACTGCACATAATAAATTAGAATATTATTACAGATCCAATGAACTATTTTCGAACATTTATTTCACACGTTTGTTAAGGAATTAACATAGGTCTAAAATAATTTGTAATTTCCTGTTTCTCTGAGCATTAAAATAATATTAGGTTGGATGCTCTCCGTGGTCCATAACAAAATGACTTTCAATAAACTTACATGAAGTATGCTATGATAAATTTTTAAAATAATAGGGTTCAAAGAAGTTGGAAGATTGTTTAAATAGCTTTGTAGAGAGTTGGCTTTCACATGCTAGGGTATGGAATGCAAAATTCCAGACTAAAAATTCCTTGTTCATACAAATATCTCTAAGTGTGAAATTCTTGAGGCTGCCTCAAAGTAGGATTTCTATCAAGTAATTGTAACATCAAGACCCTGCCTTTTGCAAGCCAAAAAAGAGACATTAGTGGAATTGAGGAACTAAGTTAGATCTAACCTTTAATACAGATGCAGTAAAACAGTCTGTATGTCCTTGTATATATTTAAACTGAGAGAGAGTGGCATTTAATGAGACTTTCCTTACCCAAGTCTGTAGCAGCATCTAAAGAGCAATGCCACTGTACAATTTTCTGGATGATCTTTCTGTATTGATCCTTTCCTCTCTAGAAGCAAGAAAGGCTTTTCAGGTGCTGGTAGCATTCATCAAAACTGCTGTACTAACCACAGAAATTACTCTTTTGTTTCCCTTTTCAGTGTTCACAATTGCTTTCTCCTCTTTCCTTCAGTGCTTGCAACAGTTGTTGCCTTGCAAAAGTTTTGTAAAAGTTTTGGGGCTTTTTTGACCAATCAGATGTTCAAGGTATCCACAGTAATTATATAATACAATATATCCCAAAGCATTTTAGCAGTTTGTGAAACTTTTTCATTGTCTTTGTCTGCTTTCATAAAACATTAGTAGTGATCCTCTCTAACTCTTTGGGGTGCAGTTTTGTCTGGGATTAACACATACAACTTTTTGCAAATTAGGAAGAAAAAACAGAATAGAATTTATGGTTAAATTTTGTATTATTCATAGGTATCATTTTAATTTTAATTAATCTGAAGAGACCTTATTAGAAAAACTAAATTGGAAACTAAATAAGAAATAGAACAGAATTGAAGATTTCTGTGATACCATGTCAAGTCACATCTGACTCAGTGGGCTGGTGTGCAAATGCCTATGCCAGCATGAGGGAAAAAATGAAATTTTGCCTGTGGGTCAGAGCTGTAAACAATAAACAATTGTTTAAACAATAGGGCACCCACCATCACTAATTTGTCAGATTTTACTTTCTGCAAGCAAAGTGTCACTCATAGATGGAATTAGTATAAATCACCAGTACAAAGTATGGGATCTATAATTACAGATATTACAATACTTGGCATTATTACAATTCACAACTGTTAACAGCTAAACATTCCAGCTTTCACAGCAGTGCTGAGAGATGATCAACAGAAAACTGTTAATGTGGAATTTAATAATAATTTATATTAGTTGAAGGTTTGGGGAAAAGTGAGAACTGTTGCACAGAAAGTGAAATTTGCCCTTGTCAGAACAGCGGTTTTTACTTTTTATTTTGTCTTGTTTCTGAAACTGCAAGATTAGTAAAAAACTAAACTCAGATCTGGACAAGGAAAAAAAAAAAAAAAATAAAAAAACCAAACATGATATAGAAGCAGAAAAAGTGAAAAGTTCTGACAGTCAGGACCATGGACAGTTATTGTTTGTAAAGACACAGCTGCTCTTATGTATTATTATACTATTTATGTATCTTAAAAATAAAATGTGGTAATTTTTGTGTTTTGTGTTTGATATGCAGTTTGTTGTCTTGGGTTTGGGTTTTGGAGGTGTTTAGGAGGTTTTTTGGTTTTGTGGGTTTTTTTTTGTTTTGTTTTGATTTTTGTTGTTGGTGGTGGTTGGTTGTTTTTGTTTTGTTTTGGGGTTTTTTTCTAAGACATGCATTTATGTGTGGTTAAAGCAGAAGAGTATTCATGGCACCTGGAAGCACAGCAGTGGAAAAAGCATCAGGCAAAGATCACGAATACAACAGTAAATAAGTGCTTCAAGCACTTAGAGCGTTTCAAGTTCTACAGTTTAATAATGCCTACACCAAGACTTGAGAATTTATGTACTTTAGTAAAATCTACATCCCCTCCTAAAATTCTTCTTTATCTGCAGCACTTCTTAACTGCAACAAATTCCCAGGCACAAATACACTTGAGCCCTGGGTTTGTTGGCATACAGCCCCAGTGCTCTGCCACATTCACCTCTGTGACTCAGCTTAGCAGGACTTAGGGACAATTTAAAACTGTGCAGGCTGCCTGAGCTGCACCTGCATGTTTGCTTATCACCCCCCACACAAATATCTCATGGTGTGCATGTGTACCGTTCATGTGAGCAACATGTTCATATCTATCTCATGCATGTTTAATATGAATGCCCATCTTATTGTATGTCCCTTTAACTGTGCACATGAAGTTTTAATCTACTTTCAGACACATGACAATATTCTATTACTTCTTATTAGAAAGTATTTGTCTGTCAAGGTGGAATTTGGCTAAAGTGTATTTCAATATTTAAGTGTTCAGCAGCTGTAAGCCTAAAAATCAGTGTCATTTTAGGAAACCTGTCATTTTATCCCAATATCTATAGATTGAATTATTTAATAATGATGAAATTTATATTAATAAATTCAGATGATCTCAGTATTTAAGAGTTGAGGGAAATGATGAGTAGGGAAAGGTTTTAATATTGCTTTCTTAATCTTCATCTGGTAGTGTAAAAGGAAGCATAACAGCACTTTGATTGAAGTAGTTTTGACTGACAAAAATAGATCTTGTCATATTTTTTCTTTTTTTTAAATTAAAACTTTAGTAGTGACCTATGTATAGCTCATTTCACTTAATATTCTGTTGTTCTGTTATTTTTGGAATTATATTTTTCAGAGCACAAAAGGGATGAGAAATGTTTTGCAATTAGTTCAATTAGCATGGCTTTAAACTTCACAACTTTACTGAAACACGTGGGTATATTGAGAAACTTAAGTTATTTTATAATCCTTGAACCCAATAATTTTTCAAGCTGACTACACTAATTTATTTGTTCTTGTACCTTCTATTTAATGCTATCATCTCATGTCTGTTCACTTGAAAAAAATGGCTGGACTATTAGGCTCTAATCCCATAAAAAATGTGTTCCTGGGAGTTCCTGGGTGGCATGAAGTCTATGGTTCTGTGGGATAAGTAGCTAAAGAGTCATATAAAAATTACTTTGTCTTCCTACTTTGTTGATCATGAAATTTATGATAAATTATTGTTTTGAAAACTGTGGCAGGTTGAAGTGGATTTTGATACATGAGATTGAAATGATGCTAACAGTTATATCTGAAAACAGTATTTGAACATTTTTTTTCCAAAAGTTTCAAGAACTGATAAGGTGGCTTGTATTTTTATGCTGCTATGTTTCTGAAGCCATTTTCTTTTACAGATGTAAATAAAAAAATTCTTTCTGAGTTATAGGCATGAGGAAAACTGTGCAAGTATTGTTTTCCTGCCCCACCCAGTAAAAAAATTATGTGGCTATGAGATTATATGAGAAGATCCATCAATGGATTTCTTTTTTTCAGAAGTGTTAGCATTATTAAAAAGTGAAAATCCTGAATATCTCCTCAGGTGTAATTGCATCACAAGTCCTTATCTGGAATCTGTCAAGGATAAATGTACCATGTGCACATAAATGTGCAAGACACTCTGTAAGTGGATCTCACTGGTTTAGGCCACTAAATAACTCTTGCACAAAAATGTGATGAACCAATCCTTCCAGTCAGTGTTTATCTAATCCTAAATATGCTTCTTGGTTGGGAAGTACAAAACTCTGTCTTGTGAGTATGTGATAATGAGAGAAACTGACTGTTAGTGATTTGCACAAGGCTGCATAGTAAATGAGACAAGGCTAGAGTTTCTGAATCTCTTACTATGAAATTATAATACATTTTATTAAATTATTAATATTTAAAGTATAATTCTGTTTATATATTTATAAAATAGCTTCTTAAATTTTAAGTCATACAACTCCTTTAGTTACAGGCTCCTGATATAACTAGCTTGTGTGCAATAAAAAAAAAAGCTAAGCATATAAAAATATACTTAACAGTATCAAATTAACAGCCTTCAAGAAGTGATTACCAGAAATTAATTTAATATTATGCCTTAGCTGTAGACTTGAATATTCACATAAGGAATCATTGATTTATATGTTGAACTTCATATTTTGCTGAGGAAAGTTTTAGGAAAAGGTCTTTTATCCCCTTTTGCCTTCAAATCTTCACTTAGTATTCTGCTCATACTCAATTTTAATTGCCACGTTATAGTTTGCAAAGATGGTATGCAGCTGTAAAATGCTGCACTTTATTGCAGCAAGAAGAATATTTATCTGAACAGATACATTACTGTTACTGTAAAGAATGGGCCTATTTTACTTTATCAGCAGCTGAGGGGAAGGTTAATGGCCATGATGTATCTTTTACGTTGTCTGTGAAACATGGAGTGCTCTGCACTGTTAAGATTTACAGTGTGGAAGACAAAGCGTGTGCTATTCCAAGCACACCCTTAACAGCACACCGTAAACCTGGGAATTAACTTCAAAACCCCTAAATATCTTAAAAAAAACATTAAGACTCGAAAAGAAAATAATTTCTTCACATAAATTCATACTTTTAAGCCTAAGTGCATGGAAAGACCTTATAAATTTTCCAGATGTCCTAAGCAAGCGGAGAATGAAGATGACCAGGATGTTTTCAATATTCATTGTATTTCCATCTGTAGTGCAGCAGGAACAAAATCATACAAAAATAGTTTCATTTTTATTGGAGAATCAGTACCTTCAGAGAGGACATGATCATCCTTTAGCCTGATATTGGGAGGTCCAATGTGTTCAGCAAGAAGGGCCACATGGCAGCTTAGGTCTACATGAATACAGTGATAAATATCAGTGATAAGGAAGATACTCAACTCTTGGGGTTTCCATCTTTTTTTGTCCTGTAGCTGAAAAGCAATAGAATGGTGACACACCATCCCACTGGGATGAGGTATCCCTATGGCTGCTAGCTGCACTGCTGTAGGATCACTGCAGTTCTGGTAGGACAGACTCTAATGCCCTTCAGTACAGGAATAATTAGGACTATATCCATTAAAGATTATGTATTCTGTACTTGTGAAAGCTTGTGATAGCACATATAGAGTCTGATCACTTGGACACAATTCAGAGCTCTTTTTTAGGCAACTGTGTCATACATTGCCCAGGAATGGTTGAGCATGTTAGGGTAATGTCATAAGCCACCAAAAAGCCCACTGAGAACAGTCCCAAATGAGAATGTTTATTAGAACTATCCAATAAGACAAAAATGTGACATTTGTTTTATCATTTATTTTTTTCTAGAGTATAAATAACTTCTTTATATGGCCCGAGCTTTCATTTATGTGTCTGACATAATGGGCAGTCTTTCATCCCACACCTGCACAAAAAAGTGTGCCCTGCACCTCCTCTGTGCAGCTCTCAGGTACTGGAGAAGAAGGGAAGTTTCATTAGGTATGGAAAAGAACATAAGATAGTAATTTTCCCAGTAAACAATTCAAATGTTTGGAGTTGTCAGTTTTAGCCCTTGCTTCCACAGACATCAATACATTTGTACAAATTTAGTAATTTAATTTGAAACTGGTCTAAGAGGCCAGGAATCAGATCCCTCATCTCCATCCTCCCAGATAAGGAGATACACAATGAAAAACAACCTCAAGTTCCTGTTTCTCTCCTGTTTTTAAACCTGATATTGGAGTTCCCTTGAGCAAGCTGACCCACCTTTAATTTCAAACAGAGTAGTACTGATTTCCTCTATAAGACAATCATAATTAAAGGTTGCAAGCATTTCCTACAGCTTTGATTTAAAATATAACTGTATCAGATACTGCAAATTGGCATAGTACCAGACTGTGTTCTCTTAGGATTAAAAATTTCGGTTCCTGGGTCATGTTCTAATTTTCTTCCTGATCTAGGATCATAGTATTTCTGAACAAGTTCAAATGTAGAGGGAGCATCAGAACAAGAAGCTACTTTGAAGTCCCTCAGGTAATAGTAATGATATTAATTACTAAGTACAAAGTTTCCCAGTTGGACAGAAGATAAGTTAAATATCTCGGAATCATACCTGTTAAGGTGTGACTTAAAAAAGACACTTGAGACTGTTCTCATGATGTAGCAATCTTTCTTTTTGCCATATGGTTATTTACCATAAAATGGACTGCCTTAGTTACCTGCAGGGGAGAATCTGTCCATGGCCTCTCAGCTGTGTTAGCAGACAGTTCATGTGCACTGGAGAGAGAGTTGGAACCACCACCATATCTCAGTAAATAATTTGATTCATTTTCATGTTCTGAAATGTGATTTGTTCTGAGAAGTGGAAAGAAGAATATCTCCAGGGTCCTATTGATATTACTAATTAGAGTTTGTACATGGAAATCCGACTTTCTATTTTATAGCTAAGAGAATAGTGTTCAACAGATTCACATTATTATGGTTTTTTTCTATTTTATTTATCCATCCATAATTGACACTGAAAGATTTGAATTAAAAGCTAAGCTTATCTTGATAAAATCTTCCAATGATAATTAATTTCATTTCCTAAAATATACCTAAAATATTTCCTAAAATATATTAAGTCATTTTGCTCTGGTTAGGTTTCTGAAGTTTTTAAATGGATTTTACTTTTCAAAATGCAATCAATTATTATAGCTTCAGAGCTTCAATTTGAGTATTTTCGTGGTGGAGTATAGTTTCATGGAAGGAGTGTTTACCTAGTAAAAAAAATATGATTTTGTTTTTGTTTAATACTACAAAAAACAGCGAAAATTAATTATAGTTCTATATATTAAAATTATTTTTCCACAAAATGGTAAAGGGAAAGATAACTTTCTGCCTTTAGTGAAGCTTTCTCAGTCCACAGGGAAGATATCATTAATTGTCTGTTTCTCTTTCTTCTCATTTGATTATTTCAGATAGACTTCACAGACTTTCCAAACTTTTGAAATGAGAACATCCTTCTTTTCTCTATAGTAAAGTGTTAAGAATATTAAGAACCTTCCATCTGCAATATTTCATAGTCTGTCTACATGAATACAGTGATGTACAAACTTAGGAAAATACAGACTTAGGAAATACAGGCTTAGGAAAGAAAAAAAATAAATGTTTTAAGATAATTCTGTAATACTTTCCATTTGACATTAAATATCTCGTGAGAAAGAGTTGTAATAGCCAATGTTGCTATAAATGTATAGATGTGCTAAAAGTAAGGGTGTAAAATATAAGGCTTTTTCTTTTATCAAGTAACTCGACACTGCTTTTTTAATGAAATATATATATATTTTTTTCTCATGCACACTACTCAAAGGAGGAGGTCAATGTGGGAAGCAGCTGGGAAATTTAGTTATAGGTGCAAGTCTGATATCCTAACTCATCTGCTCATCAGCTTTCGAAAAACTTCACACTTCGTGTGTCTCATTTTTGGTAACCAAGAGGATTTAAAAAAAAACAAAAAAAAAACCCCTATAGGTTGGAACCCTAAATCCTGAGAGTTTTGGACTTTCTGTGCTTTCTGACACTGACCCCCAGGAGAGCACTGCTTTTGACTCGAGGCATTGGAGAAGGCTCCAAATTTGAGTGATGGAGTTAGAGTCAAGGGTGTGTAGTTAAAAATTTCATATGGTGAGGGATTTGGAATTTGAGATTTTTAGACTATAGTAAAAGGTATGGGACAAGATGGACATTCTTGGGCATTGTCTCTTTCTTCCTTCTTGTTCCTTCTTCTTCACTCTTTCAGGTAGTAGTTTTTGGATTGGATAGTTGGTGCTGCACTGCAGGTCACAGGTGTTTGGTTATTGGGTTGAAAGTATAAATAATATAGGTGTTAGTTTTTAATTGGATGGTTAGGCTTTAAAAGGCCTTGTAACTAGCTAGATACACCTCCATTTTCGCTCACTTTTAGCTTGTTAGCTGGAAGTATTGCTGGACTCTTTGTACCTTAGATAAGATTTAATAAACAATCAAGCTGAAAAAGAAATCCGTCTCTCAAGCATTCAATCCTGACTCTGAGAGAAGGCAGAAGAAAAAAGCTAACCACTTTCCCTATATGCTATGCAATTAATACTGTGTTCTTAGAAAAACAGAATATTTTTAATTGGAAGGGGCTTTAAAAGGTCATCTATTCTAACCTCCCTGCAATGAGCAGGGACATCTTCAACTAGATCTGTCTGCTTAGAGCCCTTCCAGCCTGACCTGAGATGATACCAGAGATGAGGCATCTACTATCCACCTCTCTGGGTTATCTGAACCATCTGGGCTATTGTTTCATTCACTCTCTTTTAAATTATTTTGTCCTTATATCTAGTCTGTATCTACCCTCTTCTAGTTTAAAACCATTACCCCCTTTAAAACAGGTCCAGCTAAATTCTACATTTCCAATTTGACCTTGTGGCTCTTTCCATTGTTTTTCTTATTTTGTGTAGCTAGAATTTTTTTTTTTTTTTTTAATCAGAAAGAAAATTCATTGTTTAAAGTTTCTGCTGTCCATCTTTGTTACTGCTGGTGACATAAAGGCTTTCTTGTCCCCAAGATCAGCTCAGCTCTTCAGATCATGGTGCTAATAATGCCAGGTTTGTGGGCTTAGTCCCTGTATAGGCCATTCACTTAAGAGCTGGACTTGATGATCCTTGTGGGTCCCTTCCAACTCAGAAAATTCTGTGATTCTGTGCCATATTCTAATGTAAATTCTAATGTATTTACTTCCTCTCTTTCAGGGATCATGTTGTCATGATACTTGCTTGAGAGGAAACTTCCTAGAAACTGTTTGGGGGTTTGTTTGTTTGAATGTTTCTTATTATTTGTTTGTTTTATTGCTAAATTCAGTCTCAGTTTTTTGAACTACTCTCTGATTTTGCTAAGTGTGGTATCCATATAGCTCAAATTGATGGAAGGTTTGCCAAACCTTTGCAGAAACTATCTTCAGGCATATTCCAAGGAGTACAGTGTCTGTGCATTTCTCTCATTCTTGCAGCCAAACTCAGAACATGCCTTTCCAAGATGAGTGATGATACAAGTAAATCATTTGTGACCCCTGCAGCAGTGCCAAAACTGAAAAAAATCCTGTTGAAGGCCATTAACAGCCATAACATCCTGGATTCATAAATCATCTGGTTCAGTTTTTAGCTGTTTGGGTTTTTTTTATGCCAGCCCTTAAGGAAAGAAGCTGCCACAAAGCAGAACTGTATAAGGTTTAGGTGTGAATGCCCTAAATTCATTCCATGTCTCCCTGTTCCTGCATCAGCTCCACCTGGTAAGGTTGTCTGCAAGCCTACAGGTGAGAAAACAAGATGTAAGTGCAAAGACACATTTGTGTACTGCTAGCATAATGAAAAAATAGCTTAAAAAAAAAAAAAAAGACTTCTAAAAGACAATACAGAATAGAATTTAAATTATGAAATCTTCCACTAGAAAGCTACAAATTTAAATAGTACACTTAGTTTCTGGATGCTTCATAATTCCCTTCAAATTAAGTTATCATAAGCAAATAGATCTGGAATTAAAATAATAATGAGACCACTTTTGGCAACCCAGAACTCCTCACTTGTCAGAAATTTGGTTCCCAACACGGAATTTTGCAATCAAATTGAAGGAATCATCCTACCATTTAAGTTAGATGCAAGCTTTGCCTCACACTTCAGTGGTATGAAAATTTAGGAGCAACAAGGTGACCCTTTCTAGCACTGAGGGTTTTTCCACATCTTGGTGTCCTTCTAAAGGCCTCGTTGTATTCAGGATCTATTTCCATTTTTCCTTTTGCAAAACCTCTCTCAGTGTAATACTATCAGTGAGAAGAAATTTCAACCATAAACCTGGGATAAATAACGAGAATTGAAATTCTCAGGTCAGGTTAAATTTTTTTGTTTGTGTTTTTTTCTTGAGAACACATATTCTTCAGAATTCATATCCACTAAGCTCTAGGTGCTGTATGCAAATGAAATATATTAGTGGTTATCAGTGGTTGGAGATATATATGCCATTGAGGATTTTCACAGAGCAAGTATTATAGATCTGACAGATCCCTTGTTCAAAATGTATGGTTATATATGCTGGAAAATATTTCCAAAATGTCTTACTTTACAAAGTGTATTGACCAAAATAATAATACTGTTTTTTCTCAACTGTTAAACTTTTTAATAATGCCACCAGTCTCATTATTTGAACTGCAATTATGATCACTATGGAAACTCAGATTTGTGACTCAGTTTTTCAGATTCAAAGGGCTTATTTCATCTAATTCAGGTAAATAAAATGTGATTAACATCTCTACTCAATAACAAAAATGAATTTGTGCTTTTTGTTTGCTATGACAGAAATATCGAGTATTTTTTTATTTTTCTGTTTCAGCTATTTCAGTAACCTAATATGAAAAAGAAATAACAAAAAACCTGCCTAAAACAATGCAAATGGTTCTATTGAATGAGAGAAAAACAAAGTCGCAATATATTGGTATGCAGACCTTTTTAAAAACATTGAATAAAGGTCAAACTATTTTGAGAGAGATTACTGAGGTAAAAAGATATTTTCCATATGTTGAGCTTTGTTTCTTCTCTTTGTCTTGTCTTTCCTTCTTCCCTTTCCTCTTCCTAATTCCTATTTGGAAGATAAGAACCAAATAAGATTGTTACACTGTTGCTATTGTTATCGCTATGACAATCCATATCACTATTCAATTTTTCTTTATTCTCAAGACTGAGGACTTAGAATGTGGTGTAAAAGCATCATACACAGACTTTTCTGTCTTTTTTAAAAAATTAGTTGTAATATTGTTTAGTTCTGCCTTGGTACAATCCCATAATATTATCCATGTAGTCTTGTCAAGTGATTTCCTGAACTTCTTCTTTGAGACATTTTTTTTCTAGAAGTTATTCATTATGTAATCCAAAACCACTTCCAAAATTAAAGCTTCCTAACTACTGTAAGGGTGAGATAATCTTTCTACACCACTTATATCAAAATATATCTGCTTAAAAGAAGAACTTACCTCACCCTAAAAGCCCACATCAATAGTGCTCCTATTAAAAAATAAATTGAGATACCATTTAAAACTCAGTCTCTATACTTAAGTTTGAATTAAGTGAATGAGAATTCAGACCTATCAATTTTGTGTATTGGAGACATGAGGAAGATGTTTTAAGGAGAAGTTAATAGAAACATTAAAGGTATGTTCCCAGCAATGGACAGGCAAATTAGGAAAAGAAATGACAGAAGTGACTCGAGATTAACTTTTCTTCATGTCTGGTTTGCTTGGGAGCTTGGGGGAAATGTGTGTGTGCCTGCAGGGTCTCTCTTTCCTCCTTTGACCCTAAGGTGCTGCCCCTTCTTTCCCTGTAATTGCATGGCTATTGAACCGAATAGAAAATCCTACAACCCCAGTAGAACAATATTTCGTTAGGTCCAGCTCAGAGAATTGACAGATTTTAGGGATTTTATTCTTTGACATCTCTTCATGTCACTCTAAACCTCTAGTGCATTTTTGCTTTAATACTTTTATTTAACCCTTTGAAGGAGAAGTATATGAGGACAAAAATTCTGAAATTGATATTAAACTTCTCTCAAAGGTGTCCTCAAGTCCAGCTTGCTACAACTGCATATATTTTATCCTAAACCTATCATACCCCATTGAAAATTTAATTTAATTTGTATGGCACTGCTTAGAATATGTATAGTAGGCTACCATTTATCTTGCATTTTTCCAAGGCTTAAATAATTGTGATCATGTAAGAACAAAGATATAGTGATAATACATCCATTAAATATTGTATTTTTAATCAAGCATTGTCTGATTGTTACAGATTTCAAAAACAGAAAACTAAAAGGAAAAAAATGTATTTGATTGAAGTGTCCATGCATCAGTTATTTTGGAGAGTCTCCAAAATTAGAGAATATTTTAATGTTTTAGTTAACAAAGACAATTACTCAACTTTGTTCGAGAAACAAGGTCTATTGAAAGAAATGGAGAAGTGACACAAAATATTCCCATTGCAGCATCCCTTCCACAGGTTTACAAAAGCTGTTCATATTTTTAAGATTCATTCAATGCAGAAATGTGGAAAATAACAGGAAAGCATTCCTGAGAAATTTTATTTTGCAAGGTTAAAATCCTATAATGCAGAAAGATGAATTTTGCTCTTGTTGCTATAGATTATTAAAAAAAAAAAAAAAAAACCCCTTAGGAGAATTTCTTTCTGAGGAAGAGGCTTGCTTAGCTTACTCATAGACCTAGAGCTGCACAGTTATCTTCCTAACCCTCAATCTTACATAATATGAGAAAAAATGAAAAGGTGTGTTTCATAGTCTATGTTCTCTGACAGAAAAAAAAAGGCATTTTCTCTTCTAGCTAAAGTAGTTAATTTATCTATTCTTTCTTTTCATATTGTTTTTAAAGCTATGACTTCTTTAGATAAAGAAATTTAGACTTTTCCTCTACTATCATGTACAGAATTTGGAACATAATTTTTCAACAGTTTTATTGTGAAATACATTAATAATTTAACTATATTTTCTGATTCCTGTAAGAAAATCATCAGAACTGTAAATAGATCATGAATGTTCAAAGGAATATACAGAGACTGTTTTCATACTGAGCACCAAATTTTCCTGTGATCCTCATTTTTTAGTGATAAGAGATCTGCACCTTATAAACTCTGATTTCTCCATCAGATCTTGGAGTTCAGGGTTTTTATGAAGAAAAAGGAGGAATATTTTAAGACTGTTCTGTGTGCTTGGGGCATAAAGAAAGAAATGTAATTTTAGCTGGGGCTTTGGTCCAAGATGCTCACAGCAACTTACTATAGCAGAAGGGGATTTGTAGTAATGTGAGTTCATAATTGTACAGTCTGAAACACACAAGCAGGAGACAGAAAACTTTGAAATTCAAGCCAATTCCAGGCTTAAGATTTGCTGAGCTTTTTATCTTCATGCAACAATGATCTTTTTACTAATATCTGCTTTTAATCCAACCAGTAGCATTGTTTCAAAGTGTCACTGCTGCCTCACGATCTTATTTAAATATATATAAGGTGAAAATTCCAGTGTGCAAAAAAATTCGCTAAAATACAAAGTCTTTCAACACTCATAGAATTAAGAATGGATATTAATGATTATCTATTTCAAACCCTCCAGACAGGGGCAGGGACAACTTCCATTAGACCAGGCTGCTCAAAGCCCTGTCCAACCTGGCTTTGAGCAGTGGCAGGGAT
Source organism: Acridotheres tristis (assembly GCA_037013685.1). Classification (NCBI taxonomy): domain Eukaryota; kingdom Metazoa; phylum Chordata; class Aves; order Passeriformes; family Sturnidae; genus Acridotheres; species Acridotheres tristis. Next base: position 103,358,843 of record CM072884.1, read on the forward strand.
GGGGCTTCTCTGGGCAACCTGTGCCAGTGTCTCACCCTCCTGACAGTGAAGAATTTCTTCATAATATTTGATCTATACCTACCCTCTTTCAATTTGAAGCCATTTCCCCTTGTCCTATCACTACATGCCCCTGTAAAAAGCATCTGTTTCTGCCTTGTAGCCCCCTTTAGGCACTGGAAGGTCACCCCAAAGTCCTCAATTCTCTCAGCCTTTCCTATAGCAGAGATTCTCCATCACTCTGATCATCTCTGTGGCCTCCTCTGGACTCACTCCAGCAGGGCCATGTCCCTCTTGTGCTGACAATCCAAGAACTGAATGCACTACTCTGGGTGGGGGTTCAGTACATTGTGATTAAAACCATTTCAACTTCAAACATTCTTCATGTTCTGAGGTCGGAAGAAAAAACTTTGTTTTGCAGTTCAGCCTGGCATCTAGATCTCTTAAACAATTCATTGAGATAATTTTCCAGCATTGCAGTGTATGAAAGGTATTTCCAAGGATTATAGCTGATGTAAGCTTGCAGTTACTTTATCTGAGTTCAAAAGACAATTGACAGTACACTATCTGGGTCTTTAATGATTTTCTCAAAATTAATTACTTCCTTTTTAATATAAAAAGGTAAACATGGTCATCAATCTGCTATGAAAGAAACAATTCTGTTTTCAGGTGCTCAGCTACGGAATGAAAAGTGCATTATACCTTTATTTATTTTGTTTATGGTACTTTTATTATGCAAATGTTACATCAATATATTTCTATAAAATATACTCACATTTAAGCAAGTATTTTGCTTTTCTTCCTTAGCTGTTAAAAAATTTGTTAAGGTTCCTTTTCTGGTAGGTGCTCTGTAAAGACAGCATGTTATGCTGAGCCAGCAGAGATTAGACTAAATGAGAACACACTTGCTATAAATTTAACAGGGTTCATTTTCTAAAGCGACTGCTTTATGCTTCTGCAAATGGAAAGAAATAGAGCTGCAAAGTCCTAATTTTTCCCACACATATAAAAACTGAAATAATGAATGTCTTGATTTAAATCTTCAAAGAAATATTCTTTTTATTAGGTATAGAACAGAGTACAATGATCAAAAAAGGAGGAGGTGATGGAGGATTTTTGTGTTTTGTACCTTTAGTAAAAAAGTAACTGTTTGGTTTTTTACCTCTCCACATTTTTCTAAGTGTTGGATTGCAAATCTTTGGATTGTAATGTTCTGTAAACTTCTCCATTAGTGATTGTATGAGGCTAAAACATTCTGTGAGTTTCAGTAGTGCATATAAAATCTGTTTTTACAGCATGTTTATTCCAGGTTCGATCCTTTTCTACTTCAAGTCACTAATAATAATTCTACTGACTGGAGTGCAACAGGATCACTAGGTTGCATATCAATTGCTGTTAGCCCACAAAGTGATTGAGTTTAAAGGCAGGAATAGTCTTTCTAGCAATTGACTTTTAAAACTATCCCAGATAGGTGTGTACTTGAAAGATAAGTACAAAAAATTGCCTTTTTGCACCTTTCCTCCTTATAAGTCAGCTTTTGTGGGTATTGAACAGAGTAATGAAAATATAGTGTGTGGTCATGAATGCTTACTGTAGACTAAACTCTTCCGAATTCTTTTTGTTGGAAAGTATTATATGCCATGATTTTGGAGCTTTTAAGTTATACAAACTCAGAGAAACTACTCTTTTCATATAGTAACATATAAAAAATATAATAAAATCAGGCTGCTCAAAAGTTAGATATCTAGATACGTTGTGGACAAAGTGAAAAGAAAGAAACAGCAGGAGAATAAGGAAGCTATTAATGCATCCAAACGATGTGTAAGATAACTGTGTTGCACAAGGAAATTAAGGACTGGTGTGCAAAAGAGGTGCCAGAGAGTAATGACACTTCAAAACGCAATAAAATAATATCTGATTGCAAAGATTACAATTAATGCATTTTCAGGCCAGATAAAATAACTTAATTTTTCTAGAAATAATAATTAAATACTTGGATAGCTAACCTTGAGATGGCACTAGATTTTTTATTATTTAATAGAAACTTTCTTCATGGTATGTTAGATTTTTTAAATAGAATTTTTCAGCATAAACTCAGAAAACATTTTGATAATTGTATCCACATCTTTCAAATCTGTGCATCGTTCTTTGTGATAAAATTTCATATGTCTTTTCTCCCTCTTTAAAGTGCAATCTAATGTAGGGGTAGAATATCTTGTACAGAATATAGATAATAATCAGCAAAAATAGTGATTCAGCATTGTGTGAAAGTAAAATTTTGGATGAGTAATTTGATACATTTTACTCTGACAATAATATATGTTTATTTCACCCTAGCTATAATCTATCACATAGAGTAATATTTAGTATCTTTTTACCCTTTAACTCTGAGTTGCATATAGAAGTCTTCTGCCAGGAAAATTGGCTGAATAAAAAAAAAACAATAGTATTAAAGGATGTATGTGTGTATATGAATGATGTATTTATATTCTGGAAGAAATTAGTGTTGCAGATTTGTATTACTAGAAACTGGAATGTGTAACTTTCAAGGAAAATGTTCTTTATGTATGTTTTACTGTGTGCTCTAACTTTACACTGACTTTGTATGTTTATTACATCTTATTTGTATAATAGTATTAGTATGTTCACCTGGAAAACAGAAGTGAACAAACCAGGTGCTTAATATTGAAGTCTTAATATATTGTACTTAATATATGTATGCAATCTATTTCCTTTACAAAATCTGTGCTATTTTACAAGAAGAAAATCTGGAATATTTTAATTTATTGTGCAAAAGTAGTTTTATGCTATCTTTTCTTCTTTGCTTGAATATTTGAACTGAGTGTCATAGCTCTGAAAGGGAAAATTGGTAATGAAAATGTCTGACTGTACTTTTTCTGCCACAACCGAAGATGAGAGAGGGATAGAGCAGGGAATCAGTTGTAAGGCTAAAATGCCAAGAGGACATGTATGTCAGGGTTTTCCAAGGTCTCTGACCACTAGAAATGTATTCAGATATTTCATTGTTTTGGTTTCAGTGTCAGCTTCCTGGGCTGGGAGGAAAATATTCCAGATCAAACCGTGGGGTGTGGAAGTCCACAAGGCAGCATTACAGAGTGTGTCAAAATAAAATGGCAAACTTGTCTATGTCTAGAATTTTAATTTTAGAGGCTTGTCTGAGCATGACTTCATTGCAGAGGCCCTAAATATCCTATGTCATGGCTTTTAAGTCACTGAGGACTCTGTAGCTTCCAGGTCCTGGGTGTTTTCATTAGAAAGTCTCCTATCTCTATGAGTTTCACAGTTTTGTGTCATCATGGAAGTGATTATAGTCAATCCTTTTCTCTGTATCAGTTGTCCCGAATGATATATATTATATATATTTTCCAAGTATGATTATACTTGGAAAAGAATGGAGAAGAATCAGAACCCTACTATTTCCTGTGGAAAGACTTCTCTCTCAGTGCTACCAACAGGTTCTATCTGTTCAGCAGAGTGTTATTAAATAGGAAATTCTGGTGTTCTCCCCTTACCCAAATAACTAAAATTGCTTAAATTATGATATCCTAATGTCTGTAGAAATACTAAAATGAAAGTGTAAATATTTTCCTCAGTCTTTGATATGACTTTTAATGCAGATAATGACTCATTTCACTAAATGTTTGGACTTTAATTTGCTCCTGTCTTACTAAACCGGACATTTATGTGATTTTGTTCAGCCTAAGCAGACCTTTCATTTAAAAGAATATTGAGAGTTGGATCCTTATTGGCAATGTGATAAAAGAGGGAACATCAAATTACTCTGACCAATTATAAGAGCATGTGCACACCATTTCAGCCCCCATGGCTGAACTGATAGCATGGGTGCACCTTGGGGAGGCTGGCATGTCTTGGGAACGTGCTCTAGGAATTGGGGCACATGCTTGACTAGAAGAAGCTATTCCAGAAAATTTAGTGATCTTTTCAGGGGAAGATGAACATATCAGATTTTGAAATTATTTTCATGAAAGAAGAAATAGTCTTCTAATACTTTCTTCCTTTACTGTCATATTTAGCTAATTGATGCTTAGATTCTGAATTACCAATAAAATTAATCTTTTTTTTCCAAGAGGCTTCCAAAGTTTTTGTTGTCAAATTTGCAACTCTTCAAACACTGCAGATTTATAGCATATGGATCAGATATTCTTGAAGTAGATGATGCTTACTTTGGTATTGTGTCTTTGAGCCTTTACTCTGAAAACGTAGCACTTAAAGAGGTGAAAATAACCAAGAGGTTATTTACCAACTTTAATTGACTGGAATATTCCCCTTTCATTAAATGGATACCAAAGCTAAATGAAATAACTCAGTGAGGACATCTCATTTTACAGTAGTGCTAAAGCAGCAATAAATGTTACATTATTAAGTCAATAGCCTTATTTTCCCCACTTATTGTATTTTGATTTGTGTCTTTGGACATTCTTGGAATGAATAGCTTGGCTTCTTTTGTACGAAAAATCCAAAATCCAAATCTCCAGTCGTGATTTTGTGTTCAATCTGTGAAGCTTGGAAAAAAAAAAAAAAAAAGTCTAAAATAAAACCTGGAAAAATGTATATCATAGAGGTAGGCTGCACAACACAAGCTCTTTTGCTGTCTGCATCGATTTTGGTGGTACATATGGATGTGTACTAAATACAGTATTTCTTTATTATAGCATTTAGAAACCAAGAATTTGTGATTTCAAAAGGGCTTACAAAACATCGTATTTTCTGTTTTCTTTAATGAATGAAACTAGCAATTTGCTAAATTCTGTATACTTCTGCTTTTATAATTAAATCTGTTCCAGTCCACAAGCACTAAAGGAGTAAATGCAATTATTGCATTAGTTAGATATTATTAGGCAAATCTCTGATGTATTATTGACAGTCTATGAGGTCTTCGGAACTTATGAATTCTTAAATTAGTTTTAGTTATTAGACAAGGTGATGAAGCAAATATTACATAATATACTCACAGTCTTTGGAGAGCAGATTCAGCTTAAAAGCTTGGATTGGAAACACTGAAATTACTATTTCATTGAATAACTTTTTTGGGTATGCTTGAACATAAATATCAATAGATTTTTATATATCTCTAGTCAAATCTTATTACATATATATATAAAAGTAAATTTACAACCCAGAGTCATACCTTAAAATTTAAACTACTACAGACACTAAATCTCTCCTTCCTATTTTTTATGGCTCTCATCTTCTGTAAACATGCATATGCACAATTGAACAAGACTGTTGGGTGCCCAGGAACTTTAATGGGCTCTAAGATGTGTGAAACTTTAATGACTCTCTTTGTCATCCTCATGGATGTTCAAGCTGGTTTCAAAGTGTTACATATTCCCACTGCCCAACTCTTGGTAGTGGAACTATGAGTCTAATGTAATTTTACTCTCTCTGTAGACAATGGAAAACCAGAATCACTTCCATGATCAAAATGGAAAGGCTTCCCAATTCAGGCACATAATTCAGGATGGTAAGCTGTGTCCCCTCCCGCCCCCAATGTGAAACATCCTTCTGGAACCTGAGAGAAAGAGTAACAACTTTACAGAAGATACTTACAGTGACAAGAACAGTTAGAGAGCTAATAAAGCTGTTTTCATTATCAATTTCACTTACTGTTCACCAATCGTCGACATTTTAAATTTTTAAACAACTCTGTTGTGAAGAAAATAGAGGTGCATTTCAAGGTGAGTTCTGGCCTCTAACGGTTTTCACTCTGAAGAAAGAGACAAGGGTATGCAAAGCAGCTGCTGATTTTCTATCCAAAATACATAAATGTTTGATCTCATTTTCATAGCAGCAGCAATTTTTTTAAAAAAATGAGGGAAAAAACCACTAGCGTTAACACCAATAGGAGAATCAATAGCACAGGATTTTTTTATCTGACAAAACTTTTAATATAGTGTAACTGAAAACATATTTGTGAAGTTGTAAACATTTCAGAAAATGGCTTTGCTCTGTGCATGACGATAGACCAGTACTTTAAAATAACAGTTTTCTTGCTGAAAATACTGTATAGAATTAACTTTACCTTCTAGGATTTACTGAATCACCAGAAGGGAGATATTTAATGTTCTAACTATGTGCCACAGTTCTCAATGATTTAATTTTCATGTGTTCTAAACTGTATTAGCAGTACGACTGTGCTACATTAAAAGTTCACCTGAATTTAAGTGCAGTGCCCAGAAAGCCACAGACTTCACATTTTGTACACCTGCCACCACCAGGTCTCCTCCCTTTCCTGGTGTGGCTTCTCCCTGATTTTTTCCAGGTAAATGAAAAGGTCCACATGAATCTGCTTCAGCATACAAAGTCCAGACACAGCTGCATTTTTCCTTGTTTTCCTTCCACTTTACAATAAACAATGTTGTTCTTACGACCTGTTGATGTTCAATTCCATCTCAGAGTTAGTTAAAGGACAGTAATTGCTTTGGGGCAATGAATACTTAAGTGGCTTAATGTAGTTACATAGAAATTTCTTCTTTTCTCATGAAACCTGAATCAAAAGTTTCCTTGCAGAATGGCAGAACTGGAGACTGGGACAGTGCTGGTGCATACCATGCTGGGATGTTGTTTTTATTATGTAGTCATCTGCTACTGGCCACTCTGGGAAGGAAACTGGGCCTGATGAAATTCAGATCTGACAGAAGCCATTTCTGTGTTCTTTTATACGTTCAGAATATGTGCTAAATACAGTATGAGCAGCTCTTGCATGAAATAAAAGTCCAGAAATACGCAATAAAATTCTACAGGAAAAATATCAGTAATTTCTTCCTCCTTTCTATTTGTTCAGGAACCTTATGCCTATTCAAAATGCAACATGCTTAACCATTCTGGAGCTCAATGATGTCTGCAGAACACTGGCTGGTAGTAGCAGTTTGTAAATTGTATCTGCTCTTGCAAGAGTCTATTTAAATAGCATTATTGAATAGAGGAAAGAGTTAAACCTCTATAAATATTATTATAATGTTAACTGTAATTTTAATTAAAACAATAAATAATTTAGCATCTTGAAATACCTGTTACTTCCTCTTGAGAGTCACTGCAAATCTTCACATATTTTCACTGCAAAGATATTAAAAAACTATAAAACTGTTCTTTCAAACACAAATATATATTTTAAAGTATAGATTTTAATACTGTGGGTCCATAGATTTTTTCTTCCATCTAAATGCTAGAGAATTCTAATCATTTAAGCAACATGCATTTCATAATACTTTTCTCCTAAGAGAAAATCCTGAGGTTTCTCTGAGGAAAGTATTTGTCTCGATTTGTTGGTCTTTACAAATCCCACACAGAGTCCAATAGCAGCCTTGCAATGCCAAGTTGGCAGAGGCTGCAGTATTAGCTACAAGAAGGCTTAAGAAAGAGACTGTCAACATTTCCTCCTACAGACCCTAAATAGCTATGGGGCATGAACGGAGCTTTGTGTAAAAATGTGCTCTTGTCCAGCAAGTAAAGAAAATCAGTTCTGAATTCATGCTATGGTGTATCATGGCAGTGCCTCTGCTCTTCTTCACTAGGTTTTTTCTCTGTACAATTTCAGTAGAATATAGTCTCAGCCTGCCCTTTTTTTAATGTTCATCTTTTCAGTCGACTTAAGTGATTTCTTGTAGAAAGACAAGGATTAGCTTTTGAAAGAATAATGTCTCTCTTTCTCTCTCTTTTCCTTTGTCATAAATAAAGAGACAGATAGACTGAAAAAACAGCAGGTAGTTAGGAACAGTGAAGTACATTAAGCTTAGAAAGCATTAGATCATGATTCCACTTCATCATTTGATTTTAGGAATAACTCAAATTCAAAGTCTGTGACATGAACAAAAATGCTGCTGCTTCTGGCCTGACAGACATAAATCCGTGTATCTGCGCTGCTTTCCTTTTTCTCTTTAAGCAGCCAGATCTCTTTGTGATGGATGCCTTTGTTTTCTTCCACCTGTCCAGTAGACTAGTTGTTATATATTGCTGTGGAACATCATCTCATTTTAAATAGAATTCAAGATTTTCATCTTTGAAAACAAGCCAGTATAATGTCACTATGCAAGATTAGACATTCAGTCTTTCCTATGACAACTCCCAGTGAAATAAACATTCACAAGGCATTATTTTGTTAATTTTTTACATTCTATAAAATAAAACAGCTACCTGAGAGTAATCAGTTTTAAGAAATTAAATCTCAAATATTACTTTGGTACTTACTGACCATTAAATGAAACATAGAGAGCAATTAAACTAGGACTGCTTTTTTTTGTTTTTGTGTAAGAACACATTTTTGAACTATATAAGTCTCCTTCTGCTATGGTATTTCGACTACTGTATAAGCACAAATATTTCATTTCTAGTAGAAAAAAAAATCTTTTTTTTTTTTTCTTTATGCTATAGAGGAAGAGCTTTTACAAGTTCTAGCCCAATATGAATGTACCTGGTTTAGGTGCTGATTTGTTCTCACCAAATTATCTAAAATTTCTGTCAGAAAGACATTTTTTGAAGAATCCATCATTTGGATTTGTAACAAGTTAATTTTTGCATGGTTTATGTGCTTCTATGCATTAGAATAAAGCACTTTTTCTTTCTTTTATTTTTGAATACATTTTTTTGTGGAAATGATAGTGATATATTGCAGCAAGATGACTTTTCTGAAATCAAGCTTCTCTTATGAACTTCTGATATGATATTTCAAAATTAAGTTTTTCTTTAGACTAAAAATGGTAAATCAAATCTCTGTCTTCTTCATGAGGAAGAAAAAGGCCCTGGGGAGTCTACTTTTGACCTTTCAAACTTTAAATGCTTACATTTCTTAGGACTTCTGAAGGTAAATAGAAGGAAATAACGTCTTGCCCCTCAAAATAATGCATTTTCCCATCTCCTTTACAACTCAGCTATTACACTGGTAATTTTCAGCAGGGTTTTTTTTTTTTTTTCCATACTCTAGAAATCGTTTGCTCTTGGCTCTTTTTACTTTCTGTTCATTTCACTTAGGCTTTCATACTTGTACTTGATTTTACTACAGATGAAAATCTATATAATTTCACTTTTCTTTTTTGACACTTCTTTGTAAAGATATTTCATTAGTCTTTACTGCATTTAGGATCTATTGGCTGGTATTTATTTTGGGGACTCTGTGACACTGAATGTGTGAGGCAGGGATACCATTCTGGAATAAGTTGTCTCTCTTCACATGTGTCTACATGAATAACCGCAGCTCTGCCATGTGTTCAAAATTGCATTATCATAAATGGGCACCTGCTAAATTAAATATTTAAAGAGCAATTGCTGTCCTTCTGAAGTGGTCACATTGAACAGTAAAATGAATCTCTTGCCTCAGGCCAATCCCTGTATTGGCTGGTGGTAGGATTTTCATGTGGCCACCTACTGGGGTGCATTTGGGGTGTGCTGGGCTAGCTGAGACACCCTGACGCTGCTGTGTGGCACAGCCTGCAGAGGCTTGCACCTCTCTGGGTGATGTGAATGAGGGATACCTTTCATCTGGCAATTTGTGCATCTGCTTAGGCTGCTGAACCAGGCTACTGTGTAGGGTTTGATGGCTACCAGTACAGTGCTTGACACACTCCTTAATATTGCTGTCTAATAAATCTATTTAAAGGTATTTTTCTATTTGGAGGTAGAAGCTTCTCTTTTTAAACAAGTTTATTCTTCTCCAAGTGAAAGAGGTTTGTGGCTTTAGAGTTGTATGAGTACTTAAGGGAAGCTCATGCTGAAGTATCTGCAAATGTTGGTTTCTTACATTTGCATGGGTTTATATTCTCGTTCAAACTGAGGGACTGACTTTTTGTCTATTTAGTTTTTCTTTTAGCATAAGCATTGAGATACTTGACTAGATCTAGAATACTTTTTACTTTATTTTCCTCTTCGCTTATTTCTAAAGGCAAGATGATAAATTACTAACAAAGCCAAGTAAATAAAACAGCTGCAAACTTTTCTAATGGATACAGAAAGAAATATCTGATTTTATTACAGTTAGAATGAAGTCAGGCTGTGTTGTGTGAGTTTATGTAAAGATAATAAGAACTTCTATAAATGTTACTTCTAAAGAAGTATAAAATTTATAATGTCAGATAAATTCATTGTTTTATTCTAGGATGTGCATCATCTTGAATTGCTGGATTGCCAATTTGTCTATTGTGTTTTCAAATTTTCAAAAACATAATGTTATCAGCAGAGATTGTTTCAGTTGCATTTGCTTTCAGTTAATAAGACCATATTATGTGTGGGTTTGTCTGTGTGGGTTTGTCCCCACATCAGATTGTAAATGAAGAATGACAGAGGATAAAAGCCATTTAGTTTTATAATTTTTAAACCAAAATAAAGCTGTCTGATGAACGACAATAAAATATCACACACTGCCAATGTTACTAATTAGCAGGATTTACAGGGTTTGATATATTCAGCAGTATGACTTGTGTTTGTGGCTAAAAATGAATGCTAATGATCTATGTAGTGTTAAAATACAGATACTCTATTATCAAAAACTGTTATAAGTGTAAAGTCTCTTTTGTGCAAAATGTTGAATAACAAATAAATACAGCTGTAATTCGCAAATAAGTTATTATCTTCTCACTTACATGTGCAGAAAACTTGTTCCAAATCAAAGTGTGGCTATTTTCAAATATTTATTTTCACATGAGCTTCTTGATCAGGTTTAGAAGATTTTGCACTGATTTTGCTTTCTATTTCAAGAGATGATGAGTGTCAAGTGAAGTCAAGTAAATAAAATAGATGTAAACAGGTGGACATTTGACTTCAATGTTCTTTGAGAATTCTCTGATTATATCTTGTGTTTATTTGCTTATAACACTTAGGTCCAGCTCTTGTCCTACTGAAATTTATATAAATTTCTTCATTTGTTGTGCTGGTTATGAGTTTCACATTCCATTTTTCTGGTAGTAACTCCCTTGAAAATTAACGAAAAAATTCCGATTTCTAGAAGACGAAATTAGACAAGGAATAATTACTTTTATTTTTCTTTTTTTAAAACAGTGAACACAAGCATCTTTTTAACTGCATGTAATAATCATATATAAAGTATATACATAAAACTATGTATGATAATATTACAATCTTTCCTTCAAGAGAAATAATGCATTTCAATACTTGGGATAGTTCTTCAGCTTTCTAATTTTCTGGAACATGAGTGAGTCATGGGAGACAAGCAAATGTTAATTTAAAGATACATATGTATCTGATATTTAATCACTCGAAATTAAAACTCTACTTAAGAGGAAAATATAAAGATTTAGAAGAAAGTGATTGAATAGGAAGCTGTTCTAATAGAAATAGAGAGGAAAAGAAGACCCTCACTTCAAGTTTAGGCTTTCCTCAGAATTTACATCTCTCAAGTCAAAGAATAAAGGAGAATCAAATGTCAGCTGTATTCACCTGTTGCTCAAACAGTCTTTATTGTCAAATTTTAAATATATACACTGGTATTTTAGCACCAAAATATTCTCGAGCTTTGAGATATTGATAAATGTCTGAGAATGATTTTTGTCATATGGCAGTACTTTAGAAAGGACAGCAGTATTCTAAACTTCTCTGAGTCCAGGTTTGACTGTCTTTAAACTTCATGTAACTTTTGAGGAGAATAATCCAAAAACCACTCAAGATGGAAAGTGGAAGAGTTGACAAGATTTTATTTCAACGTTTCAGTGTTTTGGCACTTTGTTGATTTGGGAGAGTAAATGATATTCGAGAGACAAGGATTGATAAAAATATAAGAAACTAAAAGTCCAACTGAAGTTGGAAACTTTACTAAGGAATATGATGAATAACATATAGAGGGCAATGAGGAAAAAATGGCAAGCCTAAAGAAATTTGGGGGAAAAAGCTATATTGCAGAACTGGAAAACCTTGTATGTAGGAAATCAATCCAATGCAATCTACAGGAGCCTGCATAAGAAACTGAAAGATGAGGAAGAGAAGAAACTGACTTAGGAAAGGATTAGGCTTCAGATAGGGTCACAATTGTAACTTCTACCTGTCAATGAATTTGATACAGCTCCCTAAAAGCTCATCTGTCTATTACAACTTATTTCAGGCATATTACTCTGAAAGGAACAAGGACTTTAAAATATAAAATTAGATGTCTGAGAGTTAGACTATTCTTCCTTCCTCTTGCAGAATTCTCTTGATTTATTGAGACCTTTCACTAAATCAGTAATACAGTAGTTTTCTTTTATTTGCTAGAATGAAGCAAAATAAATTTTAAAATATCTGTATCCTAGAAGATGAAGGAAGCAGCTTTCTTCAACATAATTAGACAGCAGCAATTGTACCTTGAGTCAGGGGACATGTAAGAGTGAAAAGATAAGATGTTCAGTTAATGGAAAGACAACAAAACTGAGAAATGGTGTTTAGTAGCAACTATTGCCTCTATGAGAAAGACAGAAAATAATTTCCTTTGGAAAGAAAGATTAAACATTGGTTACTTTATCAACTGTGAATATTTGTCTTTTATGGAAAGAAAACTGGTCACCTACTGTGCTTGCTATAAATACCAGTACTCCTTCCAGTATATTCTTGGTACTTAGTTATTGCACATGCTGCACTTAGTTCTCTAAAATCTGAACTGTATAGTTTCAAATCTGCATTTTTAAGTAGAAATTTGATTAAACAATAATCTTTGATCTCTTTTTCTTGAGTAATCAAAGATGAATCTTTCATTTCAGAGTCATGTCCACCACCTTCTTAGTTATCTGGTGACAAATTCTCATGTTGCTTGTCATGTCTAAATACAATCAGAATATAGTGAAGTATTTTGTGATGTATGTAATTTGAAATGAATGTCCTTTTTTAAAAGGTATATTTCTGTATGGTTATGTTTTCACTATAAAGTTTATTAATGTTCTTAAGGATAATCAAGATATATCAATCTGTGAGTGTCATATTGAATCTAATAAATACTGAATCTCATAAGTACTAGTTGTTTGTCTCTTTTAAGATCAATTTGAAGCTGAGCATGGAGATTTTGTAAAACGTATTTTGCAAAATATTGGAAAAACATCCACGTACTATATGTTGGGAAGAAATGGACATTTTTGAGTGAAATTAAACCAAATATTTAATTCCACACAGTCTAACTCTTGTGACTCATGTCACTTCTTTTACCCTCTCCATTCATTCTAAAGTTAGTGTTTTATAACTGAGTTTGTTAAAGTCTCTGATGATCTGCAGAGGACATTGTGCTTCTGATCCCAGTTTTAGATCCTGGGAGTAAGTACTGTATCCATTCATAGAATTTTGTAATTTTATTTTCTTTTATTTTTTTCTGAGGTTCTTGTGAGTTTTGATGCATTCTTTGTCCTCAGAGTTGCAGAAGCTGGAAAACATAGTATACAAAGAAAGTTTTGAATTATGAGTTTCCATCATATTACTAAATCATAGTATTGCATCCCTGCTGGTAGACCTATTAGCTGGCTTATGAAATTACTCTCCATGCATCCCGTGAATTTCCTGGAATTCCTAAATCTCACTGGGCCACTTACCCAGCAGGTGTTGAGGTGGTTGAAGTCCCCCAGCAGGACAAGACCCTGTAGCTGGAACAAAAAGGTTTTGCAACAGGCTCCCCTTGATCGAGCAACCTGCAGCAGACTCCTAATACTGGTTTCCCTTTGTTGCTGTGGTCTCTGACTCCCACCCATGAGTTTCCAACCTGCTCATGATTATTCCTCAGAATGTTCTTCTGTCTTGATGTAGAGTGAAACTTCAGTATTTTGAGTGGTCTAATATATCTAAAGTCTAAAGTGTATTTAGAATAAATGTACGGAAGACAAACTTTTAACACAACATTCATCTATAAGACTCTTCACTGAAAGTGAGAAACTACATGTAGGAGAAAAGAAATCTTTGGAGAACTACCCTTGAGTGCAATAAGGCTTTTCTTTTTATATATATATATATAAAATATTACTTCAAACATTAGGTACAATTCCCTAGGTCTCACAGCCATGGGTCAGTTCCAGCAGTTATGTGGGTACTGACTTTGCTGTCAGTGTAAGCAGGGAGGAGTGGATGTAAGCTGGTCTCCCTGCTCTCTGCTCAGGAGAGGATAGTGTGTGACTGTGTGAGCAGACAGGGCACCAGCAACTGCATTTACCCAACAAAATGAATCATTCTCTTTAGGGCAATGGAGTGGAGGAAAATTGCAACATAAACCTTTTTGTAGTCTTGTCCCTAAATACATGGTTGGACAAATACAGGATTATTGCCACTGTCATGGATATTTTTCATCGGATTTTAAACGTTACCATGATAGGCAAGGTATCAACTTTCTTTTCAAAATGTAGTATATCTTCAATTATATATAATTGCTTGGAGTATACAGTAAAGTTATTGCAAGGAAAAATTTGAGGCTTTGGCCATTGCCCAAAAAACATTTGCCCCTTTTCTTTGCAAAGAATTCTTGATATCAAACAGATTGCTATGCAATTAAAATATTTCTGAAAGAAAATTCGTTTCGTCTATCGTAAAGCCTGCTTGTACAAGAAAGGACCTACTGAAATAATTTTATAGTTTTGTAGTTACTGATCCTGGCAGTACTGATCCAGTGTGTTGTTGGCTTTCAATTACTTCAGTGGGAGGTAAATGCATTTATGATTTTAAAAGCAGGATATTTGCCAAATGTCATAAATATATAAAAGAGTTCTGCTGTATCTGGAAGAACAAGTTTTTATTGCTAGTCACTTTACCACTTGGACTATTCTAACAGAAAACATGTTCATCCATATAGAAAACTCTCTGCAGACAGCTGAAAACTCTGATACAGTGACTGGGAAAATTTTTCTGTGAATTGAATTATTTATAAATTAGTTGTCCTTTCTAAGTTATTTCCCTCACTTAAGTACCCCAAAGTTTTTATGTGTATTTTTTTCTTCACATGTTATTGCTAGCAGAGCAACAGGTATATTGTCTAGATGTCATTGTTTAGAGTCTGAGGATGCACAGAACATTGGCAGCTTGGATCCAGACCCATCTGTCAGTCACAAACATGTAGAATACTTCTGTTGCCCTTGCGATTTTATTTAATCATTTACTCAATCTAATATAATTTTCTTTATTGTTAGATAAAAACTTGTAAGTGTTCTAAATAATATTGGAAACTAAAAAACATTTTGCCTGAATACGGCTTTCCCAAATATTGTTTTGAGTATCATCCTACTTAGTCAAATGAGCATCTAATAAGAATGATTTACCATTTTCCTTGCCTACGAGAATAAATAAAAGTTGCAGGGAAAGAAAAGTAGCATGAAAGGCAATCAAAACTCTTTTAGAAAACAAGCCTGTGCCATTTTCACCCCCAAAATTACTATTTTCAGTTTACATGTTTGCAACAAGGGTACTCTGAGTGTAGCAGTTCTTCATGAAAATAGTGAGTTAGAAATAACCTTTCTCAACTTTTCTCTTAGACTAAAGAGCTTCAGAAACTGCAGCCACTATTGCTCACACCACTGTCTTGAAACAAAGATGAAAATAGCATGACTTCTCATACTTGTATATTGTTGATTCATTAAAGGAAATTATGTGTTCTGTTTTCAGAATCTTGCGCTAATTACTCAAAAAGAAAGATATTTCCCTCAATAGCAAAATATCTCTTTGATGTCAATGTTCATTGTGCAAGAAAGTTTAACAAAAACTAGCCTTTGACAAGAGTTTCATTTTCTATACCCTACTTTCGTATCCTACTAGAAATAAATCCCTATATCACACGTTTTTCCCATATGTAGCATAACAGTTCCAAATCCCAAAATGAAAAGTAATAATTAAAAAAAAAAATAGCAAAAAACCACAAAACAAAACAGTGTAAAAAGCAGATATGTTGGTTTAATATTTGACCAGTGATTCATTTTTACTCTTTATCTTCTATATTTTGTATTAAGGGAAATGATTCATTGCTACTATAAGTCTAAGTGATTTTAACATCTATCCTACAGGTATTACAGGTGTTTCAACATGTTTCATTTATTAGAGCATTTTGTGTTTATCTCTCGAGTATCTTCCTTCAAAAAGGATATCGACTGCGTTTCTGCATCGTATCCAGCATCAATCACTTTGATTAGGGTCTCACTCCACAAACCAAACAGCTTTTCTTCCATGGCAGCTCCATATGTTTGCTGCAGCTGTTAAAATTTCCAGGCAGAATGTGACCGTGCTCTGTTCAGAGTTTGTGTCCCTGTCAAAGAGGCAGGAAATTATTCCTCTCTACTTTGATCTGCCTTGAAGTCGAGTGACTCGAAATCTGCCCTACAGCTAGACTAGGGTTGCCTACAAAACACACACAAAATTGAGTGTGCCTTATTTTTTCACAGCCATGAGTCCAAAGAGTGCCAAGGCTTGTTCCCACAGCACTGATTGAATATCAGGTCAAAGGAGTTTCATTGCTGGAGAGGCTCCTCCGTGGAGTTTTTAGCCAAGTTCCAATGATAGAGGAATACTTTCATAGCTATGAGCATGAAATGCATTGATTTAATGATTTTATGTTTTCTAACTCAGGAAAATATTTCTCTTTTGTTGATTATTATTCTTTGTCTTGCACTAAGAGAGTATGTAAAGCCATGTAATACACTGTACACTGCAGTACAGTACAGTATTAGTTCTACCACAGTACACTGAACAAAGTGCAAAGAATGTACCAGTTAGGAGATCCAATTGTATTTGAAGAAATACTACATATTTCTGTGAAGGACACCTTGAAGTTTCCCAGCATACTGTGATTTAATTACATCAAAGCTGAAACAGAGAGCTCAGGTTATTAAAACACATATGTATGAATATGAATAAAACTCCACACCACTAAGGAGAGATGAATTTTCTATTTTTTTTTTTTTTTAAATTCTGGTCCTTGGCTAAGTCTGACAGCAGCCAGTGTTGTAAGAACTTTATTCATCCTGAAAACATATGCACTTGTTCAGCAACTCGGCATTGCTGTGTCACTTTTCTTTGCATTTCCTTATCTGGCTGCAAAAATAAATATGCAATGGATCATTACTTTTTGGTGATGAAAAATACAATTTGGCATGCCTTAAATATGCTTTTAATGAAATTTGTAATAATGCACATGTTCTAGTGACAAGTATTTTTAAAAGCCCTGTGAGTCCATAAACTCAGTTTGACAATTAAGGTTTGACACAGATGAATGAATGTAATGAATTCACTTTACTAGAGGTGTGAAAAATGACTTCAATATCAGAATATCTTACTCTTCACTGATCCTCTGTCTCTGTGATTGCAAATTACTGCTCTGGTTTTAACAACTCAGTAGTTGGAGAGGAAAGTTGTTCCTGATGATACCTAGACACTGTTTCTCTGTATGTGACACCAGGGTGACTGTAAATAGTTGAGCTGTCACAGCACAGAATTTTCCTGTTTCCCAGCAAGAAAGAAAAGCAGGAAGCAAATGCAGAATATCAAACACATGCACCATGGCAGCCATGCAGCAACTCTTATGGGAGCTAAGACTGTTTTCATGTGAAAACCAGCTCTATGAAAAATCCTTCTCACAGTACAAAACAGTATCTAGAATTTTTAATTGATTGATACAGGCCTTTGTTGGATTGCTTTGTTCCCTCCTTCCCAATAAATGTAAATTTTTGGCTGAATATAAAAAAAGAAAAAGTGTCTTTAAACACTTTTCTTTCTTCTAATGTGCAGAAACCAGACATCTAATAGCAAAAGAAGCAAAAGTATCTGGGTTTTGGTTTTCAATTTCCTGATGAAATGCTCAGCCTTTTCACTGGAGGCAGAAGTTTTCTGTCGTATTTCAAAGTCAAAATAACTTTTTGTTGTTATAGTAAAAAATCTTCCTAAAAAGGTTTTCTTAGTTATTGCAAAAAGAATGTTCTCGAACTCCTGGATTCTAATAGGAACGTGAATTTATTATCTGTCTGAATACCCTTGTTCAACAAAGCCCTTAACTTTAAAGTGTGAATAAAGCCATAGATATCAGAGAAACTTAAATGCTGATCTGAAAAAGGTTGTTGAGGGGAAAATTTTAATTATTAAATTAGCAGAGGAACATAGTTAACTTTAGTTTTGTCCTCTGCTCCTCACACACCCCTTTCCCAAGTCATTAAGTGCTAAAGTGAGGGTTCTTGTTGTTTAAGTGTGGAATAGGAGATGAGAGAAATGAAAACATGCTGAGAACACCAGGGAGGGGGCAAAAGCCCATCTGGGGAGTCCCAAAGCACTGATGACCAAGGGAGCCCTTGGGTTTCAAGGGGCTCAAGTCCTGTGTTGAGCCCTTCAGTAGAAATTGCAGTCTGGCAATGTTATGATATGTGACCAGATAATATACTTTCTGGTCCCTCAGGAAGACTAAATGCTAACAGATTCGTGCTGGCTATAAAAATGTTTGTGTTCTGGATCCAGATGCTGAAATTCTAGCTAAAATTATCTTCTCTCTGTAACTGTGACAGAGATGATATTAGAAAATCAGTTGTGGTTATTTGTTCAGACCTCAAATGCCAACACTATGGAGCAGGCTCCTTCCCTAATTCAGTTTACAAAGCATTTTTAAAGGAAATTTTTAATAGACAGTGTATATTACTCCTTAGCAGAGAATCAAAGTATCTGTATGGTAAATGTTTTCAGAATGTAATTAATGGTTATTTTGTGTAGGAATCATGATAGGTGAGAAGCATGCTGCAGTGTGTATGACTATTTCAGACATCATAAAAAAGTCTAAATGTGTTCTGGTAATTTTTTGCTAATTAAAAATCAAATTTACGTGTATTTTACTCTATGTGCTGTTACTTAGGTATGTTTTAATTGTCTCTGTGGTGAGTCAAAATCTCGTCATGGAATCACACTAAAGAGGAAAGATTTTCTGATAGATTTTCTAGAATGTCAGTAGTCAATGGATGTATATTGAATTCCTATATTTGCATTTCATTAAATAATAATTTAAAAAAAGTTAATTTAAAGGTAAACTTATGCTCATCTTACATGTGCAGAAAGCCAATCTCATATCTGTTCAACAAAGTGCTTTAGTTGTATTCGTTTTAAGAAACAGAATGTAATTTTGTAGTCAGTAAGGCTCTTTTGAAGCTTTTCAGACCAGAAACAGGGCATGGTTCTGCCCCTCATACAACTGCTGACTAAGGTGGTTCTTCTTTGGGATCAAATATAAACTACTTTGATTTCTTGTTTTATTGTATATGTAAATCTTTGTACTAAGTATTGTACCTTGTAATGTAATATTTGAATAAAACCAACAGAAATCTAAACTAAGTTGGGAACAATGAGGCAGACTGCTTCCAGATTAGACATCATATATCCTAGATTCTGGGGTGGTGGTTACCATGAAAACTCCATGGTCTCAAGCACTTGGATCCTGTATCACTTAATACTTGGCAATATTTTATTTCATGTGTTCAAATGAAATCCCTGTAGCTGTAATGAATCCTTTCCTTTCTGGCAGGGAATTATATGATTCCCTAATATTGACTCAGTTCCCTTAAATATTCAATGCAAAATCATTGGAGATTTCTTAGTAGAAGAATTAACATGTACCAAAAAGGAATTGCATCAGGGAGATTATATTTGCTAATAGATTTTATTTTTCTGCTATGCTAAATTATATTCTTGCTCTATAAATCTTTATTAAACGCTGCCAATTCAGCATCTTTAACCTGATTGTTTCATTTGCATGCCTTGCCTTTGTGATTGGATTACAGTTTGTTGTACTCTATTCTTCATTATCATCTCTCTGGATGTGTAATTATGCATTATTACTTAGCATTCAATTTACTTTGTCCAGTATTTGAGTATAAGGTATTCAGGCAACAGTTTGCAAAAATATTTTCTGCTTCTTCAAGCCCTTCTGCAACACTTCCCCTCAGCCTCTGTAACTATGGAAAAAATTAACTGGCATTAATTTTGATTCCCAAATTTCATACATCTTTAAATATATTCTAAAGAACAGCAAATTAGCACAGGGAAACAAATAGTGATAAAATTATATCAAAGGAAAATGACAATTATTTAAATATGCTATTATAGCAAATAAAAACCCCAACTTCAAACTTATAAAACAAATACCTGTATTTTCTGAATTACCTAGATTTAAATCAATGATTTACTCAATTTCTACAGTAGAGTAACTTAAGGTGTACCTCACAGAAATAAAGTGAAGAGCTATAAGAAAGATGAAGAACCGGCTAAGCAAGATAATACAAAATGTTTATGTTAAGAGTTCTCTAATTAGGGTTTAATAAAGAAATTTTTCAAGGATAATTTTTCATATTAATCTTCATTATTATGTTGAATGCTGACATTACAGGAAGAATGACAAATATGCCAAAGGGAGTTTTGGTGATATTGAAGAGGACTGGGGCAGTTAATAGCTAATAATTACACAGTCCAAAAGCACATCAGTCAGAGATAGCAATTCAGGAAACATCTCTCATTGAATCAGTCTCTTAAGGATGACCAAACTGCAAATATTATATAGCTCTTCAAAAGTCTGCCCTTATCTTAGTCCTTGATAAGGCCTCACTTATAGAACCATTTATATTCTGTTCTCCTAAATTAGAGAAGAACACAGTCTCTTCAGAAGTAGTCACATGAACAAGGTAAGGGCAACAGCTACAAGTTGCACTGGGACAGATTATCTCAACATAAGAAAGAAATTTTTAGCAGGATCAATCAATCACTGCAACAACTTCCCAAGAGATATAGCATCAAGAATCCCATGATTTGGGTTGGAAGTAGACACTGAAGATCATCAAGCTCTAAGCCCTCTACCATGGGCAGGGGCACACTCCACTAGACCCAGCTGCTCAGACTCCCATTCAGCCTGGCCCTGAACACTTCTGAGAATGTGTTCCACACATCCACAATTTCTCTGTTGCAGTGCCTACCTTCATATACCTAATCTAAACCAAATCTCTCTCAGTTTGAAGCTATTCTGCCTAGTCTGTCACTATGTGCCCTGGTAAATTGTCTTGCCTCAACTTTCCTGTAAAATCCCTTCAAGTACTGGAAGACTGCATCACCACAAAGCCTTCTTTTTTCTAGGCCTGGTAGAGTCTCTACTGCTGCTTTCCACGTATGTTGCTAATTGCCTTCTAATTATGTACTCTCATGTCAAGACAAAACCCATGGGACATGGCAGAAAAATTACTCTATTACCAGACAATTCTCTAAGTCTTTGTCTTACAGTTTCACCTGAAAGCCATTTCGATTGAAGAACTGGGCACTGAACAATATTTGGACAAACTTGAAGAATGGATCAGATTATCTAGTTGAATCTCAAATTTCTGAGTCATATGGCATTAAGATGGATGTGTAGTTTTTTGTTTTTTAAAGGGTCGTTAGTATTGGTTTTAACATTCTTTACTCGTGGCTCTGGAAGAAAAAGTATTCATTGCAGGTCAGTCAGTTTTAGCAGAAGTACTTGGAACTCCTTTGCAGACTTGATCTCGAAATTATGCAAAAATCAGCTCTGGATTTAAATAACGAAGCTATAAAGTCTGTTATCTTCAGATACGACTATAGCAAGCTGGTAAACATTTAACAGTTTGCAATAAAACCTGTGAGATTAAGTAGCATCATTATGTCTAGCCTTCTGTATGGACTCCTAATGAGTGACTGTGCAAGAAATAAGCAAATACAAATTTGAATATGGATGCTGGTTAGGCCAAGCCATTTTGCAAAATGAGAAACAAAATTATTTAATCTGAGGATGCTAAGCTTAGAGATAATTTCTGTTCTGAAATATTGAAATTTAGGGAAGATATTGGGGAAGGATTCATCTTTAACTTTTTCTAGTACAGACCAACAAACAGCCTAAGAGAAAAAATTAGATAAACCTCCTCATTTTTTCCAGCCCATCACTAAAACCCCATGGTTTGTACAATCACTGTTGGAAAAACCATCTGTGCTATCTAACTTTGTAGCATTCAATATTGATAGAACTTTTGGTGACAGACAAGTAAGTGTCTTCTCTGAGGCTACTGTGGCTTGATGAAATCCATTACCCTAGTATTTCAGTTTAGCTTTTACTTTTCTTTCTTTGCAAACCTACTAGGTTTCCTGTCATAGTCTACAGCATTGCTGTAGATGAACATCCTAAATTACTTTTCAAAAATCTACTTTAAATCATGTCTGAACTAATATTGGTTCTTTCTTTTTCTTTTTTCCCTTAATCGTTTCAAAAATGAGAATCATACACATTTCTTCAGGGTACATATGTGTGTATATATATATATATACACACATATATATATGCATGTGAATGGATGCACCAACAGAAATACATATGAACCCCTACATATGTTTAAAGGACCAGGCACTTTTCCTTCCAAGTTACTATTGCTAAGCAACCAGTTCCTACACCCTGCTGCTCTAATAAAAAGTGCTCTTAACAGAGCTGCATTAAATTGTATTTCTCCTGAAAAACCCTTGTGGTCAATATTGGAAGGCTTCAGTCACAGGCTTTTCAAGAATCATTAATGGAGCATTGTTAGAATTGACACTTCAACAATACTGAGGAGGAATAACAAGCAACGGGTCAACAAGCTTGCTTCAGCTGCCTCTTGGTAATTTTTAACAATTTTAAAACCACCTTGAGTAGCTCTAACTTTTATCAGTAGAGTCATCTATATTTTTTTGCTGCTTTGAATGAGATTGTCTTTATTGTATATAGATATGTCTGAGTTTGTAATACAAACTCACTGTCCTATTCAAAGAGTCACTGCAAAAATATAATTGTTACAGAAACATATTTCCCTATTTGCCTTGCACTTTAAGGATTTTTCACTTTGTTAACTGTTCCAGCTGTTCATGGTCCTTCTCCAAAAAACCACTAATCAATCACCACACATTGCCTGGAGATGCCTCGGAGCTTGGAAACTTCAGACTGACAAAATCAGAAGTGTTTAACAGAATCTCCTTGTAAATCTTTCAAATGCTACAGGAAGAGGCACTTAAGTATCAGAGTGACAAGAATATGAAAAACTCTCCCAGTTATTTTCTAAAATACAGGATCAATGCCATCCATCTCAGGAATTAAGACTCAAAATATCAGCTCTTAAACTTTGTCATGTCTCTTGGCTTTTTCAGTGAGACCTGCACTTAGACCCTACATCTGAAACAATACTTTTGTAAATTCATATTCCTTCAAGTGGTCCAATTACAAATCCTCAGTTATCCCTGCACTATGTTCATGGATGCCTCCTGATCTCTCATAAGGGACCTATTTAGTTGTTCTGCACAGGATTTGTTAGGTCCTTAGCAGACCTGACCTGCTCAAGTGCTATGATTAATATTCTTTCTGAGCTTCTGCTGATAGAACAGTTTCCACACTACAGGTTTTCAACTGAATAATCTTTACATCCTAAACTTTTCAAATCAGAAGAGTTTTCCTGGTAGCAACTCTTTGTGACAGGTGGATGATAACAACTTACACAGGAAAATGAGCACTCTTGGTGTATGAACTAATGTGCCCTGTTCTGTCACACCACTGAGCCCTGCTGTGATGGAGAATAAGCCATTCAGTGACCATGGGTGAAATATTTAATGTCGGCATGCAGCAGTTGTTCTGTATTTAAAAAGAGAATAAAGATTACTTACACATTTCTGTTCATTGTATTCAGAACTTTGGACCAGAATGTGCTGTACAAGTAGGAGCATTACATCCCCATCACTGGATTCACCATCACTGCATGTAGAGAGGAAAGATATTCCTGGTAGCAATTTCAAAGGAAGGAAGTGCATTTATTATGCTTTTAGGGTTTCCATATGCCTGCTACCCAACTGATTTTCTAAATGCCACCATACTGTGATGTCCATGTCATCACCTATTATGTTTAAAAAAAAAAAAAAAATCTATACTTAACATTAGTCATACTTTTAGCTGCAATTCAAAAACTACCTGACTGCTTCTTGGATGAAAATCAGAAAAGCTACTCTAGTGGTAGTAAGAAAATAGGAGGGAGGAAAAGAGAAAAATCACCAGACAGGTGATTTTATAGGCAACATGCAAGAATTTTTTGTAAGTATGAACTCACAACATGCCTTTTATAAAAAATTATTTCAAAGTATGCTTTTTACTTGCTTGTGATTAAAACAAAAATATATATGTTTTTTTTTGTTTCTATTAAGTGTTCTCTCAACTTTAAAACTTATAAAATTACATATTTTACACTATAGTATGGGACAGTACACTACAATAGTTGCAAGAGTTGCATATGTGTTTATGGGGGGGAGGGAAGGGAAGGGTATCATCCTGAGGCTCTGACGATGTGTAAAAGTGTGAAAAAGCAATTTACTTTTTAAATAGAACTTTCAGTAGATGCAGGTAATCTTTTAATTTTGTCTGGTCATTTAGCCATTATACTTAGCTATATAACATCATGTTCCTGTTATCAATGGAAATGATTACCTGCAAGAATAAAAATATCTTTTTAATAAGAAACAATTGCACCTGCTACTTATTTGTAAGATGTGTAGTGATAGCTAAGGCTTTGTCCTAAGAAAACATAAAAATCTATTGCTACAGTGACAGGCAGAGAAATGCAGGCATGAAAGAAAAATTGTCATTTTCAATAGCTGAATAACTTGGTTACTTTTAGGCTAATGGAATTTAAAATAATTTATTAAACATTTCAAGTTTCTTAAAGTATTTAACAAATTTAAGCATTGATACTTGCAGAATTAAAATGTTAAACATTAACTAAATTTCCAATTAATTAACATTATTCTAATTGTGGCTTCCTTAATATGACTTCCTTAAGGCTTCTTTTGATTCAAGTATTTGGTAAACTGTAAAGCACAGAATCTCTGTCAAGTGCCCCTATTACTGAAATGCCAATGTCTGGTGCCCTTCAGTTCAGGGAACACAGCAAAAAGCAAACATACTACGCATAAAAAATTATATATTTTTTTCTTTCTGCGGATTTAGAGGTTGCTAACTATTGCAGGTTATACATGCTGATCCACCACTGAAGTGCAAAGTGGCAGCTGCTTAAGAGCACAGAGCAGAATTCCCTTTCTTACTCTGCTAAGGAAAGAATACTGCAGCCAACTTAAATTGCAAGTAGAGCTAGAAAAGACAGAAGGTAATTACTCAGTGTGTCTTGGGAATAACACTTTTAATCCCGTGAAAAGTGTTGTGGAATACCTAGTGACCCATATACTTAAGGTGTATATCACCTTCTTTCATATAGAAGCATTTACCTCCATCCAGTTGTTTGAACAGTTGTTTGTTTGGGGTTTTTTTTGTGAGCTCAAAAGAAAAGTTGTGTCTTGTGAATTTAGGTTGCATCTTGGCCTTTCTAGTTGCATAAACCCATGAAATTCATCCAGAAACTCATGAAATTTATCTTGACTTTGGACGTAGAGTCACAACATGTAAATTGGTTGGGGTAATTCTGCTTTATGTTTGGAATTACACTGGGACTTGTCTACATTAATGCAATTGTGAAAGTTAACCCAAATTGTCTAAAGTCGTGAATTCAGAGCATCATTAATTAAAGTAGATTAGTGGATTCACATCCTGAATAAATTAAATTAAACCAAATGCAAACCCTCTTTGATTCTGAATGAGAGTGTCCAGGCAGGAGTTTAATATAGTTTAACTAATCAATTTTTAAAGTTAATTCTGATTGATCTTAATGGGTATCCATGAAAATGAGGCATGTGAAGGTGGATATCTGTATGTGTGGGTGAACTTATACAGAAACTCAAAGAAATATAATCAAATTAACAAAATACAGCTTCGGTCATTTACATTTTCCATTTCAGGAAGTATGCTGATTAGAAGTTCAAAATTGTAGATGTGGCCAAGATAAAAGAGTTCCATGTTGCCAGCGATATTAAGTTTGTAAAAATAATGAAATTTTAAAGTCAAACTCTATGTAGCAAAACTTTATTTACTTTTTCATGTGGATCAATTTCATTAAGCCTCCTGCTCCATTTAATAGATATGTCAGTCTCCAGAGGCAACATGAATAATTGTCCATACAGAAAACCTTAAACAAGGTAGCATTGCAGACAATAAAATAAACCAAACAAACTCGAACATTATACCCACACTATTCCCTTCAGAAAGCACAGCCTGTCCTCAGTGCTGCAGTGACACAAGCTGGGGAAAACCAAAGGGGATAAGGACTTGAGGTTTAGGGACAAAATAGATTGCAAGACTCTTCACAGCTTGTTTATTTTTAATTTCGTATTTAATTTGCAATATGTATTCCCCTTCCATCTTCCAGTGCTTAAAATTTTTCTTCATTGTGCAAATTGTAAGTCGTGTTTCCAGCCCAATTGGAAGGATGCTTGCATTTCCTTGCTATAAATGGTCCTTCATACTAATGTGGTGAAATACACATAATTTGTTATTGCAGTTTCTACTTTATGAATAATATTAATTATTATTCATGATAATAATTACCTATTTGTTCAGAAAACTTCTTCAGCTGAACAAAAAATTACTGGGGAAGCAAATTTTATATGCTGCACAGTTAAACTAGTCATAACGTGTGAGGTTTAGAGTGGAATGAATGATTTCTATTTTTATAATATTTTCTGCTAATCTTCAATTCATTATTATTCTCTGAATCAACACCTTGCAGCCAGGAAACAATGCACACAAGAAATTTATTCTGAATGATTGCAAATTTGGGCAAAAAATATGGGCCATTTAATTTAAAAATGGAATATTGTCATATGCAAATTAATAAACTACTGAAAATAGAGTGTATGAAAGAAGGAACACTGATTCTTAGGCAGAATGTTAATATGCTGAACATCTAGATCACTTAATCATTAAAAATAACAGTAATATGTGATGTGGAATGTTTAACATTCAAAAGTGTGAACAATGGGAAAGGTCAGATACCTAATTACTGAGTTTGTCATTGCCTGGAAGGATTTGTAGAAATTGTAATGGTAAAATCTGGTTTTGTATTGATTTTATGACTGGTCCCAGTTTTTCTTTCTGTATTTGCCAAGTTCCTCACTGGGTATTAGATCATACTTAGACTTCTTAAGAAAACTGTAATCTCACATTTCAGGGCTAAAATGTCAGTTAGATAAAAGCAAGAAAACTGTTAATACTTTCCTTTTTAACAGAATGTGATAACATATAAATCAATTTCTAGCTTTTAGCCTTCGCAGTGCATTTGCTTTAGAATTACATTAAATAAACTTTACAAGAGAAGTATTAAGCTAAAATTAAACTCAGTTTCACCTGTTAGTTTAGAATACTGAAATATTAGCCATAGTAGCCTAACAATGTGATATTTCTATAACAGTTCTTGAAAATCCAACTCTGTGATTATGTTCAAACTCTGCATGTTGGAACAATTACCATCTTCTATCTCTTGAAATAGTGTCTGGGTTGCATCCTGTCCCCGTGCAGGCAAGACTGGATGACATGCAATCTATTCCCTCTTTGCCCTGACTTCTGTGGAAAGGATATGCAGACATGTAGGCTAAAATGGTCCACACTTCGTGAAAGAATTCAAAATTTTGGGACAACAGATCTGTATTTGCTGTACAAGTTCAATAAACCCTTCCTGCCTTCAGAAGATAGCTTTTAGGATTTTTTTTTATCAGACTCTCTCCAAAGCATGGGAGACTGGGATCTGTATCTCTGAACTGATTAGGCTGATTAGAATCCTTCTTGTACAAGGTCTGGGGAGTGTTATTTCAGGGAGAAAGTCATAATAGCTTGCATGCTAAATTTTCAGTGAATAGAAAACTGAATACAGAGTACAGGGCACATCTTAGCGCCTTCTGCTCTTTGAGAGTCTTCAGTATAGAACTTGTGAATGGGGAAATACCCTGTGCTGTTGGGTTGTGACAGCTGGGTTATTTATTTAAAAAATGGAATAGACATTAGATCTCCATTCTAAACCTCAGAGGGAATATAGTACTGCTTTTCTGTAGACCCCTGTACCCCTACTATCATCTGAAAGCTTCTTGGTGCATTGCAGTAACCCACACTGTGGGACCCCTGTGCTCTGCCCTCTGCACTACAAGGGACTGAAGCCCCCTCGTTTTTTTGAGCTGGGGGGTCTAATACAGCTGTGATGGGTGATTTGGTTTTCAAAAGGCAAGAATGCAAACTATGATGTGCCAAAGCCAAGACACAAAGAAACTTGACATCCGAGTTTTAGAGGTATCACATTAGAAGTCAGTTTTGGAGACTGGAAATGGACTTTATCCAAAAGATGTAATAAAATCTGGGCTTAAATAGGTACTCTGAATGTTCTATGTGTTGAACTTATTTGGCAAGTGCTTTACACTTTAAGAAAAAATAAATATTTTTTAATAATATCTGCAGTATTCTTGAGAGTCATTTAATGTGATGTCATCTCATATAAAATATGGATTTGTGTACAGTGTTCTATCTCATTAAAGAACGGTTAAAACAAGGACAGCAGCTATTTATTTTTTGATGCTTTAAGCGTATTAGGAAAGGTTAAGCACTTAAAATTATATTGTTCAGTATGACACAGAAGAATTAGTTTTTCCTTTGCCCTATTTCCATTTTCACAAAGAGAAATGAAATGAAAGTTTATGAGAGAAATTGTGTCAAATAGGCCAAAATTATATCAAATCTTGATGCCATATGGAGCCAGAATTTTTCCTAAACATGAAAACTAAGGATTCCTTAGAGGTCTCAGAATACTAGGCTAAAATGAAGGCATTGCAGCTAATATCCTATGTGCTTTGATAGGTGAGGACAATGTAATGGCCCCTGTGAGACAATTATTAGGCAAAAGCATTTGAAGCAGTTTTGTGGTTGCTCTGTCTTACAAAACAAATTAGACTGCAGCTGCCAAAGGGATTTAGACAATACCAATATCATCACATTTTTCCCTGTTTTTCTCTTTCAGTTCTGACAAAAAAATCTGCAGATGTACTCAGAAATCTGTCCAGTAGTAATTAAATTAGCGTGGTAATTGGACTGTAACTTCATTTATTCATGCAAATGAAGACTAATCCAATTTTTTTACCATTTTGTTTGTTTGGTTGTTTTTTTAGTAAATAGAACAACTTATTTAGTATCAGATTTAGTTGACTTATTTTTTCAGGTGTCAGATTTTTCAATAGGTAAGAAAGTTTGTTGAGGCTTAAAGGTTATATCATTGTATATGAACACGAGGTCTTGTCCGTTCAGTGAAGTAGCATATTTAAGAAATATATAATAACCAAGCCTGAATATGAGGGTTAATTTCATTAAATATAATTTGGAATGGCATTGGGGTATTATTTCCTTTTTTGCATTTAGTATTATTTATCAAGTGAGAAAAAGAAAAACAGTAGAGAAGATGGTGACCTATTTAAATCTTTAATATCAAGATTAGATGTATTTTTTCCCAATTTTAATGTTGTATATTTGGCTTAATCTTACAAGTAGTGGGTTTCTGAACCGACTTCCTCCTCAATATTCTTAGTATCTAATTAGTTGTAATCTTCTATGAGAATAAATATTGGGGTTTTTTTCTCAACTGACATTCATATGTATTCACATGTATGCATACATGCACATGTACACACACACACATACAAACACATGAATTTCATCTCCCGCTGAATAAAAACAGTTTTAAAATTATGCATTGTCACCCTCAACGCCTGAAGGACAAAAAAGAAAGCTCACCTGATTTGTGACATTTTAGGGTTTTTTTGACTACAGGGTTGTTTTTCACTAAAGTTTATATTTTGATACACGCATACACTGTAAAATATATATATATATAAAATTCAAACGTGTTCAAACTGAAAATACAGAAGTCTTGCACACACAATGCAAACACTTGAACTTGCAAAAATACCAGAAATGACAGGAAGACCTACAGGATAAAATTTATTTGAAAAAATTGAAGAGATTCGTGTGTTGTGGAAGAATGTAATTTGTGTTAAGCATGTTCTGTGCTTGGAGAAAAAAAGACTGACTTCACTTCAACACCATAACACAGTTTGATTGCCAGGTGGAAGGACAGTGGTGATAAAACTTGTGGGATATTAATGTTGAAACAGAGGTGGACATTTAGTCTGAGGTCTGTGATTATCTGTAGTATAAACAAAGATATAGCCTTGCCCTTTTGAAAAGGTCAGATGCAACATTTCCTAAGATGCTGGGCAAACTTGCAGAGCAAGAAAGGGCAAAGAAGGAAGTATTCAGAGGGAACGTGGAATGCACAAGAAATGATATGTCAGCATGGTTAAAATAGGGGAAATAAGCATAAACACAGTAATCTGATGATGAACACTTTTGGTACTCCAGGTCTCAAGGAGTGCAAGATGGATTTCCTCTATCATCTAAAATAGAATAATGGAATTCTCTTCAGGAGTTTAACTTCATAATGCCCCAATCTCAGTGGTATCGGCCACCTGGCAAAGGATAAGAAATTAAACACACAGTGTCTACCTCCCACCCTTGGTTTCCTGCTTGTAGGAAGTTCTTTAAGTGCAAATATGACGTCTCTTTGCTATTTGTCAGGGATTTTTGTAATTCTTAAAGTGAAATAATGACTAGACTAAAACCAGGTTAATGTTCCCCCAAAATACACATGCACTGGCATCAGTAAATCCCTACTGATCACTCCCATTTTATGTATATTTAAACTGGTACTAAATGAGTGGGAACTGTGAGATTTAGAAGCCACTAAACTGCTGTTTCTGTGAGCAGCAAATGAGCCAGTGCTGTGGTTTAAACTCAGTCAGAACTAAGCCCCAGCCAGCCACTTGGGCACTCCCCCTGGTGTGGTGGGGGAGAGAATCGGGAGAGTAAAAGTGAGGAAATGTGGATTGAGATAAAGACAGTTTAATAGGCAAAGCAGAAGCCATGCATGCAAGAAAAGAAAAACGAGGAACTCATTCACCAGTTGTGTTCTGCCATTCCCAGGAAAGCTGGGTTCCATCTCATGTAATGGTGACCTGGGAAGACAAACACCATCACTCTGAATGTCCCCCCATTCCTTTTTCTTCCCCCAGCTCTATATGCTGACCATGATGCCAAATTGTTTGGAATATCCCTTTGGTCAGTTGGGTTCAGCTGGTTCATCCCTTGCTGGAGGGTAGGGTGAGAGACAGAAAAGGTCTTGACACTGTACAAGTGCTGCTCAGCAATAGCTCAGACATCCCTGTTTAATCAACACTGTTTTCAGCACAAATCCAAACTGTAGCCCTGCTCTAGCCACTATGAAGAATATTAACTCTATCCCAGCCAAAACTAGCACAGCCAGCATCAGAGGAAATACATGCCTTAAAGAGATAAATACACTTTTTTGTACTTTACCAAGCTGGAAGAAATTTAGGTCCAGGCTTACAGTTTTGTTGAACTGAGGTAAATATGTATGTGTGCATGTATATATAGATACATGTCTTTTATCACAGTGAAATCTCTTAACCTCACTTAAAGTCCTGTCATATTCCCTTCAGTTGTATCAAGAACTACGAAAATAAAACAACTGTGGGATTACAGTACGTTTTTTTCTTAGTGTAAAGAACTGAGATGGTAAGGTGTGAATTTCGACTGAAAAATGTTCTTTTTGCCTA
The DNA here is from genome assembly GCA_037013685.1 of Acridotheres tristis. NCBI lineage: Eukaryota > Metazoa > Chordata > Aves > Passeriformes > Sturnidae > Acridotheres > Acridotheres tristis. The sequence continues at coordinate 103,390,394 of CM072884.1, forward strand.
ATTAATTTATTAATTAATCTGGCTTTCTGTTTAATTTGATGAAATTACAGGAAACCAAATAATTTGTGGTAATAATAATGTAATTTCTATATTTTAGAACTGATCAGTCTTGTCTAATAAGGATAGGTACTAGGATAAGTCAGTCAATGGTTCAGAAAGGTACAGAGCATGCTGGCGTGCTGAGAGAGGAATGCTCAAGAAGTGTCAGAAGGTGACCAGGTGACAGATTGCTTTCCCAGGTGCTGTTGCTGGCACTGCACCACTGTGTCCACCTTGTTCTTTGTAGGCTGTGGCACCACGTGCACTCTGCAAGGCACAGGGCAGGAGTGATCAAGAGCTCATATGAATCAAAGTGATTGAAAGAGAAAGGAAGGTTAAATCTGAGTTTAGAGAATCTGTTTTACTCGGTTTCAGTGTCTGCTGAGAACACCAACTGCCTGAAGCCATACTCTGTTAGGTTAGCTGAGCCTTTTCAGCACTGCCATGCTCCCAAAAACCTGTCAGCAGTGCCTGGCTAAAGCTATCTGTGGCCATTATATTAAAATGTAGTTTCAGCCTTTTTTTCCCCTCACTGGGAAGAAAAGACAATGAGGATGCTGGGTCTACTTCGCTCTATCATAACCTCTAGGACCACAAGCTTTTGTAATAAAAACATCTTTCTAAGAGCCTTATACCTAAAAACTTTGTATTGTTACTCTAGAAAAACCCAGTGACAACATATGCAATTCAAGATTACATTTTAAAATATTTTCAATTTTTTTAGGTGTATCAGAGACATAAAAGTTTTGTTTTAACTGTATGCATTTTAAAATATGTTGGACAAATCAAAATACTTCATTGGATCTTGATTAATAATTGAATGGAGCCTGGCATTTTTCTGTTGACAGTGCGGTTTATTTTTTACTTTTATTCACTATCTTGCAATTAAGTCTTTAAGTTTCGTGGGGTTTTTTTTGTTTTTTTTTTTTTTTTGGTGGTTTTTGTTTGTTTGTTTGTTTTAGGGTTTTTGTTTTGTTTTGTTTTGTAAATGTCCTGATAAGATTTTAAATACCTTTTTATTTCTCAATATTTTTTTGAAGCAGATAGGTGTCTACAGCAGTCTTTCCATATAAGTAGTTCCGAAAATTTTCAGAAAGACAAAAGTGTTAAACTTCAGTGTTAGGTCCAGGCCTACACACAATCCTGGGACTTACTTTGCGACCATCCCACATTTCTTATAACCATCAGTTATCACAAAATCAATCACTATTGCCCATCAGAATAGAGAAAAATAATGCATACGAAGATATATTAGAGCAAAGGAAATTATTTAAAAAGCAAACAAACAAACAAACTCCTTTTTGACTCACAGAGAAGAACACAAAATGTCAAATGGAAAAAATTGTATAACCGTCAGCTGCTGATATTCCCTTCAAGACCAACTGTGCTATTTACTGAATCAGCTGATCATTATTTCCATTCTACATTCAACGTGAAACACAAATACCATGACATTAATTTGCTTTTCAGGATGATTTGTACTTTTCTGTCAGGTACCCTAGATTTAGGAATTCACTGTTTTGCTGTGACAGACTCTGATCTGATGACTGTGAGGTACTAACATGACATTCTTCATTTTTCTCATGGCAAGGTGAAATGAGGTATTAAAGAAAATATAAAAGAAAAAATCCAGTTAGTCTCTATGGTAAATAGCCTTATATGAAGTTAAAAGTGGCTGGTAAGTTCATATGCTGTGATTTTTTTATTCTGTATTTCCTAAAAGCTTCTACATCTTGAAGTGAAAAGTAAATACACCTAAATACAAGTGAGTGCAGGACTTTCATGTATGTGAAATCCCTGCTATTTTTCATATACATGATTTCCTCCTGAGCTGTATTTTATGCCAAAATCTTCTCAAAGAGTATGTTAAGGAACAAGATGAGAGTAAAAATTAGTGCAAACCAGTACCAAGAAAAAAAAAATGCTGATAAGAAACTTTTGGAGTTCTAAAGTGATTCCCTGGGTCTGGCTTGAATTTTGAAAAATACCTCTCATGCACAAAGGTGATTTTTGAAGACAGTGAAGATATTAGACTCCCAGTAAGAATTCTTAAAAAAACGCATATTACATAAGTGGGAGTTCATGGGCTGAAAATAAGCTAGAAACCTCCATTTAGAGCAGAATTCTCATGAACAGTATGATCACAAATATCTTTTGACCCTTTCAAATGAAATCTAATGAATTTTCAGTGGAAAATACATTCTTCTTTCCTAAGTGCTTATCGAACATTTGAAATACCTCTCAGAAAGAGCCTCTTGCTAAGACTGATCGTTTATATCATATGTAAAGTGCATCTGTGAGAAAAAAAGAAAAAAGAGAGAAAACAATAACAAGAACTATTGAATTTAGCAACATATGCTTTTCTATTGCTTTATATTTTTGTTTCCAATTACGTGAGATTAAATATGATATTTAAGTGGAATACAGATACATAGCCTGGAAGTGGAGTTTTTTTAAATATCAAAGTTGAAGTCTAGGACTTCACAATGGAAAGTTTCATGCTTCCTCTTTGAACCATGCTTTCTTCTTTCAGCATTCTGAGTATAGTTCTGCCATTTGTCCTCCTCTATAATCTGAAAGCCATTGCCATTTCATAGAAATTTAATATAGTGGGGGGAAACAGTGTTATAAATTAACAGGGCAAGGACGACATCATTGGATGACAGATATATAGAAATTTTTCAAGTAAACTTTTCATTGGATAAGAGATACTAATCATTCAAACAGCCATTTATTATTTAACTTACTCAATTAAAATCACAATTTTTAAGTCCTAAATTTATGAAAATTAGTACTTTTGTTTTTCAGAATGAAAGGTTAATTTTATTCCACATCACATTTGGCTTGGCAGCATAGTTACTGCATGCTTGGAGAAAGAGAAGTAAAAGGATAATTATTCATGTGAAATATTTTTGAACTCAAGTATCATGCAGTTATAAATGGCTAATTTTTTTGTTGTTGTTGCAGTTAGCAATAGCAGATCTCAGAAAAGCTAAGAAGAGAAAATAGGTCAAATTTTTATGAGCAATCTCTGTGGTCAGAACATTGTAAAATAACTACTATAGTGATTTTTTTCTCCATAAATTTATATTAAATTGATAGTGTTTACCCAAAAAGTTTGAAAAATTGCATTTGTCAGAAAAGTTTGGATTAAACTCTGTATGTTAAAATTTTTCTTATATTAATATGAGAAAAATGCTGTGTTTAAGCAAGTTTGTCACAATGAATCATGCTAAAACTGGGTTCATGTGTTCTGAGAATATTGTTACTGGTGTATTACACCCTAGTAAGCTAAAAACCCCACAAGGTTTTATCTCATCAAGCAGCCTTTGATTCTCGTTGAATGCTCACAATACATTTGTTAGGGAAAAAAACCTGCCAGGAGAAAGCAGAAGACACATAGAGTCAACTCACATTTGAGTAAATACATTCCCTATCCTGTATATTTGCTTTTGGCGTGCTCTATTCTTGCTTTACCTTCGTAGTCTGGAATACTTGTTGACTCCCCTGCAAGACTGCAGTGGTGATCTCAGAGAAGTGACTCCACCTAAATGTTTCTTTGGCAAGGTCATAAAAGCATTCAAAAGTGCTTGCAAGTATTTGGAAAATATATTTTTAAGAAAAAAAAAAACTTTTATCTATATATGATCTATTACTTCAATATATATATACATACATATATATATACTTATGCATACATATACATATACATATACATATACATATACATATACATATACATATACATATACATATACATATACATATACATATACATATACATATTACTCCCTGAAGTGACATTCTGCAAATTTGAACCATTAGGAGATTAAAAACGATGGCAAGATAAAAAGGAGAATCATTTTCAGAAAACTTGAGCTGAACTGTTCAAAATCATACCAAAACATGAAAATATTAATGTTCAAGAATCTCCTAGAAACAGAAGTGCCTAGTTGTTATACCTGATACGTTAGTTCCCTTCTCTGCTCTCTCTTAACCCCTTTCCAGCTGCTCTTCTGCAGCATAGCTGATCCTTCATATTCAACTCTACAGGTGTTTACCAGTGTCTGAAATCATTCCCATCCACAGATGACAAGATCACTTTTTACCTCCAAAACAAAAGCAGTCCCCGCTTCTTACCATCATTTAGAAAGGAAATATTAGCAAGGAACTGGGAGCTGTTTTTGTCATTTTCCTGGATTATGACCATTTTGAGATACTGCTATTTCCCCCTTCTCATTCCATATATCACAATGCAAGTTTTCATTTTCTCAGGTGCATCTGAGGACCCTGTTCAGTAGTTTGCTTGCTATAAGGGAGGGTATCACAACTATTGATTTTGATAACTTAATCACGTGCTCTGCAGCACCCTCCAAAAATATGAATCTCTTGCCATATGAAGAAATAGTAATACTAGCTTCACAACGTTCCTCTTTAATCACTTGCAGTACTTTTTGAATTAAAAACCTTATAAAAGTCTGTCATTTTAATAATTACTGAAAAATACTCTGTAAAATGCTGTTGACGCAATTGAAATTGCTCAGTCATGTCTTGCCCACTTATAGGGCAAGAAGTTATTACATTTAATCTTCTAAAAACCAGAATATGAAATATTAAGCCACAGATTTATTTTGTACGACTTGATATATGGATTGACATCTTTCCTCACTATTAGTATTGCTCAATTACATATGCTCTTTCCGGCACACTATGGAAATACCTTCATGGCCACACAGCTGCACTGTTCTCTCCTTCCCTGGGCACTGTGGGTGCCTCTGAGAACATGGGGGTTAGAGGAAACACTGTTCTTCCCCTGTGTCCTCTGGAAGTGATTTTGGGAACAAGAAGAGGTTCAAAGGCTCACAGGCTTCCAGTTCCAGTTGATGGCAGCTTCTTTGTCACTTTTTGAGAATCCAGGCTGTCAGAAGGTGGTAAATTTAACACATAAAAGCAGTAATAATTCAACAGCTTCTGCTAAGGGACAACATGAACTAGTTGTGTTTTCTGGCTTGAAAAACTTATGAAGAAATGTGGAAAATATACAAAGAAATAAAAGGGAAAGGCAATGTTGTTTAGTAACATGTATTATAAATGTTATTACTCGGAGGTGCAATCATGCTGATTGATGGGGTTTCTAGACACAGAATTCAAGAGCTTTTGATGCATTTGGAACAAACATATATTAGGGAACTATATGTGGCCTATTTTGCTTCTGGCTACTTTAGATATAAGGGTCTTGCCTTGCAGATTGATATTTTCCATGATTTAGGGAGCACTGAAGAAAATATAAATGTGTGTGTCTTTGTGTGTGTGCACGTGTCTGTGTGTGTTTAGAAGACAAAAAACCCAGAAGCAAATTTCAGTACACCAATGGAAGAGTATTAACATTAAGCTTGAGTAAGCCAAATGCAGTCAGGAACAAGCCTGAATTTTAGAACTTTATCCAAAAATGGTCATGAATTATGTACTGGACTTACTCATCAGTGTGTCAGATGAGTGTTCAGATTTGAGTAAGTAGGGGTGTTTTCCACAGAGTACTACTGAAGGAATATTAGTCAAATTAAATGAAAAATTCATCTTGCCTTGCTATAAACTTTTCATTTCAGAAAGATATTTTACAGGAGTAATTAGTGGACAACCTCTGTTTTGATGGAGCTGGAATGTATTAAAAATATTTTAATTTTATTGTTGTTATTGTTGCATCATTATAGATTGTCTTAGAAAGGGGTTAACTAAAATCTGGTCATTTTTGTTATGCTTCAATATCTACTATTTTTATACTATGTTTTTGAAAATCTTCACCAAATACAAATGGTTTAGGATTCTATATGTTTTGGAAAGCAAAATATTTGAAAGTATCCGATCACTGGCAGTACATGCTGTACTTTAAAATAGTTACTTAATACCTTTCTTGGAGAGTGGACCAAATATAGGTACTGACATTTCTTCAGCACAAAATTAGTTTTGCTTGTCATTAACATATATGAACTGCCACAATAATTCATTGCTTACCTGCCAATTTTGGCAACAGGGCTGCAGAGTAATCTTTATCCAAGACCATCTTAAGGTGGAAAACTTCTCATTTGTCAAAATATGTCTTCTCTCAGTTCTACTCTATCTGTCAGCTTGCAGCTGTAGACTTATACTTGAGTTCTGCCCTACAGTTCTGTGCACTTTCCCTCACTTTCTTTCTTATGAGTAATGTACAAAAACTATTTTGGTGAAGATTGCTTTTTGCTTGTCACAACACAAACTAGAGTGAGGTCTTTTAGAAGGATACTGATTTTTATAAACACAGTTTACAAAATTCTCCTTCATCTTCGTGACTAAAATTAGGGGCACTGACACTTCTTCATCACTATTCTTAGTATATCTGAAAAAACCTCCCAGCTGTTACATAGAACTCTATGATTTTGTACAAGAAAAAATACCAGTACTCCTACTGTATGTGAACTAAGAGAAGTTGTGGAAGAAAAGACCAAGAATCTTTTATCCCACAAATCTAAAAATTAAAAAACCAGTTTGCAATAGTGACTTTTACACGCAGTCTGTGTGTGTCTGTGAGCATGTATAAAAATTGCTCCATAATTATCTAGAGACAAGAAGAAAGGAAACAGTATCAACACCATGTTTTAAAGAGTAGAATTTAAGCTGCTATCCTTAATCTTAGAATTGATTTTTTTTCCAAATGAACAAACAGTTCTCCATCTTTCATCCTGTCCTAAAAGAATTCACATTCCTTACATTTCTTCTCTAGTGTATTTGTAGGCTTTATCTTTTTTTTTCTTTTTTCTTTTTTGTTGTTGTTGTTGAATTTCATCAAATCTTAATGAGTCTACATGAAACCAAGAAATAATGTTTCTTAGATGTGTGATCCAGACCTTACAGAATGCAAAAGTCTGCCTTCATCTAAGAAATTCCTTTAATAGGGATTTTATTGAGTTTTTTTTTTTTTTTCATAGTATCTCAGCAAATGACTGTTCCAGCACCTTGTATGAAATGCAAGGCTTATGAGTAGGAATGCATAGAATTTCTGATATCAGGAAGAGAATCCTAGATGTTCATTTTCCCATGAGCTTTGCAGAAAGGCTTCAATGGGATAAATCTCTTTTGTTTCCACAGAGTAACAAAATTTATTGCCCATGGTGTAAGAGAAAGGAGCAATAGGAGCAGTTCCTGTCAAAGGAGTTTTTAGACACTCTTTTGATCATCTGCTGTCATTTCCCTCCCTTGTATCTAGCTCTGTCCCATTAGTATATATCACTTGTCTTTTTTATTTTTCTCCATCCCCTCTCCCAGGTTTTCCACCACTGTGGCAGAAAATGCATGCATTGCAAGGACCTCCTTCATCCCATCTTTCACCTCTATCTCATGTCTTAATATTCTGTGGCTGTGTTCTGTGGGGAAATCTGCTTGGCTTGGGTTCACAGCCCGTGCTCAGCCTCCAGTCCCCCTATATACTCTACATAGGCACACACAAAGGAACTAAAATTCCTCTGCTAAACCCTCATAAGCTTCTGTTTGATTCCGCAGGAAGTGTGTTTTCATTATTCTGTTGTCTTTTCTTTTCTCTCCAAGTTAATTAAAGTTAATTGATTAATTGGTACTCTGCTATAGCAACCACCCAGCTGGAAAAGCACCAATCTGCAGAGTGATCATATGTGTAGAGCATGTCTAATTTGTTATCTTATGTGAAAAGGCCAGAACTCTTTTTAAATTAGGTTTAACAATGTGTATTTTCCAGGAGAAGCAGTTAAGATAAGAGCTCAACATAAGTACTCACAGGTTCTACCCAGCTTTCTGCAGCAGAAGCACTTGAAATCAGATGCACAGATGTAGCTTTGGTTCAGCCAGGCAACTTCAGGAATCCATCTTCTGTTAAAATGTTTTTTCTGGCTTCTTGCTTTTCATACTGACACAAGTACACCTGGCAGACTCTCTGGTGCATAAGCAATCTGCACATTGAGGGGGAGAAAAGCCCCAACTTCCTTTAATAATGTTCTGGAAATGGGAGCTGGGTACTTCCATAAGTCAGTGGTGGCAATTGAAATTACATGTTTAGGGCTGTACTTTCAGTCCTATTTGCATGCTACAATCAAACCTATTCCACTTTGAAGAGGAATTTGGAGAGTGAATTTGTAAAAAATGGGGCATTTGTTTCAGTTGATGGTATTTGCAAGTATATGTAGAGTCCATTGTTCCAGTGACTCATTCTGGAACATACACATTACCAGTCATCCTTATGTACTATATAAGAAAAATTTAAATTGGTCCAAATAAATGTTAAAAAAATGATAAATATACTGAAAGTGTTGGCTTGATTGGAAAAGTTTCCTTACCATTTCATTTTGTAATCAGTTCCAAAATTTTCCATTCTTCTGATTCAAAAGTTTGAAAATACAAATTCCAAGTTATATTTTGCCTAGACAAAAAGTAATTTTCTTGCTATTTGCTTTATTTGAGCAATTGGGTTAAGCAAAAGGATTACAAAATATCTTCTGGTCATTGAAATTTCTGTAGAAAGAAGGATTTACTGTTGTTCAGAATATGGTAGCAAGATACTTATATATTCACCTCTGTGTAGTTATTTCAGTATCTGTCAGAGGGTTAGGGTAAACCTGAGTTCAACGATTTTCTCTGAAACTTCTCACTAATGCATTTGCTTTCTGTAGAATAGCTTGGTTTTGTGCCAAGGGTGAGCTAGAAAATTAATTTCTGAAAGCATGTTTTCCTTATTTTCCCAGAAAATGGAGTAGAGTATATGGTGTGTCTCTGTAACTTATAGGAATGAGAAATTATGAAAATCGAGGTAAAATGTCAATTTATGAATTATTTATTTTAATTAACTATAGATTTACTTGCAGCCTCTTTCTAATATCACAAATCTGTTCCTAAATATTTTTTATGTGTATTCAAAAGTGTAGTGTCATACCTAAATTTACCCAGTACTACATAATATCTAATGTATTAGATAGGTTGAGTTGTTAAATAAATAAATAGGATTGCACTTGAGGGAAAGGTTTTGGTAGGAAAAGAATCACTATCACTTATACATCACCAACAAAATCAGGTAAATCACATAATTAAAATAAATTATATTTCTTTTAAAAATAACTAAAACATTTATAAACCACGATAGAAATCATTAAGCCTTTCCTTAAGCAACATCTTCTTCACTTGTTAGGGTTACATAATTTCAAATTTGAATGGACATAGTTACATTATATTTATTATGCCTGTACAGTTTTATCCAGGTGTATTCTTCACTGGAGATGGATGAAACCTACTTTCCCTAAACAACTTTATTAATTTTTGGTGGTTCCTGGAACAAGAAGCACAAAAGGGATTTTGAAAAATGTCTATTATTGTCATTAGTAGCTTTGCTAGATTTTGTAGAAGACTGTAGTATGTGGAATAATAAATTAAGATGTCATAGATTTTTTATAAATAAGAGCATCAAGATTAAATGATTTGGGAATATAACTGTTGAAAAAGCACAAATAATAATTTTAGCAGATGTTGACTTAACATGATCCATTCTGACATGGATCCATAAGTATCTGTAAACGTGAGCATCAAAGAAGCATACAAAATATACCTCAATAATGAGTGTGTGAAGGGTGTGGACCCTGCATGCAACTGACTGGAATTTTTTTTAACAGTCGTTTTTTTGTCATCAGTTGAATGAATGGAAAGTGAGTAATGTATAGTATAGTCCAGTGGTGTCAACAGTTCAAGGCAGGGAAATAAAGAAACAAAGGACAGCAGAGCCACTGGCTGTTTTGCTCCACCTCTTTAGAAAGCTCAGACCTGGATGTCTTTCTTGCAGGGAAAATGAACCTCACTCAGTGCCTCTGTGTGCTTTAAAAGAAGGACATGTAATATTCTGTCATTATACTGTAATATAATTGTATGCATGTAATATTATTTCATGTAATATTCTGTTCTGTGACCTGGACCCAGATAATTATGTGACATCAAACTCATATGGGAGATTGCCAATTAGTTGTTCTTCATGTGCTACAAGCCCATAAAGCATGGAAAGAGTTATTAACAATAGAGGACTTTGCTGCACCTTTCACCTCATGAAAGATGGAGCTTCATGTGTTATCCCCTGGATGCACCCATGATGGTTGCAATTGGTGGTTAACTTTTTTGTGGACAAAATGTTGACCAAAGAGCAAAATCTGCTGGTATGACTGACAGAATTAAATATAACAGTTCCTTGGAGCAATTGTGGAATTCAATGTAATTCTGTGTAACTACAGGAATTTCAAAATAAATGTCATCTTTAAGACACCATGTCTAATCAATCCCTTACAAACTCACTAGAATAGGAGGGAGAATAGTATGTGGAATATCTAGCATCAGTTGAGAAGTCATTGAATAAGTTTTTTCTAGTGTGTCATTATTTCATATTTAACATGTAAATGATGATATAAACCAATGATAAGTATTTTATTAAGGTGTACTGTTTTGTAGTGAATGTACATAGATAGTACAAAAGGTTAGGTTTTTTTTTACTATAATTTAAATAAAAGAGTTGTGGAGTCACAGATGAAGTCTGTCAACTAACATTCCCCTATTTAGTGAGTTAATCTTGCATAAGGGCTACTAGGCACCAATTCTGTAGTGTAAATATTTAGCATTATATTAGACACTCCACAGTGCTTTTTCTTGTCTCCAGTTGCCTGCCCAGAAGGTGAAATCCTCCTTCTGCAATCCATATCTACTAAATACCTCAGGAAATTGAAGCAGCATCAAACATGCCTAATCTGTGTGTGAGCAGCTGTACCCCTCCATCAGATTCAGCCTTGTGTCTGTGATAACAAGATACATGCTATGGCTGGGCTATAGGAACATATTTTGCTTATTGTAGGACAATAAAATGCAGGTAAATAATAATCTTTAGTCGCTTGTGTTTCAGGTATACCTAAATTAGAAGTTCAAGGTAATTACTAATTTCTTTCAATAGTAAGCAGTACTCATTACTACCGAGTGACCATTTTGATCACATATATTGAACAGTGAATGCAAGACAGGAGAAGGGCTACATTTTACAACAGGAGATTAAATGTACAGATATTCTGAAAAGGATTTTAGACTGAGTAATGAAGGAAATTAAGCCTTTAATTCAAAGACTAGTTCAATTTAAGGCTAATTTGAGATGCATATACATTCACTAAAATTAAGGTAAGTGGATAGCTGCATTTTTCAGATGAAGTGAAATAGGGTAAGCAAATAATTCTCATTAAAGTTTTGTAACTGGGCACTTTGGAAAGCAGCCCAGTATCTAACTATGTTGTAGTCATCTAAGTCTATGCAAAAACATGACCCTCAGATCTCAGGTATCTTTCAACTTATTTTAAATCATTACAAAGATCAGCACACTAAATGAGTACCTAATGCATTTCTATTTGCTTTTTATTTTGAAGTGTGCTTTCTTTTAATTCTTTAAAAACATGAGTATCAATCTTATGAGTTAGAAAGTCATGAGCAAATAATTGTCTGGTCCAGAGAGTACACATCCTTAAAATCATCCTTAAAGTCATACTGATTTTACAGGTGGAGGAAAGCTTTCTTTCATGCAATGCAAACACAGCAGCTCACCCCTGATGCCATGCTGAACTGTGGACTGATTTCCAAATAATGATATGAATCATGATCTGAACAATTTGCTGCACTGACAAGTCTTAGAATCACTCAGGAGAGAAGAGACCACAGAAGTTTCTAACATGACCTTTCCTCAGCCAGGAGCTCCAGAACATACTGAATTCAAGTCAGTCACTTAGGACTTTGTTCTGTCAGATATTGGAAAACCTACAAGAATGAATATTCCACAACCCCTCTGGATGACTTGAACCTTTGCTTAATTATCTTCAGAGGGAAATTTTTAAACTTAAATGTGGCTGAAATTTCCTCTGTTTCAGTTTATCTCATTTAACTGGGATGTAAAATAATAAGACTTCATTTCCTTGATGGTTTGATGAATACAAATAATATTTGAAAAAATAGGGTTTTTTGGGGGTTTGTTTGTTTTTTGGGTTTTTTTTGTCTGTTCATTATCTCTTAAGTAAAATGCATCTGTTCTCCCATCTTTAAATGACAGGTAAATGAGGTTTAGGATGTATAGATGTCATTTATTGATCATTTTCATGACTGGATTTTTTCAGCATCATCTTCCTACAAAAAAAATACCTAATGCAAAACTGTGGTAGAAACTGAGCTTTCTCTGAGATATCTGAGTATGTAAAAAAAAGTTGTGTTTTTGTGATATAACTTTTCCATCAGAAGGACACTTTAATCACTGTATTGTAAAATCTACTGACTTTCTATTTACTTGTCAGAAGGGTAGGCTGGCATGATTTATCCTCCAAAGTACGTGGATGATATTTTGTCTACTAAAGCACAGGGTGCACTTGCAAGGTTATTATAATTCAAGTAAAAAAGTGCTGCAATCCACATGATAATAATTTTGATAGAGGAATGTCATCTAGATGTATACGTATTTGAAAAATATATATAGTGCACAAATAAGGAAAAAAAATGTTCCTATCTCAATTAGGAAAGTTGTTAGATTGCAGTTCTATTAAGGAAGCGGCTTTATTCCCTCTGCAAAAACGAATTATGCAGAAGGACATTATTTTAGAAACCATGCCTAATATAGCAGGGGGTGACATCAGAGGAAAGTGTGGCTCATATGAAGGCAAGACTAAAGTTTAGGAGACTCTCCTGAGTGTAGAGTGACTGGAGATTAATGCCTAATTTGCAGGTCTGCTCCTTCCTGTGCTCAGGAGGAGACATTTCCTACATTATTAAACTTGATCCTGACGATATATATTGATGTAAAATACAGTGTACGTGAAATTCTGTGGCAGAGTTGTTAAGCATTGCAATTCCTGGTGTGTAAAGTAGAAAGGAATCATGATTTCACATTTTACTCTGCAGTGTTATTGACAGCTACTAAAATAATAAAATAATAAAAAAAAAAGACCAACAAAAAAAAAAACACACCAAAAAACCCCAAAAACCCAAAAGAACAAACAAATAAAAAAACAAGAAAAAAACCAACCAACCAAACAAAAAAAAATAAACACAGAAAAAACACACAAAAACAAAAACAAAAACAAAAACCAAAGACCAAAACAAACAGTCCAGGCTGCATATTTCATGTTAGGATATAGCTATGATTTCCCTAATACCTAGAGAAAGATGCTATAACCACAATCCCCAAAATCCCACAAGTTTTTATAGTGCATTCTGTTCTAAAATAAACCATCAGACATGGAAATATACTACTAAACAATTACTTGGCCAAGAACAAGAGAGTTTTGTTAAAAGAAATGGAAGCATCATCAAGATAATCCCTGATTTAGTCTTGACACGTTATCTCAGATTCTCCACTCTTTGAGCTATTATGTGCTGAATTCAGCAGGGAAATGGTTAACCTGGAGCATGGTTACACATTTCACTACAGAAAGTGAGGGAGTAATATAGAAGTCAGTAAGTGCACAATTCAAGCAGCACAGTGAACACAAGGAAAGAGGGAAAGAATACATAAATAAGTATTGAAAGGTACAAAATTTGGTGGATGAAAGAAGCATCTATTTTTTGTTTATTTTGCTGGTCAATCTTTTTTCCTTCTTTTGCTTCACTTCTGAACCTGCTGAGCTCTCACATGAATAACAGTGTGACAGCAGTAACCCTTCAAAAAATTGGACAGTTGATAGTGTGTTTGTTAAAAGACAGGAATTTCTGCTGGGATATTGATGTATAAATTGTGAAGATGAGGTCTTGAAATAAAATATAATATATTTTTAGGTGATTATTATATTAAACAATGCCAGAACTCCTAAGTACAAATATGACTATTTGTACCCATGTTATGACTCCTGTCAGATTGCATCAGGCAGAAATGCTGTGTCTTGGGAGTACCTAGTTAGACTTTACTGGGTCCTAAAGAAAAGCATGCACCAAGAAAGAAAACATTAATGTGTAATAATTCCAAAATCTGAAAATCAAGGCAGAAGAAAGAGAATCTTATATCCTCTCTTTCTTTCTTGTCCCAGCTGCAAGTTGAAGTGCCTCACAGGACTGTGACACTTTTGCCTTTACAATTTGACCATATTGGTGAATATATGACCAATAAAGTTCTAAAGATGAGGGAAGAAATTTGTGGCACTATCCTCAGCCCCAAAAGCTCTTGTGCAAAATGGGCAATGCATTAATGGGTGCTTGCCATGGATATTTTCTTTGGTTTGTGTTCTGTGCAGAGCTTAGCTGGTATCTACAGCATCATGGCAGACTTATGTAATGTATAGAATTTTTGCTGTATTCCTGGTTTTTATGCCTCTTTTCTACAAATTATGTATTTTGACAGTAGGCAGAATATCTATTTTGCTCCACGTATGCTCTATTATGCTACGGGCTTAAAGATCCTCACAATCAATGTTAGAAAATGAAATATTTTCTTCTAAACATATCCTCTGTTTGTCTGGGAGGGGGTTTGGCTCACTGAATAGAATCCTGAACATACCTGAACCATATACTAATTGTAACAGCAGTATGTATCTCAAAAGTTTTAGAAAGAAGATTTAAGATTGTCTGAGGTCAATTCATTTCCTGCCTCCGCTAGAGTGATAAAACAATGAAGAGCCAATGAAGTAAAAAGGTAGTTTTCAACTTTCAGAACATACAGGGACTTTCTTGCAAAAAGCCAGAAAGGAAAACTTAACAGCAAAAAAGTTACTACTTCCTTTTACAGTAGTAAATTGGTGGAAAATAAATGCCTGGCTATTTTGCATCAAAATGTTGTGATGTTAATTCTATCAGATTTTCTATAACTGCTTTATTATCACAAGTCACTAAAGCAGAATGAAGCACTTGTTCATAAAAAGGAATTACATTTCCCAAAGCTAAGTTTTTAAACCCAAGAATAAATTAAAGTATTTTTAATAAATAGCTCTGAAATATAATGTTGTTTATTAATATGTCCTTTAAAATATAAGATGCTGAAAAACTTATCTGCAGGAATGATAGTTTGCCATGCTCCACTATTTCTAAATTTCTAGGGAAAATTTCTGTATTAAAGAAAGAAGTATATAATATTAATATATTTTAGCATCATTAGAATTTCACTAATCTTTCCTTCAAAAGTTGTATTATTTGTGTTTGCTTTAATATAGTTAATCAACATAAATTGATATGGCAATGCTTAGCTCAGTTAAGATGAAAACATCAGTATTGGGAAAAAGGTATTTTCAGATATGACTGTTATTTTGGGGATATTTTAACTATTTCTTTGAATATTTGTAAAAAAAGTTGTTTATCTTTCTCTTAAGATATTTCATAGAATTCTAATGATTTATTAATATATCCAAATAAATGCAACATTTCTTATAGCATTTCTTATTAGCATACTAGAACCTACATCTGCTTTCACAGGATCTTTTTAACACTATTCATGATCCTGAAGGGTCTTTCAGAAGGTCAATTAATCCACTTTTCTAATTAGTTATCATTTTATTATCATTAGCTTGTAATTAAGTGTCACTATCCTGTGCACGATCTGTGCTGTGGCTGGAGAGTGGAGCCCCCTTTGTGTCCTGTGCCCAGCAGGCTGACAGAGATGAGGGTGCAGCATCTGAAGGACAAACCATAGATTGTTTGTTGGGGGCTTTTTGAGTGTGGTGAGGAAATAGGAGTTTATATTTTTTATTTGCAGCTTTTTGTTTGTTGAAGGTGGGTTTTAAATTAAGCAATACCACATCGACCAGAGTGCAGAAAGTAGCGGCCACTTTCCAACATGAAAATCCTATCCTGCCCTTTGAGTTTCTGTTTCAAATGGAAAAACTTGCAGATTGAATTATGAAAAAAAGGATTATAAATCTTTGACATGAGTTGCTCATGCTCATTTCCCAGAAGTCATTTGCCATAAGTGCATACTTAAGTGATTGTCTCTTCTTCGTTACATTTTTAAGAGTTTTTGAATAAGCTTCTTAGATTTTACTAAAATACAGCATCACCTGCAGCTTCTCCTTGGTTCGTGCTAAAGTATCAACATCTGTGCACATATTCTTTCACCTTCCTACCATAATTATAATAATAATAATAATAATAACAATAATAATAACAAAATAGTAGTTTAGTGACTATTGAAGTTTAAAGGGCTGAATTACAGCATGGCAGGCTGCCAATTACTTCCATACAGA
Organism: Acridotheres tristis; assembly: GCA_037013685.1. Taxonomy (NCBI): domain Eukaryota; kingdom Metazoa; phylum Chordata; class Aves; order Passeriformes; family Sturnidae; genus Acridotheres; species Acridotheres tristis. Next base: position 103,406,644 of record CM072884.1, read on the forward strand.
CAGTAGATTCAAATGCATTCACCAGGACTTTTAATTCTGAACCATAAGTTACATTTTAGAAAGGAACATTGTAATCTAAATGCTGAAATTATGTTCGAAGTGAGAAATCAAAGAAATGGTGTCTAATCTTTTCCTTCATGACACGCTAATCAGTGACTTTTTATTAGACACTTAACAGCAAATACTTACAAGTATTAAATATCAGAAATTCTTTTGCTGGAAACTGCTGCACTGGCAGAACTGAGATGGCTCTAACCTAACCTTCACATTTAATCAGTACATTTCTCTGCTTAATAGTGCTTTTTCTCCTACTGTTAGCTTTGTGATGATGAAAAACACATTTTGGTTTTGTGTCAGTACTGGAAATAGGACTTGCAATCATAAAATCTTTTGCCACGCTGTGCTGTACAAGTGATTGAACAAAAAATTCAGTCTGTCAAGCAACAGTCAATAGCCATTGTGGCAGCTGATTTTGTGCTGATCAAGGCTTCTGGAGTGAAAGCTTGTATTGTCCTGGGAATGCTGATGTCCTCAACTGCCCAGCAAAGTTAAAGACTAGTAGAGTTAAATGCAAGGTAAAAATTTTTATACAATGATGTTTATAATGTTATATGATGGCATTATTTATGTAACTTTACATATTTATTTATGTAAAACATGAGGGAGGTAGAATATAACAGTTAATATTAAGGTATATATGCTACATTCTGAAAGGATAATAGAAGATGAAGGGATTATATTTTCTTAACACTTTACCTTCTCACTTTGCTATCATTAAAACCCTTAGATTGGATTTCTAGACATGATTTTTTGAACTTAATCATTCACTGTGTTAGGGTATTTTCAGTTGATTTCTGCGAGTTACCTTGTGAGACAACAATGCTACAGTATTGGAAATGCTGCTGGTGTAAGTTACTGCAGAATAGAATAGCTGCTTTATTAACAGCTTCAAATATAAGCTATTTACTTCTAAGGGATAATTCTGGTTGTGAACTGGAGAAAAAACTTGCAAAATTATGTTAGGGAAGCTGAGTTCTGGTATTACCAAACCTAACACTGCTGAAATGCGTACCTTTTCTTCTGTATTCCATTGAAATGCAAAGCCTCTGAATTGGCAAAACAACAAACAACTGTTTAAAAAGAAATCTTTAGAGCTAGAAAATAAGCATTGGGTTTTTTTTGTCTCTACTGTGTTGCTTTAAGCACTTTCACCTATCCAGCATAAACCAACTCAAAACCCATGGTGACTTACCGTGACATCTAGTCTAGGATGTCTTTTACGAGATCAGGTCCACCAGTCTGTGACTGATATTTCTTAAAGAAAAAGAGCTCAATTGATTTGGAAGGAGTTTCTACAGACCCATTTATGATGTGAAGCTTGAGCAGCCTCAGTGCTAAGCTGGAACTGGTAAATAGAACTGGGAAGCTACAGGACACCTGGCAAAGAAACAATGGTCATTTCTGTTGCTGCAGCAGGCACTTAGATGTCATGTTGGGTTGTCAAGGCTGAGGAAGAAACATCATTCAGTCTTTACTGAGGATAAAATGTAATACGAATTTCCTTGGAAAATGATCCTTAGCTGAATCAAAACCAGGAAGAGACAATCCAGGTAACTAAGCAGATGGACTTCTCAATTTCATTTTTGAAAGTAATCAAAACAAAACAGCAATAAAGGAGTCGTTCTATAAATATAACCATGTTGAAAAAACAAACATCTTTAGGTTCTGGATGTCTTCTTTCCTTGCTATTTATTTTGTACTTTTGTCTGTTGTTTACTTTTGGCAGTGCTTCATGTGTATATCTACAAGGAAAAATACTCCTGCTGTGGACTCTTCATATGTTCTTGCATATTCTCAGTGAGAACAGGGGAAGTAACTTTTTATAATTTTACCCCATGTTATGCTTCCAGTTTCATTAAGATTTGAAAAAAATCCCCAAACCAAAACATTTCTGCTGTGCCACAGAAAATGGTTGCAAGGAAGCAGTACATTCGAGGGCAAAATCAAGGCAAGGAGTGGAGAACAGAAGGTGTGAGAAGTGTCACACAAACCTTTCTCCTGGGTGTGCTCACCCACACACAGGTGGCAGAGGTCTGGGGATGCAGAGTGTCAGTCTGGGGCTGGGCTGGGGCTGGAGGGACATTTGGAGGGATATGATCACTACTGGTCCAGTCCTGCTCTGCTGCTGAATTAAGGATAAGAATTTAACAGGCTTTTGATTGGAATTAATTGGTATACTCTGAGGATGTAAGTGGGAGAGATGGAGAGAGGAGAATAAGGGAGGAATTCTTACACTGAAGGGTAGAACCTGCTTGGCAAGGTTTTCTAGGATCCACCCGGGCTTGTTCCTAGAATTGGGTGTTCCTGATAAGGGTTCTGGGGTAGAGATGAACTCAGACTAGTTGCCTATGTACATAATAAACATATTACATAATTGAATTAATGGAATTTTGTGTTTAATGTAGAAATTCTACAATTAAGTTTAAACTGCAAATTTTGAAAAACATGGTTATGTTACTTATGTCTTGTTACATTCCAGTATGAACAAAATTGAATTCAAGTATTGATCTTACCTTTTATTCATTTTGTTTATCATAATTTTCCACATTTGTGCTTGGATCAAAATTAAAGTCTTACTTGAAAACGTCTTTTTATGTATAATTTGCCACTTATGGATAAGTGTGTGTTTTGCTCACATAATCGAAGTTGTGCTTCAGTATGTTTGAGGATGGTGTCTTGAGAATGCCAAGTGGTTTGTTTCCATAAAAGTTTAAGTGAATTCAGATTGCCAGGCATCATTATCATTTAACAGTAACTCAGATACATATATTTCTATTTTTATGTAAATGAAAAAAGCAGCATTACCCTGCATATGTGGGGTTCTCTGGAGGTTCTAGAAAGACCATAATTTCACTGCCTATAATGAAAAGTTTGCATTGATGGCTTTTTAAATAGGTATTGCTGCTTCTTCAAAGTGTTAAGACAGTAAGGAACAGTATGTCTTGGATTACCATAAATAGGATAAGAGCACATTGAAGTTGTACCTTCAAACACTACCTCCTGAGAAATGCGTCTGGCAACTTTTATAAGTTCCACAGTCATGTGAAAACATAAACCAGAGGAACAGCAACGAAAATGAGACATTTGTATAATTTGATTAATGTTATGTGTTTTTTCTATTTAAAAAAATGAGCTCTTATTCCAAGAGAACAATGGAAAAAGCTGAGGCCTCCTACCCAAAACAGGAAAGTTAGCAAAAAACTTTTTGGTTGTCTTGAAGTCCGGTTATCAGAATAAGTATATTACCTTTCATTCTACTTACTGATTAGATTAAAACACTTAGAGACATAAAAATAAGTGTGCATATTTTTAAATATTGGCCTAGAATATCAGTCACAGACATGACTATATAATAAAAAAGGAAACTCAAAAATCAGCTCTGTCGCATGTCTTGTCAGAATTTAGGACAAAATCTGTTGCAGAAGCTGGAAGACATTCATAGTTGTTATTTTGGAGCAGTAATATTTTGCCAGAAGGGAAAATGCTTTGCCTCAAGTCAGTGTCAAATTTTGCAGCTGAATTCAAAACTTTCTTATGACTAAAGATTTTGTTTTTCTCAGTTTGTTTCCTGAACTTGGAATTCAGTAGAAAATATAATAAAGATACAAATTCCTCATTAAAGTGCAGAAATTAATTATAGAAACATACCACCCACTATCATGAAATTACCTAATAGTTCCCAATGTCCCATGAGCCAAGCAGAAAAGTACTAAGAATAACTATATTAAAATTATATATAAAATTGTATGTGTATATATCATATATATAAAAATATGTGATTGATATATATATATACACATATATATAAACACAACATATGTATTAAATTTACAGGAACATTTGAAAATGAGACATGCCTAAAGATGGAATTAAATACAGTCCCTTAATAAGAAGCCAATAAAGCAAAGATGATGGTACAATAGTAGACAGCAAGATACAGGAAGCAACTGTGGAGATTCTGGGAAGACATTATAATAGTTTGAATTTACTACTGGGTAGTATGAAATTGGCCATAGCAAGTCAGAAAGCACATCTATTTCAGTGCCTCAGTTTTGATCCCAGTATGTGGCAAACACAGAAGAAGCTAGGGGCAATCATAGTATTATATCTTTTAGCTGTACTCAAATGCTCCATTAGTCAGCTATTACCATCTTGAATCATTCCTTAAAGTTTTTTTTTCTCCCATGAATTAGAAGAAATGTTTTGAGCCTATGCAAGCTGAGGCATTTACCTGCATGTTCAGAGTTCAGCTATGAGCAAAGTGATAGCATATTTCCTCTTTTGAAATTCTAGTATGATGATTTCAGTCTTTTGATTCCATTTTTGTTTTATGACAAGAACTAAACGCTCATTTCTTATTCACCTTCTTCCTGGCATCCATGATTTCACAGACTTCTGTTGCATGCCTGAGGTTTAAAGATCTCCTTCAGAAGTGTTTGCATATCTTTGGGATTTCTTTCTGCCCTTCTTCACTTCTTTTGAAATCTTATTATCCTTGGACCATAAGTATTTTATATACTATTCCTTTCCTTATCATTTTTATATGTTTTGGTTTTATTTTTCCCTCTTCATCCTTTTTACTCTTTCTCCTTTAGATAATACTTTCACAGAACTCTTCATTGTAATTGCAAATCTTTGACTAAGTAATAAGGTCAACAACTGGTATCTACTTACTACCAGTGGTAACTTCTTTTCACTGTTTCCAGGAAAAAAAATCAGAATTGCTTTATTCAGTGTACACAATTTCAATGTGTTCAGTATTGGCTTATCCATTGTACTATCAAGTACCATCATGTAGTTGTTCTTCACTTTTTGACACTTGTCACAGCTCTCTGCTCATTTAATAGAAAAAAATCTTCATTTGAGGTTGAGAAATGTAAAAATATTCAGTATTTTAGCTCTGACATTGACACATTTTTACCACAGAGCATGGCATATCTTATACCTGTTCCTAGAAAACAGTTGTCAACAAAGAATTAATCCTCACCATTGGCTATCCTTTTAGGTTTAAACTGTTCGTAAAATTTCTGAAGGATAATAAGAAATTCTCCATATTGTAAAGGAAATAGAAAGCAGATATGACCAATCTGGCAGTCCATCTAATCTAACATTCTCTTTCTGGTACTGTTGAAGATAGTATGTTTTGGAGAATGCTGTAGCAGACATATTTGCAACAACCCATTTGGCTTTTTGTATTTATCAAACTTTACAACTTGAAACAAGAAGCTTCAATCCTTCATCCTTCAGGTAATTTCCATCCCTCTTCAGGGCACAAGGTAATCTTTATCTAACAAGGGCACAAAGCTGCATTTTACGGAGGCAGGTTCCTCCATCATTTTCCACACGAGTACATTGCATTTCTCTCTGATCTATGTGGCCCTGGCCCGTGTTAGAGGCAGAGTGCTGAGTTAATCACAGCTCTACTCCAGCATAGCAGATCCTATAAGATAGCAGATGATTCAAAACAAGTACAGAATTTCCTGTCAATAGTACATAATTCCATCTGAAAACACATAGTAATGCATCTCAAAAAAGCCAATTGACTGCACTTGTGGATTATTTTATATTTTATCCCTTTGTAAATATATGTGCTGGTATGAAATTCAGTATATATAATATTGGATTTTATAACCTTGATTCAAATTGCGCCAGTATTCATGATTTTTTTAAATGAGATAAGCAATTTATATTATTTTTTAATAAATATTTTTCTTGTCTCTGTGGAATGGAGAAGACGACCCTGGCAGACTGGAATTGCGAATTGTTGCTACCATTTCTTTAATTTTAAAGTGCTAGCCTGATAAGTGAAAATAGTAACTGTTCTCTGTCTACAAAATACTTTCAACAACCAAATAAAAATTGGGACATTTTTATTCCCTGCTCCATTGTGTGTAAATTTCTGTTCTGTGTTCAGTAAATCATTTGTCACCTTCTTGACAACTGAAAATGGGAGCGATGATATCTTTCTAACTCACAGAGGTGGTGTGATAGACAAAAACCACTAACCACACTAAGTGATTGTCTGATTAAAGATCTGAGACCAGTGATCATCCTAATCCACCAGTTTTCAGTTGAAATCCTCAACTGTTACTTAGTTAAGGTGCTTCACAAGAAGAGATATTGATTCACCAGAAAATCAAATATGTATTGATAGCTTACATGTTTTAGGGGTTGTATTTTGAATAAGATGCAGAATTGTTTGAAGTGTTCTTGAGTCATCTGTTGACTTTTAAAATTGTTTTATAGTTTTAATTCTCTTACAGAGTTAAAACCATTAGGTCATTTCGTGTAACTGTCTAGAAGCCATATATCAAGATACTCCTTCAGGAAATACTTTAAATTTTGTCTGACTAGAGGATGACTTGTGGATTGGCTAGCACACACTTTCAAAAAGACTCTAGTTGGAAATTTAAGCTATCTGAAGAGAATATGCTATTTTCGATTGATTGTGTGTCAATTACAGGATTTGAGAGAAGATTTTTTAATTATTTCTTTTTTCTTTCACAATGTAGAACAACACTTCAAACAGACAAACTGAAAAATTGGCAGGAGGAAAAGGTGGCTCACATGGATACTATAGAATTTAATAAAATTTCCAGCATGACCCATGAATAAGAGGGAATGGCATGCAGAATACAGTCTTAGCCTTAAATGGCAATATATCAACATTCAAAACAGCATGAGAAACTTAGGGTTATATTTTTAAGGGTTCTTTATTTCTTCTTTTTCTTTTTTTTTTAATTGATTCAGTCTTTCAGTTCAGTTTCTCTTAGTCTAGAAATAAATATAACTCCTAACTTCCAAACCTGAATACATTCCATTTGAATTGAAAAATATCATATAATATGTACCTGAAGAAGTTGTTTTGTTCCTATTACATTCAACTATTCAGATATTTATTGTTCCATATATATATTTCAAAATGTACTGTTCCTTAACTCCAAAAAATATCTTCATGCCACTTGTCGATTAAATTTGAAGTTTTTATCATTATGAAAGTTGAAAATAATTTAGAAGACATTTAAGGAAGGATGGAGCACTCCAATTCTGCACTGAAGTTCTGAGACTACTGACCCCTTTCTTAATGCAGTGTGGATTCACAGAAATTATCAACTTATTTTTACATAGATTTTCCTCTAATTGCCACATGATCGATTTAAAATTTTGAAAATTATCCTAAATATTAGATAATAGGGTAATTTGAATCAATGCCATTTCCAGATATTGCCATATAGACTTAGGTATCCCTGTGAAGAGTAGTACTAGTCTCCAGTAGATAAGGTGTGTCTTTTTGGACCATGCTATCATTTAACACATCAGTGCTCATATAATTCTGTGGGGTTTTTTTCTGTTATAAAACCCGATATACTCACTATGTTAATTATTATCGTAATTGTACACTCTTACATAACATCCTAGCTTTATTTCTGTTTGCTACTTTTCAGAGTTTTCTGTGGTTCCCCTGAAGATGTAAATCACAGGGATTTGTTTTCTTATACTGAGTGCACAGAAAAAAAGCATATTCAACTCGAATAAATGCTCATTGTCTTGCACCAAAAGGCATCCTAACTATCAGACTTACTCAAGTCTTTTTAACCAGCAATATGCACAGAATATAAAATAGTATATTAACCCCTTTGCAGGTGAAGACATACAACAAAATTTCACTTTCACCTGCATGTGTTTAAGGACAGAACATGTGTGTGCATATGATATTTCTATAAAAAGTAGTCATTGATGTGATGTTTTTCACTGCATAAAGCAGAGTAAGCAGCACAGCTTGAGTAAGAAACACATGTCAGATAAAGAACAAAAACACTGGTGGGTAAGGAAATGAAAATTAACTTTTGTTAACTTCTTCAATCCTAACCTTTTTCAGAAGTGCTCACCAGAATGGTGGTGGCTCTTAGCAACTATTGCATCAGAGTCTAGTCAGAAGTGCAGGAATGTTTTTTCATGAGAACGTGCTGTTAAAGACATGAACTGTAATTCATTATTTTCTAGAATTTCTGACCTTCTAGCAAATATAACTCCTCAATTTCATCCCCAATGAGACATTTTCGGCATTAGCAGGTCAAATCCTTGTTTGTTTTGAAGTCAATGATCCTGTGACATATATTTACTTCTCAGCATCATCTAAATTTCTAAAAATTCAGCTCATAGGCCTGTGTAGATAAATACTGAAATACTTTCTCTCTCTGCCAATAGTGTAAGAAATTACTGACTTTTAAACAGCTTTATTAACCTTTTATGCCCTGAATTCATTTCTCTCAATATCTTCCACAGACCAATTTGTAGATTTGTTAGTTTTACATTTGCATGATAGTTCTGGGAAGCTATGCAGAGTGCACTCCTCCTCCTGATTCTTTCTTCTTTTTTCAGATCATACCAAAGTTTTAAACATTAATGTTATTTTACTCCTTTTATATTTGTTACTAGAACTCTTAATGTGCTTGGAGACTTTGAAAAGCTTCACTAAGCCTCATCTGTTTTGAGGCTTCTTATATTTTTTGTACATATTTTAGTTCTTTTTCAAAGATTTTCTATTAATTAAGAGCTCTTCTCTTATGATCCTTCATGATCAACCTTTGTGCTTTCCAGTTTGCCATCTTGGATGAATAGATACTGCAATTACATAAGTTTGTGTGTGGATATACAAATATGGGCTTGTATATGCACAAGTATATAGGCATATGCATATGAACAAATATGTCTATGCATTCATATGTGTATGTATAACAGATAAAGAATATGCATATATGGATATTCATAATGCCATATTTAGGCATATGAGGAGGCACCCAGGCCCTAGGTGGCAGAGTGACTAGCTCTATAAAACTATCACAAAACATGATTTTCCTTTGGTGCTCTTTCTAAGGACTCCAGCTGTTCATGACACTTTTAGAAGTTGAGTGTACAGTAGTATCTGTGCATCACTGTGACAAAGCACTTTTTGTCTTCTGCAAATTCAAGTTCATTACATTAGTGCTGATGTTCTCTCAGCAGGTGGTCGATGTCAATTATTTTTTGCTTCTGTGTAATGAAAGCTGCTACATATTCATTTCAATTCTGTTACAGAGCTCTGAAGTTCTGACAAGCTGTGAGCAGTTCTTCAATCAGGTAAACTTATGAACAGCTTCCTACTAGTTGGAATCATCTTGTCCCGACTAACCTGGATTTCTCACAACTTGTCTCTATGTTTGCCTCATATACAGTTGAGGTTGTCCTTTTCCTTTCTCTATTTTTAGAGCTTGTTGCAGAAGACAGGCATCCAAACCTCACTTACTCCCTTGCAACAGCTGTTTCCAAATGTTGGACAAGGTGATTTTATTTTAACAAGTGCATGCACAGGATAATTTACATTGATCTGGGACTTGGATTATGTCCATGAGAGAAACTTACTTTGCCCTCGTCCAAGCCAGCCCAAAGTCTCTAGATAGAACAAGCTGAGTTCTGTTCCTCTGGAAATAACAGCCCTTCTCTCAAGATTATGTGCCAGTATCAGTCACATGGATACAAAACAACCTAGTCCTGAGTCTAAAAATCTCTCCCAAGTCTTCAACATGCTGCAGAACTCAAATTCCCAATTTCACTTCCAGGATTTTTCCATAACTTTGATATATTTTATGCACATTCACACACACATACACACACATATACATATATAACCCCTAACTCTGAATCTATGGAAATTTTCATTTAAAATTTTCTACATATTAAAAAAAAATTCTAAAACAACGAGTCTTCTTCCAAAGCCTTAGTTTGTCTTATGACTCATTAGTTGGACAGTAACTCATTGGGCACCCATATTACACTGGCAAATAAATCTGTTGAGAAACATCCAAGTCATGCTCATATAAATCTCCCTAATAGCCAACTGGAGCACTCCCTCTCCTATGTACGCACACACTGCCAGGCATAAAGAAAAGATAGTTCAAAATTTTTACTTTGTGTCCCTCTTGACAATAAGTCATCAGAATTAAAGTTTATGATTGAGGACATAAAGAGTTTCGTGGCTGTGGAGCTGCCACTGTTTACCAGAGTTTGTTTTCTGGACTTGCACAATGCAGTGTGCATTAGGTAAGTAGAAATTTGTTATCAACAGTATGAAAAGGTCTGTCATGCTGTCAAGTTTAATGAGAGGGAAACATGGAAGAAAAGATTGCAATCTAGAAATACAATTAGCTCTTTGGAAAAGAAGTTTGAGCCATATAACTTTTTCATTAAAACACAGAATTACCAACTCACACACTATCTGGGGCAGGAAGGCACCTTTGGAGATCACCTGGTTCAAGCCTCTACTCAGAGCAGTGTTGGCAAGAGCAGGGTAGCCAGGAGTGTGTCCAGCTGGGTTTTTAATATCTCTAAGTATACAGACTCCATAGCTTCCCTAGACCACCTTTCTGGGTGTGACCTTCCTCCTCTCAAAGAAGACTTTACTTAGGTCTAATTTTGTGCCCTCTGCCTGAGAAAAGTTTGTCCTCATTACTCCCCCATCAGGGAGTATGATCCCGCTGAGCATTCTCTTTTCCTGGCTGACAAGTCACAGTTCTTTCAGCCTCTTCTTTTATGCCAGATGCTGCAGTCCTTGCACCCCTTCATTGGACTCACTGCAATATGTTCACATCTCCTTCAATCCGGGGGAGCCCAGTACTGGACCCCCAGCACTTCAGATTTGTCTTGCCAGAGCAGAGAAAAAGAATCACTTCCCTTGACCTGCTATCAACACTGTTCCCTAATGCAACCCAAGTTGCATTTCGCCTTCTTGGCTGCAAAGGCAAACTTCAGACTGGTGTCCAACTTTGCGTCCACCAGGACACCCAGGACATTCCCTGCCAAACTGCTTTCCAGATGGGGTATACACTGGTACTTGGGTTATTCCTCCCCATGGTCAGGTCATGGCCTTTATCCTTGTTATCTCCAAAACTTTTGGTCAATTTCTCCAGCCTTTTGAGGTCCTCCTGAATAATAGGACACCAATCTGGTGCATCAGCCACTCTATCAAGTTTTGTATCATCGGTGAAGTCACTGAGGGTTTGCTGTATCCCATCATCCGGATCATTAATTTTATTGTTGAACAGTATTGGCTTAGTACAATTACCTGAGGGAGAATCTGTGTGATGTCGTAGAACTGACATTCATTGCTTATGAAAAAAGTTATATTCAGACATTATATTAGAAACAGCTTTCCTGCCATCTCGACTATCAGATCAAAATGTTTCCATTAGCTTTTTTTTCCATTTAATCTATTTTGGAGAAAACTCTTCTTCTTTATTGATGAAAAAAGTAATGTTTATAAACCAAAGCTTAACAATTTTTAAGCTATCATGACATTCATCTTAAACTATGAAAATTTTGAACAATATTGCTCATGTGCTTTGTGTTGGACTTTGTTCCAATAAATCTAATTTCAGTTTTCAGTACTGAAGTTTTCAGTAGATGGTCATCTAAAAGGCACATTATTGTCAAATGATAAAGAGATAAGCTATTATAGTTTATGTTAGTCTTCCTCTTCAGTCCTTAGTGACCACTCTATTTTTTTAGTTCAAAAGACTTTTGTATTTACTTTGCTCAGTTCTTCAAGAATTGCAATGATGTTTTGGTAATTAAACTTCATTATACTACCTGCTAGAGCTCTTGCACTAGACTAAAATTCAGCTGCTGTCTTCTTGAATGACTTTTATTACTCTTGTTCATGTTGTGCCCTTGGAAATCGAACATTAGCAAAGATTTCTCCATTAGGGGTGACAATGTGTTAGACCATAAGGTGATAAAAAGGAAAGGGATGGCAGACATAAAAGGAAGTGTTTGTACATCTTTAAATGCTGCTAATAATACATCAGAAAATATTTTAGTACCAAGGTTCAAGTAAGCCCTGCTCCCTTGATGTTCACATGAACCTTTTTTTTTTTTTTTCACAGAAACTGTTATCTCATAGGCATGTATTATCCAAGTGCACAGTGTATTGTGTTTTCTTGTACTCATGACTTATACCCAGATAGCATCCATCCACTAGAGGTAGCAAAATATATTAGGAAATTGCCAGTGTAATGCCTCACAAATACTTGATAAGTAAGGATCTGCAAGCATACTTGAATCAGCATATAGATCAAAAAATAATAGAATCAGAATATTTAAGGTTGGAAAAGGTCTGAAAGGTCATCGAGTTCAACCATTAACCAGATAATATTTATGTTTCTGTTGGCATCTAAAAGAAGACACACTCTGATAATCATGCTTCTTTAGAACAAGAGGACATTCAGGGTAATCAAGTTTAATTTTTTTGAACTCTGGGATATCACACCTTTAGCAACTGGCAAAAGTCCACCTTACTTTTGTTGTCCACCTGCCCTATAAAATCACACTTCTGTCTTCCTGGCTACTTGCATCCATTTATTTTTGTGTCAGTCTGGTCCTTTAGTTTAAAGAGGATTTTTCACTTCCTGTTCTTTCTTCTTTCCCTTCTCTGAACCCCTCTCCTTCCCACTCTCTGTCACAAGGAAATATCACAAGACATCTTTCCTCATTGGTTGTGCAGCCTTATCAAGCCATACATTAACCTTCCAGCCATAGTATTATCCTTCTTCCATTTGATAACTGTTTCTGTTTCATTAATCAATCTACAAGTCCTCCCCTGGAGTGCTCCAGTGGCTCTGCACACAGGAAGTGTGCAGACAGAGAAGTACAGACACTGTAGTATCATTGCTAATATCAATTTTTGTATATTTAAGTTCTTAAAAACACCTGTAGGCTGTTATCTTCCTGATCTAAGAAGAAAATGAACAAAGGAAAAGAGAAGAAAGGAAAAGGCTCAAGCTTGTAAATTTCATTAATATCTTTGCCCAGAATAACTGCAGTTTTTAAAAATTTGTAATTAAATTAAGCATCAGTTAAAACCAGCACAGTCTAATGTAGTAATGTAGCTCTATTTTCATGGACATCATACCTACATGTCTTGCATTTTCCTGTAAATTAAGTGCAAGTCACTCAGCACTTTTTCTGCAAAGTTTGAAAGAAATTTTCAAAAGATAAAATATTCAAAATTCCACTTTTCCTCTAATCTCTAGTTCAGTTCCGTTCCCTCCCTTCTGCCTAAAAATTGGTCTTTGTCATCGTCTGTGCAATGAGAAAAGCCTGCAGGGCCTGCATAATCATTGTGTTTCCAAGTAGTTTGATAGGATTATTTTTGGGTGAAACCTCAGAAATACCATTCAGCAATGTCAACTTAAAGATCAGTTATAAAGGATGTGCATAAATAGTTCAGTGTACTGGCTTCATATAGGAAAAAATAATGAGCTACTTCCATGACACTGTGTGCAGCAATGTTTGTCAGGCTCTGATTTCTGGATCAGTGGAGGTTCTTAGGTATTCAGAAGTGCAGCAAAATGACATTTTTTTTCTGATATGGAAGCAATGCAGGCACACTGAAAATGTGACCTACATTCAGTACATCAGTAATTGAATTTTGTTTTGGCATTATTTCATATTATGGATGGATTTTTTTGTGTTTGTTTGCATGTGTGTGCTTGTGCATGAATATACTATATTTCTGTGTTTGTATGTTTCTATTTTTTGACAAGGTATCATGCAAATCTGAAAAGTGTGAAAATCAAAACAGTTGTTCCTAATTATTACTTCTATCTCTGTCACAGCATGCAAGTGCAGTAATGAAGAAAGTCAAGAACTGTGCATGCCACCAGCTCCTCAATGCTGAGGAATTCATGCAGCTTGTTTGAGCCCTCATCATGTCTTTCCAGCAGGTCAAGAACTAGTTCAAAAGTAATGATTCTCTTGAATGGCAGTGATTGTGAGGATGCCTTTCCAGGCACTGTTCTCATTCTTGATTTTTCCTTTTAGAAAGTTAGAATTAAAGGTACTCCTGCATTCCCAAATTTTTGTGCCAGACTTGAATCACACTATGACCAATAATCTTTCCTCGTTCATAGGTAGGTCACAAACAAACTTTACCCCAAAAAGCTAATTTTTTTCCAACTTTAAGAAAGGAATCTATGTTTGCATTTTTGATTCGATTGTGAGTTTGGAAAAATAAAAATTGCAAAAGTTTACGAGAGAAGATTACGTCTATACGGCATTAAGAAGTATTCTGGCTGACTCCTTCCCTTTACCCTCAATCTCAAACGACTAAAATACTTTCTTTTGGACTTCTTCACTCTACTTGTGTGTTTATATGAAGGATTATGTTGAATTATATAAAGGAAATTTATTCAAGTTCTTAGGGGAAAAAGCCACATAATCATGATAGCATTCTCTTTTAATTGTAAATGTCTTCTTTTATACTTTTATGTGTAATGTCTATTTTCTTCTGTAGATTGAAGTTTGATCCTTCACAATAACTTTGAAGAGATAAAGGACAAGCTCTTATAATTTATTCCCTACATTCCTTCACTCGGCTAGTAAAATAAACCTTTAGCTTTTCCTTTAACACTGAATTTCTGTTTTAAAACATGCAAAATGGAATATTTGAAAATACTGCTATCAAAAATTAAAGCTAACACAGATTTTGGCAAGGATCATCTCTTTCTCAAATAGGGAAGAATAAGAAGAGGAAACATTCCTGCTTCTGAGTTATCCTTTAGATCAGTTCAGCCAAGTCATGCCTCATGCAGTGCTATCAAGATCAATAAGACTTGTTATAGAGTGACTTACTGAAGTCACTTTGGATAAATTATTCACCAAGAACTTCACAGATTTTATGGTACTTTAAGACAATGGTTTAACAAATCTCAAAGGCATGTCAATTTAAAGTATTGATCCAAAGCTTGGAGTTTCAGCTAATTATACCCAAAGATCACAGGTTGATAAAGCTTTCAAAACTAGGCTAAAAAGTTAGGTGGATTAATTCAAGTGATCTATAAAATTCCCTGCTTAGGGTCAAGTTTAAAACACTGTGGAAATGTCCTTTACAGCAATGGCAGCACTTTTGCCTCCTGCCAAAAGTGGGAAGTGTATAAGCCTGAAGAGAAAAAATATGCATATTAGGAGAATTCAGCAAATTTTCTGGAACTTCAGTTCCTTCTCATGTGTTCAGAAATTTATTATCATATTTCCCTGAAGATATAATTTAATTTGAAATAATTCTGCTGTAATTTCAGCCTTTTTACATTTTTAACTCTTTTTACTTTGGGACTGTATCCTTTTTTGAGTGTCAAGTACCAAGCATTTAGAAAAATATACATAGACTTATTATAGTTAATGAAAGAAACACATAACTTTGCATTTCAAATGCAGAAATAAAACCTAGTTTTGGCACAGTTAAGAGAAGGATAACATAGCATAGAATATTTAGAAAATGCTGCAAATAAATCGAAAACTACTTTACAACCTTATTTTTTTACTTTAATCTCAGAGAAAATAGCTTCATTCAGCTTTATTAGTATTTTCAAGATTCCTATATCCTTTGAAAATGTATTGTTAGTGGTCAAAGGTAAAATATATTGTATAGCAATACAGCTATACTGAAATACCCTTGTTAAAGAGAGCCTTCAATAAATGCTACTTTGAAACTGAGCCTGAAAAATGATAAATCTTAAAGCTACATCTTTTGTCTAAAACTAAAACAGATCAGCTGTTCTACCACTGTCCACTCTTGCCTGAAAACCCTTTTGGGTAAAATTAGCTTTTTGGTTAAACAAAAGAGAAGCAAACAGAAGCAGAATAAACATGATTTATGTTTCTGTTTTGTTCCATATGCACCAATTACAAACAAATTTAGCTGCTGGTGGCCAGAAACCCCAAGGATCTTGTGATGTGTATTCCTGTTTTCTCTAATCATATATTAAATATTGTACTGAAGCCTGTTAAACATTGATAAGCTTTTTTTTGCACTGTAAGATCCTCTGAGATCATTGTTCCTTAATACCATAAAGACCTGGATTGTTTTATGTATTTTTATGGTGGTTTAGATACATCTTAGCTCTCAGTCTTGTCTTTCCAAGGCAGAAAGTCAGCCTGACTGTATATTAATATTGGTATCATTGTAGTGATTAGCTGTTCAAATGTGAAAAAAAACAAAACAAAAGCAAAAAAACTAAAAAGTAGTTTTCTGATGCTCATTCTTCACTATCAAAGGAATTTTGCCAAGCTTTTATGGGAAATTTACAAAAATTTGCAGAATTGCATATTTATAATTTTTTTATGTACAAACCTTTGTAAAGAACTCTACTTTTTTTCCAACTCGTGCAATACATTGGTTTGGAAACATTGTTTCTCTTTTTCCTTTGTTTTTTCTCAGAGCAAGAATTTTCTGTTTTGGTTAAATAGTAATTTCCTCATTGTCATACCTTTCTGACTTTTTAATGTATGGAACAGAACTTAGTATATGGCTGGTTTGATATAAATATTTTTTTTCCCTAAGAGATGTTATTAAGGGCAGAAAAACCCTCAAGAATATTATCAAACAACACCCATACTTGAATTTTCAGTGCCATTTTTCGAGATCTTGTATTTTGATTGAGATTGGTCCATAAAGCCTTTATATATACTTAAATACCATGTGCTTCTATGCTTATTGATACAAATCATCAAAGGATAGACATAGAGACTGTTTTCTGGGTGGAAATGGGAGAAGGACAGAATGCTGCCACATATTTCTATGTCTGTAGCTTAGAGCATTGCAGTTTCCATCTCCAAAAACAGCAGCTGTTGTTCATCCTTCAGTATCTTTCTGATAAAGTTATACTACTAAATACACAACAAGTGTGTCCAATATGTCTTTACTCACTCTTCACTTAGATGTGCTGGTGTGTAGAGGGTTCCTGGATTACTAAAAACAACTGAGTCCAGGGATATTGTTCTCTGTACTTCAGGATCACAGTTGTTCAAGGCAATTTCCCTAACAAGATAAATATATTTACTGACATCTGTAAGTGGTTTATTACCAAGTGGGATGTTAGCCTGATTGTTCTCTACTGTTTAAGAGAATGACACAGCTCTCTTCAGAGCATAAGATTTCCTGGCACAATTTTCTGTTCTTAACCCTTAATAGCACAACCCCCCCCCCCACCCCCGACCGCCACAATCAGCTACCATGAATATTTAATAATACCTGTTTGATCTTTTACATAGCCTTATCATATTAAGATCAGAGAAATAAACAATTTTTCCAAAGGACACTCATCTTGATATATATCTGTTCAATTTTCTAAACAAGGGAATATAATGTAATTTTGGAGCTTTAGATTTTGAGCTTTAGAAATGCATACAGGGATTTTTTTGTTTGAGATCACAGCAATAACAGCTTATTTTATGACATCTAAATATTTTATATTGTGAATTTATTAATGTCAATGCTTTAAAGAATTAGAAGTATATAAAAGATCACACATTAGGTTAGAAATAATTTGTTTGAAAACCTACAGGAAGGTATGGCAGGCTAAAAACCCAAACAAACTTAAACATCAAGAAACCTGAGTTTTGATTTTCCTATTTTTAGCTATCTCAGGAGAGTAAGAGGACAAATTCATATTAAGGAGAATTTTAGAAGCAGCCCACTGACTTTATTCTGAGTAGTAAATATCTCTTATCTTTTAAAAAATCGCATTTCAATTTTCTGTCAAAAGAATAAGTTTTCTCAATCATTATCTATTTTTTTAAGTTCTCTACATAGTTCAGCAAACATTCCCATCATCGTGATGAAGTAGGTCGTGGACGAGTAATGCTAGTATTTTGGCACAGCATAGTAGAACCCAGAACAAATTAATTGCTTTGAAAATGCCGTGCCAGTAGAGAGCTGTGCAGCTTCCAAGTTCTGAAGTTATATACACAATTATTTGCTTTAAACATGGGTGATAGTAAAGCCAGAAACTTAGTTGGAGTCTAATGTCTGTTTTGTTTTGTTTTTTTTTTTTTTTTTTGTTTGGTTTTCTTTTTTTTTCTTTTTGGCTTTTTTTTTTTTTTTTTTTTTTTTTGTTTGTTTTTTTAATTTGGTGGTGGTGGTGGTGTGGGGTTTTTTTGGTTTTGTTTTGTTTTTTTGTTGTTGTTTTTTGTTTGGGTTTTATTTTGGGGTGGGGTGTTTTTGTGTTTTTTGGTTTTTTTTCTTATAATTGTTTTTTACTGTAGATATCTAGGTATAGTTGGCCACAGATTTTTTTTATTTCCTCCAAAATAGGATATATCATACTTCTATCTAGATGGCTGAAACAAATTAAAATATAACTGCTGAATCCCCAAATCTGTTACTTAGTGGATGTAATGACTTAAAAGACTATACCAGCTCTGGCTGACATAAACTTCTGCTGAGGGACTTGCTGAAATTAGAACTTTTATTCCAAAATATTTAGGTTGTGCCTGTGTGAAAGTGTGTCTGCAAACAGAGGAAACAGAGACAAACTAAAGCATGGCTGGGTGTGCAATGGAGTGACCTGTCCTTGGTTTTGCACCATCTCTCCTAGTGCTGCAGGTCAAGGCATTCCCATAAAAACAACATTTTCATAATAACAAGGCAAACATGTTTTGACTGTTCTTATTATCCTCCTTTCACTGTGACACTACTTTAAACTTTTTCTCTTTTCTTTTCTTTTCTTTTCTTTTTTCTTTTTTTTTCTTTTCTTTTCTTTTCTTTTCTTTTCTTTTCTTTTCTTTTCTTTTCTTTTCTTTTCTTTTCTTTTCTTTTCTTTTCTTTTTTCTTTTCTTTTCTCTTTTCTTTTCTTTTCTTTTTTCTTTTCTCCTTTTATTTTTTCATTTTCCTTTTCATCATAAAGCCAATAGTTCTGGAATGAGCTGTGTCAGTCAGCTTGACAACTAATCACAAGCTTTTTTTTTTATTTCCATCAAATTTCATGTCAACCAAGACATGTTGCTGACTAAGAATTTAGCTCCAGAAACTGAGTTGCTGCAATAACTCAGTGCTGCTATTGAAATCTTCTTGCTCCTTCTGTCTTCACTGGTATCAGCCCCGAAGTCCTGCTTCATTTCTACCCATTTGACACTGCTGTTAAAATAAATTCCCACTCAGACAGGAGGTAAAAACAACTTGAGTTTGCAACAAAGAGCCAGGCAAAGAGCAGAAAACAGTTCTACATTCACTTCTGTCATAATACTATGAAACTGAAGGGAGAGGGCAGCAGCCTGCCTGTTTTCATGTGACAATTCTGCATTTTTCTACACCGAGAATACAGAGAGGTCCTTTTAATTCTCATGGCCCCCTTAAAAAGAAATTAAAAATATATATCTATTTTTTAATGATGAACACAAAAAATTATTAGACCATTAGTATTTACTACACAGGAGAAGGATAAGGACAATATGTTCACCTGAATCTCAGTACCTTTCCACATTTACCGTCTCAATCTTATTGGAATATTTACAGTGAATTTGGAGGCCCATGTTTCCATGTCAAAAGTGTATATTAAATAAGAGTAGGTATATTTTAGGAAGGTAATAAAGCACAAATTGCACTGGAAAACTCTTGAAATATGTAGTTCTGTAGGCAACTTCATGGGCAGTGACTGAAATAAATTGCTGTTTTGCCTAAAGTTTGCATAATCAGCAAAATTGTGATGGTGTTTTCTAAAATGCTTAGATTCAAATGATTTAGGTGGTGATCCATGAAGTATAAAATATTTTCTATATTTAAAAAAAATAGTATTTCATTGGTTCTTATTAAACTGCTTTTACTACAATGCATTGCAGTGATACCAACAAATAGATATTCTTGTATTGCTGACATTGTGGGTTAACTTACAAGAAAATGGAGATATAGGCTGCACGTTAGACTGTGTCTGCTTCTATCAAATTGCATGAGTGGTTGAACTTTTCAGGTGAAATTTGAAAAATTCAGAGTTTTGGAACATATTAAGGAGAAAAGCAGATCTTGAAAGAAAGGAATATATATGTGGTATTATTTATACTCTAGAAATGCAAGTCACAAAAAGTGGATGTGGAGTTAATTGAAAGATCTTTTGAGTTATTTGTGCTTTTTGTATTTTGTTTGGTTTTTTTTGTTTTTTGTTTTTTTGTATTTTGTGTTTTTCGGTCATCTTAGTTTCTGATGAATAATTTTTCAATATAAATCTCACTTGTGTGCTGCCAATTTTTCATAATGAGGGTGGCAAAGTGATTTTGCTTCAAGTTTCAAATTCTTTAAATTGATGGGATTGCTACCTGAATCTAAAATAATAGAACCTACATTTATGAAAAGAACGTCATTCATAAAAAGGGTTTCTCTCAAAATATTCTGCTTTATCTGTAGCATATTTTATCTTGAACTTTAAGAAATCTTTATAGCTTCTAAGAATTTTTTTTTCTCTTATTCATGTCGAATACTTCTTATATAGGGTATAATACTACTGAATCAGGAAGCTTTTATATCAGATAGGCAAATAGGTACTACTCCACAAAGATGATAGAGTCTGTTCCAATTGATTTTTTTAGCCTTATCAATAAATTCCTTTTCTTATATATATGAAAAATATGAGATTCCAGAGTCCTTTTATTTCTTGAAAGCAAATAATAGTAATACAATTTCCATCCCTATTCAAAAACAAATCCTTTACTCAGATACGCACCACCATAACTACAATGGGCATCAGTAGCAGCTGTGCATATGTAAATAAGGACAAAGCTTGGCCCTAAATCAAAATAATTTTCTACAGCAAAAATACTTATTTATGATTATTCAGTTTATGTTTTATGTAAGCCATTCAGTTTTCTCTCTTCCTTCAGCAGTGTATCATAAATTGTAAACCTCCAGTAACTTTGTTGCGTATTACTCCATTGCATTGTCAAATTAATTAATATGTATTTATATTATTCTGCAAAAATCCATTCTTTTTTTCTAGACAACTCCTGCTAATCTGGATGTTTATGAGACAATCCAAGCATCAAGCCCTGTAACTCAATAAATGCATTCCTGACCTTGCTAATGATAGATTTCAGGCTTCACAGTAGCTCTGCAAATCCTCAGGAGTGTTTAGGCTTTCTTGGACTTCTCTTGGCCTGCTCACAGATATTTTTCACAATGCTCCACTGTAAAAGCAATATTCTAATGAAATATTTTATAATGGCTATTTCCTAATTTGTTTTACTTTTGCTGAGCTTTGTGTAACCAAGTAGTGTAACCATAATTTTTGTATAGGTAGGACTTCTATGTAATTGTTTTGTGTAGAATGAACTATTTATGTCTATACCACAATAATGAAGAGTAATGGAATAAATGACTGGGAGTGAAGCAGAGCCCTTAAATGTGGGGAAAGATCATGAAGTGTACAGAGCATACAGGGATGGCATGATGACACCCATCATGATGACACCAGGTGGCACCTGGGGATACGAGGACCCCCAGGGCTATAAAAACTCTTGAATGGTCAATTACCTATTGATAGAGAAATATTGCCTTCACAGCTGTGTAAAAACAGTTTTTTAGAAGTAACAGGAGAACACAGAGCAAGTATGTGAGATAGGAAAGATGATTGTTTGACATATGGGTAATTAAGATATATTAGGGACAAATAAACCACCACAAAAACCCAACAAAATAAAATCCATACAAACCAAACCACAAAAAAACCCAACAAGACAAAACAAAATAAAACAAAACAAAACAAAAAAAAAAAAAACAAACAAACAAAAAAAAACCAAAACAAACAAACGAACGAACAAAGCAGACAAACTGTGTTAGAAATATATTTTTGACCTGAAATGAGGAGTAAGAAGTGTCAACATCAACATGATGCACCTGAGGGAAGGACATGGATTGCTGATGACATGCTACAGTGTCCCACTGTGATGCTGTGATGCTGCAGACTCTAAGACCTATAGAAGTAGTGAAGGGGGAAGAATAACCCCACAGAAAGGGTACAAAAATCCAAGACATTTCTGCATAATAATTATAACAGTATTTTTTTGAGATTTTCCTCTGAAATAGTTTTCTTTTCTCCTTTTTTTTTCATGTATATTCTATCACACAACTAAACAAATTCATGAAACTGTATAAAAGGTGTTTTTTTTTTCTTTTTGTTGAAGTAAGGATATAACATAACAAATTCACCATAATTTTTTCAACAGAGCATGCAGCCCCTATGTTGAAGTGTAGTTTGTGCCATCTGCTCGTGCACTTGGGGAATTTCTGCGTCTCAGAGGTACTCCCCATGTAAAACATTAATTCATTCTATTCATATGTGAATTCTCAACAAGTCAATTTAAACAGTATGTCTTTTTTGAATGTCTCAAATAAGAACTTTTTTCTAAGGCATATAAGAGCATCCATGCTTTAAATGCCTTGTCCAAAAGAGCAAATACTACATGACCTGTAACAAGGAAAGAAAGATGGGCTTGTGAAAGATTAGGTTCTCTATTCTTCAAATTTATGTATTTGGAAGATCACAGAATATTTTTCCCAGTCAACATTTCTGATTTGAGTAGAACCTTCCTAGAACTGTGAAATTTTACAGAGGAACAGAACAATGAGATGACTAACTAAAAATATTTTCCTAGTCATTTACTGAAAGAAATAATACCTAAAAGACTGGCAGCCTTTCTCCATGCTCAGCAATGATTTTATCTTGACTGCAATGTCCTTAAATCCCATTAGTTCCTTTTATCTTTTCAGAAGGTGATCTGTGTTATTCTCCAGTAATGTTGGAAACGTCATAAGGTGGCTTTTAATAGGAGACTTGGAACATAAAGCAACAAAAGAAGCACATATTTGGATCCTAGTTCTCATTCTTAGGAAAAGGTCCCACGTTTCAGTGCACAATGGGATGGGGATAACAGAAATAAAGATGCTGGAAGTGCATCCAGTACCTTCAGCAAGCAGGACTACAAGCTGCTAGCTGCAGCAGGGTTAGGAAGGAGGTACAGATGTGTCCTTGTGGGAAGCTCCCTTCCCACTTGGGGAAAGGTGGTTCAGGAGGAACGGGAACATGTTCAGGGGCAAAGTAAACCTCGTTGTGTGTTTTACCCAAAGTCTTCACACAGGAGCAAAACCATGGTAATAATGCTTGGAAATCATGTTCTGTGATTTTTTTCCTGTATTCATCTTCATTTTTGGAGCCATGTTTTTGAGAATTGACAGTTGTTTACTGAGTTATGAATGGCAGCATAACATTTATGCTGGAGGCAACATTTTGCCTCTCCAGCAACCTGAATATGTGAGGATCATACATCTATCTTTTCTAGACCAAGCTAATACCCATAATCCTGCCTTTATTTTCTTCTCTACTTTTCAAAAAAATAGCTGCTTGAATTTTAATTGTTACAAAACAAAAGTTTATAAAATTTATTGTGAAAGATATTTGACACTTCCATGCTTCCATGGATGTATCTAGCTTATTAAAAATTGGTTTCTTGCTGCTATAGTTTTTTAAAGGAAAGCCCTCTCAAGTGTCATGCAAATAATTGCTATACCTCTTCATAATATTTCAATAATTATGAATTAAGAAACTTTATTAACTGTCATTAGAATTTCTTCTTATAAATAATATTCATGCCAGTTAGGACAACACTTTTCCATTTTTTTATATATTGACAGATCATTGTTCTGACATAAATCTTCACTTGTATTGTTGGCGGAATATGTTGGATCAAGTCCAAGATAGTAAAGATAAATAAGTAGAAATGGAAATGAAACTCATGGAAATTATTAAATATTATCATAATCTATTTCCTGTTTGCATTTTTGTCTAAATTCCTTCAGTATTTCTAATGAAAGAAAACACATTGAATATAAAGAGCTTAACAAGAATTGAGATTCATTTTAAGGGTAAGGAAAGTGACATGAAATTGAGTAGAACTTTTACCATCAACATTATTCATAAGGACCGTTTGTTGATTAAACTATCTGTTGTAGTCTCAGCGTGTCATATCACATCAATCACATATGAATTTAAATTAAAGCCATATTCCAAAAAATAATAATTGCCAAGTTGCCACGTGTGCCATCTGAGTGCTAAATTTAAGCTTTTGCAGTACTTCAGCAGCTGCATGAACCTATGAATAATTCATTAACTGTATGAAATAGCAGATTAGAATTAACCAACTAGTTGCATATTTTAGCTAATGTTTGGAATTGAAGAAATATAACTAGCCAATTCACCAGATACTTCCTAATGAAAAGCAATTATTTTGTGCAACATTTTGAAAGATCCACTTAATCCTTAATATAAGCTTTAGGCAAAATGAGAGGTATTGAGTTCAAATTCAAAATTACAAGAAGAAAAAGAATATAATAAATGATATATGGAGGAAGAAAAGGTCTACAGGTAGATAATGTGCAAGTGGCTTGCATGTAGCTCCAGGGATTCTTGTTCTTGTATTCTAGAGATAACAGGTGATTTTTTAGGCTTATTCATGTTCACAATTTTCGTGGGTTTTTTTAGATTGAAGGAATCATTATATACTTTCTATGTACATCAGAAATGATTTGTCTTTTTTTGTAACTAACTAGCATTAAAGTCTATATTCCCAGTTGCCAGAGATATGCTGGTACTGGGTTTGCTTGCTTTATGTAGCTGGTAAGCAACAGCAAATGTCTGATGGAAGGAAAGTGAAAATTTTCTTTGCAGGCATTTGGCATTCTTGTTCTCAAACAAACCGCCGACACATAAACAGCTCATTTTATACCCATGGGCCCAAAAGTAATGTATTTTTAAAGCCAGGAAAAGGGGTGTAATTTCTCTCTAGTGTGACTGAAATCACATGATTTTGTAGAATCTTAGAATATCTCAAGTTGGAAGGAGCCCATAAGGATCATCAAGCAGTGATTGCAGGACTACCTAAAACTAAACCATATGACAAAGGACATTGTCTAGACATTCCTTGAACTGTACCAGGCTTGGTGCTATGACCACTTCCCTGAGGACTCTGTTCCAGTGAAAAAATCTTTTCCTAATGTTCATTTTGAACTTCCTCTGACACAGGAAAAATCAAATGTCTCAGGAAATGATTTCCCTTTTGGGGAAACTGCTGGCTTAGGAATCTGCCAGGGTAGTTTTCTTCTCATCACAGGGGCAAGTGTGACTCTTGAATATTTTATTGCACTTTATGTTCACCTCAGGCTGCTGGGTTGGTCCCCTATAAACTGGGAGCTTAAAAAATTAGATTGTGGAGCTCATGGACATATGTGATTGCCACTGGTTTGTTTTTTTTTTTTTTTTTTACAATTTTCATAATGTTATTCCCTTTTTAATCTGCGAGAGCAGGTACCATAACACATTGTACAAATTTGTGACCAAGACTGCAGCATGACTCTTAAAGGGGAAATAAGAATTAATAACACCATGTCCTGTGTTTGAAAGGAGAGTCCCATCACTGAGCAATGAAGCCTCATTCCTAGATGAGCCCTTGCCTACTTTCTTTGAAAGTCATCCTTTCAGGTGTAAAGTGGAATGGGAAGGAATTTGTGATACTGTGTAGCTTGTGTGGAGCCTAATGGGTTTTAACTTGCTTTTTTTTTGTTAACAAAGATGCTTATTAATTCTTAGTGAAATTATAATTTTTGAATTATTTATAACAGTCATATCCACGCCTTCACTTCTGGATTATGCTGCTGTCAGCAACTAGTAATGGAGCACTTATCCAAGCTGCTATGAAGGTGTCAGGTCATGCCAAGTAGAATTTAGGAATTTGTCCAATTTAAGGTACAACAAACAAATGTGTTTTCTTGCTTTTAAATTAGTGTCTCTAGTAGTAATAGCAGTAGCAGTAGTAGCAGTAGTAGAAGTAATGATTCTAATGATAATGATGATAATAATAATAATAATGGGAGGGAGAGAGGGAGGGAGAAATGAGGGAGCCACGGAAAATGATACCAGTATAGTAGAAGTAAGATGGTAATAATACAAAATGGTATTACTTTTATTCAGAGTAATATCTGGGTCCTTTGGTATAAAATAATGAAGGTGATGCAATACTCTAATAAAGGGAACTATTAAGAAGAGCTTAAGGTACTCCAGCATTATTTTTATCTGTGTTACAACTGCTTATACATAATATACCAGGGCTTTGCAATGGCCAGTGCTTTAAAGATATCTAAATGGAAAAGCTCCCAGTCCAGACAAAACACTCAGAAGAAATAAGTGAAAGTAAAGAAGTAAAATGAAGTAACAGTGCAGTGGGTATTTTAATTAAAAACAGTGGATGAAGGTGGTGGTTGGTCTGATTAAATGGCAGAACAGTTGACCTGGCAAAATTTAATTCACTGAGGTTAAACAGGAACAACTTTCTACACAGATACATTTGTTTCCTTTGTTGGCCTCTTATTTTACTTCAGCTTTTTCCCATCCTGTCAAGATCATTGAATAAAACATTTAGAGTTTCATAATGCATTGCTATTTCTAACTTCATTTTTAGGTGTGATTTTTTTTTTATGGTGTTCTCAAGCATGTACATAGGGAGAGATTTGTTCCATCACCTAAGCCTTTTTTATAGTAATTTAAAAAATCTCCTAGTGTGATATATTTCTCGGGATCTTAAATAATTAGGACAATTGGTCATCTAGCACATTCCTGATTCCACAGGGGTATATTGCAATTAAGAAAATTCTACTCTATTAAGGTAATTTGTTAGTGACAAAGAGATATATTAGTATGTATAATTATAATGATATTTAGCATTTACAATATTCCTTCTACCTCAGGATCTCAAAAAGTTCTTCAGAAGAATTTGTTTTGCATTCAGACTATGGTATATCTGCTGCTACCTCTGTGTTACAGATAGGGAAAATAAACGTCAGAAAGTTAAAATACATGCAAAAGCCTATGTATTAAGCCACAGAAAGGCTTATTAAAAGAACTAGAAGCAAGGTTTCTGTCTCTGGTTCACTCTTTCTGATGCATTCAAGGGGCTAGATTGCAGTTGAGCTGTACCCCAGGCATGTGCCCTCAGAGGTCTCCTCTAGAGTGTGCACACACAGACAATGCTTGGCTTTAACCCACCTTACACGTGGTTCAAATAGCTGAATCCAAATTTTCACATCATAATTTAAATCGGGGGGAAAATGGAAGAATCATGGCCTATAGACTTGTCTAAGAGGTGTAACAGCTCAGAACTTCTCTTGGAGCAGCAGCTTCCTTTATACCTCCTCCTCAGTTCTTGTCTGAGTCACAATTGTATCCACACCCTTCCCAACAACATATCTTTAATGCACAGATCCTCCAGTGTAAGGACTTAGAATTATGAAATCATTGGCAATGCTGAGAAAAACATAATTTCTAGCAGATGAAAAGTGTAGAAGAATAAAGACATTACACAATTTTGTATTAGAACTTAAAGATTTCTCTTTTCAAGTTAAAAAATAGCAACAGTCAAACAAAAAAAATTATTTCAAATATTTCAGTTAGAACTTTTATTTTCATCTCTAATACTTATGTCTATATCATCCACATCAACTTCTGTGTAGCTCCAAATCCCTCTGGTGTCTTTCAAATATGATGTTTCAGTGCAAATCTATTCTTTCCTTCCTGTAATATAATTTCAGTTTCTTCTTAATAAACATAGACTTAAAATGTTTCTGTTCCATTTTAATAATAATTTTTGAAAGTGTATAATCTGTGAACCAAATACAGAAAATTCTCCTGTCATATAGGGTCTATTTAGATGATAGAGAAAGAAACTCCATGAAGCTAAAATAAATTAATTGATATTGCAGTTGTCCCAAGATACGCTACATGAGTGACATAAAGATCATCTGGGGATGTGGAGGTAATAAACAATAAATCAATAGTTCTCATAATCCACACTTCAAGTGTTTTGGAATAATTAGATCTTTAAAAATGTGTAGAAAAATCAGAGAATCACAATAAAATTATTAGGAAGAAAAGAAGATATTAAATAAAGTTTGGGAAGGTACTATTTTTCATTAGAAAGAAGAAAGAAAAAATAGAAGGACAGAGAATAAATTTCCCATAATAAAAGCAGAAAGTCAAGGAATAATGGCTGTGAACTAAACCACAAGAAATTCCACCTCAGCAGAGGAAGAAGTTCTTTACCTTGAGGATGGCAGAGCACTGGAACTGCTGCCCAGGGAGGTTGTGGAGCCTCCCTCTCTCAGCCATTCAAAACCCACCTGGATGTTCCTGTGTCACTGCTCCAGGTGAACCCTGCCTTGGCTGGGGCTTGGGCTGAGTGATCTCCAGAGCTCCCTTCCAACCACAATGATTCTGTGATCATAGCAACTGAAAAGAGAAATACTTTCTAAAGCATTTTCATCACAAAATGTGCAGTTCAGGGTCACTGTCTTATCAGGGATTTAGAAAAAAGAATAATCTTTGATATAGAATGCAAAACTTTTTGGTTTTAAAATTTATACTGTTGATATTGAAATGGGTAAAACAAGCTATAAGGCTTGTATAAGTCAGATTTTCTCAGATTTTGCAGATTTAAGATGAATCTTTCCTCACAGCTACTCTATGAATGTCTAAAACAGAAAACCTTCTTTCAATCCATCTTGGAGGTGGGATGAGAAACAATATGTTGTATTGAGCCACTGCCAAGCACTGTGTGCTTTCTGCTACAGAGCTCTGGGATGGGAAGGAGGGGGGAGAATGAAAAACCTTGGCTTTGCTATGGGGTCAAATTATGTACTTAGGTCATATTTTTCCTCTCATTCAAGGGCTTAGGATGTAATTATTTGTCACTCTGAACTAGCCCTTTGTCCATTGTTATTTATGTGAGGTACTCATAGATAAGTATGGTGCAGAAAAATACTGCTTGAAATGATAGTAACAGAAGAAGAAGACTTCTTCTACTGTCATTTCAAACCTGAGTCCCTTAGTTCAAATCTCTTGTTTCTTTCCAGCTGAACTGTAAAAACATGCCAATGTTGTGATGTGAACAAACAAGGACAAGGAAAACCTGTCTAACATAATTTTGCTTGACACCTAAATTATAGTCATGTTGGGTTCAGAAAGTAAAGAATGCAGCAGAAACCAAATGGGCTATTTTTTCTTTAGTGTCAGTACATTCTCTGTTTTCATTTTCTGCATATCAAAAATAGAAACGTTTTCTTCTGAACTAATCAAAGCTAACTAAAATTTCAGGTCAAAAATATTTCTCTCTAGAACTACTTTGATCTTGCAACTACCTTATTAGGTTGAAAAAACAGTTCTAGTTTATCCTACTAATCCTTATATTACTATGCTAGATTGTCACTAAATCTGCTTTCATGTATTTTTCATGTTAGCTGGAAAGCTCACACAATTTTTGATTTGTATAAATCGTCTTCAAAACTAAGACAAATTAGTACCTTTTATTTCTATACAATTAAAACTTTCATTAAATCCAATGCAAAATTGGATTTATTGTTTTATGCAAATTTTTGTCTTCATTTATAAAAGAAATATAATTTTTCATAATATTCCATTATTGTAATGATCAGTGACCTATGAAAATGATGGCTATCATTTTAATGCATATAGAATATGGTATAGAATACAAACATACATTTGACATAAAAAAACATACAAAGAAGCTTTGCATTGCTTTCAAACTCTTGTGTATGTCAAATGTCATTTCTAGAGATATTATATTTTCTCTTATTCTGAGGACCTGAGCTGTTCCAAATTCTATTTCAAGAACCTTGCCCACCTGACCATCGAGGCTAAGGCTGACCACTGTTGGCCACAGGCAGGTGAGGGAATGTTGCTGCTTCCATGAATGAAGAATAAGGCATTGCCTCAAGAGCCCTAAGGGACAGAGACAGCCCACTTTATCTGCCTCTTTGTATCTTCAGCTAACATAACCTCTGTGGACTTCTCTAAAAAAATCTGACTGACTTGCTTTTCTAATTGCTCCAAACTCTCTCCATTTCATCAATTTTCCCTGCCTGAAAAGTGCTGATAACAGGTCCTCATTCTGGCTGACTGGGAAATGAGCAAAAAGATGCTGCTTCTACTTTTCTTTCCAATATTAATATTAAAGTTTGAGGGATTTTGAAGAAAATTAAATTTTGAGATGATTAGTTAAACCTGCAGCTTTAATTAATCACGGCCTTAATCCATCATAATGCTTATGCATACATCAAGATTTTAGACATGTGGACATGAGTTCACACAAGTGGGTTTTTTTAGAAAAGAAAAATGCCAGAGTAAAGTTTAAAGAGATTTTTTTAAAATTTTCCCATACTTATATAAAACTGTGCAAAGCTGAACTTCCACAAAATTTAGAAAAATGTTCATTTTATTCTGATTTTCAGTTGCTGGAAACCTCCAGATATTATAAAGGCATATATAAAAAAAAAAAAAAAAAAAAAAGCCATAACAAAAAAAAACCCAACAAATCGAAATTACTCTGTTTCAAAGAACTAGAAATATGAAAGGAAACTGGGAAATTCTGTTCTGATTATTCTTTATTGCCTTACAGTGTACTCACAAAAGGACCTTGATTTACTGTCTGATACTTATTCTTCAGGCGTGTCATGGAATTCTCATCAAGGCCAGGGTGATATCACCAGGCTGACCAGAGACATGATGAAATTCCTATTTACAAAAAAAAATGGTTGTCCCTTGCCTACTGAGAAAAAAAATATGCCTTGACTGATACATCATTGTCAACATTTTCTGTCATTATTTATTCCTTTCTGTTTTCTGTGGAAGCCCTTCAGACTCTGTCAGTCCATAAATCATTGGTAATTCTGCTACTTGAAATACTGGCACAGCATGACACATTCAAAACCTTTTTATGCAAGCCCTGTAGAATATTTCCTTAGAAACCAGATATGTCCACATTAATGAATATATGTGTTACAGGAAAGATGTGTGGAAAATGCATTAAGTACATTGATGCCTATTTCAGAGGGTTTTTGTTTTGATTGGTTTAATAAAATACATGTCATATAAATGTTTGGATGTTAAATTTTTGATAATTTTTAGTGTATTTTTTTTTTTCGTAATATGCAGACAAGTGGTTGAAAAGCTTTATTACATTTTGGGAAGCTGTAAAATCTCCCAGTCAATCGAGAGGAGGATGAAACAGTTTCCAAAAGAATCAGTTAAAGGTAGAAAATGTGGCCCACAGGGACTGGCTCACTGACACTGTCCCAACGTGGTGGATTAGATGACATGTTTAAATTCTTGAGAGCCATTTGAGCCTATGAAGGAAGAAAAAAAAAAAAAAAGAAGCAAAAACCCAAACCAAAAAGATGTTTGTGTGTTAAATAAAAGTCATGGAAAAGGGAAAGGTGATAGAGAGACCACAATATTTAACAATGAATGATTGATTCTACAAGTCAAAGAGTAATGGTATCTTGTTTTCAGATTGTTTAAGTCTCAATCCTTTGTAAGAAGCCTTTTTGAAGAGGGCTTTGTAGGCAGCTGGCAAGGCCCAGAAGGCCTCTGTGTCAAAAGTATAAAGGTTTCCATAATCTTAGAGCAATTTGTTACCTCTGAGATGAAAACACCAAAACACTTTTTTATTTTTTTGGGTTGCAGCTATGAAATTCACAGAAGTTATCTGATTTTGGGTTTTGTCTCAAAACATCTTGTAAACAGAATAGATTTAATATACATACACTAGTTGAATAGATGGCTATTAGGTTATTAAAAAAAAGACCTTCCTACCTCACTTCAAAATCATGTGCAATCGTGGAGGTGCATTCTTGTCCTCAGAGCCTTTAACTGTGATCCTGCACTCCTGCACGCTTTGACAGTGCCACTGGAGATCACTCTCCTTGCCCTTTTATGAGGGCACTCCAGCAAAGCAGAACAGCACTCTTGACCCTTAAGACAGTGTTCCAATACTTCTGAAATATGTAGGGTGGCACAAAAAGTGCATAAAAGAATCTCATTTGGCGCTTGCTTTTGGTTTTTTGCTTGTTTTTGTTTTTTGGTTTTTGTAATGAGCACTCCCTATATCAGGGTGCCCTGTGTTTCTCAGAAAGTTTGAGGTTCTAAATAGTTTTAGAAAAGAAGTGCAACTTCCTTCGGAGCCCTCTACAGAACTCTCTGTTCAAGCTCTTGTTTTGCAGAGCCAGCAGCATACCATGCACATGGGTTTGCCTCTTTTACAGCATAAAAGCCCTTCTGTACCACTTGCATACCAAGACCCTCTAAATGTGCTGGATCCCACAGCATGGTCTATTTATTCCCCTTCTCAGGAGTTTGTCTGTTGCTTAAGTCACAACAACATTAGAGATCTGCCTTATGTTTTCTTGCCTTCCCCTTTTTTTACCCCAAATATATCCCCCTTTTCTATATCCACAATAACTTTAGCAACATTGAAAGACTTTTTTTTTTTTTTTTTTTTTAAGAAATTATTGAAGAATTGTTTGTTTGTTTGAAAACTTGATCAACAAGGAGAGTAATTTAAAAGTGCTAGGCACTGAAAGGAGGTGCTTGGGCTTCATGGCCATATCTAGTCTGTGCAATGTTTACTATGTTACTATGGGGAAATTGTTTATATACATAAAGCAGAGCACACCATACTTTCACATATGCTAAAAGCCAAACTCCCACTGCAAGGTTCATAATAGAAATCAAGCTGTTCAAAAAAAGTTTCTTTGACAAGACTCAGACTCATTTTCCTGGTGTAGATTTGGCTTACAGAGAGCACGGGTTACTGGTGCTTTTTGGAGTGAAATCCTCTTTTGTCGCAATTTCTCACCTCGTGTTTTCTTTATGAATTAGACAAATCTGTTACTTTCTCTGAAGTAAAGTGCTAATGTCACTTTATGGAAGTCTGTAGGTTGTTGGGGTGCCAGACTGTTTCGGGGTGGATCCAGTCAGGATCATGCAGATCTCTGCCTTGTGTAGCCACTGGAAATTACTGCTTTTGGAAGAATAGAACACCACCATGAGCTGCTGACGGTACACAACGAGAATAATTTATCTTTTGGTAGGGTGCAGTGTGCCCTGACAGTATGTCTGGCACCTCTGATCGCCAAGGGGGAGATGGGACAGCAGAGAAAGATGCTGACTCCTATTCCATCCTTGACATTCATTGCTTGAAAACAGGGAGCAGTGCAGAGACTTTGGGATGAAGAAACAGAATTACCTCCATGCACAGTGCCACTCTGCTCACACCTGTGTTACCTGTTCCTGAGTTTGGCTCTCTTTGCCTGGAGAATGTCATGCTCATGGCTGCAGGGCACTCTATCCCAGGGGAATTTAATTTTAAAAACTCAGACTGATTTTTTAAACCCCAGTTGACAGATAGGCACTGATGCAGTGTCATTGAATAGTTCTTGAAAAGGCAAAGACTCCAGTTTTCCAGCCCCTTTCTGTGGTTTCAAAACTCAGTGAATATAATTGAGACTTACCTTTGTTGCTACAGGATTACATTTTTGTACTGAAACACAGGTGCGCTCTGGGGTTTCTTTGCTTTCTGACGAATGACTAGGGTTGTTCACACTAATGGTTAGCTAATGGTCATGTAACACCCTGAATAGATTTCCTTACAGTAATTATAACACTCAGACAAAAAACAAGACTTTTAAATTACTGAACTGACTTGTTGAAATACTGAAGGTAAGATATTGTAGCTATCTGAAAAAACTTTAAGTATGTGCTTGCATTTCTATTTGTAGACTGTTATATTTTTAATGATATATTTATGGTTTGAAGTGAGTAATATTTTATATACAGGAGAAATAGTTAATTTGCTTAGATGACTCATATATTAAACCTATCGTCATTGAATTTTACTTCTTCCTCCATTTCCTGGGAAACGAAACTCTTCTATTAAAAAAAAAAAAAAAACAAAACAAAACTGAAATAACATCTTGCTGAAGTGTGCAACACAGCTGACACTTTGTTACTTCCTTCATCCTGTTAGGAGAAGCACATGGGAAATATTAAGATACGGCAATGTGAACACTTTACATTGACCCCTTTAAAGGAATAAAATCCATTTACTAGAGGAAAAAAAAAAACAGCCCATAAAAATATATTTTTATTGAGTCATTTATGAATCCACTGCACGTGTTTGATCACAGTTCCATTTGCACAGCTATATATAGAAAATATGGCACATAGTTTTTTCAGGTAAAGAAGGCCAAATTTGTTGGTCCTACTGCATCATATCTTTGGACTTCCTATTGATTTTCCCATAGAACAACTTCACATGAGAAATAAGGAAACTGAAATGGATAAAGCCTGGGGCCAAACTGAGAGTAATTGTGTAAGAACCTTTTTATTTTTCTTATAAGAACTCCTGAGAGCCACAGTCCCTGGGAGTGTGGCTGTGTGGGAGTCACGATACTCACAAGGCTGTGCTAAGGCATTACCAGAGATGCATCCCATCAAAACAGTTTTTCTGGCCAATATCTCAGTCATCTGATTTTGATGACGTATTATATAAATGTTCTGTCACATTCTGGGGCATTTTGTGGGAGACTGTGGCATTTTTGAATGGCTACTAATATTGTACAGGAATTTCGCATCTATAAGGATTGTTCAGATAACAGGTGCTTTGTCAAAGTATAAATGGGACAGCTTTGACCTACTGAAACTAAAGACTCTTGGACTCTTACAGATCAGACACATAATCCAAGAGTTCAAAAGTTAAGTCTAAATCCTATATTTTTGTCACTTATGCTCAATACAAATTAAGTAAACAGTTTATAATGTACTAAAATGTGTCAATATTAGAGGCAATAAATATATACCATTTTTTTTGTTGCATGATTCTAGCTTCCACTCTTTTCTTAGTTATTTCATAAATTCCATATTATTAAGTCTAAATTCTAGAAGTCTCTGTTTTCTAGTGTCAAACTTATGCCCTTGTATACATACTTTTTGGAGACACTGCCCAAAAGCATTACACAAAGGATGCATTATTTAATAGACCAAAGGTCAAAATGTTCATGATTCAACATGCCATAGGTCACTACATTTCGAAATGACTGCATATTTCCTAAATGATGCCTAGTTCTGAAATATATTTAAGGAACTGACAACACATCCTCTAGTTTGGAAAAACACAAAGACTTCAGAAATTCTGCAGAAATTGAATGATGAGTTTTGGGGCTTGGGGAGTATATATTTCTTTTGTCATCTCCTTGGTGGGAAAGCAGATTTTCAGATTCTCTAGCACTTTTAAGCATTATTTTTGCATTTAATGTGGTCCATGAGGAGTTCTTCTGTGACACTTTTAGGCCATATTTTTTATTTGTATTGCAACTCTTAATGACATTTTGATAGGTCCATAATGAGTCAGATTTTTTGTTATGCCCTACGTATATGCTACTTTCAAAGGGATAAATGTGGTTGTCTGGCTTCTCTGACATGATATATTCTAGAAATAAACAGGCCTAATATCCCAGTGAATTACAGTCCATTCTCTTCCTCCCCTTTGCCAATAGAGTCTCATGTATTTGTTGTTGTGTCTCGTTGGTTGCTTGCTTGCTTTTGGCATGGGCTACTTGTCATATAAATTTGAGATTTCAGGACTTGAGAGTAGAAGATATTTAGGTCAGTTTTGGAGTAGTGTCTACACAAAGATTATGACTTCTTTTATTATTAAATTACTGATAACCAGTGGTCTTTTTTCTGCCTTTACTTTTTTCCTAAGTACAGTACTTTTTGAAACTCTTTGTGGACTGAAAGGAAAAGGTTAATGTGAGATATTTTTTTGTATGCAAAAGAAAATTATGTCTTTTTTAAGATGCATCAAAAATTTATTCAATCTTTCAGTCACTGTAAATGCTGCCACACCTAGCCATTTGTTATTAATTTTCAACTGCCTTGTGTATCTTGAAGGATTATTATGACTTAAATTTTTAAAAATTACCAAGTTATTAATCCAAAGATACTTCATGGAATCTATAATTACAGAAAAAACCCTCTAAACTTTGCTGGTTCATATTTTTAAGAATATTGTAGATACAGTCCTATTATATTGAGGTGTGTACAAAACTACTTTGTTTTCAGCACATTGCATTAAGATGTTGGATGCAGCAATTGATATTTTCCATTAGAAATTATTTGCACAAATATGAAAATTATTAGTTTTCATAATGTCCAGGAGATGTATTGATTCATGGCTACCAAAGCCAGGTGATCCTTAAACTTCCTCTGCCTCTTGGGACTAACAATGAATATTCAATTTTCCACATGACATGAAAAATCGCAGTGATGTGTCTAAAAGTTATTTCCATTGTAGTTCCATTCCTGCCAGTTCCATTCCCACCAGGAAGTCTGATTAGTGGACTGGGTAAGCACTGCTGTTTTTCTGCAGTGCCTGTGCAAGAGATTGGCTTAAACAGCTACTGATCTTTAGCTATGGGCAACCTGAGCTGCTAAACCCACCCAGCACGGCATCCTTATTGCATCTTATTTACCTAGTTGTAAGATGAAAAAATATGCGAATGCACTAAAAGGTGGAGCACGAATTGCCCTTAAATTACTTTGACAAAGCTTGATAATTTTCATTATAGTAGTTTTATCAGTCAGTGTCATCACACAAGAGCATGAAAGTTCCTGTCCGTCACACTCAAGGCTGTTGTTCTTTCATCTTGTCACACTTAAGTGGAGGTCGACAAGCCCCCGTATGATGAGGAATCCACATAAAAAATACTGAAAAGGCTGAATAGTGCACTGAGGCTGTGCCTGTAGATCACAGTGTCAAAGGCCCAGTCCTCTTCTACGGTGAGATGAACTCAGCTTGTTGCATGCTGCAGAAAGATTGCTGTGGATAAGGCTTCCAGCTGAGTGTCAGAGATGATTAATGAGACAGCTAAGAGAACATCCTCCTTTGGACACTAAGGGGCAGATAGAAGAGAATGAAAGAGTGAAGGAAAGCAAAACATTTATGTCTGAAAAATAACGAGGGTCAGCAAAGCTGTGGTCTCAAATTAGAGTTGTGTGTTGGTCCATTTGTCGTTGTAACTTGACCCCTTCTAGCTGATAAAGGACTTTTGAGGGGAGCTGGTAACAAAATGTCCCCTATAGAGAAACAAAAAGGATGAATAGCTTTAATGGAAAGAAACACAGTAAGACAAAAGCAGAATGCAAGCAAAAATCCAGAACTAGGTGTTTCTCAGAATGGGCTATTATTTTCTTCGGCTCTGAGATGGCTTTATGGAGACAGGAAAAGATTAAGGCAAGTATCTTCAGCAAAGCTTTATTGAAAAAAAAACAACACATGAAAGACTAGAAACAGAAACAAGTATTGCTGAAAATAGTTTATAAAATACATAGTAAGTTCTAACAGTACAGGGGAGTTCATGACCCACTCCCTCAGCTTCTTGGAGGGGGCGGATTTAAAGAACACAGTCAATATGAATGTCAAAAGTCATTAAGTAGTTTCTTGTTAATGCAGATATACTGTTCATGCTGCAAGTAAAAGATCATTCCTCATTCACTGAACTTATTCAAATGAGTACTTTTGTTATTAGCAGACAATTTGTAGGCAGAAAATTACTTTTTTAGATGCAAGTTTGTCATAATCAGAATCATTGAGTAATTTGCCATCTGTGTAAAATGTATCAGATCTCACAAGAAACTTGAATGGCAGAGTAAATTAGATGAATTCTCTTGATTTGGGAGTGTGTGGCAATACATTTATTAAACAGCAAAATTAGTCCTTGAGATGCTGAAATATTTGTAGTAAAATAAAGAGGGCACTCATATTTTAAAAATTTTAAAGTTTTAGATGG
Organism: Acridotheres tristis; assembly: GCA_037013685.1. Lineage (NCBI taxonomy): Eukaryota > Metazoa > Chordata > Aves > Passeriformes > Sturnidae > Acridotheres > Acridotheres tristis. The sequence continues at coordinate 103,444,250 of CM072884.1, forward strand.
ACTTATGTCTCTAAAATATTATAATTTTTATTTATGCAGAAGAGCAAAAAATTAATGGAGTAAGAAAAAAAAATTGAATACACAAAAATTAAAACCTTACTGTTGGTAACTTATGAGTTGGTTAAAACTTGCATTTATCTGTGGTATATTCATTTGAGACCTTCACTGGAGAACGTGCAGTACTGTCAAAACAACTTAAAATGAAGACTCTTCCAGAACACTTTCATTTTAAAATACTGCAAATAGCTACTGATACTGTAATTGAATCACATTTGTTTAGCAAGATGTTTTTCTGAGTGTTTTTTGAGCATGAGCTCTTTCTATTCATTAAACAACAATGTTATATAAGGTTAGTGCAGCAGATAAGTAACTTGTATAAAATAAAAGCAAAAACTTAGTACATTTTAAAATAACATAGTGAACTTCAAACCTGAGATGTCATTTACAAGACAGAAAATGTGAATGTACCGTTTTCACAGCTATAATGATGCAGCCTATCAGTGCAAGCTGGTTTATATAAATATAGTTGTTAAATAGCTTTCACTTATGTTTGGTTTATAAAATGGATCAGTATGAAAATACTTTTTGTTACAGAAACAGATAATAGAAAACATTTTTCAGGAGAAAAGAAATTAAGCATTGCTGCTCTTACTTCCATCTACTTGTTCTAATTAATCTCAAGAAAAGGACAGTTAAAGATTTCTTCAGACTGGCCTCATCCCAGGCTTTTGAACCCTCCTACCAAACTCTACCTGCAGAGAGGAAAAAAAAACCCCAAAACATGAAAGAAATAGATACTTTTACCTGAAATATAAAAGGCATAAAAATAGACATGCTTACTCTTTAACATGTTTGGAAAAGGGAAGTATCTTGAAGTACAAATAGATCAATACTTAAACAGAAAGATTTAGTGGAAAAAAAAGGAAAATACATTTACATTTTTTATCTTACATAAAAAACTGTAATATTCTAGTCAGGTTTTGTAAGGTAACCCAAAGGTCTTCATTTGGCACTATATAGAATTGTTTCAATACGAAGAAAGAGAACTTAATACAGAATGAATACTCATTCTGCAGTGCTCATTACATTAATTCAGAATTTCATTTAAGAAATTGGATCATTAATACCTAAGTAACAAAATAATTATCACAAATTCTTCCGTGTGTCAGAGACAGATGCCTCACCTTTTTTTAATGATTTTTTTTCAACAGATTTCACTGTTCTCTTCCCCTTTATAATAGAATAATTCCCAAACTTTACAGCAATGGCAATATCCTCAGTTTTGCATTTTATTTTAAGAAACTTCCCATTTTTCTTAATCTTCCTATATATCTTGGCTTAGGAAAGACAATTTTCTTGAAATTTTTATTCTAAGATTCCAATTTAATGAAATGCAAATTCTCTAGACCTAAAAGATAATTTTCAGTAAGATAAAGTAGGAAACGATATTTTATTTTAGAATTGTGAGTATAAAGCATCTTACAAATTCTTGAAACCTGGGTGAGAGAAGGCCTCTGAAAAGTCAGTACAAGAGCCCATATCACAAAATAGATTTTATCTGTCATTTTTATAATAGTCTAGTATAATATTTTGGTTTCAGAAAGACTTATCAATTGAGAAAACATGAGATAGAAGGATGATAAGAAGACAGTAATATTCAAATTCTGTATATTAGGATCTTCCTTTTCCTAGTGAAGTCAAGATGTATTACCCTTATTTCCACCAGTCTGAAAGAAATCCAAAGAGGACTCATTGTTAAGAGCTTCTGATGGGAAGAGGTGAGGACCAGAAGCATCTGGAGGCAGTTCAGGCAAGAATGGAATGACACACATGAAAGGCAAGAGTTTGGCTACTGGAACTGGGTGTGAAATTGTTCTGGCATGTTGACGCCTTTACAGTGAAGCAGAAGAATCACTAAATACACAACCAGGAGAGAAAAATGTTATGAATACATCTATGTTAATGTGGATCATTTTCTGGACCATTGAAAATTACTTTTTCACCTATTTCCCACAGCGTATTTTTATTTAATTGAAAGATAAAAGGGACAAATTATTTAATTAGCCAAATGTTATAGAAAATCTGAAGTAGAAACAAACTCACCTACAGAGGTCAACAAACCTGGTGAAAATGCAATTAAGAAAGAGCACTGCTCATACAGCTTTTTCTTTTTGTTTTTAAATAAATAAATTAAGACTTTATTTCACCAATAGCCATTTATGGAGAATAGTAATATAGAAAAAAATGTAAGGGAGAAAGTTATAGAAAGCTTCAGGGAGAAAGGTACAGAAAGAGTCAACACCTGAAAGAGGGTGCCAAGTTCAAAGAAAAAGTAAGGCATATATTTTTTAATATTGAGTGCATTTCTCTACTCAAGAAACTTCCTACAAGTGAGATTTGACCAGATATGTGAAGGTCTTTCTTCATTTAATTTCCATTAATGTGTGATGACGCTTTGTAGCGGGGCAAAAGATTGACACACTTTCTTATCTCAACTGTCTGCATTTAAAATGAAAGCTATATTTACAGTTTTTATTCTGGAAAATCACTACAGAGAACAAAGAAAGACTAATTCTACTCTCACACATTTTTAATTCTGAAGAAATTCCACTTACTTGCTTCAAGTTGCTCTTCATCCATACCAAAGAATATACTTTGAACTTGGTATATATGATACCAACTTCCTTATCCAATATTTCCAGATGCCTATGATTTTTTATCTAACATCTTTAACTGGATCTGCCGGTACATGGTGAGGTGTCTATCTAGGGCATACATTTGCATTTCCTCTCCATCAAAACCACAGTTCAACTGAGAGACTTAGTCCAAATTAAAAACAAAACATGCCTGCAAACTTCCAAATCCTGTAGCTCAGATGCTATCTCTAGAACCTCTTGTAGTTTCTGTAAAACAAGAAAATATTCTGGTGCTTTTTTTGCATGAATAATAGATCAAAGGTATGGGACACAAACACATCACAAAAATATTGCCATTATCATTACCAGAATTTACTTTACTTATTTTTATGGGTATATTAGAATTGAAAATTTGTCTTATTCTACTAGAATAACCCATATTAGAATTTCCCTCACTGAGTATGAGGATGCCATAGACTAAGACTACCTACCAAGACAACATACCAAAACTATCTAACCTCCATTTTGGTTCATGTTAAAAGTTTGTTACTGGAGTGGCATATTTCACAAGAGATGGAGAGAAAAGATGTGATCTGATTGTGCTCATTCCTCCTTTTGTTATATTCACTTCTTAGAGGAGAGATCTTGAAGTGATCTGACTATTTATGGCCTTAAGTAATATGTGTGCATCTTATACTGATTATTGCTTATGTTATAGTCACTGTTGCTTATTATTTATACTGACTCAGCTCTCTGGAACTTCTCAGGAATTGTGGAGAGATTCTCATTCAAATTAGACACACAACTTCATTTAAATCCGTAGGTTTCAAGTTGAGAACTGAAATCTTGCTTAGGATAATTGTGATGGGAAATGGGAAGCTATGCATTCATATGTATTCAAGGTAATATAGAAAAAAAGTGTGAAAAGAAATTGCAGCTACAGAACACGAAAAGGTGTAAAAACTTTAAAATTTAACTGAGTGCCTTCTTTCTCACATTTCAGAAAACATGCCCATGCTCTTGCTTGCACTGTCTTTCCCCACTGATGTGTTTAGTAAAAGCATTTTAAAGCTTTGAAATAAATACATGGTCTACTGAATTCTGTGAGGTACTCAGTTTTTCACTTAAATAAAAACCCATATATTCTCAGACTTGTGGATGCATATAATTGAATCAATGCTTAAAAGCCAATAGGTTCTTGGATGCTTTCAATTAAATTTAGTGCATGAAAATAGCTTTTTTTCTGGCCAATACTCACATATGCTCTTAATGCAGCATCAGTAATCTTCTTATATGTGTATGTATAAATCAGGAGTGACTCTAATAGTCTTGAGGGCCGTGTACTGGAGAAAAACCAGAATGAGACTAGAATCAGGATTCAAAATTCTTTCATGACCGTGACCTAATCAATAATGAATTTGCATTAGTTTTGGAAACGGTAAATTCAGGAAATGGTATCAGATTTTAATTTATTTTAGCAGATGCATGTGAGTTAGTCACAGGGTCCAGAAATCAAAGTAATGTACACCTGGGAGCACTGCTACCAAATGAGCTCATCTAAGTGTGGGATGTAAATAGAGTAAACCTGGTGAGCAACATGTCAGTGTGCAGTCTACAGCCCTGGAGCTTGTTCTTCACATGGGCCTAAATTTCTTCAACCCAGATTTTTATCAAAGCATATTCTGTATGCAATAAGCAGAGTTAGCCTTGGTATTGATTCAAAACCAGTTTATAAAGGCAGGTGCCGTTCCATTTTAGCCTGTTGAAAATGACTCAAGGTTTTGTCCACAGGAATTGGATTTAATGATCTTTATAGCTACTGACACATCAGTCTTTTCAGAATCCTTTCTGTCTGTATAATTAAATTGAAAGTTGGCACCAGGGAATCTCAGGCTCTGTCAGATAGTATATGTTTCTCCTGGCCTAGAATGGAAAGACTGTACAGGCAATGAGATATTATTCTGCTTCAGTGGATTGGAGGAAAAGAAAGAGAGATTGGTAGTAAGTTTTTTGTCCATGGGTTGATTCAGTGTTCCATTCACTGGACTCCTGTCTGAGGTCTGTTTTCTCTGACATACTTTATTTGCATGTGTTTCTTTTAAACAATATGCTGTGTTTTTATGTAAATTGAGATCAAAGAAGGAAGTTTGTCTTTTTGTTCTGCAGTGAAATTCCCTCCATTTTCCTCTCTTTGTTGCTGTTGGCAGGTCTAATTTGTCAACTGTGTGACCATACACCATTTACAGTCCAGCTGCCGTGTAGATTTATAGCGAGGTTGGCACATTAGAAGACACACAGTCTTTTGCTCTTAGAATACTATTTCTTCATCCTAATTTATCTGTTTTCTTTAATCATTATTTCTCCATTCCATGCATACAAATATATAGGTATATGATGAAGAAATTATTGTTTAGAAATGTGATAACTGCATGGATAGATGTTAACAAAATAATGCTTGCTTCCAAATATCTTCAAAGTAGAGACAAAGAAAACTGAGTGATGGCAGTGCAGTTTCTTTTTAAATAATTTTAATGCAAATTTTCACTGAAAGGGAAAAATATTTCTAACTCTGATAGAAGAGAATAATTTTTTTCTGATTTTACAAAGTCTGAGTGAAAGTACTTTCCAAAGAGGTAGACTAATAGAGTTGATGGATAATAATAGAACTACATTTTTAAGCATTCTTTGCTGTCAAAAAGTTGAAACGATTGAAGAGAAGAAAACTCATCTATATTTTGAGAAAACAAACTTCATAGCTTCGCTCCAGATTTACAGTCAGGTCATTTCAGGATTGCTACGGAAGCATGGAAATCAAGTCACTAAATATTTATAAGATGTTAACAAGCAATAATTGCAAATAAACATCACGTAGATATTTGTGATGGCAAATCTTACATCCCTAGAATTCGATTTGCAGGCTGTTTTTTGAGAATTTACCATGCAATAATTTTCTCTTTTGTACATAAAAAATGTGTACAGGAAATTCAAAGTCATCAGGGAAAGCAGTAAAACCCGTCTTTACTCTTTTGAGCAGAACACTATTTCTAAAATTATGTATATTATGATGCACACATGTGCCATCTGCAGTGCCTGTTCACTTATTAATTATTTTTAATCCTACAGTGTATTTTTATGTATTTTGACTGTTTAAGGACCTTGACCATTGACAACAAAGTGGGACCTGTAACGGCAAAGGCAGAGCATTCATTCTGTTCCCTCATAGAGGAGTTAGTGTGACATGATAAAGAAGGTCATGAATAGCAAGAGAAGTTCTAACTCCTCTTGGGAAAATTACTCCCTCTACCATCATCTGAGAGTTTTTAGCCAACTGAATACTGAGTGGAATTTACTGCCTTTCTCTGCCATAGCTGTGCTTAATCTTCAATCAGAAAGGTCTGGTAGGACCTTCCAAAGCATGGTAGATCTTGAAGATGACACCACAAAGAATGGTGGTCTAGACATGTGCATCCTCTTAAGCATTTCTGAGTTAGTATTACTAGAGGAAAATGCTAGAAATTAGGCATTTAGTGTTTTATGGGCAGGGGAGGAAAGGTAAAATTCTTCTCTAATAGAAGTGTGACACATTGGAAATCATGCCTCATGAAACTGATAAAATATTATGAATGCTCTTACTGTTATTTCTTTTATATTTTATTTCTAGATTTAAATAATTATTCAGATAAAAACTTATGTCTGACAAGTAATTGTTTGTGCTTCCCTGGAGTTGGTCTGAACTACTGCATCTAATCAGTTGTTCAACAATCACTGGTGTTTCAGGCTTCACACTGAGAATTGGGTCTGGTGTGATAAAGCAAAGATCCCACACATTCTTTTTTCAATGCTCTCCTAATTTTTCCCTTTAGAACAGTCTAATTCTCTTCTTGGCTTTCATTAAGCAGGTCCTTCTTAAACTAAGTAAATAACAATATTTCTTGCTTTGTGGTTACAATATTTTCCCTTTGTGGTCATCAAGAACTTATATGTATGGAAAGGCCTGCAAAAATACTCAAATTTTATAGAAGCAAGATTATTTAATTTTTTATAAGGATGTAGAATTGTATTGGTTTAAACACAATCTGAAGACCCTGTTGTATACTAAAAAAGATTACTAGAGTAGCCTTGTTGTTAGCATGATATATTGAAAAAAAGTTCAAGACGTGGTTCACATTATCTGCTCAAGACAAACACAGTTAAAATACTAAAGGTCTCAAGAGATATGCCAAACAACTCTCTGCTTTAAATTGTTGTAGTGTATGTAATTTTATTTTAAAGGGATTTTGAGATTTGAGTTTGTGATTTACATTATTATATAAGTATTGTTTTAATAACAGAAGTCCAAAATGTGCTGAGTATTCGTCAAGTTTCATTATTTACTTTGGCTTTTTGAAGGAATTTTCAGTAAAATGAGCTTCACTTTTAAACCCGTTTTATTGCAGAGGAAGACATTTGTCTTACGTTTACACTTACATTTCATTGGACAGAAGTTCTGTTTATAATCTATGAATATTTAGATGTTCCATTGTCAGACTATTCCATTATGAATATCTTCAATCCACTAACTCTTCCCATGACAAAAAGAAGAAAAAATACTGGAAAACATCTTAATTCACATGTAAAAGCCTTTTGGAAGAGTGAGTAAGGGGGAAAATTAGTTTGCACAGTTACAAATAATGGACAAGAGAGCGGTCCAGAAGAGGAAGAGACTCTTGCTCCTGTCAGTTTTGGTCTAAAAAGACCTTTGGAGGCCTGTAGATAGTGGACAAAATGAAAGGCCTTTTTTCAAGGTGCAATGGACACTTATCTTTTTATCTGTCAGCAGTAGAGGAATGTGGTAAAAGAGCATGCTGACTTCTTGTTATCTGAAATCTTTGTTCATATCCCTTGGAGGTTCTCACTCTTGTCAAATCATTGCCCTCCTCCCCAGCACAAAAACTTTTAATAGGGGACTGACTGACCATCTGTAAAGCAGTTAAAATGTTTTATTCCAGCTGTGAGGAATTTTTTATTGTTGTGGTTTCATGATCTGAGATTCGATGCCTTGACATTTTGTACATCAATCTCACAAACTGATGTGAACAAACAGAAGATAAAAAGGCAAAACCAGGTAATGAATAAAACAGAATATATGCTGCCTACTTGCTAACCAGAGGCAGAAATGTAAACACTGATGTTACAGATCTAAAGATGCATATTTAGCCCTTACAAGACTTATTAGTCTTCTCCCCCATATTTTGCCTACAGTCTTATTCTGTGTGTGTATGTGTGTGTGTATGTGTATACATATAAGTATGTATGTATGTGTGTGCATAAATTAAATTTTATCCATCTATATTAGCCTTTTGCAACAATTTGAAGCAGTCTAATGATCCCAGTGTTCTTCAAAGTGTTGCCAAGGGACCCAAAAACCTCAAAAATCTCAATTACTTCATCCTATGAAAGCTAAAATGAAGGCTATATTGCGTCTTGGTTTTTAGCTGCAAAAAAGGATGCTTAAACCCCCTTTAACTTCCCTGAAGATCTTTTAACCATCGCAGAATATGGGATAAGACTTCAAAATGAAACTGTTTTCAGAGCTTTACTTCTTGGAGCTTTTAAAAATAAAATCTAAAGCTCAGGAGAGGAAGCATGTCATGATAAAAGAACAGAGGACTGACATTTAGTGTGATTTTAGGTTTTTCTCCTCAGAAGGTTAGTCTATGTACTATTTACTATTAGGCTTAGTGTACTCACACAGGTTACATACTGAGTCCAGCTATATGAAACAAACATCTTGTTTAACAGTTTTTTCATGTAAAGTTGTTAGTTAATATGCCAAGTAAAAGTCACAAGTCTGTACAATCCATAAGAGTTCTACTAAATTCTTACAGATTTTACAAACAGCACGGCGCTGATTCTTCACTCTCATTTTTCAAGGAACATGATATTAGTATGATAAAGATATATCTCTGTCTGGAATTTCTTATTGAATTAAGAAGATATGGGAGTTTTATGTATAAGGAATGTGTCAACATTGTGATGTTACTAATTATTAAAGCAAATTAATGAAGTATTATGGATGCTGGTAAAGTCCTGAGGATACTTTTTTCTCTCCCGTGAGCCTCCTGCAAATAAAAAAAGATTTGTTTCTAGTGGACTCTTCTAATGCAATCTTTCATCTTTCCTTCTATTATTGATTCTGGGAAAATATCCTTCTAAAATCGTTAATTCTCCTCTGAGCACATGGTATGCAGCTATACAGAATATTCAATAAGAATTTTTTCACAATTGGAGAAGTCTTATAAATTTGGAAGTTGCTGTAGTTGGGTAGATTTTGTAAGACATTAGGCACACTCAGTATCGTGTTCTAACTCAAAATGACATGAAAAATTTATTTAAAGCTCAAGAACTTAGGCAAGTTCTGTGACTTAAAACCATCACGACTGTAAGTCTTAATTAAAACATGCTGATTGCTTGTTCATACTGCAAACCCTCAGCCCATAGACTCATAGAATATTCTGGGTTGAAAGGGACCCTCAACGATCCCTGAATACACCTCCTGCACAGGACAGCCCCAAAAGTAACACCATGTGCTGAAAGTGTTTTCCAGTAATTTCTTGCAGTCTGTCAAGCTTGGTCACGATCACTCCCCTGGAGAGCCTGTTCCAGTGCCCAGTCACCCTCTGTCTGATTTTTTTAGCCTTAGCTCAGAAAATTAGTAAAACATTCCAGTTTGAACCTAAATTGTAACAATGAATGGTTAGGGAACCTTGCTATTGTTTCCTACAGAGCTCTGTGCAGTGTGATGTTTGCAGGAATGCCTTACAGCTTCATGGCCCTGATAAACGTGGCAGGTTGGATGTGACTGGTCCTTAGTGCTGCAGTTCCAGAGACACAGTCTTGTTAGAGACTTGACTGCTGTTATTTCTTTAGCTGTGAATGGAGTCGATGCAAGCTGTGGTAGTCACAGAAATTTCTTGATGGGACTAGAAGGATTGTGTGCGTCCCTTCACTTCCCAGTCCTCTCTCTCCACAGCTGGGTCGAAGGTTCTCAGTAGGCTAAGAAGATAGCAGGAGAGGAAGACAGACAGCAGAAATTATTATTTAATGAGTGTAAGCTTCATAGTCTTCTCCAGGTATTAACAGGTGAGTAACACACAAGGTACACCTGAGGTTTATAAGTGATAAAACTTGAAAGAAAAATATAAACCAGAAAAATCTCAGTTATCACAGGGAAAAATAAAAAGAAGACTGAAGAAATTATTTTCAATTATTTCGTGCATGGGTATTTTGAATTATATCTTTCAGTCCTGTGGTCTCAAATGTTATTAGGTCCTCAGAAGAAGCTAATAATTTTCAATACAAGCTGTACTATTTTTTAGCTCCTAAGACAGCATTTCCTGCTCACAAGTGACTCTCATCCAAAAGTGTTTCCTAATTCAGTATTTTTGGGTTTGCATATTTGCTGCATATCATTGACTTTCAGCTCAAAGCCATTTGAATTAGCACTTGATATTATGAAGTTTTTAAACTGTTTTCCCTGCAGAGAAACCATGACAAGATCCTGCTGTGTTCTGACTTGTTTTGCAATGCAGTTTGTTGTACTAACCTAAAAAGACTGGTATTGTGTTTAATGACTAGCTATAGATGCAGACATACATTTGTTGTTCAAAGTAGCTTGTGTTCCTCTCCAAGAGTTCCACTTTTCGTTTTCTCTTGAGGAAGGGAAGCATAATTCAAAATAAATTGTGGGAGTCCTCCTTTTGCATGGAAAACTGCAAAACCTTGTGACAGAAATGGATAAAAAGCCAAATTAGCCATTCTGTTTCAAATTCAGAACATTTTTCTTTAAATTATGTTCCCACTTTTCTTGTTGCTGTCAGTAATCCTGCACAGTTTAAACTAAGGTCAGAGTTTTGCTTTACCATTCATAAAACATGAGAGGTTCCAGCTGTCTTTCACATCAGCAAATTGGCTATGCAGGGCCATTAGAAATCAACAGGGAAAACAAAAAGTAAAACCAGCTTAGTCATTAAACTGAGTGGATAAATGATGATTCTATATTTGTCACATTCAGAGGAACAATGTCAAATGTCAATAGACACATTTTAGAAGTTGAATCACTACTTTACAACTTGTTTAACTTTTAATGCAAATTTTGTACCATTTTAAGGACTTCAACTGGTTCAAGGGCTTGTCTGAGTTAAAGCAGCTTAATTGAGTTTCACCATGTTAAACTAAGCTGATATTCAGTGCAGGACCTAATTAAGAATGTCCTACATAAGCACTATCAGATCTCCTTGTATAGTGCCTATCACATCTCATTTCTTCGGGAAAGAAATAAAATGTTATTATTAGTTGTCATTTAATCAACTCTATAGACCTAGCTCAGCTCAGGGATGCTCAGGAGAATTTTCTTTTAGCTTATGAATCACTCAGTTCCTATTAGCATTGTTAAAGGTTCTTTATTTGCATGTTGTCCCCATATGGTGCTGCTGAAAGGTTTTTTAAGGTTCCACAGGTGTAGAGGGCAATATTCAACATCAACAGGCTTTTTGGGTAAAGATCAGGTTAATAGTAGGAAGAGACAGGCTAAATTTATTTTCCTTCTATTTGACACTGATAGAACATGAGGTGTAAGTAACTTGACCTATATATCAAGCTTTTTCTGTAATTTTTAGTAACTGTTATTTAAAGAGACTCAGATTTGGAATACCCAGAAGCTGAAAAGTAACAGATAAACTACATTAAATACTCAGGAACTCAATTTAAATCAAAACAGATTCCTTAAAACCCTAAACCGAAACAATGTTAGCTAAAGGGCTTTCATAAAAAGATTAATTCAGTGAGAATTAACTAGCTTGAGCCTAGGTGTTAAGCTCCTAAAACTTCCTGAACTGTTAGAATAGGCTTAAATACCTGAATTCATCAGTAATACCTTAGTTAAATACCAGCTCCATGCTGAAGTGCCTTGAAGACACTTCAAAAAGAGAAGTATTTTCTCTTTAATTCTTGTCATAATTAGGTCAGCTTAATTAGGAGAATATTAAATTCTCTGAGAAATTAGAAATTTGCCTGATTTTCATAGGCTGTCAAATTCAAAGTTGCATCTTTTGAAATTTTGGGTTAAAAGCTTTGAAAGCATAAAATGTAGAAATGTAGTAAGTAAGAACATGAAAAAAGAGACTGCTAGATAAGACTGAGAATATGTGTAAGATGAGAAAGTCAGATACTCAAGGCTATACTTGTAAGATATCTTTCAGTGGGTTATGGAGACTGGAAAGAGGAAGGTCTTTTAGGCAAAAGTTTGGTACTGCAAATATCTAATAAGAAGATGGAAAATTCTGCAAAGTTATTATAGATAAAGAAAACAGAAGAAGAAGCAGTGTGTTAGAAGTAGAACAAATATTCCAAATTTAAAATAAAAAAAATTTGCAAAACTGTACTTTATTAAATTGTAGAGAAAATGATCCATCAAAAGAAGCAAATTAAAAAAAAAAAAATGGGAAAACCAAGGAAAAAACCCCAAACAATCAAACAAACCTGAAATTTGTCTGAAGCAGAATAGAATGAATTTTTTTCTTTTTATTAGCAAAAGGTTTTTCACACAGGGGTGGCTGGGCACTGAAATGGGCTCTCCAGGGATGTGGTCACAACACCAAGTCTGATAGACCTCAATAAACATTTGGATGCTCCCAACACAGACTCTTGGGATTGTCTTGTGCAAAACCAGAAGTTGGAGTTGATGATCCTTGGTCCTTTCCACCTCAGGACATCCTACAATTCTGTGTTGTGCAGTGACTTTAGGAGTTGCCATTGCATTTTCTGCAATGCCAAGAATTGTGAATTCCAAATATCTAGTATGAATTCTGAAGCACTTATGAAAAGTAAATCTTCATCAGTCTGTAATTATTAATTTAATATAATGAGATCTTGTTGCAATATTATTACTTAAACCGTTACACAAATTCACTAAAATATTCAAACCAGAGAGTTCAGTAATGTCAATCTATTTCTCTGAAAGCTTTGTATTCACTAGGATGTTTAACAAATTATCACCAAGCTCATTTATACCATCAAGCCTGAAGAAGAATGCTCCATAAATCTTTAGTGGAAGGGAGAAACTTATTTGTATACACATGCAGCAGTCTTCTTTGCATTTTCTTGCATTCTCTTCTGAAGCATGTTTCGTCTGCTTGAATGTGTGTTTGTGTATATATTTATTGAAGGTGTTACATGTTTGGTAGTGGAATTATGAAACGCTGCTTCTCTGTTGTACAATGTAAGCTGTGATTTTATAATCTGGAGTAAAATGGATGGGCCAATGAGAGATCCATTTGGAGAGAGAGAGGACAACATGCAGGGCTTTTCTTGTTCTCTGTGTCAATAATTATTGCAAGAAAGGAAATCAGTTGACCAACTTCCAGTCTTGATTATCAGACTGAACTGCACCTTTAGTTATGCAAACAAGTGAAATCATAGCATCACCATTTATTTTTGACTCTCACAAAAGAACTGAAATAGGTAAAACTTGTCAAAATCAATACATGGAGGCCTAAGCTACATAATAAGGTAGCTTATTTATATCAAGTCACTCTACCAGCTGTGTTTTCTCACACTTATGAAAACTATAGCTGTAGTCAAGCTTGGTGACAAAAAATAGTTTCCATGGAAAAATTACTGTAAAGCTATTATCTCTGACTTCATTGAAATAATTTCATAGCAACTTTGGCTTTACTATAAGCCCACCTTTTCATGTTAAATATTAATTCCATTCTTATATGGAATAATCTGAGGGGATAGAAATTTGCTGAAAATAAGATCTTAGGTGTAAGTAGCTTTCAAGGACCATAATTAAACCATGAAAAGAAAAACAATAAAAAGGTATTGTAACTTAAATGCAGAGGAAAATTCGTCAGTTTCAGCTTATTGAAAAGTTCATCTTAAAGTTCCTCTAACTACCATTTAAATCACTGAAAAATATGACTAGAGAAAACAAGCAAAATACTCTCATCTGCAGCTGTGAGGCAAAATATTTCAGTATTATTGTTTGACAACTTAAACATATTTGATTTCTAAAAACTAACTTGATTAGAATTTTACCATTCGTGATTACCATCCTAATTTGATGTGAAATTATTATTTGCATGAAAATTAAATTGGGTTTTGTATATTTATCCCATAAACTTCAATTTATGCTGCAGACACAAATCACAAGAAGAAATAATAGCAAATAAAAGGTTTAAGTTTAGAGATTCTAATCTGGAACAATACATTTTTTTCTGTCACTGTTTGGAATTCCAAACTAACTCAAGTTCCTTTATTTATATTTGTTAGCAAATGAAAGCTTAGCTTTGAAAAATCCAGATACATTTTATTGTACCTAGTATGGTGAACACATTCCAATGTTTTTTGGTGTATTCTTGGTTATAACAGTTGGACAGTAAGCTAATATTTTCAGCATTATTCCTTAAACCTGATCACTAAGTTTAATCTTGCCCAATTAAATAATATTCTTGTTTGTTATAATAAAGTGTTCCTTGATTATTTTGACAGGCAAATAAGATCTGGGTCACTTCAGGCTGGATCTTATCATTAAAGCATTTTCAGCAGTACAGTATCTATTAACGTGTCAGATTAAATCCAGTGGATTTTCTGTGCAGAAAACTTCTCATTCCAAGTTTCATGCTGGGAGAAATAATATAATCTTACACAATTATAAATATGTACTTGATTTTGCAAATAGTCTTTCAGAGATAGATTTATCAAGTCTCTCAGCAGTTAATGCTTCTATTTTGGCACATAAATTAGCAGTCTCATTTTCTGGAATGCTGGCAGCTGCCAATTTTCAACAGAAATCTTTGCATAATTTAAAATATAATTGAATATTTCCTTTATTGTTTATATCTCCAAACTGAAAGCATGACCAGTCATTAAATACCTGGTTCTGAAACCCACTCAAACTGAAATTAATTAGGAAATTTGCACTGAATTCAGTTGGATGAGAACCTGTTTTTAACAATTTCTGATTACTTTGTACAGGATGTACAGTCGTCTTTCATTTACATCTCTGCTCTACAGCTGTAAAATGATTTTTGGATCTGGCCTTTACAGTCTAACTGGTCTGAGTAGTTAAAATGTCTGATATGTCCTACTCCTGTATTTATGGGGGGATGAACTGAGACTTTAGAACATCAATAAGAGGGTAATTCATAAACTTTTGCACGTCATCAAACTGTTTTTTATCCATATCAATGAATTGACATAAGAGTAAATTAACAAACATACACATAATTCTGTTCATCTCTTTAATAATAAGATATATCATGTAAAAAAAGTTAATCTGCTATCTGCATCTACAGAAATTTGCCATGACCATCTCCTTTCATAACTCTTCATTATGACTGGCAGCTCCCTGAGCTCACATTTACTCTTTGTGGGTCAGTCCAATTGGGCAGTTAAAGGTGGGGATGCCAGGAATCCTGACATCTAGGTTCATATATATAAATTAGATAATAAAAGCCACAGAGGGGGAAAAAAATAGTGTCTTGGCTGATACCCTGAGCAATGAAAATCTGTCAGAAAAGTTTGAAGGACATTTCAACAGACAGAATTCAAATTCAAACTGCAAAACCTTTTTTTTTGCCAGATGTGCATGTGCAGTAATCACATGCATGTGAAGATGTACAGATATACATTAGGAAGCTCCTTTTCTCGTTTAGCCCACCTCCCATTTGCATTTGTCAAAAATACCAGTAGGCGTCCCCCTGCATGTAAGAGTAAATAATTTCATTTCATCCCATATTCTATTCATTTCTTTTTGCTCATTCTGAAGAGAACTGTGTTAGGACAAAGGTTTATTTTTCATGTTTTTTACAAGGGTATAATTGAATAATCTTGGAGAGTAGTGTTGATCTTGGGATTTGTGTACCTGGGTAGAGCTAACAAGATAGGGATTTTCTCACAGACAACTAAAGGGATAAAGGACAGTTTTGTTCCTAAAATTGCATGAAGAGAAATTCTCAGATCTTTAAACTGAATTCTGTAGGAGGTACACCAGCTTTGACATGATACCTAATAATGGATATTGGTCACTTTATGGCTCATTTATATAAGTTCTGTTCATGTTTCTCCTTAAAACCCTGCTTCTCAAATGGGAAAAAATGGATCTGAGTCACAAAAATGGGACTCAGAAATCTGCATTTCAAAGACAGTTATCCAATTCAATAAATGGTTCTTGTTTTACTTTTAGAGTTATGAAATAATTGTCCAAGCACTGTTTATGACACTTACTGAAAAAACTATTCTGTATTTTTTTTTATATTTGAAATTAAGACTATGAAAACAGGTGAAACTGTGAGTTATATTAATCTTCATGGCAAGCCTCCTGCCATGATTTTTCAGCAGAACAGGTACAAAGACAAAGATTTATTCAGCTTTTAGTTTATGTGGATCATTTGTGTTAGTATAGCTTTTGTAATAAAGGTCCTGAGTGTGTAGCACCACTGAAGTGCCCTGAGGTGCTAAGAAGATATAGTCCTTTCATTCTGCATGTGAGGAGTGTTTTCTTTGATAAAGCTTTAATTAAGTAAGAAAACGGAAGAAAACCCCACAACAATCAAACAAATAAAAAAATTAAAACCAAAAACCCTTTAATGAAAGAAGATTTTAAATTTCAGTAATAATTTCCTTTTGTTACAACTGGTAGAAGATATTTTTTAATTGTTCAGCTCATTGACATCTACGTAATAAAATAGTTAATATTTTATGATGATGGTAAATCAATTAATTCAAAATAAAAGAAAATTTCATTTCTTTTCATGTGC
Source organism: Acridotheres tristis (assembly GCA_037013685.1). Lineage (NCBI taxonomy): Eukaryota > Metazoa > Chordata > Aves > Passeriformes > Sturnidae > Acridotheres > Acridotheres tristis. The sequence continues at coordinate 103,460,688 of CM072884.1, forward strand.
AACACCTATAAAAAGGTGTTTGCTGCTGTTTTAGTCAATTAAAAAATGAGGCTCTATGGGAAAATGAGGCTCTACAGACAGTGCACAATGATTATTTGTAACATATAAACATTGCTAAGCTTTTTTCTAAGGGTTTGCTTATAAGTTCACTAAAATATTTTTAATTAGTTGAACAGTAGCAATTTAAGTCATTATATTTTAACACTTGTGGCATGAAATGTATGAACTGTATCTGCATTTGGGTTTCAGATCTTTACAGAAGCTGAATTAAATATAAGGGTCTTGACATGATTTGTCTTGGTGTATTTATTCTCATTAGATACTTTTCACAAACCTCAGGTATCTACAGATCAATCTGTGTTGAAGACATAATTGTAAACAATTAGTTTTAAGCTAGGAAGTATCAACCAAAATATTTTAATTCACAGAGCCTAATAGTACACTACAGTCTGTTTGGGTTTTTCTTTTAATTGATTTTTTTCCTTATTATTAGCCATCTATTCTCACAAAGGAAGGAAAAGCTCTGCTTATATACAATATATCCTGGCTATTGTTAGGGAAATTAAAATGTTTCCCTGAATGTTTTAAGATCCCTGACCCTAGAAGTCACAAATCCTACAAAGCAGAGATCCATTAAGTGGTAACTGCAAGTGACGTGCTAACCTGCTTGAGATTCTGGTGCAAAGTAAATATTTTGGGGGTTTGTTTAGCAATAATAATGCATAATTTTAAATTATTAACCTGAGAATTACAATAGTGATTCTAATAGTGACTGACTACTCCTTTACATCAGAAGTTTGTTCACAGCTGTCAGGCAGAGTTTTTAACTGGTGTTTGTCAGGAGTTACTCAGTGAAGCCCCAGCCTTAACAGAACTCAGTGGTGGGACACATTAAGTGAAGCATTACCAATTATATGGATTTCTTGAGCATCTTGCTCCAATATTTGGTGAACGACATACTGAAGAAAGTGTCTGTATTGGATTAATGAGACACCTGTGACAGGGCAAATTTAAGCTAGCGATTTTGAAAGGAGTCTATAGGACTTCTGAATATAACATAATAAAATATACTACATGATGGATGAAAAATTCAGATTTTTGAAATGTTGCTTTTACCCTCTACTAGAGCTGTGTTTAGAAGCAAGTTTCTGAATAGTGGCTTTTGGAGGAATAAGAATATAGATGTAAGAATATAACTTCTGTTCTATTCTAGTCTTTCTAGATTTAGATGCTCTTTTGTTTTAAAGTCTTATTCTGGAAAACTGATAATATCTGCGACATACTAGGGAATTAGTGCCAGCTACAGCTTTATACCTAGAGATGGTTATAAAATAAAAAAAATAAATAAAAGCCTCTTAAGACGATAAAGTTTTGGTGAGCTTAGATCCAATTTTATGATCAACCAACTCATTAGCAACAATACATATTTCACAAGATAAACAGACCTAATTGAAAATATTAATTAGAAGAGCACTGAAAATTTTAAATTGTTTGTACTTAAAGATCATATAAATCTTGAATTGTTTCATCAATTTGTGTTAGAATTTTTAAATATACTTTCTTAATATATTATTCTATTATGAACTTCAGGTGTACTTCTGAAACACATTGTGCTCAAACCTACATTTATATCTGCCTTCTAGATAGATGTCATCTCAGTATATTTTGGCAGTGACAAAGAGCAAATGAAAGGATGCCCTGTGCAGGACACCCCAAGAGCCCACACCATGTCCCTGACCACATTTATTGAGCTTTGTCAAGAAGTGATACTTGACCACTTCCCTCGGGAGCCAATTCCAGTGCCCAACCGCCCTCGGGGTGAAAAATCTTTTTAAAGACAACAGGTAAAAGAGTGGTGAAGTTATTGGATAGTCAATATAAGAAAACCCATTGAGAATTCAATAGAATTAAACTTTTTGTCAGCATCTTCAATCTATTCAAAAGCAGCAGGATACAGAGTGTGTATCCTAACATTAGGAGTACATTAGTGACTGCTTTCATGACCTCTGCAAGCTTTTGCTTCAAGTGTCTCTATAAAATGCACTGATTTGGTCAATATCTAAATAACTGATGTTTGGCTTACAGAGGCTTCATTTCAGGGAATGATTAATTGTGCAAGTTTTCTTATCTGTATTTGGTATATAAAATATTACCTTACCAAAAAAACTCCCCAAAAAGCACCCAGTACTACTAAGTAGAATGTAAAACTGAGCTTAAAGAGCAATTCTTACAAATATACTGTTGTGATTCTGGATTTGGGGTTTCGGTGGGAATTTTTTTCCGTTTTGTTTAGTTTTGTTTTGTTTTTCTGAGTGGTCTTGTTTTAGCAATAAAGATATAGTAAAGAAGAACACATAAATGAGGAAAAAAAGGAAAAGTGAAAAATATGAAAAGTTGAGAAAATTGTGAAAGACATTGCTTGGATAGTCAAGCTGTTATAAAATATTCATAAAAGAGGAACTTGTCTGTTTCATTTGCCATGCCTTATGTTTCATAGTGATTTCCATTCCTGTACCATCAAATTGTTTTCTTTAGATGACACAGAGCTTCTGATTGAAGAAAAGAAATAAGAAAAAAAAGTAGATTTTAGGCTGTAATAGAAGACAGCCAGGATTATCTGCTTCACTCAGATAACTGCCAGCTGACTCTACTTGTAATTGCATAGAGGTCTGAATCTTGGAGCATTGGCTAGAATATTACAAGAAGCAAGACCTGGTGCAGGAAGGGAAAGAATATAACATTGACAATTTAATAACCTTGTTGAATTTCTGTCCTAAAGAGCTACAGGTATTCTCTATAAGAATAACTAAAAAATATATTGTAACCTTGCACTATAGCTGATCTTTCTCTTTTAGGTAATTAGACATTCTTGTTTAATGATAACATTACTTCAATAAAATAATATATAACATTACTTCTAAGGATGTACTTCATAATTATGTTTTTAATACTACTATTGGTTTAGTTACCAATTTTCATATAATCTTTGCTAGCATATTTCAATTAAGGGAATCTTATGTGTCCACACACAAAAACATATAAATATACATACACATTTAATTTTAAAAACCCTCTACTTTTAGTCAATTAAGTGTGCTTGGGAAGTGAATAATGTATATGCAGATTATTTGCAACTATTGCTAAGGTTGCAGTTTTAATTATAATTCTTTATCAAACAGATTTATTGTAAGTTAAATTTGCATTTAAAATATTTTAATCTGCTGACATGGACTCTAGTTAGATTCTATTATAGATTATAGTTCCAAAAAATTTCTGCTATTAAATGTAATAGTTTAGGGTTTGGATTGTGGTTTTTTTTTTTTTCCTTGGCTTTGGAACACTTAACTCCTGCTGTATTTTTTCTGTTTTACTTGTCTAAAACCTGGATTGAGTCCCCATGTTTCAAACATCATTTGATAACATTTCTGTCAGTTTCAAAAGACTTTTTAGCATGTAAAAAATATTTGCTAAAAAAAGTGTGTCAAAAATATCATTTTTATATTATAAGCATATTATTTCATTAGGTAAGAGGATTTATTATTAGTTTGAAGACTTGGCCATCAGTAACAAAGATATGGGATGAACGTACATGTGTGTGCAGGCAGGAGTTCTGCCTGTAGGGTTCTTCTGTTCAGTTTTCCTGAACAATCACTGAGGCAAAGAAGTTCTCCAGTTTCCTTTACATTCTTCCTCTACTTTTTTCATTTGTTAATCAATGCATGTGCCTTTAAAAGGAAAATTGCAATAAAATTGAAAATCAAGCCAGTTAAATTTTCTGCTATAACGGTAAAGATAAAATAAACAACTTTTCTGAATCTTCTATTTCTCAGTCAAGTGATTTTTTTCGGACACATCAGTAGCATGGTCTGTATATCATCTTTCTGGTATCCTGTGGAAGAAGGTCCTGAACCCTTAAAAAGTAATAAAGTTGTGACTAATGGGTTGCTGGTAAGGAGACAGATTTCATGTAGGCAGCAATGTCTAGAAGTGAAAAATTATGCTCTAATTTTCTGAATTTTTTTTCATGACATAGACTTCTAATACTATTTTGGAAATTATGATCATAGGAAATCTCTAGCTTTGTTACTAAAACTAATATTTTAGTTTTTATTTTCAATGGTACTAATAGTACATTTGAGAAAGAGACTCAGAAATTAGAAAGCTGATAAAAACATGAATTATTACCTTATTACTCAAATTTTATTAAAAAAAATTAAAAAGAAGCTACATTTTTTATACACTGATGTTAACCTTCAAAGATAGCTTTTCTCTCTTTTAAAAGATCAATAATATTCTTAATTTAACATTAACATATTTGCTACTCTTCTTTCCTTAGAATATATTATAAGGATGGATTTTTTAATTTCTGTGACTTCAATTGTATTTAAGGTGCAGATCTAGCTTTAAAATTAGAACTTCTGCAATGTAGTCTTGTACTTTTATTTGTTTGAAATTTCTCCTAGACACAAGATACAATATGGGCTTTCATTTTCCATTTAGTCTTTCCTCTGCCACAGGATTTGTTGAAGTACGTAAGGAAAGCTTGCATTCTTCTCACTGCATATAAATGCATTTATCAAGACAAAGGATTAATCCCATCAACTTCATAATATAGCATTACAAATATTGAAAATTTCTGTTAAAAGAATCCATTAAACAAAGACTTTTTTTGAGGGATGAAGTACACCTTTTTTCTCCTATTGTGACAGCCATTTTCTGAATTTAATACTAAGTCACTTATTCATACTAAAAACATAGCAGGATAGTGTGGTTGAATCAAAGCACCACTTAATCACTTCCTCTTAATTTTTTTTTTTTTTTCCCAGTAAACTGGACATTCTGAGTTTTCAGTTGGGCATAGTCTACTGTATCCTTTCACCTGCTGGTTTTATTCCTTTTCCTAGCTCAAAGAATCTCATTCAAGTTCTTCTGGTTTTCAGAACATAAGATTTGCCAAGCTTCCCATTGAAAATGTTACCTTTTCTGATTTGATAAGCAGAGGTATACATATATCAGAGCCTACAGCACTAAATCTGCCTGTTTGTACAGGCCTATGAAATTCATGCTTACAGCTTGGGTTTTCTTTCAGGTTTCATCATATGTTGTCACCTTTACACAATGTGGAAATGAAAGAAATTAATACATAAACTTAACATGTGTCCTGAGATACCTCGCGTTACTTAGTGGGGGCTGTGCAGTCACACCTAAAGATCTTGGACTGTCATGAGTAGTACCAGCCCAGTAGAGACTGTGTCAATTGCTGGAGTTAAAGCAGAAGGCATGAGCACATATGAAGTGTTGAGTGTCTGGATTTACTCCACAAAGTAATCAGAATACCAGGAGAAAGAAAAGATCATCCCACAGAAATGTCACTAACATCATCAAGTCTTCTGGCAGAAACTTCCATCCAGGGTTGTGCAGTATCCCTAAGTCTGATTCCAGCCTAATCCACTTGATCTTGGGCAGGGAAATGCTCAGCCCAAACCTAACACCTCCCCACGAGGCATTTCCACATGAAATACTGAGTCCAGCTGGGGAAGCACATCTCTTGCCTGTGTCTGCTGCCAGCATTGCAGGGGCTGAGGGTCCCCAGCACACCTGGCTGCAGTCCCAGCCAGCCTCCAAGCCACTCGGGCTCCTGGGATGTCGGGCAGGGGCTCCCTGAAGGACTCTGTTACTCCAAAGCTGTCTGTCTTCATCAGGCTGCATGTCTCTAGCACTCACCAAGCTCTCTCAGCTACTTATTTCAGGAGTGAGCACTGAAATATCTGTTTTGGTGGGGGTTTGTATGAAAATAAAAGGATAAGTAATATTTACATTTTTAATACATGTTTTTCCAGTAAAGCCTGCAGAAAGCTGCTAACAAAAAAAAACAGTTCAGTGAGTCTCTTATTATTTTTTTTTTCTGTGTGCAAAGAGGATTCACTCTTATTTACAAACTACTTTATTATGAAACACTTCTTAGGATTTCTTTGATCAATTCATTATGATTTGAGAAAAATGAAACTATCTTACTGCAATATGGAGGTTTATTGCCACTATCACTTCCTTAGAACTTGATTTTGAGTGTGATCAATCTATACTCATTCTTGAGAAAATGTCGAAGGTAATTGAGTTGATAATGCAGAAGAAAAATGGTTTTGGTGTTTACTAAAATGCAGTAAGAGCTTTTTAAATAACAGTCTTCTGCAAAGTCTTAAACATAAAACTAGTCAACGTGAAGTTTTTTGGGCAGTAATGCTCTGGGTGTGTTTTCCTGTGGTGATATTTTGATCCATAATTTTCTTTCTGGCTATAAAGTGTTGATAACCTATCTGTCATGTCCTCAGAAATAATTATCTGTTTGGTTTTTTTAAGATAAGTTTGTGCTTTCCTCAAATAGTAGCTATCACAGTACTGAATTCAGACGTTCTGCTCTGTAAGGAAAAAATTCTGTATGTCAACATCAAGTGTGTTTAGAAGCTTGTACATCTTTGGCCATAAATGCTCAAGTTTCTCATTTATTCTATGGTTTAAAATACAAGTCAGACACAGATATATTAAATATCCACCTGAATATATCTGAAGTTTTTACTCATCTCGTCAGGTTCCTTTGAAGAATTATCCTGAAAGGAACTTTCTGAGAAGTTATTCCCACCCTCTTGTGGTGTATGATTAGTTCTCTTATTTGCCTGTACCTTTAAGTGAAACAATTAAAGGTAGAAGAGGTTTGCTTCCACTTTCATTGTTGTTCCTATTTGTGTAACAATAGCGGTTTATAAATTGGTTATTTTGCTTTATGGAAATGTTTAATGATCCTTTTCAAAATAAGATCGATGTCATTTTTTTTCCTATGTTCAAAACCAATTCAAAATAATTATAACATTAAAAAGTATAAATTTTGCATTCTCCTTTTTCTGAAAGTTATATCAAATTGAGATTTAGAAACAATCCATTGATTTAAAATCCAAATTTGATCTCACTATGATTTTTCTAATAAAAAGGTAAACGTTTAGGTACATTGAAAACACTATGGGAGAGAGCCAAGAAGTAAAATAAGAAATCAAGAATTCTTTCACATAAGACATTCCTAAAACTTTCTTAACCTGTTTTCATCATTGTCATATTCCCCAATGCCTCTTTTCTCCAAACTCAGTGATTGATCAATCATGGGTTTTAATTTTGAATTTTAAGAAGTGTTTTTCTTTCCAACACTGAACATCACTACTATGACCATTCCTGACACAACAGAACACAAAATGAAATTTTGTCCCAGAGAAAGACAAAAGTGTTATTAAAACTATCTGAAGAACTCTTATGCTGATGTTAGTGTCCACAGGAAGGACTAAACGATCATGCCAAGTTTGAAACTCAGCTCTTCAGAGCAGGTTGTTCAAAGTGCTTTTATTTTTCAACACCAGCATTACAGGGTGTTTAGGTATAAAAATGTTGTGGTGAAAAAAATGCTGTGGCACAGTAATTTTAGAATGTATATTTGATTTCTTTCCTCTTATACTTTTCTAACAACAGTGATTTCAGGTTGAGATTTCAAATAATTTTAATACTGTGTACTGTGGTTTTGTACCAGAAAGTAAAAGCATTTAACTTCAGTTCATGCAACAGTTTTGGACTAGGATATTACCAGCACAGTATGATGTGAGCAAAACTTTAAACCATTGTTCTTTAACCTGCTAACTGCCATATTCTTTTTTTGTGATAATCTGTTTCAATTGATAATCAATTTGTGTGATTTCCACCAGTACTTTAAAGAAGATAGGATTTTTTTTTCTCCACATTTTTGAAGAATTGTGCTGGCAAAAGCTCTCAACTTATAGTTAACTGAAATATGCAAAAGATGTGGTATTCTTTCTGAAAACTTCTGAGAGGCAAGGGAGCTCTAAGCAAGTGGGGGATAGACCTAAACCTGTAAACAGTTACTGAATTAAAATGGCATGCATGAGAGAAGCTTCTCCTTTTAAAACCTACCCACAGAATTTAGCAGAACACAGAAACTGAAGTTTTTGTATGACCTTGCAAGTGTACTGGGCATCATGGCATTATGTAGAATGGGAGTTTACTCTGTTTATTTCTAGCTCTGTGTTAGAATTATTTCTTGCTTTGAAAATAAAACAAAGAAATTTGGACTTAAGTAAGCTACAATTCAGTTATAAGTTAAAGATTTTCACAATAAGAAAACATAGTGGAGGAAATCACTGTGGCTGCAGAGGCTTAGACTAGAATACACTATAAAAGAATAGAGTGATGTAAGAGTTCAAAATAAATTAGAGGGAAAAGAATGAGATTGTTTTTTTGCCATTGAAGTTTTCATAAAAATAAATATATGGTGGCTATAAAAAATGTAAGCAAGTAAACTCCATGTTTTTCATATTGTAGTGGAAGATGAGATAGAGACTGGAAAGTGATATCTTTTCATTGCTGAGGAAATGGAGTACTTCTGATGTGCATCCTGAATTCTGACAATTTTTTTCTGCTGAGTTAGAACAGAAACCACATCACACTCCATTAGGTAACTTCTGGCTGTCTACATCTGTAGAAAGTTGCTATTCATATTTCTTGCCCATTTTTAAAATTCCCCTGAAAGCCATGTACCAATTTTGTGTCCTCCAACAAATATGTTAAGTTCAATGCAGTCCTACATAACTCCTCTGCAAATCTCTAACGTCATAGCACACATACCCAGGCGTCTTTCCCTGACTTTAACATAGAAATTTCAGTTTCTAAAACACAGAATATTTACTCATGGCTCTATATATCTGCTCAGTTGAAGTCTTCCCAGTAGGGATATTTTTGTAGAACGTTAGAAACAAAAAGCCAAAAAAGCCCTCTCAGAACTTAAATCACAGCATTTGGCAACTAATTGAAGCATGCATGTAAAAATAGTGCATGCTGCAAACTTTGTAGTTCTTGGAGAGCTGTTCTTTAAATTTTCATCACTAAATGTAAGGATTTTGATTTCCTTGGAGTGCAGATACTTATGTGGACAACTTTTTGAAGCACTGATTAGATGACAGCAGAAGGAGTTTGGTTTCTCCTTTTGTCATAAAAGTGATGGTGGCGGAAAGAAACATTTTGTATTAGTCTTTAGTGCTAAAGATGGAGAAAAGAAAGCTAATACAAAAATATCTCAGGATTTACTGTCCAAGGAGACTTAACTTTTCAAGACTTTTAAAAATTTTGGGCTTTTATGACAAGGATCAGCATCCCAATGATCATGAGCTCATATGTCTAGCCTAGTCAAGGTTCCTCTGGGTGGCATCTCTTCACTCTAGAGTATTGGCCACACTACTCAGCTTGGCATCATCTGCAGCCTTCCTGAGTGTGCAGTCAATCCCACTGTCCGTTCTCCTGGCAAAAATACTGATTCCAGTATGGATCCCTGGGGCACATCACTCTGCTATTCTCCACCTGGACATCAAGCCATTGCCTGAAATCTTTGAGCGTGACCATCCAGCCGAGATTCCTTCTCCACTGAGAGCTCCACCCATCAAACCCACGTCTCTGCAGTTTGGAGACAAGGGTGCTGTGTGGCACAGGAGGGAAGGCTTTGCACGAGGCCAGGGAGCTGACCCCAGCTGATCTCCCCTATCCACCAATACTGTAAGCCCACCATCAAATCTGACAGGCACAATCTGCCCTCAGTGAAGCCGTATGGGCCGTCACAGATTCCCTCTCTGTTTTCCACATGTCTTAGCATAGTTTCCAGGAGGACTTTTGCAGGGCTCCAAGGTGAGACAGATTGGTCTGCAGTTCTCTTTTTTGTCTTTTTCATTTTTATAAGACTATAGCAAGTCTCACCAAGGTGGTCTGTGAGGGTAAAAATCTTCTCCACTCTGGATATAATTCTTCATTTCAAAGGAAGAAAAGCAAAACCAAGAAAGCTTTAGTTAAATTTATCGTTGTGAAATTACAGCCAAACAGATAATTCAAATATAAATTAAAAAGTCAAAGCAAGGCAAGAAGTAAATACTTGTCTGAAGCACCTTAAAATGTGTGATGATAATATAGAATCATGGAATTGCTTAAGTTAAAAAAGACCTTTAAGATCATTGAGTCCAGCCATTAACATAACACTGCCAAGTTCACCACTAAACCATGTCCTTAAGTGCCGCATTTACACATCTGTCAGATACCTCTAGGGGTGGTGACTCCACCACTTTCCGAAGCATCATATTCGAATGTTCAATCACTCTTTCCAATAAGAATTTAATTAATAATTAATATTAACCTCCCTGAGTGCAACTTGAGGCCGTTTTATCTCATCCTGTGGCTTTTTTTCTGGGAGAAGAGACCAATGCCTTCCTTGCTACCACCTCCTTTTAAGCACTTGTAGAGTGATAAGGTCTCCCTTGAGGTTATTTTTTACTGTTTAGTCTGGACAACTTTTGCCCAGTTCCCTCAGGTGCCCCTCATAAGACTTGTGCTCCAAAACATTCACCTGAATGTAACAGGAAAAGAGGAACAGAGCTGGTAACTGATGCAGAGTAATACTATTTAAAACCAAGCCCCTGAGACCACAGCAATTTAAATATTGGTAAACTATTATTGGTAGTAGAGGAATATAAAAAAGAAGTGGTCAGAAATAATGAAATAAAGATTAAAAACTGTGTAGGAAACCACATTGGCTTTGGCAGTCTAACTGCAGCATAGAGTTGTCATTTAATATCTAATCCAATAAAACCGATGCCAGTGGGAGTTTGCTGTGAAGTTCAGTGAATATAAAATAAAGTTCTAACAAAATCAGTTTAAAATTATAGCCTCATTTTCTCTTTCTTTTCTTTAATGTTCTTCAAACATTTTTTGTTTTAAAAGCTGAAATATTATTCCTTAGCAAGAGCACCGTATTCTTGTATTTCAAGAGGTCACCTTTGCAATTTATTAATATTAAAAAAAAAGTGTGAAACATTGTGCTTAATTTATATGGATGGATATCCAGTATATTCTAAAAACAAAAGGCTTTCTACAAAGGACAATGCATTCAGCAGGTTTTCATAATTTGAGAAAACCCATTCAAATGAGAAAAAAAGATACAAATTATACAAATCAAATACTGCATAAACTGTCTTTAAAATATGCATCAATTTCGATCCAAGAGCTTGCATTATGTAATAATATGAACCTTTACAGAACATACTCCAGTCTAACTTACATGATTAACTGACAGCTTATTCCCATCTCATATTAGCAAAACACAGATTTAAGCGTTTATTGATGCTTTACAATTGCAGCTGTAGCATGCAGTAAAAATTATATATGATGCTCTCTTTTTAAACATTCTGTCTTGGCAAAAAGTGGCAATCCCTTCCATATTTATATTTTATCCATGATAAAAAGACAGTAATCTTTTCTGGGCATGAGAAAGCATATAATGGAGCATGCTTAGGAATCCAAACTAGTGATGTTTAGGAATTAGTTCTTAAGGTTCAGTTCATTATGAAGCCATAAAGAGCAAAGACCAACTGTTACTCCAAATATGTGGTAATACAAAACAGATGTTATAGTACCAGGGAGGACTGTACTTCAAATTTGTTTTAATTACTCTTGAGTGCACCTTCTAATGACAAATCTTGTTTTCTGCTCCTCATTCTGAGTAGAAGCCATACCACCTAGCCACTTTTAAATGCATCATTAGGCTGAAATCTTGCTGGTTCTAAAATCTGTTAGCCTAAGGCCAAATCAAGGGCCCATGAGTCTTCAAAAAATAAATGTGTAGTGAAACAGCTTTTTCATCAAAGAATCAGCCATAAGATTTTCCCTCCTAAAGTATGGTTTATTCATCCATCCCAAGTTATATAACCTGGAGAAGAGATTAAAACTAAAAAATACAGACTACCTGTGTGTTGTGCTGAAACTGAGTTACTTCCTTGTGTGTTTCTGACAATTCCTTTTAGACCAATTTATCTCGTCTTCCTTAATTGGGCTGACTTTGCCTTTCAATGGACTGCTTGCAACTCAGCCTTGAGCAGGTGTCAGGCTGAAGTTTATTTCATGGCCCTCATGAAACAGCACAGCGATGTGATCTTGGACTCTTTTTTTTTTTTTTTTTTTTTTTTACCTTCCTCATTTGATTCAGTTTTTTTTAATATCCAAACAGGGCGGTAGCATATAAGTAAATATATGTATGCAGCATTCATATCATCATGTGCTCAAAGCTGTCAATCTCTACAGAAACATTTTATTCTTTTCCTAGATATTTGAGCTATTTCGATTTAAAAGGAAACTAGGTCGAGAACATCTAAATTTAAACTGAAATTATATATGCAGCTAATAATGACAAATGACTGTTGACATCAGTGGAACTGCTATTACTGCTATTGGTAGAGATATTTCTTCCCCTGTCAAGATCTAGATTACGGTTTCATGTGAGAAAAAATTTTAAATAGTAAATTTTCCTAAAACCTGTAAATATCTTGATTGGAGTTAAATTAATTTAAATGAATTTAAACTCCATGACAAATGGAGTTCATTTTTTACAAACCAGAAATGATTTGATGTGATATGCTGGGTTTTTCACACTGACATGTCATAAGCATCATAATTAAATCACCAAATTGTATTGGGATCAATAGTGTTTAATATCTTCAGCAATTATATAGACAGTGGGACCGAGGGCACCCTCAGCCAGTCTGCAGCTGACACTGAGCTGAGTGGTGTGGATGACATGTCAGAGATGCCATCCAGAGGGACCTGGGTAAGCCCAAGAAGGTGCCCATGGGAATTTCTGAGGTTCAACAAGACCTGAGCCTGGGTCTGGGCAACCCCTGGTGCCCATCCAGGCTGGAGATGAACAGTGAGGGCAGACCTGCTGAGAAGGATTTGGGGGTGCTGGTAAATGGGAGGCTGGACATGAGCCAGCAACATGCCCTTGCAGTCCAGAGAAACAAATGTGTCCCAAAAGCCCCGTAGGCAGCAGGTGAGGGAGGGGATTCTGCCCCTCTGCTCTGCTCTGCTCTGCTCTGCTCTGCTGAGCCCCACCTGCAGTGCTGCATCCAGCTCTGGGAGGACATGGACCTGTTGGAGTGAATCCAGAGGAGCACACTGAGATGATCAGAAGGCTGAAAGATCTCTGCTGTGGAGAACAACCTGATACAGCTGGGATTGTTCAGCTTAGAGAAGGCTGCAGAGGAACCACATTGCAGCTTTTAGTACTTAAAGGAGGCTTAAAAGAGTAGTAACTTTTAACAAGTGCTAAAGAAGGGATAACAGTTTTAAACCAAAAGAGGTTAGAATTAAACTAGATATAAAGAAGGGGATTTTTTCCTATGAGGCTGGTAATAGTCTGGAACGACTTGTCCAAAAATGTAGTAAATGCTCCAAGGTCAGGTTGGACTGGGCTCTGAGGAACCTGAACTATAGTAAATGCTCCAAGGTCAGGTTGGACTGGGCTCTGAGGAACCTGATCTATTTGGGGATTTTCCTTCTCATTGCAGAGGGGTTGGACTAGAGATGACCTTTAAAGTTCCTTTCAACACAAAGTATTACATGTTTCTATGATTCTATGATATTTAGAAATTCATGGATGAATAAAAAGTCTTAACAAATTATGAAATTATTCTAATGTATCTAAAATAGAGCTGATATTTTATTTTATTAAGTTACAGTGATATTGGACAAAGTAGATTCAAAGCTAAACCTTTTTTATTTAAAGGAAAACATGAGCATAAAAAGAAACCCAAACCATCAATACTAATCTTCAGAGTTTGACAATATCAAATGCAAATTTTGCTGATGGTGGAAAAATAATGTTTATGTATATAAGCAAATGCAATGAATGTATTTATGCTGATCTTCATGTTATCTTATACAACTTTTTCAGTTTTATTCTGAGAGTGGAATCCAATGTATCTCCCATAACTCACTGTAAATCAAGAGATGTTTGTTCATCTGGGAAACAGCTGTTCACAGCTCTGTGGCTGTTTTCTGAACTGCAACTCCTATGAACCACAGCAATAACATCAAAAACACAGCACTTCTGGTTTTCCCTTCATTAAGAGAAAACATTTTCTCTGGAGCAGATAGAAAAGAAGTAGAATTATCCTTTGACAAGCACTAATAGCTGACTTATTTCATCATATTGTAAAGAAAAGAGATAGGGATTCCAGTCATGAAGGCTGCATTGTGTTTAGTTCCTCTGGCTTTCTTAGATACGGACTGATTTCTAGAGGAGGCACGCTGAATGCATTTGGAACGGAGGACTGAAACATGAGACAGCAGATATTACTGCAAGGAATTCACTATTGAAACATATATTCTAACAGCTAATATATCAATAGTGTATTGTAAGATCACAGTTGTCTTGGGTGGGAGGACAGCAGTCAGTTTTGCTATTTCTAGGTCACAATTGTTCCCATTTATGTAAGTTTGGAACAGCATCCTAGGAGACACCTTGACAGACTGACTTGACAAACTGCTCCATGGTGTGGCCTGTCAAAATCAGCACAGACCCCGTGGGGCATGAAGAGACAAAGCTGAGGATTTCCACATGCCATCACTCAGCTGCTTCATGTCCCATGTTTGCATTAAGTTCCCTTGCGTAACCCCAGCATCTGCAAAGTAAAGCACTTGATTGCTACTACCTCTTAGCAGCATTTCTACCTTCCCACACTTGGGAACTTCCCTAAGGATGACTTAAGGAAGTGTTTTGTCCCTCCAGGGGTACCAGGGGACCCAAAATGTAAGAGGAAAAATGTGGAATGCAAAGACACCCACCCAAAGATGTCCCTCTCTCCTTCAACTCCTTGAAGAAAAGGTCAGAAATGTGTGGGAATTAATATTTTTTCATATTGCCATTTGCCACTTAGCAAGAGAAGTATTTCAGTGATAATTGATAGTAAATGAGGAAGTCTATGCATAAATCATAAACGTTCAAGAATATGAATAAAAATTATTTGGAAATATGCCAATTCACTTACATAGCAAATCAGGGATGTTCTGTCACTAAATATAAAATTAGATGCTTGAGTTGTACATGAAAGTAACACTGCTTTAACCCTTTCTATTTTTAATATGCGATAAGTATATATATACCCTCCAGCAAGGAGGATTGCATGAGGATTCAACCCAAGGGAGTACATTAATTCCTAGTTTGAGGTCCAGTAAGGAGGAGAAAGAGGAAAAGGATGAGGAAGAGGAGGACAATGACGTCCCTAGAGAAGACCTGGTATGACTGGAACAAGGCTGTATTTCCAGGAGAGAGCCACACTCTGCAATCCCTGTGGAGCAGCCTTCCCGTGCCCAGGCACAGGCAGTGACTGTGCAGATGATGAATGCCAGCAGATGGAGGCTGCTTCCACCAGTCGTGCCAGAGCCTATGTCAGTGAAGGGAAATTATACTAGAATGAAGGCTTAAAATGAAAGGAGATACATAATTAAAAAGTTGAGACTCCTTATCATCATGTCATTTTAACCTTGTTCCATTAGCAAAAATAAAATAAGTCACTCAAGACCAACTGTATTTGAAAGCATCTATTTTAAACTTGTTCCAAATTGCCTCTGAGCTTATAATAAGCTGTACTGGTTTTTACTGACAGTAATTTCTTTTTACTGTGCTTTCTGTGCTGACATATTGTGATAATCCCGTGTATATTGAGGTAGAGGACTACACTTAGAATGCGTTCCAATTGATGATAATGAAAATATATTGAACAAGTTAATAAATATCCTCTTTCTCCATTTTGGCTGTTACTCTTATATTCCAAATCATCACAGGCATTTAAAGAGATTGCTGCCCTGCAGACACACCGGAGGCAACTAAAAGAATTGAATAGTTTCTTGGAGCAGTATGAACATTTTTGCTGCTTTCACACATGGCTCTCAGTAGGAAAAGACACACAGCTTATTAGCAAAGAGATAGACTTACTGCTCTGTGTGGCTGGGACCTGGGAGCTCATTGCAGTTCTATGAAACAGTAAATGTCAGATCTTGGTTTAGTTGTGCTGTTAGAAATTATTATAAATGTTTTCAGGGTGGAAATTCTAGTGGATCTTGTTTATAGGCTATGTGTAAAGGCCCTCAAAATTATGCCATAACTGAGAGGTAAAATGGTGCTTTATGTCATGACCTGAGCTTTCTCCAGCAGTTCCACTGATGAAAACAACTGCATGCTACTTTTCACAAACAAGCTAAATACACAGAATTTTTCTCTTAATTTTGGCACCGTTCTCAATGCAGATAAAAATCATAATGTACTTTGTTCTGTAAAGTGCTTGTACAGTACCTGTATAATTCAACAAAGGGCTATAAGATTTGAGATTTAAAGTCAACAAGAGTTATGCCCTCAGACTTGAAAGAGGGGGCTGGGAAATTTGATACTGGAGTTCACACAAGTAAGTAGTCTTTAAGGACTATATGACAAGCATTTTATTCAAATTCCTTCTTGAAACACCTACTGTTGCTCATCTACCCAATAGAGAATTTCACACAGCCCAGTGAAAATACCAGAAAAAAAAAGAAAAGCCAACAGTCAAATAAAACCAGAAGGAAAAGAGTTCATTTTATATCCTAAGATGACAGAGCATCAGAAGATCCATTGCTCTGTCATTGGATTAAAACAGACTGTTGGATTTCTTTCAAACCACTTTCTAATTTCATTAAAGTAAGTTTTATATTGCCGATGCAGTCAGCATTGATAGAGTAGTGTAATATAAAATCTCCAAGCCATTGCTGGCATTTTTCTGGTTCCATCTTAAAGTTTGTTTATTTAATCACCTTTTACTTCCGTAAGATAAGCGTGGAAGGTGGGCTGTATTTGTGAAAATGAAGGAAGTGAAAGTGACAGAAAATTCAGTGAAAGTTATCTTCCATAATTTTGATGAAAGTTCCCTGAAGTCGTCTGGAGTCTGCTATAAATACATGGAATCTTCCATGCTTTATTTTTAAAATCTTTCCTCTAGTTTTTCCATAATTGAAATTCTCAGACTTTGCATGAAAAAAGTCTTTTTTTAGGAAAAGGTCTGATTAGTGGAACTTCTAAAAATAGTTTCAGTAAGCAAAATTTTATATCAGAAGCAACTGAACGAGCAAAGATTATGGAGTTTTCCTGTCAGATAGAAGGATAAGTAGCTCTTTCTTATTACTTGTAAGAGGTGCAAAGTTATTAGTCATCTTACAGCTGGCTTTGGTGCTTTAGATGAAACTAAATTTTTTAACAACTTTTCTTTCTTGAAAAAGATAAAACCGTATTCTTTCATAATTCAAATCACGTGTAAGCTACTCCTCCTGGAACATTTGATCAAAATCTTGGGGCTAGTAACAGCTATTAAAGTAAAATCTTCATATTAACAGCATAATTATTTGTCTTTGGAGAGGAAATTTTTTACTTGTCAAATATTTTGCTCAAAGAACAAAAAAAAGAACATCTTCTTGGCTAGACAGAAATATTCAAAATTGTTAATTGTTATTCATAGGAGCTAACCATAGCTGATAAAATGTGGAGTACAGGTGTAGTTTAGCAATGATGTCAACATCTCATTGTACTGGCACAGGTTTTCCACCTTGTTTCAGTCAAGAAAAACAGTTTCAGGTATTTATGGTGCCATCATGTGGAGGTTTCTGAGCATTGAAGAGCTTGAATTAGAAGAGCTGTATTACAAGAAAAGGAAAGATGGACCCCAAAATAGTGCTGGTAAGCTTGAGCTATAAACAGGTGCTTGAAATGAAGAAATCCTAGCTCATTTCTGAGTCAAGCTGCTGATCTGCCTGCCCTCCTTAAGTATTTGCTTGTGACAGTCACACTGTCTACCAGAACTTGTGTATTTTACTTTAAAGAAAAGAACGCCTCTGATTTTTTTCCCCAATAGGAAAAAACGGAATTTTGTCTCAGACAAATGTAGATGAAGAAAAACAATGACATAGTTAAATAAACATAAATATAAATTACATATTTTCTTCAAAGCAATCATGCTTTTTCCTGCACAGGACAGGGTAGTCTTAGGTTAAAGTTATTCAGAAAAATGCAACCTGGGAGGTTTGCTGTGTGTATGAAAAAGACTTGGTCAAAGTTGCAAGCATACATGCTTAAGTAGATGGAGGGAAACAAGTATGCTTCTTTGTACATAATTTATAAAAAAAAATCCGAAAAATATTTTTCTAGTAGTAATTTTAATGTCTTGATTTTTTTCCTGTCTTTTCAAAGCCAAAACTATTTAATTTATCTAGGACGAGACTAACCTAGGTCACCTCCTTTTTTTTCCCCTAGATTCAAGATGGAATATTCTAATAGCTCCTTTTAATTCTATATAGATTGGCCTGCACAAATGCTGTGATTCATCGTGTGAGCCTATTTATGCTCTTTTATTGTGCTGCATAGGACAAGTTGTTCTTTATCAGTTCTTTTATGAGCATGCCATTGAATACCTCTATGCATACAGAATGGAACATTGTTTTCAAGTCTTTTTTTTTTTTTCTTTCTCAAGAGAAAAGGGAAAAAATGAGCCCCCTAAACCTGCAATAGATATTTTTCCACTTTTCTGCTCAAAGCATTTAATTTTCCTAGTCTTTCTTTAGAGAGCATAACACTCAACCCTCTACTGTTTCCAATGAAGAAACCTCTTGGTTGCTACAACTGATGACTCAGCAGCTGGTTATCAGCTTTTTAGATCTCTGTATGATTTCTTTTTTTTAAGATAAAAAGTTGTCCTCCCATTTGCAGACTAGGTTTGAGAATAAGGACTTCTTTATTTTTCAAGTGTGCCTGCAAGACATTTATACAAGGAATCTAAATGTGGTGGAGGTGCTTTCCTGTAGCACACTTACACTAATATTAGAAAGTAACCTCTTACACAGACAAATCTGCCTAAGAAGAAAATCTGGATAATTTCTAAGAATGTATTTTATGGTTTCACATGATTGTGGAAAAGAATGCCTTGGGTTTTTTTATCAAATATTTAATTTATCCATTTTGATTTTTAAAGAGTGATCAGGTATTTAGTTTATGGATATAGTTTGGTAAGTTCAGTTATTGAGATTTAGACCATGTGAAAAATTTTGGTAACTAAAATATGTTACCAGGAGATGAAGATTTATGTAAGAGGATGACAGACAATAATTTTATCTTTCTGAATTTTTAATAAAGTTTTGATGGAGTGATAGATGGGCCTTAAGTGGACTCTACAGGTATTTCTGTATGTCGTACTGTAAATATGTTTTACATCAATCTCCAGTCTCTTTTTCACCTGGGTGTTAATTTTGAAACTTGTAGCCAAAATGCTGAGATAAGAGGTAGTATAGTATGTGGCATTAGAAAATTATTGTTGCCTTGTGAAGGCAGCTTAGGGAAGGGAGGAATTGCATACAGGCAAAACTAAGTGCAGTAGATAAATTGTGAGGTAAAATGGCTATGAAGGTACAGGTGATCAGGAAGGAAAAGGAAAGTATGGGAAATGAATAAACCCAATTCCTTTAGCAAGGATCCTTTGCAAGTAGGTAACAAGTTTTAGTCGGGCCACATCTCAAAATCACGAACTTGCCATTTTTTTTCCCCTCTACTGTTATTAATATTATTATTATTATTTTTATTTTTATTTTTATTTTTAATTTTATTTTTATTTTTATTTTTATTTTTATTTTTATTTTTATTATTTTTACCCCCCCCCGGTAATATTTGTAATATTATTATTACATAGAAAGAGAAACAAGCATTGAGTCTGTTGGGTCTCTGAGAAGTTACATAGAAAAATTACTGTAAAATTACTCCTTAGCCTCTGGAAAAAATGAGAATTGGAAATCTAGGTAACTGTATTACTTCATGAATTGTAGTACAGACAGTTACTGGCCTGTGTGACTTTCTGTTTTGCAGGGTTAGCATTCTGGTAAAAAATATGGGAACTGTAATGGTTTGTAGTCAGCTGGAGAAGGCATTATAAACATTTTGTTTTCTGGTAGTCTGAGACTTGAAGAAGGAAGGCAGTTTCCTTTTGACCTTAATTTATGTGCTGATAAAATTAACTTTGGACAGACAAATGTTTTGCCTTTCCAATTAGATTTGCATACTCAGATTTGCATCAGCAACCCAGTTACAAATGCAACGATGAGACACTTCCAAACTTCTCTTAAAATATCCAGTCAAATTTCAGCCCAAGCCAGTGTCTCTTTCAAGCTACAGAAGAAAGATTTAGTAGATTTATGACACTATCTGGAAACTGAGAAAGTTCTTGAAAAAATATAGGGAGAATCAGGAAAGATTTCCTTTTCCAGGAAATGCAAATTAATTTCCTAGAAGGTTACTAATGCTAAAATTACATTTATTTTATCAGTGCATTAGATCATACTTGTGAACAACTGTGATAAAGCTCATAATCTAAATGGTTTATAAACCATCAGCTTTACTGAATTTGGATAGGCAAACAGAAAAAAATTG
Organism: Acridotheres tristis; assembly: GCA_037013685.1. Classification (NCBI taxonomy): domain Eukaryota; kingdom Metazoa; phylum Chordata; class Aves; order Passeriformes; family Sturnidae; genus Acridotheres; species Acridotheres tristis. The sequence goes on from CM072884.1 coordinate 103,481,041, forward strand.
ATAAACAAAGGTGTTAAAAGCAGTTTAAATATTGTTGTTACATTTTGATATTTATATTGTGTTAGTACATGCACAGTTGCAGGTGACAGTGGTATGAAAATTTACACAGAGAGAAGAATCACAGGGTTGAAAGTCCAAAATATGAAAGCAGGATATTAATGAAAAAAAATCCCAAGATATGAGAGTCAAGAAAAAGTTAACAAATCTGGTTAATATGACAAATGACAGTGAAGATAAATTAATTGTGTTATATATGTCAATGAGATTGTCAGACTTCACAGCTAACATATTCCAGATTTTCTCTGTTTTTGAGGGGAAGGAAAAAGAAAGCCAACCAACCAAGCCAACCAACCAAGCAAGCAACCAACCAACCAAACTCCATTAACTTGTTAAGTACAGAAGCTGAGCAAATACCTTGTTCAAGAAAGATTTACTGTTCAAGTTAGAATTGTGACTGAGCAGTGTGTCAGAGGCTGCCAGAAAGGTTCATCCCAGTCATACCAAGTGAAAGTAAATTCAGAATTACTGCTGAAGTTTATGGGACTGTTCTGGGCTCAGAACAAAAAGAGGTCAGAGATTACAGAAATATATACCGTGATAAGCAGAATTTTTTGCAGCACTGATTCTCTTGATAATGGGAAAGTAACAGCAAAATAAAATCACAGTAAAAACCAAGAATTAATGTGGTTTTTTTCACTTCCTTTAAGGCAGATCTAGGGAGAAACTGAAACAGTAATAAGTGGGGATGTTTTCAGGATTGTTATAATAATTATTATTGGTTACTTATGTGGCACAGTGTGAGTGCATGAGGCTGTTTTCTGACACAGAAATTAATTATGTAATTATGTACACCTTGACTTGCAGAAATAGATCATCTTTGTGGATAAGAAGAGAGCACCAAGGAGACTCTTAACCAACTTTATTTTTCAGTTGTAAACCAGTCCTTGATAAAATTTGCCTAATCCTATTTAGAGCTATAGACTGATTTCTTGAATTTCTGGAATTAAGGAGTGTGAAAACAAAACTGATTTTAATTTTTTTCCCATGTTACACAACATTTCTCAGTACTATTTTTTTAACCTAGGCTTTCTTTTCACAGAACTATCATTTAATAGGCATTTCATCCTTGGTTGAGTAACAGTTCTCATCGCTATTCCCTAAATAATTATTTTAAAAATTCTCAGGTTTGACAGAGATATAAAAGGAGTGTTCTATTCTTCATAATTCTCCCCCTGTGTTCTTATCATAAAACAGCATTTAATTCTGCCTTTTGAGGTTTTAGCTCTTTTTTGAATCTCAAGAAACTGTTACCAAGTTAGAAGTGTCTTTTCATATTTGTCTTTATAAAAAAATATGTATCAAAAGCAATAACAATTTTAAGTTATTTTTTAAGACTGCTCAGGGGTGAAAGGAGTGTGATAAGTCATAATCATAGAATCATGATGGTGTCTGCCACAGGCCAGAATCTGGCACTGGTCAACGCTGTGTATTCATGGCTATAAAGGCAATATTCCAGCCCTAAATGCCTGAAAATTCCATGGAACAAATTGAAAGAAAGCTATGAGAGAAAAATTTTCAGTATGAAGTGCTGATAAAGGGCAGAATTTTCTAAGGGCTGCAATGTAAGTTTGTAGTAGTTGGACTATACTGAGTGATACCAGAGACATCCGAAGGTAATAAGATCAGAAGTACCTCTGCTCCTCATTGTACTTACCATCTAACATAAAATGTGAATTTTTTATTCTCTGCCCAAACCTTGAGCTACCTGATCTAATTTTGTATTGTCTCACAGCAAGGGACTAATGGTGAATTTTCCTTAGGTGAATGTAGATAATCAGTTCTACAAATATATCTTCCAATAATCTTGAAAATATTTTTTTCACCTTTGAATTTCTTTATTTATGTGCCAATAACATAATAATATCAAAACTAACAAACTAGTATACATAGCATAAAATAAGTCCTCTACTTTGTGTTTACCTCCTGTAGTAAATTCTATTATGAATCTGTCATTTACTTCCTTCCTGTGGCATAAAGAAACCCTATCTCACTCAGCACTACCCAAAGATCCTGTTTTTTTCAGGATTAGCTCTGGGTAAGACCTGTCCTAGATCTCACAATAATGTAAACTGGGGCAGGCAGCGAAAATCAACATTTGGAGGAGAAAAGGCCAAATAGTTTTGTAATAGGATGCTTCTGAACACATGCAGAGAGGTTGGTGTTAAAACAACTGAGAGAGGGGAAGATACATCAATGATTATAATGCAGATGAGAAGTTCAAAAGTGCAGAATAAATGTTACTTGTGCAGATGTTTATTGTCTATCCACGGGATTCATGCATCATGATTCTAGCAACACAGCTAGACCTTCACTGTCTGTTAGTTCAGTCTTGGTGTTTAAAGGTGTCATTTTTGTGAAGTGGAGAATAACATCTGGAAAAATGTTGAGAAACTGTTCATATTTGTAAACACATATAAAAAGGACTGTTCTATATAGAACAATTTGTGGTTTTCCCATATACATATAGACAATGGGATGTAGATGAAATCCTTATGATATCATTTTGTTTTCCTGTCTAATTTTTATTGCTGTGAAGATGCATGATAATGTTTGCCTAAAAATAAATGTTTGCTCTCATAGACAGGAACTTTTTGTATTAAAAATTATCAATGAAGTGGTATCAAGTTCTGTTACACAAGCTGGACTTTAATTTGCATTGTATTTTCAAGGAGTCACTTAAAGCAAAACATTGCCAGCTGGAAGTACATTTTAATGTAACTTACTATTCAGTCTTGCAGTCATTCTTTTTATTCCAGATTGTACCTCGTAATATTATATCAACATTATAATTGAAAAATCTAATGGAAACAATTAGCATCAGAAATGCTTCATGCGTAATATGTACTTGTATTGGTACAGATTGTGGCATAACTTCTTAAAGAAGAACAGAAATATCTTTAACTCTGCCCAAATGTGGGCTTTCAACAGAGAGGTAAGGCAGTGCTTTAGGGAAAAAGAATCATTTTGAGTAATCAATCTTTTCTATTCTCTTGTCCTCATTTCCATCTCCTGCTCTACTAAAAACATAAAACTCATACTTCTCATTCTTCAAGAATTTATTTACATCTGGAAGCTGACAAGTTAAGCAAGTAAGCAAAGGCTAAGGTCAGATCAAAAGGTAGATTTAAAGGAACTATAAAGCTTGACTACATGCCCCCATCCTAAGCTAGCATTTCTGGTTTTAACTGTGCACCACAGTGATTTCATCACTGTCAACTTTAATCCTAGTCACAAGAGTCACTGAATGATAGAATGAAGCATAAAATGTTTTGGCACCAAAACAACCTTCAAACACCACCTAGTTCCCACCCCCTGCTGTGGGCAGTGACATCTTCCACTCCACCAAATTGCTCAGGGTTCCATCCAACCTGCCTTGAACACTTTCAGGGATGGTGCATTGACTTCTCTGGGCAACCTATTCCCATTCCTCACCACCTCCTGAGTAAAGACTTTCCTCCTAACATCTAACTCAAATCTCTTCTCTTTCAGTTTAAAGCCATTCCCACTTTCCTATCAACACATGCCATGTAAAAAGTCTCTCTCCAGTTATTTTTTAGGCCCAACTGCAAGGTGTAGCCGTGGAAAGTGGTATTAAACCTTTAGATGCAGTGGAAATAAAATGCACAGATACATGGTCGTCTTTCATGATAGGAAAGAGAGAGGAATTTTATTCAGAAACACATTTGTTTAAAGTAGAATGACTTGCAACACCAAGGGCAGAAAAAAGATGATTGGTTCAGAGAGAGGACACCTCTTTCCCAGGCCCTGGTCAAGTGCCACAACAGGTGTTCTATCTTTGTTATTAATTCCTCTCTATTTTGACCAAGTTATCATCCTGGGAGAGATTTTCCCTGGCCTTCAGCTGGACCAGCTTATCAACCTGAGAAGAGAGCTAAGAAGCTCTGGCCTGGAATATTTTTCAGGCTGGCTCTCTTAAGTGAGTATCCACAGCAAGGATGTTATGAAGTCTGCCTTTTCTTCTCCAGGCTGAACAACCCCAACTCCCTGAGCCTGTCTTCCTAGGAGAGGCACTCCAGTCCTCTGATCACTTCTGTGGACTTGCTCCAAAAAGACTATGCCCTTCTTAAGATGACTCCAGAGCTGAACACAGTGCTCCAGGTAGGGTTTCACCAGAGCAGAGTAGAGGAGAAAATCCCCTCCCTTGATCTGCTGCCCAAGTGTTTTTGGATGCAGCCCAGGACACAATTGTCTTTCTTGACTGCAGTCATTCCCTGTTGGCTCATGTCTTCTTGTCCACAAGAGCCCCAAGTCTATCTGCACAGGGTGCTCTCAGTGAGTCCTTACTCATGTCTGGGATTGGCCTGACTCAAGTGCAGCACTTGGCCTTGTGTAACCTCATGAAGGTGACCTGGGCCCATTTATGGAGCTTGTTCAGGTCCCTCTGGATGGAGTCCTGTCCTGGTGTAGTGTCAGTTGCCCTGCTTATCTTTATGTCATCTACAAACCTGCTGAGGGTGCACTTCATCTCGTTCTCTGTGTCATTGATAAAGACATTAAAGAGTATCTATTCCAAGACAGAGCCCTTAGGGAAAGCACTGGTCACTGGCCTCTACCTGGACAAAGAAAGATGGATCACAACTCTCTGGCTGCAACCATCCAGCCAATTCGTCATGCACCAGTTAGTCCATCCTCAAACCCATTTGTCTCCAATTTAGAGATATGGATGTCATGTGGGACCATGTCAAAGGCCTTGAAGAGATCTCAGTCTTTCCTCATCAGCTATTTCAGTCATTCTATGACTGGAATACCATATACCATTATCCATGGATAAATCATCCCTATAAGGATTCCATCGCATGTCTTAGCCTGAAATAATTCTTCCTTGGTTTTCAGCTCTACCAAAAGACCTGACCAATAGTCAGTTGTTCTGCCTAAAGTGGAACACTGTTAGGACTGAAAGCAATAATGAGGAACAATTGCTCTGGGCTTAATCTGGTTGTAACCTCTGTGCTTCTGCTTAGAGTAACTGCAAAGCACTTCAAGTCACCATGCTATAGCAGTTATCCTGTCCAGAATAGTGAAAACAAAATTCAAGTGATCTGTGCTGAGAAGAACAGGTCCAGAAAACAAGAAACCAGCCTGCAAAACTCCTTGTTAACAGCCTTTTACAGTGAATTTCATTTTCCAGCAAGAGCGTTTTGCTGAAGATTGCGTAGTGTATTGATATTAGTATAAAATAGGTTAGAGAGTAGCTTTATCCATAATTTAAATTACTCTCTTAGAGAAAATGCAAGTAAACTGATGGATTCTGAGAAAAATATCTCTACAGGGTGGCAAAGAAATATCTACTGTAGCTACTTACCTGAAATATCTTTTCCCAGTGGCCCAATTAACTTTATAGTGTGGCACTAAGTTTCAAATTTTTTTTGCCATCGGAAAAGGTTTTTTTGCTCTGAATTATACAGTGACCCTGTTTATATCACAAACTCCAAAATAAGGTGACAATTCTATCGTGTATTTAATGTAAAACATTTCAAAGAAGAAACTTGAAGCTGTAGAATAGAGGCTTTTATATAATATGTACTGTGTATTTGGTGTCTGAAAAAGTGACTAATAGTGTCACTTTTCTTGAATTCATATCTTTTGAGGGAAAGTGAAGAGGCTATAAAATGCAAATGTAAAATTAATTTGTTTTGCAGTTATCTATTTTTAGAAAGCAGAGCAGCCTCCACAATTACTTCTCTCTAAATGAAATGAAAAGAAAAAAAAGAAAAGCCTGCCATCTCTATGGAGCATTATGATTTCCAGCTGTGTCATTTGATTTTTGGCAGCAGGATTTCCTGAAAACAGCAAAATAAATCAAAAACGCCTTTTTTTTTTTTTTTTTTTTTTTTTTTTTTGTGTGTGTGTGTGTGATGGCTAAGTGCTTTAGCAATCATGTGTGTCTAATTCCTGATCATATTTCAGAGCGGAGTTTTTTTTTCATTATACTCAAGTGGAACTTGAACGGGTAATGGGTTGTGAGGAAGATTGGGACAACTGGAAAGTTTCATGAATGACTCCTCAGAGAAATGTCTGGCTTCCCTGTTGTGGAACAGCTGGAGGAAATACACTTTGAGGAAATACTCTTTAGAGTAGTCTTTGAGTCAAGTGCATCCTTATTTGCTTTGGTGTTAGGTTGCTGAACACCAGACTTTGTAGGTGCCTGGGAGTAATACAAAGATTCAGCAACCTAAAATAGGATGTAAAATTCAAAAACCCTTGGGAAAAACAGCATGGCAAGATTTCCAATGCCTATACTCAAAGAACTTTATCTCAGAGAAAGAGATGATCCAAGTGCCTCTGCAGGTTGCGAATCAAATGCAAATTAAATAAAGTGAATAAAATTAACTCTTTCAGCTTATGTTATTTTGCTTCAGAACAATATTTCTAGGGGAAGCCATGAATGAGACACTGTGAATTTGTGACTTGGCATGCAAACAAAAAGCTGGATCTGACAACAGTCAGGTATTTATCAATTAGCTTTTCAGTCTTGTTGATGGGCTTGCCCAGCAGAGCTATCAGACAAGGAAGACTTTTAAATAACTGGAGTTCTTAGATATTCAGAACCTAAAATTCAGAACCTGCAATGGCTCTTTTCAGCCATCTTTCCCACCATTTTGCTCTTTACCCTTCTGCATACTCTGGTCTTGCAAATATTTAGGTTGGGCTTTTTTGCATTCTACTTGTAATTATCACAAGATTATCTACACTAAATAATTTTTATTTTATGACAAAAGAACAATATAAAAATCACAGTTTTCATTCGCTTTAATGCTTGCATGCAAAGCAATATATACTGAAAAAAAAAATACTGCATTCTATGATAAAAATTCATGTTAGACAGTAAGGTGCCATTGTGAAGATTTTTGTTATGCAATCTTGCACAATACCCAGAGAAAAACTAGTTGAGGTTTCAACAAATAACATAGACATGGTAAGTTACTCAGAGAAATTAAAGTGTTTAAAATGACAGTTTGCACAGCATGAGTGCACTTAGGATTTATATTCAAGGAAACATTGGTAACTCAACTAGATAAGATTCTGCAAGAATATATTGCTTTGATATGATTTTTAATTTTTTTAGCAAACACCATAGGGATTCAACTTAAAGGACAGTAAAATTCCAATACCACATTTCCGTCATTTGAATGATCTTGGCATCCATAAATTTAAACTATAATCACATTAAAATGTACTTCACAGTAAGTTGATAAAGCTAATAATGTTCTTCTGAAAGAAAAAGCCCTTCTGCTATAGGACGCAAAAAGATTTTAGAAAATATCTTGTGTTATCTGTAGCTACTTTACCTCCACTCCACAGATTTGCTGAAGTTATTCACAAAGATCTATTCAATGCCTCTAATTTATGTTAATGTTGTTAATATAAAAACTTGCCTTTTATCCAGTGTTCCTTCCCTCTTCACTTGAACACAATACCATAATCTAAAAAACTCTGTAACAAGCTAAAACATTTAAATATTATTATGATATATTGCATTCATTTGTTTCTTTAAATGTGTCAGAACTGATTTTCAAGATATTTAGATAGCTGTTTCCTGGGAAATATATAACCTGGTGGCTGAGGTGAACTGCAAATGCTCTAGATTTTGGCTGCCTGCAGCTTCCCCTGGGCTATCACAGCCCTTCTGTGCACACATGTAACCATCTCAGAACATCCCTCACCCAAAAGAGGGAGAGGTACTTGAAAAAGGCAATTTTAAATGCATTACTATTATTATTTTTAATAGAATTCTTTTTTCTTTTGATTTAAAGAATTGCATACATTTTCTGTTTTCCAATAAAAAAATAAATCATTGGGAACACCTAAGAACTTCTCAGTGTTCACATGATTTTTTTCTTTTTATGATCAATCTGAAGAAAGATTATAGTAGAAATTATAATCAGGCCTATGGAGCTAAGCAAGCACTAGTGCAAAGAAGGCACAGAAGTGCTTACATGGCCTAAGCACTGCTGAAAGGTTCAGCACACGAACAAGACATGGAGTCTTGTTTGACTTACAAGAAAAAGAGAAATGAGGCTAATAACAATGTTTAAATGCTTATCTAAAAAGCATTTTGAATTTGAAAGTATCTAAGAGTAGGATAAATTTCTGAAACATTTCTATATTTCTGATATTAAGGTGATGCCAGCACATTAAGGCTCTCAGGGAAAATGTTTAATAAGGCATTATTTTCAAATGTTCATCTGTAATTTGCCTGGTATGCACTTATCTTTTGAAGGGTTGCTACATCATTTGGAGTCTAATTTTAATCACTGAAGGATGAAATGGGAGAATTTTAATCCTGCTTTAAGTGCTCATCTCAATACAGCATTAACTGTAGTGTTGCTACTGATACCTCTGTAATATATCTGACAAAAGCAGCTTGGACAAGCTGGATCAATCAATTACTTCAAACTCAATGAATTTTTTTTTTCCAACCATGTTTTCTTATACTTCATGAGTATCCTGTGGATTTTTCATGACTTGGGTTAGAAAGAATAGTAGAAAATGGGTCATGGTTTAAATATAATAAGAGGATAAAAAAGTAATTAACCAAATGTGTGTGTGTGTAGAACAGCACCAAGGAAGTAAAAGGTTATATATGACTTGCTTATTTTATTTTATTTTATTTTATTTTATTTTATTTTATTTTATTTTATTTTATCATCTTGCTGTTTTTTTGGAGGGGAGTAGGGTGTTCAGTTGTTGGATGTCTGATTGGTTGAGTTTGTGGGATTTTTTTTGTTTTGTTTTGTTTTGCTTTCTTTTGCTTTCTTTTGCTTTGTTTTGTTTGTGGGGTTTTTTTTGTTTGTTTTTCTCCTGAGTTTCACAGCAGGATTTTTTTTAACTATTTTTTTTTTGTCTATGCATAGATGGGTTGTTTTTCTGGCAAGTGTTTTTCTTGTTCCTTTTTGAACAAGGCAGAAAGAAGGTCTTTTTTGAAATAAGGCAGTAAATAGAAGAAAATAGAAAAACTCCGCTAGCTTTAATGTTTGTTGTTACCAGATTAAAAGCATCCATAACACTCTTTAAACTCAGCCTTACATATACTTACACTTATGTTTATATAGACAGAATGACTATATATGCCAGAGAAAAATTACACAAAATTCTAACTTTCACCTGCAAATTTAATGCGTTTGAAAACATAACATAAGTTGGTTTTCTTACACAATTCCTGTTTTTCCTTAATGAGGTCTGTAAGACATGTGATAGGTAAATCTGAAGTCTGCTGCGCTGAATTTTTCTGAATATGTAATTACATTAAGCTTAGAGGGAAAAAAAAAACTCTATTATGAAAGTATGGAAGACTCATGCTGATATAAGGGGTTTTATTGCTGCAACAACAAATGGTTCTCAGGTAGGGATTAATTCCTCTGTATGCTTCCTGACTAAATAATTACTGATGTCTAAGGCATTGAAAGATTTTGAGGGACTCTATGCTGCAAGATGCTGGCTCATTTCTACCTACTCTGATAAAAGCTTCAGAAAATGGGACTTTTCACTGGCACTTGGGAAGGCACACTAATCACGCTGTGGGTTTCTGTAAGCCAAAGATACAACAGAGGAAGTTTAGCTTCTGCCTAGCACCTTAAAACTGCAAATACCAAAAACCTGTCCCTGCCTTCGTATGCTTTGCCATATAAAATCTGCCTCACAGCTGCTTACCTGCCTGCAATGGTTGAAGGGAAGGTGAAAAACCAGCCTGGTCTCAATTTTGCTGACATTTGATATCTGAAAAACCCTCAGAGTGTGGGAGTTCTTATTCATTTTAATCATCACACTCTTTAATATCAATTTGAGTGGATGTATTTTAGAATCAAGGTTGTAATATCCAGAGAAGACCTGTCATGACTACAGCAATTAACATGGAGTGGCACTTGCTGATAGCTGTGCATCCTTCTTTTCCTCTTCTTGATCCATCATGTGCCCAGGGGGCCAGGAAGGCCAATGGCACCTGGCCTGGATCAGCAATAGTGTGGCAGCAGGACCAGGGCAGGGATTGTCCCCCTGTGCTCAGCACTGGTGAGGCCACACCTCAAACCCTGTGTGCAGTTTTGGGCACCTCACTACAAGAGAGGCATTGAGGGGCTGGAGTGAGTCCAGAGAAGGGCAGTGGAGCTGGGGAGGGTCTGGAGCACAAGTGTGATGAGGAGCAGCTGAGGGAGCTGGGGGTGCTCAGCCTGGAGAAAAGCTCAGGGCAGAAACCTCATTGCCCTCTGCCTGAAAGGAGGTTATAGCAAAGGCAGAAATCAGCCTTTTCCCCCAGGGAACTGGAACAAAATGGCCTCAAGCTGCACCAGGGGAGGTTCAGTCTGGACATGAGGAAGAATTCGTTCACTGAAAAGGTAGTCAAGCACTGGAATGGACTGCCCAGGAAACAATGGGCAGTAAAGAGCCACTGCCACTGGAGGAGTTCAAGAAATTACTGGCTGTGGCACTTACTGCTGTGGCCTAATTTAGAAGGTTTACAGAGTCTAGTTGATTGGTCAAGGTTTGGGCTCCATGATCATGGAGGTTTTTCCAACCTTTAGTGATTCTATGATTCTATGATTTTTCCTTGTCAGGTTCAGTTCTCCCTGGAGAACGCCCTATCAAACCCCCAAAGTGGCAAAGCTAGACTATAAACATTAATAAAAATGTATATAACTGAGAACATAACTCAGTAAGGAAAAACACACTTTCAAGCGAATGGAAAGAAATTTCAAAAGAAAAATAAAAGTGAAAACCAAGTATTTTTTATGTCTCCTGAACTCTAACTACCAGCATAGTACAGTTGAAGTGCTGTCAATGAATATATTCAGGGCAGGTAGCTCAGAGTGCAGCTGCAGAGCAAGCAGCTAGCTGAGCTCAGGGGGACAGAGACAGGAGGAAAGAGGTGAAGGTGTCACCCCTGTGAAGGGGTGATGACCCTTTGCATGACAAATGGCCCAGGACCTGTGGCCCAGCCAGGTGAGGGACACCCAGAGACATGTCAGGAGCCATCATCCCCCAGACTTTCCATCATTTAGGCTGTGAGGGCGCAGAACCTCGGGGTTTGCCTTGTTCAAGGTCCCTCCTCAGAGGCACCCAGCTCCAGCTGTCATTTTGTTCCTGCACCACGATTAAATTATTGTAAGGATCGAGGTGTCTGAGACTCTGATCTGGGAAAACCAGGGTCAAGCTAATAAGGAAACCTTGTCTGACTGGGAGTGTGGTCTGTGTGGCTGTGAAGGGTCCTTGGTCCCAGGTCAGGTGGTGAGAGAATGTCTGTCAGGGTGGCACCTGGATGGTCAGACAGGGAAGGAGTGGAAGTAGACTGGTTTTGTTTTCCTTTACATGAATATGGTCATGGCACAGTGCCTCATCCAATATCTAAAATGTCTTTATACTATGTAGGGGGAAAAAGAATGATCAGAATTTTTTCAAGAAAAAGGTGTTTCACTGATTTGTTCGACTGGATTTGTAAATCAGTGCTGGGGACTTTTAAACACTAATTGACCTTATCTCTATAGATACTCTCTTACTGCCCTTTGAGAATCCTGACATATATATCTGCAGTACTTGATCTGATGTGTGAGAGAATTTACTGAATTCCTATAATGCATATACATCATACACAGCTTTGTCTTGCACAGCTGCTATGTTTTCTGTTTTCTACTTTTTTTTTTTTTTTTTTTTTTTTTTTTTTTTTTTTAAGAGTACTAGATATTCTGGTAAGATATTTTGAATAATTTAACGGGAGAGGTAGTGCTTTTTCAAGACACATCAGGAAGAGGAAAAGCGTATTTTTGACAACTTTTCATCTGAAATTATGAAAATTGAGCTAATCATTCCCGTGTAAAAGAGAAACTTAATACAGATAAAAGCTTGTTTACCTGCACTGTTAGTGTTTTTCTTTAATAGCCAAGTAAGTACCCCAAGACATAAGTGGTCACTTATCTTTAAGTAAAAAATGTGTTCAAACTGAAGAGTGAGGAATGTTCACTTAAGGGAGTTCTGAACACTCAGAAGACAGAAGTAATTGTGTGCTAAGTGTAGGTAATAAGGAAAAGTTATGAGGTTTTGAGTTTTTTCATCAGCTCATTTAAAACACTATACCTGTAAAAATCAAGTTCTCTGTCAAAGGAGAGAAAATATGGTTTGGTATTATCACTCCTTTGTAATGCTTAATCTGCCATACATTTAATATATTGCAGTTTTAATATTTAATAACTAATACTGTTAATATTGCAATAATCACATATTACAAAGCACTGTTGCTTTGTAAATGCTACTAGTTATTTTTTTTTTTAGTCAACAGTACATCTGATTGCCTCTGAACTGTATGCTGGAAAGAGATCAACAGGAATAATTAATTTTATACCAAAATATGTATGGACATGGCTATTTCTGCTTTGCAAAATAGTAAACATCAATGCTTATAAAGATTTTATTTATTTCCAGTTATGCTTTTGATAGCAAATTCATAAACTAATTATAAACGAATGATGCTCAATGACTTCTCTTTAAAAATATAGGTAACAGCTTTACTCTTTGAGAAGAGAGCACACATTTGAAATACTCCTTTTCATCAATACAAGCACTGCATCACATTTATTTAAAAAAAAATGAAAAAAATACTGAACAAGTCTAGCTGTCAAAGTGAATGTCCAGCTGGAAATTGTAATGGCCTTAAAAAGACTTGATCATAGTGGTGAAATTCCATTTCTGATTTTCACAATAGGTAGCAGGAAACTGCCTATAATGCTTCACTCACTTTAATCTGAATTTAGATTCTGAATCCATTTGACCAAATGACCACTGGAAAGTGGTTAGTGAGAGATATTGAAGTAGTTTCTATGGCTGTCAAACTGTGATTTTTTTGCTTTTGCCATCCTATGGTTTGCCTTTTAAAAAAATATTATTATTATCATTACTACTGCTACTGTTAACCTTTACTATTGCCATTACTATTAACCAAATTAGCTATCAACTATTAACTACTATTACCAGGTAACACCATCAGTCTCTATTTATATTACATTGATATACAGGTGGGTGAAATATAAGCCCTTCCTGAAAGGGAAAGGGGCATGATATTGGAATTATCTTGCAGAAGCTTACAAATTTAATAGAAAACACACATTTGTTCTGTTACAGTTTTTATGCCAATTAGAGTATGTTTTGTGGGGTTTTTTTTTAAAGTTCAAATATTTTCTTAGTTTTTTTCCAAAACCAAAAGACAAAATCCATTGTCTTTGTAAGCTTCAGACTCTATATCTGAAAGGCTTGGTGAATTGAAAAACCATACAATAATTTAAAGTAGCATCTCCTGCCTTTTTTTGAGACACATCTGTTCAGGTTTTCTTGTTTAGCAGTGATAATGTGGCTGTTGCCCAGCAGTTTAATTAGCACTTGCCTACCTAATCTCTTATAGCAGATATTATTACTGAATTCAGGGACTCTGAAAATCCCATATCTGACAAAACAGGCTTGATAATGAAAATCACTATGTTTTTACGTTTTATTTGTCTTGGCAAGAACACCTACTAGAACACATACATTTTTCACTAGCTAGAAAACATGCAGTTCAGAGTTGCAATCCCCGAGCTGTTCACTCTTCAGAAAAACAGAATTGAGCAGGAATTAAAATTGAATGAAAACTGGAGGGGGAGTTGCGGAGAAAGACAAAGCGTACAACAGAGCATCATTTTCTAGACAGATGTTAATTTGTTTCTCACTGGGTGAAACCGATCTGCTGTAATGTATCTGTGTGTACATTTTGAAATGTTTTTGAGCAGAATATCTGTGAAGCACTGGGGGTTGATTTCAGCCCCTGGGTTTGTTCAGTTGTCTGATTTCTTCACATAGGCTAGCTTGCTTGGCTCCTGCTTTACAGCTGCTGAGAGCTGATTTTTGGTAACTTACACTCTCTGGAGGTGGGAAGGGGGAAGTAATTTTGTGTTTTGCTGAAAGGAGGGGAAATATGCTTAGCCAGTGGTGTTCAGATGTAATGCTACCTTGGCTTAATCTCTTCCTCTCTAGCCCTCCTCTTGTCAAGGCTATGGGGAAAGGGAGGATAGAGGATATTGTTATAGTGATTACATATGGACTACAAAGCTAAAAAGCCAGGATATGGAGATAGGATTTTCTTTCACTGGCAAACTGAGGATTACTGTGTCCTTCTAGCAAAAAGTCTCATAGCAAACATGGGTATGTGCTCTGCTGTACAAGTGCTGACCCTCAGTATTAGAAATTATAGGGGTGCTTATCCGTGGCTACACAGCAAAAGATTTCTTTGTGTTTTCTCACCTGTGTTACAGGACCCATCACAGTTCTTGTTCTCATATCTTTGGATAAACTGGCACCATTCTGGGTTTCAGTTCATCTCTTGTGCTGGAACTTGTCCTTGTTCATTAGCTTCTATTCAGGGAGATGTCCTGTCCCATCAGCAGAGGTGCAGAGGACAGGAAGGGTGGGTACTGCTGTTTCAAGCCCATGGTGAGGTCTCTCCTCCCAGGACTCACTGCTCAAGATCTCCATCTGCAAACATGGGCAATTTAGTCATCACCTAATTATAATTAACTTTCACATTCCAGGTTGCTACCTTGCTAACTTTTTTCTATTGACTAGTCAGGAAACCAAGTTTCTGTTGGGCACATGAATTAGATACCTAAAGTAGACAGTCTGAGTAGTCAGCACCCAAAATCTCAATTTTCCATATTTTTTACAATGTATAAATTAAATCATTCTTAATAATCATCTTGTAGTAAAATCAAGGAAATAGAATGCTTATGTTTTTGTTTCTTTCTTACAAGAGCATCTCTCCAATCTTTGATATTGTTGTATTGAGATTCACTACTTCTGTGTGTGTACTTCAGCAATAGGTATAAAATGTCAACAATAAATCATAATGATGAAATGGGTAATGAAAATTGAATATAATGGTTCTCTTGGAGCAATCTCAAATTCTGCCAGGTAGCATATACTTGTTTTGATGAAACTGGAGAAAACTTAAAGGAAATAACTGAATATAGTCTGATGTGATCATATTGAATATTGATAAAAATATTGATAAAGTTTTCTTTAATCTTTTCTTTAAATTAATACATTTGCATTTTTCTTTTGACAATGCTAGACCCATCTGGGGACAACTTGTAACATCAGCAGCTGAAGAAATTATTTTCAGTGCTGCTGTTTCATAATTCTGCCTTTGAAGTGCACTGGTTCCAATACTTTTAATGTACCTTCAAAAAATAAAACATTTTTTGTAACTATAATTTGATGCCACAAAGAGGCTTCTTAGTACTACTAGTAATATTCCACATGTTCAAAGGGGAGTGTTTCTTGTACTACAATGATCAAGATACACATTGATGAGTGAAATTGTTTTTCCTCTCCTCTTCATTTCAGATGAACATAAGAAATGATCATAAGGTGGCTGTAGAACTTTCCCAAGTTGCTAGGCACAAATAAGAGATAATAAATTAAGTATACTTGCACAAAGAAGAGCAAGTATAAGCTGACCACAGATAAATGTAAGGTATAAATTCAATATAGGCCGTGGAACACAAGATATCTAAACAATCAAAGACAGAGACTATGATGAAATTTCCAGCAGAATTTTCAGAAAAAAAAAACCAACCCAACAAAAAAACCCCAACAACAAAAAAGTGGTCTTAACATAAGAATTATTAAAGGACTCTCTATTTCCTCCTTTGATAGATCTCATAGACTAGATGAAATATTGACTCAGAAGACCTGGCCCTGTTCTGCCATTAAAAATATTGGATTATTTTATAATGCAAGAGAAAAAGTGGGGGTTTTTAAATTCTTTCAAAGTCTGTACCTAGTAGGTGCATTGTACACCTACTGTGTGTTTAGGAGTAGTTTTATTGTGATAAAACTCGATGAATTTTGTTTGTGCATAATTCATTTTATTTAATATTCAAGTATATATTGTATTTTCCCATGAAAGGCTATTTTCATTATCCTCCAGTATCTCTACATGTTCATTTTACTGAAATGGTTCATATTATTTTTCTAATAAAAAATAGAATAATGCATTTATATGCAGATTAAATGAAAAGCTAAGAAGCTGTTGTCATCTCAAGAATAGATCAAAGTGCTAAGTTATGAAATCTTCAGTTCCTTATTTACTTTTGGATTATTTTTCACTACCTTATGTTGACTATGTAACATTTTTGATTCTAACATTTTAGAATTTAATTTTAATGTCTTTTATTCACAGTGGTTAATTCTTTTACCATTACGTTATTTAACCACCTTTTCAATAAGGTTTGATTCACAAAGAAGTTAATAATTCTACATCATTGAATGCCTTGATGGGACCTGATATTCCAATAGACTCTAAAATATGCCTTCCATCACAAATTTGCAGGATATTTCACACTGGAAACAAAATACCTGTCATATAACACTATGAATTAGTTCTGAAAACTTTTTTTCTATTTCCATGTCAAGAGGTTAATTTGTATGATAATAGGAACAATTTTATATTATACTGAAATTTTTCCATAGCAGACTATTTATTAATGCCATGGTGCTATGCTGGATATAAGTGGGGGAAAAAAAACCAAACCCAAAAAAAACCAAACAAAAAAGAACCAAACCAAAACAGAAAAAAACCACAAAAACCAAAAAACCCAGCAAAAAAACCAAAACCAAATCAACCCACCAAAAAAACCCCAAACAATACAAAAGTAGTAAAACAAAGGCAAAAGAATGCCTTAAATAGAAAGCAGCCAAGTAAAAGATGAATTGAAAACCTTAATAATTAATTAATTTTCTAGTCAGGCTGAAAATTTCCAATATGCCTGGAAATCAAAGAACAGCAAAAAAATACTATATTTTTAAAATATTTTTGCCAGAGTGAAACACCAACTCTCTCATGAGTGATTTGGGCACTTACTAATTTGATCCTTTTTGACAGTTTTACTATACTTGGCTGCAGTGGAGTGAGTTCTACTCTTTTTAATACCTTTGTCAGTCAGGTGGGCTGTAGTTCATCCGTTGTTCTGGCCCCCTCCAGGAATAACAGAACAGGAAAAAGTTAAGATAACCAAGAAGAGATGTATACCTGACATCTCTGTAATGGACTAGACACAACATTTGTGTGTCCTTTTTCCCACTAATCAGAAACCACACTCCAAAACAGACAGGAAAGTGATGGGAGGAATGGAAAAAGGCATTTCTTCAGAGACCAGCTGGTCTCTTGTTCATGAAGAACTGGACTCCATGGGACTCTCGTTGGAGAAGTCTGTGGAGGATTGTCTGCTGTGGGAGGGAGCCCACGCTGGGGCAGGGGCAGGACTCCTGTCCCTGAGGAGGAAGCAGCAGGAGATGGGATCAACATGTGATGAACTGACCACAGCTCCCACCGCCCATCTCCCTGTGCCACTGTGGGCATGGAGGTAGAGAACTGCTGTAAAGTTGAGAAGGACAAAGGGGTGGTAGGAAGGTATTTTAAAAATTTGGTTTACATCTCCTTATCCTACTCTGATTTTGGTTGGTGATGCCTTTAGTTTTAAGTTTTCCTGTTCTCCTTGGATGTGCTTTTCTGATGTGCTAGGGTGATGAAGACAAAACAGTCCTATTCTAGTTAAGAACTCAAGGACAGTTTCTCCAAACTTCAGGCCCTAAGCACAAATTACATGGAAAGGTGGAGGGTGGGTTCATGCAAATTAACCAGAACCTATAAAAGTGTGAGATTTTGTGACCAACCTCCTCCTTTCCTTCCATCTTGGAGCCATCCAGGCAGGGGCCACGACTGTGGCACTCATATTGCTGGGGTGTGGCTTTTGCAGGCCTTTCTTAGGCCTCACAATAAATACCATTTTATTCTCCTTAACTCTGTGTGTAGCCTCTGTTCCAGCTCCTCAAGGCATCATTGGTGATAAATTAATTTTCCCATGCTGAGTCTGTTTTGCCTGTGATGGTGTTTGTTGAGTGATCTCTCCCTGTCCTCAGCTCATGAGCCTTTTGTTATATTTGCCTTTCCCTGTCCAGTGAGGAGGGAGTTACAGAGCAGCCTTGGTGGCACCTTGCACCTGGCTGGGGTCAACCCATGTGCAGGTAGGCGAGTGACTCCTCAGCATCAAGTCAGGGACCTTCTGTATAGAATGGAAGCTTTCCAATGGAAGGAAAACAGGGACTTTTCCTAGATAAGGCAAGTCCAGAGGTTGGTAATACAATTTTGTGGAGGAGCGTTCATTTTAAAATCTGGATTTGTTATGAATGGCAACATTTGACCGTTTTGTCATAAATAAAATATAAAAAAATCAAGTATACTAAATGTTTTAAGTATTGATATTTTGCATTAAGTTCTATGTTGTTGTGCAGTAATATGAATATAAAATATAATTATTTGATAGGGAAAAATGAATATATTTTTGAGTTTAATGTTGTCCCCTTGTCTTCTTTTCCAACTTCCATTCCAAAAAGAATTTTTTTTATTAAGACTGACCCAATTTTGAAGGTACCCTGGATAAACCTGGATAAAAGATATTCATAGAGATAGGGTGAGACACTGAATTGCAGAAAAGAGAAAAGAAAGTTTAGGTTTCTAATTCAACTTTTATGAGGAGGATGTAATACATAAATGGAATAAAATCTATTTTGAAATGTAACAATTCTATATAATGTAAGTCTAAACTATGGGATTGTCGTGGTTTTGAGAAGGAACATAGGAGGCATTTAGAAGATAAAAGAAAAATCCAGAAGGAGTCAGTTTATTGCTTGAGGTTTTTTTCTCTGAGAGATAATATTTTTTTAAAAAAATAAAATCAGTTCTGCTATGAAGATACTGTGTTAACTCTAAAACAGAGATTCAGTCCATGAAGTGTGAAATTGAAGATTTTTAATCACTTTCAGCAAAAATCTCAGTGTGTCCATAACTCTGGAGTTACTAATAATATTTTTATAATAACAAAAAGGTCATATCACCTCATGATCATGAATAATCATCTAAAGCAGGTCAAGTTAAATAGGAGACCTGGATTTTAATTTTGATCACTCAATTCCTACAGCTAAAAATAGTCTTTTTCTTTTTTTCCTTCCTTCCTTCCTTCCTTCCTTCCTTCTTTTCTTTTTTCTTTTCTTTTCTTTTCTTTTCTTTTCTTTTCTTTTCTTTTCTTTTCTTTTCTTTTCTTTTCTTTTCTTTTCTTTTCTTTTCTTTTCTTTTCTTTTCTTTTCTTTTCTTTTCTTTTCTTTTCTTTTCTTTTCTTTTCTTTTCTTTTCTTTTCTTTTCTTTTCTTTCCTGTCATAATTTTAAAAATCTCTTCTGAGGAAACAGAAAACCAACCTCCTGAGAATTAATCTGGGAGAATTTTGAGATTAATATTTGCATACCTTATCCTCTTTATTCCCTTTATTCAATGTGTGAAATACTAGAGCCTGTGCCATACAGTGAGGTTAAATCACATCAAATTTTGTACATACAGTGGATGTGTTTTAATTTTGATTTTATTTCCTTACCTGCCCCTCTGGGTTAGTGGCACATTAAAGAAGGGATTTGCAATTGCCATTTAAGGAGGCATATAATCTTACCTTTTTATGTCTTGCTGCTAGTACGTCTGCGTATCATGATATGATTTTTTCTAAATAAAAATAATCCTCTAGAAAAGTGTTGGCCTCAATTTCAAAGGTTAGCTGAAAGAAAGAGATTTATGTCAAAGTCTTACACATCAGGGTCATTTATATTAATCAGCCTCTTCTGTAAAACTGTAATCTTGTATTCAAGATTGGTAGAATACTTTGTTTGCTGTGGTTAAGATACAAAAAGAATTTAAACTTTTCCTTGGGTACATTTGTTGTCATTAAAGATCAAGCCTTAGAGGACAGTAGTAATTAATCTGCTGATGACCAGTGTAAGAACTAAGTTTACTTACACTGCAACATAGCAGTGCAGA
The DNA here is from genome assembly GCA_037013685.1 of Acridotheres tristis. Lineage (NCBI taxonomy): Eukaryota > Metazoa > Chordata > Aves > Passeriformes > Sturnidae > Acridotheres > Acridotheres tristis. Next base: position 103,500,996 of record CM072884.1, read on the forward strand.
GAGCATTTCTCGACTGGAGACAATTTTGCTCTCAAGGACAATTTTCGCTTGATATTAACAAGACTGTGTTGAGGAGAAACTTGATAAATACTCTTTCTTACTCTGTTGGCAAACCCAAGTGTGAAATGAGACTCAAGTGTCAAATGAGAGACACGTATGGCTTCTCCTACTGCTGGCTAATGTGCCGAGAAATACCATGTGAGCAGCCACCTTGAGCTGCTGGAGTGACACTAATTTATTGCTGGAAAATGGGACAGTGAATGGCAGCACTCACAACACCCCAGGGAAGGTGGGTGAAAAAATGAGTGAGGGGTTGCTGTAACTGCTCTGACTGCTTTGAGACACTGAGCTCGTCTTGGAAGGGGAAGTAGAAGTTCTGTGTTACTTGGAGAAGCCTACACTGACACCTGCGAGCTTTGAAGCTTTCCAGGCTGGGAGCTGTGCGGTCTCATTAGCACAGAGCTGCTCCCAACCTGAAGTACAAAACTTAACAGCTTGTGCACTACTGTGCTAATATTGGGCTGTTTCATGCCCAGTCAGTGCAGACCAAGTAAAGTGAGCCAACCTTATCCTGCCTTATGAATATATGTAAGCTGTCTTTTTCTTACTCAAGATAGTAATGGAATAAGTACAGGGGGAAAAAGAACAACAAGGGAAACCAAAACCAAAAAACAAAACCAAACAAAACCCCCAAAACAACCAAATAACCTCCCCCCAAAGCCACCAAACAAAAAAAAGAAAAAATGTATATATGTATATTTGTATATGTTGTTTTGTTTTGTTTTCTCCTGGCTTCTTAGAGAGCCCTGGTAGGCCCTGCTGTATCCCTATTTCAGGCAGTTAACCTGGTCTCTAAACACGACTTGGAGACACTAGAATGACCCAAGTACTTTTATCCAGAGGCATAAAAGCTGTAGGAAGTCTAAGCAAAATAAATAACTTGACTGTCACAAGGGAACTTATATTCAGGCTAGATTTCTTCCCCACTGTTTCAATTGCTTAGAAATTCAGAAGTCAGTGTTGCAATTTTAGGCTCTTCTCCATTTCTTCTGTCTACCAGAAATTGCAGTCCTTTCCAGAAAGAGAGACCTTAAGTTTAGCACATCCAGAAACTGTCAATCATGTTCATGTGTGAGCTTTGTGTTGGAAATTTTTTTAAATTTATATGTATTATTTACCCCAGAAGGGTAGATAGGGGGGATATAAGGGTAAGTATGGGGGGATAATATGAACTATTGCAGGAATTCACTTTTTTGGTATTTTATTCACGTGAAAAAAAACTTGAATGCTGAGGAGGAGCATAACAAAACAAGACTAAACAAGGAGTGATGTAAGCACTTCTGTTAATGAAAGTCATATGAAACTTTATTAAATATGTTTTTTTTCACATGTTTTCTCAGCCTTTCACGAATATCCAGTCTTGGTTCTTTCTCACATTTTTGATATACTCTATTTTCTACTTCATTACCCTTAATTTTTTTCTTTTAGTTCAGAAGAGGAAAAGATGGAAGTAGTTTCTTTTTATTTCTAATAGAAAAAGTCCCTGATCTTTTTTTCTCTACTCCATCTGGACATAAACCCACCAATTAAGGTTTGGCTGCACAGATGATGGTATCTGTACCTATTTGTCTATTTCAGTCACTTCTCCTTTCTTCTGACATAAATCTGATCCTGTATTTGTACTTTCCACATGTTGCGTTTCTACAGTATTAGCAGAGGGCTGTGACACCAGTGACCCTCAAATTGCACAGCTGCAGATTGCACTCAGATTTCATTCTCTTGTAGCGTGCATTTCTTGTACCGTGCAGCAAAATTCATTATTAATAATTAAATTATATATTTAAGCCTATATGTGCAGAGAAAGACAGGGAAGATACATAGAAGGTGAATCAGTTCTAAAATTGAATAATCCCTGAGGAAGTTTTCAATAATCACAGATCAAAATCTATTTCAGCTCTGTGACATTATCTTGAAAAATTTACTAGTCTTTTCTTTACCTCCGTGCATTAAAGGTAGCAAAAAGACTCTACAGAGATCAAAAAGAATGAAGCATCACTCAATGAAAGTTAGTCTCAGAGGAATATTTGGGTTATAAGGGGATCTTACAATCATTTCTAAATTTCAATGAATTCCTTTATACAAAGGTTTATTTCTTCAGTGCATGGAAAGGCGCAGTGTGAGTTTGCGGGCCAGGTTCTTTCACAAAGTGTGTGTACAGAGGGGGATTGTGAGCACGAGTGGGTGTGCATGCAGGGCATCCCTGTGAGTTTGCAAAGAGACACGCCCCACTGAGAGTGTGCACAGCTCACTGGGGTGAGCACCCAGTGCTGCAGGGTGGTGTGAAGGGCACAGTGGCAGCAGAGTGTGCAAGGACCTGTTGTGATCATCTGCTGCTGCACTGCAGGGTGTGAGTGTGCAGGAACTGCAGTGTGTGAGTGTGCAGGAACTGCTGCAGTGTGTGAGTGTGCAAGAACTGCAGTGTGTGAGTGTGCAGAGACTGCTGCAGTGTGTGAGTGTGCAAGAACTGCAGTGTGTGAGTGTGCAGAGACTGCTGCAGTGTGTGAGTATACAATGACTGCTTCAGTGTGTGAGTGTGCAGGAACTGCAGTGTGTGAGTGTGCAATGAAGGCTGCAGTGTGTGAATGTGCAGAAACTGCAGTGTGTGAGTGTGCAAGGACTGCTGCAGTGTGTGAGTGTGCAGGACACTGCTGCACTGTGTGAGTGTGCAGTGACTGCTGCAGTGTGTGAGTGTGCAGAGAATGCTGCAGTGTGTGTGTGCAATGACTACTGCAGTGTGTAAGTGTGCAGAAAATGCTGCAGTGTGTGTGTGCAATGACTGCTGCAGTGTGTGAGTGTGCAGTGACTGCTGCAGTGTGTGAGTGTGCAGAGAATGCTGCAGTGTGTGAGTGTGCAATGACTGCTGCAGTGTATGAGCGTGCAGGGCACCATCGGGAGTGTGCAGGGCACTGTGGTGAGTTTTGGATGTGATGGAGGGGCTGCAATGTCCAGGCGTATGTGCAAGGACTGAGGGAAAAACATATTAAGTGGCTGCCATCATGGGAGATTGCTCTTGGCCACCCAGCCAAGAAAATCAAAAATTTATTGTTTGAGGAATCAAGGGATGCCTCCAAATCAACTGTCCTTATGGGGGAATTAAGCTTGTGGGTGTTAACTGAGAACACCATAAATCTGGTAGGAACAGGTCCAGGAGATTCCTAGAATAGCTGGATGACAGCTTTTTGGTACAGGGAGCTGACTCAGAGAGGTGCCCTCTGTGCCTTGTTGCTTGTTCCCAGAGAGGCTCTTGTGGCTGAAGTGGTGAAGAGTGATCATCTTGGCCACAGCAGCCATGCAGCAATTAAATTTGAAATCTCAGTTGTCTTGTCTGCACTGTCTTGCTCTCAAGATGGACAAGGTATAGGTTATCATGGCTGGAAAATCAGCATGTTTTATTAATGTGTGCATGGCAAAGCTGTTATCCCAAAATGTGTTCTTTCCCATGCTGTGCAAGAAGCCAATCCCCCATAGAATGGAAGTATTTGATTTCAGTTCTGCACAGAAAAGGGTGCTGGATGACAAAGCCAGCGCAGGACTATCAATATTTTTCATTATTTGCATATATTAACAAACTAAATATGTGGTTCTCTAATTAGTTAGTATTCTATCTTTTATTGTTTAAAAGATTCCCCACATATTTTATGCAAATTATTCTGTGTGCTCAGTCTTCCTCTTCCCTAGAGTCAATGGGTTTCTTGGATTGGTGAGCCAGGAGCCAGTGGCTGTGATCTCCTCCTGCCAGAAGTTCCTGTTATCCAGCTGGAGCGCTGAGTTTATTAATTTCTTTCTGTCATTGTCTTCCCTTTGGACGACCCTTGGTGTCTCTCATCTTCCCACTGGGACAGCTCCTGGTGTCTCATCTTCCCACTGGGACAGCTTTTGGGTACTCTATTCCCCATTGGGACAGCTCTTGCTAGGGCAAATTTGAGCCATCTAACCGGATCATGAATTCCAATGTGGCTGTAGGAAATAGCAGTTCCACAACCAAATAAATATTATTGTGTCTGTTCATTTAACCAGAATGAAAAATTGTTTTATAAAATATCAAAAATTTGTCCTTCACTTGAAGATGACATATTTTTCTCATTTAAAATATTTTCAGTATTTCAATAAAAAAATATTGCTATGGTATTCATAGAATCAGGATGCAAAAATATATTTCAGTATAGTAATGTATTTTGTTTGCTTTATCTAAGGAGTTTTAATTTGGAATGTATTCTAGAATATAGCATAAGTAGAGAAAAGGAAATGCTCTGATGTTTTGATTTTGTCTTTGAAATTTAATGCAGCTAAGCACATCAGTGTGATTACCTGATCCACAAAGGTACCTGAGGAAGCTTTTTATCTGAATCTCATGGGATTTGGATCCCTAACTCAATTAAATCCTTTCTATTTCTTTAGATTTGCTTTAACCAAAACATTCATGCTAAGCTTTAAAGTAAACTTTGGTGAAAGGTGTAAAGTTTTCTTCTCAAACTCGAATAGTAGTGATTTTAATTTCCTTTGCCTAATGAGATTAAATAACCAAATTACTGTATTAGTCTGGTGACCTCTTTCTCTTTGGTAAGCTGTCTCAAGTGTGGCAAACATGTGACATGTGGCATGCGGGAACAGGAAATGTCAAAAAGGGGAGCAAAGATTTACAAAATTTAATAACTTTCATAAGCTTTAGCTTCTTGACTTAATATGGACAAAAAAAAAAAAAAAAGGAAGGAAAATGCCAGATGCTATAATAATATGAGTTCTTCTAAAACAGAAAAATGTGTACAAATAGATTTATAATGACTTTTTGTAATCCTGGAGTGCAGATTTACTATAGTTAATATTTTCTCTTTAAAGTTCAGTTAATATTGTTGTTTCTTGCTAAGTCTTTCATGAAGTTCCTTTTGGCTTAAACTACCATGCTTGTACTTAGGAACATCTGCAGAAAAAGAGAATACATCATAAAAATATCTTAAATTAAAAATTAGTTTCTGTTTTGTAAGAAAATATGTCCTTTCCTTAGGCATTTGATGGTGAATTATCCCAGTGTTATACATTAATAGAAGGTTTTCTTGTAGTTTTAGGAAAAGAGAATCCTTTTTTTAGTTCCCAGAGGCTGTTATATTCTACCTTTGGTAGTCATTAAGTAACAGGGTGGTTTTTCCTATGAAAGAAGACCTACAAACTGACAATGACTACATTTCTTATAATTTGTTAATACATATTTCCTAATCATTATGGTAGCTGGTGCTGTGTTGTGTGCTAGTAGTAAGGTTCAGAGTAGTGTGAATAATTTATTTTTCCTTTCAGTCATTCACATAGAAAATGTTAAAGGGCTCATGAGACTAAAAAGAAATTCTAAAGAGAAGGAAAATGCATCTTTCCCAGAAGTTGTTGCTTGTCCACATATACACAAAGCAGAGTACCAGTATTTATTATTTTTTGAAACTTTTTAAGGCATGCAATAAGAGAATAGACTGCTGCAAGGACAGTAATGCTTTAAAGTAAACATGCCACCTGCTGAAGATACAGCCTTATGGAGGGCACAGTTTGTGGGGTTTTTTCCCCCATCTTCAGTCATTATTTGCCCCTGTCTGTTGGCAGCACAGTGCAGGTCCTGATCTGATCTGCACTGTGGAAAATCCCTCCAGTCTCCCATGGGATGCTGGTAATTTCCAGCAATGATGGTCATTCCCAACAATGCTTGTCATTCCCAGCAATGATGGTCACTCCCAGCAATGATGGTCATTTCCAGGCCACACCAGGGTACCCTGACAGCTGTGACCAGGCCACAACCTCTCTGCCCTTCCAGACCTCTCTGCCCTTGCCTCCTTCCCTCCCCCCAGTCTCAGCCTTTCAGTCCAGCTCTGCTCCACTGACCTGCCCTAAAACATCCATGGGAAGAAGTCATTGTTCTCTCTTCAAGTGTTTAAATATTTCTGGACTGTCTCAAAACTGCTGATGATTACTAAAGCCTTGCTTAGGAGATTCCTAATGGCACCATACATTTGTATTAACATATTGACATCATATCCCTGTTCAAGAACAGTGCAATTGCTAGGTCAATTCTTTTTGCATGTAAATGCACACAGTAAATCAAATTGAAGCAGTGATATGCACTGAAGATTATTAAAAAATTCTTCCCAGCTTTGGGGAAAATAAATTACTTTGTCATATTGAGTAAAGAAAAACAAAACTTCCTAGAAGTCCTTTGTGCTCTCTAATGCTATACTGCATTCTAGCTTCTATTTAATTGCAGTTTTAAACACAAATAGCTGTCTAACACATATATGGCTTTAAATAAATCCATATTTGCAGTTTCAGTCTAGCAGGACTATTTGTAGGCAAGAAACAGCCATCAAAACCACCAGGAGTTGTATGCAGTTAGCATATTCATTCACAAAGAACATTTATATTTTAATTCCTAGATACAAGATTCCATATATTAACTTTCTCCCAGTATTTCAGGAGTGAAAGTGATGTAAAATAGAATAATAAATATGTAGTTTTTGAAAATATGTATATTCCTGGTAAGATCATATATGGTTAGAACTTTTAATCTTTGAAATTTTAAAGTAAAAATTATACTTTGATTCAAAGTCTGTTTGAAATAAAGTGTTTCTTTGGGTTTCACCTCTTTCTAAAGCTCTCACTGCAATTCTTTGCATTTCTGCACAGTATTAGTCACACAGTCATGATAATGCAGTTTAAGAAATTTCCACCAGATAAGTGAAAGCAACAAGGTAATTGTACTCTCCTATGTACGTTGTCGTTTGATTAATTTTAATCCTCTTGGGTTATGAAATAATCTGCTGAATTTTCTTATATTAACTGCAAGTGGACAGTTCTCACATATTTAGTTATTGCAGTTAAGCTGACATTCAGCAACTTTGCTGAATTTTTGATACTATTTAATATAATAATTCATATTTAATATAAAATTTGATATTTAGTGGTTGAGTTCTTTGTAGAAAAAGTTTAGAGGTATACAGTGCAGCTGTTACTCGAGTGCTACTGAAATTCAAACATGAAAAAGTCCTTGATCTTCCTCATAATCTCCAAAACAAAGCTACTGGTGAACAGAATGTCGTTTCAGAAACAGTTTGAATAATTGAGAGATTATGGAATAGATTAAATAATTTGCCATCTGCTGTGCAACATGATACCCCAGTATGGCCCAGGGATTCTCTTTTCTGGGAAATCGCCTTTCTAATGAAAAAAAAAGGTACACTTATGTTGCATTTCCTAGATACATTGTAAATGGTACATTCTGTGACCCCTGCTGTGCCCTGTATCTTGTCCCCTTTCCCCTCCTGGCCATACAGGGCTGGCTGGGATCCAATTTCTCCCCACCCCCCTTTCCAGACCCTAGAAAAGGTCAGTACGCTCTGGCCTCTGTCTCTTTTTCCCCTTTTTTCCTGCTCTTTCCTCTTTCTCCCTTTTTCCCCGCTCTTTCCCAGATCTTTTCCCTCTCTTTGCCCCTCTTCTCCCTTCCATTCCCTCACTACCCACAAGAAATAAATCCTGTAACCTTATCTGGAAAAAGGGCCTCTTTTGATATCTTATCTATGTCCATGAGGCTTGGACCCGGGGAAAACTCACCCTAACACCTGAGCTAGCCCGGAGGAAGGGTGAAAAACCCCATTCTAGGGTCCGTAAAAGCATCACACTTACGTGTGCTTGTTCAATTTCTAGAAATTAGTTCAACCTCTTCCCATGGTAGTTCTCTTCAGGCTGAGTTACAATTTTGTTGCAGACACTTTGTTTAGTCATTCCAGAGGGAGGTTTAAGACCAGCATGTGCCAGACTTGACTTCCTCACATATTCATGTTGAGATCATGTATCTAAACATATATATGTAATTTATATATATAAGATTATATAAAAAGTTATATATATATAAATTGTGTGATAATGAGGCTGGATGGATGTTGTCTTTCAAAATAAATTGCAGTATGTTTGAGGAGCAGGGAGGAAAGAAACTTGAACTCTTAAGGTTCAAAAAAACTGAAGGTAATCTGGTATAGCCACAGAAGGAATACAAAGGAATTGGTGCTAACAACACCAAAGTTGTGGGTTTGATCCCAATATGGATCATTTACTGAAGAGCTGAACTTGATGATCCTTGTGGGTCCCTTCCAACTCAGACTATTCTGTGGTTCTGTAATTCCGTGAAAGAAACAGAGGATGTAGAATTGCCCTTAAATAAAGTTGTATAGTAAATATAACAGAAAAGAACCAATTCATTTCAGATGAGCACAGAAAATAATGCAGTTTAATTAATCTAGTAAACAAACTCTTGGTTTTTGTGGCTGTTGATTAAATGATGATCTCTATGCTATAACTGTAAATATACAGACAGCTCTGAGCTGAAAATGAATAATTGAAAGAAGGTAGCAGACAGAAGCACACAGAAGGCTGGGGACCTGTGTACCAGGTCTGGCCAAGATGAACTTATGTTTATTCACAGCAGCCTTTATGGTGCCGTGTTTTGGATTTTAGTGTTACCAACACTAAAAATGTGTTGATAACACACCAGTGTTTTGACTATTGCTGAGCAGTGCTTGCACCACAAGGGTTCTCTTTTTCCCATTCTACTCCCCTGGGGTGGGGGACAAGAGATCGAGAGGTGACACTGCTGGGATAACTCACCCAAATTGGCCAAAGGGATATTTCACGCCGAATGACACCATGATCAGAAATAAAAGTTGAGAGGTTTTGGCTGTTGAGGTAGGCGTTGTTCAGACACCAGCTGGGCATTGGTCTGCTTCTGGGAGATAATGAAGGACTGCTTATGCATCACTTGTGGGTTTTTTCTCTTCACTTATTAAACTACTTTTATTTTGACTAATGAATTTTCTTTTGCTTTTTCTATACTTTCCCCTCTTCTGTTGCATGTGTGGCTTAGTGATTGAGAAGATGTGTGGGTGCTTGTTGTTTGCCTGGGGGCAATCCAGCAGAACCTGATCAGTCAGTCCAGCCAGGATGTATTTAAAGTGTGTGTTTAGAGAGCTTTCTAATTTATATGACATGGTAAAACAGAATAGGAAGGTTTGAAAGATGCAAACGGGACTGAATAAGCAACAGGGAAAAGCTCTTGGTTTAGAGTAGGAACTTAAGAAGTGCAGCATTTGTTCCTACATTGGTCTGTCTTGAACAGTTTTGTTTTTTTTTTTTTCTTAAAATAGCTTTTGTGGTTTAAATTTTTCAACAAAACACTTGTGGTAATTAAAGGATTGGTAATAATTCACACAAAAATTCTATTTAATTTGGCTTGGATTAGGTAAAAGAGAGAATGACATAAAAAACTTCCCACCAGATTGACATAATACTATTTTCATGCTTATTATGCCTCGAAGTAGCCCAATACCTAGGCATATATACTCTGTTTCTTGTTGTGTGCAGTATTCTGAAGCCAAGAAACATAGCGTTTCTAATTAATTTATGGCAAGACATAGATTTCTTTTTTCGTTATTCCTCTTCCTATGCTAGCTATGTGCATTTGCCAAAATTCCTCAACTACCACATCTACCACTTTTACAACTTCTCTGGTGATGGGAAAAGTGCCAATTTTAGGAACTAACTTCTTTAATAGATGATAATATCCAAAATAGCTTTTCTATTTCCCTGAAATGTCATTCAACATTTTCTACTACTGGCACCCTCTCATAACAGCCACTACACAGTTTTATTCTGAGAACAAAATATAATTTTTTAGCCTTAACCATAATTTTTACATGAGTTTTCAAGAGAGTGAAAAATGCCATTTCAAAATGAAAATGCTGTGTCCAACAAAACTGCAGTACAGCAATATGCAAAGCTGCAATAGCAGTCAGTGCAAAAAGAAATTTAATTGTGTATAAAATACCTGATGTGGTCATTTGATAGCATTAGTACTGATATTAATTATTTTTTTTTTCATTTTTCCAATTTTATACTGGTAGTAGTTTGAAAGAACAAAATCTAAGCAGTCTAAGAATAGAACTGACCATGTTCTCTCTCATCTCCATAATTTGTTGTTTCTAAGCTCTGCTTCTTCATTCCTGTCAGAGTTTATTTTTGTATCAAATAAAAGCATATGCAAACCAAAAATAGACAATCTTTGCATGTCTTCATAATGAGAACCCACACTAGAATACTATGTGTTATGTTGGATAGACTTAATTGGTTCAGGCACTGAAATGAGTATGCTACAAAAGAGAATTTTTTTTTTTTTTTATCTCTTTTTTTATTTTTTTTTTTTTTAATGCTAGCTAGTCTAAACAAAAAGCAGAAAGTAACATGGATGGTAAGGAGATGTAATCCAGAACAGACAGTGATTTTGATTGTAAAGTATTGTTGTGAAAATTATTTTTAAAAAAGTAATCCTGAGTCTCATGCATCACTCGATGATCTTTTGAAATGCTGTTTTATGAGCAGCCAATTAAGGAAAGCCTGTTTTATTGACCTGTTATGCCTGCTATTTGCCACCCTACCCAAAGATCTTACAGCATGTATAAAATATCCTTTGTTCGATTTCTCTACCCATCATATTTACTCTCCCTGAATACTGCCATCTTATTTTTACATCCCCTAGTGCCCTCCTTGATAATTTTCCAGCTTTAGGAACAAGACCTGGTGCTTTCTCCTTTACACCCTCACTTATCAGAATTTTTGTAATTTATGATATCACTTCTTATCAGGTTTGCAAATGCCTTATTAAAAAGCCCTGAAGTAGCTGACAATTAAATAGAAGACACAGGGACATTTCATTACTCTCTTTATATAAAATTAAATTAAGGTCAGAATTACAAACACGGGTGAACAGGAAAAAGCAAATTTGCTGTTAATTTTTATTTTCTTAAATATCATTAAGTGAAAAAAAATAGGATAATTTTCTATTTCTTTTACAATTTTTTTAGGAGAATTGTTTTTAACTGTCAGACCTAATTTGTTTAGATGTCTGTAAATCAGATTTTAACCAATGTATTGGAAACATGAACACTTTTTCTAACCCTGAAACCTATACATTAAATTGAAGCTTATGAATGAGACCAGGTTGCAGCAGAAGACCCTGGAGTTATTAGCTTTATATTTTTGTCCTTTTAAGAACTGAATTTTATCTTGAAAATGATATCTATGATACCAAAAATTAAGGGGAAGGCCTTCTTAGTAATATTAAACATTCTGTGTGTTGGGTCCTACCCAGCAGATACAGCCTGCAAGACACTTGTTTATTAAGCAGAATGATCTCATTATCGGGACAGTGATGCAGTATGATTTGTTTCATACCCTGAATTCACTCAAGGAAATAACTGAGTGGATAATATTTATCCTGGACTCTGTATTGTGCTATTATGTGTAGCAATAACTGGCAGCATATTAAAATAGAGATCAGAGACTACAACCTTTCTTTTGAAGGCAGTTCTGAAATTTCAAAGCTGTTGAATTATTCAAGTATTTTTCAATTGATAAAAGATGATTGACTGCTTGATGATGTGACAATATAAATATAAGCATTGAAAAGTACTGAGTGTGGTTTTTTCCCCATAGTTGTTTTGAACCACTGTAATTGAAGGTGTTGATTTTGTGTCAGTAGCAACTATAATTAAGAGAGGAAACATTCGATAATTTATGTGGCCAAAGCCCACAAAGGAAAAAAATATATTCAAGGTAGAAACGGATACAGTTACAATAGGAAACTGAATAGAAATATTCAATCTATTTAATATTAAAAAATCTGAATGAATATAAAACCTTTTATGTTTTCTGTCCCTATTTACAAAGCCAGTAACAGATGTATAACATGTAAATATGTAACATTTTTAAGGTAGCAATGTCAATATAAAAATCAAAAGAATTCTCTGAATATATATTTAGATATTTTAAAATGTATCTTTATATTCTTCAAGGAATTTTGAAATTGGGCTTTTAATTAGTTTTTGATACATCCAAGCTTTTTCTAGACTGAGAACTGCACGTCTGTTCTACACATCACATGAAGAGTGTACATAGAAAGTGCTGGCTATGGTGCATACGTGCTATCATCATCTGAGTGTTCACAGTAATATTTCTGAGGACATGACAGTCTGTTTTTCTTTTCATTGTGTGGCTTTAAGCCTCTGTTTATGTTACTCAGTTACTGTGGAATAGGGAACATTTTATGCAGAGATCAACAGTTATCTCCTGAAATATCGGCTATCAGAAAATATCACAGAAGGATGTCTGTATCTTGTGATGGGAATGATGATCTTCCATTATATCTGACAAAACTAAATTAGCACTTTCGCATAGATTAGCAGCTTGGTTGAGCAGTAGTGTGGGGATTTTCCTAGAAGATTTTTAAGGTATTAAGCCTTCCTGCTGTAATAAGGTTAATACAGTTCTAAGTGACTTGAATGTCAGTGTTGGCAGTTTAAGTGGTATAATATTTCTGAAACCAGGAAGAGAAACCCTCTCATGTTCACTTCATTCAAAGAGTACTTTGAGGACATGTTTCCTTAAGGTTATCACTGAGTGAAACTGTAATAAAGCACAAAATTACAGAATGATTGAGGTTGCAAGAGGCCTCTGTATGTCATATGGTCCACCTGGAAATGGTCTTTTGGCACCATGTCTCTCTGGCTTCTAAATATCTCCAAGAATGGAGAGTCTACAACCTCCTGTGTGAATTTCAGTAACCCTTACAGAAAATAAAGTGTTTTCTGGAGTTCATAAAGAGCCTACCATGTTTCAATATGTGCCCATTACCTCTTGTCCTGTTACTGTGCACCAGTGGCTCTTTGCACCCTCCCGCCAGGTATTTGTATTCATTACTAAGGTCCCCCCTAAGCCTTCTCCAGGCTAAACAGTCTCAGCTCTCAGCCTGTGCTCATAGCAGAGATACTCCAGTCCCTTAAGCAGCTTTGTGGGCCTTTGTTGGACACTGCAGTCTCTACATATCACTTGTATTCAGGAGCCCAGAGCTGGACACAGCACTCCAGGTGTGGACTCATTAGTTCCGAATCCAAAACACAGAACTGCAGTAGCTGCTGAAAAGAAATTAACTCTCTCCTAGCTGAATTCAGGACAAGTAGATATTCTCTTAAAATATCTGGTGGGATGTTTTGATGTGATTTGTGCCAAAAAATGAACAAATAGTTCAGTGAATACATAGATAAACCAGAAAATCCTTAGCAGGCTTTTTTAGAATCATAGAATATGCTGAATTAGAGGGCACCCATCAGATCATGGAGTCCAGCTCCTGGCCCTGCACAGGACACCCCAAGAGTCACACCCTGTGCCTGAGAGCATTGTCCAAATACTTCTTGAACTCTGTCATGCTTGGTACTGTGATCACTTTCCTGTAGAGCCTGTTCCAGTTCCCAACCACTGGCTAAAAAGCAGTTTCCTGATATCCAAACTAAACTTCCACTGACACAGTTTCATGACATTTTCTCAAGTCCTGTCACTGGTCACGAGAGTGAAGAAATTGGGATCTCCTGTTCTGCTTCCCGTCATGAGGATGTTGAGGACCCCAGTGAGGTCTCCCCTTGGTTTTCTCCAGGCTAAGCAAGACAAGTGACCTCATACAGCTTCCCCTCCAGACCCATCACCATCCTCATGGCCCTCCTTTGGATGCTCTCTAATAGATTAGGGATTTTTTTTTTTTATATTGTGGCATCCCAAACTGCCCCCAGCACTGGAGGTGAGGCTGCCCCAGCCCAGAGCAGAGCAGGACAATCCCTCCCTTGCCCTTCTGGCCATGCTGTCCCTGATGTCCCCAGGACACGCTTGGCCCTCCTGGCTGCCAGGGCACTGCTGGCTCAGCTTCAACTTTCCATCCACCAGGACCCCCAGGTCTCTTATGAGAAATATCATGCTGAACTAAAGTCAGTGGCATCTCCCCTGCATAATTAATCCTTCATCCAATACAAAGAGCTTGAAACGTAGTTGGTTTATTCAGCAATACATTCTCATGGATCCTGCAAGTTAAAGGAATTGAGAACCATTAGAACTGACTATCCTGAGAGAGAAGACGTAATTTACAGACTAATAATGTAAACCAAAGTGTACTAGCTAAATTAAGAAGTGAAAAGCAAGATTACAATCTGATGATAAAGTATGATGAAGAAATTATTACCTGGTAACTCATATAATGAAATTACCACTGCTTAGAGGTGGCTGTTAATTCATTTTTGGCATTGGGATTTAGAAGTGGAGAGAAATAAAATCAGGTGAGAGAGAATGCTCTTTCAGAGAGGTAAAAATGAAATGATAAAAGATGTAATTGAATTTTGGAATAAATGAAAGTTTGTTTCTTTGGTCCTAAGGGGAAGCTAATAGTGTAGCTTTGTTTCCATTCACTTCAATTTATGCATAAGTACAACTAAGTCTTATTAGGGCCTTGTAACAACAAGTTACTAATTTTTAGGAACTGTTGTGTAGGAAAATTGGAACGGGGACATATTCTTTTCCCTTCCTGGTTGTAAAAGTAAGTGCAGAAGGAGAGGGGTTTTGTGTTTTGTTTTGTTTTTTGCTCCATCTTTCTATGTTGAATCATCTTAGGTTATTGTTTACTCAGGGATGGGTGAAAATGTCTGAGTCTTTCTTATTTTGCAATGTATGATAAGTACTGTGTCATAATCCAAATATAGGACTCAAAAAATCACTATTTAGTATGTTTTTCTCCCATTAAAAGATCAAAACATGGTCTAAATTTAAAGTATTTAATTTAAATACTGCTTTAGCTTGCACAATAGCTGCAATTCTCTGTTAAAGTCAGTATTCAACCAGTTCTAGGATGAAAATGGAGCTTTGCAAAAGTTGATTTTCTAAGATGGCTATCTATCCGAGCTCTTTTAAAGTCAATAAAGTGTCAAATTCAAAGACAAAATATTTATATGAGACATAGATACTAATTTTAAGTTTTAATAAATTCTCCTTTGGATGTACTGATTGTTTTCTACTGACTGGATTGGGGCCTAGTTAACTAGCTGAGACTGCACACTGAGTTTTTTAGTGTATGAACCTAGTGGTGAATTTTCATGGTTGAAATTGTTTAAGAAAAAAGAAATAAGGTTTTGTAAGGAAGGGATTGAAGAAAATAGCTCTTTGCTCTTTCCTGTTTTGGTGTTCTTAACTAAAAACACAGCAGAAGAGGGTGTGGGTTTGGAGTTTTTTTGCCCTATGGTTTAGTTATGTTACTGGTGTTCAGAATGTCAAATAAATTTAGTTTTGCTTTCTGACGAGCAGTTATTATGGGACAGTATTGGCAAGGGATGATGTTATTCAACAGGAGAAAAATGAAAACATTAATAACCATGATTTGTAATGTAGTTCTGGAAAGTCAGGAATTCCAGCTAGGATCTGTTTAACATGTTCTTGAATCATCCATTTATATTACTGATAGTAATTTTCCTGGAAGTATTTTTTTGCACATCTGGTGTTATTGTAAAGACAGTTTTTTCCTCCTTCAAATCTATCCCAAACTTTCACATTTTTTGGTTCACATCACAGTTCCTTGTCGTAATATCTTCTGAGACTTTCACTTGCATGGTAACCCTGAAGATATTTGATTAATGCAATTTAGAGGGTGACATCCTGTGAACCACATGCCCTCTGTGTTGCACTAATTTCACTTCGGTATTTTATAACTGGTCATGCCAGAGCTGCACAAAAGATAAAAGAGCAATTGCTCAGATATTGCTCAGAGACTATCAACCTTTAGCAATATATGTCCCAATAGCTCTGGCCACTATAGAAAGTACATGACATAAACATAATGAAAATTCAGTTAATTTTTCAGGGATAAAAAGCATACTGCTAGTCCCTCTATGGACTTTTTTTTTTCTTCAAATGCAATACTTTCCCACAATAAAGACTGCTCTGTGAATAGTGCTTTCCAAAGCCTTTGACAATCTTTTGTCATTTTCTCTTCTCTTGTAGCTGATGGATGCACTGACTGGTCTGTGGATTACAAGAAATATCAAGTTCTAGTGGGAGAACCTGTTCGTATAAAATGTGCACTCTTTTATGGATATATTAGAGCTAATTACTCCCTAGCCCAAAGTGCTGGACTTAGTTTGATGTGGTACAAAAGCTCTGGACCTGGAGATTTTGAGGAACCTATAGCTTTTGATGGAACCAGAATGAGCAAAGAAGAAGACTCCATTTGGTTCAGACCAACAGTGGTACAAGACAGCGGGCTCTATGCATGTGTTATAAGGTACTATATTTTAATATACTGCATTTTAATTGACCAAATATGAAACAAGGCTCTTAATAATAAGACTTTTATGCCAAAGACAATTTTTCTGTGTTCTTCTTTCTTCTCCTCCTGGCATTCTCTTCTCTGAAGGTTTTTTGTGCCTGACTAGAAATTGCTATTGAATGTCTTGAACATATTAAATTTGCTTTTGTATAAATTTAGTAATTTATAACAAAATCTAAAATTTATTAGGTGGCTGGGATTGGATGAATAAGTCATCCATTCCTTTCTCTGATTCTGGTTTCACTCTTAGAATTGCTCTCCAAGAGCAAAAAAAAAAATATTCTTTAATTATTATTTTTTTTACATTTAGATTTAATTTTATGTAGAGTTCATGGAGTGATTTAACTTACTTAACCTTTTTTCTGTAAAAAAAATTGCTATTTGATGTTAAGTAGCCACATCAAGGAAAACAAGGTGAAATTTCAGCATTTTTACATACATTCTCTAGAATTTCATCTGGCTTAACCTGATGATAGAGGCCAAGTGCAAGATATCTTCCAAAAATATTTAACCTTCTGATTCATCAAGTTTTATCACCAGAAACTGGATTGAATTCTCTTCTGCTTTTTGTGATAAGTGTTCAGCTTCTTTCTGCATCTTTAATATGGTTTATACTGAAATATTTTACAGCCCTTTACAGTGCTCCTCTCTATCAGGATAACTAGAAAAGTGGTCTTGCTACTAATACACAATAGAAAGAGTCAAAAGCCAAGTGTAAAGCAATTGAATGGATAGAAAGGGAATGAACGATGCAGCTAGTACAGTGATGCAAGGAAAATGGGGAAATTGTTTCATCAGCAACTGGAAAGGTTTACAGCCTAACATTTTAAATTTTTTTTATTATTATTATTTTTTTAATTAGGTTTTTTTTTTTGGTTGTTTGGTTTTGGGTTTTGCATAGAGGGAGAGGGAGCAATGTCTTGCTTTTGTGCCTTGCTGTCTTACTTTTGTGTGCTGAAGGAGATATTTACTGAATAATGTGTTTATAAAAACATTATTCTTTGAGCTCTTTATATAACCTGTGAGACATTTCATATCACATTGTTTGTCCAATAGCATATTCAACATGATTTTTCTGATGGTGGAAGTTCTCTTTAAAAGAAAAACACAAAAACCTACAAATTAAGCTCCCTAAGGAGAATCTTTGCTTATACTTGGATTAATATTTTCTGATAAGCATGGCCATGAAAATGAAAGCAGTTTTGTCAATTATTCCATAATGCTATTTAAAATACCATAATTAATCTCCTCTGTTTATATAAAGAAAACCTTAATTATCTGATGTTGCAATTTCCAGCAAGTATAGATAAATGCTGAATTTAGCTACTCAGACATACTTTATCATCTCAACCTGTATTCACGGCTTTTTGTACATGGATTTTTCTTTATCCCAGAGGTAGGTAGGACCATAGTCTAATCTGCATTAAACTACTGTGATGGCTTACTACCAGTCAGAAATTAGACCTACAAATAAACCACTCCTTTGGCAAGAGAGGGACAAAGGCAGAGACAATGGGTTGAGATAACAGTTTACTGAAAGCAAACAGCAGTGGAATAACAAATGCACAGTAATAGCAGCAATATCAATAACAAATAGAGAGGTACTTTAGACTCAAAAGGTGCTCACACCTTGACCTCCTTCTGCATGGCCACCAGGACAAAGACAAGATGCTGGCAGTCCCCATAGTTTGTGCCCTGTGGTTTCCCCCACACAAAGATGACATGACAGCTGTTCCTGCGCCCAGCACCCTGTGCCTTTGACAAGTTGGTGGGAGCTTCCCACAGACGGCTTTCCCCGTCCCTAAGTCCACGACAATGGAAAACAATGATGGACAAACCTGTGAGAGATAAATTGTCCATGTCACACTGTGCTGCCACTCTGTTGTGCTGGCTCAGCTCCTCTCGGCTCGGTTTCACCGCTGTTTTGTTCCCACTGTGCTGTTCCCACACCAGCACTGCCACTTTTGGCCACTCTGCTCCACTGGGGTGCAGGCTGCTGGTCAGAACCACATCCCAGAGCCACGCCTGAGGAACGAGATGGGTGACAGTGCTAGAGGATGGGGTCAATCCTAGACATGCCCTCTGCAATGAAGAGAGAGAAGTCATGTCACAGAGTGGCTTGTTATTTATCATATATGGACAGTGAATATAGCTGGATCAGCTGCACTAAGAGTTCATTCAAGTGCAGCTTCCAGAAATTATGTATATGTTACACATACCTGGTATAATAGCAAATAATAAGTAGTTTCTGACAAAAATGCTGCCTTTAAAGTTTCAAAAATAACTGAAATATTGTTCCTATTAAGACAACATGTCTTCATGTATTCTTTTTCTTCCCTGCCTGAAAACATCAATTACAATCAATGCCTCTAGCAGTTGCCCAACATAATATCAGCATATGTCAGTGAAACTGGAGTTCTGTAGTTAGGTCTTAGTGAAGAGTTATGTGATTTGGGATCATAGAATCATAGTATCATTTGGGTTAGAAAAGTTCTCAAAAATCATGGAGTACAACATTTTAATAAGGAGCACCCCATCAACTAAAACATTGCATTAAGTGCCACATCCAGTTGTTTCTTGAATGCTCCCAGACATGGTGACTCCACTTCCCTGGGCACTCCATTTCAGTGCTTTCAGTGAAGAAATTATTCCTGATATCCAACCTGAACTTCCCCTGACACAGCTTGAGGCCATTTCCTCTTGTCCTGTCTTTGGTTGCCTGGGAGAAAAGGCCAGCCCCCACCTGGATACAACCTCTTTTGGGATCTTTTTTGAGAATGATAAGGTCTCTCCTGAGCCTCCGCTTCTTTAGACTAAACAATCCCAATTCACTCTGCAATTCCTCATATGATTCATTCTATAGACTTTCACCAGCTCTACAATCCTTCCCTGGACATGCTCCAGCCCCTTAATGTCTTTTTTACAGTGAGGAGCTCAAAACTGGACATAGGATTTGAGGTGTGGCCTCACCTTTGCTGAGTACAGAGAACAATCACTGCCCTGGCCCTGCTGGCCACACTTGTTGTTTATACAGGCCAGAATGCCATTGGCCTTCTTGGTCACCTGGGCTGTTGACCAGAATCCCAAGATCCTTTCCTGCTGGGCTGCTTTTGAGCAACTCTTTCCCCATCCTGTAGCACTGCACGGAGCTATTGTGACCAAAGTGCAGGACCCATCATTTCACCTTTTTTATCTTCATGCAGGTGGCCTCAGCCCGTCTATCCAGCCTGTCCCAAATGCTCTGCAGAGCCTTTGCACCATCCAGAGGACCAACATTCCTGCCCAACTCACTGTCCTCTGCAAAATTACTGAGGGGGCACTCATTGCCCTCTCCTAAACCATCAATAAAAATATAAACAGAACTGGTCCCAGTCGTGAATGAACCATAGGGATCTCCTCTAGTGATGGCCAACAACTGAATGTAGCACCACTCATCATGACTCTTGGGATCTGACCATCCAGCCATGATTTATATTTATGAACGTATTTAATGTTTATGAACATTATTTGCTTTGTTAAGCTGTAACATTTAGTGAAGAAAAAAGCATATGAACGAGTCTTGTTCAGAAACGTGAGTGTCTATAAAGTATGTTTAGGATACAGGCAAATAGAGATAACAATAGAAGTTTAAATAAAGCATTACAAATTACAGATGAAAAATCTTCTCCATCTTTAACATACTTAAATTCATTAGGTACTTATTAGCCACAAAAATACTGCCTATGATTAACTTAGTGATATTCAGCTTTGCATATTCAAATTCAGATGACAGCAAGTTTCAAACAGGGAATAACAACATCTATGGAGATTGTTCAAATCTCTTTTCATCCGCAGTTTGTAAAAACCTGAACATCTGCTTCAGTATCCTTAACTGTTCCTATTAGTACACACAGTACAGGATTTTAAACAGAGGTAGAGAAATTGTGTGAAGTTTATACAACTTTCTGCGGAAGGAAGGAAGGAAGGAAGGAAGGAAGGAAGGAAGGAAGGAAGGAAGGAAGAAAGAAAGAAAGAAAGAAAGAAAGAAAGAAAGAAAGAAAGAAAGAAAGAAAGAAAGAAAGAAAGAAAGAAAGAAAGAAAGAGAGAGAGAGAAAGAAAGAAAGAAAGAAAGAAAGAAAGAAAGAAAGAAAGAAAGAAAGAAAGAAAGAAAGAAAGAAAGAAAGAAAGAAAGAAAGAAAGAAAGAAAGAAAGAAAGAAAGAAAGAAAGAAAGAAAGAAAGAGAAAGAAAGAAAGAAAGAAAGAAAGAAAGAAAGAAAGAAAGAAAGAAAGAAAGAAAGAAAGAAAGAAAGAAAGAAAGAAAGAAAGAAAGAAAGAAAGAAAGAAAGAAAGAAAGAAAGAAAGAAAGAAAGAAAGAAAGAAAGAAAGAAAGAAAGAAAGAAAGAAAGAAAGAAAGAAAGAAAGAAAGAAAGGCTAAGGGAATTTCCACTAAAAATTGATTACCTGTTTTAATTGCCTATTTTAAAATTCCCATTTATTATTTCATGTTTATTTAAAGAAATAATTACATATTGATAACAATGCATCAGTCATATAACTGCCATTATTTTAACTAACTGTACAGAAATTAAGAGTAAATATTTACATTAATTAAAACATAATTGGTATGATTTGACAGATTTAGATGTTTAAAATTACAGAAAACCAATACTTCGTATTTCAAGATGAACACATCCTATATAACAAAATAATTTTATGCTATCTAATCCTAAAATTAATTTTCAGATGATTAAGACAAAGAACTATTTTTTTTTTCCTAAATTCAACAACCTCACATTTGCAGTCATTATGAGGGGAAAAAAACCCAAAGGTATTCTATACTGTAGTAATGATGCTTTTCAAAGATAATTTGGAAGCAGTTTTGACTGACAATTTTTTGGAGACTACTAATATTTTGTATTTAAAATATTTCTATGGCATTATATTTTATTTCTGTCAGATAAATAATTATACTAACTGAACAATATGGTAGGGAAGTTATGTGATTCAACAATGTAGTGTCTGCTTGTGTAGATGCATGTGCATATCTATGTGTAAATATAAAACCAGAAAATACAAATGCTTGGAATTTGAATAGGGATATTTTAACAGCTAAACGACAAAAATTAAAGCTGACCTTATAAATTAATTAGAAATACTGCTACATTTGAAGCCCCTACCTTCAGACATGTAAGGTCATAGGAAAGGGTAATGAAGCTAAATGTAAGAGTAGACAATTATCTGATTTCTTTCCTTCCTTCCTTCCTTCCTTCCTTCCTTCCTTCCTTCCTTCCTTCCTTCCTTCCTTCCTTCCTTCCTTCCTTCCTTCCTTCCTTCCTTCCTTCCTTCCTTCCTTCCTTCCTTCCTTCCTTCCTTCCTTCCTTCCTTCCTTCCTTCCTTCCTTCCTTCCTTCCTTCCTTCCTTCCTTCCTTCCTTCCTTCCTTCCTTCCTTCCTTCCTTCCTTCCTTCCTTCCTTCCTTCCTTCCTTCCTTCCTTCCTCTCTCTCATTCTCTCTTTTTCTCTCACTCTCTTGCTTTCTCACTTTCTCTCTTTCTCATTTTCTTGCTTTCTCTCTTTCTTGCTTTCTTTGCCATGGCTAACCATCCACAGTAGGAACTTGTTAAACTGCCAATTCAATTTAAGAAGAATATATATTTTTATATATTTCATGTATGCGCAATTGTTTAATTGTAAGAAATCTTGAACATAGAATGTATAAGGAAATCTTTACTGAAGGAAAGAGCAAAGAAAAGAAATAGAATCAATTTTTCATAAACCTGGTGGAAGCATATTTCTTCATCATCTTGAATAATGTAAAACATGTTTACAAATGGGAATTGCTATTTCTGCGTACCAACCATTTTTTGAAATCTGTCTTTACCCAAGGAGAGCCTTTTATCCTGGCTGTATATGCTTATAAATATTTTTATTTCTTTATAGAGTTTTAAAAATTGTTATCTTAAGAAAAGAGTAAGCATTCATATAACAACCACATATCAAATCTCAATTAAAAAAAAAACTAACAAAAAATCCCACAAAACAACAACAAAAACAGACAAACGAACAACCCCTCCCCCCAAAAAAGAGAAAGTATCTGAAAATGAAGTCTTAAAACAGTATGTCTTAAAAGTTCGTAAAGTTGGTGTTCATAAACATGGTATCCCCTAGATCTGCATGAGATCTTTGGTCATGTTTATGTGTATTACTGACAAAGGAGTCTGACAGTGGATAAAAGAAATAAGCTTTCTCAAAGGAATACCAAATGAGCTAGCAATATTCAGAAAGTAGGAAGTCTCAGAAGAACCTCTTATATTCAGAAAGTAGGAAGTCTCTTTTATTCCATTAATTCCATTCCTTTAAGACAGTATCACCATTCACTGTCCTGGGTGAAGGGATAGGACAACAGGACACGGCTGCACAGTGGTGACTGTGGTTAACAGTTGCACTCGAGCATCTTAGAGGTCTTTTCCAGCCTTAGCAATCCTATCGTTCTAAGAAAGCAGCAACTCTGACTGCCTCTTGAAATGATGTGCAAGTCCAGGAGAAAACATGAGATGAACTTTCCTTGGTCCCTGCCTTTGGTTTATAGAGAGTGCAGGGGGTAACTAACTGTGTCTTCCTTATTCTTACATTCCATTTGTAAGCTTGTCTGAGCTTTTTCCAAGCTCTTTTCTTTTTGTGAAGATGGCAACCGTCACAAGGAGTCCGGCTCCTATTTTCTTATGTTTGCTCCATCTCCTTTTCAAATGCAAGCTTGGTAGGCTAGTCAGATATCCATGTAATATTTGACTGTGACTTAGAGAGGCTTGGTGAGTTGAAAAAGCCTTCAGGCTAACATTAGGAATTTATACACGTTGGGTAGCTGGAGCTTACATTAAGTGTTCTGTACAGATGGCAAAAGCAATTGCTCCTAGAAATAAATGGAGGATTTTCTTGAAGTTAATGCTTGTTGAAAGTCAGGAAATTGAAATGCACTCATTCTCCACTCCTCTGTCCTGACACTTCAGGAGGTCAGCTGTCTGACATTAGCATCTTCATTGTACATGGTAAACACCTTCCACACGTGTTAGAATAAAACAAATATCTAATACTGAGGAGATAAGCAGGATACACCTTTCATTGTGGAGTTGGTATAACTTATGCATAAAGCTAAATTCTAGAATGTATTTTCTATTTGCTTGGCTGAGTGAGAATTTAACAATGAAAAACAAGCAAACAGGCATGGTGATGCATAGAAAAAAAGAGCAATATGACCCTTATAGTAGGTGGAGTAATGAATAAGTGAGGAGTCTTGATGGGCTAGAACTGAACAGGTTAGTCCAGATAATTCTTATATGTAAGACTTGAAGGATATAATAATTTTTACTGAGGGCAAAATAGCAAATGCCTATACTTACACAGAATAGGGGAAGAATGTTGATATTGGGAAAGAAGAAGAAATTAGTGTATTTGACTGAGCAGACAGAATTGTTAACATTACATTTTAACAGCTCTGAACTTACAGGAGTAGCATAAATATTGTTTGAAAAAAGATTTAAAGAAAAGTCATTTATATGATATCCAGGTTTTTTTACTGCTAATTCTTTTGTTGTTGAGATATTGCTTAAATACAGCAGTATAAGAATTAACAGTTTGACTATTGCTTCCACTGTTTTATTAGGGGTTTGTTGGCTTCTCCTTGAGAACACTTTTAGCAAACTAGATTTGCTTTTTGATTGTTCAGGTTATTCTGCTCACAACTAAATTAATAATTCTGACCAAAAAAGTAACATTTCAGATCTCATTTCAACAAAATAATTAATTATGATTGTGGTGTTTGGTTTTGCATATGTAATTTAAGAAAGTCCTAACAGATAGTCAGGCTGCATTACTATGCATTGTTCATAGTGAAAAAAACATCTTTTCTATTTTGTTGAAGAGTAAGCAGTATTTTATCTGTTTTACACTCTGCTTCTAACTTCATCCATCTTAGAAAAAGTACAAAAAACGTGCAACTAAATGGAAGAAGTGGTTTTACAGCTGCCTCTTTAGCAAATACAGAAGGAGAAAACACAGAAAAAGTGAATTCCCTATAATAGATATTTTAGTCAAGGCTCAATCGCTTTCTTCACAATGCTACAAAAAAATGGAAGACAAAGAACTAGAATTACTTTCATTCATTTTCAAAACACTGGCTTTTAATTGTTTCAAAATTGTATGGATTTTTTTGTTTCACGGAATTCAAAGCAACCAAGCTGTATTGCTAGTAATAACACGGGCCACCTACTTGGTCATTTAAGTTTGCTCTTAATAGCTAGTACTGTTTTTTGAATCTGCCCTGCAAGTGCTTACTTCTTTGTATATAAGCTATCTGTGGACATCAAATTCAGTTTAAGCATCTAGGTTCTAAAAAGTTGCATGTCAGTTGTTTCCTTTTTAAATCCTCCTTGTTCTCAGGACAGAAAGCAATTTAACTGATGTTAAAATATACCTAAGATTTGATTCCATTATACAGGGATAGATGTCTAATGCTGTTTTAGAGGCTCTAGGAGCATTTCCAGGACACTTCCAAGGGAATGACATATTGACATTAGATCTGGAGGAGGCTGAATGTGGGATACATTTGGGTAAGCCACATGCCACTACTCACCTACTCTAAGGTAAATAAAATAATCTTTTTTGTGGCTTTTAAGCTAAACCATTTTCTAGGCTCCATCAGGCAGACTGACAGCTACAGTAGGAGTTTAGATATAGCACACAGGTGTATGAATGTAAGTGGATGACAGAACTGAAATGTCTTAAACTGCATTCCAAACTAAATTGATTTTGTTTGTGTGTTTCCATCACATACATTGAAATGCAGTGGCTGATATGAAAGTCAAGGGACATATCTCTGTACTTAGTGCTATGACATGAGGCCAGCATTTTAAATATAAAACTTACTTGATGAGTTTATAATGTAAGAAAGTAATGGAAATGAATTAATTTATGATCATAATTTTTCTGAAATGCTAATATAAAATAGTGATTGAGGCTCAGCAAATTATCAGACTGACTTAAAAGTCATGAGTTCAACAAATAAGTCTTCTAGTAATTAGTTTAACATTTCCAAGGTTTCTGACCAAAAACTATTACAAGTCATCCTCTGGAAAGGGGAAAGAAAGGCAGCAGCTGTGAATCTTTAGTCAGGCCTCCAGAAGTGTAAAATATTAGATGATCTCTGGTGAAGTTTTGCATGACTTTTCCAGAAGGGTTCAGTCTGAAAAGGGGGTGTGTGCCATGACCCAGAAAGGTTACTAATGCAGTAGAGACTGTAGAGAATTTGCCTACTGACTGCTACCACTGTGCTAAGAGTAAATACAGCTGGGAAGAAGGTGCTGTGTTCTCAGGATGTCTTTGGAACAATTCATTCACATCTACTTCCCACAGCCATTAGACTATTTCCCCCAAGCCAAGACTGACCTAAAGCAGTCCTAGCAGCAGTGAGAAGCTTTTTCATGGTCCTTGTTCCAACCCTTGGTTCTCTCTTCCTTCACAAAGCAGAAACAGGCACCCAATATTCCCAATAATGAAGAAGCACTTGTGTAGTTCCCAGCATAAAGAAGACTGGAAAGGTGAAGGCCTCTCCCTCTGTCCCTCTTTCCCTTCTCTTCAATCTTCTCCGCAAGTGCAAAAAAAAATCAAAATTAAAAAAAAAAAAAAAGGCTGGGATATCATCTTTATCAGATATAGAAAGAGAAACATTTTTATCAGAATTCTTCAAGCTGAGGCCCAATTATTTAATTATTTGTCTAGGGGTTGTTTGTGTGTGCTACGTAAAGTTGTATAAATGTAAGAGGATGTCATGGTGAGAAAATTCTTTTTAAAAATGGTTGGAGGGTTTTATTTTATACCTGTGAGGAGAAATGTTCAGAATAATTCAGATGCAAATCAGTTAGACATTTGGTAACTTGTTATAGTCATAACAAAATAAATGAAAGAGAAAACAGTGGTAATATTACCAGTGAAAAATAAGTAGACTACAATTAAATAGAATTTAATTAATTAATGAATTTCTTTAATTTCAGTTTTCCAATACATCTAACAGATTCTTTTTATTTTTGGCTATCCAGTAAATAATTCTATAGTAATTTTGGCTCCTAGTCAAACGCACAAGTAAGAGAGGGTATGTAGGGAACTGGAGGGAAAAATACTGATACTGATATTAATGAAATATTGCCTTGGAAATGTAGGACATGAAAGAAACAAGTTACTTGCTGAGTCTGGCAATGTCAAAATAGCAGGTTTTTCAAAGGATTGCTGATGCACATGATTCAATAGTTCAGTGTAAAGAGAGTAGAGTACTTGGAGAAGTCATATGAGATCTCAAAGTGACTCCAGATTTGATGTGCTAGAAGTAATAAAATGACGTCTTGTAACACCTAAATAATTTGAATTAAAGTATTTCACTTCCTTGTTCTAGTCATAAAATCAGAGTTCACATGTAAGCAAGAGGTAAATAAAGAGACATGCTTGCAAAGATTCTATTTCATTATGAATTGTACCTTCAGTTCCAATGGTGCCCATAGAATGACTAAAGAGTAACTCTTTTTTAGTAAATATATCCCGAATTGATGGTAGTTAAAAAATATAAATTTGCCTTAGTTTTTTAATGTCTTCTTTTAAAGCTTACAGGCAGACTTAAGAGATAGAACTTATTTGTAACACTGAAAATAATAGTGTTCAGATATTCCCACTCTAGTAACTAATGAAATTTGCATATTTGGTGCATGTTTAGTGTCATCATCTGTCAAAGTAATATAGCCTGGTGATACTAATTTCAAAGGTGATGAGAGTGACCAAATAAATCTTGTGGTATTTAATTGAAAAAGCTGAGAAGATTATCAAAGGTCAAAGATGTCTCTCTAATCTTCATTTAGCTTTTTACTGTGGTAAGCATTATGATATAGCTTTTGAGTGCTAAATTTGGACATCATTTAGAAAATTAATCAAAATTAGACAGTGAGAAAGGCTCCTATTTTCACTTATTGCAAGAGCTAGTTTGTGCATAGAAATACACACCCCAATACACACATACACATCCATAGGTGCTCAACTATGCTAAGCCTACAAATTGATTTGAATATTCGTATATGTGCAATATTTGAAGATACATCTCTTTGTCTCTAATAATAGAATCACAGGGGTTGGAAGGAACCTTAAAGATTATCTATTTCCAACCCTTTGCCATGGGCAGGGGCACCTTCCACCAGACCAGGTTGCTCAGAGCCCCATCCAACCTGGCCTTGAACATTCCAGGGATGGGGCATCCACAGCTTCTTTGGGCAGCCTGTGCCGGTGCCTCACCACCCTCTGGATAAATAATTTATTTCTAACACCTAAACTAGGCCTACCCTCTTTTCACTTAAAACCACTCCTCCTTCTCATATTGCTTTCTGCCCGTGGAAAAAGTCACTCTCCATATTTTTTGAAGCTCCCTTCTAGAGAGTCCCTTCTAGGAAAGTCTCCTCAGAATGTTCTCATTTCCAGGCTGAACTAACAAAGCTCTCTCAGCCTATCCAGAGGTGCCACAGATCACCTTCATGGCCTTTCCCTGGACCCTCTCCTACCCCCTCTAACCTCTCACATCTTTCTTGGGATGGAGGCCCCAAGCACACATGTATCTGTAGATGCAGGAAATAATAGGATTAATGACTTTCAGGTCCAGGTTCACAGCTATTCTCAATCTGGATACCATGAAAATAATTATTGCGTATTTCAAATAGCAGTCAGTAACCTCCAGCTGTGGTATGTTATTAAATGAAAAGAACATATTCCAATACACCCTTGTGGTGGTTGATAATGAGTAATGACACACACAGGCAGTTTCTCTATGTGTGACATTATATCTACTAAAATAGCTATTGTTCATGTTATCTTCAGTGATGTTTAAAATATGACTATTAATATGGTACTTTACAGGCAAAAGTTTAATCAAATGCATTCAAATTTGTGTGCTCATTATCAGTGTTACATACTAAAATTAGCTTTGCTGGTAACATCCGTGCTTTTGGCTATAGTTTTCTTGTGGATCCTTTGCAAGGCAAGGCTTAATAAAAATTAAATTTATTTCAGCATAACCTTTTATATTGAGGCAAATGAAAAATAAAAGCCCTGATCTCATCTTTTAATGAAAGTATGCTTCCAGAATCCCTTTCCTCTCAATGCTGAGGAAAGAAGGAAAAGGTGCATAGACCTTCAAGCCTTGTATCTCTTCAGCAGCAGAACAGAGCAGATTCTCAGCCTCAGAAACCCCCAGATTTTTCTACAGGCAGAATACAGGCAAGGCATATGTGTGATACACTGTCCTGCAGTATGATTCTGCATAATGCTAATAACAAAGGGTAAAAACCAAAAGACGAGGCTTCTAAACCAGCATCTTTGCTTCATTTGCTTCAGGACCCTTGTATTGGCAATATTCCAGGATTGACAGGCCACTGATTTGCCACTATTCTCAGCTGAGCTGGAAAAGAGTATCTTGAGAATGAGCACTTAAACTAATACTGAAAAAAAAAAAAAAGGCTTTACCTGAGCCACTGTTCTGGCTTCAAGGCACCTGATTCTCATTTGCTTTAGGAGCAGTTCTTTCCCCAACAAGCAAGAGCTTGCACTGCTACCAAAGTGCAGAAAATACAAGTACTTATAGTAAACTCTTTCCTCTCAAAGTCTGAGTTTTTTGACTGAGATTCTGACTTAGTCACTGGAACTGACTGATAACTTCAGTGGGACCTGGATTTGCAGGTATCCATTTGTATTAAAAGTTTCAGAGCTTTTAAAAACTATGAAAAAAATTCCTTCTATCACACTAATGTGTTTTCATTTGAGGTAAAATTCAGGAGTTTCTGGAAATGTTCTTCATAACTACTTAGAGTCTAAACTTGAATGTGAGAGCCCTCGCAGCACTCTCTGAGTACTCAGTTAAGCAGCTGGAACTCAAGAATTGAGTCTACATTACATACCCATGGTAATTTTTTCAGCTGCTCATGCAGTAATTCCAAGTACATGTCATTTAATAGTCACTTTCTTTCAGTCAAGGTTTATTTGAGAGGAGTTAATCTAAGGAACAAAATTTTCAGTTAACTGCAGTGAAAAAAATTAGCTCTTTAAGAATTGTTTGGCCTAGGTTTTCAGGTTGGGAAGAAAAAGGAAAAATATTTTCCCTGGGAGATTGCAGCCAAATATTCTAGTTTGAAAGGTGAAAGTTTAATGAAAAACCTGGATAGTGAAGTGATAAAACTATATGTACATTTATACGGAAATTAAATCTTTTGTATTCAGTTCAGTATATGCAGTAAGTAAGATCAGGACCTACATACTGAGCAGTAAGATAGGAAGAAAGATGAGATCAGAGAACATTTACTGGGGCTTGCACATCCAGAGTACTAAATCTGAAAAGAAAGTGTCTGAGTGGAGGAAAGACTGGGAGAAAAGAAGTGTTCTCATGCTATTTAAAGATAACATTGTAATATAGGCACACAAGGTGGCAGGATTAAGGAATCTTTAATTACTGCATTCCTTTACATCTAGGTTTTTACTTCACATTTTTTGTTCAGTTATTTAAAATATACAGATTACATGGCAGCAGAGTTATACGATTTTAATTTCAATGGGGTGTGCGTGCCTTGCTAAAATTAATATATTATCTCCCACTCTTCTGGCCTATTAATTTTACCCCAGGCTCTGCAGCACTATAGGTAGAAAAGTTATTAATAAATTGTATGGCCTTATTGCTATAAAAAATTATATTGAATTCTTGTTCTTGTTAAAAACATATCCAAGATGACAGTGAGATTTAGCAGGGACACACACGGCTTTCACATTTTTTAGGCTGTTTAGACATTCTTAGTCTCCCAGGTAAGGAATGAGAGCCAAGTGCCCCCAGACAGGCAGAGCTGATGCTGGAGGGGACACTGAGCGTGTGTCCAATTTCCCCTCTGCAGAACACTTGCTGCTACATGCCAAAATACCCTCTCCCCAAAAAGATCTCCTTCACAGTAGCATTGCTTTTATGCTTGGAAAGTGACAGCTCCTTTTTCTGCAACAGCAATGTTGTATTGATCTATTCACCACTTGAAGTGAGAAGAATGGCCTCAAACAATGTGAGATCTACTGGATTGTTATGATACACTGACAGTAAATACTCCATTTATGCTTATTGAAATTGCTAATTTTTCCATTTGGCTCTCAAGTGCTGAAGCCAAAACAGCATGCAGACTCTTTATGGACCTCAAGAACACCCTCTCAAACTCAATCTTATTCATTATTCAAGAGGTGTTATATCAGAACAGTTGTCTGGCCTGAAATATTTTCTACTGCTTTTGAAAAAATGTTTAATTTTTCCACTACAAATAGTTTTTCTTATCATAGCGGATTCATGTATTTTTTTCGTTTTTTTTTTTTTTTTGTGGGAACTTTACTTAGGGAGTCATTCTAAATTCATACAGGTCCCAGGATTAGACCTGTTGGTTGCAGGAAGTGTTCAATAGGGAGTGAATGAAAACAAGGACTCTGTTAACCTCTCATATTGCTCACCAGAGAGAAAATGCCTAGTTGTTAATTAGGGCAATAAAATGACAGTGGATGCAATAATTACAATTTGTTAGAGTGGTACTTTTAAGCTGTGCTTAAGCTGTATTTTTCTTTATGAGAAAAATACACCTGCACAATTTCAAATCTTGTGGGTGTTTAGCACATGAGGAAAATCAGCAAAGGCCAAATGAAATCAAATCAGTTAAAATAGAAGTGTTTGGATTAATGTTTATAGTAAAATATGATCAGCAGGATTAATCAGTAAATGCCATTTCTGTGGACATGATGTGGTCTGAAGACATGAATTTTGCCAGCTTTAATGACAGCTACATTGTGTCAGTGAAAGAGATAAGATGCAATTGCACATGAGGAAAATATGTTATGACCCAGATTTTTTGGAAGGCATTCTTCAAGCACTGACAATCAGAGTCCCTCAGCCCCATCAGGGCAGAGCAGGCATGGCTGGCTGCCAGATGAGATAAGCTGGCTGGACAGTGGGTTCCTGCTGTATCTCATACAAAAGACTTGACATAAAGTGATTTACACAGGACCGTGGGTGTTGTCTTATGTGGGATATGGGGGTATCCAATGTATGTCTTCCCTCTACAGTGATGGGAGGGGCAATAAATCTGTGGATGAGGCTCTGTCACAGACTGCAGTGTAATGTTTGTGTATGATTCAGAACAGCAGATACTGCATTAAAACCTTAACTGGGGGAAACTACAGCAAATCCTACTCTTTTCAAAGCCTCATTGATGGTGGCTTTAAATGAGCAATCTGCTTGTGTTCCAGTCCCTTGCTGCCACTGAGAATCTCGTTGACATGCAGTACTTACTTTGACCGTCATGTTTTGCTCTTTGGTGATTATAAAATGCACCAAATAAATTTAATTTGAGAGACAGAATAACTATTATAGACTCTCAACAGTGAAAAGTGCTAAAGGGGAAGTAATGTTTTTGAGTGAACAGCTACAAGATTAATAGAGTTTTGAGCATTTTACATGAACCAGTATCTAGCTCTTTCTGACTCTTCAATAGTTCTATTTAGAAGACATGTGAGTCAAAGTTATGTTTCCTGAAGCACTGTATATCAAATTTGCAGATTTGTAAATGCAAATATAATAATGCAGAAATTATATATCTTTGTATAAATCCGAATCATATAGCAGGTGATATTTCTTTGAAGTGTACAAATAGTCACTGAGAATTGTATCATGAGTTTGATTTTCTGTCAAAGAAAAGGATAAAATACTTAGTGTAAGGCACTCAATAATTGTTAAATAAAAATTGGCAAGGAAGTAATTTTTATGTGTTTAGAGTAAATTTGGTGTCACAATGCAGATAACAATCACAATCAAATATGGGTGATTTGTTCATTGTGTACTACACTCGCAATTCTTGCAGCTTATTTTTCTATACTGTTTTAAAATGCATCATGGGTGTATTTATTTCAGTCATTTCAGCTTCATTAATTGGCAAATTACTACTTAAGTTAAAAGTTAAAGGTTGACATGCAGAGCATGTCAAAAAGCTTTATGATCCTAACGAGGTCATGAACTTTATATGAATTAGTGCATTTAGAAAATAAATGGAACAGGAAATTATGCAAAAAATAATCTCCATCTTGTTCAAAATGAACCTCCAAGGATCACAAATAAATAAGGATACCATGATTCATATTATCTATATTTCCTTAAAATTTCTGTTTTTACCACTACATCCTTACATAATTTAGTTTTAGGTAGCCCTGTGAGGAACAGAGAGTTGGACTCCATCATTATGCGTCCATTCCAATTTGAGATAATCCATGATTCTATGACTGGAATTTTGATCCTATACTATAGACTTCAAGATACATATTTCTCTACGGAGAAAATGAAAATTATTAAATTTTTGCAGATTAGAGAGCATGCAGTAGGTAGTAGACAGGCATGGTTATCTTCTGTCAGTCTGACAGGTGACCTTGATAAGGATAAATGGCTTCACCTGGAGAACTGCCCAACATTTTCAAAAAGGAATGTAATATGTTTCCAGTTCTCTGTGGTATGTATAAGAAAAGAGGAAGAGGGGGATATATGTGTTTAGGATTTTCTCTAGAATATATATGTTCTCAACACACAGTGAAATAGGGGAATTGAAGGTATTCTCTTCTAGTTCATAGCCCATTAGCATTTTTTTATGTAGTACCTTCAGTGAAGAAAGCTTAGGTGGACTGGTGCAGTTAGAGATCACTGCTTTATCTAATTGTAAAAAAATTAATCTTCAGGAAACCTAAAAACATACTTTAACTAACTTAATAATGCCTTCAAAATAGTTTTAATTTCAATAAAAAAAGAAAACAAAAATATCTGGCCAAACATAGTAAAATATTATGAAAAACTGTCTGATCACTTATACACTGTGATTTTGAATCCAAGTAAAATGAAGAATGCAATATATTAAGTGTAAAGTGTAGTATAAAAACACCTGTTTAACCAAATCTTACTGTGATCCATGTTTTTCTATTTTCCTTTATTGTACAAACACTATCATAGCTGCGACTATTTTAAACTCAGAACACTAGCAGACAAGCATTACCTAAAAATTTTATTTTAGCTTGAAAAGGTTTAGTCAAGTCTATAAATATGTAGCTATTTGATTATTATTGTATATGGTTTTTTGTTGTTTTTTGTTTTGTTTTGTTTTGTTTTTTTTTGTTGTTGTTGTTTTTTTTTTTTTTAAATGAGGAAATATTAGGAACTCAGTTGAAATATGTGCAACACTGCATCAATTATGCCATGTCCAGCACAGGTAACTGATGAACTAAATCACATCCAGGACAATATGAGATAAGGTTGAGAACCTTGATAGACAACAGCCAGAGATAATGCTACTCTGTTAGCACTGTACATTTGTTTAAACATTTCAATCCCTTCTCTGACTATTACAGGTCTCCTTTTTCTGGACAAAATATAGAACTACTCCTGGCAGATTTGTGCAAGTGAGACATTTGGCAGATGATAAATTAGATATTTGTAAACACTGATTTTAATTTTCATAATGTAAGCCTATTCCAAAATGTGACCATTTAATCCCATCATATATGCATTAAAATTTCTAGAACAGAGAAATGCACAGCATGAGGAATTCTGCCCAGGAATACAGTGACTGAAAAGGTCTATGTAGTCATTTTAAATAATGCTCAGACTTGAACTCGTGTTTTATTTCTGCATCTGTTATCCTAAATATGAGACAGAGGACAGGAACATCAAATAGGATGGCTCAGTGAAAGGCAGGATGAGGTTTTCGTGGCAAGCAAGTTGAGGAATGTGCACTCAGGCTGGAAAAAATGACTGACTTATGGCTAGTATAGTCAGAGCCTTTTACTTATTGGTTTGAGGAACTGTTCATTTGCTGGAACATTTAAACTGAAAAAAATTATCTTTGTAAAATACATGCTACACTTCAAACAAAAGTTACATTCCAGTACTAAAATAATGCATTTCATAGTATACTTCATATAGGTGGTTAGACTTCAGGATTATAGTATGATCTTTTTAGATGCAAGAAAAACAAGATTGGCAATGGAACCACAGTTTTTATTCCTCAGGATGCACCTTAATATCATTATTTGGAAATAGATCTTACCCTGAGAAGGAGCCTAAAATAGTTATCTGGAAATCTTAACAGGAGGCCTTGATAGACCCAATGAAAATAATGAGCTTAATGCTGTGAAATAGTTGGGGTTTGTATTCTTGTGCTAAATAAGTGTTTGTATCTGATCCATAGACTTACTATTTATTCATGCTGATTTAGTCTTCATTGTTCTTTTATTCAACTTTTTTTTTCAAATATTGTAGTGAAAGAAGACATGATGTGTGTATGATAACATGTAAATGTCCAGTCATACGAGACAAAAAAAGGAAAAGAATTTATGAACAGAAAAAAAAAATGGTTCCAAAGAATTCCAGAACATAGGATATACTTCTTTACATGCTTTGAACAACTACAGGAATTCTAAGGCAGATCATTGAAAATGTTTATCAGATTTTGAATTTATAATCATTTGCCTTGTGTTGTATGTTAGTTTGATGGTTACATAGTTCATACTATACACGAAAAGACAAAACTGCATGAGTGATCTTGACAAGATGTTTCACTGAAGTTAATGGACAGGCAACCAAGGTGAATTTTTGAAATGGAA
The DNA here is from genome assembly GCA_037013685.1 of Acridotheres tristis. Lineage (NCBI taxonomy): Eukaryota > Metazoa > Chordata > Aves > Passeriformes > Sturnidae > Acridotheres > Acridotheres tristis. The sequence continues at coordinate 103,535,971 of CM072884.1, forward strand.
CAAATATTGTAAATAGGATGAATGAGGTTGATTAATTGAGATTTTATATGAAAATGAACTTTATTTCTTTCTTCTACATGACAGAGTATGTGTGAGGGACAAAAATAATGTGAAACCAATTAATAAATCTTATGTATGAGGATTGGATTGTGAAGAACATTGCAGATTATGAATTGTGTAACTACCACAACACATTTAAATCTTGGCAAGTTAGAAAAGGAGCATATAAATAGGGGGAGCTTATAAGATCATGTTGTCCATAAGTATTTTATTTTTGTCAGAGTATCATTAGAATTCATGACAGTTAAATGTTCAGACAACATTCAAGGGTTTTATGCATTGATTAAGTTTATTGGCTTTGGTCTAGTGTTTAATGAACTGCCAGAAAAATTTATTGCTCAGCAAACACAAGCAAAATGAATATTATCTATTCATCTTGCTAATATAGACAAAGCAAATGCTACTGTTCTTGGAGTTAGCAAACTAAAACCTGAGGTGTTTTAATATATACATACAGTGCTTATGTATTTGTGTATGTGCACATTAAAGTCAAAAAAACATTGGGCTATCATGATGCATTAATAAAGACAGCTACTCTCCTCGAGGAATTGTTGTCTCTTATCATAATATTTCTCATTATAAAAGCTCAAAAATTGTAGTTGAAATTTTAAATTCAAATGAAAATAACACAATTTTAAAAAATATCACAGTATGCACTGTGTGTACTTGTAGATACCTTTAAATATTATTTTCATGATTCCCTTGCAAGGTCAGAATGATAAGCTTTCCACATCATTTCCTACTACATTTTTAAAAATTGTGATCAATTGTGTCTCCTTGTTGAAACTGGATTCTTCTGACACAGGAATTAATGGCTTAATTTCGATGACAAAAGAAGGGGCACCCATCCAAGTCTTGAGGCATCAGCCACGTGAGTTAGAAGGACAAAAATTAAATAAAATAGCATCTTATCCTTTCTCATCCAGAAGAGCTGAGCTTTTTCCTTGATACCAAACTACCCCTAAAAAGATATAAAACATGTATCATGGAAATTAGTGCATATTATATTCTAAGAACAAGCAGTTAATGTTAGGCTTATTTTTTCTTGCTGTTGCCATTTATAAACTGCTGATATGGAGCTGTTTGCAAGAAAAAGATCCTAATCCACTATAACTAATCCCTGTGGCAGCTGCTGGGTTACACCAAACACTTGTCTCATAATGGCAGCCTTGATCTCAAGAGCATAGGACATAAAAAAGGAAATAGATAAAGGTGCTTCCTGACATTTGACAGAACTTTATTTGTTTCTTTTCCTGTGACTAGGCGTCACTCCATCTTGTTCACACCTTCCCTTCAGGTATTTTTATATGTCAGTGAGATCCCCCTGAGCCTTCTCTTCTGGCTAGAAAGTCTCAGCTCTCTTTGTCTTTCCTTACAGGAGGAGATGCCCCAGTCTCTAAATCAAATTAGTGGCTCTTCCAGTGTGTCCCTGTTTCTCTTGACTTGGGGAACACAGAGCTGGACACTACTGCAGGTGTGGCACCACCTCCATCTGCTGGCAGTGCTCCATCTCATGCACTCAGTTATCTTTAGCCTGTTTTTCTGCATTGCTGGTTCCTGTTCAAATCGATGCTCCCCAGGACCCTCAGGGCCTTTGCCCCAAAGCTTCTGGGTGTCTCCCAGCACAATTTCATACCCTACATTGATCCTTCCCAGGTGCAGGACTTATCCTTGTTGTGCTAGATAATGGACTTGATATGAATAATGTTATTATGATGTGAACTAGATAATAGACCTGATATGAATAATGACCATTTGATAGACAAAATAACTAAAAGCTTATCAGTGGTCTTCTATTAACTGACTTATCTTAGTCTGCAGTTTCCTAATATTTTCTTTAGACTTTGCTTCACTGAGAGGGGCTCAGTTCTTTCCATTCCTCTCCTTTCTCTCTGTCATGAAATCTGAACTCTGTGCCAAAGAATGTAATGAATAGCACCCTATCAATCAATAAAGCCTTCCTGTGCAAGTGCTTTAGATGTTTTTCCCATGTTTATTTAACAACTAAGTTTTAAGCACTACTTTGTCAGTAACTAAAATCGCTACAGAATCACAGGAGGTTTTGAAAAATGAAACAGGGCCATACAAAATTTGAAAGCTTGATTATCTGTCTTACAATCAAAAAGTCCTGGTGAAATAATGATCTCACTAATAAATCTGCTTGTGCGTCATCAGTCTCTGATGTCGAGTCTCTAATGTCTCTGATCTTCTTGCTTCTCTAATCTTTGTTCTGTGTTTCCCACTAACATTCACTACAATGCCATAAAGATTTTTGAAAGGTGTTTTAAAAGTAGAAATCATGGAAAAGAGAAATTTTGTGTTCAAAGGAACACTAAGAAATTTAAGATTAGTTTATAAAATTTCTATTTCAGTGGTTCAAGAAAAATAATCTCTAAATTACTAAAACTAATGCTAACGCAAGGAAATGCAAATTGAGAAAAACATAGTTTTTGAAAGTTTTTCCTCCACATTATATACAGTTGTGATATTCTTGGTCTATGTGATGTTTCTGACTTCTATGATATTACAACATGTCTCCCTGTGATAGATGCATTTTAGAGTTTACTCATTCAGAAGTTTTAATTGCTAAAATTCTAGAAAATGTTTAAGAAGATAAATGAGATAAAAGCATATTTCAATAACAAGTTTTGTCACACATGGTGTTTTTTGACAATTAGGGATTGTTGAACTTGGTTTTGTCAGTTGCCAGTTCCAATTCCACCTCAAAAAAATCATTGTAGTAACTCTTAAAGTATCTTCTAAAATACGGTGGAAAAGACAAGAAAATATAATGACTTCTTAATTGTTTCTCTTTATTATTCATGCTTGTCAGTAGATACTAAAAAATCTGATTATGAATATTTCAACTCATAAAACATTCTTAACCCAAAAAATTAAAGAGAAACATCTTTTTATTATTTTTTGTGTCAGATTAATAAGTTTTAAGCCTTATATTCCTCCTTTGTCTTTAATGTTACCAAAATGAATTGCTTGATTTTTTACCTGTAATTTATCTGTCCTCTTGCTATAATTTTTCTTTGCCAAAATCTAAATGGTGAATTATGTGTTGTTTTAAATTTCCATATAACAATTAAACATGAAGATGAAATGCCAGTTTTAAAGCTGTATTTAGAAATCAGAAGATTGTGTCTCTGGTTCAACATAATTCCAGAGAAGAAAGTTGGTGAACCAGCTGAAATACCAGCTGTAGAGAGAGACCATCTTTAAAATGGGGAGAGATTTTCTCTCTAAAATATGTTCCACTCACAACAATGTAAACCAAACCTAAATTAGTGGTAATTTTTTTTTCTTTTAGTCACATGCAATTTTTATTTTTTTTTTTTACCTAGTCCTGTATTGTGTATATTTTAATTCTCTACCTCACCTTTGAGATAGTGTTTACAAAGGGTTGTAAAGGCAGAGTTACGCTCTAGTAATTCCTACTGTAACTTGCAGCTTAGTCATGGATACATAAGCTCCAAACTAGGATTACATAATACTTGGAAATATGGTTTTGCGAGAGGAATATGATAGTCAAAGTAAAAATACACCTGTTTTAATTATTTATGTGTGCCCCTGGAAAGTTACAATTTTTAAATTATTTATTGCTGCAGCAGAGATTGCAGCTGCACTAGGGCTGTTTTCCATGACACCTTTTCCCAGAATAGTTTCAGCTGAGCTGAATCCATTCATGGTTTGAGAACTCAAGCTATTCTTTCAGTAAGTATTTTTTCACATTGCCTACGATTCTGGATATGCTTTCAGACAGAGAAGCAGTCAGTTGATGTAACAAGTTCACTAAGAAATTGTTTTGTCCTGTGGCAAAAGGAAGAGGATTTATTTAAACTTTTTCGCTTGGGTTATTATTCAAGTTTAAGTTGTTGGTATTTTTAAAATAAATCAGTTTGTTAAGATGAGATAAATTCTAAAATATTTTGCTCTTCTGTTATTTGCATTTTCATGTTAATGTATTTTCTCCCATTTTACTTAATGGTTATTCTTCAGTAACACAAGTAACCCAAGTAATCTGGTGCTGTGGCAGCTGACATAATTTCCTACTGAGTGTTTCATTGATTAGTTTATTTCTGCTCGTATTTTTGCCCTATTGGGGGAAACAGAGGTTTATAGATGTGATAGTCCTGAGCTGTAATTCTCAGTGAGCTTACATCTGGGTGATTGCAGACAAGCCACTTGACCTCAATATGACTCAATTAACCCAGCAGCAAAATTGGGTAAACATCAAAATCTCGTTGAAAAGCAGCTGCTGCAGCATCTAAATTAAATTGTCTAAAATTGCATTGTGACAGCATTGCCATTGGGTCTCTAAAGATCTGAATTTTAATTGTTTTTCAGTCATAACACTACATGAAAATGGCTCTAAAAGGCATGCAAATAATGATGTCTCCATAGTTTTGCAATGACATTGCCTGTATGGTCAATGGATGCATTTAGGTCAATTCTATAAAATGTTTTTGTGCAGTTTTCAGATTTTTTCACAACTATTTACATGTATATCTACTTGCAAAATGTGTGTATTTTTAATGATCTTTGGATCAGATAGCAGAAATTTAATCTTTAATTCATCATACTGCAATCTTAAGATTTTATTGATCATGAGGGAAACCAAGAAAGAAGGAAGATTAAGAGAAGTTTTATGAGGTTTTGGAAAATGAATGGCTCAATTTTGGTAAATATTCCATGACAGTCTCTTTTCCCAGTAATTCTGGAGTCCACATTTAGGAAGTCATGCATGGCCTAGGTGCTCTCTCTCGTGGCACAAGCAATAGAAATGTTTTGACAGGATTTGACTTAACAGACTATCTATCTATCTATCTATCTATCTATCTATCTATCTATCTATCTATCTATCTATCTATCTTCAGGCTTATCTTTCTTATGCTGTAGAACTATAGTTTAAGATTTTGGTTGCTATTTTACTCATCATACTGAAGAACTGTGTTATTTTGGGGTACCTTATTCAAATGCAATGGCTAATAGCAAGCATACATACTATTCTTTTTCTTATGCTGAAATTTTTAATGTTCAGTGAACTCATACTACTGAACAGCTGAGATGCAAAGCTGGACTCCTGTTTTCTGTTATTTGCATACTATTCCTTAGGTGTTGCATCAAAATTTTTATCTCCTAATTATCTTTTATTGTGAATTTCTCATCACAATGAATTAACTCATTATTTTTTATCCACACTCAATGCACACCTCAAGTGCCAATCAGTACATTAGTGGCTGTATAGACAATACACTTTTAACATCATACTTGGCTATTTTTTAATCTACGTATCTTTTATGACCAGGAATCTCATGGAAAGGGTGATTTTGTGAGTCACTTGATAACGTACAGAAAATTTTGTTTCGTATAATCAAAAAGAGCTTCTGAGTTTATCGGTCAATCATTCTAACTCAATACATTTCCTAAAAGCAATCACATGAGGGAAATCTGATGTTTATTTCAGTATGGAAGCAGCTTTATAGAGTAGAATTGCCTCTGTGTGTGAAAAACAATTTTTGTTTACTATCAATGATCTGCTTACATATATAGCAGTAGAGAGATCTAATTCCTCTTAGTGTTTTAATAATTAATTAAATTTTTTCATTTTGAAAATCAAAGAAACAGCGTACATCTGTTAGTGTATGTGTTCAATTATTCAATGCTATATTCGGTTCTACTCTATTTACTATCACTAGGGTAGCCATTGCCACATGATTTAACAAAATTAAAAATATACTCCTGATAACTAAAGAGTCTTTATATAAACTTTTAAAAAGTTACATATTTGGCATTTGGTCTCATGCAAAAAAAAAAAAAAAAACACTGTGCTTTAAAAAAAAATCCGTATAATGGGTAAATAGAAATCTCAGTGGGAATCTTGAAGATGACTTTAGTAATATAAAATACCACAAAATGTACTAAATATAGAATCAATTAACACATATCGTCAATAGGACAAGAGCATAACACAAATGTCAAGAATTTATGTCCTGTGTCTGGCAATACAGACAATGCTTTAGGTAGTCTAATTAAATAAGAATATATGATTCTGAAATGGAAAAAAAAAATAGAGGTTTATTTTGGCATGAGTTAATATCTTATATAAAGCATCTTATGTGGAGCCAAAACCATACAGCAGCTCCAAAGGGACACAATATAGAAAACCAGCTCAGCTGGGAATCAAATTTCTATGGACACTTCTTATAACCTTTCACTGTTGATTCTTTTTTGCTCCTGTGTGGCTGAAATTATTGCAAGGAGCTAAGAACTTATCCAGAATATGACTCTCCTGCATGGAGAAGTGTGTGCAAGGGTGGTTGTAGATGGATGTTTCAGTGGGTGGTTATATGAAAGATGGAGTAGGAAACACTTCATTTCCCACCAGTAGTAATAGAGCACTTCTTTGTACAGCCTGATTCCTGTCCCTAACTGGGAAAATCACTAGGAGTTGCAGCCACAAGTGTGTGCTCAGAGAAGAATAATAACAGAAGAAACAGTTCTCATGGAGCACAATACACAAGCACACATCTTGATGTATATAGTAAATTTGATATATGTGCTGATGACTTCTGCAAAGGTAGACAGCAACCCAGTCAGTAAAGGCTTCTCTAAGGCAGATAACATTCCATTACTTGCCAGGATATCTTCTAGGGTTTATTTGATCCTAATTGTTACTGTCTTCTGTTCCAATGGAAAGAACCAGCATGCAGTTCTCACGATTTTGTAATGCTGATTATTTGCAAAAAAAGAAACAAAGACAAAAAAGTATATAGTGGACCAAAAAAAAATTATTCAGATTTTGTTGCTTACTTTTTAGGCAGTCTGATACAATATAATTCCAAAGTTTTTAATACAAATACATATCCTCTCCACGCAAGACATCTTTAAGAGCTACACAGTGCATATATCCCTGTGGATTAGATAGTTGAATCTCTGGTCTGAGGAGGGCAGGGATATCCAAGCAAAATGCAAAATTCAGACTGTGCTAGTGAAGTACGTGTACCATTATCCATGTACTAAATTTCCCCTGGAAGGAATTCACAAGCCAATAAGGAACAGTAGTAGTTAGGAAAATAATGTATTTCAACTATCTTTGAGATTTCCTAACGTACCATTCCTTCTGAAATGTCTCCATCTAATAATAGCACTACTCAAAAAGCTGCTAAAGAGGGTATCAGATCCCCAGCGTAGACTTTAAAAGACTGAGGATTTTGCTTTATAGGCAGTCTTTTGATTTGGTTTCTGTTTGGGAGTGGAATATAGATTTCATGGTTCAAAATTGTATTCATAGCTCAGCTGCTGTAGTTGTAACACTGAAAAATGCATACTCATGGAAATATTCAGGAGAGGCCAAATAAACCTTATATTTATCTCATCCTGGTTAAACTTATTCAATTCCCTCACCTCTCAGATGCTTTCTCGTTTTACTGGATTTAATATATTCTATATAAATTATCTATGGATGTTAATGTCATTTTTATGCTTATAAAATGTCAGTTTCATTCTTTATGTAAAGTACCAAATTAAATTTTGAAAGGTTTCAGAGAGAGTTTTTAATATTGCTCTGCTGACAATGTCAGTCTTATCTCTTTAATGAGTTTTAATAGTTCCCTAGCTATGGCATTTCTCTTTACTGTTCTCTGACCAGTTAATAATTGCACATTGTCATGTGAAAACATGCTGACTTTTAAAGCCAGAATGAGCAGATAACATTATATCTACAGGTATAAATGGCTGGTTATTAGGTTAAAGAGCAGGAAATTTAATATAGAAGTGTATATAGATCTAGTATCTGATCATGTGAAAACTAATCATGAAGCATAAATAACATAAACTAAGTTCCTGAAAAGGAATTTTGAATATTTGATGAAAATTTTATTTGAAAAGCTATTACCGACACTGAAACTTTGTAAAGTGGAGTAGTAGCAAAAGACTAAGTTTTCCAAATCCAAGGAATGAATACAGTGAAATAATGTACATTAATTTCCCACATCCGGATCGTCAATGAAGGTGTTAAATAGGACTGGACCCAAAACTTTGCCCTGGAGAACATCCCTGGTGACCGACTGGCAGAAGCCGCTGTGCTTCTTGAACCTTGTCTACTGGGTTATAACTTTTAATTTTTGTTTCATAATCTGCATTCATATCTGAACAGTTCATTAGCTGAGAGTCATGTTCCTGATGTTCCTGTAATCCCAGGTTACTGAAATTATCCACCTTCCCTAGAGCAGGATACCTTTTGTGTCAAATCATAGGAAAGGTCTTTACACAGGTAATAAGGTGTACTTGAGTGGACTACTGGTTAATTAGTCTGTTTTGTTTTGTTTTGTTTTGTTTTTATTTAATGTAAATATTTAGTTTTCCTCAAAGTAATTGCAGTAATACATGGAAAATATTTTTCTTTTTAATCCTTTAAGAGTGTCTGTTTGCAGTCACTAGAGATTGTTTATTATAGTACATCCTGTGTGATTTTGTTTCTGTGTACACAACTGTTACTTTTTTGGGTGGGTTTTATATTGGCATATGGGTTTTTATTCTGTTAGCTTTGACTCTTTTAAGTAACTTTAAGTTCTGCTCGGTTTTAGGTCTGTATTCTGAACAAAATTCAAGAAATAAATATCTGACTGTCAAAATTACACAGTGTACTGTACTATATCTGAAGAAGCATATTTTTTCTTGGCACCATATGTAAGAAATTTGAGTAGCAGCTGCTGACAAAGGCAATAACTCTTAAAGTGAAGGGGTTTTTTTCTCTGCTCTAAAGGCTATTTAGTTTCATTTTTCTGAAAACAAGAAATTGTACCATAACAGCATTTTCTCCAATGTGATAGAGGAAGATATTTAAAAATGCATTTCACGGTGATGGGCTGGTTTAGGATGTCTTTGCCACATTTTCTCTGTATTGTCTTTCCCATTTAATAAATATACTATCTGGAAGTGTAAATCTCTCTTTAACCTGTATCTCATGAGATGCTGACTTAATTGTAACTGAAAGACCCAGACAAATACATCTTTTAATTATTGTTTCTGAAGCACAGTGACTACTCCATGTTGCAGCTTATCCTGTCCCTATCTACTTAAAATATGTAAGTGCCTTATGCTCAGCAGCAGGTCTTCATGGATTTATTTTGTAAACTAATATTAAGGTTTTTTTTTTTTTTCTGTCCTCAGCTCTTCAGAGAAAAATGCTGCTGGAAATTCAGATGTTATGCACCAGCTTCTCCTGACTATTTGCAATAGTTTCCTTAAGAATCCAATTTCCTAACCCTGTATAAATTGTAAGATTTTTTTTTTTCACTTTGGGGTATTGAAGGCCTCACAAACACAGTTTGATAAATGGCCTCGAGCAGCAGTGCTGGATGTTGCTCCATGCTGGCTCCTCTGGGTGGTGTGTGCTGGATAACCCTGCTCCTGGAGCAGCTCCTACTCCTACATAACATCAAGCTATGGCATTCCGAGTGTTGCACAGAGATGGCTCAGGAGACCTTATACTCCTGCTTCCAATATTGGCTTTTTTGGGGTGAGCAAAGGAGACCTGGGGTCTCGTTAAACCCTTGTGAAGGCACATGTTATCAAGCTGATTGCTTTTTAAATGAATTTACTCCATCTTTTCTTCCTCCTCAGACAGAAAAGAAATTTTAAAAAACCCAAAAAACAGGCCTGCTACTAACTTATGCAGTTGAGTGTAAAAAATCTTGTTCACTGCAACTGTCCTTATATCAGAAACTTTTCTGTGCCACTTGAAAGATCACTCATCTCAGAGCTGGCCTTCTCTAGGTCTCGCCTATCTTTCTGCCCTCTCTGCCTACATTCTGCTTCTCCTTAAGTACCAATGCTTTCAAAACTTCCTTAAAAATCCAGGTTTTTCTTTTTATCAGTGATTTACCTGTGACCAGCTACAGTCTAAGCACACTCATCTTACTTATTTTTTCAATTTTAAGAAAAATAGTGTGCATTTTCTGAAACCAGAAGTAAAACAAACCATATAACTTTTTGTCCTAAACACTCTTCTTTCTCTTTATGAAAGGTCTATTCTTCTTTTATGTAAGACCTTCAGTCATGTGCTTTCTTCTTGACTGTTTATACACAGCACCTAAAAGAGGGAGGCATTCATTTTCACTGGCGAATTTGACACTACTAGAATACAAATAATACATTACAATTCTAAGACTTGAACTATGGGAAAAACATATGGGGTTTCTCTTAAATTTCAGTACAAATGAATTTGTAAGAGTGGCTTTAAAACTGATGTGGAGAGAGAGAGAGATAGATTTTGTAAAATCTGTGCTCTGTTACATTTATATGTTTTTACTGTTGGGTATTTGTGACCCATTAAAGTGATCATAGAGGCCAGCCTGCTTAGTAAATAGCAGCTGCATCCAAGTTGCTTCAGTTGGCTAGGAAATGAAAGCATCCAATCTCTTGATTCAACCTTTTAGAAATACAGAATGCTATGTCCCAGTCACTCTTCCCTAGGGATCAGGCCAGATTGTTTGCACACAGTGTAACACTGCTACCTCTTGGGACCTGGAGCAGTAACTGTGCTAGCTCTGCTGTGCACTAATGCTGCTTGGCCTCCTTTCCAGGTACTTCTGTGTGCTAATTAGAATATCAGATTAAATGAAATAGAAGTTTCACAGAGAGATGCAATGTGTTTGAATAACTACATCAATGTATGGCTAAGGAGGATTGCTCCATGTCTTTTGGAGTGATTCATTTTGAATGAATCATCAATTCAAATTATTTCTGGGCCTTTTGGTTGTTTATTGTTGTTCTTGTTGTTATCATTATTAATACTATATTAACAGCAATGACAGTTGAAAGTAATTTTGAAAAGCAACAAGTATTCTATAAAAAAATACATTTGCTAACTATATACTGTTGCCTACTGGAGAGGTGGCTCTGTACCTGCAGCTACTCCTCTGTCACAAGGCACATCATCTTTGAGGCAGTGTTTTGGAAAGCATTTGAGAACTACTATTGAAAACTTGTGTGATTCTGCATTTATGTGTAAAAAAACAACCAACCAAAAAAAAACAAACAAAAAAAAAAAAAAACCACCAAAAAAACCCCTCACACACACAAAAAAAACCCAAAAAAACAAAAAAAAAAACCAAAAACCCAAAACCCCCAAAACCCCAAAACAAACAACAAAAAACAAACAAAAAAAACCCCAGGAAGGCAAAGTTAAAATGTCAATAATAGATAAAGAGAAAGCAGGAAATACATATTTAAAAAATAATATACAAGATATATTACCTCAAATTTAGAAAAGAGCTCTGGCTTCAGCCAGATGTAGATATAGTCCTGTTATAATCCTTCTTATATGACCCCCCAATTTCATTCAAACCATTTCTTTTGCAATGCTGTTTTATTCTGGTCTTTCTAAAGACAGCTTTTCAGTCATGCTACATTTTATGGTCTTTTTCTGCCTTTTATTATTCAAAAAATCTTGGTATTGTACATCAAAGTGATGTTCTTGTCTAGTCTTCAAAAGTGATGCTTAAACAAGTAATGCTCCTGCCTACCATGTCGTCTTTGTGTTCATTCTGTAACTCTGCAGAAAATCATGCAACTCAGGTCTAATTTTTCAAGCTTACAATATATAATAGCCTATCCAAACCAAAGACATTTTTTAATATATGAGGGTATTGCTGAGGAGGATAATATAACTAATAAAATATCATGAGAGAATTAAACGGCAGTAAAAATTAAACCCAAATTTTTAATCATAGCTCTGGGATTCAAAATGACTTTCAGTGCCATTAGGAAGTTAATGATTTGCCCTTGTGGTGTGTTAAACTTGGCTGGCTGCCATATGCCCACCCAACTGCTCTCACACTCCCCTCTCTCTATGGGATGGGGGGAAATAAGATGAAAAAACTTGTGAGTCAAGATAAAAACAGGAAAATAATTTACCAGTTACCTTCATGGGAAAAACAGACTTGACTGGGGGAAAATTGAGTGTAGGATTGTGAGAAAAAAGGGCAAAACTAAGAACAGCTTCCCCCAGTCTCCTCCTCCCCAGACTCAACTTTATTTCTCTTTCTCAAGTCGTCTGTCTCATCTCCACCAGCCCAGTGTGGCACAGGGGGATGGGGAATGCTGCCAACCCATAGCAGTTCATCTTTGCCACTCCTTCCTCACACTTTTACCCTGCTCCAGCGTGGGGCCCCTTCCAAGGGGTACAGTCTTTCATGAGGATACACGGTGCGGGTTCTTCTGCGGGCTGTGGTTCTTCAGGATTTACTCCACGTGGATCTTTTCTACAGGGTACAGACCTGCAGGAACAGGTTGCTTCAGCATGGGTCTCCCATGAAATGCAGCTCCTGCCAGAAAACTTCTCCCCAGGCTGCAGCTCCTTCATGGATTGGGCACCTGCTGCAGCGTGGGGACATCCATGGGTGCAGGTGGATACATCCTGCAGTGGATACATCCAGCAGGTGGATACATCCTGCAGTGGATACATCCTGCAGTGGATACATCCATCAGGTGGATACATCCCGCAGGTGGATACATCCATCAGGTGGATACATCCCGCAGGTGGGTACATCCTGCAGTGGATACATCCTGCAGGTGGATGTCTGCTCCAACCTGATCCTCCAGAGATGCAGGGAGCCAGCCTGTGCCACCATGGTCATCTGCCGGGGACTCTCTGCTCCAGCACCAAGGGAACATTTTCCCTTTCATTCTTCACCATGCTTGGAGTCTGCAAGGATGTTTCTTCCAGTTTTCTCTAAGTCCTCTCCCACAGCAGTTGTGCTGTGGTTTTCCTGAAATGCATTCTTAAATAAGCTTTCCTAGGGACATGGCCCGCTTGGCTGCTGAGCTCAGCTGTGTCCTGAGGCAGATCTATTGCAGCTGGAGCAGGCTCTGTCTGAGCTGGTCCCTTCTCCCACCTCTGCAGCTCTCTGCTGCTACCCCCTTGCCATACAAACCCAATACAGCCCTTTATTTTGCCTGGTTCTTCTAATATACCTGCTCTTCTCCTAAGCTGTCTGCTGTTTGACACAGTCTTAGTCCCTGCTGTTTAGTTTACCTTCATCTTAATTTCATTCCTGCTTTTATTCCTGATGTTACCACCCTGTTTTTACACATGACTATGAATACTTTGTATAAAGATTGAACAAGTGGAGGACAAAATGGTGCAGCCACAAGGATGCTACAAATAAAGTAGGAGTAGCTCTGTCTTTCATATATTCTTTTTGGCTTTTTCATCCTGTGATATGTTAATTTAGAAATAGGGTTGATTTCTGAGGATAAATGTTTAGACCTGGATTTAAATTATTTTTGTGATATTTTGTCATATTACTATTTGTGAGGAGTGGGGAAGTAGTCTTTCTGTTTCAGTCCCTCCTCTGTAAAATAGCACTATTACTCTTCACAGATGATGAGGTAAATGTATTACAGAATGTGAAACACTTGGCTGCCTTTGGCTGAGGTCACAGGCAAATACCTGAGCAGAAGAAGGATGGCATTCTGTGTCACAAAACTTCTAGTGACAAAGTGTGCCCACTTAGTTTGGATGGATGGTTACTGAATTATTTTGTGTGAATTATTTTGTATACTCTCTCTTTCTCCGTTGGATCACTGGACTGGTTTCAGAGAGAGAGATAAATAAATCTGCATTTTCTTGCATTTTTTTCTTTCCCTTGGTGAGGTTTCCCTTTAAAGAGGGAAGATGGCTCTATGAAAACACATCTGGATTAAAGTGGTTATCAGATATTTGTGTGAACACAATACCACTTTACTGGATGTTTGTATTTAGTGAATAAAAAAGGTGGTAATTTTTATAATGGTCAAATAGAGCAGCTGTTTTGAAATCCAAACTGAATATTTATAAACTCTCTCCATGCTTGATTTAACTGATTTGAGCTTTCAAAGTCTAATGTTTCATCAGAAATTGTGCTAAAATTGTGCTAGAATTGTAACCAATAATCTTCCCATGTTCGTAAAACATGCAAACACACATATGATGCATATAGCGGCATTATCTTCATATTAGCTAGATTTTGTTGACAAAAAGAAGATAGATCATTTAACAGATATATAATTTGCTGTCTCCATTGCAGTTTTATAAGAGACACTGTTATAAAAATGGGTATGACATTTGCATTTCTATTTAATTGCTGTGGAGTGAACATAAAAAGATAAGAGAGCCAAGAGAGCTTATTAAAACTGAAATGAGGGCAAGTGATAAAATAATGATATTTTAGTGGTGCTGCAGTCAGATCTGACACTTTCCCCACAAAAAAAACAATCTTATTCAGGGTTTTTTTTGGTGAGGAGAGAGGATATAGAGATTATATAACAACTCTTCTCTTCTGAGCTACGCTTGATAAACAGGATCTCTCCATGCCTGTATTTTAACTTGAAGCCTCAGTAGCCTTGGGGACACTGAGGAAAAGTATGTGACTTTTTTTTATGCCCTGAAGTAGCTTCCTTTTTTCTTTTTTCCCCTGATTTTTTCCTTTCCTTTTCTTTTTTTTTTATTTCTTTTCTTTTTTCTTTTTCCTTTTCTTTCCTGTGTCAGATTACACCATGCTGCATGTAGGGTCATCTGCGTCTGTCCATGGCATGCCTCATAGCAACATCTCTGAATTTCAACCCATCCAAAGAGATTTAATAATTGGGAAAATATTTGAAAGTATTGAAGCCATGTTTCATAGACTGAAATGTCAAGCATCAGGAAACACTAGTCTATACTGGGCATGTAAATGAGTTAAGTTCACAATGAAAAGTAAAGTATAATCATACAGCTAATAGATTAGTTATAATGTAAGTACACAGAAAGGTAAAGCTAAAGGTATATACTAATCATTTAAGTCAAGGACTTGCTATTCTTTGTTTTAGTGACATAATTAAGGCAATGCTTTTATAAAGAAATTTGTAAAAATTCTCCTAGTTGTAAAACATTAACTGACTATACATAAATGTGCATATGCTACATGCTGTTTTAGGGACTTCCCTCTGCTTTTGAATATCAAAAACCATATTGCTGGCTGAAACCACCACTGATAATTTTACTTGAGACTTGAGTCCAGCTGTGCAGGGAACTACAGCAGGGATGTAGGAATCTGTGTGCTGGAACAGGAGGCCTCTCCCTCCTCTGGCTGGGTATTTCAGCAGATTGTGGCAAAATTCTGCTTTGTCAACAGAATAAGCCCAGTTCTGCCCAGGGCTCAGCACAGCCTTCAGTCACAAAATAATGATGAGCTGTCACTGAGCTGACACAGGAACAGAAGTCCATTGCACAGCTTTTCCCCACCAAAAAAAAAAAAAAAAAATTAAATTCTGTTCTCTTCGAGGAGATTCATAACTCCTGACATGAAGCTGTATTAGCTTGCACAAATATTGAGAAAATCTGCTCAAATAAGTAAAATCTTTCCAAACCAGACTTTCTTTTATGTGTCCAATCTTGCTTCTCTGGAAATCATAGCTTACAACAAATCTAAAAAGAAGGACATTCTCCTGAAATTCAAGAGCGTTCTGGGTCTATCTTATAAATAGTGACATAGCCTGAATTATTTCTAAACCAGTATAACCACTGGATATGGCTTTTCCTTCAAGGACACATCTTGTTTGAATAATTGTGTATGTTGATGCCCTGAAGGAAGAATGCACACAAACCCCACAATTTCTGGAATTAAGTCATCCTATTAGTTTGGTTAAGCTCCATGGTGTGAGCAGGAATAAGGAACAAGCAAATATTTCATTTCTATTGGACTTTTATCTTGATGTCACAGATAAGATTCATGTGCTAATAGTACTTTTAGGTGCAA
Organism: Acridotheres tristis; assembly: GCA_037013685.1. Lineage (NCBI taxonomy): Eukaryota > Metazoa > Chordata > Aves > Passeriformes > Sturnidae > Acridotheres > Acridotheres tristis. The sequence continues at coordinate 103,551,822 of CM072884.1, forward strand.
GTTTGATTTTGTTTTTTATGTTTTTTGGCTGTTCCTGTGTTTACTGGGAAAGAATAGTATCATTAGCATGCATTGTGAAATTGGTAAAAAACTAAAACAACCACATATGACTCTAGGAAATCTATTCTCATACTTTTTTCCTATGAGTGTCTTTTACTGTGTGAAATCTACTGGTTTTATAACTATTTTATTTTCAAACTAATAGACTGGGTTGTTTTCATGCTAAAGGGATCCTGGAGTAACCTTGATGCTTATCAGAGCTATCATACATCAAAATTGATGCTTACCTTTATGCTGCAATATATTTGAACATATTTTGAGTTCTGGCCTTCTACATAAAACCCCCATGTTTCAGATATTTCGACTTTAGGAGAAATGAGTTAATTCATTTTCTGATTCAAACATACATAAAATGTTGAAAATTTTATTTATTGTTCCACTGTTGGTAGCATTGTTTTCATTTCTGAGGCAATTTACATTTCAATGCACATATATGTATGCATTTGATTAACAATTGTACTACAGTCATTCGTATTTTGTGACATTATCTATTTAGAAAAGAATTTAACAAAATAACAGAAAAGTTGGCAACTTAATGCGAACCCTTAAAGAAGGTGCAAATAAATTCTTAAAGGCCAAATACTCTGTTGTAAAGACATTTTATAATAACAATAATGATATTGTCACTAATACCAATGAGCAGGAAATTATAACATGTTTAATGGAAAATCTGCCTCTGTAGATGGAAAACTGTAGGGCTTCTGCTATTGTTTTTAAAAGTATCAAGATTATCTCATACATTTCAATCTGCAGATGGAGGAAGCAGAATATAATATGGGGGCTTCAAAGTCATGTTCCTTGAAACATTTGAGTAGCATGAATGTCTTGCACAGTTTAAAAAGCACTTTCCTTGGATATTTTCTTTGGTATACTACAATTTGTGCTCTTAAAAACCTCAGCATTTAGCATTTTTTAGAAATTGAAAACTGAAATATTTATAAGTTATTGTTCTCCTCAAAAAGGAAAAAAAAAAAAAAAAGGAAGAAAGGGGAAAAATTATACAGAAAACATCAGTATTATGGAGCAGCGTTGCTGATGCATAATTACAATGGAAGATTTCCCATAACAAGCTCTGTTAAAAAACAAACAACTCCTAAGTGGCTCAGAAAGAAAATGACTTTTCTGATTTTTGTGTGCTTTCAGTCCCTCCTCGCAGTACAGTTATTTTGATGACACTTATAATTACTCTATCCTGAAATTTTATCTGGCCTTTTTGATAGTATTGTATCTTTCTTTTGTTTTAGTAGCTCCAAAATTAGTTCGTTTAGGAGAGAAATATTTCTGTTTGTTTCTTGAACACCAAAAAGGGGAAAAAAACACAAAACTTTTGAGAATATTTAGGATTTAAGGAAATTATATTGGTACACTATCTATATGTTCATAATTATTTATATACTGATGTAAACATAATGCTTACATAGTGTAGACAAAATCATGGCTGAACTATATTAGAGTGGGGGTAAAAATTGTAGGTAGAAGGGAATTAAAACTTCAGAGAAAAATCTGGTAGAAGAAATACTGCTTCAAATCTGAAGTTTAAGAAAATAGAAGTTGTAGTCCAAATTTTTTAGGAAGATGCAGAAACTGATTAGATATTTCGTGTGCATTTTCTTTGGATTATAGAAAGTTTCAGAAAATCATTAGAAAACAGTATTGCCAGAATATGAAGCATTCAAATATATTTATGATTACGCTCACAAACTTACTGCTCTTGCCACAACATACTGTGATTTTAAAGTCTTTAGATTAAATAGCAAAGAAAGGACAGTGAATGCGTTATAAAAAAACAGCCTTAGAAAGAAACCTGATGGGATCCTTTTCAGGAGAGTGACTCAGTGAGCAGAAGAGAGCATTTATAAAAAGAGGCAAGGAAAGACCCAGCTAGGAAAACAAGGGATACTGGGAAGAAATTAGTAACTTGTCAAGAATGTTACCCTGTATGGTCTTTGAGAACTGGCTGATGGTCTTCGTTTTAAAATGAATATACTGATACCTTGTCTGCTATCTCACATGCAGTGCCAAGTTAGTCACACTCTAGTGCCCAAAGATGATTGTGGAAAACACAAAGGCTCAATGAGGGGTTAGAGAGGCAGAGATGAGTAACAAATCCCCATGACCTGTAAGCAGAAAACCACCCAATCACTTGGAGATGTTCCCTCCTGGAAAGGCTTTCGGACTGAAGAGTGTGTGGGGTTTCCTGTGGGATGCAGAGAGGAAAATCATTTTTTGTTTAAGTAAAAAATATTGCTGAAAGATATTTTGAAGTGATTCTGAGGCTGCATGAATCTTAACTGGGGAAACGACCAGAAGTACAGAGAGACTAATTCACGGGAAGGAAATGGAGTAGAATATAAAAGGTGAGAGGATAGTAGGAAAAGGAGCTAAAATGCTGTTCAGTGTAAATATGCTGATGGTAGGTACTCTAGTTTGTCCCATCTTCTGATTAAAGGACAGTTCTCCATGTGACTGTGTTGCTGCACTAAGCAGGTGTTGGTGCAGGATAGAGAGCTTTGAGCTGGCCTGGCTGGGGAGCAGGGTAAATTGTCTGAGGATCAGCAGCTGCTGGGGACTGCAAACCTCATGTGCCAGTGCCAGGAGCTGGGGCAAGCAGAGGTCCCGGGCCAGCTCCTGGGATGAGAAGCCAAAGGCAGTTGCTGGGAGCACCCACACTGAGTGTTTGTGCAGGTATGTATTCCACCAGCTGACTTAACTTGACCAGCTGGAGGGGAGGCACTGGGCTGGGTCAGCTCTGCAGTTCATTATTTCAGCAAGCACGGGGTGCCTGTGTGAGCAGCCCTGTGAGCTCTGTGTGTGTGCTCACATGCTGGGTACCTGAGCTTAGCCTGGCTGCTGCATGAACCTGGTGCCTGTCCTGCAGCCTCTTCTCATCCCTCTGGCTACTAGATTCCCCCAACTCTAACAGAGACATCAAGAGTGTAAGCAGAAGTCAGCAGAACAAATATAAAGAAAATAGCTATTCAATTCAAGTTGCCCTGAGTATTAAAATACTTGCAAATGGATATTAATTCATCCATGAAAAAATGGGACAAAGTGTTTAATCAATACAGAAATTCACAGGTTCTCTTGTTCTTTCCCCATATGATGGAAAAAAAAAAAAAAGTGACTGAAATAGATTGCAGAAACAAAAATAGACAAAAATGTGGTACATAAATGACAAACTAGGTTATGTTTTCTACTCATAAATAGTTTATATATTCATTCATTCTCTACCTATTGTAAAAATTGGTGGCAGTATTTTGAGCCAAAGTGTATTTTTAAATGGAATTGAACTTTTTTATACAGCTATTCCTATATTTAGATAGTGTGGAATTTGTGGGTGCAGCTAGGTGACAAAAAACAGCAGATGATTAAGCTGGCAGCACCAGCCCAGCTGGAAGCTGTGTCCTGCTACAGGAGGAAGCAGCCAAACAAGCCAAAGTGGAGATTCTGCATTTCTGACAAATGAAGTGGACTTTTCTTTGAGTCCACCACCAAGAAAAAATATGTCTGAGAAAGAAGTGTCTGCTACTGTCCCTCCTGCATCTCTGCTGAAAGGTGTTGTATAAAGACTCCGGCACAGAAATGTTGCCTCATAGTCCAACTGAAAAAGAAGTGACTTTCAATTATCTGAAATGCCTTTAAACTTGTTCAGTTTATCTATTATATCTGAGGAATGAATTAAAATGTGTAAAGCAAACCTCATTTTTGTGAAATGAAAATAGCTTACACAAGCACACTTGATTTAGGTGAAATTATTCAAAGCTTCTGTGTAGAAATGCTCTCATACATTCATATTGCTGCTGTTCATATGACTTTGGATTTTCATGCCTGAATGTTCTGGGTGATTCATGCTTCTGAGGATGACACGTAGCAGCAAGCTTGAAAACAAAATCAAGAAATGAAAATATATAGCTATAGGGTCTGGCACCTGCCTGTGCCTTATCCTCACACACTGTTTGCTTGGGCAGCCAGTGCTCCTGAAACCTTTTCATCTGTCATATCAGAGTTGTTTACCTTGGTGGTAGATAATAATATGGGACAAATAATAGTATAAATTCATATACTTGAAACTTGAGTCTCTGCTGAATTCTCAAATGTGTTGCGTTGTACTTAGACACTGGAGATAGAAATGTGATATTACGAGTGAAGGTCCACAGATATTGGCTTTATGCTGAAGAAAACAAGACTTAATTTATTTGAGGATTCTGTAGAAGAAAGGAATTAATAATTCTTTAGCATGGAGTCACAACTCATGCTTTGAAAGCCTTACAACAAAGAGTGTGTCCCTCTCGCCGTCCCAGCCTCTTCAATAAAATATTTTCAAAGATCCTCAAATAATATTTTCCTAAAATGGCTCACTGAGGTTTTTTTCTCTTCTCTGTAAAGATGATTATTTTTCTACAATTTCCCTTGATTGTAAGGGCATTAAAAAGGTGTTTAGTAAATTTAAGGGCAGAACTGCAAACTGGATAAAAGCTCTGGAGGCTGAATTGAGAACACTTTCAACTCTGGGCAGAGTTGATAGCTCGGATGGGTGGAAGACCTTCCTTGCCCATGTTTGTCTTCAGGGATGCTTTTGATACGAACATAGTGAAAATACTGGTTTATATTGCCTGAGCTTCTATAACTCTCATCTTCAGCTAGAGACTGAAGGGTATCAGGATCTATTTTAGAGCTTGAAAGTAGAGAGAAATAATAATATTTATTATGTTGTTACAGATCATACGGAGGCAATTTTGGAAACTGTTTTGAGGTAAAGCTCTTTGTATGAACACTATCAAAAATAGTTAAAAGCTAAGATTCCTGTGTCCTTTATGGTCCTCAAATGAGTGACAAATCCAAATTTTGTCATATTCCTTTGTTTATTCATTTGTTCCTTCAAATTCTGCTGCCTTTGGAAATTCAGGACTTGCTCTGAGGTCTTCAGTCATATAAATTTCATAAAAATTCTTGCACATTTCTAATTTTATGCTTTAGTAGCAGCAATAGCAGCTTTTCCAAAGACTGACTTTTCTGCAGAAAATTGCTACTTTCTTTTGAGTTCTGGTACAATCTTCACACAGCAATGCTCCTACAGAGCATGCTTCTTCCTTTTAATCCTGTGACTGATAAGGAAGACTGAATGATATCTGAATTGTTTCTTCTTTAGGAAATTAGGTGTAAAACAACTATAAGTAAAACTGTAGGGGTTGAGGGGTTTTTGGCAGGGTGTTGTTAGGGTTTTTTTGTGGGGGAAGGGTTTAGTATTTTTGTTTCTTTGGTGTTTTTGGCTTTTTTGTAGTAAATGTAAGAGTCATAATTCTAGGAATTATTTAGGTTTTTAAATCCAGAGTTGTCGTTAAATCCCATTAGAGAATTTTCAGAAGTCTGGAGAAGTGTCATCAGTATGCTAGGAAACAGACTTGAACCTAATAAATGTGATGATTTTTTAATATATGCCCATTTTTACTGGGTATTATGGGAAAGAGTTATGGAGAGATTTTCAAGGGAATCTTATTCATGTGCAAATGTCATTCTTCTAATATCTATAATAAATGCTGTAATTGTTGGATATCTCTGTCCATATCTACCATTAATGAGTAACTTTTCTATTCAGAAAATAACACACTCATGCAGAGTTAGCAACAGATAAATATCTAATCATTCAGAAACAAGACAGATACCTTCATGGGATATTCTTTATGCATCTGCTTGACAGCTGAACAGAAAATTAACATTTGAGACTGAATGACAGGATCTGTCTTTATCTGAGAACTGAGTTCTTTAAGCAAGGAGAGGGAACAAGGGAGAAGCCATTTAGCAGCACTGCATTTTCAATGTTTTCAGTTTTAGTACTATAAAAGAAGGCCAGTTACATTTGCAAAAGGTATGATTTGGTGATAAAGACATTCCAGTATTTGTTGACCTTCTGAGTCATCAGGATGTAGTAACACTCAATTGTTTCTGAACACAGAAGCACAGCTGCTGGAGCAAGCTCTGGTGCACCATAGTTTTAAGGACCTCTACCTTCAAAAAATTTGCATTTCTTCTGGTCATTCTCATACCAACACTATTTTTTTCTGTCCTTTTTGTATAATACTTGGAAAAGTATTTTTTTGTTTGTTTAATGGTTCCCCTGCATCCCCTGTGAGTGAAAAACCACCCAAGAAAACAGATGTTCTATGAACAAAAAAAAAATATGCAACTTTGAAGAAAAGGACTTGGGGGTTCTGGTGAAAGCCAAGTTGAACATGAACCAGCAATGTTCCCTGCAACAAAAAAAGGTGAATGATGAGTTGTACTGCATTATACAAAGCATTGCCAGCACACCAAGGGAGGTGGCCCTTCCTCTTTACTCAGCAGTGGTGAGACCACTGGAGTACAGTGTCCAGTTCTGGACTCTCTGGTGAAAGAGAAAAATGGAGAGTTCAGTGAAGAATGAAGATGATAAAGGAACTGGAGCATCTCTGCTGTGAGTGCAGGTGTGGACACACACATTTAGAGAGCTAGGGAATTACAGCTTGGAAATTATTTTCTGGCCTGGATTTCTCCTGACTCTCAGGTCCATTCCCAGGCTGACAAGCTGACTACAGCTTCATTTAGGGAGTTAGTCTCCCAGGGTGATAATATGGTGGAAAACAGAGTGGAATTCATAATAAAGATTAACACCTGGTGTCTTTCCCGTGGGATACATCCTGAGGTACTGTCCCAAGGATGTTTTTCCCAATTGTCCAATGAACTATTGTCCTGTCCTAGGTGCACGTAACACACTTTAAATATGGGCTGTCCATACAATAAAGTTGGCCTTGTTTCCCCAAAAGAGATCCATGTGTGTTGCTGTCCTTTCTCTCTCTTTGCAGTGCAGTGACCACACACGGGCTGAGAACTGGGACTCTTTACCCTGGAGAAGGCACAGGAAAATCTTGCTGACATATATACATTTCTGAAGGGAGGGTGCCAACAGGATGGAGCCAGGCTCTGTTCAGTGTTGCCTGGTGACAGGACCAGAGGCAATGTGCACAAACTGGAACACAGAATGTTCCATTTGAACATCAGGAAACATTTTCCACCATGAAGGCCACTGAACCCTGGCACGGGTTGCCCAGGAAGGTTGTGGAGTCTCCATTCTTGGTGATATTCAAAAGCAAAATGAACACGCTCTGGGGCAAGCAGATCTAAGTGGCTTTCCTTGGTCATGGGGGTTGGACAAGATGACATCCTTGTTTCCTTCTGATCTCAAATATTTTGTGATTCTGTGATTCTGTAAATGAAAGAAACGGGAGGAATAATACAATTTTATTAGTTTGTAATTTTCAAAAGAATCATTTCTGCTATTCTGGCATATGGTGCTAAGTAAGTAAGGGTAAGGGTATAAAAATTATTCCTCTTCAGGATCATTGGTTCCCAAAGAAAAGCAAGTGCCATCGTGTCCTGGATTATGAGGACATAGTATACCTAGAGGCATTTCATGCTATGGTATTATCTCCCTACTGCAGTTTGTTGAAAGCTAAAGGGATTTTCATCTGTAAGGGTACACTTTTGCACAGCTCTTCATACTTCTCTCTCCTCTGGGAATATACATTGATCTGCTGCAGGGAAAACGTTTAGTATCATTCTGACGCATCTCCATTCTTGCACTTTATGACTCACTGGCCCAAAATTTCTTAACTAATGATCCTGGGAAGCTTTTCTGAAATGAGTAGCAAATTTAGCATTAATTTGTAACTAGCACTAAAATATCAAATGTGCAATTAAATTCAGACTAGTGGCAATCCATATTTTACTCACCCTATATGCCCCGTACCATACAATGCTTTTTTTTATTTATTACTATCATTTTTAACTACCTCTAACATTTTTAGCTGCAATCCATAAGTGCTATTCTCTAAATTTCTGATACCAAATATTTTAATAGAAAGTTATTTTTTAAATTGAAATTTTCTCCTACTAAATAACATATAGGTATACTATTAATATGCTTTTAAAATTTTTATATAGTAACTTTCTTGAATCACATACCTCTAGTATAATTTTTACAATTATTGGAATCCCCAACCTTCCTATAACACTGGTTTATAGACATGTACGTATAGACATATAGACACATTCTAATAAAATTTATTTAGATTTATATTCATATACTGCAAGAGTGCAGACAGAGTTATATTATAGGAATATTTTTGCATACCTGTATATTAAGATTATAGACTTTTTTTCTTTTAATGTATCTGAAAGGAAGCTTTAATGTGAAAGAAAATGTTTGATAGGGAAATTAATTAATTTTATTTAATTTTGCTTTCCATGTAATTGCCAGTAGAAGTTCATAATTAAGGTTATTGTCATAATTTGTTTGAGCATTTTGTACTAATAAAGTGAAGTTTTATTAAAATGTAGAAATCAATATAAGATTGAAGATTCACTTTGATTTTTAAAAAAAGAGATCATACAAAAAAATTAGTAACATAAAAATTTGCACAATTTTTTCCTACTTTACCTAAAAAGGAAACTTTGGGGTATTATAAAAATGAGAAAATTGAATTCCCTTTGTAAAGGCTAATTCTTATTTAATTTTTATTGTTGAAGACATCAATAAAAGGCCTTTCACATCACTAACTAGCTCCCTCTTACTCAAGAAAAGCATTATTGTAATGCAGTTAAACTTTGCATTTTGACATTCTCTTTTGACAGGTTTGGAGTGAAGGGGAAACTCAGGATGGCAGTGCACACCACTTGTGTCAGAAAAAGATAAAATGTGAAGGTTTGGCTTCCAAGGATGGAAACGGGCATTAAAACTGAACAATATTTTCTGGTGTTTCTGATTCAAACCTATTGAAACAAGTATCTTGCAGAGTATTGATATTCAAATAGTCCTGGAGGCTCGTGTGCACTGGGTTATTTCATAGTATCATGCACATAATTAGGTGACCCTTGAGGGAAGAAATCAGTGCTTATGTAATTCAATTGAGGTCAAAAGCAGTTTCCAAACTGGGTTGGCCCCCCAGGGTATGGAAGCAGGAGATAATTTCTAAGGCACGGAGGAAAATTCCAGCTGGCTTCTGTCCATCTCCCTCCACTTTTTCTCCCTTTTCCCCATACCTGAAGCACTGCCCCGGCACTTGCAGCTCTGCTGGCTCTGGAAGCTTTGAGGAAAAGGCAATCTGTGATTTCAGATATCAGAAGCAGCGAGTGTGGGAGTCAGCCATTCCAGACCCTGAAAGAAAAATAACACAAAAACCAAAAAAACTCCCCAACAACATATAACAAACAAACCCCAAATCTAATAAAAGGGAATCCTGCATATAAAGTCTGTGAACTGCTGTCCTGAATGAATGCTCCAGAAGCCGCTGGGGGGGCAGTGACCAGCTGGGACCACCAGATCCTGCCCCCAAGGGGACCTCAGGGCACAGAACTAATCCTGGCTGCCCCATGGTACCCTGGCCTTCCTCCCTCACCACGTGCCCAAAGCCTCAGGCGTGTCCTCAAAAAACCCTGCTGCTATGTAGAGCCTTTAAAAATTTTTTGTGTGAAAGTTTAAAAGCTCACAAAGAGCCCTTTGGAGCCACCGGCCAAGAGCACGAGTAGATTATCAATAACGTGTTTTTGTTTCTGTCTTGAATGAATTCTTTTCTCTCCAGCTTTCAGGCATCCAAATAACTGTAACATAAGTTACTTGGACTGAAAAAGGACAAAATTGTGTCTGCAAAATTATGAAAAAACTAATTAATGAAGTCACCAAAAGTTTGCCCCAGAAATGTGGTAGACCATTTATAGAAAGTGGATGTAGACACAGTGGCTAAATTTGCTTATTAAAATTTAAAATAAAACTGCAAAGAAAATATTTTTCTCTTTCTTTTACATGTCCAGTTCTGAAGGAGTTGGAAGTAAATTTACTTTTCTAGCTCAGTCGGAAATAAAGTTACTTTCCCACTTTGTATGATGAGGAGAAACATAAGAGAGATTTCCTGGCTTCCTGTTTGCTCTCCAGTTTGTTTACCCTGGTAAACAGTAAAATGGCAAAGCACCAGAGTGGACAAGTAACAGGAAGAGTCCCACTTTCCCTTCTGTCATGAATAGGGATGATGAGGGATGCTGCCTGGACAGCACTGAGCTGTAGAAATCCATCACTGAGCTCTTTCCGGTGAGACTGACAATTACCAGAGGTGTTTTTCTGAGGAAATAAAGCACAGTTTTGTAAACATAAAGGCATCTAGCCCATTTTAGAGATGTATTTTATAAAGAAACCATGCTTTAATTGCTTAATTTTCAAAGCAACTCCTTTAAATGTAGATGTAAATATTACAAAAGCTAAAGTTTAGAGAAGCTCTTCTTGATATGTGCGTTCTCTTGTCTGTTTTGCCCCTTGTGTCTCCTCTTCACCTTTTCCCTCTAACAAGTTACCTGTTCATTTAACTTTGTTTAAGATAAATTTGATTTTAATGATTTTGTTGTCTTAAATAAAAAACACCAAACAGCTTTTTTTCTTCCTGTTTTTGTATTTTGTACTTTTTGTTCTCATTAAACTTTACCACTTGAAAATCTATTGAATATCAGATGAAAATGAAAATCTTCACTTATATAGACAAAAAGGTTCTAGCTAATGTTATATTTGCAAACATTTGTGACTGGTAGATTAGGGAAAAATAATTTGATAATTTGTCACCTCTTCTATCACCATGTTCAGGGGAAAAAAAGGCAAATTAGCAAACAAAAAAACCACCCCAAAGATATCAAGTGGTAAGTAAGTTAAAGCACAGTTAACTTAGCTAATATCAGTTTTTAAAATCCCTTAAACTCATGTCATAGGGGTTTTTTGCTTGTTTTATTTGTTTCTTATCTGGTTCCTCTAGTAAGAGACATATGGAAAATTTTCTTACTTCTAGCACATGAGCGTTTTTTACCCTCTGCAGTGTGTGCATGTTCCAGAGAGCTCTTCTGTCTGCTACTTTTTCTGTTGCCTCAGGGGTTTTACATCTACTATATCCTTCATACTCTAGCATATAATCAGCAAACTCACCCCTTCTTTCTTCTTTTTCTTTATTCCTACCTGGAGACATTTAATTTTCTTTCTCTCTTTCTCTACTGTGAGCCCATTATCTTGGTTTTCTTACCTCATACTGTTTGTGTTGCTCTGCCTTCTGTACCTGCCTCTTTTTGTTTCATCCCAACAGCCTTGGTTTCTGACACAGAGCATGAGATGAGTCAGATTGACACTGCAGTTAGTATTTAGAATTGAAATAAGGAAGTCTGTGTCACCAATGGGCATCTGGAACTGCAGAGTTTTTTGATAATGCTTTGAGCTTTTGAAAGAAAATTCTGTTAGGGAACTCAGCTGACAAAAATCCACCCAAAATTTTTCAGTACCTTGTATCTGGCAGTTTAGAAAGATCCACTTCAAGCAATGAATTTAAACATCCTGAAATATTTCCAAAATGCTTCTCTTATGGAGCAGGAAGCCTTAGCTGCATCTGCTAAAGGATCTGCTGTTGCGATGGAAACTTGGATGTGCCTCAGACAAAATTCTGTCTCTGGCAATTGACATTGTCACTGTTGCAGAACAGAGTTCTTCACTACATCAAAACATTTATTCATAATTTTTGCAAAATTCACTCCAAATACTGAAGGATGCCTATACAAAAATTTTACTAACCTTTCTTCTTCAGAGACTGGGAAGATAGCAAAATGTCCTCCCTTTTTTTGCCCCTGCCATGTCCTTCTAGAAATATTTAAATACTGAGATTCAGTAGTATGAGCAAAACATGATGCCTAAAAACACAGGAAGGAATGAAAGAGAATATTTAAACGTGAAAATTGTATAGCCAAACAGTTCCCTATATACTGCTCCCTGTCATCCAATAACTGAACACTCTCATCCAGTTAGTTTGCTCTTAAACCTGAGTTTGATGAATTGTTTAGAACCTGTTTCCAAGGGTTGAGTTTTCCAAGAACAAAGAAAAAGCTTTTTACCAATTTGGAAAAACAGAATTAAGTGACTTTTTATGATATTTTCAAGACACACGATAAACAGATAAATAAAATATTTCGAGTAACTACTTAATGGAGAAATAATTTACTCTATTGAAAAAGTATTCTTTAAAAAGTGAGTGATTTTCAATTGCATGTACAGGTAAGAATGGGAACTGGCTCTTTACCAGCTTAAATGCAGCAAGAGTGATTCATATTCAGTGGATTCTTTATTTGATTTGCATAAAACTTAAACAACTTTATTTGCTTTATACAGCAGATTCTCAAACATGACAACAAATTAGACTTACTTCTTCATTATAAGGAAATAATATTGTGGCTTTTTTTTTACAAGTCCATGAATTAGATCATCAGCTAAGGATCATTCTGCTCAAAAATTTACATTTCTAAGACTATTCTCTAATTTAAAAGTTACTTACAGGGTTACATTTTCTGTAGAAAATTGGACTCTAGAATTCTTTGAATTAAGTTTTCTTATTCTTTATCCTTAAGTATTTCTATCCCCTCTTATTGAACATAAAAAGGAAACAGGTATTAATAAACTGATCTTTGAGATTCTGCCATTTCTGAAATACTCAAGTCCATTGTAAATGAGAAATCAGCTCATAGAGGATGAGTGGTGATAAGGAGGTGAATGTTTCCTCAGTGCTCTCTGCAGGATCCTCTGTCAGCAGGCCAGGGGTAAAATGCATTTATAGAACAATAGGAGAGAAATCTTACACCATCACAGTGTGCTCCTGGGGAGTACTCAGCTTTATACGCTCATTTGCTCCCCACCTGGAAAATCAAATAAAAAACAAACAAACAAACAAACAAAATTTCAAACAGTTTTGTCTTTTTGCCTGATTGAATCTCATAGTGGAATGTGGGAAGGCAGACAAAGTTCTCTGATCTCTGGCTGCCTCACTTATCAACATCCAGAAGCAGATGTAGTTTTCAGAAAGAGCACAAGCTCATGAAGCCTGTAGGTAATGCAGAACATTTTGTCCTGGGAATATGGGCACTGAAGGCTATGGTCAACAATCTGGCAATGCCTTAGGTTGACATATCCTTCATTCTAAAACTAATCACAAGATTCTTTTTAATTAACTTCTGTAAAATGTTACCACTTCCAGTTTAAGGCATACTCAGCACTGATGAATATGTGGCTCTTAGTGTGTTGCTCAAGTTCCAATTTATTAGACTTTTTTTTCTATTTTTATTGCATTACAGAAACTCAACTTACTGTATGAAAGTGTCCATTTCGCTGACGGTGGGTGAAAATGACACTGGACTCTGCTACAATTCAAAGATGAAATATTTTGAAAAAGCTGAACTTAGCAAAAGCAAGGAAATCTCGTGTCCTGAAATTGAGGATTTTTTATTTCCATTTAGGGAGCCTGAAATTCTGTGGTATAAGGTAAGGAATGCAAGAGATTTCTGCCTTCAAATATATATTATGCAATGTTCTTATAGTTCTCTTGGTGCAAATGTTTTATGAAGCTTGGGTTGTTTTAAGTTCTGTCAAGAAAAGACAACAGAACTAATGGCAGGAAAGAATGAACTAACTGAGAAATTCAAGTGCTTCCTTTAGTAAACTGTATGAGATATCTACATATGCTTAACTTGAATAAAGAGCTTAATTTTGCTGGATGAAATTCAACAAATACTACCAAAACTTCAGATGCTACATATATATACTTAGGGTTATATTTACAAATATAATTTCATTGTTTTTATCAATAATTTTATTTCAATATTGGATAATGCTTTCTAGATCATTACTTAAGGGCCAAGTTCGTACAAGCAGTGTTGCCTGTGGGCAGTACAGTAGAATTAATTATGGTATACAAGACTGTGCTACCTAAAAAGTAAAATTTTGTGGCCTGGAAAGATAATGTCAAAATTGACTGATAGCATATCTAAGATAGGAGAAATGTAGCCAACTACTTGCTTATTCTCATCTTGGATTTTGTATCTGTTATAAAATACATTTTAGATTAAGAATGCACATTTTCTAGGTTGAGAGAAGATTTGATTCCAAGATGGTTTTAGAAAAAGACATATAGCATCCTTATTTTTTATCTTTCTCTTCTTCATTTTCTCTACATTTAAATTTTTTAAATTGAATTAAAAAGAAAAATAAAATATCCCCGCAGCCTGAGATTCTGGTAATGCAAAAGTCATAGATAGCAGACATAAGTATAATGCTAAATAAGTAAATTAAATACGAGCCACTGAGAAAACTAATGTCAGAAAAAAAAAAAAAGAAAAAATCACCAAAGGAATTAAGTCCCTTTTCTATCCAGAGGCATAAATATCAAATCAGGTGATAAAATTGGTTTTAGCCAACATCTACCCAGACTGAATTTTTGCATATTTAGTTTTTATACATTTATAACTAGCCTGGGCTCTTGCCTGGCCACCTTCACTTTGGGCAGCATTGTCCACAGTGGTCCATTTTAAGCATAAGAGCAAAATCCCTGAAGTTTTATATTCTTTTTAAACAGGAATGCAAGTCAAAGACGTGGAGATCAAGTATTGTGTTTAAAAAGGACACCCTTGTCATTCGGGAAGTTAGAGAAGATGACATTGGAAATTACACTTGTGAGCTAAAATATGGATTCTTTGTTGTCAGAAGAACCACGGAGCTGACAGTTACAGGTAATTACAGGCTCTTTCTATCTCCTGTATTTAAGAAAATAACCCCATTGAATATTTTGGTTCAAGTTGTGCGTTTTTGAGTCATAACATTTGCACACAACTTTGCTGTGTGTGTATGAATGGTTGATACATTAAAAAACTGTCCTGAATACTTCACAGTGGCATCTGTAATACCTTGACAAGTCTGTTTTGTTCTGTTCCAAAAGCTTTTATTTTTATTTTTGTTTTTATTTTTATTTTTATTTTTATTTTTAATTTTTATTTTTATTTTCTCTTTCTTTCTTTCTTTCTTTCTTTCTTTCTTTCTTTCTTTCTTTCTTTCTTTCTTTCTTTCTTTCTTTCTTTCTTTCTTTCTCTCTCTCTCTCTCTCTCTCTCTCTCTTGCTTTCTTTCTTTCAGTGGAAATTGTGGTCAATTAACAGGTAAATTCAGAAAGCATGACCTCTTACAGAAAAACAAACAAATAAACAATAAAACCCCAAAAAACCCCACGCCCCCCCCCCCCCCACACACAAAAAAAAAATCCACCAAAAACTAAGTCATTATGTCTATCATAGTCTGTCATGTGATTAAATTACTTGGGACATAAAAATACCTGTAGCAATAACTCCACAATACAAGCACTAATTGTCTTTGGACATGAGAACAGCTGTAGCCACAACCCAAGAGCAGTAGCTCTGTCCCAGTGAGGCCACTGCAGTCTGTGGCAGGTGCTTAAGCAGCACATAATGAGAGACAGGATCATTTTTCCTATGTTATTCTCTCCCCATCTTCTCTAGTTTATAGTTCAAGAACTTCCTGATCTGAATCGTCATGCACTGTTCTTACTAATTAATCTATTTTACATTAGTCTGATTATTTTTTAATCCATTTAGTCTTGGCTTCGAAAACATTTTGAAGTATTAAGTTCCACACAGTAATTATGTAACATGAATAAACTCTATAATTCAGTAAACAGCAATTGCATAAGATGCATTTAATATAAGCTGCTTTTAAAGCTACCCTATCAATATTTAAAATCCATTATCAATGAAAACAAAAGATATACTGTAATAGTAATGTCCACAGCAGCAGAACAATGTGATGAATGGTCCATTGAATTTTCCATTCCATGCCTCCATTTTACAATTATGTGAAACATATAGCTGAACATACATGTAATAAGGTAAAAAATGAGCTTTTACAATTATAGGACTACAATGGTAGGCAGCAGTATGTTGTGATCACTGTAATGCTGTGTAGTTTCACGGTATATTTCCTAAAAGGAGGCAGAATGAGGATTTTCGTGGCAAAACAGAAGTGAATTAGATCCATATGGTTGACAGAGGCTTGCATGTATAAGATCTTGCACCTTCAAAATATCTAGTAAATCAAGAAACAAATCCAGAATGATTATGTAGGTTGTTCTTGATCCCTGTTTTTGTATCTTATATATATTTGAGGTACAGCAGCAACTAGTCACACACTTATGTCAAACATTAGGTCGAATTGCAACAGTTTCCTTTAATGGTGAAAAGTTTGTTTTCTCTTTCACTGTATCCCATTTTCCCTCCACATTAACAGAAATTATAGTCAATTAGGGAATGCAATTTTCTGATGTTGGATGTGTCTGGAAATCTTGTTGTTTATGTTGTTTTGAGATATTCAAGTAATCAATCATATTTATTTAAACTCAATAACCAGGATCTCTTTGTTGTTGTATAGCATTGATTTATTTGGTCAGTACAGATAGGCAATTACTGTCGAGTGATTAACCTCACAATAAATACCCAAATACTCTGTTTGATTGTCTCTGATGTAAAGAAAGCAAAAAAAGGACTCAAGTGTGTGATTTATATCAAGAATAATGTGAATTATCTTTTGCAAAATTTAATACCTGGATTTCAAAAGTACATATTTACTGCATCTTTAAGTGATCCCTTCTGTCCCTTTTGTTGGTGCTCCACTGCACAGCAGTATTTCAACAGGCTCAGAGTGACAGAAAAGAGAAAGAAAAAAGCATTGGAACCTGATTCATGTTACTATTTGTAGGAATAGTTTTAAAAAAAAGTAATTCATCACTTGTAGTGTAGGTAGGAGTTCAGTATTTAATGTTTAACTAGACATAGACAGAAAGAGACTTGGCTGATTTTGATGTGTTAAAAATGAATTAATTCATAGGGAGGGAACTATTCAATTTCCACTTCTGCAAACCCCAACAGATTTAAGGACAACCTCCAAATTTGTAAACCTTAATAGTACTGTGGGTCTTCATCTTATCTTTAGAATATTATGTGAATAAACAGAACAAGAGGATAGATTTACTCATGGTACTAATTTTTGTTGCACCTATTTCTCACCACCTCCTCTCTCTGGGCAACTGTGGACAGTCACCACTGAAGGATTCCCTTCTTTATCCTACAAAATGTGTTTTGTCAGAATTGCTGTCACCTTAGGGGAACCTGCTCTTGCAGTATATTAACTATGGATGCAATTATAAACTTGTTCTTTTCAATATTGCTGTTGTATATTCTTGTTATTATAACCTCCGTTCTTTACACCTTAAATATCTGAGTGCCTCATAGTGAAACATGGAATGGCTTGTATTCTGATTTGTCATTAAAGTTGACAAATAAGAAGAGAATTCACACATTTTGAAAAAGACCAATTTCACTTATTAGGCAGTATTCATCTCATCTAAGTATAGCAGCTGAAACCCCCTAAACTATGGAAAAATATAATTTCCTCCCCTTTTAGAAAATGAGAAAAAAAATTTGCCCATCCTTAGCTTAAATTATAAGTACTCAATGCCACCTTGGGTACACCTTTACAGTACACCTTTATAGTAAGAACTATTTCATGGCTCACTTTTTTGTTTGTTGTTTTTTGGGTTTTTTGTTTCATTCTTTGATCTTAATGGAAACTTATTTTTTTTTTAAGATCTGTATCTCACACTGAAAAAATATTATTGTCTAGGTGATTTAAATCAATTACTTTATTGTACTGAGATGAGACCTGGAAATTCCCTGTTTTTCAAAACAAAAACTATATGCTGATTATTTTAGCTTGTAACTAATCAAAATATTCACATAAAAAGCATAATTGGCAGGTTTTTTGGTTTGTAGTTATGTATTTACACATTCTAAAATGTCCTGCAATTACACATTCTAAAATGTCCTGCAATGTACAAAGTCATTTGTAGACTTTTATACTTCAGATTAGCAGGTTTTCTTTTATATGGGGAATTTTAATTAAAGCATACCTGCTGTCTCTGGCATAATTAATTAAGAATATGTTTAGTATTGGGAAAGAATCCTGTTAGAAAAACATAGTTTTAATTTAGTCATGGTGAACAACATGGGTCGAAGATACTTTGCTTCAGTGATTTGTTTTCTTTAAATATTAGGTTTAATAATCTTTTTTACCTCTAGTTCCAAGGCATTTGTAAATACTTTCTGCTTTTGAAGGGTTTCTTTCAGGTCAAATGAAGTCCAGGCTGTGTCTGAGAGGGAATATACCTGTGCCCACTGCAATAACATGCACTTCTCCATCATGAACTTCATAAAGCAAACAGACCCCATCATCCTTGCAGCTGGAACATTACTCATTCTGTTTTAAACATTAAAATACTATTTCTCTATTGTCAAAAATAAGGAAAGGAAACCTTATACTTTGTGGATGGAATCAGAGCTAATCAATAGATTCTTAATCCTGAAGCCTTTCCTCAGAGATACCTTTTGTTTTCTTTGTTCAATGATTAGACCCTGAGAAGTTCCCTTGGAAACAACTCCTGCTGGAATGAGCACAGTTTTAGATTTACTGATTCCAGCAAGTTTGCAATCAAGCTATAGAAATAATAAATTGTGAGAGCAATTTTTTTATTATTTAAATTCAGTCTGCTTGGGTTAACAAATTTCTGCGATAATCTTGAAAGTGCCAGTTTATTCTTTTTCATCTTCAACCCCTGGCCTTTTTCATCTTTAGGGTTTTTAGGAAAAGAAAAAAAAAGGAATGCAATTTTTCTCATTCATTTATGCTGTAGTCTTACAGTTTGGGTTATGTTGAATAAGCTTTGACTTTTTCTTTCTGGCAGATTTAGTTTTCATTAGCATAATGGGAAATCTTAAATGACTACATGTATGCACATCTTTTTAGAGATGGAAAAATCACTGTAAAAAGAAATAGTATGAAGAAATAATTATGATTAAATTATATACCTAGCATTACAGCTCAAAAATGTGGATCTTTTATATACAGCTAGCCACCACATATTGTGAATAAAAAACAAACAAAAAATCTGAAAGGGACACACACATACATATACTTTGAAGGTTATAGCCTGCTTTAAGTGGACTGTATTTTAACTGTATAAGACTAAATGTTCACCATTTTTTTCCCCGAAAAAATTGTCTTCACTCTTCCAGGTGTGCTGCTCTTTCTCATTCAATAATCAGAATGCAGAGAGGTGCTGCCATAAGTATGTTTCTCTGTATTTTTAGCAGGTGCTAGGTAAGAAAAGTATTAAAGAGCAAAGAGAGTTGTTTTCTAAGCATTTAGAGCTTTAGCACAGACTCTACTTGGTTTCTGAAGTTAATGACAGGTGTGAACCATATTGAATGGACCCACTGACTCCTTGATTCAGCTGATCCCAATAATTATCAGAGCTGACGTTCATTCCTTTTGTTCATCATTAATTTAATTCAATTCCAGAACATACTCAGATAGAAGTTCTATTTACCATTATTCTGTGCAAAGACTAATAAAATATAAAGCAAACAATAGACTCATTATGAATGCAACATGTTCAAAATATTAATATAGCATTTTAAAATGCATAAAATCCTGTAGATTTAGCAAATTTATGGCTGAAGAGTGGGATGAATTTTTTTTTGTAAATTAGAAATGAGTTATTTTCTTTTACAGTGCAATCATTTTAATATGCCTGAAAACAAGGGTCTAAATTAATTTCCTGTGTGTATTTGAGTAATAATAATCAAAACATTTTGTTGATGTCTGATAAAATATTCTCTATAAATGTTCATTTAACACATTTATTGTAAATGGGTTTAGAGGGTTATGCAAAACCAGCCTTAAATGAAGACAGTAGTGAGCACAGCTTTATGTATTTTACTTCAAAGGAAGTGCAGATGATGTCATGTACTCTATGTTATAAATTGAAATGATGAATTAGAAAACCAGCTTCAGCAATTTAGCCAAAGAGGAGATGTAAAAGTTAGAGGGAGAAAAAATTTCCATGTTCATTTTCAACCTTGCAGCTGGTGACCTTTTGACATTTCCTCCTTTGTCATATGCTGAGTTGAGGTGCTCACAAAGATCAGTTTTAATTATTGGAGATCATTCCTATAGCAGTTAGGGCAGAGAGAAGATCCTCTAGATAGAAATTCAAAGTAGGCAAAGCAGGGTGGTCAAAACATTTAATAGAGCAGACCCAATGGGCTTTCTTTCCCTAAAATAAAGCCTGATGAATAACTTGTTCCCTTTGGATGATGTGTTTATGTGCTCATAATTCTGGACAATGTCCTATTTCATGTAAAGGAGGCTGCTCTTTTTGTGTTATTTACCAAAAGTCCCCCAGGATGTGGCCACTTGTTGATGATGCAGTCATGACATCTGCTGGTGTCCTGTACTCCTGGTGAAGAATACAGTGAGGGCAAAAGTCAGGAGGATGTTTCAATAATTGGTAAGAAATAGACGAAATCTTAGTCCATAATAAAAATGAAGAATTCTACTTAAATTAATAAATTTGATATTATTCAAGAAGCGCAGTGAATTACTGTGCATACTGTTATTAAATTTACAACAATTTTGCTGATTTCTTTTTAAACTTGATTTTTTTTCCTGAATTTTTTTTTTTTTTTCCAATTTTGGCTTTGTGAGGTTAAAGACTAAGGTAAAATAATAAGTCCAAGCAAATTTGGTTTTCTACATCAGGTGAAGGAAAAAAATAGGGAAACGACATTTCCAAAGTAGAAGTTTGTTTGTGTGATTCAATTTCCCTTTCTTCATGAGTCATATGAGAATATTGAAATAAAAACAATGTGAGTGGATGTTGTTACCAAGATGATTGTTCCAGTTTAGCATAGTGAAGTTGTTGAGATGAACTACATTCTACAGAGAGAAAGAATTTGCAGACAAAAGTTTAGCACAAAATGTGTTAGTGACTACTTAGGATATAAAAGACATATAAACTTGTAGTTCAATAGCATCTCACAAAATTAAATAAATCTGTTGTTAAGGCACCCAAGATGCTTGTTAAACAACCTTTTAAAAAGTAGATAAATTACACTGAATGTTAATGTTTCACATTATTGCTATGGAATCAGAAAACTTCATTTTACTTTTACATTCCCCTGGAGTATGTTAAATCCACCAATATTGTCCTAACTGAGCATTTGTCTTTTCTAAAGCTGCTTTAGATAATTTATATGTACAGTGGCATCTTCCAGGATGGTACTTTAATAAACCAGAGTATAAAATGTACCAGTACAATACATAAGGACCTTGTGTTGCCCCCATCCTAAAACAATCTGTACACATTCTTAAAAACAGTCTATACACAATTAGACTAACTGAATATTTAGCTTTAAAATGGAGACCATTTTTGCAATGTTTTCATGTCTTTCAAATAGATTAGGCAGATTCTAAACTCAGAGCTATTAGCAAGTTATATTGGTAATACATATGTTCAGAGAGAAACTCCAGACAATACATGTACCTGAAATCATTGCAATTGTTTTTATAAGCAGAAAACTTTTGTTTACAGAAGTAAAGACATCTAATTTTAACTGCAACAATATCACATGGGGACATGTGTGTTAACAGAATAGCAACCTTAAAATCATTTAGAAGGTATCTAAGATATGTTCCTCTATATTAAAAAAGTAACTTCTCTTAAAGAGTATTGACCTCCTCAGAAATATTGTCATCTTCCTTTCAATACTCCCAAAGGATTTTTTTTTCTTTTTTTATGCTGTTATCCCAGTATTAATTAATCACCCAAAATATCATAGTGTGTAAACAACAGAAAAACAGCGAATATCAAATTTAAGAAACAAGTTTTATTTGGAATTCTGTTACAAGTGTGAATCAAGACTGAAACTTCATTTCTCTGAGATCGATGTCCATTTGTCCATTGACTTAAAGAGTCAATATTTCATCATTTGACTTTCTGGTTATGAAAGATCAGAATGGATGTTAATTTTAAAAATTGAAATCAGTTTTCAAAAATTCCGGCTCTGCCAATCACCTTGATGTTTTATCGGTTATTCTGTCATACAATTTCTTTAAGTTAATGAATTAAATAATTCTCTAAGAGTAATTGAAATATACTTTCTTCATACTTTAGTAACAGGTAAAATGCATGGTAGCTGCATAGTGACCCTCCAAAACAGGATGAACAAAAGCTTTTTGTTAATCGTAATAATAAGGGAAAATCTGCCCATCTATTTCTACATGACTCTAAAGTACAGATTTTAATTCTGAATCTGTCTCAGACTATAGTTCCTCCCAGTTTACTCACTTGGGTAAACAGTTTGTTTCAGTCTTTACTGGAATAAATTTGGGTAAAACACCTACTGACTTATTGGAAATAATACAGAGCTAAAACTCAGCAGTCAAGAGAAAAAACTCTGTACTCTAGGGTACTTTATCTGAAAAGTTTAAAAATTAAAGATATGTTAAAGGGAATAGAAATTACTAAATTAAAATTGTATAATAATTTAACTTCTGATGCTTTACTTATCTCTGTTAGAGCTTAATATAGGAAAACAATTTCACCAGCACTTTTTTTTTTTACTGTGTGAACGTGATAACACACAATAATTGTTTGAATATGAACAAGAAATTGGAACCAGCAACGACATTTTTCTATTTCTTTAATATAGTTTTTCCTTTTGCATTGGAGTATTATATTCACATCCAGAACTGGATTCATTTAAAAACGTTAGATATAACTTCATAGAAACGTGACTGAGGAGTGATATAAATCAGTGAATTTCTTTAAACGCAGTGAAGACGGAAGAACTAGAGTTTTCTCCCTTTCTAAATCATTCTGTTTCACCTCACTGCATTCTTTTCATGTTCAACAAGAAGATTGTATTTCTCCAGGCACTCGATATGGCAACGAACGTTCCCAGCCCTTAATAAGCCTTTTGTGGAGCCACTAGTCCCACAGCATAATTTTTAATCAAGTTGCGGAAGATTTATTTATCCTGCATACATGACCAGTTGTGTTTTTGTTTTGTTTTTGTTTTTTTTTTTTCTAGAGGTAAGACTCCTCTCACCTAAGTTTAAAACTTACACCCGCTGGCATATGAGCTGGCTGTTCTTCATGGTAATTCCATGGCATGAGTGATATTCTCTTAATGCCAATGTGCTGAACATCGGATGAAATAAGTTTTACAGAATTCCACTTCCATCTCGACTATCCAAGGGCTCAAGTTGACAAACTCAAATGTAGATTTGTAATATAGGAATCTAAATCACAAGAATCCTACTTTAAGATTTCACGGTTGTTATGGCTATAACCTTTGGAAATGGCAAGCTGGCTCTACAGAATATTTTCTAGTTATAAAACAAGCACAAAAATTCATGTTGGCTTTTCAAAGCAGACAAGTACAAATTTGTAGTAAAGATATGATTTATTTTTTGAAAAAGATGTACAGCTGGGGGAAAAAAAATGCAAGCTTTGGGTGCACAAGGCTGTCTTTAAATCTCAGGGGCTTAATATACCAGTTGGTCTAATAAAATGTATTGCTTTTACCTCGATATGTCTAAAGCAACATTACTGTTATTATTTTTCATGGTATTTAAGTTTTCTGAGGATGGAATCACAGCATGCATTTCTTTAAGCTAGCTGCAGTGTGCAAAATAAGTATAGGGTTTTTTATTAAAATATAGCTATTTTGATTAATTTTGGCAGTTAGAATAAACTGTGCTTCACATGTAACACTGAGTTTCCTTTTTTCATTCTGTGCTTTCTTTGAAAGTGATGATTGTGACTACAAGACAACTGGAAGCTTTCCTTTTATAGTTCACTATTCTCAATTCAATGCAAATTAAATATAAAGAAAAATGGGACCTCTTTGAGAACAAAGGTTTTGGTTTGAGAGCTGCAGTAAACAGAATAAATGTTTTATTAGAAAGTAGGTGGGTTATGATACTTCAGTGTAGAAATGGTAAATTTATTTTAAGCTCCTATTTCTGTTCAGTATATCTTGTAACAGGGTTTTTTTAATGTTGCTATCAGTAGTCTTTAATGTCCAGGTGGGTAAAGAACTGAGGAGAGAGCTGATTTTTGTTTTCTTGTCATATAGTCTGCCAGGAAACCTTGTCTCTTCCATGTACATCCAAGTGAGAAGTGCAGCTTCTGGCTCCTCCACAGCTTCGAGCCTGGCACCAGAGCCCAAGCATCAGCTGCCTTGTGGCATCCCATGCTGGACCTGTCCTCACATGCCACCCCCTCTGACTTTGCAGTTTGTGATTGCACTGGCCCAAGCCATTCTCTCTCAAAACCTCTTTGCTCAGTCTGCCCCATGAACACACAAACCAGGGATGCGTTTTGGGTCTTGGTGTCACATCTAAGATGTGCAGGACGTACCTTTGAGGGGCCACACTGCCTCCCCACAAACACTGCTCTGCTTGTTCCTGCCCTCCAGCAAACCATCCATCTGCCCATCCCACCCTGGCCAAAACCCAGGTGGCAGCAGTGGGCGAGGCCGCTCTGGGAAGAAAGGCAGCACAAAAAGAATCCCCTGAGACAGAGGCAGCAGGCACCAAAGTGAGCACCTTCCCACCTGGCCACAGACTCCAACCCAGCAGCCACCCCTCCATGCAGTGGCAGAGCGTTGCTGACATCCTGTTTTGAATTTTCAGGTGTTTCGTTCCTTCAAAACAATTCCATTAGTTTTTCGGAATTTTTGAGCTAACGTTCAGAATTCAAAAAGTCACTCATGAATAACTAGGCAAAGGGCAAAAAATGCATTGTGATAAGCTCATTTAAATAGAAATAGGCTCATTCCTTTGTGTGGGTTGCATATGCTTTTTTTTTTTTTTTATTTAATATATAGATTTTTATGAGTAAATTCAGTTTTCTGAGGAGCTACTCTGACACCACCAGGAAAAACGAAAAATTAAGGCTAGGTGAATTGTTTGTCATTTTCATACAGCTAGCACTGTCTAGAATTTTTGCTTACATTTGAGCAGTGACAGTTTATTAGGATGAATGGCGGGGGACAGGAACAGAAATTTAGGAAGAAAAGACTCTTGCAATATGTGGAATATATGACATTTAGTAGAGATTATGTGATCAAAACAGGAAAAGCATTCATTTTTTCCCTATTCCTGTCCACAAATAAAAAAGCTGTGAACTTAATAGGAAATAGTCCTATGCAACTATTTCTCTTACTAAGAGAAGCTCCAAAGACTGAAGAAAAATGCTTGAAAGATCTAGTCTGGCTTTTGAAAAGCCACGGACATTTCAAAATGCTTTTGCATGTATTCTGTAATGTCTTATTCTAATATATTATAAATGGTAGTTGGCAGATTGCATCTCATACTTGCAAAAGCTAATGTTTGTACTGTTCTGCTCTAGATGTCTTCTTGTCTATGTGGTTCAAAAACATCTTTGTGATCTGTCATAGTAATTTTGATATGAACATAAAGCTGAGAGAACAAGAATTTATCAACTCTACTCAGAAAGACATACACGTAGAAATGCCTGCTAGGAGGTGAGCAGAAAGCATGAAGCACTAAAGGTGTCTTACTGTAGACTACAGTATATATAAATTTGAATAAAATATTATAAATACAAGTTCAGGGTCCTGTTTTTGCATAATAGTTCCATAAGACACATGATAACTGTCAGTGTTGTTTTTTTATGATCTGTCATTTGAAAACAGCAGTTCTTAAAAATGCTACCTTATTAAAAAAGAAAACTAATCCAGCAATATAAATAAGGGGTGGGGGGGGGGGCTGGACTTTGCAGGCCAAATTAAAAGACTTTAATGACTTGAAAGTTTTCTTTCCATTTTTGAATGCATGGCAAAGTCACTCCTCTAAGAAAACATGAGAGCTGATCTGGCTCCCTTATTAAACTGAGTGCTTCAGAGTATCAAAGGGCAGAAAACTCACATTAACTTGATTAAAAATACTATACAGAGTCAACAGAAAAATGACAAATTTACTTTTGATATTTTAAAAAGATTTTGTGGGCAGAAACAAGAGGGTTTTTTTAATAAGTTAATTGTTGCAGAATGAATAACTACATGTGTGGAAGGTCCTTATAGTTCCTGCTCATGTACATTATGGAAGAGTAAATAAAATGAGTAGAGTAAGAAATGCAGTTCTGATTCAAAAACTGAATTGGATGTGGTCTTAATTCTTGTTTGTTTACAGAAATTGATTACATCTAGTTAAATTAACTGAAATACTATTAAAGTTTCAGGATGTGGATTTTATCTTCAACATGCATAGAAAAAGGGCATTTTTTTTTTAGAGGCTTTTCAGCACCGTCAGCAAGTTAGGATGGGAAAAAATGTTTTCTGCAATTTCAGCCATTAAAAGAGAAGTTAAGCCAGTGCTAAACCTCTGGTCTGTAAAGTATTTTGAGAAAAGATAAAAATAGTTTTCATTGGATTGATGGGTTGTTATGTTAAAAATTTGAGAGAGGGTGAAAAGTGTACTCATCTACGGCTAAGAGACATTTGGTTATTTTTTACCTGTTCTAATAAAAACAATAGTCACATTACTATTAAAATCAGTTTTACCTCTTGTAATTTTAATTATAAATATCCAAGTGTTTAATTAAAACACATACACACACCCATTCATTAAATTTGAATGGAGTTTGCTGACTAGCAGTCGACAGAAAGAAATCTCTTTTCATTCTCCAAAATCGAGAAGAGGAGAGGAGAGGAGAGGAGAGGAGAGGAGAGGAGAGGAGAGGAGAGGAGAGGAGAGGAGAGGAGAGGAGAGGAGAGGAGAGGAGAGGAGAGGAGAGGAGAGGAGAGGAGAGGAGAGGAGAGACAAACAACACATAGATTGTTTTGTGTTTGTTTTGTGAGGAGAAAAAAAACCAAACGGTTCTAAAAGTTCTTAGCTGTATTTGACCTTTACCAAATTTTGAGTAACATATCATTGAAGAAATACATGGAACTTTCTGCCCTGGAAGGAAAATACACTTTTAACAAGAGAAAGACAATTTAAAAATCCTGCTATATTTTTAGGAAGTTCTTCTATGAGATAAGAGGCAGAATTTTTATGCCTATAGTAATACACCAACTCTTTTTCCTAAATAAGATGACAGTTTTACTGGGTGCAGGGGAAGAGTAGCTGTGAATTCAAACCAAGGCAGTAGAATAGCTGTTGATAGAGTATTTAACACAAATACATATTTCTTTCTACTCTGCAATGGGAGCCTGGGAAGACTGCACCAACATCCCCTTAAAGATTTGTGGTGTATAGGAGAAAATGAATATGCAAATATAGAAGGCGCAAGAGGCTTCCACCAGTAGAGATGGGGGAAAATGCATGTAGAGAAGACAGTGATTTATTTTTTTCGACAGGAAGCCCAGTGTAAATGCAGCTATGATTTTCCCTACTGTGGGAATCTGTACCATTTTTCACAAGATAGTATTGACACTAAAGACTGGTGAAGTAGTCAGAAGTTCTGAATATATTTAAATGAATACAGTTGTATCTGTCATCATGAATGGCTGCTATAATCACAGCTTTTAAAACCCACTGTTGGCTTCAACACTCCATGGTACAATGGAGCTCTTCAGAACTACAATAGTTGTTGACATTCCATTAAAGAAAACAATAGAAGTGGAATGAATATGCTTAGATTTCTTTTTATTCTGTACAACTGATTTATAAAAAGAAATAGCAGAGGGAGAGAAAAACAAGACAAACCACTGTGAAAAGTAATTAAAGATATGAATAATTGGGAAGGGTAAAATACTGCTACAGCTATAGTAGAGAGTATTTGTCACTCTTTAAACTATTAAATAGATTTTTAAAAATTGAATATCACTATATCATTAGGATTGTCATAGCTATCGCAGCACATGTTTTTTCTAATTTATGTTAAAAAATAAAGTGATGTAAAGTTTTTAATTTATCTTTATGTACCAGCAGGCTGTATAAAAACTGTTATACAAGATTAGTTCAGTTTGAGCCCTAGGATTAGATTCTAACTACTGAGAAGGTGATGGATATTTAGTTAAATTTTTGCATTGTATATTTCTATTAGCTGGTGATGAATGTAGTCTACCTGAATCTCATTGAAATGGTGCTTTCATGCAAGTTTACTGCCCACGTTTGTATAGAACGATCCTGTGAAAACATCAGCCAAAAACACAACTAGACATAATTTACTTCTTTAAAAAATCATGATTTCCTTCTCCCCCTCCAAAAGGTAGCTCTCAAAATCATTTTAGAATTTATATGAAATACGGTGTAGAGCTTTGCCTTTACCTGTCAGCTTTGCCTTTACCTGTCATCATGAAATACTTCAGCAGCATGCAGCCTTTTCCTGTTTGAAAACCTTCATAACTGTTGTGCTCATTCTAAGGAATAGAGAAAGGGAGAGACTCCAAATTGCCTTTGAAGCTATTACTACGTAATCCACTGCATGATGTTCCTTTACTTGCTCAGCTGCTTTATTCTAGAAATGGCATTATAACAAAATAAAAAACACTGTCAAATATATAAATCTATTTTTCTTCCTCCCTAAGGTTATGTTAGCTACCTATACAGACATTTGAGAGATATCTCTGCATCTTATGCACAAATGGTAAACAATGTTGAAATATAAATGCATGAAGAATATTAGAATAGGTTTTTTAAATGCTAAATTAATGTTTAATATGTCTTTTTTATACAAATAATCTGTCATAGCCAGTAAGCCCTCCTCTTCCTGCTGCACTGAGTAAAAGCAGAACACCTTAGCTAGGAAAAATTAGAAATACTTTTAATTTTGTCCGCTAAATTTAAGGTGGTGTTTTTGCATCCACATACCAAATTGTTTCTAAATAACCTTGATTGTCCTTTGAGACTTGATCCACATTCCTGGAACTTCACCAAGCATTGTTAAACAGGTTAGAGTGCAAGCTGTAAATACTGAAATTATGAGTCTGAGGCAGCTTGACAACTAGAAAAGCATTTAGAATTCTTCTAATCTTTTTTTTTTCATATGTCATCTGTAATAAAGTGAATGCTTACATTAGAAATCAAGCCTTTAAAAATTGTTGTCTATTCCCCAGTTTTCTTTCTAGGAGATTTATCTCTGCATAATACACTAAGAAAAAATAACTAAAATTATTTAGAATGTCTTTTTTTTCAGAGTCATGAGCCAAGTCTTAATGATCAATGAAATAAGAATGCATAAGTAAATGAAAAAAAAAATATAATTGAGAACTTAGACTGTGTGGAAGTGAAGAAATTTAGGAGAAGGAAATGTTAGAGAAGGCAGATATTGCAGCAAATGCAGCTCGAAAACTCTTAGTAGTACTAGTGGAAAGTAACTATTAGATGTGCTGCCTGAAAGATCACAATGTTCACAAAGTCTTTTTTCTGAATGTCATAATTTTGTTACTTGTATAGAGGTTCCATCAAATTATGATTTTTGTGACACTGTAGGAGTCGGTGAAATGTCACCTCTTTCTGGCAGTCATTCTTGAAAAACAGTCTCACCAAGAAAATAAAAACACATTCTAAACAGCTTCTGCAATACTGCATTGCCAGAGCAGTCATGGGCAGGAGCTTTCTGGGTGTGTTCAGACAGTTCCAGCTTTGGAGATATTTAATAAAACCACTTCAGTTTCACCACTGATGAATTCAAAGACTCAGAAATCAAAATATCTCTTAATCTCTCAGTCATCTGTACTAGACTCATGAGAAAGGGGACAAAAAGACACTAAATTCCTGTTTATAAATTAACAGGCATATCTCATTGTGATTCCTGTCAGACAATGTCTACATCATAGAAAATGCTATTACACTCAGCAATAATTGGCACCCTCTTTGGTCATCTCAGAGAAGATGAGACTTGAATGGTTTTGGAGGTTGCACTACCAGCCTCACTATTAGGCAGAATCCCAAAAGTACATTAGAGTACAGGGAGGATGAAAAAACCTCTCTGCTCTGGTTTGTAGACAAAGAATTTGGTTCTTGACATCATGATTCTTTGCTACTCAGAATAAATGACTTCATGTGAAATTAAATGGTCTCTCTCTGGTTTCTAGACATCTTTCAGTAGTTTGCCTGTGGCTGATATAGAAAAGGAAAAAAATAACTCTTGAATAACAAATCAAGATGTTTACTGAAGTGTTGCCTAAATTTAAATTGAAGTGGTTTTTGGCAGTTTTTTTCACACAGAAAAGAAGAAAATTGGATTACCTGGATTAGAATTTAATTTAAATGTATTGATATCTACTTAAGGAGATACCCAAATTACTCCTAGATCAGTCAGAGTTAGGCTAAACTGCAGACATTTATGTTGAGGAACTGTGATGTATTCTCAGCTTGTGCAGTGTCAGCTTTAATATTTATTTAACGGTGTTTTTAGCAGTTGGACTTGATGAACTGAAGGATCTTTTCCAACCTAAACAATTCTGTGACATTATGACTCTGTGAAAGTAGCAGTGATATTCTCTTATGTCACTACAAAATCCCTTCAGTCCAGCCATATTTTGCAGCCACACAGTTCAGCAGCTAATAGGTATCAGTGTGCACTAACTCTTATCAATGGCCTGAAAAGAAGGTGATTCTTTGCTCGTTGGTATTTGAAATTCAGCATTGCTCTATCAGGATCCCAGACTTCACTTTGTATACTCTGAATATTTTTCTAACTTCAAATAATATTTTGGAGGTTTAAAATTAAGTTAGAGACATCATGAGACCACTGTGGTTATATGTATGCATTTTAATGGTATTAAACTCATTACATTGTAAGTATTCTCACTTAAATCATAGATTATTGATTTCAAATAGCAATATTCATAGGGTAGAAATCAGGATTTGCACTCAGAAAGGCAGTATTACTTCAAAACAAGCAGAATCCCACCAGCTAACAGCAGAAGTTAGTGATAGCCTGTACTACCTATCCCAAAATGTGAAAGCAGAAAACTTGTACTCTGCTCTCAGTATCCTGCCCAAATTTCAAGCCATTACCTTTCTGCATTGCACTTCTAAATCTCCTATCTCATCAAAACTGCTGCAAAATTAAACACTGAACTTTGCTCTGAGAGCCAAGACAGACATTGGAATTTTCCATAATGGTGAGCTGAGATTTTCCCGTGCTGCTCCCTGCTGGATCTCAGGCTGCCCACAGCCCTGCTCCTTGAAGGTGAGCAGTGCAAAATGCTTTCCAGCAGCACCCACTTGGTAATTGTTTTTCTGTCTAAAGTTTCCAGCGATTCTAAGCCAGGCAACATATCAAACTGGCAGTGAAAACTGCACAATACGTGGTAGCCTGTGACTGTCAAACCTCCCAGAGTGATGTTGGCAGGTAAGAGCTGCTCATTTCTAGCTAATCTAGATTTTTCTAGTAAGTTGAAGACAGGTTGGATGTGGCAGTGCTGCGATCAGTCTTTATCTTTGTATTCAGTAAAATGCAGAAAATGTTCTCAAACACATTTTCCAATTTCTTTATTACCAGTAGAGACATGCAACACTTTGTGTGCTTGCCTTCCCAGTCACACTCTTCTGATCATATTCTGAGGGACAAAAAAGTCTTCAGGTATTCACTTCAGATTTTGCAATTCCAGCTTGGTTCATAATTTTATTATGCGCCTAACAGCATTTGGATATCAGAGGAATGTATCAGTCACCCTGAATGATTTCTAGAAAGGCTTTTTTTTTTAAAGTTAAACTAGCTATTTAAAAAATAAAATGTTTTTAATTAATACTGCTCTGAGTTTCATAACTGCAGGCATAGAAAAGGACACCTGTGAAATATGTAGAGCTACAGAATAGATAGTTGCAACTTTATTTACCCAATAAGTATTGTCTGGATAATAATGCAGGCTAAGGTTCCTTCCTGGATTATCATCTTTCACGGAAAGCTTTCATTATCCCCTCACTGACCCTCAGACCGTTTCAAGAATTGCATTCCCTTCCCCTCACATGGCAGTGGAAAGCTGGGCTAAATGGGACTGTCCTTCTTCCCCAGGAGGTCAAGGCTGAGTGTTAGAATATCTCTGTCATTAGTGCTGATTTGTAACAAAAAAATATACTTGTGCAGCAGACTAAACTGTCCTGAAACTCTGACTTTTCTCCATGTAAATCTTCCCTCTGACTCTTGCTTATCAAGGAGCTAGATACCTTATGAAGTGAAAAACAGGCACCACATTCACAGAACCATGTGTGTATACATAGGTATGTACATGATATGAATAAGTAAGAATAATAGGTTGTTCAGACCTGAAACATAATTCCTATGCACCCAATTTTCCCCCTAATTTTGACCAAAACTGAAGACAATGCCTTATCTGGTAATCTCTGGTGCTAGCCATGGTACGTCAGGCTCTTGGTTACCATTTTTATTTGTCAGCAATTCTCACCTTTAGCATATAAACTATAAATATCCAGTTCATTCCAGTGATTCCCTTCACTAAAACACTACTGCCTTGTTTAGACTAACCTAGCAGAAAAATAAGAATTATGAACATAAAATGGTTTTACTCCATTCTCTCATGATTTAACTGAAATAAATTTACATTAATTAGATTAGAACTGTGTTCATTTGAAGGATCAGAATATAGTAAAACTGGAGTAGGATTCCATCTTGAGAAAGGGACTGATCTTTTTTTTAATTTGCTTTTCAATACGTACTTAAATAAATGAGCTTTTTAAAACATTGTAGGAGCTGATTAATTAACAAAAAAAAAATTACTTTGCAAAGAGACTCTGCAGCAAAATAGCCTTAGAATGACAGTCCTATTCTTTCAAAACAGCTTATCTTTTTGCCATTTGCAAGCTTCCAGTTCTTTGGAAAAAAAAAAAAGGAATTTAAAAAGTAAAATAATAGAATAAAAAAGATATTAAATTGGAGTAAATACATTTTCTTCAACACTTCTATTCCTTAAAGGATAAATATGTCTATTTCTAGTTCCTATGAAAACGTTGTAACAAATGTCATTAATTGTGGAAATACAAAGCAGAAGCAACTGCTTGGAGGTAGGAGGGGTATTTCCTCTGCATTTGGCATTTAAAACAGGTCTCAGATTGATAAAACCTTTTTTAGTATGATAGGCTGCAGCTGATACAGAGATATTACCTATTGCTGAAATTATTTCTGAAAATAATAATTATCACAGAAATTCAAAGAAAGTTTGTTGGGATTTTAATTCTGGGATTTTTTGTTTGGTTGTTTTTTGGTCTTGGTTTGTTCTTTTTTGAATTTTTTTTTTTTTAATTTGAGCTAATACTTATTGGAAAACTATGCAGCTTTTCTAATTTCTTTCTTTGATATATATATATAAAAGTAATAATGACAGAGACCAAGATAGGGGGGAAAAAGGAGCATTATTTATGTATAATCTTTGCTGTATTCTCAAAGAAGAGAAATGTTTACTGACAAATATAGGATGGCATTAAAGGCCCCTTTGACAGAAGCTTCCTCTATATTACTGTTCCTGAGAAATGATGGTTCTTTCTTCATAGTGAGAGATGGAGGTCAGTAGAGAGTTGCCTCTCTGAAAAGAATTGAAAGGTACTGCCTCTCAGATTAATGCACATTAGTATTAGTATCATACTTTATGGAAGAAAAGTCAATTTTAGGCAGTAGGGCTGTGGTTTGGCCAGTCAAACCTCACTGATATGACAAATTGTCTCATAAACACCGACACTGCTACCCAATATGTGTCAGAATTGTAGTCCAAAACATAATGAGCCCTAAGCCTATTGTGATTTTAGATCAAGTTTAGCTATAAGCAGGGGAAAAAAAAGTCATAAGTTGCTTTTTTGGATTGATATCCATGCTCCAATTTCCTGCTTCCTTGATGAGGCATTTCTGTCCATCAGAAACTCCACTCTCCAATAAACTTCCCTTAGAAAAAGATATTATTCATGCAAAAAGAGTCTTTAAAGGTTTGTATTGATGTGAGACTGGTTTAGTTGGCACTGGAACTGCTCATGTTTGCCTCTCTCAGGTACTTCCAGCATATCTTGATCCTTTCTGGGGAAATACATCTGTGACCCAGCTGACTGGAGGTCCCTGCTATCACAGTCTGCTGACAAGAGCTGACATCACTTTGGGCTCTTACTGAATTTTAGTTTCTGAGTAACTTTTAATGGTGCATGATATTTCAATTTATTATGTGCTTTCTATATTATTCTTTTTAAAAATTCCTCATTTTTCCAGTCTCATCTCTTAGTTAAATCAGAACTAAAGGGTACATTTATATATAATTTACTGAAAACATGGATATGTGTTTTGCTTTTGAAATGGTAGGAGTGCATAAAGTCGTGAAATAAGAAATACAACAAAATTAGCCCAACTTTTACTTTTAAATAAGCATTTTATAGGATAAAAATGGATATATCTTAATACTAAATATCATTATTAAATTAGTAGCTTCCAGAAGTGTAGGTGTGACATGACTTACAGACCCAATATACTCTTTTACAAACCCAAATATATAATTATTACTAAGATCCTAATTTAGTAACGCCAAAAACTTCTTGAAGATTTTGTTTTATCTTTGTAAAGTTTTCCTGGTATATTCGTCACTCTAACTTAATTGTGGTTCAAGGAATGTAATTTATTTTTTTACCTTTTATGAGCACATTTGTCACTTTCTTAGTAGACAGATATTCTGATTGCTATGTTTTTAGCATAGATAAGAGCATTTGAGTAATTCTGAATACTTTGAATTAAAAAACAGTAAAAAACAAGTCTTGTGTTGCAGTAGTAAATAAGTAAGGAGTGATTTAATCTTAAAACTCATACTATTGACCAGAGGTACTGCTCTTAGAGCTATAAGCAAATAGCATATACAAGTAATTTTGGATTAAATGTATGTAAAACAAGATGAATAATCAGTTTCCTTTATGTTCTCTTTTTCCCTCTGAACACCCAAATAATTTCAAAAAGCAGAATTGCAACACTAATTTCCCAACAGATAGCAAACCTCGTGAACAAAACATAGATTTATAGCCTAAGACATTAATTTTTCATTGAAGTAATAAGAGAGTAGTTACTGTGTGTATTTATGTGTTCTCTTAGACAAATGAAGTAGCTACTGAATTCTTCATCGAAGGCAAATGCTGAAAAATTTAAATAGGATACGTATTCATACAGAATATTATTGGTTTATTATTTATTATTGGTTGTATATATCATTTAATATTTAAAAGCCCTTTTATCATGTACTGTAGCTCATGGAAATAAACTTTCTTCTTATTTTTAGTCTTGGGAAATGGTTTTCGGTTAGAAGATTCTGGGATTTAATTACAGAACTTTTCAGAAGCTCTTATTAAAGGTACTAATTCTAACCTGAAACAATCCATATCTCCACATTTGATCTGTAGTAGTTACATAAGGAGAAATGAAAGAACTGAATGTCATGACCATGACATTTCCCAAGAATACCTTTCAGTCTTCCCTTACTTAGAGTTCAGGGAATTTTTCCACTGCTCTCTGTAATAATAGCCTTTTTCCAAACTCCATTTCACATTTTTTTTATAGTTCTATGTAGTTTTAAAGCCTCCACAAGATCTTGTAGGAAGGAGTTCAAGTCTTGTAATCAAGCATTGTGTGAAAAATGGTATTTTTTGCTTGGTTTGAAACTTTTTTCCTTTAGAGACTAATTCTGTTCCAAGTTACATTGCTGAAAACCAAGAACAAAGCTGCTTTAATAGTTTTAGTAGAAGGTTCAAAGAGATGCAGTTGTTATGCTGTTGAATATTCTGGTTCTCAAATCTAAAAGTATATTTTTGCAAATCCTCCAACTAAATGGTAATGCCAGGGATACTCAAACCAATTAAAATACTTCCTAATTCTGAGAGTTACAAATCAGGTCTCAAAAATTATACATTCTTGGGTTTTAAGTTGCTCAAGAAGGAAGTAAAGTCAGGCTTTATTTGTCTGCTTCAGAGTTCTTCAATGTCTCAGTATTTATTCCCAGCTTTGCTTAGAGCATTAATTTATTTTACAGCCCCAGAAGTTTAAGCAAACAGATAAAATAGTGATCAAATTAAAATACCAGTTGTGTAAGGCAGTCATCTAGAGGTACTTCCAAAGTCTGAAGTCATCTTGAAGACCCTCAGAAGAAATAAATTTCACAAAAGCACAGACAAACACACATAATTTGTGGTGGTGGTCAGTATTTAACTTTGTCTCACCTGTTGACAGCCATGGGGACAGAAAACCACCAGTGATCAATCTGAACTGGTCATCTGGGCTCTTGCCACAGTCAGGGATGGGCTGGCTCACACAGATGTGCCTTTTTCTTGCTTACTTCCCTAGGGCAGACAGTATTCACTTCCCATGGCTGTGTTTGATGAGATAATATCCATTCAGGGCCAGCAGAAACCAGCAGTCACTTCGGACTGATGGCAGTGAGCAGCTGCAGATGAGACAAGGAGCAGGCTCATGGCTGATGTGCTCAGGTGCTCTCAGCTTTCTGATACTCTTTCTCATTCTGACATTCACCTTACTTATACCTTCCTTTTTCTTTGAAAAGGGGACACAGTTGTACTTTCCTTGTCTCGCTTTTTAGACAATATATCTTTTTAGATTGTCCTTTTTTTTCCTGTGTGTTGAGGTCTCTTGCAAGTTCTGCAACAAAAATACTAAGTGTCAGTGTTCCTAATCAGATATGACAGATTTAAGATACATAATATTTTTCAAAAGTCATCACTTTTTTATCTAACCCTTTTTCCTTTCTGCTCCCAATCCAGAAATTAATAGAACAGCAAACTAAATACCAAGTTATTCATAGCAAATTATTCAGGTACCTAAATATCCAAATTCACAAAATAAGCTTTCAACTGCTTGCATGTAAGCATTTCACATTATTCACCATCAAATGAAGAAAAATGAAGCACTTTTTCCTTTTAATTTAGTAAAAATGACCAATGTATACTTGTCATTAAGCAAAGCAAAAGAGGTTCAGTATTTGGTAAAACTGGAACAAGTTTTTCTATATGATCAAATTCTTCCACTCTACCCTTACTCTCATCCTTTAATCTATACCAGGGTAAAATAATTATAGTAATACCCTGGAGAGATGTAGGCCATGCAGTTCTTATGTAGAGGTGCCACAACACAAAGGAATTAAAACTTGATCACATAATTACAAAGACCTTGTCATAGAAAATGATGACTCAGAAAGAACATGTTAGGCCAGGATTTGAAACTCATCAGCAATTTCCTGTGCTGCTGTTGTACAGCACAATTAGGATGAGGAGAGTGCTAATAAGAAATACCCCTGTCTGGTAATATGTATTTTAACCTCATTAAACACTCAGTGAATAGATTTCGGTTTATGTCTGAAAACTAAACACTGATGCCTATAAAGTTATGCTACTTGATGCAACAAATATTGGAGCATTTATGTAATGGAAACATTAAATCTGTTCTAAATAAATTTAGAGGCAGTATTAAAGGTTTCAAGGATTAAAAATCTGACATATTTTACCTTTTGGCATTACTAATAAATTTCTTATATTAATTTTGCTGCTGAATTAATATGGCTGGGATGAGAGAATTGATATTTTCTCACCCGTTTGAATTGACCCTATTTTCAGACTGTAACACCACATCTCTCAATGTTTTCTGGCTACAAAATTGTAAACAGTACCAAAACATGCAGACTTTTCAGAAGCTCAGAAGGTTTGAAAATCAAAGGTGGTGTTAAGAGAGTGCCCAAATTCATCTCTGTCTTTGCTATTTTCCTTTGCTGTGCTTATTTGTATGGGATGAAATATTTGATCCATAAAGACAGTGATGTAGGAGTGGTTTTGAAGATTTGATGGGAGCAGAAAATCAAGTATATATGAAGGTTTCAAAGTATCTTCCTGGTGAACCTTTATATCTACCTTTATCAGCCTTAAAGATATTTAGAGTTTGCCACTAGGTGCTTATATTTAAATGTAGTTCATCCTCTTTTATAACAGCTGGTTGATATGTAAAAACTTTGATTTTTCAGCAGAATGAAAGAATAGATTTTAATAGACTAAAGATAGTTAGTGAGGGTGAATTTTAGTCATTATTCCTTAATAGTCATCTGGTGACAATTGTATGAGCAGAAAAAAACCCTTAATTTTATCAATTTATCTATGGTTTCTGTGGTTAACCACTGAAATCCTACTTCATATTTCCATCTTTGGTCTTCTATAAATCTACCCCCTGAAACACTGAACAGTGGAAGTCTTTTAGTGATATTTTTGCAATAAAATTGCAAAAACTGAGGTCAGATACAGGGATGAGTGTTTTAGAGTGTTATCCTTATAAGGAAAGGACTGTCTTACAGGGTTTTGGCAGCAGTTAATCATTTGTTGAATTCTACTGAACTCTTATGTGCTGAGATCAGTTAACCTATTTACATATCTTCCTTTCACCCAATAAAGCATAACACATCGTCTGGAAAAGGAGATTTTGAGGTGTCTTCTTTGGTGTCACCGTGTAATTCTATTTCAAAACAAAGTGCATATCATCAGCTGGTCTCCCTGACACAAAATATTTAGCTTAAGTGCTCCTAACTTGTAAAGCAATAACACACCCCCAGCAGAATCCCACGTAACTCCTCACTGGTACTCCACACAAGATTCCTTCTGTTTCTACGCAGCATCTTTTTAAACTCACTGTGCCCATTAACATGCAGCAGCCTTCAGCTCCTTGCAATCCAACAAAAGTAGTCCAGATTTCCAAACTCTCCTCTTTGCTTATAGGTCCTGACATGAGATTAATAACATTTCTTAAGGATCTAGCTCCACATTAAAAGGTCTTTTCCCAGTGCTTTTTACTGTTTAAGGGGCAAGGAGGAGCATCTTCTGGCTGAGCTGCAAAGTACTGATCAAAGAGTAAGTTTTCAGAATGTAAGAGACTGTTTAGTGTTTGAATGATGTCAAGATCGTTTTCTCAGATAACTTTAGGGAAGTACAGAAGTAGTTTGGGATTGAAGGTCATTTCCTGGTATGAAATAAAATAAAATGATTTTTGAGGGATACTAATATTCTGCTCAATGTACAATATATTTAATATTCTTAAGCTCCTATGCTAGAATTCTCATTGATTATTCAAATGAAATTATTATATTATTTTAAGTAGAAGTCAAATGCATTGCAAAGTATTTTCATTGTAATATTGATATCTTAAATATAATTTAAATATTTTTCCTAACAGTTGATTTATCATTATGATTAGAGTTTGTGTCCTTATTAAGCTTTACAAGAAAGCTGAAATTTTCAGGTGACTGAAAATAGGATCAAATTTGTAGTGTCAAATGGAACTGTATGTGAATTTTGGAGATATTCAGGGAATCCAATATATTATGTAGCAACAAATTTATATGGATGCATTGTAATGCATGCTTAAGAACATGAGCTGTATTGTCATTTGGAGATGGGAGTTGTGACTCTTTTTTGATGACACTATCTACAGGAAATTAATTATTTTTTATAGAGGTCAATATATCTATTCCTGTTTTCACTGATCATGAAGTCTCCAGTTCGAGTCTGTAATTGTGATGGCTTGAAAAACAACAATATGACCCAGAGAGTCGTAAAACACTCAGCTCTCCTGTTTATTTCCAAACTGTTTCCATGGCCTCCTGAAACATTACATAAAGTCTTCAGTAGTGGTTCTTGAATTTTCCAAGTGAAGTAATTTTTACTGCAGTGAAGAAATTTTCCATAAACATTACAGAAATGTTTAGCAGCAATTTTTCTAATGATAGTTTTCAAATGGTTCATCTATTTTTCCCTCGTGTGTTCATTTGTCCTTACTCTTAATTTCTTCTTCATCTTTCTCCTTAAACTTAACTCCCACACACAGAGAAAGCCCAGTCTGCAGCACCTGAGGCTGATGAGTGTTCCAAATCCTTCAGTGGAACTTTCTTTCCTTGTGTTTTTTCATACTGATGGTAACACTCAGAGGGGCGTGCAATGGGCACTGGGCATTGCTGCTCCACTTCTGTGACTCTGCATCTTCTCATAAATACCTTCCCACTGTGGGTCAAAGGGTTCAGAGAGGGCAGCACCCTTTCACCTATTATGTCTTCCAAAATAGTTTTCTGCTGGACCCACCCGGAACCAGAAAGAAAACTTCACATAGTTGATTCCATTAACCACCTCGTTTCCTAAATGCATTTACAGTACTTCTTAATGGTTTTATGGTAATTAATCTTGACAATATTTTTTGGATAAAAATGATGAAAGACACATGATTATAATATTGCGCATGACTATAATATTGTTCTTAGATACTTTAGAATACATCAATACTATTAATTTATAAGAAGTATTTTCATCCTTTTATCATTCATCTTCAAATCAATTTCTTTTTTTCTGGAAATGCTGAAACTTCTGGGATTAAATAGACAGAAACTTTGGACTTAGATGAGAAAATGATGTAAGTATTTTCATGATTTTTATGTACTAACTAGGATTATGTATTAACTCGCATTTATGTATTAACCAGCATTAAATACAGTAATAAACCCTCAAGTATGATATTATCCATATTTTTTGTAGGAACAAACCCATTTGTCATTCATTACAAATATTCTTTTGCCTCAGCAACAAATTGGAGAAAAATACATAAACTTGCCACAGTTTAATATACCTTGAGACCAAATACACTTTAAGCCTTTTATTTGTAAAGTTTTTTTTTACTTGAAAAAAATGAATTAGGTTTAATAATAACTAATATGTAATGATATCTTATTACATATATAACAGCACATACAAAAACAGCAGTACCAAAAGCAGCTCTTCCATTGAGAAGCAAACTGAAAGTAAACTACAAAATTATGGGAGATTCACAGTAAAATGAGTAATTATGGATAGCAAAAATAGAAACTGAATTAAAGAACTTAGTTGTGTACAAAATATGTTCATATATTTATTTAGAAAACTCCTTAGTAAATGTTGTGGGTTTTACTGACAATGATAATAAATTTCAGGACCAGTATTTTAGGTGTGTTGCTACTGGTTTTGGACCATAAAATTAAATTGTAGCTACTTCTCAAATGGATGTGACAGCACAGCTGTACTTCTTTTCTTAGAAAATAATGATCTGAAAATTAACTAAAAAATGGGCTTACCAGTTAAAGTGAGACATGACTTACTGGAGCAAGCCCAGGGAAGGGATTTAAAATTAAGGATCCAAAAAAAAGATCCTTATTATTAAATCACGATCCTTAAATTAAGGATCCAAAATAAGGATTTTTAGCATCTGACAAAGGAGGAGAGGCTGAAAGAGCTGAGACCACTCAGCCTGGAGAAGAGAGGGCTCAGGGGGGACTTATACATGCCCATAAATACAGGATCGAGCAGTAAAGGCAGAGACAGATTCTTCTGTGGTGCCCAGAGACAGATGACAGGCAGTAGACAGAAACTGAAAAACAGGAAATTCCACTTAAATATTCAAAAAAACAAAAAAACAAACAAACAAAAAAAAAATAGTGTTCACTACGAGGGTGGTCACACACAAGAACAGGTTGCTCAGAGATGTTGTGGAGTCTTCATCCTTGCTTGAATATCTATTCAAAACTCAACTTGAACAACCTGCTGTCATGGACCCTGCTCTAAGCAAAGCCTTGGACCAGGCAATCCCCAGAGATGCCTGCCAGGCTCATCCAGTCTCAGTATCTTTGAAAATATATCAATGAACAAAGCATGGTGAGATGAATAGATGTGGACAGGAATGATTGCTTCTGTTGAACATTGATGTCTCCCATGCTTCTTGCCTCATCCATTTCATTTATTTACTGGGAGGCTGTTGAAGTCATTGCAAACAAATACAAAAGGACGTAGAAAAAGCACAAGTTCTGAATTTAGGTTATGCCTAAAAGTTTTATATTCCTTTTTTACTTGGTGAATTCTTTACTGGCATTAGTAGCCATATACAGAAAAAATAGGATTTCAATGTCATAACAAAAAAATAGGTGTCTGACAGGCACATTCAGAACATGTCAAATTAAACTTGACTGTCAATATAATAGCTTCCTGAATTTTGGTGATGCCAGCTGGAAAAAAGATAAACTTATGTCAGTGGTGGCTTTTTGAGGCTTCATTGAAATTATCAATCAGTTGAAATGTCTATTGACTGAAGCACCTTTAATTGTGACAATTATTTAGTCAGCTGATGCACAGAAAGGAAGTACATGCCTGAAAAAAGTACAAAGATGAGGTTTAATTATTGCCTGAGAGATGCTGACAATCTCTTTTTGCTGCACCATTCTTGTGACAGCTTCGTTGGCCAGCTCGTGGGCAAGCAGCTGCTTGTGTGGAAGCCAATATTCGGCACACTCACCCTGGGCACTTCTCTTTGGAACCAGCTTCCAGACTAACTGAGCTGCTGCTCTGGACCTGTGTTCTGGACTGATTCCAGCAAGGGTTAGCAGTCTGCCAAATGTAATTATCCCCTGCACTTTTAACTGGTTGTGATAATCACTTCCGGTCTTGTGCAGTTCTGTGAACTGTTGTTAATTGCTTCGTTTTTATACCAGAGAATGCTGTATTTCAGTAGAAAATTAGAAAATGAAATTATTTTTCCCCCTCCTCCTCTCTCTCTGGATACACATGTGTGAATATTTATTAACACAATTGGTTCCTCTTATTACAAGCTCCTGCCAAATAAAACTGTAATTTAGCTTATCAGTTATTTATGACGTGTAGTTTAATAATTTTCAGATTCACTGCTTTCCCAAGTATTTCAAAGAGAATGAGAGATCAGCAAGTAGAATAGCTGATCTCTCACCTCTCCAGCAGAGGAAGGCATGGAATGGTTCCCTTACACTCAGTGGTAGAAGTAACCATAGCTGTGCCACACTTACAGCACTTCTGTAGAAAATGCAAATTGCGTGTTTTGTCACCTCTCTATCTCACCAGCCACTTCAAAGTTTTTTAAGCCTCTGCTGATGCAACTGATATTTAAAGGGCACTACCTTAGCAATACTGCAGTAATCTAGGAAACCCGTGTACCGTAGAACACTTTCAGGCAGATTATATTTTTAATACAAGGTATAATTAAATCAAAATAGCAGCGAGGATGTGCATATCAACCACTGATTTTCAGGGGTAAATGTAGGGGAGGTTGGTAGGGAAAAGTAATTTGTTATTTTAAATGAGATTGAAGCTGTATGCCTCCAACACAAATTAATATACAGAAAATTTACTATATATATTTACTATATGTAGCTGGAGCCTGCAGGTCTGTTCTGAAATTCGCCTCTGTTCTTCCTCCCAAAGATATAATTCACTCACTGAAATCACGTCTTGGCTTGAGCTTCTGCATAACCACTCACAATAGAGTCCCTAAGAATCAGTAAGAATACTGATTTTGCTGAAAAAAAAATAACAAAATATGTCAAAATTCACAGGCTTGGGTTGTTTTTTTCTCTGTTCCTTTGAAATAACATTGACATCGTGAACCTCATTTAGTTTGCTTTTTCACTGTTTATCATGACTCAAATCCCAAATGATATTGAGATTCCTGACTTTCAATTCAATCTATATTTACTAAGAGAGTTGCTTAGACTGAGTTTAATATTAGATGCCTATTTGAGCATGTGAGTATAAATGGTTGTGAAAAAAACCTTATAAATCATTATCTTATTTTAAAAGAAATGGCATATTTCCCAGTAATCTGATATGCATTTGACAATAACCAAAAGTGGGGGCAAATTATTTTTCTGCCTCCTTGGTAACATAGTCTCATTTATTATTTTGGTTATAGATGTGCAGCTAAGGACATCAGAACACTTTAATTCTTCATGAACT
The DNA here is from genome assembly GCA_037013685.1 of Acridotheres tristis. Taxonomy (NCBI): domain Eukaryota; kingdom Metazoa; phylum Chordata; class Aves; order Passeriformes; family Sturnidae; genus Acridotheres; species Acridotheres tristis. The sequence goes on from CM072884.1 coordinate 103,595,438, forward strand.
CAAACATTTGCAGATCTTCTGTATTTTGTAAGCATCTTTAATGTGAGCGAAAATATAGAAATAGATGCATAATTTTTCACATTTCTGAAGGTTAAATTTAGATTTTTAGCATCACCCTATTTCAGCAATATTATAAATGTTCCTCACTTTCATATGCAGCATAAGTATGCAAGACAGCTGAACGCTATCTCATTTATGGTGCTAAAAAGAAAATGCCTGGAGCACATTTTGCAATATCAACTAGACTGAAGGGATTACTTGATTTGAAGAGAGATGTTAAAGTTTGCAATGTCCTAGTCATGTCAATGAGAAATAACTTTGAGAGCTGAGCTTCAAAGGTAATAAAAAATATACAAGTCGCCATGCAGTATTAGATATCACTAAATACTGTCCAAGATGACCATGAAGAAGCTGCTAAATTTTTTAAATTTAAATTAATATTAAAAATTATTCCCTACATTTTGACTTCTGAACATGTAAGACAATTGTTGTCATTCTATTTTCTGCTATTGAATACTCACCTGCAAGTCTTTTGAAATGATGTTTTATTGTTCTGTATCATTGCCCTTTTTGTGGCATATAATGAAAGTGACACCATCCGGTGTTGCACAAGTGCTGAGTGTAACGTTAAAAAGCTAATGACGTTTATGTATCTTGCTGATGACATTGGGTGTCAGATTTTTTCCACTTATGGGTAATGGGTAATTCAGATACAGCATGGAGGAAAATGGCATACTTTGAATACAGTCTGAGGCTCACTGTCTGAATGGGTCTATTCCTCTTTGTCACTGGAATTTATCAAATTTTCAGGTACATGACTTCTCATGACAACTATTTAAAAAGCTCGTTAACACTAAATAGAGTTGATACATATGAGAAACTCCTCATCCAACAGTTCAGCATCTGTTTATGAATTAGCATATGGAGATATGACTAAATGTTTTAATGAAAATTTCACCTCAGAATCACTTTCCTCTGAGTTCATTGTGAATATTATGAGGTCTGCTATAGTCTTCTCCCTCTGAGACTGAAGATAAGGTACAGAAAAAAAATATTTCTTTGCTATAATCCTTCTGTTTAAAAATGATAGGGAGGCACTGATTAATTTAGTGCCATTCATGCTCTCTGAACTAGAACTCTTTGAATTATAAAATATCATATTATGTCTTTTTTAAGAAAAAAATGTTCTTTTGAACGAAGAAGGAATAAATCTTTTACACAAAGGCATTATAAGGAACCCACTATAAAAATGGAGAAATGCATCCCATATTCTTCAGTCCCATGCAAACAAGGACTTCGTCATGCACTTTGTTTAAGCTTTTTTGTAGTAATGAATAAAGGAACATGAGAGCTTGTATTTGTGGTTTGCAAAATACATTAATATGACAGTAATCATTAAGAGAATCTTTGTCTTCATGTGAGCAACTGCTAGAAGATTTTAACTTTGGACTTAATTCAGGGATATATTCTATATATATATGAAAGATATAGTCATGGATATATTGCATATATATGAGGCTTTGCTTCTCAAAAACTTTCCCAAGTCTTGGGAAACAGTCACGTATTTTTAGCACAGATTAGTTAATTAATATTAGCAATGTTGTGTTTTGACTGAACTCTGTAAAATATTCAACAATTTATCTTATAAAGATGCCTTGTATTAGAATGAGATTTTCTCAGTAGTTGCATCTTTATCTCCATATCTTAATGATGTAGATAACATCAATTGAAATAGAAATTCCATTATTAAAGTACTAGAGACATCACCCAAGATGCAAGAAACTCTGGAAGATAAATATTGTGTTATTATAGAGATTTTTTAAATGGAAGGAATGTTAAACTTTTGTGAAACTTTTCTAATTCTAGAGGAAGTAACAAAACATGGACTAGAGAAAGAAAGCGCAAACCATGGGGAGAGTTTATACTTCTTTTGGTGTTTTGTTTTTTGCTTTGTTTGTTTTTGGTTTGGTTTTTTTAATTTTTTTTTTTTTCCTTTTCCAAGTGTTTGATATGTACTAAATAAGTGTTTGGTTGTGGTAAAGCACAGGCAGAGCAAAGGATACTTAGAGGTACCATGGCTGACTTTCAGAGCTTTAGTGAAGCTGCAGCATGCATTGAGTATTAATGGGCTTTGAGAGCTGGCTGAAAATCACGCTTTTTTTTTTTTTTTTAATTTGAGGAGTTTATATGGAATATTAATTTCATGGGAGAGAGTTTACTGATTTTTGAAATTAAATTCTTGCTGAAAGCAAAGGCCTACCCAAGTATCTATTTCTCATTGAAGTTCTGTTAGACATGGACAATGAAATCTTTGGAATACCCTAGGGTGGCATTTCATACAGTCATCACCAAAAAAATACACTTGAAATTTTATGGTTCCGTAAATGCGACCATTCATTACAAAGACTGCTTATCAGAGCAAACGAAAAAAAATAGTTTACAGGAAAACTCTGGTAGGCATCAAGTTTTGTCTTATTATGCATAAAGTCTGCGTACAGGAAAAGGAAGGAGTCCAACATCTTGGATAAAGTTGGATCAGGGCTTTTAAGGATTAAAAAACCTATCATAGTCTGTTGGATAAACCGAAACAAGAAGCAAAGCAATGAGAAATTAAGTTATATGAAAGTAAAGGCCTGAGGTTTTTTAGTTGAAGTTTCTATTAAATATTTATAACAGGACAACCTATGTATTTGAACCCATGTATGTGAAGAATACTATCTGTTATCTGTGCTTTTCAAGTGCTGCTTATGCCCTTGAAATGTGTAGAAAATGTTTATAATGGAGAATAGTGATACAATAGTAATACAGAAACAAATAACTGAGAAGAAATTAGTAAATATTTCTAAATACAAATTGATAGAGATAAGCTCTTATGCTTTACATGTTTACTATGTGTATGTTTTCATTTTAAATTTATCTAGAATAGTTATTTGCTGTTTGTGTAAATCTTCCTGAAGATACTTCTTTGGTTGTTTGTTTAGATGTGAGCTACCTGATCAGAGATGACTGGTCAGCAGGCAATATCAATTTTTCACTCAGAAACCTGACTAAGTGATTTGGAAGTTGAATGCTCTCTGGAGGCTGAAAAAGCCAATTTCTGCCCATTTTAGCCAATTAAATAAATTGGATGTAGGAATATAATAACTGGCATTGCAGAATGGTTGTTCATGCTGAAGTAAAACAATTCAATCTAATCAGATGGATAATTGGTGAAAGAAAAAGGAGGGGAGTTAGCAGAACTGCTGTTTTGACTTCTGAAGGGAAGTCTGCTTAAAAGACTGTTTGAAAAAGGAGGTAGTCCTGAAGGCAAGAGGAAGCCAGGAAGGCTGAACATTCCTCAAGATGGAAAATTTCAAGGGGCAGGAGTGTCTATGTGATGAAAGGTGAGCCAACAGGGAGGAAGACTGGCTTGACTGCACAGAAAGATTTGGCTGGAAACAACTGGAAGTCAGGGAACAAAAGGAAGAGAGTTTACTACCTTTGGAAGAAGGGGAAAGCCATTTAGGAGGATTACAAGGATGTCAGGAGGTTATGAAGGCATAAAATCAGAAAGGTTGAGACCAGCTAGAAGTTAATTTGGCTATTGTCATAAAGGGCAATAAAAATATTTCTATAAATACATTAACAACCAGAGGAGGGCTAAGGAGAATATTCATCCTTTATGTGTGGAGGGAGACATAATGACAAAAGAGAAGGAAGAGGCTGAGGTGTTTAATACAAGTCCCACTTGACTCACCTGATCTCTTTCTATGACAAGATGATCAACTTCGTAGGTAAAGGCGAGGCTGTGGATATCCCTTCCCCGGCTTTAGAAAACCCTTTGACATCATTTCCAACAGCATTCTGCTGGAGAAATTGGCTGCTCCTAGCTTGCACAGATGCCCAGTTTTCTAGATAAACACTGACTGGATGGCTGAGCCCAGAAATTGGTGGGAGATGGGATTCCATCCACCTGGAGATGGACACCAGTGGTGCTCCCCAGGACTCAGCTCTGGGGAAAATCCTGTTGAATATTTTTTGATGATCTGGCTGAGGAGATCCAGGGCACTCACAGTCAGTTTGCAGATGACCACAAGTTGTGCAAGAGTGTTGTTACACTGGGGATCTGAACAGGTTGGACAGGTGGATTGAAGCTGGAGTTTCAATGAGGTCAAATGCTGGATCTTGAACTTGGATCTCAACAATCCCAGACAATGCTGTAGGTATGGAGGAAGAGTGGCTGGAAAGGCGCCTGGGGGAAAGGACCTGAGGGTGCTGGTCAACAGCAGCTGAGCATGAGCCAGGTGTGCCCAGGGGGCCAGGAAGGCCAATGGCACCTGGCCTGGATCAGCAATAGTGTGGCAGCAGGACCAGGGCAGGGATTGTCCCCCTGTGCTCAGCACTGGTGAGGCCACACCTCAAACCCTGTGTGCAGTTTTGGGCACCTCACTACAAGACACTGAAGAGCTGGAGTGAGTCCAGAGCTGGGGAAGGGTCTGAACCACAAATATTAGGAGGATCACCTCAGGGAGCTGGGGTTGTTCAGTCTGGAGAAAAGAGGGTTCAGGGTAGACCTTACCACTCGCTACAACCACGTGAAAGACGATTGTAGCAAGACAGGGATTGGTCTCCTCCCAAGCTAAAAGCAATAGGACAAGAAGAAATGGTCTCAATTTGCACCAGGGAAAGTTTATATTGGATATTAGGAAAAAAAATTCTTCATGGAAAAGGAGGTATCAAGCACTGGAACAGGTTTCCAAGGAACTGGTGGAATTACCATCCCTGGAGATATTAAAAGACTTGTAGGTGTGGTATATAGGTTCAATGGTGTAGACAGTATTCCTAGTTTAACAGTTGGACTCAATAGTCTTGATAGCCTTTTCCAAACTTAACAATTCTGTGGATTTACGAAAAGATAAAAGCAGAGTTAAAAAAAGAGAAGAGCCAGCCGTCTCCTATGAATTTGTTTTAAGACTACCAGAAGTCTATAAGTAGTCTCGATTGATGGTCCATCAAAATGTCAGAATGTCTCTCCTTCACACTGCTTGCATTGTATTATTATTTTTTTATATTTTCTTTGAGTTTTTAATTGGAAATGGGACTTTGAATTTATGAATGTTTGTCAACTTGGATCCTGTTCTTAGCTTACAAAGCCACATTTCTAATAATTCTGTGACATGATGGCCATTTATCAATTTCTTAATCTTTTTATCAAGAGTGGCTGAAAATAAATGTATTTTCAGGAAGATTTTAGCATATATTGTCTGATCCCTGCTTATGCCATGCAAAGATCACTATACTTTTATCTATTTCAAAAAACTAATTCCAAATGCCAAATTGCTGTCTTCAAGAAGTCATAGGGGGACATATGATCTGTCATGTTCAGGTCATGAGTTTAAATTCACACAGGTCAATTGCATCTGAAGATCATTATTATCTGTAGCTCACTGAGATAAGAAACTTGTACTCCAGTAGTTTTGGTAAATAAATAAAATTTCCATTACTGCTATTCCACACTTTTCATCTTCTCTGAAGTTATTACATCCGTGTCAGAACCTAAAACTCCTTTAGTTTTGCAGTTCTTTATGTAATCTGTCTTCCTGACCCTTGAGTTCCAGACATCTCTGAATAATGTATGGTTTTCCTTGCTAGACCTCAAACTGAGTTAAATGCCCCTACAGTGCTTTTGATCGATTAGGGGCTGGCATGATCAATGACACGAGGTAAAGCACAGCCCCTTCACCATTAATGAGCTTCAGGTCTCACACTTCCTTTGGAGGAGCAAAGTTCAAAGCTGTAGGCATTATGTTTATTCAATAGCTACACTTAAAAAAAAACAAACAACAACAAACAAACAAACAAAAAAACCCAAAAAACCCAAAACAAAGAAACAAACAAAAAAACAACCGAAACTCCCCCAAAACCAAACCAAAACCAAACATAAAAAGCAAAACAAAAGAAAGAATAGAACCCTAACAACCCAAACAATAATCAAGTAAAAAACCCACCCAAAATGAAGCAAGCAAGCGAAACCTCAACAAGCTAAACAAAACTGAAAAATAATTATGAAAGAACATATACTTAAAATCCACTTTTTTCCCTCTACATGATATAGTTTTTAAGTTGTTCAGGTGTTGAAACTAAAAGAATGGGCAATTGTTCTTTAAGTCCCAGTTTGTGGTTCAAACAAAATGCAAATTAAAAACTGAATCATAAAATAACAGGAGCTTATTTTTGAGCTCCTTAAAGAAAAAAACTACCATTAAAATAAGTAAGGGTAATATTTGATTCTTCTGGATCTCCTTTCATCATCTGATAGAAGTTGTCAAGTAATATACTTAACACATTTCATACAGAGCAAAGTAGCACGATCTGTTTTTATTACTGCTCTAGTTTGACAACTGATGATGGAAAGGAAGAACTGACAAATTGAAACAAGACAGAACCCGTGTTCATGCATCCTATCAAAATTGATTATTATAAGAGCTCATTAGTGTAAGAAAGCAGTAGCTTGTATGTATACATGTATTGGTATATTCCATATAGGTAAAAGAAAGATTTGATAGGATTCACATACTGCTATTTCCCATAATACTCTGCTTGCCACTAACAAAGAACATTTCCTAAATTTAATTTTTTAAATTTTTATTTTGAAATCCTAATTTTCAAGGCCATTGTGTCATAATACCACAACAGGTGATAATTATTAGGGATTAATCTTTGTTTTATGAATTTCGAGTATAACTGTTGTTGAGGGTATACTATGATGTCTCATTATTCTGCCCATGTTAATTCATCTTGAGAGACATAGACATACTTTATATCAATTATAAATATTTGAAAAGAAAAACTTTTTGCTAATATGTGCTCTTAATTATGGAGTATTACACTTGACAAATGTTTCTGAAACTGAGGTAGAAAAGATTGTGAAAATATTTTTATGTGCAAATCCAGAACTTATGGAAGGAGGTATGATTGTTCATGGTTTTCTTGCTGGTCTCCTAAGCACTTAAAAATTGCACAGAAGGCTTTTAATGAACAATTAAAGTGCATTTATTTATGTTTCCCTGTTCAAAAGTTGGTTTCTGACAGGTGTTGGGAAGGGGATTGAATAATAAATAAAAAACTTGAAGTGTGGATTCTGTTCAGGAGCCAAATTGAGGATTAGAAGTTAAAAGACCAGCTGTGAAAACAAGCTGTCATGGAGATAAAAGCTAATTTATATGTACAGCAAAAAAACATTTTAAAGAAAGTAATAATTTTCTTTATTTCAGCCTTAGATTGATAACAAGTGGAAATTTTAAGGAATGCCCTTATCCTTTTACCACACTAAGATGTTTCAGCCTGGAAATTGCAAGGAAACATTTGTAATCAGTCATTGGTTTTACATTTAGTTTTCCTGAGTACTCAGAAACTTGTAGGTTATGTTTCACATATCTCCTGCCTCCATGCTCTATCCCCAGAGACAGTTCCATACGTTATGCAAACTACTCAAAAAATTGTAGGGGCAAAATATGATGTGATTCATTAATTATATGTCCCACAGAACCTCGGTTTAGGAATTGATCAGATTTGCACTGGTGGATTCTTCCTTAGCTCTTAGCAGACAACTAGAATTTAGAAAATAGAAAGATCCGTCAAGATGTCCTTCAGGAATGATACCTAGGTCTCAGTTAATTTTTTTTTACTGCTCTGGATATGCCTCCTGTATATGTGCCTCATGCACCAGCTGTGTGGTATCAGCCTTTGTAAATGGTCCCTCTGCAATATTCATGTCTAGGCTGATAATCTTGTGGAGGTTTTCTCATTGTTGTGAATTTAAATCTAGTTACAAGAAATACAGGTCCTCTGAACGTGGATAATTGACCTGCATTTGACAGCTCTTTGATGCCAACCCCCAACAGGGTGATTTAAGTCAGAAGTGTGTTAAGTGAGCACTCACTTGCCTTTTCTGTGGTTTTGCATGGAAATCTCATGTATTGCATCATACCATGGTAGAGTGGTAGTTTAATTCCCGATACAAATATTTCAGATAATCTTCCTGTGTAACATTCAAATTTTTCATTATTTCAGACTACTAATATCATACTCTTATGGTAATCTCAAATGACACAAAAAACCCATAGATGATAATAACTTTCATCACTCTGAAGTTGTTTTGTTGCTTCTGGACTGTTTTCTGATTTCATTAAATGTAATGAAGTAATTACGTGGTTTTACTCAGTTTACCATTTGCATTTGTGTTCAAAATTACATCACAATCATTAGCAAAAATAAATGAAAAATCATTTGCATTTCAGTTAGTTGTCAGAATATTGGAATTATTTCATTCTATGTGAATGAGAAGTTCTCTAGTAAGTAAAAATGCTGCATTCATATTAGAAAATAATGCTACTTTTCATTACTATATAATATCTAATATTTATATGAAAGTAATTGTCATAATATGATAGTACAGCTCACAGAATACCTATGGACTGTACTTTACTAGTGTTACATCAATTAAAGTAATTTTTAGATAGCAATGGAGAATAATAATAAGGATTCAGAGTTATTAATTTATTGAGCTAATTGATTTAACTGTGGGTCACAGAAGATCCACTGAGGAAGAGACCGAATCTCTCCCTGTGTCTTTGCATGACATTTTGGTATGAAACTTTCCTATTTTACAAAGTATGCACCCAAGAATTGTACATAAAAATATATATATATAATTCTCATTTTATAATTCTATTTTCCCAATAGAAGATTTTGTTCAGACCCCTCTTAGCAGTTGTTTGTATAATGAAGAAAAACTCTTCTTTCCATAAATAGCTTGCAATGTAAGTATGAAAAAGAAGTCATAATAGCATTATGATTATTACATAAACAATCACAAGGAAACAATAGTTCATGGTTAATTATAAATAACAATGAGGACATGGAGGGGGAATTGCTTTGTGAGCACTTTGTGAGTGGCAAGTGCAAGGTGAATCCTTGATATTGAAGGATAAATGAAAGGATTATTGACATACTTTGAAGCCTTTTTTCTTTACTTTCATTTATGATATAATAAAGAGGGGAATTCAACAGAGAAATAAAAAGAGGGAATTTGTATCATCAAAGTAATAGGAGTGAATCATGAATTTTTCACGTGTGTCTTGAGTAGCTTTTCATTCGAGATGAAAAAAAAGGACTAGGCTAATAAAGATTAAAATGATAGACATTCATTGTCTTGGCTGTAAAAATAAAACTTGTCAAGATATAGATAACCTAGATATGATGACTTGAGTGAGAAATGTGATTTGAAATTGACATCTGAGAAAAAAGTCTGGATGGATGGAGATGGATAGAGATTATTGGTAATGAGAGCAAGGCAGAAAGAAGGAACAGTGTGAAAAAAACATAGTTTAGGCAACTGAAATTAAATTTACAGTTGGGTATTCAGTAAAATATTAATCACAATTCAAATTGAGATCTTTATTTTTGGTGTCCTGATATGTGACTCTAATGGATAACCACCCAAACTCTTTCATAGATGAAATAAGACACAACTAGGAAGCCATTCTTTCTAAAATAGTCACCTGAGACATATCAGTGCAAACATTGGGTTTGTTTGGGCTTTCTTTTCTGCAATAAATATTAGGAGAGATGTGGTTTTCTACTACAGGTATAACGTCTGAAATTAGATGTGGTGAATTTTTTGGCAAGAACACAGTTCTAAGATGTGTTGCCATGTAACAATGGAAAGTAAGTTTTTCTGTGGAGAGGTTTCATGAAAGAAATAATTTTAAAGGAAAATGCAAAAGGACAAGTGGACTCTGGTAACTATGGAGAAAATTATGACAGCATTTGAGATCATATTTTTATGTTTAGAATGGACTGAAATAGTGATTCAGGTGAGGTAAAAAGAAATTTGAGAAAGGATCAAATAGCAGAAGAAAGACAAAGATGGGGGAAAATTTAGCTTAAAGAAGTTATTAAATCAAAGAAGGAATATGGAGTACTTCTTTTCATATAATCTGCAGAGTGTACTAAATATTTTGTGTTAATGGTTTCTGGAAAATACATGGAAACTCAGCTAGGGATGGCTATTGTAATATTCTGTGCCCATAGTAATTGAAGAGAAAAGACAAAAAACCAAAATGTTGCTGGAGAGGAACGTTGAATGTTTTTTTCTTTAGAAAATGGAGGTGACCTGACCATGTTTGTATGAAATGAAAGGAGACAAAGGGTGATCAACTTTGTGGGAGAATGGTTTGCAGAAAGTGGCAAGTCTCTAAACAGCATTTCCCATTGATGTTGCTCAGCTAGATGAAACCAGATTTCTGAGCTAGAAACAATATTGTCCAACACAGTTGGATATTTATTATGCTCTTAGAGTAAAATGCAATTGAGGAGAGTGAAAACCAAAGGAGAAACGCAGGGAGTAATTTAGATTTGGCATGATAAGCTGCAGTAGGAAAATTAAATCCCTTTTCATGTTAGGAAAGGCTTCTGACCATATCTGGAGGACTGGCAGGTGCTGAGGTGAGAAGAGTCTGGAAACAAATTGTCAACCCAGCACAAACTTAGAATTGATTATGGCAAGACAGAATCCATCCATTGTATGTTGAATTACTGAATGGACATAGATACCAATTCACTGGGTTACACATTAATAGCATGACACCATCGTGGTTAAAACAGCCCCAAGGCTCATCATCTCTGGATCATTCCTGGAGTTGCAATCCCCAGATGAAGAACTGCAACCTAGGACGGAGTGATCAAATTGCTTTGGATCAGAGTTAGAGGTATCTCACTGTCTCACTGGGAACAATGAGCCATCTGTCAGGAGAAGCTCAGGGGAAGGACGTGAAGCTGCAGGTATCCCAGAGAGACACCTGCAGGGAAGCTGGCAAGGCCACTCAACAGCTGCAGAAGGGAAGGGAAGAGCAGAGGAGAATGAGCCTTGCAGAGCCAGGCTGTGAGCATCAGCTGGTGCCAGGAAGGTGAGCACCTTCTCCTGGCAGCTCGACACGCCAGCAGGACACCTGAGGGCTTGCAGGGCTGACCAAGAGATCTTGCAGGTTGAGGTGAACTCAGGAAACTGGAGCTGCTCATCCTAAAGAATCTGGTCATGCTTAGAGTAACCACAACACTAGAATATTAATACTCATCATGACTGTGTGCCACTGAGTTTATTAGAGTTATCCTCTGCCAACTGTCCTGTTAGAGTTATTTCAGTCACAGACCGAAATTTAAGGAAAAGTAGTTGACATAACTTTTATCAGTTATGGGTCTGCTTCCATGTTGTTTTCTATGTAAGCTGTTGGAATTATTTGCATATATACTTCATGTATAAACATTTTTTGTTCCTTAAACAGCTATAAACCTTTCTTCCCCAATATCAGCATTAAGAGGTGCTAAACTACAAACCGTGATTGAGGCAACCATAAAGAGATAATTCTGTGTCTCAGTGAGAAGTAGAGTAGAAGAAAGAAAAAAGGATAATGTCGTGTTCTTTTATTTTTAACGACAAAACAGAGTGATCCTGTTTATAGGAAAAATAATAGTAATACTACAAAAAATTGTAGCACCTTATGAACAGAATTGGATGTGGTAGGTGTTGAAAGGTATAAGGGAATGGATTTAAGCTTGAAAAAACTTAATGCATTACCAGGAAAGTGTGAGTGTGAAGGAATCAAACTCTTTAAAGAGGATATGTTGTGAGAGTAGGAGAAAGAACAGACAAAGCTGACTTGGGAAAAACCACCTTTGCCATGGAGCAGTGGTGAAAATAAAAAAGTTTTTTTCTAGAGTGAGGTCTTAGAAGCTACATAAAAATTAGTGGCAAAATCAAGTTTCATTAAGGTTCAGGTGGCAGATAGGAGAATAACTAACTAACAATATCTGGTCTAGATATTGAGGATAAAGAAATATGCAGTAAATATGAATCAGAAGTTATGATGAAAAGTGGGAAAGGGAAAGAAGTTCAGAGATTCTAGCACAATCGTAGGAAAGGAGAGATTCTGATGGGCATGACTGGCAAACACAGTGACAGGTGATGCAAACATGATGCAGTGTGTACCTGTATGCACAAGGTGGTCTTGAAAAGGTTTGGCTGCTCTTTGACCTGGGTACACTGCCTTGGTCTGCCTTGATCTCATGGATCTATTAGGGACATGGTAAGCACCAAACTATTAGCTTGTCTCAACTACCTTCTGTTTTCATTTAAAAAAAAAAAAAAAGATCACCTAAAAAACATCCTTATCCAATTGCTCATCAAAGTTGGAATGATGAGAATTAGTATTTTACTGATGACCCTCACCTTTCTGAAAAGCAATCTGATATAGTTGATGGGCCCAGACATTCTGGTTGACTTGGTCTGGCTGTCTTTTAGTCTAGTCTATAGTACTCAGTTTCTACATAGATATATTTTTGAAAAGTTTGAGTAGAAAAAAAAATTTGAATAATTTATAGGAGGCACATTTAACTGAACAAAATATATGACTATCTTCACTGTACAGTTATGTCAAGATTAAAATATGCACTTATTTTACAGTTAAGTTTCTAGAAAGGACATGAGATTTTGACTAAGCAAATTCATTTAGTCAAGCTTGTTTTATTCCCTGTTCCTCTACTCTAATCCACTGATCTTCCAACAGATTCTTAATTCAACAGAGCACATTTATTCTGGAAACCACCTCAGAGAACATATGATGACTGAAACGTTTTTATTCCTGATATGAAAGTTAGATAAAAAGACCAGTGAATCAGTGTGGTAGCTGTTTACAAGAGATGATGGAAAAATGCATTACGTATAACAATTTTTCCTTATAATCAGTATGTAATATCATCATTTTACCAATCCTAATAAAGTTTTATTATAGGCTTTGCAACTCCAATAGATAAAAATGATATGTACAAATTTGTTTAAACTGTTCTATTTTATAGCCTTTAGCCTTTTGCATGGCCATTTTTTATTGATTTAGCTCTTACAAATTATTAAAAAAAAAAAGTAAATTTGGTACATTTTCTTTTGTCAGAGTGGAAGAAATATGTGTTAGGGAAAGGGATTGAGTACTTAATCCCCACATAGAGAGAGGAAAGGTTAATGGGAAACAGAAAAACTTTCCCAGGAGCACAAGAATATAGACAGATAATGAAAGTATTACTCTCTATTTCCTTTGAGCTCTTTTAAAAGTAGATGGAGAAGAAAAAAGGACAGAAAAATTCTAGGAGTGAGTCTATGTTTCAAGATAAACTGGAAACTTGGAACATATCCAATATATATGGAGAGGATTAGAAAACTACACTTGGGGAAAGCTGAAAATGTTCAGTTCCTGTTCCATACTCCCTGGAAAGTAACTGTGCTAGGGTACCCCAAGGGCAGGACAAGGTTTGCTGAAAGAAAATGACTAAAAGATGCTTTAGAAATTCAAATCAGGGACTTTAGCTTCCTACATAAACACAAGGGATTTACTGTTCTGGAATAGGTATGTCTCATTCCTTCTTAAATGCTTATATATATATATGTATGTATATTTGGCAAAATAAGGCAATCAGCTAATATTTTGTCTTCTTTACTGAGACATCTTAGCCAACAAAACAGGGCCTTCTCTTTTCATTGCCCAGTAAATTTATTGATACAAGCAGTTCTTAAAAGTTAAGAGAAACCCCAAAATCCTCAAAGATCATAGAATCATAGAAATACTGAGTTGGAAGGGACCCACAGTGATCACATTTTACTCCTGGCTCCGCACAACACAACCCCAAGAATGACACCATACCCAAGAGCATTCTTGAAACGTTTCTTGAACTTTGTCAGGCTTGATGTCAAGACCACTTCCCTGGGGAGCTGTTCCAGTGCTCAGCCACCCTCTGGGTGAAAAACCTTTTTCTAATATCCAACCTAAACCTGCCCTGACACAGCTTCAGAGCATTCCCTCGGGTCCCAGAGAGAAGATATCAGTATCCTTTTCATATCATGGCACCCCAAACTGCCCCCAGCACTGGAGGTGAGGCTGCCCCAGCCCAGAGCAGAGCAGGACAATCCCTCCCTTGCCCTTCTGGCCATGCTGTCCCTGATGTCCCCAGGACACGCTTGGCCCTCCTGGCTGCCAGGGCACTGCTGGCTCAGCTTCAACTTTCCATCCACCAGGACCCCCAGGTGCTTTTCCACATCACCTCTCTCCAGCATCTCATTTGTATGTGCATTCAGATTTACCCTGTCCCAGATGCAGGATGTGGCACCTGGGAGAGGACAGCCATGGGTGTTCCTCAAAATTCAGCAATGAACTGTGTAGGGAACAGCAAGGATTTTTGCTCTGGCAGACCCAGGTAGAGTAATAAATATAATGTCTGGTTTAAAGTCCTCCGTGGTTCATCTGTGGTTGTTTGTTGGAGGCTTTCTTCCCCCACCACAGGAAAACCAAACTCAAATCAACTTCTTTGCCTTTCCAATATTTTTTGCAATTCTGTCTCTTTTTGGCTTTCACCAGAAGCACCAGCACCAGAATGGAAAAGTGAATTCTTCCTGGAAAGCCTGCTAGGATTTGACACATTATGTTTTTGGTGTGAGCCTTTGCTGGGATATCCCAAATTCTCTCCCATGGCACACACCCACACTGCACAGGGCAGCACTAAAGCACCCTGCCAGCTCAGGCTTCATCCAGGCTAAATATATTGTGGTCTTTTAGAGTATCCTGCTATTGAATAATTTATTATTTAGTGGTGGCACACAGTGAATGTTGTTGTCTTTCAAGATCCTTTTAGTTATTTCCAAGTTATTTCCAAGTCCCCTTTAAAAATACATCTCCTAAATAGGACATGAACCCATATAAATTTCATTTGGGTTTCAGTCTTCAGCACTAAAGCACTGTGTATTCTTTCACTCTCTCTAGCAGTTGTATTTGGAGTATAAGCATCCTGTCAAAGAGAAAACATCTGCTGGTGGATGAACTATTGTAACCTTGAATGGAGGCTTTAAAGCTACATTTTTAATGTTCTTAAGGCATACTTAAGGCAAGGATGCTATTTTTTTTTTTAGAACAATTTCTGTACAATGTCTTGGTAAGCTACTGTATCAAGAATAAAATTTGTAATATATGCAGATTTTTTTGGTGACATTTTCATGAGGATGGCTGTGTCTCTGGATACCTATCCCTAAATGTACACATAAAAGCAAATTTTCATGAAATCACATTGGAACTCATGTTACTTAGAAATTTTTCTATATTATAAAATATTTAGTTTCTTCCATCCTTCAGTTTTGAATGTATTGTACACCCTAATGTGTGAATAACTTATTAAATCATTTGTTAAATAATGAGCCTTGAAAATTCTGAAGGAGTCATGAGTACTGCAGTCAATGAAAGACTTTATTCTTTAGACTATGAACGAGAAAACCAACTAAATAATGTTACTTCTCAGATCCCCTGCCCCCTCTTCCATTGCAGAATTACACATCTGCTCTTGGCTGAGTGCTTTATTTAACCCAGTCAGGAAACAGCAAAAAAACCTTATCCAGGTTCATAAAGTTTGAAGGATAGTTTTGATAATCTTAAAGATTAGTCTTAAAAGGTACATTTGAATTTTCATTCAATTTGTGCAAAGCTAAGTGTATAAGTTTTCATAACTTAGTACAATTACAGTTAAACAGCTGAAGTTAACATTAAGTATAAACATTTATTAATTTTTTAAAATACGTATTTGGAAAAGAGTTATCATTGCTTTTGTGATTTTCCTATGAACTGATGCACAGCACTTGTCAAGAATCCAGATTAAAGTTGTAGCTTGCTATAGCAATCTTCAGAAGTTGCAGCAACAAGAGTTTTTGTTGTGTGCCTCTAAAATATTGTGATTCTTGAGATGTCAGATATGATCATTTGCTGAATAGATTCAACTTGCAACTAGTTGTAAGCAGTCACTTCTGTAATGATACAGCTTGTAATGAGATAATATCAAGACATATTTGCATTTTGGCATAAATTATTTATTGTATATAGTCAATATAACAAAAAATCTAGTCCACACTATTCCCTAAATGACAAACTAAGATGATTTGATTTATTTTAAATAAGCTCTCTGAAACAACAATATTTTGGTGATATTTAGTGCTAACAATAGCCAGAGATAGTGAAAGCAAGAATATAGAATGATTAAGTCAGTGCAAATAATTACATTTTAAAACTTGAAGACTAAAGGTATATTGGAAGACATAACTTTGTGTCAAATACCATTCTTCAGTAGCTTTAGGAAACGTTTCAGTTTTGAAATAAGGTTTTCAAATACCTTTTTCTTGCTTAATGTGCTTATTCCTGTTCATATTTTCAATGGAACACTAGAGTGTATGGAATCCATCCACACATGGTTCAGCAAAAGTATTACAATTAATTTAAAGCAGAACAATTTAAAAAGCTGAAATCACTGAGAGTCTGATACAGGTCTGATGGGAGCTGTGGACAGTCACTGCCACTCAGAATAGGAGTGTGGTGAAAGACAAAGACAGGGCTGCTGGGAAAGAGTTGGAGATGAGAGGAGAAATCCTGCTTGTCAACAGAATATTGTACACTGGGGATATTTCAGATATTTTCTCTTAAAAGTTAGAGGTTTTGCCTTTTTTTCTCATATATGGTTTGTCTTAAACTTGTCTTCATCAGTCCAGTCGTTTAATTCGTATATTCAGAAAACTATTTGGTTTTGGGAGCTGATGTGATTGTGAGTTATAACAGTCATGCCTTCAGTGCAGTGCTTATTGGACAGGCAATCAGTGCCATCTCAAAATATCACTCTTGATAAATCTCTCCTTTTTCTTCCTGTTCAACACAATGGACTTGTCACAACCTGTAAACCCAGAGCAGAATACACTATCAGCTTCAAAATAACTGCTGGATTAACCCCAGGGGTTTAGATGAGATGGAGGGAAGATTTAGACACTACAGTAAAGTAGTCTCTCTGGAAATAAGGGAAAGTGGTTTCAAGTATTATATGCTGGCTTTTAGATCTGTATTACTTATTATCTTGCTGCATGCCTATATAATCCAGTATGCACAAAAAGTTTTAATGAACGCAGGTGTAGTGAAAAGTTTTCAAAATAACATTAAGGCTTTTCACATTTTTTTCTTAATTTACAAAGATGTTATGTTTTCAATGAGCTGTGGATATTCATTAGCATGTTCTGCAGTTCAAATATATTACAAATAAAGGAGTGAGTTCAGGGGAAATTTTCTCTAAAATGATGTTTTACATGTTATTGAGGGATATTTCTTTTACATGTTCCAGCTATCAATCTTCTGTATCTCACATTTAAATAGCTGTTATTTATAAACAACTGGTTCTGTTTCTCTTTAGTCTGTTCTTTTATCGTGTAACAATTTGTGTATATTATTCTCTGCTCTTTTATCTCAAATTAGCTTCTAAATTTGATAATTTTTAAACAAACTTATATCACTGCACTATTATTACACAATAAACACAATGAATTTAAAATATTTAATTTTATTTATTTTAAGATTTATAATTATAAAATTTATTTCTTTATAAATTTTATTTTGATGAAATGTAAAGATATGCAAAACTATATAATAATAAAATTATCTTTTTGCTTTCTGAATAGAAATAGAAAATCATACATTGATAATTCACTAAGCGTGCACTGAACTAAATGCGTCAAGTACATACAAATTTCACAGTAGATTTCTGTATTTAGACTACAGTACCATAAAGATTTTCATTATTCTTTATGGTTTGTAGAGGTGTGAAGAAGTGAGAAGAAAAGACACTGATTTGCTCTACTGCAAAATAAATTACCATTAGTGTTTTAATGCTAAGGTTGTTGAACTATGTCTGATCAAGTAGTAACTTAGAAGTCTGAGACACCATACAGAATTATGCTAAAAACTTCCAAAGCATTTTAGTCCAAGGAAACAAAAAAAATTACTTCTAAATGTCACCTACCTAGTTTAAATGCTACACTGTTGAGAAAAGGCTTAAAATAAACCTTGAGGAGCTGTGATCTTACATAGCTTTCCAACCAATAAACATAAATTCTCACATTACATTGCACGTGTTAATGCACATCAGCTGTAAAAGCTGTAAATGGTCACTGATCAATCTATGGGATCAGAATAGGACTAAATGTAATTACTTACCCTGTTATTTTTGTTCAGCTGCATTCATATATAAACTGCACTTTGACTAGTTTAATGATAAGCTAAATGCAACAGGAAAAATGCATGCAAATACATGGAGAGGAGAGCCACCAAGATAAGTAAAATATGGACCACCTCTCCATGAGGAAAAGCTGGAGGAATTTGGATTCCTCAGCCTGGAAAAGAGAAGGTTTAGGGATGACCTACCTTGGCCTTCCTGTACCTGCAGGGAGCCTACAATAAAGATGGAGAAAGACTTTTTGCAAGGGCCTGGAGTGACAGGACAAGAGGAATGGCTTCAAGGTGGAACAGAGGGTGTTTAGATGAGATATTAGGAATAAATTCTTTACTGTGAAGGAGGTGAGACACTGGCACAGGCTGCCCAGAGGGGTTGTGGATGCTCCATCCCTAGAAGTGCTCAGGACCAGGTTGGATGGGGCTCTGAGTAACGTGGTCTAGTGAAAGATGTCCCTGCCCACAGCAGCAGGGTTGGAAGGAGATAATCTTAAAGGGTCTTTCCACCCCAAACCATTCTGTGATTCTATGATTCAATGAAAATATCTCTAAACTCTAAGATTTTTTTTGATGTTATTAATATACCAAATTTTAGACAAATCTATGCAGACTGAAAGTGGTTATGGAGTATGTGGTTACATCTCAGATATGTACCATCAAATTGAGAATTCCCATCCAGAAAAATGCAGATTTTTGTATAAAAAAAAAAAAAAAAAAAAAAAAGGCAAGGCCATGATTCACACAAAACTCCACTCACCATTTAAATTAATCTATTATAAATGAACCCACTCCAACAGTGATTGTCTGCCAAATATAATTGTTATATATAACACCTCATTTTACTTTTTTTTATTTTTTTCATGAAGATACGTTCACAAGAAACACTTGAAAAGGCACTTAAGTTATCTCTCATAGTATCATTTATCCCCCTTTCTTAATTCCAGGCACAGCATCAGTCTGGAAGTACAACACACTTTCTCCCAAGTCATCCCCTGCATACAAAACATTTTTCCTGAGCTAATTTAGATGACTGTGCTTCTATTTAACACACGTTTCTTCAAGGCTGCATTAACTGCAAGCACGTCCTTACACATAAAAATGGCTTTAATCTTTGCTGACTCTCTCTCTATGGTCTTATCTCTTACACTGCAAATTTTCCCCCAAGCCTATATCTCACTTAGGCTTCTGCCTAAATTCTTACTAGGACTCACCTCTCATATTTTTGCATCATGGTATGCTTGCCAATTTATTGTATTTTTTATACAGAACAATGACTAATAAGAATTACATGAAGAATTATGAAATCACAAGGAGCTTTTAATGTATCCTCCAGAAAATTTTGCAAGGGGTCTCAAATACTTGTATAAAGTAGCAATCAGAGAGTTGGCTATTTAGAAATAACACTCTTTTAGAAGTGTATCCCTCTGAATATATCATAGCTAATTATGTTTAACCTTTTCGTATTTAAAATGTATGTTTTATTAAAGAAATAAACTACTAGCATCTGCTATTCATATATTAGTGTCAATATTTTCAATGCCACATGTTGCCAGAATTTATAATAAAAGAAATAATCACCACCAGACAACAGTTTTCTCCCTGTATTTTGCTATGTGTCATTGTGCATACGTCTTTTCTCCCAAAATTTTGTATGGAAATTAAAGTTATTAGATATTTTGCTTATCTCAAATTAAAGTGTAGTTGATTGCAAAAGAGAATTGCATAACCAACACTCTTGGCTTTACGTTAATCTAAACAGTTTGCAGTCTTTATTGCATGCCATTTGCTAGTACTTAAATTGAATCATACTGTGTGGCTTAATTACCTAAGGAATTAAATAAGAATATTCTCAGATTTGCACTATATTTCTGAATTTGTGCAAAAATTGCATCCCTATTATTTATTATTTGAATACATTTTAGTATACCATGGATTGTAAATAGGCTAACAATCAGAACAGCATCTTTTGTCAATATGGGTATGTGGCTATGCAATGCACAGGAGAAAATGTAAAACTCAGCATAGAGATAAAATCAATTTTTAATGAGAAGTCAACATTTATTATGAGTTTTCTGTTGTTGTTGCTATTATTAATAAAACTATTTCCTTTTACTTGACATTCTATTGTATATGCACTGTTGGATGATTTAATGACTCATGAAACTCTTCAAAATGGAAGCAGGGATATAATAACAAAAAACATCTTCAGTAAATCACTAAAACATAGCTCATTTGTGTTTATGGTTAATGTGTTTGTACAAGAAGAACACAGTCTCAATATACATAAAGATACTAAGATTATAGGGCTTGTATTCTTGAATAAATGTTTCCATAGTTTTCAATCCTCACAGCGAAAATCTAGAAAGTTTTATCTACAGAAAAATACAGAAGATGGAGGGTTTGTTCAATTCTCAGCACCTTCATATTTTTTTTTAAATCAGGCTAAGAGATCAATGTGAAATATAAGCTTAGACTTTTCATTTATCAGGTAAGTGACAGTGCACGAGTGTGTATTTTCACTTCTGTGTAAAAAATCTGGAGAGCTCCTGGTGGCTTTTCTGAGGTCCTTGCTGCAGGCTGGGCAGAGGAGGGAGCCAAGCTTCAGCCACCAGCACAGCCTGGGGGAAGCAGAGCATCCCCACTCAGGTGTGGACAAATTTCCTTGGACCTACACAGGGAAATACAGGGATTTCTGCCATGTAGAAAGGCACAGAAGGATGAAAACTGCCACTGCTATTCCAGCTCTGTCTTCTCTAATGATTTTAAGTTTTTCATTGAAAAACCTAAAGCTTTTAGTGTTGATCTAATAAAGCAAAACACTTTTGAGTCTAAAAATGGAGGAGCTGGAGAGGAATGGGTGGATGTAAATGTTTTTTGGGAGCTTAATGTACTTGAGTCTAGACATTTACTACAACATTTTGTTTATAATTTAAATGTTTTAGTTAAGACAGACATAATTCTCACCATTATGGTTTTTAATTAGAATGTTTTCGAATTTGCAGGTTGTACCTCATTATAAATGGCTGTATCATTACATTTGTACTGGCACATATAATTAAAAATTATGCTCTCTGTCTGATAAAGAAGTAAACTTCTGTTGCCACTAATTTAGTATTGTTTCAACATGATTTCTGAACCACCAGTTCAGAATGGATGTAGATTAGAAGTCTAACATATATAAAAATTATTTTAGGAAGTAATAATTTTTAATACTTCTCTTAATTGGCAGAGAATTTTTTATGTAAGAGGGAATAAATTTTATGTCTTGGGGAATAAAGTGAAAGTAAACTCTATCGAAGCATTGAATTCCTGGAAATGTAAGAATTTTTGCTGGAAACAGTACAAAATTAGTCGTTTGTTTGTTTGTTTGTTTGTTTGTTTGTTTTAAATACCGTTTAAATTAGGCTTTCCTTTTTTTAATATGTGGAGAAGTTAATTTTATTTCAAGTATAAAGAAACACAATGAAATCTTCTGCCCTGTATTGTGCAAGAGGTCATGTTATATTATACAAAGTTCTGCTGTCTGGATTTATATTAGAAATATCTTTAGCCTATGAAATTAGTTTTGTTAGTTCATTGTTTGATCATTTATATCAGGGAAGATGAGTCTGGGTTTTATTCTAGGTAAAGTTTTTGAAAGGACTGTTGCATTTTGGAAACACCAACTTTTCAGTTCTGGAAGTTGTGCTCATCCTCCTTGTACCTTAGGAACAGAAATGTCATTCTCCATTCTCTGAAATGCAAAGGTTGCCCCCTGCACTCATGGGGCTTCGTGGGGGTCAGCAGTTGGATTTCAGGGGAAAACACAGCAGAATATTCCCCGGGGAGAGATGATACCTGCCAGGGGAAGGCAGCTGCTGCAGATGGCTTTAGAGGTCAGAGCAGAGGGACTGAGATCTCTCGACTCATCTGGGACAAAGGATGCACAGGAGGGGTCGTGTGTTCCCATGGCTGATGGGCACATGGCCGTTTGCATTTTGTGCTAATTATGGCTGTTCTAGATGGGTGATTTTGTACCTGAGCTGGAGTAATCAAACCTCATGGTCCAAAATACCTGGTCTGCTCAAGACTTTTGTGTGAGAGGTGTGAAGCCTTGACCAGACCTGGGCTGTTTGTACCTGAGTAGCCTTTACTAGTTCAGAATCAAGAAGGAAGCCCCTCAGCTTAAGATGTCAGTGGGCAGATGGAGCCACACTCATCCCAGGCCATCATCATAGTCATAGAAAGTGTTTCCTAATCTTTCCAAAAATGTCAATGCAATCACGGCTTGATCGATTTATAACAAGGTTTTTTTCAGGTCATTAATTTCCTACAACCTCCTTAGAAGCTGAGAGGAAGATAAAAGTATAATTTTTTGTAAGATATTAAGTCGATAAAACTCTATGGGATCTCATACACCACATGTCAGCTTGTTTGTCTGACCACCTTTCTGAATTATGAGTTGAACTAGTTTTTTGGGGTTTTGTTTTTGTTTTTTTTTAAGTCAGGAGATACTTATTTAAAGGAATAAAGATTCAAACCACTTACAGGAAGGGTTACTTTAGTTGGAGCATTTAGTATTGTGCCTTCTGCAGTTCATATTGCAGGCAGTGAAACTTTCATTTTTCGTGCAGAGATTTCTTTTTTCACAGCATCGTTTTCTCACCAGCTCCGATATTCCCAGAGGAAGGGCAAGCTACAAGAGAAGATTACCTTGTTGAGTACATAAAATCTGTCCACACATGAACAAACCATCTTCCCTCACAGGAATACTTCTTAATCCAGAGAAAGATATTCTTTGGAGATTTACATCAGTCAACTCTATTAGTTATTTTTTGGGGAGGACTTTGGGTTTTTTTAAATTTTTTTTCAGATAGGTAATGAATAATTTATACTTTCAGTAATTTGTTTGGGCTTGATCAAATAAGGCACATATTCTTTTGAAATACACATTTAAGAGTAAATTAAAATTGTAGCAGCCATTTTACATCCCAAAACTAGACAGAAAATAGAAAATCACTGTACTTAGTGTTTGTACTCCTGTATGCATCTAAACCTTTATAAGCAACTTTGCACCAATTTATAAATTTTTCTATTTGTAAGTCAAAGCTGGAGTAGTGAAACTTCTTTTTTAATGTTGTAACTTTAATGTTTACTAGTTTTACTTGGAAAGTAATAATTCCTTTCCTTGCCTCAACACATAAGATAGAGGGAGGCTGTTAGTGTAACTGGGCTTGTCAGCTTTCCTGTCACAACTATTGGTTCTGTTTCAGCAAAATGTTTTCCAGAATTTCCTGTCACATCAGCAAAACTTTAGTCTGCTCTTGTTGTGAAGTTTCTTCTTATGAGGAAGTGAGAACTCTGATGAAATCTTCACAGTTCTAAGGTCTCTATCAAAACTTGCTTTATTCTTTATCCAGTTCCCTTCCTGTCTCCCTCCCATTTCATCAATAAGTATGTGGGTTTTACCATGAAAGTTTGGACCAGGTGATCCTTAAGGGCTTTTTCCAATCTTCTTTTAATATGCTTGAGGAGTCATGGACTGCTTTTGTGATGACAATCGAACAAAAATCTGCCGGCTAAGTCCTGGAATATTTACAAAAGGCAGAAAAGAATCTCTACAAGGACTTAATGACATCTAACTCTTGTACCAGTGCTAAGATGATAGGATGTTAAGATGATAGGAGCTCCAGAAGAAAATCAGCTGCTTACACTAGTTATTTGCTTAATTTTTATATCTCTGAAGCTGTAGGGCACAAATACTGCATTTACTTTAGGGCTTTTTGCTACAGCTTTAGAGTTCTGTGCCAATGCTGTGTTTCATGAGGTTAATAACACTTTTATTTCACCTAGAGAATGTCTTTATTTCTTTCTTATTTACATATATTGAAACTAGCATTACCTATTCATATATATGTTTAAAAAACGAAACCAGGATAATATCATATTTCTGTTAACTAATTTCCAGCACTAAGGGCTATCTAATTTCTCTCTGAGTCGAGTGTATACTGAATATATATGGAAAAAAGGGAGTTTTATTTCTTTATACAGCTTTGCCAATATACATATGATATTACAAATAACTAGGAAATATTAAAAATCCCTACCCTGTTAACACAGTTTTGTATGCTGTAACTTTGATAATGAGAGACATTAGGGGAAGGATGGCACTAAAAACCTGACCAGTTTTGTTTTGGTTTAGGTTTTCTCATTTGAAATTCGTTGAGTGATTTTTCATGCCTGTGATTACTTTTCACCTAAAAATCTTCTCTACAGACCAGCCCTTTTCAGAGTCATTCTAGATCTACCACTGTAATAATGTAAGCTTTTACAGGAGAAAATGCTCTCCTCATGCGGTTCTACAGGCCCATGGAGCATTGCTGAAACAAGTAAATGTTAAGTGTTAATCTTTATTGGTCTGTGAACTTAATCATGCATAACCAGGAAGAGTTCATTTTTTTAATTAAATCACCATCCATTTATTACTTATGTTATCCTCAAAGGAATATCAGTGAAAGGGTCAAAGTCTGCTGGACCTCTTGCTGTTCATTTAAATTAACAAATCTTCTGATCACAGGTGTACATGTTGTGCTAACTTTGAAAATTTCTACATATTAGAAAAATGGGAATTCTTTCTGAATGACAGAATGAGATCAGGATTTCTGGAAAAACTGTTTTTCTGCAGCCTGTGTTTATGAGCAATGTGCCCATTATTTTATAGCAGCTGACATCTATGAAAATTCTGGAGCAACGAAATGTCTGTTGCAAATTGCTTTTAAAAAATTACACAGGCTACTTTAATAGTGTCTGAAGAAAAATATATCTTCTTTTATTAGATTGTCTATGGCAGAACCAAGTAACTATTTGAAAACAATCTTGGAGAGGGAAATAAAAGGGAGGACTTTACCTCTGTTCATATACTTATTATATTTATAAAAATCATTCTTTGAGAAACTACAAATTTTTCTTCATTCACATAGCATTTACTTATCCCAGAGACTTGCCAATCTACATACCAGAGCAAGGATTATTCAGTTGCATATGTTCTTCTCAGAAAGTATAACTGAATTTAGTGTTGACTGTTTCCTTTTTGAAAGGCATTTTTCAGTGGCTTGTAACTTCTTAATATGTGCCAACCAATGTTTTTAAGTTCAGGTGATTTATTATGGCTTCTTTGTTGAAGCTGAGGGAAGAATACCACAAAAAAACCCTGCATTTTGTGGGTTTGGGACCATAAAACAGTTTACCATAAGGCAAAACTTGTCAATTGATAGTTTGTTTTCAGAGAACAGAGTCAAGGATACACAAGGGTTTTGTCCAGGCTATTTAAAAAATAATTTATTGTTGTTTTGCATTATTTCACATTGCACTGACGCTGTAAACTAACTCAATGATTGCAGGATGTTAAGGATTTTACTAAAATCATTGCAACTCTTCAGTCCCCAGGCTAAAAATGATAAATTTATATACCAACTTCTTTTGCATCTTTAAAGATTTTCTAGAAAAAAAAATATATCTCTGCTGTCTTCAGTTCTATTGTGCCTGTTTTGAATGCATGTAAGTGAAACAAGGAACCATATGCATTATTTTAAGTTTCCATGCAGCAATGGTTTTGCACTGATTACCCACTGAGTTTGATACTTTGTTAGCCTTGAAAAATTTCCTTCCTATTGCTGTTTCTCATTGCTTCAAATTTGTCTGTGTAGAGTCACAGGGCTGAGCCCCCCGGGTCAAGTGGGCAGCCCAGGCAGGACATCCTGGAACCAGGGTGGATCCCACAGTCCTTTTTCCCTGGAGGGCCCTGGGTGACAGGACACCAGTCAGGCTCATGTAGGCTTGTTCTGTGCACAGCTTGGTGCAGCTTGGGATCTATTTTAAACCAAGTTGCCCTTGTAACCATGTTTGCCCTTCTATTAGCAAAATAGTGTTTATTGAGTGCTGAAGAGTTAAGGCAACCCTGTCTGAGCAAGCTAATTCTGCCCCTCTTAATTATTCAAAAATTACAGTACTTTCCTCCATGAATAATTTATAATTTCCTTTCTGAGAAAGCAGCATGTGTCTTTATTGACACATCCCCAGATGTATCTTTACTTCCAGCCTTATTGCATCTAGAATGGAGCATATTTTTACTGTGCACCACATAGCCAGAGAGAGGCATCTGTACTTGTCCCATATGTATTTTAACCAATTAATATATACCCAGGGTTGACATCTGCTCTGTTCCATTGAACTAATTGAGATTATGTAACGTTTTCATGCAAAGGAGTAAGCAAAATAGAATTTTCTGTTTGCTACATATTCATAAATCCTCATCAAAATTGTATAAAGGGTTATCATCTTCCTTTAAAGTGATGAAAGACAACATTGTCCAGCCAAAATTCACATTAAAATTTTTGGCCATGCTAGTGCATTTGCTGATGGAAAACCAGACAAAGTTCTTCAAAACATCCTTTCAGTCAATTCTGGTGTTTGGCAGTCTCAGTTATGCCTGTAGCCTGAGGCAGTCAAGAGACAAAAAACAGCAACTTTAGAGGAGCTTCCAGTTAATAAATTACAGGTTACCACAGAGGATAA
Source organism: Acridotheres tristis (assembly GCA_037013685.1). NCBI lineage: Eukaryota > Metazoa > Chordata > Aves > Passeriformes > Sturnidae > Acridotheres > Acridotheres tristis. Next base: position 103,622,098 of record CM072884.1, read on the forward strand.
GTTACTAACTAATCCTTTCTAACTGGAATGAAAATAAAAATATAATTGAAATAATTTGTTGCTGACCTCATTTAAAAGCCCTCCTGTCAGGTACACGTTATGGAAACATCTGTTACTTGCCCCAGTAGTTCATTTACACTCCTTTGCTTAAAAGTTGTAATCTTGCCAAATATTTACTTTTGCATTTTACTTGCTAATTAACTGTCATTGCTGTGAATAGTGTATTTAGTATAAAGAGAATTACATATTCTGATCCTTATTAGTGTGCTTTAAAGCCACACCAAAAATACACTGATACTTGGCTGCTGCTTTGTACTCTTTCAGAAGTAAGTTTGTGGTTTGATTGATTAGTTTCCACCAGCAAAGAGAAGCAGCTGCAGCTCTGAATAAAATTGTGCTAATGAAGATTTCAAAGTGGTGATCAAAAGCAGCCTTTGCTCTTTCAATTGTACACTTTTGTGAAGATAAATAATTGTGCTGTTTCAGCAAAATGTGCATATCAAAGCAGCTGAATCATACATTTCAGTGGGAACTTTAGAGCATGTTTAACACATTATGACGGCTAATCTTTGTCACATTTGGTCTGTCAGTTGCAGAAGAGTAGAAAGTGATTATTTTTAGCACTGATTCATGTAGTCAATCAAGAGTCTGAATATGAAGAGTTTTCTATATTTGCTCTTAGACAACTATATTTATATGACTGTGAAGATCCACATATCTAGATGACTAAGTGTTACCTTCTTCAACAGTTTTGGTAAAATGTACAAATCCCATAACTTCAAGAAGAATTTTGGTTTGCTGGACAGAGGTAACAAAGCTTTGTCAGGTGTTTGGGCACAATGGCATGGTCTGCCACAGGCTTTCTGGCAGATGTCCTGAAATAGTCTGAGAGAATTTAATTTTTAACAAATTTAGGCACCTAAAGACAAAGCCATGAACCTTCAGGAATTTCCATTTATATGTTCAAGCAAAGGTGAACTGTTCTCAGCTCAGTTAAACCTCTTTGTATTTCTGCAGTTAATTCGGAAGGCAAATTTTAATGGCCATGCTCACTTCTGCAAAGCTATTTTCACTGAAGTCACCAACCTCACACCAATTCCTCCACTTGCTGAAACACACTTCTGTCCCTTCTGCATTGTGGGAAAACAAAAATACCTGGGCATGCTTGGTCATGCTAAAACTATCAACAGTATAAAGTAAAAAATAAATCAGATAAAACCCATAAAAATAATAAAACCAACTAATTAAAATATTTTTTAAAATCCTACATGTAGTGAACAGTTGAACTGAATTACTTGCAATGATATTTTATATAATTTATGAACTTCTTTTTTAAGTTTAAATGAGGCCAATCCACTTTTCAGGACATGCAGCAAAGAACTTCTGGCAGAGTCACTCAGGTCTCTTGACAAAAGATTTTTTCTGTTCAGTGATTGTTAATTGCTTTTAGTTATGGGTTTTGTCCATTTAATCCAATATTTTAGCAATAATTGTATATCTGTAGTGCAGTATCCCTTTCTTGGCCACTTCTGCACTCAACTTTGTATGAGTCTCAGCGAAGACACCCTGGGATCCCTTAGGCAAATTTGGTGTTCTAAACGATTCAAAATTATTACAAATGTTGACAAAACAACACGTCAAATAATTTTTTTATGTTTTGTATCAGTAGAGGGTAATTTAGATGATATATAGAAAAATCCTGACCTTTCTAAATGCTTATCAAGATAGTAATAGGAATTATTAGTGCAGCAAATCCTTACTTTTTGTATTTATCATAATGTTCTACATGGCTTTCACAAAAAAGATTAATTTGCTCTTTCTTTCTGTCTTCTTTTTGTTTCTCTATGTTATATATCTTTTTTAACTGAGTTACAATTCAGAAAAATTACAATATTAAATCCTTGTTGCAGAAAAGTAATCTTCCTGAACTTCTGTGAATTATTTTACTCACAAAGATAATACCATGACGACAGACAAGAAAAAGGTCAAACTAAGACAAAACTTCAAATTCTTTTACTATCTGTTAAATTTGCTTCATCTATAACATATTCAAAATCACTATTTCCATTCCTTATCAAGTCAGAAATTAAGTGGGAAAATTTCATTAGCACTGTAATAAATGCTTAGCCAACTATGCTTTCCATTCTCTATTATTCAGTATCAAGAAATGCTTTCCAACAGTTTGATACTATTTTATGAATTTTCAACAGCAATATAAAAATATTTTTAGATGAAGTATTTCCAGAATATACTGGAGGGATTTTTTTTGACCCATCCATTTAGGAGATCAGCCCAAATGTTATGACAGTGTCCAGACTTACGAAATAAATTATTAGTATCTAAATACTCTACAAGTTGAAAAGGGAAGATAGGGCAAGGAATAAACAGTACTAAGTGCTAATTAAAAGTAAAATGGTAAAAAAAAATTCAGTGTCATCTACACCTTCTGCAATTTTCACGAAAAACATGTCCACTTAAAGCAACTATGCTGTTTGCTTATTTTCTGTACTCAAATCCCATTATTTCTTTCACTTTTTAAAAATCTTCATATTAAGACCTGTTTAGCTCTTTTAAAGATGCAGGCATAGAAGCATAAACTAAAACAGCGACATCTCAAATTTTATTAATTTGATTAATCAAAATTCATTTTAGTTAATTTTTTTATTAATTTATTTTAGGTACATGCCTAATATGTCAGATTACAATAATATAAGTTGATTTATGATGAGATTAAAATCAGAAATATAAAATGTCGGGGTGACTGCATGTTAGACTTGAGCTCATAGTTGCCTATTTAGATATGTATAGATATAGTTATGTATCAGTTACACATAAATATATACATAAATATTTGCTCCTAATTAATGTTTTACATTGCAGCTGTCAGTTGAAATCATCCATTACTTTAAATCATTTAAGGACATTCATTAGAGCTGTTTTGGAGGTTTTTTGTCTTGTAATTCTTGCAAGGTTTTCCTGGATTACCTCGTTATTTCACTTGCTCTTTGCACTCTTCACTGTTGATATGATCTTTTTCAATGAAGGTTATAAAAAATGGACAAATTGCATGCTCTAGTTTGAGAGCTATTTAAACAGAGACTCTGTTAAAATCCAGGTTGCTGACAACATATTTGCAATCAAAATGCCCACACACCAATTAGTTTGAGGAACCTTTGCAGAGATGAATTAGCAATGCAGGTAACAAGGTAAATGATTTCCCCAGGGCTCCAGCGAGCACATGGTTCACTGCTTCCACTCATGGTTTGTACCTCACATTCTGTTCTGTTGTGCTGGAGATTTTTCTAAGCACAAGCATATTCTTGTACTTAGAGATGATCTGCCAAGAAAAAGTCTGAGACCCCTGAGGGTAATTTGGGAATCCTTTCTGCCATTGCACAAACTCAAAGTTGTGCAAAACGTAGGAGCACAAGGGGTTGGTTGTTTCCTCAAATAATTTTCAGGGGTTATCAATTTAAGCTAATTTTCCTTATTGAAAAGTTGCTTCGAATTACTGTTATAGGGATTTCATATGATGGCTTAAGGTGGTAAAAGTGGGTAGGGTCTTGTGAAATAGATGTGAATTGAGGCAATAGTCAAAAATCAGATTCAAAAATAATCTTAGATGACCAAGTATGATATTCATTTGACTTTAAAAGCATTTTCTAGATATGAGAAAGTAAAAATTAAAAAGTATATTCAGTGATATGCCTGCTTTCCATCCCTAGCCTTTCTCCATCCAACTACAACTTTCTCCCCAGAAAAAAATCTTTTAAAAAAACTGCACCTTAATGTTAAATTAAGGGAATGTTTTCATTCTACCTTCTTTCTAAGTTAAAAATATGAAACCTATTTATATCAGTAGTTTAGAATCTACTTATTTTATTTTACTGTTGTCTAAAAAGAGGATTTCATCACTGTTTTCACTTGTGGTTTAAATTTTCTTTTTCTCTTATTTATCTTTCCAAATACACTGTTAACCTCCAGTTTATTTGCTAAGATAAAATTTATAAAAATGAGTTGCATAAATATCTTGGTGAGAAAATGTTAACATTTCTGCTGCTGTTCATAGGAAAAATTTATTAATACACAGATGAAGTCACTCTGCGTGTCCAATGAGAATTAAATTTTATATATCTTGAATGCCATAATATGCTTTACTTCTTACAGTGAGAACCAAAAAATGCCATTGAAAAGTCTTCTATAGCAAATAATTCACTTGAGAAATGAAAAAGTGTTTTGAAATAATATAACAGGTCTGGAAAAAAACACCAGCTGCTGTAATTCCTGTAAAAGAAATAGAAAAATTACACTGCACATCAGAAAGATTTTTCTTTTAAAGGTCTCCAGCCCAAGGTTCCTTTTAGCATCCCTCCATTCCCTGCCAATGAGACACAGGTCTTGTTTCCCTGATTTCTTGAGTAATCCCAACTCAGGGAATAAAGGAGAGGGCTCAGTAGAACACTCTTGTCTCATTTATCGCATGTTCAGTACTAGAGGGTCCATGATTTCGTGTCTGTTTTCTCTGAATCTTAGTGCTTATGACCTGCACAAAATCTATATGGGAAAAATAATTATGGGGCAGAAAATATGAACTGTATAGTACTGCTATATAAAATCTTAGGCCCTTGTGCATCAAAGTGATTTTGCTCGTTCCTTAATCAGAATAAGAGTAGGAGCTGAGAGTGTTACACACCATCAGCAAGACACTTGACATGGTGCTGAGAACTGGTTTTTTTCTCTCAGAAAATGCGTCATTAGTTAATTCCAGGGTACAAGACAACCTTCATTATTATTTATAGTTTCAGATTTCAGACTCTGTAGAGATTTCTTTAATTTCCATACCTTATGATTGCAGTTAGAGAAAAGCACCCCATTATCCTCATTATTCCTGGGCAGACAAAGCTGTAGGAATGCTAATGATCAAAAGCAGAAATCTCACCACATGTCGCATAGTACTAATTATGTTCTCATTGTCTACATTTCTTTATTTCTTTTATCCTCAGACATTTTACATTACTAAGATTTTTTTTCTCCTTTTTTTTTTTTCTCTCAATAAATGACTTTGTGAATGTGAATCTTGTATATGCTGTATTAAACACTTGCTGAAACAGAGGAGCACACAGGCCATAGGAAAGAAGAGAAGCTTGCTAGAAAGTTAGTGCCACCAAAATGACTGAAGTTACTTCTTAAAGGAATGTCCATAACTACTGAAGTGAACATGAAAGTAGTACTACAGTTAAGTAGAAGGCAGATGGAAGAGCCAGGCTTTCCAGTGAAATTTTGGCTTAGTTCACTTCTCATCTCACTTGCTCTTTCCTGCAGTAGCCTGAGATCCACTCTGACAGTCACTTCTTGAAAGCTGGGTTCAGCCTCCCAGCTGTGCCTCATTTCAAGAGTCTCAGGTGCAGTGATGCTCTGCCTGCAAAATCTCTGTTGGTATGGACACTCCCCTGGGGAAAACAGAGCAAAAGGTGACTCTTTTTCCTTCCCCTTTAGAAGCTCTAATGAGGTGGGATATCTGGGAGAATGCAATAGTTAAATTTTTCAGAGTTGAAGCAAAAAAAAATAGACATTTTTTTTGAAAGAATTCCTTTGTTTTTCCTTACAAGTGATTAAAAAGTATATTCCAATATTACTATTTCTGCTAGTTATTATTTTCCAACCCAATTCTCTTACCCTGATACAAAGCAGGGACTAATGACTAAACACAGACTCTCCCTTTCCACTTCTGTATCGAGGGTCCATGCCAAAAGGGTGTAACATCTCTTGTGCAGTTTCCATATGCCACAGTTTACTCCTGATTCAATGTGACAGCAAGATCCTTTTCCTTCTGTCATCTTATTCTGCCTGCTGATGTCACTTTGTATCCCCAGCCCACCTTTCCTGTGTAGGTACAGAGCATTGCTTGCATCCAGCCCTGCAGCTGGAGGAGGCTACAGGTCTTTTCTGCCCATGTTTGTGACAAAAGGACATGGACAGAAGGACATGGTAATGAATTCCAGAGACCATCAGATTTTCCAGTTAGTTTGTAATGCTGGGGCTTTTTTATGTATTGTTTTGGATTTTTTTTTTTTTTTTCCCTCCTTGTACTGGGTATCCAACATCCAAACAGCATGTCTGATATCTTTGGTTGGTGCCAAATTTGTGCTTGTTTCTGGCTGCAGAGCTCATTACCAGACATTTGATAGGAAAAGTGTTTTCCAACAAGGGCTTCATTATAAAATATGTTGTCAGAAAATTCCTAGTTACTGATTTTTTGCTGGCATAAAAAAACATTAAGATCAGCATAAGTGCAAGCATAACAGTATTTTTTTTTCTTTTTTATAACTCAACATTTTCTTGACAAATTTTCATTTAAAATTTGCATCTATTCATACTTTATATGGCATTATGACTTAAATAAAGTGCAGTGTATATCACTACATCATGGAGAGAAGACCTCAAGTATATAAGTGAGTGCTTAACTGAATTTGAGCTGCATTTGTTGTGAAGTTTTTTTAGGACACTAGCTTAGGCATATGACATATCTTGCTTTTCAGTATTATCAAAGGCATCCTTTGTCATCTTGGGTACATGAATCAAAGTTTCTGCACTTTAGTCTTTACCTACAAAGCAATCATTTTATACCTCATGTGTGAGATAGGGGAGTATTGATATTATGAAGTTCCATGGTCACAGGGTAGCAATATGCGATTCTGTTTTAAATATAAGCTATTAATCCCTTTTCTGATTCTGGTGGGCTCAAATTGTTGTAGTGATAGCTCAGCACTGAGATCCAACACGGGGAAAATACTGGTGACTATCCAGTGGTGTCACACTGTTTAATCGTCTATAGCTGGGGGCTCTGCAAACAGGCAGCACTAAACCTGTCTACAGACCAGAACTGTCACTTTTAAACTTATCTCTGCCTCTTCCTTTTCCATTTCTTAGGTTGCCTGTTCTCTCCCTTCATACCTACACCCCTCCTGAGGGTCTCTTTCACAGCATCTCACAGTGGTTTTGACCCCCTGTGGGTACCCCACGCTCCACCTCTGCCTTCCCAGTCCCACCAGTCCCAGCTCTTGGTGCTCTGTGCAGTGTCCCACCAAAGGCTTTCTTTCCAGCTTTCCAGCCTTGCAGACATACATGGTGTGCTGCTGCCGTCCTGCCAGCCCCCTGTGCTTCCACAGGTGCCCCGTGCCCTTCTTTGGATCCTCTTTGATGTCAGGGAACATAAACAGACAGAACCCTCTCGCTGCTCTGTGCTTGGACAGTGCACGGAGCCCGGGAGCCGTTCCTGTGCATGCAGCACCATAAAAAGCTGCTTTTGCTTTTTATCACTTGGGGCTGATAGGAAATTTTGTTTTGCTCTCAGTATACCTCTTGTTATTCTCATATTTTCAATTATATTGGAAAGATTATTTTGTTAAATTCAATCTCTGCTAAACAAAGGGAAACCTTACGGATCTTTGGATGGTTGGACAAGGTTTGCATTTTTTTCATTTAACTGCAAGTGTGTGAATGCACACATAATTTTGAGATTTATTTTTTAATTAAGGTTGTAGATTTTTTTATACTTTAGAGAGGATTGGTCCCTTTGTAGATCCTTCTTTTCATGGGATAATTCTGTGTTGTTTGGTTGTTGCTTTTAATTACTGGGAAAAAAATGTGAACAGGACTCAGTATATCCCTCTGAGTAGAAATAATCTTCTGGTTATGAACCTGCTCAAAATTGAAACATTCTTAAAAAAAAAAAAAAAAAAAAAAAAAAGACCTTTGTGGTTTGTTAGGGTTTTTTTAGGTTTTTTTTTACTTTAAGAAATGAAAGAGCAAGGATTAATTTTTGCAAAGTAGCATCAGAGATGTCTCAGTTTTATGCAAACAGTGATTTCTGTTTATCTTTAATAAGTATCTGATAACCTTTCTCCATTTTAAATGAATGATGTGTGAGAGAAGAACAGTTCAGGAAGGAAATAATGAGCCAGTTCTACCACAGCTCTTCTCCTATTGCCCTTTCCTCTTTCAACAGCCTGCAGCATGTCTACATGAAATCCGTATCTTTTTCTCATTCTTTTCTAAGTTTCCTACAAATATGCACAGGGATGAGAATATGTTACAGTGTCTTCTTTTGTCTATGTCAGTGAGAAATCATGATAGTCCATCTGGTCAGAGTATCACATCCTGTAGATCAGCAGTGTTCTGTAGTAAAAAGTGGTGAAAATTTCCTTCTTTACCTCTATCTCTTGTGTCTTTAATGGTTAAGTTTACAGTGTGGAAATTATTTTTGTACATCTTGTGTGGCCCGAGGTTATTTTGGTGGGGTTTTTACCTTGTTTTTTTTTAGTTGGTTTTATTGTCTTTTGTTTGGTTGGTTTGTTTTGCTTTGTTTAATAGAAGAGGAACTTGCCCAAGGAAAGCCAAAAAAAAATTATAATAAAATTTAGACTGTACAGACGAGAAACCTGGGAAAATAATTTCTGAACTTAGGAACCCATTGCAGCAATTATGTAAATTTTGTATAGTATGGTCATGTTTTATTTAAGTACAGTAATAAGGAAATGACTTGAGCAAACCAGCATCTATTCTATTAGTGTCTTTCTACTACATAAAATGCTGTTTGTGTCCTAGTAAATTAGTCTTTAACTGCTACTGTGTCACATCCATTCACGTTTAATGCTAATGCATTGATAAGAAATGTGAAGGATAGATGAGCCATTCATTCCACTATGTTTGCAAAAAGGAAACTGGAAGACTGAGGAGCAGAAACACTGGCAGTCTTTTAAAGTTTATTTCTGAAAGCTCTGAACCGTAAATATAACATTGTGCATTTTCTTCTATTTTATGTTTTAGCTTTACTTCCTAGAAAAACAACATTAGAGAGTTTACAATTATTTTTAACACTCTATGCAATTATTTTTTTCAGGGTATTTTTATCTTTTAAATGCACATTCATATGTTTTTTTTTCATTTCAATATAAACATTTTCCTAATGAGTTTATTCATATAAAACACCAAACTAGGGGTTTAAGGGTAAAATTTTCTCTTCTGAAGACGGTTTTCTAACTTTGAACTTGTTAGCTAGATAAACATATTCATTGTTGCCATGGTTATATACAGGCATAACCAAATTTTCACCAAAATTCATAAAATCAAAGTGTCTGAAAGTATTGTGGGATTCCACTGAGGACATAGCAATGTCTCTGCTTTATAGGAGAATTTAATGGCTGTTATTTACCAAGAGCAATGTATAATTATTACAAGACAAATTAAACTAAAACTTGAAAAATTACAGTTCTTGTAAGAAAAATTCTGATATTTATGATTTTGAAAAATTTCACTGTTATATAGTGCAAAAAAATCCTTCAGTAATATTTCTATTATCATTAATTATCCATGAATCTATGTTTGGAGCATTTTGCATATGCTCCATAAAACCCTAATTCTTTTATATATCTTTCCAAATAAATTATTATTTAAGAGACAGTCATCCTACAGTTAAATTGAAAATTATTCATTTTAGTATTTGTGCACAGCAGATATTTGATAACTATAGCAATTGAAGGTGGAGAAATAAATCCATATAAGATATATGTCATTCTTCCTGTCTTTCATGTATGACTTGCCTTTACATTTATGACAGGTAAATACTTTGGTTTTGTTTTCCATGACTTTTGCATTATGTACAAACAATTTTATTTACATAGACTAAAGTATGAAATTGGCAAAAATAGTCTGTTTCTATTTATTTTGTTCTGATTAGTTAGGGGTCAGCACCTTTAAATTTCGTGTTCTGTGATCACAGACCTGAGGAAGAGAAGCAGACACGTTCCAGCTCCTATTTTCATGCCACTTTAGACTTGTCTTGAAACAAGTTGCTACAAAGCAATGTGACCTTATGAGTGCTCTATTCATTCCACTTAAAATGTATCACTTGGTTGTTTTTTCTTAATTCCTATTTTTAATTTGTATTTTGTTATCAGTTTTCTTTGGTAATACAGCTTCCCGAGCTGCAGAGCTGGAAAGTAAAAGGACTAAAGGTTACTAAAAATAATGCAAAATTTGCTCCTCCACATGAAGCAGCAGAGTCCTGCAAATACACTGGTCTTACTACCCAGCTAAGGCAGAAATTTGGTCTTGCTGGACACACTCGTGGGGGTGTGAGCACCTCATATTACTCATGGAGGTATTTTTTGTCTTATAAGTGTGTTCATGATAATATCAGAGAATATGATGTATAAGCTCTATAAATTATCCATATCCTTCTAATTCTAATGCCAGTCTAAGAAAATTAAAAATCACATTTCTAATATATCATCAATATATTTGTGATAAAAAACATTTCCATGTGAGAAATGTAAAATATTGCACTATTATTGCTGAAGGTCCAGGGTGAATTCTTGATTAAGAAAATGGAATAAGCATGTTTCATTCAAATACAAGGTACAGAATGCTCTTATTATGGTAAAAATTTAATTACTTAAATCTCAGAATTTTCATATTTCTTCCTTCTTTAGAAAGCATGATATATTCCCTGTCAAAATGTATTTGATATAAAATTTTATATAAATTGTATTTTATACTATTAAACTACTGAATGCTTGAATCTGGGTCTAAGTGTGAATAAAATATTCTTGATTTTGTTCTTAGTCTTGATTTTCATGTTATTTTTAGAAAACTTGCTTAAATAATTTGTGCTCTATTTGGGTTGATCCTGGCTATTGTTCTTGCAATTATCTTTCAACCTGAGAGGGTAGAAGAACTGTTTTCATAGTTTTAGTTTATTATAATTTGACATGACTGTGTCTCTCCATTACTCCTTACTTCTTTATGTTGGCTTTGTGTCTTTTTCAGGCAGGGACATGTATGCCATCCCTTTTTCATTTTTTTTTGCAGGCTGTCATAGTATAAATGCATGAATGCAGTCTCCACCTTTCATGGTAACTCAGAGTTTTTTTATCCTGGTTATCTCATAGGAACAAGTTGTATCATTAAAATATAGGAACATTTACTAGTGCTGAGCTGTGATAGTAGTGTTTGTGAGCTGAAAGACGTCAACATGTTTTTTGTGCAAAATGTATTTTCCCAAGGTATGAAATCATGATAGAATATCTATGTATTGTATACAGAATAGGACAAAACCTAATAATACTCAGTGAATACTCAGATGTGGTAAGCACTGCGAGAAACATTCTGAAAAACATAGGTTGGTCCAAATGGCAATGCTTTCTTATTGCTAGTTATTTCCATGCTGTTTTGGTGTATTGCAGTGTAGGACAATGGCACTGAGGAATATTTGATTGTAAAAAGCAAATCAGAAATCTAGGCAGATGAGGTCTCTGACCTCTTAATCATCATAGGATTGCGACTGTGTAATAGGTACAGTTGAGCATGTGTGTGTGAATTTATAACAGTATAATCTTTTTTGAAGTGCAGAGCAATCTTTCCTCTAAGACTAATTTAGGAAAATTTTGTGCAAATGCACGTAACAGCTTCCAAGCACTTCCATCATGACTAAAATGAAACAAAGAAACACTTATATTGTGAATCCAATTAATTAGTCAAGCTTTTTTCAGTAAACCTATATTAGGATTAAAATATTCTTTTAGTAAAGGCAAAAATAATTTATCTTGTACATATATTTTTTTTTTGTTTTAACTTGGTTTTGTGTAGCTTTCTCTTTTTGTCTGTTCCACTAAATTTACTTTAGTCAGGTCCACAAAAGGGCTTCATGATTAAAGCAGAAAATCATGATTTGTCTTAATTGATTGGGTCAGAATTTTCATAAAGAATTAAGTATTTTGTGTTCTTTCTAATTTAGTTTTCCTTAGTCTGCATCAAGACATTTGTCCATACACAAATCAAAAAGTTGAAAGAACATAATAACTGATGATATATAATATGCCTGCTTCATTCTTCAGCTTTCTTGTCACTTTGGCTCACCAGTCTGTGTTGAATTTTCTATGTAGTATTAAGTGAGCTACAGCATTTTTGTGAAAAGATGATATGTCGTAATCTAGTTGTGCCAAACTGTGAATTAATTTTGCTCAATTGTTTAGCCATAATCATCTTCAAAACCTTGGTTTGTGTTTTGGTTGGTTGGTTGGTTGGTTTGGTTTGGGTTTTGGTTTGTGATTTTTTATATATTTTTTTAATTTTTTTCTAATTTAATCTTTTATTTGGTATCTTATTGCCTTGGGACAGAGAATCTGACTGGCAAGTGTTTTTCTCAACTCCTATAGGGATTGATTTGCTATGAATACTGCAGGAAAAGACGAGTTTGCCAGTTTTATTTGTTAAAATTTAGAGATTAAAACACACGTGACGAGTTTAGTCTAACAAAAGGAAACTTTTCTATTTAATTATATAACTACAAAGATTTTGCAGTTTATCTCTGGCTCTGAATGTGCAATAATTTTTATTGGCCTTTTTCCAGCCTTTTCAAAACACATAAAGCTGTATTGTCAAAGAGAAGATGGCAACGTCAGTGCCTTCATCGGAATTTCCATTAGTTCATCCAAACAAATGTAAATCAATGTTATTATTTGCTGCACCTGAATGTATTCCATACCTGCAGCTCATACTGAAAGAGAAATATTCCTTTTCTCCTGCTGTGTCCTTTAATCTATTACTCTCCGCTGTTATGATTTCCATAACATTCTTAATATTGATTAAACCTCCTGGAAGGATTTGCTCTTTTCTAAAACATTAACATGAAGCTTTTGTTTCCTCTGTTCATCCTGAGGTGCATGTGCTGATGTGTCTGTTTCAATGAATATTTTAAGCAGGAAACAGGTGACAATGGTGAAGTGCTACAATGGAAACTGATTATAAACAGACTAAGCCAACCGATGTCTCTCATCACTTTCTTATTGCATAACTACAGAAGTACACCATTCTTCTACATGGCAATTTTCTTCACATTAGGCAGAAAATTCATGGTTACTGAATAATAAAGTATAACTCTGCATTTAGACAGAAGATATGAATCCCTCCGTTCTGACAGCTAAAAATAGGTCTTTAAAATAAAGAAATTAAGAAATTTTGAACATACATTTGAGTAATATTAAAATAATTGACTAATGTCCATATGGTTCATAAAAACCTATTCAATACATAATGGCTTCTGAGGGAAGAGATAACGTTTGTTTCCACTTTATATGGATTGCAAATATACTCAGTAGTTTTACATTATATTTAAAGAAAAACAAATATATTAAGACAGAATTTAGTTTAAAATCATATAGCAGTAGTTTCAGCCCTACTTAAACCAAGCATTTAGAAGAAATCTGTGTGAGAAAAATTCTGCCTGGTAGAATCTTTATTTAGCTCCTTATTCATGTTTAAATATTAGTTGTTGAAAAAAAAAAAAGAGGAAAAATAGCAAAGACCAATGGCCTCCCAATTGCTTTTCAGCTATTAAGTGTCATTTTAGGTTTTCTTAAAATCTTATGTTTTACAGTTATCAAACAAGAGCTACAATATACACTAAACTATTTGTCAATAACAATATAACAATTTCCCCAGGATGAAGAGACAAAGCTTCTTTCAGTTTAAACTAAAGTTACTCTCACTGTCTGAGATGCAGAGTCACTGCTTCAACTGATGTCCAGTTATTAACATGAAAGAATTTGGGATCCTGCTATGCTCCAGCCCACATTAAGTGTTCCAGTCACATTGCCTGGAATCCTTCTCATTCTCCCACTTTCCTCATGACTAATATGAATATTGGGCTGTACAGCACCCCCATCTCCTTCCTTTCATGGATGGAACTGCTCAGGAGCTAAAAGGGAAAGCCATAAAGCAGTTATTAGTAGAATTCTACTTGAAAATTGAGAAAAGACATGGATTAGATTAAGTGGGAAAAAAAATCTAAGGTATGAAAAAATGAAGATTATTTAAATTCTGCTCTACAGTGGCACCATCTGAAGGCAAAATCAGTAAATTTTCTGATTAAAAAAAAAATCTAGTGATTCTGGGACATTTGCCTATGCACTCATCATAATTGTGGATTTAATCCATGTTGCCATTACAAAGAGGAGGTGATGCAGCTGTCAGCCTCATATGCTGTATCTTAGGATACACTGTATGATTATATTGCATGTTTGTTTATTTATGGCATCAGAGCTTCAAACATACATAGAATGAAAATCGAAGTAGAAATAGAGAGTAACTCCTGTTGTCCACAATGTCATGGACTATGCAAAGATATTTTGCAAATTACAAAAAGTAATTTTTGTTGAGAGCAGAGGTGTTGGCTTTTTCTCTTGTTCCGTTTTGGGATTTTGGTGTTTTGTTTTTTTTTTTTTTGTTTGTTTTTTTTACTGAAGTACTTGCAAAATGCAGAATTCAAGGCATCTCATGTTCCTTAAAAAAAAAACCCTCAACAAATCATATAATAGTATATTTTGTGTTCTTCGATTCTTGAGAGGAAAAGAATACTGGTTTGTGTTTACTTTTTCATTTCACTGGAGTTTATATAAATCTTGGTACTGTGCTTGATTATTTTAATTTTATCAGACAGTTTATACCAGTATAATGTATTTTTCATCTAAAAATTAATTAATAGCTTATTGTCATTACAAAGAGAAGGTACAGCACTGTATTTGGATTAATTTTTCTCCACTGATGATTAGCACAGAAGCTAGAATAGTCATTGATACTGCTGTGGGGGTTGCATGCTCATTGTCTCAGCATATTTCTATCAATACCTTAATGAAGGACCCTGCAGGACACACCACACTGCTGGTTTTGGCACACACTCTGATTTTTCTGGCTTCAAACTGCAACACTGAATGTAATCAAAGTGCCATTTCACCTCTAGGTACCAGTGAATAATATGGGTTAACATACTTTAAATTTTGCCTGCTTTTAGGAGCTAATAAATAGTGGAGAACCACCCATCTGGCACTGTCAGTCCCATAGTGTAGGCCTACATTCTGAAAATAAACCTAGTTTAAGCTGGATTCTTTTGGAAATATACAGATGGAGATTTCCTTGAACTTCCAGCATCTGCAGAAACAGAAAACATGAGTTCTTGTGATTTCAGTCAGTCCATTGGAATGGAAAGTTCCCACTAAATTTTCTTTTTCCACAGTTTAACAAACTGTGCTGAAGTGCAGATCTACCAGATGTGTGCCATAATCTGTTGCCAGCAGGTGAATTTTACTCTGAGAAATAATTTTATTTGAAAACAAACCTTTCTTTTACATTTTTATATGCTCCCTGTGTTCCCATGACTTCATAAACATTATTTCTCTAAAAGAGTTCATACTGGCTAAATAAATATTATACTGATTAGAAATTAAGTACATCTTCTTTACTGTGCAGATCTCTGTCCCTTCCCACCTGACATTTTTTCTTTTATGTCCTCAGCTGTGCACCAGTAGGGTTTAGCAGGTTCTACAGACTGAGGAGGAGACCTCTCAGCCTTTGATTTTCTCTCTCCATAGTTCCTTGCAGCCTCTTCTGCTCCTCTCTGTACTGCAGTAGGTTCTTTAAATTTGAAGTAAAGTTAATTTAAAACACCCCAGAAAATGAAACCCACCAAAATACCCCTGCTGTGTGTGCAATATGACACTTCTTGGTAACAACTTTGTTAGCTCTAGCAGAGAAACATTTTTAAACTATGGGTTTTTCCCCCATGTATTTCCTTTCTGGTCACACTCAGGTCTTGCAGTCCTTTCACCTGAATGGAAAGCTGTGATGAACTGTGAGCTGCAGTTAAGCATCCTAATGGTGTGGTTGACATCAAGGATGAAGCAAAGAAAGCAGGCAATACTAGCTTTGTTTAACAGCAGCACATCTCAATAAAGTTGATTACAGTTCAACATGGCTGTGAAATTTTATAAATGAAGTAGTAATACAACTTGAAATGGATGGGGGGGAGTTTATGCATTTTTCAGAAAAGATTATCCAGAGATTATATCCTGAAATACTTGCTGAAGGTTGTTTTATGGTAGATGAGCTGGGGAGCTTTACAGCATAGTTTTAATATAGATAAACTACAATTAAAAAATTTACTATGAGAATAGCTCATTATGTGGTAAACTTTTGCCATCCTACCACCATCAATTACTAGCATAAAATTTTATTGTTTAACTGCAGCAAGAGAAGAGAGCTGTATGAGCATGATGTCCTTAGTTTATCACTTCCACTTTTGAAATTAGTCATTCTTTTCCCCTGAATTCCTCAGCAAGACTTCAGCAGGAGAGGATTGTAGGAACAAGCTACAGATACAAAACGCTAGAGAGAACTAATAGCATTTATAAAATTCTATTACATAGTTTCTGTAATAATTTGTTATACTGCAGTGAATTCAGAAATTAAAATTAGAGTTATGTTTCAGTTTGCAAAATGAAATATAAGTCCATGGAGCAAAGTAATATGCATAAATATATAGACATGCACACAGTGATTCCTTCTTGCTGAATTTCCAGTGTACCATTGAGGGATTTTTCTGTTGCTATCATAACAATTGTTCTAGTCAGGTTTATTCTTTTTGTCATTGGCATAGAGATGAGGAAAAAAACCCCAAAAATGTAAAATGGTACAAAATTCTGCGGGATCATCATGGGCAAAGCTCAAAAATATGTGTCATAGTAGCTGAATAAACTTATGACTTTTACCTCCTCTGGTTCCTCTCCTGTACTGCAGATATGCTGTTAAATCTGCATACAGATTGTAGCAAAGTCCAAGTGTGAGAGGGTCATACATAAAGTAAAATTGGATGCCTAAACTCAGCCCACATTTGCAAGGTTCATTTGAATTTTTAAAATTACAGCATGAATGAATATCCTTTATATGAATGTCAGAGAGAGCATTCAGTTATAGGAGTCCTTCAAAAACAAAGACATTTTCTGCCATCTCAACGTGTTTTCTGCCTGCTTACTGTTCATCTTTAATCTTTCTACCACTCATTTTAGAGCCATGCAGCTTATTCAGTCTTAGATTTTGTGCTGATGGGGTGTTTATGTTTCTGACTTACTTTTTCTCATCTCTTGATTGATCCATGGTGAGTGAAAGGGTGAAATTACAACATAATCTTGTCCAGAACAATATTAATGAGACTGCTATTATTAAATTTGTCCACTGTAAAGTCAATAATTTTTTATTTTTTTTTTAGCATTTGTCTTCAATTACTGAAAGATTAGAATTAACTATACTTGCTTAAGGGGTGCAAACAAAACAAAAAGCAGCATCCAGCAAGTTGTTGAATTTAAAAATATATATATTATATCAGACACAAATGGCAGATAAAAGTAATATTGCCGTTATATGTGTCTCACAGGCAGACATCATTCCCTCTGTCAGTAAAACTGCTGCATAGAATTTCTTCTGTTCCTTTTCTAGTGATCTTGCAGAGTTACATTTGCACAAGAACAGCTGTCACCAACAAACAACCAACGGGACACTGGTACTGCTGGAATATCTGCCTTGTGATGAACGGCACCAGTAGCTATCCTGTGTCTCCAGACTCTACAATTTCACATTTGGAATCAATAGCTCCAGTCTAAGTGGAGCAGCAGAAGCACCAGAGAGTTAGAAATACAATTTAGAAATTACTGTTTTTATTTTTTTTTACAAAATTTCCACAAGATGAACACTGCAATTTAAAAATACTTCATCTGATTTATTGAGAATTTGGTATGGGAGGCAATTGCCTCTATGAGACATAAACTGACAATTTATATAGGCTTTTAGCAAACTCAATACATGGTTCATGACACAAGCTCCTATTACTCTAAGCAGTAAGAAACAAAATATTAATTTGTCATAGCAGTAAATGTGGGTTGATATCCTTTATGAAAATCTAAAAGTAGGAACGATGTTTCTAATACTAATACTCTTCAGTCGAACTCTGAGGGCAATGCTCATGAGTAGAAATAGTTTCAAAATAGGGTTAAAATTTAAAAACAATATAGTAAAATTAAGTTTTGGTTTGGTGGGGGAATTTGGGGGATTTATGTAGCTGATCTCTACACAGAAAGTCCCACAGTGACAGGAACTTTATTGGCTACAACTGTTTGGTTCATGTGATGACAGTCAAAAAATATCTTGTTTTGTTTGGGTTGGAGAAAAGCTTGCATGCCAACACATCTTTGTACACTCTGTCTAGTCACACATAGTACTGTGCCTTTACCTGGGTTAGACAACTCTGACAGTAGCAGCCCAATAAGTGCAAAACATCTGATTTTTCAAATGCTTCAGCATATGTGTCTTACCTTAGTTCAGAAACCACAAATGATGTGGTCAAAGATGGTTTCACACTTTCAGAAGTGTCATAGCAGTGATATTTTACTAAGAGAAAAGATGCCAATGAATTGACATTGATTACATTGATAATTATAGCAAAAAATAATTAATAACTCATGCTTTTATGATGATTTGAGCATGTGTGAAATCTACAGGACTGAATTTAGAACCAAGATGTCCTCTTTTGTCTATAATCACTTAGTAGACATGATATGCTAACTGAATGTGTTACTCTGCAAATAGGTCTAACTTTGTATCTTAGCTCTTATTATAAGCTAAAAAATATAAGCTATAAAATTATAAGTTATAAAATTCCAAATGTAATAATTTCAGCCTTTTAGAGCACATAGTAGAGAAGGATCTCACTCCTCTTCAAATATATCTGTTACAACAAACTGATTAAACAAATGTCCTGGGAAAAGCATAATCAGGTTTGTGAACGGAATGGGGTTCACTGGTTTTCAGAGGGACGTCAACTTTCTATCATTCCTCTATTGCAAATCAGAAAATAAACCCACTAAGTATTTTTAAACAAAGGAAAACATGTATACATGTGCATTTTAAGTGTCCTAAAACATAATAATACAACTATGCTGGCAATTGGCTCTTTTATAGCACTTACAAATACTTCAGAATCATTAGGTAATTAGTAGAGTACTTACAAAAAGCAATAGTACACGAACACATTGAGAGTGTGTTGAGCCACTCAGGGATATTTTGCTCTTCAACACAAGTATATATTTACTTCAGAATGTACACTCTGATAAATCCTCCCATTCTTAAAATGAAGTGTTTAGTACTTTATTGGGATCCAGCCATTTCTGAAAGTAAGTTATCTTCTGTTTGTGTATTTGTAGCATCTCCCCAAATCAGAGAAAGCTCTTTGTTTTTGTTAACTTCATCTTTCATGTGTACCTTTCTGATTCAGCCTGTATGGATTGTGGACCCGTAATTTGAATTACCTGAGAAAGAAGGACTCTTAGGGGCCAGGTTTCATTTCTGTTAGCAGAGGTATTGAGAAGAAGGCACTTTACTAACTTTGTCAGGGCTTTGCACTGACAGCTCTGTTCAGACTATAGCTGATTTGAGCAGCTGGTTCAGGTGTTCTTACACCTGAAAAGAGGCCCTGAGAACTGACATCATGATTGAGTGTCCATGCTAAGCACGGACTCTTCTTGCACAGTCAAATGCCTGGGTCAAGTTTAGAAGAAAAAAATATTGTATATGTCTTGTCCAAAATGAAAACAGACCCTGGAAAAATGTATTCTGAGGTGGACAAGGGCTTCTTTGGTAATCCTGATTTGGTAGCTGGGAGATTTTTACTCGGGGGCTATGAGGCCACAAACTGGTTAATCCTCAGTGACTACTACGGAGAGAAATATCTGTGGGTTTCTGACAGAAAATTATAGATAGTCATGTTTTTAAAAGCTTGTCATTTCTACTTCCATATATGATAGTTAATGAATACACAAGGAGACTATATTAGCCTCCTGATGTTATGCAGCAATAGCTTTTTATAAGCAAAATGCAGGAAATTTCTAAATATAATTGCTACATGTGATAGTGCGACTTCAGCCTATTACTCTTTAAATGACTCATAATTTCTTAATACTTCAGCATTTCATTGCACTTTTAACCATATCATTCTAGACCATGAGTGTTCAACTGCTTATCTGAAAAGTCATCAAGCCCACATCAATGAAACAGGTCTATTTTTAACCTGTATGAAGAACTTGAAGTACAGGAACAGAGCTGGTAGATGATTTTTCCCTTAATCAGTGCTTTTAACACTTGACTTTGGAAAAAAAAAATAATGTAAAGTGTCTGTACTCACTCATCTGCATTCTGTAAGTCATCGTGTGTATAGAAGTCACCACGTTGGTGCTTTTCATGGAGTTCAGATATCATTCTGATTCAGAATGAATAGAAATCTAAAATATTTGTTGGATATTGAATGTTTATTGGATGCTATTCTAAACCACCACTTTTGCATCATGGCTATGGAAATATTTGAAGAACAATTTTCCCCTAACTGTTCACTATAATGGAACAAGAAGTGTAAATGGGAAAAGCTGAAAATATGAATAATTATTTTTTAATTCTATTCAAGTATTTGGAACATTGAGTGGTCATTCAAGGGAACTTCCACAAGTTTTTTTCAATTCAGCTTAGACAACAAGGCATTTAATGGTTATTTGACAAGATAATCTATAACCACTGCATGACACTGAAATTTTAATTGAATATACTCATTTGGGCTTTACCATAAATTGTTATGCTTTGATGTTAACAATAAAGAAATGGAATATATCACATTTAAAAATATATACTTGTAAGTATAGATAATGTTATATAGGATATAAATATAATGCATACAATACATTCCAGATACTTTACAGGAGGTGTATTATTACAGCTGTAAGTACGATAGATAGCAAATGCAAGGTTGGTTTTAGCAAAAATACTCAGGTTTATAAATAATATATGTTCCTTTGCTGATTTTATAAAAACAGTACTTTTGTGAATTCCAGACTATATATTAGAAAAGCATATGGAAGAGAAAAGAATTTTTGAAAATATATTTATGCCTTACACACTGTCTGTTAAATAGAGGCTGGGAATCAGTCTATTCTTTTATTTATCATAGCTGAAAGTTTGAAATTGCTTCAAGAGGAAATGTTAAATAATTAATTTTAAAATTTATAGAGCTAATCAACTTTACATCTAATTATTTAAAGTTTCTTTTTTTGCAACTGGCATCACAGTAAGCAGCAAAGTGATGGGAATTCACGTATTTGCACCAAAGACATGCATCTTCATCCTATTTGGTTTGGTACTGGATGCCTAAATGATTTGTGATTAAAAAAACACAAAATAAAACAAAAAACAACCTGCTGATATAATTGTTGACAAACAGTACAACCATTTAAGTAAGGTATAATGCATGTGTCATTAACAACTTGATACCATTGGTGGGAGATGGTTTTGAATTCATTATTAATTCCTTCCTTTTGGACTGAGAGAATAAATTTTCAGATTTTATTGCAAAATATATATTTCTTGCAAAGAAGAATTTACCTAGCTACCTACCTTTTAATACTAAATACATAATTTATTTTGCAAGATATTTTCATATTTTTTCTATATTTATAATTATATATAAAACAGTTTTTTGCTCAGAGGTGATTGACTTTTTGGAATAGAAAGGAAAGTATAGAGTTGTTATTTTTAACTTCTCACAAGAAAACTCTTATAAGATCTCAGGCTTTTTGGTTACCATGGCAATGGTTATCAGTTTGTCTTTAATATAGGTCATAGTAGTGTTACAAGTACGTAAATTCAGTCTCCACGGCAAACTTAATAAAAACATAATGCTCTTCTTTTACACATTCTGAATCACGCAAAAAAAGCTGTATTCAAGACAGATTTCGTTAACAAATGTATTTTTAATCTTTAGCAAAGATCAGAGGTTGCTTGCAACTAATTAGCCGATTAAATGAATGTGATCTCCATGTAGTATATGGCAGCAAATTTCAAAGCAGCAAATAAATTAAAATCAAGATATTTGCTATTGTTTTTATCCCAACCTGTTGATGAGAGAATGACAGTATAATTTTTCCTGGCTTTTTGATGAGGACATAATGATCTGAAGAACATCTTATCAAGTTAAAAATATTCAATCTCATCTGTGTAACCTTCTTAAGTTTGATACAGTGTGAATGTGATAAGAAATTGGTCTTCTATCTAGGACAGGAACTGGCCACCAGGACACTTCAGGGTGTGTGGCCAGCACCTTCAGGCAGACCTGCTGGAAGCTGGCAAGGGGACTGATGCTTTCACTCGCCCATGTGCAGCTCCTGGCCAGGAAGGGCAGTGGGACTCGGATTGAGCACCAGGGTACAGCTCCTGCCCCAGACATCTATTGCATCATGTACAACTGAATATGGAATCCTACAGAACTTGGAACAAGCTCCCTTAGCCAGAGCATGTTTAATTCTTGTTTACACAGAGTGACTGGGGTCGGTTTGTGGGGAGTAAACTCTGTAGGAGATTGCTGCTTTTAGAGGCTTTACTCTTCTGGGCTTGGGAGGAGCAAGGTGCAGCTCAGTCTAAGAATTACTAGTTTTCAATTGCAAATAACTCCTCACGTTTAAATGTCTAAGGTATTCCTTTTTAACCACTGGCATTCTCATAACAGTTATCTGTAGTTCAGGCAGTAGAGAAGAACATTGTGTCATCAGCTTACCAGTAGTTAAGCTGCAACTGGACACATCAGGGGCACTTGGCAACTGAGATGCCATTTTAGGATTATAGCATAGAGCTACAGTGTGCTTTTAGCTGAGTGAAATAGAGGGTTGTTTAATATTTGAATGACCTTTTTCAGATTCCTGGGGAAGTTCATTGTGATGAATCAGAACACATAATACTTTCAGCATTTATGATTTCAGGCTGGTAGAGGCGTGACTCCATTTGTTGCTCTGTTTATTTCTGATTCATTCCATGTATTATTTCAGTATTACAAGAGAGAGAAAGTTCTTTTTTATTCTTCTAAAAGAATTCTTACTCTTTAGGAGCATATTTATTTCATGGGCTGGTGACTCACAGAGGAAAAAAGAAAGGTGTTGAGGCAGCCTTTTCTTTGGAAAGAAAAATTACATTTTAAAAATATGCTTTGTATCTTTCACAAAGTCAGGAGGTTAACATAGTCCTTGTTTGGGACTTAATCCAGAGCAGAGCAGAGCTCCAAAATCTCCCTGGTCCTCAATTCTTCAGAACATGGGTTAACTGAGTTGCAGCAAACTACCTTTTGTAAATGTGTTTTTCAATATACATACATACACACACATATTTCTACATATATGCATGATCATATACACTGTGCAGTGGAAAAATCTTTATAGATTCCTGTTAAGCCTTCTGACAGAGAGTTCCTGTCTATAGTGACTGCATTTCAAGATCTGTGAGTGAAGGTAGAAAACCATGTATGTATTAGAATTCATGTTTAACCCTCTTTCAGAACCAGCCAGTGACCTATTTGTGATATCCTTCCTTAAAATGTCTGATTAAAAAGCTGTTTTGTGTGTGCCTACACATCTCTTTACTATGATTTCTGGTCTGTGCTTCCCCACCACTCCAGAGAAAGTGTGCTACCAAAACACGTACTAAAAATATTGGTTTGGTTTAGTTTGGTTTGGTTTGAAGTATCATTCATGCTCAGTTAGGGTGTTTTTAAAGCAAAACAGGGCTTACATTCAAGCAACAGATCTCTTGAGGTCTACCTAGTATATTTTGCTTTTAAAATATATTCCTTTGGTTTTTAAATTATCCATAAAATATAAAAAACCACTGAAAACACCTGTTGCCAAAACACTCACTGCACACCAGGGAGGGATAGTTGTCAATGTTAGTGATTCACAAATCCTTTCCCTTATATAACCATTTGGTTATTACTCAGTAGATGAAATTATCTACGGCTGTGTGACCCAAGAATTTTTTTGTGGATGTGCTGATGACTTTTTCCATCACTGCCGTTTCTATATCAATGCTAATATGGAATAGGGTATTATGTGAACGGGAAGTGCATTAGGATTTTGATCTCCTTTGTTTGTTGTTCTGTTCTTTACTTGCTCTGACTTACTTTAACATTTGCATTTGACATTTCTATCCATAATACCTATGAAATTAAGTTCAAAGTGTTAATGCTGACAAGCAGCACTCTGGTTAGCTTTCACATTTCAGTGAAAGATACAACATTAGACAGGAGGTTTTTGCCTTTCCAACCCCCTCCCAAGAAGAAAAGACAAAAGTCATAAGTGGCAGTTTTGTCTCTTTTCTCTGAGCAACAGAAGATAGGAAACCTCATATTCAAAATTATAACCTGTCTACTTAGAAGGAGAGATTAATCTGATCATATTAGCTGTACCAAAATTTTGTTTGGAGAGGATTTCTTTGTG
The DNA here is from genome assembly GCA_037013685.1 of Acridotheres tristis. Taxonomy (NCBI): domain Eukaryota; kingdom Metazoa; phylum Chordata; class Aves; order Passeriformes; family Sturnidae; genus Acridotheres; species Acridotheres tristis. Next base: position 103,646,283 of record CM072884.1, read on the forward strand.
CTTAGATTAATTGCCTCAGGAAGTTAAAGAGATCATATCTTCAATTACTGTTTAAGTTGAAATAGTAAACAAGCATGTAAGTTTAAGGTACATTCTTATGTATGCTGAGACCAATAAAGTCTATATGACTAAGGAAAAGTTGCAAGTATAGACCAACTGCAACTGGTTTTAATTCAAATAAATAAAGTTTTGACTAGTTCCCCTTGCAGCACTTCCAGATGAGACTAGTTCTTTGGATATCACATGAAGAATTTGAATACATAACTTACTTGATGTAGTTTGATTCTGATGTTCCTGTATTGCTCACAAACTTGCTTTTGCTTACACAGCCCTAAAATATTTGCTACACCTATTTATGAATAAGTGCATTGACACCAATCACTGTTTGTCTCAGGTGTCTAAGCAAGATAAATAATTTCAAAATATAAATAAGGTTTTATAAGTCATGCATTAACTGAGTAGATTACATATATTCTTATGCAGAAGAATATATGTTGTGGAAAAAGGTGATTTCTTTTTTTTTTGTGGAGATAATACATTCAGATGTCATTGCCAATTGTTATAATATTGAATAATTTTCTTGATTATAATTTTATTTGGAGGAAAGTATAGAGGGAGGTAGAAGGCTATTAATAGTTGCAATGTGTCTGCCTATGAATTAATAAATAGTTCAATCATAAAGAAAACTAGATACTCATATTATTTTAATGGCAACTTGGTCCTGTTTCAGAACACATACATGTAAACAATAGCCCCAGTTTAATTTTGCTGCTGAAAAAACCTATTTCCTTGTGTGAAAATTGCTAGGGAACATATATAGTCAAGAGCTGTGAAACTTTAAAATGTGTGGAGTTGAACATATTTTGCTGTTTGTTTGATTCATGAGATAAAGAATTTTATGCATTAAATACTAAATAGATTTAGGCTTCAAGCTAGAGAGGTATTTCAGATAGTAATGAATTGTATCTCCAAAGGAAAATGAAACGTGTGTTTTCATAAACACAAAGGATACAGGATTTCGTAGAAAAGCAGGTGGTGTTCAATACATTCATTAAATGTCTGAAAAGAAAGGTGAAATAGGAGGTGAAACACATGAAACAATGACACAGGTCACTATCTGAGGTTATTCAAGGTAATAGAATTATAATTCAGTAAATTCTGGATTTTCTAATTGGATTTGTAAATTCTTTAATTGTATTCTCTTTCTTCTCTTCTGCTTATTTGTAAGGATACTTTGTCGTCTCAAATATCCATACTATGCTTTGGTGCAGAATACCAAGTTTGAAGACACCACTTTTTGTTATATATCGCCTCTACATGCAGTCACCAAGAGAGAAACCATATTTTTTCAATACACACCTAGATCACAGCATTTTTTTTCTAGCAGCTTATAGTGACATCTTTAAATTATGTGTATTATTTGGCTTTTTATTAATGAATCAAAAAGAAAGAGAAACAAGAAATGTAGCCATCTCCTAAGAAATTCATTGTTTACAGAGTTGGAAAAATCTATTACAAATAGCCATTCTTTAGTGGGGATGCATTATCAATTCCATAATAGGGGTTTTTTGTTTGGTTTTTTTTTTTTCTCCACAAGTAGATAAGTAGATTTTGCATATTTAATAGGTTTGGTAGGGTTTTTGGAGTTAATTCATTATGTAAACCAAGAAAATTTTGCATTTTCATTTTACACATGCTTTTCAAACAAGGGCCAGCTTAATCTTCATTGTCATTCCACTTCCTTCTTGAGATACAGGATGTTCAAAAAGTATTCATTTTCCTGAAAATCTAATCTATGATTTTATTTCTATACTATTCCCCTTCCTCTCCCCAAATACTGCTTGACCAGTTGCTAGCAGCAAAAGTTAAGGTGACTAATAACATTGCATTGTCTGCAGCTCGTGTGTTGCAGTGCAGGTGAGGAAAGGTGTTTCTGGAAAAGAGTGGTGGCTCCAGGAACTGGGTCACTAACACGGAGTGGCCAGACAGAGGAAGAGCACTGGTCCTTGATGGATGTGACGGGAACTTTACCAAAAGCATCCTCCCCAGACATCCAGCTGAAGGCAAAGACTTTATGCATGTTGCCTCCAGCAAAATGCAAGTGAATTAATCAGGAGACAGTGGGAAGGAACTTAAGGATTAATGCAATTCGGAAAGGGTCACTAAAAAAGTTCCCAGTGATTCACACAGCATTAAGGAATTATCATGGTCAGAGCGTTGGTGTTACATAAAACTGGTATACTTTATTCAGCAACATGCCTATAGGTAAATGCATAAACTGCTTGAATAAACACAAATAAAAAGCAGTTTAAAGGTTTAATCCATTAATTCTGTCAAGATAATTTATTTTAAATTTTTGTTATTAAAATATTCAGAAGAACATGGAATTAATTATAAAATTAAATTCATAAATCATGGTTGTTAAAAATATACCTTCATTGTTAGAATTTGTGGAGTGACAAGACTATTTCAGGCAAATGGAAGACATCAGATTGTGACCTTTTACCAAACAAGCACGTCTCGTACTTGCAATTGCCTTTGGCTAGTGAATGCTACTGTTACATTCATTCTCACAATAATTGTACACGTATTGGAAAAGATGTGTCATATATCTTGAATGCTCAACTTACAATAGTTTGGTATGATTACAGCTAATTAAATCAGATGGGAAAACTGTACTTAATCATGTTAATTACTTGAATGAAAAGATACAGAAATTGGTGGATAAGACCTATAAACTGTTTCCTATATTCTCACTTTGAGTCCAAACTGTGAGCTTTTTCTTTTCTTTTCTTTTTTTTTTTTTTTTTTTAAAGTTTTATATTCTGTATTGTTCAAAGTTTGGGGAAACAGGGATCTCTTGATTTTTTTTTTCCTTCGCTCTAATATAAATTAAGTATTTTTCATTTATTATGCAAGGATTTTTTTTTCAAAATATCTAAGCCAGTGGTGCCTAGCAAATAAAATTTAAATTAAAAACACTCCTTCCATTCCTAGTGAAATAACCAACTTTAGAGAAGTTCCATGATGATGAATTAGTTTGCTCAGTGGACCTGTCAACTACAGATAAAACAGAAGAACAGACTACATTGTGAGTCTGGTCTCAGGTTGGACCAACTGGCCCAGAGGCAGATCTTGCTGTCTCTAAACCTGTGGGGAAGTTGTAAGCACTGCCCTTGATTTTAGTACAAGTCATCTACATCTCTAAAGAACTGTGGGTCCTGAATACAAATACAATTTAAAAGTCTGTGGAAATTATTTCTGCTGAGAAGTTCAATGATTGAATGTAAAATACAGACAAAAGTGCTGAGCAGCAGGGAAATCTTTAAGAAAAATTAACATATTTGACACATTATTTTATTGACATAATTAATTTAATACTTTATAACCAAATAATTGTCAACAGAGGAAGGATAATGTGGGTTTTACACATTATAATTTTCACTTCTCAAAACCATCAGTTTTTCTGCTTATAGACAGAAGATAATAGACAGTCTATTATATGTCCATGAATGTCCTATTTTCTTTAGAGGTCAATGTTATTTGTCTACTTATTGTTCCAAATTTAGCCATCCCAGAGTTACAGAAATGTGACATTGTCATTATTAATCCCATATGACCATCAACAATTTATTACTTATTTTGAAATAAGTATATGGAAATCCATCTATCTTTTCCATATTCAAGTCCCTTCTTTTTCCATTTGCATACATCCAAAACACAACAAGAAATGCACATTAAACCTACTTAAATAACTGGGAAGGATAAGAAATTGAGAAGCTAAAACATATCTGCAGACTATACAGACAACAGTTTATACAGAAGGGTACAAGAGTACAATGCTCATTAATGAGGTAGAAACATTTTACTAAGTGCATCTTAAGGTGCATTTACAATAATAAAAATGCTAGCATGCATGGAAATGATCTTAGAATATCTGATTGTTCTTAACTTCAAAGCAACATTTTCTGAGGCTGATTAATAAAATAAAATCTATGGTATGAAATGATTATTGAGATTAAAAACATATTTTCAATGTTCCTAAGTCTGCTGCCAATGCTCAGCTATTAATAACTTGGCTATCACTTGCAGGCAGCTTTTAGTAAGTCTGTTTTTTCAAAAAATGACAACACTTGGCAGAGAAATTGTCCCTTATTTTCTTTGCAAAAGTTTAGCAGTGAAAAACCTGTTTCAGAGAAGTTTGAAAGAGTTTCATACTCTCGTGAGTTCCTATGTCAGAACTCCATCATGAGGCTGCTCTCTCATGGGCAAAGCAGAAGTGGATGGGAATTACACGGCCTCCTTCCTTCATCCAAAAACATCTTTATCAAAACAAAAAGGAAGATTAAAATTTATTAATATAACAAACTTTTTTTTTTTTAAGATTCCTAGAACAGGGGTTGGTAATTTTGCCCTGTTTTGAGTAGGGGCTTTGGACTAGAAGACCTCCAGGCTGCAGTTCTTTGCAGCCTCACCTAGCTCTGATACTGATATTTCACACAATAAGGCAACACACTGGAGGCCTTGAGTACTGATCTTTATTGCCTAAATACTAATAAGACTGTTTTTATTACTGAGAATTTAAAAGTATTAAACTGAGATGTCAAACTTTTGGACAGAATATTCTCAACCAGTGCACTACAGAGAAAAGACATGGCTATTACTGCAGGGTAATAACTTTTACTTGCCTTTTTTCTCTCCTTTAAAGTCTCAAAGCCATGTAACAATTGCTACTACACACAGCTGTTTGTGGAAAGAAAATTTGTTCTTTGCTGTCAAAATGGAACACAAGGAAGAAATATTTGTGAGGAACAGTCCTTCAATCAATATAAGAATGAATATTTTCTCATGAAAACAAAATTTCCCTACTCTGTAATTTTTATTTGTCATCTGCAAAAGTTGATACAATTCTGATTTGATCTTTTTCTTTCTCTAGCTCCTTCATTTCTTATAGGAGTGCTACAGATCTAAATTTTAACATTCCATACAGGTTGGGGGGGGGGAGGTATTATCTTGTATTTGAGGTGACAGCTAAATTTCTTATTTCGCTAGCATGGTGTTCAAAGTACTTTGAACGTTCAGAGAAAAGTCAGCCATATAAACCAAGAGTATTTGTATGCAAAATGAGTTGTGGTGCTACTTTCTACACAGGCTCCATTCCAGATTTCTTATCCATTGGGAAAGGGTTTAACTTGCTAGAAAATTGCATTTAAAAAAAAAAAAAACAACAAACAAAAACAAACAAACAAACAAAAACAAAAAACAAAAAACCAAAAAAACCCAACCAAACAAAAAACCTTTACAGTCAAGTCACCTGTTTTATGGGGATTTAGATTCCTGCTCCTAGATTTAGACGAGGATTGTGGCACCAAGTAGGATTTATAAAAGCAGAGGAATTAAAAATAGGGCATCCACAACAAGTTTCTGAGAACAGACATGATAGTGGACTCCTTAGTATCTACACCATTTTTGGAAACTGGATGAAGGCTCCTGAATCCCTGGTGCTATGCTGTAGTAAGTACAATGCAGTGACATGGAGCTCAAACACTAATAGCAGCAAGGATTTATTAGCAGTGCACTCTTCCCTTGCTCACCAGCACACATCACTGAACTTCTGAAACAGAGTATTTTAGCCCAGACAGTGTCCTTATATGTCCTTCTAATGGGGATCCTCTGTATGGCACTGAATAGTGCATTGTAGACAAACTCTGAAATAGATTAGAAAATTCTAAAGTATTTAACTAGGCCCTTCCTGAAAAAGTTTTGAGTTTCCTTTACAGACAGTATATATACAACTAGGGTGGATATTTTTATGCACTAAGCATTAAATATGGTTGTGTGATCACCAGCTCTGGTAACGTTTCTGCAGACCAAATGTTTACGATGTCTAATCTGTTTGTTGCCAAGTAACCGTATGATATGTGCTAATATAACATCTGCCATACTGGGTTTGTAGACAGAGCTTTATTTAAAGCTTGGCACATTAAATGGACACTATATGTCAGATATTATTGTTCTCAGTCATGTTTTTCTCCCTCTCCTTACATGGACTGTGTAACTTATTTCGTTTTCATGTCCTAGAGCAGATCTTGATTTCCTAACATGTTACAAACCAGAAAAGGTATGGAAACAAAAACTGCACAGCTGAGACTTCAGACAAGATTTCTATAGAGAAAATGCAAACCTGAAGTCATCTGTGCCAGGGTGTCTGGTGTTATAATGGAAGGATCTGTACACACAGTATAGAACCAGGCACAACATCCGTATAATAAACTTTGGAGCTCTACAGTGAAATTTGCATGGCACGTCCCCCATCCCACCTGCTGCACAGACATTAAGTACTCAGGATACCTATGGAATTCTCCAGGCTTTCTAAAGCTGACTGTATGGTACAAATGTTTGTTAAAAATTGAATAACAAGTGGAGACCTGCTAGAAATATTTTGGTCCAATCATCTGCTTGGAATAGGATGAGAGAGGGCAGGCTGCTGAGGGTTATATCCAGCTGGGTTTTAAATCTCCAATAAAGTATCTCGGAGCAACCTGTTCCTGTGAGTGACCACCTGTGAAGAGAATAACATATTTCTTATGTTTAAGTGGAATTTCTTGTTTTTTGTTTATTTCCTGTGCCATTGCCTCTTATCCTGTCTCTTACCCTGTGAAGAGCATGGTTCTGTTTTCTTGACTTCACCCATCATGGTTTTTTAGACATGGTCAAGATCCCTTTGAGGAATCTCTTTTCCAGGCTGAGCAGTCTCGGCTGTCTTGGTCTTCTTGTCTGAAATGCTCCAATCCTTTAGTCATCACTGCAGCCCTCCACTGCCCTTATCCCTGTGTGTTGATAGCTCTCTTGTGTTGGAGAGCCACGAGCCAAGCCCAGCACTCCAGATGTGTCTCATCACAGCTGAGAAAAGGGGAAGGATCACCTTCAGCCTGCTGGCCATGCTCTGTTGATGCAGCCCAGGGTGCTGCTGGTCTTCACTGCTGCAGGAGCACAGTGCTGGCTCATAGCTAACTTGTGTTCTATGAATCCAAGGTCCTTCCATGCCAGTCTGACTTAAAGGTCTTCAACTGGAGGCCTGTATTGAAGTCTGAGATTATTGCTCCCCTGGGACAGGACTTGGCAATTCACCTTGTTGATCTTCATGAGGCTCCTCAGAGTCAGAGAATTTCTCCAGCCTGTGCAGGTCCCCCTGAGTGACAGCAGCCCTGTCGGTCATCAGCCACTCTTCCCAGTTTTGTGTTCCATTATCCAGATCACTAAAGAAGTGCTGAACCAGCACACATCCTTGTGCTACAGGCTGCCCCAAAAGCTTTGTGCTGCTGGTTGCACCTCTCTTAGTCCAGCAATTCACTCAGTTTTCAACCCATCTCCCTATCCACATACAAAATCCATCAGGTTTGTCAGTGAGACAAAAGCCTTTCTTAAGTAAAGCTAAACAGCATCAGCTGCTGTCTGCAGGTCCACTGACCCCATCATCTCATCACTGACGGCTATCAGGTGGGTTGAGCACAATTTAACCATTGTAAATTCATGCTGACTATTCTCCATCATCATCTTGTTCTTAATAATCTTGGTAATGGTTTTCAGGACTATTTGTTCCATCATCTTCTTAGAAATCAAGGAAAAGCTGGCCAGCCTATGCTGCCAAGATCCTCCTTCTAGCCTTCCTTGAAGATTAGGAGTGATATTTGCTTTCTTACAGTCCAATATCTCTCAACTTAAAAGCGAAACCTTTGTCTCAATGGAGTAGATCAAAAAAAGCTGCCTTGGAGGACAGAAAAAAACATGTGCACTCAATGAGAAGTAGAAAAAGAAAATAAAAGGTCTTCTCATTGTTCATGAAAGTGGATTTTTTTCAGGTTTTAGGTCACAAGAAATGATATTATGTCCAAATTCTTAGCAGAGCAAAGACAGATTCAGAAGACTAAATCACTAAAATTACTTGGAGAACAAAGTAATTGTTCTAATTGTACAAGTCTAAGACAGAAATGAAGCAGAGAGAATAAGAGCAGGTCACTTTTTAATCAGATGATTTTTAAATAGAGCAACAGAATTAAAAGGTTGGATACAAATCCTGAAAGAGAAAACTCTATGAAATATGTAAAATCTTTAATTGCAAGGCCTTTAAATGTCAGTTCACTGGAAGACTTGAAGTGGTCAGGGTACACAGGGTCCTCTTCTCTTTACAAGGCCTCCTCAGAGGCTGAGAAATCTTACTTTGAAATGTCAGCATTATCAGCAGATTTATATTGGATTTAATTATAGAAGAAATATTGAGTATCTAGAATCTGTCTTCAAAGGTCATGAGCTAGTGTATATCCAAGAACTATATGCCCTAACTCCAAGAAGAGGAAAGAATAAAAGCAAGGCAGGAACAAGTTTCCCAATATTACCATACATTTCCTAAAATCACTGTTCTACTGATGCTGCCTTCAATGGGGGACTTTAAATTGTGGCTGAAAAATCTTCCTGACGGAAAAAGACCTGGAGATGCTGAGCATGAGCCAGGTGTGCCCAGGGGGCCAGGAAGGCCAATGGCACCTGGCCTGGATCAGCAATAGTGTGGCAGCAGGACCAGGGCAGGGATTGTCCCCCTGTGCTCAGCACTGGTGAGGCCACACCTCAAACCCTGTGTGCAGTTTTGGGCACCTCACTACAAGAGAGGCATTGAGGGGCTGGAGTGAGTCCAGAGAACAGGCATTGGAACAGGAGGTGCTGAAAAGACCTGTAGATGTGACACTTGGGGACATGGTTTGTTGGATTGGATTGTGCTGGGTTAACAGCTGGACTTGATGAGATTGAAGGTCTTTTCCGGGTTTCTTTATGATTCAAATTATTCTAAAACACTCTCCATTTCCTTGGGTTTGAAATCTAAATCTGAGACAGGATATACAAATAATAAGCAAAAAAAAAAAAAAAAGAAGGAAAAAATGGAAACTATTTCTGAATTTCAGGAAGAAATTTTAATGATTGTGAAAATATTGAGGACAAGAAATAATAGCAAATACTTAAATCGAACAAAAGTGTGAAGGTGGGACTGAACAAAAAAAACCGTAGGTATCACTGAATAATTGGATCACTGAATCACTGTATAAAAGAGAGAGATTTTTGGGGTCATCTGGAAAGAAGGATACACTAATTGTTAAAAGTATTTTTTTTCTAGTCACAGAAGATATAACTTTATGATACTTCCATCCCCATATTTTCTGCTTTAACTTAGAGATAAAAGGAAGTAGAACAGGCTAGGGTAACAATATGAGAAGGCAATCTAGAATGAAATGCAGTGAAATTTAAATAGTGTGTTGCAGAATGCTAGCTTGATGATAATGTATTAGTCTGGCTTTTCTTATAAGTTTTCCTAAATCATTATTGTTTTTATAACTCTGTTTTGCCTCATGAATATATGCCTATATGAATATGACATCTTTTCAGGCAGCCTCATTGTTAGGAATACTGTGCCTGTTTCTATTTGTTTCACAAGACTTTTACAAGAGTTATAAACACACCACTTCCCTAAAGACTCTTCTAAACAAAGGCATGAGCTAACACGTAGATACAGGAGCAGATTCCCTGACAGGTTCTAACTGCATTGCTGCTGAATGACATTCTGGGGAGCTGCTTCATTAAGCTGAAACATCAGAGGATCTGCTGGTGGAAATGCTCCTTGATACATCATTTAATTGTTTTGTTAACAAGAAATTTTATTTACAATAAATGCACCGATGATATACAATCTGAATTTTTGTAGCAACAACATTCCTTTCTTTCCCCAGATGATCTGATATCTCTAAGACTCAATGGCAGTGAAAAATTTAGCAGACCATGCAAATAGACCAGGTTTTAGCATGATATCCTTTTTCATAAATCTGCACAGGAAATCTCATTTCTGTTATCTTGCTTTAGGAATCAGTTTTGTACAAAAACAATGGTGTAGTGTAGAGAAACTTTAGGCAAGAGAGAAAATACATTTTGGATATTTTAGATACTTTAATATTTATAGTTGTCTTTTTGTATTGTGGGCCTCTTGTTTGTTTGTTTGCGGTTTTTTTGTGGAGACAGAGAATCCTGTGACTATAATTTAAAAAGTCTTTTAGCATCAAAGCTTTGCTTTATTCCTTCCCTTCTTCTTTATAAGGTCAGCATATAAATCCTAAATCAGCCACACAGAAAGAGACCAAGAGCTTATCAAGATGTTAGGCTGATATTTCACTTCATAGTTAACTACATATACTCTTTAATTCTTTTTTATTTCAGGACTGCATTAACATCTGCCATGGCAGCATTTTGATTATTTGTACTTTTTCCATGGAGATGATCTCTGGGAAATGTCACTGTGTGTTCAAAAAAACTAACATCTCCTCTGAAGTTATAGGGATAGCACAAGTGTCACATCAGATTCAATTAGAGATGAGCAGATAATGAAAACCCCAACATCTGGTTGCATTTGCTCTTCTCCAGTGTTTAGAGTGTTGGTGATCTCAGGGGACTCACAGGCTTAAAACATTTTAAAAGGCTTCTTGGAAATATTCTTCCCATCTTTTAGATTTCATTTTAGCAACGTCTCAATATGCATAATGAAAACTTTTGCAACCTCTTTATTGAATACAGGTTTAGCTGTTTCTGCACCTTCTTTTAGGAAGGGGCTGGTATTCTATTCAAAGCACTATAAAGGTTTGGGGTTTTTTTCTGAAAAAAAATCTTATTGAAAAAATTAAAGATTATATTATAAAGATTGGAAAAAATATCAGAAGAAATTATTAGGTGTGAGAAATAAAAAACATTTTCATTTATATGCCCAAAGCAGTAGAGGTGGGGAATTGTTGTTCGGTTGTTCTTTGGGTTTTTTTATATGTGGTAAGGAGAAGACAATGAGAAAGACATAAACTGATAGGAGAGACATTTTTGTCTTGCAATGCAAGATTTATGGGAACATTTCAGAAGATAAAAGCTGATCTTCAGTCAGTCATAGTGGGAACTAAGTCACATTAGACAGCTCATTTGCTGTCATATGCCTGTGGCTTCTCACACATATCTTCAGTATCCTTATAAGCATCTGCCCTCAGTTTGAACTGCTTGATTCAGCATTCACACAGTGAGGCAGAATATTCTTACAGGGCTGCTGTGCAATTCATGGCATATGTGACTTTAAATGATGCCCTTGTGAATGAAAATTAATATGAATATAACTGAGAGTGGAGATTTAAGGTTGTTAGAAGTCTCAAACAGGTAAAAAGAATTCCCTTCTTATGAAAGACCTTGCCATATATATAGTTTTTAGAAGGCATTGATCTCTCTGTTGATAGATCTGAATACATAGGGTTATACCTATGTAAGGAGAAAAAAGGAAAAAACCAGTCTCCCTGCATTGTGTTACTTTTTTTTTGCTCAGCTCACATTTACTCTGAGGAATCTCCGAGTTATCAGTATCAATATTCATCTGGACAGTGACTGTAGATTACTATTTCAAGACATAATTATTTTATTGCAATCTACTGTAGATTAGTGCTACTGCATTTTCTTTTCCAGACATTTCTTTAAAACAAAGAAATCAAGCATAAAAATATACATCAGAGTTTTTCAAGGCACTGCAATTATCAACTGGAACACTGTCGCTTTTCCTTCTGTTCTTTTAATTACTCATGATTCCTGAATATGGCCATCAATGTCAACTTTTCATAAATGATGGCTTTCCAATGACAGTGGTTTATTTTCAGAGCCCTCTCATGACACTTTAACATAGTAATCTAAACCCAAATTCGCTATTTTACTCTAGGTTCAAACCTTCTCCACTGACGTTGGCATAAGATAATCATGCTTGACAGTGCTTGAATAAATGAGATAAATAAGATAAATAATGATGATGTAAATGAGATGAGATAATTGGAAGGGTGAATCCACTTCACAGCCAGACCCAGGACAGCTCTGAGAGTGTGGAGCAGGCAGCAGTGGCAAGCACTGCCACAGAATTATAGGATGGTTTGGGTTGGAAGGGACTTTAGACATTATCTGGTTTTAATCCTTCTGCCATGGACAGGGTCACCTTCCACTAGACCAGGTTGCTCAGGGCCCCATCCAGCCTGGCCTTGAACACTTCCAGAGGTGGGGCATCCACAGATTCCATGGGCAACTTATTCAGCTTTATAGTCAGTCAGACCTCCTCTGTCCTCCTCAGATATCCCTCCCCTGGCAGAAGTACCTTGTCTTCACAACAATCTGCCTATGAAAAAATTGGCACGACAAATATAGGAGAAAAAGAAACAGAAGCTCAGAAAATTAGCAAGAAAATAAATGTGAATGAGGAATTCTCTTAAGTTTCTAAAACAAGCCAAGAGATGGAGTCTTTTTGAACTGTGGGTTGAATTCAAAGAAACAGCACAGACTTCATAAAAATAACTCCATGTCTCTGATGTCCTTTGATTTCTAAGTGTAGGAATATTTTCCCTTTGCATAGCAAAGAATTCTTCCTCCTATTTAATCCTGTGCTATAGATACAATATCTTCCAGGGACATGTCAGTCAGTTTTTCTAAAAATGGTCTAAGTTCATAAATATAAGAGGTTTAATCTCATTGCTTTATCTCAAATCTCAGAAAGATCAGAAGTATTTTCATCTTCAAAATGTAATTTTTACTTCAATAAAACATTTGAACAAGAAATGTTCTGAAATATATATAACTCAGGCTGGACAAGTAAGGCAACTATTCCTGTGAATTTTTGCCTGGCATGAAATGTTCAGACAATAAACTGGATTTCTGATTTGCAGACAATTCCACATGTCTTCCTCTAAGAAACTAAAACCTTTTGCAGTTATCTTCAGGGGAGAATCCCAGAGCACTTCATATATCAGACATAAACCTAGACCTCTGGAATTATAATTTTTCTATTATAAAGCTCGTGCATTTTGAGGCTGCTCCCTTTCGATGTCCAGATTAGTGCTATTTTGATACACAGGTTGAATTAAGATTTCCTCATTGTATGTGTTAAAATCTAACAGTTGGCTGGTGTCTCCAAATAACAGCGTTTTGCACAGAGCAAGTGTATGCACCTATCATGTGACCACGTTCATCTAAAGCTAAAGCAGCAGCGTAGGAAGAGGAGTATGGGACTCAGTGGCTGATGTAAAAATATTATCTTCTGGCCAGTTTCCAACAGGGTGACTGATTGTGGTGGCTCTCACTTTCATTACTGCAAGACAAATTGTTCAATACATTTTAAATGTACATCCAATCTGATAGACAGGGAATGTGAATTTAGTCACTTTTTCTCCGAGCAGAATCAATATGTCTGCAGCTGACTGGTATCTCTAAAGTTGTATATTAATTTTTAATAAATCTCTAGAATTGGTTACTTCACTTTTTTATTTTTTTTAACTATAGTTTACTTCAAGTTTGACACATATTTGTTTTCAAACCATTTATCAATGATGGTTCAGAAGTCAAACATAAGATGAGCTGTAAACTTGATTTATGATCAAACAGCTTTCCTTTAAAAGGCACTGACCTATCAATCCCCATTTTTTTTAAGGAGGAATATACCAATTTTGATTACCTGTGTCTGGGATAATGTTCTTGACTCTTAAGTGGGGGGGAGGGTGGTGAAAAACAAAAGAAAAAAATTGAGAAGGAAAGAGAAAAAAAAAACCACAAGAGGGAGGAAGGGAGAAGTGAATCCATGCAACAGTAGGTAATAATATCCAAGAACTAAGATTCTTGCCAGGAAACTTGAGAATTCCCTCATACAAGAATAGGAATCTGAGCACTCTGTTCCTCCTCTGTGACAGCCATGTTGATAAGTACTACCTGGTGGGAAGAGGATCTTCTCGTTATATTTTTAAACATATTCAAAAGAATTTTTGTTCTTTTCATACAGTACAGAACAGGAAGTGCTTTCAAATCGTGGATATTTTCTCAGGATATGAAAATTATTCCCTTCCTGCATCTATTTATAAAATAAAAGAATAAAAGGTATTTAACGGATTTAAGAGAGCAGATGGAGTTATGAGTTCTATAAATGTTGTTGGGTTCTTGTTATTTAGGAAAAGTTTGGAAGACAGGATTAAATTATGCTTTTGCTGTTCAATTGAGTAGATAATTGTGGTTCAATATATTCATGTGAAAATAATATTGATTTTTAATAGCCTCTCACATGGCCTAGTTAAGAAGTTATTCTATATGATTTTAAGGATATGAAGAAGCTTCTAAGAGACACATAGATCTACTCTAGACTTTCTAAATAAAATGAAGATTGCAGTAACTCTGTGTTGTCCATTAATGTTGCTATCTGTGATGAGTGTGCACTTGAGATGTGTAGATGCAGCTAGAGAAATTCCCACCTCTGCATCAATCCACTGGGATTAATATGCCAGAACATACATACGTTTTCAGGCTAAAAGTCCTGATTGACTGGAGACAATTTCAGATCACCTTGGAAAATTTGATATTTTAAGCACATAGAGTTATTAAAATTCTTTTCCTTGCCTATATAACTCATATTCACAATATTTGCCTTAGTCTAAATCTCTGAAATGAAGAGTACCCAAAGATACTTTTACTTTTCTGGACAGGTGAAGGTGTTGGCCCTGGGAAATGTGATTGCTTATAGGACAGACATACAATAGCGTGAGGTTGGTAGACATCTAAAGGAATGCAATTCTAGGATATCTTCCCCAGTTTAGAGTTTTTAGAGTAGTATTGTCTAAATAAATATTAACTCTTACTGGCTACAAACATCGGTAAATATCTCTTTAAAATAAGCATATTTGTTTTACTGTTGATTGGGGGGGTTTGTGCTTCTGGGGGATGGGGCAGAGTGCATCTCAGCAAAATGGGAGGAATGGGTGACAAGGTAGAGAACACAGATGCTACTTCAGAAAGCCTTGAAAAGTTGGAGAAAATCATGGAGTCTAACGAGGCGAAGGCAATGTCCTGGTCTAGAAGTGGAATAATCCCACGCAGCAGAGCAGAACCTGGGTAGGAAAAAGGAAAAGCCCAGGTGGGCAATAAGTTGAGCATGAGCTGATGAAGTCCAACTGCACAGCTCTTGGCAAGAATTTAGCCAGCATGTCCAGGAGGGTGATCCTTCCCAGTCCCTTTGTGTCTGTGAGGCCACACCTGGGACACTTGAGAAATTTTCAGCTCCTTGCTGTTCAAAAAAGACAAATGTACTGAACCAAGTCCAGGGCAGGGCCACTGGGTGGTTGGCACCTGGAGCACCCAAAGTGTTGAAATCTGCATCCACAGAGATGTTCAAAATGTGACTGGATGAAGTCCTGACAACCTTCTCTAATGGACCTGCTTCCAACAGGAGATTGAATCACTTGGCTTCCAAAGATCCTTCCAGCCTACATGCTCCTGTGATTCTGATACATCACTCATGTGTCCAATTTATTATTTTCAGTAGCATTTTATTTGTTAAATTATGTATTAAATCTCCTAAATTAAACTGGGCATAAATTTTATAATAACTTTTGTTGAAGGATGATTTATCTCCACACATCCTGGGCCTAGTCATTTAAAAGTAGAAAGCTTCATAGAGACCTGAGATACAGGATCATAAAAGTAATGTTGATCTTTGCTTAAACTGATAAAAATGCTGGTTTCTTGTCTACTTATTCATTGCGTTCAGATTAACTCCACAAGTTACTATATCTTTACTTACAATGAGGGAACTTTACTCACAGTTTCAAAACAGATTTAGAACAACAGTGACTCAGAAGACATTATCTGATGAATAGTAATTGAGTTGAGAATGACAGAACTGCAAAATTAAATTTAAATTCATAGTGGATGTTTAAAAAATGGCAATGTGCTGATGAATTACGAGCCTTTACAAAGAACTAAAGAAATGGGAATGACTAATTTTACAGTTTAAGAAGAAAATATATTTTGAATCCTTTTCTTTTCCACCCACTTTAGCCCTTAAGGAGAAAAAAAAAAAAAAAGAAAAAAAAAAGAGACTAAAAGAGGTAATAAAGAATTATCATTGCTGTAAAGAAAAGTAGCAAGCCGGAGATGATGCCAAAAATCGTTCAGCTCTCTCCAAAGCCTGTAGTGCAAAATAATTTCCCATAGAGACTAGGAGCTGTAAGAATGAACTGAGAGAAGGTTTGTGGACCAAGTACACATCTTTTACCACTCCACTGAACTTTGATTCATTGCTAGGTCTGATGGGTTGACACCTCTGATAACGAGTGGGTTTATGCTTTTATCATACAAAGGATAATCTCTGTAAAGCAGAAACACGACTTGATAATGGTTCTATTCATTGTCATTGGTCATTGTTGCCAAGTTGAAATTAATGCTGTACCTTTTAAAGAACATTGATAATTTACTAAAAGACCAGAGGAAACATAGTGAAGAGAATGCAACTAAACTTCTCCTGCTATTCCACTGACAGGAGATGAGTGTGTTTAGTAGATTAAGCCCATACACATATGGGTATGTGTGTGTGACAGTAAGAAAAGAAGCATTGAATTTGACAAGTTGAAGGGAACAAATATTCTAGAGCTATATCAAAATGTCAAATGTATTTTAAATCTGCGACAGCCCATAATCTGTGTTAGAAACTGAAGTATGAATTGATGTTGAAAAGCAGAATATCAAAATGTTGCAGGTGACTAGAAAAGTTGGAAATTTCCCATGAATATTTACTATCAGGGGGAAAAATAATTATTATTTTTTTTTTATATGGCAAATACTCATCTGTCTGACATAGTAAAGAACACGCTTGCTAACAACAACAAAAGTGGTAATAATCAATGTCACTTCTACAAATTAAGTAGACAGATGTTCTATTTAGTAGAATAGCATGGTTTATATACATGCATGGTTTGAACACACTTCAACAACCTTCAGAAGGTTTTTTGACCACTACAAAACTCTTTCTGTTCCCTTATTGCATAAGTCTACTAATATTATTTCAGGGTAGAACAAAAGGGAAAAGGGAAGCCATTGTATTAGGAATCTTGACATTATTTTGTTGTATCCATTCCTTGGATTTTGAAAACTTCACCTTTTTCTAGTACTCCACTTTACAAAGTTTCAGTGTTGAGAATATATTTTCAAATAAAATTTTCATAAAATATTCGAAATAGTTCTACAGTAATTCAGTTTATGTTATTTATCTTTTAATGACTGTACTTTATAGAAAAGTAATTAAATATCACAGAAAACTGAGAAATTCTGGATAATATTTATGAAGAGAAAATTGCAATGTCAGTGCATTTTTGGTTTTGTAGGGGTTTTTTTCAGAAGGTTGATTTGGGGGTTTTTGTTGTTTTTGTTTTGTTGCTTGGTTGTTTGTTGGAGTTTTTTTGGTTTTTTGGGTTTTTTTGGTGGGAGTTTAAAGAGATTACTTATTTTAATACAAGGGCCTTTAGTTTTGGAGCTGTATTTACTGTCTAAGCAAAAACATTTACAGCTACTGAAGGCATGAACATTATTGAAAGAAAAGAAAAACCAAAGCCTTGTTGAAATAATAGGTATAAAACCAAATCTTAGTCTACCCAATAATAATCAGAACACTACATATATGAATTTCTTTCTTTTCTAGCACCACTAACAGATAAACCACCAAAGCTTTTACACCCCTTGGAGAGTAAGCTAACAATTCAGGAGACCCAGTTAGGTAAGTAGCAAATATAACCTCTGTTCAAATTGTATGAAGGAATTTTATGTGTTAATGTATGTATGGTAATGATATGGCATGTTTACATTAATAATTTAATTGAAAAGAGATTATGCATATGTTGATTCCATGCAGAGATGTATGATATATCATCTACAAGACTGTTGCTCACAAAAAAAAATCTTAATAATTAATGCTGAATGCTAAGCTTTTGCTACTGATACTAAGTTTTATCTTGCTGAAAGTCAACAGTTACAAGAGTATCTGAACTTTTCTTTCTAAACTTTCTTTTTCTGTATATCTATACATACTTACTGTGGGATTCATTGGGATTTTGTGATTTAAGTTCTGCTCGGAAGACTTCTGTGCTTTGTTGGCTGCTTACAGAATTGCAAAGATATTCCATAATTACAAAGGTTGTGCTGGGCAAATCATCTAGAAAACAGTAGTGTTATCATAATAGCATCTGATAATTCTGAATGCATGGATATTTATGTATAGATGAATGAAGAGAAACTGATGCATGAAGAAAGCATCTTGTTTCACTTTTTCTAGTCCAGTGGATGGTGGGTATGATTGGTCACTTTAGTGTCCTACTGCTGCAGAGGTAATGAAGGCTCCAAAAATGAGTGCATGAGTTACTAGATTTTGCAGGATATGGCAATTTATCTCTCTTGTGGATTGGCAATGAGGGCAACTTGTAAGAAACAAACAGTAGGTTACACTGGAATTATGCCTTAGTGTCAGAACAGGAACCTATTGATAGATTTTCTAGCATGTTGGCTACAGGAGAAAATGGAAACCAATCTGGTGGAAACAAATCTCGTTGAAAAAAATATATATAAATCTCACAGAAAAAAATACTGCAAGTAAAGCTCAGTACATTCTACAACACACCATCAGAAAAAGCAGAAGGCTTGCAAATTAATTCTGACAGTCATTGGCAGAGCATTTTATGGTGATTACCAGCTTATGGCTAATAGTGGCCAGGGAATAACTCATATTTTCTTTGATATTAATTAACAATTACTCTGAGTTATTCAGGCTATCCAGGTATATTTTTGATATGCTGATATAATGGTTTTTTATAAACTATTATATAGAAAAAGAGACATGTAACATGTGTACTTTCTATTGTTTTGAAGGTATTGTTTCTGATACACTGACTCAGAAAATCTTTCCTGTATGCCACTCCTAAATGATTTTATGTTGTTTAAACACAAGGCTGGGGAACAGAGAACAAAGTAACTGTATGTTTGTTCTTTAACATATGTTGCTTACTGAGATATTTTTGATGAAAAAAAGGAAAACCAAAATCAAAAGGCAGAACATTTCTGCGCTTTGATGTTGTCCTGCTAAATATACTGTATGGTGAGACTATTTCAAGAAGAATGTATTTATTAATGGCTATCTAAAGGCTTTTTATCTGCGAGTTTTTGAATTAATCTCAATTTTGGTTTCTCATAGTTCTAAGAAACATATCAAATAATATGAAAAGAGCTGGGTTTGAAAAAGACATTTTTCAGAAAACTAAATAGCTGTTGGTGAGTATAAGAGTTAACTTGAAAATGTCACTTTCAGACACAGATGGGAAAGTCTGACCATAAATTAATGTGAAGTTACAGTACTTAGCCTTATATCAAGAAGCTCCAAGAATATATTAATTTGCTGTTTAAAAGCCTGTGAAAAACCTGTGAGAACTGGAACCAGTGAAAAAAATTGATAGTTCTCTAACATGAAAACTGTTTTTCCACTCTTAGATTTTATGCGTCAGTCCTGCTGGATAACCTACAAAAGGTCTATGTTTCCCTGAGGAAAGCCAGTGTTCATTTCTGGGGGTCAGTTCATACCATGCAAAAGATGCAGAATATTTTAACGTTGGAATAATGTCAAGGTTCACCTAGAAAGCTGTCGAACCAGGAGAATCTTGCTCAGCTGGCACTTGGGGTGGCCACATTTTGTGACCAGTTTAGACACTGCCAGAAAATGTTAGTCCTCCAGAATGCATTTGGGATAGTGTGTTGGCGGATGCTGAAGAAGTGGAATGGGTGGTAGTCCCATTCCCAAAGAGAAGACAGAGGAAGAAACTAGGACCTTGGGCAGTCCAGGATTTCTCTAGCAGTTCCCCGGTTCCTGGGGAGCTGAGGCAATCTCTGTTATCCTCCCACATTTCTGTCCTTCTCACCTTGCAGTCCTCCAGCTGGAGCTGGAAATGAAAGAGGCTGAGTGTGTCAGGGGATGTTCTGGGAGGTCATTCCTACTTTACAGGGATGTGTGTAGCTCCAGGTGCACATGATGTACTGAAAAGTCAATAATGGCAGTTCACCTCCAAAGCTTCCCCTGCTGGCAGGCCCCTGTGGAGCAGTGCTGGGCACATTTCTGAGGAAGAGATCAGTAATATCAGTGTATTTCTGTTGAAAGAGCTACTGGAATTCAGTTCTTAAACAGAACACCTCCATGCAGTATCTAAATCAAGCTGTATTAACTCCCAAGACATTAATTTGGCTTCAGCACTGCTAGGAGACAGGCATATGAGGCAGTGGCTTCTTCTGTACACAACAATTAAAACTAATGTAATGGGATCACAAACCTATTGGGTTATTATCTTGCTTGGCTTCCATAAAACAACATCACTCAGGATGTGACTGCAGGAAGGAGTTTCTCTGAGGGGTGACTGATATGGTGTAAGCCAGACTCGCTGAGGCAAAAGGTGAGAAACTGGAGCTGGAGAAAGTGCACACCTCAATCCTGGGAGCCCACAGGCTCCCAACATGCTCACATCACCCACAGTTGTTGAGGAAAAGGTGCCATGCTATTCAGCTGGCATTTGGGAGTGTGTTAAGCATGGCTGCAACCAGCAACTTTAGAGAGTCATAGGTATCTTGATATCTCATCAGAAATATCTTTTCATTACACTGAATAGTAACCAGAAATGCATGAGATAGAGGCAGAGGATAAGAATTGAAGAAGTTAATTTCTCAAAGGTTTCTCATAAAAAATAGCATGTGAGAGCTAGGGAATGAAGTACAAAAACCTAGATAAGGAAAGAAAGATTAGTTTCTAAACTTAAAGTTTTTTGTTTGTTACTTGACTTCCAATTTTGCAATCAGTTACTTAATCCTGTTGCAAGGATAAAAAATGCTAATTACTTTTAAGCTTTTCTCCTGCTAAAAGGGCTTTTGGGTAGATATGTGACTCCACTATAAACTACTTCTCCAGAAGCAACACCTCCAGATAAAATATTGTATTAAATACAGTCTTCAAAAGATTGTGTCCTGTAAAGCTTGGAGCTGAAAAAAGAGGAGGGGTGTTTTCAGCTCTGAGTGGTCTGGCAGTAGCAAAGGCCAGGGAGAGAAAAGCTGGCAATGAACAGGAGGCCAGTGGAGGGAAGGCATGGGAATGAGGATGACCAAGGAACTGCATTCCACAGTATTTTTTTTCTTACATTCCATGTGCTTACCAAATCAAGTGTACAAATCTCTGATAACATAAGACCCCTTTGTAATAATGAAAACACAAACCTGAAAACACAAATGCAGACCTGTTCA
Organism: Acridotheres tristis; assembly: GCA_037013685.1. NCBI lineage: Eukaryota > Metazoa > Chordata > Aves > Passeriformes > Sturnidae > Acridotheres > Acridotheres tristis. Next base: position 103,667,457 of record CM072884.1, read on the forward strand.
GGAAGGAGTTAATTAACATTGTTCCATATATATCAGAAATCCTAAAACTTTGGGTAACTGTATTTTTAATTAAATTTTATTATTTTTAATTTAAATATTTTATATTTAAATTATTTTATATTTTATAATTATTTTATATATAATTTAATTATTTTTAATTTATGGGTCATGCAGATGTAATGTATTTGTGGTGGAAATATATCCATTATGTGTAAATTTCTTTTAAAAATTATATTCTGGGATTTTTTATTGGCAAGTTCTGAATCTTTTCAGTTTCACCTTTCAGGTTACAGTGTTTTTCACACCAACACTGTCCAATATCTGCCCCCCTCAAGGAAACAAAGAATACTACTAGCCTGACTCAAGAAAAGTCTGATTTTAGTAACCAGTTGGTTCATGTCATGTCACTAAAGAAGACAAATGTGATCCCACAACAGATAGTAATGGATCTGGATTGAAAATTACAAAACATTAAACAATTATTTAAAACACTCTCAAGCTACTTAGCCTCTGTCCTCACCACTTTTTCAATGTGTCTCCTGGATGTGCACAAGGCTGTAATTTGACATGCCAAAATTCACCCAGAAAAATAAAGCTATTGTTGAATTATTTTTAGCTAAGTAGGCTTGATGTTAGAGAAGCAAAAACAAACAAACAAAAAATTCCCAGAAAACAAACAGAAGAGAAAAACAAACAAACAAACAAATAAAAGGAATGAAGTATTTCTATCACCACATATATGAATGGACCTAGAAGATAAATTTTGTACAGGAACCAAAAACTTTCCCTGTCGTCTGAATAAAGTGAATTTTCCTGAATTTTATCCAGCCCAAAACGTTACTTTTGACCAAATATACACCTGTCCTGTTTTTCTTTATCTAGGACATTATTTTGATAAAATTAAATTAACTATTGCATAGTGAATTGGGGATTTCTTCTTTCTCACCCTTCCCTGCATAGATTCAAGAAAGATTTCATTCAACTACTTTTAGTATATTATTTCTAAGGTAATAATAGAAAGAAACTCTCATCAGGGACAGAAGAATGCTGGTTCATTTATAGCACTGTGTTGTCACAAAAATCGTCCACAGAAATTGACTTTGTTAATTGACACTGCCCTGCCCCGAGGTGTTCCAGCACTCCTCGGATCTCCAGCTAGCTCCGCAGAGCAGCGCAAGGAGTGGCCCTGCTGCTGTGCCCTTCTGGGGTTCGCAGTCAGGGTGTGTGGTCGGAGACCACAACGAGGATGGGCGGTCGAGGCAGGATAAAGAGCGCGAGAGAGACCTTCTGCGTTTCCAGGGTCGGGTTTATTGGGAGCGGAGGGACGAGGTCCGGGGTCGAGGAGAGGGAACCGCAAAAGGCGGTTTGACACTGTGCGCAGCAACTTAAATACGGGGGAGGAGACAAAGGGGAGGTACAAAGGTTGGCCAATCGCGGTACACCAGGGGAGGTACAACAGGCGGGGAAAGGGATACAATAGTCCAATGGGGTAACTTGTGGGTGGCAACCGGGGCACAACGACCAATGGTGGGGCGGAACCGGGAGAACTCTCTGGAAAGTGGGTATGGCTTCAGGAAGGATTGACAAGGGAAGGGGCCGGGTTTCGGGAGACGAGCAGGGAAGGCTCTGGAATACGGGAGGGGCTTGGGGATAACTGACAGAGGCAACGGCGGGAAGGGAACAAACCATTTTACAACATATGGGGGGACAACAATAAAATATGAACATTAAACATTATGATAACAAAACAGAACACAACATCTCCCCCTTTTCTTTTTTAAAGATCGGTTGAGAAATGCGAGTTGGCGTCATTTTCTCGGGCACCCCCCATATTTTCATAAGGACTTTCATCAGCTTGGGGTGGTGCCTCTGCCCTGTTGATGCTCGGGCTGGGGGAGATGCTTTTCAAAATAAGCCTTTTCAAAATAATAGCAGCGATACAAACAACGGTTATAACTAATACAACATAAATAACTGATTTAACAACAGAGGCTAGCCACTCTGAAAGTCCCCAGCCTTTGAAGGTTTTTGCGAGCCAGTCCTCGGACTCCACCGTGATGTTCTTTATCATTTCTTTGACTTGGTTAATCTTTTGGTGGATGCTGCTGCTTCGCGATGAGAGATTGAAGCAGCAGAGGCCTTCAAAGTCCTCGCAGCCGTGGCCATGCGCCAAAAGTAGGAAATCGATTGCTGCTCTATTCTGCAGGGTTGCCCGCCTGGTAATTTCCTCGTCTTCGAGGAGGTCGCTAAGGGCTGACGACGTTAAACGGGCTTGTTTTACCACCCAACACTCTAGGTGGCCCAATTCACCCAGAGCCTTGGCTGCTGCCACCCAAGGCAATAGGATGGAGGCAGCAATCCTTTTGGATTTGGACCAATGAAATATGTCTGCATTGCAATTTTCGTCCAGATTATGTATTTCTCTTTTTTGGATAGCCAATGAGTTATTTTTAGCTTTCCAATTCATAATTTGGGTTCGATTGGGGGAAAACAAGGTCAGTCGCCCCAGTGTGCAAGGCCCTCCTATAAGGCGAGAGGGGATGCCAGCCCACGCCCTGTCGCCGCAGATCAGGAAGACTCCCTTGCCTAGTCGGAGGGGTTGTTCTGACGGGAGTCCCGAGATCTGGGCTGTGTCTTGACACCAAGATTCTGGCTGGTACTCCGGGTTAACTTGAACAACTTGGAGATGGGAGGTAGGGTCGGACCAGTTGTTAAAAACACAAAAAGGTGCGGGGGCTGAACCAAGAAGTTCGAACTCTTGGGGTTCCTCGGATAACTTGGAAAATGGATAGGACCACTCCAACATCCAGAGGGGGTTGGACAAGGGTCTGCCAGGGAAAGCGGGGTACCAGCCGCGGGCGTTGTATTCATTCATTAAGCGGAGCAGCGATTCCGGATATTCATCGGGCTTTAATGGGATCCCCACCAGGCAGGTTGATAAAGGATTTCCTACCGCCGATGTTGCCAGGCAGAGATGGTCTTGATGCATGGCCTGCGCTAAGGTGACCCACACGTTCTTTTTAGGCTGCGGGACTATCCAGCCTTCCGAGGACCGACTCAGGTACACCACCGCGAAGATGGTGCACCAGGCGAAGATGACGTACGCCTTGTTCATGCTGGGGTTCCGAGCGACTAGCCGAAACTAAGAGAAAACAGAGTAGGGGAGGGTTAATCAAATAACTCAGGCAGGTCCAAAGAAAAGGGGTCGTAGAGTGGGTTACTCCATCCACAAGAGGAGTCGATGTTATGGCTGGAGGGACGACGGCGACGGCGCAGCGCAGCGTATCCCACATCTTTAACGCCTGGCCCCGACGGAGAAACCCTTCCTGCAGTGTAGGGTCTGACCCATCTTTGAGGGACCCACCTCAAACCCGAGGGCGTGGACACACAAGCATGTCCCCGTCCCCAGGTGACCAATTCATGTGGGCCCTCTACCTGTCCAGTCTCCGGGTTCTTCACCATTACGGGAGGGTGTTCCCTCAAACGTAATGGGGAAGAGTTCGTAAAGTGCCTCACAATGGGAGGACTTAGCATCTCAAAGGAGCAGTTTAGGAAATTGATGGTAAAAAGGGCGCGATGCAATTTGGAGTGTGGATTGTCGAATTGAGTATCGCCCTGTTGCTGCTCCAGGACTCGCTTGAGCGTCTGATGGGCACGCTCAACCATGCCTTGACCGGTAGGGGAATATGGGATGCCAGTCTTATGCTTTATTCCCCACTTCTGCAGGAACTCCTTGTATACCGTGGAAATATACGCCGGGCCATTGTCCGTCTTAATTTCCCTCGGGATCCCCAACACAGAGAAGGCCTGCATTAGATGTTTCTTAACGTCTTTGGCCTTCTCTCCTGTGTGGGCAGAGGCGAAGATCGCTCCGGAGAAGGTATCCACGCTGACATGAACGTACTTTAGCCTACCGAACTGTGGGACGTGTGTGACATCCATTTGCCACAGCTCGCAACTCTCCAGGCCCCTAGGGTTGACTCCAGAGCTCACAGTTGGTACACTGAGCTTCTGGCAGTCGGGACATGTAGCCACAATGTCCCTGGCTTGATCACGGCTCAGGTGGAACTGCCGTACAAGTCCAGGGGCATTTTGATGGAACCGCTGGTGGCTCAGCTTGGCCTGCTGATAAACATCAGGCACGTTTGCCATATGCGCAGGCGCAGCCAGAGCATCTGCCCTCTCATTGCCTTCCGCAATGAAGCCGGGCAGATCTGTGTGCGACCTCACATGCATCACGTAATACGGGTGCTCTCGGTGGGAGACAGTGTAAATAAGCTTCGAGAGCAAACGATGGAGGTTGGGATTTGAAACTTCCTTCAGTACTGAATTCTCTGCTCTGGACACTACACCTGCCACATAGGCCGAATCAGTTACCAAATTAAGTGGCTCTGAGAACCTCTCAAAGGCTCTGACGACGGCATCCAACTCAGCAATCTGAGGGGAACCCTCAACTATCTTAACATCTGCCTCCCACTGCTGAGTTTGGGGGTTCTTCCAAGTCATAACTGACTTGCGAGAAGCCCCGGATGCATCCGTAAAAACTGTCAAGGCCTTGAGTGGCACTCGGCTCAATTTTTCCTTAGGGACCAAATTGAAATTTGAATTAAATAATTTGTGTTTCTGGTGGTGTACCGATGTTTGTCCGGTGTAGCTGTCCAAAGCAAAGAGGAGAGTTTCATTCTCCCTGAGCAAATGTTCTAGTGCCTCCTTCGTTAGCTTGCCCGATGACAAGGCAAGCGGTATACGTATGCACGCGAACTCGCACCCCGCCAGTTCTCGTAGGCGGGTCCTGGCCTTTCTAATGAGCTGAGCCATCAGCTCCTGTGGCTTGGTGACACTTTTGGACCTTTGGTGACTGAGGAACACCCACTCTATAATCAAGAGGGGGTCCTTCTGGTCCTGGTCCCACTGATAGATCAGGCCATGGAGGTGCGGCAATCGTCCCATGATGATGAACTCGAAAGGCAAGTTCGGTAGGTAGCGATGGGCCTGTCTGGATCCCATCGCTTTTTCCACCTTCTCCAAGGCAACCTTGGCCTCTGGGGTCAGTACCCTAGGGGAAAGTAACTCATCTCCCCCTTTCAATAAATTGAAAAGGGGGGCTAGGTCCTCGGTGGTAAGTCCTAGCCAGGGCCTGACCCAATTTAATGAACCACACAGCTGGTGGAAGTCCGCGAGGGTTTTTGGCTTGGTGTTAATAGCCAATTTCTGCGGGACAATTGTCCGGTTGGTAATTTGGAGCCCGAGATATTTCCACGGGGGCATCCTCTGAACCTTTTCCTTTTGGAGTTCGAATCCTGCGGAAGTTAATACCTCAATCACTAGGTCAAGGACATGCTGCAGTATGTCGTCCGTGGGGGCACAAATTAGCACGTCATCCATGTAGTGAAGGATGACGGCCTCCTCCGCCTTGGCACGTACGGGAGACAGCAATGAAGCCACGTACCATTGGCAAATACTGGGGCTGTTCTTCATGCCCTGAGGCAGTACTCGCCAATGATAGCGCTTCATTGGGGCTTCTCGGTTGATGGATGGAACCGAGAAGGCAAACCGTGGCGCATCTTTGGGATCGAGGGGAATTTGGAAGAAACAGTCTTTTATATCGATAACGGCCAGATTCCAATTTTGTGGCAGCATTGAGGGCGATGGCATGCCTGGTTGCAAGGATCCCATGTCTTCAATCCTTTTATTTATTTCACGAAGGTCGTGGAGGAGCCGCCACTTGTCCTTCCCCGGCTTTTTGATTACAAACACCGGAGAATTCCAAGGGCTGAAGGATGGCTCGATGTTACCCTTTGCTAACTGCTCCTCCACGAGTTCGTTGAGCGCCTTTAATTTCTGTTTGTTGAGCGGCCACTGATCTACCCAAACTGGTTCATCAGATAGCCAATTAAGTTTTTGGATAGGGCGCTCCACAGTGGCCGCTAGCAAAAATCCCGCGGGGTCTTCGGGATCTCTATCTTGACCCCCCATTGAGACATAGCATCCCTGCCCCACAGGGGCGCTTTATAGTCCATCACAAAGGGACGGACATTAGCCACCTGACCATCAGGACCCTCAATAGTAACAACACTTTTTGACTGCCTAGCCAATTTGGCCCCCCCGATTCCTTGAATTTTGCAATCCACGGGTTGCAATTCCCATTGTGACGGCCAGATGTTTTCCGGGATGATCGTCACATCAGCTCCCGTGTCAAAGACTCCTTTGAGGCGCATATAGTCGTCGCCTTGCCGGAGTCCGCATACAATATTTGGTCTTTCTTCGCCTATTACTTCCGCCCAATAGACACAGGGATCTACCAGTTTATCCTTGTTGTAATTAGGGACCGGGATCGCCTGCGCTATAGGTTGTTGTTTTGGCAGGAAGTACGGCGGTTGTATGCAACGTGCCACTAGAGTGAAACCGTCCGGACACAAAGGCTGTGTCTGCGGAACGATTTCGATCTCAGACGGGGTACATTTTGTATCCCCAAGGACCACATACCTGCAGTCGAGTCCGGCGAACAAACCCGAAGAGATGGGTCGTACCGTCACCAACTGCCAATCGGTTGTCTCGAAAAGGGTGTTTTCCGTCAAAGCCAAGCTCAGGGGTGGATGCGGGGTCCACCCCTTCACTGCTGGTTGCGCTTGGTGGTTGTCTACATTAGTCTGTCTGTCATGTCCGGTAGTATAATCGTCGCGTCCGGTGCCCCCCCCTTGACTCCCCTTGTGGCCCGCCTCATTTGTTTTTTCACGCGAGGCGGGCCCGCGCTCCCCACTTAGTTTTTTTTTTGTTGATTATGTGGTTCCCCAGCCCCTCCGCCTTGTTGCCCGGTGTTCTGGGCCTTCCTCTGAGGGCAAGCCCGCGCCATGTGCCCCATCTTATTGCATAGGAAGCACCGAACCGGGAAGCTTGGTGTCGTAGCTTGCAGCGCGGTCGGTCTTCCCCCTCCTCTGGTGGTTGTAGAGGGTGCTGTCATGACGGCTCTTTTGGTGCACGCCTCAATCATTAATCTTAAACTAGGCTCGGGGTAGAGAGGGAGAGACGTTAGTATTTGTTTGCACATATCATTAGCATTTGCTCTTGCAGTCTCCATAAGCACTTCTTCAAGAGCCTCCGGGCTCTTGATCTGTCTCTCTATTTGCTGTTTCAGCCTCTCTACGAACTGAATAAATGGTTCCGCCGGCCCCTGTCTGATTGTCATATAATTTATTTGGGGCTCGATGGTAGGCATTCTCATGAATGCCTTCTCGGCAGCGGCTTGGATCTTTAAAAGCACAGGCTTCGGAATTTTTTCTGCCTGTGTCTCCGCCTGGGACCACTCTCCTTCGCCGCACAGATGATTAAACGTCATAGGTTTTTGATCTGCGTCAACCGCGCAGTCGGGAATTTGCAAAAGCTCGGGGAGGAGTTCCCCTAGCATCCTCTTCCAAGTGTCTTCCCAAAGCCCATATTCCATGGACAATAGGAGACATTGAAACAAACTCTTTAGGTCACTAGGGACGAGTATGTTAGAGGAAAAGGTGGCTTTTAATAGCCCTTTAAAATATTCACTTTTCCTCCCGAACTCCTTCTGAGCCTTGCAAAGCTCCTTTTTATGGGAGTATTCAAACGGTCTCCAATTAGGAATACCCCGCTGTCTAGAATAAAAAACTGGTGCGGCTGTAAGAGTGGTCTCCGGTTCCGGGTTCCGGGTCTCGGGCCTGTCACTTCCGGGTTCCACATCGTGGGAACCGGAAGGAGGGGCGTGGGAACCGGAAGTCGGAAGCGGGTAGGCGGGACCGCTAGCCGAGGAGGGGCCAGAATCCTGGCTACATTCACGGGAATGGGCGGAACCTCCCGAGCTAGCTGGAGGAGGGGCACGAGGCGGGAGAGGGGGAGGAGTTTGGGGAGGCGGAGGCGGGAGAGGGAGAGGAGTTTGGGGAGGCGGAGGCGGGAGAGGGGGAGGAGTTTGGGGAGGAGCGCTGGGGGTAGGGACTTCCCCCCAGGGGGAGTGTTTAAGGGCAGGGCTGTAGGAGGGGTAGTAGGAGGGGATAGGGAAAGGAGGAGGGAAGAGGAAAGGGTTGGCAAAGGGGTTCGGGGGCGGAGCCACAAACGGAGGGGGTGGGGACATGTCTTGGGTAAAGGGATTCTGGGAAGAAGAACCCGAGACACTAGGAGCCGACCACGCCACGTGGCCGGCGCCATTTTGTGCCTCGGAGTCCCAGAGGCCATTTTGTGGCTCCGGGGAATCAAACTGAAACCTAACAGATTTTGGGGTACGGGGGGTGGACAACGAGGGAGAGGGTCTCGGAGTGGGGACACGGGACTTACAACTTTTTAAAACAGGTTTAGGGGTAGAAACCGGGGTAAAACTGGGGACCGAACTTTGGGACGCCAAACTGTGGGTAGAGGGAGCAGGAGAAGGCTCCCTGGCAGCTGGTACCTTGCTGCCAGGGCTAGGGTGTCGAGGAGACCGAGAGGGGCCAGGCGAGTGACTTGCCTGCGGCTCCTGCCGTACTGCCCATCTCGAATCTCCCGACCCCGGGGAAGAGGGAACGGGACGAGGGTAAGGGAGAGGGGGTACAACTGGGGAAACCCGAGGTGGCTGGCTCTCCTTTTCCCCCTTTTTCTTTACGAGGTCTTTCAGCTGGATGTACAGCGTGTAATATTTGTCCACGGAGGCGTCACCCTGTCGGCTCAGCGCCAACAGGCGCTGACCGACCTTTTCCCAAAACTTTAGCGAGTTCATATTCTGGGGTGACGCCTCGGGGAATTGAGAAACCAGCCACCTTATAAACGACTTTAAAACTCCCTTTGAAAACTTCACCTTCCCACCCTCCAGGGTACCCACAACTTGGATAAACATCTCTCGCTGGGTCGCTGACACCTGGGCGCCCATGGTGTGTCTGCCAGCAACCCAAACTCACTCTCTCGCCGACGGAAAATGTGAACTTAAAAAACTGAAAATACGGGCTGTCCACCCAGTGAGCCCCCACCCCTAGGGGACTAAAGGCAGCGGTGCCAATCGCAGCCAACAAGTGGCTTTTAGAAACCTGGACCCCACACCACAGGTCCTGCACCGCGCCCCGCTTTCTGGCAAGCCCCCCCTAACCCTCTTCGGGGGATACTTACCTGCTCCGTCGGGTGGTCCAGCGAAGCGTCAGCGAGAGGTCCTGCCTCCGGAGGCGATCCTCGGCGCCGGAGGATTGCCGCCTCCTCCCCGGGAGCGCTGCCGCAATGGCCTGCTTCCACCGGGGTAGATGGAGCCCAAGGCTTCGGATCCGCAGATCCCTTGAAGCTCGTCGCAGGTCAGTAGAACTGCCCCACGTTGGGCGCCACTCTGACACTGCCCTGCCCCGAGGTGTTCCAGCACTCCTCGGATCTCCAGCTAGCTCCGCAGAGCAGCGCAAGGAGTGGCCCTGCTGCTGTGCCCTTCTGGGGTTCGCAGTCAGGGTGTGTGGTCGGAGACCACAACGAGGATGGGCGGTCGAGGCAGGATAAAGAGCGCGAGAGAGACCTTCTGCGTTTCCAGGGTCGGGTTTATTGGGAGCGGAGGGACGAGGTCCGGGGTCGAGGAGAGGGAACCGCAAAAGGCGGTTTGACACTGTGCGCAGCAACTTAAATACGGGGGAGGAGACAAAGGGGAGGTACAAAGGTTGGCCAATCGCGGTACACCAGGGGAGGTACAACAGGCGGGGAAAGGGATACAATAGTCCAATGGGGTAACTTGTGGGTGGCAACCGGGGCACAACGACCAATGGTGGGGCGGAACCGGGAGAACTCTCTGGAAAGTGGGTATGGCTTCAGGAAGGATTGACAAGGGAAGGGGCCGGGTTTCGGGAGACGAGCAGGGAAGGCTCTGGAATACGGGAGGGGCTTGGGGATAACTGACAGAGGCAACGGCGGGAAGGGAACAAACCATTTTACAACATATGGGGGGACAACAATAAAATATGAACATTAAACATTATGATAACAAAACAGAACACAACAGTTAATGATAAAAACCAACCTTAACTAGATTAATCAGTAGATGTATAAATAAATTAACTAAAGTGATGTGCAATAACTAGCAATCAGAGACTTATTTCAGGATGGAAATTTAATTGATAGAATATCGAGAATTTTAAGTTTTATTTCTACAGCTTATATGTAAATGCTCTATTCACTCTGCAACACACATTTTTTTCATTATATGAAGAATTTCAAGTTTATTTGATTACATTAACTGTCTTCAAATAAAATTAAACCTTTTATTTTGATCATGTGTTTCAATTGGACACTTGGTCTTTGATATACTCTATGATTAGATTAACATAATATGGGCAATAGTTTCACATGGGAATGATTAAAACTGTAAATTCAAAACTTACTTCCCCCATACCATCTAATTTTTTTCTATTTATCTAAGAGCTTGGATAACCCTGTCAATAACCAACTTGGGGTATTTAAAAAAAAGGAAAAAATGAAAAGTATTTTTTTGCTTGAACTATTTGTTGCAAAAAGTTAGACTTAAACAAACTAATGTTTTAAGAGGTTTTTTAATTGAAATTTATAACCACTGAAATGTTTTGATTTAATATTATATCAATTCCTAGGCTATACTCACCTAGTGAAACATTAGGAAAAAGCTTTACTGAAATACTCACATAGCTAATGACTTAGCTACAGATTAGTTCACAAAAAGTGAAATATTTGAAGTCTAGTGTAAATGGATAAAGAATATATGTGCTATCAGCATATGGAAAAAACAAAACCACAACAAAACCTCAACCAAACAAACAAAAGCAAATAAAGAAACAAAACTTCAAGTGTTTTTGACAATTTTTCCTACCAAGACATAAATTAAAATATAAACCAAACATTCAGGAAAACCTTACACAGGGAAATATTCACCTGATTGGGCAGAAGTTTGCATATTGCTGTTAATTTTGCTGTCTTTTATCAATGATCATAGCTAGATTAGTTGGATAGATATGTCAACCAGTTCAAGCCCTGTTGTTGTAGGCTCTGAGGATCATTATGGGAGAGACACATGGAAAAATGGAGAGCCTGTGAAGTGTCAGAATCAGCAATAATAATAACAGCAATGAGGGGTCTTAGTCAGTTTAAGCAAATTTAATAAATATAAGTATTACCTTCTGTTTTTTTTAAATTGTTACCTTTATTTCTCTGTGCTATTAGGAAGTTCAGAATATCAAAAGACCTGCTTTAGCATGTATGTACATTTTTTCAGTCAAACCAGATACAACCTGACCAAAATTGCATACAGATTCTTTTATGTGTTCTACTTTAAAGAGGAAAAACACCTTTTAATTTATTTTTTTTTTTTACATTTTCAGCTCAGCTTTCAAATTCCAAAGGCAGAAACATAGCATTAAAGTGGGCTTCCAACAAGGGTCTTGACTTAGGAAAAATAATAAAATCTAGCAAAGAGAGTGATAAGGGAGGTTTTAATCTCTAAAATATGACTATCAAAAAAGGAAAAAAAAAGTGTTTGCAAGGTACCTACAATCCCTTCTTCAAACTTGTAACCTTCAGATTGCATTAATCCAACTATTCTGTGGCTGAGGCTGTCCATGACGGGCCTAATATAGTTTACTAAAGAGACAATAAGTGAGTCAGAAACATTCAACTGCACTAATGAAAAGTTTGTGGTTACAGCTTAGTGGCAACATGTCAATTGATTTTCCTTCCACTCCTTTTCCTAGTTTAATCAAATCATAAAAGGTCATGGATAAAATATTTAAAATTGCGTATATATTTTAAAGCCTTCTTTTTCTCTCTTTATGCACTTGTGTGTGTTCTCTGAGAATATATATATATACATGTATACCTAATCTCGCTCTATATATTCATTCATTTATTTATTTATATATGGACAAAATTTGACAATGCATTTGTTCAAATTTTATCCCGCTGTATCAATGCTTTCTCTGGGACACATGGAAAAGTAAAACTTTTTCATTGATGTGATGGTATAATCCACTGAGAAATGTCTGCTCCAGAGTGCTATATATCATATTTATCTGTGTTAAACATCTGAACAGGATTTAATAAAATCAGAAGTATCTGTTCAGTACCTCTGCAACTATGCCCATTTGATTCTTTATGTTCTGATTAGATATATGAGAATATTCTATTTCAGATTGCTGGTGCAATACAACCAGCTTATTTTGATAATCTGAGAGAAGTCTGAAACCTGAGAATACTTTGCATATCAGTTGGATAATCCTGAAGATTGGTTCTTATTTAAGACTTAAACAATCAAAAATTATATGTTCCTTACTAGTGGACTGAAATATACTCAGATACAGCAAAACTTTTGTAGGAATACTGTGGCAGACAGCAGGATATAAATTACTGTAACCAAGATCATATTAAGTACACATAGCAAGAAATGCAATTTAGGCATATATAGTACATTATTTCAAGTAAAATTATAGTCCTAAAATGACTATAATTTTATATATTTGAAACATCAGGAATCATATCGTTCTGTGATAATTTTTTGCCAGATTTTTTGCTTCAAGCTATATTTTCTGAATTATATATAGGGACTTCATCATATATGATGCTGAAAAGAGTGTTTATCAACGAGTGTTTATCTGTATTTAAAAAAACCAAGCAAACCATCATACAATGGTGCTATGCACAAACTTTAAAAGGCTAAACTTCAAATGTCAAATTCAAAGTTTAATGTTGTGCACCATCATTAATAACTATATTTAAATTAACTAACTCCTCCAGAATATCTTGCTATAGGGAAACAGATCTCTTGTGAGCAGAAAAGTTAATCATCTATAAAGCTGATCTCAAGAATAATGATGTATTGGTGAAATGACAAACAGTAGTTTTTAGTCAGGAATTTATAGTCTTTACAGGAATTAGTTTGTTTTCCAGTTCTAGAATAAATGTTTTCCAGCATTTTTAGGTAAATTTCCAGCATTATTGATAAAGTAAGCATGTGCTCATGCAGATCAAAGAAGGAGTAGATTTCCATGAAGCTGCATTGAACACTGATTTTGTCTTTGTCATACCGTGGATTTGTATTAAGATTTAGTACTGCACACAGGTTTCGTTCTGAAAAATCCATCCAAATCTGCAAGCATTCTTAATAACAAAAATTATTGGGGATTTGAGAGCTTGTCAGGTGACTAGAAAATAGGTGTTTGATGAAACACTAAGAGTCAGGGGGTTAAATGCTTTTGATAAACTCTTATAGTTTAGAACATAGTAGTGTGGATATTTTGAAGCAATCAGCAGAACAGGATCTTGTTTTATATTTGTTAACAGATGTGTAACACTGAGACTCCAGGCTGTGCATTCTGAAGTGCCATTCTTGTTTGTTTTCATAGGATATTATAGATGAATACTCAGGATATATAATCTCAAGATATAATCAACACATATTTGTCATAAATATCCGGTTTGTTACCTATGTAATTTTATATATTTAATATCTGAGGAACGTGAAAAGAATAAAAAAAAATTGCAGAAATTCAACTTTATGCTACATAGTATAATTGATATAAAAAAATGAAAATAATTTCAACAACAATGTACATATGGCATGTATTGTAAAGCTTTATATAGCATTTTTTAGTAATGAATGCATGGGGAACTATAGATCAGTGCACTCCTTTGTTTTGGGATAGGCTTGAGAATATTAGGATACACATGGTTATTAGTCTAAATTTCATATTGACAAAAAAAGACTGGCAGTGTGTTCAGCGTTCACACACCTACCATAACTGGTGTACTGTATCTGTCTGAGAATGCTCTGAAGAGTTATAAACAAAAGATAACACAGCAGTATTTTCCTCAATCTGTCCTCTTTTAATTTTTTATTCTTTTGCCTGAGGTAAAATTCTGACAATGGTCTACTTAGGTACTTTTGTTCTTTTCCACACAAGAAAGTAAAATATCATCTGAAACAAGAGGTTTATTGAACGCTTAGTTATCATGCCAGTCTGATAGTATACACAAATAAGAGACCAAATATAAAAAACCCCAGATGTTAAACACTTGTCCCACTGCTCAGAGGAAACTCTCAAGAACCATGGAGCTAGGAAGTTAAATAGTTCTTTAACCTTTAAGAGAAGGCATCCAGTTCAGCAATGCCAAAATTTAAATTTACAGGACGTAGGTGTTTGTGAGGACTTGAGAATTTACCTGGAGCTCTACAGCAAATGTCACCTTCCAATGAATCAGTCATTTCAGCTGCTTAAAGAGTCCTTCATGTAGTTATGTGCTAAATTACCAGTGTGATGGTGTCATTCCAACAGTTAGTTTACAACAACTGAAAATATTGGGAAAGAAATATTACACAAATGTTATTCTTACCATGAAATAAAATGTATTAAGTGACTATTCATGTTCACTACAGAAATAACGAATCACATTCTTCAGTTAACCATATTGGGCTTATTTAGAAAAAAATTATAACAAGCATTACAAAATTACTCCTCTGTACACTAATGTAATGAATAGATTGGAGATGTGAGGCTGTAGGGTTATAAGTTTGGTTTTTTTCACAGCTTTCAAACCAATTAATTTGAAGTAATAAATGCTTGTAATTTTTAATCATTCATTCATGGTCAGATTTTCATGAGATATCTAATAGCATGCATGGAACATTTCTCCTCATTAAAAATTAAAGGAGGACTAGCTTTTTGGTGCTGATTTTATAATATCTTTAGAGATTGATACAAAGATACCTATAGGTTTATAGTAGAGAATTTTTGTGGGTTTCTTATGTGTAGTTTAATCCCCCATAAATTTCTATTAAAGAGAGAATTCATTCCCCTTAAGTCAAAATTAGAGGATTTCTGTTTGGAAGACCTTTTCAACTCTTAATAAAGAAATTCAATACTTATATAAAGCAAGACAATTTAAAAATACAGCAATCTTCTGTTTTTTTAACCTTTGTCAAGTGGCATTTAATTTCACAGTTGATATTTTATCATAGTTACAGTATCCAAAGTGTCATTTATAGTCTCCCAAAACTTTGGAAAAGTCAGGCATTTAAAAAAGTTTATAAATGCAAGTATTTTCCATCATGTGATACTCAAATCAGTGAAATTATTCTTCTTTGCGAAAACAAACAGAAATTACATTTAGAAGGGCAAAATCCAAGACAAAATATATTGAAACTGCTGTTAGGGAATGAATGATCTTTAGGGGTTTTTTAGAATGGTCAGAATAATTTGCTTACTATAGTGGACACATATGCAAATGTGTTACTAACAGTAATAACCTACTCTAAATCAAAATCTAAAATGAGGACTAAAATGTTATTCTGTAGTAGTTACCGGAGGGATACATACCCAATGTATTTGAAAGAGTGTTCTGAGTGTTGATGTCCATTATAGTTCACTGCCTGCATTTTAGTTTTATGAATAACCACATCTTTTTTCAGAGTTGTTTAATTTGAGGAGCTCCTTGTATCAATTTGTCCCTGAGGTAATGAGGAAAATGGAGGTAGAAAATGGAGTGTGGTTTCCAGGGCAGACGGAGCAGCAGTTCTTGAGGAAAGTGACTATTCAGGCTCCTACGTGTACAGCAGAAAGAGGCCTGGGGAGGAGGAAAATTTTACTACTGTTTCCTGCAGTTTCTGGATATTCAAACCCATTAGTTTTGTTATTTTCTGTTCAAAATTATTCTGACACAGTCACCTTGAAAGAGAAAATTACCGTACTGAAAACACCCCAACATAAAACCTCTTTTAGAGTAAGATGCATAAAACCCATTAAGATGCCCTATTCTGTTGCTGTCAATACCTTTGTGTTCCTGATATTTATATATCATGAAGAGTGCTCACTTTTTTCAGTTGAGACCTCTGTCTCAAATAGGCTCCTGAATTAGTAAAGCCTCTGGAGAGGACACAGTTTCACCTGGCAGCTATGCTAGCCATTAACGGTGTGATGTCTCATGATTGCTTTAAAGAGGTGTAAATCTGTGCTGCTCTGACACCTGCCTCCTGTCACACTTCTCTGATTTCATCCAGCTTCAGCACTCTTCCTTACAGGGCTGAAAAGCTATTTAAAGGAAGGAGAACCAATTTAAGCTGGATGACTTTCTATGCTGATGGTGACATGAGTGCAGTAAACCCTTATGCCAATACATGGTGAGAGTGGGAATTATAGCCAGGGAGAAAAGATGGGAGAAGGTGTTTTGGCTCAAACTGATTATGAAACATCACTCTCAGTCCACAATTGGTCACAGTAAGTTCCCAGAAAATGTCAGTGTAGATCAAGAGGCACCTGTATGACATAAATCATATCACACCACAGTGGAACTGCTTTGCAGCTACCTGCATCTTCCCATCAAGGTGACTTTGCCTGGACTTTGGCAAACTGACAACTTGCTCCATTCCCTGTATAGGATTTTAGACTATATTTTCAGATATCTAGGATGAAATACCTGAACTTGGAGTGTGTGAATGTCTTCTTTTATGTTATCTCCACATAAAAGGTGAATGAATATCAAATTCCAAAAATATATTAAAATATAGCTTTCAATTTTGCATTGAGCCATTTAGCAAGAAGAATTTTATAAGAGGAAATGGAAATGATGTGGTATATCATAGAAATATATAGCCCAGGTCTTCTAATGTGTTTGCCTTTTTGACTGCTAAATTCATTGAAATGTAGCTTTATTAATTGAGATGTGTTAATGATTCACCATGACCATGACAGGGACATCATTATTTTGATATTATTTAAAGCTATATATGAATCACCCTGATACTTAACTGACTATCTGGAATCCAGTGAAAGAAGCTTGAGAGCAAAGCAGACATATAATTGTGATAAAAGGAAAAAGAGTATTACTCATATCAACTCTTTAATTAGATGTTTAAACTTTGTTTATCTATTGTTCTTGCTCCATCTCCTTTGTACTCATCAATGAGTAACAAGCACATTGGATAATGGTTCTTGTTTTTCAGCAGAAGTGCACATGACAGATTAGTGATACTGAGAATAACATAGAAAATAATTTTTGATAGTCATGCTTCCACTGCTCAGCAAAGTTGAAAGATAATTTTAATTTAGGAAGATGATATTTCCTTTGGTACATTTTCAGTCTATGAAAGATGTCATGTCAGAAGACTTTCAGGCATTTTTTAGTTGTTCCTCTTAGTGGCATGAAAAAAAAAGATCTGCATTTGAAACATTGCTTTGTTATGAAAAAATGCACTGATTTTAATACAACCTGAAGAGTAAGGTTGTTGACTTAACCTTATCTGTACAAGACATTGAAAAAGTAATGCATGGTTAATGTTAGGATTGAGGGATATCTTATTTTTACTTTTGTCTGACTTTATGTTACAGGCAATTATCAGTGAAAATGGTTCCAAATTAATAATTTTAAGAGGGAATCACGTTTGCTTTGAAATTCTTCCCTTTTTCCCTTACACTGGAAATTAGATTTTTCTGTGGGAAAATTGAGCTGCTGTGTCCTCACTGCTCATGCCAAAGTACCAAGGCTCCACCCTCACTGCATTCAGTGAGTCTTTGCACACCTCTCCTTTTCCTCAACTCCATGTAATCATAAAGTAGAGCTCCAGCCTGAGGCAGACCAAAAGAGGAGAGTGTACCAAGTCAGTATCTCTCTGAGTCTGAGCATCCCCTCCGTTGAGCTTTCTTTGTCATTGGGAAGTGTTATCTTCATGAAGGAAGGCACGATGGAGTCACTGCCTGATCCAGCGCCCACCCCCCTGCACTGCCCCTGCCCCATCTCCGGTTTTGCTTTGTGGCAATCTGTTAAAAACCGTGGGTGTGGACCAGCTCCTCTGAGCTGTCATAATACCCCAAGGCATGAAATGTAATTCACGAGGTTTTGTGTCCCAAATTCAGTATGATTCGTCCCGAATTAACCCAATGGATGAGGAGATACAAAGTGCTGAACTGCCAGTAGCAATTTACGAGCAACCCACAGATGGAATTAAGGACTTCAGTAGTTTGAGATGTCTAAAGAGGGAAGCTGGTGCATGTATAATTGCTGGTTACCTCGAAGCCACTTAATTTGTGTCTCAAGTGTGACGGACTTGTAGATGAGCTGAGTCCCAGTACGTGACCCAGCAGTATTTCCTGAGACATGTATTCAGTGCTTGGTAAATGGAAGGTAAAACACTGCTGAAGTTTAAAGCTGTGGGTTTTCTTTGCTTTCCAGAAGGCTCACAGTAAGTGTTATCTCTTGCTGGGGCACAGATGTTTTGCAATTCCTTGAACCGTGGTACCACATTTATGATTTAGAGAACAATACAGAATCCTTGCTAAATCATCTAATATCATGTTTGTCTAGTTAATATGTAACAGCTTCTTCACAGTTAGTAATGATTAGTTTATTTATTTATGATCAGTAATCTACCTACCCCCAAATGAATTATCTATCATATAGGAAAATGTGTAGATAAATTTGTCTTGCTTATGAAAATACAGCATGATATTATATTTGAATTAAAACTCTGGGATTTTTTGAAAATAAATTAGGAAACCCAACACAGACAATAATCTCAATAATCTAAAAATTATTACCAGCTGTTTTTGCAGTTCATATTTTGCAGCACAGAAATGCATACAGCTAGGTTAAAAGACAAAAGTATTAAAATCTGAGCAAAAATAAAGCAATTTTTTATTAATTTTGTGCAGTCTAAACTGGAAAAATGTGGGACTAGAGAGTCTAAAGAATGAAAACCAATATGATATGTATCATCAGTTTTATTCTCTAGTAAATTCTGTACATAAAATATTTTTTTATGGAGTATAAAGAAGGATAAACTATTTTAAAGCCAGCAGTCTACCTTTAAAAGTAGCTTTTATAATGGGAAAACCTTTGATTATGGCATCCACATATAGCCTATGTATGTCATAGGCATGAATGGACCAGATTACTATAGCTACAGATTTTACAGGCTGTATGGAATAACAATAAATTAAAAACCCAAACATTTTCTTATGCAGAGATGAAAACCCATAACCTGCATCATTGTCCTCATGGTGGTTACCCATAAATGTGTTTTAAAAGACAAGGAGAAGTTGGGTTTTACCAATAGAGTGTTTTCTAATAGATATGAAAAATATTTTTTAGAAAGTGTTCAATTTTTTGTTTAAACTTAAACAGGGGAAAGACAATAAAAAGTCATATTTTTTCCAATAGGTTTCATCCTTCTTCATGCATCTGTGCTACTCAATTCTGTATACTTAAAACATTGATCTAAAGAATATTTATTTTGCTCTAAGAAAAGATTAGAGAAAGAAAAAATAAAAAAATCAGTTAATGATTAATGAAGGGCAAGACTTGTAAAGATCTGTACTGCCTCCTTAAAAACATAAAATGATAACAGAAAGAGGTGGCTTGAGAGAGAATCTCTAATGTGTAGCTAAAGGAAATAACTTGTGTTGCATTAATGTTAGGATTTTTTTCCTTTAATGACTAATCCTGGGAAAAAGTGACTCTGTCAGAATATATACATTAATTTTGATTTAAGTAAAAAATGCTATTAAGAATGTTTGAATTATAAATGTTCTTCTTAAAATTTCACTTTTAAAAACAAACTGCTTGGAGTCTTAAGTTAAAGATATCATGAGGTAGAAGTCTGGCATATGTAAGTAATGATAAAACATTTCAGAAGCATGGTATTGAAAGGCATAATAAGAATTTTTCCAGTCTCAAACTTTTTCTGATTGTCTTAAGTCTGCCATCTTCAGTTGTGTTTGCAATTCAAACCCTTTCCAGTACATAAAAGATTCAAGATTGTGTATCTCTTTATGGATATAAATGTTTCAGAAGCCTGAGGACAATTTAAACAATTCTGTATTGGAAAAACAATTGATTCTTAAACGGCTTAAAAAGCACACTCTCAATATTTTATGTTAACTGTATGTAAAATGTAACTTTTCTACTTCCCGGGCTTCACTGTCTAGAGGGCTGTACACTTTTCCCTTTAGTAATCTTCCTTGCCTGCTGGAGATAGAGACTATTACACACAACACTGCTACCATCTACTTCCTTCCCATAAAGGGCATAGCCATCAAATTTTTCAGGGATTCCAGTTCTGCTTCTTACTTTTCAAATATAGCTAGCTTTTTCTATTTAGACAGTCTCTACCACCTTATCATAAATATTTGTCTCTTGTCGTGAATAATTATGACTTTGTAGTCTGGGGTCTGGTTATTATTCTCTAGAGTTATTCTAATGTAACTAATGCAAAGGAATTACCTGGAATTTAAACACTGTGCCTTTTGCAGAGCTATAATACCTGCCAGCCACTTTTCTATCTGAGAGGGATTTTAAAGAATTCAGTTTCCAATTAGTCTTTAGTTATACTGCTAGCAGAGGTGGGACAGACACTTCTTGTATCAGTAAAGCAAGAAAGATTTCTGTGAGAGGACATTTTCTGGAACAGCAAAGTCTTCACAAGTGGTAGTTCTTGTAATGAAGGGACTTCCTCTCCTGCTGAAGTTTCACCCAAATACCCTGAGAGTATAAGAGATTTTTTCTCCATCCCCAGTGTGCTCCATAAAAGTGACAGTTATTGAAAAAAAATTGTCATTATCTCAGAAACATCTTCCTCCTCCCACATCCTTACCTTAACTCATGAGAAATTCAAGAACTCTGAACATCAAGAATGTACTCTGAACATCAAGAATCCTCTAACATTAACTTGTGCATTTCATACATGGCAGATGTAGCTAAGACAGGTATCATCCTCTTTCAGACAATTTATTAATTAAATATATTTATTGATGATGGCCAGACGGGGTGAAATGTGACTGAAATTATTAAAACTTGCTTGATTCACAGTCTCTACATGAATTTCTGCATGTTTGCTTATCACAAAGACTGCAAATTTCTTGAGGAAATACTTCTGTTCTACTATGTACAGACTCTGTAGAGCCAAGCTCAACTAGCCATACCTGGTCATGGCAGCTGCTACCACCACAGCAATAATTGTTCTGTTCTTTCCTTTGAAAGACTTTTAGATAACAGTTATTGCTCTTTAGTTCCTCTTTCTTCAGTGCACACCATGAACCCTTTCAAGGTCTAAACCCTATAAAGACATTGCCTTCTTCCTCATTCCTTTACCACTATCTTCCCAGAGAAGAAGAGAAAGAAAGGCAAAGAAGAGCAAACTTAATTCCTAAAAGTAAAAGTGTCACTAAAAGTTAAACTGAAAAAATAAAAAGTTCTACACCATCTCTTCAACGCCCTTCTTATTAGAAGGCATTTTACACCTGCCAGGCATCCCACAGGACTCTACAAAGATGGAAGCTACCAGTAAGCCATTGTAGTTTTCATTTGATTGGCATCTCTGGATACTGAAAATTCTCTCAGGTTATGGTGTAATCTCAGAATGAGTCCTTGCACTAAGATCCAAATATATGCTGCTTAGCATAGCTTTCATTTGGTATTTCAGCATCTTCTCAAAGAATCAGACCATGTGTTTGGGTGCATCCACCATCTACCACACTGCCAATTTTAATGGGAAATAAACTAGAAAAAGTGTTCCACATGCAAATATACAGCAGAATCTGTAATCTCTGTGTAGAGATTACAGATTTCAAAGCAGTGTTTATTACTACTCTGTTTCACACTGATCCCAAATGTTCCCATTATTTGCAGGCTGAAGCCTCCTTATGTTTAGCAGCACAGAGAACACTACCTTACTTCTGGAAGAGATTCGATAATAAGTAATCTGTCTGATATGACTGGTACTAAAAGGCATACCATGGAGTTTAACCCACTTGATTTTTAATGATAATTGTGATATTTAGAAATTGTCCAATATCTCATGTTTGGTGTTCTGGTCAAATTTCAGTGAGCAACCTAAACTTTAGAAATAACTTCAGAGGAACTTGAAGTGTCCTCGAAAGACTTCTAGTCAGACAACTGGCTCTGAGAAAGCAGAAAAATATATGTGGCAATTAGAGCAAGAAATAAGAAGTATATTAGGTGTAGGTGTAACGGGCAAAAACTGAGAGCCTTCAGCAAAATGGAAATTCCAGCCTGTTCAAAACCAGAAGTTCACGCATCAGGAGCTGGAATGCAGGAAACCCACAAAAATCTCTGCAGGGGTTGAGTTAAACCAAGTAAGTGCAGCAAACAGCAGAAAAGGAGGAGGGAATTAGGAGTGCAACATGGCCACTTCAGCCCATTACAGACTAACATTAGGACAACACATGGTGCCCGTGTTGTGGCAGAGGAAAGGGAAATCACAGACTCTCTCTTTGAGGTACTGGACCATGCCACAAGCAGCAGCTAAATGCAGAAAGGAAGGAGGATGTATATTTTGTGATTGGGCTATAACTGTAACAAAAGGGAAGAAAGAATCTGTCTTGTCCATGAAGCCAGGATTACAATAGATATTATGTGAGAGATTCCTTAATAATATTCAAATTAGCCTGTAAAGCTAATACTGTTTTCTTCTGTTTCTTAGATGAAAACTGAAAGAAATATAAATAAATTATATTGAAGGAAATATGTTAATGTGGGAAATACTTTAGAACATGAGGGGTATATAGATATCCAGTTGTGTTTCTGTGGAATACTTATACATAAAAGCAGATTTCAATCAGTATTAGAAAATAAGATGCATGTATAACAAAATAGGACAAAAACAAAGAAAAAATAGATAAGATAAAGAAAAAAGATGGTCAACGAGTGCTCTGTCTTTTGAGAATGATCGATAGGACACACTTCACTTGGCCTTTGAAGCTCTAGCATTTCTATATCCATTTATCTTAACTATTGTTTTTCAGTTTTAATCTTATTACTGTCACATAAGATTTGTGAGAATGACTGCTCATGACTAAAATCACTTGTGGGGGATGATGAAGATCCTGCCTGGGAGAGCTCTGCACCAGCTTTGACAAGAGTGTTCTTGCCTTCTTGTTTCTCTGTACCTCTCTGGACCATGTTGACCATGGGAAATTACATTTGTTTCTGTATTGGTCTGTTATAGTCTGTGCCAAATTCTCTCTGTTGCTCACATTATTTTTTCTATCTTTGCTAGCAAAGTCTGTGCAATCATCTACCCAAGGAGAACAGGAATGCTTTTAGAGGCCAGAAGTAGTTTTGAAATTATTATCAGGTAGAGAGGCTGTTCCTGACATTTCAGTGTCCACCCCTGCCCCTTTACATATATTCATTCACCCACTGATAATGCACAAACAGTTCTTAGACAAAGAGAGATTTTGTCAGCCAATTTGTCATGTCGACAAAGCTTTGATAACCTGAGTCCTGGAACTTCCAGGAGCTAATTCTTCATTAAAGTTTTGGTTCAGTTGATTGGAACAGCTGAGAAATGTATCTCTTTTTTTCCCCCAGGAGTCAGTTGAGTGAATCCAACTCCTTAATTCACCAGGCAAGGCTTTTACATGGGGTCTAACTGTAGGCCACCAGTATTAATTTTGCAGTCCTCACAGAGAGGCAAAGGCTTGGGTTAATTGGAGAAAAGGAATAACTGTCACCTCCTAAGACAGGCCAGGAGCTGTGGGCACTTCCACAGTGATCCTCATGGTCTATGGTAGACAAGTGACTTTCCCTTCCCTGCCACACCTCTGCTTTCACTGTACACATTCATATCCCTTGTCAGAAAAGAGCAGAAAGAGCCATTGCAGAGTTACCAGTAACTAATCAGCTCCTTGCATAGAGCCCTTTTAGGTTAGTGGTGTCATTGTTTAGGAGTTTCTTCAGTGTCCCTGTAACCACTTATTTTGAAAAATGCTAATGAAGAAGTGCCCCACAGCTTAAGGTTTGGTTGCAGCAGTGCACCTATGAGGAACAATGTCAAAGATATGTCAGAATGAGAAATACAGATGCTGCTTATGTCCAAGAGTCTAAATAGAATGGGACAACTGTAATAAAGTAATTTTTTAAAAAATCCAAATACATACCTTAAAAGAGGAGGAACAAGAAAATAATGGCTAGGTAGTAATTTTCTCTTATGCCTGCAAGGTTTGAAAAATGGGAAATATTTTTCCATTAAAAGCTATGGGAGTTAGTGTTGAGAATATTGTATTTACTGGTAACTCTCTTCCTGCTTCAAACAAAAATGAATACATAATAATGAGTTCTTAGCTTTTCTGACGTTTTAACAGTATATAAAAGCACTGGAGGTTTTTTTTTCCAGTTTTAATTTCTGGAAAGGTTTAGGAAATCATTTAATAAATGCAACATTTCAAAAGACTTTTGCATATGTGTGTCTCTTACTGATCACTGTCAAGAGAATACAAGACATAAAAGCTGAATATTTAACAACTCACCTCTTTTCCATTAATCACTGAGTTGTCAGGAAAGCACCTTTACAGGGATTAAAGGCTAACATCAGAGTAGGACAATGCAAAAGCACAGTGGGAATTCTCAGTTATTTCAGTGTGGCTACTTACTGTGGAATGTCCTCCAACACTAAAAAACTTAGTTAGAAAATAAAATAAAATTAATATTCATAAATTATTTTGATTTTTAACACATAGCTTTTATGGTTTCTTCCGCATGTCTATAGGTAGAACAGTTTTCATATAGTTTGTCCATATTCTATATTTTCCACGATATTTCATGATTTTCATAGGATGAGGAATGGGTAGCTAAAATAGGATCTAAGGACAAAAAAAGGCAGGGAGGACAACAACTTTCTATTGATTCACAGTATGTGGAAGACGTGTTCTTCTTTAGGCAGAATAAAAATCTGAGTCAAAGGAGGATGGAAAGCTCCCTTATCCTGCTGGTGCTGGGAAAACTTGGGACATGAAGCTCTATTGGTCATGCAGCACGGAAAGACATTAGAGATGCTGTGGGCATCCTACCTCCCCATGGAAAAATAAATTACTATTTATTTTGTCCCCAGCATTTGGAATAGTGCTTCCCCAGATGCATTGACAAAATTCCTTCCCTTATATAAGAAAAGCTTAGAGATTTTCTAATTCCTATGTCCCAAATCGTGGGAATATAAATTACTTCTTTGCACCTACTTGTGCAGCAAAGGTAACTCTTTTTATTAGAGTTCTGGGTTTTAATGTTAAATAAAACCTTAAGGTCCTCCATCTTTTTTTCAAAATTTTATCTTCATAACCTAAATAAAATAGTTTCATTTCAAGCACCAATCTCATGTGATATGTGCACAAGGATTTTCTTTAAACCCATAAATACTTTTAGGTTGTGCAATGGAAATATATTCATGAGAACTATACCTAATTCATGATGAAAGAGTAAAAGAAACTAAGTGGAAAACACAAGGACAAGAATTCCTTGTAGACTTCCCTGAATCTGCTTGTTTCTCTTGCATATCTCAGGTTGCCATCCCCATGGATAAACGGAGCTGACCCTCTTTAGTGTCCCCTCATTTCAACCACCACACTCAGGATGGTAACACCTCCATCTGTGCACGTGGGAGTATTTTGTTAAAAAAATTGAGGCATTTTGTTAGAACATTCCAATTCTATCCAGGAGAGCCTACCTGCTGGTACTCTCACTGAACCTCATGACAAAGTTTCCCTTTAATTAGCAAATACATCCTTCTGCTTTGTAAAGGGCCAGATGATCTGTCTGTACTGTTATCTCTTAGAATGTCCTGGGGAAGTGAAGTCCCTGGCCATTCATGAATAAAAGCTACAGGAGCTGCCTGTCACTCTAAAAGGGTCAACAAATCACAACTCAATAGTTAACACTGTAATACTGTATTTCAATTTATATAGAGGAGCAATGCTTTCAAAGTATTCAACAATTTCATGCTGTAAATTATCAGAATCAACAAGTACACTGTGGTCCATTTTTCCTTCAAAAGTATTTAATGTTTTTGTCCTGACTCCTTTCCATCTCTTAAATGAGTGACTACTGCCTTCCATGAAGAGTTTGCTGTGTATATGAGCTGCTCAGTAGCAGTGAGGGGTTGGTGCTTTCATGATATTGTTCACAGTGTGCTTTTTCATCATCCTGAAGAGATTTCTCATCCTATTTCCACTCCTATTGCTTTCTTTGCCTATATGGCTGTTTCTGAAGCTGTTCTTTTATTATTTGTTTTATAGCTTGTCTCAGAAAGCTGTTAAACTAGTGACAAGCAATCTATCAACAAAGTGGCAGTGCAACGATTTTAAATTTGCATTAACTGAAAGATGCCAGACTTGCTCATTGCTCATTGCTGAAGCAATTTTGTGACCCAACCATCTTGCATCTCATGCTCTACCTGCAGGCTGGCCTTGTCTTGTGCCTCTTCACTTCTCTTATATCTAGAGTAATAATCCTTGCTTTCCCACACGACTAGGAACTGGGAGCACAAAATCTAGATTTGTTCTTTCCCTATTGCTGCAATAAAGTTGCTCATCAGCAACACAAAAGGTGAAATTCTGGGTCCTCAGATGGTTTGGGTAGAGTGCAATAACCTGAACAGAGAGAAGGGAAGGAGAGAAACCCTGTGCTGTCATAGGTTATGACAGTATTTTCCCTTTGGAGAATCTTCTGCTCTTAAGGACATTAAGGATGAGACAGGCATAGCCTCGGTCACACAATCATTTTCTGACCTACCTTAGTTCTTTGTGCAGGAAATTTGACAATAAATAATGTTGAAGCATTGGTATGAAACATCTCATTGGTATCTACCTGAGCACACCTAAAACACAGACATGGACTTGTGCCTTCGTGAGTGTGTGTGTGTGTACCTCAGACTGCCCATAAAAACTAAAAAAGGACTTAAAAATGATCTAGTGGCTGCTAAGGCTTTTGCATTTTTTTCACATGCTGGGCTCTACCCTGTATTGTCCAGCCTGCACCAAAGCCCACGTTTGGAGGCTCTTGCACTTGGCACTGGACAGACCTGTCAGGAAGGTAGAACTTTGTGATCTACAGCCAACTCACCAAAATTATAAAAAGCAGGTCTCGCATTTCTAGGTTATACTTTGGCTTTTTTTATTTTCCCCTAGAGTTCTGAATTCCATCTCAAGAAAAGCTGCTTTTAAGGTCTCTCTTGGGAAATCTGTCTAAAAGAGCCATGCATTTTTCAGGACCAGGAGGCAAAATCAAATCTCCTCAGCTAGCCCAGTGGAAAGGCATGATGCTCATCCTTATCTTGTGAAAGATTCACTAAGATGCATCCAGGGACTGTATCCTCAGTAACCTATAGTATTTGGTCTCTGAAAAGACATTCCAAGTTCTGGCCTGTGTATTCATGGGATGAGCAGGGCACACAAATGACAAGGGATACCATGTTGGTGCTGTTAAATGTCAAATGGGATGAAAGCCAGCCCTGAGTATGGGTAGGAACACCTTCATCTACCTTTTGGCAGTGACTGTTATGAACTTTCCCTATCTGGGATAACTCAAAGAAAATCAAAATCTAAATTAAAAGTATTAGCAGGCTGACAAAAGTGTATACTTTTGAACATAGTAATTCCTGAGTTTAAATATATATATATAAGCACACACTTGAAAATTTATTTCTGGAAGGGAACAGTCAGGTTTAAGGTTTCTCACTGACCTACTGAATATTTGGGTTATTTGTTATGTGTTCTGTTATGAAGACGTAAAATGCACCCCCCAACACCACCACCCTCAAGTAAAAAAAGAAGATAATTATAAATGCTAATTTCCTGCTCCAAGACTAACTTCCAGTGGCTTCAAATTAAACTTGGATTAAACTCCTTGAAACCAGTACTGAGCTGTATTATAAAGTGAATCCCATTTGTGAGTGTGGTTAACTTTCTTCTTTTTATTTGCCTTTTTTTTTTATTTTTTTTTGTTTATCTGTATACTCAGATACACCAAGGTAATTAATTTTCAGCATTATTAGGCTACAAGATGTCTGGGTGTTTTTTATTTTATCTAACACATTTCTTAAAAAGAGATAAATATTTAAATTACATATTTATATTGCTGCTTACTGGCATAGAATATGTTTGGAAGATATGTCATGTTTTAGCAGCTTTTATTCAGAACAGTTGAAAAAAAAAAGAACCTCTTTCCAAACAAGTTTTCTGTGTTCCCATTTGCATGACTTTTTTTTGTGGCTCTTGCCTGTGCTGTAATAGCTTGTCTTTGAACAGCAGTACAAATATGGCTCCTCTTGTGTGTGTGTTGGCTTACAATTCATTCACAATTAACTCACAATATTCACTCACAATTCACGTAAAATTCACTTAAAAGTCACTTGCAGTACTGGCTGATGTTTGGCAATTGTTACCAAGTTGTTCTTCTGAACATTCACAGAAGTAAAATTATTGTATTTATAATAAGAAACAAAATGGTGGCTAGAAGAAAATCACATAGACCTTCTAAAGGAGTTATTCAATTATTTACTTTAAATTATGAACAAGTATGCTCCACATTTTTCCATTGTAGTTACATTTTTGTAACTATTGACCCAGACCAAGGTTTCAAGACCAATAAAATAGGTATCCAATGCCTTGTGACTACACACCATTACTTTATATGAGGATAATTTCATGTTTCATTGTATTCTATAAAACATGAATTTTAAAACACAACAAAACACCTATGATCTAACAAATATCAAGTACTTTGTACTTCTCAAAACCCATTTGATTTTAAACCTGTTTTAAAAAAGAAAAAAGAATGATAAGATTATAACAGCAAGTTTCAAATAAAAGCTGTCAGGAAATACATTGTTTAAGTGAGTAACAAGAAAATACAGATTCTTCTGAGTAACAGCTTGTTTCTTATTTCTGTGTGTTGAAGAATTTTTTACATCAGCAGAGAAGGCTCCTATGTGCACGCAATCCTTATGTATTTGCTAGCAATACTGGTGCAAATAAAAGCCAAAGGTAAAAAAAAAAAAATATGTCAGTTATTCATGGGTTAGTGAGTTAATTTTTCAATGGAAATAATAGAACATTTTAAATAAACAATCACAAACCCATTAAAAATAGAATCTACCTAAAGCTGACAGAAATCCACCATTGGCCAAACAGGTTAATTTTTCTACTTTCTCTGTATAATTGCAGTTAAAGATTAATTAGGCTTTAACTGCTGCCTAAAGAGGTGTAATAACACATATTACAAGCATGAATTCAAAGTGTAGCTCTCAGATACATTTGCTGAGTATGTAAGGTTTATTTTCCTGAGGGGTCTTCTTTTCTTGTAAGCTCTTCCCATGCTCTAAATGTATGGAGAGAGCTGAAAAATTAGTATAAAACCTATGAAGTTAGAATGCATTATTAATGAATCTTTCCCTGCTTGAGTCAGTAGTTTTAAAAGCTAAGACAACAATATCTAAGTCTATTTTGCGAATAATTGGAAGTGTTTTCTTTGCACATTTTGAAAGATCACTTTTCTTTGATTTATTGGTATTAAACATGCAAGCATGAGATAGGCACAGCTATATTGCCTGAATAGCATTAATATAGAGGATAAGTTTCAGTTGTTCAAGGTACAGATACAGGCAAAACGCTTTTGTGTAACCACCTTTTGTGGCCAATTGCATCCATACACAGTCTTATTTTCTCCTGTTTTTGAGACTGAAGTACTGTCTCTTGGCTAATAGGAACAGAATTTTCAAAGTTCAGATGTGCTCTTGTTTAGTGAAAGGTTTTACTGTTATTTCAGTATTAATATGTTATTTTTACAAATGAAACTAGCAAAAAATGTGCTAATTACGAATGCAGTTCAAGTGCAGGCAGGCATGTGAACACCTGAGCAGATTATATGATCTGTTAATTACATTTAACAATCAGTAATAGACAGAGTAATCCTTGAAACAGACATACACATGTTCACATTGCAGCTGTAGCCTTTCTAGTATTTGTGACTGTATCTTCACTGAGGAAAGCAAATGTTTTACCATGTACCCAAACAAATATCCCGGGACATTGATGTGTTTCCCCTCAGTAGTAGAGCTGTAGACCAGAAGATTCACTCAGCAGACCACAATCTCTTTAAGCAGCAAAGCCTGAAACAATTTGTAGGTACAAATCTACTGTTCTGCACACCGTGCTGTGGATTTCAATGCACAGATTCTGTCTTCATATGAATACCCTACTGCTGAATTTAGAGGGCTTGGAAGATATAAATGAAAGTGTCTGTTAAAATCACCCCTGTGTTTATTCTGGTCCTGGGTTGTTGGAGCTGGGTAGCAATGAAAAAAGATTAATGTCTGCTTGAAAGTACAGGAATACTGTGCTGCCTCTGCATTTCAGAAAACATGAGATCGATGAATAGGTCTGCCTGAATATCTTGGTATGCTTAAGATTCTTTTTTCTCTTAAAAGAACCAAAAGGGTTTGGACCACCTTTTCTCTGGTTCGTGCAAGGAGATTGGAAAGAGTTGATAAATTGTAGTATTAAAGTCTGGCAAGAAGGCCAGCAAAACTGAAATAAATTTTACGAGAGTATATTTTTTATACTATCAAGAAATTGAATGTTAACTCTCAGACAGGAAGAATAAGCATGGCTTGTACTCTGGAAACAAATCATAAAACTTGAAGAGACATAAAATAAAACACAGTTCCTTGTTTTGTTGTTCTTTTCTCAGCTCTAGGCTACATTCCTTTGAATCATAGTATCATTTAGGATGGAAAAAAACCCCTTCAAGATCACTGAGTCCAACTGTTACCACTGTCAAATCCATCATTAAAAAACATCCCCAAGTGCCACATCTACACATCACCTGGTCCTGCAGGTACCGTGTGATGGCACTCCAGATGAGCTCTCCATGATCTTCCTGGCACTGATGTGCATCTAAGTGGTGTTGCCTTGCAACAAAACACAGGATGAGAAAAGAAAATTCTCTGCTTGTTACTCCGATAACATAGTTTAGCTTTCATATTTCATTATGTCAATTAGGGTCTGATATTTTCTTTTAATAGGATTTTGACTTATAAATTTCAGTAATCAATGGAAGTATTTATTCTTCACTTACATTGGCTAGATAATAACATAATTTTACCCCTGAGAATGTGCAATATCTTGACATCTCATAAATAATGTACTTTGAAGTTTTTATTTTTTTCCAAATTTGAGGTCAAACCTCACTGTTGTTTAATATTTAAATGATTATTCATGGTTAATGCTCAAGCATATAAGCTTTTTGTAATGAGTTTTATGGGACATGCTGTCACTGCAAGGAGGATTGTCTCCTTTTTCTCTGTTCAGAATAAAAGCCAGAAACAGAAAAAACAGAAACAGAAAAAAAAGCCCTGGCTGTCTATCTCCCTTCTTTTCATGATGTACAGATTAATGTCACAGATTAGTGTCTGGCCCCCCAGGAAGATGCCAAAGCATTGTTTATTCTTGTTCAGTAATGCACTGCATTATTGTAAGAAAAACTCAAAACTCTTTTGCCCAGTTTTTTGCACATAACCGTTTCACCCATCCTTCTTACCAATGTGCTATGGGCTGTTTCTTCAAAAATTAGAAGGATTTTGAATATCTCCTCATCCCTCCTTTGTGTAGCTGTTAAGGTGCCTCCTCTCCTTCGTGAGTCAAAAACTTTCCAGAGGCAGCAAAGAGCATTTTGAATAATTTCTTACTCTCCATCTGTCTCTGAAAATACCTGTTTCTCTCCACTGCTTATTTAGGAAATTTAAATTGCAAATCTGTTTATCCATCTCATGTTAATAATCTGAAGAACTACTCCTTTCCAGGATACCTATCCACTCTGGAAAAGCCCTGTGGTGATGAGGGATGAAGTATAACCTGAGTTTATCACTCCTCACAGAACTCACAGATATGGGCTACATTGGCCAAAAGGGCTGGGCAGACACCATGCCTCCTCCTTCAGCTGTCCTCTTGAAGGAACTCTTAAGCAAGGTGTCAATGGGAATGGAAACCTAGGAAACCTTGCACTGGGAAACTGGACTGAAATTTGGCCCTGAATGTCAGAGTCTGGAAGTCTATTTAAAAATTCAGTGTGGCAGTCAGTGTAAAGAGACTAGCATGCTGTAACAATGGACTGTAGCTGCCCAAAAGAAAGCCTTAGAGCAGCATTTGCCATCCCTTTATAGCAAAAGGGACTAACTCAAGGTAAATCCACTTCTCTTAAAAGGGCTCACACCAGTGTCATACTGTGAAAGGAAGATAAAGAGCACGGGGTGGAAAAAGATGGAAACTGAGGCATGTGTAAGAATCCAGCAAAGCATCTTTTAGCAATGTCAGCTTTGAAATGCTAGAAAAGGAAATGACAGAAGTCCAGTGTGTAGGAATAGAGATGAAAGCTTAAATTGATCCTCATTTCTTATAAGGAGTCCATTGGAGTGGTTGACAAATTCTCATTTTAGTATCAAAACCAAGCTGCCCACATAAATTGCACCTTTGAACACATTTGATTTCTGCAGCTTCACCTTCAAACTTCAATGTATGCTTTTCATACACTTTTCCTATTAGTATTGATGCAAGGTGGTATATTCAATTTGCTTAACCACTCCAAACATAAGAATCTGTTCCCACCATGAAACAGGCACAACCCAGGCTCATGCTTACAGCACCTTCATTTGCAGAGCAAGGTAGTAGTAGATTCCATCAGGCTCTGAAATATTAAAATTTGCCATTTCAAAGAAGAATTCAGGGATGCCAGGTATAGTGTCCAAAGAAAAATACATCAATATAGCATGGGCTTTTCCTTTCAGAAGTTAAATTTTCATAACTAGAACTGTAAAATCTTCAATTCTGTAAGAGCTTTTTGACTAAAAGTTTAAAAAAAGAAAATAAAAAGGAAAGCATTTCTTAACATCCACGACCCTCTGGAGTACAATAACAATTCCACAGTTTTAAGAAACAAGTGGAACTAAATGTAAAAAGCATGGACAATTTTGATATTCTCTGAATTAGAGTATCATAGTATGAGTTAATGGGTTATGATTTTGTATTCAATAACATCTAATAGAGTTTCCATTAAAAGCAATCAAAATTGGAAGTTAGTTAAACATTTTGGTTGGTGAGGCTTTTTAAATATTAGCAGTATCATGAATTTTAATATTACCCATATATATCCTTTTCTTTATATTACAAATCATTCAAGTAAAATGATAAGTGCTAATGTAAATAAGGATTTCAGTGGCAGTATGATTATAAATTGCACGTTTCTTTAAACTTTGCTTCATGTTTTCTGCTGTGAGTCAATCCTATTGATATTTCTACCAAATATATACTTGGTAATTAAATTAAATTATATACTCAATATTTGAAAAACTGCAAACATAAACACTGTGCTGCTGACCAGGCATTTTATTCTCACACATATGGATATATCAAATAGTCAGCCAAAAAATATTGTGAATACTCTGCACCTGTACGAACTCTGCACCCTCACTTGCTGTCTTTGGTTGTTTCTGTGTGAGTGTGGGTTTAAATCTCAAGTTTGTATTGCTCCATAGAGTTTGCTTGGTTTTTTATTTTTTTAAAGAACAGAACTGAGTAAACATTCTAAGCAGTCTAATTACTTATGGGTCATCTTAATGGGTTAATGTGGTTGCTTCCTTTACAGCTCTGCACTTATTCATCTCATCCTCTCTCCATAAGCCTCTACCTCTTCACCTAACCTGGTGTTCTATGGCAGGGGCTCCATGGCCACATCTGCTCTTGTAGCACAGTGCTTAGGATTCAAGGCAGCTTCTGCTTTGCTTCCAACACAAGGGTGGTCTTTCACTCGATAATATTCTCAGGTTTCCCAAATGTTCTTCCATTCCCCTTACGGGGACCTCAGAGAGCACCAAATGCCATTTTGTAGTTTGTCAAACTAAGTAGCTTGAGGAGATCAGTGAAAAAGAATGAGCGAGAGAAACATTTGCAAAGTGTATTTAGTAGTGTTGTGAAAAAAAAAGCTAAATTATTTTTCAGTTGTCAAGTAGGACTTACACCTATGGAAACCCCTAACTACGTTTCGACAGATAGTTCCTCCTATATTTATACCAAACTAATAGATCCATAGGGAGTCAAGAAAGCTCCTTGCTACCTTCTAAGTGGAAATGATTCACATGCAGTGATCCATCTTTCTATCTCTAAGTCAAGTCAAACCCTTCACCTCTGACAAGTGGTGAGAATTGCATTTTTATTACCTGCCATTGGAGGGGGGAAGGAGGGGAAATGATAAACATGCTTTGATAGAGTGCTGATAGTACTAGCCAACTATCTTGCAAGCAAAGTCAAATGCCAAGCACAATGTAACCTGGACTTTGAGTAGTCAAGACTTTCATGGCATGTCTAGAAAGTCTTTTCAGAAGCATAATACCACTTCCTCCCCCCTCTAAATGGATTCCAGCATTGGTTACTTGGATGTCAGCTTATGTCAGCCAGAAATGCAGCCACATGGCAGTTTGAGTGAGAAGCTCAAGTATCTTGCCTTTCAATCCAGAGTAGATTTTCATCTGTCTGGTGAAGGCTAAGAGCTAAGCAAGTCTCCATCTGCCTGGAAATTTAAAACATTAAAAATATGAGAAAGTGGTGAGACTGATCTGAGATGGAGTCATCACTTTTAGACTATGGAGTAGAATGGGATTCACTGGGCACAAGATTCTTTGTTTTCTCATATGGAATCTCATCCTTTTGTTCTGCCCTTTAAATCCATATTATTGCTTGTTTCTTTTAATTTCTTTTGCAAGTCTTTATTCTCCATGGTCATCTGGTCCCATCTAGACTTACAGGCTAATCCACATTTGGCCTGTTTCAGAACTTTTATTCTGTCAGAGAAATTCTTCACTGTAAGGCACAAGTTACCAAGAAAGAATTTTCAGCTTTCTTTTGTGGTGTCCTTGTATCTAGAAAGAAGTTCCACAAAGCTATGCTGACATTCTCCTTCAAAATCCACCCTAATACTCTCCTTTGCTGTGATACTGTGATGAAATTTGGAAAATAGATAATTACTGTGAGAATATTGCTGTTTTTAACGCTACCATCTCATTTTCTCTTGCATTTTTTGCATCTACCTATAACAATCTGTTGCCTCTCATCTTAAGTGTATATTATATATTTAGGAACATCAATATAAGGGTCAACTGTGAGTGTTGCAGTCTGTAAGGATAATGGTCTGTACCATTTACATGCCTGAAATTCCTAGACATTATAATAATGTCAATTAATATCATTTGTCAGAGCCCAGGGGTTATGATTTCTTTCCCCTGAACTTACAGCTAAAAGCTAGAAAATATAAAATTGTAATGCTGTTTTATAGAATATTTTTCATCACTTAAAAGAGGAAAGCTGTTTATAACATTGTTGCAAAGACAGCAAAAAGGAAAGCTCAAGTCAACCCACAATTCTTTCATTCTGAAAAGCCTTATGTGATGAGAGAGGTCCTATTGCTGCTTTAAAAAAAAATCCAAAAAGCTGTATATTTTTTTTTTATATAGACAGTAAAATGTCTTTAAATAGACATGAATAAGGAGATTGAATCCAAGAGCCTCATGACGCTCTAGTCATGCTATTTCTACATTCAAACCAAGAGTACAAGGAGTGGCCAAAATGACACCCTCCCATTTGAAGGGAAAACAAAAAAAAAAAAAAAGAAATCTTTTGTTAAAAAGTAATGCAGTGGTTCTAATAGCTGTTATATTTTTTAAAGTTTTTGTGACAAAATTAGGAAAATAATTTACTATCTCTGTTGCAGTCTTTTAAGGCAGCATTTATGTCCCAAAAACACTTTCAGAGACTCAGGCAGAATATACCAAAATCACCTGCCATCAACCTTTTTTTAATATATACACTTAGCAATACATTATTTTGAATTAATTAATTGGAAAATAATTGATATTTTTATTATTTTATTATCATTTTCATGATTATGTAAATTTATTATAGGTACATATAGTATATGAATGAATGAATGAATGAATGAATGAATGAATGAATGAATGAATTTTTCAAGCATGAAGTAAGGAAATATTTCAGTGTTTTTAAAAAGTTCACAATTTAAAATGATCTACAGAAGACCCTGCAGCTACCTGCTTTTACAGGGTGCACAGAAATCTAAGTGATGTATACAAAATCTTGGGAGGTGTGAATTGCATAGAGGAATTGGGTTTGTTTCTGTTTACATTTATTTAAGATTTTCTAAAGCTTGCCAGCAGAATTTAATGAATATTTAGTTTAAAAATAAAAAAGAACTCATGATAAAGAACATCAAATACTTAAACAGGTATTTTTCTTGTTATCTGCAAACTTTCCTTTATAGAGAATGCTGATTTTCTTTCAAGTAATTATTGCATAATATGCACTGTAATGGCTATGCACAGATAATTAATATGAGTGTTTAGAAAATATTTATAAAATATATTAAATCATCTATATTTTCCTATTGGTTCATGTTTATAAAAGTTTGCAATCAAATCAGTAATTCTGCCTTTTCACTGTTAATTCTTAACCAGCTAGATGTTACAAGCTGCTAAAAGACAATATCTACAATAGAAATGGTAGATTAGAAAGTCCTAACAATGTTGGTGGTGCTTTCCATGTCTCTAGAAGGTGCTCGGCCCTCCAAGGAGCAAAAGCTGGGATCTGTAATTGTTCTGAAGGGCACCAGGGAAGGGGATCTCCCCAGCTTCAGGATATCTCTTACACTCATACTCCACACCAGGTGCTTGACACATTTCCCACTGTGAAGAAGCTTCCACTTCCAGATAAATATAATGACCAGTTTATCTGTTGCTTAAATCATTATTTTTATTGAATATCAACAGTTGAATATCAGTTGCATATCAACTACCAGCTGTGATCAGGAAGAGGAATACAAACATCCTGATTCAGATAATCAGCAAGATCTGAAGCAAGTGAAATAAGCAGTAAGAGACTCAGACATTTGAGAAAACTCACAAAATGAAACAGTTTAATAAAAATGTGTGGGTTAGAATAATGGCCAACTGCAAAAGTTAATTCTGTACAACTGGAAAGCAATGGGAAATGTTTATGAAAAAAAATATCCATAGTTGCTATAGTTAAATGATAATAGGAATTTTAGAGAAGTTGGATTTTAGAAGATGTCTTCCTCTTTAGTCATCAAGCCACTCATTCAAAGAAAAGATACAAAATAGATATTTGGCAGATGATCTCGGATCATCTGATATAACTAACATTTTGGGATGGTCTTTCTGTGAAGTACTTGGAGCAAGTTAATATTTACTGGTCAGTAATGATATTTTTATATTTTTGTTTCAGTAAAACAACTGTGTATTTATGAAACACATCAAAAAGATTAAAACACAACACCTCCAAACTTTTATTCTTTTATTTTTGAAAGATAGGTCCTTCTCAAAATAACCACAGAATCTGTGTCTGCATTCCTGTTAGGACCATCATCCAGGAATCAAGGTTTCCTTGCATTGCTGCTCCATAAGAAAAAATATTAAGGTCATATCACACCATAACATCCTCTGAAGAAAAAGAGCTAGTCTTAGGATTAGGCAAGAAAACAAGTTATATCTCCTTTAAGTCATACAGTCCTCTAATTTCCCTACTCTTTGTTCCCAGAGCAATACAGCTTTGTCATGGTGTATCCTCTGAGATACTCCTGATTCTCTAGGATTCAGAATGTATTTATTGCTGTTCATGATTATTCTTAAATTTGAATTCAGAACCTTAAGGAAGTTAAATCTGAAGCCTATAAAACCTCCACCTCAGCATCCCCAGACCAAGTGCTCAGATGTATAATGTGAATTTTAGGCTTCTTCCTGGGGTAAAATAAGAAATATTTGTATATGGTTTGGACCTCAGGCACCTAATCTCTCCATAAGTGACCATTATTATATGTGAAGGAAAATTTTATTTATTTACTTATTTCCAGTTCTCTTCTCAAATGAAAATTGCTAACTCTGAACAGAAGTAGAGAACTACATGTTACAAAACTTTTTCCCTCAATTTATAAATTCTGTGCTTCTTCAGAGAACAAAAATACTTCTTTAAAACTAAAACCCATTACCTAAAGTTTGTCAGGCGGGAGGAAAATAGCTCATCAATTATGCAGGACCAAGAGATTTGCCCGAGCCAAAAGCACCTCTCTGGTAACTCTTTGCAGTACTCACAATCCTCTTTCATTTCCCCTTTGTCACGCAATCCCTGAGGTGATTCTGCAGACTGCAGCCCCACAACGTGAAACAGAGTGTTCTGATGGTAACATCAAGCATTTTCTGTTCAGCATATGACTGCTATCAGACACTGATAATATATTTTCCATCTTGCTCGCTACTGACAGGTAGAACAGGTCCTCAGTTCCCCAGAGATGGGATGGATTAGCTCTTTACTCCGGTGTCCTGCTTTTCAAGTGGAATTCCTTTAGTAGCAGTTTCCCACAAATGAGATCTGGCTTGTTAGGAGGAAAAGAAACCACTAGACAATTGAGGAAGTCTCAATACAGATATTAAATTTAGGGATGTTTTATGTGTAACAACATGTGGAGTAACCAGAGTAGCAACCAACCTTTCTTTGTGTCCCCAAAGATCAGAGATTTTTCTTTATTCCATGAAGGATGTGCTCTAGGATGTGCCCATTGTCATCCATGGAAACAGAGCTGGTGTCATTGATTGTCTGGTTTGAGCCAAACAAGTCCTGTCACACCGTGAACAGGTCACAAGACTGATTACCTTTGTACTGCCAGTGTTATGTGGCACTTCTCTGTTCTTAATAGAGTTTATGAAGTGGGGGGAAAAGAGATGTATGTCCTTTGGAATTGGACATAAGGAAATTATGTTTGCAAGTGTATCCCTTCCTCTTTTTATTTTTTTTTTCACTGCGGTATAGTTTCCATCTTCTTGTACATGAAAGTCAATTTATGAGGAAAAAAAATGGAGTATCTAATATATTCCTATTCTTCAAGTAATATTTTAAATAAGGATATATATAATACTTTCATTTGACTGTTTTTTACTATGGAGTTATCTGGTTTTATAAAATTTCAGTTGAGTTAGAAAATATTTTTAAATTAAATTCTCAGATAAATACATATGTGCAAATGATAGAGGCAGAACATTTACTCAAACCAATGTTTATTGCCATACATTCATTTTCAGTTAGTAACAACTTTTTATTTCTGTAAAAAAAAGTTTTCATAAATCACATTAAAGTACGATGTAAAATTGCTCACTTATATCAAATTGAAAGCCTCTCTGATGGCAAATTTTATCTATAATACGTATTTTTTTCCATCAAGCTTTACATTGCATGTTAGCTTTATGATTATTTTGAAATTTACTACTATTTTATGATATTAGTCATTTAGAAATGAAAATAGAAGAAAATGAAGCACCTTATTGTTAGAAATAACTTTCTACTGTAAAAGTCAGCAGGTTCTTTTATCTTCCAGTGTTAACACTTTTTCAGAAATTCCATATACTTACACTTAAATATAATGAACACATAAAATAAAAAAGGATGGTATTTTTCCTTTGAGAGTCCCAGAAAGCTGTGATTTGTCACATCACAGATGCCTATAATATCAACTCTCTCATCATGCACTGAGTATAATTTAGGCTGGCACAGGAATGATGTGTCTGCTTTTACACACTTTCTGAGATTAAGCACTTCAAGAGCCCTGATATCTGTCTGTATATACATGGCTATATTAGAGTTGTTTTTCTAGAGATATATTAATAAATGCACATACATATATATACACATTATATAAAAACACACGTATATACATAATTTTACATGCATGTATATACATATATTATATTTACATATAAGTTATGTGTATATAAAGATATAAATATTTTAAAATGAGCATTAATGGTAGTACAAATCAATAATAATATTAATGACCCTACTGCTACTAGTACTACTAGTAGTAGTAGTAGTACTACTACCACTACTACTACTACTACTACTACTACTACTACTGTTATATGATGTATTACTAAATATAAGAATAAATATCCTATTGGGAAGAATTCACATAATGTTTCACTCATTCAAAAGTCTTTAAAATGCTCTATATCAAGGTAAGATCAGTTTAGGAGCAGATTAAGGAAATCTTTTTAGGGCCCATATCTAACCCTAAAAGAGACATATGGAAAACTCTAATATTGCCAGCCTAAAAAAGCTGGTAGGAATTCTCACCTGGTATAAATCTGTGCACAACAGGGACTTCAGTTTACTTTGTCTTCAGCCTGTTTTCTAGTGGGGAGCAAAATTGCTTGGTTCCAGTGTAAAAAACTGATTACTGATATATTAGTTAGATTTTACTGTGTCCCTGTTGGTATTAGGTTTGCAACAGAAAAATACAAATCTCCTCTCTAAAATTATGTCTCTTTCTTCTGTGCTCATTCCTAAGAATATATATGAGAGGTTAATAGAGGCAAATTCTTCCAATGTGTTCCTTTTTCACAAGGAATAATACACTGTGTCTTTCTTTAATGTAGATAAAGCATAACTACTCAGAAAAGGTGTTTCAGCTGTTGAAATATCCATAATTTTTATTTATTTCTAAATAAAATCTCATGCACCATGACTTTTGGGAACATACTTAGAAGATATTTCTTGTAGTACTTACTCTCTCAGTCCATCACCAAAGATGATTAACTGCAATGTAACCTGTGTGCTAAAGACTGAAGAGAAGGAAAGCTACTCTCATTACAAGGCAAAGATATACATGAGGAAAACCCTTAAACATCATTATTGGCTGTCTTTTTTGTCTATTGTTTTTCTCTAAGTTTGGGATGAAAACTCCATCTGTTTGCTACAGTAGAAGAAGGTTGATTAGGTAATTGCCTTGAACTATCATGATGTCTTAGCTGAAATCAGGATGCAGTTCCTGAAATTGGAGTGAAAAAATATTTTGTGCTTTTGCCAATTAGAACATAAAGCCATCAAGTCCTTCAGCTCTTCTTTGCCAGCTCTTGAGCAAGATATGGTACATTCCAACCATAAGCTTACTTTTTTTGGCAGCTATATATATTTTAAGTTTAGAAGTTTTTATACTTAGTGGTCCAAAGGTCACTGATGAACATTACTCGGTACCATAAAATCAGTGCAAAGCATCCAATAATGAAACTTTTGAAATCAGTGTTTGAATATTTATTGTTAGGCACATTCTGCAGCAAACTGAAACTCCTCTTTCTTTTGCTGTGAACAGGCTTCACTGGGAAAAGAGCTGATCAGGAAACTTAGGAAACAGAGATATTTTGACATTTTGAGGTTAAACTGAAAAGACACTTCCTGGCAGGGAGCACTTTTCTTGTTCGACAAAGTGTTGCATAAGTACTGACAATTGTCGCCTTTTCCTATCCTTTACAAAGTCAGAATGAGTAAAGCTGCTATCATACACACTGAAGGAACCGTGCTGTCTATTCTGTAATTCAGCCAGGCTCAAACTTGTTTACTTTTTTTACACCTTTTTACGAATCTGTCAATTATATAAAATACTTCAATAAAATACTTCAATAAATCAATGATATAAAAACTTTAGGCATGAAATTGTCTAGCGTGCTCACTAGCTTTCATTCAAAACCACTTGATGGTCCTACAATTTCTTATATTCTGATACCTAATTTCCTGATTTTCTGTTGAAGCATAACTAGGAAAATTTACTGCTAAATTCATTGGTGCAGCAATGGAAGTGCATTCACAGACGTAGCCCTTACGCTTTTCTAAATGCAACTTTTATAATCATTGTAAAGTAATAGCGCTGTACTTTGTATCCCATTATGGATAATTATATTTTATCACATTCCTAAGTTTCTGACATAAAAAAAAATACTGTGTAAAAGCATAGAGGAACACAGAGGGTTTGGTAAAGGTGGTTGACAAAATGGTGATATCTATTAGTGTGAAGCCAAGTAACTGGTTTCCATATGGTATGGTTTTCCTCTAATCACAACGTATGAAGTCAGCTCCATGGCTGAGCTTGGCTTCAGGACATATGCTGAAATCATTTTAAAGGGCAGTGAGGGCAAAAGAAAACTTTTTGCTTGTGCACTGTTACCCAAGTGCAGCATGCCTGTTCCCAGTGATCTCTCGTAGACGACCTTTATGTAAGCAAAATCAGTGAAAAACTTGAGTTAATTTGGCCATGCTATGGTGAGAAATTTTGCACTGCACTTAAAGCAAAATAGGCTGTAACATGGTGAAAAACAAGAGCACTGAATACAAATCATCTTACTGCTAACTTCAACAAGGAAAAAAACAGAAGAAGCAGCACAGAACATTCTGTACTTGTCATGATCCCTGATTTGTAAATGTCTCATAGCAGAGTTCTGGCAGATGCTTTGTGTAAGAGTGATTGACTCCAGTGAAGTAGTTAGCCCAGCCCAGCCCTCCCTAGTGATCTGAAACTGTTTCTCCTTTGCTGCAGGCTGGGTTCAAGCTCTTGTAATAAATCATGCTGATGCCTCTCCCTGAGATGTACAGGTTGGACAACGGGGTGTCTCTTCACCTCCTGTTGCAGTTCACCGAAGCTGTTAAAATACTCTAAAGAGTAGCTCATTTGTCACATTGGCCTGGTTAGGAAAAATGCTTTACACAGCTGCCTTACTACTACACAAGAAACTCAATGTTTTCTGAGCACTGAAGGCTTCTAGGACTCCTGTGAATCAAAAAAGTTACTATAAATATTCCAAAAGTAGGCAATTTATAGAGGAAATATGTTCACATCCTTCTAATCAACTTGTAAACTGGACTCTCATTTTTAATAACTCGATTGATCTTTCCCAGAAATTCCTCAAATAATTGAAACATTCCATATTTCTATGTTTCTAGGTTATTTTAATACATTTTTGTATCCTAAGCTGTGACCACTGCTTGAGATGTCTGAGATGTGGAATCATAGAATCACAGAATGGTTTGGGTTGGAAGAGACCTTAACAATCATCTAGTTCCAACTTTCCTGCAATGGGCAGGGACATCTTGAACTATAACAGGTAGTGTTGCTCAAAGACTTATCCAACCTGCCCTTCAACACTTCCAGAGATGAGGATAATATTGCTTTATCACAAACTGTGTGAATATCCTTAATTGCTGGTGAATGCTGAGATTTTATATCAGTATATTTGATAAAAGAAGGAATAGCCACTGAGACATACATGCAATCCAGAAAATCATGCAAGAAACCCTATTTTATAAATTCATATGAAAATAAATATATAAAGCAAAACAAAAAGAAAAATATATACAAGCATATAAATAATAGTGACAAATGTTGAAGTTTTCAGAAGTTCCATGCAGATGAGATCTCTGTTCTGAGATGAATTGGAAGTGGTTTGTTAATTTGGAATCTTACCAGG
Source organism: Acridotheres tristis (assembly GCA_037013685.1). Lineage (NCBI taxonomy): Eukaryota > Metazoa > Chordata > Aves > Passeriformes > Sturnidae > Acridotheres > Acridotheres tristis. Next base: position 103,710,571 of record CM072884.1, read on the forward strand.
TACATCCTGACCGACTTGGAATAAATGTATTTGTTCATGTGCCATCCACTTAATATTTCACCTAGACTGACTCTGGTTGAGCTGCATCTTTCATCAGTAGTCACTGCAATACTTATTGCTGGGATTTTTAGGGATTTAGATGCAATCTTGTCCATTAAATCTCAGGAGTTAAGGAATGAGCCCAACAATTTAAAGATGGTCTTTGTTTGGATATTAATTTTTTTGTCTACAAATTGGACAAAAATGAAGAGCGGCATAATATCTGTCATAACTGCACTGTTGGAAATAGAGCTGATTGGCAAAAGTTATCTATTTTGTCAAATACAATTAACAAACAGCTGCTGAAATTCTAAATTTTACTCAGGTTTTCCAGGTAGTGAAAAGTGAAGACCATAAGAAAGATTGGACCTCACAAGGGACCAATAACTCTCTTAGGAATTGCACTAAAGCTGATTCTCAGATGAGAGCTGACATTGGGAATGTGTTGACCCTTGAGGATGATATCTTCAAAGAGAGCAGAAGCAGTGGGCCATAAATTTCAGGATGGAGAGGATTGATTTTTATTTTAATGTTTTCTGAACAGCTTGTCTGGGAGTCTGAAGAGCCTTGAGTATTTCCTCACACACATAATTTTTAAGTGTGCTGTTGTCTTTCACATTCATTATAAAAATATCATTTGTATATTTGCATAGAAGAGGAATGCTAATTTTAGATATAATTCTAACCACTTTATGGAAAATTGGAAAGGGGCTACATCATGGAAAAAACATTGGGTTTTTACACAAGTTACCCAAAGAAAAAAAAAAAAAAAATTGTCACCTTTACAAAAAACCACAAAATCAAACACAGCAAAAAACCCTCTGCAATGGAACTCTTGCCTTATATAGCTTATATTTCAGCCTGGGCATTTAAGAATTGATAGTCTGTGAAAGAAAAGGCTTGCAATTTACTAGACCATTTTTATTTTGTCTGTAACTTTTGTAGGCTCTCACAAACCACCTAACACTTCTGGAACAAATGTGTAGAATATTACAGAAACAGTAAAGATTATATTTTTTCTACTTTCCCCATTGTATTTTACATTAGAGATTGCAAGCTATTTTCCAGAGCTGGTATTGACAACAGTCCATTTAAATGAAACCATAATTTGTTAATTTTTTCCATGCATCTTTTACTGAATACTCTCTCTCTCGGCCCAAAAAAGGAGCAAAAAATTAAAAAGGTTGAGGCTATAATTAAAAGCATAATAATATGAATTAGATCTCACTTAAGAGAAAAAATCGCTCAGTTCTATGCCATGATGTACTTTCATGTTTTGCAAGCAGTAAAGCCTCTCTGTGGTGTCACTATCATCTAGAAAAAATTCAACTCTAATTTGTAAAAAATGTTATCTCCTTTTTTAATGCAGTTTTATTAGCTATAATTGCAGAGATGAATTATTCATTTTCTTCAACACCAAAAAATTACCAGAAAAGCAATCCAGGTTAATTATCAGGGAGTATTTTAATACTGCTGTAATAAAAAACAGAAGAAAGCTTGCCCATACCTGTTTTGTGTATTGTCACACCTGGCTCAGGTTAGCAAGACCCAGACTGGAAGTTAGAGCAGGGCAGGCGAGAGAGGGAGCGTGCAGGGCTCCCACCTCCCAGCTTCCAGATAGGTGCTCTCCTATTTCCTATCTAAGGAGAGTGGTAGAGGCTGATGGCTTTGGTGTGAGGGCCAGAACCCTCTCAGTGCTTATTCCTGTGACCATTCCCATACTATCCCAACTTAAGGGAGGAGTTTGGAGTCATGTTACAGCTGTCCACAGTAAAGGAGTGGTCACTGAAGTAATATTTATAAACTTTTAATAGTTGCTCCTTACTGTCTTTCAGTGCCACCCCATGCTAGATCCTCTAGAATAACTTAGGTTTTTTTTACAACCACGTGATACTTCTATGGTCTTGAATATGGTTTCAAACAGAACAAGGTTTTAACGTAGTGAAAACTAAATATCTCCTAAGCCTTAGGAAAGTACAGTATGTCCTAGCTTTGTTCTTGAGCGGTGCTCTTCACCCGGCATGGGTGTGTGTTACTTACATGGATGAAAATTTCATAATTTTGTCTGCCTTCTTGCCTTTAATTACTAACGACTATAGCATGTATGACTGTCAGAGTGGGTGATTTTATTTACCAGACTTGCTTGTATACTGTGTAAGTTAATTATTATTCTGACAACACGTACTGATTAGTGACAATAAATGTGCTGGAACGTTCGGAGTGAAGGTATCTGATAAGAACCATCAAAGTGCTTATTTGTCATCCATTTATTTTTAGAAATGTTAACTGAATATTTAGAAATATTATGTCTTGTGTAATAAACCAAAAATAATTCTCCCCCGCTCATGGTTTTTATAACAATTTGTTTTGTGCAGTTTCTCAATTCAGCTTGTTTGAAGTAATTTCAAGACTGGTCTCCATTTTGCTAGTGTTGGACAACCACTTTCAAGTGACAGAAAATTGTGCCCAAAATTTATTTTACGTATGAAAATGTCCAACAGTCATCTGTTTTTGTAAATATCTTTGTTAATCATACTTTTAGTTCCATTTTTTGGGGGGGGAGGGGGGTGGTGTTTTGGCTTTCTTTCCTCTTTGGAGAAGAAACATTCCAGTTAGTAACTTCAAATAAATTCTAATCAGTGAGGAACCCATAATCAGTGATGGACCTCATTTCTCTATAACATCCTGAAAGGAATTCATATTGAGGAGGGAGCAGATCTCTTATACCATGCCTGCAGTGAGGGGAACAGAGGAAATGGCCTTAAGCTGAGACAGGGCAGATTCAGATTAGATATAAGAAAAAAAAAAATCTCTTTTAGGCTGGTCAGACACTGGAATGAGCTCCCTAGGGAGGTGTGGAGTCACCATCCCTGGAGGTGTTCAAGAGGTGTCTGGATCTTGTGCTGTGTGATGTGACTTAAGGGCTCACTAGGTAGTGTTGGGTTAATGGTGGGACTGAATCATCCTAGAGGTCCCTTTCAGCCTTGATGGCTCTATGATTCTGTGATTCTATGATTCTTTGAACTGTGACTATATTGGTCAGATTTGCTAAATGTAATATTTTTGAGCTTTGTTATAAGATAGTTTTTCAATTAGTGATATTCAGGTTTTCTTTCTGATACTGAATTTTGGCATTTAGACAAGTACATAAGTACCTGAAGAGCCATAAGTAACTGAAGTGGATGATTTATCCTTTCCTGACACTGCTGTAAAGTAGTTGGCTGAATTCCCTAAGGAAATATATTATACCCTTCAGTGGCTACTGAGGTGTCCTTGATTGGCCAGCTTTGGCACTTAAAAGCCAGGTGCTGTTAGCACTGCATTTCCCATCTGAACAGACTAGTGTAATTCCCACAAATTACAGGAAGCCTGGTTTCTGATACAGATTCTGTATCAAGTATTTACGTAGCAGGATGTAAGCAAGATCTACTCAACCAATGCTGTAGTCATCCAAACCTCCATGTTGAGAAGAATTTCCTTCAAATGACCTCCTCCTTTGTGAGCAGTAGGACCTTCTAGGTTTGCCCAAGAAACTCCTGGTACCTGCCCAGGGACTAGGCGGGGCTTGGTTTGGCCCTCTTAAAAATCCTGTTGCATTAAAGGACATAAGTAACATAAGTAAGGACATAAGTTGCTTTACCTAATAGCTAATCTTGTTGGTAATTTTGCAGAATAAGTGGTTGAGTATCTTCTGTAGCAAGTTGTGCTTGCTCTGGCTTGGATGGAGTTAACTTTCCTAGCAACCCATATGTTGTTATGTTTTGGATTTATGTCCAAAACAGTGTTGGTTGGTCATGTTTTGGCTTTCACTGAACTATGCTTGCACAGCACTGAGGCTTTCTCTTTTCCCCACTCTGTCTCCTTGCCCTTAAGCAAGTAGGCAGGCTGGGAGTGGGGGAGAAGGTGGAAAGGGACACAGCCTGAACAGCTGACCCAGACTAAAGGGTTAAAGGGGTATTCAATACAGTATTAACATCATGCTCAGCAACAAAAATTGAAGCAGAAGAAAGCAAAGAGATTTTCATTTTGGTTTCCATAGGATGTGGTGAGGGATATTCTTTACATTACTTATTCTTTTTTTTTTTTCGCTTTCTTTTACTTGAAAAATTGTCTTTACTTGACCCACAATTTTTCTTAGTGTTTTTTCTTCCTATTCTCGCCCCTGTTCCTCTGGAGCAAGGACTGAGTGAGCACTGGTGTAGATGCTTAGCTGCTGGTAGTGTCAACCCAACACAGATCTATTTGGCTCTAGGGATTCAAGATGACAGATCTGACCAACGTTTGCTAAACTGAACTTAAAGATGTTATATGAGTTTTGCTCTGACTTGGAGGTCTGCTACTTTCTGTTGCTGGTCACAATGTTGACTTATTTGATCCTTCACCTGACCTGTTGCTGTTATAATCCAATTTTTTGAAAGATGCCTCTGCCTGAATAAAGGTGCAAACGAGATCATATGTCAAAGTACAGGGTTTTTTTAACAGTAAGTGTGAGGTAGAGAGATAGAAAGAAACAGGAAAGGGAGGTGGTGAGGGGAGAGAGAGAGGGAGACAGAGAGAGAAATCAAGCAGAAGATAATCACCACCTCATGGATCCTGGAGCATTTCTTCCTTTCCCGCAATCTGCCACAGTGGGAATTTTTGTCTGGATGCATTAACTAGGGTGTGCTCACCTCTGCTTCCAGAGCCTTCCTGTTACAACTTCCTCTCTTCTCTGCCTATGTCAGGTTGCTGCTGTGGTAGCTTATGGCAAGTTCTTTCTGTGGCCTTGAGAGCGTTTAATGCAGTTGTGATTTTTAAGTCTCTTGCAGTCTCTTTCTAACTGTACATTCAGTTCCAGGAATGTTTTGTTTGTGACTGCTTTCTGCTTTTGCTCTTTATACTGCTTTTAGGTTTTTCTTTTTTTTTTTTTCTTTTCACTTGTAAAATTTCCCAACTCACAACTTTTTTTTTTTTTTTTTTTTCCCCCTCCCATTGTCTCCCCTGTCTCCCCATAGGGAAGGAGTGAGTGAGCAGTCATACAAGTGATGATTAGCTGCTGGCTGGCATTATCCCATTGCACAAGCCAATCCTTTAAATTCAACTGTTATCAAACGAATAGAATTACAAATTGACGTTGCATTCCTTATTTTACACCATGTTGATATCAATGAAACCAGTAAGACTTCTTAGTTTTATATCAGAATATTTTTTTTTTAATTTCTCCAATACCAGTATCAATGAGCAAGACAAACACTTGTGGCAGTGAGACCATGAGCTAGACCTGCAGCTGGACAGGGAGCTGGTAGTTTGGCACTTCATAAGGGCAGCCTGCAATGTCCAGAATAAATTCTCAGCACAGCTCAGAAGAGAAATATATTTTTTCTACTATTCTGCTGGTTTATACTTTCCTTGCTTTCACTCCACCCTACACTGCAGCATCATAAGCAGTTTAAGCCTACAATAAAGAGGAAAATTGGTTGCAACTGGCTTCAGTTTCTTCACTACATTTGTTTCTGAAAAGCTAAAAATACAGATTTACTGCTGCTTTTGCAGACATTTTCAAATGCAAGCAAATATATTTATCTGTGTATTTATATTTAGTCTAGAGATGTTTTAATTTATTCTGCAATGTTTTAAAAAAATTCTTCTTGGTTTTCCATAACTATTTAAAATAATTGAATTATCTTAAGTTCCTATTCCAAATATCTGAGATGGAAACTGATGATTTCATCAAAAAGAATTGTTCAGAATGGATTTTATTTGGTTGTTGGTTTTGCTGGTTTTTTTTCCCCTGGTTAATTAAAATTAGAGTGTAGTTTAAATTGCCTTGGAACCCTGCTAAAGCCATTTGTTACATACTTTATTACAAAAGTAAAAGGGTTATGCAAGGCCAGCATGTGCTGTCAGAAACATTTGATGTTTGTGGGAAATTTCAGTGGAGGATGACAGTCACTGGCTTTTCTATTAAAAAATCTTTGAAGAGCAAGTGTCATAGTTTAACCATAGAAAAGGTGCATGAACATGAAATGAACACAGACTGAGCTTTCTCTTCTTCTTCATATTAGATAATTAAGCACACTGAACTGCAACACTCTTGTAGTCCTGACCTGGAGAGACTCCTGATTCGACATGTATTTTCCAAATTATAAAGATATTCAGAAATTTGTAAAAGAAAGTTGGGGGGGGGGGGGAATTCTTTTATTAAGTTTGTATGTGGCTGTGTTTAGTTTCTTCTCAAATAGAAGTATCTTTTTCTCAAAGTGTATTTTGAAAGCATATTTTTAATAACACAATTGCAAATACTAGTTTTTGTAATATAAATTAAAGCTTAGAAAATGCCACTAGGGAATAAAGCTAATATCATCATGTATTCTATGGCAAGTGGCTGCTAGTATAGATATATCTGTGATTTTAATTACAAATGGGGATGACTTTAAAACAGATTATCTGGGATCTAAATGGAAGTGGCAGGGCAGCAAGTACTAGATCTCTTGGTTATGGACACACCAAGAATGCTATTGGTATCTGTAGGTTTAGGATTAGGATTAGCAGATAGAATGAAGTGCCAGAGTAAACAGGAATCCCTGCTCCTTCTGCTTCTCTCCTGTCATATTCCCTCCAATGCATTTCCACCGTCCCACACCTGCTTCATTTCTACACACCCACATTTCCAGATTATTGAAGTCAAACCTGTACAGATTTTTACATCACAGGCAGACTAATGAATTATTTTGCACTGCTGTGACACTGTGTTTCCCATATTTCAGGGATAGGGAAATGAGTGAAAGAATGCACAGCCTTGTTCTCATAACACACTAGGAAAAGAGCAATATCAGAAGCAGGGAATTAATGCTGTTCTAGAGGCTTGCAGCCTGCATAGAACCTCCTGTCTAAACAAGGAAACATACAACTGTGGATGAATTATCTTCCCTGGAAATACATACCATCTCTGTTCTAAATAGATATGAAATATCGTTTTTAGAACTAATTAGGACATTATAATCAGGTAAAAAAATGCAATCCACCAACACATCAGAATGATGAGTAAAATGCCCTTGGAATTTGCTTAGACCACAATCTTCTGTGAGATTCTTGTCCTAAATATTTTTTTTAAGAAATTATTAATTTTTTTTAAAGAAATTATTCCACTGGACAGTCCAGAAAAATGCTGAGCTCCTTGAAGTCAGAGCTAGAGAGACGAGCAACACTTTACAATGTGTAGGAAACCGAAAGTGAACTTCTGTCATGATAAATACCATGATTGACATCGTATAACCATCAGTAGGTTAGTTCATCTTCCTTTGACTCATTTTTCCTATTAAGAAAACAGCAACAATAACTGACCTGGTTTTGAAAGTTTAAAGATTCATTTTTAAAGATTAAAAATATAATGAAAGCAGAATGAAAATGTGGGTGATATTCTGAAAATCATGATGGGCACAATGATGAACTGAGAACATCAAAGGACCTGAAACAACTCAAGCATTGTTTTTAGGTTCTTGTCTTCATCATTTCAGGGATTTGTGTGTGTGCACACATATATGCACACAGCAGCAAACACAACCAAAAAGGAAAAAAAGAAAAAAGAAAAAGAAAAGAAAAAAAAAAAGAAGAAAAGCAAAATGCTATAAAAGTTTATTTTCTGCAACTATGCATATACATCATGAAAATAGCAAATTTTCCATGGCTGTTTGCATTGCATAAATACTAGTTTATTAAGTATGCATTAGAACATATATATTTATATGATGCAAATATAGTATGGATTTGGTATGAGCTAGTAGTTTGCTAGAGTCAAGATATTTGTAGAGGACATGATTTCCTGACAGCTCCAGCTTGTCACCACATTTTCAGAAAGCAATGCAGTGAAGAAGTTGGCAGTAGTAAGATCAGCAAGTGTTCTTACACGATAAGAAGTGGCAGTTGCTCACACTGATCCTTTGAAAAAGAAATGCACTGAAAGGAAACTGTCAGAATTGGTAGGCTCGAAGTGTGACCTGCCTCAATAGTATTTCCCTATGGCAAATCTTACTGTAAAGATTGTAAACATTTAAGGCAGTGGGGTTTGAGGGAAGTAATACAGGGTTGCAATTGAGGAAATTTTGATTTCTGGTCGCTGTGCCCCTGACAGTATGAGCCCTGACACAGGGACAGTCGCTTGGGGTAAGCTGTTCCTCTATGACATCTCTTTATTTTGGTGGACATCCACTTCACTCAGGGCAGGCATCTGCCAGATTTCCATAGCACGAACTCCTGAGGCAGCAGGGCAGGCACCACTGCCAGGAGCTGGTGTCTTTTTCAGCTCCACAAGCCACTGAAAACATCCAGCTAGTCCTTAGTCAGACTCCATGAGAAGTTAGGCTTTTCCCCCGCTTTTCTCAGGAGCCTGGGCTGTACAAGTGTACTGACTAGATTTTATGCTTTCATCTTTCTTACTCTGCAAAATGTGTGCAGTAAAACAGGGCATGCATTAATGTCAGAACTGGTGTAGATGTTTGCACAGTACAACATATATTTACACTTTTGAATTCCCAATTTCTCTGAAAAACTTGCTTTCTTACAGGCTTAATATGGCTTTTCTTTTTCACTGGAGAAGAATTTTATCTTTTACTCATCTTTATATCTGACATTTCTGAGTTTAAATAATTCAAGGTCAAGAATATCCTACTCTCCTCAAATCTGTATAAATTACAGGTATTTTTTTAATAGATAAATGATATTACTCCTACTTAGGCCAAAGTTTCTGTCTAAACTTCTAAGAATCTTTGAATAAAATATGATAACTCTGGGAACAACTGAGTGTTAATAACTTTAGCTGCTTAGGTAGACATATCTTTTTACCCAGTTTAGAACATCTTTCCTATAATATTATGTGTCTGTAACTTTACAACAAACATAAATCAGAAATATGAGCAGTGACACAAGTATTTCTCACCAATTATCATCTTCAAAAATGAATAGATAAAAAAGAAAGTGCTATATTTTTGAATGGTGTCTTAAATTATATGTCCACAGATACCCATTTTTACAGTGAAGGTAATTGCACTAATTCTTTTCTCCAGCACACTTCCAAATTAATAGTATATATAATTATTAGGGTAGGATAGCCTCAAGTTTTATAACAAAATTTATCAATTAAAATGTATTTTGAAAAATATCTTTGCATAAAAACGTCAGAGCAGTTATTAGGGAGCTGCAGATTTCAGCTTCCCTTGTTGAAATCTTCCTGCATTAACATTTCTGAATCATTTCAATGATTTAATATGTCTATAAGATTACAAACTTCTTATGGGAAGGGTGTATCCTAGAGAACTGATACTCTTACCCCAGAAACAGTTAATCATGGATTATTTGCACGTACTGTTATTATTTATATTTATTGCTGTGATGATGCATGGAAACAAACAAGAATAGCGCTTGATTGTACCAGACAGAAACAAAGCAAAAAGCAAAAAAAAAAAAAAAATCCCAAGAAGGATATGTGCTTTGCATCTAGCAAATTTCAGTCTGGATGAAATACATGAATGGGAAATGAATATTCACAGTATGTTGTGTAAGCAGAACTAGAAGAAAATTGACATTAATTCCATGGCTGTAAATGGGTGAAGGAGGAAAAGGGAGAAGGCAGGAACAGGATGGGAAGGAAAGAGTCAGAAAGGTGGGAGTGGAGGTGGAGCTGAGGCTGTGGGGAGCACCCTGGTACCTGACTGGCACAGACAAGCAGGGTCTCTCCCCCAGGCTCCCTGCCAGCATGTGAGAAAAACAGAGGTGGTTTTGGATGGCAGGCATCACCCCAGAAAAGATGCCTTCAAAGATCAGGGTGCTGCTAGCACTATACTCATCTTCCTTTCCTGCAAGTGATGGAAACAGGCAGGAAAGGATACAAAAATAAAATATTGTGTGCAACTTTCTCAGTAATCACTTGAACAAATGCAGATTTCTCAAATGATCCTCAGCTCAGTCATTGCATAGTGTTCTGTTCCCTCGCCTTGCTTAAGGGATTCACGTCAAATCCATTTCTTCAGTTGTATTTACTGTTTCCTGGCAACCACCCACCTTGGAAAAATAAAACCCTGTGCAATGAGGAAGAATGGAAGACCATCTCCTACCCCCTCTACTCACCTCTAGCAAGGCTTTCTATGCTTAATTCCATGCACAGTCAGACAGTCTGTATCTAAGTTACTTTCCTCAGACAATGGTTATGCAAGTTAGGGGCATTTCAAGACAGTTTGTTATTTAAACTCTACAAAGCTTAATCATATGAATAATTCTGATTCATAAAATTAAAGATGTGAAGTTTCCCTTCATTTTCTCAGTGTGTTCATACAGATGGCCTTTTTTAGAAAGGAAAATGAAATTAATTTTTTAAAGATGATTTCATACAAATAACTTTCTCATACAACATGAGAAAATACGGCAGAAAATTAATTGAAGCATACAATGAGTGATGACAGAATATTAAACAAACACATTATTATTATTATTTTATTATTATTATTATTGTTATTGTTATTATTATTATTATTATTATATCCCAACAAAGTGCATAGGGAAAATATATGTAGACATTCATTCAGGAAGCCATCCTGTACAGTTCATGGGGAGCTCACTTGCAAGCAGAAACCGAGTTTTTCACTGTAGTTTGTGTATGTTTGTGCTCAGGTGTGTGAAGGGGTGGATTTCTCAATCTGTTGTTTCTTTTCTTTTTGTTGTAGTCAAACGTTATGTCTTTCTCATCCTTTATTATACAGTTAACTTATTCTTGGGCATAGCTAACAAGCACATTTGAAGAAAGCTTCAATAATGTAAACAAAAAGATGCCAGCAGTGAACCCCACCAAAACAAAGATCTTTAGCTCTTTGCTCTCATTTAAAGACAGACTGTAACAAAAAGCATAGAGGAGAGCAAATATATATTAGTTCTCCAGTATATCCTAAACTTTATTAACTTGCACATCAGGGACTTGAATTCTCAAGTTTAACTTTTTCAAGGAACAAAAAGAGACTAATGCAGCTACACACAACTAGTATAAATTGCAGTAATTTGTGAAGAGTAAGAATCAGATAACTTCCTGAAATTAGGCAAGGTTCACCAAAAGCTGAATAACTCACCTAGAAGAAGAAAAAAGTGCATAGAATTACAGAATCACTTAAATTGGATAAGACCTCTAAGATGATGAAGTCCAACCAGCATTAACCCAGCATTGCCAAGTTCACCACTAAACCGTGTGCCAGGTGCCACATCTACATGCATTTTGGACATTCCCTGCGATGCTGACTCCACCACCTCCCTGTGCAGTGTTCTGTGATGCCTACTACCACTTCAGTGAAGAAATTTTTCCCAATATCTAGTCTGAACTTCCCCTGGTAAGACTTGAGGCCATTTCCCTTCATCCTATCAGTTGGCCCTTGGTGAAGAGACCAATGCCCCCAGCTAGAACTCCTTTCAGAGCAATAAGGTCTCCCCTCAGCCTCCCTTTCCCCAGGCTTAACACCCCCAGGTCCCTCAGCCAGTTCCTTAACTGGCACCAGCCTCATGGTGCATCCTTGTGCAGAGGTGGAATCATTTAGGCTGGAAAAGGCCATCTGAGATCAAGTACAACCATAAACATTGTGCTACACCATGGAAACAGCACCTCTGTGTGAGTGTTTGTGTGCACGAGTGTCCTGCAGAGTCCTCAGTGGCAAACAGCCCTGAATGGCACAGTGCAGTGGGACCTGAGATGCAGCTGAGAGTTCAAGAGCCACTGTCTTCTAGAAAGACAGAAAGCAAGCTTAGGGAAAAGGAAGGGAGAAATAAATCCTTCTTCCCAGTTTTTCTAAATATCTTAAATTTTCTTTCAAAACAGGTAGGCTAATAGTAAGAAGACAGTTTAAACTAGCATTCTATTGGTGCAATGAAATTTATAATCTATGGCAAAAGATGCTAGATTGTATTCACCTTGCAAGGAGAGGAACAGCTGAGGTGGCAGTTTTGATAATAGCTAGTCTCAGTGATTTGCAATGGGACTTAGATGTACAAGTTTATTTCTGCTAATATGACAAATACATTGAATTAAAAAAATTCAGAAAAGTTCTGCAAAACTATGTTTGGAGGCAGGAATACCAGAAGACTTTATTTTAAGGGGCTGTGTAGACTAATCTTATTTACTGTGGGAAGAAAAGCAAAACTTTACATCATGTGATATATAAAATCATGAATCATATAGACTAAAATCTATAGCCCTTTCCAGTACCAGATGGTGAAGAGGTCATTTAAAATGAAAGCACAACAGATTCAAAACAAGAGCTCCTACTTAATATAACATGTAAATAGTCTGTGGAACTCTATATTACATAGAATAGTGTTCAAGAAAATAAAATTCTAGGATTTAAAGTTGTATTTATGTAAGACTATTATTAGTCTGTGAGATTAAAATTAAATAGATTGTTAAGCAAACAGTGTACTGAGAGAGCAAGACATTTTCTCCACAACTTTTTTTTCTTTCCATTTATAAAACAAAGACTCTGGACTTCCATTTAAAATGTATTTGTAAAATCTTTTTATATTCTAGTTAGCTACTGGGGTTTTTTAAGTGTGCTTGTGTCAAAAAAAAAGCCACCAGAAGTAACACTGAATTCTCATTTTCTTAGTAAAATAGAAGAAAGATGTGTGTTTATGGTAAAATGGAGAACCACAAAAAGGGAGGAATCTTAAAGATGAAGATGAGATTTCCTAGTGATTAAAGAAATACATGATTTGTACTAAGAGGGAACTTGATGTACTCAGGCAGCCTCCAGATGAAGAATGCAGCAAAGCACAAAGTGACACTTGCTTGAATTTGGATTTTGGTTTGGTTTTTTCCTTGCAAAAGGGAGGGACAAAAAGACTTTTTCAGTTTGACTCTGATCACTGAAATGAATTAGTTGATTCTGACTCATGAGGCCCCATGATTCTCAAGGAAAAAAAGGAGAAAGAACATCACAACAGAGACAAGAAGCCTAAAGAAAGCAAATTTTAAACTCCAAGGACTGGTATGTTAGATTGCGAGAGGAAATACTAAATTTTGAAAAAAAAGGGAGGCTCAGGAGAGTTCTGAATTCCTTAATGACACTATATTGAGGCCACATTAATATTTTTCAATGCAGAATGTTGGACCAGAATTTTTAAAAGGAACCATCATGACTGAATCACAAACTCTTCAATTATATGAAGCTCAGGCTTAAAGCAGAAACAATTTTAGTTTGTTAGAGATGAGCACAGCAGGATGTTCACATATGTGGACAGAAAATCAGAAAAACACAAAGTTTTCCACAGCTACCAAAAGGCAAAAATTATGTTATGGAAACATTTTTTAATTCTAGAAGGACCAAAGCTCTATTTCTATCACATATGTGTTTTATTGTTGCAATAGACAACCTGTTGTTGCCTGTGAAGTAATACTTTTTTCCCTTAAGCTTTGAATAATTTTGGATTTCCATGTTTGAGCCAGGCTAGGACTAAAACTGATCCATTTTTATGTTGAAAGAAAATTCAAATTATGTTTCTAGTAGTTGCCTTTTTTCAACTTGAATTGCAAAATATTCCCTTTTTATTTTTACGCCGGGTAATGCATGGTGGGAATAATCTGAGAAGCTTGAAATCTCTACCTTATACTGCATAGAAAAATGTATTCCTCTAGAACAAAGATATCAAGGCCTGGATTAAGGAGATCAAATTTTAATGTAGTCAAAATTAATTCTTTTTGCAACACACAGCAGTAGTGTAATTGACAGATGATTATATATCAGCCTTTGCCAAGAATATTGCTAAGCACTTTAAGTCTGGCAAACCCTGTGTTACTTTGTGATTGGTAGAAAAATCTATAATTTTCTCTTGGGGTAAGGCCAATCTTATATCAACTCAAATGTTACACCATGCTTTTTCCTTCACAAAATTCCAGCTGCACACACTGGATGTGCTCCTAAAAAGATGGATTTTATTTATTTTTAAAAGAATTTTAAATCTATTTACGGAAACAAGCTGAACAAACTAGACTTTCCAACTATTAACATTTTTGAAGATATTAAGATGCTCTTGGCTTCACCTCTGGATTTCAACTCACAGCTGAGTTATTAAATTAATGGTAGCAATTCATTATCAAGGATTATAGCAAGTCATTGAGCCTCTGGAGCCCCTTCCCTCACTGAGTCTGAATCTGAGTAAGTTTCTGCTTGTGCAACCCAAATACTTATACTCTGAAAAGCTTTTGGTCATATGCTCTTGTGATTATTTTGTTTGGTCTAATAGAATATTTGGGATTATGAAGCATTTTAAGAAGTGTGAACCACTGTAAATAGCAATTGCTTGAACAGTATCACACATTGCCATATCATGCTTGCAATGTAAGATTATCTATATACATAGATGCACTAAGGAAACTGCTAAAATCAACCTTAGGAGACCTTAGTATATTTAAATATTCAGTTTTACTGTGTTATTCAAAGAATAATTCCAGAAGAAGGCATTGACCATCTCAAGCCATAAGGCACATATAGTTCATCAGTGGCTTCTTTCATCAACCAAATAATTTTGTAGCAATTTGTATTTAAGAGAGAATCAATATCAAATCTCATTAATTTGTTACTTAATGCAAATTTAAATATGGACTCAAAGTTTACTGAAGACTCATGGGGTTTTTGGTTTTTTGTTTTTTGGTTTTTTGGTTTTTTGTTTTTTTGTCATTGATCTTATCACATTTCTCTCTGTGGCAGTTTTGGTTCAATGAACTGGGCAGAAACACCAATGAACTGTAGTGGTCTCATTAACCTGGGCATAGTTTGAGGGCTTTCTAAGAGGTGAACATTGTTCACCCTCATGTGTACAGGCAGGCTGATGAAAGCTTTCATATTTTTTATTCAAACCATAGAAAGATATCATTTAATTCAAGTGATAATTGTGGGCCTTGACCAATTTGACACTGCATGCCTAGAGGGAGTTGCATCTAATCTGCTATTGAGCACCTGGGTGCCATCTCATCTTCTGATAGCTGAAAATGCACTGCTGGTAGATGAACCAATTGCTTCTACTTGAATAAGAAATTATATAACTGATGCTAACTACAAGAGTATCTTGGGGTTGTAAAAACAAGAAGATAGAACCATAGGAGGGTGCAGTTAATTACAAAGAAAATTAACTGACCAATTATGGCCTCCATTTCTTGCTAACCTGCCTGAGTTAGTTATTTTTCACTGATCAAAATAATTACATTGCAGTTATGCGTATATTCAAAGAAGTCGTTTGCTGTCTCAATAAAAAGGGAGAGCAGGTAAGATGTGTTAATCCTTTCCTTTAAAGTAAATGAAACAGTTGCCATCCTTTAGGACAAATAATCCATGTGCATCATGTAGAAAAATAATCAAAAATGCTTGCATAATCAAATATGCTTCTTTGAAAAGTACTTCTGGAATACTAGTGCAAAAACTCTTCTGAGATAAAATTGGTAAAGCAGTTAATTTTTAACCAAAGGACTGCTTTTCCCAAAGTAAACCTACCTCCTGATTATGATCAAAAAGCGTATTTGACTGCAGAGAGTCCAGATCCATATGGCATTAAAAGAAAAAGCGTAAGTAGCCTTTTCCTTTCTAGAAATACTGCAAATGCTTAATTAGGATTGAAGTTGTCTCTGGAGTGACAGCCCCTTTACAAAAATCCTAAATGACATTTATTACCCGAATCTCATGCATTCAAATGCAAGAAAATCTGGGGAGCAACCTTAGCTGTGAGCACTGCAAAGGAAGCTCAGTAATGAATCCTGGCAATGAGGCTCTAATCATTGCTTTCATGGCAATTATGCAGTGTACTGAGCAGGACTTCAACTCATAGAGAAAGACGGACAATGAATACTGAATTTTAACCTGCCTTTTAAGACATTCTAAACTAATTTAATTGGGATCACATAATTACTCAAAAGGCAATCTCAAGTGCATTATCTTCCTCCTGTGTCAGCCTTCCATGCCTTGTTATCCTGTTAGAGTGTGTCAAAAATTGTCACAGGAGACTGAATCTTACAGAGGATAATAACTCTACTGCTGCTTCTTCAAGCCTTAAACCTGAGATTTGAAATAATGAGAAGGCTCTGCTGCTGGGAAGAACCTTTTTTATTTTGGAGGGATTTTTGGGGGTTTTTTTTGGTTTTTTTTTAAGCTAGACCACCCATTTACATCTGTCATAGGGCTTTAAAAACAATATTTTGAACAGTGGAATCTTCATGGCTTTTCTTCACTGATTTATTATGCATTATTTGCAGAGATATCCAACAGTCCCTTGCTTGCTGTGCTATATATATTCCTAATGATCCTTTTCCATCTCTGTAGAAAAGAAAGAACATGGAAATTATAGTTCTTAGGATGGCATCTCATCTGTTTTTTATAAAAAGTTTACAAGTAGATTATATTCTGATTTTCTTTTCCCTTTCATTTGAATCCACAATGAAGTTTGATAGCATACTGCAGCAATATATGTCTCGATGTTACTGTTTGCACCACTTGTTACCAAAGAGAGAAAAGGGCAAATGAGCATTGCCAACTAAATTCCTTGTTTAGCTGTTATTCATGGCCACTCCCAAAAGCTTTGAATTCTACCAAAATGAAGGAATCTGATGGGATTGCTAAGATAAATAATTTTCAGACAAAGTCTTCCATCAAACTTGGCTTTTATATGTCAAAAAGCAAGATAATAAAATTCTTCTGCCACTGCCATCAGTATTTGGATTGGGAGTTTAATGATGCACCGGGACATTGTCACTGCCACTCTGTCCTCAAAACCAAATATTAGACTATCTTTCCTGCATTTCTTTTTACCTGGAAATCATTAATTTCACCAGCAGCAACTGTAGGCCTTCCTGAACTTCTCCCTCCCCCATTTCCAGGGGCCATAGGTAACCATGTTTGATCTCCACAAACACTTCAAATTCTAACTCTACTCCCCAGCTGGACATCATTGTGGATTCTTAAATTTTACCTGCAAGTTCATTGCTTTGCATTCTTTTGCCAGACCATACAATTTTCTGTAGCATGCATGGTGTGGCATTCAGAAAGGAGAAACATCCCTTTTCATTTTGCTAATTTTCTGGGTGACGCTTTTAAAATCAGCTGAAAGAGAGACGAGCTATTGCTGACAGCAGGCTTGGCTTGAACAAAAGAGATCAATCTATAGCCAGATCAGTCACTGCTGCAAGTGCTCCCAGCAGCATTCATATCTTTTTACTTGAAGTGCTTCCATTTGGAACTGCTATGCACAGATTTTCTTCCTCTCCACTTTTATCAGCAATGGTGATTTCATGTCAGGTTTTAAGTCCAAGTAAATCAGCATAGACCACTTTGAAAATGACTAAATTACTCTGTTTCTAAAAATTTTTTTCAGACAGAACACCCTAGGTAATCAGGAACAGTTATAGATCAGGTTTAATGTGGTGACTGGGCATAGCTTTATGACCCATAAGTGAGAGTGGATGCACACTAACAAAGCTAGTTCAGCATATAATAGGCTCAGAGATGAGTGAAGAGTGATATTGGCACACAGTGCTCCATGCACAACCCAGCTGAATCTATCTTTGCTGCACATCCAAATACCTCCGTGTATTTTTGTGACTTGATGTGACAATGAAAATTGGTAGAATTTAGGGGCAGAAGTGTTGAAGGATAAATAACTTGTGAGTCATGATGGTATTTCTGGTGTGGAGACAAGCAATTAGGACCTCCCTAACACAGAAGGGCTCAGAGCACTTTGGAAAGGACAATAGCTTCATGCTATTTTGACTTCTTAGGGGAGGGGAAGGAGAGGAAAATCAGTAGAAAATGTCTTCCATGGACACACCACAGAAATGACCAGAGAAGGCCACTGTAGACAGAATCTGATACCACTGTACCACTGTAATTTTTTTTTTTTGGTCTCCTGAACAAATAGGGTTAATTTATCCCATTATCTATAAAATCTATAAAAAATTAACATTAACTTACATTACAATTAAAAAATAAAAACAACCAAACCAAAATTGGTTGACACCATTACTGGTATTTGTTTCCTAGCCAGTACATGAAGGAAATAGTTATTTAATGTTTTATAACCTTGTCAATATATCACCAATACATGTGATGACATTTTAATAAATATCAATTGTATGACAGTGACACAGGCAGTCCCATATTTTTATGTAAGCAGCGGTAAAAGTTTGGAGCTCTTAATATATAAATATGTACAACATACTTCAATTTGCTGACAACATCCTTCAATTTGCTGAAAACTGAAAACTACTACTTTTGGACAAAATTAACCATAAAATGAGATACTGTATGACAGCAATACTATTTTAATAAATTCTGTTTACATTTATTAAAATAAGATTCGAAGAAATTGCAAACCAAACCAAATTATACTAGTTTAAAATGTTTTAAAATATTTTAACGTTTTTAAGCACATGCACTTTTAAATCTAAGCAGCTTTCCATTGCAAAATGAATTAGGAAATTATTTCATATTTACAGAAGTTTAGTCACAAACTCCAATAATTATCAAATGAAATATGTCAAGAGAAAAGCAAAACTTAAATAAAATGCTGTTGTCTCTCATCCTCATCTTTCATCAAACACATCAAAGACTAATTAAAATCTCTATTATGGTAAATTAGAATTCATTGCATGTAATCAGCAGAAAAAGGAATATATTTTTCTTTTTTTCTTATTGCTTTGTTTTCTATACTGTTTTTTGTTCTGCATTCATTAAACATATGATAAACTGGATTGATATGAGCATATGAAAAAATATTTTGGGATTTCTCTTCAAAGGAGCTTTCTATTTTAACAGTTATAACTCAGTCCTCAATTGTTTTTTAGGTATAATGGTAATAGCAGTAATTATATACTCCTTTATCAACATATTCTTAATTGTCACTCACAGCTATTTACATGTGAATTCAGAAATAGCATTTTACTTACTGCTAGGCAGCTGAGCAGTGTCACTTATATAATTTATAACAGCACTAATTAAAATGAATGAGTTTTCAATAATGTTCAGTGTTTACTGCACGAAGTTTATTAAAATATTCAATGCAATAACAATAAAATCCTTATTCCAAGTAATAATAGGCATGTTTATTTAATTCAATGTTAACTTGCTTTCTGTTAAACTGAAAATAGATTGAAAACTCTTTAATGGCACCATGGTGTTTTTGTTTATCTTCTTAATGTTTTCAAATACTTCTCTGGAGGAGTGTCCTCATAGAATCATAGACTGGTTTGGGTTAGAATGAGGCCTTGGAAATCATCCACTTCCAACCCCCTGGCAGGGATGACCAACTACACCAGGTTTCCCAGAGCCCCATCCAACCTGGTCTTGAATTTACCAATTCTGCTTCACCCTCGTGGTTATTCCTCCTGGAACCAAAGCTTTAAAAGCACTTTTTGTGTAATCCAATTTTCTATGTTTCTTCAATTTTATTAATTGCTTATGGAAAACAAGGATGCTGTTGATATGAATTTCAGCAGCCTGTAGCTGTCATTGTTTCTAATATTTTTTTGCTAAATGTCATTTTCACAAAGTGCTATTGGTTATTTTCTCCTAACTACATAAAAGGCTCTTGTTACCTCTTAGCATCTGTCTCCAGGGACAATGCCTTGCCCTCCTTTATCATAGTCATGAAAGGGCAAAAAGAGCATTCAGTGTTCAAGGTAACCAACTCTTCCACCAAAACCAAATGTAGAAGACTATACTTTAATAAATTACTTGTTACAAATAGTCTAAATATACATTCTTGCTGTGGGACCATTCGATTAGCACAAAGCATCAAACTAATTAGCAATAGCACACATGCAAATGAAGTTGTTCATCTTAAAGAACTTTGCATAATACCCCTATGATTAGCAAAGCAATTAAAATAGCAATTCCATGTTATTATTAATCTTTTTAATAAATTCTGTACACTAGATTTAGTTCATTTTTTAAGTCCTAAAGCAAAATATTTCTTTGCATTATATTCAAGACTTTTTATTGTTTCTTGGTTATATTATTAGTTGGTATATTTTTAATTAATAACTCCAGCCAATTAATTGAAAAAGTTTTCCATTACTTCTCATACTTTAAAACAAATATTTAAAATAATACTGTCCTAATATGAAAAAGTAGCTATAGAATGGCTGTATGTTTATGAGTCATTTATTCTAGCAGGAGAAAGATTCTGCATTATGAATTTCTATCCAGTGTCTTTTTACAAGAGATAGAACTAGATAGTTCTGAGCTTAAACAGGAAGGAATGAAAATACTTTTTTTATGCTCATTTTCTCACCTACTGAGTTTCATGCACAGGTAACAGTGCAATGAATTCAAACCCTTGTTTATTACTCACTGACCCCGGGGATAAAAAGTTTGGATCTATGGCTGAGGGGGCAAGTCCAGCTCTGTACTGTACCTGCAAACCTGCAATCTGTTTTTCAGGATAAAACATTTTCACAGTAGAAAGATATAAGGTGAGAAGTACCAGCAGCCAACCTTTCATCTGTTTGCTGAAACCCTTTTCTGCTCTGTGTATTAATGAGGCCATATGCTTAACACACTGATAGCTTTCATTTATCAGTGTTTAGAAAATAAAATCAATTCTATCTTCAGACAGGGGCTGGTGTAACATTCCTTCCTGCTTTTTCTCAAATCCTCTCTCCATGTGACCTGTGAGCCCTTCTCAAGATGAGAAGGAAAACTGAAGTTGTTGCACTGAAAGATGCTCTGCACAGGAAAAGGGTGAATCCTTTTGGTTTGAAATGGCATGAAAAAATCCAAGGTGGGGGAGAATTGCTGGGAAAGAGCTCTGCAGAAAAGGTCCTGAGAACCCAATTTAACATGAGCCAGCAGTGGCCCCTGTGGCAAAAGCAGCCCCAGCACTCTGGGCTGTGTTGGCAGTGGTGGAGCCAGCACATCTGTGGAAATCACCCTTTCCCTTCATTTGGCACCAGTGAGGCTGCATCTGGAGTAGTGTCCAACTGCTAAGGAAAAGAGGGAGAGGGGGAGTGCTCTGGAGTTCCAGGTAGCACCTCCCACAGTGGCCTATACTCTGTATGCCATGGAAAGAGAGAGGCTGTGTCCCATTCCATTTCATTTCTCCATCACTGTGATGGCCAATTCACACTGGTACAGCTCATCTGGTATGAAAAGGGAATTTCCTCATGATCTCCTTGTAGCTCTCCTAGTTCCCACTCCACCTAGTGTCACTCAGGACACCCTCTAAAGGACTTCTACAACCAGTACTATTTCATTCTCTTAATTTCTGTCAAGAAGGGAGGCAAGGCAGTTTTACACAAAATGGCCCAAACCCAAGTGCTGAAAGAGTATCCTTATTTTAACTTAAAATTCGGAACTACCTTGAATTCCCCCTGAAAAACAGTATTTAAAAAAAAATGTACAGGGTAGCTCATGTTCTACTCTGGTCATTAAGAGCCGTGTACAAGTTCTTCTGCCTTTTCTCTGATCAGGAAGTTCCTTTCTTTGCTATCCAAATCAATATGACTTCTTTTCCCAAAAGCTTCTTCAAACTGCATTCTATCTCAGAGATTAGTGCACTGTGTTGCTCTCCTTTATCTCTGAGAGCCAAATGGTTTTCATTTAAAAATGGACCTATCATCTGAGGGCAGTGGAAAAATGACCGCTGGAAATTTTAGACTCCAAGATACTTCTTCCTTTGCTGACCAAGTTGAATATTTGTATCATACCATAGTTCCTAGCACAGCACATCTTTACATTGAATCAATATGGATGTGTTGCATACTGAGCTGTACTTTGATCTTACTTTCTTTCCCCCAAAGAAAACTTACACCGAGTGTGGTATATATGTAGCTCTTTTCCAGGTT
This sequence comes from Acridotheres tristis, assembly GCA_037013685.1. Lineage (NCBI taxonomy): Eukaryota > Metazoa > Chordata > Aves > Passeriformes > Sturnidae > Acridotheres > Acridotheres tristis. The sequence continues at coordinate 103,732,439 of CM072884.1, forward strand.
GCTCTTTAGCTCAGATGACATGATATACTTTGATAAGGAATGCTGCTCAAGAAATGTGGGAAGGAAAAAGGAAAAAGAAAATAAAAGAAAGCAGCTAATATGAAGGTTTTAAGGCTTTCAGTTTTATAGGGCTTTTTTCTTTTGAAATTGGTTTTTGGAAGGCAAACAAAACCCCTAAACATTTTTGAATATCAGAATTATGCTGGCTGAATATTTTGGGTGAGAATGTGAGTATCTTTATGCCTATACTCTGAATTTCTTCCCTCTCTCTCTCTCTCTCTCTCTTCACACACTTATTTTAAAAAGTTCCTCTTTGCCTAAACTGACATATCTCTGGGCAGTTTTTCATCTTTGCAAACACCATTTTGATATTTACCTAACTCTGCTTTAAAGCAACTTGTTCTCCTTTTGCGAATGATCTGCTCTCTATAAGCCTCCCAAGGATCCATTTGAATGACCCATGACAGATTAAATCTTACAGAAGTGTAGAAGGTATTTTGGGTGTGGTGCAGAGCGCAGGGCAGGTAAGGGGTGTGAGGACATGAGGGCAGTGCCTGTCCCAGCTGCTCATGTGTGAGGGTGACAGGTGAGCTTTGCCTGCTGTACCCCAGCGGGAGATGAAAGGAGCTGTGTGCAGCACGACCCTCTTCCCTTCACAGGAAGGTCGGTCATGATATCATTTGTTTTCAAGGAGAAAGTTTTAGATTTTTACTTCTTCTGGCTGCTCCAAATGTTTTCACCAGGGAATCCACGCCTAAGGTGTTTCTGAGTTCAGATCAAATGGTTCTGTTTCATCTAGAAACCTTCCAGTGTTTCCATCCATATTCAATTTTTCATTGCATCTTCCAATTCCTAAATTTCTGAGAGAAGAAACATGAACTTTTACAATGTCAATTATTTCCAAAGTCAAAGGTCTTAGTATAAAAAGAAGAACTGGAATTTTGCAACAATTTCTCACATTTTTCAATAAGAAGGAAGGAGGCACATTGCCATTTATAGAAATTTATTGCCAGCATAGTTATTGTTTGCTCCAATCTCTCAACAGATGAGCTACATAACCAAAGGTAAACTCTCCAGACTACCTATTCTTTTTCACTATCTCAGACTTTATGAGCAGGAAACTGCTGAAAAACATTTACTTTTCTCAGAGATGTCATTACTGCTTTCCAGATTGGTTCCTATTGCAGAATCAACAGAAACCCTAGTGCTACAATTCAAGCTTTTCAGAGGGTGGCAAAATACCACTGGAGAAATGAAACTGTAGAAGATGTCAACCATCTGTTGTTTAACCCAACCAAAATGTATTTATTGCAACTCTTTCATGAGGACTGTGTCTATAGAAGCCAACAAAAGTGCATTTGTTGGCAGCAGAAGGCATCCTTTAATTGTAATAGGAAGAGGAAACATTCCTCTTTCCCTGATGATACAGAATTTGGAGAAATAGTATCAACAAACCCAGAAACATCCTAAATGAAGAATCCAGCTAACAAACATATTGTACTCTCTTGTGTGGCTGACAAGATGTTCTAATATGAATCAGTCAGATGTTAAGTTATAAACAGAAGTCTGCAACACATTCTTTCTTACTGATTCACTCAATTTCATCCAACATGATGTTGTCAGAAATAGAGAAAAATGGCATCAAAATGAAAATCAAATGTGGAAAAGGACCTCAATGTGAAAAGGATGCTAAAAAATGCATATATCATTATTAAATTTCAAGATTTCAAAGACCTTTATGTAATTGTCTGTTTTAGTTCAGAAAAAAAAAAGTCTGATATTAAGTGATTTATTTATTAAGGTATTAACAACACTTCCAATGCAAGTTAATCACCAAAATGATAGACAGATTTTTCAAGCATGGATTTGACTGATGACAACAATTAGAGGCATAATAACATATTTGTTTCGAGTCCAAATTAAAATTAGAGATTCAATAAGCTGTTGTTCTTTGGAAACCTATCTAAATACATCACAAGAATTTTTTGATACTTCTGAAGTGAGAAAATTCAGCAGTTCTCATTGTACTGAAAATGAAGCCAATATTTTCAAATATGGAAAAGCAGGACACATAGAAATATGTCATAGTTTAAAACATTCTTTAAAAATAGCCTTACAGGACAGCATTCTTTATAATGGCATTACAAAAAAAATCAGGTGGATTAGCATCTAGTATTTGTAGTACACGATTATAATTAATTTATTCTTTAAATTATTTTTTTCCTCCTTTGTTTGTATCACCATAGGAATTTTTTTTCCTCTTTCATTGTCCTTTTTTATTCACTCCTCTGTATAAAGATGCACTTTACTTATAGGAAAATGTGAAAAATTGTTCATTATTTTGTTATTAAAAGCATTGGGAAACAAGACAAATTCTGCCTCTGGAAGCTGCATTTCCTACAGTAATAATTTTAAGATTAATTTGAGTTTGTGTTATGAAATTCTTTCTCCAATGAATGGACAGAAAGATTGCTATTGATGCAAATTGAACCAGGATGTCATCCATAAAGTAATTTCCTCCTTAACAGAAAAGCTGATTTAAATATGGAATTTGCAACAAGCCCAGTAGAGGAACTAGAGTCAAGAGCTGGGTGAAGAAAAAGCAATCTGAATTTTGATGTTTTTAATCAGCATGAAGGGAAGCAAGGGAAACAGGATGCTCTCCAAATGGTACCAATAAAAGCTGATTACCCCATACCACAGTAATGTGTGCACTGTATATGCTGTCAAAATATTTTTAAAACTTTGATTGCAAACTTAGTACCTATGAGTCCCTTGTCATTAGAAAAGTTAGGTGCTGCCATCATTATAATTCTCTTTACATTTCTGAAGTTTGTCTTTGAACTTGTGATTAATTGAAACATAGCACAGATTTAGTCAGAATCTTTCTGGTTGTGAGAGCAAGTTGGACTCTAGTTACCAAGAGAATTTGTTTCTTCTTGCCATAAAGCTACCACTAAAATTACAACTTGTGGCCTCTGTATGTGGGGGCATCAGTTTTCATCCGTAGCTTGGTCTTTCCATTGGAGGGTTTTATTCCTGTGAGCTTTTCTGGAAAAAGCATTGAAGCAGTGGGGTGACAGCAGCTTTGTGGTTCTGTCAGTGGTGTGAAGATGAAGTCCTTCCCACTCCAAGAAAGGGAGAAAAGTTAAAATCAGAAGATACTGAAGATCATAGAATGAATCTCAGGAAAGCAGGCCAATAGGTAGCTTGTGTAAGAGACAGCAAAATTCCTGGATGCCCACGATCAGAAGCACCATTCAGAGTAGCAAAGGCATGGGATACATCTGAATCTGTGCTGAATGTCAGGGACATGTGTCCTGTACCTGACTGGACATGAAATGCAGAAAGCTGATCTTAATGTGTTTTCTTTGTATTTGAATACACTTAAATTGAGGTTGTTCCCAAATTAAGTAATATATTTTAAATTAGTAGCATCTAAAGGATACGCAAAACACCATAAGTGCTCCCATATATAATAAAATTTTTCTGTACATTTTTTTTAATATTTCATAAAGGTAATTAAGTACCTCTTCCCTTTAATATGCTTGTTGCTTCACCTTTATCTATTTGATAGAGCTGTGTGTGTAGTCCAACATATAAATCCGTATTTTCACCTGTACCTTAACAAAAAGTTAAAGCACAACATTTGGTGGTTTTTTGCAGCAAAGAACATCTGACAATAAGTGGCAACGTTTTCTGTACTGCAGCTACTTTGAAAATTGTTCTTTTAGACAAGCAAAATTTCCTACCTTGTACATTGTTTCTATTAATACATTAGTAGAATTTAAGCCTTCAGATGTCATCAAATTTAAGCCACTTCTTGTCACCAGATAGGATATACCTGAATGTGAAATCCATAACACTAAGTTTCATTAATATTTGGAAGAAAATGCTATTAAAAGCAAGAGTATGGTTCAATAGCCTATCAAATGAATGAAAGTATAATCACACTAGCTCTGATGCTTGTTTGATTCTGCTTTGTTTCTATAGTAACTATAAATATCTAATTTTATTACTCTTACAAATATTTTTGCCTTTTCCTTTCCTAGCAATGGATGCTGGTTTTTTTATGGAGGGCAAGAGTCTGTCCAGGAAATATTAACAAATTGCTTTATGTTGTTCAGAAGTCCAAGCTGATTTATTTGTATAATTAACCTTTATTATAGCTTAATTTATCCTAAGTTAATAATTATAATAAATAGCATTTTGTTGACTAGAAGTATCTAGTGGCTTTCAACAGGACATGGCTTTATAATCCATCTTGATTAATATCTTAATTTTTGCTGTGGAAGCTGGAATTATTCTCGCATGAATGTTTTTTACTGATGATGCATAAAACAGGAAAGATAATTAATATGTGGCAATATTACTACAAAGAAATAATAAAATTTATATTGAGATATAGTATCTATGGGAAGATTAGAAATTTAGCCTAAAATATCAGCTTGGGAAAAAAAAGTGAACAAATACACTTCCAGTGAAATAACACATTATCCGTTCAAGACATGAAGCAAGGTCTAGCAACATCCTAAAATGTGTTCCAGGGACCACAATGATGGACAGCAGGTGAAGTCAATCTTCCATGTAATACAGGTGCCCAGGAGGCTTGCAAAACTTTATTCTGAGCTTGGCAGGAATTACTTATATATCAGAGCTTATATTACTTATATAGCAGAGCTTGCATTCAGTCTAGGATATTTCTCTGGGACACTGAAACAGATGAGCATCCTGTGATGTTTGAATAAGAAATCCTTACAAATATTAGCAAATATTTGTACTTGGAATTCATGGTGGGATTCTGTGTTTCCTAGCAGAAATGCTTTGTTTTCTATGACTAGACCCAAGATCAAGATACCTGACTACAGCAATGCTTATGATTTATATCATTTATTGAAATCAATACTTCCAAAATAGACTGCACATAGAGCACCTTAAAACTCTATAGGGCTGCAAATTCACCTTTGTCTATGAAAACAGTTACCTGTTAGCACCATGCAAAATTCTAAATCCAGTGTAACAGAACAGGGGAACTGGAGAGCTGCAAAACCCCTGGGAATTCATCCAGATTTGACTCTGCTCTAAAAAGCATGTGAGCCGTGTACTAAGATGCTATTTGCAATTCTGTAGGGAGTTCATGGCTTTGCATAGTTTCGTATGTAAGGCATACCAAAATTTGTCAATCTTGTTTGAGGTTTAGAATCTGTCATAATCTGGCTCTCACAGAAGTTCCTCAGCATGCACAATCCGAACACCAATGAGAAAAAGTCAAAGAAACAAGAAATGAATGCACACTTTCCAGCAAGTGAGGATTTCAGTTTCACACTGCTTTACTAATGAGAAAGCAGCTAATCACTTTTTATAAATAATTGCCAAGAGTCATGAGTAAAATAAGGAAATACTCCCAGTTTTGTGTCATTGAAGCAATTTCTCGTCATTTCTTTTGAAGCAGAATATAAAACATACAGTTCACCTACCAAATGTCCCAAGTCCCTAGATGTGCAGCAGCTTCTCTTACCTGTGTGAAAATGAGAAGTTATTTCAGAATATCAAAAAGGCAGCAGTTATACTGAAGACATACCAGCTGCTGAACAGCCACTTCTTTCTAAGGACCAGTCTGAACATGTGGAGGATGGATCAGCACAAGCCTGTGGGCTCTCGTTGGATGTCTAATATAAGAGGGAAAGCAGAAATAGGAAAGTAATAGTGTTCATTCCTGGTGGTTCTTTTGTGTGACTGTGTGTTCATAAATAATCTGAAGAAAGGGAAATGGCTCTCTTTCCAAGGTCTTGACAAGTGTAAAGTCCCACAGAAGCAGAATATGTAGACCACAAACCTGTGGCAGGAACTGTTTCACAAAATACATAGTGCAGCAAAGTGAGAAGGAGTTAGGAAGAAGTATGAGACAAAGGAAAACATGCTCCCCAGATTCCTCATTCACAAAAAAGGAAACCTTTATTCTGCTGAGGATCAGTCTAGCCCTCAGGAAGATGGACAATCATTACAGCAGATGCCAAGAACAATGTTTCTTTATCACTAGACTGTGAATTGTAAAATCACGTTTAAAACTGATTTGGAGCAAAACCAGTTCAGCCAATGATTCAAACTTTAATTCACATTTAAGCAGTTGTCTTGTAGCATAATTCATCAAAATTCTGTGAAGACAGAAATTCTGCTCTAAAAAAAAACCCTGCCAGGAGTAAACACCATAACTAGTGTCTCTCTGCTGCTTGGGTAGCAAAATATTGGTGGTAAGAAAAAATCTGAAAATATCTATTTTCCTTTTGGCTTGCCTACTTACTTGGAATAGAAGTAATGCTTTCTTTTCATTTTGACTGCAAACAGAAAGGTTTTAGATACCGAGAAGATATTTAATACTTCAAACTGATTTTTTTGACTGCCATTTTTAGTTTAAAAACTCTTTTTGTCAGAGTTATTTAGAATATCCTTCAATGTTCTTAGGAGGCTTAGTAAGCACAGAGTTGTTTATGCATGTAATGGCTGATAAACCCCCTGATTTAAGCTTTTACATTACTCAAGTGGAAGTTGTGTTTTAAGCAATTAAGCAATTATTTATAATCTCTTTATCTTTTTTTGATTAATTAATTAAATATTTATAATCAATAAAATATTAATTGTATTTAGGGTTAATTATTGTCTATTCAGCTAATGAATTGTTCTATTCCCAGAATAATACATGCATAGGAGCAGGTAGCTTTTTGGCTTTTTCCATATATACAAGAATTTCTTAACATGGTTCTGTTTCAAAGTTATTTAGAGGTATAGCTTAAAGGAATCTCTATCTAAAGTAAAAGATTTCAAAAGAACCTTTACCAGTTCCCATAGAGCAGCTGGAGGTCACAGGGCACAATCATCTGAACTTGTGGTTACAAAGTGATTTTGTGGCTCTGAAGACACACATGGACTTTTGTTTTAATACAGGTGAGACTAACAAGGAGGTGGTTAGTGCTATCTATGATAGCAAGAACTTACCGAAATTCTTTGTACAGTTCTCATTTAAAGAGTATAAAAAGGATGTCAGCAGTTTGGAAATTATTTATAAAAGAACTCAAAGAATAATGTAAGGTTGAAAAACCAGTCTTAACTTTAAAAGCCTTTAAAAAAGTTAATTTATTTAACTAAACAAAAAGAAGGTTAAGAGGTGAATGGTTTGTAGTCTGCAGCTGCCCACATGAGGAAAGTATTCTGGGGGTAGAAGGCTCTTTAATCTTGCAATTGAATGGAGAATGAGACCCAGTGGCTAGAATCCGAAGCTTAATAAATTCAAAGTCAAAAAATGAGGAAGAATTTTCAGCAATAAAATTTAATTAAACTGCGCAAAATATGCTGAAGTTTGTAGCGTGTCTTCCATCATTTAAAGTCTTTAAATTATGATTAGCTGTCATTTTAAAAGACATGCTCAAACACCAGCATTGTGGGCAAAGTGAAGAAATCAGTGGTTGAAGATTTTGGAGCTGTTTTGCAGGAAATCAGATTTGGATGATCATAAGGTTCCCCCTGGATAAAATCCTATGAAACTTCTGAGGCTTATATTCTGTTGTCATTCCTCATAATGAACATTATTTTCCTTTGCAATTAACCTCTTTTGAAGCCATTGGCACTTCATGTCCAGTATGAATAACAGAATCTGGCTCTCAGGAATACTGCAACCTCACTCTGGTTTAGCAGCGGTAAGAAAAATAACATTTGAATTTGTAGCACATATAGTCCTCAGTGTTTTATGATTGTGACAGAAATCTTTGTACAGTCTTTCGTGTTAGCTCATTATTTGCCCATTCCACCCTGGCACTTCTTTGTGCAGGGTAATGAGTGACCTCTGCTCACTGAGAAGAAAGCCCTTGGAGAATTGTTAAACCTGATTACCCAGGATTACTCAATCCATGGAAGCATCCTGAGTAAAGCCACTGGAACCTCCTTTTTAGAGGGTAACCTTTTGGTTAACTCTGGACTTTATTGCTGCAAGAACTGGATAGTGACACTTTTTCTGGTCCATTTACAGTGGATCTGAACATGACTTCCCAGTGTAGGTTTTCATCTTCTCCACATAGGAATGCCACATTTCTGCCTTGATAACATATATATATATATAAATAGAATTGAACATATGTAATGAGCTTGTTTTGCTGGGACAAAAAAGACCTACTTCTTACATACGAAACATGCATAAAATAAAGAGGGCTCTGTAGTGAAGAGGGTTCTGACATATCTGGGGTGATTTGTAGCATTCTCAAAGAAAGTGATTTTAGCACGCTCCTAAAGTTTGCCTTGGTAAACATGTTAACATAACTGCAACAGAAAAATTATTCACAACAATTGATCAGTGTTAGACAAGTATAGTAGGCCCAACATATCTTAGGGACTTCTTAGAAAAGTAAATACTCAAATGTACTCTGACTGAAGGAATGGACAGATGGAACCTTGCTTCTCCCTCCATTCAGGTAAAATTACCCAAACTAGGTGGAAGATGAGTTGTGTCAGAGGACAGTATTTATCCTTTACAAAAGCCTTTTCTTTATGCTCTGGTATGTCCTCTTGTAACTGGCTAAAATAAATCCAGTTGATATTACAGTGTACAAAGATTCTCTTGCAGTACATAACTTTACATGTGCAATAATGGTAATTCTACAGGCAGGTCATTTTCATCAACTAAACTGCAGCATATTCTGTAGTTAAGTATTTAAAACAGACTCCTGAAAAAGGTTAAGTTGAATCCACAAATTTCACTTAACTGATTAAAATTTTCCATTGAGCAAATGTGTTGTTGCCTATTTGTGATAAACAAGATGGTATTCCAAATGCTTACCTTCCACTAAAATAAGAAAATTACATTGTAATTTAGAGGGCAGCTTGCACTCATTTTATGGGACTATTTCCAGAAGGCATAACTAGCAAACTGACAACATGCTTTTGAAATAGCTCATATACTTTCTCGTTAAAAAATGTACTGCACAAATGTTATTAACTTGCTTCTCTGTTTTACACTTGCATTATAATGCTGCTCTATCTAAAGCATGCAATGTTAAAACCAGCACACAGCCCAAGTCATATCCATAGAATATATTCAGGTATTCAGATTATATATTTTATTCTTAATTTAAATAATTATTTTAAATTTTATGTTTACTTAGTATTTCCTTATTTTATTTCCTAAATGCAAAAAAAATTAATAATAATAAAAATCCAATCCTTTTAAACATTTATTGTGCAATTCAATAATAATACCCTGAGATTTGGATATTATTACACAATTTGAAATTATATGAACTCATGTTTTAATGTTCCACACACAAGTGGCTGCAGAAATCTACCCATCAAAATCTTGCATATGTTCACAATAGAAATTGCCCTTCCTAATGAATGTTTGGATATAAAACTTCTGCCTGTCTAAAGGTGGTCCTGAGATGGTCAGTAATGTTGTGGTTAAACCCCTTTAGGCAGAGAAGCACCACACAGCACCTCACTCCTTCTGCAGTGGGGTGGAAGAAGAGAAGTGAGAAATCTCATGGACTGAGATAAAGGAAAAGCCACAAACACGAGCAAAGCAAAACAAGGAATTCATTCACCCCTTCCCACGGGCAGGCAGGAGTTCATCCATCTGCTGGAAGGCTGGGCTCCATCATGCCATGGTGACTTGGAGAGACAAACACTGTAACTCTGAATGTTCCCCTTCCTTCTTGACTCCCCAGATTTTATTGCTGGGCATGAGCTCTGTATAGTCTGGGATATCCCTGTGGTTGGTTGGGTTTAGCTGTCTCAGCTGTGTCTCCTCCCAATTTCCTGTGCACTGCCAGCCTGCTCAAAGGGGAATGGTGCAAGAGGCACAGGAGGTCCTGATGCTGTGAGCTCAGCTCAGCAAGTAAACAGCTAAAACAACCCTGTGTTATCAACCCTGATTTCAACACAAATCCAAACCATAGCAACTTAGGTTGCTAAAAAGAAAATCAATAAAAACAATGAGAAAATACAGTTTTGCCTAAGTTTACAATAATGGAATAATTTAGTAATGCAAATTCTGCAAATACAGTGTCATATCCAACTTTTATAGACACTGTGGTGACAAAATATTTGATTTTTTTTTTTAAGTAATTATGCCATCAAGCAATGAAAGCTATATCCTTCAAGTCCATTAATGAAGGCTAGCATGTCTGGCATTTACCATTTTCACCTACTTGGAAAGCAGTCTAGATCTAATTTAATATCTACTACGGAGCCAGGTTGATCTACTTTGCATAAATATAAATTTCCAGTTCATATCCCAGTATGGCAGCCAAATTCCTGATGTGTTTCTTCAGTGGAGAGGTGGGGAGGTGTGCTGAAAGCTCAGGATTTACTCAGAAACCTCATCTCATTACCGATGTACATGTTTTTTTTCAATTTTGCCACTTTGTAGGACAAAACATGGAACAGAACCAGATTTTGAAAGTTATTTTTACTTTCAGTCAATAGACTTAACAGTGAAGGGGCTGCCAGGTTTTTCAGGCATGCAGAGCTTCTTCATTTCTTCATCACCTTAGTATATTAATGTTTCTCAATATGTTTGGAGGGCTTTTTTTAAAATAGGATACTATTTATTTCATGCACTGTAAGCTCTATTTGCAGATTCATAATGAATATTAATCTTTGATATTTGAATATTTGATACTACAGGAAAAGACCATAAACATTCTTGAGAAACCTCCTCCTTTCTTCCTTCCCCCCTTCTGCTTCCTTGCCCCACTCCCTCAAACTTGACAGGATTCAGTTTCCTAGTTTTGTCTCTCTGAAAATTAAGCATTGTTATATCTTCAAGGGTAAGAGAGGGACATAATCCAATGGAGGTTTACCCCATCTTAGACATGACAGGTTACACTTCCCCCAAGAAGTAGGTGTTTACTAATAGAACCAGAAAGGAACTAGAAATTTTTTGACCAGATGCACAGTTTTCAAATGGCTGTCAGGCACTACGAAGAGCACACGGAAAGTTCTGTGCACCTGCACCATCTGTATTTGTCCATAGTGCCCCATGGTGAAATAAGCAGGAGAGGAAGCTCACTACAACTTCAGTACTGGAGTATCAGGTGCTCGCATCTGAATGAAATTCCTCCCAGCTAAGTAGAACTCTTGTTGGAGCTGGCCATGTTTCTCACCATGGCTGCCTCAGGTTACATCCTGCTGCTGTGTACATCCATGTGATCTCCCTGACTCTTGCTGGAATGTTGTGCTCTTTGTTGTCCCACCTCAGTGTGCACTCCACATCCTACCCCTCCAGCTTTTTTTCGTGAGCTGTTGTACATTTGTGGTCACGGCTGTTGTCCTGAGTGTAGCAAGAGACTCTTTGTCCTTTCTCAGATGCCAGTGCAGGTAGTACTGCGTAAGGATCTGCAGCAAAATAATATCTTAGCAATTAAAAAGAATTTCAATTTGAGTTTAGGAAAAAGAAGTCTGTTCTGTTTTAGGAAAACTTATATGTTATACAGCGATTGAAATTATTAAAGGGAGCACTTTTTCAGCTTAGAGGCTTTCTCATTATCTTAGATTTTAAATATGATTGTGGGATTTCCAGCAGAGAGGAGCAGTTGTGAACAACATTTTGCTACAGTTATTTAACTTTTCCCTATATGTCCTGTAGTCAATGGGTCCATTATAAAACCAAATGAGCCGTCTCTGTCTTCTTTAGAATCCACAGCAAACCCTACATGTGCCAATTTTAGTGTATGCTCATTTCTGTGGGAATATGGTTTCTAATCTTTATTATATATTAAAATTAAAATAATAAAAAACAGAATTTTGCATAATAGGAGGAAATACACAGGTGGCTGAAGGATTTTTGTAGTTCTTCTTTTTCTTGGCTCTAAAAGCTAAGAAATATAGTTTTGAGAAATGAGTTAATTAACAAAACCCATGCCTGTAGAATAGTCTCAGAAGATAATTTGGGATGGTCAACTTGTTAAGCTCTGAGTATTTTGCCTGCAATGTATCGACACATTGCCAAACAATTCTCTCCAGCAGTGACCATTCATGATACTACATTGAAAACAAGGTGTCATAAACAAAACAAAACAAAAATTTTTTTTTTTTTTTAAAAACCTTAGTAAAAACCTAGTTCTGCCTCCCTCAACAGAGTCTGGTACAAAAAGTTACACACAGAAAAGTGTCGAGGATCTTCAGACTTTCTATAGGAACAATTGTAATATTTGAAATAGCACTTAATTGCTACCTCTAGCAGGAAGCTTCAGCTTTATTTGAAAGCAGTTATTTTTTTTCATTACCAGACACATCTGTGACTACAGATCAGTGCCCAGAATTCTCTGCCATATAATAAATTCAAGTCCTACACGATCCAAAGAAAGGGGTGAAAGGGATCTTAACAAATTAAGGACTCTGCAATGTAGGTATTTTCTTCTGATCTATTGACCTGGATGTCCTTTGGAGAAAACACAATTGGTGTCCAAAACATATCAGATGTATTGCATCTTACAAGTGCTAATTTAATTCTGTTGACCAAAGGTCAGTTATCTTTGAGGTAGACTGTGCAAATGTAGATTTTTGCAAAAGTTAAAGTACAATCCAGTCTTAATTATTCCTTTGCTATGAAAGGAATTTAAATTCCCTGGCCCTTAGCATGTTTTCATTAAGGAATCACAAGTGTGATTAACTGTAACTCAGGAGCACCTCTCTCCTCTCTTGTCATGAAGGAGTGGTTTAGGCCACTTAAATAATCATAGTCAAAGGTACTGGTCAAAGCAGATTTTACTATAAATTTATGAAAGTGTGACATTAACAGAGTCAATACAAGGTTCACTCTATTACTTACTATATGGTGAAAAATGTAAAGGAAAATCAAGTTAGAAGCAATTTAAGATCACTCACATGGAAACCAGGATTGCAAAAGGGTAAGCATGCAAAAAGGTTTAACAGCACTTAATCATTGACTAATTTAACATTCACAAATTGATTTGATAGAGTTTACTACAATTGCAACAGCAATTTAATTCTAGATCTGAGCAACATTCATACTGTACTAGCTAGAGGGTATCCTAGCTTTTCTCCACACCCTAACATAGAAAATAGTATTCAATAATGAGTATAATAGAATGGAAATTAGCAAAATGGTTATGGGGTACAGCATCTGATTTAGAGTTTTTGTCACTGGTGGTGACCACATGAATAAATTGTCCCACAATACTGATTCTTCTTCACTCTTTCCAGGACATAATACACCTTCTCAGTGACACGATGAGCAAGGATTAGAGCTTTCTGTCCATTGTTTCAGACATGTTCAAGCAGTTGACACAGGCCATCATGTTGCAGTAGTTTTTTTAGCAGTGTAAGATTCATTCCAGTGTGGGTTAGCCAGTAAATCTTTATATGATGTGCAGTTAGATTATAAGAGTCAATAGGTTGTGAAATGAGCTGAAGAACTAAAGTCACTTCACACAATTCTGGTAAAATTACAGATATTTGAATGATTGCTTATCTCTACAGTGTTGTTTTTGATAAGGACAGTGCCACAAATAGTTCTCATACAGACACATCTATAAAAGTACATCTACAAGTACAGTTTCAGGAGTTTCTTCAGGATGTATTTCAAAATAGCATTTTTTCAGTGTCAAAGACAAATGTGTTAGGCCCCAGTGGTATTACTTTCACAAATAAATCTTTTTTTTTCCCATACAACACATGCATCAACATTGACAATGTAACACTTGTTCTCATTTTGTTGGGCTTGTACTGTTCCATTGGTCAAAGTTCCATTGTGATTTATTCCCAATGCAATGATTCTCCACACAACCTTCTCTTCTCCAGGCTGAACAGCCCCAAATTTCTCCACTTGCTTGATAAAGGAAGTGATTCCATACTCATATCAGTGTCATGGCCTCCTCTGGATTTACTCCAACAGTTCCATGTCTTTCTTGCACAGGGTACACCAGAACTGTGCACGCTGCTCCAAATGGGGTCTCACAAGAGCAGAAAGGAGAGGCAGAATCCCTTCCTTTGACATGCTGCCTGTGCTGCTTTTGATGCAGCCCCGGATTTAGTTGGCTTTCTGAGGTGGGAGTGCTCAGATAGGATTACTGTTGGATATGGTTTATTTTGATGTAACACCAGCTAACCTCAGGACACCACCCTGGAAGGCCTCCTGTCACTAACATTTTTACAGGACATTTGATACTGTCATTGTTCCAAATTCATCTGCTTTAGATTCTGATGCTGCTGGGAAATCTGTGGCAAATAATAGTGCTTATTTCTGTTTGAGCTGTTGACTCTAACATACTGTGTAAGTTTTTGCTCTAGGACTTCTACAGTTTTTTTCTCCCTATCGTCATATTTTCTTGTTCTTTTGTGGTCACTTCTCCTAGCAGCAGTTTTGCTGAGACTAAAAGCAACAGGATACAATGGGAAGCTACTACTAATATAATATTGCTTTTCTAAAAATATATTTTTTGACATGAAATTTTGATTGTCTTCATCCCTGTCCACTGGAATTAGAAGTGGCCTATTATTTTCCATTGTCTCTCCCAGTGACAGAATGGCAGTTCTTGAGGGGAAAAAAAATATTGGATATTCTTCTTATGTGTTCTTTGTTTACACTGAGGGGTTACAAAAGTACTTTAAAGGAATGGTAAGGCTGCCTATAGAAAGTCTTGAGAATGTGCAAATGTGTAGGCACTCAAGGTATATAGTGCTTTTAAATATCAGTTTTTCTGATAACAGATCTGCCTCATCCCATATACATTCAGTATACTTCCCGTTGCATCAAAGGACAAAAGCCTAAAAATATCTAGGGAGACAATGCACAGGTTTTCCTAACTAAAAGTGACTTAATCCTTAGTCATTTTTCTGGAAGCAATTGTAATAAATCCACTTGCACTCCATGCACTAGACCATCAGAAAGAGATCTGCAATACGGTCTAATTTATATCTTCTGAATGCCAAAACTGTTCTTTGCCCATATTTAGCTCATACAAAACATAAAAAAGTGAGATGACTTTTGTCTCTAATACATTTCCCCAGAACTATAAGTTTTACTGTGTCGTCTTTAACACCTTGATTCAAAAAAAGCACCACAAAATATTTGCAGAGGAATGCACTCGTATTATTATTGTAGATTCATTATTTTATATAGCTGAAAAGTAGCTGTTATGTCCTCTCTAGCAATATGTAATTTCAGAATCATGACATCTTTGTCCTCTTACTCAGCTGGAGAATAATCAAAACACTCAAAATATATAATCTTTATGAGATTCATTCATCTAAGTTTTAATTTTTGTATACTTATATCATAGACTCCGTGAGGCCTATCAAAATTTAAGTGTATTACTTAATTGTAACTTCCTTCAGAAAAGAGAAATTTCTCAGTTGAGAATAGTTGCCAGTTCATGCATGACCCACTTAGACATCACAGTGGTGTCTCTCAGACTTGTCTGTGCAGAAGTATGCTGTGCATTATCTGCTGAAATTTGGTGTGCTGTAAGAATATCTTGGAAGTATATCTCTGAAGTGTATGTGATCCATATTTCTTTAAACCATTCTAAATAAATGCCATGTCATTATAAAAAACAAATTCATTTGGAAAAAAAAAATAATAATAATAAAAAAATTAAAAAGCAGCCAAAGTTATAAAGTCAGAAGTGTCAGAAAAGAAAATATTTGGATTATTTCAAAATCAAATCCCTGGAAATCTGGATGGAGAGCTCTCTAGAAATTGTACCAAATTGACACATACTTACTCTGAATTTCAGAAACTTGTATCTCCTACCAGCTACACATCTTCAGATTATGTTCCTAAGAAAGATGTTTCGGACAGAATGCTAACTTGCATGTTTATGTCATTTTTATTTAACTTCAAAATCTTTTCTTGTCACTGAAAATTATGACAGACAGCTTATCATGAAGAAGTTTCTTTCCTGGATCACCAGTGGCTCTTCTCTTTAAATGTTAATGTAATTTGGCCAGGATTGGTGCAGATATCTTCTCTCTCTTCCTCAAACCAGCAAGTTATTAACTTCTGAGTAAAATGTTCTTTCTTACCTAGTACAGCAACACAGATATTTCATTTATTTCCACTTATCAAACCTAATACTTTACCAAATGATGTTAAAAAACAGTTATGATTGTTGCAAACTTCATTTATACAAATAAAGGAGATTAACACTTTTTTCATTATGAACTCATAACTGAGACCAGATGTGGTTGCAGATTAGTGTCTCTGAAGTGAAGGCCACATTTATGACAGCTGACTCCAACTTTTGCCTTTGAAGAACCTTATAAGATTCTCTTTTTTCCAAATATAGCACAAGACCTGGCCTAAAGGTAAAGCCAAAGGAAGGGTAGAGAAAAAAATAATAAGTTCTTCTGAGAAAAAATGCCTGAAAGATGTTTCTAATATTTAACATGTTCAAGATATAGATAAACTAGTTTATCACTGGTTACATTACACGATTAATATAAATTTCAATTTTTTAACAGGAAGATGAGTTGCTTCTCCAAAGCACAAACAAAATAAGCAGATAGCTTTGCATTGATAACATTTTAGTCAACTTGAATGATGCAAAGAAAACTGCTGATCATTTTTTTCATTTTTACTAACATTTTCTTTTTCTCTGTTACTGGTGGAATTTGAATCTGAGGACTGCAACAGCCTGTTTTTCTCTCCTGTTTTAGATTCAAGAGCTATTGTATAACTGCCACTACTTGGCGACCTTTTCCTCCTGGTGTGCAAAGTTTCTCTTGCAATGTCCCTTGCTTTATTGCCCTCTGAAGTAACACCAGCCAAAACAGTGGGAATGCAAACCTCTTCATGCTATCAGAGAGCACCCACAGGATACTGACAGTCTATTTTAAACTGTTTATAATTGTTTACAATTGCAGTTCCTCCAGCACCTGCATGGATTCGTTTCACAAGAATACCATATGCCTTATCCTGCCTTGAATTAGTTTAGGTTTAAGAAGTCATAATTAGTTTTATAAAAGAGAATATATTATAGCCATTACTGGAATACACCATGCCACTCATCAAGTTGGCAACCAATAGATCCATAACTATCCATACCTTCCATGCTCCTTGTAAGAATTAAAAAAATTTTAAAACTAAGGAATAATTACCTCCTTTAATCCACAATTATTGACAGTGTTTTGGGAGGTTTTCTAAAGGTCTGAAATCGGTTATGCTTTTAAACGACTACATATTCCATTCTTTCCCCAGAAGAATATTGCCCATCCCAGAAGAAATGCTAATTTATTTTTTTGTCTCAAAACTCATATGTGTTCTTGTGTAGACTTTTAAACTGATGGCTTTCTTGATTTTCTGAAGTGCCCTTGTGTCTCCTATGTATCAATTTCACCTTTAACTGGTTTCCATAAGAGATGCTATATCTATAGTTAATGTTCTGTTCAAGTACAAATTTACCAGCCTCTATACAATTATACTGTGTTTTATGCTCAAATCAAAGCTGAATAATGGAGAGTGAGTTCAATAATCAGAAAGGGGATTGGGAAGGACTTAAACTCATAAACACCTTTTGGTTTCCTATTAGCATACAACTTGCTAAGGAGTCCCACTTATCTACTTTGGCTTTTGATCTAAAATGAAAAGCTTTATTTATGCCCCTGAATGGTTTATTAATACTGACAGTTGAAAGATAGATACAACATACACAATCCTAATGTTTTCCTTCCAGTGTGGGGAATTCTGAGATTTAAGAAGCTGAAAATCACTTTCATACTGGAGTTTATAAACTGAAATCAGAAGCTTGGAGGCAGTGAGTATCTCTACCTTAACAAATAATTTGGTGCAGTATCAGCAGTCAAATAGACTGAGCTGGTTTGTGTCAAGACCTAAATTTTGCATCTTTTTACATTTTGGAGTTTTACTTCTGAATGGATTTGGCCCATCCCTGTGACTGTGTGCCACCTCCATGTGTGTGGCTCAAAGCTGCCCACAGGGAGCAGATTTAGTGCACACATGAGGTTTTCTTTGAAAGGAGTTTAATTCAAGCCTTCTCTGTAAACTGTGTCTGTACATGGTAAATGGATCAAACAGCCTGTAGAACTTCACAGCAGCTCTGAATAGCTCGATGAAATCCACAGGAAGAACTTCTTAATAAGCTGTAGATTCATAGTTTCTCAATTCAGTCCTGATCACATTTATTCATGGTATAGAAAAAAACCAGAGAACGAGCAGATTTAAATGCTGGGGGAAGAGGAGACTTTCACAACTTTGAGAGCATGGTCAAGCAAGGATCTATGTGCCCTACCATATACTGCAATATTTTTTAACTGCAGAATGAACATGATTTCTGCTTCAGTTTTGAAGTCTGTAGCCCTCTATTTGTCCACCATGAAGCCTGGGTACTGGGCTAGAGGGAACTTTGAACCCACCTAGTATGAGCAGTCTCAGCCACAGTCAATCATGGTAACCTTTAAAACAGAAGTCTTTAAAATGTATGTGGAGAGTGCCAGTTACCACTCAAAGAATCACTATTATTCCAGTTTTTTGTCAATCTGGAACTTATCAGAAGTGCAAAAGTTTGCAAGAGTACATATACATACATATATATATATATGTTTATTTATATTATATATTCGGTGTCCTGAACTATGTACTGACTGTGTAGCCCTTTACTGTGAAGGCAGTGGTGCTATTTTCTTAGTGCTTATGTTTTAACTAAAGTTCCAGAATTGACTGCTTTCTTTTCCAGCATATTCTAGTTCATGTATCTCAGGGGAACAAAACCCAAAAAACCAAAATCAAAACCAAAAACATAAAAAGCCAAAAAAAAAAAGAAAAAAAAACCCAAAACAACCAATCAACTACCCAACCAAAAACCTCTCGAGTTAATTGTGCAGAACCTGTTCCACGGAGAGACAAGTGATGGTGGGTTTTGAAGTCTCACTAAAGTAGGATGGAAGTAACAGTCATATTTTTATAAGGAGGAAAGTATTAGTGCAATATAACAGAAGAATCAGCTTCAAATTCAAACTCTTGAGGACACTAAAAGGAAATTGTAGATTTTGAATTGAACCTATAAGTTAGGCAGGGAAGGATTCCCTAACCTTTATGACCATTCTTTCTGCAATTGCAAGGCCACAAGTCTCCTAAATTCATCCCATGAAGCATCTTGGGCAAGTGCAACTGAAATGGCCCTTGATGCATTTGCACTGGTGTCTGAACTGAGCCACAGGCACCATTCCTGCCATCATGGAGTGGTCAAATGATGAAAAGAGCAAAGTACAAATTGTTGTGTTTCATCAGCATGTAATAGCAGATCCTTCTCTATTTGATTTAACACTCTTCTGCAGTCAGACAGCAAATGAACTAAGGTCAAGTGCTGATCATGCAGCAGAAATGTGAGTAAGGCATGAGTGTGAAAACGAGCAAAGTGTCACTTAAGTCATCAAAATGGTTTAGCCAGTGATTCAAGAAAGATCATTTCATTTAAGTATGCACAAGGTTATGCTTAGGGCTCTCAATTGTTTCTAAGCATGAACCATGTGAGTACAATAACAGAAAAATTGTTGCAATAATCCCTAACATTAAGACATATTTTAGCTTAAATGTTTTTATCCTAAAACTTTGTATGTTGTAGTTAAAGTCTTTGCTGATATAACCATAGAGAACTGAGAAGAACGGGCTGTTTAAAATCTCAAATAGCAAACAAAAGCCACTTTGGCCTAGATCTACAATACTTCAGTCCAATTCCTTTTAATTTATCCCAATTATCAGGATTTGCATTTTGTGATTTGTTTGTATAGAAACCATCGTGACTGATCTTGGATTGAAACAACAGAAGCATGGGCCTGAAATCTGAAATGCAACCAATAAAATGGATCATCCTAAGACTTAGTAAGATCAGGGAAGAGGTATCTGAAATAAATAGAGTGTACTAAATCCAGGAAAAACATTTTCTTTTGTGATGCAGGGGTACACTAGTAAAGCTCTCTTTGGAGCAATAGGAGATAAATAGAAGAAAAATCTTGAATAAATGTTCCAAAATGTTTCCTCTATCTAGATTGGAACAATAAAATCTTAATTTAAAAAAATACAAAAAAGTAGGACAGTTGGAAGAATTGTAGTCATTATGATTTCAGATGTAATACAAAATTTCAAATAACAGGTTGTTTGAGAAAAATTGGTTATTGCATCAGACAGCATAATCAACTTCTCTTCATTTTATCTGGATATTGGAGAATAGAGGGAGGATGGAGCAAAATAAAAGGAACAGTGCTTTTCTGATGCTACCTTGCTTTTGGAAACACATCTTGCAACTACCTCTCTTTAAAGTCTGGGAGTTTCTAGGTACTTTCATAAGGAAAATGTCCAAAGGCTTCCTCTGATAAGCAGGTGTGTTTTAAAAGCACACTGGATACGTGCAATTATTAGCCAAAACATCAAAATATGAGTTAGCTATTCCTTTTTCTTTTTTTTTTTTCTGTCATTGCTTAAATTGTGATAAACATGCAGTGCTTCTCAATAGGTGTTTTGAAATGTTGCACACTGTTATTTCTTCCATGAGTTTCTTCAGCCTACCCTGGTCATGAACCTAGTTTGTCTTCCTAGGAAAATCAAACAGTAAATTCACATAGAGTTTGTTTAGAAAAAAGTAAGTAAAAAAGGAGGTTGTATAAGTATTGTATTTCCCTGATTTTTGTGACAAAATACCTGGTATATAAGAGGTTCAGAAATTAATATTCTGCTCAAGCTCTGATGCTGCACCAATTATCTTAATTTCTCAACACTTACACAGCCTGATAATTTTTGCTCACTATCTCCTCATAAATTGTAAAATCTCATCGTATATTTCCTCAGATGTTGCAATTTTGTTGCTGATATTGAATATACAGATTAAGATATCTACATGTGCGTGTCTAGACATGAGCCAGGCTTCTTGCTACTGTAGTCAATGCAGGTGTAGACAACACAGTAGACTCCAATACGTTATTCATCTAATTGTTAATTAGACACCAGGACAAACTAGTCATATTTACTGCCTTTTTCATGACTCAGAAAAAAAATATTTAGATGATTAGTGTTCCTTTTTCTCTGAAAGGTGACATGTGTCATGGGAGGACAATTATTCTGCACTGCCATTTTGGGGGCTCACGAGAAACTTACCCACAATGGTACATTTCCTGCCAAGCATTTTTAGCCATTTTTCCATGAATACATCAGCATTCTTCTGGGATATTCAGTGGGCCTTTGGTACTTATACTCAGATGTAAAGAAAACTAAAGAATCATGTTTTATGGCTCAATGGTTTGAGAAAATCTTAAAAAAATTACTTAGATACGGAATCACTCCTTTTAGTTATGCTAACAAGTCTAAAACTCATATGAGAATGTCAATATACATATGGTTCAATATTCCTTTCAGATACCCAAAATACACATAAGGGCTTGTTGGGCAGACCATCTGAGTCATGACGACCTGTATGGTTTCTTTACACTCCAAAACATGTATTTTACCCACCTAAAAGCATCTTTGGAAAAAGCACTTACAGACTTAAGTGCATTCCTTGTTAGCAGCAAAATTGTACCCAGGGAGGAGAGGCTGTGCACTCTCTCCTCTTTCTCAAGGACAGATGAAGATATAACTTTCCTGCTCTTCTGTGTATTGATCTTTATGAAAGAAAGCATAGATATAAGGGATGCATTAAATCTATTTAAGCATGTTCATGTTGGTTTAGCCGTTCTTCATCTAAGGCTTACTTATTTGAGAGAGAGTCAATAACAAGGAAAAGATACATCTGACAAGTCACAAGACTAGTGCTTCTCATGATATCAATAATGTTCTGAGGTAATGACATGTAAAAATCAACCAGTCAACAGAAATCTAATCCACAGAAATGTAACTTAACAGCCCTGACAAAGTATGCCTAATATGAAACATAAAAGACAATCTTTCATTTTCTTCTTCATTGGTGGAACTTTGACTGTAACATATGCAGAGAAATTAAAAGTAATTATGTTTCTTGGAGAAAACTACTTTCAATGATTAAGAAGATTGTTCTAATAAGGTTATTTGCCTCTTAATTGAAAAGGACAACATATGCAGAAGAATTACTGTAAACTACTAGATTTTCTTTTCTCTTGTATTATACAATTTCTCATGGATTTAAATACAGGGGGAAGGGTCCCTTTTTGTCACTAGTACTTCACATGTACCATGTTTTCAATAGTGATATTTTTGGTTTTTATCTGACAATGACAAGCACTTTGGTTACAATATTGAAATGTGTTCTCTTGTGTTTACAAAGAGATCTGAAAATATATATCTGAATAAGTATATCAACTTAAAATTCAGCTTCATAAAGCAATGAGCTATTGATTCAGAGTCTGCAGCTAGCTCTCCTTTACAGGTAGCATAAACATCTCATTTGTCTTTAACACACAGTCCTTTGTTATGGAAATAAGTCACAGGTGTTCTCAAATTATACTTATGATAATATATTTTGCTCATTTGACCCTCCATTTTTTGCAAAGTATAATCTATGAAAAAAATGTTAATTAATCTTTCATTGACCTATTTCTTATTTCATGTAGCAAATACACACATTTTATACTCTCATATAAAATATATTTTGAGATTTCTGTGTGATTTTCTACATACTTTCTGCTTAAATTGATTAAAAAATTATTTTTTATTGGGTACCTCAGTGGCAAGCATTGTATTTAAATCCACTGTGAATGGAAGAGATGTACTTTTATTTTTGTCCCTCTATAACTCCAACCATACCAGAAAAAGGATGCAATGCAAAAGTATAGCCATTTTTTCAGACCAATTCCTTTTCATGGAATTGTAGAGTCAGAGGATACTTTGGGTTTGAAGGGACCTTTAAAGGCCATCTAGTCAAACCCCCCTGCAATGAGCAAGGGCATCCCCAGCTAGAACAGAGCTCTGCACAACCTGGCTTTTAGTGTTTCCAGGGCTGGACAATCTTTCACCTCTGTCCCAGTGTTTCACCTCCCTCATTGTAAAAAATTTCTTCCTTGTATCTTGGGAGCTTGTTCTGTGCTGTCCTAATAGCTGGTTTGATCGAACTATTGATTTTCTCTCTGTGAGGGAACACTAACGGGCTACAGGATCACCACAGTTATTCCTTTACACTCTATTCAGCTACTGACAGAGAAGCAGAGGCAGAACAACATATTGTATTTTTCCTGTCCTTTTTTGAACAGATGTTTTTTGTTCTGTTCTATTTAGCAAGCGGGGAAGAAGGGTACAGAGGTGCCAGAGCCCTGAACTTTGACCAACTACATTATAACAGCTCTTCAGCTCTGATTTGGTTATAATGAAATGTATAGAAATATGCACATAATGGGCAAATAAATAACCCAAATGGACCCCTTTTTACATTCAGATACACTTATGTAAATTAAAATGGGTTTAACAGAAGTAAACAGCATATATCCATATGAAACCCTTGTAAATGGGAGCAGAAACAGCCCAAATTTTCTACTGTTAAATGTCAGCAGTTCTCCATCATTTGTTGCAACACTTAGGAGATTTTCAAGGCACACAAGTTCAAACTTAAATATCCTCAAATACTTGTCCTTCTTTTTTTTTTTACAAAATCTATCCAAAAAGATCTTTCAACTCCATTTTTACATGGAGATCTTTTTTCCTGATTGAATCTGTACTTCAGTAAACAGAAATAATAGCAAAGTATTTATTTAAGGAATGGTGAACAGCACTAAAGCATCAAACAGGTTCAACAAAATTTATCATTTCATTATTTCTTTTTTTTTCCAATAAATGAGGTGCTGTCCATACTCATTGTTTAAAACTCACTAAAAAAAAAAGCCTTTTTCTAATGATCATTCACAAAATTATGTGGAGTCGTAACATTAAATAGAGATGCTCAATCTTTTTTTATCTTTTCACACTAAGGAAATGAACTAAAATGAAGCTTCATTATGAAAAATGTCTGAGTGAACAATTAAATGATATTTGAACACTCATTTTAAAAATGTTCCAGAGTCTGACACAGCTTAGTTATCACCCAGTATTTTGGATGTTCTTCCTCATTATTGTTCACTACAGAGGTGCTCTCATTGGTTTCATTACCTGGGTAATTAATAGCACTGACTATAAATTACTCAACAAACACTGATAAAATGGAAAAAAAATTGAGTCAGTGTGCACTGCAGCTAATATGCAGAGCTAAAAATCAGTAACAGGACTTTAAATCCCCTTCTTCATATTCCATTCTGTCACCTTCATTATCTTGAGGTGATAAAGAATGAGGTTTTGAGAATAATGTAAGTCATTTTATATGCAGACTGAAGTGAAATTTTCAGTTCTCTTAGGACACTCTTTCATTGCATAATACACTGATATCAGAAAAGAAAAAAAAATGCCAACAAATTGATTGAATTAAATTTTTCCCCAACATGTTTCTTTTATCCTTCAACAAAAAAGAAAAAAAAGGCTCACAAAGATCCATCTCATGTTGCATTACAAGGATGTCAGAAATACTGTTTGAACTGCTCAGCTTCATGCAGAGGTTAAAGTCTAACTTTCAACTTGCTCATCATTAACATTTTGACATTTACTTAGCCTGTCAGTTCAGATAAAGATGAATTCATTAGAGATAGGTAAATAATAAAAAAGTTATTTTCTCTCTAAATTAATATAATGATACACTTTCATGATTAATTTTCTAAATCATTTTCAGCTTATACTTTCCTCTCTATGGGTTCAATTATCTCTGTCATAAAAAAGAGTTTTTTCATAGACAACCTTTAATCATTTTTTATGGCCCAACTTAACTATAAAGCTGTTAACATTACATTTCAAAGATGGTGAGAGATTGCCTTTTAACCTATTAGAAATTTTCAGATCAGATATTCTAATATTCATAGATATAACCTTAAAAATTACGAAGAAAAACTCTGAAAACATAAATATGGATTTAACCTTGAAACCTGACTGGGTTTCAGATATGAAGCTGTCATGTCCTACTGGTGCTTTGTCACTGCAAGTTCTGTGATGTCTCGAATTGGCTGAGATATGTGAAGGCCAGATTCTTCTGAGACTTTGGTTTGATGCTATTGTTGTAACTGATTTTATGGCCAGTTCCCTCAGGTCTTTCAGACAGGCTTTTTCCTCACTATTTAGTTTTCCACTAAAATTACTCTTTCCATTTGTTTTGAAATGAGGATAGAATCTGGTTGCTTTGTTACCATGCTGGTTTTGCATTGCCAATTTTGCTCTCAAAAGTTAGAGAGTATGTTTTAAAAAATAAATAATGACATACTTAAACGATTTGCTGAATTTGTTTTTAAGTACTTGAATAACAACATTCATCGTAGAGGAACTGAGATGTTTCTGTGATGGAAAAGATTATCTGACTTTAAAAAGTATTGCTAAGTTACGTGTTAGAATTTCACAGAGATGTCTTATACAGACAGCTAAAGAGAAAGATCTGTACACCAGCACTAACAGCCAAGTCTTTTTCCAGGTGACTCATGCCCATGAGTCAATGACAATCTTCCTTTCACCTGTGGACTATTTTCTTGGAGCACAGGAAAGAACCTTTTATAAAGCGATAAAAAGGAAAGAAGTAACTTTTTATCTATGCCTGTGAAGACTTTTATTGAGCTAAGACTTTTGTTAGTTAAAATATATATTTTACGATTTATCAAGGGAAGCAAATTAATTTTACCTTCCTTAAATGATGACTGTGTCAAAGTCCATCCTACTTGCCTCGTTAGATTGGCTTTCATTACGGCACTTGCTTCAGTGTTTAGGGACAGAATTCTTTGCCTAATTAACCTCCTTCTTTGATGCCTTTTTCCTTCGTGGAAAGTCTCTCTGTGGTATCAATACAAGGCTGCAGGTATGTGGGGTGTGAAGAGCAGTACCAGTTACCTGGAACTCAGCTGGCAAACAGGAGCACAAGGCTCAGCAGCAGCAGCAGCAGCAGCGCTGCCTCCTGCACATTAGAACTGCAACTCTTGCAGACCTTCCCTAATTCAGTCACAATGAACAGATAGAAAAATGAGGTACCAGGCCACCAAACAGAGTGTAGCTTCCTTGTGCTCATCCTTGCTGAATATTAGGACTTGTGGCAGGTGGCCCTGTCCCCCTGACCTACCAGCAAAGAAACTCAGCACCAGCCAAAGCAGCCTGTTGTGGCCAGTGGTTCTGTGAGCAGGTTGCCAACTGCCTGTCTTCCTTCTATGACTGAGGAATTGCAGCAATAGACAGTATTATGTGTGATTAAGGGTCTAAACTATCATTAAGGTAATGAGGGCTAGATTTCAAAATGACAAACTGAAGTATGTCCTTGATTCAGGATTCTTGGAAGAAATTTAATTTTATACTGTAAATGTGTCTTCCAGTGAGGTACAGACACACTTATGATATGTTTTAAAATGTTTTAAAAGACACTTAGAATATGCAACTTTTTCCCATTTAATGTATCTGAGAGCCACTGTTTCCAAAGCACTGCATTGCTGAAATTCACACATATTTATGAGCTGAGCATAGATGGATTTAATTTCCTGAAATTTTGTATCCCCACCGCCTGCTACTCTTTTCCATTTTGAGTGCCCTTACCAAAGAAAATTTCCTCGCCTATCTCTTGATCTGATCATGTCATGCATTCTCAATCCCTTTATTGACTGTTTTTCTCCTTTCCATCATGCTAAAACTATTAATTATTGATGACAAAACCCTTTGCAATCACACTGATATCTCTATTTCTAGTTTATTTTCATCTGCAAGTATTTTTTCCCAGTTTCTTCTTCTCTTGACTTGACTTAGCTTCCTATCATACACTCATCCCCAGCTAAATCAGTCCTTCTTTTTCTGCTGCTCTTTTCCAGCATTCACAGACCATTTCCAAGCTTCCTTCAGCCAGTCATTTCTTGTTGTCATGAATAACCATCCCATCCAGTACTACCTAGTGTCTGGAGTTGGCTGTCACTGAAAGCTCTTTAATAAAATGCCTTGGAATATATTTGTACAACATTGTGTAACCAACCAAGCACAGTATAGAACTATTTCAACTTAGAACAAGTGCATATAAACAGCTTGGTCTGCTGTGAATATCAAGTCAAAGTTCAAGATCATAAGGTAAACAAGAGAAACAAATTGCAGTCATCTTCCATTATGCTTCTATTGCATGTTTTCATCTTGATTAGACTCCCAGAATTCACATCCAAAAATTTTTAACAAGGCTTTTTAGCAGACCACACCATCTGACACTTTGAAATCTAGGTAAAGCCAGTGTTTAGCCTACAAATCCCTGTAGAACAGTTTTAGGAAAGTCTATTTAAGCACCTTTACGTGTAGCATGAATACCCAAAGCACCCACATAAGAGCATCTAAAGCTGGGCACACAGACACCACTACCTTGTCCTGAACTGCAGAGTGCTCAGCACTTTAGAAAATCAATTCTCTAAGTGGTTCACAGTCAGAATTTGGGAATCATCTTTAAGGTACCACTTTTATGTTCTTAACTACCAGGCTTAAGGCAGACCTTTAAGGGAAAGTTGCACCTATTTTTCTCAGCTCAACAGTCTGAAAGCTGACAAGGTGAGACATGCCTGTATCCCTGAATAAATTGCAACATGTTTACTTTTGGGAAGATTTAGTTGTCAATATCATTCTGTCCTGAAGCGTTGCACCATTTATGAGGAGTTCAATATGAGGGGGAAAAGTAAGGGGGAGTTCATGTCCTGCTTAAATATGGATTTAAGAAACATTAAAAAAAATTAAAATCTAAATATTTAACAATGGTCTTTTATGCCTGCTTCAGCAATTACTGAAATAGAACCAAAGTGTGTTTACAGATTCCTGAACTGAACTCTCACACCACCACTGTCACAAATCACATTGCTTTTCAACAATGGGTCATTTCTAGCACTCAGGAATGGAAAGTTGTCTGAAATGAAATATTGCTGTGAATTCACAACAATTTATTTGTTGCCTTTAATATGCTCCTAGGTGATATCTCTCTTTTTTGGCATTTTACAATGTCTTGCTTATTTTTCTCTGCAATATTACAGTAAAAGGGAAGCAGAGCTTTTTTCCAAAGATTTATTTTAAAAGTATAGAGTTTGCACTAAAATTCAGCTGAGATGCAAGTTTTCTGGAGTACCTATACATTATAAATTTGGAATCTGCATTATTTATTTATTTGCTTATTTTATGCAAAATGTGTGATGAGATTGTTACTGTTTCTAGTGGAGACTTACAAGATAGAGAAAGGGAAGGGGAAGCTCAAGAGCTCAGCTCTTGATGTAAAATATTTCTTGTCCCCAGATTCAGTCAACTCAGGATAGTGCCTGTCTGATTTGACGGTCATATACTTAAATATACACAATATATTGCTAAAAGGAGTAAGACCTTATTCAAAAAAATAGGCTGTTTTCTTCTCTGTTGGTCATAGTAGCTATAAATCCAAGGCTCTGCTTTTCAAATTAAATAAAATCATTTCAGCTGGCTAAGAATTCCTTTATTTATTCTCTCTTAAAATACAGGTGCAGCTGAGGGCTTTACATATCACTGAAGTAAAGATCCCTGTCCCACCTAAACTTTACAAACATGCAATACTTTCTTCTTTTCCTGCAGCTAGATTTTAATCTCAAATTCTATTTTTTTCATAAATTACAATGTTGGTTTTTACCCCATGGGATATGAAACAAACACCTTGAGCATGATGAAGGAAATATCATAAACCTTCACTGTATCATTATAACAGTTCCTGAATGAGTTCAGAAAAAGAAATTCTCGACTAGAGAATTCAGATATAAAGATGTGGTTTTGTTGCCCATGCTGGGAATTGAAAGATTTTTCTTGAATCGAAGAAGAATAAAAGTTGCAGACAATGTATAAAAAGTTCTGACTGATCAAGGACTGATGGCTAAAATGAACCAGCCTTTCTCAGCGTCACTGGCTTACTAGGCAGGAAATAATAAGGACTGAAAACTAATAACTACTATGAAGTTTATCAACTCCTTTACCAAAAGCAAAGTTGAAATACCCGCTTGGAGACTGTGGTGAAAACCCAAATCCTAATATTCTCAGAATTTAAGCTTTTTCAGCTCCAGGATCTTTGTTCAGAATTATTTCTGTTATGAAGCTTTGCTACAAAAGATATGTCATAGATTTAAAATCCTATACATTGTATGACCAGATGTCTTGTCGAGCAAATTCTAATTTGAGACTTATGCTCACAGAAATAATGCATCTGTTTCTACTTAAACACAATGGTGTTGTAAAATGTTAAAAGGCTGGACATCACCTGCTGATGGAGAGTAAAGAACAAATCTTCTGGTTTTCTTTGCTTCCACATATGTCTTTGGTTTTGTTTTTTTAGCTGCTTTGACACACAAGCTTTAACCATCTTATTTTTTTTCCCTACTGTCTGCCTGTTAGGGAAAGTAAGAGCTTGGTGGGCACCTGATGTTCAAGCAAGGTCAACCCACCACAGTCCTTTTGGTGCCTGACATGGGGTATAACTTGTGAGGGATCTCCCTACCCTCAACTCAACCCACGAGCCTTTTGTTATATATTTTCTCTTTCCTGTCCAGCTCAGGTGGGCAGTGACAGAGAGATTTTAGTGGGCACCTGGAATCCTGCCTACCACTATCAGTCAGAAGTTCAGACATGTCACTTGTGGTATTATCACTTCTCACTCAGGCAAACAGCCTTGGCTGGAAGGAAGGGCATTTCTCAGAGTAAAAGTGCTCATGTTAGAGCATGAACAGACCTGGACTAGCCCAAGAACTGGCATCAGCATTAGCAACTGCATTCAGGGTTGAAGACCTCAAATGCAAACTGCTAACATGCCTATAACACGTTTAGGACAAGAGCTGCCATCCCTACACAGCTGTGTCACACTGATATCTCCTCCCGTTGGGAAGTGACACTGCATTCCTGGATTGCATGGTGCAGGCACGCCTCCTGCTTTAGGGGCAGGGGAAATCTTCTAGTCAGCCTGCTCTCCTCAGTTAATGCAACAGAATGGTGTAAAATGCATTATTTTGACTTGTGTTAAGGATTTTTTATTAGGTCTCACTGGTAAATATATTGAAAAATAGAAATATATTCAGTTTCTATAACAGATCAAATCATGAAGTGATAGATAAATATTTTGCAGAAAAAAAAATATATTCCAAGTAACAGAAGTCTCAGATGGATAAAGAAAGAAGAAAGAATTTCATATCAGAGTGGCCTCAACACAACCATATTTTTATCAGGGAACAAGCTGAAAGAGACCAAGTATCTCAAAGGGGAAAAGCAGCTTTGTTTGAAGCATAAACAGGATTTCTGACCCTCGATAAGTTAATTAAAGTTCAAGGAAAACGAGCCATAAATGGAATAAATTACTTTTTTTGTTCTTGAATGATAGGCATATCTGCTCTCAGAAATGGTGTGATGAGACTGGCACAATTTTGGCAGGGCTTTTGATCATCAAAAGGAGGTCGTGCCCTCTCCTGTGTGCTGCTTGTCGTGCCAGCTCTGCAGTAGAGAGAAGCTGATGGTCATTTCATGAAAGTAAATTTCCATTTCTCCAACATGTAAAATTTTAACAGAATCTAGGAGCAAGCATTTCATAAATAAGAACGCATGAATTAATTCACTTACTCACTTATCTGTCTGCTGCCCTTCTGAAATATTTATTACCTGAATGAGGTGTCTGGGTGAGCTGCATATCAAAGTTATGGGGCGTTACAGGTCTCGTAACATCTTCCTGCCTTTGATGGCTCAATAGCTGCCTCTGCAGGGCAGGATCTGAGCTGTAAAAAGGACAGGAAAGCTGCTGACTCATTGTCATGGTTTAACCTCAGCCAGCAGCCAAGCCCTAGGCAGCTGCTGCCTCACTCCACCAGAGAGATTAGGGAAAGAAGCAGAAGTGTAAAAGCTGGAAAATACATGGGTTGAGATAAAGACAGTTTAATATGGAAAGCAAAAGCTGCATGTCCAAGCAAAGCAAAACAAGAAATTAATTCAATGATTCCCATGGCTGGGCAGGTGTTCAGCCATCCCAGGAGAGCAGGTAATGGTGACTTGGGAGGACAAACCCCGTGAGTCCAAACATCCTCCTCTTGCTCCTTCTTCTCTCAGGTTTATTTAATGAGCATGGAACCATGTGGTGTGGGATATCCCTGTGGCCAGTTTGGGTCCCCTGTCCCAGCTGTGTCTCCTCCCAGCTTCCCATGCACTCCCAGCCTCCTCACCAGTGTGGCAGCAGGAAAAGCAGAAAAATCTTGGCTCTGTGTAAGCCGTCCTCAGCAATAACAAAAGCATCTCTGTATTATCAACCCTGTGCTCAACACAAATCCAAAACACAGCTCCTTACCAGCCACTAGGAAGAAAATTAACTCTTCCCAAGCCAAAACCAGCACATTCACTCCACCCCATTTATAATTAATGCCAATGGCATATTAGCACACCAAGAGCACATTCAAATGAAGTAGGTTGTGATAAAGAAAATGCATCTCTCTGTGAGCCATGCAGGGAATGAGTTAGGTCAGAAATACATTGGAGCAGGTGAGAATTTTCCTTCCTTAAAACAGGAGGCAAAGGAGAGTTTTTTAGCTCTAAGCTTTGGCAAAGAATCTTTTACCTCAGACTTGAAATTCTGGTGATATGTGAAGCCACTGGATCTGATTCCCACTTAGTGACTTGTGACTTTTGATGTTGAAGGGTAGGGAATATGCTGTCCCAGTGCTTTTGCACTGCCAACAGAAATGTGGCAGTCATCCTGCCTAGCTAACACAGTAAAAATAATAATGACAAAATTGGTGCTACCATGTTTTCCCTTGTTAAGTTGGGAAAACAAGAAAAAACATATTTTATACTTTTTAACATATGAATGGCTGAATTCCTGTATGGCATATTTTAACACAGGGTTTTAACACAGGGTTTTAAGCAAACACTGGAAAATGCCTGAGACAGATCAAAAATCCTCACAGTGTGTTTGATGTGATCTAATTCTAGCTTGCCTAACAGTTGACATTGTTGCATCTTAATACAAAAATGGATGACAAAATTCCCAGCTTTCTGTATCTGCAATGACCAGAACTGTTTTTTAAAAATTTTAACCTATTCTTAATTAGTACTAATTCATTGTAGGTGTAATGGAAGTGGGAAAGGGGAGATGTTGATTTGTATATTTTACTTTCTAATCGTCGTATAGAAATCTTGCCTTCTGAAGGAGGAATATGCCATTTTGAAAGGATCAGTAATGATCTATTGAGACAAACTTTTTATTTTTGTATGCCTGGAAACACATAGCAAACACATTTCCAATTCTTTCATTTCCATCTCTTAGTGAAAAGTTACTGCAAATTCTTGAGTCTCTTTTTTAGTGAAACTTTTAATCTTAACCTGAAGGTACAGGTATTGTAAGGGTGCTGCATTATGGCTGTTATCTCTATTTGCTGACAACATGAGGTATTAAATTTGATGATCTAAGACATTTATTTTATTCTGTTCATTAATTAATCCTGATCAAAATCTTAAGCAGTTTTCTCTCCAGTGCTTTCACTCCTAAAGTCCTCACTGTTGTATCTGAAATCTATGAAGATCTTGAAGGATTGACACATAATCCATTCTTTGTGCAAAATATTTTATAAGATGTATTATATGCTGTGACCTTATGTTTCAGATGATTATGTTTAATTCAATCCATTCACATATAATGTGCTTCTTCTTGTCATCCTAATTTGAATCCCTGTATTTTTAAGATTTTATTATTATTCTTGATAACTAGGATAATGCTGTCTCTTCCATCTTCTAAAAATAAATTATATAAATTCTAATGAAAAAGTTACTTTTGCAAAAAGTATTCAAAAATATTAGTAGTCAGGACGTATAAAACTTCAGAAATTTGAAAGCATAAGGTGATAAAGACCAAAAAGGAGACCAGGGAGGCAGGAAGGGATGACAAACAAAACTACCCAGAACATCTATGATTCATCATGAGAAATTACCTATTCTAAAGATTTGCTCACTTGAAACACCTGAACCAAGTCTCAAATCTAGAAAATCAAATAAATAACTATAAGAAACCAAATTGTATATGTGAAAAACTTTAAGAAATGTCTTGTGCATGAGACACAGAAAAAAAACAAAAACAACCCAAAGCCAAACCAAACAAAATTGAAATAAACCCCTGGTAATCTGAAACCATCAAAATCAAAGAAACAAACATCCCAGAAACACAGAGAGAGAGAGGATGTGTGTGTGTGTGTATTAGTTTGTTACTTTTCCCTTGGCTCATCTCTACAGCTGATTACAGCAAATTTACTGAGATAAATTTTGTTTATGCGTGTTTTTGTGGCCACATATATTAAGCAGAAGTAGAAAATAAGAAATGTGCATTAATTTAGAGACAGTATGCGGAGAGACATTTTTGTCTTTGGTGGATTTGTGTTAGCGATTTTTTCTTTAGTGGAGGAGACAGAGAATTCTCAATGAACCAAAGCACAGACAATTTTCTTATTGGAGATAAGAGTAAAGTGATGTGTAGTCAGTGACACATAAGCAAACAACATAGCAGCAGATTTTTCTTATTACAATAATTTGAAATGAGTGTTGTTTATAGTTAGATGGACAGCAACAGTACTGAAGATCTTTGGTTTTAAATTATGCATGCATTTGTTAGAACTCTGTAAACTGTGCATAATCAAATGGTTTGACCTGATACTTGTCTGGTCTTACATCTTCTCTCTGTCACTCTCACTAGGCAACACATAATACAAATGGAAATATAGCATGATTTCAAGTCACAGTATTTGTCTCATTAATTCACATCTGCAATTAATAAGAATAAATTGCATCCATGCTGAAAAAAAATATTGATCATCTTTAAAGATATGCAGTTATTAGCTTTATGGTACCTCAATCCCATTAATATCTTGCTTAGCTGTAGTAATTGTAATTCATAACTCTAAAAAATAAAATTGCTGGCAAAGACTCTTGAGGTATGTTTATACATATGAGAATTAATGATTTATAAGGTATAGATCATAGAAATAAACATTTTCCGACTTGGAATGGACCAAATATTGCATTTTGAGCTGGACTTGTGGTGTAGTCAATTCCTAAATTTGATTTTCACCTTTTCATCTACACTGAATTTATTTCTCCCATCCCCTAGGAGAAAGAATAATGCTGCAAAGGTCATACTAGAAGATATGAGAGTGGCAACATAGAAGATGAAGGTCAAATATGAAGAATTATTAGTTCAGCTAATTAATCAGATGCAACTCCATTTAATTATCCAGAATAAGCAATGCAAAGAACAAAATATCTGTAAATAAATGGGCAAGCCAGTGAAGAAGAAAAAAGCTATTATTTTTCAGGAAAAGAATCTGATTTTACAAACCCAGCAGCCATTAAAATATTGCTTCTTGACATTTTTATTCTTTTTGAGGCTGGCAGTGTTGATATGTTGATATGTTTTGCTATAAGTGGTCCTACCTTGAAGATGCTCACACTGGAGCAGAGCTTGGGTCCTTGAGGGTATGGTCTCTCCACTGGGAATCTGGCTTCAAGTTTGCTTTCAGCAGTCGTGGTAGTGTATCACTGACATTAATAATATATATCAGTTTATATCCGTTGTCTCACTTGCACTTTATTTTATAAACTTTTGTTTGAAAATACAGAAAAGTTTTAATGATAGGGTGTTATTTTTAGGCAATTTTCTTTTTTCATTTCTGCACCAGTCATGGGAAAATAAGTAAGCATCTGTGAGAGATTAAACTGTGCTCTTTAGTGCACTCTAAAGACACACTTAAGTCATCTTACAATCATCTTATATTCTTTTTGGCTTGCAAGCAGTAGTAAGATGTTAACAATGTGAAAGGCAACGGTATAGCTACATATTATATCATAAGAAGAGACAATTAGAAAAAGGGTATGAGATGAAGTACCTGTTTAGAAAGCTGTAATTTTGACTGGTAATTAAACTCAAGCGTTTCATTTTCCCAGTCAACTCATCAGTGACTCTAAAAAATAAATGATCTGAAATTGAAATCTGTTAGGTGAAACAACAGTAATTAATTACATTTCTCAAGGGACAATATATTCCCAAAGCTTGTTTTTGGATAACCTCTTGAGCAAAAGATATTACAATGTACAGGTGGAAAAATGGAGACAATAAGAAAAAAAGATAGTTTAATATTATTGAAGCTTCCAGCCTGGTTTACAGTCTACCATCTTTTTCTTAGAAAACACAGAATTAGAAACTTTTTCCTATAGTATGACACCACCTTTGCCCATGTGAGTGTATGACAGTATTCTAAGGATATGTTGCAGTGTTTTTGCTGTTAATTACATATACAGAGAAATTGGTGCTAAAAAGGACCTAGTAGGTTAGAAAGTAATATTTCTTTGCAATGAGGGAATTCTCCCGAGAGAACACCCTATTATGCTTTTCTTCTATATTGGATTTAAGGCTTGAAGTGTTGGGAATTCCCCTTTTGTTCTGGGAAATTAATCGATTCTCCTTTTCTTTTTTTTCTGACTAATTTTTCTTCTGATTAATTTCCTTCAGTTGCCTCAAGTTATTGTGTTTACTCCCTGCATGACTATCAATCCTTTCTCAGTTTTTGTTTAGCTACTCTACACATATTAAAATTTTAATCTATTCTTGTATGTCAATCCCTTCAGACCTCTAACATGTTTCAGTGTTTTTCTCCATAATCCTTATGTTCTGCATACTCATTCCAGTTATCAATCATCCACAATGAGTGTTGAATTTAAAGCCTCTATTGTCAACTCAGAGATTTTATAGAGTGAAGTAAAGACATCTTCCAAAAGAGAACTAGCAGTTTTGAAATTGGTGAGGCAAAATATGAACCTCCCAGCAGAAAAGGTGCAAAACTGCACCTTTAATGGCTACCTCAAGTTGTGTGTTATGAAAATGGCCTTAAAAGATGAACTCAAATGAAGCTTTTCATGATAAGACAGTTGAAAAGCAGACGAGATGTTTCACAGCCAACATGGAAGATAAACAAGCATACTGCCAACAGCACCTCCCAGTGCAGGCAGCAGAAACAGCCACGAGAAGTATTACAGATTTTTACCTTCAGCAACACTCCATGATAATTTGGATTATTTTGTTCTGGGATATGGATGAGCTTCTTGCCTGCAGCAGTGTTAGGTTTACCTAACTATATCACAGTTCCCCAGCTGTCCAGGAAAAGCCAGGCAGAAGTTTTCTGCTCAGGCAAGAAGAGTTCAATATCATCCTTCTTCATTAGCCCACCACTCAGACTCCAAAGTAGATTTTTTGCTATTTTCAGTAAGCCTCATGCAGAATCCTCCAGAATACAGGACCCCATGTGAGAGTGTTCATAGTGCCCTGATCAAGCTCTAGACAAGGTTGGGCATGAGAAACGATATATCTTATTAAATTACCAGAACTAGCAATGAAACAAACAAATAAACAAACAAACAAAAAACCAAAAAACACAAGAAAATATAGAGAATCTTAGTAATTATTCATGGAATTTCATGGAAGTTCATTGAATTAATTATATATAATTAAAATATTTTTTCTGTCCTTACCACTGGAGATTTCTCAATCTTGTCCTATCTTCACCATACAGTCTGTCCCATAAAGATAAGACAAGCTCACATCACTTGAGAATCCATCAACAGCTTTAGGCATGAGAGTAATAAACATTTATCAAAGAAATGTCTATATTACCAGCCTATACCTCCTTAAAGAGGTACAAAACAAGCCTCCTTCTTGGCTTGTTATGGACAAAAGCTCGCCCATCATTCCCATATCAAGAATAGTATGGTTTCAAATTTTCAATTCCCTGAAATTAAAAATTTTAGCAGAATAAAATAATAATAGAATCATTGAGGTAGGAAAATGAAAGTAACCAAAATTTATAAAGGCTCTTTCTAAGCATCTGAGGATATCCTTTTACCTTTAATTACCTCCTAAAAGTTTACATATTCAGAGAAAAAAATTCATGTTAGTTTGGTAATTAGGCCACTTTTATAGCTAAAACCAGTGCTAGAACATCATTCATACTTAAAGTAGCAAAAGTTATGAAATAGCTTGTAAGGAAAAGGTGTTTCATGTAGATAAGTGTCATAAAAAGATGCAAGATGAAAAAACATAGAGTTTGTCTGAAACCTGTTTTAAATCAGTGGCCTTTGGCTAGAATTTAGTGGTTATGAGAGAGATTTTCAACACAGGATTCCTAAAGATTTGGTGAGTCCCATACACCAAGATGACATAATTTGTGTGGCACTCAGTGACTGGAAATAATCGTATTGACACATGCAGGAGCAATGTTCCCATCCTCGCAGGCTGTCTGAAGAGCAAAGACAGGATGGCATAAGCAACAAGACTCAAACCCAAGAGTAATACATCATATTTATAAATAATTAAGTATACAAGAATATTTCTCTGAATTTCTAAACCAAAATTTTAATAACAGATTATTAATCCAAATTTCCTACAAGATTTCAAAAATGAGGCATATCAAAACATTTGAACAGACTTGCAATGTTGGATTTGCTGTTTATTTATTTATGTATTTCTTTGCATTGTGTTAGTGCTCCGGAATAATTGCACTAGGCAACAGGCAAGTACATTATAGAGTTATTGCCATTTGCCAGGAATGCTTGGATTGTAGTATAAGACAAGAAGAATGCACAGGGAACTTTGTCACTGAGCTGTCTCTCTCCAGCTGTAGTTCACAGGATACGTCACAGATCTGTGAGTAAAAACAGAAAAGAAAAAGGCACAAAAGTAGCACAGAAGATACAAGGTTGTGTGGTTGTAACAGTATATGAAGAGCTCTGATGAAGAAAACACTTGAACATATTCTTAGCTACTGGTTTATGACATTAATATTGTTTTATGAAAATTGGATACAAACACTACAAAAGTATAAGATTCTAAAATAAAAAATTAATAAAACTACCTAAAGCAGTTTTTATTCCAGTAACGTCATTGAAATTTTAGTTTAGCCAACTATTGCTTAATCTGCATCTATATTTACATGAAAATAATACTAAAAAGATTCTAATGGTCTGAAATGTCACTGTTCAAATTCAGTGTTTCATTCCTCCTTCATTCTTGAAAGTTTGAAACCGCCTAAAGACAAAATAGTTGCTAATATTCTTTAGCTATCCCCTTACATATGGTAATACCATGTTACTATAGCCATAGGAATTTCGGATGCCATTTAGCAGAGCATCTCAATTAAGAATGCACATAACCTGCAGCATTCTTCCTTCACACCTCACAAAATACAAAATGTTGTATCCCTCACAAGCAAGGCCCATCTTATTCAAAGGAACTTCCCTTGAGAAAGGGGAAGAAATTAATTACATTAGGCATATAATTATTTTGAAAAATTATGGAATAATATCATTCAAATGACAGAAAAGGAACAAACTATGAATGTGGCTATGTAACTACACAGCCACAACTATGTATTGAAATTTCCTCTTAATCAAATATTAATAATGGGGGCATCAGAACTGATAGCTTCATTCACAATCTTCATTCAAAATCATGTATAACTTTGCAATGAGAAGTTAATTGGTAAAGACATATAAATTCCTGTTTTGAAATTGCCACATGATCGAAATCCAAACCCATAGAAAACTGCCATAAATACATATTAGTATTGAATCCTAATGATTTACTATAATAATTTGAAAATTTTTAAACTGTATGTTATTCACAGACTTTGTTAGCCTCCAGTGACATATAGAAGAAAAATCTGGCTTTGATGTTTCAGGTGAATAATTTATTTTCTGCTTTTAGTGTCTTCAAACTATTACCTAGGAAAATAGGATTTAAAAAATCAAATGGGATTATAGGACAGTCTTTGGCAAATGTTGAAGTTGAGAGAGTTCATGTTGTGATGAGAGGAAAGAAGATAATTTTTCTTTTTCTGCTTGATGAAGAGAAGATATTTAGTTTCTCCTATGATTTTTTTCAGGCATCTAGGCAGTGCATTAGAACAAATTCACTTGGAAACGGGAACAGGATTAAAGCTTTTTTTAAATTGGGAAACTTAACTAAAGTATTTTCTAATGAACTAAAGGATTTTCTGAGCCTAACAGTTATCACTGAAAATAAAATAAAAATACCTGGAAACTAATTTTTCACCTTTATTTTCATAGTTCGGGGTGTTTTTATAAAGTATTGTCCTTGTGTTTGTTGAAGAGGAAAAATTCTTAAGTTAGCAATCTAGCTGCTCAGAAGTGTTGAGTGGAAGGAATTTTCTGGAACCATAGTTTCTTATAGCCAGACAATTTACTGAGGAATAAAATCCAGCCAAAATGAAACAGATTCATTTTGCTCATTTTGTACAGACATTAATGGCCTCTGATAACAAAGAACTACGACCAGAGTAAGATCACATGTATGTAACCAATTTTGTTTGCTTAAATAGGTATTTGTTCATGTATTTAACAGACATTGTGAGAGAAGAGGAAAAAAGATCCATTTCTGCTGTATGGATAAGGAATCAGATAGAAATTTATCTGACCATATATAATTATCCAAAATTTGCTGCAATTCATTTTGAGCTGCCTGTCCATTTCCAAAGTCAATAGCATCAAACAAAAACAGTGGTTCACTTTGAATACTGGTTTAGCCTAAATTGACATGCAAAATTTGCAAGCTTTTTTTCTGTTTTTGCACAATTATAGGGCTGGGTGAGAAAAATTAAAATCAGTCATAATGAAAAATTTTAAACCACAAAAGCAATTGGCAGATTTACTCCTTCAAATCAGAGGAAGTGTTTTTAAGGGAAATTTATTTTCATTGATTATTTTTTTTCTGAGAAGGTTTTGGTGTTCATATAAAATAGAACAGAAAATCTTGTACAGATCATTTTAAAAGTCACTATGAATTTAATAAGGAATTTTTTTCTCGAATAATTTTTCCATTATTTTTCCTATTGGAATATTTTAAATTCCATTATGCCTCAATATTTGGCTTTGTTTCTAAAAAAGTTTCTGTATTTTTCAGTTTGATTATAAAATTATCTTTTTGAAGCCTCCCATGTTGAGCAAGCATTTCCCAGCATGCTATAGATTTTTATTTTAAAGGATTTTTTTTTTTTTCCTAAATGTTACACCTTATGATCTATTCTCTCTTAAACAATTTAGTGTCCTGTGTTGTAGTGGTGTAATCACATCCTCTAGCTCTTGAAGTTTCTTTTGGAATGTTGTTAACTTTTTTGTGCTCCCAGCTCAAGAACTGCTTAGGACTCTGACCACTATTTGTCATTTTTTTGTGAGGATCCATCTTTGGGAAGCACTCACATCCAGCTCCACATGCCATAGAATGTAAAATAAGGCATAGGTCTTGCCCAAAAAATTTAAAGACAAAGTAGATGGGCAATGACTGAACAGACATGTTAGAGACAACAATTATAATAAATTTTATTTTCTAGTGCTTTTAAAAAGGTTCATATCCAGACAACTGTGCTAGTCTAGTATTTTTGAAGTTCCTGCAGTTCCTTTGTAATGTCATTAACCCATCTGTTTAGAGTTTGTGGATGTTCTCTAAGGAAGAGTATTGAGGAGGAATTTGAAAGGAAAAGGCACATGTTACATTAGCATCTCTGTGAAAAAATAATTAACTGAAAGAGAAAATTGTACAGGCAAAGTAAAAGATTAAATTTGAGATGTAATTGGAAAAACATAAATCCTCAATGGAATATTAAGGTGGTGTAAGGAATTGTGGTTTTCTTCTTTTCCTGCAATATGATTTTGGAAAACTTTCTCGATGGTACATAGAAGAGTCTAGAAAGAGTCAGCCACTCTTGGGATGCAGATATTACTCTGGTAGAAGGAACAAGGAGTCTTGATTTAGCACCTAAATAAAGCAGTGAGTGGCAGCAGCGTGTAAGGAAAATAACAACCTGACCTTTGCAGTTGCCATGACTTTTCAGCCCAGGAAGAACAGAGATGGGATTGTCACAATTGCTGCTCCTCAAAGGCTGTTGAATCAATCAAAATGCTCAAACTAGCTATTGAGATTAAATTGGCAGGAAAGTGCATTAATACAGTGGTGATATATTTCTGGAGTTTGTATCTGTCTTTTCTTAATTTTGAACTTTACACATACTGAAATTTTAATAAACCTTTGAAGGCAGTGGTGTTTGCAAATGGTATACCATCACTACCTTGTTTTAAATTATTTTCTTCCTTGCTTTGCAACAAAGATTGAAAAATCTATTCCTGTAATTTTCTCTTTCTTTTTTTTTCAGTATTACTACACAGTAAATAAGATGCTTGGTTCTGACTCTTTATTTGTTGATTTATAGCATACGCTTCACTCACACAAATACTGTTTTTTAATACATCAGAACACAAAACCTAACATGACATAAAACATAATTGATAAATTACAAAAATGAAATGACTGAAAAGAGGCAGCACTGTGGGTTGAACCTTTGAGGGACTGAGACATCTGAAAAATGTTAGATTCTGCACTCCAAAGAATATTTCCAGACCGCTTTCCAAGTTTATATTGTTTAACATGGAAATTCAAATAATCCAGCTTACATACTGAAGGCATGTTGTGAAATCAATAGAATTTAGCCTCAGCAGCAGCTGTAAGATTTGGCCTCTGGACAGTGTAAAATAACAAGAAAAAATATTCAGGAAAGGCATATATTTTATGAGTAGAAACAGCAATGCTAATTGAATTCTACAAAGAGACTATCATTGAAATGTGAAGAGCCTTTGAGCAAATTTATGGCCACATTATGCCTTCTTTTTTGCATCCCATTGTGCTCATCTGGCTCATAACTTGGCTTCAAGAGCCAGATCCTCAGCTGCTATAAATTGGTGTCATTCCACTGAAGACAGAGAAGCTGCACTGATTTATACCAGCTGTGGACCAGCCATGCTCATTCCTTCTATTTTTTACACTATTTGAATGAAGGTGCAGCCAGAAAAGCTACTATGGTCTAAACAGCAGATGAATAAACACGGCTGGAAGCATATCCAGTACTGCTATAACATTTCTATTGTTTGAATAAAAAGAGAAGACCCAAACTACAACTGGAAGTCAGTTAATTGGACAGTCAGAGACCTCCCTCATTCAGAGACCTCCCTCCCTTTTTAATCACCTACCATACATAGAGGCACATTCAGCTCAGAATAGTTTAAAACTTCACTTTATTTGTAGAAAACCAAATAAAAATGTGAATTTGTTCTAAGCACATTTAGTTCCTGTTTGTTTGGTTTTGTATTTTTGGTTTGGCTTTTTGTTTTGTTGGGTTTTTTTTTTTCCTAAATCAATGAGTCATCATATAGCTCTCTGAATTTCTGTGTTGATTTTTGAAACTCAAGGTCTTTTGATAGAACTAAATTGGATTAGTCATATTAAAATGTGAATGGCATGCATTTATGAACATAGTCTAACCTTGGGTAATACACATTGGCTTCTGAAATCAGAATTCCCAGTTTCATTACTCTCCTTTTTTTGTATCCTGTTTCATATGAATTTAATGAACAGGAGCATCTTAAACTAAAAAAATGGAAATGAACACCGCTATTATTTTTCTTTAACAGAAATTTAGTATTATT
Organism: Acridotheres tristis; assembly: GCA_037013685.1. NCBI lineage: Eukaryota > Metazoa > Chordata > Aves > Passeriformes > Sturnidae > Acridotheres > Acridotheres tristis. The sequence continues at coordinate 103,774,992 of CM072884.1, forward strand.
TTTCCTCAGCAAAGTCTTCATGAAGACTCCTGAACGTAATGAATGTATTTTACAGCCTGAATGTTCAGCATGACTCACACAAAGTTCAGGCTTGTGTATTATAGAGAAACTATGATAGCATTTCCTGATATACTCTCTGCACTCTGATATATACCTTCAAAGTTGTACATGTACTTAGAACAGCAACTCTATTCTTCACTTCTTCACAAATAAATCTGTGAGATCTGTTATGTATCAGACTGCCTCTGCCTGGATAGACCCTCAGCATGGTGAAAAGGGATTCCTAATTTCTGGGTGACATATCCCATTCTCTGATGCTCAAAATTAAGAAAGCTGAAAGTGTCCATCAGAACTGAAAAAAGAATGTTTCTGAAGGGCTTTAACTGAAGGTGTCTTGACATTTCCTGAAGTAACACTCAGTTCTTTGGAATAGCCAAAAGCTGTATTCAAACACAGTAGCACCAATTCAGTGACTGGCTTTTCTTTTTTTTTTTTTTTTTTTTTTTTTACCTATAATTTTTATTTATTTTAAATGCATATTTTTCCATTGGAACAAGTTAATTAGCCAGTACAAATTAAGGATGAGGGGCTAATTTGTGGCAGGCTGGTACTGGCCCAAATGAAAGGTTCCAAGGACATATCACTGGGAGCAGGGATTCCCTTTTCAAAAGTATGAAGAAGAAAATAAATATGAAAGAAGTCTTTTAAAAAATGAAAAGCATCCCTTTTTCCAGTTTATTGCTTTTAGGTAATTAATAATAATCAATTATAAACTATTAGTTAATTAAAATTAATCCGTTAATTAATAATTAATATTTAGGTGGATGTCATTAGTTACTAAATAATTATTAACTCACTAATGATTAATGGTGATTATTATTATTGATTATAATTATAAATTCCACTTCTAGTGTGTCTGCAGTAAAATTATTTATCCCTTTCCCTAAGCATCTATCCCCACAGCACCTAAAGTGCAGATCAATCAAATTACAGGGAAATGAGCTCCTTGTTCTCTTTACAAATGTATCTAAGTGACTTTACAACTGTTGGGTAAATGGATGGAGCCTTTGGTTTGTCTGTAATATCCATTTGGATATTACTCTGTAGTTCCTGTTGGATTTTTTTACCAACTCTGTGCCAGCAGGACATGATTCTGCTGTTGAGGTAATGTGCTTGTGATAATCTAAAATGCTACTTTATAACAGATGTGTGGAAATGTCCATTATGTTATGCATTTAGCTTGCCATTCAAGGAAAAAAGAGGCAATTCAACACAGTATGAAATGACAGCTCTTAAGAGGGTAACAGATGAGACAGTAAAATGAAACTTGTAGATTTTTTTTCAGGAAAATTCTACAGACTGAGTTGTTCATTGTAAAACTCAGAGTTGGAGTAATAAAGTATAACCTCAGAGTTTTTAATTCAGCTGTTATGCAAGGACATTATGAAATTTGAGAAGGGAAAAAGGTCCATTTTAGGAGCTTGGATTAGACCCTTTTGAAACAGGCCCATGAAATAGATGATTTGGAGTCAATATGGCTGGATCCCAAGAAAATATGTATATGGCAAAAGAACCTTCAACAGCAAGTGATAAAACTAAATTATATCTGTAACTACTACATAGTGACATCAAATTTGGACCTGGTTAAACACTGGCTTCACTGAAACTTTTGAATTTTTGCTATTTACCACTCCATCAGCCTCCAGAAACCCAGAGGCATTGAACTTCTCAACTCCTCTGTGACCATGATCTGTTCAGTATCCCCACGGGAATAAAGAGGTGCCAGCCTGGAGCACAGATGTGAATTTTGCCCCTTTCTCTATTTGGTCACTTCAGTATTACCTCCTGAGGGACCTAAATGCCAAAACCAGACATTTTGCTATCTCCAGCTACACACACTTCACATCTAGGGAGAGACTTTGGCTCATATTTGAGTTCTGCCTAAGGAATCAGAAGCTTAAACGTGGCAAAATCTTGGCTTGTCATGCAAACCAGATCCAGGCGTGTTTCTCAGTGTTCCATGGCCATCAGTGTCTCTGGTACTGCAGGGTGAAGTTTCACCTTTTTTCTTGTGTGGAGCTAATGAAGGACAGTAATGTTCATGTCATTGTAAGCAACATGATGGCAGCAGATGAACTCCATCCTGTGGGCAAGGTTCTGCTCTGGATCTCCATCCTCTCAGTTGAGGTCAAAGGCTGAAATTCAGGGGTGTTTCCCCCAGTGCTGCTAAAAAACCTATATCAAGCTGCACACACAGAATTTTTCAGTGTGTATAGAGTGTGCTGACCCATTGCCATTCTGAAGATGTGCCAGTTCTTTGGTGTATGAAATAGAAAGTGACAGTAGGTTATAAAATTGTGATGGATGATTTAGGTGACTGTATTCAGCTGTAAGCAATAAATGCTGAGCTAGGCAGAAACTACTAAAGGCAAAACTGCAAGTGATTTACTAGCAATTTAAAGCACATGAGATTTGTAATGCATGAAGCCCTCAGGCCCATCACTTCTCTTCAGTAATGGGAAGCAATATTTTGGTGAAAAATGGCATGTTTAGTTTCAACTTTTTGCTGCAAAATATATGGGTAGCCTAGTTTTCTTCATTTCTAAGGGTGGTAGCTATTTATATCTTATTCAAACTGCAAGTTTATGTTCAAAAAGTTGGCAATATTAATAGTCTTTGAATGAGTTTTTATATGAAGGAAAATCAATACTTCAGGATAACTAAAACAGTGCAGTTTTAAAACTTCTGGTCTAAGTGATTCACATTTCATCTTATGTTCGATAAACGTGTGAGATTAACTCCGTAGTGAGCCAATACAGCTATCCTTTGAAGGAAAAAATGAAAATGTCATCTATTTCTGCACACATACCAATATAGGTAAGTAGTTCAAATACTAATTCTCATTTAAGAGGGCAGTGATGGGTGAAGAGTTGCTGGCATGAAGCTGGATACTGAGATATCACATATTTGGTGTGACAGAGATAAACACCATCCAGCTGGGGGTTTATGCTGAAATTTTCCTAACATACCAATCTTTAAGTTCAAACCTTCAAAGTACTGTTCCATTTTGAACATGAGTGAGCATCTGAAAACGGTGCAGTGAATGTCACTGTGGGTTTGGAGGAATTCAGGAAAAATTCATTTTTATCTTTGTTTTCCAAGTATGTGTGACATAAACTGTGGAAGGTACAATAAGCCTGCCATCTTACAACAACACAGTCTGAGACAAAAGGCACGTCCACTCACCAGAGCTAATCAGGTTATGACACTTTTCCTTGGGTTATTTTCAACATGGTCATGTTATCTTAACTCATGAATTACAACCTCTTCTCTATCAAAGGCTCAGATGGTAGGTGAGTTCTGCAAACAACCAGATGGTGACCTAATGACTACAAATCCTCCCCTAGCTGGCAAGGATCTGGAGTCTGGTTTTTCCTATGGTATCAGTAGCTGAGCAACAGGCTACTGATATTCCAGGATGGAGATGGATGATTTGTCTTGGCTGACTCTGAGTGCTGCCCTAAATATCCCATCTTGTGTCTGCTCCCATGTCAGCTCTGCCTGCCACACATCTCCTTGTGTGCACCTCTGCAGAACAGATGGTGTTAGCTATGGAATAGCTGTTGCAAACATCCCAAATTCAAAGGTACATATATCCTGAAAAACTTATTCTGGATAGGTAAATGAATAGGTGAAAATTGTATCCGTTCATCTGTTTGGTAATGAAGATTAAAGCCTGGTAGTAGGAAATGAAATTATGACTATATTTTTTTTTCAAATTCTAGTTAAGAATTTCTTTTACTGAAAACTTGAACCTTTTAAAATTTTAAACTCACAGCTAAACTCTAAAAGTTTTCTCTCCAGAAATACAAGTTACTTGACACTACAAATCATTATATTGGCAACATGAGGCAGGACGGAGGAAGTTAAAGCTATGAACTAGATATTTGTGCTTTTATCCTCAATCTATTGAAACCATGGTAATACATCTATCATTTCTGTTCTGCCAGTGAAACCCCTCCTAACTTGGTCAATAGAAAGGAGATAAAAGGAAAATAGTAAAAGCACTTTCTGTCTAGTGGCAGTGTACATACCCACTTAAAATCAAGTATCTATACAAGGAGCTATAACTTCTGAGAGGCAGTTTTCATGTCCTACAATGACTTTTCCCCCATATTATGCAATTGGAATTAAAAATCATCAAAATCACAAAGCTTTCAAGAACTAAAACCTCAAGGTAAATCAGATCAGTCAAAACTTTTCACCATAGCTTCTGAAGGGATCTTTTTAAAGTTTTGTTTCAATTTTTAAACATAACTTCTCTTTATTTTTCCAGTAAAAGATTCACCTTTAAAAAGGTTGTGTAGGACTTTTTTATTTGGAGTAATTTAAGAGTGGCAAAATGTTTAGATAATTAAATAAACAAAAAGAATTATTGAATAGTGAGGGAATAAAATTATTTTGGATATCTTTTCATGTAGGCACATGAAGAATTTTTGATAGTCAGATTCTGCTTAAAAAAAAAGTAGATCTTAATAATCAGGTCTTATTGCAATGGGTGAGAGAATTTTACAGGACTTCTAGAAAGAAGGCTGATGTAGAAATTACATGAGATGTGGATGTTCAGAGATTAAGGATGTCCAGAAAGGGCAGATATCACAAATGCTATGGAAGAAAATAACAAGACTTGGGCACATTCATGACATGAGGAAGAAAAAGATATGGGTATGTTCACAGTTGCTTTCCTTCTTTCACACACAAGCAATTGCCATAATTCAAAGTGTTTTTTCCCATGTGTGGGTGCAGAAAACAAGTGGTATTTTCATCCATTTCTTCTGCTTTCCTCATTTTTAGAAGTGTCTAAACAGCCAAATTTTTGAAGATGTAAAGCAATTTTCTTTTGACTTCTTTAATATAATTTCCCCTTTTAATCTCCCCCTCATCTAAATTCTGTGGAGCTTTTTTTTTTTTCCCTCATTTTTATGAGCATGACTTTTTATAACATTTTAAATCAAAGAGATTGGATCCTGGAATATCAGAGATCACTATTCTTCCAAATTCATACTTCAAACTTCAGAAACAGGAAAGGATTTGCAATTTATGTCCAAAAATTAGAGTGGAGCACCTGCTAAAGCAGAATATTAGATTGTTTCATATAGTGACAAATGATGAGATACTGATGTCTAATGATTCTTAATGTAAATTGATTTCAGATTACTGTGGAGTCTCTCTTTAGCTGACAGTGATTGTGCAGACATCCATGAAAAGAATTATTGTGCTCTAAATCCACGGGTTTTTACTGTATGTGTTTGGGAGTTTCAGTCATATGCTTTTAATGAAGACTGTTGAAGCTGTGACCATATGGAATTTACTTTGAATAAAAATCTTTTCCATACTAGGAGATTTCTTTTTTGTTTCTCCCCATGAGCAATATGGCCACAGTAGTTAGTTGCTGTCATTTCACACTCTGGGGTGTGCTGAGAGGTAATAGTCACATTTTTCTTGCCTCTTTCTGTGGGCTTCTGCCTGAAGTCTTTCTTCCATGGACCACTCTATTACAAGTTGCTCAGAAACAGCAGGGAAGCAGCCAAAAGATGCAGTGCCCAAAGAGGGGGGACCCCTGAGTGTGTGCCTGCTTAAAATGTGCCTGATGTTCAGATGAAACTGTGGTGTGTACGGGAACATTTCTGCAAGTATTTAGACCCAGAGAGATTGTGGTAGTTATTTATCATATTATGTCAATCTATTTCAAACTTCCTGTTATAATAATATAAAACCAAAAGAAGATCCAGATTGTGAGTATAAAGATTTTTTTTTTTTTTTTAAGAGGACAACAACAAAGGTAATAACATTCAAGGAACTGAAATTTTAGATCTATTTCCCTCAAACCTCCTTTTTGTAGGATAGATATCACCTTCTGCTTTGAATTTTATTAATGAGAGTAGGTCTCAAGACTAATAGTGCCTGTTTTCAGGAAGGTTATCACATGTAAATAGTATTTGAATAGACGTTCAGAGTGGTATGGGAAGATAGAGGAGGATTAAATAGTTTTTTCTAACATTTTTATCAGTCATTTGAAATGTTTCATACTTAATAAAGAGCACATTAAATGCAGACATACTTAGAATCTGAAGATTTATCCTGTAGTCATTGAAAGCCAGAACTGTACAAATTAAATATTTCAGAGTAAACTGCATGTAAGCAGATTGTGCCTTTCTCATTCCATGTACAATTTCCATTAGTGTGCACATCTAAGCCCAATATTTTTAAGTTCCTACCTTTGGAATCTTTAAAATAGAAGACTTACTCTATTGTTTAATTTATTCTTTTTTTCTGATAATTACTCTGCAGTTAAGAAAAAAGAATATTAATAACTTATAGATTTGGAGGGACTTTGTTATTGGCAAGAAGACCCCCCCCCTTTTATTATAAAACCCTGTATTAAGTAAGCCTATGCTTAAAATATGAAACTGTATTTCTCACTATTTTCTTGACTTGTACAACTTAAATATGGTTAATGAAAGAAAAGTGTGGTCTACTTTAGATTACATATTTAATTCTATATATTTTGATTACCTGAAATTCTTTTAATTAATCCTATCATCATAAAAATAAACTTTTACCAAATATTTATCATTTCTCCTTTTTGGAAAGATTGTGCTACTTTTCAATACTCAGGTATACAGTGTGTCTAATATGGTAAATTATGTTTAAAAATTGTTTTTCACAGTTTTGTTCCCCCTATATGAATTTAAACGATAATGAAAAATGATGAAAATGCTCATGAATAAGAACTTTTGAGTTGGATTTAAAAATAAGGGTTTTTTCCTCATCATGCTGGAATTAGCCTGCAATTTTTTTTTGTCAAATATAATTAACTTTTTTTGGTTTTGTGTATAAAGTTCATTTTATTCTTAATTAGGCAAGGGTAATGGTCATGAATGAGACTGAGACCACTCTTGGAAAAATTTTAGAAACAAATGAAAGGATTTTCCCAGAAGTTAAAAATGATTGAATTTGAAAAGTCTGATGAAGTCTTAATTGCAGAGAATCTCTACTGGGAAAATTCAAAACTGTGAGATACTTGTCCAACAAAACAAAACAAACGAAAAAAAAACAGGCAAAAAACCAAACCAAAACAAACAAACAAAAAAAGAAATAAACCAACCCTTTGTTCAACCTAAAGAATCTGAATAAGGCAGTAAGAGCAGCTTAAATTTAAAATTTAAGCAAACACATATACCAGTGTACATCTTTAATCTATTTCTATAATTTCTGTCTAACCTTTTGATGAATGAGTTTAATGCCTATAATAAGCACCATTACAAGAAAGGATAAAAATGTGATATGGGTTTTCAGTAATTCTGTGGTATTTTTACAATGTTTATTACACCATCACTGAGATGTGGATGGAAATTATCTTTTCCCTCTAGACAGTTTGATACCAGTTCAATTTAGCTCTTAATTATTCACTTTCTATTGCAACCTGTGATTCTTGCCTAATTTATTGTATTTGTGTGAGTGCACCAGAGGAGTGAAATGTTTAAAGGAAATCTATGTTCTTCATCACAGAGCTGAATCAAAGCTATGATCAGATATAAACCAAGACTTCATCTCCAGAGTATTTAGACTTGGTCAATGTGAAAGAGTGATATCCTACCTCTGTGGTTAATTGTGGATATTTGACTCATGGGTCTGGTGCTCACAGCACCTTGGAATGGGGAAATTCCAGCTGCACATCAGCTTCAATAAATTACCTCTGTTTATGTGAGATTATGTGAAAGTTCTGGTGTGTCCTTGGTTACTTCTGTGTTACACTGACAACTTCTTTGTAAACTTGCTTTGTGGTTAAGACTTTTCTGATGAATCACAGGGCAGAATTCCCAGCATGGGTCACCAGGTGCCTGAGATATTTTTTCAACCCAGCTTCTGTAATATGAACCCAAAGTGCTCTGTACATTTAAAAGAAACCAAAAAACAAACCACAAAAGAAAAACAAACAAAACTCAAACACACACACTCAAAAAAACCCAAACATAGAAACCCAACAAAAAAGGCCCCAAAATACAAACAAAAAAATCAGACCAAAACAAACAAAACCCCAAAAAGCCAAAACCAACTAAGCAAACCTTTCTGTAAACTAAAGTTCAATCCAGCTCATTTAGTGTCTCTCAGTGGTTCAGGAGATTTTAACTCCTTTTGTCTATTCTTGTGACACTTACAAGCAATTCTCCTGGCTTTATATAGAATAGAAGTACTAAAATCAAGATCAAAATCACCTCAACTCAAGATGCTGAAAGCACAGTCAAAGTGTTCTGATCTGGCATATTTTGTTCCAGGCTGAAAGATTCATATTCTGTTTTAGTTTTGATACACCACCAAATAAATTTGTGTTATAGATGGTAACAGATAAGCTTCTATTTATCTGTTAAATTTTTTTCAGTGAACTTCTGTTTACTGTAAAAATTGTTTCATCTGGGGAGATATTTTGCCCAGAAAAAATCAGGAAGGATCTAGAGAAAATTTCTTGACATATGGTCTTTCCAAGTTCTTGGGCTCAGTCTGTTGTGTTTAGAATATTGAGAAGTCAAGTAAAATCCATGCAGGCTCCTCCATGATAATGTGTAATTCCTCCCTGTGTAATTCAATGTCCACACTGCTGTTCACTGACACTCATTGGCATAAGATGACAGTGACCATACAAACATGAAAACTGTCACAGGTCACTCAGATGGCAGAGCTCAAAGGAAATTTGAACTCACAGGAGATAGCTCAACCTGAGTCTAAAGGGCATGAAGGAATATAAAGTGTTAGGTTGTGTTTACACATCTCACCCCTCGACAGAACTCAAGTATTTGGAGGTGCAAGACCTCTCCCTTACTCCTTGCTGTAAAAAATGCCCTTTGCATGAGGGTAGGGAAGGACAATTTAAACATAGGAACTTAAAACATTAAAGAAGTCTGTTCTCACAATAATTTGCACAGTTCAACTCTTGTGATTTGAACTTGCCAAGGATCAATACTTGGCTAAGAAATGAGTGAGCTTTTTTGGATTGAAATTAAATAACCTTTTTAGGAATATTTGATGTAACAATGATGTAATTCAGTGTCTCATTTTGGAGAAGCCAACTATATCTTTCAACACAAAATAATAAGTTGCATTTCCTTTCCAGTTTTCTAATCCCCTTTGAAAAATTCTTCCTTTGTCAGGGTGGGTCATTTCCCAAAATAAAATAAATTAGAGTAAGAAATATTGATTTTTTTTTTTAAATGTAAGAAAGACCTCTCTTGATATTTTCTACTCCTCTTTATCCAAAGTTCATCTGAATTCTCAAATAATTTTGATTTTTCTTCCTTTTTATAACTAGACAATCACTAAAAAAAAAATCTCTGTACATCTGAGGAAGAAGGCATCATTATGGTCTATGTAATATTTTACTGGGAATTCTGTTCCTTGCCATCTCCTGAGTAACTGGGACTATCACAATTCTAAATGAGAATAAATAAACCGTGTTTAGACTGTCTCTGTTTGCAAATGAGTTTATAGTGGGTATTTCTGCCTTTTACCCACTCCAGTTTCTTCCATTAAAAAAGAAGTTCCCCTCTTTACCAACAGGATTACAAATTTCACTATATTTTTATCATCATCCTTGAATAGCTCCAAGCAATTTATATGCATGAACCTTTTAATTGACTTAACATGCCTTTCTTAGGAGGATAAGAATTAGTTATGAAGCATTACTAAATAGGTCAATTCCCACAATGTTATAGTCTCTGGATAGTCCTCCATTTTATGCATAAAAAAGCAAAGGAATTTCTTACAATACCTTTAGTGTGCAGAAACCTTATGTTTTCTGTGAAATCAGAAGAGGAAGACAGAATTATTATTTAAACTGAGTTATTACCCATGCCCCCACAAGAAGATATAGACTGTATCCAAGCAAGGCACAGAGATGACTAGCAGAGCTGGCAAAGGAACCATTGCCCCAACAGTTTTATCAGGAAGCTAGGAAGAGAATGGGAGTACATATTTACTTCATGAGGGCAAATATTCCTACTAAAACTCTCCCAAAGGGAGTATATTTCAATCTACCAATAAAGGGGATAAATTCTAGAGAATTTTATAGTGAATTAAAACTAATTATATAGTATTTAATGGAAAAATATTTGTCTTGGCTTCTTTCCAAATTGTACAACTTTCTTGCTGGTCTTTTGGCTAGGCTCCAGTAAAACATACTGCCTATGTTAGAAGTAAGAAAACTCTATCCTGCAGGAAGGATGTGGACCTGGTGGTCTGAAAGGTCTTTGCTGCAGCCACTGTGTTTCCATGACTACCTTTCAAATTAGCAGGAAGTGTTGATCCCCTAACACCAGAAATAAAATCTCTTCTTGCAAGGCATGAGTTGATTTTGTTTCTCTCTTCACCATTAGCCACTTCCTCCAGGTAAGACTCAGTCATCCATCTTGGCTCTCAAAGGAGCTATTGTCATATTTCTTTGCACAGTTCACCACATTCTTTTTTGGTCTGTGGTCATCACAATGGCATTTGGTGGGGAAGACAGGCAGCACTGGACAAGACTCTACTCAGCAGTGTGAGCCAGAAATACAAGAAGCACATCAATAATTGTTTTGAGCAGTGAAAATGATTTAGAGACCCATGGAGGAGTGATTGACAAAACCCCATTGTTCTTAGTCCACATAAACACCCAGATTCCATTTCCCTACTGTTCATTCATTATAAAAGACTCCAAAAGATGCACCTTTGCATAGAAGGAGTTATGTGGATTCAACTCATGCATTTATCTCACAGCAATAGGAGCTTTAAATGGTTTTATATTTCATTACACTATTACAGCTGTTGAGCTGGGCAGTGGTAATGATGAGGGTTATTTTGCCAGCCATAAACAGATGGAGCATTACTGTGCAAAATGCTGCAGTGCTGTGAAGACAGTGGGTAAAATCCCAGACTAGGATGGGAGTTCTGCTGGCAGCCCAGATAGTTCTTCAGCAGTTGGTTTCTCACAATATTAGACACCATAAAAGTGTATTAATTGTGTTCAACTGAACAGAAGATATAGACCCAGCCATTTTTATCAGAAAAGCTGTTGTACAATTTAAGAACACTGCAGAATACCCTCGGTGGTCTATACAAAGACAGTACAGAAATACAAAATGCTATCCACAGAAGATGTGAAACTAATAATTTTGTAAAAATAAAAAGATAAAATTTTATGTAATCTGGAGACCCAAATTTTTCCAATTGATTGCAAAAATAGTAAAAAACATTGAAAATAGGAAAAAAATAGGAACCCCCTTCATGATTGTAGGGAGGCTAGACTTGAAGGTTTAGGGAGAGCCCTTCCAACACAAAATATTCTGAGTCTATGAACTAATAAAATATGGAAGACACAACAGTTTTATAGTGTGCAAGTCAGAATTATTTTATTAGAGGTGGACAGGACAAGTGTTTGTCCTAACTTTGAGATCAATGTTTCCAGTTCTTCATATCTTCATCTTCTAGCAAATATTGTCTCTAATCAATAAAACCCCATCAGATTATAGTGTCCAGATTTATCACTATTACAATACCACTCACAAGAGTAATTATGCTTACAGGCTGTATTTTAAAAGATGTATTCAAATAGTACCTGAGCCATTAAGCAGCACACGAACATCCATGTAAGAACATATAACTATTTCTCTATCATATTTTTCATCTGAATTGTAGATTAATGACATCCAGTAGCAGTATAAGACAGAGCAGTGACCACCACCTACTTTAATTCCACATATATTTCCATCTCTAATACAATGAATTACTCTACAAAATGTTTTCCCTGATTTGCATCTTTACTAATTTGCCTTTTTTTCATTTTACCTCTGCCTTTCTGGTACAAAAGTATCCCAAAAACACTATGTTTATTACAAGTCAGTGGTGAAAAGAAAAATAAGTAAAAAGATATCTGGTATGTTCTAACTCAAACTGTAAAGATTTTTCTACTACAAGCAGGAAAACTTCTAGAAAAAGAATTAAATTTTTGATGTGTAATGAGCATGGGAGAGATTATTCTCTTCCCCCATGGAGGTTAAGATGCACTGCCCCCTGCCTATAAACAGTTATGTAAATGCTTAATTTGAAGCATATGAGTCATCTCAGAGCTTACAGAGTGTTAAGCAGTTTCCTCATTGCAGAAGTGCAGCCTAGACAAGAGTGACAACAAAGGTGCTTTGCTAAGGTTTCACTTCCAATTTCTTTGGAGCACTTTCCAGTGCCTAGCCATTCTGATTTTATTTATTCGTTTCCTAATAAGTTGAAAGTAATATTGCCCTACAGATTATACTGAATTAAACTTGACACCTTTTATATAAATGCATTAATAAATATTCTCTTTTCTTCACACTCTTCAAGTAGTCTGCCAAAAACAAATGACCTCTTTGAGGAACAGATGAAGAAACAGTGAATGAAGAAATGAGCAATCACAAATGTAACTAGCAGTGCTTGCTTTCACAGTGACATTTACTGGCCTCCACCAGAAGGAGGTTCCATTGCAATTTAAATCCAATTTGCACAGAAGAAACAGTGCTTGTAGACCTACAGTAAGCAATACATGCCACACTTATAGCACCAATGGGGTCCAGGATAAATAAACTCTGGTACAGAAGCAGTGCAGATGATCCAATACAAATTTTTACAGCTGTATTGTTTTCAGGATTTTAGCTATTATTTTCTGAATATTGGTTTACTGTGAGATATACTCCGGCCTACCATTCATTCAGCTGATCTTGGAGGGTCTCTGTTGTGGAATCTCATTGACTTGCTGCTCTTGTAGTTGAATTAAACTAAACAGAGGATTAGAGGACAAATTTCTCTGAGCCCCGATGACAGGTAAATTGGAACAGCAAGTGACTGTAAGCATCCCAAAGTCCTACAGAACACAGGCAGTAGAGCTGGAACTACATCTAAATGTCAAGGTCAGTAATTTTTGGGAAAAGATAGTCTCAGCCAGAACAAATGGGCTTCATAGCACTTTGGTAAATCAAACATATAAGATTTATGGCAAGTCAGTAAAGATCAGTAAGGTTACAAAGCCCTGGTCTTGAATATTGATAGCCATGTAGGATTTTTCCTACCTGATCAATAGAGCTGGAAGTCTCAGTTTCCTGTTGGCTACAATTGTCATCTTGGAAGATGCCTTCCTGTCCAACATGACCAGTGTGCCAGTGGTCTTGGTGCACCCTGGGTCTTGAGGTGGTCAACAGGGAGGCAATCAACGAGCTACAGCTTTGAGAAGCTCAAGCTGGACTTTCAAGGTCTGTGTTTCCAGGCAGAAAAACATATAAGACTTTCCAAGATCATTTATATGGAGCTTGCTAGCAGGAAAACCTTGGGATCCCCAGCGCCAAGTAATTTACTTTCCTTAAACGAATTTTAAAACTCTGGGAAAATAGGTAGTCGAGGTCCAGCTGGGTTGCCAAACTTCTTCCTGCATCATTTGAATGCAGATTCTGCAAGTCCTGGGAGAGATCTCAAAGTCTTGTTTAACAGGCCAGCCTTGCTTTTGTGACTATCCTGGTCTAACAGCTCTAAGGGGCTGATCTATTCAAATTAAATAAACTAGCAGACAGGAAAAAAAAATCAATAAAATAAAATGGCAAATCGTTTTGATCAGAAATCCTGTCTCCTGAAAATCTCTGCTTTTCATACCACTATTTAAGCCACAGAAAATTAATTCTGTTGAAGCCAGTGTGTCCAGTCTATGAATTATTCATTTATGAGCAGTTGATAAATAAAACTGTAAAAATCCTATCAAAGATGATTTTATTCCTGTCTAACCTATTTAACAATTTGCCTTTGTACTTTTAAATAATCTATTGGAGCTTTTCATGTTCCCACTTAATGAAAGGGTGAGCTAGTAAGTCTGCATTTTTTTGTCTTTCTTAGTGAAAATCTGTGGGTTTGCAGTTCTTTACACAAACAAGAGCTCATCTGCAATATCTCCTATGGCACCAAGATAAGTTTTTATTCATAAAAGTGACACATGAGTAACTAATAGCTTTTTAATAGAAATACCTCTACAATGAATATAGAAAGCAGAGGGAGTTTTTTTTCCTTCTAAGTCTTCATTTATGCAGAAAATGTCATATCGACCTTTTTCTTCTGCTTTTTCGACAAATGCTCTTTTCAAACTTAAATTTCGTATTTATTCTAATATGTAACATGTGCTAATCATATTAGGAATGATTCATTTTATTCAGAATGGCAAACTGCTGCTCTTAGCTAGTTCCTATTAGTAATGCCACTCCTGATCTTACAGCAGAAGATTCTTTCTCAGAGATGAAGGAAAGTGGCTGTTCTCAGCCAGTTCTCCCACACGTCTTCTGCAGTGTTTTATTTTGTTGACTTTGTTATTTTTCATGATTATACCTCAGAGAAATTTCATAATATTTAATGATCTCTTCTGTTAGAGACCTGGCAGGTTCCAACCTCCCTAATTTTATGTGTGAAGGCAGAGGTGCAAGGTGAATTTACATATTAACAGGGTTCTGATGCCTTGAGAGACTACCTAGAACAGAGGCTAGACAGTGTTAAAGGAATAAAGTAGGTATATATTAAAAAGGCCTTCAAAGGATACACCTTGGGCAGTACAAGAGCCCAGCCAAGGCTACACCCAAGATGGATGACAGATCACACATTTTCACACTTGTATAAGTTTTGGTCCATTTTCATATTGAGGTTAATTGTCCAATTACAGCTTCAGGTTATGAAGTCCCATCTTCCCAGATTGCTCTTATCAATTCACTGTTGTTTATACTTTTTGGGCCTGAAGCTGCAATGGTGTCCTTGGTTCTCAGGCTGGAAAAGGATTGTTTTGTCTAACTAACCTGTGAGGAGAGCTTGCCAACACTTTATATGAAGTTCAGTGTTATATATTAATTCACTACATAATCTGAAAAATATGAAAGCTAAAACTTAAGGCATCAGTTCAGGCTGCCTCTTGCCTGTCCTGAGTGCTGGAGATCAAGGCCTGGAGTTGTCTCCAGGAAGGGAGGTATTGGAGATTGCAGGATACCTTTAGGATGGGGAGGAGGGATGAGGTGAGGCAGGGTGGGAACAGGACAACAGGAATGCTGAGGGTTTTTGTTTTGAGGAGAAACAGCAATATTCTCCTCTTTCAGATCACCCTTTTTTGGAACCTGGTTTTAGGCTATTGTCACTGGGAAGGTGCCAGAAGCCCATGCCTGAGAGGTACCTTATTACCATCATCCAGCTTTCCATGTAGGCACCCTCAAAGAGGTCAGGTCCTAACCTCAAAACCAATCTTTTTCTGCTCCTCTGCTACTCCTTCCCAACAATACTGACCTAAACATTCAAGATGGAAATAACTTTAAGAAAAATTCCTTATTGCAGTATAGGGGGGAAAAAAATGAACAGGACATTGAAAAGTTATTGCTGCTCCTATTGAATTAGCTTTTTCCTCACACTCATCAGGACAGGTATTCATTTTAGAGACTAGCTGAAATGAAATAGAAAAGATACAGGACCAAACACTCTCTGTCATCCTATTACCTGCCTTTGACACCAAAGAAGTGCTGCCTGACATCTCAGTCTTGAAAAAAAATCCTCACTGCATTTTTAAATGACCACCTAGAACAGGAGCAATTTTGCCTCTTTTCCCTCTGCCTTTTATTATTTTCCTCTGTATTTTCATGCTACTTAAATGAGCTCATTACTTAGTAATTGAACTTTAGCATCTCACACTAAAAAGTGTTTTAGGACAACAATTTATGTAAAGTATAATTTAACATACTTGCTATCCAAAACCTAATTTATTTAAAAAAAATCCTAAACAGCTCTCTCCAATCTTGAGTTTTCGTTATCTTTGATTATACTGAGAGGTGGAGAAAATAAATAACAACAAGTTGGAAGCAAAGCACTCAATTGGAAAGATCACTTAGCTTCTTCTTCTACCAATAAATTGACATCTTTTAATTCTCATATAAATGCATGTTTTCTTGAAAAAACACATTTCTTAACTTCCATCAGAAAGCCTATTTTTTTCTTTTTCCTTTTGTATCACAGTGCTAATGGAGCTTATTCCTGATCCTATTTTAAATGCACATCCTGTTAGAACAGACAGATGAATTGCTAACAAAGGACAATATATGACCTTGCTTTTTATTATTAGCATTGCTGTATTTAAAGTATGTCAAAATTTTCATCATAAAATTAAGGCTATTTTCTGGGTTTGTGACACTCATACCTAGATATTTGCCTCTCATGTTATTGAATGGTGCATGTACAGGATGCATGTACAGGTAGTAGATCTTTGCTCTGATTCAGTATGGATGACTATTTTCTTTCCCACTTTTTGTGTTTGTAGATCAATTATCCTAAATTACCAGTACAGTGCTTTAAAGGGTCTCACCTCAGATGGTCCATATGACTTCTACAAGCGTGGATTTAAACTCCATTGAGAGTGTACACTATATATATATACAGGAAACTTGCTGGATATGTGATCATGCAATACTTAATGTTAAGGCCATCCATTCTGGACTGTTTTATAAATAATATTCATTTTCATGTCTGCATTTACCACATGTTTTTAAAGGGATAGATGCCATTTAGATGGCAAAGGACTGAAAGTAAACACTGTGCTAAGCACCTTTTAAAAATCCATCAATGTTTTACTATCCAGTAGTTTTTAATAGCATTTGCAAGTAATTACATCAATAAAAATCAAACCCTGTAGCTGCAATGATACTCTTCAGAGCTGGTGATGGGCTATGTAGTGCAAGGGTTAACACACCCTCTTCTTCTTCCCTAGGCTTGGACTAAATTTCTAGCTCCACGCCACAAGTGCAAATGGGTTTTGCAAAGTTGCTGTGGTCCCTTGTGGGCAGGTGTCCCCATTAAAAGCCATCATGCAGCTTGGGGTGAGTGGCAGCCTCAGCTCTGGGGGACAGGGGACTGGGTGAGAGGTGGCACACACACCTCTGCAAAGGTGGCACACACACCTCTCTCTCCTTGGACAGTTTGTATCATAAATATTGCATAATGAATATTTGTCTCTGTTCCTGTAACCAGCAGCTGTCGTACCTTATATTTCTATTGTCACTCAAACCCTGCTTTCAGTCCTTGCTTTGAGACCTCCACAAACTGTTAAAAGCACAAACAACATTGTAGAAAGTGTCCTGTATTCCCAGGGCTTGAATGGAACAAGGTGAAATTTTCCTTCATTTTCTTCTATTTTTTAGAAATGCCCCAGCTCCAATGCCTCTCAGAACACTTAAAAAATATAAACGAAATCAAAACAAAATAAAAAAACCCAAACAAACAAAAAAAACCCAAATATCAACAACAACCAAACACAAAACAAAAACACACACAAAAAAACCCAAACAAACAAACAAATAAAAAATGGGAAAAAAAACAAACAAAAAACCCAAACCAAAACAAAAAATACAAGGAGAAATTACAGCATTGGTGGGCATGCAGTAGGAGGGTGGATTGTGTAGATTGTTCAGGAAATTCACAATTCTATAAGTAAAGAGGATTCATATCCTGCTTGCTGACTTCAAGCATTTGGCTCCAGACACAGGAACCCTAAATCTCTCAGAAGTTTTGGTGGGTGGTGCAACCATGGAAATTACAACTAAAAGAGAATGAAGATGGACTAGAGAAACGAGGCCCACATGGCTGCTGCAAGAAGATAAATCACTTCAGCCTTGTTACTTTCCAGTATTGAAGAGCATCTCCTACTGGCAAAAATATTCAAGAAACCAAGTTTGATGGCGAAATTGTTCTTGAGAAGGAAGTTGTTTTAGGAGAATCTCATTTTATGATGTGCAAGACTACACCTGTTCATTGGAACACGAGTCTCTGCTTCTTCCTTCAGTACCTCCTGTCTGGCCGGGTCATTTTCCCCCTAAAGAGCAAGAGCCAACATGAAGCCATCCCTTGATCAGGTTTTATTTAGGAGCACAGGAAACTCTCCCCCTCTGGCCTGTGAGATACAGGAATAGCTACTCTTTGCAGAGGGGAATGAAGTTTGCTGTTCTTCACTTACATCAAAACCAGAGTGAGATAAGGGGATGGGTGCAGTGGGCAGGCTCTGCCATAGAAGAGGAGCTTTCATACAGAGTGAGGACCTGGAGGGTGGAGCTGTGTGGCCCAGGAATGTGTGGCAGGAATCCTGCCTTTGGCCAGACACATTTTTCCCTGTGGGAATTCTTCTTGTAACTCTTCTTGTAACTCGGGTCCTCTGCTCCACAGATCAAGAAGCGGGGTACAGCATCAGGAATTCACACTTGCTCCCATTTACAAACCTTTTTCCTTTAAAGTCAGGTAGCACGTATGCAGTGCTAGCTGAATTTTTCTTATTCCATTGGTAGTATTTGTGCAGCTGCTTCGCCAAGCATTATTTATCCATCTGTAATTTACTGAGGTATAATCTAAAATATGCCTGCCTTTCATGTAAAAAGGAAGCCAATCAGTAGCAGTGGATTATTCTAGCATGTGTATGGTCCAACAGTATTGCACATTTGTCACTGAGAAGCAAATGGGTTTCTCCATTTGCATCTTTCTGAACCAGAGGGTTTTGTTCTAATGGATTTTGTTTCAGTGTTTTTTTAGGAAAGCATTTATTAACTAAAAGTTAATTTCTTAACACATGTAAGAGAAATAGAAAGAGTACATAAAGTAATGACTATTGTGTAAAAGCAGAAAACCTAGTGCTCTTAGGAACAGCGTGCATTTCCATTTTTATGCAACAGAAATATTTGATGTGCTAGGATTTTTAAATTATATAAGCAGATACTAGTCCATATGATACCTAATTAAATGGCAAATTATTTCTAAGGTTATTCTAATAATTAGTATTTTCTCTGTCCATTGCATTGCACCTTTTGATTTAAAATAGAAGCACATTTAAACTATGTATATATATCTCACTCATTTTCATTCTTTTGTTCAAGTAGAAAAACCCAGTATGAATAAACATAAAATCTCTTTTTCTACCATCAGAGGTAGAATATAATATTCAGTTAACTGCAGGAAACTGAAACTTGGTGCTGATTTTATTTATCTGTTTTATTAGTAATCAGTAGGTTCATTTCATCAGGGCTCCAATTTTCAGTGGATCTTAGTGGCTTTCCTGGTGAAAATTTGAACAGACTAGTGGTGTCACATATTTTAGAACTAAACTGAAGTATTTTGATTTACATAATAGGTGTGGCTTATTTCAATTGAATTTATCCTATTGTGCCACATTTCTTCATGAGAGCAGTAGTTTTCCCCCAAATTAGTCTGGGTCATTTCCAAATGGCATTTTCCATCACATGATGTGATCTGACAAAACAGATTAATTAATTAAAATCTTAGAATTGGTGATGTTTGCAGTGTGTGCTAAAGAGAAAGATCACCAGAGGAAGACAGAGTGTTTAATTATTTGTTGTTTGTAAGCTGGAGTCCCAGTTTCCTTAATAAGAACCCAGGTGTAGGTGACACTGTGCATGTTACTTTCAAAGGCTCTATTTTTTTTTTTTTTAATCTTCCATACACAGCCCATCTCTATAGCATTTTTCGGAATACCTCATTACACAAATAATTCCCTGCAGCCTACTAGTCCTTGGTAGATGTGTTTATAAGGAAAGAGCAAAGAGAGGAAAATAATAGTCAGTCTGGCCAATGGAAAATTAACGAACAATTATTATTTACTATATATGTCTGACTCCAAAATTGAGAATTTGATGTATGCACTCAAATTACCTAATGATGATACAAACACTGCAGTCCCTCTCTCCAAAGCAGTTAAAGAGTAGCTATTATAAGACATTCCAGTAAAACACATTTTCTAATGCTGTTCATTAAATTCTATGTCCAAAGATATCAACTGCATGAACAGTTAGGAGCTGAAAGAGCCACAAGAAGTTGAATTTGTATTTAACCTGAATTGATAAGGCTGTTCCTTAAGACTGTTGATATTTAGCATATTAAGTTTTTTGCAAAGTTTGGGAAAATAAGAATGTTATTTATCATTATCTAGAATCCAGAACATCATCTGTTATTTTTTGTACAGAGCATATTGTGCAGTGCACCTGAAAGGGAGGCTGGGAGAAGGTACTGGTTCTCATGATTTATGAGCAGAGTTTTTTGACATGGACTAGCACCCATAAGAGGCCAAAGCAAACCCACTGTAGTCTTTTCAGAAAGAAGAGATAATCGGGATTTATTAAAAAAATTAATAATAATAATAAAAAACTCCACAGCAAGATATTTGAATGCTTTTATCCTCTGGAACAACACTCTCCAGCTTTAAAAAAAAAAAAAAGTATCTACAGTTTTCACAAGAAAAATAAAGTGGAGAGGAAGCTGTGCTGTTGTGTGTTATTCAAGTAGTTCCTCAGTAAAACAAGTCAAGCAACAGCTCTGTTCTGGCCAAGAAAGCCACTGGCATCTCTCTTTGAGCCTGCTGCTTTACCTCTGGATTCTGTTTGAGACAGAGAAATATATAGTGAGAACTGTAATGACTTGAAAACTGTCTTTCCTTAACCAGTAGAGAAATTATTCTAGCTTTGTAGTTTCTTGAGGCTCCAGGAGCTTATAGATCATATTGCATTCTTTACTGGTAAATATTCTTTAGCAGAGGGAGATATATTTATTTTTTTTCTTTTTTTTTTTTTCCCCTAATATAAACTCTCCAAAATATGAAGGCCATAGGCAGGAAACCTATCTGCTTTTCTAGGAGTTTTCCAAAATATGGGTCAGAGCAGGACTTCTCCAAGCTAAAGACACAAGGAGGTTTCTGGAGGTCAGAGACTGCTGAGGGGCATTGGCAGCCCCAGGTGTGGGACTTGGGGACTCTTTTCAGGCACAGGACAGAACATACAGTCCCTGATGGGAGCCCCTTTGGACTCCTTTGTGCAATGGGAACTTTGGGCTGTCAGCTAAAGTTGTTTTTTTTACCATGTATCATTAAAATGAAAAAAACAGAACACCATAATCAAAGGCAGCATGGTTTAAAGAGAATCCAGAAACAAAACACTTAACAATATTAAGCTGTGCATGGTATGAGCAGATTTAAAGCTCTCAAGACACAAGTCTATAAGAGATAACAAACATGTGAACTTTGACATTTAGAGCCACCTCTTTCTCTTTTGTTTTTTCCAATTAGAGATATTTTGTTACCTAGGATATTTTCTTGCGACTTATATCTAAAAACAGCTAAGCTTCTAAAAAACAAATTATCTTTTGATCTCTCAGAGAGGGCACAGTATGTATAATGTATATAAATGCATTCGCTAAAAACAAATAGAAAATATGAGCTTCTAGAAAAGTTAAGCTTGTAAAACAATCAAATGGCTTTCCTTTCCTTTAGCAATACTTGTTTTATGCTTGTGATAGTTGTCTCCAGCCTCTATTTCTGAAGAGGAAGGAGTGAAAAATACTTGCTGAACAGCTAATTTATCAGCCTGACATTACCATCTATCAAGAGGAGAGGCCTGCTGTTAGGAAAATCAAGATTATTGGTTCAGGGGTTTTGTTACCTCTTGTGAAATGAGGGCAAGTTTGACAATCTACACACCTGAGAGATATTCTGGACATTTCTAGTCTCAGGTCCCATACATCACTTCTTTTTCTACAGCCTGCTCTGGTGGTTGCTGTCTTCATTGATTCTCTCTCACAGTCCTGCTGCCAAAGAGCCCATTCGAAGCAGAAAGGATTTGGGTTTCTTTTCCTTCACAAGCTATGAAGGAACTCACTACAAAATTTTTATACTCATAGGTTAACCTTAGATCTCACCATATGTGTTTGAATTCAGCACCTTATAAAGTGCTGCAGACTCCAGTATCTTAGGGCTGATGGCAGGACTACGTCAGCAGGAACACCCAGACACCTCCTTTAGGGATCCTGCTGTTGAGCTGTAAATCAGCAGATGGAAGCCCTGGAAGGCAAAGGGCTTTTCATATGGTAATAATGGCAAGCCTGAGCAGGTGAATGAGTTCAGCTCTGTGGTGAACAAGGACTACCTCTTAGTAAAAAAAAACAACAAAGAAAAAATCTAATTAATAAGAATGAGGCTTTTGTTTTTTTCTTTCTAATTTAAATAAAAAATCAGAAATTGAAGGAAGGGATTAGTTTAGCCTCTCCTCTAAATAGTGGTATTTACAAATTCTGTAAAAGTTCAAAAACTATAATCTGTCTCTAGTCTTACTGAGAACCTTCTGCTGATGGTTTGTTTTTTTTTTTTTATTGTGGAGGAATGGTAGGGTGTACTCTAAGTTTATACCACTGTGGCTTAAAGGACATATTCAAAATGTGATTTAGATTCCAATGCAATCAAAATTCCACTCTGCAGCACAGCAAAATATGGACAGGCCTATTAATGAAAAAATATAGCTGTGTAATCACATTCAGCACTTTGTATGATGCTTGCATGATAACAGTTAGTGGAATGATTATGTCCAACCCGCTCAAACTTACATCTACTGAATTCAAAATCGACAGCATTTGCACATTGTGCCTTCACAATTGTATGGATGCAAGACCTGATGACTTGCCAAAAACTTGAAAAAACTATTACTCAGTGATGAGATTAGAATTTTGCAATTTCCAGGTTGCAGTTATATTTCAGAAAAATAATATTTGGTTTTGCTTGGTTTTGTTTTGTTTTTTGTTTGTTTAATTTTTCCTAACTCACTAGATGAAGCTGGACATTTACATTATGTTAAGGGAGTACAAGATATCAAGATGCAAGAATATGTATGGAAACTGGAGAACGGATAGCAGTAGGTGGTGCTTTGTGCATGCAAGGAAGGAATCCAGAGGAATCTCTGCAGTTCACTCTCTTTTAAGAGGATTCTTATAGTTCAAGGGTAGATGATCAAGTCACACAGCTGAAAACAATATGGTATCTTTGTCTTGGTTATTTGGTGTTTTTTTGTTTGGTTGGTTGTTGTTGTTTATTTCTTCCCTTAATCACATTTGCATGAAGGCTTTCAAATACTATGGAATTGTTTTAGGACGCAGACTTCTCTGAAAATGAGAGTAGCTTCTACTGACCTGCCTGCTGGCCTTGTCAGATGACATTGCCAAAACAAGAAATTGACTTGTTTCTGTCAATGCTGATCTGTCACACCTAGAAAGTTACCAGCTTTCACAGCCCTCCACTTGGAAGACTGATGTTTTCGAAGTATTTTTTCTCAAATGCGAATGGAAAGAATAGTATTTAATTTCTGTGTGCGAGATTTTGACTGCATCTGTCTTGACATTTCATAATTTCAAGACGTTAACATTATAAATAAATGGCATAATTTTAAGTGTGTAGGTATTGCCTAGGTATTTCCTGTACATAAGTTGTATAAATGGCTTACACTGCACAATAAAAGAAAGCCTCACATTTCAGTGCACTGAATATTTTCAGTCTTTTGGGCCTCAATATTACTAGATGTTTAGCATGGCTCTCAAACACTTCCCTTATATGTCTTTGAGAGATCTTTTAAAAAGAGGTTGCAGAAAATTTTTTATTATTATCGTTGCTGCCAAAGAAAAAAGGCTAGAATCTGTCAGACCAAAGGTGAGGAAGGTGCTCTGGTAACTTGTAATGGTGCAAGTGGAATCTCAGCTGACCACAGAAGATGGCATTTCAGCAATCACAAAACAGTCACTATTTTCTAATTACAACTAGCTCGTTCTTAGCATGCTGATGTTTCTAATGAGAAGTTATTCACTAGGAATTTCCTTTTTTTTTTTTTTTTTTTTAATGTTTGGAAGTTAGACAGTGCCCTCTGCTGGGAACAGGCTCCCCTAGCAGTAGTTTGCAAAACGCCCCAAATGTTGACAATCCGTGAAAATGAACACAAAATCTGTGTTCTGCTCAAGATATTTGCTGGTTTCAAGGAAGCACATCTTGTTGTGGTCCCTTCTTGCGTTCTGCTCTACTTGGAAGAGTACTGTGCAACAAAAACGAGTCTCAATTTGGATGGCAAAGAGCTTTTGACTAATTAAATTTGAACCCAGTTGGCTTGAGCTAACTTTATCACAGTGAGCAGCAGGAACATGTAGTGCTATACATTCCAATTTTTATAAAAATAAACTTAATACTGTAAGAGCATATTCATCAGAATAAAGGGTGATGGAGAAAAAATGCAGTTGAATTTACTTCTTATGTGTTCTCTTGCATGTCTCTATTGCATTATTTCACAGTTAAAACATTTATAACTATACTGAGAAGTCAAAAGTGTTATTTTTCTTTTTATTCTTTCTTTAAGTTGTTTTGATTTTTCTGTTTGTTATTTTTAGGGGATGCCAATAAAAATAATAACACTTTAAATTTCACTTAATAGTTCTATTCTGATGCCTTTGGACTTTTCCAGGGTCCATTAAAAATACAAAACAAAACAAAAAAAACAGCAAACAAACCCAAACCAAAACAAAGCCGTTTACCCAGGATGTACCTTGAATTTACATCTTACAGCAAAGGGGACAGGAATAGATGAATTTCCCTAGTAATTTAATTGAAAACATTTAGTAAATTTAAACGTGAAATTAAAATCCTTCAAAAACAGTAGTAATAAAACTGTAATAATCCAGCATTTATAGAAAAATTTGAACTGATGGCATAGAAAGCATTGTATATCAATTCATGAAACTTTCATGACTTTCAGATCTCTAGTTTTTCTCAGTACAGAAAACACATGGGAGAAACAGTTGTCTAAGGTTAACTGAGAGGGATTTCTATTAATTGATTGACAGGATGTTTATACCTTAGCTTAAAGATGAAGCAAAGCAGCTCTTGTATTTATTATATATTTCATGTTTTTGACAAATCTGCAGACTCTTAAAATCAGATTGTCCATGCAGAGCAGCTGCTCTGTGCCAAAACTCAGATTGTCTGTCTGCTCACTTCAAAGGTGAATTTCCAGGGAAAAATGCAGCCCCTCCTAAAGCACCAGCCTCTCCTACAGCACACACTCACTCTCATGACGGCAGCTCTGGAGTAGAGATCAAGATGTGCTCCCAAAATGCTCTGTCCATCCATAGCATTGCCCTGTAGGCAGCCTTTATTTACATGTGCTGCAGCTGGAAGCCTCTTTGCTGCACCAAGGGAGATCCACGCCCTCTGTAAGGAGCTGTGAGTCCTGGAGGAGCAGAGCCCCTTGTTAATGGTCAGAGCTGGTCATTAGCTGATCACTGAATCTTCCTTGATGGCCAGCTAATGAACACCCCACTGGCTCGTTGTGAAGATTGGTCAAGATAGACAGTACAGGTAATTTATAGCTGAAGCCCCAGCATGCTAATGGCCTTCCCTGAGTAACTGCAATCAACACAGTACTAATAAGAAGCATTACATTCTTCTTAATTTGTTTCTCAGTTGCAACTATTTGATGTTGAATGGAAACTTCAGATTCTATGCTTAAAAATATGTTTGCATGTTTTATTTAAGGAGAAAACTTCTTCAAGAATTTAGTAAGGAAAGCAACTTTAATATTAAAAATTCATTTTTCTTGAAAATTTTTGCCCTTATTAGATTTTTATTTAAAAAATAAAATCTATGCTCATAATATTCATCTATAAAGGGCTCAGAAGCCCACTCAGAGCAAAAATCATCTCTCAGGGGTAAATGTTAGCTGCATGAGCCTGGAGAGCTTTGATAGTTCAGCACCTGTGGTGTCTAACCTCTGTGAATCATGGATAAATTGGCCAGAAGTTATAGTCTAGCTGTGTTCTTGCCAGCTCTTAAAAGCTATAAAGTTTCAACCAAGCCTTGGCTTAATAGGAATGCTCTGGAAAAAGCCCAAGAAGTGGCAGTGATGCATTAGGCAGCACTCTTCTCTCCAAGTCTGGTAGATAATACCACAGGGGTTGTCCAATTATCACAGAAGCCTGCTTTGGCTTTAGATATGCAGGTGCCTTCTCCCATTTCAAGAGTGCACAGATTCCACTGTGGCCAAGACATTCATAATCCTTTAAGGTTTTATATTTTCATTTTCACAAGTTCGAGTATCATAATTATGATGCAAAACCAAAACAAATGCAAACCCCCAAAACCAAAACCAAAACCAAACAACCCCACCCTCCACTTGGTGTATATCTGCAATTCAACTGCTATAAGAAACCGGGTTTGCAAGGCAAGGAACCAAGAAATTTATCATGTTCCATTACAGTTTTTCATGCGCTTGACCCACCTTGAATGGTGTCCTCATGCTCATTCATTCCTGGCAAATGGCTTCAAGATTGCAAAAGTCATTCCCTCAGTGATTCCCAACTGCATTTCTTGAGCTGTGAAGAGATTGAGAAATTGAGTTTCCAGGGAGGTTTACTGACCATCACTCCTTGGAGTGTGAAAACAAGAGCTATGCTGGTCTTTTGAAAGACAGTATTTTCCCTCTCACTGAAGATACTCATCTTACCTTTGGCAACTTTGCTCCAGAATATG
Organism: Acridotheres tristis; assembly: GCA_037013685.1. Taxonomy (NCBI): domain Eukaryota; kingdom Metazoa; phylum Chordata; class Aves; order Passeriformes; family Sturnidae; genus Acridotheres; species Acridotheres tristis. The sequence goes on from CM072884.1 coordinate 103,801,432, forward strand.
TGAGATTATTGAAATTTCTCATTATTCTGAGATTCCATTTCATACTTTTTGATTATGAACGTGTCCCTTCTCTCCATCCTGGTTTCAAGTACTGGCATACTCCTGTCTCCTTAGCAAGCATTGTTTAAAAAACGGATGGCAGCAACCAAACCTTCCTGGAATGACTAAAAGAAAATTAGTTCCTAAAGCTCCAAAGCAGATTGTGAAATTAGCAGAGATGGTACTTGCCTTGATGTTGCACATTTGGAACACAAATGTTTGATTCTGTACCTTTCATGGCATGGCTATGAGAGTTCAAGCCAGACAGGGGAATCGTTTATAAGACATTTATTGAATAATTACTTATCTTCTTGTTACACAGAATCCTGCATTTGTTTTTATGCTAAAAAGTAAATATGATATTCAAATATTAATGTTGTATGTTTGAGAAGGACCAGGTCCTGACCCAAAATAGTGTATTTTTGAGGAAATTAATTGAACCCAGATGGCATCTTGGTACAGATGAAGGACTGCTAACAATGTTTTTTTTCTAATTATTTTGTCCGGGATCTATGGTCAGTCAGCTTTAAAGTCCAAAAACCAAAAAACTGAAAATGTCAATAACATATGAATTTGGTCTCAGAAGTAATATAAGCTCCATGCAAATGCTCTCTCCAGGGCGAAAAAGACCACTTCTTTAATCCCAACACTTCCTTAAGTTACTGTGTAATTATCCCCTAAAGGAATGCACGTGCAAAGGAAGACTTGGTGCATGTTGAGAGAAATCTCTTCACAGCAGTGAATGGGAGATCTTCAGCTGTCTCTGTCCTCTTGCTTTACCCAGCCTTACCAACACACAAAAAGTGTGCAAGTTGTCATTTCGACCCCTGTATGTGCTTGAGATAAAGCCCAAAGCCAAGTGATACAAACAACGTAAGATTCCGTAATGAAAATAAACAAAGCAAAGGCATATTAGATTTTTAATTCTCATTATAATGATTAAATAAGTAATCCTGGACATTTATATGAAATTTATGTTCCTTCCTGCATGTTCTGCTAATGATTGTCCCCATTCTAATGGCTTATAATGTTCAGAATTTGTTCACATGTGCTTTTTTCAAGTTTCAATGCTTAAAATTTTCCTGCTAAAGTAGTTTAGCTATGAGCACACGTCTTTCTACCAGATATCTCTTGGCACTGGAGCTCTACGGGAATATACCAACTTCTTTGCAGAAACCATTGCAAGGCTGAACTAACATAGATGTAATTGCACCTCTATTTTACCTAACTTTTATTTTTTTCAGAGGAAACAGAAATATTATGTTAAGTTAGGTCCTTTTGAAAAGATAGTCTCTCATATCCCTACCAAAAAGAAAACTTATTGAAAAAAAAATCCTGTTTTTACATATAATTTAATTTCATTTTTATTGTATTTATTTTCAGAAAATGTATTGAATCTAGTGTCAAGAAAAGCAGATACTCTTGGAAACTTTCAGCAGCCTGGAAACTGAGGAGTTCTCTGAATATTTTGGTTCTTAAAAAGCAACTGATTTTAAATTTTGAAACAAACATATTTTCTTACATTCTTTGCAACAGGCGGTTCTGCTAATCTAACCTGCAGAGCTTTCTTTGGATACAGTGGAGATGTCAGTCCTTTAATCTACTGGATGAAAGGGGAGAAGTTTATTGAAGATTTGGATGATAGTCGAGTCTGGGAAAGTGATATTAGGTAAGATAAAAAGATGTTTTCTTTTTTTCTCTATATTTTTTGAGAGTTAATGTTGTATTTTTTTATCACAGACTAACTAAGGAGCATATTGGGTCTGATCTTTGTTTTTGCAACATCCATCCTTTTCCGTTTTGACTCCACCAGCATAGAACAGAAAAATGCCCTCCTCAGCCAAATCTGATGTTAGAGACTTGCAAAAACAGAATAGCTATCAAAAAGAGCTGCAGTGTTGACCAGCTGGAATTTACCTAGTGACCTTTTCAAAATGTGGCAATCTACAAAAACAACCATGAGAACACTCGGTAAGATGAAATGAAGAAAAATAAATATCTTGAGAAAATCATCTCAAAAAAGTATTTTCAAACACGAAGCCTTAAATAAATGGTGAAGTTTGACTTCCCTTTTGGAATGTTTTGATTTCTTCGTGAAAAAACCTGAGTTTCCTCGGATGTGATCTGGCTTGTTAAAGCCAAGCATCCTGTTATGTGGGCTGCTTATATCTGCTGAAATACTTCTTTTGGAGAGGATCTGGCAATTCATGTACTTCTACTGCTCCTAAAAGTGCTGCCTCATTTAGAAATTAAGGACAAAAGTGGATTTAGATTGAGAATTACATGCTTGACATAGCATACTAAATCCTATCCAATATGAAGTATCTGCTTGGATCTGAAGAGATTCCTTTTCCATTTATAACTCTGTATGTGTGAATATCACTGTTTCTATGTATCATAGAAATTAAAACTCAGAAATTCAGGCAAATCTTAGTGTTCATGCTGTGGATTAACCTCAGCCAGCAAGTAAGTTCCACATAGCCACTCACTCACTCCCCTATTATCCCCCTCAGGTGGGGAGAAGTGCCAGAATAAAACTTGTGGGTTGAGATAACAGTTTAATAACTGAGACAAAGTGAGAGATTATAATAATAGCAATAATACTAATTAGAATCGTAAACATACTTTAATAATAATTGTATTGAAAATGAGACATAGAGGAATAAAAACCAAGAAAAATAAAGTATGCAGAATACAGTCACCGTTAGAAAAATCAAGAAGAAAGCAGAGACTTTCAAGGTCATCATGCCCAGATATAGGCTAAAAGGAAGTATATTTCACCCCACTGTACTTCAACGTTATTCTATAAGAATCAAGACCAATACACTAAATGGCACGTGACAATAAGATCAGCTGTATTTTGTGTTTAAGCCTTTCCCAAGTGCTTCAGCCAGTGACTTGGCTATCTGATGACTGACAAAAAAAATTACAAGAAACCTTTTGCAACTTTCTTGTTTTGTGGAGGGAGGAGCAGAAAAGCTCGTTTCCACTTCATTTGTCAAGCCTGGAATAGTTTGTCATTTGCTTTCCTGAGTGCCTGAAACTACTGATGGTCTTGTTAAGAGGGAAAAAATATAATGGGAGTAAAAAAGTAAAGTGGAGTAAAGTGGAGTCTTCCACAGGAAACCTTTCATTTATAATTTGTCTGAACTAGTAGCACATGATATACCAGTTCCTCCTATTGTTTGATAAAAGATTATCCAATTTTATAATGCATTCTAGAAATTATCTCTCAGACCATGGCATGAACACATTGTTTCTGAGTACCATGTTGAAGAGCCTCAGAAAAAGAAAAAGTATTGTGTTTGGCCCAGACTCTTGGTGTGACTCTAAACCCCCAGAATAAATGTTTTCAGTTTTCTCTCTTCTACTGTTCCAAGACTTCGTGGATCAGGGTCTCCATCAAAGTGTACAATTATATATTATCCATGTGCATATCATTCTGCTTAAAAAACACAATGAACTGCAACTGTCATTAACATTTACAAAGCCAAACCTCCTCATTAGAAGTGAGGAAGAAAAGGGCATGATATAATTAAATTAAGATTGCATCAAACCATAACCAAATTTGAAGCCAGAGAGTTTTGAGTTGTAAGTAGCATTATTATGTCATGATTATCTAAAGCTTCACTTTGGTACAAGCAGAACAGCAGCCGTGGTTATTTCTTTCTCAGGGTTCTCAAGGAACATCTTGGGGAGCAGGAGGTTTCCATCTCGTTGATCCTTGACTCAGTGGAAGAGGCAGACCTAGGAAATTATTCCTGCTACGTCGAGAATGGGAATGGACGTCGGCATGCCAGTATTCTTCTACACAAAAGGGGTAAATAAGCAACTTTTCTCCATGAAAGGGTAAAATGTAGGGGTGGTCAGTTTGTAGAGATTCCCTCTGACACAAGCATGAATTTTAGCTTCCTAAGAATTAATAATCAATGATTATTTTTAGGAATTTGTACGACTTGCAAAATAAAAGAGAAAGGATGTCACAGGAAAAAAATACAGTAACACCTTTTAATTAGATCTCTGTAAAAGATGTATTTAATAATTCATTACCTTTAAAATTAATAAAGGCTCTATAGGGAAAAAATAGTAGGAAACCACAAGTGATACAACTGTAATAATTTTCTGTAAGAAAAAAAAAATCAAATTTTAGGAAAAACAAAAAACCAAAAAAAGAAAAAGAAAAACAAAAACAAAAACAAATCAAAAAAACCCTTTCACTTCCATCAGAAATGCCACCTAAACCCCGTGCCAGGGGGGTTCCTGCATAGCCTGACATGGACATTTTCCTTCCAACACTTTTGTTTAACATCAACATTTGTGAAGTGAAACATCATGACAGAAGTTCCTAAGAACCTTCCTGTTTCTCCTCACCACTCACATCCCTTGATTCCAGCCTGTCTAATGGGCACAGCCATGTCCCACCGAGATGATTACAGGGAGATGGAGAATCTCCTGCAAGTCAAGGCTCCCCAATCCACTTTGTCCACCTCCCAGAGGTTTCTCCACAGGCTGGGACAGACACTCCCCATCCTCATACAGCTTCCTGTAGACTAAAGAAAGAAAAGAATAAGCAGGAGCAGAGTCTGCATCTTTCTGACATTCCTGTGCCTTTTTTAGACTGTTTGTAAAAGTGAGCAAACCAAGATCTTACTGTGGTGCTAAAGTACTTGTGGCATCTCAATTTATATCAAAGCAGTGATATCTTTCCTAAATTTAGTTTCGTAGCATGCAAAGTCTGTCTAAGCTTAGAAGGCAATCATAAATCAAGATAGTATGACCAATTTATTTAAACATATTTTTGGGTACTTCCAATTACTGGAATAGAACTTCATTTGTAGCCATTTTTCTGAACTCTTGTCATTGCTTCTTAAAAGATGCAGATGTGAATTACTAGATTTTCTGCTTAGCCTGGCATTTGTCATATTTTATCGAATTTACTGAGATGAGAAATTGACTTATTAAGTAATTGAACCTCAACAAAATACCAGCTAGTATTCATATACACTGCTTCAGAGATATTTGAACCCAGAGCAAGAGGTTAATCCAAAAAAACCCACTTAATAACTTATTCTAAATAATCAAATTACTTGATGGAATACTGAAAATAAAAATTTTTTAAAGCTCAAATTTCTTCCAAAGCAATGGTTATTTAACTGACATCTATGAAGTCACATGCTGATGATGAGTCCTTATTTTTTCTTTTATACAAGCAGTAGCTCCAAGACTGAAAACATGTAATTCGTTTCTGTTCTTTGACCATCAGATTTATAATTTAACTTTGTGCATGCATGAATTTTGCAAGAATTTACTTTCCTTGGTCCATTTCTTAGAGAGCTCAGTAAGTCAAACATACCACAGTATGTGGCCTCATGATGACATGCTTAAGAGGGAGTAATCTCAATATTTAATTGCCCTTGTAAATAATAAAAGGACAAAAATAGCAGAAAAAACTCGCAATTTTTTTCCCTCTTCAAGTAAGGCTGAATCTGAAATAGATCTGGAAGCAAAATCTGTTGTGCCCTCAAAAGACAAAAGGTACCAGATACAAGCCTTCTACACGTTTTGCATGGTGACAACTGTTTCAGTGAAATGATAAATTAAGCATGACAGATAAAAATTTGAGCTAGTCTCTCAGGTCTCCTAGGAAGAGGAGTTTTGCACTGCTTGCTTAGTCTCCTGTATATCACCATGACAACCTTTCGGTTTAGGTTTCCTTGTTTAGATCCATATTTAGTCTCCACTAGGAATGAGTTAGCTGTTTATTAATTTCTGATTATTTGGCTGACTTAGAACAATTGGGACCTAACAATTAGGTAAATTTGCTTCCTGAACACAAAGACATTTGCAGATGTATTAGTTTTGGCTGGTTTTCTAGTTAGTGATCTTTTTTTTCCAGCAGTATGACTACAAAAATGATGAATCTGGAATGTTCACTGCATACCTGAAAAAAAATTATAATCCTTTTTAAACTTCCTGTGTGGAATATTATCATCAGGATCAGAAGGAACACAAAGCAGAAAACTCTGCTGCTGAACAAAAAGAGTTCCTGGGAAAAAAAGAGGTATTTAGGGCTAAATGCTGCAGTGGACTTTAAGGTACAAAATTTAAGCCTTTCAAACACTCTTGCAACTGCTGCTTCACCCAGGCCAGTAGAGTCCCTGTACCTTTAAAAGTCCAGGGGGAGGTTTTAGACATCCCTACACTTACACAGGCCCTGAAAGCATAAGAAGTCCACAGTCTAAATCACCTGAAAAGTCCTGGATGCATCTTCCTCAATTCTCCCGGTGCTCAGCCCAACAGGGACACACTCCCACCTGACAGGAGCCCGGGCAGGTCCATCACAGGGTGGTCCCAGCCCAACCCCGAGGCTGGCACAGCCAGCCAGGGAGAAGGGGGCTTCTGCCCTTCCCCTGACCTGGCACTGGAATGGGGAGCCAGAGCCTCTCCTCTCCTGATGTGAACTAATTTCACTGAGCAGAGCACGGTGCCCCTGGGCTCCAACACCACTTGTGCAGGAAAACTGAGCCCAGCTTCAGCATCCAGCCCTGGGAAAAGCTTGAGTCCCTGGTACTTCCCTCTAGTGCAAACACTCTGTATCTCAGGGAGCCCAGCTCTTATTTTCTCCTGAACTTCTTTTACTTCTTGACACCAGTGGAGAAAACCTATGATCTATGTTTTCTGCTGCCAGCTAACCATTTTTAGAGTCCTAAATTTCCTCAGATGCTGTGCATAGGGAGCATTTAACTCGAAGCTAAAGGCAGTAGAGTATTTTAAGCATGACAATGCCAATGCTGTTTCCTTTTCTCATTCATTCCGAAAAAAATTGTAAAAAGAATAGGAAAAAGAGAACAATCAGAACACAAAAGATTTAACTTTCATCCCTTTCCTCCACCTTCTGACCAAATTCCTGTCACCTTTATAACAATCAAGTTATTTTCTCTTTTGTGTGGGGGAAAAAAAATCTAGTTGTTGTAATCTAAGTTTGATTTTGTTACTTACTGGTGAGAGGTGCCATTGATCATCCAGAGCAGTTACAGGTTAATCTTCAGCCAGGTAGAGGAACCTTCTAGAAATTAATTCTGAGAGTGATACTGAAAGCAGCTAAGCAGAAATTGATTAATGACAGACCACAGATTGCAGATGATATAACAGGTGGATCACAGACTACATTCTATTTTTTTCAGAAGTTTTTTAAGTAAAGAAGACAAGTTCATAGTCTATCAATGTAGTAGATCAAAATGCAATGCATAAGGAAAAAGAATGCTCTTCTACAGTGTTATGTATTGACAACTGTGACTTTCATGCAGGATGAAAAAGTCTTCATAATCTTATTTTATCATAGACTGTTGTAAATACGGGTTATTATCCAATTATGTGATTATTTTTTGAAAGCCCTCTCTGTACGTGTGCAAGTAGAACTCTACAGCAAAAATAATCTCAAGTTCTATCTTTGCACTACTCTTTAAGCTGTATAGATATTATTTTAAAAGCTTAATAATATACTGGTATTTTTCCTGGGACAGACAGCAGAACTAAGGTAATATGTTTTCATGCATTTTTCAAAGTACCTACTTCCCTTTCTTCCCATTGTCATCTATACAGTATTATCATCTAATTTCCTACCCTTAGCCTCTTTTATGGTTTCTGGGTTTTTTCTCAGTCATAGGTGTTCTCAGTGGGTATATATGAATCTTGTTGACTGTAAGTTAATGAGGGGTGGTTAAAACAAGTTTGGGGTTTTTTTTCTGTCAAGAAAAAGATATTTTCACTAAAATAAATTGTTTAGAGAAAGAGTTTAAAAGTGCCCATGGAAATATATGTTTGAAAAATATGCAAGATAATATTTCCTAGATGGAATGCATCTTGAGGAAAACTACCTTGTTTTAAACTCGTTATTTCTTAATGCATAAACATCATATTAATATTTCCTGTAAAATGTAATAGCAAATTCTGAATAGAAAGTAATTCCAAATTATCTTCATATGGTTATTAATGATAATAGAATTGCTGACAAACACATTAAATTGCAGTGCCATTCACATAATAGTGAAAATCTACTTTATTACTTACAGACTTGAATGTATTATATGCATTTTCAGTCAGTTGAACACAATTTCACACAGTGGTAGTAAGGAGTGATGATTAAGACTAAAAGAGAAAAGAAACTAGTTCTTTTTAACCTCTGCAAAGAAACTCCAGGTGTCATATCTCCTTTTACCAAAAAGCTTCACAATGCTTCTGAAATTTCTGAAAGGAAATTCATCACATGAAATAAAGAACAATGAGTTATATTTCAACTTCTGCTAGTTGGACCTTGTTCAATCCAGTGAATCTCTGAGTCTCAGTGGAAGCAAAACTGTTGAAGATCTCCAACCCACTTGGTCAGTTCTGACCTTAGACGAGTTTATCTTCCACTCTATAAAGCATTCAGTTTTTATTCTGCACTGCAAGAAAAGCTTTTCCAAGACCCTCATCAGAGTTTAGAATTGGAATTGAAATTGGATTGGATTTGATGGAATTGATTTTTCCTTCACCTGTGGCCATAGAAGAAGTCTTCAAGTTATCACTGTGCTCAGCAATGCCAAGGTTCATTCTCCCAGGAGGTTCATGACACAGGGCCAAAGGACAAATATCATCATATCCTTTCTTTTCCCAAACCTAACTAAATGTGAATGACCTTTTACACTCAACCTCATCTAAAATCAGTCAAGGAATAGAATACTAAAGACCTCTGCCTGAAAGAAACTCTTCATAAGATCACTCTTTTAATCACCCAGGTTTTTATCATCTTTTAGAAAATTGGACTAAGATAACTCCAGCAAAAAGGTTTGTAAGATTACTCAGCATCTGCCTAAATCTAACTTTCTTCTGACAAATCTTAGTTCTGACAACGTGTCAAACAAGTTGGTTTGTTTAACAGATTACTTTTTAAAACAACTTTTGTATGACTTTTATCATAATTCTTCTTTTTATATAATGTCTAAGTGCGAGTTCTAATCTTGATAGGTAAGGATGAAAATATTTTAAAATAAAATGTCACAAATTGTTCCCATAATCCATGCATAGCTAAATTATTTATTAATGCTATCCTCAGAAGAAAAAAATGCAAACAGTATGTTTTATGATCTTATATCCTTGGAACTCATTACTCAATTTTTTCCCCATATTTTTTGCACCCCTTGGTGTCTCTTACATTAATTTCTTTCAGAAGATCTAAACAAAGTAATAATGTGAGCTGGTCTGATTTCTGTAGTACAATTGACAAATAGAAGCTCTCCCAATAAGGAAGATTCAGGTCATATACAATTCATTAATTTGGAGAAGATAACCAAAGATTACTGCAGATCCACACCATGACACATTTTTCCTTCAATCTATATCATAAACTGCCTTTAAAATGTGTTGCTATGTATTTAAATGTAGAATTTTTCAGTAACATTGCAGCATCTATGTTTTCCCGACCTTATCCTCTTTTGAGCTAACATACTGCTGGAGATAATGTAATTACTCTCCTACTGGGAACAGATATCCTGCACTTCTCAGCAGAAATAAAAATGCCATCGGTAAGAATACACTTCTATTATAGTAATTTGCTATCTCTTTTCTAATAACACTGGAAATCCAACAGCACCAAGGCTCAGATATGTTTCCTGCCATACTAATGAATAGATTAACAAGATCCCTGCATTGCATTTGCACACATGTATGCTTATGTATATATAATCCCAAACCTGACTAGTTCTTTTTCATAACGGAATCAGGAATATATATTATTTATTTTCATAAAAAATAAAGACAGACAACCAGGTCTCAATAGTTCTAATAAATAAAATGAAACTACTGCACTGAAAATAATTTTGAAAATCATGAGTAAATTTAGCCAGCTTCAGTCAACTCTGCAGACATCCACATGCACACATGGCCCGTGCTGGCAGAAAACATATACTTTCTGCTAAGAAATAATTTCATAATCAAGCTGATGAGTAGCCCAAATCCACTTCTGCTGCTATCAGAAGTACTATTGTACAGTATCAGTCAGTAATTATTCATAACAGTATCCATGTAGGATATCCATAAAGGATATTCACACATATCCCTCTAGGTACCTTTACTACAACCAGATTTTTTTTGGCAATTTGGAACAAACAAACAAAAGTCTTAAAAAGTAGAGAATAGATTTTACACATACGTGTGTTGGATATGCGTACACTGTATAAAGCTGTGGTTCCATACACTATGCTTTGGGAAGACAATTTTACATCTATGGCATAACAAATACTGTACTAAGCAGGGGGGAGGGGGAGAAAAGAAAGTAAAAAAAAAAACAAAAAAAACCAAAAAAACCCCAAACAACCAAAAAAAAAAAAAAAAAAAAGGAGGAAAAACCCCATACTTCTTCATTTTAAAACTATGAGCATGGGTTTCTTTGTTGCTAACTTAAACTCTGCCTACTGTTTATGGCTGATCTCTGATATGAGACTCAGAGAAGTGTTCCTGTGTTAGCCAGCTTCCTTCTCCCTTTAGAAGAAACACACCCGTTCCTAACCAAACCTGCGTATTATAACACAGCAGTCCCTGCTCCCCTTCCAAATTATATTCATTATCTTTATCATACCTTTAGTAATTGAAGTCTATGAAAGCATACCTAAACAAACTGAGAACTGCCTCTGACCAAACCCTATTTCTCTGTGAGTTCAATCATCCAAGACAAACAGAGAATGGAAATCAGTTTAAGCCACAAAGTTGCAAAGATTTATTTATGTGCTAACCCGAAGCTCTGTGAATAGTCCTGTTGACTTCAGAGGGATTACTTATAGTCCATGAAGTTGAGCAATCTGCGTAAGTGATTGCAAAATTGAAACCTTAGATAGACTGTAATTGGATTTTGAAAAAGGCTCAGAAACTGAATACACAGCTATAAATCACATGTGCTCAAAGAATTATAAATCATTTTAAAAAAAAGAACAAAACATAATTCTTTTTCTTAGTAGTTCAGCTTCATGGGGGGGCTAATTAATGAATAAAATTAATTTAAAAATTTTACAGATCATTAAATGCAAAGCCCCTGAAGCATGTTAAATAAGTCAAAAGATATGAATCTTTGACAGAACACTTTTATTTACTTTCTTCTTACAACTTCAGTTATGATAAGTGAATTACCTGTATGACACAGTGAAAGGAAGTTTATCAAATATTAGAGCCACGTGAAGATCAAAGATATAACCCGCAAATGTGTCCAATAATTAGGAAATAAAAGGTATAAAATGAATGCATTTATTACAAGCCGTATATGCTAGATATATGGAGAGGACATGTGCTTTGTTTTAATTAGCTGTCTCTTTCACTGAATTGCTTGGCCAATGCTTCCTGATAAGAAAAAAAATTGTAGACATTGGTCAAAATACTTGTAACAAATCTTGTTTTAAATTGAAGCAATTTATTCAGAAACCAATCTACTACTGCTGCAGCAATCAATGTGTTTTCCTTGGAGTAGAACTGCTCCTGTGCTACTGGAAGACTATTGTTAATTGCCTGTAACTAAATGATTGCTGTGCTTCTGGATGTAACTCTCTGGCACTTGCTCGTTTGTTGTGTTTAACAGAATGCCTGCCGCCCCAAGGGTTAGCCGAGTAATTTTCCTCTACTATTTTCTACATTCAGTCTCAGCTCCTTAAGGAGGGCCAGGTCTGTAATTTGAGCAACACAGCACAGGGGCTAAATAGATTTTAAAAGGTTTGCACTTCTCATATCTTGTTTCTGATGTGGAATTGTGACGAAGTTGAATCTTTTTAGTATGTAGCCACTACAGGAAACTTGAATTTCAGCAGGAAAAAGAGATCACATTTCAAAGGGAGTGTAATGCCTGCTGCAGCAACTGTGCTCGAATCACACTGTAAAAGGCAGAATAAAGCAGCAGAAAAAAAATGTTATTGTGAAGGTAAGCATGGGCTGCAACCTCGCTGCTACTCTTTAAGTTGTCTTTACCAGTCACTACATCGCTGTTGGAACTATTGACACACATATCACCAGCACCCTTGGCACTTGCAGAGCATTTTTCAGGAGTAAGCTCTCTTAGGGAGGAGACAGAGCACCTTCCCCAATTCACATTGGGAAAACCCAGGACACAGAAATGTAAAATGGCTTCAGTCACCTGAGGGGCCAACAGCAGAGTCAGGTCTGAGCCTTCTGATTCTTGCAGCTTCAGTTCAGCTCAACACAGAGTAACACCATTCCTAAAATCCCTGAGGCATCTCAGAGCCAGCCAGTGGCCTTTTAGGGCACAGTTTAGCATCCTGCAGAAACTGGAGGTCTGAAAACAATCAACCACTGTGCCCAGGCCAATCCCCCTGCCTTCCACGGTGCTGCACAGATGTGGCTGTCCCATTTCCAGCCCTTTGGGGCGAGCTCAGGCATCTCGTGGGCTGGGTGTAAGGATGCAGCAATCTGCTGGGCTCATCACTGCCCCTCTCTGCCTCTGAACCCTGACAAACTGCCCCCAAAACACAGAGTGAGCATGTGCTGATGATGCTGTCCAGCACGGAGGAAAGCACAAGCTGGCCCTGTTAGATCAATAGACCATGAAACTTCCTTTGCAAACAAATCTGTTTAAGAAAGAGCCACTTTATCTGTGTACGATCACGATGGCTCAGCAGCAACACATGAAAAGGTAATTGCTAATATGTTTCAGGCTGACTAGAGAATTTTGTTGTTTGCTTTGATGGCCTAATTAAGAACAGTTTCATGTTCTTTCAGATAGATTTTACTGAAGCAAGCATAAAGGCATAATCTTACTTTATGGGGAAATATATAACTAAGGGGGACTCTGATGGCAAAAGTGATGCAGTGTATTAGTCTGATTTCATGCAAAATGACAGAAGACAAATGAATACCTGCAGTTATTTCTTTCCATTTAATATAAAAATCATTAGTTTAGAGAAAACTTCTGTTTTCCAGTTGTAAAGATTTTCTTTGCCTTTAGTGAGTCATAACAGCAGGCACATAAATAGAGTACTTTGTGCCTAGCAACCCGAAATATTAAAGTCTTTCTTCTAGTTACCATTGAACAGCTTCATCACCTGTATTACAAAATGATAAACAGGGTATAGTAAGCCAGTGCAGAGTAATTTCCATTTCCATTTATATTCTAAAATACTGCATTACTTGCCTGTGCAAACCATATTTTGTCGAATGTTTTTCATAACATTTCCCTCTCTGGACCAGAAAAGTATTGGGAGTTTGAAATAACCATGTCAGTCTTAAAAATATCTGACACAAAGGAGTTTCCAGCACAGTTTTGGAAAGAATGACATGGAATATAAATGCCTTTTTATTTTATTTTATTACGCTTTTAGTGTATTCTAGAGAGCAATGAAATCTTCTTACAGTTGCCTCATAATAATAAAAAAAGTGTGTGATTCTCAGTAGACGCTGTCAAATAAATATGATTGTCAATTTTTCTTCTAACCTTTTATTTCTCTAATTGAATTGTACTGTGCTGGATTATCAAATCTGCACAACCACACACATACACAAAAAGGTTACTCCAGGTCCACACTACTTCACTCAGACACAAGCTGCCCATCAGAAGAGGACACTGTGAAGATAACCCCTGTTCCAGCGCAGATTTTTTATGAAGCAAACTCTGTGTCTTAGATTTCCAAAATCTGATGTTTCTTCGTTCCCCAAAACTGAGTGATTTGGAAAAGCATGGAAGGTCTTCAGACTTGCCATCTAATGGTTTCGAATTAAAAAATTAATCAACTCTCCTCCTGCCTTCCTTTTTTGACACTACCAGTTTTCAGTCATGGAGCAAATGAAAAGTAACAAAGCTTTGTGAGCTTCCTTCAAACTGGAGGCAGCAAAATTCCATGGTGACATATTCCCTTTGTCCTGAAAAGTGGTTCCACTGCTGGTGCTGGACACCTGTGGTGGCCACACCTGACCACTCGCTGTCCTCAGGAACGGAGCTCCATGGCAATGATCTCAATCCATCCTGTGAGCAGACAGCAGCAAGGACACCAAGGGATCAGTCTGAATAGGAACGTCACAACAGACAAACCAGGATTGTTGGCTGTGTCCACACATCAGCTGAGCTCACTGGGGGAAAAGTGAGAATAAACTGCAGGCCTCTAGGAAACTTCTAAAAATATTAACATAAATATAACTGAGATGTGAGGTTGTAGGGTTCCTTGGATAATGTGTCTTCACATCTCTCGAGTGTTTTGTAAGGATTTTTAATTATTGTTTTTATTTTCATTTTGGAAAAAAAGAATCGAATCCTTAATCTTGTCCCGTTTGCCTACACCCTCTTAGTATATGGAATAAGGGAAGACCTGATTTTGCGTTATAGTCCTCAAAAAGGAAACATTCACCTTTGCTTACACTCTAAGTCAAATGGCCACATTTATCCGGGTAAAACAAACTGTGATCTATCTACAGAAGGAAAAAAGAGTTATAAAATAGATGATATATATGCACATGCTCATAGACAAACACACACACACACACACACACATTCCCAGCAAAATTAATTTTTCAAATTAGCAATTCATATGGTGTGTCAGAGAGAAAAAACAGTTTATTGAAGAATTAAAAAAAACATCAATTAGGTATTTATTCAAGGGCTTTATAATGAAATAATACATAAATAACCCATTATTCCTTATTTTAATGTTTAACAGAATTGCAAGGTCTGCTGCTAATCTTTCTGTGGTTTGGAATGTGGTAGTTACTGCATTTTGTAATTCTTTGCAGAGTTGATGTATACAGTTGAGCTTGCTGGTGGGCTTGGTGCTATTCTGCTGCTGCTTGTTTGTTTAGTGACTATCTACAAGTGTTACAAGATAGAGATTATGCTCTTCTACAGAAATCATTTTGGAGCTGAAGAACTAGATGGAGGTAAGGCAGCTTCTTAGCACATTTTCTACTTTTTATGAATATCTGTCTTTTATTTCTCTCCACCAAGGCTGAAATTTCATTTCAGTTCAAGATGTGTTAACAGCTGCAATTTTAGGTGCTGACTTGAATATACATTCCTCATACAGCACATAAGCACAGTTACTGCTGAGCTGATGTGTGTGCTGCTCTTTGGAGCTCCAGAAGACATCCATGTCTTTTAGATTTTTATTCCCAACACTGAATGTGAGTTGCCAACATCTATGCATTAAAGATTTTCACTTCCTGTCATTACTGAAAGCCAGCTTTACTTCTCTGTGAGCAAGGGGGTGTTCTCCCTAATTGTATTCAATAGGTAGAGGTTGAAGTTAATCTCAATTTACTGCTTGTTCAAACTGATCAGTTTCAATAAACTGTACTGAGTGTTTGGGAATGTACTCAGTAATTCACTTGCTTAAGTTCATTTACTTAATCACTGGACAGGCTGCAAATGGTCATTAAAGTTGCTCTGTGATTCAAGGACATCCAGCCTAAACAAAAGTAATCCACAATATATGCACCATCTCTGTCAAACATTACATGCATTTTCATCTTTATCTTTTTAAGGACTGAAGGAAAAGGACTTCTTTGCCTCTAGCCTTACTAATCAAAATTGTTGAACAGAAAATTGGTTTGAGCTGCACTCTGATTAATAAGATTTTGTTTCTTGCATCAGAGTTCCTGATGTTTTGGACTACCACAATGTCTTTGGTGACAGGACCTTTTTTCCTACAGAAATACTAATAAAAGTGGTTTTTACAGGTCAAGGTAATAGCCTGTAGGTAGAACACGCTGTGATATATTAAAATAAATATATACTGATAAACAAGTGATGGCTAAATCTGTCACTGATAAGGAAAAGAGCAGTTGCAGAATTACACATCCTTATATAAGACTTCCATAATAAAATCACTAGGGAATGACCCATTTCTGCCTTGCATCTAAAAATGCACAAGGATTCAAAATAGAAAATTCTCAAAACAACAAGCCCAAGAACATCAGAACATTTTGTAACCTTCTACAGGATTTACAAAAAGATGCATTAATGTAGCAGCTCAGTGAGGAAAAAGTCAGGTTATTCTATTTATTTTACTGAGGAGGAAACTGAGGCCCAGAGGGACTGTGAGTCATGGAGCCTTTTGACAGACACCTTTTTTTTCAGAAGCTGAGATCCACAAAGCAGCTTCCAGTTTAAATGGGCATGCTTACTTCCATAAATTATGTGAATTTAATAATAGTCATATTAGAATATGTAAAGATAGACACTTAAAATAATAGTTGTTTATATAGATGTAATTTACTTTTTTCTCTCTTAGTACCAGTAATTCTTGCTTTTATATTTGCCATTAATAATTTTCTCAAATAATTCCAATTCATTTGTGGACTTACTCTGCCAGGTGTTACACTCTTGCCTCTGTCTCTTGTCTCATCCCAAACATTGGTCACTTGGGAACTGCAATACTTGATTTTAAACATCAAAAAAGTTACCTCTAAAGGATACTGCTCTGTGATTCAAAAGGAGGAAAACCAATATCTATTCAGTTTATCCTTCTCAGCAAAGGTCACTGTTAAAGTAGGTCAAGCATGGATTCTCCTTAGAAGATCAGTGCAAACACTTAGTTAAGCTTGGGTGCTTAACCACAGCAATATAAAAAGAAAAATACTACTTACAAATTCCTAATGAAAACATGTAGCTTCTACCATGTTCAATATGCTGGATAAAACCCATTGTGCTAATGAAGTGACTGCAGCTGCACATTTCACTCTGTCTCTTTCACTTTCACTCGTGCAAAAGAAGGAAGATGGAGAGAAAATGTTCCACAGAAGCCCAAGACATGGCTTGTACAGAAATAAATTGCAGGCATACACCGAGCTCCCTTCTTTTGACTTAGTTTGTTAGTGACAGACACAAAATGCTGAACTCTAAAATCCTATTCTAACCTCATCTCCTGCAGTGCAGCAGCAAAGCGCCCACGTTCTATTCATAATTTACACCATGTTCTGTCATACTTCAGGACAGCATGGAGATAAGCAAACATCAAAATATCACAGTCTTTTTTTTATGTGCACTGTATTGTACCCAGAGAGGATTTGAAACACTTTAAAGGTGAGGTCCAATTAAAGTTTTCAGTTGAAAATCTATTTTTAAAATTCAATGCTTCATTTCTTCCCTGATCAGAGAACAAGCCCTTCAGGATGTCAAATCTCATCACAATTCCTTTTTCCTTTCCAAGCCTGAGACACATCAGTTTTTCTCAGGCTAACTAACATGCACACTTTTTTGGGAGGCATGGGTAAATTGTGAAGTATTTGAAAACCAAGTATTTAACCCTTGCAGCTAATGCAACTTAATTTATTACTTTCTATAGGGATACTGCAGATGAAACAAGTGATCATAGCCGTCAATTCCTCATTTCTCTAATTTACAGTGTTGAATTTTCCAACGTTTTTTCTCAGCCTACGGACAAGACTCTGTTTTTTTCTGTCTCCTGCAGACACTGCAGCTCAGTCCTGGGAATGTGAATTGAAACCCCTTTTTATGTTTTCGTGGTTGATTCTCTGCCTTTCCTACTAATTTGGAATATAGCAATATTTCTGCTTCTCCTCTCATTCCATGCCAGCGTGGGAGCTGGCTCCACACCAGGGGATGATGTGATGGACACCACAATGTGTCATTCAGTGCAGAGGAGCACAGGGTGCCCCTGCCCAGCCAGGGGACCTCATGTGAGTGTCTGACAGCTCCCTTGGCCCCTGGAGCACAGGGGCAAGAGAAACACTCTGACCCTTGGGAAAGCAGTAGCTTTTTTACCTGCAGGTGTTTGGCATGACCTTGCATCTCTGAGCCATAATTCACCACTACCAGTTTGGTGGCCAGAAACTCCAAAATCTGTTTAAGAGCAAAAATCCAGTTCAAGATCTCTCCTCATACACAGTAAAGATGATAGCTTGAAGTGCTATGCAAGCAAAGAAATGTCCTGTACTGTTCTGAAAACAACATTTTCACAAATAGATACTTCACTGGGAATTTCTGAGGGCTAATCTTTGTCAAATGTCAGGTAACCCTTTTAGTTTTGCAGCTTTAAACTTAAAAGCTTATTTTAAAAAACCTTGTCCATAAAGCACACTTTAGGGACTCAAATGATATTAGTGAAAGCCACTTTTAGAAGTGATGACTTCTATTTTATTGTTCACTAAACTCCAACAAAAGGGATTTTATACCATACCAGTCTCTGTGGAGCATTTTGACAGTTGCTTTTCATGTATTTTTATTTTCCAAGGACCTTCTCTTGCTGTTGTTCCTAGTTTTTAAATTACTTTATGAAAAGAAGTATTGTGCTTTAACTGACAGAGTGAAAATGCAAATAACCATTTACAAGTACCTGTGATCAACACATGCCCTGACTTTTTAGTAGCTTGCACTCTGTGACCTTTGTATCAGAAGAGATATTTCTACTGTATAGAAATCTGCTCTTTATCTACATATAAGCTGACTTCCAGGCACCCTAAAATCAGTGGAAATTTTCCCATTATTTTACCTGTAACAACTTCCTCCTTTGTACTGCTCCTGCTCATCAGATTGTGCAAGGACCAGTCCCCAGACATGACAGCCACATCAGCCACAGAGAGGGTGGAGAGGAGTCACTTCTCTCAGTAGTGCCAGTTATGACCCTGCCTCAGAGGGATAGGAGGCTCAAAGTGACCAAAACAGCTATTTTCGACTTTTTTTGGCCATTTCAAGATCTGAGAGGTTCCAGTGCATATGTAGAAGACTGTATGCCAGTTTTAATTTACATTATGGATAAATCCAGAAGTCTATGGATGACAGGCTAAAAAGCATTGGATATGGTCAGATAGGCAAAAGTACTCAAAAGCTTCTACATTTTTTTTAGATTCTAGTTTCAAAGGCAGACTATATGGTACAGCTAATAGTAGAAACAGTTTGCAGTTATCTGTTGCTACCATTACCTGGGCAGATTTTTTACCTTTTAAATTGGTTGAAGTTTTTTATCAAGAAATTAATAAGTAAAGGTGAACATAATGTTAAAATAAAAAGAATAAAAATAAAAATTAAAAAATAAGAAGAAATTTTACACTAAGAGGCTGGAAAAACAAGTAGTAATTGAGGACAAAATTGGATCAAATGTGTTGTAAATAGTTTTGTAATGAAATTTACATATATATCCTTTCTCACGTCTATACTGGCAAGAAGTCAAACTTTAGGCTCAAGAAAAAAAAAAAGAAGAGGGTGGGCACCTGATAGATAGAAAGTGAGAGCTTCATTTAAGAAGCTGATCCTTAGTTCCCTTAGATTCCATCAGGTGTTCCTAAAATATTGAGCAGGAGCTCATTGCAGTGTCCTCAGTCTTCTCAGCTTTCTTTGCCATGGAAACCTTGGTGAATTGAAGGAAGCCACGACCCCTGTGCAGCTCCCTTACAGGGGAGGCAACTGGGCCCTGGCCTTGTTCTTTCTTTGTTTGCTTGTTTCCCACCACATTGCTGAAATAAAGCAAAGTGCTCCTAATAAGAGTAAAATGTGCCACTGCTGAGCTCTCTCAGTTCCAGAAGTCTTGTTTGGATTTGGTACATGATTGTTTCTTGTCTGGGCTGTTTGCCCTTTCATGAGAGATGAATTTCTGCTTCTTGCTGAGGGATAGCAAATCAGTGCTCAAATTAGGAGACTGGTGAAACGGGTTCTTCCTTGTAGTTCCTGTTGCACTTGGGAGTCCTTATGTAATCATGATTTTGTCCTTGTTATTATTTAGCTGCAAAAGACTAGCAGGGTTCATGGATGAACCTATGGGAATGCCCAGTTAATATCTTATTAACTGTCCAGGACAAGAGCAGGTAAGAAAATACTTCTAAGTGGTTTCCTGAGTTTCATCCCAGTGAAACTCATAAGCAGCAAGGAATGGCAATGCTTTGAGATTCTTCAGGTTTCTGTGTGTCTAAGTTATTAACTTTCAAATATAACTTTTACCATTGGTTTAAGCACCACCAAAGCACTTGTGTTAATGATTATGCTATGCAGGTATAGCTAGACTGAAATTACTGCTGAAGTTAGTGACTTTGCAATTACTGAATCTTCCCTGGGGACGCACAAAATAAGTTTGCAATAGCAGTCTCACCACTCATTTATATATTCTTATTGGCTATTGGCAAATTGTGACGATAAGAAATCCTGCTCTATGAATATAAATTTCAAATTCTATTAAAATCACCTTAGAAAAATGCAGCTCTCTTCATTCTAAACATTATGGGTTACAAAAAGGGATTTTTCTCTTATTTAATTACAATTTTATTGCTGGAAAACTGTTTCTTTTAACTCTTCTTGTTTATGCTATTTATTTACATCTGAAATGCAATTCAAACAATAAAAACTCAATTTATGTTTCCACTGAATATGAGATTTTCAAGATTCTGTGCATGAAACGTGCTAATACAAAGGAAAATTCCTGCTTTTTTCTCTCTTCCTATTTCATAGCATCTAAAGTGATTGTGTAATTTATGTTATATATATCTTAAAAAATAAAATATCACCAAGATCATCTTTAGATTCCAAACTATGAGATTGTTATAGGTTAGAAAGTTTAGATGTAAAGTAGGAAAAAAAAAGAGACTACCATACAATTCAACATTGTTCACTTTTATAAGAATATGAACTATCATGAGGAATGCTACATTTAAAAAAATACTATGATATGGAAAAAATTGTGTGGGTAGTTCTTAATTTTTGCTAACATTAAAAGGGCTTGACATTTAAAAATAATATAAAATATTACATCAGCAACAGTAAATAGTGTGAGGAAAAGTATAAGTATTTTGAAAGACCTAGGATTTGAGCATTTTATTCAACTCAGCATTAAATGACATTTTTTCATTATATTAAGGATAACCACTATCCCAATGTATATATTAAATGCAGCTCCCAAAATAGTGAAGCTAACACAGATTAAGAAATGCCATAATTTTGAAACAACTACAGTCTCAGAGAAATTTTGAAAGGTTCTTTGTAACCTTTCCTGAACATAGCTCATTTTTTTAAGACAAAAGCTTCCTGTATCAGTTTGACTCCAGCTCCCTGCAGCGTTTGGAAGGATCCAATCCTCTGTTTCAAAGCTCCTCTTGAAATCCTGAAACACTGAGTTAAATCAGTGCCTTGCTCCTAACGCCTGTAGGAGTATCCCAGTATTTAAGAGGGGAGTAGGTGAAAGAGAGAAATCAGTTTTCCAGTTCCCTGTTGATCTGGAAATGAAAGATCTGCCCAGCCTTGCTGGCTACACCGAGCTGTGGATGCTCAGCTGTCTCCAGTGCACTGAATCTGAGGATTTCAGGATGCACAGACACCTGAGCTGACTCTATCATCTAGGTCTTAGGGCTTCACTGAAATAAGGTTGACTATGAAATACAACATTGTGGGATTTCTCCTTGTTTTGATCTCTTAATATATCCTGTGCTAAATTGTGTCATGCCAGATAAAAGTCAGAATTTGTCACTGGCTTAAAAATGGCTGATAAGAAACAAAATTACTCTAGAAAGTCATTGGTTTGGTTTGGGTTTTTTTTAATACATATATATGATTTTTCTGTCCCCATTAGCAGAAATATCTTCAATGTTTAAGTCTAATAAACCCTCAAAGGCCCAAACTGCAGACTTCTTGGAGTGCAACATGGAAATGATTAGAAAACACATACATCTATAATGCAAATTTGATGTTAAATGTGTTTGGTGGTCCCTGTAGAAGAGGAAGTTTTATCTTTCTTTCTGTAGGCACCAGCTTATCATTTCTTCATGTGTAGCTGTTAAGAGAGCATGCATACAGATGAGTTCTTAGATGTCTGATAGCAATTTACTTACCCAAAGATCCCATTTGCATGTGAAAAAATAGATGCATATAGAGTCTGGGTTTCATTTTATGCTTACACTGAGCCTTTAAGTGACTGCTGCTGAGCACATCCTTGGAATAACAAGAAGCATTTACAGCTTCATCCCCTAAAAATTTATATCACTTCTGTTGGATTAACATTGTATAAAGTTACAGGGAGTATGATGATGTACTCTGCATTTAGATGAATACCAAAAGGAATGGCCAGTATCATGTTCCAATGATGCAAAAGGTGCCTTGGCTAGAATCCTGGGCCACTAGGTGACGTCATCTTTCCTTGTGTTATTAATGAAGATGAGATTTGACCCTCAGTGTTTACCCCTAAGGTCTGTCTAAACCTGTGGCTGAGTGCAGCTCCATGACCACTGCTCACTTACAAACTTCTCACTTTCAACTCCACAGAACTGTTGAAATGATAGGACAGTTTGTAACTCACAGTATTTTGTCTGGAGTCTTGCAGTACCAGTGGTTTGGGGCTGACTGAAGTGTTTGTGGACTGAATGCATCACACCTTCAGCACAAGCTGCATTTGACCTCCTTGTGATGAACTAATCCAGAGCTTCCCCACCCCTGATGCCTGCACACACCTCTGCAGATACACCCTAGACCCCAACCATTCTTTGCCCTACAAATATTAATAAAACTAGGAGGGAAAGATATTTTCCCTGCAATACAAGATGATGCAGCTGTAGTTAGTGGAGATGCTTGAGCCACCATGATATGAAAAATGTATACTTTGAATAAATGCATAAGTGAGATATTTGCATATGCAATAAAACAATGTCACAGCACAAATAATTTCCCCTTCAAGTAAGAATGTGCAAACCATCTTAACAGATAGTCCTCAGCCATTGAAGCAGTTTGAATTCTGCATTATTTCTTGTTATTTATCCCTTTGAGAAATGATGCATTCTCATATTTATTCAAAGACTGAACAGAGCAGCACTAGTCTCAAGCATGTACCGTGGTCATGACCATTAATGAGGTGACAATAGTACATGCCATTGCAGCACCAGGATTTTGTCAGTTGCAATAATTTCCCTATATATTTGTTGACCTCACTGTGTGCTGACTCTTTTGCCGGGTTAACACTGTATTACTGCAGAAGCAAAAACCTGCTGTGTATGTCCTTCTATATCATACTTGATCCAATCAGTCTTATTTTAAGACATTGTCAAAAGCAGAAGGTGCTGGTCTTTTATTAAAGGACTTTTTTCATAAATACTCCCCAAAAATGGAAAATATGAATGATAAAGGCAGGGTTTCTCTTTTTCTTAGTTTTTTTTTTTTGGGGGGGGGGGGGGTGTTGTTTTGGTTGTTGTTTTTAATTTTTTTAGGGTTCTTTTTCTGTGGCTGTCACATTCAATAGATAATATCTCACAAAAGATGTGCAGGGCACAGAATGAGCACCTGGCAATTTCATGGGCCGAGAAAGTTTAAAAGTAGAAACAGTACAACCAAATTTATTCTGTCATCTGGAAATGTTAATGAGTATAGTGCACATGGTTCCTCAGAAGAGAGAGAGGACTGCTCAAGATTAGCACTGCTCCAGATTAGCACTGCTCCATTAGTTTCATTTGCACTCTGCATCCGCCCCACAGCTGGCAGTCTTTTCAAAATAATGCTACCAGACTACAAAAAGGTGTAAAATGAAGAAAGGAATGGAGAAAGAAGACTCAATAAATAAATGAAGTCAGCACTGACTGACTATAACATTACTTATGACACATAGTATTTAGAGTATTCAATCAGATCTCTTTTACAAGCAATTGATATTCTGGGTAGTCTGTTCATAATGTTGTCAAGAGAGTTAGAAGGATGTTAACATTTCATTACTCTTGTCATTGATTTTCCTCTGCTTTCTTCACAACAAAAGTCAAAACGTGACCTCTTATTCCACTGAATTAGTTCCAGAGCACTTGGCATTATTGACCTCCTAATGAAAATTAATGGTGGCTCTTTTGGTTCAGTCTTTTAAGTAGGCACACCAAGCACATTTAAAACATAGGCATGGTTATTTCTCATATTGAAGTGAAGTAACACACTGTTAAGTAATGAAATGTGCATTAATGCAACATTAAATTTGCAAATTTAAGTGCACAGAATTCAAGAAACTTAAACTGTATTACCAGGAGCTGATGCTGGAAAGATTTAAGCTTGGCAATAAATTCAGACCTGGAGAGTTAAAGAGTTTTACAAGGAATGCTATATGTACACTTAGAGCATTTTAGCCTCAGGTCTGAAAGTTATAGTAAAATTCTGGAAAGACTGAAATGCTTTTACTCTGCAGCAGAGACACTTGCACATTATGTTAGGTATTTCCATGCTCTTCTTTCTCCTTTTATGCTAGAGAAGAATGCAAATTCTTCTCAGTGGCTTTGATTTTTGTGCTCATGAGCTGTCACCCTGCAGTCGAGTGGATTTCCTTCATCCGGATTCTTATATAAACTGACTTCTGTCTGTGGATAAGGACCCTCCTTCCTTGCATCTGTGTAACTAAGGATTATCTCTACCAGGTGAAACAAGAAAGCTGAATGGAGTCATATCTGGAGACTGGGTGAAAGCTTGCCATTTTATCTAAACCATTTCCTATTCCTGGAAAATTCTCCCCGAAATAATGCCTGGGGAAATATCTGGGAAAACTGCTAGAATAAGGAATAAACTAACTTAATTTCCCTCTTTCCTTAGACAACAAAGACTATGATGCATATCTATCTTATACCAAAGTGGATCCTGACCAGTGGAATCAAGAAACTGGAGAGGAAGAAAGATTTGCTCTTGAGATTCTACCAGATATGCTGGAAAAGCATTATGGATACAAGTTGTTCATACCAGACAGAGATTTGATTCCCACAGGAAGTAAGTCATGTCTTTACTCTCATGTGATATTGAAGAAGAAAATGACTGATTGCAGTGATTGTTTTAGTCTTGTTTCTGTATCTACTCCTTCAGAATGTCATCTTTTCTCCAATGTCTTAGAGAATGATGAGGATAAGCCACCAAACATTAATGTGCATTTCCCAGATGAGAAGATTGTTATTTAGTAATTTTATTGTTTAAAATGAAGGTAAAACAGTGCAGAAAGGGAATGTATAAGTAAAGGAAATGAAAGAGACTTTTTTCAGATTTTTTTGAGGTGTTTCATCTCTAGGAATGAATACCAAGTTCTTTCTTTTCAGTTCCTTAGATTTTGTTTGGAAAGATATCCAGGATTCTAAGTATTACAGAAATTCACACAAGAAGGAAAAAGTTGCGCTTGGACTAAGGCAGTGGTTGAGTAGTAACTTCTATACTGGAAAAAAGTAGTGAATTGTGTCACTGTCCACTGTAGACAAATCCATAGTGGATGTTCTTGATAATTCTCAGAGAGTGAATTCATTCTAGCTGATACAAGTAGATCTTTTTCATATTTCTTTCACATATTCCAACAATAATGTTATTGTCAGTTGTTGTACTATTCATATTTTCAGTGTAACCATAAAGGCAGCCACTAAGTTCAACACCTTTAATGAAAGATGAAAGAAAGGATGCTTGGTATAGACAAAGCAAACATGGAACATCAAACAATCTCATGAATATTTTTAAAATCTGCAGCAAAGTAAATACTCATTTACAGGAGACAACACTGTTTTTATGAATGTGTGTGGCAGAGGCATAAAAGAAAAACAGAATCTAAGCCTATGAAAAAACTTAGAGTATCATTTGAGTTTGAGACTGAGGTCCTGAATCACATGGCTGCTGTTCTGTTGTCTAGTTGGGTGACATGATTGTGAAGGACATATTTGTTCCAATAGCGATACAGGTGATACAAAGCCAGAGCTCATGAACAAACACTCACAATCCATAGCATATGTGGGAATAGGTGTTTTGCAGGATCACAGAACTGCTGAGGTTGGAGGGGACCTGTGGAGGTCATATTTTCCAACCTCCCTGCTCAAGGAGGTCAACATAGAGCAGGTTGCTCAAGATCATGTTCTTCCAGGTCAGCCTGGCACATTTGCAATTGATGTTTTTGCATATTTCAGTGAGATCTTCTGTGAGCAGGGATTTGCCTCTGTTGTTTCTCACCAGTGTATGAGATCAGACTGTTTTCTCAGATCGTTTTTCTGAGCAATTGTTTTGTTTTGTAGCCTACATTGAAGATGTGGCAAGATGTGTAGACCAAAGCAAGCGACTGATCATCGTCATGACTCCAAGTTACGTGGTAAGAAGAGGTTGGAGCATCTTTGAACTGGAAACAAGGCTTCGAAATATGTTAGTCACGGGAGAAATCAAAGTGATACTGATTGAATGCAGTGAACTACGAGGAGTTATGAACTACCAGGAGGTTGAGGCCCTAAAACATACCATCAAGCTCCTCACTGTCATTAAATGGCACGGACCAAAATGCAACAAGTTGAATTCCAAGTTCTGGAAACGTTTACAGTACGAAATGCCTTTTAAGAGGATTGAACCCATGACAAACGAGCAGGTTTTAGATGTCAGTGAGCAGGGGCCCTTTGGGGAACTGCAGACAGTCTCCGCAATTTCCATGGCTGCTGCCACCTCCACTGCTCTTGCCACTGCCCATCCAGACCTGCGCTCCACCTTCCATAACACATATCATTCACAGATGCGCCAGAAACACTATTATCGAAGCTATGAATACGATGTACCTCCTGCTGGCACCCTGCCACTTACCTCAATAGGTAACCAGCACACCTACTGCAACATCCCCATGACACTAATAAACGGGCAGCGGCCGCAGACAAAAACTAACAGGGAGCAGAACCCCGAAGAGGCTCACACAAACAGTGCCATACTGCCCCTCTTGCCACGGGAGACCAGTATATCAAGTGTCATTTGGTGACCGACACACAAGGGGCTGTCAACCCCCTTGAGTAGGAGCAGAGTCTGCAGTCTGGTGCCTGGAACTACATCCTCGACTGCTGCTGTTAAACATGCATTACAATCGATAACAAACGAGGGAAAACAGGGTCTTGTACATATGTTTTTGCAATTTCTTTGTAGCATCAGTCTTCCTGTTTTACCCATGTCTCTTCCCATTCACATTTTTGACTTTGTTTTATATGTCATTGGAATTTGTATATTTACATTTTTTTTAAATGAAGAGACTGCTGTATAGATAGGAAACTTTTTTGCTTCATTAGTATAGTTTTAGACTTTTTGTTTGTTTGTTTATAACCTCTCTTGGGAATGCTTGGACGAAGCTATGTTGATATCAGAAGCACCATCCATTTTGTTGGCCTGCCTAGCCATGCCTGCTGCAGCTCACCTTTTTTTGGAGAGTTTTTGTTCTTAGAAGGACCCCATTGCTCACTGAGAGCTCCAGTTTCATTTCTACTCCCGTAATGTGCACTGCTCCTTCCCTGCCCTTACAAAGACCCCCCCATTTGGGGTAACACTACAGTCTGATCATCTAACATGTAACTTGGTAGATACCTGTCAAACAAGAGAAAATACCCAATCTGTATTGGTTGCTTCACAGTAGTCACTAGAGTGTGTAGAAACTATAGCCGGTTTGGTTTTTGCTTTCTTGGGTTTAGTTTTTTTCTTAATTCTTATTTTAAGAATGAGTTGGTTGTATCTTTTTTATAAATATGAAAGCAACCCTATTTTTAACACGTCCTGGAAAAAAATATTTATGTGGTTGTGGATTTTATTTTTTAAGCACTCAATTTTTTTTCTTTCTCAACTTTCAAAATCCTGCAAATAACATTTGCAAATGTCAGGCGAGTAAGACAAGTGAGGCAATAGACACTGAAGTGCAAAGTCCTGCTGATATGTACAGTGATGACTTCCAAACCAAAGGGGAATAAAAAGGACAGTATTGTAGATGGTTTGTCACTTTGTATTATAGAAAGTGTTATTTTCAAAAAAAAAAAGAAGTAAGAGCAAAACATTATTTTCCTGTGGATTTCAGAGTCCCTTGTATTTTAATGTTCCAAAAACTGTATTTGCTTTAAAATGATATATTCAAGATTAAGAAATCTTCTTTCATTTGGTTTTAGCTTGTAACAATAAATAAAATTTTATTAATTTCAACATGATTTCAGTAAGAACTCAGGCAGAAAAAATGACGTGAAATATACCAGAAATATAATTGTTTTCAGAATAAACTTTATTTATACAAAATTAATATTTAAATCAGACCTGGAAGTATTAAAAACAATTTATTCACTTTAATGAATAAATAAATTAGTTTTATTTTTATGTATGATTCTCTCTTTGAGGAGTTGCAAATAATGCATGTACCATGGCTGACAGGGAAGAATAAAAGCCCACCACTGTGTTTACCTCCAGACATCTTTGAAACAAATTAAATAAGCATCTTGCTCATGTTTTAAGTAACAGGAAGTCCTTTCTGGTTTTAGAAAGAGAGAGAAGTGGTGCAGCTCTGTAATATATTCAGGCCAAGCTCTCTGCTAGTCCCTGCTGGCAGAAGCAGAGGAGCTGGAGTAGAGTTGCTGGTTGCAGCACACTGTCAGAGAGCCTTGGGTTTGATTTACCCTGGCAGAATCGTAACTGGTGTCCTGGCAAGCAGACCTTAGAGCCTATTTATGTAGTTAATTAGCTTTAGGCATTTTTATGGCAGCTCTGAATGATATTGGCCAATATAATGGAGGTTGTGGGGTTTGCCCATCATGATTGTCACGACAAGAAAAGTATAGATTATAATATTTTGGTTTTCTTAATGAGAAACGAGTGGAGAAGCTGCAGTTTGGGGGATGTTTGTGGGAGCAATCCAGAACTGACAGTGTGGGAGGAAATGACTGTGCTCCTGTGCTCCTGTTGTGAAAGTCAAGAAATCTCAGTATCTGCATAAGAAGCTAATAGACCTTTGAGGTGTGCACTGATTTTTATTTGCTAAAAATATCTATTTCTCTGAGACTAAGCTCAAGTCCTTTTCTACAATCTGTTCTTTATTATAGTGTCTGTGGACATGTGCCAAACATCCACAAAATGGAAATTAGGCTGCCAGGTCACATAAAATTTTGAGAGTTTTGCACTTCTGCTTTAAGAAAGCTATTATTTATTCGCTCTTACAGACACCTGTCAAGCAGTGATGGCATTTTACTTCATTCATCTGGATGCCTGTCCTGGTTTTCACTGGGCTGAGGTGGGGAGAAGGAGGGGGATTGAGTGAGTGGCAGTGTGGTGCTTAATTTCCATCTGGGCTTAAACCATGACAGTCCCAAATAACCCAGGATTCTCTGAAAACAATGCTTTTTACCTTTTTTTTTTTTTCCCTTTACATGCCCTGGTGTAAAGACTGGGATGTGGAACAAATGTAGGATGTAATTATTTGACCACAATCACATTTAAACAATTGGTAGGTCTTTTCTTAGCCACATGGGAAGTACTTTTCTGTTCTTCTATTTTTAGTGTAGATTTAAGCACTTTGAATAGCATGATTCAGGGATTGACAAATACTATTTGATATTCTCACTACTTAAAGAAAGCTTTTCTTATAATGTTTTGTCATAATATTAAATATAAGAAAAATAAACAAAACAAACAAAAAAAAAGATAAACCACAAAACCTGAAATAAGTGGACAAGTTGTGGCTTTAGAAACGTTCCTCCTTATATTCCTCTTCTGTGAACAGCTCTGTGTGGGGAACGGTGAAGGAAAGTGTTGTGTGTTCACATGCTCTGTGTTTGACAAAAATTCTGTTGGAATGTAAAATAAAATGGAAACAAGCAAACAAACAAACAAACCAAAACCAACAAAAACTGTCATTACCCTAGTCCTTAGGCCCCATCATTTTTGGTGAAGGTGTTTTGGTTTTTGACAATGCAGCCTAAACTGTGCATGCAATAGCCACATATAAGGTTTAGCCATAAGCAAGTAGCACTTTATTTTAAAAAAGGTACAGTGTGATGAGCAGAAAAACTGACTCTGCCTGGTCAATAACTTTGGGTCTGTATGTGGATTCTATGCACGTGAATTATCCAAGTGTGGTGCTCTGTCTTTATAAGGCTCTCTCTAATCATGGTAGTCTGTGTTATAAAAGGAGTCTTGTTACACAGCTTGTGTAAATTCAGTATCTAGGTTCTCCAGACGGCATATATACCTGGACAGAAATGGGAGACTGTATAGAATGCAGCTAATTATTTTGAAGGCAAAATGCATTGCTGGGTCTGATTCTGTTCTCAGTTACAGCGCTATGATTTGAGAGTAAATCTAATAAATCTGAATGAGTGCAAGATTGATTTGTGTGGGAGAAGAAAATTGGAAAAGCAAAGTGAAAAGAAATTCATACTTGCAGTCTGTGACAAGCTGAAATCTTGGCTGCAAGGAAAGGAACAGTAAAATGCCTTCTGGATTTTAATGGGGACCATTTTTTACCTGGTAGCCAACATCAAGCACTTTCCATACGATCTGATTCAGAGTTCAATACTGTTAGGCTTAGATGCAAACTAAGATCTTTCTATTACTGCACAGCTGTGAAAACAATGTGTATTTTAAATAATGGGCGATAATCAGTTTCAAAAAAGTCAGAAAGCTTGTTATACCTTCCTGGTATAATTCACAAAGTTTTATTTGGATATTTTGCATTAATGACCCATTTAAATTATAGATGGAATGGTGAGATTTGGGGAAAAGTGGCCTAGTTAACAAGATTCCTTCATTTTTTAACTAAAAAAAAAAAAAAAAAAAAAAAAAAAAGAAAATATCAAGATAGTAAGCCTAAGGAGCGTTTAATTAAAATCCAAAGGAAGAAACACCACAGTAAAGTAAGCTCAAAAATAGAATAATGGCCAATGGATAATAAAGGGCAAAATACCCACTTGCTTTCTGACTGTATTGTGGTTTCTTTTGTCATGCAAAGCTCTGTACTCTGGATGACCTACATCAAACAACTGGTTTTTTGGAGGCCATCCAGACAGATCAGCAACACAAATGTGTCCCCGTATGTCTAATACACTTCCGAACGATTTTGTACTTGTTGATAGTCTAGCACAGAGAGATTTTTGTTTGTCTCCTACTGTTGTTATAAAGAGGATGGCAAAAATCTGTCAGCACTAAAAAATCTCTGTAACAGACTTAGTTTATTAACTAGAGTAGCTATATTCCTTCACTCCCACTCCCTATCTGGTTTGCTGTTATTAGAACACTTTTTCTAACCCAGCTAAGAAACAGGTTAAAGTGGCTGGCAACAGAAAAAATGTGAGCAGCCTCATAACAATGAGTTTCCTTGTACTATGAGGGCCTCAAGTTCCTTTTTTTATTTTTTTTTTTTTTTTTAATATAAACACATCTCTTCACCTCCTAAATAGCCCACTGAGTGGAAGCTGAAGAACACCATTGTGTCTTTGATTTCAGATTCACTGAATTTATCATGGATACTGAACTGTTGTTTGTGATGTAATTCTGCTGGGCCGTTTGCCATTGACTCTGTCTCTATTCTCCAAGAAGACTTTGGCAGCATCACACTTCACTAAACAGCCTTGACTTGATATTCCAAAACTCATAGTTGTTGTCCTGAGAAGTAAAAATGATGAAAATGTTTCAGCTACTAAAAATGAGTATATTTTTATTGAGGGTTCTTAAAGGGAAATATTCAACTTGTAATTACAACCAGCCTCATCCCAAAAGCTTATCAGCATTCTTAACATTCAATAGCTAATACCTTAAATAACGTAATTTCAGAAACATTCAGTAGTCAACTCAAATATTTTTATTTGGGAGGACTAAGAGTTACAGTATTCTCTAAGATCTAAATGTAAAATAAAATTGATTAACTAGTACTGAGCTTATAGAGAGAACAACTTTTTTTTTCTTGATCACTAGTATTAGGAAAACAATTTGAAGCAAAATGTAAGAGCTAAGAATTTGAGGGAGGTATTATTGATATATTTTATAAAGACATCTCTTAACCATCAGAAGATGTCAAAAGAAACACACAAATTACGAAAAAATAAAATAGATGTGTTTTTTTTACCTTCTCTTTCTCTATTAATCACATAGTAGCTCTCTCTCTACCCTCCTCAAAAATAAAAAGTCATCCAGGAACAACCAAGACCCACTGAGCCCATACTCTCAAACACATTTTGTGACAGATAAAGAAGTGCAAGGCAGAGCAGGCATGTCTACAGCTGAGAAGCTCCACGGAGGGGAAAGTGTGTTCCTGTGCATGGAGGAGAAGGGCGCCTTTGGCCTCGAGTTTAGTTACACCTGAGTCAGGTGGCTGCAGAAGGAGCCACGGGCTCAAGGCATCCCCACTGTCCTACCTGCTGCAGGCAGCACACAGGGAAGGTGGGCAGCAAGTAGCTACTGATGTTAATGAAAAGAAATGTGAGGGCTATCAGATGTCGAGGGACAGATGCCCTATGGCAAAGCAGCTGGAAGAGCAGGAACAGCTGACAGTATTTCCCATTTGCTCCATGTTCAATGTAAATGCCAGCACCGAGCATAGAGAAAGGTCAGCTTGCTGGGTTAGTGTGCAGTCTACTAAATGACAGCTACAGAAAATTGCCATCTCAATAAGGTAACGCCACACCTGAGCACCCTTGCAGGAATTTCCATCTCATCCTGCCCCAGCCCATCCCATCCTATCCCATCCCATCCTACCCTGTCCCAGCACATCCTCTCATGCCTCTTTACCTTGCAAACTGAATTGGAGGTACATGCACTAAAAGTTTGCTGTAAGACTTGGGTTGGAGACCATTCAAAAACTCTTTGCAGAAATGTTTAGGGTGAGTAGATAACTTCTTTCCTGAGATTTACAGAAGTAAATATTTGAGCTGAAAAAAGGCTGTTTTTTGTTCTCAGTACACCATTTTTCACATCCACATAGACTGCTCATATGAAGCAACATCCTGGTCCCATTCTGATCTTCTCTGAGGCAAAAAGAAAGTCTTGAAAATGTCAGTTATGGGCTCAAGATATTCCATTAAGTTGCAGTTTGCACACACATATTTGAAACATACATAAAGAAAGAAAACCAAATTAGCAATTCAATTACTTTATCTTTTTAAACCTGGGTTTAGACGATTCTTTTTCAAGAGAAGGTTGTTTCATTCTGATGTTTTGTAGGAGGTAAAGTAAGAGACTTTTCCAAATTTTCTCTCTGTTCTTTGCATGTCAGGTAAATCACAGATTTCTTTAGGAAATCACATTATTCATTGTAAATTTAAAACACAAGTGGCAATGAATTTACAGACATACAAGAAGTTGTTTGCCAGAGTTAATATTCTCTGTTGAACAGCTCGCTGCAGCCCTGAGTTCTTAGGAACGTTTTTGTAGAAAATTTTAAAAATTAGCATTATATGTTTACCTTCAGCACCACAGATGCACATTTGTCATCTTAAGACCCAGGCAACTTCAAATGGAGCAATCATGTAAATACAAAGCAGTGAGGAGAACATCTCCTGTCTCTCCATCTATCTTAGCAAAATAGTTCAGTGACACCAGGCTCCTTCTTTGAGACCACTAACTCATGCCTACCTCAGCAAATCACATGAATCTGCAAACTGTGCAGATATCTGGGACAAAATTGTTGCAATAACCACTCTCAAATCTTAGTTGCATCACAAAAAGCACTTTATGCAATTTTATTCCTGTACATAGTTATTTTAACTTGTAACCATTTAACCACAGAACTGTACAACAAAACAAAATAAGTAGCACTCAAAAAAAGGCAAGGAAGTCCCAAAAATATGTTTTTTTTTCCATAGCAAGATATTTCACATGTGCTGCAAGATGACAGACTTGTAACCAAGCCATTGCTAGGGATATTGTGGCACATATACATTGCTGGGGTGACACAAGGTAGGAGAGGCATAGGGAAGATATTTATTGGTCATGTTGTGACCAGGTAGGTTAACACAACTAGCATTCATCTGGTCCTTCTGCCACAGAAAATTATAGATATCTTTTGCCTTTAAACCCAAATTTAGCAGATAATTCATTCATCATTTGCTATTTGAGGCCGCTTATATAACCTCTTTAGAGGTAGGAAATGTGGGTTTTTTCCTAGTTAATAGGACCTACGTGAATATCTGCCAAATTTCCTATTGTAAATAATGGTTTCAATACCATTTCTCCTATTTTCTCCAATTACTTCTTAATTCTTCTAAACAAAGGAGCTTGTGAATAGCTCTCAGTACCACAGAGCAAATACCATTCCTACATTTTTTTAATGTTGTTAGTTATTTGAAGAGTGAGAAGCAGCAGTGAAGATGCTATCTGCTTGAAATGACACTTGCCAAGTTGTTCTTTATGGAATGCTCAAGAAAAATTCCCTTTTAATCATCTTGGGCACCTTTCCAGATATAGAACTTTCAAGATCCCCTCAGACAGCAATCTAGAGCATAAGGAGTTGGACACAGACTGAGATGCACATGCATTGGTTATTTTACTAGAACACAGACATCTGCCCCTTCTTCCTCAAACTCTTACTGTTCTTCTGCCCTAGATAGTAATTTGCTATAATTTATTTTACATGTCCTATAAAAATATGACCTAGGATATTTTTATGTTATTCAGAAAACTCATAAATAGTTTACAACATCTTCATCATAAAGGTTTGCAGATTTGTTAATGATACATGTTCAGCATGCTAATAAAGTTCAAGAAAGCATCTGCCCAGTGCTGGGCAGTGGTGAAGCAGCACCAATTAGTAAGTGGAGGATGCTAAAAGACAAAATACTAATCTTAGCTTTTACAGTAAAAGGGAGTTAAATTATCTCCCAACAATGCATCTAAATATCCATTGCTGTCACTCATGGCAGTCTTGAGCCACCTGTGAATTTTGCAAGAAAAGCACACTCTTAAATTCTGTGTAGTTACTAGTTCTGTGCACCATTTCATAAGTAAATATTTTTATTAGCATATTGTACAGTCTGCACCTTCTTCAGATGACAAGAAAACAAAATGACCAAAAAGATCTTTAACAGAAAGAAAATATGTCTATTTGAAATACTAGAAGAAAACTTTAATCACCTTCTCTTTCATAAAAAAAGCTGCTAAAGTAATAAAAGGAAAGCAATTTGTCTAGGGGATTTAGTTTCTTTAATTTTATTTAGTTACTTTACTGATCTCAGAAGGAGCTGACTGTCTATAGGCAGAATGCACAGCATAACTCAAGCAGTTACAGTCCCTTCTTGGGAGCCCTCTGTTCAAAGTTTATCTTGATAAAGCACTTTGTTAATAAAGCTCTCAGCTGGTCTTCCATAATCTGAGGAACCAGCAGAGTAGAATTGCTGTGTAACTGCTATTGAATACATGCACATACATTGAAGATATAAATGTCTACTCACCATCTTTAATTTTGCATTGATGGAATGAAACAAGGAAGTGCCATGCTAGGCTCTGGCACCTTTTATCTTGATTTTCTTAGTAGTTGATTAAGTAAAAATATATTTCTACTGAAATCAGCAGAATTACTTGCAGCTGTGTTTAACTGGTGCAAAATAAAGAGCAGAATCAGGCCCAGAATTTGTGACCATGAATTTCTGTCTGTTCTACAATTTAACTGGAGTTTCACCATCACTCACTTTTCCAAATGTCTATAGCTATTGCCATACAAATCATAAATTAACAAATGCATTCTTGTCAAGGTTTTCTTTAAGGTTACAGGTGTGACTATAAACTGGAAAATATGTCTCTTCTTTAATACACTTTGTTCAAAATCATTAAAGTTAAAATTGAAGCACTAAAGTTAAATAGAAATACATCAATCTATATTTATGCCTATTGTATATTAAAGATTTTACCTAAAGAGATTAACTCATTTATTTTTTAAAAAAATTAGATGGGCCATAGCTAAAAGGAACTGCATTTTTGTAGTAATACTATACTTATTGGTGAAAGGCAGGAGAGTAATGATCGAAATGTTACTTAGTTTCAGTGTATGTTACTTTAAAAAGAACATGGTTTATGTTAACCTAACTTTTGGAAAATTCACCAAGCCTGGTATAAAAAAATGAAGAGCTTATTGTAATAGCTATAACATATTAAACATTTTTGTACTTTCATCAATTTTATTCTTACGGGAGAAAAGACATCATTCACTAAATATGAATGCTGCACATGTTAGCAATAGAAATATTGATTTTTGTAACTGCACTTGCCTTAATTTTCAACACATATATACAAACACAAATAACACATGGGGTGGGGAGGGGGAAGAGAATTAAGAGAAATAAAACCCACAAAATAGGCAAGTTTTACATTATTTAATTAATAACAACACATGATCTTTTTCAATATAATCCTTGTAAAGAGCACATGATGCCATAAGTTTGTTAAAGCACAAGGTGTACTTTGTCTAGATTTAAAAAAAACAACAAAACAACACAAAACCAAACAAAAAAAGTTTTGGTGAGATTTTTATTTAGGTTTAAAAAGTTGGCTGTTTAAAAAATCTTTATTACTTACATATTAATATTTTTGTATGATAATATACGAAGAAGGTTTTAAAACAAAACAAAAAACCCACTTTCTTTATAGTGTGCAAATTTTAGAGAAAAGTAAACAGGGTATGTGTCCAATTTGTAAAACAATGTTCTCCTTTCAAGATTACTCTTTCACTGACTAAATGCAAGGTTATGACAACTTGAAATACTTTTTTTTTGTGAACTGACAAAGAAAAAATAAAGCAATGTGAATAATTTGCGTATGCAAATTTATTTTTTTTTTAAAGAAATTGTTGCTGGTAGCAATGCAAATTTAACAGCATGGTAGGGAAAGCTTTGAAGGTACCAGCTCAGTGATTTGACTAGAAGGGCATAGTGGGCCAGAGCATAGGCATTGGATTATCTGGCACAGCTCCCCTGGAGGCTGGAGCTGCTCCAGCTTACACCCACCGAGAACCTGACCTCTAATATTTTCTTTCTTCTTGTTTCCTCTTGTTCCGCTGTTTTATCTCTTAAGGATATTTTCTTCAGGATATATAATATTTTTTTCCGTGTACTCTTTTATCTTAAAAACTCTGAGGATTATGGTTATAATCATTGTAAAGCAAGGAGTGCAGTCTCATAACTCTCTGGGGCAAAGAGTTTGTGTGTGGGTGGCGCCTATGTGTTGGATTTGTTACAGTATTGCTCAACTTTTGTGACAGTTTAGCTCCACTGGAACCACAGGGTGACAGGGGAATAGAATAACATGGTGGGGGATAGAGTAACATGGTAGGGAATAATTTTTAGCAGTCCATGTGTGTGGGTGGTGTGTTTGTGTGAGCATCATGGAAGACCCTGACTGATACAGAAACTGTAGTGGAAGAGAAGGAGCTCAAATCACAGCAGTGTTGTCATTGTACCAATGAAAGAAAACGTCAAAAAGGGCATTACTGAAAACCTGGATGGATGCTTTTATTTTTTTTTATGTTTGTTAAATATGACATCATGCCTGGGTCAGGACAAATTCCATCTTTGGGTTTCTGAACAGACTGTGAGCTTTGAGGCTCTCTTCTAAACTGCAGTGCTATGAATCATTATCCAAGGCAATGGGTTTATACCCATGTTACACCACTCAAGTGAATTGCAATCAGCTTCTTTTTCACCTTCCTATCAAGACCCTCATCTTCTGAAGTCCTGAAAGATGCAAGAAACACTGAATTTGTTTCCACTTTTTCATTATTTTTTAAAGCCGTGGTTCTCCTCAGATGCCAGGGGAATTGCTCCAAATTTGAGCCTCTGTAACACAAGAATTTGGGGCCTTGCAATAAGAGACAGGCACCAGTGCACAGCAGCTCTTACAAAGGTCTATTGTATGCCATAGCTAGAGCTTAAGTTGTCAAAAGGGCTGGTGATCTTCTGGCTCCAGAAGCCCAGGCCATACACCTGTGCCAGGCCTGTGTCTCTGTAGCTCATGGGTACCACAAGACTTTTAAGATGTGACAACTGAATTCGTTTACCTGCAGCAACTCATATTTAAATGCATTTTTAATATTACTGTATTTTGCAGCTGCAGTCTGAAGTCAAGGTGAACTTGAAAAAATATTGTTTCTACAGTCATCCTTTTGAACTTTGTCTGCTTCATCTACTTCTCATGAGATTTTTATCTTTGCTATACAAAATATCAGTAAGATCATTTGAATAAATGATCATGGTTTCAGCAGTATCAACACAATTCATTGGCCTGGTATGGTGGCAGGAAATGCATTTAGCATTTGATTAGACATCATAAGAGTTGTGATTACTCAACTACCAGCATGTGACATGCACAGAAATATGGTATCCACTGTAAATTCAAAAAATATTTATGTATATTTAGTTACATTTTTTAAATATTGCTATTTAACAGACATTAATAAAAAAAATTGAAGAACATCATTCTCTATTCTTTACTGCATTACTCTGCATTCCTTGCAATTCTTAGACACATGACTGAGACAAATACAAGTGCAAAAATCTTATTAATTGCTGGTATTCTCTCCCAAATTCATGCATGTGCGAACAGGCTGGGAAGCCACATAGGGCTTCATGCTTGAAGAACAATCACAGGAAAAAAGTAAGTAAATAAGACTATTGCTTGAAGAGTGCTGGAGTCTTGGTTTAAAAAAAAGTTAAAGAGAAAGAGAGAGACAAAAACCCAAAAAGAATAAAAGCACCAACAAGCACTAATATTGATCAAAATATTTAGAGTACCTCTGGACATCTTTCTTGGATTCCCCTGACATGTACCACTTACAGTTATTCTTATAATCAATTGCATTAATATATTAAATTCAATCGTTCCTCTTTTTATGTGCACTTATTTCCACTTTTTATTTTTCCCAGTGTCCTGGGGTGACTTTATGATGTTTTATCCCAGTATTTCCATCTTTCACTTCCAAATTTGACTCAAATCAGGACACTCAACCTATGCTTTTCATTTTGAAGCGGGTTTTTTCATAGTTATTTTACTTTGCATAGATAATTGAATTTTCTATTTAATGAAAAAATAAGTATCATTTAAGTACTACGTTTGTGTTGTTAGGAATTTAGTGTTGTATCTGTAGTTGAAACAGGTTTATGAGCAGACCTGTGAAATGCAACTATTCACATGCTGTGAGCCTACATGTCAACTACTGGACCAGGGAGATCAGAACGTCATTTGAAGTAATACATACATAACTGAACCCTAAATGCTCAGGTATTTACAGTACCCACTGAAGTGCAAATAAAACTGCTGTTTTCAAGGAAAAAGCTGTTTTATTTCAACTGGAGAAATTTAAGAGAAGGTCTTCTGTTAAACGAGAAACATAAAAGACACCCTGATAGTCATATACTATAAAAGGTGATGCTGAGAAAAAGAGACATTATGATGCAAGACAGATCTGTAATTGTAGTTTAAGTTTTCAAAATTGCTCCAAAAGGTCTGGGAAATACACCCTCACCTCAAATAGACTCATGGATTGTACGCAGGTTAGTTTCAAAGGTCGGTGAAAACAAATGCCAAAAGTAAAAAATGAACAGTAAACGTATTTTTCTGCAGAAGGGGAACTGCAGTACTGAGAATAATGCAAACAGAGGAGATGAAACAGTAACGTAGAAGAGATGTCCAAATGCATTGTCTAGAGATTGAAAAATGGGCTCCAGAAAATTAGTCAGAGATCTTTAAAGTGTTTTACTTTCCAGTTGCATGCAGAATGGGTTCATTCTTTTAAATCAATATGCAAAGCACAAAATCAAATAGCTATTCTCTGAACGCTGATGAACCTTACCCAGGTCAGCATGTTCTCCCTCCTTATACTGCAGGGAAATAAGCACTGAGCAAGGTAAAGCTAGGACAAAGCCTGGGCCCCTTATGATTACTTTATATAGCACTCTCATTTCTGTCTTGAGAAATTAGGTGTTGACTGTCTTCAGATTTAGTGTCGGCTGTGGTGGAGACAGCTGTCAGAAGCAACACAGCCCAAATATTTGATGTGGGAATATATTGTGGCTTTTCTGTCAGCAGCACTGGATACACTGCCAACAACAAGCACAAGATTTTTGTTCTCCAGTGAGCATCATCCTGCAACTGATAGCAGCACCACATCTACTGGAGAGAATGGAAAGGATACAAAAGCATTAAAGGAAGGATATACCGTGAAAGAAGTTGCAAGAAAAAGAACTATTGCTCCTATGCTAGTTGGCTTCTCATCCCACATGATAGATAAATTTCTAGTCACCTCCTCCAGGCCTTTCTCAGTCCTGGTTTCTGGCCCCAAATGAATGAGATCCATAGGCACTGCTGAACCACAGCATTTGAACACCTCCAGGCACCTTTACACTCCCCACTGCAAAACGTGACTTCCTCCAAGTTAACTTCCAAAACTCCCCTAACTGTAACTATTTATTATATGTTCTGCTTGGCCAGAGTTTTGTGTGCTATCAATACACTACATTTGTGTCTTCGACTTTTGATTTCGATATCCTGCATTTTTAATACATCTAAGAGGACGTTTTTCTTATGAAGGATTGGTTGTAAAGCTAAAGAGTATAAATTTGTTTGAATGTACAAAAGAGAAGGTCATGTTATGTGGTCGTTTGACCTTGACTGGACAACAGGTGCCCACCCCAGCCACTGTCACTGCCCTCCTCATCTGGATAGGGGAGGTTAATATGAAAAAAGTTCATATCTTGAGATAAGGACAGGGAGATATCACATTGTCTCTACTGCTCCTTTCTTCTCAGGGGGAGGACTCTTCACACTCATCCTGTTCCAGCATGGGTTGCCTGCTACAGGACATAGTCCTCCATGAATTTCTTCAGCATGAGTCCTTCCCATAGGCTACAGTCATTCACAAACTTCAGCATGGATCCTTTCCTCTTCCCCTTCCCTTCAGGAGCAGATTGCTCCAGCACGGGTTCCCCACGGGTGTACAGACTCTGCCAGGAGCTTACTCTAGCACGGGCTTCCTGTGGTGTTACAGCCTCCTCTGAACATCCACCTGCTCTGGAACAGGGTTCTCCATGTGTTTGGGTGTTTACCTGCTCCATCATGCAGCTCCTGGAGCAGGGGCACAGCTGCCACACCATGGTGTTCATTATGGGCACCAGGGGAATCTCTGCTCTGACACCTGGAGCACCTCTTTCCACTTCTGCTTCACTGGCCCTGGGTGCCTGTAAATCTGTTACTCAAATATTCTCACTCCTCTCTTCTCTGGCTGTTGTAGCTCGTCACACATTTTGGATTTTTTCCTTCTTTGCTTTGCTATCCTGGTGGCACTGTCACCATCACTGGTGGGCTCAGCCTTGGCTGGTGGCACGTCTCTC
Organism: Acridotheres tristis; assembly: GCA_037013685.1. Lineage (NCBI taxonomy): Eukaryota > Metazoa > Chordata > Aves > Passeriformes > Sturnidae > Acridotheres > Acridotheres tristis. The sequence goes on from CM072884.1 coordinate 103,842,481, forward strand.
TTGTAGATTGTGCCTCTGTCAAGCATGGTAGAAGGTTCTGGCAGCTTCTCAGAAAAGTTACCCCTGTCATTCCCAAAAGTTACCCCTATGGTTCCCTTGCTGCCAAAACCTTGTCATGTAAACCCAATATGAGTGGTGTGAGTGAGTTTGAAACTGTAGTAACACAACATGTCGTGGTTTTAAGGCTGAAACCAAGACAGAAGTGCAGCATTTATTCAAATGAGTGAAATGACAGAACATACTCTTCTCAACAAATAACTAATTAGCAATTAATGCAGTCAATAAATGCCTGGGGGAAAATCTCCCTTGGTTATTGGTGAGTAAAATACAAGAAAAGATAGCAACCTAAACAATCATTTGCCAAAAAGATTTTAGCATCTTCTAAAGGCACTCTTTCAAGCTATGAAGTTTTTTAAAAATCCCCAAAAACTGTTTTCATCCATAATAACTTTGTAGAAGTTGCCTCAGTCTCTCTGGTAAATAATTACAATTTTTAAACTGATTAAATAAATATTTATATTAGAGATTAGAAGGGGTTTCAAGGATTTATTATAGACTCTCTTTGTTGTAAATAGGATGAAATGGCTCTGATATAATCTCCTGGGTAAATAACAGATTTTATAACTTTTAATTAAAAATGGGAGAAGTGAGATCATTTTAAATACTAAAATACCAAATACAGCCAAAAATACCATCAAGGATTTTATTCAAAAGTGACAAAAGACATCCGATATAAAAAAAACCCCAGAAGAATATTCTATCCTTGATTTCTTCTTTCTTAATAAAATAAAATGCCAGTTGATGACAGTTCCCATCAGAGATTTTAATGTGGGACTGAGAAATGAGGTCTGGTCTTTAAACTTGTATGGACCACTTTGCAAAAACTATTGTGGTTTGAAACTGACTTAACTTTAAACAGACAATTTTTAAGATTTTATGTCTAATGTGTTTTATACATCAGCAGAATCTGGACAACAAGGGATAGAGTTACAAAGATTTTATTTCAATGTGGAAAGAGACAGCTTTGTTCCTGAAGAGCTTACTTTCACAGGTCAGAAGTTTTTATAACTGTTCATCCCCGTATTAGTCTTGATTTTTAAAAAATCCACTCTGAAACAACAGAAAAGCAGTTGATTTTCCTTCTGACTACTACTTGTACGTCACTTAATCATATGAAGGAGAGACTTTCACTCTCTTTCCAGAATTACAAATGCATTTACAGTGGTTGTGAGTTAATTTCCCCACTCATTCTTCAATGTGAAATTATTTCTTGGGAAATTTTTCTCCCTTGAGAATCCTGTTGTCTTAAAATACTTTGTAGGATGTGGTCACTGTGTAAAAATAAATTGTGAAGGTATGAAGTAGAAATGTAAATCTCCTCTATTAGTTATAAAAAAGACATGACACAAAAGAAGTCCAAAAAAGGCTTGGTACCTACTTCAGATAGCTCTTGAAGGTGCCACAAAGCAAAAATAAAGGACAAAATACAAATATTGCATTAAGAGAAATGCTACTGGCTGTCAAGTCCAGTCCTTACTATAAGTATCCTAAGTACTCAATGTGGTACATTTCTTAAACCTAAATCCAAGTAGTTTTTTATTATAACTCTCTTAAATTTATTGTACCAGGCCATCAATTTCTACTGTTCAGAAGTCATTATACATTTACCCTGAATATACTATTTCTGTGCCAATTTTGTGTTTATGCACGATGAATTCTCTCATTTTTTGCATTTACTCGGAAAATATTGGGTATTTTGTGTCATCCATGTATCTTGGCCTTTTTAAAATTAAGATAAACAAGACAAGACAGTCTGGTCTTCCCATAATTCTCTTCCCCCTCAGCATCTATGAGGTTTCTCTGTGATGGTTCTGGTGTAGTACGTTGTTGCAGATCTACAAGAAATCTTCCACCAAGGCTTTGCAAGATGTCACTGATGTGTCTATCTCTGTATTTCACATGTAGTTTTCCTGTTTAATAATTCCTGTTTATTTCTTATTTAATAATTTCCTTATTAAAATAATCTTTTTTTTTTTTTTAATGAATGTCTAGAATGACTAAGAATTGCCTAATGATGAACTACATAATACTCTATACAAAAGGTTTTGGATTTAGTCAAAGTCCTCTGTTGTTTGTGTGTGGTGCTCTTAGATTTACTCATTGATAATGCATCTCAAAGCTGTGAATCAGAACTTTTCCAACTTAAAGCAAGGGCAGGATGAAGACTGTCCTCAATACTCATCTAAGAGCTTCATTACCAACCTCTCCTGACTAAACATTTGCTTTCACTATAGTCCAACATAATCCTTCTTTTCTTTTATTTTATCAGTTAGCTGTATTGCCTAATAATTTCCCATGCATGTTTTACTGAAATCTGGATTGATAAATGTCATGACCCAATGGTGGTGTTTGGTAAATTCTCACTAGGCTGAAGAAAGACACCAGATCCCATTGTCAGGGAACTATTAGTCTTTACTCTATAGTCACCATAACTTTGGGAACTAGCCCACTGTTTAGATTGGAAAGACACTGGTTAACAAGCCCTTAAATTTGTACAGTAGATTTCCCCAGGAGTGGAGGCAAACAAGCCCTTAATTTTGTACAGTACACTTCAGTATTCACCTGTTCTGGCTCACAAGTCACAACACACCTCCATAATCCCCCAGCTCCCAGAGCAGTGTTCAGTATGCAGTAAGGGGTAAAATAAGACACACGTGTTTTCCTCAGAAGACAAAGAATGTCAGCAGCCCTTAGATCACACATTGGTCCTGGATTCAGCTGTTGTAATCAGTTGAGGCAGTTATCAGCTTTATAAATGCATTAACAATTCTTGGTATTTGACTTCATGTGCAAGTTATTTAGACCTTTGGAATGGATATCTCCAAATTGAGATATCTCCTAATTGAGTTTCACTTCAGTCTTAGATTTAGTAATTCTGCTTGCCTACTGTGTCTCCTATTATTTTGGGGGATAGTTGGCTAATCTCTTTCACCAATCATACCAGATAAAATACAAAGCTTTAATTTATATTCAGGTTCATGCCAACACTGCCTTTAATCTATGCTCTATCCTTACTGTATAGCAGGAGTGAGGGTAGACATTGGACACTTTTTTTGGTCTTGGTTATTTATAAGATTATTTTTATGGTATAAGTTAATTTGCAAGTTCTAAATCAGCTTGACTTTTGCTGTTGTTGATATTATCTGACCATAGATTTTTAAGTTTGCTTTGCAAATATGTATCTCATTTTTTATATTTCTTAGTGAGATTTTTAGTTTATTTTTTAATGAGGATTCTCCCAGCAACTCTTCTGCTTTTCCCTTCATATTTTCTAAATGTATTTTCACAAAGCTTCCTCACTTTGGTCACCTTGAAAGTAGCAAAGGAAACAGTGACTGGCCCATTCTTTGGCCCTGGGGCCAACTTGTGCATCGATACAATTAAAACTCTTTGGCATCAGAAAGAGGTGCCTTATCCAAATTGTCTATTAGGAACAATCATGCAGACTTGCTTAGGCACTGACTAGGAGAGCCCTTGGTGGCCCAGAGTAAAATCATGCCAGAGACCCTTTTAACAGCATGAGAGTGAGATAATAGAGCACCACAGGCAGTGTTTAATTAACTCATGTAGATGAGTCACTGTGTTCCCCAGCTCTTCTTGCACATTTCCTGCAAACGAGAACAGAAAGTTGTTAATTCTCACGATCTTATACTGAGTTTTACATATTTTGGAGTGTATCTTAAAGTGTAAATACTCTAAAAGAAACATTTTGGGATAGTTTTACTAGGCATTCTAGAAAAAAATGCTCAATTTTTTTTTTGGGGGGGGGGGGGTTGGTGCTTTTGTCTTGTTGTTTCAATTCATTTGTTTGTTTGATTTAATTTACCAGTGGAGAATGAAAAAAATATCACTACTTGAACACAAGACTTTCAATAAAAGGTATTCTGAACCCTGATTTTTATTTTCTCATCATTTCTGTACCAGAAATAAGAAAGGTGTTTTGAGTAATTTCCTCTGCATATCCGACCATTGACCTAACTTACAAATAATCTTGAGTGTTTTTCTGGAGAAAACAGAGCTGGAGCATGAACCAGCATATATGCTTCTCAAAGGCTGCAGGAATTTCTAATGTGAAGTATCAAACCATGACAAGTCATGGATCAAATGAAAGCACAAAATAACAACACAAGTAATATTTGAAACGTGCCTTTCATGGGTTTGAGAGAACATCCAACTATAATAAAAAAAAAATAAAAATTAAAAAATTAGAAAGCAAAGCATGAGATTTATTGTGTGCCATTTAAAAAAAGAGACAGCTAATTCACAAGTTGGAACAAAAATACATTTTTATTTGTGCAATATGAGAAAAAGAAAGAGAAGGAAAAGGCTGATACATGTTAGCAAATCTTTCACTTTGCATTTGAAATGCCAGTCATTAAACTTTTTTGGGATTTTCTTGTTTTGTTGGAGGTTTTTTGTTCTATTGAATAAGCTTTTCCAGGACATGTTTTTATGGTAGTTCTATTTGAATCTGTTGAAAAGAAGTTTGAGTAACCTTTTTTTCTTTTTTTCCCATGAGGCATTTCTCTGCAGTGGAACTATTGAGATGCTACCTTGTGCAACTATTACTAGTACTAGTAACTTTCTAGATAAGTTTTAAAGAGAGACCACTAAAGATATTTTCTTTTGATTTTAACTTGATTTTCTGGATTGCTTAATAATTCTTTTATTTCACATATCTCAGTCCATGCTGCTATGGTGTTTTTGTTTGTTTGTTTGTTTATTGTGAAACTGTTCCTGTAGAATGTTGGATTTTCTCCCTATTTTAATTTAGTGAGCTGACCTTGGCTGACTGCTGCGTACCCCCAAGCTGATCCTTTTCTCCCCCTCCTGAACACAAGAAGAGAAAATTTAATGGAAGGCTTCTGTGTTGAGAGAAGGACAGGGAGAGATCAACCCCCAGTTACTGTCATGAACAAAAGAGATTCAAGATGGGGAAATCAGTTTAATTTATTAATTTTCAAATCAGAGTAGAATAATGAGAAGTACAAACAACTCTATAAACACATCTCTGTTCCTCATAGGCTCAGCTTCATTCCCCACTTCTCTCCCTCCTCTCTCTGAGTAGCCCAGGGGACCATTCCTTCTCCTCCAGGATGGCGTGGCTCCCATGGGAGACAGTTCTCCCAAAGCCTCTCCGTGACCCTTTCCCACAGGCTGCAGATTTTCGTGTCCTGCTCCAGCGTGGGCTCTCTCAGGGTCACAGCTTCCCAGCCACCAGAGCCTTGCCAGGTACACCCACTGCATTCTATCACTGTGATCTGCCATGAGGTCAGCTCATCATTTTCTGGAAAGCTTTCCTGTGCCTCTTCTAAGTTGTCATTGCCTGTATTTGCCAAGAAAATAGTGCCAGTTTGCAGAGGTTCAGCGCTTATATAAATCAGCATTATGTTGAAAGATGATTGCTGCTCTCTAGAAAGAGCTGATTGTCTAGGTTTAACATCAACCAAATAATCACAGACAAAGAAATACCAATTAAGGTACTTTTAACTGAATTTTGACTCTTCAGTGCTTCCCTTGTAAAATCTGTGCACAGATGATTCAATATTATTTTGGTTTACTTCACCCAGGGGGAACATCTTTCATTTATCTTAGTTCCTACATAGCTTAACCCCATACCACTGTTTAGAATTTCTTTTTTGGTTCTTTGTGTCTGTGTATACTGTCTTTCCACACAGGAGGAAGACCTTTCTAGTTATGGAATGTACCAATGAAATGCAAATTATCCTAGTGGCCTAAGAGTATCCAGAAATCTAAGATGAATGTACCTGACATGTCCTTGCCACCTGCCACTGTATTGAACTAAACTGAAAGGGGGTAAGATGGCACCACAATAAGGATTATTTATGATGTGGCAGGCATTATTTTAAATCTTTTTATCTTCTGTCCACTTAAATCAGATTCTTGAAAGGTGCTGGGGCAGCGAACAGGACTGCAAAAGTACCTAAATTAATTTTTTTTTAATATTTTTACCTATGAAACCAGATCATTTCTATTACTTATTCAGAGTATTATCTGTTAAATGTGGTTAAAAATGTAAGATTTTATTTCTTCAGCTGTTATAGGCAGCTACAGCTGTGTTCAAATGAAGGTTTCTCCCCAGAAATAAACAAAACCAAGTGCAATCTGAGGCAATGATCCAATTTATTGATGCCCTCAGGTTGCCTAGGTGCCACAACTGACTCTAAATGAAGGTAATGTGACTATACAGCTGTCACCAAGGGAATGGGAAATAAGTGGGGTTCCAAAAATATACAGAGGGGTACAATTTGAACCGGAGAACAAAGAATGAAGGCGGTTGGAAAAGACTGATTTTGGTACCTCAAGTCGGATGGGGAAGGAAAAACAAAAGTATCATTTTGTTAGCATGCTCTGCCCATCGCTGGGTATTTCAGTGTCAGTGTCCCTGTCAAAGCACAGGTGTATGCTGGGTCCTTATGGAGGCATTTGAGACAGCTCAGGAGAAGTTAATCTCAAAATGCAGACTGACAGTTCAATGCCCAACTTTATGGTGCAGTTACCTGGCAACATTCACAGCCCTTCCTAAGGGTTTATGTTCTTTGCACTGAACAGGAATAAAACCTCCTATTTAAGAAGGAAAATCACAGAAAATAGCACACAGAGTAATGAGCATTTATGCCAGAGGATACAAAACTGTGAGAACAAACATATATAATAAAATGTGCCTTTCTCTCAGAGTTAGACATTTCCCTCAAGTCAATATAGATTGCCTGTCCCCAGCAGAAATTTATCCCCTGAGCTCATTGTCTATGAAAACTCCTTAAACTCAGACTGGTACAAGGGTTTTGGTGGCTTTGCTCTTTTCCTCCTCTGCTCCTGCCAAGGGCAATGGGACTGATTTAAGCATTGTCAGGTAAGAATTTTTGAGGCTGGATAGATTCCTTCAATTGAAGCCATTCTACTTCATATACAGTCATTAAATATTCAGTAGTGACTTTGTAGCCTGTGGATAAGTACCTTGTTTATGAAGAAGATGTCGAAATTCATATACCTCCTCCCTTCATTCCTTTCAGATGTTGCCTAAAGTTTGCAGCTTCAACCTCTCCAACAAATTAACTATTAGATTTTCCCAACCAACATGATACAGCCAAAGGCATTGGGTCACAGAATGTACTGAGGTTTTTTAAGTGAATGTAGCCTTCCTCTTGGTTTGTGGACACAATTTTCCACAGCAATTAAATAAAGTAGTAAAATCAAATTTTCTTTTTCAAAGTCAAGATAAAAATACTGGTGGGGATTTTTTCCACATTGTTTTTCTACTTAGAGATTGAGAAAAAAAACTGGACACAATTTCTTTAAGGATTTGGCATCAGATAATTGCTGATTTTTCAGAAGTCCCTGATGACTTCATTGTAAATCCATACAACGTATGCCTGGACGGGGCAGAATATGAGATTAATACCTGAGAAGAGATGCTTAACCATGCAAAGATTTCAGTGGGAGGTGAGTACCTAGAAAATCCCTTAGGTAGGATTTTTGTCTATCAAGAAGCATGTCTGAGAACATATCTCAAACAGAAAGGATTTCTTACAGCCTTGATTAAAGGTTAGAAAGTCCCTAGAGTCCTTCTCTTTTCCTTATACTACTTTATTGTGCTTTCTTCAATTTAATTTATTTGTTGTTGTGAAGTTTGAAGATTTTCACAAAAATCTGGCAGACACACTTATTCATTAATTTACTGGCCTTAAAGCTGAGAAAAATTCTGTAGCTGTTTAGGCATGAAAAGAAAACTGTATTGAGACTACCTAGCTTTAAGGATGATTCACATCTATTAATGAAAATTTTTTCCTGTTCTCTCCTTGTCTACCTTTAATGCCTCAGAATATCTTGCTAGCCCTTTTCTTTGGATGGAATTAAACAGGTTAGTTGGGTTTTATCCCTTTCTGTTCCCTTTCCCCAACAGGAGCAAGTAATTCATAAATATACGACAGGAGTAGTTATGCAAACAAACAAAATAACTGATATATTAAAGTGGTTGAAGTGACTTCATAATAATTTGCAATGTATTGTGAGTCAGATACATATTTTAAGGGGCTTTCATTGTTATTGGGTTCAGATACATGGAGAAAATACAACAATTTAAATTTACTGAAGTCTACCATGATACAGATGGCAGGTGCACTAAAGAAGACAGTGGTACAGACTGTGAAAACGGAAAAAAAATTCTTGCTTCTGACTTAACATCTTCAGAAAAACCTTTATTTTTACTATCCTTATCTTCTTATTTTCTTGGTAGTGCTGTACTGATCTTCATGACAACTATTGCACTAGTCTCACAGAGACCTGAAAATTGAGTAAAGTCTGTATTTAGGCTCAACTTTCTCATGTTAGGCTTTGCATATCTTTTATACACAGTCTTGTAAACACACTCTGACAAGGCTCTGTGCTATCAAGCAAGCTCAGGTCTGACAGATACCTTGCTTGCACCAAGCATAGCATCTTTCAGCTGGAGATCTCTGGCATCTGTTGGGTGCAGAATACATGACATACTTCTCCAGTTTACAGTTTATTGTAGCACCATCATGGTTTACCTCAGCAGGCAACTAAGACCCCTTTAGCCACTCATTTACTTGCCCCTGGTCAAAAGGGGGAGAGAATCAATAGAGTAAAAGAGAAAATCTTGTGGGTTGAGATGAAGACAATTTAATGAGTAAACAAAAGCCGTGCACACAACAAAGGTGAGAAAAGCAAGAAATTAACTCAGTGCTTCCCATGGTCGAGCAGGTGTTCACCATCCCGGGAAAGCTGGGCTCCCTCGTGCAGTGACAAACACCATCACTCTGAACACCTTCCTTCCCCTCTTGCATGCTGAGCCATCTATACCAGATGGTCTGGGATGTCCCTGTGGTCCGTGGGGGTCAGCTCTCCCTGACACACATCACCTTGTCCCTGCCCACAACATCTTGTGCAGCCCCAGCCTCCTTGCAGGTGGGGAGGGTGAGAAACAGAGGGGCCCTTGACACTGTGCAAACACTGCTCAGCAATAACCAAAACAGTCCTGTGTAATCAGCACTGTTTCCAGCACAAAACCAAAACAGTCTCATACCAGCTACTATGGAGAAAATTAGCTCTACCAAAGCCAAAATTAGCTTTACACAAGCCAAAATCAGCACAAGCAGACATATGAAAAGTTCACAAAAATATAACCCCCGAGGGAATAAAATAATAAACACTGATTTGAGCAAATGCAGCACTAATCTAAAGCATTTTAGGCATGAAATGGTCATTTTGTAACAGTCTGAACGTTATAAAGATCTCTAAAGCAGTTTTAAGTAACATTATGTATGGGTTCATAATTTCTTGTTAGATTAAGTCATCAGCAAAACTAAATAAAAAAAACTATGCTTTTTTTTTTTTTTCCTAATCTTCATAGTCCACATTCAGGCTCAGCATCCACATTTCCTTTCTGTCTGAAGTTCTTGCTTCAGCAGTAAGGAATATCAAAGCACCTTCTAGGGGTAGGCTTGACATTGGAGTCTGCCATCTAGGACAGACAGAGAGAATTTTCACAACAGACAAAGTACTTTGAAGGTAATTCATATGAGACTATTGTCAAGAATTGTGTTAATTCTTTTTTCAGATAGATGATTTTCCACCCCTTGTTTCCCCCTCCCTATTCTGTATCTTCCAATATCATCTTCTTGCTGGTTAAAAAAAATCATTTTGGTAACACGGGGGAGTGATTCTACAGCTACCTTAAAGCATAACCTAAATCATCACTTTTATAAGTAATATAAACAAAAACATAAGTCCCTTCTGAGTTCATTCTTGTGACCACATGAATGAACAGTACATGATGATTCTGCAACATCTTTATTAGAGTGTCTCAAACTAATTTTCCAGCAATTACCAAATTATAACACATACGTGACCTAGGATTTTCAATAGTCCCACTTGTTTCAACAGCAAACTTCATGTTCTTAGAGTTTAGAAGATTAATTTTAAAATATACTTTAATTACTCTTATCAAATTAAGAAAAGTTAATTGCTTTTAGAATTTGAAATTCTAAATATTAGTAGAATTTTAAATGTATCATACAATTTTAAGAAGTTATTATGGGTATTTAATCCCAAACCTTCTAAAATTCTGAAACGTGAAGTTACCCTAGACAAATAGCTTAATCATTTCCTATCAATGTTTATATCTGTTTTCAATAACAATAAAGAATCCAAACTTCAGTTGAGCAACGTAGAAAAATGGAACTAAAACCAGAGTGACTTTAAATATTACTAACACAGCATATCTCTCAAAATGATTAGCCTAAATGACATGGGGTACTAGATATTAACTATTTATGTGCATTTATTCCTTTAAAAAGCAGTGAAGAACTAAACTCTCCTTTGCAGTTGTCATTTAGGTGTGCACCCAGAGAGAGGCAACAGAGTAGGCATTCACATCCTTTTAGTCACTGTAGTACTCTAGACATGACCCTTACTAAGAAGGTGACATACATTCACTAAGACAGAATGGAGCTCAACTTTGATGAAACCTAAATTCAGAAAGCAGAGTATGATGGTAGTGTTATCACAAACCACGTCACCATCCAGATTAAAATATTAGTCACAGTTTGGGAGACACAGAACGAGGGCTCTGAGCAGCTTTGTTATGGGCCATGACAGAAACACTCAAAGGATCTGGAATGGAAAGTCACCTCCGGTATGAAGCTGTACCCACTGCCAAGTTTTGGAAACTTCTACTTTTTATCTGCTTGATTGCTCACTATCTTTAAAAGAGCTGTACAGAAACTGCTGTCAGTTTTAATAGAGTAGCTTTTTCTCTGTCAAGAATCAGATGCGCCTGTTGTTCCACATATACAACAATAAAAATTATCCTAGGTGTAGGACACAGTGGGTCTCATTCTTAACCACATTGCTGCTTATGCAGCCATTCAGGGTCCAACACAACAGGCAGGTAACAAGAAATGTGGTTCAGGTGAAACGTGTACATAATATCATGGACTAAATTTTTATTGTGTCTGCTTGTGTTTTACAGGAGGCATTGCTATTGGATTAATTGAAGTGGAGTGTCATGATCTGTAAAACAGAGGACTCTCTAGCATGTGTAGGGGGAGTTGATTGTTATTATTGCTTTCGTGGTCATATTTTGGAAAAGCTATGAATTTTCTTGCAGACAGGACACCTACCAGGTTTACTGTATTTCTATGCTTTTCAAATATGCTTTGGGGCCACGTTCTGGAATAATCTGTACTAGTACTCCTTGAGAAAATGCCGGCATATTGTGTCACTTGAGGTATTTTCCAGCACATGATTATCAAATGGATTTTCCTGGCACTCTGTGAAAGTTCCAGATGCCCTTGCAGAGATGGCACCTGATGCAGAAGACTGTCATAGCCTTTCCTAGAAACTGCCAGCAGCTGGAACTCTGCTGAACTGGGGCTGTGTGCCAGGAACGAATGATCAAATGTGACAGGGCTTTTTGGGAACACACCCAACAGTGGGCACACATCAGTACTTTCTTTAATATCTTTGCATATCAAGCTGTATATATATCTGGTTAATATACATGACATACATTGTGTCATTGATATAATTAGATTAAATATAAATAATTTTTTAGTAAAACATAATTCAGCTTCAATGATAGTAGCCTTTCATGTACATGGTATGGGGACATCAGAGAGATAATTATCCCTCAAGAACAACAAACGATACTGATAAAGCTGAGACAAAGGTAACATTTCTGGCTTTACTAGCAGGAACATTTACATTAGCAACAGAAAAAGTGGTTAAAAATAAGCTGAGGTACAAATACATATTGCAAGGAACGGAAAAAACAGCTGTACAACAATCCTTTTTTCCCCTTCAGTTTGCCTCCTCTGGATTTTTGTCTTCCAGGATGTCTTTGGATGAATTTGGACATGAATAAAGGATAAATCTTTTTCATTTAAAATCCTTGGCTAAAGACTTGCTTTCGATTTAGAGGACTTGGAGTAAGGTTGTGTTTAACCCATTGCCTTCATCCATACCAATCAGAGTGGAAGTATCCAAGTGTGAAAGCTCAGAAGCCTGCATAGGTTGCCTCGTGGCCCTTGAAGAAGTCCTCTCCCTACATGCCAAGTCAGTGCACATCTGCCTAAGGGTTTTGGAAAGGCAGAGATCTGTTTCTGCCACTCCCTGATGTGGGCAGGAGCTGGGAAGAATGGCAGCAACAGTGCAGTTTTCCCCTCCCCTCCTCTCCTCTTTTCCACAGTCCTCTTCAACTTAGATTTGCATTCACTGGAGGTACAGGTAATCTCTGAAAACATGAATAAACTGGTCATCAGGAAAATGTGCAATCATGTGATACTTACTCATTTTCACAACTTCATTCTTCTCCCTGAAGATTAAACTGATGGGAATAATTATACAACTTTTGCATGTAAGCACATAGAGTTTACATACAATGCTTTGAAAAAATTAAATAGGTTCTCATTTCTAGATTTTGCACACCTAGCTCTCGGGGATGTATATGAGAAGTTGGAAAGCTATCTGCTTTAGTTTCTAGGAACACAGTGAATTTCAGAGGCCCTTTTTATCTAGCCCTTGGATATTGTGTAAAAGCTGAGGACCCTGAAGAAAGCCTTATGTGCATTTCAGCAAGATTGGCAGTCATGGCCTGGGCTGTCCCATCCATCCTGGTCTAGAGCCTGCTCCACCTGGGAGGCAACTTCCAGTGAAATTTGTTATTTATGACCATTCACATTTCCAAAGACTCCCACAGCATCCAGACGAAACACATGACACTGAGAACATAGCCTGGTACCATGGCACTGATCAGCTTTTTCTTGGCAGGAGCCTGACTTGAAACATTCTAATAGAGCACTTGTAAAGAAAGATTAATGTCTCTGTTGAAGAGAAAGTAAATCAGGATCCTCTTAATTTCAGTGTTTGATAAAGTTGCCTCACATTTTATTCTTCTAAAGTTTAAATCTAAAATAACACACATAATAAAGGTTCACATCTATTACTTCTTGAAAAGCACAGGTCTAGTGTCTATAGAAGATCCCTAAACACAGTGGCATTTTTCTTCGCCATTAGACACAAAAAGCTGTTTTTCTAGACACTTTGTAGATACAAAGTTTGATTTTATTGACTTACATTTTTAAAACTACAAACAGCACTTCTAACTTATATTTACAATGGCAATCCAACGCCATTGCATTAACACATTTGATTTATTTTGATAGCTAACCAAGCTCATAGCAAATTACAAGTGAATGCAGCAGGTTGTGGAAGAGAAAATTGAAATTTAAATTGAAGAAATAGCAAGTATGATTCAGTAGTTGAAAAACAGTAATATTATTTGCTATTTTATTTGAGGTTATGGTCTGTTCAGCATGTCTTCCCACAGAGGGGGAGAAAAAAAAATTCACACAAAACCCTGTGTCTTCATGAGAAACCCCACGATTTTGTCTCCAGTATTAAATGGTAAATATGCTAATACTTCAAATTTCATGATGGACTATGTCTGGCTACATGACTTGTAAGTCATGTGAAATCCTTTAAAATTAATGCTTGAGAGCTGTAAATTTTATGAACCAAAACTGGGTTTTTTAAACAGCCTTCCAGTGGTTTTTATGAGACTTTTCTATACATCATTAAAATCTGTTTTCTGCTTTGACTAACACAAATTTTCTTTCCATTTTTTCCCTATTGCAGTACTTAAAAAATGCCTTCCAAGCTGAAATTATGTACTTGTAGTGATTGCAGAGGTATTTTCTTGTCTTTTACTCTTTTAACAGTTTGCAGTTCTATGAAACTGAAACTTGCTTTACTCACAAATTAGAATATGGCTTTTACTCTTCATTTTATCCAAGTCATTAATTCTCAGAATTAAGCAATGTTAACTATCACAAACAGTAAACAATTGCTTCTGTGTATTGATTAAACCATAATATGTTACTGTGACCTAAATGAGAGCATTTAAACTCATATCCCCAGAGTAATTTTGGGCTAAACTGCTGAATACCAGCATTTCAAAATCTATTTGAGTGTTAAGGTCCCAGTGATAGATCACAGATGTCTTGTCTGTTAAGAAAGTGCAACGACACTATATTAAAAACAAGTCTCTTGCTAAATACACTTGCAGTTTTCATGCTCAGAAAATATTTCTTTTTTCTTATATATAACCATCTCTTGTGGCAAAATGATAACACACTTGTCATCAATCAGTTCTAGGACGTACAGAAAATTATGAATACAAAACAGAGCTTCTTCAGCATTTGACTGAAGTGGAATATTTTGAAATTCAATTAAATTTTAAATCAGTAAAAGGCCTTTTCACATTGACATTTTCCATGGTCTGTATTTATTCTGTTCAAGTCATTTCTAATTCATTTTCTCATATTTTAATTTTTTTTCAGGCCATATATTATATATCAAACTCAAAGAGCAATCTGCTTCTTATATCACACATTTCTTTGGTTGCTACCAGTTTGGTGATTTCAACAAAGATTTGTGAGAGCAGATAGGCTAGGTAGCATTAGTTTTCAACAGTTCACCAAGGAAAAACTTTTACTTGCTTGGGTGCCTGGTAATTTTGTCCCAGAGTGACTTGCTGCTCTTAACTCTTCTGCTGCTAATGAAAGAAGAAGATAACCTGACTCTCTGAATCAGCAATTTGTTCAATAAGAAAGGGATTATTTCCACAGCTGTTCACTTAATAAGGACTTTCTTTTCCACACCTGGATATGTTTTGGTATCATGTCTGCAATTAACAGTGTTAGTATAAGTCTCAAAATTTCCAATTATAGTCCCAGCAAGCAGAATTTTTGATAATTCAATTCATATAAGCAAATAGGAAAGGAATGTCTTTGCTTCATCTCAGCTGGTGATGGTGAGAGGCAAATTGACTCTTGTGTCTTCTGAACTCAAAGCAGGTGAAAACAACATTTGCATTATTTTCGTCAATACTCTCCTGAGGTTTATTCTCATTGAGCATTGCATTATTGCTTTACTTGAACCAGGAACGCTATTTCAAAATGTTTCTCCAATGCCCCTGCTTATGATGCTTGGGTGCACACTGCAGATTTGGCTCAGTGTGCTTCATCTGAATTCCCTTTGGGTGGAACTGAACGTCAGCAAACTCTCCAGGTATTCACTGAGCTCAGGCCATGGAACCAGACAAGACTTGGCCTGAAACTTCCTTTTCCTCTCCATGCTTGAAATGTGTGTACCATGGACACGGCATGCTCAGCACTGTCTGGTTTACTCTCCAGGGCTGTTCACATTGCTAAACCTGACTGGGGAACAGAAACATAATCCCTCTTTTTCCTTCTTTGTGCTTCGAAAATAAAGTTGTTGTGAAATGTAAATGCCTGACAAGATGAACCCTGGAAAAACTTGGTGTTGATCACTCTATGCTAATGTACATGTAATGAAATGCAAATGTCTGGTTATAAAATTAGTTTCACAAGGAATTGCTTAATGTCTGTTCGTCTGATATTATTCAAAGATCACGATTAAAGCAGATATATGCATGTTACTTTTCACTTAAGTGAACAAGATTACACCAAGTTGGTTGGAGAGCAGCCATCCTTACCATAGGCTGCATTATTGCAGTTAAAATTGTTTTACAATTAACATTTTTTTAGAAAATCGTTTCACATTCAGAAAGATGAGTAGGTTTACCAGATAGGAATAGGAACACGGACCTCATCTAAATGGGTAGAGACTCATGGGAGTACTTTTGATGAAGGTTTTATAAAAATGTCAGACAGAATGATTTTACAGACAGCAGACCCCATGAACCCTCATATGGTATTTTCAAAAGTACTTGCATGCACTTGTAAGATGATGAATGCACTAATAATGTGAGAGAGGAATGAAATAGGCTGCAGAAGATCTAGCTGGATCTTTAAGTTAAAGATCAAAATAATATGTCCTGTTGCTCAGATTTTTTTTTTTTTTAATTTTAAGACTATCCAAATGTCAGAGACAGGATTATGACCTCTTTGAACTTGCTACCATTCTAATATTGGAGTGCTTGCAATTGAAATATTATGGTTCAATTTCAACAGACAAACAGGTAATTCCAGATAAAACCACATACTTTTTCCCTACTCTCTTATTACTTTACACAAACTTGGGAGGCCAGAGTGTCTCCAGAGAGTAATCCATCCAAAAACTATACAAGGGCTAAACCAGGAGGGATTATTGCCATTCTGAGGATGCCTATCTCTCTAGCTGAAAAGGGAACATAACATGTAGTATATGCTGACTAGTTAGGTAACCATAGTTCAGTATGACAATTCCCATTCTCAGTGTCCATTTAAAATTTTTTTAGTGGATGAGAAAATTCCCTTAAAAATTTTTCTATCAGCGTTAGCTTCTGTTCCTAAATCCTAATTCTTTCCTCTTTTTAATTTGTTAGGATTACACGTATGATATCAGTCCATTGATACAAATGGGTGTTTGAGCTCAGGTCAAGGCTGTTCACCATTAACCACCAGCTTTTGTTCCTTCCCAGCATAGAACTTGTCTAGAACGAGCCCAGACTTCATTAATTAAATATCATTGTCAGTGCTGTTTCATAACCTAACTTCTTAGAAATGCTCAGATTAGCTGCCCAGATCTGAAGCTGAGATGGGACCAGAGTCAATGAAGAAACAGGGTTTTGTGGGCCATTGGGCAGCAGTGGCTTGTACAATGTTGTAACCTTAGGGCATTTCCTGACCTTCATTGCTCTACCAACCTCTCTGCAGCACTGTGGGTGCCAATGAGAAAGTGAAAAATAAAAACAGTCTAACTGCAACTGCCTGGAGCACCCTATTAAATCCTGCTGCCCCACCTAGAACGTTAAACCTGAGATTACCCAGTGTTTCCATGGGTGGGAATGAAGCTCTCTGTGCTGCTTTAGTACAAGTGCACATTCTCACTCATCACAGAACCAGAGGCAAAGAAATCCTCATGGTTAGCCAGCTGAATTTTCCTGGTTTTGAAACAGGGCTTCATCTAGTCAGTGTATGTAAAAGGTGGTACATCCTTCCCAAAATTACATCACGTTGTTTCTGAATATACAGTAATTTTTTTTCTCCATGGAGTAAATTAATAAGTAGTTATTTTTAATTCAGTCTACCCCTCTTTAAAGCAAGTGGTCAAAACCATTTTGCAAAGCACACATTAATTCAGATCCTTTCAACTGCTATTCAGCTACATATTGAATGTCATAATAAAAATTAAAATTTCTGAGATTTTAGAAAATCGTGTTTTATTTTCTTAAACTGAAAGTTCAATTTGAAAAAAAAAAGGTAGATAGTTATATTTTATTCATATTTCCAGGGGAATTATTAGTATAATTTCTTATTCTTAGTTGTTGTTTACTTAAAAAAAATTAAGAAATAAAAATTCATATAGGTAGAAAATTCTGAACACCACATATTTCATTTACAATAGTCACACTGTGGTTGCAAAGGAGCATAATCTTAACTTTATTTCCAGATCAGAGAATATTCTAAGTTGGAAGGGAAACACAAGAATCACCAATTCTAAATTTTCTTGCAATTATGTTCTCAACTTTTGTATAACGAGATTTGTGTGTTTTGGTTGAATTCTTTAATTTTTTGAGGGGGATATTTGATTTCTGTTGGTTTGTTTTTCCCTGAGATCTGCTTTAAAATAGTGAAGAGTTTCTGGGCAATCTCAGCTCTATCTGAAATAATAAGTCCTGATGTGCCTCAGGTGCAGAATGTGTCTGTGCCCAGCCAGAGCTGTCCAGTGCTCTAAATTTCAGCATTCTTATTAGCTAGAATCCACTGCTGTACCTGAGCAGGATAAATCTGTTCTTGATACATTTATTTGAGCTATGCACCATTTTCAGCTTCAGAGTGAAAGGGATTAATGGTAGCCTGAGCTTTATAAATTGTAATTAAAAGTAAGGTTATGCAATGAGTTTCAAGGCATGGGTATTATGAGAATTTTTCATCACCTGGACTATCCCACCCCCCTTGTTCTTTTCTTTTAAATGGGGACTCATCTACATAGTTATCCTATCAGGTATCTCACAGCCCAGAGATAATTACATCCAAAACAAACAACAAGCCTACCTTCTCAGTTTGACTCCTCTCCAGCCTGCTGGCCTCAGCTCTTTAGCTCTTGACACAGCAAATTCTAATCACAAACTTAACTCAGAAGAGCAGCAATTCTTGTTAGTCCCTGCACTTAGTATGACCTATTTAAGATATCATCCTAGCCCTGCTAATCTTGGAAATCCAATCGATAAACCTGGCTCTGCTCTTTCAGGTGCCTGCCCTAACACAACCATTAAATGCAAGTGTAGTGACCTTCCCCAGTCCTGATATCAATCAAATGCCAAATGCCTCTGCTAGCATTGACCTTCATCTTATCTCTGCAGACTTTGTAGGATCTCTCAGTGAAACACAGTGGTCAGACTTGATTCTAATTCTAAACCAGATTCTGCCATTGGTATAAAAACAAGATACTGTAATGATCTTGATTAACTCAATAATCACAAACTAATAGTTCACTTGATTTGTTATTTTCTGGTCATACCTTCCTTCCAGTGGCAGTGTCTGGATCTAAAGAAAAGTTTTTTACCTCATGCTAGTTTATTCTCATATAATCAAGCAATTTAGGTAACCCCAGATAAATTCAGCCAGTTTTCCCAAAGACTGACACTAAGTCTGACTCAAATGCAACATTACCTTTAACAAAGTCAATCAGTAACCCTCTGTTGGCATTCACTCCTACTTAGTACAATAAAATACAATAATTCTTCTTCCTAAAGCCTAACACCCAACCTATATTTAACATAGTAGTTTATTATCTCCATCTAACCAGAACAAAATGTATCTAAAAGCCCAGCTCTGTGTATTAAGGAGGACTCATACTTGACATTAATTCTCATACTTCAACTCTCCCAAACCCCACTACAATCCTCTACATAGCCTTAACACTGCAAAGCACTCACCTCTCACAGTTTCAGAATAAATTGTGGGCTGAATCTGGCAGAATTAATCAAGGAGTTACTCCTTCAACCTCTGGTATCCTGAGATCTAACTCTGGGCTAAATAATCCCTTCCCTGCATCTTGCAGGATCAGACCAGTCTTCCTCTCCCAGGGTTGACCTGGAAGTCCTCAAACACCCCATGATTCACTTTCCCTATCCCAGGATTGCTCATCACCACTAGACATGCAGCATTTTCAGTCAGAAGCATGGGATTGTTCCACACCTAACCACAGCCGTAATGAAAACCATTCTAATTCATTCTCCTCCTGAATTCTGTGTAAGATATTTGGCCATGTCAGCAACAACCTTTATTGATCTTAGCAGTACCAAGATATACAGCTGTCTCCACTGCTCTAAATTTTACTGCTGCTCTGGCAGTGGTAGCAGGGATCTCCTGACAGCTCCTGGTCTGACAAAGTGTCCCGGCTGGGCTTTTTCAGAGAAGTCAGTCACAATACTAACGTGCCGCTTAATGTTAATTCTTGAGCCAGTGACAGATTCTGCTGTGTACTGTCAAGAAGAGATTAAGACTAGAGTTAGAGGACTGGAGAACAAGAAGGCACTGGGAGATTTATTACTCACTCCTGTGAGGCTGGGGTAGGAGTTTTTCACAAGTCAATGTTTTAGGATACTTAGGAATTGATGAGTGGTGGCACCATAATTTCATTAGGCATAAGACTAAAAGTAACAGGATTTAAAGAACACAATTTATCTATATCATGACAGATCCACAGAGTTAGGATGTAACTTTTATGTGCTTGTAATATCAGTCTTTTCCACTTAGCTCCTCCTTGCTTCTTGCAGAAGTCAAGGAAATGTTGGACGCTTATCCTTTTATATATAGAAGATTTATTCTTATTCTTTAGCAAGCCATAGGTATTTCTAGTTAGATAAAATTTTCCCCATCTGTTTTTCGCATCTCTAGATTTGTCTGGAAATTAAAAAAAAAAAAAAAAAAAAAAAAAAGAAAATGAAAATTTACAGAAAATCTTAATGTTTTAAAATAAATTCTGGATGAAGAAGATGTGGCTCAGCTTCAATTCAAGGTCAGGGCAGGAAAGACTGAATAATTATGGTTATTAGTAATGAGGAATATGATAGTCTCTGGTCTAAGGCCAGAGTTTTTGCTTTTTGAGGGAAGCAAGATACAAGACGTGTAGGGTTAGCTGTAATGGTATAGTTTTAACCTGAGGGGTAGTCCTGAACAAGAAATGGAGGGCTGCTAGAGTTCAGAACAGCAAAGAAAGATACTTGATGCTCAGAAATGGATTACAGTTTGGGAGTTAAGTTTGTGTCTTCCGAATGTATAGAGTTAAGATCCTGGGTGCCAGCAGAAATTGAGATTATGATTTATGATCCTAACTTGTATTGGTGTAATTAGGCCATGATTTTGGTATACAATGGATCAGTTCTCAAGCTGAAAGCAGCAGCTGATCAGGCACATTAACTTCTGTATCCTCTCAAGCAGTTAATACTGATCAGAGGCATCAGCAGAAACAAATAGTTCAAAATCTGATTTTCAAGGATATGATAGTAACCCATGGAGTTGTGTAGACTAATTATGTTTAAAGTTGCATTATGGGGTTGGCTGAGGTTAAAGACAAGAGACCTCAATCTCCTGTTGGGAAGTGCAAGGAAGGACTCACACAAAGCCTGTGAAGGTGCAGAATGTTGTGGCAGCATTCTGACAGCAGGTAGGATTTACTGCACCTCTGGAAGCTTCATGTTGATGTTGATGTTAGATTTGGAGTTAGGACTCAGCAGAACCTGAAATGCCAAGTTTGTTTCTCAAATGCCACAGGACAAAAGTAAATGTTTGTAATGATGTATTGTCATCAGCTATGGGGATAATGAGGTACTCTGCTGTAGTGGTAATTTGGCTCCAGTGTAAATTGCAGTCACAAGTGCCTACATAGGAAATATCCTAAATTCAAATACTAAAATGAGAATAAGTGACTGTAGGAAAGTTTAAGGGAGACACATTGGAACTGCAAGGTTACGACAGTTAATTCAGAGTTAGGAATTCATTTTAGGGTGCAGGGAGTAAGGATTGATTTGAATTCATTGCTGGTCCTGGCTGGGCAAAGGCAATTGACAGTAAGTTGAATACTTTGTTGCCATTCCAGGGTAATAGCAGTCTGTGGTACATGAGTGGGCATGATTCCACATGTGTATATGTCAAGATTTATATGTGTATAGACTATATTTGTATAAAATATACGTATCTATACATGTATGTAGGTATTTACAGAGTTAAATTTTGACTTAGGACTGAATCTAAGTTAGTTTTCAGGAACAGTTCTGAACTGAATGACCTGAATACTTGACTACTGTATTCTATTCCTTACATTTGTGGACAAAGCATTAATTTTGAGGCAGTCTACATTATTAAGCACAGAAATAGAATTGAAGCCACCAGACTTCCCAGAGCACTGACATGCTGCTGAATTCAGAAAGCCCTACCATGTCCCTGAGATACAAACAGATTATATACACTTCAGAAGCCAAACAGGGCTCACCTGGCTCTGATATGAACATTTGTGTGCAGCTGTGAAGGCAATAAAATTCAGCACTGCCTTTAGCCACAGCTAAAGGGAGCACTAAGAGCATTGCCTTTAGACCCCAGCTAAAGCTGTGTTGGTAAAGGCATCAAATTGTATTTCCTTTCAGCCTAGGATAGGTCATCCAAGTAGGAAAGAGTAGAAAGATTTCAATTTCTACAGTTGTCTGATCATTGACTTGTTTGTTGTTTCCTCTCTTCAAAACCCATTACATGAATGCATGCAGAAAAGAGGAGCATTTAGCTTAATTATTCCACTGAAAACATCATTTTGGGGATCCAGACTATAAAAAGTAAGGTCGGGTAAAACAAAAATTTTAAAACAATTAGTTCAGGATTTAACTTTGTTTCTCACCAAAATAGGGATCAGATAGCAGCAAGTAATTACTTCATTGGTTACATTGTTCTCTCTTGTTAACATATAAAACCAATTATGAAAAATGTAGATATTTTAATATAATTACTACATTGATTCATTTTTTCTTGTTCTTTTTATTTCAAAAGAGCATGGCAGATAAGTTGCTACTATAATCAGTTTGAAGTTAATTCTGCACTGGTAAATGAGGTCAGACTAATGGTCTTCATAAATGAAGTTTTCAGAAGTAGTGCTAGTTAAAAAAAAAATATTACTTCCTCTACTGAAAAATTTTATGTTTTTTAAATATAAATTGAAATGCTTCATTTAGTTGCATTTATTTATAAATGTGACAATGATTCCCTATAAGATTGAGAATATAAATGCCATTTTACTACATTCTCCTATGAGCTGAGTCTAGCACCCAACTGTGGCTGTATATTTAAATATATACTCTGCCTATTTTCTCATTGTTTTCACAGTTGTTAAGGAAAATGTTGCATCATTTAATCTGGTGAAATATGTGATATTTAATAAGGCAGAGTTTGTCCAAATAGGGCACCTAACACCTGTAATTTCTTAGTCTCTGATTGAAATGGAAACCAAAATATTCATAGGATGACAGAAGCCAAATGGAAAAAAGCTTTTGAAGTGAATTTCTATTATTGCATTTGACACTTCCTGTGGTAAACTACATTCCAATCCAATAAATGTATTTGTGAAAAAAATTCCCTAGTTCTGACTGAAAACCCATTTCCATTAAAATCAGCACATAAGCTCTTGTAGGCTATGAAGGATCCAAGACTTCAGTTACTCTTATATATATATTTTATACCAAGTCAGGCACAGGCACACAGGCACAGGGTCCCTGCCTGAATGAAGTGGACCATGGTGGTGGAAGTTTCTAAAATCTTCATTCCTCTGTCCATCCCCGCTTATCTCTCTCCTTGAAAATCTACACGTGTCTCTATGCAAGAGAGGATCAACATGAGCTCATAATCTCAAATCAGGTTCAAGAGAAAGAACCATAGCCAGAATGAGGTACCTACTTCTCTCTTTTTAACTGCCTTGGACAGCTCTTCTCAGCCCTTTGCCCTCTGTGGCAAGGGACCTTCAGGATGAGACACTTTACCCATGGTTTTAGCTCCTAAAAGATTGGAAACCTCATTTCTCATGTTCCTTATCAACTGAACTTAAGAAATTACTTTTTTAGTATTTTAGGCAAAACATCTAATTCTTTTAGGAGAAAACAAAAGATTTAAAGCACTGTAAATCTTATTTTATGTCATAATTTTGGAGCTGTTAAATAAAATTCATTACTTTTGGTTGGTTTTGTGAGAAGTGTTAATCAGAAAAGCAGTGCAACTATAGAAGCCTTTTCATCACATACAAGCACTTTCATCATTAAATGTGGACTCCAATCCTATTTAAGTAAAAGACATTTTGGCAGCAGTACTCATGTGTTGTTTAAAAAATGTCCATCCTTCCCTATAGTTCTTTATGGCATAAGGAAGTATTTCACAGATAAAACTGATGAACTGAAACTCACTGTTCTACCGTGGAAAAGTTCAGAGTTGTAACAAAACATTGCCAATCTCACAGCTAGTTCCTGTTTTTACATTTCTCAGTAGGAGCACAGTTTTCATCTAATAATTACAAATTCTTTTGTGGATACATGATGTCACCTGAGTTCATGGACACAGTTGAATAAATGCTGTCAAGAAGTTACCCTTAGTTGGATAAAGACAGCCACAGTCCCATTCCAAACCCTTACAAGCATTTGACATGTGGTGAACTCTAAGTTTTAGTAACTTCTAGACAAAAAGAGATATCAATTACATTTGCCTGAATAGTAAAATGTTTTCTGAAGTTGTCTATTTTTCCAGTGCTCAGGAAAAGTGACAGAAAAATCTGTCATAAGCATCAGGAAAGAGAAGAAAAAAAATCAGAGCTAACACAATCTAACAGATTAACAAATTACAGATTGGGAAAATAAAAGCCCTGGATTCTTCCTAGAGTTCCTGCAAACATTTGTACAGCATGGAGTCTTTACAAAGCTTTTGAAGTGTTGGTCTCACAAAACTTCTCTTGTAAGTGTCAGTGGGAATTTTACAGGGAATCCTGAACAGCTATACAGTTGCTTTTGGAACTATGATATCATGGTAGATATTTACATTTAAAAATTTCAGGGGAGAAAAAAAGCATCACCACTATGAAGTAGCTACTGATTTAATGTAATGCATATGAATATATGTGTATACACAAATTTCAGTTAAAGCTATGTAAGATCATGACAATGAGCAAGTGGGGAGACTGTGAAATTAGAGTTAATAATAATTAGTATGCCTGTCCCATTTGGAAAGATCTGAAAAAAATGATAATTCAAGACCACAATATGGGCCCGACTTTGTTCAACAGACACTTCTGGGTATTTGAATGAATAAAAGCAAGTTGAAATGCCTTCATTAAAGAGAAAAGGGAAAAAAAAAAAAAAGAAGGAAAGTATATTACCCCTGCATATATTATTTGCAGAGGCAAACTGTGACCATTTTCTGTGTCTCAGTCTAACTCAGAACTCTAAGGTTCTGAAAACATGAAGAAGAAAAGAAAAATAAAGATGTGTTTATATCAGATTATATCAGTTATTGTTGCTTTCCTAGCACCAGCAGTATTTTCAGTTCTGCCATTCTGTTTTAAGGAAACAATTAAGGGAAAAGAAATTTTAAAAAATTAAAACTTAATTATTTGTGATCGGCTTCAATGGACAAGCCTTTTTAATGTGCTTACAAGGCAAAGGCTATATGATAGAAATACATAAAAAGCATATATAGTGAAAGGGATATATGAAATAGCAGATGCATTACAAATATTCACGTTTCATAAAACAAAATAAGTGGAGAGACATTAAGTAAAAATTGGATACAATGTGAAGAATTTCTTTCTTTCTGGAGGAAAATGCAATCATTGGGATCCAAGGCATGCAAGAAACTTTTGTCTTTATGTGGATAATAATAACATCCATGCTGTGTCAGTCAGGAAAAAGGATCGAGCATTAAACTTCCATCCTAATATCTTAAACTAAAGAGGAAAATGATCCAAAGTGATTTCTATTGTTAAGTGAGAATGTATTGAAGTGATTCCCAGAAGAGAAAATAGTTGAGGTTTTTGCACTGACAAAGTATAGGAAAATCCTTGAGAGTGGAAAAAAAAATTTACTGTCATTTTTCTTTCTTACTTGTTCTGAACTCATGTACAGATTACAGCACATGCCCAGGTGCAGGATGTGCATAGTGAGATTCAGAGAGGATTCACCATCAGGGCCACGACTGCCAGTAAGTGCCTGCTGCTTTACTTCATTGGGCAAGAGCAAAAGCAATGCATTCTGCCATTTACAGACCTCAAAAACATTAATATTGACCACACTGAAGCATATATTGAAAGGAAGCATTCGGATTTTCCACTATGAGTAAAGCACCTGCTCTGATGCTTTTAGAGGAATTAATGAAACCCCTAAATCTCAGAGCAGTTTCCTGATAGAATTAATGAATAGCTGTCAGCACAGCTGGCACTAATTGGCATGCTTCTGGGTACCCTGAAGGAGAAGGAGCCAAGTGGATAATAATCTCATACTACTTTGATTTATAAATGTTCAGAGTCAGACTGACACTTCATTTCTGGGGCAGTACATTTGTATTTTTGTTTGTGTGCTGATCCTTGTTCTGTGCACATGCAGGCATGATAATGTCTCTAAAATGTCAGTTTTGTGGTTTTCCAGAAAGCCATGTGGAAGAATTTTAACAAAAATTATTGTGTGGGCAGGAAGGAAAAGGAAAAACCTTCAAGTTGCAAAATGAAAAAATATCTAACTTGGGTGTGATGCTTACGACCTCAATTTCATCAAATCTAGCTATTGTGCTAATTTAAGTAAATCTAGACATCATTGATTCTGCCCAGACTAACTCTCATGAAGTCTCTTGCTTTTAAAGCTTTGCCACAGCCAGAAGCTTCTCATGAGCGAGTGAGACTGAAGTGCAGGTTGAATGCTTGACAGGTTATACCTGTCTCATGGACAGAAAAAGATCTTCACACAGGAGTTATCAGGGGTCGGTGAGAGAGCTTTAAATGGACTTGAAGGGGAAAAAGGATAAAAGCAAACTCGCTCAAGGTAAGCCTGGCGACACCCTACCAATATTTGAGGGATGGTTTCTGATGAGGTCCTTTGGTCTGCCATCTCAGTGGAGCTGGAGATCTGTGAAACAGTAAAGACACAAGGGTTATTGATGTTAGGAATTTTGTGGAAGTGCCTGAGAAAGATCACATGGGAATTAGGGCAATTAGACATTCAAAAGGGTGTTGGGATCCACAGCCCAGCTGAAATCCCCCTACACTAATGTACATGGGCAAGAGGCAGGAGGAAATGGAAACTATTGTGCAACTGGAAAAGGAGCATATAGTTGTCATCATAACGTGGTGGGATGACTCACACAACTGTTACAGACCTCCCACCCAGGAGGAAGAGGAAGATTAAATATTCTGTAACTGGCTGTGAGAAGTCTCATAGTCACCAGTTCTTGTTCTCATGGAGTACTTCAGCTTACCAGATGTCTGCTGGAAATAGTGTAGAAGTTTCCTGGAGTGTGTGGAAGATAACTTCCTGATACAATTGGTGAGGGACCCAGCTAAGGAAGGTGCTCTGCTGGACTTGCTGTTTGTGATAAGGGAAGGATTGGTGAGTGACATGATGTTTAGTGGCCATTTTGTGATCAGAAATTCTCAATTCTCAGGGAAGTAAGGATGGTCAGCACAACTGCCACCTTGGACTTATGTACTGCAGAATTTAGCCTGTTTGGGAGTTTGAGAGTCCTCCAAGTGACAGACTTTCAGACCTCCTTTGGCTTCAGAGGATACTGAGGGAGCTGGAAGAAGAGCTCACAGAGACACTTTCTGTCATTTACCAACAGTCATGCATAATCAGGAAGGTTCCAGTTGACCAGAGCTCAGCAAATGTGATGCCAATCTACAAGAAGATCTAGAAGGAGGATGCTTCTCAGTCTGACCTCTGTGCCAGAGAAGGACGTGGAACAGATCATCCTGAGTGCCATCATGGGGAGGACAATCTGGGGATCAGGCCAAGTCAGTATGGGTTCATGTAGGGCAGGTCTTGCTTGACCAAACTTATCTCCTTCTATGACAAGATTGCCTGTTCACTGGAGGAGGGAAAGGTCATGGATGTTGTCCACTTGAACTTCAGTAAAGCCTTTGACACTTTCCCATAGCATTCTCCTGGAGGAAACTGGCTGTTGGATTGGATGGGTGCTCTGTTTAATGGCTGTGGGGCCAGGCCCAGAGAGTGGTGGGGAATGGAACTACATCCAGCTGGGGCCAGTCACCAGTGGTGTTCCTCAGGGCTTAGTAATGGCCCCAGTCCTGTTTCATATCTTTATTGAGAATCTGGAAGAGGGGAGCAAAAGTGCCCTGAGAATCTTTGCAGACAGCACCAAGGTGATTAGGACTGTTAATCTGCTGGAGAGTAGAAGGCTCTAAAGAGGGATCTGAACAGGCTGTGTGGATGGTCCAAAGCCAATTGTATGAGATTCAAGAAGTCAAAGTGCTGGGCCCTGCCCTTGGATTACAAACAACCCCAGGCAGAGCTACAGGCTTGGGGAAGAGTGGCTGGAAAGGTGCCTGGAGGAAAAGGACCTGGGGGTGTTGGTCAACAGCAGCTGAGCATGAGCCAGGTGTGCCCAGGGGGCCAGGAAGGCCAATGGCACCTGGCCTGGATCAGCAATAGTGTGGCAGCAGGACCAGGGCAGGGATTGTCCCCCTGTGCTCAGCACTGGTGAGGCCACACCTCAAACCCTGTGTGCAGTTTTGGGCACCTCACTACAAGAGAGGCATTGAGGGGCTGGAGTGAGTCCAGAGAAGGGCAATGGAGATGGGGAGGGTCTGGAGCACAAGTGTGATGAGGAGCAGCTGAGGGAGCTGGGGGTGCTCAGCCTGGAGAAAAGGAGGCTCAGTGGAGATCTCACAGCTGTCTCCTACTGCCTAAAAGAAGGTTGTGACAAGGTGGGGGTCAGTCTCTTCTTCCAGGTAGCAAATGGCAAGAGCAGAGGAAATGGCCTGAAGTTGTACCAGGGGAGGCTTAGATTGAGAATGTCAGGAAAATTTTCTTCAGGGAAATGCTTGTATGGCATTGGAACAGACTGCCCAGGGAACTAGTTGAACCACTGACTCCAGAGATATTTATAAGACATAGTTGTGGCACTTGGGAACATGTTTTATGGTAGCAGTGTTGGGGTTGCATTCAATGATATTAGAGTTATTTTCCAAGCTTAAGTATTATCTATGATTGCATGAGAGATGATTTATGTTTAGAGTTTTCCCAAGATAATAGTGTGTGCTTATGCCTTTTGAGGCACCATTCTTGCCAGGGAGTGGTAGCCATGATTAGACATTAGCTGAAGATGAGACATCATTCTCAGTAACTTTTTCACTTTGCTTACATTAAAATGTTAATGGTTATGTTCTTATATTTAACAGAAATTGACCCAAATGATTATTTAGATCTGCTCTGTTCACAGAAGTTACAGTGAAGTTTGCCATATCCTCACACAGGTTCTCTCAGAAAGCTCAGTATCAGTTGCCATGTAGCAGAAACTGATTCATTTTTAAAATCTATTCAGCACTTCAATTCCACTTGTGGATTTTGGCTGAAGTCCAGAATTAGAGAAAAAATTTGGTAGTAGTATTGGTAACAGCAGCTTCTTCTATATAGAGATGTATGTTTTCTCTTGTCTAATTTTTGGGACCAATAATAATCTTTAAAAACATTCAAAATTGCAAAGAAATCAAACTTTGCTACAAGAATGCAATTCCTTAAAAATAGAAATTTGAAATGTAAGAGTAATACACTAACATAATTGGATCAAAAGAAAAGGAGATGCAATTATCCTCTTGGAACAAAGGCTTTTTAATTATAGTGGTGGCTGCATTAATCAGATGTCATATTAATACCTGTAAAAAAACGTCTTATGGAGCTCTCTCAGCCTACAGAAAATGTATAGAAAACAGAGTGATGAAACCAAATGTTAAAAGAATAAAATTATCTTGAAGTCTGGATAGATTAAAAAGGACAGATAGAGTCATGTGAATTCAGGGGGATTTATTTTTTTTTTTTTTAATTTCTAGAGGTTAGGCAATGAAAAGAGAAAAAAATGTGTATTTTAAAGCAATGTTAAAATCAAAGGGTGTCCTTTGACTTCTAAAAGGAATTATAAGAATTGGTCAGTCATATCCAGTGCTGTTAGTCTACAAAGACATCCTATAAATCGCACCTTATCAGTGTCATGCCAAATGAGACACCAACTACCTGTAACTGGAAATTCTGTCGAGCTGACGAGATGCAGTAACATTTTCAGGCTGTCTGGATAATGAGAGTTAAAGCCGCTGAGTTTTGCTCCCTTGTGGATGTAAAAATTATTATATTCCAGGCATGGCTCTCCATTTATTGCCACAGAGCTCCTGGCTGTGTGTGAATCCCCTGGGGGCAGCCTCTCCAGTGCACTCCCCAGAGGATGGGCACTGATGCCCTCCTCCCTCTCAGCAGATGGGAAGCACAGCCTGCTCCTGGGGTACCCCAGCTCAGCCCGTGCCTGCAGCACGAAATACACACGTTTTTCAAATACTTCAGGGGATTTAAGCTGGTGAAATCCAGGCATGTTCTGTAGCCTAATTTTCACTGGGTCTTGTTTCATTTTTGCTCCTGCATAATGCATGAATGGCACATAAGAAAGCAAGATATAATGAAAGCAGCAGCTATAAATAAACATGAAAACTTACCCACATGTTTTCTTAAAGGAAATCAGATAATGGAATCAGACTCTCTTATGGAAGATGGATTCTTGTCTTTTCAAGTAGTAGTCTTATGAATATTTTCCTGACAATATTTTGAATGTTTCAGTACCTACAGCTACCATGTTTGGAGTACTGAAGAAAGATTCTTGAGCCCAGAGATATTTTCAGAAGAAATCTGATGCCCTTAACACTACCTCTAACTGCAGCATTACCTGCTGAAAGACAAAGAAAGAGCTTAAAGATTTCAATTCACTTTCATTTTCAATTCTATGTAATTCTGTTCCACTGGATCAAGCCCTATCATTTCATAAGACCATTTCTTCCTTTCTGCTTGAACAAAGCAATGAACTCAAAAGTGCTTTTAATCATAATGAACACTGAACTAGGTTAGGTTCCCTATTCAATTTTTGCATATTGGCAACAGATAATTATATCTCAATTTAAAATGTCTCTGAAAATGTTCTTGACTGATACACTAAATTTAATGCATATATATATATAGCAACAAAAAAAATTAAGTTCCATGGTTTTAGACAAGTTTGGTCTGACAATGTTTGCTTAATTATAGCAGCTGTAAAATTCTAAGATGCTTGGGCTTATTTTAGTTGAGCAGATCCTATGCTATGGTGAATAATGGTTCATTAAAGAAGAGCCTCCTAGGAGAAAAGTTGTCTAAAGCATAATGATTCAGATTAGCTTTTCAAAGGAATTTGGGATTGTCAGACCCATCTTTGATCTTGTTTAGTACACCAAAATGAGGATTGTGTGTATCAAATCTGCAAGCTAAATCCATGGCAAAGGAAATTGAATAAAATGGATTATTTCCTGTGTGAGGTCATTTGATGGATTTAGTTCTAAATGCTCTCTCTCTGGAATTGCATGAGATCCTGAAAGCTGGAGAACACGCAAACAGGAAGATGTGAATAAAAGCTGCCTGGTTAAATCCATCAGCAGCTGACAGACTGAGACAAAGTTGAGTGGATTTTTCAAAGTGGAATAATAAGGCGAGTAAGGAAGTTATTAATATTTTTTAAAGGGTATGTTTTGATCCAGCTTCATTTAAAAAGCATAATACAGCCCTCATGCTAACCCAACCCCCTACAGTGCTCTCCCCAGGTTGTTGGAGACTAAAAGAAGGGATCTGGGGTTCTACAAAACCTTTCTTATGTTGTCAAAGCCCAGATAAATCCATGAAGTACTTGACCAGTTAGAAATGTAGGTATATGATCTCAGGTTGCTCTGTTGTTTTCTTTCTCAGGTAACATTCTCGCCCACATTGGAAGCATTTTTAAATTTCCTTTATAGGATATAACTTTCTTCTGCCAAATAGTTTTGTACTTATATTTCATTTGTCCTATTTCTTTGGCAAAATCACAGAACAGTTTTTCATTCTTTCATTATGCCTCAAATTTGGCATTTGATCATAAAATCTGGTGATTGGACGTCAAATCAGATGATTGAACATCTCTGAAAACTTGAAGATTAGCTGGGGATTTTCCATGATGCAGCATTATTTTAAAATTCCATGTACATAAATTCTCTAACATGCACTAACTCCTTGGGAGAAAGAGGAAAATATGTTATAGAAATATTCTTTTAACAACATATCTGCTTAATATTATTTAGTCTGGATGCGCTATATTGAAAATGTTACTATATTCAAGAATGCAAGATTGATCTTAAACTTTATACTATCACTATAATTTCTTGAAATCCTGGATATATAAATTCAGATTCAATATATTTGACAACTTACAAAAAGGCAATTTTGGCAATTTCTGAAAAGTTAAAACAGGCCTTTAATAAGAAAATGTAAATCACTTTCTTGAAAAACGAAGGCTTTTTTTTTTTCTTTAAACCCAGAACAATTAGAGGTAAATATACAACCATCTCTAGCAATAAAAAATAGGTTAATAATTTTTATTAAAAATTTAATATGGCTTTCCTACAAACAATAGCCATATGTATCTAACCACCACAAAACAGAGTGTTTCCTGGTCCTCAGAACATCCCATATCTTGTGCTATCTTTTGATTCAATAGTTTTCTTTTGATTACCATTGTCCTGTGTTTACTCACCATATCATCAACTTTACAGATTTGTTTGCTAGTTGTTTCAAGCGACCTCCACATTTTCATTCCAATATCCTTTTTCTCATCACCATGGGAACCACTGTCTTTTTTATCCTTCAAGAATATTATGTTTTAGAAAAGCTCTCATCCTTGTAATGGAAATTTGCAGGTGAGAACAGCTTCATTCTGTATTCTTAACTTACAGACAATTTTGCTACTTGCAGTGATTTATCATCTCTGTCAGTTCTGCCGCCACTGTAACCAAAGGTACCATTGCACCTTCTGAAAATGCAGTCACAGTGTCCAATTTTCAATACTCACTGCAGTTTTAGCACTGGACAAGGGCGAGTCTGCAGCAGCAGCAAAGGGCTCTGCAGCTGTTATAAAAGCTGCTCCATAAGTCTGAGCTGCATCCAAACGTGCAAATTTTAGAGCTACTTTGGGTATGCCTATGTAATCTGCAGCTACTACAGGTTCTCCACTGCACATGTTATTTTGGGAGCCGTCTCTGTATTTTTCTCATTTAGTAGTTTGCATTGATAAATACTAAGGAAACCTGATGAAAATCTAGGACGAGAATTGGAGTATTAAAACACCCCATTACAGAATTAACATTAAAAAGAAAAGAAACAGTGGAAGGGAGATGAATATCATTTTCAAGGCTTAAAAGAAATTTTAAATTGCCCTGAAGAATAAATAGAAGCAAGACAAGCGTATTCCCAGAACAAATTTTTCTGTGCTGTGTTTCCCTTTCCTTCACATGCTCTGGTCATAAGACCTTGGGGGCAGCAATGTCTCAGAGACCATCACAATAAGGAAAAGCTCTGGCAAAGATAGCTTAATATTTGCATCCTTTAGGGTCACCTAGACTTTCACATCTATGAGCTATAACTGTGTGATGGCATGGTGTTATCATCTCATGGTAATGCTAATTCCTCATGGATTTGTTAAATATTTGGGGTTTTAGCCATAGTTTTTCTGACATGTGAGAGAAGGGGATGAAGAAAGAAGATAACTGTTTCCTAATCAGCTCAATTTGTCACCCAGGCTTCTGGTGACACTCAGCTTCCACCTGAACCCAGCAAAGAAGATAGATCCCGATTCTTTGCCAGGGAAGAAGGCAATGATTGGTTTGGTTCCAAATCTAAGGTGGCTGAAACATTCCTCAGGACGCCTCTTTGCTATATGCAGGCACACAGTGAAATACAACTTGGCTTCTAACTGGGCCCCCCAAGCAGTACCATAATGTAAATATCAACAGTTTATCACATGGCAGTCAGGTACAGCCTCCCCATAGCATAATCATATTTCCCATTCTTTTTCTATAAATCTGTCAAAGACTTTCAATCATGAGTATCTGTGGACATAAGTCTTAGACAGTGTGAGAACTATGATTCATCTCCATTCTTTAGTTTCCATACTGTTTTCATCCTCTTCTCATCACTATTCATCAGGCACACAGACCTAGGTCTGTATCCTTAAAAACAGAGAACCAACTCTAGATATTTAGGTGGGATATTTTTCAATTTTTTACTTTTTTCTAAGAGATAAGCAATTTAGTGCATTAGTGTTCATGTCAAAATAAAATCCTCAGACTCCATGTCAGGTGTCAGAGTCCTACAGAAGGCAAAGTATTTCTTTAAGTAAGCAATCTAGTCAGTTTATGATTTATTGGTGTAACTCAAAGTTACTTTTATCTACTAATTCCTTTTTTGTTTCCTGGACCTTGAACATTCAGGGAGCAGTTTGAATCTGTGATTCATCAGATTTTCAAAAACTTCTGAGAAAGTACATTGTAGGAAGCTAGTACAGAACATAAGTTGTCATGATATGAAAGATATAGTGCTGTTAGGGAGTAAGAAAAGTTAAAGACTGAAAACTAAGTAGGGAAAAAAAGAAATCAGTTCTCAGCAGGGCGGAAGGGTAATGACAGGCTGTGACCACAAACTTGTACTGCTGCTCTGGTTATCTAAACTAAATATAATGTTACATAAGTTGCAACTGTTCCATGAAAAGTAATTAAAATCATTATAAAAGTCAAAAAAGGTTGCAAAGAGATTAAGAAGATTAACACTGGTTTTGTGTAAATGTCCTGAAGAAGATAATAACTTATGTAGTTGGTAAATAAAGCAAATAATTTAAAAACTCTTCTCTATTGTCACTTACACAAAGTGTCAGACTCTAAGCTGATGAAAGGAAATGTTTATTTTAGACAATTTACAGCTAATCTGTAAAATTCATATGGTGATTCAAACCAAGCAGTATAGACTTCAGTAGAATAAGAACCGTTTATAGTTTTCCCATCAATGATCATTTTGCTGAAAAGCAACACTTCAAACATTAAAAATTTTCCTATTTGTAGTGATTTTCCCTTTAAGTAGAAAGATTGTGTTTTCTAAGAGAAATCAAGTAAACTAAAAATAATGCTTCTGCACTGTTTAATTCAAACTTCTCCAACTCTTAATTATCTGATTTTCATTTTCTTATATTCTTATTTATTTCCGCATAACTTTATTTCATTTATTTTGCTTTCATTTCAAAAGTTGAAGAATTGAAAGAACTGGCACACGAAGATTTATGACAGAGAAAGAAGTAGATATTTTTGGCTAAGTATTTTGATCCCAAATTATCAGCATGCAAGTTTCATAGTATCATAAAATCATAAAATATGCCAAGTTGGAAGGGACCCAACAGGATCATTAGGTCCAGCTCCTGACCCTGTACAGGACATGCCTAGAATCACCTCATGTACATGAGAGTCCAAACTATTCTTTTAAGACCTTTTTACTTATATTTTGTAAAGTATTCCTAGAAAACATGTAACACACTTTCAGTTACTCAGGAGAATTTCAAAGTTAAAGGATCTTGTCATGTGAGCATACAAGCCATATCCTTACAGTAAAAGTTATGTGATATTTTTTTTTATGGTATGAAAAAAAGATGTCCTGTGAGTGGGCCACATGGGTTTTTAAGCTTTGTGCCAGTTCATCTGGAAGCAGGCACACACTCACTGCAAGGTTTGGAGGTGCTTACAGAGCTGCAGCTTCTTGTTCCCTCTCCAGGTGACTGTCACACATTGCTCAATGATTGACTGTATCTAATGCTTCACACTCGCCCTCCTCTCCCTCCTGTCCCTCCTCTCCATCTTGTTGCATTGGACTCTGGGACCAAAGCCTAAAAATGCAGACTAATATCATTCACTACTGAAAGTTTCCAAAAGCATAAAGAATATCTAAAGTCGTGACACTGACACTAAAATAGGTATATCTGCAGCCTCTCTATAGCAGTGAAAGCAGAGCACACACTCTATATTCCCCAGACTGTCCCTGTGTGTCTGTCTGTCTGTGTGTCCATGTGTGTGTTGCTATAAAACACCCAAAAACACCCATCCACCACGTTATGTGTAGCACAGAGGTCTGATGCAGGCCAGAAGGTAAAGAGGGGACCTCTCAGATGGTGACACTGTTCCAGAACGTGCAGGGGATTTTGGGAGGAGGGCAGGATGGGGTGTGAGAGGTGATCTGGCACTGTGATGGTCCAACCAAGCTGGGGCCATTCAGGAGCTTCTGTTAGGGAACAGGGACTGGCCTGGAGTGCTTTGGAGAGGATTAAGGATTAAGGGTTTATGAGGCAGTAGCAGGAGACAGGCTGAAGGTAGGAACAGAGTTCAAATGGGGCAAGAATTCAGTGGGAAGAAGACAGGAGCTTGATGTACATAAAAGAACATACACATGTATAAAAATATAAAATAAAAATATGTATACGTACGCAAATACATCCATGAGTAAGTGGGAGGCTCATGCTAGGCTGCATTTTGAACCTTCTGTTTGCACTCCTGAGACCTGGAGCACCCACACAATGGCACAGGCTCCTGACAGTCAGAAAATGCCTTTCCCTCATCCTGTTCACATGCCACTCTGCTCTACAGGAGAGTCATCATTAAAGTCCTTTCAGCCCCACTGGCATGTCAGGGACTGATCTTTGTTCCACATTTGTTACAGAGAAGTTGAGAGGCAAACATTTCTCCTGTGCCCTCTGAGCACATTTTAGGAGCATGAAAATGTCACATATCCTGTTGATCGATGTGCCAGGGGAATTCCATACAGTGAGACCCATTTGAGGCTCATTTTATTGGGGATAGGGGGAGGAAAGAAGAGACAAAAGGCCAGACTTTTACAAGAGGCAGAAATCTAAGCTGTGATTCTTTGACTTCAGTGATTCTACAGAGACCCTTTGCTAGAACAAAAGTAAAAACCAGTGTAAGTTGTTAAAAGAGAGCAATGAATTCTACTTTCCAGTTTCTTGAGTTTCACAGTTCCCAATAATAATTTACATGATGTTCGGAGTACATCATTTCATCTTTAAAATGTTGAATTAATTCTTATTATTTTTCTCTAGGAATGTTTTCTTGTCATTCCTTCATCTTCGAGAAAGCTTTTAATTTCTCTGCTTTTCATTAAGATTCTTATGCTGAATTCATAGAAATTAAGTGTTATGATATGCAAACATAAGAATAAAATATTAAAACTTTAACACAGTCTTCAGAATGACTAAAAATATGGGATAAAAATCTTCCTTTAGATTTGAAGTCATTAGATACAACAAAGGTACATTCCTCCAATCAAAGATAAAATATGACATTCTTTTTCTTTTCCCCCAATCAAAGATAAAATATGACATTCTTTTTTCTTTTCCCCATGACATCCTTCACAATGATACTTCTTGTCAAATGAAAGATTTTTATTTCTTACATTGAATTTTCATCCACAGACCAAAAAAATTAGACAGTACTAAAGGAATCTATTGTAATTTTTTCCTGCACTCTTTTTTTTAATTTTATTTTATTTTTGTTCTAAATCCATCATGTGATCTCCAGGAGATTTTTGACAGTGTCTCATCAGATTTATCAACGACTATTCATTTTACCAGTCTATTCCTATCCTATGAAGACTTGCTCCCTGTCCTACAGCCTTTTCCAGTATTATGTTGGTAGCATCTGGCATGGGAAAAACCCTGGGGATTCCACAAATCCTCCTAGGAGTAAAGGCCTTCACACTTAATGAGGTTGTTTGTAAAGTCTACTGAATCTGCTGGACAGGAGGATTTCTTTTGGATTTATCATTCAAATTCCTGTGCCACTAAAAAATATTTGCTGGCACATACCAGGGTCTTATATTTGCAGATTCTATTAACAAATCTGGCAGCTTTATGGAGCATGAATTGAGCTGCAGTCTCTTTCATGAAACAAGACACAAATCACACCTCACATCAAGTAATATAATTTTCATAAATGTTTAATCCACAAGCACAACTGAAAGGATAAAAAGAAGTTTTTATTTCATAGTATGTGGTGATGCACATATACACAGCTGGTGCTTATTCCGACTAAAGTTTCCCTTAGGCAAGTAAAGGTCTGGAAAACCTCAAACATTACCAAAGAACTTTCCCAGACCAAGACATTTAACTGCTTAGATTCAATTTTAAAAACGGATTTTCTGTGCGGTAGAAGCACTTTCCCTCTGTAAAGTCTCTTTTCACAGTTATGGGAGGTGTTGTTTGAACAGGAATTACAGTTCCCTTTAGAAGATCCTGTTGACTGACATCCTCTCCCTCATTCCATCTTGTAAATGCTTTTAAATCCCATCTCTGTAAAGTTT
The DNA here is from genome assembly GCA_037013685.1 of Acridotheres tristis. Classification (NCBI taxonomy): domain Eukaryota; kingdom Metazoa; phylum Chordata; class Aves; order Passeriformes; family Sturnidae; genus Acridotheres; species Acridotheres tristis. The sequence goes on from CM072884.1 coordinate 103,880,027, forward strand.
TTTCTCCCTTCTATATCATTATTTAAATGAACTCTGACATTTCCAAGTACAAATCGATGAGAGGCTTAGCTGCATTATGGAAGAGATGGTGGAACAAAACGCCTATCTAATACACTGAGTGCAGTAAGATGTTCTCAAATTGGCAAATTTACCTTTTTACTTCTTCCACTTTATCAGGTTATGCCTCTGTTCATGTTATCTATGGTTAAAGTGTCTCACTGGTCATAAAGTTGGTTTACTTGTACCACCACAACTGACAGGGAGGATATGAGGATGCATGAGGATGCACTCATGTGAATGTGTGAGCAAATACATATGTACATACATATAAGAGTACATAGAGATGTGTGTAAATTTATATGTATTATACATATATATAAAAATATATTTTATAAAAAACATATATCTGTATATATATCTGCAGTAATAAGGATTGTGACAACTTAGAAAATTTGTATAACATCAAAGGTTACACTGGAAATTCCCTTCAGGGGCAGCCTTTTTGGAACTCAAGTAGAGACAGTAGTTGGTGTCGGAGGAGGAGCATAACCATAAGATAAAAATCCCTGTCCCAGTGAGCATGGCTTCCTCACCCCACTGCAGCACCATTTTGACACAACTGTGGTACTTCCACTCCCAATTGGTGCAAAGGGCTCTGCAATGACGAGAGTAAACTCAGGATTTTGTCTAAGGCAGCCCCACAGCCCTTTGTGTTTCCTTTACCATCCTAGAGCTTTTTGTGTCATTCAGGCACCAAATACAGTCGGGAGGGAAAGCAAATGTAGGAAAGGAGAGGAGACAAAGAGACAGATCATTTGTCTTCATGTTTATGTGAAATAATTGGCTGGAGAGAGAACAAGAAGGCAGTGAGAAGGCTGTTCTATCCAGTTTTTTCTCCCAGCAGAGAGGAACAATGGGGAATGTTTTGAAATGAGAAATCTTCTCTGATGCAAAGCAAAGACACATCTCCATGAATTCCAACAAGCCTTTAGATTGATTATGTGCTGAGAGTAACAAATTATGTTGCAAAGAGAGAAAAACAATGTTTATTTCAATGTCCAGAGTAATTTATATCTCCTCAAACACTTTGAGGAGTATCTGATGCTGTCAGAAATATTTTCCAGTACTATTTGTCTTGAACTGAACCTTTCTGTGATTTCAGGCAGCACTTTGAACACAGCACATGTTGCACACAGCTTCATGGTATGCCCAGGTCTTTTTTAATCACTTAATTAAATAGAGTAATTTGTAATTGTTTCAGGAAGATAAAAACAACTACACCTAAGCTAAATAGTGCTGAATGCAATTATAGTTGTTATTACTAGCCTTTATTTGTCACTGATTACATCAGCATCTGTGTGTTCACAGAATCAGTGTTCCCAGATGGACTTCCCTGGAGACAGTGCATCAAATCCAAAGATCTTGCCACCCTCCTTCCCTGCTCCTAAGATGGCTTCTATGGGTTTGGCTGAGGGGGAGAGGATGCCCTGTTTACTGAACCTTTCCTCCAGAAAACTTAGGAATACTGGGTCCAAGTGTGTCATAGGGAGGGAGAGAATGAACTTGCCACTGTGACCATCTGACTATGCCAGCAATGTAGAGCAGGGACTGATGAGAGAGGACTTCAGTAGTTTCCCCACCTTCAATCCATCTCATATGTGCATATACAAATATATGCATTGCTCTGGGAAAATATATAAATGCTATCAGCATTTAGGAGAAAAAGCCAATGGGAAGTAAAAGGCTCTCACAGTTGCACTCTCATAGCACTGAGGAGATCTGTATGCTGAGAGAAATGCTTTCCAGTCCCAGGATGAAAACTGTTATGGATAGACAAAAGATGTGTAGGAAATGAAATAGGGATATGCTCACCTGGAGTTGTTGAAACTGAAGAAAATAAAACTGTCTAAGGTGTAGAAGTGAACCAGATTATCACAGTTGGAGTAACAAAATGGGGACCTAAGAACAGGGCTGAGGCAGAAACAGGGCTGAGGACAGGCTGGTGACGGGACACAGGACAAGCAGTAGTGTCAGGTTTTGGTTTCCTGACTTCTCTGAAACACACCTACACATCCAGGTCAACATTTGTTGAGGTAAGGTAGAATCTCAGTCAAAAATATATTTTAACATTGCTTTACTCTTTACTCTGTTACCTAAAAGCCATATCTGCTTTTCATTTGCACCTGCAGCTATTAATAACTTGGTTTTTAGTGAAAGCAAAGTCTTTCATTACAGCTCTGCAAGGAGCTGCACATACAGGCACAACCATACCCCAGTGCATGTACCAGCTCTGCCCCAGTGTCAGCAAGACTTCTGGAATAACCAGTTAAAATAAATTATGATTCAGTGTATGTAAGACTTGGATGAACCAGCTCATCAAAGGCACCCTAAGTGTTCTTGTTTGAGGTATTCACCACGGCTATTTTTCAGCTATTGCCAGCAGGGCTAAATGGATAGGATTGCTGATCTGTGGCACTCAGAGCTTTCAGCCATAGCACTTGCATTGAAAAAGGCTCTGCTAAGATGCAGTTCATTATGCCACCTTTGTGTCTCTCCTGCTTTGGCATTAAGTGGTTGATATTCTTCAGTCTTTATTTGCTGTTGGGGTTTTTTTCCCCAGGAAAAATGACTAGTAATGTCTGAAATCATAAAAGGATACTCTAAAACCACTGTAACAATTACTACTAATTGTTTAATCTTGTGATATATGTCTACCCCGTTTTTAGTGATTTTGCTGTTGCTCTAAAATCTGTTTTTTGTCAGATAATCTTTTTCTTTGTTCTTGATTACCGTACAATTTGTTATCAGAAAGAACATATTTTTAAATATCTTCCAAAATTAAACTGTTTGGTTTCTTAAATAAAAACCATGTGATGGTAGGAAATGTCCTGCTTGTCTTAGTTTTTAACTGTAATTGCACACATTTAATTTTTAGGATAGTAATTAACACTAATGATCTTTGTAACAATCTCCTAATATGATTGCCCCCTAAGTCCCAACTATCTAGCAATTAGAAAATATTGTATAAATATTTAAACAGAAAATGCTGATATGTCTAAAACAGCCTGTCTGGTTTCAAAATGTTGGAGAATATTTCTAATTTGGTGTTTGATCTCCTGGAATTCCCCTCCACCCAACCACCCACCAGTAGACACTTCCATAGCAGTCAGGTAAGAGAGGAAACCTAGTTTGATATTCTGAATTAATTCTGTCATTCAAACCAAGGGATTGAATCTTGAATCTCCATCCATGCCTGTTTAATCCAGCCAAGTCCAGAAGCAACCTTTAGTTTTTGAATTTATATGATGAAGTGTCTCGTGTCCCCAGAGTTGTTAGGGGCAAGGCACATAACAGAATCACAGGATGATGTTGAAAGGAACTTTTGGAGGCCATCTGCTCCAACCTCTCTGCTCAGAACCATGTCTAGAGGGTTTTTGAATGGATTACAAAACAGAAAGACTTGCATAATTAACATATCATTGATTTTTAGTCCATCAAAAAATGCCCATTTTTAATCCGCTTGTACCTGCCATAAAGTTTACTGTGTATTGCAAAAGAATATTCTCAATATTTTTTTTTACATATCAGAAGATCAATATAAAGATAAATTTTATTCAAACTAATCCATGCTATTCAGGCCAAATTTTTACTCTTAAAACTAAGAAAGGAAACAGAGACAAAAAAAATTATGATTGGATAGTGAGCTTACCATTTAAAGCTGTGAATATTGCATGCTTATGAGTGAGAAAATATCAAATCTGAGCAGAAAGATAATACATGATACTTGGCATCCAGCTTTAGGAATGGCAAAATGAGAACTTTGGATTGGCTCAGGAAAAAATGGATCTGCAGTGGAGCAAAGGATTGAAGGTGATGGGCTTAAATGCAGAATTGTTATTCATTATGTGATCATTGCAAATATTGCAGATATTCTTAACACATACAGCCCATGTGGTGGAGTATTGTCACATGTCAGTTAGATTCTGTTAGGATTGACCAGGATTTAGGATATGAAGACAATCAAAAATTTTATATATATATATATATATATATATATATACTTGTGTGTGTGTGTATAGTTTTTAGGTTTTGTTGGATTTTTCAGGGTTTTTTGGGGGGTGTTTTGGTTGATTTTGTTTGGTTTTGTTTGGTTTTTGGTTGGTTGGTTGATTGGTTGGTTTTGGCTTTTTCCTTTGGTAAATTTATTTTTAAACTTTCAGAGATACAAAAGAGCAAGACTCACCTCTGCAGATGTGCTTGTTTTGGCTGGGGTAGAATTAATTTTCTTCACAGCTACTAATACAGGGCTAAGCTTTGTATTTGTGCTGAACACAGGGTTGAGAATACAGAGATGTTTTTTGTTATTGCTCAGCAGGGCTTACACAGAGCCAAGGTCTTTCCTGCTTTTCCTGCTGCCACACTGGTGAGGAGGCTGGGAGTGCATGGGAGGCTGGGAGGAGACACAGCTTGGACAGGTGACCCAAACTGGCCACAGGGACATTCCAGACTGTGTGACATCCTGCCCAATGCACAAAGTGGAGGAAAGTGAGGGTGTTTGGAGTGATGGATTTTGTCTTCCCAAGTTACCATTACACTTGATGGATCCTGGTTTTCCTTGAGATGGCTGAAGATCTGCCTGCCCACGGGAAGCAGTGAATTAATTATTTGTTCTTCTTTGCTTGTGTGCATGGCTTTTGCTTTTGCAATTAAACTGTCTTTATCTTAACCCGTGAGTCTTCCAACTTTTACCATTTTAGTTCTCTCACTGATCCTGCTGGTTGGGGGGTGTCAAAAGAAGCGTGGAGCAAAAGATTTTGAGCTCTACAAAAAGAGAAAAGGAAGAAGTGAAATATGATGTTGAAACAGAAGATGCAAGTGACTGGAGCTGGAAAGTTATTTCAATTGTTGTTCCTCTACTGGACCATACCTCTGCATTTGACCTGGAGATGACTGGTGGGAGGGCAGGCAATATTCTTCTTTGCTGAAATTGCTATCATTTAGCACACACAGTCTATACAAACCTGAAATGAAGCTTTTAATTAAACTAGAGAGACCAGGTTCAGGGCAGGCTGTTTCCCTTACGCTTTAGTTAGAAAAGATGTCAAAAACATAAGGTGAGAGGGAGCACAGACCTGAAAAAGTGACAAAGTTCACTGATTCCTTCTAAAGCTTTGAACTATTCATGGTCTCTTTCCCATTCAATCTACCTGTGGGAAGATTAAGAGAATATCTACTGGCCTGATTGCAGAGGTGCTGTGTACTTGCTGCTGCCATTGACTTTTTGCTCCATGGCTTCTTGTAGTAAAGCATCTCAGACTTCTCACAGGAGCAGCCCCTTCTTAGCTTATCTGTGGGATGCTGGAGATCAGCTCCACCTGGGGCAGGAAAGTGAGAACTCCCTACAGTTCTTCAGTGTGGCTGCAAATGCTCACACCTCTTCCCTGTGGGAACTACACCAGGAGCAGCACTCCAAGGAACTCCACTTTACCCTTGACATAACTTTACAGAATAAATATTTGTAGCTAGCATTGGCAGCAACTTCTTCGCCTCTTCTTGGTATAGAAGGCGCTAGGAAAATGTAAATGTACTGCCTTTTTTTTTTTTTTTTTTTTTTTTTACATTTTGCAGCTCTTTGCATTTTTTGTTGTACCCAAAAACTTGATCATTCTCCATTGGAGAGCATTTTGCTAGACTGGCAAAACACCAGAGCTGAAATCAGGACTATGTCTACCACTAAGCAGTATGTAAAGTGAAACTGTTTTTTCCCTTTCAAATAATCTGAAAGAAACCAGTTCTTTAGTCCCCCTTCAAATAATAATGAAAGTTATTTATTTTGTATTTGTTTACTTTTCGTTGAGAAAAAAAATGACTGGCTTATTAGCTGTTTGTTCATTTTATGTCATAGAGTGTGCATCAATTTTTAGGAAATTAATCTATGTTTAATCTACCAAAAAAATTTGGTACATGCAAAATACAAGCAGTTGATTCTATCAAGGTGACAAGATGCAAATTAACTTTAATCCATTTTTATTCTCGTAATCATAGGGCCACTCAAAAGCCAAATGGTGGTGGTTTTGCCTGAAAAGAATGTCTATTCTACATAGTACTCTATCATTTTAAGCAGAGGAGTGGCAGTTTTCTATTGTGCATTAGCATATATATTAGATCCAATCTATGCACAATTTTTACATTAGCTGGCATTGATTGCAACATGAAAGGGACTAGTAATATAATGCTACATCCCAGGCAGTTATACCAGTGCTTCCTGCTGGTACAACTTTCCCATTGTAGCATACAAACTTTCCCAGTATAATCAACTTGTGTTGCTAAGAGAGATGAAGATGTGAAAATTGATTTGTTGTCAGGCTTTAGTGTATGAATTGGTGAATAACCTACCACAAAGCTAGAGAGTGAATTTACAGAGCCAGGTCATTTGCACAACTGTTCAATGGAAAATGCAAATTCATGTTAAATTTCTTGCCTTTGAGCAAAAACAACATTTGCTACCCCACAGGACATTGTGTGAGAGGAGTCTGCCCAGGGCAGTTAGTACAGATTAATTGCTTGTCTGTAACTTCATAGACTGCAGCATGTTTGTCACACGCCCATATCTTTGCATTACAATTTCTTATATTAATGTAAATAAATTTAAAATGGAGAATTGAGCCCATACTTGTCATTCATGGTACCCTGAAAAAGTTATTAAGAGATCTGTGATCTAAAGTCTGTCCCAAAATAATACATAATGCAGAAAGAGGGTTAGTGGATATTCTATATCCCCAGAAAAATAAGCAAATGGAGTTGGCATGCAGACACATGGAGAGTCTGATCTTGCTAATTTTGGTCTTTAAAAAGCTGAATGAAATACCATTTATTTGCTAAGGAAGTCAGCACTTTATATTATCAAACTTTCACCAGTTTTCCTCATATGACTTCTTATATGAAAGAATTTGTTACCCCACAACAGTGATAACTAGGGATTAATTAACATATTTTATTTTTCTATTCCTGTGTTGAGTTGAATGGATCTGGGATAATAGATATAATGAGAGTAATCACAGGGTTGTATTTCAGTCTTGAGAGATCTGCTGACAGCAGAAACTGCCAGGATGGCAACACTGCCAAGCTGCCATGACCTGCCACCAAGCCCAGGACATAAACTAGGTCTGGGCAGTTCCTCCCTGGGGACAGTGCTGCTCCCAGAGATTTTCTTCAAGCCAGACATTTTCCAGAGCTGCAGGGGTGAGCTCTGGTGTGAGAAAATGTAACTGTACATTTTCTTTTTGCTGCTCTTTAACTTCCCTGAGGAACAGCAGAGAAAGAATATTTCCTGGAAACCAAGACAACCAATAATGTAAATGCCATATCTTGAAAACTAGATAATTTACTTAGAATTGAATAAACAATAGTAGCACCAAAAAATAAATATTTTTTTTTAAAAATAATAATAATAAAAAAAGCTATGTAGAAAATACACTAACAAGCAAACAACAATTGTTTGTTAAAATCATGGTTCTCCTTTACATTTCCCTACTTTCTCTCTTGTCCTTGAGCCAGAGAAGGAACTTTTGAAAATGTTTGTTTCAGGTCACAAAGAGTATCATAACAGAGCATAATAAAATTATACCTATGTATATGTATATGTATACCTGTGCACGTAGGCCTAAATCAGAATTTTTATTTAAATTGGAAATTGGTTATGATTGCATTTTTGTGTTAGATATATCCTCTAATTATTTTCTTTCTACAACTGTACTAGTGTATAGGGAAAAACCCAAACTCCAGTTACAGAGTTTCTAATTGTTTCAGCAGAAAATTGATGCCTTGAAAGACCACCTTCAGGCATTTCCATTTTCTGCTTTTTTTGGGAGGTTTTTTGCATTATATAAAGTGTGACTATTTACAGAACAGGGCGCTCCCATTTTTTCTGAAATAACAGTGCTCAGACTTGAAAATATTTCAGAACACCTCAGAAGTAAGTTTGAAATATGCATACATATGTCTTTTTTTTTACACTTGTTCTATATAATTAGGGTGATAATGATTTCCGTGAGGGAGGTTTTGGTTATTTTCAGAAAGGTGACAACTTGTTTTGATCTACCACAGTATTTATTTCTACAAAGTTGGACGAAGATAATACACATTTCTTAGTTCTGAACTTGCAATTTCAAATCAGTTCTAAACTGGAAATACCTGCTCTGTGTTTAATTTAATTACGTTAGTCAATTAGACACTCTGAAAGGAAAATGTGGATGTCACCAGTCGGAAAAAGGGGATATTAGAAAAAGAAGAAATGATAAGGTCATCAGCTCCTGAGAGACAAAAAGAGAAATTGGTAATTATCAACTATGGAACACTGAATTATCAGGAAACAGCTTGGGAAAAATTGCAGTATGCCATAACACTAATATCTCAATTGACTCAATGGCTTTTAGTGTCTTTGGAGGTCATAAGACTTTTAAAGGAATATTTTGTGGATTCCTGCTGCTACAGCGACATCAACAGTTCCACACAAAGTTTTATACAAAGTTCCAGTCAGCAAGGTTAAATCTAGATGTGTTGGTCTTATATCTAGCATCCATTGAAATCAATAAGACTCTCAGTCATCAAAACCAGAGTTAATCATTATTATAAAGACATTTATTGCTTCTATTATTGCTGTCACTACTACTACTATTATTACTCTTATTATTCTGTAGATTGTAAGCCACATTTAGAGAAAAAGGGTATTTCACTTAGATGGAGTAAAATATTTGGTCTGGAACCTTCACTAAGGTGATTGAAACCAGTGAAGGTGCTACAAATGCTCTCAATATGAATTTATTAAACCAAAGATGCCTTGCAATTATGAATTCAAGCCCGTAGTTACAATTGTTCACAAGTGCTCTCATTTTAGCTAAATAACACTGTTTAAAAATTATAAAAGAGAGCAATTTGCAAACCTTAAGTTGGTTAACTACCACGGTATCTCTAAAATGCAGGTAAATTAGTATTCTTTTTTTTTTTTTTTTGAATGGCAAACTGAGGCAAAGGTTATTAAATTTCCGACTTCACAGAGCTGCTGACTATTTCCACACTTTCTGCTCTAGAGGACTCTTCCCCAGGAAGGATTGCAATATTTCACACTGCTTTCATACCTCCCCAGAACTGCAAACGATGGAAGGAACCAGAGCCCAAAGCACCAGGCACATCCATTGTCTTTTCATTAGATCTAGTTACTCAAACCTAGCACAAATTCCCTCTCTTGCATGCATCTTGACTAGAAGCTAGTGCCATGTTGAGACATTCCATATAACTCCTCTCCTGTCACAAGGCAGTGGTTCATACAGGAATAATGACAGCTGGAAGCCAGCAAGGAGCACTTGAAACAAAGACAAACTGAGTCACCAAGGAGCTATGACTGTTAGCCAACTTCTACATTAGATTAAAATGTACTGAAAACAGCAAGGTTATTTTAAAGTGATTGCTTTCAGTACCAGACTAAGCTTTCTCAAGTTCAAGCTTATGTGATGTTGCTTTCCTTTCATCAATTTACTCGGCTCCCAGGAACTCACTCAGATAAAACCAAAACAGCTCAGTTACAATTTTGTTGGTAACTCAGGGAATAATGCAAAACTCACATCTCTAGAGTGTCCAAAATATTTTGAAGCTGAGGACTTCAAGTTAGTTACCACAACGTTTAGAAGATACCCTGCAAGATGAATCATCCAATATACATCTCCTTTACCAGATTTTGCTGATATTTAAAATTTTCCTGGAGGCTAACTTACACATTTTTCACATAAATCCTCTGCTTTGTTTGTCACCACTGGCAATTCTCTCATCTCCTGTAGTCATCAGTGTCAAAAAGTTGGAGCTTTTTTTTTTCAACTTCTCCCTTCATTTCTTTTCCCCTCAGTATTGTCATTAAATCCTGCTGCTATTTCTAATACATCTGAGAAATCCAGTCATTCCTCTCTGTCCCTACCAGCAAAACATGTGTTCCCACTATATTTTGCTTCTTTGCTGCAGCAGAAACATTTTACTTAATGGTGTTGTCATTAAACCCAGCTCATATTCATTCCTCTCAGCAAAGGAGTGTGATCCAAACCCATCTTTGTTTTCGCTGCCTCATTCTGCAGCTCAGGCTCTGCCACATTCTGAGCATTTGACTTTTCAGACGACGTCCATTGCTTTCCTCCCTTCTCAAGAGAATCCTGCAGGACTTGCTAAATTGTTGGTGTCATATTTTTTCTGATGTGGTTAATTCTCAATGTCTTCTATTATTTAAATGGACTCTCACACTTTATGAAGGACATAAACTAGTTCCAAGAGAAGAAGAAAGAGGAAGCTGCAATTATGGAGAGGCAAAGTCAATGGGAAGAGGAAGACAAACTTTGATATAAGTAAAAGAGCACACAAATAATAAATATATAAAATATAAAAATGAATATATATACACAAATACATCCATGAGTAAGTGGGAGGCCCATGCTAGGCTGCATTTTGAACTTTCTGTTTGCACTCCTGAGACCTGGAGCACCCACACAATGGCACAAGCTCCTGACAGTCAGAAAATGTCTTTCCCTCGTCCTGTTCACATGCCACTCTGCTCTACAGGAGAGTCATCATTAAAGTCCTTTCAGCCCCACTGGCATCTTTGTTCCAGATTTGTTACAGAGAAGTTGAGAGGAAAACATTTCTCCTGTGCCCTCTGAGCACATCTTAGGAGCATGAAAATGTCACATATCCTGTTGATCAAGGTGCCAGGGGAATTCCATACAGTGAGATCCATTTGAGGCTCATTTTATTGGGGATAGGGGGAGGAAAGAAGAGACAAAAGGCCAGACTTTTACAAGAGGCAGAAATCTAAGCTGTGATTCTTTGACTTCAGTGATTCTACAGAGACCCTTTGCTAGAACAAAAGTAAAAACCAGTGTAAGTTGTTAAAAGAGAGCAATGAATTCTACTTTCCAGTTTCTTGAGTTTCACAGTTCCCAATAATAATTTGCATGATGATTGGAGTACATTTCATCTTCAAAATACTGAATTAATTCTTGTTATTTTTCTCTAGGAATGTTTTCTTGTCATTCTTTCATCTTCAAGAAAGCTTTCAATTTCTCTGCTTTTCATTAAGAGTCTTACCTGACTCCCATCCAAGTAAATGGAAAAATAGTGCTTGTGTTACAAATAAAGGAAGATGTACTTGGATTTCTCCTTGTCCTCTGGGATATATTTTACTTAATTATTTTCTTTTTCTTTTGATTTTTTTGTCATCTGTGTTCCCTTAGAAGATTTTTAACTCCTTTGTTTAACTTGTGTCAGTGCATAATTTGTTCTGCTCTCTATATTGTTCATCTCATTCTCCTTTATTTACTTTAGGTATTTTATTAGTGTTACTTGTCTGAATATGTCCTGTTTCCCTTCTTCTTTTGATCATTCATTTTCCTCTCTCTTTTTATATTTTTTCCACTGTAGCAGATATTATGGAATGTTGGTCATGTAGAAAAAGCATGATGTTTTTAAGTTCAGTCAATAAGGTTGGAAATAAATAGAATATGCAGGCATATGAATAAATCTCTTATGCATCAAAATTATTTTAATGAGTAATTTTAAAACTATTTTTCTGAAAACGTGTACCTCTATGAAACTCAGTGGTGTCACAAATAGACAATGGAATTAAAAAATATAGTCAGCATCTCTGAAAAAGTTTGGGGAGAAAATCAGTACAGTGCCAGTAGTTTTTAGGGGTAATATATTGTGTGGGCACTGTTCATTTGGATGGTTGGTTTGGTTTTCTTTACAAAGTCTGTTCTTATATTTTAGCCTTGGTTGGCAGTGTAAATCAAAACCCAACACTGGATTTCTTACATAACAGAATAAGGTAAAGTCACTTGCAGCAATTCCTGAATAAAAAGCAATCACCTTTTGTGCCAATATGCACAGACAAAGGAGATTTTCCTGTTTTGCCTCCCACAATTAAAGGCCATATGCAATCAGAGGCTGATTTTGAACAACTGGAAGTAATGTTCTACTCCTGTACCAAAGGGCAGGATCAAGCCCTTGATATTTGGTTCCCATTTATCATATTGCTATTCTGAACCTCACTTGTCATTAAATAAGATAACTCTGTGCCATGGTTTTAAAAGGCATCACAAATTCCTTTCATTCCATCAGTTTTAGAGAGAGGAATTTTAGATGTTGATGTACCAAATTACGTTTTATTTTTCTTCTGAATATCTAATAGCATCTGAGATTTTTCCTTTAACAGCAGTTGTGCTTCTTTCTCCCTCAGTTGGTTTAGGGTTCGGGTTTTGATTTGTTTTTTTTGGGTTTGTTTCTATTTTTTTTTAAAGGTAAATGAGATATTGTCTTAAAGCCTGAGCCAGGTGAGAGGTGAGCAAGGCACCTTTCTACAGGTTCCTTCTACCCTGTGATCTGTGAGAATGTTTGACAGAAGGAAGAAAGAATAAGCCAAGAATAAGAGCCACTGAGATATAATAAGCTTCTTCCCCAAAGAACTGTGTAGATAATTTCAAGCTGGCTCTGCATAGGCACCAAATGAAGAGGATGCAAGTTAACACCGTTCAGATGTGCATGTATGCAGCTGTGTCCCATTCATTCAGTGGGGTCTGAAAATGGGGCTGGCTCACTGCCCACACTTTGGGCAGCAGCAAACCTGGGTCCTTACCGTTGGCACTGAACTCTATAAATAAATATATATGTTCATCAGATTCTATAGCTGCAGGAATTTGGAAAATATTTCTAATACCCTATACAAGAAAGGTTAGTGATTTTGACTGCATGTAGGAAACTGGAGGGTGATAAGCCTGTCTGGTCCTCAGGTGTGAAAACAACAGAAACTCTCAACCATGACTCAGCATCTCTTAAAGACTATGGAAAGCAAAAGCTGTGGCATAAGTTAAGCAAAACCAGCAATTAATTTACTGCTTCCCCTGGCTGAGCAGGTGTTCAGCCATCCCAGGACAGCAGGGTCCCATCACACATAATGGTGACTTGGGAAGACAAACTCCATCACTTCATCCTCCTCTTCCTTTTTCTTCCCCCTTTATATAATGATGATGGCATTTCACGGTCTGGAATATCCCCTTGGTCACCTGTCCTGGCTGACCACATGTTCATATTAAACTACCTAGCTCACATGCAGCTTACTCTCAAGAAATTATCCCTCTGGAAGATGAGAGGTGTCAGAGGGACAGGGTCAAATATGCTGAAATATAGGAGATGGCCCTTACGGGTCAGTTTCTGAATTATTCATATTTTCAGCATGTATTTATTGATTTTAAAGTGCACACTCAAAATATGGCAAGTTCTATGTTTCCTTTCAGAATGATGTCAGCTTAGTAATTTAGCTAGTAAAGGGTCCAACAGGAATGGCTGACCATTGTATCACCCATCTTGAAGTGTTGCACCAGGGCTGTATTGCCAGGGGAGGAGAATTGTAATTTTTCCCCTGCTTTCCCTCTCCTTTGACTGTGAGTTTACATCTTATTCCCTTTAGATAATTCATACAGTATTACTCATTATTTCAGCTACTCTGATTGTTAATGAAGATAGTAGAGTACTGTAAATACCATTTAAGAATCCAAGTCATGCCAACTACTCTGTAGCACAGCTTGCATTAAGGGGCACAGAGAAGGTTGCTACAGCACACTTCCACTCCATTAGCATTGAGGGGAGACTAAGTTCAAAGGCAGCTCTTTGTGTTCCCTACACTTTTCTGTGAATGTTTTTGCAAAAGCTGCTGAGCTTGTTTGGTCTCTAAAGCCTATTTGCCTTTTTTGCTCTGCTTTGACAACTCAAGGGAATATAAAGAAGCTCAAAGCATACAAGTATAAAAATATCTAGCAGGTTATTTCTGTGAGAAAAGAGCTGAAAGTAAAATTTACTCTGATGGTGAGTTGCAGCCACACCACTTATAGTACTTAAAGTGCTCATCTCATTTCTTTTGCTGCAGAATTGCAGATAAGAGAGGCTGAGGTAGATACCGTATGAAATTAATGTCATTTATCTTTAAATGTCAAGATAATGTTCCACTTGATGCCTACATTTTGACATATTGTGCTATAGCACCTAAATTTTTAACATTTCTTTAACCTGTGGTATTAGATTGTTGGAAGAGCTGAAAGTGAACAGGGATATGGAAAGAGAAGTCCTCTACAGGAATGGAGATGCACATGAAATGATGGAGGCAGTTGTATAATCTCCCCACTCACTCCTATGGACACTTCCATTATAGCAGATAATGTCCAAACTTTTTTATTCTGCTTCTTTTTTCTTTTTCCCTTTTGCTTAGAACAGCACACTAGCAGCAAACCTGTACCATGAGCAACTTCTTCCTTCCCTGCTTTCTTTTTTAATACCATTTGATTTGATAATTCCATATTGGGTTCCTTTAGTGCTTTACACTCTTCTATAATGAGCTAATTAAAGATATACGAGATCTCTTTATTGAGGCATATGCAGGCTGTTCTTTTTGCGTTACATTTTGTTTCTGCTGTGAGTCAGATCTTTCTTTCCTCCCACAGTCTCCTCTTTCTGGGTGGGAGGGTGGGTTTTTTTTTTGAGATGGAGGTCAGAGAAGGTTATTCTGAAGCTCGTTCCCCCACTTGTCTTCTGGCACTGTACTAAAAGGTTCCCTATGTTCCCTGGGATTTTTTTGCCTTGTCAAATAAAGTACACACGGCACTTCATTGCTTAGTTCAGCTGCCTTGCTTACCAAAAAAGAGAAACCTTCAGCTGCTCTACTGAGTATGAATATGCTGTATTTGCTTTCTGGAGGAGCAGAAATAGGATTACAGCCTCCTTTGCCACAACTGACATCAGTTCTAGTTGTTCGTTCTTCCTGCAAAGATGTACCATGAGTCTTGTAGCTTTCTGCAGGTGTTATCTCCCATTCATATAAAAAAATCTCACTGGTCAACTCTGTAGGTAGAGAGTGGCAGATGCTTGTGGCCAGACTTTTAACTTGAAAGCAGAGGTTTTGTACTGTACGGCTACATGAACTCAGTTTTTCCCCTGTGCTGACTAGTATATTCTCTTAAGGTGAACTGAAAACCTTAGGAATCCAGATTTTTTGAAGCGTCCTGGTGAGATGCAAGGAAAGCTCAGATTTTTTCTGGGATATGAACAGTATGCTTGTGGGTGTCCGTATCAAGTTTCAGGCTGAAGGGAAGATCCAAAATTTGTGAAGTGCAACATTTCAATCCACAGTCAGCTGGAGACCAAGCCATGATCTCCATTTGAGCTTTTAATTTTTCTGTGTCTTTTCTGGGTTTGGAGACATTAGAGTGGATGATGCAGCTCAGTTGTACTAGGGTAGTTTGAAAATTATGTTGAACTCTACCTAAGCAAAGGAAATTGGTCAGTGTGCTCTTGAGATCAAACTGTACACTGTCATTTCCTGGTGGCACAGTAACCATTATAAGTAGAAGGACAGATAAGCTGGTCAGCACATAAAAATGGAGATGCAGCGTCTTCCAGAGGCCTCTATTTATTGGACATGCAACATCTTTTTCACACACACACTGACACTAAGACAGGACAAGTCAGGAAATTTCTAGCTATCTATTCCCTTCTCGAACAACTCATTCTGTGAGGAGTAAGGGAACATTTAGATTTGTCCATTTCCCTTACCTCCACCTTCATTTAAAGCAAGAGGTCCTTCAATCAAACTTCCAAGTTCTTTCTTTGATAGAAGCCACTTGGCAGAGTTATTTAGAAAAGAAAATCTGTATTTGAACAAATATTCTGATCATCTCTTTAACTCATGCACAACAGAATCTTGCCTTTCTCATCAGTAGGAAGGTATTGTCACTCATGCACTGGTGTGTAATGAACAAACTAATCAGCCTATGCCTATTCCAGTAAAACAAAATAAAATAATTCTCTGTTCCCTATTTTCAGCATTTTATTTGTAGCTGGAACTGTCAATGATTGCAGCTATCCTAAAAACATCTTCCTTATTCATTTCTGATGCAGCCATTTAGATATGTGTTCAGAATCCCCAGTATACTTTATATCTTCTCTGCACACCTGCAGAAGGACCTTTTTGCCCCAGTAGCCTGAGTGTTATAATGTCTTTACATATATTGGTAGAATAGCAAGAATTTTATAATGTACCATATCAACAGTTCTGCGATAAGAGAAGAAATGGGAAAATATGAAAAATAGTAGACCTTTACATCTGTTAATACTGGTTTCCTAGGTTACCCTAATCCCTTGTTATTACATATGGACAGCCAGAATGGTAGCCAGAGGAGAATTGTGTAAAACCAATAATTTCACTGGGGAAAGAAATTTTTGGATTTTATCTGCCCAGATCCAAACCAGGGAATTTTTAAACCTCAGTGTCAGTAAAAATGGCATTGCAAGACACTGCATTTATTATCCTCCCATGATTTCTATATTTCATTTTCTTATTCCACAGGCCACAACAATTAAACACAGTATTTACTTGTACAAGGCAGTACAGGAAATGCTATGAAAATTTCATGTTTGCTACATTTGAGTGGTAAATGAATTCAAGAGAACATATATAAATATAAGTTTTAAACTAGTGTAAAATAATTAAATCTGACATTTTGTGGATGAGATTATGCTATGAGGTAACGTAGTAATTTGTGATCAAGTGACTTGTACATTCCTATTGTTGATTTTTATGCTGTTACTTAATTTAATCCCCATTAAGTTCCCAGACTGCAACAAAATACAGTACTCTTCTAGTTATGTTTATACACATTATTATGCCTCTGGCATTACACATTATTATGTCTCTGACATTATGTATAAATCATGTATAGGATTACCTACCTGTTAAAATTTTCCTGCTAAAAAAAATGGGGCTGAATTATTAATAAAGTTGACAAACCTCCAATTCAGTTTTGCAGCAACTTCAAGGATTCTGTTGCAGTGCTGTGGCATTTGGGACAGGGTACCCATTAGGTTTTCTTTTCCTAGGGTTAACACATTAAACCAAGCATATAAAAGGATATAAAAGGATATAAAAGGATGGAACTGCCTATGCCTTCCCTCACCTAGAGACAGCTGAGCTAGCTATAACCACAAGTGTATGGCTGTAAAAATAGGATATCTTCAGCAACACACACCTTAAGGAAATCCCAAATTGTGGCAACAAGGTTGTTTCTGGTACTTGAGCTAAGCTAATATAAAGCTGATGACACTGAAGAATAGACATAAGCTTTTAGGGCTTCTTGCTCTAATCATATTTTCAGAGCTTCACAGGTGGCTTCTGAATGTTCTGTTATGCTGGAGATTGTTTATTGACCTTTTTTTTTAGCCCTAAAATAAATGAAACATTTGAATTTTGGTTTGTATAAAATATCTAACTCAAAAAAGCTGATTTTATTCCCATTTTATCTTTTTCTTGTTGATATATGAATACAGACACACACATATATATATTTATATAAATGCTGATATATTTAATTACTGACAGATATTGACATATCTGTTTATATATATATATATATATATATATTATCACCATCTGTTTAGGTCAGATCATTTGGAGACAATGCATCCTTTCCTTAGCCCTTATTTGTAGAATATAAAATGCCCAGTGTACTTACTAAAATGTTTACATCTGACATACAGTGATAACATAGCTCTTCTGAGAAATGGGGGTTTACAGGTCTGATCTGAAATGCATAAAATAATATGGCTCCAGATAACTACTTTCTTGCTGACTGTTAGAAGTTGTTGCAAGGAGTGACAGCTCTTTAAATTCTGGCCCATCTCTGAAGTTCTCCAGAGAACTGGCTGTTACTAAGAACATCATATAATATCTCCAGTAAGCAAAAAAAATCTGGGCTTTGCTGACCAGCAGGCTGAGTTACAGAGTATACATGACCAATATGCACGCAGCCTAAAAGTAATTTCCAGTTAATCCCCAGATTTACCTTTCAAAAAGAAATAAAATAAAAATTATTTTAAATGTTTCCCTGAGGCAAAAGCATTGGAATAACCCATCAACTAGAAACCCTAAGTTTCACCTTAAAGGTCTTTGTGAAACTCAGCTTTTTACCCTGAAGCTATAAAGAAAGACATCAAGTTTGATTCATCTTCACATTAAGTTATGCTAGTATAATTGCATCCCTTCCAGTGGATTTGCATAAATGCAAATCAGGCCCTCTCTATCTTACATGAAAATAATGTGATTTTTCAAGTTCTTTAAGGCATTATCTGTACCCCTTTAATGAGTTAATCCTCCTCTTTTAACATTTTAGCCATAAGTTGTAGGAATAAAGCAAGGTGAAATGTGATGTTATCATTTAGAGTCTCATGTTTCATTTTTCCACCTATATTTATGACTCTTGAGAGTCATCTTAAGGATCAGAGGATATGAGAATAAGATCAGGTGAGTTTTACAGTCTCTCACATGAGAATGGTAAAGACCAGCATTTTTTTTCAATGCTTTTGCTATAAATACCAATTTTTCTCTTCTTGCAATAACCCATTTTCACTTAAAAGCTTTTTGTGAATCTCAACAAAACTACAGAAATTATTTCATTTGCAATGAAAAGTAAGAAACAAGCATATTTCACGTCATTTATAGTCCTAATAGGGACATTCTGTTCACCTCTACTGCAGCCAAGCCAGTAATTATCAACAGAAGGATTTGACTATAGCATTCATGAGATGGTGCTGGCACCAAAATCCTTTCAGAGATGGGTTTTCCTGGACCCTTCATTTTGTTTTATTTCACCTTTGATAGTAATGTGATGACAGAATCCACTCTAGTAAAACCCAATAATGTGATTTCAATACAAATACAACTATCCTAGGAAGATTTGAGATAAATCTGAATAATTTCATACTGCTTCTTAGCTACAAGTTCAGAAACCCTGCTATGTAGAGCTGACATTCCTCTTTTCCTCAGGAAGTTGGGTCCCTGAGCCTAGGGCTTGCTTCAGCTCCTGCCATGTGCTGGCAGCAATATCACCTTCTTACATATTGTGTCCTGAAATGAAAACTCAAAATTTAGTTTCTCTTGCAATCATGTAAGCCATGCTATGTATTTAATAACAAGTGTGTGTATTTAAAGTGGATATAAGTTAGGATTTTTAGGTAGAATTTCCACAATCCACTGCTGGAGAAGCTCAAGGCTTCGTGTGTTAAAACTGAGTTTAAGAAGAAGTGGATAATCTTATGAGCAATGTTTGCAGTTATGCATAATAAGCTGGATAATCAAAATTCATGTGACAGAGGATAAAGTAAATCACATTGGGTTCAAACAAGAATTTATAAGCCATGGAACATACTGCAAAACATGACCAGGTACATTATGTTATTTTGAATATTGCCTTTTGCTTAAATATCAGTCAGTGATCATTGGCAAAGCATGAAACAGCATTCATCTGACCAAGCTCAACATTCTGCTCTCAGAATTGAGAACTGAGCTCTCAGCCAGCTTTAATTACACCCTGCTTTGGATAAAATGCAGTGACAGGGTATAACAGCAACAATAAATGTATTTAGACAAAGACACATAAGAGCAAATTGTTGCAAGGCACATGACTCCTCTAATTCATAGGCATTGTTAGTGTGGACAACATCATTAACTAGCTTATCACAGTCAAAAACATTCTCTGAAGGCAGATGGTCTACAATTGCATGGTTTTATTTAGGTTTTGATTTACATACTGATCTGAAAGGACTTTCTTTTATTTTACATGAAAATGAAAAAGTTAGTTGCATTCTTGTACAGATAATTTCATATGCTTAATTATCTCAGTAGGATATGTTTTATTAATGCATATGTTTTGCTTTGAAGATATTTTTATTTGCATTTGTGGCAAGAAGTTTCAGTCTTTCTTCCGCGCTCCTCCTGTCCCACCAACATCATTCTTTGCTTGGAAGTGAAAGGATATTTGGGTTCTTGTTAACTGTAGGATTTTTGAACCAAGTTTACTGTCAGGGCCTCAAGTTCACTAATTGGTCTTGATGGCCCCAGCCAACATCACCAGAGTCCTCCTCTCAGGTACCCTCATCCTCTTTGCCCAGGAACCTCCTCACAGAATCACAGAATAACTGGGTTGGACGAGACCTCCAAGATCATGGAGTCCAACCCATGTCCTAACACCTCAACTAAACCATGACACCAACTGCCACATCCAGTCTCTTTTTAAATACCTCCAGGGATGTTGACTCCACCACCTCCCCAGGCAAAGCATTCCAATACTTTATTATTCTTATTATTCTCAGCTCAGTCCTGACCTGAGCAGTGTTCCTGCCAGCCCAGGCTCTAGTCAGACCCTGACTCACCTGCCCTGGTCACCATTCCCAGCACCTCTGGTGAGATGAAGCCACTGCAGGACGTGCCTGTCCCACTACCCTGCCACTGCTCATCCCATCAATGCTGCATCCTGATAGTCCCTAAGACATGGACATTCTTAACAGTTAAATCTTTCCATGAGGAAGTTAGAGGTGTGATGACTATTTGTCAAAAAGTTTTCAGGCAGCTCCAGATCTCAATGACAATTGGCTGACAATGAGCTCGTTTGTGTTGAAGGCTGAGGTTGGGATTTACTCTCTGTTTTTGTCTGTACTGCCAAATTTAATGCCATCTACACTGAGAGGTTATTTTTGTATCAGGATGCAGAGTAACTCACTGACAGCTCCTCAAACTCAAGAAACACTTAAGTCTTTAAGCAGAAAGGAGCCAAAGGGACCCTACAGCCTCCCTGTGAAGGTGGATCTTCCATCTGTCCTTCAGTGACAAGGAATCTGGATGAGCACTAAGTCCCAGAGCTGGTCCAACCCTAGAAAGACAACCAGAGCAATGTCTTAGAGAGATTGTCTGATAGTGCCAAGGAGTGTCCCTCTGGCCAGGAGAATGTTAGAGATTTCATCTCAGCTTGGCATGGTGACTTCCAAGCCAGAGGAGATGCCCTCATTTTGAGAGCTTACACTTGGTCTTTCTTGTAGAATCACACACCCTCTGCCTCCACACAGCCACAAGCTCACTATGTCCTGAAGCAGTGCCTAAAGGTATCATCAAGAAATATTTCTCCTCTAAAATTTGGACAAAGCCATCCCACTTCCAAAGATAAATAAGAGAAGGCATTCTTGACTTCTACAGGATAATGCTGAAGATGGGAAGGATATCTGCAATTAAAATGTTAGAGGAAGATGGCCAGCTGTCCTATTTAATAAGATGATCTCTTTCTTTTTGTAGTCAGGTGTTTTGATGAGTTTTATACAGGCTGCCATTTGTCCTGCATTGTGGCTATAGGATAAATATTTTAAATTGTCCATTTCATAATGCAGATGTGAGGTGTTCCTGATTGCCATGAAGAAGCTTACTGAGCAATTTCATTTTAATGTTGGAAAAAATGAGCTGGAAATTATCTTGGCATCATACCAAAATCTATAGAATTAAAAAGCAGGTTGATTGGGTTTTATGCTTGTATTCAGACTGGGAGTGTTTTAATGAAGGTTTTGCTTTGTTTCATCTGCTTCATCTGCTCTTTCTTCTGCAGTTCTTTACAAGTGGTTTTGAAGGAATGGGCTTTATTTGGCCTCCTGGTCGTGTGTTTGTCAGTTTATTATCACTTTCCAGTACAATACAGATAAACCCCACTGTGATAATTTAATAAAATTTTGATTGCTTAACTTTTGTTTAGGTAGCTTTAGACTTAAATAGAGTAGCAATATTTTTAGGAAGTCACTTGGATGTCATGAAAAATAAATAAACGCAGCAGTCTCAATATAATTAATTTTATTTGAAAAAATGTGTTTGGGATGAACAGAGACTGGGACGAAAAAAAGAGATTGTTTCCTCTTGCTTCCATTAAAGAAAAAGAAATCAGCAGCTGGTATACCCTGGAGGGTAAGTGAACTTGTTCAGGAAACAAATGGTTCTAGATACTGCCAAGTGTGGCAGGAGAATAAAATTCTCAGCAAGGAGTAAATCAAGCAGGTCTCAAGGTCAAATTCTTCTGGTATCAGGGCAAGCTTGTGTGCAGAGAGCCTTTTGACAATCAGCAAGACAGAACTTACATAGAGGCAGAATCATGTTTAGGATAATTCTCACTGCTTTTCCGGTTATCTTACCAGTTAGTATTAGTTTTCTCTGTTCAGAAACCTCATCATTCTAGTTTTAGCATAAAAAAAAATGTCTTGCTGGAACTTAAAGTAGCTCTCTAGATTTGCATGGACTGATCTCAAAATGCTAGGTCCTAGCACAAAGCAAAGATTTCCCTGCATTAGAAGGGTGACAAAGACCCCAGGCTAAAACTGAAAATGCAGACCTAAGCATACTAATTCTGTATGCTATGCAAGAAGTTTGGGGTGATTTGGTTTATGAAACTCACTTCTCCCCTAGACGTTGCATCAACTGAAGTTTACTATTTTTGTATCAGCTATACGCCAGGGAGAGAAGTAGGTTTGGAGTTTTTAACTTCTCATATTCAAACTGTAAGAATGCAAGAGATATGCTACAGAAATCTGGGAAAAAGAAAAAACCATACATTTTTTTCTGCCTTTTAAGATGACAATCTGAACCCACTTTTCCATATGTCAGGAAGAACAAGCACAACAGGCTTAGGGAGAAAGCTAAATAAAATAAAAACTTGGAAAGCAGCATCCTGGTATGGATCATTTTGTCAGAACTGCTGAGAGAATTAGGATGGCTTCTCTATTCAATCCAACAGCTTTGAGCTTGGGCTTTTCAGCTCTTGGTCAGTATATTGCTGAAGATGTTGCTCCTCCCTGACGAGGGGAGGCTATAGGCAGATTTTCCTGCAGCATGCCCAGCTAACCACCTGCAGCCTGAATGGCTGTGCACCCAGCAATATTTGAACGAGCTACATGGATTTATGTGGCTTGTCTCACAAAGACTTTAGGTCCAGAAGTAGTTACAAGATAAACTTTTTAAAGGAAAAATTACTGTAGTAAGCGTGCTGGTTTGCCTGCCCTGCCTTCTATAAGATCAAAAATCAGTGTATTGGGTTGTAATTCTGTCATTCACATCCTTTGGGAAATCCAGCCACCAGCATCATGCAAAATCTGAGATCATCACAAATGTGTCAACTGGGAGATAGTGCAACTAGTTTTGCTGTCAGCTGGAAATAACTTCTTATTCAATTGAAATATAACAATTGTATTTCCGTCCATGCCCTGGCATTGAGCCACACCTGTTCCCACCTCCACAGGCAGGGGAATAATCATTTTGAAACTCATGGTTTATAACAAACTCCAGGAGGAGTTGTCCCTTGGGATCTCAGCATGCAGGCTATTCCCACTGTAGTCACAGACCTGCAGGAGTTTGCCCTGCAGCACACTTTGAGCAGGGTGCTGGGATTAGATATCTGCTGAGGTCCCTTCCAACTTGGACTCACTCTGGGATTTTGTGAGGCATGAGCTGGTGTCATGAGCACTCAGTCAGGGCTGAGCTGTACTGCACTGCCCTGGCACCAGTCATCCGTGTTGGGATCCCTGCCACCCACCAGCTGACACTTCAGTCACCACCATGCTCTGCTCCACTCTCATTTCTCTTCGAAAAATACTTCTGAGTATACTCAAATACTACTGACCTTCTGAGGGACTTCACAGATGGGTTAATTTATTTTTGCTTCGACACTGGGACGACAAAAGGTTCCCTGACAAGATCGGTAAAGCTGTGTGGCAGTGGCTGCTGGTATCAAAGCTTGTTCGTTCTGTTTCATGAATAGTTCCTCTTGTGCAGCTCTCGCTGGTTTTCCTGAGCAGCATGAGTCTGCAGAGCTGGGAAATATAAACCAGAGGCATTTCTGTTGTGCTCTGTGCTTTACGTCTATTTCATTTTTCCCTAGATTTACAAATCAAATAGGATAATTTGTTAGGTCTTCATTGTTCATCTTTCAAGTATCCCACAGTGTCGTGTGCAGGGCACACAGAGATTTGAGCTGCTCCTCTGGGTTGCTCCCATCAGCTGAAAGGAAAAGAAATCAAGGTCCCTCTTCCCCAAAGCCCACAGCTCTGATAATCACGACAAACCAGGTCACCCTACAGCTTGAAAAATATTAGAAGGGTTGGTTACCTCTGCAACTTCATTCTAATCTAAATCAATAAACGTGTTGATATAAATGATATTTTCCCACTCCCAGGAGGAAATTTGAGTTGTTCAACAATCCTGCTGTGGTTATATTTCATGTTTTTGAGGTGGCTAAAAAATGCTTTTCACAATAACCACAAAACAGAACAATATCTTGGCTTGTGAAATGGGAAAAGAGTTTGATTTTTCTAATTATGAGATTTTAAAAAAACGATAAAGAAAACATTTAGATAACAATGATCAACTCTTTGCAAACAAAGCTTGAATTTTCTGCAACATCGCTCAAAGAAAAGACATTCCTCTTCCATGAATGCTTCTGAATAAATTAAAAAAATTAACTTCTTGGCAAAAAACTAAAGATTTTATGACTTGCATTAATGAAGTTAACAACAATACATATAGAAGAAGCTAAGCTTTTTAGTGAATTCCCCCATGTTTCTAACAGAAAACAAAACAAAAATAAAAACACAAAAAAACCCTACAACCAACCAACCAACCAACCAACCAACCAACCAACCAACCAACCAAAAAACAAACAAAAACTACAAAAAACAGCAACAACAACAACAAAAAAAGAAGTTTCAAGCGAAGGTTGAAAATAAATATCAAGATAATATTGATGCAGATAAAGGATGAAGAGATGAAGAGATGTATTCAAATATTTGGATACACTGCATGTACCTTGCAAAAACATGAAAGCACAAACTGACTGTTCATTGGCAGGAGTCAGAACTACTGCATAATTAAAAATGTTGCTTTCACCTATGAATACTTTATGAAGAGATGAAAAGTTCTGTTTTAGCATTGGAATTATTAATATTGTTATCATAAACCAATATTTTTCAATATTTTTCCTACTAAATATTTTATTCTGCTTTTTCAAAATCTTAGATTTTAAGAAGAGATGCACTGTTCAAAGGAACACGAGAACTGGGAAGGCTCGGTCCTACAGCTGCAGAGTATTTATGTAATTGTAACATCTAGAAAGCAATTCAATCATGTTACCTAAAAACATTGAGGAAAGTGCTTTCCAAGACAAAACACTTGGCCTCCTTACTCCTATTGCTTCCAGTAGTTACAGATTTAGATAGACAGAGAGATAGATAGACAGAAATAGATAGAGATTTAGATAGATATAGATAGATGATAAAGATATATAGATGATATATAGATATAGATATAGATATAGATATAGATATAGATATAGATATAGATATAGATATATAGATATAGATATAGATAGATAGATAGATATAGACAGATATAGATAGATATAGATGATATAGATGATATAGATATAGATAGATATATAATATAAATACAGGTATAGATAGACATATATCTTGACTTTAATGAAGTAAAGGTTATTAGGACATTTAACTTAAAATATTTTGAATATTAAACCTATGTATTCCCTATACTTCATCAAGTGCAAAGATGTGGAAGTCTGAGAATTTAGGAAGTTCATGGTATGAAACAGCTGCAAGCAGTAGTTATGTTCTGCAGAGGACAATGTGATCTAATGCAGAATATTTAAAATTATTAGACATGTAATGTTTTTTGGCTCATAAAGAATTTGGAATAATCACAAGGCAAGCACAATTCATTTTTTAATTGGCATGGTTCCTTGTGTCTTTTTTCTGATCCAAGAATAATTTTCTCTCCAAGGCTTTCTATTTTATTCCTTTTTTCCTCAAAGTGACACAGTCCCACATCTTTATCAGCTCTAGCTATGAGAACCATTTTCTAAGTTGTTTTGCTGTATGTGTTAAAATTATTTGTCTCATTAATTTATCTTTTAAAAAATTGAAAGTAAAACCTCTATAAAATATCTGCATGTTAAACTTACCTGCTGTAAGCTAAAAACCATGCTCATAATGAAAACATACGGGCACATCAACAAGGTACAGCTTTTACTGTAATAACATTGAATTTAACTTTATTTATGTCAAATGAAACCTATATTAACAAGTAAAGATCCACACTTAGCCAATCAATGAAAGCCAAGTAACCATCACTGCACAATAAAAGTGAAACATCACAAATTGATGGGAACCTACCAGTTATTTTCAGAGAAAAAAAGCCTGTGGAAAATAGACAAGTAATTAGAAATAACTTAAAGAAGATAAGCATTTTAAGATGCAGTTTCTTTTAAGCCAGGAAATTCTACATTAATTTACTGAACCCCTCACAAACTGAGGAAATCCTGAATAGGACTGCATATTTGGGACCTGGCACTGTGGGGACCTAAAGAGGAGGAAGCTCAATTAGTGCTGCTCAATTTTCATCTGAAAGAGCTCCTGACCATTTCCTGTGGAGAACCCTGTACACAGGGATACCATAACATTTCCAGAGCTTCCATGCAAAGTCCATTCATCACAGTATTGATTCCTGCCTGTGTCTGAAGTGCACCAGAGCACAGACAAACCAAAAAGGAGCTTCAGGTAGCCAAGAAATCCACATGAATTGCTGCAAGACCTCCTCTGTCTGGGAACTGCAGGGAAGACCCAGAATAATTGTTTTGGCAAGGACAGAGGCAGCTCCTTCCTAGATTTTATCTTTCCCAAGGTCATTTATTCCTTACTCATTTAGGACTTCCTGTCTGGGCATGTTGTACAATCAAGAGTAATCACAGGGCCCCCAGGAAAAATTAAAAACAGAATGAGCTGCCACTGCCAGCAGAGCAGTTTGTCAAACCTGCAGATGGGTTTTGAGGAGCTCTTGGGAAGATCCTCAAGTAGGGAAAGAAGGTTATTAGCTGGATGAACTAAGCAGCAAAATCCACTCTAAAATGCCATTCTTTTGATATAAATATCCATCAGAATCCATGCCCTCAATGCTTTTATCTCATTTCTGTGTGGTATTTATGATCTCCAGTCTGCATAGATCATCCTTTCATCATGAGAAGCAATTCTGAAAGGAAGGGTAAAAGCAAATCTATGTGACTGTTCCACAGAGTATTCTTCACTGTGAGCAGAGCTTCACGTCTGTGAGGACCACAGAGCTGTCTGTGTCCATTTTGGATTTCTGCCTGCAATCCATGAGTCTCCTGTCAGGATGCAGCATGGCCAGGGCAGGTAGGAAAAGGTCCCATGGATCAGACTGGGGCAAGGACCTTCCTCAGCAGCCTTGTCCCTCTGTGAGGAGCAGAGCTGAGCCAGCAGTGGTGATGGGGCACACCAAGAGCCTCCCACATATCAGTGCCTGCAAGAGTTCAACCCAGGATTTCTCAAAACCATTTTGGGAGCCAGCAAAAATGACTATATGCTACCCAGAGAGTAGAAATATATTTGGAGGGGGAAAAAATGAAGCAGGAAGACACTGTTAGTAACTCTAAGTGTCCTGCTCACTGCCATGTCCCTGAGTTAATATCGTTGTAGCAGCAAGAGGACAGTGGGTCAGAAGCGGGCAGGGAGGAGGCTCTCACACTAAACTGTGCCCTACAGCAGCTGAGCCAAGTGAGCCCCAGCAGAGCAGGACTGCCCAAAAGCACTGCTGGGTGCTGGGAGCAGAGACATCTGACATAGCTTGTACAGGGGGATTTATAAATGGAAGCAAAGAAGCCTGTGACAAAGAGCCTGTTGCAAAGGCAGAAACACATGAAGAGGCTGCTGTCAGTATTAAGGTAGAGGAGTGATTCACCTGGCAGTCTTTCAGATATACTGCTGCTACTTTCATTTCTGGAGAAAGTTTTCTGTATTTCCTATTAGAACTGAGAGTTTATGAATAGAAATTGTGTTGTCTATTAATGTAAGGCACACATAGTGAATTCAGAAACACCACGTAGAAGGATAAAGCAAGTTATACAGTTGTGTTTATATTTTTAATAAGTTTCTCAGCTATTTAAGGCCACCTCATATTGCTGTGTACCATATCTCACAGCAGGCTCCTAGTAACTTGCTGGAAAAAAATGGTTATGCTGAAGTCTTCCATAATATCTAGAGAAACAGTGATGCTATGGCCCAGTGAGCTGTATATCTACTATGCATGGAAGGCAGAGGACTATAGCTGACTGGACTTTGTCAACACGGTGATCAGAGAGTGCAGTCAGAC
Source organism: Acridotheres tristis (assembly GCA_037013685.1). NCBI lineage: Eukaryota > Metazoa > Chordata > Aves > Passeriformes > Sturnidae > Acridotheres > Acridotheres tristis. The sequence goes on from CM072884.1 coordinate 103,908,138, forward strand.
CACACACACCACTAGCACATGGCTTCAGAATAGAAGAAAGTTCAGTAAATGCCTCTGGCCAAGTCGTGTCTCTGGGTCTCATCCCTCCTGCCTAAAATACTGAACGGATGCAGAAGTTACAGCCACTGAATTAAGTGCAGAGATTTAATTTTGGCACAGAACAGGCTCATTAAGTATATTTCACCCATGTTTCTAACATTGTTAATCTCTTTTAAAGTGCTGTGAAATTTGAAGGCACACATAAAAAAATTCTGCTGGAAACATATCCATTAACACAGATCACGATGGCATCTCTAAAGCTTTTGCATCATTTCAGCAGTGCTGTTTATCACATGTATATACTAGGCAATTTATTTTTCAACCATAGATAGTTAAAGGACAATAAAACAGGAGTCATTTTTATAAGGTAACAATCTAGTTGCAGATCCCAAGTGCAGCACCCACAAGAACATGGCTCAATTTCTATCAATATCATAATAGATAACTGTGAACTAACATGAATTTCACCTTTCCTTACTTCTCCCATTGTGCATGACACTTCCTCGTGCTGAGTTCAGATACAGAGCTGAGAAACTCAGAAAATACCCAAGGGGTCAAGGAGTACTGTGTCAGGTTGAGAACAGAAGGGGTGATATTGCTCATGCTTAATGTTTTCTAAATTGTTAACACTGAACAATGAAAAGGGGAATAAAAGAACTGATTATATTTTAGCAGAATAGTAATAAACTGAAAGATGAAGGAAACTTAGGAAATTATTTTGAGGATCAGAACACAGCTGGTGACCAGAATGAGATGTGTCAAAGAAAGACTGTGAAGAAAGCCACACTGCCAACCTTTGTATAGAAGGACTGGGAATACTTTCTCAGATTTTTTTTTTCCCCATTGCTGTGAAGGAGTACATTTGATAGGCTAGATTAAGTAATAGCAATCCAAGAGTCATAATTAGCAGCTGTTGATGGTGCTCGCTGGAGACAGTAACTATTTAACAGTTTAAGCAAGGGCTAACCAAGAGGTTTGTAAGGTGCTTCAGAATATCTGTCAGAAACAAGAGAAATGCTGCATCAGCAGCCTCTGTGGTTGCCTGATCTTTCTCATTGCTCTGTTTCCCACATGTCCAGCTGATGTTCCCAGGGATATTTTGCTATCCAGACCTAAACCCATCAAGTAGACAAGCATCCTACATAATAATGGAGATCTCAGGACTACGTGGATCACAGAATTTTCTGGCAGGATGGATTCAGAAAAAATAACATTTTATTGATCCCATTTAGTATATTTATTACTGCAATTTAATAATGGGAGTATTTATGATGGTAAATGTTGCAGATATCCATAACCTTTGGAATGAAAACCCAGATTCAGAGACACCTATTCCAAGGCAATTGTAGAAAATTTGCTTGTCTATTGTACTCAGCTTTACCTCTGTAGGTTGCAAAAGCTGTCACCTTAAAATACAGAATATACCACTGTTAGGAGAGTAGGAGGGCAGAATGTTTTGTTACTGTTGTGAATAAAGTTCATCAATCCTTTAGTTGAACTGAAAATAAAGGGATGATTTAGAAAATTCCATCCAGAGTGATTACTATGTGTCATCAGTTAGAGCAACACACATTGTTCAGTGCCAAAGGCAGAAGACAAGAAACTCACCAGTTTCAGGACATGAAAAGAAAAGAGGCCATGGACTGATGATGCAACAATTCAGCATTCAGCCAAGACAACCCAACAAGACAGCTACAGACAGCTTGAGTTTCAATACCATCAGGTCAGATTCTGAAATCTAAGAGACATTGTCTCAAAAATCTCACATTGTCACTTCACTATCTTTAAGTTATATTTATATTACTTATTCTTTGCACAGCTTTACTCATTGATTTTCTTTTCATAGTGAAATTACTATAGCTTTCCATCTGATTTTCTCTTTGCCCTCTACAGTAGGTTTTTGCTTTAGAAAATAATGCATCTGTTGCCCCAGTAAAAGTTATGTAATTCTCCATTTACCCATACAGTTTTGCTCATTCTTTTATGTTTTCCTGCTCATCAGTATGCACACCATCTGTGCCCCTACTACAGTGTTCTGACATGGCCTCCAGACTTAATGGTTTTAGAGTTTTATTACTTTGCCCTTCAGTCTCATGTTAATAATTTTGCTCACTGTTTTGAAAATTTGCCCTTTCAAACTTTGTTCTTAGCATGTCACCCACAGAGAAATTCAGCCCCCTCACCCCTACATGATATCAAACCTCATTGTGTGGTATGCCTGGCAATCAGTAGAAATATTGTTATAATAAGAAGTAATCATAGTAGTTATATTCTAGAGGACACAAATTTATTAATTACAGAAGAAAAGGATAGCATGCAAAGCACACAGGGAAAGAGCTATTACCAATGAGTATAAATGAAAAAATGCTTTTAAAATAAACTTGGTCACTTTTTTTAATGTAATGATTGGGAGATCTCAGACAGCACCTACAGCTAATGTATGTGATGCCAGCTGGAAATACATTGTCACAGTTGTGCTAAATCTCCTCAGTCTCTAATAATGTGTATTACTAATCCTGCAAATCAACCCTCAAATTTAAATTCTGCCCAGTTTAACGAGGAAGATTTTGGAGACTGGGAACTCTTGCAGACAGATTTCATGGAACATTTGGACTCAGAAGGGCTGGACAATATTATTTCCTCAGACCCAGGAATGTTTTGCAGCAAAGCTGGTCACTTTCAGGCTGCAAGAGGAATAAAGGTTTTCTGATTAAGGCACTGAGCAGCAAGATGAAAGTGTAAATCCCAGCTCTACCAGAGGTTACATGTATATCCCTGGGCAAGTCACATCACCTTTCTGTGATTTATGTCTGCAGCTACAAAAAGCGAATCATTATTTTTCCATCCTCAAGCATTTCTGAGAGTGAGAGCTCCTTTGGAGTTGGACTTTTTCCAACAGCATGTTTGCAAGGACCTAACACAAGAGCATTTTATCTAACTGAGACTTCCAGATGTTCTGTGGAATAGACTATTAAGGCTTCTGCTTAATGCATAGTGTGAAAAAGAAAAACTGCAAATGATCTTTCAATTTTTCTTTTGTAATGTAAGCTAGGAATAACATACACTGGGATATTTGGATTTATATATGTTGTTATAAAGGCACCAATGAGAGAACAATCATGACTTAATCATTCTGAAAGATTTTACTATCTAAATCTGATCTTGTTTATTGGTGTTTTCAAGTTTGTGGAACATGAAAAACAAAACAAGAGATGCTTCATTTTGAAACTGATAAACACATTAACATTTATTGTGGAAATATCAACAAACTTTGCAAGAATACAGACTGCTTCTTTTGTACTCTATCAGTATTCTTGAGTGAGAGCACAGTGGAAGACTTCCCTGCAAAGTTATTCTCAATGACAACTGAATATCTTTGCAGTGTTTTATTTCATATTAAATATGGTTATATTTTATTATCTTCTACAAAATCCTCTTCATTGTTTCATTTAAACAACTAAACCATTTCCATGTTTTTAAAAAAATATAATTTAACAAATTTATGTAATTTTCATCCAATTCAAGTTCAATTTTCATTTCCCAGTTCCAGTGTATTAGTATTTCTTTTCTATCAGAAATAATGAAAACCTAAATTGAAGCAGTTGTTATTTGTTGGAAAAGCATTTGCCAACCCAAAGACTCCAGCAAAGACTATTTTAAATTCAAATTTAGTTACTTGTCAGAATTACAGCAGTTGACTACAAGGTAAATAAATGTATAGATAAAAATTTGGAAGAAACCAATTCTAGTGCAGCTTTATGGCACTGAAAAGACAGCACAATTCTAAATTTTCAAATATCTAAATTAAATTGAGGTTGTAATTCCCAACAGAATGAATAGAGGGAAAATTGTGACACAAGCAACAGTAAAGTAATTTTAAAATAATTTCTAATTGGAAATATACATTCTATTTTTCAAATGCACATGGGCCAATGCCCAGAAATGAAATAATGAAATACTATGAAAAATATATCCAGATCACAATGACAGAAGAAATTAACAGTAACAACTAAAGAAGTTTTAGAACATTATCCAGAAAAACCTTTCCCTTCTCTTTCTTAATCCAGAAATTACTGTCTATTCTCTTATGCAAAATTATTTACCTAAACTATGAATCTAGAGGAAGCTTTATAAAAAATTCCTCATTTAATTAGTTTATAAAGCAGTTTTCCAAATGAGTTCTTTTCAACCTAGGGGAGGCCAAGTATTTTCATCATTTATTGGTAAAGCACACATGTTCTGCTCCTTTCCAGCATGGATTTTTCCTTCAGGCTCTTCTATGAGGTTTTCCACCTTAGACTTACATATAGAGGCACATATAGAGATTTTTATTCAAAGCAGTGTGGTGATATCTTGGTTTTGTTCTATCCATACCTCCCATTTCAGCAGCACCACTGAAACTTGACTTTAGCCTTCATTATAATTTCGCTTTTTCTGTTTGTGGAACAGTAGAAATATTGCTCATCTCTTTAAGCTTTTCTCTTTCAAATAGAGAATGCTCACTCTGACTGTCATGCTCTTGGGGCATTTTTGGGATCTGAATATCTGAGGCAATCAGATGGTTTTCCAATGGACATGATGAAAAACATTATTTTGTTAATGGTGTATGTGCAAGCAAGCACCAACTTGATGGCAATAGGTAGAATTACCTGTTCTGGAAAGTGAATCTGGATCTGTTCAGGTGAGAAACGCATCAGCTACTGTGGAGCAACAGCCTGTATAGCTCAGCCCTACATTACGAGCAGCTCTCCCCAGATCCTAAATAACAACAATCCATTTGCTGAGCTCTGCCTGAATTATAGTTGCTTTCAAATGGACAATAATATTTGTTGATTTTTCATTTCTCTCAACTGTGTTTTCCAAAATGACTGCAAGCTGCCAGCATGGTACTTTGCCACTAAATTAAATGAAATGCTCTCTCTGCTTTTTAAGGACCTGAATCTTGGAAAATATCAGTCTGGTCTCCCACCCACATGCTCTCATCCTATTTCCCTCATCCACACAGCATATGCTTCAGGTCAGGCTGGCTCCAGTGAGCAGCCAAACAGGAATGTGTCTCTGGAATGAATGTCTTCATCAGCAGTGGAATGGTCAGCACGTCACAGGGCCAAGTACAGCAGTCACAGATACCACTGTCCAGACTTCAGAGAAGAAATCACATATTGTCGCATACAGCTGGGCCTTTCCAGGGGTTGGGCAGTGTAACCAAAGGATTATTAAATGGTCCTGAGATTAAAGTTACAATTCACTCCCTAATGAGGATATACAAATTCTTTGAGCTGTAGGACTGACCAAGCAAATGCACCTTTTTGTAAGGGGCCTATTTAAGTGATGTTGTTTAGAGCATGACTCCAGTGAAAGATAGAAAATGTGGAAGTCTCCATGATCATTAGTTCTTAAAAATAATTTTTAAAAACCCAAAACCAACCAACCAACCAAAATAAACCCCAAAAAGTGAAAGCGCCTAAAACATGTAAGAAGACAAAGATTTTTATGGAAACACTATTTATTTTTATGGAAATGTACATTCATAAAGCTTAGCCAGACTTCAGTATGTCTTGCTGATTTTGTTTCTTTAAAATATAAAACACAGTCACTCTTCTGATCACAGACATATGATGAAGCCTCCTGGATCCTGTCACTAGAATCAACAGTTTTGGAGATAAAGCTGTGATTCATCCTTCTTAACCATCCTGGCTCTTGGAACACAAGAAAAAGCAAACCCTGAAGTCTCTTTTACAAACTTTGCTGCAAAGCCCATGTCCTTTGCACTGGCCCAGTGACACTTCTGGGCTCTCCCAGGTGACAGGTCAGATCTCCTGCTCTGGCTGGGCTCTGTTACATTCCAACACCAGGATACTGTAAGTATACCATGGCTCCCCTCTGGAAGTGCAATCCAAGATTACAAGTGGAAGAGATGTGCACCCACCTGTCTTTCTTATCCCACAGAGTCATAATTATTAGCTGTAACAGCAGTTTGTCCAAATGTCCTCTTATGCTTAGGTACCAAAGTTTTAGGTGATGGGCATGTCCTGATGTTAGTGTCCAACAATAACACCAGGATTCTAATTACTACAACTTTCCTCATCAAATCTTCCCAAATTCTTGCAGATTAAACTGCTCAAGAAGCATTAGAAACAATCCCCTGGTCTTCATATCACTTTTGCTGTGGGCCCTGTAAGTGCTGATGGTCAGACACCTTGTTAATTCTTGGTGTGGTCCTAAAACACAGCTACCAGTTTTGAAATATATTGCAGCTTTCTGAAAATGCCTGCCCAAGGGCAAAATAAGGTCATACTAAATCAAATTATCAAAGCTTTACTTCTATATAGCATTTATTTTTCAATAAGAACCTCTCTGACACATTTCTGTTTCTCAGATTGAAGCACCTTGAAAGATACTTTCAACATAAATGCGAGCTGCTTCCTCACGGCCAGAGGTGCACTTCTCTCTACTGGTATCAACTGGCTTTTGTTACCTATGAATTTGCTCTCTTCCCCTTGAATGTCATCTGCAGCCTTCTTAGTACAGAAATTTCTTTTCTTTCCAAGACTGTATGTGTAACTCAGGATAATTACAAATCTAGCAGTATTCATGAGATCAAATTAGTTTTTGAATGATTCTGCCAGGGCACCAAATAAATTTTTTTTCTGAAATTATATATTTACTTTTAAGAAGTTTGGTTGTTCAGACTACTTATTAGACTCGTTAACATAATTATGCTGACACAGAACACAGACTTTCAGTACTTGTAAAAGTGACTAATTGGGTATGTAGTACCTTGATAAACCTTTGAAACACTCTTAAAATGGCTATTAAAAATGAGGTTCCATGCTCATTTTTCCTTTATTTCACAGGATGTGTATGGTTGGCTTCCTGACTAAATAATACCCAGGAATAAATTAGAGAAAATGTTTAAAAAAAATAGTTTAGTAAGCATAATCTAAAAAGTGACAGGAAAGGAGTGCAGTGTGTAAAGCTATGAGAAAAATGGCAAAGAGCAGATATGATAAGTGCGTGTAACTACTTCAGAGGAAGTAACATAAAATACAGGGAGGAAGTATTTCAAGTTATAAGAACAATATAATAAGAGGCAGCGGCTGAAACTTGAAGAAAGAAAATTAATTTAGGTTATGCACAAGGAATAAAAATGCTAAAACCAAGGACAATTAGACAATAGAACATTCTGCCAAGAGAAGTAATTGAGGGATTGCCATTAGGAATACTCCAGAGTAGACTAGATAAAACCTACACAGATTATATACTGAGAGTAAATCCTGCCCTAGTGGAGTGATGGCAACCTTTCCTAAGCTATTATCTAACTGATTGTCACAAAAGAAAAACAAAAAAAGTTGAAGTGCAGACAAAGGCATTTGAGTTCAGCTCTGATTTAGCAAGTTTCAGAGAATGATTTCCCGAGCTGAATTCCTCCCAGAGATCCTGAAGAGAGAAATGAAGACTGACAAAGCTAAGCGTGGAGACCTGACAGAGGATGTCAGACAGACATAAGAAAAAACAAAATTCAGAAGAATTCAAATGTATCTTGCACAGCCATATGCTGCAGCCACAGTGAGTGTCTCACTGCTCCTGCAGACTCAGCCTCGGATCCTCGGGAGCACACACGGACACCCCAGCTGTGCCCCAGTGCACAGCCCTCCAAAACTGCAGCACAACGGCCTCACAACTGCAGCTCAGCCCTCAGCAACACTCCCAAATGTGCGTTAATTACTGGATGTGTACTTAGCTAAGGCAAGCTGTAATTCCACTTAATTTCTATTTTTTTAGCCAAAATTGCCCTGGCACTAAGCAGAGGGTATTAAGTGCTTTTCTCGGGTGTGGAGTATACAGTAGCTCTATTATGAGCCCACGGTAATTCATGAGCAGTTTAACTCCTCATCTTAATCTGTGATCTAATTTGGGATCTAATTTTCTTCCATCCTTACCCCATCTCCCCCTACATTATCCTCCAAATAATATACGCTCTCAGAATACCAGAATAGAAATAGAAGTCTATAAATCTTTCAGAAGCATTTATAGAGCTGCTCTGCACTGTGGCATGCATTCAGCTGACAGCTGCTGCATGCCTTTGTGTTCTCATTCATTAGACATTGCTGTCTGGATTACATCGGCATAGTGGAATTCTTTATACCCTAATTATCCTTCTGCTCTTTCACTTGCTTCACAAGGTAGGTGCTTTGTAGGTGCATTAGGAAGAATGTCTGAAGTATTGCTCTGGTTAACCAGTAAAACATCAAATGTTCTGCTGAATCCTCTCACAATTAAAAAAACATCTGAGCAGTAGGTTGGGGTGGGTCAGTTTGTTTAGGGAAGGAATTAGTAATGGACATTCAGAGGCACAATTAAAGCAAGCGAAATAATGGCCTTCCTTTGACCTCATTATTTAAAGGATTTCAGGTATTTTCTAAAAAAGAAAAAAAAAAAGGAGCAAGGTCAACTGGGCAGCATAAAAGGGCTATGGTCCTAAGCTCAGGGAGGAAATAGCTTTGTTAGTTTAACAATGCTGATCTGTCAGCTGTGACACAAGTTTCAAAAGTATTGATGAAAATGTAGCTTTGAGAAGACCACCCGTATAAATGTAAGTGCTTTGCCTTTTTCTAAATACCAAGGACATCACTATGTCATCTATGGTAGCAAATGAGAGATAGAAAGGATCAGAGATGTGTTGGACAGCAATAGCTGATGCACTGCATTTTTAATTTCTCCAATTTACTAATTAAAAATCCTCCTCAGACAAAATGTCTGTTAATGATATTAAAATAGCACAGAATTTCTCAAGTGATGGTTTGTTAAAACATACACATGGAATGCCATTTGATTTCTATAGTTCCAGGTCTACTCAGGATCTTATAAAAAGTATATGTTTTGTTTATTAGCAAATAACACAATAATTATGTTTTCAGCCTTAAAGAGTTGCAACTTCTGCAGCAAAGTGAAAGAGCTGTTTCTCTTTGCTGCATACTAATGGGCACCATTTCCTGCATTGCATATCTTCAGGGCCTGCTGGCCTCGAGACTGACTGTGACTATGTCCCAGGGGATGATAAACAAAGATGACACAGGGTGTAAAACTCTGGAAGTGGGCTCTCAAATGGAAGAATGACACAGTGTATTCCCTCAGTATCCTGAGCAAAGATTAAAGCTGATGCTTGTTACAGTTCTTGAGTAAAAATGTCACCTGACTCTCTTCTCTCAAAGTCTGCTTTTTGCCTCATTAAGGCTTCATTTAGGTGCTTGGATTAGTTTGTATTTCAGAAAAAAAATGGTTTCTTAGTCGTGGAAGGGAAGGATGAGGATGAGTTGCACTTTGTAAGTCAGCCATTCCTAGGAAATTAGTTCAATTCTGTTGAAATTAGTGTATGTTGCATATATACATTTATGTTCATGCTTTTCTGGACCATCTTTATATCAGAGAAGGTGCTGGATTACGAGTAGGCATTGCTTTCTCACAGTTCAAATCTAAGCAAGATGCACTTTTGTGTCACTTGTCACAAATGGTACCATTTCCCCATCTTTAAATGCTTACAGATTAGGATATCTCTCCATTACACCATGCAGGCTGGAAGGCAGAAGCCAGTAGGAATAAAAACCAAGACTCTTATTAAATACGGTGGGTGAGCAATGCAGATTCACAGCAGCTCAGGGCACTCCATACTCACAACTGTGATTTAACAGAAAATTGGCAGAAAGGACATGAGACTTACACATTGGGTGGAAAAGGATTTAGTCATACATGTGGTTAAGTGCTGAGTGACAAGTAGGGAAGGCACTCACCACAGCAAACAGCCGAGTCTGTACCATCCCTGCTTGGATACCTTCAGGGGTTTTTTCAGTAGCTGACACAGTTCAGAGGGGGCCATGCAGACCAGGGAATGGCCAAAGTCAGACCAACGTGGTATGTGCATGAGCAATCACGTGTTGATACTTGGACTGCATGCCCAGCAAATTCTCTGTAAAATATTTTGTTAAGAACTACATGACCAGTATAAAAAAGGCTAGATGTTTCTTTTTTATTGTAGAAACAAAGAATATATTACTAAAAACTAAGGCACCAGTCCCTCTATCTTTTACCAGAATACTGAATCCACCCGGCTTTATAACACCAAAAATGGCTTTTCTTAAAACCTGTGGTTTCTGCAGTGAAAAGAAACCATCCTCAGAATGTTAATTCATTAGTTTTAGATTATTTTAGCATTCCCCCTCATGCAGTTGCCAAGCCCTCTGGCCGAAAGCACTGAGACATCAAAGGTCATTTGGGCCAATGATTACTTTTGTCAGCTGGGTAGTTTCTTTCACTTGGTTAATTAATCATGCTCTGCATATTTCTCAGCCTCAGCCTGTCTCAGGGAAACAGTATGTGACATTATTGGTACTGGGTTTATTAAAGGCACAGCAAAGAAAGTAATTTGCAGATAATACAAAATTACAACTACAAAGGATAATATCACAGTATTGACATTGTATAATTGACTGATGGAAATATTTTGGTTTTCTTGCAACTCAGATATTACTTAGTGGGGTATACAGAAGGACAAATAAATAAATCTGGGAGTCAGATAGTTTAAATCTTCCAACCTTGTCAGATTTTAATTTGATTTACAATAATTTTGCAAAATTGTCCTCTTACTATGGTGTGCAGTTGACTTTCTTACCATAGCTTAAGATAGGAAAGAAAGATATTCTGAAACACAAAAGAGTAAAAATCCTGAGATATTGAAGATTACAGGCAGAATTATGAAAATTAAGACAGAATTTTTGAGATAAACTTATAGATTCTTGTGAGAAAATGCACATTTTGGGGCATATTTTATGCAGCATGTTTCAAAATTTGCAATTGCAGTCACAAGTTGTCTATCATTTATTTCATATTAGGAGTCAGTCTAAGCATTTCCCTTCTACCATGAATGCAAAAATTGTGGACAATAAAACCAAATAAATAAACACAAATAAATACAGAAAGCAACTCCAGTCAAAACTTGCACGTTACATCTACAAATTGAAAAGAACATAAAGGAATAAGGTATACCTAATATCTCACCGTGGATAGTAAGCTCAATTTTTAATGATTTGTCTTTCTTTTCTTTTACAATGGGGGGTCTTTATTTTGGAAGACTGACATAAGCTGTAAATAGAATAACGTTTGCATTTTGGCAAAGATTGGAAAGATTAAAGGATATCCTTAAGTTTATATTTGAGATAATGCTAAAAATGTAATTTCTTATTTTCTTTTCTAGTTCTTTACCTACAAAGCTAAGTTCTTCTTTCCATGGGACAGCACCAGTACCTTTAAAGTTGTGTTTAGAAACGTGTTTTCCAAAACCAAAGAAAATATTAAAAGATGTGTGGGTAAAATTAATGAATATATGGGAATGTCATTAATAGACATAGGAGAGGTAGAAACCTCTACTGTTAAACTTGTTTGGTGTTTCCCATAAGGGGAGAATTTTCAGGTGATTTTTTTTTAAATTTGATCTATTCCACATAAGGCAAACACATTATTTAGCAAATGTTAAAAAAAAAAAAAAATGCAGATATTTTATTTGAAATGCTGTGGCTGTGCCATGGTTTCATACTTGGCAATATCAGGAGGGGGTCTTCTCAAGAAAATATTCTGACCTCTGGACTAAAATCAACTTTTGAAAATTAGAATTACTTAGGTTGTTCAGCCAGAACAACCCATATAGTTGAGAAGACAGTGAGTGCACAGTCCCTGCAGGAAGAGAAGTAGCTTGCAACAAAGGGCTGTGAGGATTTGAGAACACCTTTCCTGCAGGGACTGTTCCCAGGGATGCTGGAGGTACCATGGATTGTGAAATTGAATGTGGAAAGTTTATCCTCTTGCCTCTCTCTCAATCTTTGTGAGAGTGATTTTTAAACCTGCACTTTCTTGCCCTAGGAACATTCTCTTTCCTGATGAGTGCTGTGGCCAAGTCCAATGCAGAATGGTCTCGTGCAGGAAGGAGGGAGAAGTCCAGCAGAGGACCAAGGGAGGATCCTGTGTGATGGGAGACTGGGGAGCCCTGCTTGGAGAAGGAGGCTGAGGCATCTCAGGAGACAGGACTGGGGGAGGGAAATTCTGAAAGCAGGGGAGAGGTGATGATGCCAGAGAGAAACAAGCAGAAGAAGACATACCAGCAGAACATATGCCCAGAGCCTGGAACAGAAAACATGACTCCAGTTTTAGGTTTCTCTGCTATCAGCTGATAACTGTGAAACTCGCTCTAGAGAATCTTGCCCCTAGCTGAGTGTTGCTCTGCCGAGGAGGGAATAAATATTCTATCCAAAATTCTGTCAGCTCGGAGGGCCGAGGTCTCTGGAACACAGGCACAGACCGCAGTAGCTGGATGATTGTTTTTTGTTTTGTTTCTTTCGATAAATTGACAATTTCAATTCAAGAAGCTTTAAAAATGCGAAAAATTATTGTTAATGATTGGGTGAGAATTAGATATCATTTTTATTTTATTTTTCTACTGCTAGCTGTGGATGTTGCAGATATAGTCATCTTTATTTACATGTTGCACACAAGTCTACATTTCATTTTTTTCCAAGGGAACCCAACTGCACTAACATCAATAGATAATTCTTTAACCGAATCAACTATTTTATAGATATATTTATGTATTTATTTATGTGTGTTCTGGGTGCAATTTTATGTATTTATATATTATATATTTATATTTTCTGTTTAACAGTGGCCTTGTGTCCTTTTTTTTACTGCACATTATTAATTCCCTGCTATGAAAATAAACTATTATTAACTCCCTCACAGGGTTTACCATAGCTATCTGCATTAATGCATCTCAGTGTTTGACAGTTATTTTGGTCACATCATCACAGGGGTGGCTGAAATGAGAAGGAAACAAATCTCTTCCACAGAAAGCTCTGAAATTATTTTCATCCAAAATTGCCAATAATTTTCATTATGTCTTTGACTTTGACTTGAACGTTTTGATAATCTATTTCTATACAGTGTGTAATGCATTCACAGCAGTTGCAAAGATATATGTCCCTAGTCAAACTGAATTGGTGGCTTGCTTCTGCAAACACATCCAAGATGGGTCTACTTTGCCACAGGGACAGAAGAAGCCAGAGGCAGAGGCAAAACTCTGGGGGTGGCATCTGAGGAGGGCTGAGAGAAGAATCAAGTGGATTCTGGACAACCAGGTCTGTGCTCCTCCTGCAACCAGAGGCAGGGCAAGAAATAAAGAAATAACTGATACTTCTAAGTGGAGTTTTAGTTCTTCACAGCAGCATTTACTGCCCTACATCCACAAAATTTCTCACAGTCACAGCAAAATTCAGCTTGTCTTTGCAGGACCTTGACCAGGGCAGAGCAGTAAGTGGGGCACGGCCACTTCGCAATTTTCCTTTTCCCTACTTTTACTCTGCTGATGTGCTCCACTGCCTTTTTTCCTCATGCTTGAATCCAACCCTAGATACATCACTTAACAAACAATGTTCTCTGTGTGTCATAGTTTGTCAAGTCCTCTGACAACTTTCTTTTACTCAGTATTAAAACCTATTCGTTTTAAAAGGGAGTCAGCACATACTTTTGTTAGTGAATCAACAATTCAAGCTTTTCTCTTGTAATATTAGCTCATACAACAGGTGTTCCAAATACCTCAGTACAATTGTTTGATTTAAAAGACAGCAGTAATTGTCAATCAGCTTTCGTTACCTGCAGTGCTTACTTTTAAGCCCTGATAAATATTTTTCCATCTCTTTCTTGCCTAAAAAACTTAGTTTGCAACATCATATAAATTGGTTTGTTGTTTTTCTGTTTTTAAATAATCCAGTTAAAAGTCTTTTTGTCCAGAGATAAATGCTGTTCAAACCCACAGGGGTGGCTATAAAGAAAAAGCTGTCAGAGGTACAAAGAAAACTGTTCATCTACCTTGTATAAAGACATGAAATGGAAAAGCCAAGAGAGAGTAGTAAGGAAAGGTCAAGGAAACTTCAGAGGAGTCAGATTAGAATGAACCAGAGGGAAACGAGGTGGTGTGAGTGAGACTAGGACAGCTTTTCAAAGGAGAATGCATAGAGTGTCTTCATATATCTAACAGACATATTTTTATTCAGATAAGTATCTTTTCCTTATGTGTATAGGCCACTGGCTTTTTCCAAGAATGCTTCAAGCACAGGATATTAATTTTTTTTTCTTCTGAAAGTAACACATTTGGAACAGTGAATTCTGTAGAGACAATAGAACAAAGAATCCTCATCTAAAACTCATTTTAGCATATTTGAGTTTAAATCAGCAAGACTCACAGTTGGGGTAGATAGCAAAATAACACTTCTATCATTCTGGTGAATTTACAGAGATAATTCAAATAGGAGCATTAAAGAAAATGGTGAGCTAGTTTGTTCATGGAGAGGGGAAATGGCAGCCATCATTAAGCAAACACAAAGAAAAAAGGGAGTCAAGCAGTGAGCAGAAAAACCGTAGCAAGAGTGAGAGGAGAAAAAGCAAAGGATGGAATTATTCAGCAGTTCCTCAGGAATATGTTAGATTTAATCTGCTTTGAGCTTTAGTCTGCTCGTTGACTTCAGTGATAGTTGTATCTAGCTAAGCTCTGGACAAATTAACCATTAGAGTTTCTTTAACATGAGACATGTCTCCCAGATAGCTAACAGTTTATAATTCACTGATTCGAAAAATATGTGGCAAGTCAAGAATCTGGGTTTCCTCTTCTTCTGTGTACCTGAAGAGCAGAAACAGTGATAGATTTGCCCAGACATGGCAAACTCTTTGTGATAAACAAGTAAAAGTGGCTACAACCTTAGTACTTAGTACTGTCATGTAGGAAGCAAAAAGAGGTATCATCTTTCCATTTATTTCCTCCCTATCAAATAGGTTGTCTCTCACTGCCTTATTAGCAGTCCTTAAATGCTACTATTCATATTAACCCCTTGAGATGTGCTGTGGTTAGAAATCCCTTGCTGGCATCCTTGTCTCAAGCATGTTCACTGAGGACAGGCTTTGCAGTTCAGTCTGTGCAGTGTTAGGTGCTGTACCTGCAGCAGCAGCAAGCTCCAGTCCGATTTTTTAAGCTTTGCTCAAGACAGATACCTGCAGAGCCTTCTGTAGAGTTGAGCGTATGCCTGGCACAAATTGAACGCTGCAAGATTTTTACAGCCAGTCTCTAAAGAGTTCTGCTAAGCATGTAAGAACATGGCTTTTGAAAGGCTTTATAAGCTGGGCAAATCAGTGTAAACAATCAAGCAGAGGCAACAGCCACCTTCATGTCCCCGAGATTAGTCCCCTGTGAAAACTGAAATCCATTGCCTAAAAAAAAAAAAAAAATAGTGCTCGTCAAAGGAATTACTGGAGATGCTGTAGCTTAGGCAAACCATTTCTTTTTCTAACTTTAGTCTGGAAAACACTATGAAATGTTAACTGCAAGCATTACTGCTCTCTCTGCAGATAGATAAAAGGAGAGCATGCAGTCACCAAATTACTACAGCATGCTGCTTCCCTTGCCACAGTCTGGTGTTAAATTCTACCCAGCATTGTTTACTGAGTGCCACACTGCAGAGAACAGAGAGGAAAACTCTTCCTTGCCCAATTTACTTGCTAGCTTTGTGTCTTCAGTGAAAGCCTGATCAAACATAAGCTGCTGCCCAAAGTAGGGCACATTTGTTTCTTTTCTTTGTGTGTGTGTGTGTGTGTGTGTAAATGTATTCCTTTAATTAATTCACCTGTTTGCTTATCAATTGACAGATATTTTTGTTTTTCTTAAAGAAACATCCAGTTTTTCATGCTACTGTAAGGTCTGTAAGGCTTTAGTAGTTGATTTTTTTTCTAGAAACAAAGGAATTCCATACTAAATTGGACAGAAAGCAAGGGCTTTAGTCCACTGAACCAAGAAGAGCAATTTTATTTAACTATATGAGCAGTCTGGTGCAAAAGGTAAGTGAAACATGGCCCATCCCGATCTTTAAAGGTTTAACAGGATTTTCATTGCGAATATTGCATTAAAGAAGAGCTCATTTTTCTGTTTGTGGCTCAGGATGCACAAAGTAAACATGTCCCTCGGAGAAGAAATAATATCTTCAGTACAAACTGTGAGTCACGGCTGGCTTGAGAAGGGAACTCGTGAGGGAGCAGTGCCACCTGCGGGCTGTGTCAACCTCGGCAGGGCTGGCCCTTTACAGACTGTCATGAATGAATAAAGCAAGGTCTCTCAGTAATCTGCCGTATGTATTTAACTACCTGTTGGGGATGCACAGAATAAATTTTGTTCTCCATCCTTTCCTCTGCTTATGATGTCTTTCTAGCATGCTCAAAAATCTGGCAGCTTTTCTGAAGAAGGGAGAGGATTTTATTCTGGAATTGAAATCTGCAGGGTTGCAATATGCTCTGAGAGCAAGAGGTTTCAATATTGAAAGGAAAATACTCCTTTCCGTAGCACAGATTTATGCGAAAAATCTTCAGGGTTGAGGAGACTTCAAATGAGCAATGTGTATCCATGATGTCCCATCGGAAGATTAAATGTCCCTGGCAGGTACAAAAGCAACGACTATGAAGAATATTAAATAAACAAAAAGCACACTGATTTGTTTAATTTACTGCCAGATGTTACCAGGGAGCCAGGATTTATATGTGTTCAGAAAGGAGTTAGACCCCGGCACAGATGGGAACAGCTGGTCCTTACATGCTAGGAAAAGGAGTGTGGGGGCCATTTTTTCCAAGGAAGTCTCTAAATTCCTGAGCTCCTTTGAGTGAGTTCTTGTGCACTGTTTCTTGTATTTTTTCTCTGTACAGCTGTATTTGCTACCAATAGGGAGAAGATAAGCAAGTACAGTGGAATTTCACCTCACCAGTGCATCCATTATAGTTCTATTTAAAGAAATACCTGTGTGCTGGCAGGAACTAATCTTAATGCAACACTAAAATCTCAAATACAAAAGAATAAAAAAAGACTAATAAAGGTCTAAAGCATAGTTAATGTTAAGCAATATAATGGGCTATGCATGGAACTTTCTTCACTGTAACATATCAGAAAAAAAAAATCTTGTTACCTTGCTAGATTGTTTCCAAAAACAAACAGCCCAAAATCTAGGCATGCAGGCTGGGAGAGAAGCCTGCTGCAACAGAAGGTATGAGAGAATGAGTAAATGAACCTTGTCACTCTGAACTTATATTACACAATGATAAAAGGAGTTGATAAAAGTGATTACATAAATAGACCTATTGTCGCCTTTTGGAAGAACCCAAATCAGCATTTTCCTACATTTGCCCCAGCTCTTTAAACTCGTGAGGAATCTGTAATTGGCAGAAATGTAGACCTCATCAAAAGTTGTTGGCTAAGAAATATGTGTTTTCTTTCATTCATTTTATGCCTAAAAGCAAATTCTCATTGTTACTCATAAAATGGATCAGTACAACTGATCTTAAAAGTGACTTTCTATTTTTCTTCTACTCAGTTCAGGATTTTTCCCTATTATGAGCAGACACAGGCGTGCTGCCCATCACTATTGTTTTGCACTTTCTTTTGCTTCTTGCTATCACATTTTCCTTTGGCCTTTGGAATGGCAGCAGTCCTGAAGTGGTTAGTGAATATCAGATAAGCTGCATGATATTCACATGGTACCAGTTTGAAGCTATTCTTTTTTCTGCCTTCAAAGGAATAAGAGACCTGATACCCTCCATTTAAATTGTGTTCATTTAAAGGCTATCATATTCCCCCTGGAGTTCTCATATGACTTCCCATCTTCTCAGACATAATCAGAGGAGACTTGCAATGTTAATCTCAGTTCTCTAATCAAAAGAATGCAAATTTTACTGCCCTATCTCAGTTTGACATCAGTAGGACTACTGATTACCACTAAGGGACAAGAGCTATGCTAAGCTTGCTCTTCCAGGGTAGATATATTTTATGGCTTTATGCTGTTGGTAAGACACCACACTATTTCCCTTCCTCATCATCATCATCATCACTGGTAATCATAGAATAGAATTATAGAATCATTTTGATTGGAAAAGGTATTTAAGTCCATTGAGTATAACCATTATCCCAGCATTGCCAAGTCCATCAATAAAAGAGGTCCTCAAGGGTCACAACTACAGATCTCCTGAATATCTCCTGTGATGGTGATTCAACCACTTCCCTGGGCAGCCTTGTTCCAGCTTTTGACAACCCTTTCCTTGAAGAAAATGTCCATAATATCTACAATAAATCTTGCCTGGTGCAACTTGAGGCCATTTCCTCTGCTCCTGCCATTTTTACTTGGAGAAGAGACCAACCCCCACCACACCACAATTTCCTTTCAGGGAGCTGTAGAGGGTGATGAGGTCTCCCCCAAGCCTCCTTTTCTCCAGGCTAACATCCCCAGCTCCATCAGCTGCTCTTTATCAGACTCCAGACCCTCCCCAGCTCCATTGCCCTTCTCTGGACTCACTCCAGCCCCTCAATGCCTCTCTTGTAGTGAGGTGCCCAAAACTGCACACAGGGTTTGAGGTGTGGCCTCACCAGTGCTGAGCACAGGGGGACAATCCCTGCCCTGCTCCTGCTGCCACACTATTGCTGATCCAGGCCAGGTGCCATTGGCCTTCCTGGCCCCCTGGGCACACCTGGCTCATGCTCAGCTGCTGTTGACCAGCACCCCCAGGTCCTTTTCCTCCAGGCACCTTTCCAGCCACTCTTCCCCCAGCCTGAAGTGCTGCCTGGGGCTGTGACTCAAGTGCAGAATCCAACCCTTGGTCTTGTTGAGCTTCACACAATTGGTTTTGGACCATCAACCCAGTCTGTCCAGATCCCTCTTTAGAGCCTTCTTACCGTCCAACAGATCAATACTCCTGCCCAATATGTCATTTTCTGCAAACAATGCAGCTGTCCAAGCCACGTGCAGACAGTTTCTCCAGAATTTTGTGGGAAATGATATTAAAGCTTTACTGAAGTCCAGCTAGACAACAGGCACAGCCTGTTTCTCATGCACTAAGTGGATCACCTTGTCATAGAAACAGATCAGGTTTGTCAGGTAGAGCCTGCCATTCCTAAACCCATGCTGGCTGGGCCTGATCCCCTGGTTGTCCCACCTGTGCCACATGAAGGCACTCAGGATGATCTGTTCCATGTCCTTCCCTGCACTGAGGTCGGGCTGACAGGCCTGTAGCTCCCTGGATCCTCCTTACAGTCCTTGTTGTAGATGGACATTAGGTCCATTCCAGTCAACTGGGATCTCCCTGGTTAGCCAGGACTGCTGGTAAATCACGGAAAGTGTCTTGGTGAGCACTTCCACCAGGTCCCTCAGTACCCTGGGGTGGATCCCATCTGGCCTGTGCGTATCAGGCCAGTGAACATTTACTCTTAGATTACAGGGGCTTCATGCTGCTCCTCTTCCTTCTCTTCCAGTTCAGGGAGCTCAGCACCCAGAGAACATCTGGTCTCACTACCACAGACCAAGGCATGAAGTACCTCAGTCTTTCCCTGTATTCCTCCCCCTCCATGTATCGAATAAAAGATGGGGACTCAGCTCTCCTTTGCTTTCTAATGCATCAATAGAACAGGTTTTATTGTGTTTTACCACAGTACTCAGACAATTTCTGGTCAAGGTTTGGCTCTTCTCATTTTCTCCCTGCATAACCTCAAAATATCCTCATAGTCCTTTTGCATAACCTGCTCCTTCTTCAAAAAGTCATAAACTCTTCTCTTAGTCTTGAGTTTCAGCCAAATATCTCTGTTTAGCCAGGCCAGTTTTGTTCCTCTGCTCATGTTTGACTCAACATTATCATTAGATCACACAGTAGGGGTACAGAATGACCGTTTTTATTGCAAATACTATACGTGCCCTTTTCCCTAACCATTTTATCCCTGCTAGGAATTTAGAAAAATTGAAATTTAATGCAGGGTATGTTTTATATTGTGAACTACATATATCTGCTCTGGAAGTGGTAACCAATAAAGATGATGTGCCACATTGTTTGCTGTATATGGACTTGTTAAATTTTTAATACACATTTCTGGTTGGTTAAAAAATAATTCTGCTTTTTCTGCCTATATGCTGCTTAGGATCATTTCTGCATTTCCTGCTGCTGTTTTCACTACTGTTCACATATTCCCTGGATGCTATGAATGGGAACATAGCAACCATTCTGGATGGGATTGCCAGCTGAAAACAGCTAAAACATGGAGATAAGAGATTCAACTATTCAGAAATCTAACCAGGGGCAGAAACAGATGAATAGTCCTATACAATTTGACTTAAGTAAATCTCAGTACTTTGGCCCTTTCAAGATCATAGTACCACTTGTACCACTGTAAGTATCCAGTATTGTGCAAAGGTAAATCTCTAATACTAGAACTGACAATAAATAAGTGAAGTGTAAGCTCAACTTTTCATTGATGAATTGCAGATGTGTTTCAGTGTAGTGCAGGAATAAAAATCTGACATATAAGCAGGGGCTGTAAATGGATCTTCCATTATCTTCAAGTTGATAAATATGCAGCCAATTTCAGATATGATAAAATCTGCTCTATGGAAGAGGTTTTTACTTATCTAGTCATCTCATCCATACTGGGACACACTGACTCTTACCCAAAGTGTTCTTTGGATGTACACAATCCACAGGAGCAAATTTTAAAGTAAGGTTAATAAAGGTGAAGTACCCTACCACTTAGTCCACTTCAAAATATGAGTGTATTGAAAAGTCTGATTTCAGACCAAAGGATGAGGAAACAACAGAGCAATGGAGCTGAACAAATAGTAGTCTTTTTTTCCATTTTATTTCTGGCTTAAACCAGAACAAAAAGCAAATCCTATTTCAAAATTCTGAGAGGTTTGTATTGGAAGTGAAACTAAATAAGTTGTAGTCACAACTGAACTTAAACTCGCCTAGGGCAAATGTATTCATTATGTGGGACCCAGAGGTCAGACGCTAAAGAACAACAATGTGGTCCCAATATGAGTTTATAAACTCAGTGATGTTCTGGTAATTTTGTTCTGGTCATTCTCATCTGTCTAATACTTTCCTTTGGCCCACTATCAATTTAATGTAATGACCTTTTGGTTTATGCAAAATATTCATATGTGAACTATATAATAAATATTTTGAAATAATAGAAAATTTACAGAAGTTACTTTTCTCCTGCTGCACTTTCCAGAGAAGCTAACACAAGCTAAATTTACCCTACCCATAAAGATTTTATTTTATGCTATCAGACTAGAGATACATTATGGAATTTGACTCAGAAAACAAGAACATTTAGAAGTTAATTCTGCCCTTTTTAAGCTTTGCAGCACAAGGTGTCATTCAGGGAAGCTTGGATTGAAAGAAAACCAAATGTAGGGAAGCAGCCTACAGTCAGCTGAAAAAGCCCTGCACAGACTTCCCTTGAACCTCCCTGGGAAGGAGTGGAAAAGTGGGGGAAGAGTGAGAAGAATCACACCAAGTGTTCCAGGACAACTTAAACTGGTTTGAGGCCTGATTTCTATCCTGAAATACTTGCTTCATGCTGTAATTTAGCCAGATACTTTGTCAGAAGAAGAAGCAGAACCTGAAATCCAAAATTGTTATGTAATCTTTTATGCTGGCAGATCCAGTATTGCATTCTCCCAATAAAATATATAGAAAAATGCAATTTTGCATTGTCAAAAAGCTTTATTTTTAGTCTGTCACTCCTCTTAATATGGGCTTGTTTATCAGCATCATTCCTCCTGGATTGCCTCTGTAGGGATATAATGTATTCAGGTTGCATAGTGCCTATTCATCTATAATGCTGTTGAGTCAGTTGCAGACGTATTTGAACATTTGATAGTTTAACCTTGAAATAAATGACAGAGAGATGTCTTTTCACCTCCCCCAAATGTGTTTCTGACTAATCATAATTTTCTTACTTCCAATCCCCTGTCATTATTACAATTTCATTTTTACAGCAGAAAATTATCTTTAAAAAACTTTCCATTATCCATAAATAAATGTTTAATATGCACTCGTTTTGTGGAGGTGTTTGCAAGGTTTGTGTGTGTGGACATGGGTGTGAATGTATGTTCTTTCTGAAATTCCATCTCAAAGTTCAAGCGAAAGTCTGTGCTTTGGTTCCAGGCAGGAATGCAGCTGCCTGTTTCCTAAGGGAAATAGGGAGCCTAACAGCTGGGCCTGCTGGAGCAAAAGCAAAACTGATATTTGGCTTCAACAGCATCAGGTTTTGCCCTCCTTATGCCAGAGACTTAAAAGTTGTGAAGGACTGAATAAACAGCATTTCACAAGCATGCTGGGTTATAGAAGTGTGTGTTATTCATCAGCAGTTACCTACACCTGCCAGGAACTCTGTGCCATCTTCAGGGACAGGACTGAGGATGAGCTACTAGGAACTACAACCAGCACAAGCATTTTTAAAAGTATTCAGAGACACAAAATAATTATCCTTGGCATCCCTTCTTCTCACATGGATGCATTGGTAACACAACCCTGTACTAACAGAACTCAGGAAAGAAGACTCTTCAAAAAGTAGTTTTGAGGTGCTAGCAGAGCAATGGGCAATTGTTCCCTTTGTATCTCTTGAAAGCTGAAATAAGTAGGGGTTAAAGGATGCAGCTTCACAAAGCTCACCGGTGGCAGCTGGACCACTCTGACTCAGAAAATGTGAACCCCTGTCAGCCACCAAGAAGTTTGAAATGCCCTAAGATGTGCATAAGGAAATGACTGAACATTAAATTAAATAGGTACAGGGCCAGCAAGGCAGAACTTCTCATTATTATTACATATCCTTATTGTTACATATCTTTATTGTTAATTTACATATTCCTACACAGAAATCTTTCTGGACTTATAAAAAATTATAGCTTACTAAGCTATCTACAATAAACATTGTTGATAAATTTCCCTGTCTTCCCTATTTTTCTTTCCGTTATTTTTTGTAATTTACTGTATGAAAAGAGTTACCAAGGAGTCTGTAAGAAGCCTGCATATCAGGTCAACTGGCAAAGAGAAATCTGGTTAAGATAATGATATATACCATGCATACTGTTTACGTTTTTCTCTGGAAGATTAGGTATGGGGCAGTGATTCAATGAAGTATAGTGGACCCATAATACAGAAAAGTTAGAAGGTTGCTAAAAATGGCAACTAACTCATTAAATTTACATAATAATGGTAATAAAAGTTTTTATTCATTACAGTCTATAAAAGTACTACAGTCATAAATGATGAGATATTCAGGAAAAAAATAATTCAATCAAATGATAGCAGAAATGTTAGTTTTCTTTACAATTCTCTCGTTACTAAAAAAGAATTAAGCTTGTTCTCTGACAAGATTGGTTTAATTTACATTCCTTGTTTACCTTAATATTTATTCAAATGTGCTCCATAACTTTAGACCTATTAGTGTTGATCTCCAGGATCATGACTAAAATTCATTAGATTAGGTTTTTAAGTCAATTATAGTAAATTTTGCATATATGGTTTTTATTTATAAGAGTTATTAGAGTGGAATAAATTATTTTGCAAAGTGACATAATCATGTCAAATGTTTCAATTTCTCAAACTTAGATTGTCTCTACCCCACTATCATCTCTTTTATTAGTGTTCCCTGCAGGTGTCACTGAATGTTCCAGTATGGCTTTGTATTCTGACACTGATTTTGTCAAAGTGCTTTTCTCATTTGTGTCTGGTAAATTTAGCAGCCAGCAAGGTGATTGCCTTGGACGTTGGGCTGGCTGCTTTCCTTCTAAATGATAAACTTTTTTCAGGTTTCTGATAGTTTTTGACATTTCACACTCTTCTGAAATGATTGCTTACTGAGTTCTCAAAATTTTCCAGCTACGTGCAAATTCTGATTTTTTTTTAATAGATATTTTAGACTTAAAAAGTAGACGTGGAACAGCCCTATCTCAGAGAAATGAGAGTTTGCTAGTATAAGCAGGATGGCTTTGAGGTAAAGTAATAAAATTATATCATAATTTTATAAGGATGACAATAATATAAAACAATAAAATAACTTGTTATAATTTACAATAACTCTTCCTTAGAAAGTCTGTAAAAATTATGAGACTAATTAACCAAATGAAAAAAACTGACTATTTAGGAAGCTAATACAAACCAAAAAAGTTCCTGCCTACCTTCCAAAATAGATCTAAGCAAGTAATGAGCATAAAATCTGGACAATTGCCTGTGAGGAGTCAAATATTTTAATGACACTTGACAAAAGAAAAAGACCTGAATACTACTGTATTTAATAAAAAAATATTCTTAAGACCAGGAAGACAGAGTTGTTTTCTATCCTTCTGAGCATACAGAATTCCTATTTATTGCTGTGCTTAGGCCATCCAAAAACATCAAGAAAAATGAACACGAGATCAGATGAGATGATGGGTGAACTTTTTTTTTTTTTAAATACCGTATACCATATCTGGTTTTGTTCCTATGTATCTGTGACACTTTCATTAGCATATGCTAATGAGCATTTGTCTCAGTAAAATTAATGGTTTAGGATATAATTGTTTTCCTTAAAATTGATCTTACAGGACCTTCAAATACAGTCAAAAGTTGATACTGCAAATCCTCCTGCTTCTTGCTCCCTGTTCCAGTATTTTAGCAAGGTCCTAGTGACTCTCACCTGCTCTGTTTTCAAAGCACTACCTGGGGTACAAAACCTGTTTTTCACCAGTTTCACATTTCACATCTGCCACAGAAGGTTTTTTTTTACTGTGCTTCCCAAGAGCAGTGATCCGTTCTCTCCTTTGCCACCTTCTTAAAGCATTTTTTACTTTCTTTATTACAAGTGCAGCAAGGATCACTGTACTTTCTCAGGCTACAGACAGATTACAAGATAATTAGTGTTTTAAAGGTGGTGTCTTAACATCAGAAATCTGGCAAGAGGGCAAGGCAGTGGAAGTTAGATCTAGGACATGAGAGCACAATATGTCTCATGCAGAGAAGCTTTGATATGGGTAATAAATGTATGCTTAAAAAGAATCCCCAGAAAATTCAGGCAGAAGTTTCAGAGGAATCCTTCAACCTCCTCCTCTAACCCTTTAGCACAAACTAAAGTATCTTCCTGCTCCTCAGCAGCTCTTCTGCAGACAGGTGCCATTTGACAGAACCTTACCAGAATTATGTAATAAAATTGTTTTATAAGGCCACATTATTCCCCCCTTCAGATAAACAGCAAACACGTGTACAGTCAGCTCATTTCCACATTTTTGAGGGACCCAGCTGACTGTGTAAGGGAGCTCCTTTATTCAGAGCAAGACATTAATCAAATTTTCAGATGTAGGCGTATAAAGTGAATGGCTTCAGGTTCCCAAAGCAGGGGGTAAGTTGTGTCCTACTTTTGCTTAGAGTCATCATCCTGCCTCCTTGTTACACAGAGATAAAATATATATGATGCTCCAATAGGAAAACAATGCCAAATTTACTCTGCCACTAAAACAGAGCTCTCAGACCTTAAGGAGAGTGAAAAGGACAAGACCTGGCATAACCTCAGCAATTAAAAGAGGTGCAGGGAACGTTCCTGTGAGGGGCCAGACCTCCTCATCACAGTGCAGCAGCTCATGGTCTAGGCAGCAAAGGCCAAAATAAGAAGCTCAGCTAATTTCGTTATTCCTGCAACTTACTATTTATACATTGTATAAATGTAATACCATCCAAATTAAATACAGAATAAAAATTTACTGCAAGAACAACATATTAATGTAAAGCCATATAAAAGTATAATTCAATACTGTTATATTTACATAAATGTATTAAATATTTGTACTTCTTAAAAGTAAATGTGAATATAAAAAATAAATATGCACTCATCTTGAAATTACTGAAATCTCAGAACTTTGTTTTCTACATAATTTAAAAACAGTACTCCATGGAACACTCATTTAATGAACAGTATGTTAGGTATTTCTCTGTATTAAAAGTAGGTATGACAACCATTTCATGTCAGATTTGCTCATTTGAGGATACAGAATTAAAACTAAAATATTCCTAATTCAGGTATGCAGTTTGATTTGCTGTGTCTTTCATGTCTTTTTTGCTTACCATTGGCATTAACATTATTGGAGTAAAAAGGAATATTTCAAGAGATCATTTTTTTCACAACAGAAAATTCAGACACTACTTCCTTGCAATTCAAGCATAAAGTTTTATTTCAAAATTGGTAATTACTATATTTGAAAATAAATATGCTATTTAAAAAAAGAATAGCTCTTTGTTTTGCTTATTTTTCTGAAAGACTATGCAGACTGTTTGCTAATATTTCAAGTGGAAGGGAAATACAAGCTTCCATGAAATTTAGTGTTCCACTGAAGTACAGGAAACAGCGGTCACAAAATACTGCCTGGAAAAAAAAAAGTAAATTCCCTTATGACAAATAAAACCTGACAGAAAAATACCACAAATTTCCTCCAAGGAGAGTGATTGTATTTAACAAGTTGCCCTTCGCATCTTTTCTATCTCTGATGGCAGCTGCATCTTCTTTCATTTACTGGAATATACCCAATATTATAGAAGTATATGCAATACAGGGAACTCCTGGCTTTATGCATTACTATCAAAACAAAACAGTTTTCAAAATGCTTTTCATTTGGGTTTTGAGTTTTTACTTCTCCTAGGATCTTTAGCATCAATGTGTCACAGAAAGGTCACTTTCTGGTTATCTAGGAGCCTGTGTGACCTTTAGTGGATTTCCTAGGGAGGGAACTGCTGTGACCTGGCCACCATGGGGTGACCTGTGGGTGACCACCGGTCAGGTCCACATCTGCACCTGCCCTGTAACCCCCAGAACTGCTGGTGCTCAACTACAGAGCTGCAGTCCCTTCCCTCCTCTCCCCAAGTTGTCTCAGATGTCCCGATTACATACCTTATTTTTGTATTTTCTGTAACTAAAAATCCTGTCTTCTAATTTCTTATGGAAATCACACAAATGTAGATGTCATCTCATTATGTAGACATTGTGGTTGTATTCCCCTGGATATGCAAGTCTTTCAGTTGGAAGCATCAGCTTCCATCCATCATGCTAAAGAGATAACAAATCACACCCATAACAAAGGAGAAGATTCACAAGTGCTTCAGCCCAGCCTGAGCACTAAGCCAGATGGACCATAATGTTATGGAGATTATAGAAGATATCAACTGCAAGGAGTGCTCTGTGCATGCACTCTGAGAAGGCAATAGGAAAAGAGGAGCTGTAGTAGGTTTACTTTGGCTGGATTTCAGTCACCCATCAAAGCCTCTCAATCACTTCCTTCCACAGCTGGACAGAGGAGAGAAAATATAAAGAAGGGTTCATGGCTTGACATAAGGACAAGGAGAAATCATTCATCAAATACTATCATGGGTAAAAACAGGCAAGAATTAGAGATATTAAATTTGTTACTAACAAAATCAAAGCAGCATAATGAGAAGTAAAATAAGACATTAAAAGGCCCTACCCTTCCCCCCAGCTCTAACTCCTTCCCCAGGAGTGCTGGGAGATGGGAATGGGTGTTATGGTCAGTTCATCACTGGTTGTTTGCGCCACTGCTCAAGGAGAGGAGTCCTTTCCCTGATCAGCCTGAGGTCCCTTCCACAGGAAACAGTTCTCCATTAACTTCTCCAACATGAGTCCATCTCACAGGCAAAAGTTCTCCACACACTGCTGCAACGTGGGTCAGTCCTCCAAGGACAGGCTGATCCTACATAGGTCCCCCACAGGGTCACAAATCCTGCTAGGAAATCTGCCAGGAGCCTGTTCCAGCACAGGACTCCAATGAGTTCACAGCCTCCCCTCAGGCATCCACCTGCTCCAGCCTGGATCTCCTCCATGGGCTGTGGGTGGGTCTCTGCATCCCTGTGCCCTCCATGGGCTGCAGGGGCAGCTGCCTCACCATAGGCTGTACCTTGGGGTGCAGGAGAATCTTATTTCTTGTAGAAATGATGTTGAGACAAATTGGATTGACACCATCATCAGTCCTTTATTAAAAGCTTGTCATGCTTTCGCTCCACAGACTTCTTTCAGGTAACTCTGACTCCTTTCCTCATTAGCTGCTTCACACAGCTCTGACTCCTTCTTTCCTCTCTGCAAGCTTCCTTCTGCTTGGCTGGCTAAACCCCAAGCTGTCCCTTA
Organism: Acridotheres tristis; assembly: GCA_037013685.1. NCBI lineage: Eukaryota > Metazoa > Chordata > Aves > Passeriformes > Sturnidae > Acridotheres > Acridotheres tristis. The sequence goes on from CM072884.1 coordinate 103,936,234, forward strand.
CATGGCCACCTAACCTTGTCTGTCCCTCACACAGCATCTTCTTACCTCCTCACAGCACAGCCAGCAGGCTCCAGGTCCCAAGCTCCAGTTTCATCTGCCACTATAACTCACTTTCAGCTACCTTAGCCCACTCTTTTAACCTCCATCCTCATTGGGCAGGCAAGGCTGTTTCCACTTCTCTGCAATCAGTACAGCTGTTATCCATTGAGGAAAATTGCATTCTGCACTATCTCTTCAAACTATCTTCCCACAAGTTCTGGCATCTGGAGCACCTCCTGCCTCTCTTTCTCCACTGACCTTGGTGTCTCCACAGTTGTTACACGGTCTCACTCTTTTGTGCTCTTGCTGCAAAACAACTTTTTTTCTTTTTCTTAAATATGTTATCACAGAGGTGTTCCCACCATTCCTGATGGACTCAGCCTTGGCTAGCAGCTGGTCTATCCTAGAGCTGGCTGGCCTTGGCTCTGCTGGACATGGAGGAAGCTTCCAGCAGCTTCTCACAGAAGCCACCACTGTAGCCCCCCATTACCAAATCTGGCCATGCAAATATAATACAGGGCCAAAGACTGCCTTCCCTTTCTCATGAAACAAGCATACCAAATATCAAAGGAACTGTAATTTTCCTTTTCCTTGGTATAGCCTCAAAACCTGAGCCAAGAGAGGGAAATAGTCTCTATCACCAATGAATACATGGAATGTTGGCTTTTCCAAAACAGATTTAGTAAAACATTAATCTAATCAACAAACAGCAGGTTTGGTTCTGTTTGATTTTCCTCACCAGTGCCAGGAAAGAATCCAGGCTCCAGAACTGCATCAAAACCTGCTTGTGGCAGAAGGCAGGACACAGCAGGGTCAAAGATCAAGCCTACATAGGAGTAAAGCAACAGAGGAGTGTACTGAAGACCTATTATTCACATTATAGGCCTAAAAGATATTTTTAAATGTGAACTAGCTCTTGCCTAGTCCCATGAACTGCATGCCCACAAGCAGCTGAGCTCACTCCCTGCTTGGTTTACTGAAGTGAACTCACTCCTGCTCCTCAAGACCTTTCCATGGTATGAGCCAAGGCATGGTCAATGGGAGTGAATGGAAAACCCCTTTCAAAGGTAAACTCCCAATCCAAGTGATGCTGCTAAGGATGGCTACTCATGCTGTAAAAAGGCAGAGAAGCACTCTGATAAAGCCTTTTTTTGAAAACAGAACTGCACATCCAGTACCGTATTGAGAGGAAATAAGAGATTTTTAGGTGCAAAGCAAATTGCTTGTTTCTTGAAATATCACTTCAAAAACTGTGGATATTTTAAAGTAGTCTGAGGACGGATTGGGGGCGGATTTTGTTTGGGTAGGGTATTTTATATATATATATTTATATATATATATATATGAATTCCACATATCTAATTTAATTCTCCTTCAGGCCTAAAAAATACAGGAGATCCGAGTGAAATAATTATGTCTATGTGCTCCCTGACTCAGGTCAATTCTGTTGGTTTCCAATTCTACCATTACCACACATTTTTGAAAAATAATATTCAGAACAGAACCTAAAAAGGAGGTCCTGAATATTTTCTATATTTGATTTTTAAATTAAAAAAACTTTGAAGAAAAAAACCAATATACCTACATAATCACAAAAGTTACAACACTATGGTCATTATCTTCTTGCATTTAACTTTGAAGGAAATAAATTTTACACAAGTTACAATGCTGAAGGGAAAAGAATATGAGCTTGTAAGAACTTTAATTTTAGTTGTGAATTAATATACCTTAAACATCAGTAAACATTTTAATGAAACAGTAGCTGAAGCAGTAGTGCATAAAGTTAATATGCATCAAATGACATACGGGAGATGATCTGTTGATAGGCTGATCCATTAAGTTTGTATGCACAATTCAAATTATATTTAGCAATTCATATATCTCAGTTATAGCCCCTTTTTATTGCCAAGTCACAGATTGTATTTGTTCAAGTATTAATATCACTTTTTCCATGGTAAGGTTTAAACACTTCAGATGTCAAGTATTTGATCTCTCCGTGAGTGCTTTAGAAATGAGGGGCAGGGCTGGGGGTAATTTTGCCAAATACAAAGAAAACAAAGCAACTTGTCACTTTCTTCTCCTTTTTTTTTTTTTTTTTTTTGGCAATATAAGATCAACATAATTTCAGCTCCTGGAGAGAGGCTTGTACTAAAACTGGGAAGTATTTCAGTTTTCAAGTTGATTACTTGAACATTACTGAGACATAAATGCCTGCAATTTAAGCTATGAATAACGAGACTACTGCCTATAGAAAAAGACTTGGAAAGGGCTGAGATATAGAACGTTTGTATGCGGTATAGAAAGAATTTATATTTAGTAATTGAGAAGGAGTCTGACATGTTCTGCTGACATAATTGAATTTGATATCCAGATAGGGGCAAATTGTTTCTCTTAATGCAAAAAATCTTAAGCTTTAGTCCTTTCAGCCCAAGATTTATAACGTGGGCACAAAGTGACTCTGGTCTTTGAGTCTTCAGGAACAGTCAGCAGCAAAAATGGCCCAGCAGTGTATAACAGTGACAGATATCACAGAATGATGTGTTCCCATTATATATCTGAGAACATGGATGGATTCATAAACAAGGGGGGTGAAAGTAGGAAAGGAAGAGACATACATCAGATTATTACACAATCATGCAGTTCTCTGCTAGCTGGTGTAAGAAGTGCACTGAAGTTAGATATGTATAGAATTTAGATTTCACTAACAATTTTTTTTGTTGTTTTAAGAAATAAACTGGGTAGTTAAATAGAAGAGTGCAGTCAGATGGACTTTGAAGATTCAGTATAAAGGTGGTTATTATTGTTTGTGTTAATGTGCCATGGGAAACCTTATCACCACAGATTTTAAACTAAACAATTTCTCTTACTCTGTGATTTTGTGCCTGGGAGAGGCCAAATTAAGGTAATATATTGACTAACTGAGAGCAATATATTGGAGAGGATATCCGAAGGAAAATACTTCCCAAGTGTGTCCAAATATTTCACCTGCCATTAGTGAAAGAAAAGTCCAACGGTAAAGCTGTATAAAATCCAGAAATTCTGTTCCAGCGAGAATTTCAAATTTTTCTTTGTTTTGATTGTAAATCAAACACAGAATTTTTTTTTACAAAACCTGCAGAGGAGCTCACTTAGGGGAGGAGGGGAAGAATGCTGTCTGTTAACCAAACCGACATCTTGCTACTTTATACTGATGCTTACCAAAGCAAAATGTAAAATTAAAAACAAATTGACACAAGCAATTTGAAAAAATGCATCTTATTTCGGTGCCTCTAAGAAGGATATTTGGCTACAAAAACAAGAATTGATTTCCTTTCAAATAAAATTGCTATCAAAAGCAGATAATTCCTGAAGCTTTAATATTGATAGAATTACACATTCTCAGAGGATTTAACTCTTCTGGCTGAGAAGCTGCATCTAAAGAAAGGTAGCCACTAGGGGCCCACATATTAGGAAAAAAACCAAAAACCTCAGTTGAGCCATAAGCCTGTACTGTCTTATAGAAATAGAAGACTTCATGCAGCTGGCTTGCTGAATGGGCCCTGTGGAGACATTGGACTGTGTAGCCCTGAAAAATGCAGTTGATATACATCATATTTTTTAATATATTCTCCCTCTCTAGAGGCAGGGTAGGATTTACATAGTGCTCCAAATTAGGAGTTTAAAAATAAAAGAAGTATTAATCTTATTTGGAATTCTTTTTGGACACTTTTAGTCACTTGGAATGAAATCCTAGTTATGCTAATTTTGCAGGGAGGCTCGATGATGATTTTTAAGTACTCATGATTTCTTTCACCCCTTAGTGTCTATTTCAGCATTGCAAACTTGCATTTAGCCTTCTTAGTCATTCAGATTCTCCCCTACGACAAGAAGAGAATGATTTAATATTGTCAGGATAAGAGTGGAGATCCCAGAGCATTATATATTTTTTTTCCTTTGATTACATGCTCTCATTTTCTTGCAATTTTCTCCCTTTGTCCTCTTCTATTTAATTTTCTTGCCGAGCATCCATTGTAATAAAGTGCCATGTTCAATGAAGTTGCAGTGAGCAATTCAAATAATAGCAGGTGTAGATGTGTAGGAATTCTGATTGTAATGCACTGCTGTGAAGAACGCATGCATTTATAGTGCAGGACGTTTCTGAAAGCATCATGGCAATAAGCCAATCAATTCGAATGTGCCAGGGGCAGTGCTGCAAATGTATAGAGATGATGGAATTCATTTCAGTCACTTATTCTTGAGGTTAGGATTGGAGGAAAATTTGATCAGTTCATGCATCTCCAATTTGGCCTGCAGCTTTGAGCTCTGGCTGCAGCAGAGCTCTCAAGCTGAGCACAGATGGGGCTGGATAGTATCTGGGTGAGAAGCTTTCAAAAAAATCAAAATGCTGCAGTGTGTAGGTGTTGGTAACTCACTAGGCAGCATGCTTCCCTCAGGTCTGCTCCTTAAATTCCTGCCTTTCACCATGTTGGAAAATGCCAGCTTGTTACAGGTATTTCCTTTGAAGATAAGAGTTAAGATCAAGTTCCTTATCAATAATAACTGAAAACCTGAATTTTCAATTGGAATTGTTCCTTTCAACAATAGTTGAAAATCCTATTGTATGTTCTCCATTACTAGCCTTGATATTATGTCTAGCTTCCAGCTCCAGCAATTCTATTACATTCTGTCTGCCTTTTCCCATTCCATTTTCAAAAGGAGCAAGGTTAGGATTGCTGTCAATAGAAAATAGCTATGACTACATTTTGCAGAGAATTAGTTGAGGTTATTTGTGTTAGAAGAAAAGGAATGGTTGTTCTGTACTAGTCACAACCTACTGCAAAAGCTCACTTTCATGCATACCTGTTGAGAAAATTTAGGACAGTTACTTCGATAGTATAATCTCTATAATCTCTATAATCTCTTCAAGTTATTCCTTATCTTGCAGTTCAACTCAAACCTTAGTTCTCAAATTACACCTTTAGTTGTGCTAGAGGAATTCAGTTAAAAGTTCAAGCACTGCAGCTGGGAATGCTATTCAGCATGTTATGCAGGTAAACATAACATGACTTACAACTTACGTACCCTATGGAGCACTTGCTCACCCACTGGACACAATGTTGAACAAGAATTTATATGGCATGGTCTGGGACAAAGTAGAAAAGGCCATTTTTTTCAGGTGCTTAACAGCATTTCTTACCCGTTGGTTTTAACACTACTTTGCAGTCCAGGCTAGGCATCTCAGCTCCACTTCTAACACATTTGCCACTTAGGAAACTCTGTTAAGCTCTTCAAACATGAAGGAGGTTTTTACTGAGTTCTCTCACACTACAACTGTGCAAGGAAGCTGTGGAGGGAGTTTGGTGCTCAGGAACTCTGCTGAAATACCACTGGGGACAGGGGTGGGCGAAGTGGCACCACGGCTGTGGGAAATGTCAGTCATGCCATGGGCCAAGTTCTGCTCAAGTTGCTTCTCCAGCCTGTAGAAATATCAGTGAAGTTGCATGAATGTATAGCAATCTAGAGCCTGTCTTAGCCTGAATTTGCTAAGCTAATGACATTGCTTTGTAATTACACAACAAATCGTTGACTATTTTCTGCTTCACACTGTTTACAGGTTAAATATGCTGGTCAAGGTATAGTGGAGGAAGTATAGGTGACGCTGTACGCTTACATGCAGAAACATTACTTTTATAAAGTGCTTAGGAGTCAAAATGCACTCATTGACACACCATCATCACATTTCAGTAACCCGCCCCCAAAACTAACAAATGTAGACAAGATGATAACTTATGTAATTTTGGTGAAAATATCTGTGATCTACCAAAATTTAATCAAGAGATGTTATCATCCTGAACTTCTTCAAAGAAATACAGAAAAGCATATTTTCTGTAGTGGTGGAAGTGCATCTTGAAAGATGGGAGATAAAGCAGCCTAACAATAATATCTGTAGTAGAATGGCCCTAGCTATATATATTACTTTAAAAAAGCACATGGGATATCTCAGAAGGCAGAAGCTTAAGATCTCTTTTATTCTCTTACAATTGAGAGATTTTCTCAGTCTTACTGAATTTTTTTAGTCCCTATAGTTACAAGAAAAAATGAACGTGTTAGGTTATCTGATAAAAATTCTCCTGCATACTCACAAAAGGGCCCAGAGAGACAATGGAGCAGAGATATCCCAAATAACACCCTGTGCAGCCAGTTCCAAGCCCACAGCCATAAACCATAAACCAGTTCCTGCAGCCATAAACCCAGAGGAGCACAGAAGGACGTCAGGCAGGGGGGAAATCCCAATTCAAGACTCAGAGGGAAGGGAATCCTGTCTGGGCCTTGCTCAGCAGAACCTCAGTCCCAGTGTCCAGGTGTGAAAATTGTCACCATGAGTCACTGGGGGCAACTCTCTTTTGGGGGCAAGTCATCTTTTGGACTGAGGATGGTTCCTGTCTGGAGGTGGGACACATCACGGGGTGCAGGGGAAGAATGTTTTAGGATTGCATAGAATTTTTATGGGATTCTTAAGGGCGGACTCAAAAATGAGAAAAAGGAAAGGATTTGGGGAGTTTGAGAGCGAAAAAAGGAGCAAAAGGGTCCATGAACACATAAACAAGGTCTGGTCAGTGCAATTGTCTGTCCCTGTCTTGCTTGATTATCACAATCTGCCTCTTGTCTTATCAAAATCAAGAGTGCTTTCCACCAAGGGACTTTTCCCCCTCAGAGTGTGTCCATCTGCCTGCCTGCCTGTGACTCTGTGGTCACAGAGCTGGGGCTGCATCCTCGGGAGCTGACCTGTGCAGGTGCCCTCACTGGGCAGCTCACTGCTGGCTGGATCCACCTCGTGCTCCTGGACTCCCATGGATGGTCAGCTGCCCTGCAGCCAGACAGGGGAGCAGGACAGGGCTGGTGGTGCTGCCTGTGCTTTGGGAATGCCCTGGGTGTCTGTCAATGACCTACACTGCCAGACATCTCTGTATGTGCCCTGTGCCTGATGGCAATAATTTTTCAGCCTCATTATCAGCTGGTTCAGGGGACACAGAGTGGCAGCAGCCCTGTCTTCCTCAAGCTGCCAGGTCCAGCATGATACACTTTATCATTATAGATTTGGAATTTCCAATTCCAAATACCTCCAACAGAATGACCACCAGTTTTAACAAGTCTGAGCAGGTCTGCTGCTTAGCATCCTGAACTCAGTTCTTTCCTTTGACAGGTCAGATTTATTTCTTTTGTCAGAAGAAATATCTACCCTGAGAGTTCACTGGTCACCATGATAGCCATGAGATTCTGGCTGGCAGCCACAGTGTGCAGATTTAAAATTCCCTGTTAAACTATTCAAGTACATGAATACATCTTAATGTACCCTGCCACTTAAGTGTTAGGTCATGGAATGTGACTCAGACAGCTGAGTTACAAATGGAAAAAGGTTTTTCAAGTTGCAAAGTATAATTTTCAAAACTCCCTGTCTAAGAAGTGATTGTTCTTCTAAATTAATAAGTAGGCTCATTAATGAGGACTTGCTTAGTTACACAAAATTTATGTGGATGCAGGTGCCTGTTAACTAATATTTATATGCAAAATATTTTGAGGGAGAAAACTATTAAAACTAAGAAAAAAGTAATCAGTAGAGATCAGATTTTAAGGAAAACCGCAAGATGTCACAGAAGAAAATAGATAAAAATACTGACTTTCATGAAGCAGCACTGTAAGTTACTGTAAGGTGATTTATATTCATTCTGCAGATTACTGAAAAAAACATAGATGTTTAAAAACCTTAATTGGCTATTCCAGTCTCAAGAGAGAGAAAAAATAAGCCTGTTATTGAAAAGAAAGAAAGGTTTTGATAATGTCAGCATGGATTACAATCATCCTTTCACAGGCTTAAGGTGAATATTGATTAGTTTAATTTCTTTGCCTTTTGGACTGTACTTTTTTCACATTTCTCTAAGGAGGTTTCAAAACAATCTTCAGTTGGGGTTTTTTCTTCTCTTTTCTTAGTATGCATATGAACAGCATCTGCTTTCTTCCCCAGCAATAGCAATGATACTTTTCTACTGCCTCAGTTCTAACCAGTTTAATGTGCTGAAAAGCACAGTGTTGCAAAATAACAGCAATTCTGCAGAGCAAAATGTTGATGGAAATGGCAGGCTGCTGTTAGAGGCAATGATGGGGTAATGGGAAGCCCAGATTCTCTGTGAAAGGAGTCGGTGAGGATCTCTGGGAAAATATGGAGCAGCAACATCTGTGTTTCACTAAGCTTTCATGAAAGAAAATGTTCTGGATGTATTTTATTGCAGATTTTTGATGAAACTGAGATGACACCATTGAATGCATCCAACATTAGGAATGTTAACATTTCTTTCACCACACTTGGGAGCTGCTTTTGACAGAGTATGGCATAGCAGACACAGGGAGACCTGCTGTGTAGCAGATTATGCCAGGCTCCATAGCAGCCATCATATGCTCCTTTAATCTTTCTGCTTTTTTTTTAAATTTTATTTCATTTTATTTCATTTTTCCTCTTCTCCAGCAAAATTCCTGATGTAGAAAAGCCTGTGTTGTTTGTGAAGTAAAAGGTCTGCAGAAATGATAGTGTTTCACTTTTGATATAAAGCATTCTTCTTGTTGTAAACAAGATTAGCTGTTTTCCTTTCATATTGTCTGCATACTAATTCCAGAGGAACTGCTATGCTAGACATGCACTTGGTTCCTTTTCCTTTCTTTGTTTAAGACAGTTTAAATAAGAACATTAAAATCCACCATAAAGTAAAACCTATTTTTCTCAAGAAAACAAAATAATGGTAACTGAGACAATGGCATATACTGATGATGCAATGAACTGCATTTCATAGATTCAGGGCAATTAGGCACTGAAAACTACCCATCCACCAAGCTCATCCACCCACACTGACAGTTTAAGAACAGTCCCACTAGGGAATTACTAAGTGTTTTGAACAGTCTTATTTTTAAATTTCACAAGTGTCAAGACCACCTTGAAAAAAAGAAAATACAAGAGATACTTCAAATATAACTTCATATAATATCAAATACTACAACCATGAGGTTACAAAAGTATAGATACAATCTATGCAGAATGTTTAGAACTGAAGCTGGAAAATATGTTTTAACTGTGATTATTGATTATCAGAAAGTGCCAGAGTGATATAAAAGCAGTATTTATAAAAATTTCTATAAAGAGTTCATTGTGCTATTTACAAATTGATGGCAGGATAGTGTAAATGGATCTTAGAGGACTATAATTCATAATTTGTATTTTTTTCTATTCCAATAGAAATCTGTGAGTTGCAGTTCAGGAAAGATGTTGACCAAATGGGTGTGTAGAGAAGGCTCTAGGAAACATGGGTGATTGAAAGAATCTTGACAAGAAGCTTTCCACAAAATATAAGATTAACTGCCTTCAAATATGCAAGGGTCCTCTGCTACAAAATTCGTCCAAGCGGCTGGTGAATAAATTAAGAAAAAGGGAGATTATGCTACAATATAGAAGGGCCAGCTCAGATGCCTGGAAAACTTCAGAATTTTAAGGGTAGTGACACAAAAATAGACTGAATGGAGGTGTCACAGATTCCCCATCACTAAAATGTTTAAAGGAAAATTAGACAAGCTCTTGCTATGTATAACATGGTGTACAATTCATCCTGTCAGAAAAAGAGGATGGATTAAATGATCCCATGAAATCCCTTCCAGCCATAGGACTATGTAGAAGAACAGAATATACACCCACTGTAATTTATAGCCTGTTTCAGCTTTACTGCTTCTCTTCATATTTTTTTCTTGTCACCTTTACTGTTCTGTAATAAAATAACTGATGGGAAAAGGGGCTCTTTGCTGAATTACTTCTATGGTTTGTATTAAGGAAACATTGAGACCATAGCAACTCCAAGAATACTGGACTCTTCAGGAGCCAGGCAATACTAAATAAGCAGTGCCTCCTTCCTGCTGTCAGTAATTGCTTTACACTTATAAGGGCTCTATGTTTGTCCCATAAACAAGGTAGAAAATTCTTTCAAATATTTGTCCCAAGATAGTGACAAGGAGGGAAAGATATGGATAACAGAAACGTGAATTGCTCAGTACTGAGAAAAGGAGTGGTCTGCAACTTCCCCAATTTATCTGGAGTAAGTAAGGCAAGCTGCCATGTGTGTGGCTGTCCAGAACAACAACCTAACTGGAAGGATCAACAACTTCCTTTCAGCCCACATATCTGATGTACCTCCTATAAAAACCTAAGCAGTGTGAGAGAGGGAGAGAAGAAGAGAACTGAGAGAGGAAATTGCAAGACATTGCACTGTGGTTTCACCCCCGAGCAGAGCTGGGCTGGAGCTTGGGTGTGCCTCTGGCTACAGAAGGACACACTTCTAATTGAGCTGGACTCTAAGCCCTTTCTGAGCATGATTTCTAGACAAAATAACTTGTTCCAGCTGATGACCATTAAGTGTCTTAGAGTTCAGCTGCATGATGCACCTCCTTAATTTAAAGTGTTAAGTAGGCTGTGATAATTTGACCATAGCAAATGTCAGTGCAAGTTTTTTGTTCACAACTCAAAATCTCAGAAAGTATAGAAAGGACATGTTGAAAATCAGTTTAAATGTGGCAACTTCTTGAGTTTTGGGACTTCTTTATCAGAACCCACTCAAGCATCGTTGTTACATCCCTCTATTTCTGCACAGGTTAGCATGTCTGGAAATCAGCTAGAAAGAAGTTATAAATTACAGGTCATAAATGCTATCTCAGCCATTTCATCTTGTTTGGGAACAGCTCAGATGAGCTCAGATCCCAACCACAATAGGATTTTGTTCTCTTTACCTTGTTTGAGAGTCAGTTGATGGAGAAGCAGAATTTCCACCTAATTATTCTAGAATTAGAAATGCAGCACTGCCCCTCAGCTTTCTGGAAGTTCTTCTTAATGATCTCCTCCAGCTCTGGTTTTTCAGGACACCAAAGTGTACTTGACAAGAAGTAGTATATGAAATGGCTGCTGCCTGACAAGTTGCAACGTTTTGAAGACAGTCACATCTATTCCTCTATCTCCCTGATCTGTTAAAGACAGCATAGGAAAGAAAAAAATATAAAAATTAAACCCCCAATAATAACAACAATAAAACCGCCTCGTTCCAGTACTGATTTTTTTGGTCATTTGATCAGTCAACCCTATCTGCTCATTCCAGGTTCAAAGAGGCAAAATAAACTGGAATATCTCTTTGAAAAACAGATTCATATTTTTTCAGCTAGCTTCTTACTCAGAGATGGCAGATATTAGTTGTGCACTTAAAACTTGAAACTGCAGGCCTGCTCTTAGGGTGAATGTAGTTACATGTACAAAAGAAGTTTCTTTTAATATTTTTTCTCTACTTTTGGAGGCTTTACTGATTTTTTTGTTATTTCTATTAACCCAGTCCCACTAGAAGAATAGGATATGATTTTTCCTGCTGCATTTTGCTATGTATGTGTCTATGGTATGTGCATGTGTGAGAAGGTTCATTATGGTCTCAGCTGGGAGAAGACGGTTGATGGTTTGCCAGAAGTGAGGGCAACTCCAAAGTTTCACTTTACCAAACTGTAATGACTGACAGTTCAGTGTATAACTTGAATCAAGGCTTATTCTGAAAAGTACAAATCCATGATGCCACCCAACAATAGAGATGCTGGGATCAAAAGGAACCTGGATGTCTTTGTGTCTCTCCATCCTCTCCAGATACAGCCCAGATGCCCCTAAACTGGATGTTAAATTTTCAAACAGCTCCGTTTCAGCAAGGTGAAATTCATCCCATGTGACAAAACAGTGAGTGCTTCTATACAATCAAAGAATTCGTTCTTTTTTTCTGAACCTGAAATCCTTATATAAAATAAGTAAATAACATAACTGCACACAGAAGAAAAAGGGTCTATGTATCATATATGCTTGCATAACACTTCTGTGGTTATTTACCTACATCTAAGCATGTTGTGAATATGTAAATGAAGCTGGGCCAATTTCATTACTGACACAAGCAGTGAAATCACTACCCATTCCTATCAACAATGTGATTTATGTCAACAACATGAATGATTTGTGGCTTTGCATAGAGCTAGTAAGTTATAGACCTGTGACCTCACAGAGCTTGTAGATTTATGAATACTTTTGTCAAAGTTCTTCTGACAATCTCTGTTTATCTCAGCTATTGAATTTTACTCATGTACATTTTCACTTTAAAATACTACATTTCCATAATTTAAAATACTAGCAATCCTAAGAATATATGTGTATTCAAATCTCAAGCTGCATCTCAAAATTCCAAAATTTTTTATATATTTGCTTACACTGTTCAGGACTTTTTTTCAGTGAATGAAAAACTGATAAACTGCAATGCTCAGAAGATCCACTAGAGGAATAAGTTCTGTCTGAAAAGAGATGAAAGTGACTGACTACCATAATTTCAAGCCAGTATATGAGGCCAATTCAAAACAAGAAAATTTAAGTTGCAGAATGCCACCTTTGGTAGGAAAGTTACTACTCATTAGGCATTAACAACATTCACAGTCTACCCACAACAGCAAAATGCTGCAAAGTTTAAAGCAAACTATTAGAAAGGTTACCAAAACATAGGTTATATATAAAACTTGGAAAAGTAAGATTATAAATAAATACTTTTCCTTATCTAAAAGAAGCACTCATACAACTGAAAACACAAGTTGGTTTTTAAATTATCCTCTCTCAGATCTCTTCAGAGAAAAGGACATGGCAAGGCTACTCTGGTGCTTTGTGATTAGGAGCCGATGTCTGGACTGCTGGAGCGGCAGTCCTGAGCAGGAGCAGTGGGAATCTCTGCTGAGGTGGGTGGGAATGGCTCTTTGTACAGCACTGCTTCTGCCTGAGACACTCACTGTCGGGACTGCAGGATTAAATGGCTAGGGAGAGCTGCTCTCAGTTAAAATGTCTCTAACACCCTGGAGGGATGAAAAAAAAGGATGCTGCTTAGGAGACTCATGCCTGGAATGACAGGGTTAGAGAGCAAACAGAGAAAATGCTAAAATATCCTCAGAAGCCATGTCAATATATGACCTGAAAAGTAGTCTTTACTGGTACATTTAGGAACATGAGGAGAAATTCCGTGCTGCACATGACAGAGCAGAACTCCCAGCACAGAACAGAGCTCCCAGCACAGAACAGAGCTCCCAGCACAGGACAGAACTCCCAGCATAGGGCAGAGCTCCCAGCACAGGATAGAGCTCCCAGCACAGGATAGAGCTCCCAGCACAGAACAGAGCTCCCAGCACAGGGCAGAGCTCCCAGCACAGGACAGAGCTCCCAGCACAGGACAGAACTCCCAGCACAGGACAGAGCTCCCAGCACAGGATAGAGCTCCCAGCACAGAACAGAGCTCCCAGCACAGGACAGAGCTCCCAGCACAGAACAGAGCTCCCGGCACAGGATAGAGCTCCCAGCACAGGGCAGAGCTCCCAGCATAGGATAGAGCTCCCAGCACAGGGCAGAGCTCCCAGCACAGGACAGAGCTCCCAGCACAGAACAGAGCTCCCAGCACAGGACAGAGCTCCCAGCACAGGACAGAGCTCCCAGCACAGGGCAGAGCTCCCAGCACAGGGCAGAGCTCCCAGCACAGGGCAGAGCTCCCAGCACAGGACAGAGCTCCCAGCACAGGACAGAGCTCCCAGCACAGGGCAGAGCTCCCAGCACAGGATAGAGCTCCCAGCACAGGATAGAGCTCCCAGCACAGAACAGAGCTCCCAGCACAGGACAGAATTCCCAGCACAGGACAGAGCTCCCAGCACAGGACAGAACTCCCAGCACAGGACAGAGCTCCCGGCACAGGGCAGAGCTCCCTCCAGCACAGCACTGCTCAGCAGCAGGCAGGGCTGGAAGCTTTTATCTCTGCAGGAGTCCCAGGCAGCTGACAAAGCTGACAGAGCTCTCACATACTGCCAGAGACTGTGGGAAGGTCCTGACCTGCCCCCGCTTCTTCCAGTAAAGGCTACAGTATCAAGAAGCATCCTTTAATGGCCACTTTCCTTTCTTCTCCCTCAGGTGTCCAGTGCTTTGTGCTATCCCTGCTGCCCAGGATATCCAGAAAGATCACCCCTTGTGTCACAGCAGTGGCCATGGCCATCTGAGGCTACCTGAGCCAGAGTTCACTCACCCAGCACAGGACAGAAAAGGATCCATCTCAGTACTTCTACCCAGCAGAACAATGTGCTGTGGAGCACCCAGGGCCAAAGATCCAAGTAGTTTTGATGAATTCTGTGAGCACCGTGTGCTGTCGAAGGCTGAGGAGCTCACTCTTCACCTGCACAGCTGCCATGTGGCCCCTTCTGCAGCAGCAGCACCTGGGACAACAGGCCACCTGTCCCAGCAGGCCAGTGAGGATGCCCCTGTCCTCTTCAGTCTCAGATTCTGCGTTTATTCTTCCCTGACTCAACAGATGAATCCTCCCACAGTGACCTTTTTGCTCAGTCTCTGGCTTGCTTTGTGAGTTACAATCTCTCTCCAGCTCCTACTCAAATAAAAGGATCAACCTAATATAAAAACTAAGCCTGCTCTATTATGGTCTGAACCAATCTGAAGTCTGAAAAAAATCACTTTACTTACATATTTTTTCTTTTGAATTTTTGAGAATTTCCTCTTGGTACACAAGCCTACACAGAGTTACTTGAGCACGAGAACGCTGCTCATTTATGGACCATCATTGTTCTTTGGGATGGGGGTTGTATTTCTTGCTTGGTTATTTTTCCTCGGTGACAATGTCAAAGTCCATGAGGAGACCCTTAGTGCCACAGCAATAAAAATCTCAGTGATATTTATGAATGAACTTGTACACCTAGGAATGTCCGGCTACTTCTCAAACAATTTCTCCTTCCCATAAGTTTTATCTGGGTAGGTACAAGGCAACAAAAGCGCCCCTGCTCCCTACCTTAGTGCAGGAGCTGTGATTATCCTTTGCGCAAGGTGGCAGCAGAAGAAAGATCTTCAAACTCCTCCCTCTCTCCCCTGCACACCTCCTACTAAGGAGAGGAACTCCTTCAACTTTATTAATTGTGTTTTAAAAACCACCTGTTGCTAGGTTAATATATGTCTGAACAGTACATGGGGTTACTGATACCTTTTACTTTGGGAACACTGGCACACTTCACTTTCCATTTCTTTACCACTATTCCCCTGGGGAAAAGCTAGAAAATTGAATGCAAAGAAAGAAAAACCATGAGACAAATCCCCCTTAAATCACTGATTTTCCCTTTCTGATTTTACTTTTACAGCAGGATATTTTTCCAATGAAAACACAGTGACTTTGGGAGAAAAGATCAAGTCCAAGAAAAAAAAAATAAAATAATAAAATTTAAAACTAAACCAGACTAAACTAAACTAAACTAAACTAAAATAAAATAAAATAAAATAAAATTGTTAAGCTCAATGCTTAATTAAGATATCATCATATGAATTGAGAAATAGTGATGGATGTACCAGTGGTACACCATGTTTCAGCATAATAATTTTGTTTTTCAATAGGAATAAGTAGTGTGGAGAATCTGACTACTGAAGTCCCAGTTAGCAGTTATCTAGATGAAATAAAAGTGTGGAGTCCACCCTGCTAGTTCTCCTGACCCTAATCAGCATTTGCTGTTTGCATATTTTTGGAGGCAGTTTTCACTTGCTTGTTGTTTTGGGGAACAGATTTATTTCATTTTCCTGGAGCCCAAAATGTGTTGAATTGAATGTTTTACTGCAAATATTAGAGTGGATGAAGCTACTTTAAGATTCATTAAGCCTCAAAATACTCCTAACACATCTTCCCCATATGGAAGAAAACCTTGGGCAAATATTTAATAACCATCATAGATTTGACTCTGTTAAAGTCAATAGAAGTATTAAGAATAGTAGTGACACCGTGCTTATTTTGAAAAAGCAGGGATTACTCACCTTGAAAGCACAATACAGTAAATATGTTCTTTATTCAGAGGCATGGTAAAAGAATAGCCAGTCGACTTTGGATATGAACATTTTCTACAACCTTAAAGCTTGTTTTGATGACCATAACCTTATTCCAAAACCACCGAGTTTAATAAAAATTACTTTCAGAACTTGAAGAATATTTTATTATGGAATACAAAAATACTATCTATGTAAAAACAATAAGTTAGTTTATTTACAATACTTTACACTATCCTGCTCTGGGAATTCCTTTGCACTGGACTTTTCATTATTTTACACATCTTTATAATTTTACTTATAATTTTGCACAAAGCATTTCCAAAAGCATGTCATCCATGTTCACTGCTCCAATGATGGGCCTGAAGAATAATTCAGCAACCACATTAGCATTAATAGATCTTAACAAGGAGAGAACAACATTCAGCTTGGCAAATCTGGCTTCATCACCTCTGTGAATGAGTCTGACATGTTCATTTAGAGCTTGTTGTGCTTCCCTCTGCAGTCCTTCAATGTACTGTGTACACTGCAGTCCAGGCAGATCTGAAAAGAGAAAGAAATCATTTTGTTTCCTTTTTTTTTTGTTTATGAAGCAACATTATTCTTACAGAACAACTCCTAACAGCTCACAGACTGTAATTATCACTCAAGGAAAGAAGCAAATATAATTGCTAGAAGATTTCTTGTATGCAAAGTCAATATGCCAAATTTTATTGGGCAGGTCAAATTCTTATCATATTGGTGTTCTGGATATTGAATTATCTTCTTCACAAACCCGAAACATGATATTTATCAATATTCACTTAAGTGTTAAACAAATTGGTTGATAAAAACTTTGATTGAAGAATGCTCTCCAAAACACCATTACAGTGAGGAAGACAACAAAAATAACTTTTTCAGTTTTCCACTGCTACAAAAATCATTGTTTGCATTCTTTTGACAACTGTCTCTACTCCAGTTTATAAATGGCAAGAAGTACTGACTCCAACACGCAACAGGAAGTTTCCCAATGAACCACAGTAGGGATACTGAAAGATAGAAGGTGCAGAATTAAGGCTGTATATGACCACAGAATCATTTTGTGTGGAAAAGACTTCTAAGATCAGCGAGTCCAGCCATTAACCTAACACTGCCAGGTCCACCACTAAACCACATTCCTGAGCAACATATCTACACATTTTTGAACACTTTCAAGGGTGGTGATTCAACCACTTCCCCGGGCAGCCTGTTCCAATGCTTGACCACCCTTTCAGAGAAGATGTTTTCCCTGCCAGAACAATGCCTCTATCTTTTTTGCATTAGACCAGCTTCCAAATTTGACTTGTACAACATAAGACTCACCTTAACTATAGTAACTTTTCCTCTCTTATCTGTGTAGAAAGCAAAGCTACAGGAGCAGAAATGATAAATGCAAAGTACTACTATAGGAACCTAACAATCAATAACTATCAGTTTGGCATTGGGAGCGCCAGCAGAGCCCTGTTCCACTTTCACAGGGTACTGCTGTACTTGGGAAGTGCCATGTCCAGCCTGCCAGCTGCCTTTCAGGGAGTCACCGACGTGATAAGAAGTCCCCTGGTAGAGCTGCACCTATGGGAGTCTCCACAAAGAGAGACGGCAAAAAAAAACCCCCAATCATAAGTGCTACACCAAAAGCCACACCAGCCTTTGTTGGTGGAAGCCCGAGCCTTCCCTCGGTCTCCGGGGCACAGAGCCCCGGGCACGGCACGGGCAGAGCCGCTGCCCCCGGGCCGTGCAGGAGAGCTCCCGCTGAGGGAAACGAGCAAGGAGCCGCTGCTGACTCCCAGCTTTCCCGAACCGACTGCCTGGAATTCTCTTTATTCGTGGAAAGCATCTGCGGATAGTGCCTGCCCTCACACGACCCCAGACCTGCCTGCGGCCGGGCTCTTGAGGAAGGGGCAGAAGGTGGAGCCTTGCTCCGTGTCCCTCTACTCCCGCACCTCTTTCACTCCGAGGGAAGCCCCGGGTCAGCCCATAGATATATCCCTGGGGATACAGGCGGGCTCTCCCCGCTCTCCTCGCTGCCCTGGGGCCGAGGGACCCCGCTGCCCCTCCCGGCCACTCACCCGGGTTGAAGAGCACCGTCCCCTTGAGGTAAGCGTACTCTTTGGTGCTGATGTCCAGGCTCCAGCACTTGGCCAGGAAGCCCTTGATAGCCTGGATCTCGCCGGCCGAGGGCAGGTGCGGACCGTGGTGCTGCCGGCCCGGTGCCGGTGCCCGCGGCGGGGGCTGCTCGCCCTGCTGCCGGGCGGTGAGGATGCGCTGCAGCATGCTGGGCTCCGCGCTCTCCACCGTCTCCAGGTGCACCCGGTCCTGCGCCAGCCCCAGCAGCAGCAGCGGCGCCCAGCAGCTGCGGACCAGCAGCAGCTGCTCCTCCAGCGGCAGCTCCTGGAAGCAGGGCACGTTCTGGACGAAGCGCAGCGTCTTCACCAGCACGGCCGAGGCCGCCTTGCAAGCCACCTGCGGGCTCCGCAGGGCCACCCGCCGCCGAGACCCGCACGGGCAGCCCCGGGGCGCCGGCCCGGGCGGCGGCAGCGCCCGCTGCTCGCTGCGGAGGATGCTGTAGAGGATGCTGCTGTGCCGCCGGCCCTCCGCGCAGCAGCGGCAGCCGCGCTCCGCGCACGCCATGGCACCCGCGGGGCCGGGGCCGGGCTGAGCCGCCTGGGAGGCTCGGCGGGGCGATCCCTGCCTCCTGGTCCTGCCGGCAGACGCGCAGCTCTCGCCCTCTGCCCGGCTCCTTAACTTATTTATAGCCGGCGGGGGTGTGTGTGTGTGTGTGCGTGTGTGTGTGTGTGCGTGCAGCCGCAGGCGCTGTACCGGCGGTTCAAAGGGGCAGACACTTTACTGGCTGGAAAAGAGGCGGGGGAAGGGGGGGAGATGAAAAAGAACCCCAAACCCTCCTCCTCCTTCCCTGAGACAACGATGCCCGGTGGGAGCAGGCGAGCCGGCCGCCTCTGCCCGCAGGCTGCTTTGTGATGAGCGCAAATTGCACCCTCCTGGCCGCGGGATGCCGCTTCCCAGCTCCCCCTTTCCCCAGGCCGGCTGATGTTAA
This sequence comes from Acridotheres tristis, assembly GCA_037013685.1. Taxonomy (NCBI): domain Eukaryota; kingdom Metazoa; phylum Chordata; class Aves; order Passeriformes; family Sturnidae; genus Acridotheres; species Acridotheres tristis. The sequence continues at coordinate 103,955,256 of CM072884.1, forward strand.
GCGGGGTGTTTCGAACAGGGCAGGGTAGCTCCCGCCTCTCTCTTGTTTTGCCACCGTAGGGAGCAACTCCCGACCCCGCGGGACCCCACCGAGAAATGGCAACTCGCCCCGCTGCCTTCACAAGCACCCGAGAAGTCTGGGGGAGGAAAGACGAGGGTGAATTGGTGAAGAAAGGAACGCTGAATTGGTCCATATAATTAAATTCCCGCCGGAGGGGGAAAAGGTCGCACCACTAACGACATCGAGGGATTTTGTGTATGCGTGCCCTAAGGAGCGATGCCCTGTGTGGCAAATGAACTCAGTGCTGCCATGCGGGGAGGGAGAATCGGGCATGTCCTTGCCCAAACGGGCAAGCTCTGTGAGGGTTGCTCTGTCAGGGTGCCCTGAGGCTGGTGCCTCTGCTGCACCCACTGGGATCCCCCATGGAGCCACTCCCATTAATAATTCCCTTGCTCTGCCTTTCAACCTATAGCCCATCTTTCTGATGTCATGTTGTTCCACTCATTTTCATTATCCCTTCAGGGTCTACTTCTCCATGAATCTCTCCTCTTAGACATTTACTTTTCTGTGACCCATGTCCTCCAAGTGGCATAAGGACTCCAAAGCAAGGAAGCTTTCCATCCCTCCAGGCCTTGATGTTTACACAGGAGGGACAGGGAAGTAGTGATTGTCCAAATGTGGACTCTTAAATGAAAAATAAACACCTTCTCAGCTGGGCTAAATAAAAGTGGCAGCAGCAGAGCAGAGTAAATATGCACCACAGAAAATAAAGTTACTTCTGTCTGCTGAATATGGGCTAAAACTGAAGCATTTTCTGGTTCACGTGATCTGGAAGAACCTTGACTGAGAGTCAGAGAAAGTATCCAGTTTTAAGAAAAATTCTGCACCTTCTCCACCAGTATCTGCTACGAAGAGAAGACTAAATCACCCTCTAAAAGCTGCATTTTTTTCCATAAAGTTGTGGGTTTAAATTTTTGTTTGTTTCTTTCTTTGTTGTTTTGGGGTTTTGTTTTGGTTTTTGTTTTGTTTTGTTTTTTTTTTTTTTTAAGTAAATACCGTTGAGTTCTTTGGATTGTTTTTTTTTTTTTTTAAGTAAATACCGTTGAGTTCTTTGGATCTTGTAGAAACAAAATAATTTTGGAGTGGATCTTACCAATTTCTTTTCCCTGTGAAGTCAGTCCTACCCTATCAGCTTAGACAGGTATAGAGTCATATAGTCTTTTCCCTCGAAGTGTTTCTTCACAATTGGACTCAGAAGGGATATTCTTTACAAATGGGATTTACAAATCTTGTGTTTTTTCGTAGGAAAATGTCTTTAGAAAGTTATGCAAAACACTGATGACTGATGGGCTACCTGCCTCAAGTAAACCTTGTTTTCCAAATGCAAGCTATCCAAAATCTAGATTATCATACTTTTGTTTTCCCAATGAAGTGCATTTTCTTTTCCACAGACCCAAGCATAAGAAAGCCTTGTTTGCTTTGCAGTAGAAAAAAACTGCTACAGTGCACCAATTAAAGTGATGTCTAAAGTTTGCTGACAGGTCAGAAGTTTCACCAAATATCCTTGAAAAAATAAAAGATGCTAGATTTACAAACCAAATGTACATAAGTACTAAATATTACCAAATTTTTCATTTGTAGAGTATCACTGGTAATGGGAAAACAGTCATTTATTTGTCTAGAATATTTCTTTGCCATTCTAGGTTGTTTCCTGTTATAGTCATCAATGTTTCCTCAGCATTAGTATTTTAGATGCTTCCTTTTAAGCCATTTTTTGTCTTTTTCTTTCTTAGCTTTTTCAGGGAGGGGTTGTTCACTAACTTCAGAGGCAAGTCTTTTCAATTTTTAGAAAAAGAGCATCTCTGCACTTTTAGTTGTCTTCAGTAGCATTTTTCCTATGAGGTAAAGATTAGTAGTCTGACTGTGGAATCTAGATGTGTTTTTTATGAGTTTGGAACTCGAAAAATATCTATGGGAATGCACAGTACAGCTGAGACTGGAATCACTGCCTTTGCAGCTTTGACCTTGGACTACAACTGTGGGAATGTTCTGCTTATTATGGGAGGATGCTGCTTACACAGGGCTATAGACAAAGGAAATATTTGTAAATATAACTTTTATACCAAGTCTACAATAGATTTTTTTTCCCTGATGTAGCAATATTGGTTGGAGGTGTTTAATTTTTCAAGGTATTTCTCTTCCAAACAAGTCTCAAATGTAGATGCAATTCTTCTGTTATATAATGGTTTTGCTGACTCTTCATTTTCCAAACAAACTCATACAGAAAGTCTTTTTCTTTGATAATTATAACAAAATGTGTACCCCACACTGGAACCGAAACTTGGTTTACTATTCAGTGCCAGAAATCACATTGCTGTAGTTATAAAATGTACTTCCTTCTCTGAGAAGTGCATGTAAACACTCATTTCTCTCATTCTAATTTTTAATGTATTCTGATATACATGGAAGTTTATTTTATTCAGGGCAAATCATCTCTTTCCCAGCTAAAACATTGAGAATATCCTATGAATATTTATTTGTATTTTTCGTGTTGGTACTTAGCAATTTGTACAGTCTTTATTTAAAAATCTTGGTTCTGCCCGTCCATAACATTCAAGCTAAATTAACAACAAAGCATTCTATTCACAACCAAAACCAAAATCCCTCACAGAAACCTAACTGTTTGATGGAAAATGCATGAAAATCCTTTTAGAATAAAGTGGAAGTGCCTGGTTTCTGCTGGAAGATCTGATGTTACATGGGTACTACCAAGCTCCTTGTAGTACAATCATGAGTAGGTTTACAAGCTTCCAGACAAAGGATTACTTGTTTGTATTGTTTGGGGCTTTTTTAGATTGTTTTTGTTTTGGGTTGGTTTTGTGTGTGGTTATAAGGTTTTTTTAGCTCAGACAGAGCCTTGGATACGGAGGTGATACAGTGCAGTCTTGGCAGCCTCACTCTCTCATGTTGCTGTTCAGTGTCTCTGTATCACTCATCTGGTAGCACATCTGGTTCTTGGCCAGAGGGCAAGACTTCAGTTTCAGAACAAGACCAAACAAGCATTTGTTTTTATGCCATCAGTGCTTCAGTGCATCGTTAGCTTGAGAAAAGCCTTTTTTCCATTGTAGAATTTGATCCCAATGTCCTATAAACACACACTATTCCTTTTAGTATAAGTACTGAAAAATAAAATTTGATTTTAAGATCAAATGTAAAGCAAACAACTTGGTGATTAGCACAAGAGAAGTTAACTTTTTTCTACAGAAAAACAAAGTTTAATCTGGAATCTTGTTATAAGGATATGATAAGCAGTATGTCTTTTGTAAAAATAAATGTTTTATTAAAACAAGGTTTTGGAATTCAAGTACATTGCTGCTTTTCATTCTTTTCTCATTGTGACTATCCATTCGTTAGACTGACCACCATTCACATTTCCCCTATTTTTTCTGGGGTGTTTTTTGAAATAAGTGGGGATTAAGGAGAAAGTAGTTCTACCTATGTGCTGCACCACATACTGCTGATGGCACTGCTGTCCCCTTCCTGGATGGGCAATGGATTCCTTAGGAGGAGCACACCATGAGACTGAGCCAAAGATATTTGAGGTGGACTCAAATGAGAGACGTTGACCAGAATATCCAGAGCTTTTCTAGTTTCCCCAAGGCTGGGATTTTACAGTGTTTCTGTGTCCCACCACCAGCTCACCTAACAGTATGTGCTTGTTCTAGAGCAGGATGAGCATATGGTGACATTTTTATGGAATTAGCCAGAGTATATAAAAAAGGAGTTTATTCCATGTTCAGACCTTCCTACCAGCTGCTTGAAAGCAGATGATGTCTAACATAGTATAAACTGTAATGGTGCAAAATCAGCCTTTTAACATATCTTAAAGAAACCAGAACACACAGAAGGGAATATGTTATTGTTGTTGTCAGATCAGTTCTTTGTAAAATATGGCCATGGCAATTTGGTTACAGAAATAGAAATTCTGAATTTTAATTTACTCTTATTGGACCATGCCCTTCACTGTCATATTTCCACTGGCAGATAGCAAATTTAAGGAAGCCTCACATACCTCAGGCCTGGCCTTTTTTTCTTGTGCCTATATGCTAATTTACCTTAGCTAATGCTAGATTAGAGTTCACCAGGTTTTGGGGTAAACAAAGTTAGGGAAGGAAGGAAACTTGTAAACTTTTTACAGTGAAAGGCACTCAGTTGTTTCCCATTAAAAAAAGATTAATTGATCTTTGGGGTAAACATCTCTGAGCCCTAGCAATTCAAAACTGCACATTTAGATACACTATTAGTGTTTCAGTGTTTAGATATAAGTAATAACTTATATTTTGGTCCAAAGTGGGTTCATGGGGCTCCCAAACATCTGCCATCTGGAATGCTTCAGGGTGCAGTCCCATAAACTATCCTGAGCCAACCTAGCTGCTCACTGGAGCTGAGAGGTGGCTCCCACAGAAGTGCCACTGCTTTCCTTGCCCCAGCTCTAGCACACACCCAATTCTTTGGTGAACCAAATCTTCTTTCTAACCTGGTAGCATTTTTGTGACAGCCATTACAAGAAAAGTAGAAATGAGAGAAATGAGATACCTTGAAATGTGCTTTCCATGCTTAATTTTACCCAGCGATACTTTTGAAGTTTCTGCCCCACCCGAGAAGTTGGAACACTCATGACACAGCAGAATTGTGCCTGGTGAGTCAACAAAAAACTAGCGCATCAAGGAAAAAAGAACACGTAGTTTTCTGCTAATTGAACTAAACTGAACTCATTTTAGCTAAGGCTAAAATGGGTACCAGAGCAGGTGGAAAGGTTTGTTCTTACCACCCTCCCAGGAGAATGGGGAAAGAGCAGGAAATATTGCTGCAAACCAGTATTCCACTCAGCCACCAAGTGGAACTGCTCCCTCAGGAAGGTAAAGCCATAAATCTTGAGAGCAGAAAGTAATAGGTGTTAGGAGAAGGCTTGTAGCAAGCTTGGGTTAAAATTATTCTTTTAAATATCATGCAGAATTGATCTGTACCCTTGCTAATGGCACTTGAATAAGGGAATTGTGTTATAAAATATTAGTGTAGAAATAGCTTTCAGTTACTTACCTTGAAGAATACACTGCTGATACAGAATAACAGATGGGTAACAGGCAAAAAGCTCAATTAAGTTAGATACTGTTCAAGGTTGTGGCTTAAAGAATAAAACACATTCTAGCTCTACAGTGGCAGGAGGCTACTATGTATCCACTGCACCAGTTTTTGAGTTTAAAGTTCTGTATGTTACTACAGCTAATTGCTAGTGGTGAGTTCACAGATACACTTTCATTTGTGACTAATATAATAGGATATTCTGCTAATAAAAATTTACATTCAAATAGGCCTATAATTTGGCATGTATTTTATCTGAATATCAATGGGTAGATTTTTAAAATCCATACATCTTTCTATAGGTTTTAATTCAGACATATTTCATCCAAGCTGGGTATGTAAAAATACTGCACTCTAGTGAATCAATGATATAATTTCTCATTAGATAAAGTTTGTGTCATGGTATTAAAACTATTTTTTTTCTTTTTTACTATTCTTCAAACATGAGTTTGAAAGGTATATATTTAATTTAAAGCTTCACCTGTAATCTCTATTGCAAATTCTTATGATCTTCAAATAACTTCAGCAGTTCGTTGCACTCTTTGCCTCAATCATTATTCACCAGGTTTCTAAATTTTCTACACATTCTGTAGCTAACAAGGAAATCACTTGGCATTCTATTCTGCTGGCAGACAAGACAGACTGCATCTTCAGTTCTGTCAAAACAATCATATTAGCTTACCCTCTTTAAAGAAAGGAGTTTTCTAACCTAGATCTTTTCAACACCAGCGGATTAGGGAGTGACCCAGCAGTTCTGCTAGTACATTCAGTGTACGTGCAGTCATTGATAGCCCAAAGTACAGTGGGAAGTGCTAACATCTTAATCTATCCAGGCTGCAGCCAGACTGCATCCTTGGCTGGGCTGCAATCAGACTTTGAGGCTGAGGGGGACCATCAGCTCCCTTTTCTGGCTTCCTGAGGCCACTGTTAAACATGGAGCTGACTGAAGTGCAACTTCTTCTTAGCTCTCTGCCTTGACAGGACACCATTCATCTCACTCTGCAAACTCAGTCCAAGGCACTAAAGCCCACCAGTCCACTGGCTGTTTACCCAGGTTTTTGCCACTCTTACTGTATAAAATTAGCACTGTGCTACTGATTTCCAGATTCAGCTTATAACTTCTAGGCTCCTGATACACATTTCTCCATCTAAAATCACAGGAATAATCTCTGTCAATATTCACTTTTTTTTTTTTTTATTGAGTAAAACATATTTTATCTTATAAACAGCTTTCTAGCTAAACCTTTGAAGGTCTTTTTTTCTTTAGACCTATTTCTTAGATATCCGTTGTGCACATTGCAACACTTTTGCCAGTTTCTAAAATCCTTTGAAATGTGGATATCAGAACTTTACAGAGGGCTCCACTTGTGCTGTTCTCACCAGTGCCAGGCAGAGAGACATAGTAACTCCCCAACTTACACTCATGACTCTATGCTCCTACATTAAAGAATCATTAGTCTTTTGGGATCATTGTTGCCTATTTGCACTGGGAACTCATGTCAGACTGCTCCTCTTCTGGGACATCCTACATAGTTTTCTGATCTTCTTTCAACAACAGAGCTGTCAATTAGCAGAGATAGGATGTCCTGTTTCAATTCCATACTTGGAATTGAATATAATAATATCTATTATATATATAATGTGTTCCATGAGAATATGTCCAGAAATTCAAGGGGGGAGCTTTTCTCATCTTCAATTACTTCTCATCACCATTGATCCTCATCTTCATCCATGAATCCCTACATATCTCTTGAGTTGGAGATGGTGGTGTGTGGTTTGTTAATTGTAATTTTGTAAATTTTTAAGTCACTTTTTGCTACTGTATAGTGCTGATGTTTTACATGGTATATCATGTCATTCTGAAAAATGCCTTACCAGAATTCTAAAGAATGTTGTACCTGAGTAGTTACTTTTGGCTTGACCAAGACAGAGTTGAATATTACAGAGCACTGCTATAAAATTTTATGTAGGGTCCTCATAATGTGATTATTTGGCTATTTGTTTACTTCCTCTATCATATTAAAGCATATCTTTCTAGGTTTTCTCTCTGAAAATTTGGGTTCCTTAGAAAACTTAGACTGCAATTCCTTCTTTCACACTTTTGTTTATTTTGCTTACTTGTATGCACCATACAGAGGGTCCATCTCAGAAAAAAAACCACAATGTCGTCATTGACACTTCTTTATCTCTTTCTTACATCCAGGAACACGCTCGGTTTCAGTCTCCCACTTTTTTCACAGTCAAGTTTTCTCTGTACACCTGCAGCACAGTAAATCACATCATTACCTTGTCCTTTTAATAACAGAACTGCAGTAGCTCTGAGAATTTAAGCTGTTGCTGATTGTACATATTAATATTTAAAGCATTCATGATGGTTAATTTGAGTAAAATCGTCATGTTTGCTTTTGATTTGAAATATGACTTTTTACTTTTTATTATCTATGTTGTATCCTTACAATAAAAGTTTCTACATAAAACATAGAAAATTTAATCTGATACTTTGTAGCTTATTTTTACTCTTCTTGAAGCAAAATTGCATGTTCTCCTTTACCAAACTTAGAAAAGGTTAGTGCTTTACAAACATAAATCTCAGAATTTCCCTGGAGATGTTTTTCTCCCATCAGTCTCCTCCCCCTCCACCTCTAAAAGCTTTGTCAGTTCAGGTCTTTTAAAAGTTTCAGTCATGACCAGCCTGGATCTTTGACATTCTTTCCTGGTAAGAAAAGAAGGCTTAACTTGGAAGCAGCTCAGGCTACAATTAAAAGTGTGTAAAGGAGAGAGAGAAACAATACCTTACTCTAACAGAAACTGGCTGACTTTATTCCAAGGTCTTGCTTACCAGAGGATATAAAGAGTCAGAGGCACTGCCACAGTAGATATTGAACTCCACCCTGACGCCTGGCATTCTTCTCTGACCACCAGAATTACACCAGTGTTAGGGCCTATGTAAAATTGTGGTGCCTTGGACTGTTCAAAGAAAGTTTAAGCTTTTTTCCATCCCACAAAATTAAACAAGGATTGTTTTATTAAGTCTAGGAGGAGTAGCAACGACACGGGGGAAATGACAGTCAGTGTCCAAATTCTCTAGGCTGTCAGTTCTATCACCTTCATTCCAATAGTTAAATTAAACCTGCAGTGGCTTCACCTCTTCATTTTGATGAGTAGAGATATTCTTAATAACTTTGATTTGTTCCCAGTGATAACTATGGCTCCTGATGTTATGAAGTAACAGAAAAAGGAAATCCCATGTGTTCCCAACATGTGGAGCCTGGGCTGTTCTCTGAGATGGTAATTTGGGAAGGATGATACACTATTAAAAGAAAATTGACCCCGTTTATCCAAAACATTTAAAATCTGAGGTGATGTTGCTGAAGCACCATAATTTCATGTCTCGGTTGCTGACACAGCTTGTGTAGAAACAGTTTTAATAAAGTCATTACAGGGTCAATGGAAAATCTCTGTACATATCTGAAGTATTTTGAGTGATTTATGTAAGTCCATGGATATTCATTATGATGATATTCTTTCAGGTTTCCATTGACAGCAGAGCAATGTCACCGATAATGTCCAAAATAAATTATACCATCATAAAGCTGAACCTTAAATGCAACAGAATTAAATTTAAGGTAACTGTTAAAGTCTGACAATTAAGGGAAGTTAAAGGACATATTCCAAATAATAAATTGCCCTGCCCTGGATAAGTGTTGTCATTCAGTAGGCTTTGTGGCACAGAATCAGACCTATCCATAATCCATGCTACAAGAACAAGGAAGGGAATGCAGTGAGAGAGCCTATTCTAAATTCTCTCACCTTCCCTGGTTTATTGGTACTTTGTATCAATACTGTTTTCAATGCCTTGTGTCTCTGAGCACTTTGGTTTTCTGTATTAGACTTTCATTGTCGTCTATGGCCATCAAAAGATTCTTCAGTGAGGGTTCATGTGTAAAAACTCATGATTATCCCCAGCAATTGTGCAACTGGACCCAGTGAAAATAAGGAGTGCTCATGGATTTCCTGATACAGTCTGCTTGTATATTGCCATTTATGTGGAATGATGATAACTAAAGACTGAGATATGTGCCATTGTGCCATTATGCCTAGGGTCTCTGACTAGTAATGAGAGACTGTCAACAGCTGGACACAGGGATTATCACAATTGGCTGAAGAGGATCGAGACCTCAAGGTCAAGCACCAAAGATATGAAATTATTTGCCTGAGGTTATTTATAATCAAAAACAGAATTGCGAAAAAAATCATCCAGTTTGTTTAAGACAGCAATAAATTTTCCCCTGGGTTCTATGAGGCCAAGGTTCATCCCACATACAATGGATTCCCCAATTTATCCTCCCTTCCACACTAGGCCTAGCATACACCTTAATTCTAAAATACCGAAGGCCATATTCAATGCAGTGTGTTCATTTTGTTGAAGATACAAAACCAAGCTGGGAATTTGATTCTCTAATAAGCTGAAACAGATGTTGGTCAATTTTCTCGCCAGTGAAGCTCTGAGAAATGTGAGCAGTATTCACCAAAGGTCTGAATCATGCTGGCTATTAAATGCTCTGGGTCAAAGTACCACTTTCAGAGAAACAGTGGAAACTAACATAAAAGGGAGTAGTCAGCGTTTCTGGCTACTGTACCAACACTGCGAATATTTACCATTTTTATCCATCACTGGGGATGTGCTAGAGCCCTTTCCACCCAGTAAATACTCCAGGGCGGAATCAATTCTACAAAATTTCCCATTTCATTTTCATTAATCTTGTTTCCTAATGTGGTGGTGTTTTATGCAGGTGTTCATTCTCTAAAGCTTGAGTTTTTCTCTGAAAATGCTTTTGTAGGCATTACAGGGCTCCTAAGTTCAGGATCCAGTCATATCTGGAGTAGTTTTCTCCAAAACAGAAAATAGTGATATACATCTGTGCCACGTTTCTTGAAAGCATTCAGTGCTCCTGGGGAATGAGGCCTGAGGAGAAGAAAAAACGCTTAGAAAAGCTGGATAGGAGGGCCTGTTCTTTCATAATCCTCTAAAGCCATCAGAGTGGTGTCTTAGTTCTTTGTAGTAAATGAGAACAAGCAGGAAGAAGATCAAGTGAAAGAGAATATAATTTTCCTATGTTGAAACCTATCATTATGATGAAATTAAGAATATTATTAATATCCTCAAGGACACTATCTGGGAAAAAAAGGCAACATTTTGAGACTCCAACTCAATACACACAATTTGCATGCTGTTATCCTAGATTTGACTGCTAAAAAGGAATGAAAGCTTCAGTGTTTTAATCCAGTCATGAATAGTGGGTTAATGAAAAGGAAGAGGCTTTATTTTCCCCATTTCAGATTGTACTTGCATGAAAGCCTTGCTGTACATCCCATATCTACTATCAGGGCATGTAACTGCTCAGCCCAGTGATTTTGGTCACTGAAACACTACAGCTTAACAGTCCTGTGGTGAACTGAAGAAAAAAGGGTATAGATCTTGAAGTTATATGTAGAGCAAACATTTCTCTTTGCTTTAGCACTTTTACAGTTGTCCAGCTGCTTCATTGCTGACCAAGAGCCATGCAAAAAGGAATGGAAACAAGATGGGTAGAAACAGGCAGAGTAAAATTTGTAGAGTCAAAACATATCTGCAGTTTCCCACTATGTAAGGCTATTTACTAATATCAAAACCTTTATTTGATACTTAATTATATGTAAGGCTGTTTACTAATATCAAAACCTTTATTTGATACTTAATTGTATGCAAGAGCAATGTGATTTTTTTAAATTAAAAGGCAAATAATAATAAAGAAGTCTGTGATTTTTAATTTCCATTAAATTCACCCTTGAATGAGTGATTTGTATTCAATGCTTTTGTTGACTTTTTAAAGTCAAATAGTTCAGTTGTGATCTAATTTAAATCGTTTTATGGTCATCTGATCTTACACTCCTAGCCCTTTATTCTGGTACTGAGAATTCTGTGTTTAACTCAGGGCAATGAAGAAAATCCAGTTCAAGGAACAAACTGTTTTTCTACTTTACTTTGCTTGTGTCAAGAGAAAATAAGCTATTTCCATAAATTTATATATCAATAAATTTATAGCAATTTTTGTATCAGGGATGATATTAAATTTGCTTCAGAAATATGTATTCATAAATATTACCATATAGATGTACTTTATTCATTCTGAAACAATGCAGCTGCTTCTGAAGAGGACCATGGCTGGATTAATGAACTGAAAGTTTCAAGATTTGATGGCTGCTGAAAAGTTGATTGCTTCCTTAAAGCATTCTAATCAGCTAAAGAGACCATCACAGAGCAACACAGATTCATTTGATTCACAATCAGATTCACATATTTTAATGTAGCCTTCTCTGCCAGCTTTAGTTTTCATTTTCATTTAGATCATACAAGTGTATAATAGGAATAAAATCAATTTTCCAGTATTTTTTGAAACTGAACAAGTAAAATGCTTGAACCTTGTAGCTCAATGTTCAATGTACCAGTCTGAGGATGCTTTAAATCTTTTGGTTAAAATTTTGAGATCATTTAAGTAAGCTCACTGTTTTGAAAATTAACTAGATGAGGAAAAAAAAAAAGAAAAAAAAAAAAGCACATGTCCAAGAAAATATGTTCTTTTAAGAGATGTGAGAAAGCATTAGGATACCATGAGTGACTGAAAAAAACATGACCCACAGTGTTATTCAGACAAATAGTTTATCAGAAAGTTCTTCTAAGAGGTTGTGAACTCCTTGATTTGCCCTCTAGCTCATTTTGTTTTGACTCTGAGAACCATTCATCATCCATCCATCCATCCATCCATCCATCCATCCATCCATCCATCCATCCATCCTTTTCCCTCTATAGCTACTAGTTTCTTCTATGACTAATACATTTTATGTTTTGGAGCTAGATTCTACTAAATCCTCTAGTTATGGTGATTTTTTATTCTCTTACTCAGATTCTGTAGAGTATGAAGAGGTCAGAGGCAAGCCAAGTCTTTGTAGTGCTCAGTCAGTAATGAGGAGGAGCAGAAGCTTGAACAGTGTTCATTTAAATTTCATTCTACTTTTCCAGGGTCGAGTCAGTCCCTAATTTTCCATTTCACATCCTGTGTTTTGCCATGGTTGCTAACAGCCTCATAAGAAGACTTAAACCTATGGAGAGTTCTTTCAGTGTTTAAACTGAGTGCTTTGACTTTAAAAAATCTGATTATCTACATTAATTCAAGAAATCCAACTTGAGCATAATATTTGAAATCTTTGAATATTGGAGAATGTGCCTTTTGACTCCTAATTAAAATAAATTAAACATCTCTCTGTCAGTTCACCTATTTATCATAAGATTAAAATTTAGTCCTGTAATACCTAAATTCAAACAAAATCACTCAAATAGATTTGGATACTTAGCTTGGTTTATTTCTGCCTTCTTGGCTACACTTCTGTTCTCAGTAATTTTCAGTGAAATAAAGTGAAATAAAGAAAATCTGCCTTGTTTGTGTCTTTCTCTCCTAGCTTCATATAATGAGAAATGGATGGGAACGGCATAAAGAGGCTCAGAGCAAAAGGAGCTCTAGCAGAGGAGTGCAGAAGCAGCATTCTGCAATAATTTACAAAATCATTACAATATTGAACCACTCTGTGACTTAGAATTTGGACTATAGAAACACAACAGCATGTTCTGTATGAAAAAATCCAAGTGCACTGATAAGCTAGAGACCTAATTAATTTTGGTTTCTTTCCCTCTCCCTGTACTTGTGTGACACTAGACTGTGTCCAGCCAGGCCTAACTCAAACTGTCTCAAAGCAATTTGTCTTGCCACAATATGGGGAAGTTTGTCTTTTGTTTTTGTTTTGGTTTGGTGGTGGTTTTTTTGTTGTTGTTTTCTTTGGGGTTTTTTTGTTTGTTTGTTTGTTTGGTTTTTTTTGTTTGGTTTTTTTTTGTTTGTTTGGGATTTTTTTTTATTATTCCTTAAATAAAATTTCATCAGCAAACAAAAATGTCTGGGCCATTTTTCAGGTAGGAGGCAGTAATATGTTCCTGTCACTACTGGATAAACAGAAATACAGACAGTATCATGCATCACTGGTGAAGCAGGACTACAGTGTTTGTTTCACCTACTGTCTCAAACACCTCAAGTATTGTCATGGGTAGAGAGACTGTGAATAACCACAGGTTATTTCAGCAAAGCTTCTACTGCTCATTTTCTACTTCTTAAAAATATATTTTTATTATTATCCTCATACTAAATAACAAGCAGGAGAAGCCTTTTGTCCAGAAAATGTGTGATAAGGCAGTGCAGATGTGGTTCAACTGTGTCATTTTAAAACAAACAGGAGGCAATTTTTCCTGATGTACAACAGCTGTCTGATATCAGTTCTATTTGTTATCATTGCTATTAGAAGAATGATCTATTAGGACTTCTCTTTCCCCTAGAGAAGCTTAAGTTAAAACTCCAAGGACATCCCCAAATAGACTGTAATAGTTCAGACACTCTTATCAGCAGCACATGATGAAACTGTGCTGGCTTTCTCTTGCTTTTCCTACAAGCCCACGAGACTTTACTCAAAACATCAGCAAAGTAAAGGCAAATTCTATCCACATAAGTGCAAAACCAACACTACTAACCTGCATGGTGCTAGCATATAGACAGCTGTGATGACTTTGCACCTTTTCTGAGTACTCAGTCTTCCACATCTATTCCATAACTTCCATACCTGCAAGTTATCTGTTGAAATTCCATTTGTAAAGAATTCGTCCAAGCCCAAAGAAAGCTGCAGTGGATTTACAGGAAGATGATATGTTTTGTAAAATGCAATGAGCAGCTTTTGGTCTTAGTGATGATGCTAGCACTATTTAGAAAAAATATTCAGCATGGCCTTCCACTAACTCACAAATAGTATTTCAGAGTAGATCATTAAAGTCTTAAATATGCCAAATCCTGCATTGTTAAGACTATGGCCTCATTTTGACTTTGGAAAACAACATCTGATATTTAGAAGTGTATCGGCTTTATAATGACATTAAAACCAAATGTACCCACCAGATTAGGATCAGAATTTAAGAGACAGAGTCAGCATGTAAATTCTTACTACATGCTGGAGCCACTTCTTCTATTTTTCTGTTCATTGATACTGCATGAACTGTGCATAAAATCACTATTTTTTTTCTGATTACCTTGCACAACATTATTGTTGACCCATGATCACTACACCACATTCATTGTTCTTATGAAACAGTTCTTTGAGAGAATTTTTCAATTTTGCATTCTTGAAATTCACCTTTCTCTATACCCTCTGTTGTGATGGTCATTGGGCCATGGAAGTGCAGTGCTTGAGATCTGCATCACAGAGCACAGACACAGGTAAGGTGAAGGGAAGTGTGGTGTACATTTAAATTACCTCAACAAGACAACGTTTCAGCACATCATCAATGCTGTTTTCAGACTGCAGTTCATGGCACATAGCTGTCAGTCCAACGGTTTCAAGCACACCACACAGACACACTCTGTCACATGCACTCGCACTGTGCTGTGCTGTGAAAAGAGCAAAGGTCCAGGGATTTAAAGTACACAGTAGCCTGATATATTTTCTTTAATGAAAAGCAATCATTCAGAGCAGAGGCATTTTGTATTTGACTATATACACTGACAATTTCTAATATGCTATGAATTTACATGGTTATTCACAGAATTATAGAGGGGCTCCTGTCCAGAACAGTTTATTGCATCTGTTAAAGGTGTCCTGGGTTATCCTGAGCTCCATTAACAGGATTGGAGCTTTGTTTGGATAGTGTGTATAGCAGTTCCTAGGTTCCTCTGACTGTCTTTAGCTACATCATCATAACATGTAGTGACAGCAGAGACTAGAACTTGGTTGTGATTTGTCTTTTCCCCTCTAACTCAGCAATGAAAAAAGGTATCCTGTATTTGCTTATTTATTGTTAAATTTCCTTGCTTTCCTTGACTTAGGGATTGTATCAAAATTTGAGTTTATTGTTCTGAGCTTTAAAGGGGTTATGGGCAGTGCAAAAACGTAAGCAGAACAGCCCTGCTTCTATCTCAGTGTTTGTGCTTTGACTAATGAAAATGAAAATGAAAACCAAAATTATCTATGACTTGGTACACCTAAGTAAGGGGAAAAAGAAAAGCTTGTTTACTAAAAGCTCCATCTATGACCTTTAAAAACATGATTACATTATACAGAAAGCAAAGAACAGTGACAAGCCAACTGTTCTTTTCACTACTGAAACACTCTTCTGAAATTATTTCATAATTACAAAATTTGATGAGATACCAAGGACAATAGAAATATAATGTTCCTCAGAGAGGAAGAAAAAAGGCATTGTTTAACAAAAATGCTGGCAGTGCAATGAAGCAGTTCAAGAAACTCACAATAATATGTTAATTTAATTTGCCTCTTGTGCTCCCTTAACGGAACCCTTTATGTATTTCTGTTTGCCACCTGTTTCATCCTTCTGCTTACCATTAGATGCTAAATTATTTCTTCCACATGTTAATGGTTCTCTAGCTAATCACTGTCCTAAAGCATGGCATAAGAGGTTTTGGCTATTTTTGTTTCTGATTGTTTTTCCATATGAAGAAAATGAAATTTATGGATGTACAAACTGAAATTATTGTCTCTGTTACCTTGATTTTAAAGATCTACATAGTTGGCTTAATAATATAAATATGGCACTATTCATTTCAAATTTTAGATCTAACATATTTTAGCATGCTATAAGAAAAAAGGACCCTGTGATAATATGGGCTTTAACAGCAATGGAAGGTGTGGCCTTACAGAGCTCATGTTTGAATTGTGAAGAATTGAAAAGAAATTCTATTTCCATATTAGCATTATATTTTAAAATATTGTCTGGAACATAACAAAATAGGATTATTCTCCTGGTGAATCAAATATTAACTTTGATTAACTTTGTGTTGCTGTACCATTTAATCCTTGATATTGACCCACTTTTCTCATGAATCATTTGAAAAAGTTATTGCATTGAGACTTATGTCCTTGTTGTTTGGAATAAAAAACCTCATACTGTTGCAGTCCGTAATTAAAATAAATCGTATTTACTGAAAGTTTTAGCCTTGCTGTGTTAACTCCTTACAAGCTTGCAAGGAGGCTTGCAGGCAGCAGCTTATTTTAAGGTGATGGCAAGTCTAAATTAAGGTCATATTCAATGCAAACATAACGATAGAATTAGATGGAATGCTGGCAGAGCACTGGTGCCGGGCGGGCAGGTCTCTGCTCATTTCCCAGCTCAGACAGCAGATACTGAGCCTGACCTTGGATAAAACTGTCTGTGTCAGACTCCAATTTCCCGCCTGTGAAAGGGGACTAAATATCTTCCTGCTGCAGAGGTCTGTTTTGAAATTGCTGTTTATTCATGACAGAGAAACATTTACTCAGGGAGGATTATAGGGATACCTGATAGTTCCAGCAGCTGCAACACAAGGAGGTGGTGCAGGTTATGAACACTGTGCCTGGGAAGGAGGGGTTCTACCTGCCAGAACTGCTTGCTCCTGTACAGCACCTCAGAGTTTAACTGAAATCCAGCTTTATCATCTTTATGTTCATACTATTCTTTTGTTTTCTTTTATCTTTCCTCTTTTCTTTTTTCTTTTCTTTTCTTTTCTTTCTTTTCTTTTCTTTTCTTTTCTTTTCTTTTCTTTTCTTTTCTTTTCTTTTCTTTTCTTTTCTTTTCTTTTCTTTTCTTTTCTTTTCTTTTCTTTTCTTTTCTTTTCTTCTTTTCTTTTTTCTTTTTTCTTTTCTTTTTTCTTTTCTTTTCTTTCTCTTCTATTTCATATTTTCTAATTATATTTAAACGTACTCTCCCTCATGATTTCCTAAGCTTGTTAATTAAGATTAAATGAGACTGACCAATAAACTCCTACAATGAAAGGAGGTGTAGAGAAGATGGGCAAGGAGACATTCCATGAAGCTTGGGAATAATGCAGGGTCTGACTGACCAAAGCTGGTATGTAGAAGCCGACTCAGCCCCAAGGGGACCAGAGGGTGACCTTTGTTTTAGGTAAAGAGCCATCAACAGCTGAGTGGATCAACAGGCATTGTAAAAGTTTCTCCCTAAGTTAATCAGAAGAGTGGGAATGTCTCCGTGAGTTAGCCAGACCAGGAATACCTGACTTACCCCAACAAAGATTACAAAAACTGAAAAACTAATAGCAGAAATTCAAAGAGAACAAAAGGCTTATTGAATGTTGATGGCTTGAACCCATCTACAATTTCCTGGTGACTGGGGACCCCATTGTTATGATGGTGAGCATTTTCTAAAGGGCAGTAATGGGAATCACTTGATATTGTGATTGAACTCCATATTGTATAGTTCTTATACATGCATTTGGCTAAGTGTAGCTTATATTTGTATTGTGCTGAGCAATATCTTTTGTATCACTCTGACAAATCAGAAATCCCATGTAACATAATCTTTAAATAAGTACATTTAATGTCAAACATTACACCTCCCATGGAATATCTAAAAGAGCCTGATCAGACAGTATTGGGCTTTGGTGCTACTTCACACCCAGGTTCTGAGATATGTAAAAGAGAGTGGTGGCTAACAAAGTGTCTAAAATTAAACTTTGAAGTAAGAATCCCTCTGTCTTTTAGTAGATGTTAGTCAACAATTTTGATGTCTAAACATAATGGCTTTTTTAACATGTGTGTTTTCCCTTTTGTTTTCAGAGCAGTTCCCTAAGCACGACAAAGTTTTAGCTGCTATGCAGAGTCCATCTTCTGGCAGCTTTGTTTGGTTTTCCTCATGTTTTGCAAGGACAGCATCTTTTTAAAAAACAGCTGCAAGAAGATCAGAGATACTGTTGTTGACAAGAAAGTTGTGGTGATGTATAAAATGTAAGGGGTTGTAACAATATAGGGCTCTGCTGATACCACCCCATCTTTAACAGGTGTTCCATGCAAAGACCAATTATAAAAATCTATTTAAATCTAAATAGTGCCACAATGCAGAGATAGATAGTATTTCAAATTTTACTTTAGGCTGTGTTACCATCTGCTGGTCCCCAAAATAATCCCAAATAGGATAAGGATTTGCATTGTGTTTAAAAAGAGCATAGAAGGGCAACTATTTAGAGCTTCTCATGATAACAGTTCATGTGTGGACTTAAAAATATAGAAATATCTTTGTAAAGTACACTCCAAACAGGAACTATAGGGTTTATACTCTGTTTTTGATTAAGAATTCTCAAATAGTGTTGAAGAATCATCTCCTCCTACTAACACTTTGTATATGCTGCTCTGCCAGTATGGGTCAGAAACTACCCCCCATAGAAAGAAGGCAGGAGGGAATGATGGAAATGCAACTTTTGAGAGATATGTCCACCTCACTGACATTAGATATTAACAGACTTTTTTGTCAAATGTTTCAGACTAATATAGTTTGTTTGCAGCTGGGACTTTGTCTGGAGGCTGAAATTCATGAGCTTCATAGTGGGTTTCTAACTGGAGCTCAATCCCAAAACATGCAATAATGGCTAAAGAAGACACATTAATCATGGAAAATTTAGTTGCTGCTGATCTCTACAAACTTTTGGTTTTCATTAACCTTTCTTTTTAAGCATCACAAGCAAGTTTAGGTGGAGTTCATATTTTGACATAGATGCACATAAAAGATAATGTGCCCAGATGCTTAAGATAACCCTAAAGGTAGCTGACAATGGAGAACCTCATCAGATCCCTTTCTTCATTGCATTCTTTAGTACTGTAAATTTTCCCCCTATCTGTAGGCCACTTTTCTTATACCAGTAGCTAGGCAAAAGATACCATGGGTCACTGTGATATCCATGGTTTGCAATGGCCATGAGCTGTCAGTGGGACTGAGGAAGAGGTTGGATTAAAATATTTTAAGTGGCTATGTTAAGAATTTGTGCTGTTTAATATCAGCATACCATGACTGGATGGAACTTAGGGGTGTTTTCCCCTTAAACTATGTGCTCATAGTGTAAACACTGTTCAGCAGAGTTTCTGGAGGGAGAATTGTTCAAATTCCAAGTCTGCTCTAAGGAAAGACTACATTAAAAATAAATGTTCTCACCAGCTCAGTGCTGTGTGCATTTGGGCTGAGCACTAAACTTAATCTCACACTTCCTTTAGCTCCTAATAGTGATTTAAGATTTCTATGTCTGTACATAGATTTTAATTCCTCTGTGCTCTAGAATATCTAAGGAATATGACCACTTTTTTCCTCATATAGTGACACATGGTTTAAGGTCTGCACTAATGGAAATGTGTACAAACTGCTGAGTGAAATTATTTTTTATTATTATTTTATAACGTTTTAGTTGATTAAATTAGTAAATACCCTGTCTTTTGTAGACTAGAGGTATGGTCTCTAAATTTTTTCTTGGATGTGGTTAGTCTAATTTGCTCCATTTCAAAGTAATTATGATTAGAAATTAAGAATAAGAAGTCTTAATTTCTTTCGGGATTTTACAGTGCAAATTCTTATACATAAAAAGAACTTGGTATTATTTGGGCTAAATGGAGTTGTAGAATTTTTTGGCTTTAACTGTGAAATTGTATGCAGATGAAAAAATAATTCTGGGAAGGCGTAGGTCTTGAAATTACACAGGCAATTTCCTAGCATTCAGTATTTTTTTCTTCTGGGGTTAGTCTATTTTTGCTGTGTTTTCTTCACAAAGATACTATAACAGCATGCCTGACCAACCTTAAGTTGGCTGCAGATGAGTGAAAACTCCAAGTTAATTGCTTCTTTCTGTCAAGGTCAGGAAAATCTTAATTTGGATCCACTGAGGGAGAAAGTTTTTCAACCAACAAGTTCAACCTATTAGAGTGTCCTCAGCTTGATATGACTGAGAGCTTTCAACAGCACACAAGGGCAAGCTGACCTCATCTTTCCTGTGAAAACTTATTGCCAGTTTATACTTTTTATCGTTTGAGAAGTGCATGGGCGCTGCTGCATTGTGAACCTGATTTTGTCTTTTTCCAAAGCCTGTGTTTTGAATCCCTTTCCTTCTTCAGCCCAGCCTGTCGTGGGTGTGCTGCTCTCAGCCTGTTTATGCACACAAGAAAGGTGCAGCAGCAAGCACATGTGTTTTCGTGAGGTTTTTGAAAGTTTGAAATATGAATTGTCTTCTACATGTTTAAACCATGATACTGTGCAATTTTTACATTCTAAATTTTTGCCTGGAAACCATGAATTTTAAATAGGAAAGGGAAGGGAAGGCAGAAAAATCATAAGGGAAGTACCAAATCTCCTGAACTGCTATCCATCCAAGCTTATCCTGTATGCACTCAATAATGGGTCTCAGCTGAAACCTTCTATATGATCCAAAGGAGTCCTTGCACTGAATGTCCATTTTTTTGGAGGGAGTAAGAGGCAAATTTGATACCCAGAACGAAGCAGTTTACTGCAGTAGTACCTCATGATGTGTTATTTTTCCTTACTGCTCCAACTCAGTTTTTTTTTTCGACAAACCTGTTTACAAATAAATTCCATTACCAGTAAGAAAAAATTGTGACATTTTAATAAAGCCAGTGGTATTTATGAGGGAATAAAGTAATCGCATTCATTTTTAATTTATTGGTGTGTTCACAATTTCTTGCAGTGATTTGAGATGAAAATGGACGCCTTATTTCTAGTATTTTCTGGGGTTTTCTTTTGTCATTCTGGGTTCATCAGTGTTTGAATGCAGGTGAAGTGAAAAAAACAAGCAGTAGTTTCAGTGAGAAGAGCAAACTCATTCAGGAGACAGCTTCAAGGTCCCTCTCTGAAGCTATAGATCAGTCTTTTTTTTTTAAGGGAATATATTTTCCTACATTTCTTCAGACTGTTACATTAAAAATCACCTTTGTCCATATATTAATTGAGGTACTTATTTTCTAAGTGACAATTTTCAACTTGCACTCTCGCTTTTCTATTTCCTTCATACCATATGCATCAGCTAAAATGTAAATTTTGATTCATTTACCTTGTCCAGGATGCTGTGAATAAAGATTTACTAACTTTGGCTTGCTGATTTTCTTTAAAAATCTTGTTTCATTTAATAATTGATGCTATTTCTTCCCTTCACATCTTGTTTTGGTGACAGTTATGCATTCACTAGTCTTCTTTCCTTTTAACTTAGGCAGCTCTGCCAGTTCAATATATTGATCACATTTCTTAAGAAACAGCTTGTTCTCTGATATCAATGAACAAGCCACCTCT
The DNA here is from genome assembly GCA_037013685.1 of Acridotheres tristis. Classification (NCBI taxonomy): domain Eukaryota; kingdom Metazoa; phylum Chordata; class Aves; order Passeriformes; family Sturnidae; genus Acridotheres; species Acridotheres tristis. The sequence continues at coordinate 103,976,593 of CM072884.1, forward strand.
AATAGCTCAGAAACATCCAAAATAGTATTTAGGCATAATAAATGTCAAATTTAAAGATTGTATTTGAAATATATCTTTGCTTTCCTGTGTACATTCTTTCACAATGATTTAGTTGTTTTCTTTTAATCTTGTGATGTGTGTCTGCGTGACACTTTTTTGAAAAATATTCAAGACAGGACTTTACTATCTTCTCCTGCAAATATAAAGCAGAAAATCAAGGAAAGTGCAGCAAAGCTGAAAATATTACCTCAGCTGTGACTTCCACCATCACAGCTGCTACTGCTAGTGGAAATGCTCTATTTATTTATTTATCTCACAGAGCTCCCTTCACATCCAATTCTGATGAATGGAGAATCATGGGGAAGAAGGAAACCTAATACTGGTCAGTATTTCAGTTCAGCTCAATATCTCTGCAGACTGTTTTCATGCAGAGAGGTTTTGGATTGTGCAAACCAGATTCTGGGAGAAGCTAGACTGAGATATTATCCCCAGAAATGTACCTGGTGCTCTCCAGCTGCCAGTGGGATTGGTTCACCTGACCAGACTGGAGTGAACCCAAAGGAAAGCCCCAGGAATTACAGAGAGCATCACTGCTGAATCCTCAGCACTGCTTTATTCTACACTGGCTCCCACTGTGCTGCACTGCAGTGCTGGCTAACGTGGCTGCAATGTGATTCTGTTCCCACTTTATACAAAATTGTCCATCTACCCCTCACAAAATTGTTGTAGCAAATCCCAGTAAGAGGCAGATGAGAGACAAAATTCTTCCAAGGGAAGGAAGGGTAAGGCTGCATTTCAACAAGAATTGCTCTTTGTGGAGGATGCTCTTGGAACTCTATTACATAGAGAACTCTTTGGGAAAAGAAGAATAAACTGGATTCCTGCAAGAGATGAATCAGCAGCAGGAGACAACTTTTCAGAAAAGGAGCATTTTATATGTGACCAAGCCAGGGTTCAGAAAGAGAATGAACAGAAAAAGCATAGATGTAGATAGAAACTGGGAAAATCTTTTCTTTCTCTGATATTTTGGTTTTAGAAAGAATAAAGTTTTTATAAGAAAGAGACATCCATAGAAGGGCATTGCTTCTTCCCCTGCATGCAGTTTTTCCTCAACAACATCAATCATCATGCATAGTTTCTTACAAATTTCCTCATTTGTGTTAAAAATAACTTGCTGTCAAGCAAGATTTTTGAATCAAAGGCTGGAGCAAAAGTATCACTTTTGCAGACACAAAGTCAGTCTGTGTGGTGACCTCCCAAGTCACAGATGTCACATATTCTTGTAAAAGTGTCAGTCCCAGAGTACCTGTACTATGCTTAAGACCCTCATGACAAAAACTAAACATGGAAAAGTTCTCCAGGAAAGCCAAGCTGCATTTTACCAGAGGGAAAAAGATCTCAATGCTTAATGATAGAAAATCCTGCAAATGTGTAAAATCCTCCCTCTGTCCTGAAAGGACATGATGTGGACTGTCTTTGGTATCCCTTTTATGAGAGAGTCTTTCTAAAATAAATTTACACCTATAGAATTTTCTTTATTTATATCTAATAACTGATTTCATCAGGTCATGAACTTATGTCTCAGATCCTTTGTCCTGTAATATTGAGGATGTATGCTGTATAAAAATTACTTTTAAATGTTCTTTTCTGCTGGCAGACTCAACACAGTAGGTAGATAATAGAAAATGCATTCTAACTTGATGTTAGTGAAAAAAAGAATGACATTCTAGTTTGGATTATCATAAACAAAATACATCTGCAAGTAAAATTCTTTTCCCTAACATGAGAATTAATCTTTTTAGGTGCCATTTATCTATATAATATATTGTAGCCCATCTGAAAAGTTGTTTTATTTTTCCTAAATTTCATCTTCATCCTTCTCTGATATTTTGATAGCATACAAGTTTAGGTTCAGCTCTGCAGTTGCAGCTGCAGCTGTATTCAAAATTCAAAATAGCCTTAAAAGTCTGAGGCACATGTTTATTTCCTCTAAATGGATTATTGCCCTAAATTATGTTATTCCTTCAAAGATTGATCAACAAACACTAACAGCTTCTTTTTATAACGGTTTCTTCCATGAAATAAATTACAAATGAGTAAATTGGCATTACAGCACTTTAAAGTAATTCAGTTATACTTGAGTCATTAAAAACTTTTCCATCATTCACTTTATCAGGGCTTACTTTTAAAAGTTAATAGGAAGGTCAGCTCTCAAAGTCATCCTTGCACTACGCACACTTGAAGCTTCTGTTGTCCAACACTGTACATGTTTTCATGCATTCCCAGATGTCCTGTTCATCTTTTTCTATTTCTTATTGATGATGCAGAAATATCTGATGGATGCAACACCAACTTCTGATTTCTATTTAAATACAAATTTTTCTCTTAGCTGTTATTCTTTATTGCATGATGAACAGATGTATGATGTTCCAAAAGCCCTTCATGGTGTGGAAAATAGAGAAGTACTTTCTTGAATTACCCAGGAACTCGTCATTGAACAGGTAGTGCAAGGAAATGAAGGAACATAAGTATTGGATTCACAATGAGTTCTGTAATTTGATATAATTATGCTTAGCATTTACTATTTGTAAAAACTTTGTGATAGCACTTAATGGTTGAGTTTGTAATTAAAGCTGATGGGCTTCTACTGACTTTTTTTTACTTTTTATATGACCAAACCTAATGTTACTCCCTTTTAAAAGTCTTTAAAAAGAGAAAAGTGAAATCTTATCATGAATCTTCATATTTCTACTGAAGGGAAGAAATATTTTAATTGTGGTCAAGTATTCAAACAAGAATTCTATAGTGAAGACAGCTTTGAAATCCATGCACAATGTTTTTATATATTGCTGTACAGTGCAAATGTGTTCCAGGGATCTGTGATAATGTTCACAAAGTGCTACTCTAATGACCTTATTATTCTGGGGATGAAGTTAGTGTCATCTCTTAGCTTTTCTAATACTGTAGATATAGTCCTGAAATTTCTATTATTGGGAATTGTTAAATTACTGCATCAAGAAATGTGTTCAGCATCATACTAAGTCTGTCTTGCAAAATGAAACTCTGGATGACTTCTTCCAAGGCTGCCTGAAAAGTTTCTTGGACAACATCCAGTTACTGTAAAGGCATTTCCAGGATTGTCAAAGTGAGGAATTTCTCAAGTATTCAGAAAGGCAAAAGCCCCAGGAATGTTTCAATGCTTCCTGTCTGTGGCACACACACACTTCCCACACAGTGTTGTCAGTGCCAACTAAAAATAAAACAAGGTCTGCCTTTGGGTCTCAGGAGTAGGTACCAGTACAGACTTCATAGATGTCTAAAAAGACAGAGACATGTAAATTAGCCTTTTTTTGAAGTAGAAGCATTAATAGAGTTCCTTCCCACTGCATCAAGTTACTTCACATATTATAGGAATGTAGTGCTTTCGTGACTTAAAAGTTACTGAGATGGAGAACAGCTATGCAGATTGGTGAGCAAATTTAGAATGATTTCCTAATTATTATTCTTTCCCTTAGAGATGCAAGTTAAAACCCAGGTAGAGCAACAGTTCATAAATGAGAAGCAAACATTTTGTACATGTCTGTCACCATCACATCTTTCTATGGATTATAGTCAAAATGTATCTACGTTAAAGTATTTTCTGCAGAAGCTCACAGAGCTGTCTCATAGTGTCCAAGTCCTACATAACTTATGAAACTTATGTGCTGCAAGCAGGTTTGGATCATCCACTGCAGAAACTCTAATGTGGAAATGCTGTTTATTTCAGCATGCATCCAGTAAAAATGGCCTCATCTGCTGCTTTCTGTACTAGATACTAGTGATACAAACAATAATATTCCTTTTAGGAGGACCCAGTGTTCAGAGTCCTTTGGTTACAGCTTGGAGTCCTTTTGAAGGGCAGCAGAGATGAATCAGAATTATTTTCATTCTCATGAAATAATTGAAGTAAATACTTGTTAACCTGCTGGATGTTTGGCATAGGAGAGTGGCAGTGAAAATGGTAAAACCAAAATGGCTAATTTGTATTTTTCAATGTCTGAATGCTTATTTATTTTAGTGCTGTAAGTGTTTATGTTGTTGATAGGCCATGCATTCATGCAGGTTTTGTCAATAGGATTATGTTGCAGCAATTGATTTTCTTTCAATGAGTAAATAACAAAATAATCCTGCTTTGCCTAGGCCTTAATCAAATATAGGTCATATTTTTCTGTGGGAGGCTGCATTCTCCTATCATTCAATAGGTTATGTGTGCACTGACGAACCATTTCTGCAAGTAGTACAGTCCTTTCAAAGTCACCTGCTCCTACTCATGTTTTCCCCATACACAATATCAACAAACACTATTTTTCCAGGGAGGTGCCAGCATGATTATCTTGTGTTGTATCAGGTACTACTCGTCATTAAAGACCTTAAAAATAAGTTTTTCTCTGCTGTGGCAGGTTAAAAAAGTAGATTACTTTCCATTCTAAGGAAAGACAATCCTATTTATTTGAAAAAAATAGGACCTAATTATTTCTTTCCAGTGTGTAGGTTCAACAATCAATCTTTACAGTCTAGCTAAAGCTAACATAATTTCACTATTTCAGTGGAAATGCATCAGTTTACAAACAAGTTAGGATCTTTTCTTTATACTGCCATATCACAACACTAAAGTGCTTATATTCTCAACATTGTATATATTTTGTTGTCAGGGTCAGACCTAGTGATAGTGGGGGGAAATAAAATGTAAGTAACAGTTTAGTGATTTCTGAAGGGGTTTTTTTGTTTCGGTGGGTTTTTTTTTAGAGATACTAGAAAAAAAGATGACAAATCATAAAAATAATGAGAATATCTTTTTGGTGTTTGAAAATGAATGCTGAATACTGTTTCAGTAGTCAGTATGAAACTAAAACAGTGTCTGAGTTTTAGCTAAAAAAAGTTTTTCTTAAATTTCTTTGTGTAACTTCCTCTGAGAAGGCAACTGAGCCTCTGCTGGACCAAACTTCTTTTGCAGAAGGCGTAAAAAAAGAGGTGATAGTGTATGTTATCCTATTTAAAATAAAGGGATTGAGTGGGTGTCCTTCAATATGCTGAGGAAGAAGACTGGCAAAGCTATGGAGATATCAAAAGGTTCTGTGATTCTACAGCTAAAGTTGCATTTCAGAACAGACTTTCTGTGAAACACAAATCTGGTTCTTGAAAAACATTTATTGTAAATTTTCATAGAGAATTATGACATTGGATTAAATTAGCAGAAGAGCATTTTAGGTACTTCATAGAGACTTTGTATACAATTCTTGTTGTATCTCCAGATCACTATTTTTTTCCAAGCTGCTCACAAAATCTTTATCCATCCTCATCAGTAGGTCTGAAGGCTTTTTCCAAGCATTAAAAATTTCTAAACATATATATATATATATATATATATATATATATATATATATATATATATATGAAAAACTGTACTTTAAAGCTTTGATAATTACTCACAGAACCTACCTGCAAAGAGCAGCAATGCCAGTCTCATAACAGCATGTTTGCTTCACACACACTGAAAGAGTCTTAGTAAGACCACTAAACTTTTGTGATTTCCTTTCTCATTCAGTCTTTTCTCAGATCAACGTGCTTCTGTGCCAGATTCCTCGGCAGCTGATAAGAACAGCTTGCTCAGGATATAACAGGGAGAAGCGTGAGTAAGGAGAAATAAAACTACATGTATTTACTATTTTCTAACATGTTGTGGTAAGAGGAATGGATATATTTTAACCAGGTGTTCAAACTTCACTACTTTGCTTTTACAAGACTGATTAAATTGTATCAACTATGAATTTCCTATGAATCTGCGAGTTCATAAAATTCTTTCATACAAAAACCTCTCTTATGATTTTTAACACTAGCTTTGCCATAAGGAAAGATCACTGACCTAGTGCTTTTACCAAAGTGAAAGCAGTAAAGCTTCAGCAAATCTGCATTTTGCAATTCCCTCAAAGTAGTGCAGATCAAAATCAGCCTTGTTTGGCTTCTCCTGTAGGTGAGATCCTGGGAGCAACAAGAAAGGTTTTATTAGACATTTTAAAGGTGAGTGAAATCACATTTTGAGCAAGCAGCAGAGCAGCTGCAGGAAGAGCTGGTATCCTATGGAGGGATGTTATTGAGCAGCATTCTGTTCTGAAAGGTAGCAAGAGAAAACTGAGGCTAGACCAAAGAACATATGGATTTTTTTGGGTGGGGAGAGGGGGGTGAGAAGACATTAGAGAAGTTGAAGTGCAAAAACAAGTTTGTACTTGCTACCTACACCTTTTGTCCATTATTTGTTCTCCTGTGAATTAAAGATTATATTCTAAGTGGAGCTGATAACCGTCGTGAGATGTTATTACCTGAAGTACACAGACTGACCAAATGAAACATTCATTTGCCTTTAATAATCACACAGTAAATGCATGGAAAGTTCATTAAATCAATCTGTTTCCTGCCAAACCTACAATGGAAAATCCCTGAGTGAGGTGAACTAAACAAATATGTTTGCATAAGTCAAATCAAGGTTTTCTGTGATTTTCCTGAGGTGTTTATTCAGCAAACAAGCCCAGTATCTTTTCTGCATTATCAGTGGCTGAGATGCACCCAATCTGTGAAGTTCACTTTTAAATCTTTCATCACTGTGCAGAGTTGCAGGTTTCTTTGACAGATGAAAGGTGACTTTGGACATATTTTTATGTCTGCTTTTTATTCCTTTGTTTGTGTGACAGCTTATTTTGATATTTGTGGCTGCTGCTGATTTACTTTTTGGGTTTTCAGCCTGTTTATTTTATTTAATCCATAAGGTCATTGGATTTCAAGTTTGTGTGAGAAATGAAGATTCTCAGATAGACACAGTGGTAATGGATTTAAATTAAAGGAATTGAATTATAGGTTGCCTAATTGGGTGGGAGTAAAAAAGAATGTTAACAGAATTACAACAATCAGGAAACTGGAATAACTGCTGATCTGGAGGCCTCCTCAGAACTCTCCTTAGGTGTCCCCCTCTTTAGGGAAATGGCATTACTCACAAGTATTTCTAACAAATTGTGTTCACTTTCTGGCACCTCCTTCTGCACTTCCACATAAGATTTCTTGTAGCTTCAGAGACAGTAATAGGAGAGCAGTCTGCCAAAGAAACATTAGAAGTAAGAAGTTCATGTTCAGGCCTGACAGAGCTCAAGAAATGTTTGGACAACACTCTCAGACACATGGTGTGACTCTTGGGGTGTCCCATGCAGGCCCAGGAACTGAATTTGATGATTCTTGTCGGTGTCTTCCAACACAAGATATTCTATGATTGTATTTCTTTATTTATGGGAGATACAAAGAGAAGAAAATACAAAAGGTAGAGTCTAAAGGAATGAAAAAAAAAAGAAGTTGAAGCCTGTTTTCAATTAACTTGTTAAAAACCCTAAGCAAAACTGTCAAAAGATGCTGGAGGTATTTGATTAAAAACCATAAAGATCCTGAAATGGAAAATTATGGCATTCCTTTATTATGTATGCAACTTATCGTTCTTTCCCAGTCAAATACATGGGGGAAAAAATTCTCTGTGATTAAAGCAAACTTTCTAGTGAAATTTTGAGTCTCCTCTGAAACTCCCTGAGTGATTTAACTGTGGGATCCAAGCTGGGTCAAATTATTTCTATAGTTGTGGGATTTTCTAGAACTTTCCAAAGATATTTCATACCCATGCCAAGAAAAGGATAAGAGATGTTATTAAAAATATCTTTCTGGGTTTATATCACAAATATAGTTTTGAAGGCCTTCATTATCTATTTTGCTAGTACAGTGTTTAAATGAATTATGGCTGAAAGTGCTATCTATAAAGAATTTCTGCTCTCAAAGTAAAGATGACACAACAGAAAAAGATCCAATTTATTCTCAAAGGGTTGTAAGAACTCAGAACTCCATTTTGTAAAGATCTGACCATCAGATTGTAGCTTCCTATTATATTACTGCTCATCACCTGTGTCAGTGCTGCTGCCTGATGCCCTTCCTTTATCCAGGACCAACCTTTGATGCTGAGGCTGAACAGTACAACAGGGATGAGCTCACACCTCATGAGGTGAAATTCATCTCAAACTAAAGGCAGACTTAATCAAAGCAATTTAGGCTCCCTTCAGAGGGTCAATGAGAGGACAGAGGCGCCCTTTGCCATCATTCATCTCATCCTAGACTGCTGTCCTAGGTAAGAATGATGAACTCAGTCTGGAAAGTTTCCTGATGGGTTGCTGTAAGTCATTCATGGGCCTGAGCCCTGAAGCAGTTCTTCAAACTGGTCTGCAGCCTGCAGGATGGATAAATTCCACAAGAAGAACTGTCAAACAGCTGGTCTAATGCTCTGTTCACCACCTGTCCCTTCAGTATTGTGTTGAAGTGGACAAAGGTGACTTAATGCATTATTTCTGGCCCATGAAGTTATTTTCTCATGTCTTCTACCTCGTTCTGTGTCCAAAATGCCTTCATTTCTGTCATATGGCAGATGCATCCAAACATTTGAGAGGGGCTGTCCATCTGCCCAATAAACATGTAATATCTCATCACGCATTGAAATTCTGTCTCTGGACTCATCTGTTTTCCTTTGCCTTTGTCCAGTTACAATAAGGAAAACAATGTTTTGCCTGTTCACCTTATGGCCAAAGTATTCGATCTTTGCCTGTGGCCATTCTTTTTTCCTAATATATTAGCAGGAACATTCTGTAAATGTCACAGGACAAGTTCGGACATTTATCAACTTCCCTTTTAAAGATAAGGTTCACACAAGAAGAAGAGTTGACATATTAGAAAAGCAAACTGGAGAAAAAAACCTCTTCGCTCTATAACACATCACTAAAGTGAGAGATTTAAAGCTTGAAAAGATGCTGCAATCAGTAGAAAATATTTTACATTGTGCAGTGGGTCAAACCACCTGATCATGTTCCCTCAGGTCTCAAAATCCATGTCTTTAGTCTGCTTATTCTTCTCTATTGGAACTGTATTTCTCCAGAAGTGATTAAGATGCCTGACTAACTGAGGTTTATGATAATCAAGGAGTTTTAGTTGTTATGGAAATAGAAGTAGTCCATATTAGATAAAAGTTATTGTAGCAGCTTGAAGGAATTTACTCTCAGAAGGAAAGATAAGTGAAAAACAGGAATATGAGAGAGCAGATACTTAACTGTGTTACAGACCTTTCTGTGTCAATCACACAATAATGGTTGCACAAGTCTAGAGGAAATTAATGTTGTGAGTCCTGGATTATTATTCTCTTTGTAGTTGCTATTTATTATTTCTGTAATTATTATAGTCTTGATCTTTATGGAAGGAAGATAGACTTTTTAAAACATGGAAATATTAGAGATTTTTAGCTTCATATATTTTGTTTAAGTTTCTAAAGATTCAGAAGGCAACTGGTTAGAAAAGCAATTAATTTAATCTCTGAATTGAGCTCAGATTCCTTGTGAAGAAGGTGAGAAATATCTGATAAACTTTGCTAAGACTCTTGTGTGTGTTTAATTTCTTTCTTCCAAGAAATAACTTAGCCTCAAGAAGCAGATTTGTGCATCTTTAAGTCAGTAATTGGCTAATGATTATCTAAACACTGATACTGAGGTTCACAGGGGTGCCAAGAACTGGTCTTGTATTGTCCATTTTCAAAAGGAGCACATCCCTACACCTCTGCAAGGACAGGGCAATCACCTGCTCATGGGTTAGAACCCTATCTGGTGAGGTTCTCAGCAATTTCAAACACCTAGAAACCATCTTTCCTTCTCTTGCACACTCAAGCCTTTTATGCCCTTGCCCATGTGTTTCTGAGATATATTCTCCCTATTTGTCTTTCCTCTCTTTATTTCATCCTATTAAACTTGTAGAAAATAAGTTTCTACTGTGCCCTGAAACAACAAAAATAGAAGACCTGTCCAACCTCTTATCATTTTTTCCTAGCTGCGATCTCAGAGCACCACAGAATTTAGGAATATGTCTGAAAGATGGACCTCAGCTTCTACCATCTTTTCTAACCAAAGAACTGAAATATTGATTAAGAGTATAAACCATTTAAGGTTAAAATATGTACTGTAAATCAGACATCAACAGATGACCCCTAACTAGATATATATCTGAATTAATTTAGGTTTCATGTGACGTCAGTGTGGCCCCTGGAGTGAGTTACAGCCTTGCATTCAGTCTGGGACTATCTATTATCTAATAAGTCTTAGCTGATTTTAAGTTTCAGGGACGCCAATTGACTATGTATACTTCCTTGTGTCAGTAGCTAATTTTAGGTAGCTAGTCTAATTGAAGATGTTATGCTCCTTTAGCTTGTCAAATAGAAATTCACATTTTCTGATTAATGTGATTCATTTATATCAGATTTGACTTGACAGGATTGACAGTGTGTAATATAGAACACAAGGATGACAGGGTTCTCCATCTCCTCTGTCACATGTCATTATGAATTTTGTAGTCAAGGCTGTGGCTTCAGTTTCTTACCTGAGATATGATAAGATTTGAGAAGTACTGCAGCCACATATGGCCAACACAATCTGTTCCCACAGCTGGGGATGTGCTTTCAGGAGGGTGACAAGCTAAACTGCTTTCTCATGTTTGTAACGATTATACATAACTGGCTTTGTGATATTTGGGCATGATTGAAAAAAATAGAAAATCCTTGAAAGAAAATTTTAAAAACTTTAAATTATACAAAATAGCAAAAAATATTTTGGAGGGGGGAAGTACACAAGAAAAGTTATTTCTAACTAACACATCAGCTGGTGGAAGGGAAATGTGTTAGATGGTGAATGTGGAGCGGTATCTAGAACTTGAAAAACTTGTCAAGAAATAAAAACATGGCAGCAATTAAAAGAATACCAGTAGTTCCAGCACTGAGAAAAAAAAAAAAAAAAAGAGGAAAAAGCAGTAGATAATATAAAAGTGATTCACAGCTGTGTCCATGGAGAAGGAATGCACATAAGCCCATCCATAGCAAGGGGCTGTGAGTCAGAGATGCAAGGGTGGTCTGTCAGTCCTGAGCCTCTCACACTCAGGGACACAGGAAGCAAAGAACAGAATATCACCAAGACTACAAATGATATAAAATATGTGGGATTAAGTGGAAAATTGTGTATTCTGTTGCCTCTATAGGTTAAATGCCTTGCATACTTACAGTACATCTTGAATACTCAATTTCCTGTGCCACAACAGTGTCCTTTCTAGCAGTGTTGGCAATCCCACTGCCTTCCTGATAGTTGTGGCAAGGGCAGGACTTCACCTGCTGGAACAGATCAATCTGCACAGCCAATCCTGCCTCTCCTGGCCCATTGGTGCTACCAGACTCCCACCACAGCTGCACATGTACAGCTGCCACTGACTCATAGCATCACTCAGTTTGGATGAACCCTTGAAACACATCTGGTCCAATCTCCTGCTCAAAATTAGGTTCAACACCAGGTTCGGTTTTTTTGGGGCTTTGCACAGCAGCCCCTGACAATACTTTTGGGTTTCCTGATATGAAGGCAGGAGTGGTGAAAACAAACGAAGAGCAGGTATGATGACCACAACTTGATAAAACAAAGTACTTTAATAATGAGGAAAGTAAATGTGGAACGAGGCCCAAAAATCTGAACACAATAACTGAAGGAACAAGTTCTCTTCAGAAGCCAGTGGTTGAAAACTCAGACAAAAGAAGGTCTAGGGTATAAGTACGGGGTAAGAGGGGGTGGACTTGAGGTCAGGGTCCAATGGGTACAGGGGAAAATGGTGCAGAGGTGGAGTAAAGGACCAGTGGGGAAGGTTGGGTGGAACACTGCCTCAAACGAGGGCCAATGGGGATATAAGGAAGAACATTCTAGAAACTGGGAGTGGAGATTAATTGGGAATGAGGGTTAAGAATATGTATGAGGTATTAACATAAGCAATCCCATAACTCTTAGTAGCTTTCTTTTGGGATCATCACAACTTAAACAAATGCCTCCCAGGGTTTAGGGTTAGAGTATAATTCTTCTTTGGTGGTGGTTGCCTGGCTTGGAATGCTGGCCAGGCTGACTCCCACACGGGTCTTTGAAGAAAGAATTGCCACCAAGGGCAGAGACCTACAACCTCTAAAATGTCCAGATTAAAGTCCCTGTCTCCCTGCTGTTGTAAGAATTCACTTCAAGCCCTTCCCTACTCCCTGCAAAAGTGGATGTGTTTCCCCATGCTCACTCAATCCTCCTCATACGACAGTACAATAGGGGAGTGAGAACAGAGAAATCAGGAATTAAATGGAGCTCAGTCAAGGCAAAGATTATATTCAAAAAGTAGTAGCACTGCTATGGCCACAATGGATAAAAGCATGGCACAGTGCTAAAGACAAAACTTTTATTAAAACCAAGTGGGATGTCAGGGAAAATAAATAAACATTGGTATTTCCTGCCAACAAGTATATAATAAATATAAAATATGTCCTTCAAAAATCAGATACTTGTTTGAGATTCTTTGCTCTTTATGCATATTCTTGTACTTCCATCCTTGCAATTTTGCAGTTGCAATGTTGCTGTAGCTTAATGATCTATGGAAATTTTTCTGCATGTGTATTACGTTAAATAACTCTATTTTTGAAACACAGGAGAGAATCCTGGTGTTCTGTGGCCAGGGAAAATATAAATAATAACTAAAAAAAGATTTTGAAGTACACTTAAAGAGATAAATTCTTGAAAGTGAGGAGCGCCTACACCACATGCTCCATGTAATGTAGAGACTGCAGAATATATAAGAAGTGGCTGGTGGGGATCTATTTTTTTTTTAAATAAATGAAAGCTTTTTTGATCTTATATTTTTTTCCAAATAGTAAAATTTACCACTTATTCTCCTCATCCTTAATTTTTAAAGAGAAGTTAAAGAAAAGATGAAAAATATGTAAACATGTTTGAAAATAATTATTTTCTATTATACGAAAGTAATTTTTCAATTAAAAAATGTTCATGTTCCACACATATGTCAGTTAGCATATTAGTGCTAATATTCGTGAGTGGTAGTTAAGATCTACAGGTGGCTTAAATGAAATTGGCAACAAACTTGAGATGTGCTTCTATTTCTTCATAAATACAGAAAAATGTTGCCTGTGTTTTTTGCGAGTAATATATGTGACAGTACACATAGAACGATAAATATAAATACAAGAATAATGCAAGTTGTTTGGAAAAACTCAGAGCTGTGTTTTGATGGGTCAAGTATAAGTGGAATATGCTGTTCAGGAATCTACAGAGGAGGACCAGGGTAGGTTTGACATTGTGTTCCACTGTTGCCAAACAAAAGATGCTCCCCTTTTATAAATCCTTGTTAAAAGGGCTTTTTCCAAAGAGCTATGATTCAGCCTGATGTTAAGAGCACTTCTCCTGTTACCTGCTCTCAGCTTGTCTAATCAGGGGGTCCTTGTAGCTTGAGTGGCAAGGCCAGTCCAATTTTATTCCTCCATAAAAATATAGCTCAGGTAGAATGATCCCAATGTCATAATTGATGCTACCCTTTCATCAATTTCTGGTTCTTGTTTCTTTTTCTGAATATTAAATAAAGCCTGGTGTCTCAGAATATATTGTAACTTTTGCACAGATTGCATTTATTTCAGAATTCCTGAGACAACCATGTGTCCAATGATCATATGCCTTCCACAGATACCACTATGGTAGCTGATACAGGTCTGGAGGTGAAGATAATGGAACCAGAAAGTTTATGGTAATAATAGATCTCTTTCTCTTCATTACATGAGGCATTCTAATTCATGTAATGTCCCTTCTCCAGTGGAGGACTGCAGCAGATTGCCCATTTTTGAGCTCAGTATTAATTATGCTTACTAGTGATTCTGTAGTTGAAGGTCCCATGATAAACTCCTATTTTATTTTTAGGGGTTCATAATTCATCTTTAAAAACCCACTTTAGACTGAAATATGTCACCACCATCTAACACCGACTTATCTGACCCAGCAGTAATATATGATATATATGGAAGGAAGAAGCTGCACTTTGAATAATTCAAGGTGATTATCTCATGTGCAAAATCATTCTTTTCATGTGCATGTCATCAGAACGGCCATATAACTTTGCAGCTAGCATTGACAGGCTGTATCTCATCACAGCACTATGTCAATAAACACAGGCTGGGTCCTCTAACCTACTTTTTCTTTCTGATACAATTTGCATAACAAGAACTGAATTAGGTATTTTTTAAAAGAAAATGTGGGAAAAGCTAAATCTATCAGCCTTTGGACATTCCCTGTGCTAGGATACACGGTAGCAAGATTTTTAATAGGAACCTTAAATTGTATGTCACCAAAGGAAAAATCATCTCCTTTGACTCTTGTATAGTGGGGTTTTTTTGTGAATTATGCAGTTATTTGATTTCAGAGCAGAGTACAGCTTTAGAGGACAGGTATGTGCATCACAAGGCCTGACACTAATGAATCTTGATCTCAATAAAATCATTGGATTTAGTACTCTTTTTCCAATCTATAGACTCAGCTCAAAACTGAGTATCAACTTTTTTCTGCCAAAGAATACAAGTAAATTATAAATCGATGGAGCCTGTAGCCATCAAAATAGAGTCATCAGAATAATGATTAAACTGCCCTTTGTAAAAAGGAAATTAAGCTTCTACTTAATCCATCTCCATCCCAAGGGATTGTGAATTAATTCTCTCTGCATTTTTTCCCCCAATCTCAATAGTGATGGGGAGCACACCCAGTGCTCCCTGAGCTGGGAGCCATTAACCCAACCTGAGATCTACCAGACTATGAGATACAACAGACTCTCCTCACTTTGTTTGTATGCTTATCTGCTAGCCTTCCCAAAAATTTGTACACCAGGAAAAACCCTCTAAAAACGGAAGAATGGAAATGTGGATGTAGTCATAGCAGTGGAAATAACCAAGCTGCAGAGAAGCAGAGATCTTTTCTCCTCTAGAAACTATTGCAACACAGTTTTGGTTCTCCTTTTACTAGCTTTCACTTCACTGAAAATGAGGAAATGCTTTTGAATAATTTAAATTCAGAACTAAAGTAGTTGCAACACTGCTGTTATACCTATCTCTTTCCCACCTTTTCCTATTATAATCTTCATTTACATAATTTTTTTCGTATTACCAGACAGAAATACTTCAGTGAAAAATGGCAGTTCGTATATTTCCTGACCATTTGACATTGATTCCCCCTTTTAAAGTATACCATGTACTTTGCTCATTCCAGAGCACATTCGAGACCTTCTCTTAATCTGTATATACTGCATATCCTTCCTGGGTAATTTGTTTTTCAGACATTCTTTGCTCTGATGAACTAGACCATCAATAATTCTGTATTTTTCGTTTGGGTATAGATTTACAGGATAGGTCCATAACAGAGATATGGCACAGTACACTTCACTTCCAAAGCTCTCTGAACTACAACTATTGAGACAAGAGCACTAATATTTTAAATGTTTTCCTGTAGTATCAGCCTTCAAGTAGATGTATTACAAGGACTTCCCAAAGAAAAAATAATGGTAGAAATTTGGCTAACTATTAAGAAACACCAGAGAAGGCAGTAAATATCTCAGCCAAGCACTGTATTTTTAAAATATGTGGATAAAAACCATCTTAAAAAAATATTCTTCAGGATTCTGCAGTCTGTTGCAGTCATATGCAATGTTTATTATTTCATGGCTTCTACTTGAGCCAGTATGATTCTCATAAAATTTTGTTTAGAATTTAACTGGAAATGGTTCAAGAGTATTGAGGAGCATTTAAAGAAAAGAATTTTAGCAGGTGTGGAACTGAGATGAAATATTCTTCTTTATGGTGAGATAATTATGTATTGACAGCAAAATGTGTTTGATTTTTCATAAATGTTTTCATTTAATAAATAATTCCTAACTGCTGTTCAAAATGTAAGTTTAAAAGCATACAGATTAGTACACTCTAATAGCATCTTCCTGAAATTATTCCATTATCTCTTTTTGTAAAGTTCAGATTTAAAAACCTTGCTTATTCCCTATTGTTATTGGATGATAGGATGCTATATAGAATAGTTTCAAAAGCTGACAAGACCTATTTAATAGTTTGAAATGGTATATTTTTCTCATTAATAAAAATAGCAGGTATTCTTCATTAATAAAAATATTTGAAATAATTGCTATTGTATTCAAAATAATCAGTGTAAATTATAGTCAAAACATATTTTAAAATATTTTAAAGTATTCCAGGATCCTGAGTAAACTTAAGAATCAAAAATTAATTAACATTTTAGGCTTCATTTTACCCCCCAAATCTGAAAGCTGTTCAGAGGTTTAAATGAGATTCAAAGCCTCATTCACTCATTCTCAAAAGGGTGAATTTAAATTTCTGAAAAAAAATTATCCAAAACACTGAACAGGATTGAAAAATTCCCTTTAAGAGAGTTCACCATCTCTCTTAGAGACAGAACTGCGAATTTGTGTGTGTTTTGAAGTCCGTTCGTGCTTTTCAAAGATAGACTAAATATATGAAAAGTCACTGCTAAAATACAGCTAGGTGTAAAACGAGCAGATATACTGTGACTTTTCTAAGACACAGCTGATAGTGTCACTATTGCTATAATACAGTCCTCTGCTGTTTTCTCCTTTCCTGTTAGATCAATACTATGTGAAAAAAGCAGAAACAGCAAGGAAAGCCACCACTGCTATCATAAGACAGCTCTTGTTTCCTCAGCAATTCTGTGCACAGGATGAAGAATCACTGCTTGGGTGCAGTGGATATTCTGGTCTAATGAAGCTGATAAGGGGAAAGCAAGAATCTCCCTTTAGCAGTGCATGTGTTCTGGCTGGCTCTGTCTCTTACACGTTTTGCTTTTAGGGAAATTGTCCTCGTCTAATGTTGTTCAATGTCACTTTATCAAAGCTCTTATTTGAGGAACTTGTTGAGAAAATTAGAAGTGATGAAGTAGCCCAAGGAGGTAATGCCAGAGTGCACAGGAGATTCTGATGTGAAGCCCTGGCTTCCTAATTGTTATTATGTTTACAAGGACGCCCTTAAAAGAAAAATGAATGCCTTGTTTCACACCTGCTGTAAAAGGTGCTGCAAATCTGGAGCTTGTTTAAATCATTCTTCCTGCAGCAAACTACAGAATGAAACTCAGGCCATTTAATTTCCAAATACCAGTAATTAAAATGAGTCACATCATCAGAGTTTGGCAGGGCTACAGCTTTCTTTTATTTTTTCATTTTCACATAAATTTCAGCGAAGGTCAGATTTGTTGGGGGAGGAGAAGAACCTGCCTGCTTTTGTGCTCACAGGAGGTTAAAATATGACTTGTTCACAGTGTCCCTCATAGTTCAGGACTTAATGATCCTTGACGGGGATAACCTAGAAGTTAATTTTACTTTGTGTCCCAAAAGCAGTCATTGTCACTGTAATCCTTCTTGCAGGCTGAAGGGTATCTTCACCACCTGATCAGACTTTCAATAGCAATTGATGAGCAATATCATCAGCCAAGAAGCGCTTTCCTTGTGTTTTCTGGCAAAAGACAAAAAGAAAAGAGAAAGAATTGTGCTAGTACACCTTTTCATAAACATAATCCTTTTCAGTGCTCCTTACTTTAAATGTGAGATTTTGCTATTTGTAAAATCAAAGTCAAGTACTTCAAAATAAGAAACTGCTTCCTCTTCGTTTTCCTTCATATTATTCGAGGCCCGCCAGGGAGAAGGATGAGTACACAGTGGAGATATATGCCTTTTTTCCAGACTTTTTATCTAGAGAAAAGGAATACTTGAAGCCAAAGACCAGCACTGTCAGGAAGACCTCTAACCTCCTTTCAGCAAAGTGTCCCATTGTACAAAGAAACCTCAAAATAAATTGATTTCCTGACTGATAATCTCTAAATAAGCCAGTTTGGATAGCACATCTTTGAAACATGTACACGTGTTTTCTTACTTGTTTAAACTTTTCTAGATTCAGGGATTCTACACATGGTAGGCAGAGCTCTGGCAGAAGAGCTGCCCTCCAGCCCTGTTTAAAGTCACTCTTCTAAGACCCAAGAAATAAATCTTCTCAAGTCAACAGTGTAAAAGTATTTTGACATAGGCATAACAGAATGCGTTTTTTCTTCCCAGACTTCTGTACTAAAACTGCAAAATGCAATATTTAGTTCTGTACTGAGAATTCTATGCTGTAAAGGATTTCCTCAGCTGGAGTCAACAACAAAAGCACTGGCTTTAGGACAGCTCTGACACTGCAGCAGCAGGACATTTGTCTCTACACAACTGCACTAAATGATGTCAAGTTATGGAAACAGAAAACTTTGCTGTGTGATGGATTTTTTATGCTATTCTATTAAATTCTGTGGAGATTAGACAGAATCACTTGAATTGTTTTAGTAATAGAAAAGAATCCCTATCTTCAACTTTCTCTAATTGTGAAAGTATTGTTTCAATAGCAACTATGATCCTACCCTTATTTTTCAAAGAAAATGCCTTTTTTTTTACTCCAGTGAAGATGTTAACATGATAATTATATTTATTCCTATGAATGCTACTTTCTGTTGGGAAGATTTACAGGGTATTTTGGTGGGTTTAGTCATTCTAATAGTTCTTCAAGGACATGTGGGTCCAGAAGCATCTCTGTGAGCAAGGTAAAATATTTATTGGAATTATCAAAATAAAAAATTATGATGAAAATTGTTTCAATTCTGTTGCTACAGAAGTCAATCTGACTTCTTTTTCCTAGAAGGGTCAGTCTTGCCTACTTAAACAGGCTGGTAAGACTGACTGGGATTTCAGCAGCACCCCTGAAAACAGCAGATCATCTGCACAGAGGGTAAATTGGTGCTGTGGCTAACAGCTCTACCCTACCCATTTGTAGGAGTTGCCAGACCAATCTTAAAATGTCCTTTGGCATTTGAGGAGGGGTCCACCTGTCAAATTTTGCACTCTAAGGATTAAATGAACGTGAAAATTACATTTTATTAAAAGATGTTTAATGTTAAATAAAAATCAATTATAAATATATCTACAAATGGGTGGAATAATTTTAAATACACTGCATTCTAGAAGTGTTTATCACAGCTAATGTCATTAGAACTAAAGTTGTATTGTTTTGTAAACTAATAGTAAACATTCCAAACACGATTCAGATTGTTTTCCGTTACAGCAGAAAGTTTAGGTCCATGCAACATTGTCTCTTAACTATGATAAAACCTTCTGGCCTTGAAAGATAAAAAAATACATTTCTTTATCCATGTTACCCTTGGTAACTGATAACATCACTTTATGAGTATTAGTGACTGAAAAGGTGAAAGTAGTTTGTGTGTTAAAGTGGAAATAGGCAACTTTTTTTTTCCAATTATATGAAAATGGAATCTTCTTTACTCTCAGCAGCTGGTATGATGGAGATCAGCCTCTGTCAATAAGCATCAAGTTACTTATCAACCAGCATATGCAGTTAGAACTGGTTTTAAATATGGAGAAGAGTATGCAAACAAAATAATTTCTTTTTATACAAAGCAAATAGTACTTGAATAGTCAGCCATGAGGAAAATTCCCTTCCCTGACACTGCTCACGTGAGTGAGGATTATTCATTTTCACAGGGCCTGTCCTTGAATTGTTTTTCACTGGAGTAATCTCTTGTAGGACATTAACACAAAGAAACATTTAGCAGTACTAGGAATGATCGAGCATATTCCCTAAGCTGAAATTTCATCGAAGTGATAATAACAGACTAAAGGTGAAAAGGAAAAAATGCAAAATATTCCCTAAGGATGCATATAAGCAACACAGAGACCATTTTCATCCTCTTTGACCTCCCCTACTATTTCCAGTTTGGCTGCAGTTGAACAATATAAATTTCCAATTCAAACACTATCTGTCCTTCTCAACACACAAAATAGAATTAATATCATTATTACAGGATTAACAGAGTAGAATATATTGAGTGAGAAAATGAAATGTCACCTGGTTTGATCTAAAACAAATATCTGCCAGCTCAGTGCCCGTGCTCACTGACACAGCCCCCTGCAGCTGTGGGGTATTTTATGGCTGTGGGCAGGTTCATGTGTCCAGCACTAACACTGAGCACACTCAGCAGCTGGAAGAACAGCAAGGGTGACTGCAGGGCTGTGAATTCCTCACAGCTCCATCATCCCTGTGCCAGGCTCAGAGCCACCCAGTGTCCCCAGAGCTGCTCTGGGCTCCCTTTCTGCTCCACACAGGTGGGGCATCCTGTAAGATGGAAGGAGCTCACAAGGAACAGGATGATAGGTGGCCTTAGCCCCTTACTGTACAACATTTCAGAAGCTATTTAAAATGAGGAAGAGGGAAAATGCGAGTATTTTTGCAGTACATGCTGGAAGCTCCTCAATTTCTCCTCTTTCCTCCATCAGGCTCCTCATTAAAACAGGTGCTTCTATGACATCCTGGTAGCTGTCTGCCAGTGGGCATCAGAGCTCCTCTGAAGGAGAATACTCAGGTGAGGTCACATTGCTATCTTCTCTTAACACTCCTTCAAAACTTATTTATCGGAAACTAATTGTCTTTGAGATATCTGTCCCCTGACAAATTTAGATCAAATTGGTCAATGAACTGAACATGATTATAAATTGACATATGAGGGTATATAGGCATCTACAAAGAGGATGAGTGGAAGCCTTAGGAAACCAAGCTAAAAAAAAATAAATAAAAGTGAGACTGTGGAATGATGAACAGAAATTAAGGAGGCATGGTTTTCCTTTTAAAACAAGACATAAAAGATTTATTTTAAAAAAAAAAAAAAACAACTATGGGCCAGTTATACAGCAGAATGAGGAAAAGAGAGGGGGCCCACTAAGCCTTCCTGTTTTGAAGGACAAGAGGGCCCTTTATGAAAACACAAGGTAATAAACCCAAAATAAAATGTGCTTGAACTAAATTACTTAGATTTTTAAAAGGCTCCAATGTACAAAGGACAGCATTTTCAATTGCTGTAGCTGAGATGGCAATTAGAGTAATTATTCATCTTAATAATTTGGAGAATAAAATAAGTGCCATGATCCAAAAAGTCAGTCTTTTCAGCATGATCTATTATAAGCTGATGTTAGCTGTGTGACAGAACAAAGCCCTGGAGCTTCACCTGAAGCTGGCTGTGGGCTGAGCCAGCACAGAGGTGAGGATGGGGAGAGCTGTGCCCTGCCTTGCTTTGCAGGTCCTCTCCCTCAGCTGCCACCCTAAGAGAGCAGTACTCAACAGTAAATTTTAGGAAACAACACTGCCTTTTTATTTCCCTTGTTTGTAACAGCAGGCACATCCTGCTACACTGTCATCAGCTTCATTGTTTAGTAAAGAATTCAATGGGTTTGAAATAAACAGCACTTCTCCTTTGCAAGAAAGAATAGGTTTGACTGCTGAAACCACAAATATTGATTATTCTTGGAACTACAAGTTCATTTTATTATAGACAATTTTTGGGGTTTATTGTGGATAACACATACTCCTGAAGACAGCAGAGAAATACTATTGAAACCTTGTCTAGTAGAGGTGTATTTTGGAAAAGTCATCATGGTATTTTGACTGGCCTCTACAGTGTTCTCATATTTACACTAAGATTGGTATTATCTTATTTCATGCTTCATTTTGACCTTGTTCACCTAGATACCATTAAATCAAGCTTATTATTTTTCCTCCTGACAGATATGCTGAGGCCATTACCGAATCAATCACAAGTACTAACAGAACTTCTTCAAATGAAAATTGTCTCTAAACCAAATTGTGATTCTTCAGTATATTGTGGCATTTGTTTTATGCTTCTCCACTGAGTTCCTACTTTTATGCAATCTGCTGTTTGTTAGTCTCCTGTGATCTTCTAAACTTTCTCTTTAGTGCCTGAAGGAACAAATAAACTGACCTTTGTGTTCCAATCTTCAAATTCATCCAACATAGAGTGTACCTAGACACAAGTCAAATATATTTTAAATTACTTGTGCAGTTACAGAAAAACTTGTTTGAGAAATCTGAAATTGTATTAAGCACCTCAAGAATCTCAATAATTATTTTTACATTGCAATAAGGCCCTCTTTCACATTTTATATGAACGGGAGAGGAAAGAGGTTATTTTTCCCCAGGTTTGAAAACTTATAATTTTTTTTTACGTAATTTTTGCTCCCAATTTCTTTACAAGAACTTAAAACTGTAAAACTGAGGGTTCCTGAAGTAATGCCCTCAAGGCTTTTAGAAGAGTTAATTTACTCTTTAGGAAAATATATAAAATCACCTGCTGGTTTACTTTTATTACCCATCTAATCCCTATCCATTTGAAACATGTCAAAATATTTATGTATTAATTCTCACAACATTCTGTGAGCTAAACTGTGCTATTATATTTATTTTACAAGACCCTCAGGTCATAGAATTGTGTTTCAAAGCAAGCAATTGAAAGAGCCTCCAAATCACACATAGCTCAGTGCCTTAAATATTTGTATCTCTATGAATTTTTGTCTTCTCTTAAGTTGAATAAAAATTGTGAGGCAAAGCAAACAAAAAATTAGTGGATTAACACAGTTATCTATTCAGCTTTGGTATTTCTATTAATTCTTTTTTGGTTAACCTTGTAAGAAGCAGGATATAGTGAAAACAGAATCTTAGCATAAGCAGTAGATTGAGCTAATAGGGCATTAACCTTTAATATTTTGCTCACAGTTTAAACAAATGCAAATGTTATTCTGAAGGAATTTTGAGGTCAATAAATAAATAATTTTTTAAAAAAAATAAAAACAAAATGAAAAAAAAGGAAAGATAATCTGACTTCAATGTCATTTCTCTTCCAGTACTAGGACACTCAGAAGCTGCCATTAACCCACCATAATATGTATAACTATTACATGAAGAACACCAATAGACTCTGTGTGATTCTTTCAGGATGGAAGTGTAAGACTAGGATTTCTCTGCAGCTCACAAAATCAGTATTGGACTTCACTTTAAGAAACTAAAGAAACTTGTGGTGTAGATAGTCAAGTAATATCTTATTGTTTAAAATTTCTGCTCATGGAAAATGTGAAATAAATGTAAGCAACCAAATATGAATCTGGATTTCAAGTTGCAATCTGATGGATTTCAGCATGGGATCAGGGTCCTCAGATACCATAAGGCAGCTTTTCTCACTTTTCTCACCCCAGCTCCAACATTTCCATCAGCAGCAGTGTGCAAAGTTACAGCTTAAGAAATTTTTTTTCCATAAAGTTTTATTTATTTTATTATTTGGACAATTTAAATTGTTTTCACTCTTAGGTGTAGCTTTGATTTTAAACATACACAAAATTCAGTAGCTTTGGATCTTGGAAAAAGAGAAGCAGTTTCACTTCTGCCTTTGACTATATCTCTTAAAAAGACATAGCTAGACAAGCAAAAGAAAAAATAAAATAAAATTTAAAAAACCAAACAAACCAAACCAAAAACCTTAATTCACCACCATGTTTTTATCACCAGAGGAGGACTGGGCTCACTGAAAAACTAGCAAGTACACTTTGCTGCTATCCAGCTATACACTTACCCTCCCACCTGCCTGTAATGGCCTGGCCATGAGGTTGAGAAAGGACAAGACAGGACATACAGAGAGCATCACAGGGGGACAGCACACATCTGGGAGGGGACAGCAGTGCAGCATGACCCACAGGGCGTTATCTCAGAAAAAGGCATCCCACTCACACAGTGACACCACAGGCATGTCCAGCACCCTTTGGAATGTGCACAGACCCTCCACCCTTTGCCTTGGTGTGCTGCAAGGAAGGAGACAGATATTAAAATGTGCCTCTTCCTGGGAACTGGGCTCTTTCGTGCTTGCTTCTTTCTGTTGTGTACACCTTGAAATCAGGGAGTCACTCCACAGACATTTCCAGAAGGCTGCAGGAAAGACCTTTGGATCCAAAACTACATTGAAGCATGTTACAGACTTCCATTGGAGACAGAAGGGGTGAAGTCAAACAACTTTAAGTTGGTTCAACTTGTCAAATTCCAAAGAAAAAGGGCCAATGTCAGAAGGTGTACATGGGTATTATGTCATCATAAATGCCAAAGATTTTTTTAATACCTTACACAAAATTAGAGAATATATATAATATCTTGAGAGAATGAAAGAACACAGGTTTTTCATTGAGTAACTTGTGGTGGAAGCTCACCTGCATATTGCATTTCCAAGCTCTGGTCCAACAAAACTGAGATGACATGAAATCATCTTGCCCTGTTCCTTTATATCCTTGATGAGAAAAAGAAGTCATTCTTAAAGCCCATTCAGTCAAGCCTGCTGCCAAATCCCCTCATGAAATCTTTCCCAGGCAAATGACTCACAAGAAAACCAGAAAAAAAGTAATGATTAAATGCCAAAAATGTTTCAAATTAGCACTGGTCAAGAATGTGTTTCTGGGACAGGATGACCCAACAACCATCCTTATTTATAACTGCATAAATTAAGGTAAATAATGATTATTTGTACTGCCTATTGCCAGGCTCTGCAAACACTGGATCCCAAGAGAGTTCTCATCCCAAAGAGTTTGCTGGCTAAGAGCAATTTGTTTCTAAAAACCAACAAAAACAAAACCAAAACCAAAAACAAAACCAACAAAAAACCCCAAACAAACAAAAAAAACCACCACAAGATAAGTGAATCAAATCTATGACATTGTTATAATTAAATTCATAATTCTCACAAAAAGCTCTTTTATTGGTAATTACATAAAGAGTTTAAAAATATTCATTAAAACACTTTGATTTCTAAGGGATAATACTCATTAAATTATTTTCTCCTTAGTTTTCTTCTTTTATACATTTTTTATATTTTGTAATAGCATGAAGAAAAACAATCTGGACTAACTAGATTTATTTTGTTTTCCTAAGGACTTGAGTTGTAATAAGATTGGAAAGCAATGGGTGGAATGCAAACTTTTTTTTTTCCCTGAAGTTTAAATTAAGATTTCTGTTTTGCTCATTTTACAAAAGTCTATTTATGTTCAATAGAACAAACATGTTACTCAAGAGAGTCTAGTACACATGAGATAGAGCTGTGAGTCTACCACCCTAACAGGGCATTAATCCTACATATATAAAGGATTTGTGTTTTTTCCCACATAATAGCCTGAAAAAGATATTATTACTGGAGTTCTTTTCATTATTATTTTCATGCCCAGAGGACCAAGCTGGCAAGGGTTTCACAAAAATGTATTTTGTGAAAGTTCCTTTCTTGTAAAGATTACAATTTAAGTAGAGAAGAGAGAAATTAGAAAGGGAGGTCTGACAATAGAAACATTACCCAGAGTTTTGCAGAATTTTTATAGTGTTTAATTACTATATTTATTTGTATTTAATCCCAACAGCAACTCTGTTCTAAAACCAGGAACAGTAATGACTAAATCTTGTATTTGAGATTTCATTGAATGTTGAGAAACAACTGAAATTTTTGTTTGTGTGTGTGTTCATTAAATATATTAAAACAAGCTGAGTCTTATAGAATAGCATGTGGGATTTGTTGGGGGTGTTTTTCAGATGTCAAAAGTCAAATTTCAAATGTCTCCTGGAATTTCTGCTCTTGCAATTCTTGGCCCAGGGAGTACATCCTGCAAGAGCCCAATCAGAAATAATAGCTTGGAATTATAACATACGTGGGCCATGGACACAAACACAGCATCTCTGAGGCCATGACATGCCTATCACTGTCACTGGAATTTTAGAAATGTTTGAAGAGGAATAACAGACAGATGGCAAACTCACAAAAGCTGTGTTTGGCTAAGAAGCTATATTGGAAAATTCAAAAAATATACCAAACTCTAGTGTCTTGAAGGATGGTTATTTGTCCTTTGGTTTGAGTTTTGAATTAAGATATGTCAGGAGCAGAAATCTCACCTGAATCTGTTAGATGAGTCATAATCAGTTTATAAGTCCTGCATGTGTTGAGTCTTAAAGGTTTGGATATGCCAGCTGAAATGTTGGGCTCTACAGTGCATCCATGAAGATGTTACCTCCTCTGACCAGGTTGTGGCATGATATCTGTGTCCAGCCACAAGGGACTTAGCTGTCATCCTTCAAAAACCTTTTAAGAACAGATTATTTTAAAATCCTTTTTACATTCAGAGCCATATGCCCTTCTGGCTGATAGGCATGAACTTCAAATAAAGCACCAGCTCATCTTAACATGGCATCACATGGAACTGTCCATTGAGATTTTAGCAATAGATTTGAAATGCCTAAAGGGTATTCTCTAGATAATTTAAATAGGCCAGTAGTAATGTAGAGCATGGACTGGAAAGTGATTCACTCCCAGATACACTTACCATTCTACACACTGCTGATAAATCAGGCACAAAAGAACTGGTGATCCAAATTAAATCTTCTTTCAAGTACAAGATACACTTTTTCATTGCTGAATCCTGAAGAAAGGTAGTTTAGCTGTGAGAAGTCTGCCAGACTTTTTTTTTAAATCATATATAATAGTATTAAATAAATTATAGACTCATACATTCCTGGCTCCATAATGGAAGAAAAGAAGGAGAGAGATTCACATTCAGCAGGCTTATACTGCCTCCTGCAAAACAGGATGCACACCAACATGCTCCCAGGATAGAAAAGGCCAAGACATTCAAGCACTTCTAATCAAACATTAAAGGAAAACATCTACTGTCAAAGAGATGTTTTCTCTCTTCTCACACCTCCCAGGTGAACACTAGGGAGCAGATAGGCAGGTGAGCTGCCAGTGAGGCTGATGTACCACCAGGATTTACTGTAGATTCTCTGCTCACTTATACTACAAGATCAGTCTTGACACTGGAAAACATCTCAATCCCCAACAGCCTGGCCCTTAATTTTCATTTAAGTTTCAGTTTTCATTTAAATAGAAGGATTACGCAGCTATAACTGTCCTTTACTCATCCTGATCTACAAAACAACCCACTGTATTCAGCACATTGTCTAAGGGAACTCCAGTCCAATGTTTAGCAAAGGGCCCTGTGGGTTGGAAGGGATGCTTGAAGGAGGTCTGGTTACAGCAGGTGGCTCTGGGCTGTGTCCTTTGCACTTTTAAAATCTCTCCTGGTTGGACTTCATACTGCTCATCATCCTGGTTTTAGCCCAGGAGTCCAGACAATTTGCAACTCACCATCCAATCTATAATTCACCAGTTAAAGGATATTATAGGAGATCCTGACAAAGGACTTGCTAAAGGGAAGATAAACATCCACTACTCATCCACACTGTCTGCCCCTCAGAGAAATCAGGTTAGTCAGGCATAATCTGCCCTTAGCAAATCCATCTTCATGTTTCATGGAGCAGGAAGTAAAAAATATTGGTACCCCAGAGACTGAGGACAGGCTGAGCAGCCTGAGCAGCCATCATTTTTCCAAAAAATTCTTTTCCTCTAAAGGATGGAGGGAAACCAAAACTCTGCTAAGTAACAGCATCCAAAGTTCATACCTCCAAAATTCTTGCTGGCTGTCAACTCACCTCTGAGAACATCTGAACCTACTTTTATGAATACTTATTCACAGGAACATAGAAGCTACTTGAAGGCATGCTCAATAAAACCAGTATGTTGGACAGTGTCTAGCTGAAAACTGAAAAGTCACTTCAGTAAAGTCCCAGCTACTTTCCTTTCCAAACTCAGTTAAACATGTGAAGCAGACTTTACAAATCATTATTTGTTCCCTTTCACCTGGAAGTTTCTTGAGTAAAACTCTTATGCACAATGGGAATTACACAGATTTCCTCTTCTGCCTGAGGAAATCAAAGCTGTACATATAATTTCTACCAGAGCTGTGTCTATCTTGCTCTTAAAGCACTACATAGATATAATTCCTTTGATTTCCCAAAACAATTTGCTTTATTGGTACACAGTTGTCCATCCTTTATTTTCATCTTTTTTTTAATGAAAATTTAAGACAGTGACTTGTTTCCAGAATGGAGAATACTACACACACTTGTTGTGGATTTCCATACCAGGAATGTAAGAATCACTTTGATCATCCTATTACCCTTCTGTGCACTCTCTGTACTTTGAGCAGTGTCCAGAGTTGGATACAGCCAAGCCTCCACTATGCTGAACCAAGATGGAACAGTCTTGGACAAGCCTTAAAAACAGCCTCGTTTATGCATCCTAATTTGTAGTATGCCTTTTTCACAGCAGGGCATTCCTGACTCATACTGAATTTGTCCCCCACTGCTGTCCTCAGAACATTTTTGATGGTCTGGTGCTAGCCAGGAGTTCCCCACGTGAAATATTAATTCTCTCTCTCTTTCTCTCTGTTTTGTAGAGTTTGGGTTTGGATTTTTTTTGGTCCTCTGGCATTTTGAGTTGGCTTTTTGGTTGTTTTTTTTGGGAGGTGGGGAGGGACAGGGAGGACGTGTCTCAGAGGTTGTAGGGGATGCCACAGTGTTTGATTTTAAAGGTTATAACTGCAGTTTTTCAAGAGGGATTTAAGCCTGTGGAACCCAGAAGACTGAGGTGTCTCTGTACAGCACAGTGGTGAATTATTCACCTGTGTCTCTGTTACTGAAATGTTTCTCCCACAACAGCGTTTTGAAAATAAAATTCTCAAAGTATCTGGAGACTCAAAGGCTCTGCTGAAGCATCTGGTGCCCTTTGTGTAGATCAGTGTTTCCTGAACCACAAAGACTGGACCTGGTTACCTACTCCTCTAAGGATAAGACATTTTAGTGAAGTCTCCATGTGAGTTGTTTTCAACTCTATTCACTGAAACTTTAGTAGCACAAAGAAAACTGCCAAGAGTGAAGTTCTGGTGAAAACCACCATTCAGAAGAAAAATACAGACAAAAAAACCTTCTGGATCCTCTGACATTTTCCTTTGAAAGGGTCACATTTGACTCTCTATGATTATTAGTAACATAGGCTTTATTGTAATGAACAATGCATACCCTGTTTGTATTTAACCTGAAAGTTAAACAGATTTTGAAGTACTAGGAAGCAAGCAACATCAAATATCCTCAGTTAAATACCTCACTGCAGTGGCCTGAGATGAATGTGACCCAGCAAGTCTTTGTCTGGAGACAAGGACTTATTTTGAAATTACAAATCTGTTCTTGTCCATGGTACACACACACTATTTTTGCTACACAAACAAAGCAGTCTGGAAGGCCCTGGAAGGCTTTTTAAAATACAAACTGGAGAAGCTTTTGTCCAAACAAGGGGTGCACCTGGACGAGGACATGAACTGTTTCAGAGCAGCTGTCTCTTTCTCAGGTGAGAGGAGAGAAGGGGATAGGCAGGAATTCACTATCCTGTCTTTTGGCTTCTCTCCACCTTTGGACTCCAACATTGCCTCCATACAACAGAGGAGCATAAAGGGTGTTGAGCACCCCACTCTGCCCCTAGATTTGAAGGCAGTTGTGTGTTTTATTTTGATAAATCTCTGGTAGTTGTGAGTTTGGATGCTGTGACAGCAGCTCTGAGGTGCATAGGCACACAGAGAGAGCTGCAGGAAGCAATGCTGTTCCACACTCCTTGTCCCTTCCAGGTTACAACCTTTTGAAGGCACCCCACTGAAATAAAACATCAGAGTGTTTTTGTTGTGTTGGTTTGGAATTTTTTCCTAAGTGAAGCCAGGAGCTACAGTGACATGAGAGACAGTGTGATCTGATTGAATTAAAGGGGTTAGGAACACATGGTACATGCAAAGACTCCAGAGCCACGAGTTGAAACTGAGGCAGCAACCACTGGAAAAAGCATTTACAAAAGGCATAAAGATCATTTAGAAAATGAGGACAGTGAAGAAACATGCTGGTAACCTACGGGCAATCAGCATCTGTATAAGAAAGTGGTGAGAGGAGCTGAGGAGCACACAGGGCTGGACAGACACTGCAAGGGTGAGAGGCAGCCACAGGAGGAGGAGAAATAGGGAATGCAGGTGGAGGGCACGGTGCTGGAGGCACAGCTGGAGGCACAGCTGGAGGCACACACCTTTATGGGAGAAGATGCTGGGGCCTGGCTCATACCTGATAAAACACTGCTGGAAGTGATGTCTTCCCACACAGTTTGAGTTATGGTGCTGATGGCCCTGGCCAGCATGATGTTTTCTCACAGGCAGCAGTAATTTGGGTGTGCTATAGCTAAGATCATGTTTGAATACAATTTTTGAACCATCCTGTCCAGAAGCAGGGTGCTGGCCACAACTTAATTGTCAGTGGAGAACTGAGCAGAATGAGTTTTCTTATCAGTCATTAAAAGTTCAAAGAAACACCTCAGATTTTATTCTTTACTGGTGTTGAATAAAACCTTTAAATTTTTTCAAAGGATCCACTGATGTCTTCAACTAATCACTAGTTATTAGCAAGAGTATGAACAGTAACATTGAAAGTTGCTGGGAGCAGGAGGGAGAAGGGAAAAGAGTGTCAAAGTGTTCCATGGTATCTTTCACATATACTATTCCAGAATAAAATGGAATAGTGAACTGTGCTGTAAATCCTGCAGCAGTCACATGAAGCACTCTCGTTATTTCCATTTGACCAACTGATACTGTAGAAGGAGCTAATATTTTTTCTGCTTCTCTAAGTATCATGACAGTACAAAAGTGATTAGAATTGCCAGCCAACTGGCATGATGTTAATGTGAGTTCTCCAACTGTGCAGCTGCTGCCCTGGCACCCTCTGTTCTTTAGATAGCAACAGTTGCGTATATTAATTATGCCAGCAGGGAGACAGCAAATTTATGACAGTGCTTAGGGGAAAGCTGAATGCACCTGACATTTACACAAAAGAGCAGAAAAGAGAGCAAGCGATGATCTTGCCTTTTTCCTGGTAATTTAAACAATTCCTCTTATAACTTAGGCACTCTGGCATACGTTGAGGTGAGTGGAAATGTATTTTTAAGCTAGTGCATAGGTTGAATCCCTTAAAATGCTATAATTACCTCTGAATCCCTTAAAATGCTATAATTACCTCTCTTCCCAAGCATGGGTCAGCTTGGATAACTTATGCTTGCAGCATCCTGCTGGCTTGCATCCCTGCTATGGTGTGAGGATGCTCTGCAGATTCCCAGAGTGAATCCTGGGCTGTCAGGGATCCTCAGGGACTGCCCAGAGCCCCTGGGGCAGAGGCTGATGGATCCTGGCCACAGGTGGAGCTCCCACTGCTGCAGAGCCCTTGGCAGCTCCCTGAGCCCTGTGCCCACCCCTGCTCCCTCCATCCTGCAGCTTGAACAAAGCATCACTGCTGCATTGTTTGCTGCAGCAACTCAGCCAAGGAAGCCATAGCAAGACAATAGACATATAACCTGATAACCTTGTTAACTTGGTTGAATCAGAGCTCTTAACAAGTAGAAGAGTTTAGTAAAGTGGAATAAAAATATTACAAATATTTCTTGTCAATGTCTTTTCAGCTGTGCCTTTGAAAACATAGCATTTCTTGTGCTTTTATTTAAGATTAAAGCTAAGCTCAAGGACACTAAACAACATTAACAAGGTCAGAAATTACTTTTAAAAAGCCCTACTACAAATGCTAACTAGAGCAGGCAGACAGACTTCTTCATTGTGTTCAAATATCAGCAAGTAAAATGACATAAAAAAATACGGATGTGCCATTCCAAAAATCTCTGTGCAGTAACAATCTATGATGTGCTGTTTCATATTTTATTAGGGCCAGACTGTGGCAGTGCCAGAAATCCCAAATGAAGGACAATGTGTGTTAACACTGTCCCATTAGCAAATGAAGAGCAAACTGGTGATCCCAAGCATATGAATCACCCACTGCTCCTCTCAGAAAACAGCCTGAGCTTCCCTTCCCACAGCAGTCACCCTGATCGGACTGGTGCCCCACAGCAGGATAAAGCCAGAAGGCAGCACATCCCACACCACTGCTCCTCCTGGGCTCTGCTTCCTGAGACAGAGTGTGCACACGTGTGTTCTGGTTAATTAACAACCCAAAATCCATAAATCCCACTTTCCTTCTTCTGTGACTGTTAGTTTTTTCTCCATCATCTAACCATAGTAATTGCATCTTTCATTTCAAAGCATTCTGCCTTAAAGTTCATTGAAGAAATTTTTAAATACTTGAACAAAAAGCTGTATGCAGTGCTAAATAATGTCTACAAAAACTAGAAAGAGACAATGTGTTATCTGTGGTCTCAACTTTCTTCCCTTAGAGGAGTCATACATCACATGGGATAGGAATGTCATTGTGCTTGTACCATTTCCCAGAGGCTAATGAAGAGTCCAAATGTCAGATGCTGTTTAAGCAAGGGATTTTTTTTTTAATTCAGGGAATTAAAATCAATTAAATTGGTAGCATTTCTTCTAGTTTTAGTCAAAATGAGCAGATAAAAAAATTTCAATATATAAATAGTTGGAGGAAACCTTTCAACCCAGATTTGTTTGTCTTTTGGTGTTTCTAAAAATGACATTAGTTACTAAAAAATAAACTCTTTTCTGGGAATCTGCCTAGTGCTGAGCACTCATGAAAATCAGATCACTTGTCTACATGCCAGAAAATAGATTGAGAGATATAAATTCAGGCAGCCAGACTTGAAACAGAAGAATCAATCTTGAGGAATCTTACTGCTATAGTTACATCTGTGTAATTTTTGGTGTCGGCATTATTTTTGTAGAAGAAATTCTCTTGTTTATCTTAGAGAAGTTATTTTAGGATCTGCTTTCCCTGGCAGAAGGTAGCTGCAGTTATATTGGTAGGTCTATGGCTTTTTTTTTTTTTTTTTTTTTGTAAAAAAGCAGCACAATAAAGTCATGAATTTTGAGGAAAAGTAGATATATTTTTTAACTGTATTTTTGGTAGCACAAGTGTAAATCCTTGGGACGTCCTGATGACACAACTGCCTGGAACATTTCAATTTTTACATCTTCAAACTGTGCTTCCTGAGCTTGCAAGAATGTGTGTGTGCAATGGCAGGACTGGGTCCTCAGTGATGTGGATGGGAAGAGGAGGGGAAGCTCCAAATCTGTTTCACACGACCAGAGAGGCAGGGGAAATATCCTACAGGGAGCTGCTGGGGAGAGAGAAGTGGGCTTGGGCTTCTCTGGGGCAAGGGGATATAAAATTTCTGAGGATCTTGTTCAGACACAGCCTGGGACTATGGTTAGGAGAGGGCAAGTGGCCACTCCCTTCTCTGTGCTGCCCTTGGCTGGGCAGCCTGGTCTGACACCAAAATCTGCTTTAACCAGGAGCCTTTAATCAGGGCGTGCTCTTCAGAGGTCCCTTGCATCTTAGTTTATTTTAGGATTGTGCAATGAGACAGTTCTAGACAAAGGAAGGAATCAGCTTGTTCCCTCTCCTTCCTCTCTCCTCTGCCATGAGCAGGAGGATGTGCAAGAAATAATTTAAGAGTCAGGAGATTATTCCAGCTATAAAAAGGCAGTTACATAGTAAGCATTTTCCTTCACAAGTTTCTCCTCAGTCTCATAGACTGGGCCTGAATGCTCTTTGTGTCTATAAAAATCTCATTGTTTAGCAGGAATCTTTTAGATCTTTTATTAATTTCAGTAGCATATTCTGAATTTTCTGTGCTGAATACATTATTGAAGCCTTATTTCAAATCACAGAACTTGGGGCTACTGAGAAAAAGGCTTTTGGGGGAAGTTTCTTGATTTTATTTTTCAAAGATGACAATTTAATTTAGCAGCTTTTCTTTTTTTAATAAATACAGCTGCTACAAAGTCAATACTATTTCACTAAATCTCCGTGTGCCTCTGAAAAATAATCTTTTGCTGAAAATCAAGAACCCCAGTGACAGTCTTGATCCACCATGGGTTTAAAGTGAATGTTATCCACTTCACCAGAAATGATAAAATTTCTGCTCCAGCAAGCAACCTTTTGAATAATAGAGATGGGAACTTTCTGAAACCATGCAACCAGCTGCTTAATTTTTGCTACTGTGCTCCAAAACCTTGTAGAATATGAGAGTTTTTAGTTCTGCTAATGATGCGTCATATGAAAGATTAATGTTTGGATAGCTTTAAATCCTCTGAAATTTCTATTAAAAAGAATAACACTTCACTGAACTGTATTAAATAGTATCAAAATATTTCCACTTTTTAGAAAAATCCCATAGAATTAAAAGAAAAGAAGTTTCCATTTCCAAATAATTCTTTATTAGAGCTACAGTGTCTGATAGCATTGTAGTGGATATTTTTAAGAATACTGAGAGTATTATTTCTTATCCAGTCCAATATTATTTGTCATCTATATTTGTTTAACACTAGACCAGGAAAAAAGACTTAATTTCTACCTCCCTTTCTTTAATTAGGGGTACATGTGCTGAAACAATATATCTGCTTGACTTTTACAAGTTCTCTTATTATATTTTCCAATACTTGCAAGTCCTGTGTGATTTGAGGAGATCGTTGCTTTTCTCCAAGGTGAAGCTTTGAATGAAATAACATTTACTATATCCTCGTTTAATGTTTAGTGTTTGTCTTAATATTTATTGTCTTAATGAATTTCAGGTTCAAAACACAAAGTTCTTTTCAGCCTTGAATATTAAGCCTGTAAAAGCAGATTTTAGAAAGAATTTTAGAGTTATTTTACAGATTCGTAAAGTACACAGGAGCCTTCTGCACATTGATATATACCCTCTGGATTTCAGAAAGGTGCTGAGCATTCACATCTTTTGGGTCTAAAGAGGAACTGGACATACCTTGTACAATCTCTTCCTTGATGGCTCAAGACATGCAAGCTGACTTTGTTACCACCTTCTCAGGATGCATGTAAATAAAATTATTGCATATAATAGCCATTTGCCTCATTAATCATACTCAGAGGAAGCTGATATTTTGTAGTTTCTGCTGTAAGTTTCTTTACGTTATTTTGATTGAAGATAAAAATTAAAATACAAATTTAAAAAGAACTAGCTCAGATTTCACAAAGGAGTCTTCCAAGGTTAGTAAGAAGACAGTAGCAACTTCTATTTTCACTACCAGTGAACCTTTTGTTGGTGCCTATGTGCAGTCTTTGGACACAGCCAGAAAATAGCACAGGTCCTTCTGTCCCACTGCAGCAATGCTGCTGGTTCCAAATGTGGAAAACAAAGCAGGAATCTTGACTTATCCTTTTGTTTTGGGATTTTCTTTGTCTGACTAAAGTGTGCCTTTGATAGAAGCAGCTCCAGCCTGAGGATATGTAGTAGATACATAAACATATATAATACATCCACAAACAGACCTAAGCAGCAGAACATCTCTCTTGCAGCATCAGCAAGAACTGCTTGCTCTAACGATTCCCAGTTGCTGTGCCTGTTTACAGCCACACAGCAGGACAGAGAGGACAACAGAAACCAGTCCCTAGAGTGAAGCCATTCCAGCTGGAGATTTGGCACTCACCCTCTGAGTGCAGAGTTTCAAGAGTCTACTCCAGATCCAAATTAGAATGCTAATTTAAATACACCCAGTAGACTGGATGAAACGTGACATCCTTTTACTCTTTCCCAGAAATCAGAGTTTCTAAATTAAAATTTAGATTCCATCACTGGAGGACATGCACTTTCTGCACTGTGAACTCGATACTTTCCCACCTCTGAAAGTATTTGCCTTGCCACTTGTTTATCCTATCTAGCAATCCATCAAAACAGCAGGAAAAGGATGAAAGCAAGCAGATTAAAGCTTGGAAAGCTATTTGAAAATCTTCTAGTTAATTGAAGGGC
Source organism: Acridotheres tristis (assembly GCA_037013685.1). Classification (NCBI taxonomy): domain Eukaryota; kingdom Metazoa; phylum Chordata; class Aves; order Passeriformes; family Sturnidae; genus Acridotheres; species Acridotheres tristis. The sequence continues at coordinate 104,012,154 of CM072884.1, forward strand.
TACTAAGGAGGTTATTAGGAGCTCAGTTTGGGCACATGTAGTGGTGCTGTAGCCCATGTTAAGAGGGAAGGAGCAGTGTTTATCAGCTACTGGAATCTCACTCTAATGGCTAGGGACTGTGCTTTAAGCTAAGAATGACTTAGCAGCAAATAAATTCTTCACATCCACCACTGCTTTCCTCAGGATCCCCTCACCTGAAGCTGCAGGACACAGCAGTGCAAACAAATGCAGGTAAGGGAGCAGCCCTGGTGGCCAAGGGCAATCAGCCTGGTCCATGCCCCCACACCACAGCCCACTTGTACAGGGGTTTGGCCAGGCTCCCATTCCTGCTCATTGTGGTGTGAAAATAAGGCCATAGCAAGTAGTAACTATTAATGAAGCAAAAGCTAGAGAATTTAATGGTGCTTTTCATTGGCCACACTTGCAGAATTTATGTTTGCCACTATCCCACTCAGTCTCTCACTGTCTCTCACTAGGATACGAGTAAAGCTTGTCACCACTTCCATAAACTTCCATACACTTCTCCATAAAGGAGGTTTTCCAATTAGTTTCCCTAAATCCTAACAAACGAGTTCTGAAATCTGAGTGGAATTATGCTTGAGGTGAACACTGAGCAAAGGGTGAAAACAACTGAAAGACAAATTAAAAAAAAAAAAGCCTTTGATTACTGTATCAGGTAAAATCTCATTATCTTTTTATTAATGTGATGTTTGACTGGTAAGGATTATAATCTCCATATCATATTGCTCAATAGCTTCTCTTCTCTGAAAAAGTTCAGGACCTTTGCCATAGAATATAGATTTGTAAATCCATATGGTTTGCAAAGCCGAAGAATAAATTATTGCCACATCTGAAATACCAACTGCATTTTGGGGCTCCTTTGCTTCTCCCCAGCTACCATTATTTAATTAAATTCCAAATAAAACACACAAAGGTAGTGAAGGTGTCTTTGCCTATAAAGAGATTCAAGTAATTCCTGAAATATCTCCAAATCTATTGGTTTTTATAGCTCAATTGACTTTAAAATAAAATAAAATAAAATAGAATAAAATAAAATATAATAATAATAATAATAATAATAATAATAATAATAATAATAATAATAATAATAATAATAATAATAGTAGTGAAGAAGTATTAAGTCCAATGAGATGAAACCCAGTGAATCAACATAGTTTTATAATATGGCAAAAATATACTGTTTTACACTTTTGTATACAGACAAACAGTACTGTCATTATTATCATGCAAGTATGTCAAGGGCATGAATGCAACATTCATATCAAAGGGGAACATTCATATTAAACATTCAAATTAAAAGGAACTCTTATTAAAAAGGCGAGTGAAGTTGTTTTTCATGCAGAAGTCACTGAGGTTTATCTGGTGCTGTGATGTTGCTGTGCTCAACAGCATGTATTAAGCAATAAAATGTGACAGAGAGTGCAATGCTGAAGGTTAAAATATGACTAAAGGTGCATTATGAGTCACAAGGCTGAGAGAATAGAGATTTCAGTCTGGAGAGCAAGGCAGTCACCTTCTGGAAATGGACTGCCCAAAGTGACTTATGATTATTGCATAAATGCAGAATACCTTTAATGCTATGGTTAACTATGGATTCTCACACCTAGGTCATTCCATTACCTTTTTGGAGGTGAGCACTGACAAGGGAGGCAGCTGCCTGCACTGTCAGGAAAGAAGTATGGCCAAGTCCAGATATACATATTGACCAGGAAGTGCAAATTTGAGTTCTTAATTTCTTATAAATTTCTAAATGCTTGAAGTCTAACTCGCTGAACTGCTTAATTCAGCTGATAAGCAGGAACCTCAAGCTTTGCTCCATATTTTCAGGTATTACATAAATCATATTATTTTGGAAGGAAAGATAGTTTTAATGTTTAAACAGTAGCTTGGATATATTAATTTCAAGATAAATAATTTTAAAAATTCCATTTCTGACCTAAGATATTGAACAAAGCCAAAGTTAAAGCCATATTAATTTCAGTTTCATGTAGGACTTATTATAGAACTTCATTTAAAATAGAAAAAAAACCTGTTGCCAAATTATAATCTAGAAGATGGCAGTAAAATTAAACTGCCAGCTTTTACTTAGAAAATCAGAGGTATTGTTTTTCTTCCTTTTGAATCAAGCCTTTTGATGTTCTTCTAAGCTCTAAATTGATACAGAAATCTAATTAAGACAGTGTCTCCTATGTATTTCAATATTCTGAAGTCCATTTCTTATTTCTCAGTGATCAGTATACATTTCACAGTATATGAATAATTGTCCTCTCTTTATTTATAGACTTCTCTTTATTCGTAGAACTGTCAGTGCTTTGTGTTTGCCTACAAGAACTTTAGGCTAATTTAAACCTGAACCAGACTCCTCGAGATTCACCACTTCAAAAGATAAGAAAATGACACCTGCTCTATTCATGAATAGGTCTTCAAAAACAACAGAAGCTTCCAATGGGAAATTTCTATTTGTGATCTAGCAGCTTAAAGAATCATTCTAAAACTAAAATATAAAGCAAAGATTTTGCCAAGTGCATAAGCCTGTGAAGGTCAGTTCATGTAAAAAACCCTAAAACATAATCTTTGACTGATTTCATTGTTTTGAAGAGTGAAATACATCCCTTACTACCAAATTAATGGTGGTTTAGTACAGTCAGAAGCAGTGACACATCCTACCCACCATGACAACAGACATTGAGGAAAGTGGTCCCCAGCCTTTGTGCCAGCAACCTAAGAGTGGAAAACTGGTCAGAGGATGAGCAATTAATTCCCCAAGAGGTATCTGTTCTTGAATTACAAAGTCTCATGCTTTAACCTTTCCCTAAAACTGTGAATCTCACACAATAATTTAGAACTCTAATTGACAAAAAAACTGTTGATATTTATCCTTCTCTTCCTGCAATCAATTGACTTTCCCTTTAATTACACTCTCAGCTGAGGTCTGCAATGCACCATTCCTTAGGCTGCTTTGATAAAAATACCTCAGGCTCCTCTTACTCATCTCTCAGGTTAGGAGCTTATTTTGCCTTCTAAAACATGCAATAGGGCATTTACAGTTTTATAGATTAAATGGTCTTAACATTAATTGAAATTGTTTAACAGTAAAAAGAAATAAAGAGAAACATAAGCATGAAAATTCAGTGAAGTATTTTCTGTTTCTGCCAGCATTCACTCCTATAATTAGGTGCAACTGATAAAATTACATAAATAAAGTTTATGGTTCAGATTCAATAATATGCCCCAAGGCCTGTGTGCAGGTTTCCAGGATTTTTTTCTGCCTTTCCTTCAGTGTCTTTATTCTTCTATCCATCTTGCTTCTCTTCTCATTGCTCTTGTCATTATCAGACATTTTGTACTTGGAGTTCTCATTACCAGTACAATTTCCCACAGAAATCTTCAATTTTATAAATAAGAAAATAGAAAAGAAAAAAAAACAACCTGTGTGTAGTTATACAGCAGAGTCTCCTATTCAACTACACATAATTATATTCCCAGGATAAATAAAGCACTTTCTTTCTTATATTTTACTTAGCTTTACAGTCAAACTATTTTGAGCTTCTGAGGTATCCAGGTATAGGCATGAATGTATGTTGGGTATATGTGCACATAGAAATGGAAGCAGAGATGAAAAAGAGCTTACTAAATCAGCATGACAAAGACTCTCCAGCTATACCTGAGGACAGTGATCTCTAAAGAAATGAAGAATAAATCTCCTATTAAAAGTGAGAAAGAGAAGTTTGTTCTGTGTTGAACTGTGAGACCTGCCATGACATGGCAATGCCTGAAAACAGCAGAAGGAACCTTGAAACATCAGGCAATTCCTGCCTTTGCAGGGCCTAATTACAGGACCTTAGAGCATCATCAGATTAGAACTAAATTGGATAAATAGAAACATTAGAAAAGAGCTTGGGAAGAGACTGCATTGGTGATTTGAGGTCCATAAAGATGTCCATTACAGAAAAGAGGATGGAGTGATGCTTAACGTGTGATGAAGAAACCTCTGGATGCCTGCTTGCTGCTTTTATGTAATTTACAGAATGGAACCATTTCAGAAATTCTTTAACTATCTTTAACCTTCTCCATGAAACTACTATAAGTCTGTGCATGTGCACTGGAAAATAGTTCTATTTTCACAAACGGAGAAAGTCTGAGTCATGTGTTTCTAGATTTTATAATGCTCATGAAAAAGAAAGGAGCAGTCCTTTCTGTTGCAGAAATGTCTTGTGGCATGACAGAAAGATTCAATTGCCACAATTCGTTCTTCCCACTTTTCCAATTTGTTAGCCATCTTTTGCTTTGTCAAAGTAGGTTTGTTATATTGGGTCTTCAAGCATTTGTGGAATGTAGTTAATTTTCACGTGCTTCCAAAATTCAAACATTCACACTGCGATTCTTTGAATTACACACATCACCAGCAAGGTCTTCAAGACCTTTTTGTCTTTACAAACCATATCCACATACTCTGATGAAGAATGGACTTTGCCAGTGTTCCCACAACATTTATAAGTATCTTTTTGTCTCCCTTTAGAATGTCCCTCTTTTTCCACTCAAATACAATGCCAGTCCTTTTTAGCATTATTCTAAGTTAATTCTTCTAAGTATTTCCACTTTCCTTATGAACCTTGTCCTGTATTCCTTTTCCCTGTGATTTATCATATTAAGACATTCCTTTTTTTGGTCACCAACAGCTCGAGCAATCCAGAACACATGATCTGCCTCTTTTCATTATTTAAGCACCCTTTCATTTTTTTTTAACATTGCCAAAAATAGCAGCAAAGGTTTATCTTTTCTTCCTAATAAAAGCACCAAATTAACAACCAATATGAGCAAAGGCTTATATTTTCTTGTCTATAAAAGCACCAAATATTGCAGTGGCAAGCAGTCATTCCAGTGGGACGACTTCAGGCAGACTTCTATTCAGCATGGACAAGTGTAGCTGGAGAGCCAGGCACAGATTTGTCCATTTCATGCACCAGAAACATGTGACATGATCTCAAATACTGTCCTCCACTTTGTAAAGATAATTGTTTCCATTCCCTTTCAGAAAACAAGAAGCCTATTAAGCCCTGCCTAAGATTAGGTGGCTTGAGACAGAACATAAAATTGAAAAGTAATGTAAGACAAAAGCAGTATCCTTAAGGTCACATCGCTGTGTGTCATCTATCTATATTGCAGTCTTGTAACCTTCCTGTCCAAATATTATGAAATAAAATGCCTCTTATTGTACCTCTATGAAGTCAGGAATCTTCCATTAAGAAGGGTCATTTTAAGGCCACAGCCCTTTCTTATGTTACTTCCACATTGTTCTCCTGCTACCGTGTCCAAAGGGAGGAATAACATAGACATTGCTAGTGATTGTAGCTACAATGTTATCCAATCAAAACTTGATTGGAGTATTAAATGTATGATACTTGTGTGAAGGACAGTCTGTACCTCAGGATTTTTTCTAAGAACTGGTAATAGTCAGGCTGTTAAAAAAAAAAAAAAAAAAAGAAGGATTAAAATTAAATGTGTATTTTTCTCCATTGTGCTGCATCTGTTTTCTGTCAGAATGAATCCTGCTGATCTTGGTTTCAAGGTTTCTATTCTGTGTGCTTTTAAACCAAGGTCAAGCAGTAGGCAGCAGAGGGACCTTGAAGGTGTCATTGGCTAGAAATACATAAGCTTTATAGCTACACCACTAATTATTTATCATTCATAAAAAGAAATACGGATGGATAAAATGATATAGATACTGATACTTCTATAGTTGTACACAAATCAGAATGGCAAAAGACAGAAACTTAAGATTATTTGGCTGTGCATGTGAGTATACATGTACATTTATTAGTGAGTGCAAATGTCTGTATGGTGATATGTGTTCCAACCTCTATGTCCAGAATGAAATTGCATCCTGTATGTGCTATATTGCTCACACATATGGTCTAAGATGCCTGAGAAATCTATGAAGGGAAAAATCATTTAACAAAGCTGTCTGCCTAGTATGGTTATATACTACTGCCTGTTTTTTCAAGGTGGTTTCTTTTCATTAAAAATAAAGCCCTTGGAATGAGGCCTGACACCTGAGAAAGCAGACTTTTTTTTTAGTGGAAAAAATAGAAAATATTACTTTAATAAATTGGGGCCTTCTTTGTATTCCTTGTTGTGTTTTTCCCTAATTTTGTGTTTGCCTTGAAGAAAGTACAACATCCTTGTACACATTACCAGTAACTTATGGCTTCTCATAGATTATCTGTTTAACTTCAATTTAAAGCAAATTTTATAGGAATGGTTAATGTATATTCAGGGAAGATACCCTGTTTCTCTAAAGCAGATGTGACTTCTGAAAAGCAGCAGGAGCAGGGCTTCATATTCGTCAGACAGACACCATGCAGACTGACACATTGGGCTCTCAGGAGATATAAAAACCAAACCCCAAATAACTTATCCTCTGAGTGGCCAAGTGTAGGGGCAGTTTTTTGTCTCCAGCTGTGCCTACACTCCTGGACAGGCAGTCTCTACTGGGATAATGCCCCAACTGTCCTGACCCAGGGCCAGGGAGCTGTGGAGGTGCCCCAGGCTGGGCATCCAGGGCAGGACTGGGAATGCACTTGAGCCCCCCATGGGTTGGGTGCTGCCCCCAGCACGGAGTGCTGGCTCTTTCCAGATATTTCCATGACCCAGACTGCTCACACAGATCTGCTGATTGCAGCAGTGGATGCTGAGCACCTGCCATACACACCACAGGAATCTGGGAAGGGGCTATGCCAGAATTGGCTGGATGGATTAATTGCTCATTAGCAGCTGAAGTGCCCTAGTAGCCACCAGGACAGTGTCTACCAGTTCACTTTCATCAAGGAATCTTGTTGGTATCCTCCAAGACAATCTCAGATGTGAGATGAATTAAGCAGATTTGGAAATGGTTCAAACTAAAATACCACACCTGGTCATTTCATGAATGTGGCATATTGATATACTGCTCCTGTGTGACTTTCTGCATTTTCTGTAGGCAAAGTATGCAAAAATATTCAGGCTTCACAAATATAAAAATTTTTCATAAGAAGAACCCCCAGTGTTTGAAAGAAGACATGAGTTTGATTCACATAGTATATGGCTTTTTTATTCAAAGTGTCGAAAAACACTGAATTTATGTTGATCTAATAAAAAAGTTGGAAGAAAAATTCCTTTAATAAACTTCCTTCTCTTTAATGTATGACTGAAAATGTTTCAGTCTATCTATCAAAATCATCACCGATGTTAGCAAACTCATATTTCACAAACTTGCCAGGGAACCATGACATTCCCTTATTAGGAAATAAAAATTCAAAAATACCCTGTCTTAATTTAAGGGAAAAAATAGATATACTTAGTTTAGGCACAACACAGCACACTGCTTTTCCTTCCTCTATTGCCTGGTCCTCTCTAAACAATTCTGTGAGACAAAGATCAGCTCACAAAATTTCTCCTTTTATAGAAGAAGCATCAACACCTATATTTGCTAACCATTAGTGCTGTGTCATGCTTTAACATATTTCTCAGTTTCTTCAATTTCTTCCTCATAAATGAGGATGATATTTTCTCCCTCTCTTCCATCCCCTCTATCCTCCATATTTCCATGATTACTTCCAATTTTGTCTGCCTTGTTTGCTGCTTGCTTTCTTCCCACTTGTCCAGAATGGTGGGACACTGATAAGAACAAAACAAAACTGTTTTTTTTTTTAAGACTGATAATTGGTGCCTGCATGAAGGTGACAAAGGGTCACAAGAAGCTGAACATGACCCAGCAATGTGCACTCACAGCCCAGAAAGGCAAAGGCAATCCATCCAGCTCTGGGATCCCTGCACAGGAAGAACAGGGACCTCTTGAAGGGAGTCCTGAGAAAGGCCATGAAGATGATAAGAATGGAGCACCTCTCCTATGAAGATGGGCTGAGAGAGTTGAGATTGTTCACCTTGAAGAAGAGAAGGCTCCAGGGACACCTTAGAGCACCTTGCAGTGCCTAAAGGGAGCCCACAAGAGACAGACACGGGATTTTTTACAAGGACATGGGGTAATGGTCTTAAGCAGAAGGAGAGTAGATTTAGATTAGTTATTAGAAAGAAATTCTTTACTGTGAGAGTGGTGAGGCACTGGTACAGGTTTCCCAGAGAGGTTGTAGATGTCCCATCCCTAGATGTGTTCCAGGCCAGGTTAGATGGAGCCTTGGGTCTGCTCTGGTGGGAGGTGTCCCTGCCCATGGCAGCAGGTTGGAAGCAGATGATATTCAAGGTCCTCTCTACCCCAAAATATTCTGTGATTCTGCAATCACTTTGCATAGAAATCAGGAAGTTTTGTTTAGAGTCTACTGTCATGAGAACAGAAATTAATGAATTTGGGTTTTCATAGGATTAACTGTTTATAGGGTTTTTTTGAGTTTCTGATGACTAAGGTGATGAGGCATTAACTCTCCCTGAAATGTTTCCTCTGGGACAGGCATCCACTTTTCTCTAGGATGGAGCCTCAGCGACTTCACATGAACTGCATAATTACTTCAACCTTTTTTTCAAAGTGGGCCTGGAAAGCATTTTTCTTATCTATCCAGCTCCCTAATATGTGAAAATATAACAATTGAGATTTGCACAGAGTGGTCAATCTGAAATCTGCAAGCAGATACAAGTTTATGGTGGAAGAACTAGGTAAAACTAGGTCTAAAAATGTTTTCATTTTTACTTGGGGGGGGAAGGGAAGGAGTGGAAGGCTGAACTGCTTATGAAACTCAGCATATATTGACAAATTATTTTGATTTCTCTAGAGATACATTTCAAGAGAGTAATGTATTAATTTGAAAAATTCCATGTAGCTGTATTTGTGATTTGCAGTGTCCTGACTGGACCCCATACCTTTACCCAGCACTGCTGCAGTTTCAATTCATACACCAAGTCTTGGGCACTCCAGACTTTGCACACCACGGCCCAACTGCAGCAGCTTTGCAAGAGATTCTTTACAACTGAAAAATAGCTCAAATAGCATGTTTTATCAGAAATGGGTTTTGATAAAAAATGCACTCCACAGGGAGCACATCTAAAACGGAGCTTTCTCCACAGGCACTCTCCTTTTATGCACATACAGCATCTGTAATGGAAATGAGCCTCCCAAACTGCTGCTTTTAGGTGGAGAAAATGGGAGGGGAAAATGAACCCACAAGGCAGCTTTGTTATTCAGAAGGCAAATGGATGTATACAGGATTTATAAAACTTTTTTAAACTGATCACTGGGCTTGCTAATGTCTTGTACTGCTAACTGGGACTAGACATATGGCATCTCTGTTGCTTTAAATGTGCTGGGAGTTTCTGAATATCAGTTCTTCCATTGTTAATATTGCCAGCAAATTTTTGCTCATGCAAGGTCATCATAATCCTGGATATAAACACCAATACTTCAGATTAATTTGATTTGTTGGGAATAGCACCACTTGGACAACTCTTAAAGTGAGCCTGCAGCCTAACAAGATTTAGTTCACAACCATATCTTCATTATTTTTTCCCCTGCCAATTAGAGTGAACATTTTCCTTTCTTTTACTGTCTTTCACATCATCCCACAGAGTAGCAGCATGTCAAGGTTGCTGCATCCTGCAGAGAGAGTGAGAAGTTGATCTATTTCTTGTCAGGAGAAGTGTGGTAGATGGGAGGCATCCCAGCACCAGCTCTTCCATCTAAGCTTCCTCCTTCCTTTTCCATCCTGGTGACTCCTCTCCTCATGAGGTCCCTTCCTCTTCACATGGTGAGCACTCCTTGTTCCCTCGCTTTCTCTATCATTCAATTAAATTATGCCTGTTGATCGAATGTAAAGTTAAATACAATCTCTACTAAATCATTCCAGTGTCATAAACCCATTTGTGCACAGCTTTTTCTCAGGCATATTAAAATAAATGACAGTCTGGTCACTGAAACTGGTAAGGACCTCTAACATATAATTTGTGTTTTTCATTTCTATTGTGGAAATTATAATTCCCGAAAAATTTCACTTTATAAAACTACTTTCTGGATTTTTCTCATACATGAACACCAAAAAATGATTGAACTATGAAGCACAAACTCAACCGGGCTGCTGTCTGACTGCTACAGATGTGTGCTGGGAAATTATTGCATCTGAGTTGAAACAGGCAAAGATTCATATATTTTAATCCGCGTTGATTAAATGAATATTTTTCCAGTGACATTTTACATTGCACAGACAATCTGGTCTCTTCTAGGTTCCAAGAAACACTAATCATAAAGGGGCTCTAAGAGTCTTTATCAACAATTTAATTTCTCTAGAGTATTTAATTCAGAGCCTTTTAATACTGTGTTTGACCTTTCCTTTCCTACAAACTTATTTAACACTGCTCCTAAAAGTGAATTTTGGGACATTGTATTTTTAACTTTTTTTTTTAAACTATAAAACGCAGCTTATTCTCATTATTTGTTTTCAAATGCCACCTTGGACTCCACAAACAAGGGCTTAGAATCTTCAGAAATAATTCTCTTCAGTTTCCTAATGTACATTCTTAAACTTCAGTCTCTCTAGAGAAATACAGTCCTAATGAGCTAAAGCATACAAATGAAATTACCCACCATTTGGCATTATCTGTACCTGGTGTTTAAATGAGGTCATGTGAAATTTTAGCTGCAGTAAAATGTCCATTTATATATCAAATAGACAAAAAATTACACCTCCTTTAATTTGTTTCAAATTATTGTTTTTCAATATGTTGCAAAAATTATAGTTAAGCAAAAAAAAACATATTATACCGCCCTGTGCTGGTCTTAGCAAAAAAGAATTTTGCTTAGCAAATGAGCCTCTGTTTCCTCCTATGTTCTAATATAGTGTGGGAATTAAAAATATAGATAATGAAATGCTAAAAAGGTCTTTCAGATTTCCTGCATTAAGTTGTGCTGTGACTATTTTATCCCACCTGGATTTCACCACAAGTTGTTCACCTGGTTCATTCTCCAGGTGAACAACAAGCTGGACAGGACCCCAAGCCCAGGTCTCAAACCAAGAGCCAGGTCAGGACCGAAATCCATCAACACATCCGAGTGTTGAGGCATCCCCTCTTTCCTCCTGCTCCTCCTACGCCTCCCCACCTCCAAATTAAAGTGAGATCCCCTTGTTTTCATTTGAAGTGAGGTACTCCAGGGAGCCCCAGATTCTTCCCCAGGGTAATTCCCAGCTCCTAGTTTATTTTGCTCTCAGCTGGTCTGCTGTACCACACTCTGCAGGACCTGGGTCCTTGAGATACAATTATTACTTCTTAACCCTTCAAGCAGAAAATTTCTAGAATTATCATTTATTCCAAATGCAGACAAGCATCTATACTTATCTCCTTCCTTACACACAGTGAAATGCATCCCTTTCATTACAAATAAATGCAAATATTTATTAGCAATGTGTGCAGCCATTATTATTGTTGTCCTGGTTAATGCTGTCTCTGAGGCAATGGTGTATGAAATACTGCTTATGGTATCCCCAAGTGGAAGCAAAACTGTTCTTAAAATGTTCTTTGCAGAGTTAAATACAAAGAGTGAAAATAAATAATGTCAGGTCCTTGCCATGATCTGCCCATTTTAAACTTTTCGATGGCACAAATCATCATTAATGAAGCACTTAACATTACACTCCCGACAGCAGAGCATAAAAATTACTGCAGTCACCCAAAGGATAAGAAGAAACATGGCAGATAACTTCTGGAGAGGAAAGATTTACACTCTTTTGATGAAACTTTATGGGTTGCAGTTTACATTAGAATAAAGCAGGGGAAAAATTCTTATCTCTTGAAAGCTTTTGGGGGGATATATTTGGAAGGAAATTGTGGACTTTTTCCCCAAATGAATGAAGAAATGTCAGAGAGCAAGGTCTCAACAGTAGTGAAATCTGGTTTGCATCATCAGCTATTTTGGTATAAAATACTGTAGCTGGAGTAATAAGACATAGAGATTTGCATTATAATGAAGAGTAAAGTAAATTCTATTATGCAAGTCGCCTTGTTACATGGGTTTAGTCACAGTTTGCTCCCAAATAGCTGACAGTAAGCTCAACAGCTGGTATCTAATGCTTAATTTCCTTCCTGATTATTTGTAAAAACAGAATATCTTGCTCTGTGTATGAAATTATTCATAGAAAACAATCTCAAATTCATACGCTTAAAAGGCGTGGATCAGCACAAAGGCTCCTGTTGGTGATGAAGGATATGGCAGTCCAGGTGAGAGTCTGTGAGCAGCAAGAGGTTTCACTCATCTCCACTCAGAGGTCTGGCAGGGTTTGTGTGGAGCTGGGATGGAGGCTGAGCAGGTCCTGGTGGTGGAGGGGGAATTCTTTATGGCACAAGTTGGTTGGTGCCATAAGAGAAGACCACTCAGTCCAGACTGCTCCATGGTGGGAAGGAAATAGGTTTTAAGGCAGAACCTGGCCAAAGGGGAAGAGAAATAACTCTGTGGAGAGTAATTAGCATTTGTGATCAGAGGACAGAAAAGTATAGGAATGGAGAGGTCATTTAGCAAAACCAAAAAGAAAAAATTAAAAATTTCAGTGCCGCATTTCATTTTGCAACGATTTTGAACAGAATCAGTAGAAGAAAAAGGTAATCTTTAGCTTGGTTCCACCATGCATGTAACTAGAAAGAGAAGACTTGCATGCTATTATGCCTTCCAGGTAAAACAAACAAACAAACAAACAAACAAACAAACAAACAGACAAAAACCAAAAACGAAACAAAACAAAAAAAATAAACAACAACAACAAAAAAAACCTCCTACCAACCAATCAACCAAAAGTCCTACCATTCATCAACATGTCACACTATTCAATCCAGAATCCAGAATTCTGCTCTCCTATAGAAAGTGTTTTGAGGAAAACTAAGCAACTAAGCAATATATTATATTCAGAGAAGTGTTTTGCTCTCTAGAGCTTATAAAGATGGCATCTAGGTTCTGAAATTCAATTTGTCTGTTTATCAAGAGGAACATTTATTCTCCTCATTGCAATCAATTCCTACTAAAAATAAGGTGATGATGTTAAACGCATATATTTTCTCAAACTTGATACATTTGATTGAAAATTGGGGATTTTCTCTCTATTTATTAACCAAAGTATTTCTAAATTTAATCCTACTTTATGTTCTCTGCAAGTACATGATCTATTTAAACCCAGTTTGTATTGCTTCATGTTTTCTCAGAGATTCACCTCATTCACTAACCTATTTAGCTTATCCTTTGAGAAGAACAGATTGTTTTTGTGGAAGGATCAAAACCATCTTAAATTCTTCTGGGCTCCCTGTGTTCTATACAGTAATTTTCTAGAGTATCACAGACTCTCCCAAATGCTTCTGGGATGAAATAACAAATAGCAGCACAAAAAGCAATAGAAAATTGTGATGTATTCATAAGTTACTAACCAAGGAATCCGTAAAAGAAAAGTAGCCTAAATTAAATTCCTGTTGATCCTAGATCAATATTTTGCTGTTATCTGCACTGTTGTAGCTGTCAAATTGATAATCATTATAACCATATCCCAAACAGGAAACACAGAATTAACTCTGTTCACAAGTTTCTAGAAAATGTATCACTAAAATGCAACACAAGGGTGAAAGTATCGCTTTTCTTTGACCCATGAATTTTGTTCTCTATCTAAAATGGGTCAAACAATTCTACCGTATAATCTTTTTTTTTTTTTTTAATTGCAATAATTTAGAGGAATTAGTGTATAATGCACATTCCATCTTAACAATTGTGCAATCGGCTTTCAGAAATAACACTATAACTCTGCCTCTGATTTTGTCATGGAATGTTTTCATTTGACCTATTTTCTTCCAGTATTCCTGATGGTTGCTCTGGGAAACCAAGACAATCCTGAGCTTCTGCTAAGTTGAAATGTGTCCCTGTGGTTATTAATTTTTTTTTTAATATAGGGCTAATGCTTTTCAGCACAGAAGCTGGAAAAGATAGGGATTACTGGGTATGTTATAAATGCTGAATATGACAGACTGCTGGAAATGTGTTCAGTACTATGAGGGGAGAATTTCAAAGGCAAAAACAGGAGTTAAGTGCCTTTGAACATTAATGAGACATTGGTAGATGAGCACCCGTATCCCTGATTAACATAATGACAGTGGGAAGAATAGAAAATAATTTGGTCACTAGAAACCCGTTTCTTATGCAGTCTTCAGTACCTCTTTATACTGAGAAGAGATACTTTAAGGGATCAAATAATTTCTCATTTTATTTGTCCACCAAGGAAAATCATGCACTTGAATCACCTGTCCAGTTAATCATTACACTCTGGTTTGGAGATGAAAATGCAGGTTAAAGCTGGTGAGTGTGAAACTTGGCTATAAGGAAAGCCCCCTCTAATCTCACTGATCTTCTCTTTGCCGTGTTGAAGATAATTTTGATCTTACCTGCTGCTGCATTCAGCATCCACACAGCTCTATTCTAATGTCTGACATGCTGTGACAAAGGGAGTACCAGAACTGGGCAGTCTGACTGACACTGCTACCACCGTGTCACCGTGTCATGTGAGCCTTTGATATGGTCAATGGTTATTCTACATGAATACATATTTCAGGAGCAATATCTGACCAAGCATGGAGTGTCTTCACTAGGGGGTTGTGGGGGTGGGGAAAGCTTGTTTTGCCTGGAAGGACTCTGAAAAGACAAATCTTTAGATTTTTTTTCCTTTTCTTCCATTCATGACAATGTGAGTGTTCTCAGTGAATTTACCACATACCTCACTGTGCATCAAGCAGGACACAAAAACAGGGTACATGGTAACCCCCGGACTGGAAGGTGTTCGAGGACCAGGCTGTGCCTTCATAGGCAGCTCCTGGAAATCGGGCAAATGCTAAAAGCTTTTATGAAATGAGTATTGTCAAGCCCTGAAGAGAGTCAGGGCATTTCTTTGCCTTGCTGCTCTGGAGGCCAGAGACATGTTTCCAGTGGGGCTGAAGCAGCACTGGGACACTGGAGCTGTTTCTCCCAGGGTGAGAGAGGAAAAAGGGCCATGCTGAGACCTTTGGACAGCAGCACACTGGGGTCCAGCTCCAGAAATCCCCAAATGCCATCACAGACACAGCTTAAAGCACTGACTAGAGCCTCCACTGCTGCATCTGCACTGGCACACAGAAATCAAAAGAGAAGGTTGAAGCCTCACCTCTTCCTAGGATCAACAAATAAAGCACCCAGTAAAACCTCCTGGTTCAATGGGAGTTTTTTATGATGGATGAAACATTATCTTTGTAACTGACGTGACATTTTGAGCCCTTCTGTGGAAAGCATTTTCCATCAGAAATGTTATTACTATTTAATATTTTCCATTTGGTTTGAGGTGCAGTTTATACACAAGTTATCTCTCTCAAGAGAAACAGACATCCATGGCTTACAGTTTGAGCTGGAGAGATCATTAACATGGTGACATTTCAGGAATCATTAGCAAAGGTGATAGGTACCCTTGGCAGCCTGGGGAAAGATTTTATACAGTGCAAAAAGGTCCTAAAGGCATTCCTCATAAAGATCATAAAGACTTTCTGTCCCAGTGACACAAGTCATGCTCTGATTGACAGAACAAGATTTAACACTGGTTCTGTGAAGACTGATTTTCAGTTTAGATACTTAAAAGCATGCATATGTTGGCTAGAGAAGCCTAATGAAAGCAGAAATCAAAGCAGGGTGAAGCAGCTAAGCACAGAGAAAGCTGTCAGAGAAGATGTGCAGCAGTGTGAGCTGAAAGCAGGGTGAGGTGAGTGCAGTGGGTACCACACTGCTCACCTCTGCTGCCAACACCTGCAGGAGCTTCTGGTCAGAAACATTGCACCAAAATTGTGACTGGTTTTGTGCATTAAATCTAAGACGAAAAGATATGTTTGGTCCATTCATTGGTAAGCAAAGAAAAGCAGAAGGCCCAGAGAGAATAATCTGTATGCTTTTTTACTACTGACTTTTTAGTATCAATACTGAATGACAGCTCTCTGACTGCTCAAAAAAGTATCTCTGGCTAACCAGTGATAAAATTCAGAAGAAAAGTTGATGCAACAGAGGCATAATTTCATCTCTCTGCAGCAAACCGACTGAGGCAATTACATATGATGTGTCTCTGAAATCCAGCAAACTCCTGTGGATAAATCCCCTCTTTTCCACACTTCAACACTCTTCAGAGTGTCACTCTTTGTGCACAGAAAAGGCAATGATTTAGACAGCAATTTCCAGCAAACTTTTCACATGCCATTCTGTCAGTAATCTTCATCCCAGGATGAAGAAACATTTCCAGTGGTTTTGAAGTTTTGTAAGGTCCACTGAGATTTCCAAGACAAATTACAAAATGAAAGATCTACTTACTACTTTAAACATCCATTTTCAACTGAGAGTGATATGATTTAATGCCTAGGATATCTGGGTATATTTTATTTTAATTTAGCGATATGTTGCTAGATTTATAATTTATGGATACACACAGGATGGCTGTATCTGGACTTCTTAAGTCACAGTCTTTACCTCAACAGTGAATGCCTATATAATACAGCAACAAGTTCCTACTGACACATCAACATTTCCTGCTAAATCATCCTATGGCTGGAGCCTCAATTGTCCTCCCCGAGGTCTTAAGTACCTGGGCAAAGTATTCCAAGCAATAGTAAGCATTCCAAGCAAAGAATGAAGATTCACTGCACAACATTCCTTTACAATTCTCTTATTTCCCAGCACTTGGATGTCAGATCTCTCCTGCTGTATTTGTGAGCCAGCTCATCTTACTCCCTCCTTTTCCCTCTCTCTCACCACTTCTCTTTTCTCAAGCTTTTGCATCATGACCTCTTTGGACATAGTGTTTCTGGCTGCCCTGAGCTCAGAGCAAACAGCTCAGTGGCTGAGCAGCTCCCTACGTGGCTCCCATTCAGAACAGAGGAATCCTGGCTGAGCAGCCAACTCCCAGCACTGCACCAGGCAAGCCCTGTAAAAGTGATGCATACCTGCTTTCCCCCAGGCTTTCCCTGAGAAATTCAGCCATGTTTTGGCAACTAGGCATCTATCTGGAAAAATCTCCTGAATGCATAAATGTTCCTGGGGTTTACTAGTGGTAATGCTCGAGTCCTTTCTCTTTCTCTATGTGGTAAATAATAGAATTTGTTCTTTGCAGTGTCCTACCTGTTGTGTGTGCAACAGGCTGAGTCACACAGAGCTCTGCTTTGGTAATAATAATCAGCAGCACAGGCTGATAGAGCAGGAGCTGTGCAGCCTGGAGAAGGCAAAGCTCCTGAGAGACCTTAGAGCCCGTTCCAGTACCTTAAAGGAGCTACAAGAGACACAAAAAAGGGCTTTTTACAAGGACTGCAGTGACAGGACAAGGGGGGATGGCTTTAAATGGAAAGAGGTTTAGATTAGATGTTAGGAATAAATTTTTTATGATGAGGGAAATGAGGCACTGGAATAGGTTGCTCCAAAAAGTAATAGAAGCTCCATCCCTGGAAATATCCAAGGCTCTTTTGAGTGGGGCTCTGAGCACTCTAGTATAAGGTGTCCCTGCCCATGGCAGAGGGCTTGGATCAGATGACCTTTAAAGGTCCCTTCCAACCCAAATCATTCCAAGATCAAGCAAACAGTGAGGCAGCCTTCCCAGGGGAAGCAGCCAGGCAGAGGCTGCAGCAGAAGGGAACTGGACTTCACCTGAGGGGCACAGAAAGATGGGATTGCCCAAATGGAATGTGTCATCCTCTGAGCCTTCAAAATAGAACTGAAGTTCCTTACCTCCTGTCGAGGTAAGGGGATCAAGTGGCCACACAAAATGTCTCTACATTGGGAAAACCAACAAGCCTGAAGACCTTGAAGGGCTCCTAGTACATTACTAGGTGTCAAAGAGATGTTTCTGATTTAGTCTTTGACAGGTTGCTATTTTCTACATTTTTCAAGCACCTAAACCCTAGATAATTATCTGTGTCTGTTCCCAAGTTCTTAAAATGCCAGACGAAGGAATTTTTTGCAGATTTTCCTATAGTGTGGCTTTTAAAAGCTGATAATGGTAAAACAATGACACCTTGTGGCACAGAAGAGCAATCAAACCCACATAGCCACAGGTTTAGATAAAGCATTGCCAAGAAATAGATTACATTTCCCAGAACTACTTTGAATTATTGATGAGCTAAGTTTTCAGCTACAAGTTTTTGCTTAGATCTTTAATCTAAAATTGTTCTTGATGTTTACAACGTTTGAAAGCATCCTTCTAATGATGGGAATAATTCAGATGCTTGTTATTCAGGAATACAGCAAACTTCCAAGATAGTTCTGTAACTGTTCTTGCAGTGAATAACAATTTTTTTTCATTTATCAAATATATTCACGCTGTTAAAAAACACTCAGAGTAATTGTTCATCTTTTCAATGTCCCTGACCTTACTTCAGGCAACCAGGTGATTTAAATTGCACTGGCTGGCAGGAGAAATGTTGTGCAGAATTGCTAACAAGAAAAATGAGATGCCTGTTAGTTTCATGTAGGTTAAAGGGAACATTCCAGCTGTCCAGAGTTTTATCAGCAATGAGCATTTTCTGTTGTAATTATTTTAAATGGGCATAACTGAATGGAGCAGATGTGTTGCAATGTCATTTTAGAGTTCTTATCAGATTTTAGAAGGTTTGATAATGGTGATTTTATATCAACCCTATTAACTCCACGAGACTGGAGAGTAAATGATTTGAAGGCAGCTCTTCCTTTAATTTGTGGATCTGTTCAAATCAAAAAGCAATAATTACTGAAAGTGGATGAGAATTCCTACAAGCTGAAAAAGACCCCAAGAGATTGTTGCAGCCTCACAAGTAAAACATTTCAAACTTCATACATTTCACGATTATTTTCCTCTCTATTCCAAGTACCAGGACTGATTAGCGACCTTACCAGTATCTTCTTTGACCTCCATTTAGACAAGGTATACTGCAAATTATTAATTAAGATGACTGGTGAGCTATTCCTGGTATTACATTATGCAACTAAAACATTATGCCTGCATTCATATATTTTATAACTGTCTAAAAACTAAAATCTTTTTGTCAGCATAATAACATTGCTGGGACAGCACTACTCAGTTCCAAGGGTATTCTGGGGACAGGAATGAAACCCACAATGTTATATAAAAAGCATATCATCATCAAAGAAGTGATATACAGGAACAAGGTATATTTGGTGCCTCTGTCGTTTGTCACTGGGGAGTTTCAAATCTTGACACCCTTTTTGCATCAAGAGGTAGGTTGGTTTTTTTCCAACCTGGTGGCAACAAAATATATGTTTTACACTGGCATAGTGGAAATTACAAAATAAATCTTAAATATAATTCACCTCAAACGTTAGACAAGAAATAAGTCAAATATATCAGCGATGGCACATGACTAATAGTGCACTTACATAAAACGTGGAAATTACTTCTGCTCTTGTAAAGGAGCCTGTACTCACCAATTATTGCAAGACCTAATGGTGCATTAAGCGATTTCTGCTGTAGGCAGTGCACACCCAAAAAATCACAGAGCTTCTGTATCGCACATTTAACCCAAAATCCCAGCCTCGTGCTTCCTCAGGACTGCAGTGCAGGCCTTGGCATGTGCTGGGCTCATCTCCCATCCTCCAAAGGCCACAGCCTGGCACGGGGCATCCTGCACCTCATCAGCAATGTGGGGCCACAGGTGAAGTGATGCCGAGAGATTTCTGGTCTGATGCGATGGTACTGGTGGGCAGTGGGGCAAAGTGGTGACAATTTACACTTCCCATTTTCAGTCCCCGTAAACTTGTTCTGCAGACAGAGACTAAACCAGCCCTCAGTTACACCTGGTCTTTGCCAGCTCTGCTGTAGCTGCAGAGGAGCCAAGGACAAGTTCCTGGCAGCCACTCCTCTCCTCACCCATTTATTTTTTTTATGCCTCTCACCCCACCTGAATCCCAGCTCGCCCAGATGCTGGAATATTTCTTGCATGCAGCAGTGACACAAAGCTCACAGGTGAGAGGGTTTTTCCATGGTCATTGTGTATGTGTTTTATTGCCATCGTGTAGCATCCTCTCACCTGTGTTCTGCATTCACTCACTTTACATTGGTCACTGACCTCAGGGACTATCTCTGGGTTTGCACTTTCAGTAGACATGAGGGACCTCAACGGCCTGTTTTTAAGAGAACATGAAAATGCTGGAAAATTACAGAAAATAACAGTTATTCTGCTTATGCACAGTGAAATATCCAGACAACTCCAAAAAAATGATGTGCTGCTTTACTTCTTGTTATGGTGTGATAGAGATAGAATATCTATGTCCTGATGTACAGACCAAATGAGATGCTTTTACTTGTTTGCTTCCTCATTGAGTCATTAAAGTGAGTTGATGAACGTTAATTTTTACATTAGGAAAAAAAACAACAAATGAGTCTTTCTTCCTTTGTTCTCACCTTCTGTTAGTAAACTTCAAGGAATTAATAAAGACTGTCACTTTCACAGCTCACAAATGAGAATTAACCATCTTTATTGTGAGTTTGGAGATTGATTTAACCTCCTTTGGCCCTCCTGTGAACTACACCTGTGGCATTTTTAATGTTTTGCCATCTTAAACAGAAAAGTAGATCATGAAATCCTGAACCTTCTAAAATTCCTTAAATGTATTTTTATTTCCTGTTTCTGAAAAGTACCCAAACTCCTCTGTTTCTTCTGACCTTCTGCTTCCTTGGGTTACCAATCTTCTGATTTGCAGCCACTTCAATCCTCAAGATAACATTGCTCCACCACATAAACCAGGGGTTCAGGGAGGTCTGATTTTGGGAATACCTGGAGGCTGAAAGCTTCAGGCATCAGTGAGACTATGTGTCATACCTTCAGAAAGCCTCCAAAATCTGTCTGCCTAGTAAAACCCCTTTGAGAAGTAATGGCATTTTAACATGAGCAGCATGTGAACTGCATGTCAGGATGAGATGCACCCTTCCACCAGCCCCTTACAATTCATTTGCTACAGCCCTTGCCACATGAAAAAAAGAATTTAATCTTTCCTCACCATGGGCTGCCTGGCACACTAATATTTGAACTAGAATTAAGAGCTGCTAGAGCTCAGAATTCCTCCCTTCAAAATACAGCCACAGGAAAAGCTCCAGAAAATTATCTGGCAGGTAATCAGATGTCACAGGCTCAGATTTCCCATCTTGAAGTGGAGCAGACATATTGTCCAAAATGCAATGAGCACTTTTTTTTGCCTCCATTTCCCCATCCTTGCATTCAAGCAGTCATTCCTGTCCACAGCTTGCCTGCCACTCCAGCCCAGCCACTGAGCTTGTGCTGCTCCAACACTGCTCTGCTGGTGGGGAAATACAAAGCACAGTGACTCACTGGGGGTGAAACCAGCAGGAAATGAAAGTGGGTACAACATGAAGATATTTAAATGTGGACTAGGCAGCTGAGGGAGGTGCCCTCTGAGCCTCCACAGAGCTGTTCTGAAGCAAGGCTGGTTTCCCCAGGTTTGAAACAGCAGCAGAGGAATTTTGCTGGACGTTTCCTTCCTCTTCTTTTCTGCTCTTCACATCAAAAACTTTTGAAAATGGCTTACACTTGGCTTCTTTGCTCAGCAGTTGTTTCAGACTCTCAACAGACTTGGAGAGATAAGAAAATTCTGAGTATGATCACATTCAATTTCAAACTCTCCTTCATAATTTTTTCCTACAAAAACCAAAATAATATTTTTTAATTAGCATGCTGTAATTCTTGAATGACCACACCAGAGGCTAAGACGTGCTCCCATGGCTCTAGCTCTATGTTCATTTCAACCATCCACTGCTCATTTTCAAACTTTTTTTTAGCCTTAGTCAAACTTGCACTTTAGTTGATAAATAAATCATAGCACCATGCCCACTACTCTACTTTATGATCTGGTGCATAAGAAAAAGAGATGTTAAATTCAGGCAGCTTTTGGGGAGGACAAGAGACCTGTTTTAAAACTCTGATCTGAGATTAAAGCTCCAGAAGGAAATTGCTCTGAGCTGGATCTTACAATCAGCATATGTCTAAGCCAAAAAATATTTCTTCTTTAAAACCCAGTTGTGCAATGTATTTCAATTACAGGAGCTTTGGATTAACATTACCACTGCACAGGTCAATTTAGCTAAAATGTTCCTAAATGTCTTATGGTCCAAACCTTACCAGAAGAGTTTAAAAACAAGTCGTTTGAATCATGAACTCATACATTTTTAGTTATGCATCGAAATATAATTTCACTACCCTAAATATAACCATAATATTAAATCAGACTGTTTATGTGAGGAAGATTATTTACATATTTCCTCAGAATTAGTCATTTGGTTCTTGAATTCAGTTGTGGCTGTTGTATGTATTAATGCTAAAATCCTTTAAATATATTTTTCCATTTCTGAGAAGCAGACAAAAATCTCTCTTTCTTCTTATTATTAATATCCTTCGTCCAATGTGTTTGCCAGACCCAAAAGTGAAAAGATCAATTATAGAAATCCCCCAAAACTGAATAAAACCAAACTGTTCTAAATACTCTGATGAAAAGACTTCTCATTTTGCTTTGCTCAACCTTCAATCTTTCACAGACTAAATGCTCACTAATTATTCAGTCATTCAAAAAAGGAAAAGATAAATAATTTTGTCTGGTTTGCTTTTGGATATTTTTAGTGATTGTTATTTAGATTTAGCTCAGTCAGAACTCAGTCACTTTGTCTTGTGTGCAATGATGCATCTACCATTACAACAGTATACATGCTGAATTAATACTTGACTCAAAGCTTTTTAATACAAATTCAGGAATTTTTTTACTCACAGGTGGAGTAGGTGGATAGCAGGTGAAGATTTGCTCTGCAGTGATACCAAATGCAGTGAGAAGGAAGCAGAAGAGATTGAACAAATTAAATCCTGAAACTGGTCACCAGAGAGAAGAGATCAGTATTTGGAACAGTTTTGTAACCTTCAGACACCAGATAATTTAATTCCTTTCATTTATCCCAGCCTTGCATGCCTGTATCACTGAAAGTGAAGAGTGGACTCATGTTTAAGGTGCTGTTCAAGCTGGAGAGCCCCAAGGAGAAGCATCTGCTCCTGGAACAGCCCAGACACTGCTAGGGGAATTCCTCTACTTTGCATGGAAGAATCAGGGGAAATTTAAAGCTAAACTCTGCATCCAACCTATAAATTTTGACTCCCATTTGTTTCTTTCTAGGAAAGATGCTACACAAAAGGATTGTGTGGCCAGGAGAGGTTTCAGATCTTCTAAATTTGCCTAATCCAGCCGAACATCTTTCTGAGTGATTTGATGTCCTGGTAACTCATGGAAAGGCTCCAATTTGGACGAGAAATCAATGCTCCCTGACTCCACTGATATGGCCAATCAACAGGCACAGCTTGAATTTCAGCTGACAACTCACACTGAGCTGGTCAGAGTCCATTCACAATGGAATAAAATGCCAATAAGAAATCATTAAGATATCATTTCAATGGAACAAATGCAAAAATAACATCATTCTCACTGCATTTTCTGCAAGCACAAACAGAAACAGGAATCATCCAGCTAATTATTTAAGGTGATCATTGAATACTTTTTATTGTTCTGATACTGAATATTGAAAATGTCACAGAAATGTCATAGAAAATGTCTACTCTTCTCTAAAAAACTTTTTACTCAAATAATTCAATATAAAGGTTTAATCTTCAGAGGTTATTTTATTCCTTGCCTGTATACTTGAAGTAGATATAAAATTCAGATCCAGTCTCTCATTTAACTTAAGATATTTATTTCAAAATTCACCTGGGTCTGAATCAAAAGCTATGCAAAATTATGCACACACTTTATTGTACACACTCCTCTGTGAACAAAAGTTCATAAATAAAATACCTGTCATGTTTTCAAGCATTGTTTGCATATCAGCTTCACAATTAGTCCAGATAAATTGTAAATATTTTTGTAGATAATGCCAGAGCCTGTATTTTCCCTCCTAAGAGTGAAAGATAAATTCAATGTGTGAGACTGAAAAGTTCATGAAGAGATATTTTACTTAACCTGCATATGGAGGGGTTCTGATGGCAACTTTTTAAGGCTTTTTCCCCAACTCTGTTTCCTTGGCATGACTTAAATATCACTCATTTTTACTTTATTTTGAGAGTTTGAGCCTGTTTTAATTCCTGTGGTTAAACACAAAATGCTTAGAGGTTATTTTCTACCTACAATCTTCACCTTACAATGATTTTTTTCTTTAGATTGCAGTCCCTTCTCATTTTTTATAGGAAAAAACTACACTCACAATTAAATTCAGCGGAAGCCAGAAAAAAATATGGAGGTCAAACAATTTAAATTATATCCTTTTCCATACTGCAATGCACTTCTGAAGAATTGCTTAGCAGAATGGAAGGCTGTCAAAGTCCTTCTCCATTCCCATGCCATCTTTTATTTTACTTGTATGAAAAAACTAATTAATATGTCTGAAATAATTATTTTTAATGAGGAGTTATCTATTCTTTTTTTCATAGAGAGTTCTGGAACAGGAGTATACAATTAAGAGATGACAGTTCAGTGATCCAAAGTCTTTTTATTTCCCAAGGTGCTATGGATCAGTCCAAGTTCCTACTTCTTTCTATAGACACTTTAATAGGTTTTCCATTTCTGGAGAGTATTTTTGAACAGTTAATTCCACTTTGAAGAAATAAGAAGCTTTCCAGATGACATTTTACATTCATCAAAATATGTCATGCTAGATGTATTAGACCTTTCTTCTGCTAATTTACAGATAAACTGAAAAAGGATAGAAAAACTGATTCAAATTAGTTCTAATTATGTGCATCAGGAAGACTTCAAAATTAAGCCTTAGTCAAGACATGGAAAAGGAACAGTACAAAATATGGCTTCAGAATATTGTTCATAATATACAGCTTATATAAAAATGCATCCAGCTACAAATTCAGATCCAGTAGAAAAAGGTAATAGTAATTTCTGTATGCTTCCTGCCTATAGTGCTCCATGCCTATTCTTTTCCCTTAGAGCTCACAGGTGAAAGCAAATAAACGGTCTTGTTTTCTTTTTTCTGTATCAATAAGGAATTTGCCAAGGTAGGCAGCAAACATGGCTCCTAGTTTTATTAAAATTCAGAATTACACAACAGGATATCTGTTACCCTTACAAGGCTTGCTACCCAAGGAACACCAAATTTATGACCCTTCTTTCAGTCAAAGATACTGATCTTCATTTATCAAGTGCTGTGAAATCTCAAAATTCAGTTAGGTCATTCCTCAGTCTGCACAATGAAAGAACAGTGTCAAAAGAGCGTACAATTCTCTCTGCCTTAAAAGCAAATTCATGCCTTCCTTTTGCAAATGGATCTGGACACAGTGCCTTTCATTTAATTGCCTCCAGACTGCATTGCTACAGCTGTCACTAATGTAGGAATGAAGACAAATACAAAATCTATGCTTTGAATAAATCTGTTCCTTCAAGGGCTGCAAAGCAGCAGTCACAGTAGGCTGTAAGGACCATGTGCATGAAGGATTGGGTTCCACAGAATTGAATATCAGGGTCTCTTGGTAGCGTGCCTTTAACCAGGACAAGCTGCTCTGAAGCATTTTCATTTGTTTGTTTGTTTGCTTCTCCATGCCCCACTCCCCCAGTCAGCTGAAATCTAGAGGCCTGATTTTTCCAATGCATTTGTTTTTCTGGCTCCCACTACAGCAGATGCAAACAATGCTACAGCTGTGCTCATGTGGGACACATCAGGTCACCTAGGCCAGAGGCAGGGAGTTGAGAAGCAGAGAAGTCAGGCATGGTATGTAGGACATGTAAAAAAAAAAAAATTAAATCATTCTAAGTGGTTAAAAACAATCTCCAGGGCATTCTGCCTAGGAAGAGCTTTACAATAGTATGACTGTTGTCCTTTAAGGGGGAGTAAGGAATAAGAAATGACTGGCTATTTCTCTTCTCCATCTTCTTCTTCAAGAGGAAGAGGAAGCCACTGGGAAAGCTGCCATCTTTCCCTGTCTAAGGGTGACCTGGGAGCCCACTCTCAGGGCTAGGCACACTTGCATACTCAAACCATTGCTCTTGTCCGAAAATCCATTTAAACATTTCAAAAAATACATATCCCAGAATATAAGGTTTTCTCTACATAATACTAGTATGCTTCTCAACTGCATTCCTTTCTTACTATTATTCATTCACTCTGTAAAATTAAATTAGAACACAAACACAAAATTGAAAGTGTCTCTTCTTGTCCTAGATAGCTCAGTAGGCTCTTGGCACACTATCATGACATCTTTACTTGCTGTAAATCTCTGATATTTGGAATTCACTGTTGGAAAATCTCTAGAGGAAATACTGAAAGGTAGCAATTTGCATTTTAGCCAAAAAGTGGAATCTGTATCTACAAAATGGCAAGTCACATCAGAACAATTACATTTCTTCGTTTCTATTTCCCTCTGTTCTCTTACCAGCTCTGGAGTAACTACTCCATTTATAAAAGTTAGGATGCATCTGATCCTCTAGATATTTCCTTCAGCTCTTAGTTTTCTTAAGGAATTATGTCTTTAACATTGGTACTCAAGTAACTGCCTTTCCTTGCAAATTGACATTGTATATCCTGGATTACAGCACCCCCTGGGAGTCTCAGGTTTCTCTCTTATTCAGCACTTCTGTTCTCTCCCTTTGCTCTCTTTCTTCTCATCTAAATGCAATTTTTAAAAGTCTTCTCTCCTCATGCCTCCTAATTCCTGTAACCTGAACCTCTGAGCATTTTTTCCCATTTTCATTCCATTTTTACGTTTTTTTCTCTCCAGTCTCTGCCTCCAGTTCCTGTGGTAGGTGGTGACACAACCCCTGTGCTGCACATTTCACCATACACTGGGCAGCCCCAGTCAGCTCTCCAGGGCTGCTTTTACCAGACACTGGCCTCTTCTGATCTCTTGCTGTTTGTGTTTTGCCAATTTTCTGTGCTTCTTTCCCACTTGTCCCTAGACAACACTACCACAAACTTTCATATAGTCACCCAGTTCTTCCAGCTCAATGACATTTTTTTATCTTAAGATATCTCCTTTCTATTCTCTTTCCTTTCTTCTATCAGCATAATTGTTGATTTTCATTGTTTTAGCCATGACTTCTACATCTTCCTAGACAAATGACTCTGCTTTTGCAACTCTAGATTACAGCTCTAGATACTTTCATATCTTTTACCTATTTCATATCTTTTTCATATTTACCTTTCATATCTTTTTCCTATTTCCCCCTTCATTATTTTTCTTGATAAAAGAACTGTTGAGCATGCCAAATTAAAATTTCATTTTAACCTTTTGATTCCATTACACTTTACCTTTTCATGCTCTCATTTTTCTTGTACAATTTTGCCCACCTTTTTAAATTTAATCTCTTCTGTTTGTCTCCATGGCATCATGTCCCCAGTATAATTTCTTTTGCATTTCGTCTGAATTCTTTTTTATCTTTACCTTCACAGTACGAAGATGTTTTATCCTATTCTGTCTAAACAACAATTTTAAAAACCCTTTAATTCTATTTGGTTTCACAATAACTATATCTTCATTGTCTTTTGACCTTAAGTTTATTCCACATGCCAGTCACAAATGGTGTCCATCAACAGACACAGATGGCTCTTGTCCAAGTTCTCAGCTTCTGCATTTTCAAGCACTACAACATCCTTGACTAATTCAGTCCTGCCTTCCCCACCCTTCTACAAAAATTGTTTTACTATTTCCTTGTTTTGAGCACATCATTCTTCTCTCTTAACTCCTCCACTGCTATCCTGCCTTCATATCATCAAACATGAATAAAAATGAAGTGTCACATCTCCTCATGGCCTCACCCTATTCCATCTCTCAAAAGCAAGATAAATAAATAAATAAATAAATAATAACAATAACAAATTATGCATGGAAACACACTACCTCCAAGATTATGAGAACTGAATGCCTCATTGTGAAAACATCAATCTAACTTGGCAGATCTAAATCTAACACAAAGCTTCTCTCCCAGTTATGGTCACATCACTGAAGTTACTGTTCATATCTTTTGGATAAATTTTCTTTCTTTGTATTAAAGGTTGGCATCTGATATCTTACTTGAACTGAGTAATACTTTGTTTCATGACACAGTCCACTGAGGTCATGACTTGCAAAGAGAAGTGTTATTTAACTGGAGCCAAGATTATACAACTTGCTTATAACAAACCTGGCTTTTAAATATGATTTTTAAGTTTATATTTGAAAGATCATACATTTTTTCCTCTTCTTTTGCTTTACAGTTTTTTAAAATATGTCAATCACATCTAACAGTCAAGGATCAGAGGCTGTGTGACTTCATCAGATAAAAGAATACAATTCATGGATTTTTCCCATATGTTGTTGTTCATGTGAGCAGAATAAGGAAACAGATCACTAGTGAACTTCATTTCATGGTACATGACAATTGGCATGCAAGCAGAATGCAATCTCAAACTGGTTTATCTTCTTACACATGCATATTTGTATACATCAGTGCTTCAATAACCTTTATAGTGTATGTAATGACAGCTGATATCAGATTGATTTTTGCACAAGTGCTTTAGAAATATGATGAAATGATTAGTAAATAATCATGTTCCTGACTCTATATAATATACCATATCATTTTATCATATATTATAAAATTATATAATACCTGAAAGGGATTAATCTATAATTTTAATAATTTCAAATTGGTTTAATGAATGTGATTCTATCAGGCACCATTCTGCTTTGTTTCAGTCTTTAAAAGTACACTTTCTAATAGGCCTTCTGTTTTCCACAGGAGTGCTCTAGATTCTATTTCCAATCTGGAAATTATTTTCCTTTTTTTTTGCAATACATCATAGGTTAACAGAAATAAGAAACTTTACTAGTTTTAAGAAGCTTATGTTGTTCTAATTGATTCATTTTACTAGTTTTTCCAATGACTAAGCCTCTAGCTTCTTATCTAAGTTTAGCTGGTCAAGGCCTGAACTAAAAGTAGGATGAAGGGGGGAAAAAAGATACTTTAGAGCTGCTCTGTATCTCACCATTGATTCAGTTGTGTAAGGTACCTGTGGCATCCTTATGCTAAAGCAGAGCACATCACAAGTTGCCTGGACTAACGGGATGCATCCAAAGGACAAAGTAACAGAAGAAGAAAATAGCAAGACGAGAGGAAAGGAAATTAAATTAAGTTCTCACAGATCAAAGTTGCTAAGAGAAGATAATAAAGCAAATGGTATACAAAGAGCTGGTAGCCTCATTGGAGTTAAAACTGCAAATTTGATGCTATGGGTTTGAAGAACATTGTTCAAAGCTAAAATTAGTTCTGTGAATTAAAAATCATTAACTAGCTCTTTCTTCTACTAATAAATTTATTACTACCATTGCACCCAATCCAAGTCGCGCATCTGTCTATAATGAACTGTGAAGCTTTATATAAAATTGAATGCCTTAATAGGAATTTGAGTTGCATATTTCCATGATCCTGAATGTGCTTTAGTCAAGCACTGGGCTTCTGAAGTGACACTTCAGCCAGCTTTTGCTAAATAGGTCAACTAAACCTTGAGATTAATTAGTTTAAAAGTGCTGGAACTGAAAACCTCTAACGTCTCTTTCTTAAAATTGGTGAGCCTACCTTTGTTAAGCTCTTTTTTCCTTTGATATTGTTTCTATGTAGAAATGCATTGGAATGTGTCACCTGTGTTAAAATGGTACTGATCAAATTATTACTGGTTGGTTTTTTATCTTATTCTATCCTTACCCTCCAAACAGGATCCATTTTCAGGCAAGGGAGTTTGTATGTAAAGATGAACATTGGACAACTGCATCAATGAAAATACCAAAGTCAGCTCTGCCAGCAATGATTTTATTCTTATAATCTAGCTCTGGTTACAGAAAAATTAATTTGTAAAAAAGGCACTGCATGGCCTGACTCTGTTATTCCTGTTTTTCCCATTCCCATTGCTTTTTCTTAAGAAAGGTCTCCTATCCCACTTTGTATTTAGCAGGGAAAGGTCAGTAAAGGAGGAAAACACCTATTGGTCAGAGCTGAGTGAGCCAGTGTGAGGATCTGGAGGAAAGCTGTGGAGTGTCTGGGTGGCCACTGCTCCAGCAGCAGCACCAGCAGCTCCTCCAGCCCCAGGAGCAGGAGTGAGGCTGGGACACATCTGTCCAGCACAGCTGATGGGCACTGCTGTGGCCAGAGACCTTTTCTGTCCCCCACCCAGATATGGCTGCAGAGGGAAGGAAGGAAACCCCATGTGGGATTCTACAGTTCTTTATGCTTGAAAAATGCCATAGGTGGAGCTGGGGAGATTGCTGTCTTTTAAGAACAAAGACACTCCTTCCATCCAGGGAGTGGCTGGAAATGCTGCCATCGGGCTTGTCTTCACTGGGAAAATTGTGAAACTTCTTTCCTCAGCTCTCCACCATCTCTCAGTATGTTTCACAAGATCAGCTCTGCAAGGGCTTCCTCCAACTTCACAGGAGTCCCTTGCTTCTCCCACAGGAACTCAGGCCATCACCAGCCTTTAAGTCTCCCCATCTGCCTTTGCCAGTGGTTCTCTCCAGATGTTCAGTATCTGACTCTGCCATTGTACTGGTTGTTCTGGTTGTTAGGGGAGCCAGGATCATCTTCTGTGAGCAGGGATTATAGGGGCAAGGGGAGGTTAGAGAGCACAGGAGCATAGCTTGCAAAACCTCCAAGTGCAGGGTTTCATGGCAGGAGAATGGAGGGTAAAGGTGGGGCAGTCCTGGAGGTTTTGACATGGCACAAATGCAGGAGCCCTCAGTGACCAGCTTTGTGGAAAGCTAAAGCAGGAGTGCCACATTGTGAAGGACAGCAGCACAAAGTTCAGTACTAACCAGATGTTAACAAAATGAGGCACTTTTAATACTCCTAGAGGGGATTTCCACTTCAAGCAAGGTAGTTCATTCAACATTTGCCCTGAAAGAGATGTAAGAAGGTTTGAGAATGAGCCTCAGGAACATTGTTCCCTTTAGCCTGCCTAATGTTCCAAAAAGCCATCCTAATCCTGTCAGTAGAAATCCTGAGAGACAGTAAGCCAGCTCTTCCCAGTACAGCAGAAGCAGAAGTAACACTGCAGTGCACAGATTAATTCTAGTTTGACCTAAACTTCTGTTCCTTTGCATGCGAGTCATATTCTGCTACATATTTCTAACCTGCAAATGCTCTTCAAAGACAGTGATGGTTTTACCCAGCACAACACAGATTGGGGACCAGGTCTCAGTCCATATTAGCTGATATGGCTCTACCAGCTAGAGACCAGCCCTGTAAATTTGTATGCCAATACATTGATTTAAGCTGCTGCCATGCTCCCACTCTATATAATCAATGCCGATGGAGAAATTCATTTCCCTTCTGAGCACTGTCCATAGCCATTGTATGAGTCTGTTGGAGAGGGGGTGACTCTGAACAGAGAAGTGCCAAGAAGATACACACCAGCTATCCTAGACATACAGGTTGCATTTAATGAGGTTTGTGGCAAGTTAGTGACGTTTCATATGTCAATATCGGTGTAAAAGCTGCAGTCGGATATCACTGCCACATGATGATTGATCGCCCTAAATTGATAATAATCCCTCCTGAATCTGGGACAAGTGATGCCTCCCAGCCCATACTGTCCATACTAGCAAGATATGTTACAGCAGTTCCGATAATCAAGGTAACAAAACCTGCAGTCCCTTTTACCCCCTCCTGCCCAAGCCATTTATACTGGCAGCTGGTTACATCCCAGCAAGTCCTGTCTCAGAGGGAAACCTGTGGTAGGAAGGAGCTCAGGGAAAGGATAGTTCTAAATAAATCCCCACTGCTTCAATCTTTGAAAGGACAGTAGAAGGGGAATGAGACGAACCTTGGAGTGCTGGGAGGTCCCAGCTTCCCCAAGGTGAAATACCAGGAATATGCCTGGCCAGAGTCAGCATTGTAGAAATTCATTTATTTCAGTTTTAGATGCTTGGCTTTTTTGCCTTCATCTGAACCTAGCAATCAGAGCATGAAATGCTCACTATCACATTCAGCAGAAAGCCCAGTCTGCACTTTACATCCATTTTTATTCCCTCCAGTGTTTCATGGTACAGACAAGAAATCAGAGCCAGCAAAGGGGTTAAAACCAAAGACAGCACCTACAGGTCCCAACAAATTTGACAAACTCCTTCCCCCTCTCTTTTCTCCATCTGCCAAGGGTTTGGTTTTTTTTGTCACACTACACATCCAGCCTTCCTGAAGTCCACAGGTAATTTTAATCTGCCACAATGATGGGTTCAGACTCTTGGAGGCACAGTCACACCATCTATAAACAATAAAACTCCTAGCTGCTATAATCATGTTGTCAGCAATGAGTAATATGTTCTGCAAAAAAGGCCTAAGGAAGCTGCTGGAGTATGTTGAAGGTGGCTATAAACTATCCTTCTGAGAACAGTTTCTTGACAGTTGGTCAAAATTTCGACCAAAGAGTTAATGAAATATTCATCACAATTTTCCTTGCCTTCTTAAATTATGGTAGTCATATTAAAACAGCAATACTGTTACGAGGTGTGTGAGGGCAGAATTCAAACTCTCCTCTCCAACACACAGACCCCAGACACCGGGGCTCCCATCAGCATTTTGGCAAGCTCATGTCAAGAAATTATGTGCCCCTGACTAAAAATTAGTTATTTAAGAGAGCTACTAAAAAATTGGGATCTCTCTCTTTAAATGCTTGACCCTGATGTGGAAGGGGAGGAGGGAAGAGAGAGAAGGAGATTATGATAATTGCTTTATTGCATTGATAATATGATAGGCTGCTAACAACCTGAGTCAGGGTAATAGCAGCCTAATTGCTATCCAGGTGCTTTCAGCAGGAAACAGGTACACCTAGAGAGGCACCTGTGCACAGCAAGATTAGGTATAAATGGAAAAACGACAGAGATATAAATGCACTTAGTATAGTGGAAAGTAAGAAATAGTTGTTTATGTAGAAACTGCCTGAAATCCAAGAGTTGCTTCGGATAATGGGATGTGGCTGGTATGTAACTCATGTGAGAAACAGGCACACTACAGGGCTCAAAGTGAAATGGGTATTTATATTTAGGCAGAGAAAAGAAAATAACATACCTGGGGAAGAAGTGGCTGATGCTATCTTTCCAGAATAAATTCGCTTCTGAAATGATTATGATGTTTTTATAAAATAAAATTAGTAATGTCAGTCTGACAATACAAAATAAGATCTTTCCTTGAAAGTCAGTATGACTGCAGTAAGTGATTTGCCTGGAAGAAAGCTGCTTGACAATGGAATGGTTTGTAGTTGATTGATAAATATCAAATATACCCTTCATATGCATGAGCTTGCTTGTGTACATTTAAGATTGGTTGTTCTCTGAGCACTGCTCCTGGCTCTGGCTGCAGGTGGGAGGTTTCCACTCGGGTTTGGGCAGAGCTCTTGGCCCCTGCTCTCCAGCTGCCCTCCCTCTTTCCTGCTTCGGTTCTGAGAAAGAGGACATGGTGACCAGGTGCTGCCCACGCGTCTGGGGGGAAATGGAGATTGGGATTTCTGAGTAAGAGAGGAAAAAATGCTGTTTTGTTTGTGCAGGATGAGGTCTGTGGAGCAGGGAGAGCTGAGTGCAATAATCGATTGTGTCCCCTGATGAAGGAGTCAGATCTTTCAGCAGGGCTATTGATCTACGCATTCAACTCTGCAAGTTGCTTTCCACTACATGTTTTGCAACTGAAACTCAGTGATGTGAATGTCAATAGGCATGAACAAAAGCCTCGTGTTTCGAAAAGCCTGAATCTGTATCCGTAGGATATAAAAACTGTTACATTTCCGTGCTTTTGCTCCCCTCTGGAAGTAATTTTCCAGGTTATTGGTAATGGATGTTGCATGCAGAATATACGTGTGAGCCTATGCATTACCATGATTGTTATTTTCCCCTAAAAATAACCTTTTTTTTTTTGTATTTATAAATAGCATTTGATCACAGTCTAGAAATATTGCATGCCAGAAATTATCTGTCTTGAATTGCTGAATACTAGTATTTGGGTAGGCTGTTATGGCAACAGAGGTACACCCTCTGGATTTAAGCATCACGGGTTCTCATGGCAATTTTTTTTTGTATAGCTGCACACTTAGGAAAATATGCTCAGCTGTCCCAGTAATCTCTGGGAAAACAGCAGCAACAGAATAAATTGACATGTTTATCACCTTACATTTGTTTTTAAAATATACATAAAAACCTGCCTTAAATAAAATACATAAATAACTGAATCAAGGGGGGGAAGCACACAAAGGCCAAAATAACACTGTGGAAACAATAACATAAAATAATTTTATGAATGTTTAGTATAAATTAGTACTTATGTTATACTGGTGTTCAGAACTTCAACCAATGATTGATTGGCATTGTCAATACATTATTCAATATGAACATTCAGAGTAGGTACCAACCCTTGCCATGAGGCAGCTCTGGTTATTCTTTTTTTCTTCTTTTTTAAGACTTGGTGAAGTTTTACAAAATAGGACTTTATATCAGAAATATATCAAGTTCCAATGACCTTGACCTATATTATAACAATCCTTACAAAAGAAGTGTTCAGCCATGGTGTCAAACGCTCTATTTCAGCTTTTCTTCTGCATTCCAGGGCACTGTTCACATGAATCCAATTGACCTTGGAGTAGCTCTTTTTCTTCAACATGCAATCCTCATAAAAAAGGTGAAATCCCCTTCCTCTTCTCCCTTTATTACTGCTGTTGTCCCCACATGACCTGTCATGTTAGTGTCGGGTGTGTAAGCACCTGGCACAGGTGGAGTCTGTGATCACAGGTGCCCAGTGCTCATTGTGAGGGTTCAAGTCAGTGTAAAGCACACAGGTTTACACACACATTCCAGAGGATGCTGTCTGTTTGGAAACAGAGCGTGTGCTTCACAAAAAGAGATGGTAACTCTTGAGCAGAAAGACACCAATTAAATAATTAGCGTTAGCATAGAAAGAGCTGAAAAGTGCCTATCCCTGAATATCTTTAAGAACAAATTATAAAACCTATTATATAAACCTAGGAGGGATATCCTAAGTAAAGCCCTTAAGGGCAGGGAGGTGAACTGGATGACATCCTAAATTCTGTATTTCTGTGGTTGTGCCATCACTGCACTTGCTTGGCCTCACATGAGTGCAAGCCTGCACAAGCACAGACCCAGAGGTAGGATGGCAGATGCCAGAGGGAAGAAATTTGAAATGATGCATCAAGTATGCTGGGAAGAAAGCAAACACCTAAACACCTGGAAGAGTTTCATATGCTCCTAAGTAAATTTTTTGTGAAAGGTTTTAATGTCTGAAGTCCATTAAAAACACTTAAAAGAAAAAAAACTTACTGCTCCACAATAGGAGCTGCACAGCACAGAATACAGATAGTTTTACTTATTTAATATGTACTGAAAGGTTTTATTTAGGTGGTGGATGGTAAATGCATTTTTATTAAGCAGAAAGTATCTTAAACTAAAAACTGAATTTGAAGAACATAAAAACTTTCTAACATTCAAACACTAAGCATTAATGTGACTGTATTGGGAAATATGCAGAGTAGGTGTGCTCATTTCTGAGGAAATCTTCCCACTGGCTATTTGTAAGAAGCGGGTAATGACAATGTCTTTGGCCTTGACAGTCTCCATGTTCCTCTCCCGTGATATCTGCATGCTGATTTGATCCACGTTAGTCATGATCAGCTCTGAGGCCAGGATCTGGGTGGGGGATGCCCTGTTTGCTGTGCTGTCCATGATGTACTGCTTGTACAGTTCCAGCAGCTTCTGCTCCAGGTAGTCGTTGAGGGCAGAGTCGGAGAGGGGCTGCAGGTGGGGCCCCAGGCTGGCCAGGCGCCAGCACGAGGAGTGGCCCTGGACTGGCCTGCGGAGGGTGTCACTTGTGGGGGGAGCCTTCACCGACTCCATGGCGGGAGGAATCTCTGAGGACTCCAAGAAGGGACCTATGCCACTGTCACAAGCAAAATCTGTCGTGACTGAGCTGATCGGCACCACGTAGTCCCCAGCTATATGCAGGTCATTGTAGTTCTTGCAAATGCTCTTGCAGGAAGGTGGAACCAGGTAGGTGACTTTTTTTGTCAGCTCCTCACAGCCATGTGTAGCTGGAGGTGGCTGCCCTGTGGGTGTTGGGTGCTGAACAGGCTGTGGGACATTATCCTTCTGTCTTCTGCTGTGCTTGCTACTTCTAGAGCAGACTGAGGAAATGCACTTGCCAGCAGATCTGCATCTCTGAAGGAGGCTTTTTCCTTGTGCTTCAACTGTGGAAGAATAATTAATGGGCCTCATTTCATACACCCCTTCATCAGGCAAACTCTTGTAGAGCGTGGGGTTCAGGTCTTCACAAAGGTAGGTGATTCTATGAAGGTAACCTTCTGACAGCATCCTTCTCCAAGGGAAAGGAACTGCCAGCAGACACAAAAATGAGAACAAGTTAATTACAAAAAGTTCATTTTAGACTCACTGAGCTGTGATTACACTCACCAGTCTGTTACTAGCTTCAAAGAGATGTCTCTAATATGGACATAAACAAAGTGTCTCTGCCTTACTAGGGGACTTGAGTCAGTGAGTGAAGTGACCAGCCAGCCTCCCTGTTGTGCTGAATCTCACCGAAGCATGTCCTGGATAACATAACATATGGCATGTCCAATGCATCCAATGGCAAGTGAGTCGTGGAGAGAGGGACAAGAAGTCTTTTGTTGTGGAATAGCTGCTGTAATACCTTATACTTAAATACATCTAATTTTTGCCCTGGAGTTCATTAAGAAGCCTGGGGTTTCCCTCTTTTTCTCATATGCTTTTAAGAAGCCAGGGGTTTCCCCCTTTTACTCATATGATTTGAAGCAACTTTTGTTGTGTGTGGTTTTTCAGCTGCCTCTGAACTATGATGATTTGAGATTCATATTGAGAGTATCACCCCTTTTGTTCCAGACTAATAACAACTGTAGGTGTGGTTCCTTTTTCATTAAAAAAATCTCAGACCATGAAATTTGCACTCTGCACTTCTGCATTGCAATCGGGATAGAATGAATCGTCTCTACCTTTTGCACACAAAAATGTCAGTGGAAAAATCAAAACTTTTTGGAGGCATGATTCATCTGGCCTGGTTTAAACACCTAAATCAAAATGAAATGAATTGTGCCCTAGATTTGCTTATCACTCTCCAGTTGTTATAAAAGGATCTTAAGCTAGAGCCTAGATATAGATATCTGCAGGTACTTTTGAAGAGACAGTTTTCAGTGCAATGCATAGAAAAGTGCACATTTCAGAAGTACTTCAGCTCGCTCTTTCACTGTGGGATTAGTGGTACCACAGCTCTGGAATCAGTTTTCACTGCATTTCTGCAAAGGCACAGTCGGGTTCCAGCAGTCACTAACTCTCTCCACTCTCTAGCAGGCAGCTCAGCCTCAAAAGCTGCATAGAAATGTTAGTAATTAAAGACAGATTTGCCAGCAAGGACACACATGCTGCACATCAGTAAATGTTCTGCCCAAGCTTTAGCATCTCCACTACAAAAAAAAATTATTTTAAATTCACCTCTGTCTTTGTTTTTTTCAACCAGTATCAAGGATACAATCAATGGGAAAGATATTCTAAAGAAATGTTTGGTTCTCACCAAAGAGAAAGTAGATTTAAAATAAAAATAAAATTAAAATTACTAAAATAATTTCTTTCTTTATATACTACAAATGGTATTTTCCAAGAGTGAAGGGACTCTCATTTCTTAGTGAAGTTTTCATGTGTCACAGGTGCTAGTGCAAAATGCTGCACCATTAATTGTTGGCTAAATCCTGTCTAAACATGAAGAGAGACTTTGCACAGATATTAGGGAGGAGATACTATGAGAAAAGACTTTCCTTGTGGGGAGGGAATCACTTCCACATCATGAAGAATGTTGAAGAGAAAGTTGAAGAAAAGACAGCCTTCCTTCAGGCAGAAATATTAATGGGAATTAGAAGTGTCCAAACACTTGCTTTGGTGACCCTGGCTTCTCTTCATTGCTGCCAGTTGTGTGAGATTTCCCACGGGCAATAACATTTAATTAAAAGTGACCTATTTACACAGAAGGGGGAAAAATCATATTTGGGGCTTGGCAGTCCTTGCAGTATGCTGCTGTTGTCTTGCTTTGGCTTTTAGCTGTAATTAAGGTGCCCCCATAGAAATCTTAGCCAAATGCTAGAGCTGCTCAGGTTATCAACTCTCTCTTCTGTTTCTGTTCCCCTCTTTTGCAAAGGCTGCTCCCTTCTCCCCACCATCCATGGCCCAGATGTCTTTATTGCAAAGTTACCACTAACCGTGGCTAGCTGGAATCTGGAACTGTTATATATTTATCACTGTGTTATTTTTAAAGCAAATTCGGAGAAATGAGTGGAAATGTAACATATGGCCTGTCCACTGCTCAGCCAACATAGGTCAAGGCAGTTGTGTTCGGGTAGCATGTGACACTTTGGTCTTTCCTGCTCCCCAGATGTGAGCTGTTTGTGCCGTAAGGTGCTACATGAGGGAAATGAAACCATTGGTTTCATTTCTTTGCACTGCGCTCTGCTAAGCTTATTTTAAGAGTGTTGGAGCACACTGAGACAGGAGTGGAAACAAAAGAATTGATAAATTCAAAAATATCAGGGTCTCATTGTGCTCAGAGTTGTGTGTTCTGCTGAATGAGTTATAAGCTTACCCTCTGAAGCTACCAAAGGCTGCCAAACTAGTCTGGCTCTTCACATCTCTTCAAGGAAATCTGACTCAAGTTTTGATAGGTAGTGCTGAGAGCATGAATGCAAAGGGAGGTGCATGTATCTGTGGTGTTTTTTGTCCTAGTACTTAATATAATATATACCTCTGTTATTATCCCATCACTCAACAGTCATGCAACTGTGCCGCCTGTAATTTTTGCATTTTAAATCGGATAAGGATTGCATTTTTCATTAATTCTGCTTTCTTGAGCCTTTTCTCTTAATCCCCTCTTCGTGCCAGAGACACACATACACCAGGATTCCAAGGGCACAGACATTATATCTAATGTCTTTCAATATTTGGGTTTCATGCTCCTTAAATCCAGATTTCACTTATATCTGCCTGAAAATAATTGTGTTACTTTTTGTTGCACAAGGAAAACCAATCTCTTTTACAATTCCAATGTGACACATTTTGCATATGTAAAGTGATCAAAAAAAATTTTCCTTGTGTTGCTACTGCCCTGGCAATAGGCACCGACCACATTCCATCTAAGCTCAGTGGACATAGAGGGAGAAGACTGTCTGGTTTACACTGTCTTTTCTATCTGACAGTCTTTATTACAGATAGATGATCTTAAAAACTCCTATGTCTTGGTTGAGGTTTTTGTTCAGTTCTTCAGCAAGAGAAAAGCCTGAAGGCAGGATAAATGCTTAAAGCCACATGGAGAATCCAGGGATATTACCAGTGTGTGGCAGCAAATTCACTAGGTTGTAATGCTTGTAGACAGTGCCAATGTTTGCATAAAGACCTCAGATTATAGTCTGAGAAAGGGTGCACAAAGAAATATGATAAATAGTGTCCTGTTCAAAAAGCTAAGCAAGATGGAAAGTTGCTAGAGAGAATGGAAATAACATGGTGCCAGCTGGGATCAGAGTTCAATGGAGAAAGGGATATTCTGCATTGCAAAAGGAGGGGATGGAAACTCACAGAAGAGACAAGCTTGTGTGGGATATGTCTGGCTTTCAGATCCCTGACCAGAGCTCTGAATGGCATTAAAGTTGTCCTGCTGGTGATTGGAGCTTGACTTTATCACAGGGTACACCTTGAGTTCTAGCTGATTTACTAGATGGGATCCTAGGTGACAGTCTCCCTGTCTTGATGGAACTCAAATCCTATGGATCTGTCTGTAGTATTCTTTCCCTATTTTTAGAGACATTTTTCCAGTTTGTGGAGATACAGAAAGTGAAGTGTGGGATCCACCTCAGATTACCAGACACACATGCAAGAGTCCTGGCAAGCAGGATAGTCTGTAGAGTAAGCTTACATGTATTGCAGGACCCATATCTTACCTTCCCCTGGGGCTAGAGTGGAGCAGCTCCCAGGAAGCCTCAGCACAGCCAGTGTGGGGAAACCAGGATAGTGAAGAAGGTACTATCATGAGCTGTGCACGTGGGCAGGTAGAGGCTCTCCTTAATGCCTGAAACCTACAGATCTTTGGTATCTGAACCTCCTTCGTTTGGGTAAAGGTAATGCTGATGACACCAAAT
Organism: Acridotheres tristis; assembly: GCA_037013685.1. NCBI lineage: Eukaryota > Metazoa > Chordata > Aves > Passeriformes > Sturnidae > Acridotheres > Acridotheres tristis. Next base: position 104,052,380 of record CM072884.1, read on the forward strand.
TGTGTGGTGAGATGAACATATTTTACAGGGGGACCTGCACATGTGGAAAGTGGGCCAGCAATAACAGCATCAAGTTTAACAAAGGCAAGTGACAGCCCCTGCACTGGGCGACACAACCAAAGAGCTGAGCACAGGACCTGTGTGCCTGGGGAGCCTTGCTGAGAGGGACCTGGGGACTCTGGTGCACAACAAGGTGACCCTGAGCCAGCAGTGCAGGGCTGCCACAATGAGGAAAATCAAATCCTGGGCTGCACCCACCGGGGCACAGCTGGCTGAGATAGAGACAGGACCTTCCCACTCAACATTTATCAGCCTGCCCCTGAAGCATCCAAGTTCTGGTCCCAGAAAATGAAAACAAGATGTGGACAGACTGGAGTGCTTGTAATGGAGGGCCAAGAAGATGATCAAAGGGCTGGAAAAGCTGCCTTGTGAAGAAAGTTTGAAGGAGTTAGGACTCTTCTCCATAGAGAAAGGCAGACCCAGGGAAGGGGACAGCTCATCATAGTATTCCAGTATCTGCAGCTGCAAAAAAGACAGAGGGTCTCTTCTAAGCAGCCACATGGAGAAGACAAGTGGCAAGGAGCACAAGTAGCATTGGAATAGAATCACAGAATCACCTAGGTTGGAAAAGGCCTTTAAGGTCGTTAAGTCCAATCCTTAACCCAGTGCCACTGCTAAACCATGATCCCAAGTGCCACATCCATGTTTTTCGAGTGCTCCCAGGGATAAGAGGGAAGAGGTTTCATATCAATGTAAGAAAGAAATTTTTTACAGTGAGAGCAATCAATGACTGGAATCTCCCAGAAGACATGGTAGAGTCCCCTTCACTGATGTTTTTGAGATAGGATTGGGCAAAGTCCTACAAAATCTCATCCAGGCTTCCTTTCCCATTAAATGTTGGACCAGATGATATTTCAAGGTCCTTTCCAATTTATGCTGCTCTCTGACTATAATTCTACAATAGTATACAATAGTATACAATACAATACAATATACTATACAATAGTATAGCCACAACAGTGGCTGCTGTTTGTTAGGAGTGGCTCACTTTGCCCACAGCAGAGGAGAAGATGAATAGCCAGAGGGTGGTTTTGTACAAGCACCCAAACGCTACCCACTACATTTGTCACTGCCTCTCCCTGCTGCTGCTGTTGCTGCTCTGGAAGATCTGGGGCACACAGAGCTGCACAATGAGGGTCTTTAAGCAGTCACCATGAGCCAAACCACTCTTGCCCCCTTCCCACAGCTCTCTTCACTCTGATCTTTTGATCCTCTCACAGGAGAAAGCACAAGCCCTGTTCATCTTCTTTATTCACATGTCAACAGTTGAAGAGATGTAGAAAAGCTGGAGTACCTCACCCATGGAGGAATATGGGCTGGTTTGAGGGGAACAAGTAGGTTTGAGAGAATAAACCTGTATAGTAAGAGTATGAGGGAATCTGCTGGAAGAACAGGCTAAAGAAAGCAAAGAGGAGAGACATCTTCCCCAAGAAATCTACTATACTGTTAAATCTCGTTTGACAAATGCCTACCAATTTTTGATCATGCTAAATGGATGTCAATGAGTTTCAGAAGCATTCAGCTTTTTTAATTTAGAAACAAATACATTCTCAGTGTATTTTTGAGTGCTGTTGTATCTTTAAGTTGGGTTGGGGGGACATGCTTCCATAAAAACACAATGAAAATTGTATGTTGAAAAATATAGCTTCTTAAGCTCTCAAAGTTTTCCACCCAAGTTTGTTTTATCAGTTAAAGTTCCTTGAAACTTCATACAGACCAAGCCTGGTTCTTCATTCTTCATACTTTTCTTCATCATCTATGCCCCTACAAAGTTGGTTTAGGACCCCATCAATCTGGTTGGATGGATAGCATATTACATCTCATATCCACTGCTGTAAACAACAGCATGAAATCTGAGGCAGGAAAGAATCAGGCTCTGCATTCATAAGAAAGACCTGACTACATAATATTTCTATCCTGTGTTTTTATCATTTTCTTCCTGGGGTGGAAATAATTTCATGTCTCTGGGTGTCTGTGTTAATTTTAATGAGTGGTTAGCTGTTATGAGTGAACTACACGTACTGCAACGTTTTGAATCTAAGCATTTGAAGTATAGAGGTAAAAAATTCACGTGAATTCTTACAGAAGAGAATACAGTTTCTAGGAATGAAAATAATAAATGGTAAAGCAAGAAAGACAGAAAAGGCTGAAGGTGTTTCCCAGAAGGAGTGAAGGAAATGGTCCACAAAAAGGCATTGAACTGTTAGTCACGTTTGCTGTGGAGCATAAAAAGAGGGGAGAGGAGACATGTACGTGTATACCCTCGTCAAGCTATGAATTTGCAGCAAACCAGGAAATTCACTGAGAATCAGGAAAATCCAATCATAAAGTTTCTTTGTTTATAATTTTTAACATCAGCATGTTTTCAGAGAAGTCTCATCTTTCTATTGATGAACTTCTTTTTTAAATATTATGCCCATATTAATCTATTTTGGTGCCTATTTTTATTTAGACACTAAAACACTCTAGTTGGAGTACTCCAGCTGGAGGACATTAATTAGACAGTACAGTAACATGCACAGAAATTTCAATAACAATATCTTAATTAAGATAAAAGCAACACAGCTAGTAAGACACTATAAAAATATTCTGGAAAACCTGTTTAGTCTGATTTTATGAAAGTCCTTAGAAGTATCAGAGGAAAAATTTTGGTTTTGTTTTGAAGTCTCATTGCAACTATAGTTGGTCATGATTGTGAAGAGAGCACCTTATAAATATTCTCATCACTTCCTAAGGCAGCAGAAACTACCTGTGGATGAAAGGCTGAGACTCTGCAAACACACATGCATTCAAAAGAGAAAAAATGCATCCTCATTTTACCAGCTATTTATCAGCTGTGGTGCTACACAAACAGAACCAAGCCACTTTGATAAGCAAGGGCAACATTTTCATACATTTATATAATGCACAGTATATTTTAGTTCTTACCTCCAAAGATACAGGAGCTGACCAGGTGCAAAAAATTGATGTCTTCTAACTAGTTTGAAGCTTCCTGTGAGTCTGTCTTACCCCAAAATGTAATGTTCTCTTTTTATTTCCTTTTTAATGATACTTCTAAGATAACATCTGTTTTACTTCTAATCCTCTAGAGCAAAGAAGTATAGAAAGAAAGTCCCTTAGGAGATGAGGGGGTTTTATAACTGACTAAACTGCAACACACTGAACTTGCTTCCTCTTTTATGTCCAAACTAAACTTCATTGTGAAACTGTGTGCTGTTAAAATAGCTGATTGCAACACACTCAGTCCAGGCAGATGGATTGTTGTAAGAAAAAAAGCCCTGGTGACTCAAATGCTCAGAACAATCTTAGAGAAACTGTTCATGTGTTGGCAGCTTACAGTGCACTCCATTTCAGCCATCACTCTCCTTTTAGCTGACAAGATGAGATATCTTTACATGTCAATACTGGCATGCCAAACAGGTTGGAAGAGTGAGGTGCCAAAGCAGAAATGCATTGCACAGCAGGCCTACTTTGCTGTCTGCAGACCCTTGTACATATAATTTTCCACCAAGCAGTGCAGCACAGCTGCTTTCTCAGGTTTTGCTTTGGCAAACTTGACAACACTTGCAGGACAAAAGTTAGACCTGAAAGTTAAGCCTTGTCTGTTTTAGCACTCAGTACCGTACCCAGGAAATTTGTCTTAGGAGGGGCAGTGGATGAAAATACCTGGGGCAAGCAGGAATTCATCCTCCAAGCATGAAGAGTGGAGCAGTGAATATGGCTTTGAGATTGGTGTTGGGAGTATTCCTTAAGGGTAGAAGAAACATACTGTGTGAAACATATAACTGGACTGTTTGAATTGATCCCAATAGGACATAGAGAATTTGCTCTAAAAGGGATCTTTATGCGTCCATACACTGCAATAATAAGAGAAATATATATAGAAATATATTTAAATTCTCAGCGAATTTTAACTTCCTCATTTAGTACCATGTGTTTTTCTCAGAAGCCTCCAACTCTGCCAGCCAGAAACAATACTTCTATTAATGGCATTTTCCTAAATATTCACCATGATGCAACATATAATTGGTACTAATATCAAAAACGTCTTCCAAAGTCTTCTTAGACATAGGCATGAAGAAAGTACTAGTGTCAGTCTGTCCCTACCTACACATTTGTAGCTAATTCATACAAGAGTTTAACAAGTAATATTGTACCCAGTCATATGCCATTCTAGGATCAACAGCATCTGAACAACACAGAAACTGGAGAACACTGGCAGTTTAATGCAAGTCTCATCACGTATCTTTGCTGTAAAAGTTCTCCCTGTGGAAACAAAGCTACTCTCATAAGAGACCAACTCTTTTTTCCTTAATATTAACATTAATACTAGCATTATTTTAATTTTTTTCTCTGATCTCTCATTTGTACTATGGACCAATCTCAGGCCTTTGTCACATTCTGACCCAACACTTTTTTTCCATGTTTCCTTACCTGGATGAAATGTATCGAGGGAAGCAAGAAATAAATCTCAGTGAGGTTTTATCTCTTCTGTACATCCAAAGAGCTCTATATTCACAGAAGCTCAATATTTCTAGTTATACTGCTGGGAAAAAAACTTTGGTAGTATAAAAAAGCATTTCTGTAAAGGTCTTCAGAGAGTTTTCAAAATATTTTTTTAAGAATCTAAATCCATGCAAAACCAAGAAGATACAAATGGACAAATATTTTAAAGTAAAAGTGCTTCTATTGCTAGAATAGCACAGCTGTCCAGAACCACTGTAAAATCAATCTATTATCATAGATTTACCTAAGTATGGATTTAAGACTTATCTTCAGGCAACTAGATTTGGATAAAATAAGTGAACTTTTTCTGTTGAGCATATGGAATGTTTTCAGTTCTCTAGAGGAACTCAAACATTGTCTGTATTTCTGCACAATAGCTTTGTGTACCTATGGAAGGGAGATATAAAACTGTAATTTCTTGTCACTGAAATTCCACATTAACATCCTGACAGTCTAGGCTTTCAGGACACCCACTTATTCTAGTGACCTTTACCACATTTACAGCTGACCTTGGAAGAGTCATCCTCAGCTAACAAGCACCATCTTATATGAATTTTTGCCATATAACTTATAAACTGCTCTGAGTGCAGCACTCTGAGGGCCAGATCCAGATGTGAATGAGCTGGATACAACACAGCAGCACATGACCCCTTTTGCAAAGATGCCCACATGTACTGTGCCTCCCATGCCCAGAGAAACAGATGTGAGAGAGATCAAAGCTTCCGCACCTTAGGGAATCATTCAGTCAGTCTCTTCATCTGTAAGTGTAGCTCAGATTGTCTGAGGCCATGCCAAATTATTTTGGTCAGTGTAATTCACTACAGCAAGCCCAATTGCATCAAGATTGGGTATCCCTATTCACCGCCCCCCCCCCCAAAAAAAAAAAAAAAAAGAAAAACATTTCAAGTAAATTACCATGCTTCCTTCTCTACCACATTATTCTACTCACAGGGAATTTCCTTGAGGAAGTTGCTTTAATTTTGATCCTAAATAGTTCTGATGCTTAGCTTTTTATTTCAGTTCAAGAGTTTATCTTCAAGACAAATGTGCCAGTTGTTTGCCCTCACTCTCCTTTGGTTGGCCTCTGCTTAACCTGGGCCTGTTTGGTCAGAGAGTGCAAAGGCAGCTGCCTGTCTTTTGCAAGTTAAATGCTTATATTCTAAAAATGATAAATTGGAATATTTGGTAAGACAATATTCCATAGCTTTTTTTAAAGTTTAATAGTAGGAATAAGTGCATAAAATAAATCAATTTTCCTGTACACATACTCAAGCAGATACGTACACAGTAAGCTCTCTCTGGTTATCAAACTATTTTAGCTCTATTCTTATTTGGTATATCTATATCTTTAACCACAAATTTTGACATTCAAACAGTTAAAGATACCACTTTAAGATTATGACCTAGTTTATAAGTAATTTGTGCAATAGGACAAAGGGGATATTTTTAAGCCTTTTGATCTTTGTAAGGAAAGATTTTATGGGAAGGAGATAAGCATGTTATCCAGCACTCCATCATAAAAAACAATCGTGAATGATTTATATTCCTTACAGCAGCAAAATCAGATACATTTCAATCTTTCCAGTATATGTGGAAGTTTAACTTGATTTGGGCTGAAAACCCAGTTTTCAATGCATTAATTTCACCAATATAACCAATTATTTGAGTAAATCGGCAGTCTTTAAACAGAGAAGAACCTCCATCACACACAGTTATCTTTCCTCTTTCTTCATTGCTTTGAACAGAAAATAGATCAGTAGAATTTTCTAGGTAAAATGTGAGGATTCCCATCTCCCAAATGAGTGCCAGGCAAGTCTGGTTTTGAGATACCTCAGGCCAAAGGGAGTCTCCTGGATTAATTACTCCAGCCCTTTACCTATTGTGTGGAAAAAACCGTGATTGTGACATTGTTCTCTTGGCCATGTATTTCCAGGGAGGAAAAAAAAGACCATGAATGCATGCACAGAGAGCGCTGCCAGTCTAGAAGAGGTGAAGGAGTTTTGATGCCCACCCATACTTGCTGTTTCCAGCTGTCCATGGCCAGTGATTGCAGTGAGAAGTCTGGCTGTCCTTCGGGCCCAGAGCCTTAATTCCAGGAACTCAAGGAGCACAGCACCTTCCACGTAGTTATATCCATCAAGTTCTGCACCCAGAGTATGATACTTCAAAATGAAGCAATTGTTTCATCACACAAAAGTGGCCACTAAATCTTTTAGTTAACTACAGAGGCATTTTTACTTCAAGTACAAATAGCGTAATAGTAGGGAACATTTGCTGCTTTTCGTGCTCCTTCTAATCCATTACATATACAATTTATTACTGTGTTAAATTTCTTTTCTCCTTTGTGGGTCACATAAATATTTAGTTAAATGCAGACATTTCTACAGGTTCAATTTATGTGCAAATCAAGGAAACAAAAGAAAGGCCTTTGATATGAGAAAATTATAAGCAAGAACATTGCACCCTCAGATAAAATCTCCAAGGCCAAGGGGAGTTTGCTCTGGGAAGAGATAAAAGTATTGGATACAGCATATTGAAGCTGATCTACATTACATTCCCAGCACTAGCCTTTTGTAGTAACAAGTAGCCAATCAATGAAGTCTTTTCAGTTCATGTTCTTTTCTTCTCTCACTAATTTACACAAACTAGGAGATTGATCTTGTCACAGTTCAGAAAACTTTCCCTTCAGTCTCAGCCTCTTCATTCATAACCCCTTATTTACCTTTAGTAGTCAAACTATTCTGCCCATATCCTTTGTTTTAATGGTCACAAATAATCACTGATGTATCCTGAACAAAGTACATTATTGTACAAGTAATCCCACCGATGGCAGAGACTGTCCTGAGGTTTCCATGCATAACCACATGCATAATCACATGCATAACCACACATGGACACATAAACCTTTAAGCACTGCAGAGCATGAATCACAAGCAGCCTGTAAAGCATCAGAAGGCAGCAAGAAAGCTGCCCTCTTTCCATTGTCTGTGTCTGGCCAAAAAAAACTTTTTTTTTTTTTTTATTCTCCTATCTTTTTTTTTTTGTCTCCTAACTAGTACCATGATAATTATAAATGGATGGTTTTAAACCAATAACCAAGAATATCTAAATCTAAATGCCACCTACTTTTTAGCACCCTCAAATAACAACATGCATAAAAGGTGGTCTACAGTGTGCAGATACAAAGAAATATATTTACTGAAATCCTGATGCACACCACAGATGCTGTGCATGGCTTGCTCTGTGCTGCTGACTGAAATACCCCAGGGTCTGATGCATTTCAGTCAGCAGCAGAGAGGAGCCTGACTCTCAGCACACTGGGGAGAGTACAAACCACAACTACTCCTCAAGCAATGAAGCATATTATTCCCCAGCTCACCACCCAGCTCAGCAAAAGGCTTTATCAGCACCTATAACTCTCATGTTTGCACCTTCCAGATCTTGCTAGGCAGTCTTCCGGGGTCATTTTTTAAGCTTCCCAGGATGCACACAGTAGTTCTGATCCTTTCACAGAATTTGTTCTGGTAGGCCTCACCATTCCTTTAAAAGTTGATTTTTTAGAGGGGAAGTTTACCAATCACCTTTTTTTGGGGCGGAGGAGGGTGATTTTTGCTCAAGGTGTATAATTCCTCTGTATGTATTTAAATTTTCAAAATATGTCCATATACACTGAAGGTTTGGTGATTTATCTGTTTTAGATTTATTTAATGATTTTCATACATTAAAAACTTCTTTGAATGCTTTAAATTCACATAAGTCATTTCAGCAATATAAAAAAAAATTATAAACCTGAGTGTGCATAGCAAATAGAAGTGATCAAAATTAGTATCTCAGGTATCACACAAAACAGCTAAGGCTGAACCTAAGGCATCTCCTGCAGAACAAAAAAGGGTTTGAGTTCCTATGTCAGATCACTTCCTACCACAGGAAATCCCCAGGGATGTTACACTGCATTCTTGGCTTCACAAGTCTGAAATGATTATTCACACATGCTCACTTATTTAGGTAGAAGCTAATTGCATCCTACTTATTAGATAGAAAGGTGTACCATTGGATTACTGATAAAACTAACCAGTAGGTTGGGAAGGAAATATTTTTGCTGCCTCCATCTTTTATTGAAGGAGTGTTTTTACAGATGCAGTGCCTCAAGCAGATTCCAGCAGCCCACACCATCCTAGGGAGAGGGCAGCAGAGCTGAAGTGTTTTTACCAATTTTGACAGAGCTTGACTTTCTATTCACAAGAATCTTTTCCTGCTTTCTTGCCTCTGGGTGAGCTCATGATTCTCTTATCAGCAGGTCTCTAGATCTAATAAACTCTAAGCCTCAGCAAATCCCAGCTGATAAGAGGAGGAGCTTGTTCCTTCACCTGGCTGCACCTTGAGGATAAGGAAGACTATTCATCTCTGCAGGACAAGTGCACTACAGTATTTGCAGTTTTCTTCCTGGCTTTCTGCCAGATCCCCACTGTGGCTACACACACCCTCTAGAACAAAACAGGATGTTCCTAAGGAAGGACTGGTTAATCATATTATAAAATTTCAAATGTCATTTCCAAGAACAACAAAGCTTGCCTGAAAGACTGCCTACCTGTACAAAATCCTGTCATATGATACATACCTTAATTCCAATGCTTGCATTGGATCTTCGTTAAAAATAAATCACACATTCAGCTGCTAATGTACTTCTTGGTTCAGTGACAACTACTCACTAGTGGGCAGGCTTTATGATCAGGCAGAGAGCTTTTATCTGTAAAACAGGACTGAGCAATAGATGAGGGCTTTCATTTTTAGGTTTTTTATTACACATCTGTGTAACAACAAAATTGAAGGCAGTCAGGCTACTAAGAAGGGAAATTTTTTTTGTAAGTGTATCAAAACACCACAAAAAATTGCAGAAATCCAAGAAGAGTTACAGTGGTCTGGTTTCTTTAGCTGCATTGGCACATGTCTGTAATTTCTAGGTAGAGCCATCCCGTGATAATAGGTTGATTTTAATGGGTTTTTTTCAAGTACTGGCTCTTAATTTGACTCTGATTCCTACATTTCTCACTTTCTTACTCTTTAATCTTTCCAGCAGTCAGCTTTTACTGCCATTCTAAATTCTGTGTCAGTAACATTCATTTGAAAATTTTGTCTGAAAGTAGCAACAGAATAAGCAATCGATCTACTGAGGACTTTTAACAAAACAATGATGGAAAACCCTCCTGCACTTTGGTCCATGCAAACCAGAAGCCGTCACTGCCCACTGGGGTTTTTTTGAGTTAGGTAATCCTGAACAACCATGCCATGAGTAAAAGAAAACAGGAAAAGCAGAGAATGCAAGGGTCTGGAACACGTGTGGACAAATCACTGGCTCCATCTGCTAAGAAATTATGCTTAGCACAGTTATTCAGGACATAAGATATGACAAAGGAAGTGAAAGGAAAGAATGTTTTAATGGAAAACTCTCTGAAAAGCAGACTGAAAGCAAAGGATCACTGAGTTGATTTTTTTGAAAGAGGTGGTTGCTGTAAAGGGACATAAAAACATGAAATTGAGCAATTAGGCATGGAGAACCAGGGAAGCATTGTTAGATGGAGGCTGCAAGTGCGATTTTGCAAGGAAGACTGGTAGGAAAAGGTTATTTAGTTACATGAATAAGAAGAAAATTTCAGAAAAATGGATCCAGTGTGGTTTCTGAAGAAAACAAACATATTTACTTTAAGATGGAATTCAGCGAGTTAATGAAAAGTATGTATTTGGTGTGGTACTTAGGGGATTAATGGAAGATGTATATACATGTTAAGGAAGACTGGGACAGAAAAAATACAAGGATTTAGAAATAAGAGAGAGCATTTTAAATTTAAAAATTTAAATTACAAGCCAGCAATGTGCCATTGTAGAAAAAAGGCCAATATTATCTTGTGCTGCATTAGGCATTGTCTACTGTTTGAGAGAGCTGATCCTTCCACTCTGCTCCAACCTTGAAGATATTCAAAATCAAATGGACACTGTCCTGAGCAACCTGCTCTCACAGACTTATCTTTGAGCAGATATTTGGACCAGAGGATCTTCAAGATGCCTTCCTGCCTCAGCTGGTCTGTGATCCTAAATAGGAAGGAGGCAGAAAATACAGCATTTGGCACAACAGTCAACAAATATTTCTCTGCAAATGTTTATTGCTACTGCAGCATAAAAGAGCATTGATATGTGAAAACAATACAATGAAATACACAAATATGTGTGACTGTAAGCACAATGACATAATAGACAAAAGCTGGATATAAAACCAAAGAGGTAGCAGAATAACCACAAAGGAGGAAACTAAAGGTAAAGAAAGTTTTTTTCCTTAAAGCAGCATTTGATATTTGAGAAGTGCGGCTATATTGGCAACACTGCCAAAATCCTCTGTTTCCAAATGAGATATGTAAATATTATATTACTATTTTCTCAACTGGTAAAATCATTTAATAGCAAGCATGGGTTTACATAACACTTTCAGGGAAATACGACAATCTCTTGGATTTGGTTACATAAAAGGGAAAAAATTCAGGTGATTTCAGTAACCACTAAGCAAAACGCCAAAGACAGTGGCCACAGGCCAGATAAATACATTTTCATAGAGAAAGGTATGAATGCTGGCATCAAGAATCCCAAAAGAGCAGAGAAATTTCTGAAAACCAGTAAGAGGCAGGAAACGTACAGATCAGGACAATGTGGATGACTCCTAAGTCAGTATAAAGGAATATTTGTATCTTTCTGGGCACTATAAAAATGTTGAAAACATGTGAGGCTGTAATGTCAAGAAAAATTGGTTATTTCCTTTTTTTTTCATTAAATTGTTTATTTTTTATTTTGTGTTAGGTAGCTGGCATCTTTAATGACTTGGTAAAGCTATTGATAAAGGGAAGAACAAGCTAGATCATCAAAATTAGAGATGTTTAGTATTTGTGCCATTTTTTTTTACTTCACATCAAATCAAGCTGCACAAACATCATTATTTCCAACACAGAAATTCTAACCTAAGAATTATAGTGACTATCAGATATCTGTATCATCATTCAGCTCAAGAGCCATGCATGCTAAGTCACAGAAGGCAAAATAAAATCATAGAAGAGGTCTATAAAATAATTATACATACCATATACAATGATAAGGAGCACTTACAGAGCATAATTCACATTTTGCTATGGATTTGCTATTACCGGTAAATGGGAAATATTTCACAATATCCTTGACTCATCCATGTGTGATACATGATGCAATCAATTTCCATGGAAATTTGTATCTAACCTTTTACTAGAACAGTACTTTGAACCCCATATTATTATATCTCAGCAAAATTCAGGATTAAGGCTGCTTCCTGTCAAAGCAGGTTGTTTAGCACCCACAGACTGCAGAGAAAAGTGGGCATATTATTGATAGTGTTCTCTAGTAGCCCTGAGGAACTCTAAAGTACAACTGCTAAGGTCAACAGTCCTGGTCTCTGATGATTACCCTGAAGGGTTAGGATTTTTTTTTACTGGAGTGCTTGAATCCCTGAAGTCATTCTAAAGAAAAGACTGGGCTCTGGAGACCATATCTCCACATCTCCCCAGTTACATCCCACGGCTTTGCTGCAGACCCAGCTGTACCTTCAGTGTGAAGCACAAGCTCTCCTAAAGAGCAGAGGCTGCTTGGTCACTGCCTTGCTGCCTTTCAGTTGTGGTTAAGGAGAGGGCAGGGAGGAGAGAATTTTAGCCATTCTGTTGGCTTTGCTGCCAAGCAATGTGACCTCTGGGATGAGCTGAGCAGGTCTGACCAGCTCTGCACAGCAGTGCATGGGCACTTCCCATTAACTCTGCAGGTTCTTAGAGCAGCCCAGGGAAAAGGACAAACAGCTTGTACCTTGACTCACAGCCCCGGCAGCTGTGGAGGGCAGGGGAGAGGAGGAGAACAAAGTTACCTCTTTTGCTGTTTTAAGTGTTAAATTGAATTACTTATGATTCGGACATACCTCTTACAGGGTGGAATGTTTCGTAACACAATAAACGTCAACCTGACATGAGTGGGTATCTTTGTAGAGCAGGAGGGAAGGAGCTTTGTTCTGTCGTCTAAAAAATGTAATTTTATGAAACCACTTGAGAACTGAGAACTTGTTTTACCTGAAGACTGGAAAGAATCATTCTTTTACTTTTTTCTTTTTTTTTTTCCTTAATTCTCCAGCCCTCGGGCCCACAACCACAGAATATTATTATCAGATTTCCTTGGGAGGCTGATTGTTTAAAGTTTACCTGATGAGGACGTTTTACATAGCCAAAAGCTAGTGTGCCATTCTTAAATCCTCCCTCTCCTGCCTACAAAGCTCCCAGGAGAATTGTATTTTGTTAGCTGAGACCTCCTGTTTTACATACACTGTCTCAGCTGTCAAAATTTTTAAAAAGTTAAACTTTCTGCTGATGTGTATGAGGAAAAGAGCATTTCAGCTACAGAAGAGCTCTGTGTTTTATATCAGGCTTCTAATTATTACAAAATTTTAAAGAGGAAGAGGCAAAAAGAAAACAGGAATCAGTCTTTCCGGAGAAGATATAGAAAAAATTCTTTTATTTGGATATTGTGTCCTCTGATAACCTAAGGCATAGCATAACTGAATGTATAGGCAAAAAACAGGTGTCTTCAACCTTAGAAGAGGGTGATGGGGGCACTTTCTAAGTTCCCTCCCAACCTAAATTATTTTATGAAAATAATGGCATTGAACTGTTAGAAAGCCACTTACTACTTTATGCTATTGGATGTATATTGTGATGTTATTTTAACGTAATATCTGGAATTATTATATTATATACTTTATCTCTGTTTTTAATTACCTATATATAAAGACACATATGTATTATATCTACGTGTATTAATTACAATTATGTAGTGTACATACCATTTATTTTCAAAGTTCACATCATGTATTTATTGTGAATTAATAGAACTATATTTCTCTATGTTTTATATGCCTCCAAGATTTTTAACACCCTCAGTTCTCTTCTGTTTTAGTGGACTCACATGCTCCACCATGTGAGAAGTCTGTACAAAATACACTGTGGATGTAGGTCTTTTCTGTACACTCACTGTTTTCATGATGTTTAAAAAAGTACAGCAAACAAAACAGTAAGCAAAGATTACAGAAAGAAACTAATTTTTATGTTAAAATTTTTATCTTGTTTCTTTCTTAAGTAAACAGTGACAAAGCAAAGCAAACACACACATCAAACCACAACAAACACATCAAATTTTAGGGTATCCACAGGAGACAAGCACATCTCCTTGCCTTCTCAAATTCGCTGCAAAAGTTTCCTTTGACTGCAGGGGGAGCAAGAATTTTCCTAAAGTGTTTTTGAAGCATTTAGCTGTGGTGCACTCACTTGTGCACCACAGTGTGCAGTGCAGTGTCTTGCTCATTAGCTAGATAATTGTTTCTCCATAGAACAGAAATAATAAACCATATACACAGCATATGAAACACTGAGCAGCGTGTTGCTTCAGGCTGACTCCCTGTAAAAACAAATGTATAAGAGGCTAAAGTTAGTAACTTAATTTCTTTGCCTTATTATACCAAAGATATAATTTCATACAGAATGAACAGACAGATATAAATATATCTTGGAATAACAGGAAACTTATGTTGTTAGAAAGGTAATTTTTCTATTTCTGCAATAAACAGATTAATTTTACCAGTGCTACACTGATATTCATCACCTGAATATGTAGCCTTATGATTTTATCTATGCCCCTACTATTTTTTATCCTAAGATCCTTGATAAGGAGCATATATGGACAAATCATTTTTTTGTAGTCATTAGAATCTTATTAAACTGCATAGAAGAATAAATGTAGCTTCTAGAAGTTAATGTACTCACAGGGATGACTCAGAAATAAGGCAGGTGGAACAGCTTCCACTCCAGCTTAACTCTGCCCCTACGGAGCTCCTGTTCTGCAGAAGAGCACTGTAACCTGGAAAGAACCAAATGCTATGAGTAAGCTCTTCTGATAATGGAGCAAGAGCACTATTGCAATTAGAAGTTGATAACAAGGAGCTGCAATATGAAGATTGACATACATTCTGTTAACAAACCACTGATAGGTAGAATGAAATGTCAGAGGCTCTGGAATATGAGGGGATAACATGACAGCAGTGTGCTGCATTTGTCAGGAACTCATCTTAGGAAACCCAAGCAGGAAACTATGTTTTGAGGTATATTAAAGAAAAACAGGAAGTTGCTGTTGGGAAACTATTCAGAGAGTGTATAAATTCAACATAATTTGACCATGTATAGAACTCCACAATAACCTATTGAAATAGCCATAAGTGAAAGTGGAGGTGGAGCCATCTTCAAGTTGCAAATATAAGCCTGTAACAAATACCTCCTGCTGCACAAGTGTCTGTGCTTTAGAATCCAGAATGCAAACCTGACCACTCAGCTTGCCTGCAATGCTCCCACCTAAGTGTTACCTTATGGTCATCCCAGAGAAAGACACCCCTTATCTTCACCTCTGCTCCAGCATCCTGCCCAGCAGGTTTGGCTGAAAACCAGCTGGGTCTGACAGAGGCAGGTGTTAACCCCAGCATTGCCCTGGGTTTCAAAGACTGACACAGGCCTGGTGTCTGTGCTGGATCAGGACAGTATTGTCAGCACTTCATCCTCGCCTTCCAGGACTGGAGCAGGAAGAGCTGAACTGGTCGCTGTTTCAGACAAGCCTCTTCTTTATGTGTGTCATGTTCCTCCACCAGCACACCAGGAAAGTGCAATCTTCAGATTAGCTTTCCTAACTATTGTTTAAAATATGTGGTCTCAGCAGATGCTCAGAAAACAAACAAAAAATCATTAAAATGTCAAATTCAGTCTTTGAAGATCAGTCCACATATCCACTTTCTCTTTGGGTAACTGGGCTTTTTGCCTTAATGATATCTGTTAGATATGTCATGGCTTTTGCATACCTTCCTCAGGATACTTTTGAGTTTACCTCACAAACTCAGTTATCCTCCACTACTGAAGAGCCTTTTTCTCTTGGGTAGTCTCATTGATGGCTTAGTTATCTTCCTCTCTGTGTTTTGCTGGTAGTTTATTTTAGTGGAATACATCTGAGAGCCTCTTCTTTCTAGAGCAGGGTTGTTACTTTCTTTCTCCATAAGCACAGCTTTGAGGTTCTGCTTTGGCAACCACAGAAAGAAATATGTGCAATATCTCCCAGATTCATTTCAAATCCAATTCAATTCTGAATACGAACACAGCAAGACATCTTTTATGAAGCTCGGCAAGACTGGTGTTCATTTCAGTGTCCCTGCTGAGGTGTATTTTCCAGCCATCATAGGTTAGGAATATTATTCCTCAATCTAGTATTCCCACTGCAAAGAAAACCACAAGACACTCCCCTTCTCCACTCCAGCAAGAGAGACAAAAGGCAGAGATTACAGGTGGAGATTTACTGGACACAGCAATGAATTAAGAAAATGAACAGTAAAACAGCATTAATAACAAAAGCATACAAAAATTTGATGATTTACGCACAAAAAGATGCTCACTGACATTCCAAGAGTTCCATCTCCTCTATACTCTCTCACTAGGTAAAGTTATAGGCAGCAGTGAGATGTCCACTAGGTTTTCTCTTCCTAAGGCTAAGCAAACACGTCTCTCTCAGCAGCTGTCTTTACATAATCTGTGAGTCCCCCAGAACTCCACCTGCAGGTAACCAGCACCATTTTGCCTTCTGGTATAAGCAGAGCTTAAAGAATGTCCAGAAGACCTCAGTGTAGCTGAGCTCTCCCGCCAGTTTTATGGGAGATACACTTGTTTTGTGATGTAAAATTGGAAACATCTATGTATTAAAGTTGTTCTCAAAAGCAGACAGTACAGTCTAGTCTTCATGATAATAATGCAGCCATTAACTTCTCCAGAATTTCCTAATAGATGGCTAACATTTGATTTGATGATATGGAGGCTGAAGGTCTGTCAGCAGCTGAGGCAATCTAAGAGGTTGCAGCTGCTGAATATTTCATGCTGTCCTCAGTCTCCTCCACATCATCTCCCACTTATTCTTAACCTTTCCCATGCTCCTTGCTGTGGTAAGCTCTGCTTTTCCACCAGCTCTGGCACTCATTACAGCAAGTGAGTCAATTCAGCTTCTTGGCAGAGTACAATCCGCTTTTATTTTGTCTGGGTATGTTTTCTGCCATAGTAATGAGCTCAGAGGACTCAAGAGAGGATCCAATAAAAACCAGACCCCTTGCACATCAAGCAGAAACTGCATGGCCAGAATCAGGATGGTAGTGGTAAAAACATCATCCTTTAGAATCTGTGTGAGGCTGGATCTAATTACCCTGTGGAATCTGGCCTCTGCTAGTTATTACCAGTTTATTCAGTCCTGTCCTCTCTGAGGGCAACAGGAATGCAGTTACTGATTCCTGAGAAAGGCAGTGTCCAAGGAAAGCAATACCTTTGGACCTCAGAGAAAGCTGTGCTTTACCTCTGCTCTGCTAAGCATTTGCTACGTGACCATTGGCTGCTCTAGGCCCACCTCCATATCTGTAAAAAAAATGCCATAGCCATTACATTTTCACGAGAAATTTCATAGAGATAATACATAAAAACCCTTTGATGTTCATAGAAAAATTGTACAGTTCCTGAGGGCATCTAATTACCTAGAGTAAATGACTAGATCATTTTATAATAATCGGTACTGAATTCTCAATCCACACAGAATCACTATATTGGAAGAAACTCAAGATCATTGAGTCCAACCCATACCCTAACACCTCAACTAAACCATGGCACTGAGTGCCACATCCAGTCTTTTTCTAAACACATCCAGGGATGGTGACTCCACCACCTCCCCGGGCAGACCATTCCAGTACTTGATCACTATTTCCATAAAAATTTTTTTCTTAATATCCAACCTATATTTCCCTTGGCACAGCTTAAGACTGTGTCCTCTCATTCTGTCAGTTGCTGCCTGGAGAAAGAGACCGACCCACACCTGACTACAAACACCTTTCAGGGAATTGTAGAGAGTGATAAGGTCACCCCGAGTCTCCTTTTCTCCAGGCTAAACAACCCCAGCTCCCTCAGTTGTTCCTCACAGGGTTTGTGTTCCAAGCCCCTCACCAGCCTCGTTGTCCTCCTCTGGACGTGCTCAAGTGTCTCAAAGTCCTCCCTAAACTGAGGGGCCCAGAATTGGACACAGCACTCAAGGTGTGGCCTCACCAGTGCCCAGAACAGGGGAAGAGTGACCTCCCTGCTCCTGCTGGCCACACTGCTCCTGATCCAGGCCAGGAGCCATTGGCCTTCTTGGCCACCAGGGCACACTGCTGGCTCATGTTCAGTTGGCTGTTGACCAGTACCCCCAGGTCCCTTTCTGCCTGGGCACTGTCCAGCCACACCATCCCCAGCCTCTAACACTGCAGGGAGTTATTGGGGCCAAAATGCAGGACTCGGCACTTGGACTTACTAAACTTCATCTTATTGGACCCTGCCCATGCATCCAACTGCTCCAGGTGTCTCTGCAGAGCCCTCCTACCTTCCAACAGATTGACACATGCTCCCAGCTTAGTGTTCTCAGCAAATTTACTAGTGAAAGACTCAATCCCCTCTTCCATGTCATCAATAAAAATATTGAACAGAACTGGCCCCAGCACAGACCCCTGAGGGACACCACTGGTGACTGATCCCCAGCTGGATGCAGCACCATTCACCACCACTCTCTGGGCCTGGCCATTCAGCCAGTTCTCAACCCAGCAAAGAGTGCTCCTGTCCAAGCCATGGGCTGCCAGCTTTCCCAGGAGTATGCTGTGGGAGACAGTGTCAATGGTCTTGCTGAAGTCCAGGTACAACATCCACAGCCTTTCCCTTATCCACCAGGTGGGTCACCTGGTCATAAAAGGAAACCAGGTTGGTCAAACACAACCTGTCCCTCCTAAACCCATGCTGGCTGGGTCTGATACCCTGTCCATCCTTTAAGGGCTGTGTGATGACACTCAGTATAAACTGCTCCATTACTTTACCAGGTAATGAGGTCAGGGTAACTGGCCTACAGTTACCAGGATCCTCCTTCCTACCCTTTTTGTGAATGGCTGTCATGCTGGCCAGTTTCCAGTCATCTGGAACCTCCCCAGTGAGCCAGGGCTGCCGGTAAATGATGGAGAGTGGCTTCACAAGCTCACCTGCCAGCTCCCTCATCACCCTGGGATGGATCTCATCTGGTCCCACAGATTTATGAACATCCAAGAAGCTCAGCAGTTCTCTGACTGCCTCCTCCTGGATAACAGGGGGACCATTCTGCTCCCTGACACCATCTACCAGCCCACCAGGAGAGTTGTCCTGAGGACAAGCTGTCCTCCCACTAAAGACTGAGGCAAAGAAGGCATTAAGCACTTCTGCTTTCTCCTCATCTGCAGTTACTAAGCTCTCTCCCGCATCCAGTAGAGAACAAACAATTCCTATCTGAGGGTGTTGCACAGTAACTCAGCAGGCTTTCACCAAACTGAAACAGCAAACCAAAATGACGGGATATATTTTCTTTACTAAGTATGTTTTTTCCTTAGTAGAATATATATTTGACACTATGCTTTAATAAAAACTATCCTTCTGTACTCCCTATAGACATATGGCACTTTATATTCACTTCCATTGTTTTAGTTCTGCTGCATGATGTAAGAGCTCAGGTTTGTGCAGGATTAACAGAATTTAAATCCATTGTAGCAACAGTCTCAGGGTCTTCATGTAGTTCCACTGCTGCTTCTTGGTTTTAATATCTTCATTACATATGAAAACCAGAGCCTGGAGTGTACCTCACATTTTCAACTTCCAACTAGGATTTAGAGGCAAAATTATCAAATATCACTATTTAGAGCAATTTACCTTTTTGCTAATCCTACTATAGTATGCAGCAATTTCACATAAGCCTATTTTTGGAAATATCCACTGTGCAGCGAAAAAAAAAAATATGTGAAAAGATGTCCCTTGTGACCAGCAGTTGCCTTGCCTCTGCTAACTTAAGGCTAAAGTAAAGTACAGAATGAGCCTATGAGAATTGGCCTTATCATCATCTTATGGAGCATTAATTAGATTAGCTCATTTTTAAAAAAGCTAGCAAAATACACTATATACAGTTATGAATACGGTAGTTATGAAAACAGTAGAAAACTAACTCATTTTTAATGTGTCCCTTCAACGCAGTGTATAGTTTCAGGAGTAAATTTTGCAGTAAGTTGCCATAATTTTTTATGGAAGCTAGAAGACTAAGTATCTCAGTTAAGGATTTTGAAGCATGGGGTAGCTACTATAACACTAATAAATATTTATATTCTCTGAAGTATTCATTTTCATTCCTGAGAAAATTTACTTTTATCTATACAAAATTCTTGTGGGTTTTTTTTTCTGATTTCCCCATTTTGATTTGAATAATAGGGCTTTGAGCAACCTGGTCTAGTAAAAGGTGCCCCTGGTCATTGGCAGGGGAATTATCACTAGATGATCTTTGACATCCCTTCCAACCTAAGCCATTGTGTGATTCTATAATTCTTGTAAAGACTTACTGGCTTAATAACTGCTTTTCAAAAGACTTCATATAAGCTGTCTTCAAAATGCGAGTTTACTTTCATTATTTATTTATTTTATTGTCCACCAGAAAGACAGCAACTGCAACAATGATTACTCAGGGTTTGAACAATGTGAGAGTGATTCTAAATATAAAATGTCATTCGGGGAAAAGTATTGTCTAATACCAGGTCAGAAGTAAAACATATCCTGCGAAACATTCATTTCATCACAGCAGTCATGGCTTCACAATAAAACTGTTCTTGCCAGATGGTGACAGCGTACTGCATGTGCCAAAATAAACGTAGGAGACAGAACACAAGAATGGTCATTGCAACTGCCCTGCTCTCCTCAGGATGCACAGAAAGGTTCCCTGCACACGGGTGCTGCAGATGATCTACAGAATGAGAGGCACTGGCAGCCAAGGTCACGACCTGTTAGTGCTGGCTCCCTGCGTCAGAGCGACAGCGTTTATCCACTTGTGCATGCACAGGCACCCTCGCACATACCACTCATCTTCCCACTAGGCTAAAGGGTGCATGTGGCAGCGTGACTCATTACCCTGGTGCCCTGCACACCCTACAACTACACCTGTTCCAGCCGGGTCCCAAGGACGTGCCTTCTGTCCCTCCTGGAGGAATCCAGGAACCTGATAACTGTAAGGAAGTGCAGGATTTGATGGCTGAGCCCTCTCTGCCATCCTTTCCCTTCTGTCTCCCTCTCTGAGGCAGAAGGGAAAGACGTCGACCTTTGGCATCCATTCTTTAATTCACACTGTATCACATGCTTGGAGTAGCCTGACACAGTCACATTTTGTCCTTAGCTTGAGTTCGATAAAGAAAAATCAGCCAGAAAGAGCAGAATGTAACGGCCAACTTCCCTTCACTCTTCTGAGATTAAAGATAAAAATCAAACTGAAACTAAAAAAACCCAAACCAAGCCCAAACAATTGGGTTTATGTGCTATTGAAACAAGTTCTTTAGGAACTAAATTATGTTGGATCTTAAAAATGCACCACAAATATTTATGTGCTTAATGAATGCCTTCTAATGTGTCCACTACTTTAACAATATATTAAAAAAAAAAAAAAAAAGCAGTGGGGCTGTATTCAAAGATGGAAAAACCTTCCATTTGAGTTCAGTTTACAGAACAAGAGGTCAAAAAGCTGCATGTGGAACAAGAGCGTCATTTACAGGAATCTGCACTGCGTGGGCAATTGAAAATAATCAGCAACTTCATAAATGTTATATTTTGAGGAACTGAATTCAACTTTCTTATAATTAAGTCTTCCAAAATCAATGAGAGCCTCCATTATTTTTTACCAGGATGGAAATTGTTATAGCAAATATATATAAATTCCAAAATTTCTCCTTCTGTCAAGAATAATATATACAAGGCTCTCAACTAGCACTTGAGCTTTATTTTCTTTTTTTTTTTCCCCATTTTGCAAGTTCTTCAGCAGGAGAACAGAATAGCAAACAACGTCAGCTGCATTGGTAGATTTGTCTCGGTAAGATCTGAGCCAGAAACAGAAGAAATTAGTCCACATGGATATCCACACTCCTTCCTTTAAAGGAAGATAATTCGTTTAAAAGTGCCTCAGCTGACCGTGGCCTCACATCATTTTACTGTGAAGGTACAGCCAGAGCTCCACCCTTTCTTCCCCTGCAGGCTTCCCTGGGACAGTACCCTCTATTCCTACTCTGCAAATAGTATTGCATAATAAATACTACAAGAAAAAATATTCTATTCAGTGAATAGGAATGTGAAGGAAGTGAGAGCACACTGTTGAATGAGCCAGAAAGAATAAACCATTCTCCTTGGCCCCAATCTTTTCTAGTTTTGGACTAAATTATTTCCTCCTTCCGCCTGTCTTTCATGTCTGTTGAGGCTTAAGGAAATATCACAGGTTATTGCTGTCACCTCTCCTGTTCCTGGTCTATAAACATTCATAGGCATTGCTAAAGAACACCTAAGAAAAGGCACCTCCCGGAGAATTTCTCTAACTCAGTAATCCTTAACAGTGCAGTAGTATTTCATGTTTTGCATAAATGTCTGTAACAATATTGCTTCCTCCCTTCTTGGATCTAAAGAGACCTCAACCTTTGCTGGAAATTGTCACATCCTGTCTTGAGCTTAAAATCCGCTCAGAATTCAATACTGCAGCTTTTAAAAGAGACAAATAACACAAACCCCACACTTTTCCTAGGAATTATACTAATTAATTCAGATTTAAATAAGATCCCATGGGATTAATTCCTTGAATTTCTAATCTACATGGAGATGCTGTAGCCTTGCATAAGTTTTTCTAATGAACTTCAGTTCTTGGCCGTGGCTTTAGAATAGAAGCTCCCTGTGACAAGTGAGGGAAGTAGAGGGGGGATCTCTGGCAAAGCCAGGAGGGATCATTATGACCTTGTAGTACAAACTCTGTGGATCCTTCTCTAAGGGTTGCAGCATGTTCTTGAGAAAGATGATCCCTAAACTATAGCTAGGTTAAAAAAAGAAAAGATATCAGTCTTGGCAAAAAGATTTGAGAAAAATAGAAAATCTTTGACAATATTTGGCAAGCGGTCCAAGTGCTACTTCACTGTCAGTCTTGAAGATGTGGATGTGGATCTTGTAAGACTGTCTCATTTCAGATGTTGTAGTTAAGGGCTGCAATGAAATCCTCTTCTATTACACATGAGCAGTAAGTGTTGTTCACGCCCCATCCAAGGGTCCTCGAAGAAGAGGCTTTGTTAGCTGAAGCACTAACAAACAAAAAAATTAAGAGTTGGGTAAGGTATCTCGCAAAACATTCCCAAGTGACAGTAGATTTTGCTTATCACGGAGCAATTGCGGCAAAACACCCCAGATTTGAACAACTACCAGTATTGTGGAGTAATGGCAAAGATAAATCTATTTTAATGGTGTCTGTAGGTGCTGGTTTACTGGCACCGTCTGTCACTGGCAATTTTTCAGGCCCTTCATTCAGAATTGTTGGCTTTTGCAATTCCATCCCGGCTCTTACAACACCAGCGGTTTTTCTTGAACCACAAGTTACCTTAACATGAAGTAAGGAAGGAAGACCGAGATTCCAATTTTTTAAAGCCAATGAATATCCTTGCATGACGCTGGGTAAAGCTTTAAAAGATAAAAGAAGCCGCTTCAGAGATGTATCATAAATGTGTAACATATGTCGGTCATCCACGATTACACAGCCTTGCACAGTTCCTCGGCAGTATTCGCTCTGAACGGAAGATTGCCAGCGGATACTCCGGCTTGGCATCTCCCCGGCGGGGTCCCGCCTCAGAGTGCGTGGGGTTTCTTTTCGCTCTCCCTGATAACGAGCGAGACACATTTCGCCCCGTGGAACGCCGCCTCAAGGCACAAATGACCCGAAAAGCGCTCCCGGGGCCTGGTGCCGCGGCTCTCCCGGGACCGACCGGGGCTGCCCTCAGGCGCCCCCAGGGCTTTCCCGCTTCCCGCCGCCCGCGCGCCGCCGCCGCCGCCTCAGGGGCGCTGGGGCGGGGCGAGGGACGGGGGCGTGCCGCGAGCCGCACGTCACGTGACACACCCTCCTCGCGCCCCCTCCTCTAGCCGGGCCCCGCCCCTAGCGCTCCGCCCCCGGCGCGCCCCGGGCTCTGATTGGCTGCGGGCTGACAATGCGCGAGGCAGCGCCCCCCGCCCCGCCCCCCCCCGCCGGCTTCACCCCGGCCGCCACGCGCCGCCGGCCGTGAGCTGCCCGCGCGGCGCTGGCGCGGCCGTTACGGGAGCGGAGCGGGCGCTGAGGGGGCCCCATGGCCGCGTCGCTGGGGCCGCTGGTGGGAGCCATCGATCAGGGCACCAGCTCCACCCGCTTCCTGGTGAGCACAGCGCGGCGATCGGGGCGGCACCGGGGGCAGGCGGCGTCCCCGCGGCCTGAGGGGCGCCGCGGCTTCCGCGCCTTTACTGCTCTCCATCCCGGCGGGGGCCTCTGCCGTGCCCTTGGGGAAGGGCGGGGGAACGGGCCCGCAGGGCCGGGCTGCGCTGTGCTGGCCGCAGCCTCCAGTCTCCCGGAGAAGCGGCGCCGCTCGGCCCGGGGGTGCCGGATCTGCCGTTGTCGGTCCGTGGCGTTCCCGCCGCGGCGCGGGGAGCAGCGCCCGTCCCGCGGGGAGCGGTCCCGGGGCGAGCCCGAGAGCAGCGGCTCCTGCTGCTGCTCCAGGGACTGCGCGACCCCGCCGCTCCGAGCGGGCTGCGTTTGCAATCTGACAGGTTTTCAATCTGTCGGGTATCTCGCCCCGAATGGAGTCTAATGGACAAGGTCCTCAGGCACTGGGGAAATAGATCCGTGCGAGTTCGGTGACTGTGATTAGCTGGTGTTCAAACAATGCGATGTCTCCGCTCAAACCTGCCCGGGGCCTGCTGGAGTGACTGCTGCAGTTCCAGCCCTAATGTCAGTGCATCTTGTGCACTATAGGCATTCAGGTGGCTGAACCCGTGCACCTTGTGAAACGTCGTTTGGTTTAAACGCTAAGAAAGATAATTTTAAGGATAGGAGAATTAATATATTAATCATATATTTGATCCTTTAGTTGAAGGATCTAGTTATTTCTGTATGATGCAATAGACTGTAACTAATGCTGTTATGTATGAAACTTGCTATAGGTACTTTTGGCTTGCAAATCTCTACAAATATACTGTCCCCTAGTCAGTTAAGTCTTGGTAGTTTGACATAATTAAACAACTTCCTCCGTTAAAGTGGAATAGAGATAATTGCTAGATATAAAAGTTGTCAAATGTGCAAAGTATGAATTGAGAAACTGAATGTTTTTGTTTGCTTTTTTTTTTTTTTTTTATGTTTCCCCCATGTGAAACGTTCCTTCATGAAGCAGGAGGCTAGAATATCTTCTTGACCTATGTTACCATTATTACTCAATATCACGACCTTCATGCGATTGTCAAATGACAAAACACAAGTCTGGGGGTGGAGAGAAACTCCAAACTGACAAATGACACCAGTGGGCTGTCTTAGATGCCAATCAGGAGTCCTTTTTGGGAACGAACTTGAAGAAGCTCTCTGTAACACATTAAGATAAATTCTATCTGCTTTTATATGCCAAATTAACTTTTTTTCTTTTCCTAAAAGGATAACACTAGTAGAAGTAAAACTTAAGCTCTTTTTACAGGTATTTTTACAAGTTCCTTTTAGGAGGAATTTCTTACACTACACACGTTCATCAATGGCTTTTATGCAATTGGGGAGATTTCGCCTGTCTACAAGAGGATTCAGATGCTTCCTAATTTTTTCAAGAAGTGTATTGTGTCTGTCACTCTTAAATTCTTCTTGTATCTGTCTCAGTGTCTTTCAGTTTATGTCAAAATACAACATTGTCTTAAACTTGGCAGTGTGATCATGTCATTGTGATAATAAAGCTACATGGGCTTGAGCAGATAAGATACATGATCGCTGAGTTAAATCAGAGCACAGGGGAGAGGGAAAGAAGAGAGCAAAATGTGCAGAGATCTGCAACTCACCTCAGTCATTCAGATAACAGCACATGCATCTGGAGAACTCTGTGCTGGAAGGGGATCACTGCAGTTGGAAGAGAGATTTTGCCTTGAAATATTTTGAACCAGATTGTAATGTATTGTTGTCTGTGCCCAAATCATTCCCTTGGCTCTGTCGGTCTTTTACTTTTAGCTGTTTTGGTTACATTTCTCACTTTTTTTTTTTAAACGTAGTGTTTCCAACAGTTTTTGTCTTCACCAAGTCACGAGTCAAAATCAACTTGCTGCTTACTTTGCTCTTGTATATATTCAGTGTATATTCAGTACTTCAGTGCAACTGTTAGCTACTTTTTAAAGTGGAAAACATATGATTTTGACTGGGTCAGAGTTTTTCTGGATGAAAAGCTGCCTGGGCCAATGGGGCCAAAGAGTAGTGTCAGCAGTTCAGAGTGTAAATTCACAATTACACGTGGCAGGTTTAGCAGAGGTGTCCATAACGGTCACTAGTGAGGGCTGATAGCTCACAGTGTTTTCAACAGCCGTGGGGATGAGTTGGGATGTTCTCTCAGATGGGGGTGACCAGCTGACTGAAATTCCAGTCGGAGAAGGGGCCTGCCAGAATATTCATAAAGCTTAACAAAGATTAGCACTTGAGACAGAATGCTTAGAAGCTGCTTAGTGAAAGAAGACACATTCCTGCTGTACATCAAGTTGGATATATGTGAGCAATGAGTTCTTGTGGTGGTGCGAATTATGAAAAGTTCAGAAAGTAATTGTTGCCGTCTGTGGAGCACTTAGGAGACAGCGTCTGCAACACTGCGTCTGATGTTGGACCCTGCAGAGGACGAGAGTTTGAAGAACTGGATTTCATCCAAAGAAAAGTATCCCTCTGCTGTAGGACAAGGCCATGGAAGGAGGGTTTGGAAGATGAGGGGTTCTTTCCTCACAAGAGAGACTAAGAGGTGTCCTCAGCTATCTAACCACCGTTTGTGGAGAGCACAGAACCAGCCTTTTCTCAGATGTGCACAGGAAAAGACAATGGGCAGTGAACGCAAGGTCCTGCAAGTGAAATGTCCAATAGATGTAAAGAAACAATGTTTCACTATGAGGGCTGTGGATCTAGGGCTGAGAAAGTGTGTGGAATTTCCATCTTTGCAGATACTCAGTGGCTTGAGTAACAAAGACCCTGAACAGCCTAGTTTTAAATTTAGGCTTACCTGAGCAGCAAGTTAGGCTAAGTGACCTCCTGAGATTCAGCCTAAATTATCCTGTACACAGACACAAGTTTTGTTTCTCCTACTTGTGTGAATGAGAAGGCTTTATGAGCACAGAAGCTAAAGAAGCACCAGAACTCAGGAGCATTTAGCCTTGCCTCTCACACAGCACACATACAGTGCTAGCTCTATGCAATGTAGCTTTATCCTGCACATTCTCCTCAGAGGGGAATCCATTTTACACCTCTTACTGGAGCAACATGACTTTTGGGAAAGAGAAAAACTTGACTGTATAACTAGCAAGAAGGTTTAAATATACTGTAAATACAGTTTTTCCCCTAGCTCTTATCAATTAAAATGAAGTGTAGTTTTACTTTTAAATCACATAATTGTAAGCACCTCCTAGATAGTGAGGGAGATCTGTTCATCACGAGCCTTCCAAGAAGGGTAATTGCTAGGAGACTTGTTGAACTGTACTTATTCATAAATTCTGATGGTGCTACTCCTAGTTAAATACTAGAGAGGGAATTATTGTCTCTTATCCTTGCTCCAGCTGGATTAATTTCAATGCAGTTTCAGAACTCCAGCTCTGAACTTGTTTGTCTGCAAAGCCATGGCTGATCCAGCCTGACAGAAACTCATGAAGATACAGCACAGAATAGCAGAAATCGCTTTTCTGCAGGCAGAGTTACATCACAAAGCTTGAGAGATATGAAAAGTTACTTCTAAAATGTAGGGTTTTTATTGTCTTTTCAGCTGTGCAGCTTCTTGCATCACTTCCATGAGCTTCATATTTCTGTTCATTCCTTCAAATTTGTTACAACTGATTGATATGAATTTTCCACTAAGATAACAAAACATGAACATAATACACAATAATATGTAACTGTACCCCTTCATGTGATGTGATGCATTATATTAAAGACCACATTAAAAGCTTGAATTAAGTGATCAGTCCCTGTGCCTCTCTGTATGTTCACATACAGGACACCTATGTAGGCCTTTCTTCTCTGCAGTCCTGAGACTCAAGGCTCAAGTTCTAATTCTCTGTTGGGAGTAGAGGGAGGATATTGTTTATTCCTTTTCTTTAATCTCTTTCTAGAGATTTCAGTACATATCTGGTGGCTTTCACTTTCATCTCCGTTCAAGACAGCTGTTCAAGTCCAAAAAACCTAGACAATTCTTCATGACTCTGCTGATAAAATTAGGGCAAATCTGACTTTGGCTTTCCCCTCGTCACACAACTAAGAGATCAGTAGTATAAACTGGAATCAGTTCTTAATGAATATGAATGGATTGAAAGCCTCTAGTCCCAAGAAATTATAGAAATGCACTTCAAACCTGTTTCAACAGGGATGTATTGACCTTATCTGAATTATTTGTACTTACTGTCACTTATTTTTCTATCTCTCCACTGTCAAACAGGGGCTCTGTAGGAGATTTTTTTTGACAACAGTAGTGGTTTTTTTGGAGGGAGTGGGAAAGGAAGGCTTTGAGGTCCCGTTTGTTCTAGTTATTCCCTATGTTATTTATAATTTTGTAGGTTTAAGTTTAGTGACTAATTTCTGCCATCTTTCCAAATATCAGAATTCTGTTTATCAGTGTAGAAGTCATAGAGGCATGGAATGATTTCGGTCAGAAGAGACCTTAAAGATTACCTAGTTCCACCCCCCACCATGGGCAGGGGCAGTTTCCACTAGACTAGGGTGCACAGGGCCACATGCAACCTGGTCTCAAACAGGGATTGCTCACAGTGAAGCCTTTTGATTCCTTGCCCTGAATATCAGGGAGTGTCAGCTTTTGTTGAGAATGTCAGAAGCTTGTGGGTTTGTTTGTGATGGATTAGGAAAGTGTGTTTGCTAGTTCTCTATGGATATGAAAAAATCTGTGCATTTATAATGTTATTGCTTCAGTTAAAAATGTATTCCTGTCACAGTTCATTGATGTGTCTGCAAGTCACATACTCCACATTCACTTGATGACTTTGTCTAATTGAATCTGTACTTCCTGCTACCAGTAGAAATCCTTTGCATTATCTTCTGTTTCAAGAAATACTGAATGATTAGTTGGTGAATGGTTACCACATGATATTTAACGTGGTTAATATGTCAGATATACATACAGTTTAAATAAGAAGTCTTCTATCTTTTTGTCTTTACTCTAAAAATCTAGTAAATGTGAATATGCTTTTGGCAGAAAGACAATTTCAAGTAATCTTACTGCATACATGCAAAACAACCTCTCCTATTAACCATGTTGTATAGCATTTTAAGATCCATATCCCATTATGCAAGTTGCTTCCAAATGTGTAGTACTGATAGAGCTTTCTCTTTTATTAGAATAGATCCATGTCAAGCCTCAGCTGGTAGATGAAACATAGATAAGTAAATAAAGTAAAAATAATTCAGTGGTGTTCTTTCTATGTAATCTTTCCAGCTGATAGCAGAAAAGAATGATCATGCACCTTTTTAAGACTTCTTTACTGGGCAGTAGAGCTTTCATTGTTTTCCAGAGTTTGTGCTGTTTCATCCTTGGAGGTTTTCAAGATTTGCTTAGAAAAGTTCTTGAGCAACCTGGTCTAATCTCATTGCTGATTCTGCTTTGAGCAAGAGGTTGTACTAGAGATCTCTCAAGGTCCCTTTCAGCCTGAACTATTCTGCAATTCTAATATATAAGTAGAATGTTTCTAAACTTCCAAGTTTCACTCTAAAGATACTCTTTAAGGTTCCAAAGTAAGTGGAGAATCAGAACTTCATCTCCTTTCTGTCAGAGTTGTCCTAATAATTTCAGAGTAAAGTGTACTGTGTAGATGATACCAAGGGTTTATGGATTAAAAGCTTTAAGAGAAATTCCTAAAATTTGTGGAATGAGAAGAGAGCATTAGCAAACATAGAACAGATTCAGCTGTATCCTAGAGGCTGGATGGGTATAACTGAATTTTGTTTCTTTAGCATGCAAGTGGGTTTCTAAATCTGGCTCAGCTCTGCGTGCCATAAAAAGGTAGGATGGTGTCCTACTGACATTTCCTGCAGCTCACCTGAACCTGCTGCTAGATGTTACTTTCTACGTCTCAGAACGTTCTTCACACAAAAGATTCCGTGTGGTGCTGGGGAGAAAGAGCCGTTCCCACAGGATTGGCACCACTGCCCAGCCAGGCACTCTGGCTCACTCACTGTGCACTTCAGTTGAATGTTTCACCGTGTGTCCCTCAGCTTGGCCTCGGCAGAGGTTCCTTTTGAGAACACACTGCTTAATGAGGGTTGTGCATTCTCAATGAGCTTCTACTGCAAGGCAGAACCTCAACTTGTGATTCCTTAAGAATACTCATTGATAGAGTCCTCGTGATTCTCGACTCTGCTGGTTTTCATTGTAGTGTATCCAAATTTAAGTTACTTTGCATGTTCTTCTCTTTTTTGATGTGTTGTGTTGCTGCAGTTGCATTCTTGTCAGATTGTTCATGAGCTCTGTACTTGTAGTTTGTTTTAAAACAAAATGGGTTTTGCCTCGGTACTTTCTTGTTCTTCAGTTTGGTCCCTTCTATGTTTTGTCACAGATTTTCACTCTTTCTAAAAGTGAGCTAACCCAAGAAAACACGCAGATAACCCCGACAGTAGAATGGCACAGCAAGAGCTAAAGAGATGTTGTTATCAACAACAGTGGGTATTTTACTGAGAGGTATTCTAAAATGCATCAGGAGTTTAGCTTCTATAACCACCACAAGAAAAAATCTGTTTCTTTTCCAACTCATCAAGAAGAAAAAAAAAAAGCAGTTAAAATTGATAGAGAGACAGCAAAGTTTGCCAAAATAATCTTTGCCTACCTTAATTTTAAAAGTGCATATATCTCAATCCTTGTTATATAGATATTGGGGTTGATAATAGAAAATTACTATCCGTTGTCACAGCACTGCATTTGTTCAAAAGAAAAAATGTTAATTATTGTCATTTAAATGTCTGTGTTCATAGAAAATTCCATTATGTAATTTATTTTCAGGTTTTTAATGCAGAAACAGCAGAGCTCTTGAGTCACCATCAAGTGGAAATAAAGCAAGAATTCCCTAGAGAAGGGTATGATATTTTTTATTTTTCCATTTGTGTACAGTTTGGTAGAGCTTATCTTTGGGTCATCAAAACTGAAGCTGATTAATAATTCTTAGTAGCACAGTAACTGCTATTAAAGTCTGGGCAGAAAAAATGGCATAAAATAGCTCCCACTGGGTGTCCAGAATGTGCCCGAGTTAAGGAAACTAAAAGTACTCAAGTACTCGGTGTTTGGCTCTGATCACTCATTTACATATTCAACGTCTAAACGTTAAAATTTAAAACTGAAGTTTAAATGAGACTTAACATCTCATTTAAGGTGATAAAGCTGGTAATTTTTACATTTGAATCGCGGTCTTCAGTTTGGTCCATAGAAATATCTTCATTTGTTCTCTGAGGTTGTGTTTGTTCGTTTGTTCCTAACGGACCTACCATTTGCTGCCAATGCCCTCTGTATAGAATAAAACAAAACAAAACTCTTTGTAGAGATATAAAACACTTTTTGTAACTATAATTGTATTAAAATGATCAGCTTGTTTTTCAGACTAGCATTCTTTTCTTCTTTCTATGTAATTTTTTATTAACTGGTGTTTACTGTTTGTTAAAGATGGGTGGAACAAGATCCAAAGGAAATATTAAACTCTGTCTATGAATGTGTGGAAAAGACCTGTGAGAAAATGAAACAACTGAACATAAACGTCGCTAACATAAGAGGTACTTATGGGTAGAGGGCTTTAGCATGCTCATGGTTGTGCAATTCAGATACCATACTTTTTAAGTTAATAAATAGAAAGGTGGCAGCATATGCCAGCTTTAAACAAAATGTTAAATTGTATTTGAAAGGAGTTTTTTGGGGAGGAATAATGAGAAAATAAGTCCCTTGTTTATATTAGCAATGCAGAATCTACAAAGTAGACTTAACCTAAGCTTGTAAAATCACAGAGAAAAGCGATGAAGAAATTCTGAAATTTAGTTTAGGACTTTAATTTAGGAAAGCTGTTTCCCCTGTTAGTGTTCTTGCTGGCTCCGTTTTTGGCCGAAAAAGAGAGAGGTTTAGAGTATATAGGTTAAGCAGAAAAGATGAGTTCTTAGAAGTAATATTTCTAGATTATATCTTGAAAAAGTTGGAAGCTTTTTATTTCCCATTTACTGTCCTCTTCTCCTTACCTGTTCCTCCCTCCTCTCCACCTCTCCGTTCCCTCCCTCACCCCCCCCAAAAGGGGAAAACAAACCTTCTGAAAAGGATACTTTCTATTTTGTCCTGAAGCCATTGGAGTCACCAATCAGAGAGAAACAACAGTGGTTTGGGACAAGACAACTGGAGAACCTCTTTATAATGCTATTGGTAACTATGATACTTTCTAAATATGCAATATCATAATATGAATATGTTATGAAAAAAATGCTTTTGTAGTTTCCTATGCAGGTCTGGTTGTGGCCTAGCCTAGTAATTTCTTGGATGTTTTGATATCTATTTTGTAAAATGTGTGTTTGGATACACACCAGCGTAGTTTAAAAAAGCCTATTCCATAAAACTTATTACTTAATAAATCACTTTATAGGTTTTTCAAAAGAAACCCCCAATGTTCCTGAGGGGTTCCTGGCACAAAATGCTCTGACTTGCACCTAACATTCCTTTGAAATTTTCAGAATGCTGGTGATTTAACTTGAAAGAAAAATCGTGTTAAGTAACTTTAATGGATACTTATTGATGACTTAATGAATACTTATTAATACTCAGAGTTTTATTTTTAACTTAGCTTTTCAGATACTGTCATCTGAAAAATGGTAATGGTCTAGAATTGCTTTTTTAGGTCATGTCAGGTGCCAGGTATAGTTTGGCATAGTATGACTGGAAAACCAAGACTCTTCTATAGTCAGATATATGTAGTCAACAGCTTTATCTAAAACCCAGCTATACCCTGATATCTCCAACATAGCTTTTAGTTGAAAGTTTACATAGAAATAATAAATAATCAACCTATTTGTTTTAGTCTCTTAATTTAGTCACAGTCATCTGCTGCAAAATAGCATTAGTCATTTTCCTATATTCTGATAAAGTATATATTCTATTTGTGGAAAATTCTATTTGTTTCTCAAATAGCTTGTTCTCCTAAATCAAATGAGTTTATCTAATCATTTTAATTTTTACAACCTTTAAAATATACCTTTAAAATATAATGTGCCTTTAAAATATAATGATGGTACAGTATTATTTCAACTACATGAAAAGGTAAACATAGACAGGAATTTACTGGGAAGATCTTTGGTTTCATAGAAGCAGGCTGAACATGTCACTTTTTGTGTATTAAATCACTTGACTAGGTAATTTTATTCATGTTTTCAGTGTGGCTTGACCTGAGAACCCAGTCAACAGTTGAACGTCTTCTTAAAAAAGTTCCAGGGAGAAACAAAACTTTTTCTAAGGTAGGAGATATTCCAGAGCACTTAAATGGTAGCTGCTGCAATGTTTTGGATATATGTGTTTAAAATTCCCCAAAACAAAGTAAGTTGTAGCTTCTAGTCCCTTCTTAGTTTGTCAAATAATTAAAAAATGAGCATAAGACATCAATCTGAGACTCGAAAATTTTTAATTTCCTTAAAATTAATGTTTCACACTCCTTTAATTTCTCACTAAAAAAGTTAAATGAGTAATAGTGAAACCTAATCCTGTGCTAATATTAACCTAATCTAGCCAATATTAAATAAACATTGCACAAAAAATTAAGATCAAGTAGGAAAAAAACTGGAGAATAATTTACTGATATGAAATGTATTATCCATTCTCATGCCTTAATATTGAAATTAATTGCATCCAATCTGAGAACTAGGAAGATCATTCATAAAGAGCAAATTCATTCTTTTTTCATGGGCATATATATATAACAATTTGAAAACTAAATACTTGCAAAAAGGTGTCACAATTGCTTGATTAATGTTGTCCTTTACTGACTGTATAAGTATTATGTATATTTTATATGATATATTTTTCTATAAGCAGGAAACAGATGTCAAAAAATGTATAAACTTATTTGATTTTCAAGTTCTAGTAGTATGCAAATTTTATCTTTCCCGTGTTGTCCTGCTCGTTTTTGTTGTTGTTACTTATTGTCTAGTCATATGGAGATAGCCTAGATAAGACAGGCCTTCTACAAACAACTTTTCCACGTAGCTGATCTTTGAACTGCATTTAGATCGGCTTTGATCTTTGTCCGTTATTGCACTGGTTATTTGGTTTTGATGTTTTCAAACTTGTCTGTTGTATGCTTAGTATTTATTTAAATAACAAGTTTGTGTAAGTACTTTGAGTTTTGTATCTTTTTTTTTTCCTTACTTTCACCATTTTCACATATAACTACAATATTTATGAAAAAGATATTTGCCTGGTGTTTAAATTATTTTTTTGTATTTTACAGTTTAAGACCGGTCTTCCACTTAGCACTTATTTTAGTGCAGTGAAACTTCGGTGGCTTTTGGATAATGTGGAAGAGATCAGGAAAGCAGTTGAGGATCAAAGAGCTATGTTTGGGACTATTGATTCATGGCTTATATGGGTATGTATTTGTGAGTTTATTATTGCTCTTCTTACAGTGAATTTCCATATCATGTAAATCTCTGTGAAAGTGATACACAATGACCACTGATGACACAACGATGTCAATAAAAGCTACTACCGAATTCCAATAAAGTTCCTTGCAAGATGAACTTTTACTATCCTTATACCACTATATTTTTTTCTAGATGCTTATGTGTAGTTTACCACTATAATTTGCTGTAAAACTTTGCTCACACGTTCAGAAAAACCTTGGACTTTAGAAAGTATTAGGTCTGCCTCTTTAGCTGTTACAGAAATACCAGAGTTCCTAATCCCAAGGTGAAAACTTTATGATTTTGAAATTTTTTTTGTAAGTTGTTCAAGTAAGCCTATATCTCTCCTTGATGAATGGTGATATTTTTGTTCAGAGTTTGACAGGCGGAAAGAATGGAGGTGTTCACTGTACAGATGTCACCAATGCCAGTAGAACAATGTTGTTCAACATTCATTCCTTGGAATGGGATCCTGAGCTCTGCAAGTAAGCTCAGTTTTTCAGTAATGCTATTACTTAAATAGTTTCTAACTCATTTAAAGGTAAGAATCTCTTATCCAAACTAAGATCAGCAGGTACTGTTCTATTTACTTTCGATTCACTGTTCTCCAGGTATCCAATTTACAACAGTCTGGAGTTAACTAAAAGTAGCAGAATCTTTCTGTAGGTGGAGGCCTGGGTCATGGAAACACTTTAGCTCAGTTGATTAGAGCGTGATGGTTATAATGCCCAGGTTGTGGGTTCAATCCCTGTGTAGGCCATTTGCTTAAATCTTTGTGGGTCCCTTCCAACTCAGAATGTTGTGATTCAATAGTTTCTTTATTACTTAATCAAATCTCTACAGCAGCTGGAATGATAGTATCTCTATTTGAAATCTGAATTTACTAACAAGTGTATTATTAAGATATTGTTGCAAGAAATATGAATTTCTATGTAAAAGAGTTGGATATGTCCTCAAAGATTGACATACATGCTGTTTTACTCCGAAATTTAATGTTCACTTTAACAAGTGGAATAATACATAGCTATAGATTAAAACCTAGAAACAAAAGTTTCCTTTATAGTTGTATTTTTCTTTGTAGCTTAAACTTATTTAAGAAAATAAATGTAAAATGCTTTCTGATTTAGCACTGACTAAAAATATATTATTTTTTGTTGTGTTCAGGTTCTTTGATATTCCTATGGAAATTCTTCCAACCGTGCGAAGCTCCTCTGAGATTTATGGCGTGATGGTATGTTTCCCAGTATTTGTGTGAAATTCATCTTATAAAAATATAACTATATCCATTTAGATTAGACAGATTCCATAGACTAGGACTAATGGCTTTTTCTAGACCAGTGTTGTGTAATTTGTGATTAGTATGCTGTTATCTACTGTTGTATAATAGTATAGGATGTTGAGTATTTGATTACTTTAACACAGCACCAATACTTCTGACACAGTGACATGTAATTAATGAACTTCAAGATTGGATAAACTGGATGTTGTGATTTTGCATTCTTCTTCCTGGTGATCTGAGCTATTGTTAAATAAGAATACATGTGTTTTGTAGTGAAGACAAGTTACAAGATGGATTTTTTTTAAATAGAACTCTAACTTCCCTGAAATGTAAATATTTTTGCTAATGTGTTAATGGAAATACCACTAGAAGTCATCGCTGACATTTATTAATGTGAAGGTTGGATAAGAGTGAGTTGTATTAAGCTGAATGAGCAAGGTAAATGGAAAAAGATACTGCCTGACCACCAGTACAAAATTGCTCATCACTTTAAATGTGAACTTCTGCTTCTCTTCCCCTTTCTTTCAATTTTTTTTTACTTTTTCTTCCTTTTGCTGGCTGTAGAAAATCTGTCCTAGCCGGGTGAGTAGAGGCTTCCATTAGGCTGACCACCTATGTCTTACCCGTTCTGCTCAGATGTTGTGCATTTTCATTGGTGTAAGGATTAGAAAAAGTGCACTTTCTAGAACAATAAATTTGCTGTGTGTTTCCAAATCTGAGATAATACAATTAGAGTTCTTGCCAAAATTATTTCTAAAATGTGATTTCAATGTATGTGTTTGTCTTAATTTCCACACTGTTGAATATTTCTTTCCATAATGAGCTAAAAAATACAGCTACTGGCTAATAAATATTAACTATAGTATTTTATAAAGGAGAAAAACTGTCCCTTCTGTCTAAAAATATTAATTCTGTGGTAGCTAAACATCAGATTCATGTAGAGCTTTTTAGTACATTTATAAACACAGTTATCTTATATCCAGTTAATTAAAATGGGAACTTAAGAAAAAGAAATTCAGATTGGAAATACACTTGCATGGCTTTACTGAAAATGCATTTTCACAATTGCACAAAAAGCAATTTGAAGAAACAAGTAGAAATTGTCAGGAAATAGTTAAATAATTAAATAAAATTTTCAGGATACCCTCACTAAGTTTGCACATGACACTGAGTTGGGCAGAAATGTTGGTCTGCTGGAGGACAGGAAGGGTCTGTGGATGGATCTGGACATGCTGGAGCGATGGGCAGAGACCAATTCTGTGAGGTTCAACAAGGCCAAATGCTGGGTCACAACAACCCCAGGCAGAACTGCAGGCTTGGGGAAGAGTGGCTGGAAAGATGTCTGGGGGGAAGGGACCTGGGGGTGCTGGTCAACAGCAACTGAGCATGAGCCAGGTGTGCCCAGGGGGCCAGGAAGGCCAATGGCACCTGGCCTGGATCAGCAATAGTGTGGCAGCAGGACCAGGGCAGGGATTGTCCCCCTGTGCTCAGCACTGGTGAGGCCACACCTCAAACCCTGTGTGCAGTTTTGGGCATCTCACTACAAGAGAGGCATTGAGGGGCTGGAGTGAGTCCAGAGAAGGGCAATGGAGCTGGGGAGGGTCTGGAGCACAAGTGTGATGAGGAGCAGCTGAGGGAGCTGCTATAACTCATACACTCTTATATAGTCTCTATAACTGCCTGAAAGGAGGTAGGAGTAGCCTGGTGTGGGTCAACCTCTTCTCCTAGGTAACAAGTGATAAAACAAGGGCCTTCACAGCTTGTCCAATTTTGGAACAGGCTGCCCAGAGAAGTGGTGGAGTCATCATCCCTGGAGGTGCTTGAAAGATGTATAAATGAGGCACTTAGGGACATAGGTTAGTGGTGGACTTGGCCAGTGCTGGGTTAAAGTTGGACATGATAATCTAAGAGATCTTTTCCAATATTAATGATTTTATGATTCTGTAACAGGAATGTAACTGAAAAACTCTGGTCGATTTCTTTAGAAGAAAGCCTATAGGAGACTTAATAAAATTCTGTATCTTAAAATCAGGCACCTGCCTTTGCTTCGGATGTCACCACAGCCATATTTTTTTCCTAATCACTTTGCCATTTTGCACTTTTGCGTTTTACACTTGTCATTTATTGCACAGATTACACTGAAGTGCATTTTCTGTATAGTATTATTTTAAGAAAATTTATGCTAGAAACTTTTGAGGTCACATAAAGTGTATTTGTAAAACTTCCTGCTCTCCATTTCTTAGTGGTTTAGACATGAGCTGCATTAAGCTGAAACAAAGTGTGCACCTGAACTGAACATGTTGCTTACATGACCCTTCTTTGTTTTCCTTTGAGCATTAAAAGTTTAGCTTATTTTTCATTACCTTCAATTCTAGTCATGGAAAGCTAGCGCAGTTTTTCTTTCTCATTTTTTAAAACAGGAATCTGGAGCTTTGACAGGTGTACCAATTTCTGGGGTAAGTCCTACTTCCATTCTGGCATGACAACCTGGAACTACCTAAGCATAGCTTCACAGGAAAAAGCTTTAAAGATGAGTGAATCTTGCTATGAATTAAGTTTTTTGGTTTTTACTTCAGGTTACACAGGAAGTAGACTTTTGAAGATGAATCACTATTTGGCTCTTTTTATTACTATTAAGGTCTGGCTGTGGAAATACAAATGAGAGCTTTAATGAATATGTGTAGTGCTGTTGGAAACTTGGTATCTCTAAGTAGATGAGTAAGATTACGAAATGGAAGCAAGCTCTGCTTCATATATATAAAAGAAGTATATACATAATCCAGAAATGCTGGGCAAATTCTCAACTTTTTCTAGTAACATTTATAAAGATAGTAAACTTTAGTTTTTATTTCTTTAAATTGCTCACCATAAGTAGAACAACACATTTCATTTGCAGTTCTTATAAAAGGAAGAGTAATAAAAAGCATAGCTTTTTTCTGAAGGTTTTTCCTTGCTTTCAATTACTGTGTGCTACTAATAGATCAGCGTTATAGTCAAATATATAATTAATGTGAGGATATTTGCTAAAGAAAAAAATCTCTCACTTTCAGTGCTTGGGTGACCAGCATGCTGCTCTTGTTGGCCAAATGTGTTTTCAAGATGGGCAAGCAAAAAACACGTAAGTTATTAGCAAAGTAATAAGATAAACACACTGCTCTGTTTTGAATTTAGCATTATGTTCTCTTTCAAGTCACTGCCAAATTCTTTTGTAGTTAACCTGTAATTACAGATCTAACTTTTGAGTGTGTTGACCCACAAAGTAAACTATGTCTTGACCCTTATATAAAGCAATGAAGATATTAAAGTTATAGTTGCAGTGTCATTTAAATGGTGACCTAAGGTTAAGCAAATACAGGATGGTGAGTTAGATTGCACAGACTTGAATGACACAGCTTTGCTAGATGGGAAAGGTCCATTTCAATTGCAGTGCTTAGTTTTGCTTCTATGTCTAACTAAAAGTGGAGAATTTTACGTTTGCTTTTTCCTGTTTCTCAGCCACTTAGTGTCCTTTGTTTAAAATAGCTGATCAGTTAAATCAGGCTACTGATATAATCAGACAATCATTGAAGGAAAAGCTGTCTGCTGAAGTGATTTACTGTTCCATTTACAACCAGATGATTAACTAAGCATGTAGGGACATACACAATATGGGATTTTCACAGGTATAATTACGTATTAGTCTGTCTTGTTTTGGTTTTATTATTGCTTTGCTATCTCTTTTTCCAAATATAACTGAAGCCTATCTCAGTACTGGTTTAAGCTATTAATTTTGAGAGTTTTAAAAAGGTAAAGAATATTTTTGTCGAGAATAACTTCTTAGAGTAAGTTGGAGTGGTTTGTACTATTTGTACTCCTTATATTAAACTATGTTCTTGTATGCATGTTTATGCACACACATATATGATTTGGTATTCAAATGGGAAACATGCCATTTTTAAGAAAACTTTGAATGAGTTATGTCTAAAGAAAGCCTTCTTTGTGACAGGAACAAAGTTTCTTAAAATTTCCCCTTTAATATTGTGAAATACTTATTTTATAAAATCACTCTCATAATCAGCTTAAATTGAAGTAGGTAAACACTGCCACCAAGCAGGAATTTACACTTAGTTTTCGGCCATATCTCTCCTTGATCAAGTGTTAGACAAAAAATGGCGAGAGAGAGCGATACGTGACTAGATTTTTCAGCTTCAGGCTGCATTAAAATAAACTTTTTGAAGATAGTTTTGTCATCAGTTAACAGTAGCAAAACCTTCTAGGGTCAAAAAGTGGTGTCTTTATTCTTCACAAGGGACTCATGAATTGCAGTAGCAGGTTATTCTTTAAACGTTCTGGTTTTAACTTTGCTTTGCTCTCATGCTAGGTATGGAACAGGTTGTTTCTTGCTGTGCAACACAGGTCAGAAGGTCAGTTGCATCTTTGAGTTGTTTGCCTTTTCGTTTTTTTACAATCTATTTAAATTCTGAAACACAACTGTATGTTATCCATTCTTGGACTTAGGAACAACAATTATATTGCCAGACATAAGGAAAAGCACATACTGAAGTCTGAAAGAATACAAATAGCAATTTTTCGAGGTGTTTCTGTAAGACTCCATTTCTACCTCCTTAAGTTTCCAAACAGGAAACGTAACTTTTCTTGACAAGTTTCTTGCTCCTCCCTTGTATATGTTTCTTGTTGTCACCCAGACAGGATTAAGTGTTGTATTTTTATTTAACTGTGTGCTTTTTTCCTTGTCTTAGCTATTTTATTTCTTCCCTTCATTTTCTCTCCTTATTTCTTTGTACTTGGTGTTGAATAAATAGCACAAAACTGTGGCTTCATTCTCATTTACATCTCCTTTTAAAGACCCACAATTATTTTCTGTAAGGAAGATGGAAAGATCTGTAGCAGCTTGTGGAAACAAGTATTAGCACCAGCAATCTGAGTGTTCTGTCTTAGCTGTTTATTTTAGAGTGACTGATAATTTACTTTGTTTAAATTTTGCATATTTCATTTGACGGTTTGGTCCCTTGTTTATTATAATTTGAATGTTTTTATTTAAACATTTTTTGCCTCTGTTCATGCTTTACCTTTTCTTTTCCTTTTCCCCATTTAGTCTGTGTTTTCTGAGCATGGTCTTATAACCACAATAGCTTACAAAATGGGCAGAGACAAACCTACTTTTTATGCACTAGAGGTAAGTTCAGTTGTTTCTTCCTTTTTGTAATGATACATGTTCTTACTTCTGTTATCTGCTATTTTTATGGTATCTTCAGCTGTGTAGAAATGAAAGTAACAGTGTTATGCTTGTGTGCCTGAAGGTTTCTGTGTGGTTTTGGTTATCTATGTCTCCAATCTATATCATGTAATCTAATAAAAAATATTTCTTCATTGCATCATTTATACTTTCAGAGCTAGATGGCTAAAACATTTTTTCTGTTACTCAGTCTCCCAAATCTTTAATAAATACTATTAATAAAAAAAAAACCATAATTTTTTAATACTAAATTGGGTTTTACAAAAGAGGGGAAAGTACTAATGTTTCGGTTATTACTTCATGATAAAAGGCGTAGCTATGTGTTTTTATTTTGTTCCAATGGATTTTACGTCTAACTTTTAAGAATGTGAATCGAATTTCTGGGAAAAAAAAAATCTCTAAAAATTTAGGTTTTTTACCTCTTTAATTCAGATGCCTACTGATAGAATTCAGTTTCTCAGTTCTCCAAACAAATCTGAGCGCATCCAAATTCTGTAGAAAATTGTATTTATGCTTAAACTTCTGGATTCATTGTTCTGAAGCACAGATCAGCTGAGTACCTATTTGGCACCAAAGCTTTGTTTAGAACAACAAAATGATTATTCTTCCATCTGTGCTGCTTAATGTGCTAAGTATTGTAATATAATAATTCTTCTCAAAACACATATACTGAATGCTGATATTGAGCTTTTATAGACAGACTCTGTTTTCCATGTGAAATAAAGGCAACACAGGATTTTCTTCACTGTGAAAATAGTTTGTGGCTTATGGTACTTTATTAGGATGTGGGAGGCTGCATTTATTTCCTTTTCCTTCCCTGAGGAAAGTCAATCTTGCATTTACTATGACCTAGCAAACTCTGGGATTTTTATTTTGTGTAGGTATGTGAGAGGTTTGTTTTATTTTTAACCCATGTTCTTAAAGGAAGAACTGAAACTGTCTTGTGAGTGATTTGAATTCCTCTTTACTGAAACACCTGCACTTTGCTTCTTCTTCACCTCCAAGTCTTTAATGATATTGTCTGAAAGTGTGGCTTCAACAGAAGCTGTTAAGTGTTCTTTGTCCTATATCCATGCTAGAATCATCTACATTCTGCTGGTTGAGACACTGCAAGAGTCAGAAAATGTGGGTTCAGCCTTTTCCTTTAATCAAACTGGTATCTTGCAACTGTAATAGCCAGCTGCTTAGAAAACACCCTGCCCCTTCTAGCAGTGGCTTTGAATGAAAATATAATGCTGCTACTGTTTTATGTGAAGCTTAGTCTACTGGACTTGGCCTTGGGGTTAGATGGGAGCCATGCCACCCATCTGTGATGTGATAAAGCCATTCAGGGCCATTTGCTGAGGTAACAGAGCAATCTTGCTGGCAAATGTACAGGTGTCTAAATTTTCTGTCTTTCTGTTTGTATTTAGACTAGATATAATTAGTCTTGTTTGTTTTTTTTTTTTTAAATCAAAACGTAAAGCTATTAATGTGTCAGGAAAAGAAGTCTGAGGCTACTGAATCTCATAACTGTATATTCAGAAGACGAAAATTAGAAAGATGAGAAGACTGCTTAGGAAATGTCATTGTAACTTCCACTCATGGAAAAAAGCATACAATATGCACCTTTCTACCTGGAGTCTGTGTAACAGTCTGCCCTTTTAACCTGGAAGTCTCTAGATGCCAAGAAACTTTGTGGTTTTGTTGTGGGCATGCTTGGGAGTGCTTCAAGCTGTGACTGTAAGCCTGCAGGTGGAGGCCACAGAGACCTCTCCTCCCCACTGTTTTTAAAGACAGCACAAAGCTACCGGTTGTTGTCTCCTAATGGAGTGACTGTTTCCTTCAGGGATCTGTTGCAATAGCTGGGGCTGTTGTTCGTTGGCTGAGGGACAATCTGGGTATTGCTAAGACTTCACAGGAAGTTGGTGAGTATTGTTTGTTCAGTTTTTTAAGTTTTCCAATGTCACAATGTCTCTTGGTGAATGAAAGCTCAAAATATTTAAGTAAAGATGGAAGGTGCATATATTTTGCTGTGTTTAAACACAACAAAAATTTACTTTGCGTTGATGAGCTCACTCTTGTTGATACATGTATTTCATGGTGCCTATCAACGCAACCTTGGAAAGGCTTTGTCAACTTTCCTCTGTTGCAATCTACACTTTTTAGTCATTTCCCTATTAAGCAGATATTCAGGAAGATACATACTTACAGAGTATCTCCTGGTTTTATACAGTGTTGAAGTTTCCAGAGCCAAGAGTATTTAAGTCTGTATTACAGAAACCAGTGTATATTCGATCCTAAACCTACATATTCTTGTCATAAACATGAGAAGCTGAGA
Source organism: Acridotheres tristis (assembly GCA_037013685.1). NCBI lineage: Eukaryota > Metazoa > Chordata > Aves > Passeriformes > Sturnidae > Acridotheres > Acridotheres tristis. The sequence continues at coordinate 104,095,634 of CM072884.1, forward strand.
CCCTGCAAGTGCAAATATTTATGTAGAAGGCATCATATCCATTGAGTTTGGGATCTCAGTTTGCAAAGTTGCCTCTTTAAGGAGATGTGGAGGAGGGTAATCTATTTTGGCTGAGAATGCAGTAATCAGCGTTTGTGTGGCTGATGTTTTCTAATTCAAATTAACTGAAACAAGCTGGTTTGTAATATAAAAACTAGGAACATATCAAAATTTGGGAAAAAAAAGAAGCATGCAAAGGCAAAAATTTGAAAGTGACTGATTTAATGAGATTTAGGATTGAAAATAAATTCATTACATATTTTTAATAAATTGATATCTTATTCAAAGGTGGGAAAATTTAGAATTAAAATTTTATGTAGAACTTCAAAGATTTATCAGAAAAACTCAGAGCATCAGTCTGTTTATTCTGAAATAAAGCTTTGAAGAACATACAGAAGAATATAAACTACTGTCACATAAATTAGCCATTTGTTGAGACTGCAGTACCTCTTCACAAGTTTGTCAAGACCTTTGGAAGGTTTGAGTTTCAGGACCTTTAACCTTGTCAGTGTTGTTAAAGTCATGTAGGGATTCATCATCTCTTCCTGCTTCACTGAACTTGTTCTTCCTTCTGCCTTCACTCCCTTTTTAAAGCAGAGTCTTTATGAAAGAATCATTTTAGAAAGACTTTTTGAAGATGCTTTTCTATTTCTTTCCTACTGCTATGTTTCTCTGATCAATGCAAACAAAAGAAATTTGCAAAAGCAGGAAGAAAATGCTTCTTTCTTGTAGGAAAGAGCTGTTTCATTAGCATTATCTCTTTTGTCATTCTAAATGTCTCAATATATTTTTTTTAATTACAAATATTTTGGTATTGACAAGTTCATATATCCACAGTTATTCTCATATCAAGAAACTTCAAATTTCCTTCTAGCTGGCCTTGTGATTAAATACATAAGCTGACAATTTGGAGCTCTAAATCCATTTGAAATTAATGGGAATTTAGTTCTTAATTCCCTTTGGTCTTGATCCAGTTTCACTTGCTTGCCTTGATTTAAATGAAAGTAAAGTGTGACCTTTTGGACTGCTTTGAAGGTTGCATGCTCTACCCACATGATAGATAACATTTGAAAACTTCACAAAATCTAGGTCAGAATATTGAGTACACAGTTCTGGGTTTCAGTTTTAATTTTTCATTTTCCATTTTACATTTCCTACAACTCCCTGTGCTCCATCTATTCATATTGTTGCAAAAGGAAAACTGGTTAACAAGGAGCAGAGTGCCAGCATTAGCTGTTTTGCCAGTTGTATTTTCTAGTTGTATATGTGGCTGGATTATGTTTGTCGCTACCTAAGATATCCTGAATATTTTTTTAATTTGAATAATAATACCTTTAAGTGCTGTGTTAAAGTGTTGGAACAGTTATGAAAAGCTAACTAAGTGTTTTGTGTGTGCATTAGAAAAACTGGCTGCAGATGTGGGAACTTCTTATGGCTGCTACTTTGTGCCAGCATTTTCAGGACTGTATGCACCATACTGGGAACCCAGTGCAAGGGGGTAAGGATCTGACTGAATGCTGCATTTGCAGGGGGATTTAATAATTTTACAAATTCCATTCCTTCCAGGTATGTGAAAGCTTTCCAGTCTATTGAAAGTTCTTTTCTACTCCTTTTTTTCCAGTCCCTTTCCTGATAGTTCAGACTCAACCACCTGGTACTAGTTCAAACAATAGGTTTTCATTTGTCTTTTCTGCAGTTGTGTGCTTGCCTATTGTTGTTGGAATCACAACCACATCACTGCCATGGCAGACATGGAAGCGTAACAAATATAATTATAAATATAACTTTCCTAGAGTGGGAAAAAAAGTCTTAAAATCTAACTTGTTCCCAAGGTTTCAAATAGTTGCATCTTTAGAATTCAGATGCTTCTTGTATGTATCTTTTTCTTTAAGGAAAAAGTAAAATTTCTGAGTTAGACGTTTTTACGGTCTCATATCACAGTGCTTAACTTTTATATGGCTTAAAACTGATTTTTGGAATGGTAACAATGAAAAATGTCCTTTAATATCTTTGAACTTGCATGTATCCAGCAGTATTTGTTATAGTACCATGCTGTTTCTCAGCTGTTGAAATAGAATAAAACATGATTATCTGCTCTGCATTCAGAGTACCTTGGCAGAATTCAGCTTACTCATGGTTAGATGTGGCATAATTCCCATAACTAAAAATCTCTTTGAAGATACAGAAGCAACTAATGATCAGACTAGATCCGAAAACAATTTCAAACATTTAAGGAACAGCACTGACCCATATGGGCTTTTCCTTAAGAGCTGAAAGCATTAGAGAATTTATTAAGATTTTAGTGATAATTTATATTATTTTTAAAGAGAAATCAACCTCAATCATACCATTTGGGTTTTTTTTCTTAAGGACAGGCTAGAATTTGTGGATGTGTTTGTGTATGTGTACAGATGATTTATGGCAACTATATTGATTGGACCCTGAGAGCACCTTGTCAGGAAAACAAGAGAGTTTAGATTAAAGAAAACCAAGCTTTTTAACATTAAAAAGTCGTCTCCATACAATGGAACTGAATGAGATTTGAATTAGAAGACCTAGTGTGAAGTATAGGTTTATGTCTGATAAAGAGGGGTGTCCTAATTGTTTTTTTTCTCTCTTCAACAGTATCATCTGTGGCCTTACTCAGTTTACAAATAAAAATCACATCGCCTTTGCTGCACTAGAAGCAGTCTGCTTTCAAACACGAGAGGTAAAGGCAAATCGGGTCCTAAATTCATTATAAATGAGTGTGATAATAAGGACTGTAGCTCTTCAGGAAAAGAGGGGATTTAAAAGATTTCATGAAAACAGTCATGTGCTTTATATTGTACTTGGATGCTATTCTTGTCTTTACTTGTTGCTAATGTTGAAAAATTGCTCCTGTGGACTTAGCTAAAATTGAGTGGTACATTTTTTTGGAGTGGTAATGCTGCTTTTTATCAGCATGTAAAATAAGATGAATGTATTTTGTGACTATTTTGAGGGGCAGAACATAGAATGTTTAAAATGGCAGGGCCAGTGACATAGCTACAAAGTTTCGTTAGTGTAGGAAATTGCACTTAATGGTCTGCTGTGACAGAGATGGCTTATGTGACTTCTGGTACACAAGAACTAAAAGGAGTTAAAGCAAGACAGCAGCAAACATACAAAGGGAAATCTGGCTTCACTTCCTGCCTGTTCCATCCTTCAGTGCCTCAGCTTACATTCAGTAACAGCCAACCAAAATTCTCACAGAGGAAATTAATCCGCCCAGCCAAATCAAAGGAGTTGATATCAGTATGAGCATTGGGTCTTTATATCGCCATCTACTCCTCCCTGTGTTTGCCTTCCCTGAGTTCTGTGCAAATACAGGAGGAAATGAAATCCCTAGACCTTGCAGGATAACAGTCAAGCCTTAATTTGATTACATGAATTAAAGTGCTGTTATTTAAACATAATGATTTTTAAAATAGCATCCTGCTCAAACCTTGTAAGATGAGGGAAACAATGTGCTGTTTCTGTAGTGACATAGAATAAAGAACTCATTGAAAAAGATTGACAGAAATTTCATCCAGGCTTCTGCTTTTCAAACTGTGCTGACAGCGTCTGAGTCCTCAGAAGGTTGTGAAGGAAATTGGAAGTAGCATTCTAATTTTCTAATTCTTGTATTAGAAGTCAGAGTAAAGTTACAGGCAACTGAACTGATTTGTTGTCTGCTCCTCTTTCCTTGTCCATCCTCCCATCCATTCCCTCTCATGTGACAGCTCAGTGAACTTTCCAGCAGAAAATTATCCCTTTTTTTGCTGGGCTATTTTTCTGCTGGATTAATGACCTCAGCTGCCTCACAGAGGCATTCAGCAAATGTCAGAATGCAAGGCAGGGCATGTGGCTGGGAGAAGGAGTGAGAGGAATAAAACTGTCAGTTTGAGTGAGGGTGAAGTTCACTAAACAGATCTAACACTTCCCCATACTTTAGTCACTCTGATTTTATCACAATGACAGGAGTGCCTGATCAGGCACTGGACACACTTAAATGAACAGATTAAATCATAGCAATACAGGTAAAATATATGTATGTTTTCTAAAGATACATCATTAGCCTTCCTTGTCAGAAACAAAGTTCTTTCAATTCCAGTGAAAATGGAAGTCTTCAGGAAAACCCTCAAACGTTACCTTCATTGGAGTTCTTGCCTGTTTGTGACATTCACTCCTGAGTACCTTGTTATCCAAAAAAGCTTCTTCCTTATGCAGACAGATGACACTTTGTACATTTTTTATTCCAGACGGCATTTTGGAAAAAACAAGCAATTTTTCAGTTCTAAGAACTGTACAATGCTGTCATTAGGAAAAATCTGCATGCTTGGATCCTTGCTCTTAATCCAACCTCAGTACAATAGAGAGAGCAGCAGCATGACCATGATTTGTTTTGTTCCTTCATCCCTTCCTGGCTTTTAGCATTCTTTTCATTATTTTAATCTCTGCTGAGTGCATGCAAATCCAACATGCTCTTACACAGTGATAAACAAACCTAGAATCCCCCATGGTGCTGAAGTTCTGAATGATAAAAAAAGCAGATAAAATCACCTTAGACAAATGTAAGATTATGTATGTGATGCATGTAGTATAGTACTGCCAGCAAACTTTGTGCAAGAATCCTGGTTTTCAATTTATTTCTAGAGCATTGAACAGTGCAGGCCTATAGGTAGATGCTGCCACATCAAAACTGGCCTTACTATTCTTACCTTGTAATTTTTAACCTTTATTTAGCCTGAGCAGGTCCTTTAGTTCCTTTAAAGGTTTGTCTGGTAAGGGACCTTGCTGATTTACTTTCTGGAAACTGGGAGAATCTCCTGGATAGTTCATCTCCATGTAGTTTTCACTATCTTGCAAATGTCTACAATTTTTTTGCTCTCTTTAAAATAGCATGTTGACTTTTCCTGGTCAATATTGTGTTACTGGGTACTTTGTGAGCTACAGAACAGGACAGAATGCATTATAGTTTTGGGTTTTTTTGTAGTCTGTGTCACTTGTCATTTAAAGCTGAGAAAAACACGCCTCTTTTTTATTTAAATACACTGAAAAATTACGGAAAGTCATTCTGTACTTGTTAATGCCTAATTTGTCAATAAAAATTATGCACTAGCCTTACAAAATGTAAATGAGACATTTAACTGACTGCTTTTACAAAACCCTAAAAAAACCACTATTTTGTATTTAATGGTGCTTGTGGGGTAATGCCGTGGTGTTGCCAGCAGCTAAGGTTTGAGACAAGTCTTATGTTTTTAGGAAACCCTCTAAAAAGCATTTTGAGAGGTATCAGTGAGTTAAATACTCCATCTTAGTTAATTATCCCTTAGAAACACTTCAGCACTTTTCAGCTACAGAATGTGCCCAAAAGAAGGAAACATAATTTTACAAAAAATTGCACTAACATTTTATTTTTTCTGTCTTGTTTGATATAAAATTCTCAGTTTTCAACAGCTAATTGAAAATATTTGAAGATTCTGTTCTTTCAAAACATTTCAACATTCCTCAGTTCTTATTGAAGAGTCTTCCAGATTGCCAAATGTTTTACTTCTTCAATTCTTTAATCCATCAAGTTAGAGAAAGTATCTAGACAAAAGATGATCACCTGAAGGACTCCCTTAATTACTGCTGCTTCCTTTGTTAGCTTTGATAAATGTTCTTGTCAGCTTTTCTTAAAATTCTTCTCAGGCCACATAAGCAGCACATAGGCTACATCTAGAGCACCTGAGGGGAAAGGTGTCCTACACAAAGATTTCTGTAATGAAGAGAATGTACATGCTGTATATTAAACAAAAATGTGTCTTCATTATGTCTGTTTTGCTTTTTAATATATAGGGGAGGGGAATGGTCTACTTAACCCTCTTCAGCAAATGCTGTAATGTCAGTGTTTTACACTCAAAGGGTATCAGAGCATTTCTGTGCAATTAAATTGTAACATGTATTACTCTTAATTAAGATTCTAGATGCCATGAACAAGGACTGTGGCATTCCACTAAGTCAGTTACAAGTAGATGGAGGAATGACCAATAACAAAATCCTCATGCAACTCCAATCAGACATTCTCTGTATTCCAGTAGGTAAGATTAACTTACAGCTGCTGCTTTCTTTTTAATGCTAAACAGCATTAGTTTGTAATGACTGTTAAGAGCAAATTGGGTAGCTTGCTTTGTTGTTGCATCTTGGTAGATATGTCAGTCTTTAGTTCTGATGTCATCAAGGTGTGACTTCCATTAAAAATCATTGTGGTCTTCTCCGTGTTTTCCTTCAGTAAAGCCATCAATGCCTGAAACTACAGCTTTGGGAGCTGCTATGGCAGCAGGAGCTGCAGAAGGTGTTGAAGTTTGGAGTCTGAATCCTGGAGATTTGACAGCAGTCACATGTGAACGATTTGAACCACAAATCAACCCAGAGGGTAAAACCTTTTCATGTTATCTGAGTTACAAACTTGTTTTTTTCACAGACGTTAACAGGACTGATTTTGGGTACTCTTCTTTTGGCTTTAAAAAGCCTACATTAATTATTGCTTTTTAGCTAGCTATCTTTCTCATCAGTTCTTAAGTGCTTGTAGGGATGGAAAGTATGTACTTGACATAATTAATCCCTGTGCAAGATAAATGCTTTTTTGTCTTTTCAATTATTTCTTAATTTTTTGGTACATAATTTTGTATTACCATTTTGATTATAATTACTTCTAAAATCCGTACTTCAAGACAGCATTTGAAAGGTTTCTACATAAATATCAATTGCTTAAATTTGTCCTGCTTGTAAATCTTCTTATTGGTGAATATGAATGAAATTTATTTTATTTCTTCTTATTATACATAACTATGGGGTTTTAGGGTGGAGTATTTTTGTGTTCGAAAAAGGAATTTATATTTATTTATCTGTTCAAAGAAGTGATACTGTGCAAAAGAGTGAAAAACTCATATTGCTGTATCTGGTTCTTAAATACTTGTGGTTGTATTCGTATGTATTGAGAGGCTTTTCTGTTTTCTGATTTCTTAATTTCAGAAAGTGAATATCGCTATGCCAGATGGAAGAAAGCTGTGATGAAGTCTATGGGATGGGAGACATCTGAAGGTCCTTCAAATGGTAATCAAAATTTAATGCAGGTCAGGTATTATTAATTAGCCAGGTAGCCTAGGTAGCTCATCTTGCTTTTGTTGACCTTTTCTGTTCATACCATCTCTGGATTATTATAGTGATTTAAAGGTCATTACTTAAATCCACTGTGGAAACAAAGCAGGAAAATATATAGCTGGGTCTTCCTCCTGAAAGGAAGGCACAAGCAATATCTTGTAAAATGGCACTGATTTATAAAGGAAAAAATCTCACCTATAAGACAAGATACAACACAATTCTAAGAGCACAGGGACTTTGTAAACTTTCTTATACCATAACCTCATGCTGCAAAGAAGAAACGTTCCATCCTGTGGTTTTGCTTGCTGTATCTTGCCTTCATTATTTGCTGTGTAGGAAGGAGGAATCAATATCCACATCGAAATCTATTTGACCCATAGGGGGTAAGAGCAAGGAGTTGTCATAAGGTCAAGAATTACACAGAACAATTGTTCACATACAGAAAATACGAAAACACTTGAGGCACTGAATAAGATCTTTCTTCTGAAGTAAAGGCCTTTCTCATTTCATCACGTTTGAATTAAATTAAACCTGCAGTCTTCTGTGATCTATGATTTGAATTTTTATTTTTGTACTATTTTGGGATAAGTTTTTAGTCCTGAGCAATAATATAACACATAATTTATGGGCTATGTCTTCAATTAATTTCCCTTTTATTGGAAAAACTATTGAAATCAAAAGTATTAAGTAAAGAATCCTCAAAATTTAAACTCCCCCTACAATCCAAAATCCACAGTTGGAGCCCTCAAGCTGCATGTGGCCGCTTTCTTCTGGAAAGCTAAAATTTTCCTTTTGCCATCCTGTATGTAGGTTTAAATATTTTATTTAACACTGTGGCTTACAAACAATTCTGTAAAGGGAAGGGAAACAGGTAATTTAACATGAGCAATACGATTCCTTTCAGTATAGACGTTTATGATTTAGTACCTTACCTCTAACCTGATGCTTATCTTATTAGGATAAAAAAATCTGCCTTGCAGTAAATAAATCTAGGGTTTTTTTCCTTCAGTTTACGTGAAGAGATATGTTTATCAAAACTTACTTCAGTGATTTTCTGATCTAACCCCTGGGGGCAAAATGTCATTTTCCTTAGTTCTTAGGTACTTTAGGGATAGGTTAGGATTGGAGAATGCTAGAAATGGGTTCAACCTCAATAGTGCTGACAGTGGAATTTGGACTTGAACTTTTACAGAGAGAATCTGATTTGAATTATTATGGGGTTTATGCATAATATTGTTTTAGTTCTTCTGCAAATGTCACTACATTTTTTACTTTTTGCTTTTCATATATATTTAACACATATATTGCAATTTATATATATATTTCTCTTTTGATTTGCCTGACTGGAAACACCGTCCCCTGGATGCCATCAGGTGACATTAGTATCTTCTATAGTCTGCCTATGGTTATTTTTGTTATGAGTAGCATGGTAATGTTAATCGGATCAAAGTACATCTCAGGTTAGTTATTACTTGAATGAGATCACGTTAAAAACTATCCGCGCTATTTTAAGTTTTGGGGTTTTTTTGTATTCCACTGTCTCTCTCTAGCAAAAATGGCTGATGCTTTTTGTTGTTCATGCACACAAACGTTTGAGGGTGTTAATCAGGCATAATGTACCTAAGGGAGCCAAGGGAATGCCATCTCAACTCCATACTCATGTGCCATTTAGTTTGTAGCTGTTGGATGCACATGAAACCTTGGAGTCTCCCCTCCCTTTGTCCATCTGTGCAGACTGCACACAGTTTATAAAAGGGATACAGTACAGATTGGAGCAGTCTAGCAGACTTATGCATTGCCTGCTTTACAGTGTGCATGGCAGATAAATCCTGTATTTATCCTCTATTTCTTCTTGCACTGTTTTTAATTATTTTGAGAATCTTGTTTAAGTGAAAACTTCTTCTTCTGTCCCTGAAAGGCTTCATGCACTCATTTGATTTTTCTGGAGCCCTTGAAACTATTGTATTTTTAAAAGTCTTTGTCTACTAAGTCTATAAAACATTCTTCTTGTACTTTGCTCTTGACAGAAAAGTGAGTTAATTTAGTTTAAAAAGAAGAGACCCTAGAAGGCTTAGCTGTAAAACTGGGAAGGGATTGTGTGCATATGCAATGAAGATGCATCTTCAATCTGTTAATATACAATTTATTTTAAAAGAAAACTCTTAATATAGATGAAAGTGTTAGTTAACTTCTGCCAGAAGAAAGACATTTCATAAAGATATTGTCACGGTAAGAAGAGGAAGCTTATTTGATTGTGACATTTATTCCTTGCCACAGAATTTCATTCCAGAGAAAGTATTTTACAGTATAAGCATTGTTGCTGCTTAGTAAGCTGATTGGGGGTTGTTTAGTTTTCTTTTTTTGTTTTGGTTTTGGAGGGATAGGCAGGGGGGTGTTAATTAAATGGACAATTGAGGACTCTAGCATGGTGCTGCAGTGATGTGTTTGTATTTTGTTTCTACTCATTCAGCATGAATTAACTATTCAATTGTAATTTTCCTTGCATGGAAGAGATGGTTGCAGCTTGTAGGAGAACTAAAATCAAACTAAAGAAGTGCTAGGCAAAAATCAAAATGAATAAATGGATTGACAGTGATTTACTAACTCTGGAATGTATCTGTGAGTAAGAACTATATTATGAAGAGTAAAATAAAACTAGCTGTGAATAAGTGGGTAAATTTTTAACAAGCTGATCAAAGTGGCATGACTATAAATTCCAGGTCAGGCGCTTCACCACATAGAGGGTACCTAAAATAATATGGAAAATCAATGATAAATTAGCAAATAAGCAACTTAAATTCTAGGATTGCTTTTTAAAAACAACTAATCAGTAATTTGCATATTAAACTTGCACTGCTGGAACTCATAAGAAAATATTTTTTTCTCCCTTCTTTAAGCTTGTCAGTGCCTTTCTGACCCACAATTGGGAAACATATTCATCTCAACTCACTGTGGCCTTTAGAACCCACTTTTGCCCTTATTTTCAGATAAGAGTAACTATCAATATGGTTACTGTTACTATGTGTATATAGTTGTTATATATACCAGTATAATTACTTTATGTCTGAATATATTGCATTACTATTTACATGGTAAGCTTGGGAAGAGGAGTAGTTGTGAGAAATTTCCTGCTCTTTGTTTTAAAAACTGAAGAGGTCTCAAAAGGAACAGCAACAGTGATGTTGCATATAGGGTTGTAGTTTTGCCCAGCTGTGCATTAGTGTAGAACATGAGACAGAGAATGTGCATTGTCAGCTGGGGCACGGCTGCCTTCCCCTTAGACACTTGCTCTGGTAAATATCCTTTTGTTTTTAAAAGCTAGAACTTGTTGACCAGGATTTCCTTCTAAGTCAGTACAGAAACTGCATTTAATTAATTTGGTAGTTTTTATCTTTTAGTGAAACACTATAAGTCCATTGCAGTCATCAGAGTAGTAGGTTTGAGGACTGAATTTAGGGAGGATTGAATTCATCCTTCATGTGCTGAAACAGCAGTAAGTCTCACATAGCAGCAGTGCTGATGTTGAGAATGTCTCTCGAGGGCAGGACCATGATTTTACAGCTACTGAAATGTGAAGGAAAAATTTGCTGTGCCAGAATAGAGAACACTAGCATAGCAAAAGCCCATTTACAGAACTGCTAAGCTGCCTTTTCATGTGGCACCTGATGACTGAACAACACTATTTAATTATATCATTTCATAATTTCATCAAAATCAGGCCAAGTACTTGTACCTTATTTTACGATCTTCATTCTTCTCTCCTGGAGAGAAATGGATAGTATTATTTCACTATTGAAGCAAGCTGTGTATAACAATTAGAGTTCTTAGGGAAAGACTTTTTTAAGTTTTTCACACTTGTTTTGGAAATGGACATCAGGGAGATTTCAATACCTTTTTGTTTAATTTTTTTGTTCTCACAGAATGAGACATCAGTGCTGATAGCAAAACTATATTCTCCCTGCTTAAATACTCTGTGGGGCTTTGTTTTTTTAAGATTCTGTTTTCACTTTTTTAGTTTATTGTGTTGTGACTGGTACTGCCAAAATGCATAATAATTTATATATTCTGCAAGATAGTTTCAATAATATTTTCCCAAATTTCGGAAAGTTGAGGTCATATTTAGAATAAAATAAGCTTAAATTACCTTCTTTCAATTCTGCTTGTTAAAAATTTACCCATCCTAATAGTGTGGTTCTGCTTCCTTACTGTGCACATCCCACACACTTAAGAGCTGGCTTGTCTGGTATCACAAGACTTATCTAGTTTATAATTGCAATAGTTGAAAACAACAGTTGGTTTTACTGAATTCCTCTTATAGCTCAGCTGTATTATAGAGTGTTACTAATGTTTTAGAAAAAGTTCTGTGTTCCTAATGCACATGTTTTTTATTTAAGGTAAATGAGGCTACTTAGTGGACTCACTGGATGCAGCTGATATTTTTGTTTCGGTTTGTTTTGTTGTCTGAAGAGATTCCACCACCAACGTGATTATGCTACTTTTGTGGTTCAATCTATTCATGAATCCATCTGTCACCAGTCCTTGCGTAACTTCCCGGTGGTGCACTGAAAATTCAGTCTTCAGCCCTTCATTACTCTGTTCCTTTACCCAAATCAGCTCCAAATGCACTGGACGCCTTTGTGTGGACTATCTCACATCATCCTTTAAAATTTCACAAGTCCTAGCTTTGTCTGAGAAAGTGGTATGAAAAAATACTGTAATCTCTGAGGTAATGATGGCAGATGTTTAGCTGTCATTTTCGGGAGTTTGGTACTTCATGCAACACACTTCAGAAAGTTAATGATGCACTATTGAACTTTGTAAACATCTTACAATTCTTCCAGCTGCTGTCAATTATTTTTCATATGCCAATGGTTGCCAAAGATGTTTTATTGTAGTTGCCACTGGTCTGAAACACCTTCCATGGTACAAACCTTTCAAACACTAGTCCAAGATGGATTACCATAGCACATATTGCCACTGGTTTGGCAATGAGGAGTTTGCTGCTATGGTCCACTGAATATTGCTGAAACATTCAGTTATGATGTTAAAAAGTTTGGTTTGGCTCTGGCACATGTAGTCACTTGACCCATCAGAAGTATTTATGACACCAAGTCCTGTAGTAGTACCTTTAAAGAGATGAGAGAAAATAGTGTTTTGGTTAAGGCCACGTTTCATCTTGTGGTTTTGTGCTAGCTTGGAAGGACAAATTTGATGCAGCATGCTATTGACAGGACAGCTGCTTGGTCCTCAGCAACTGATAACTCTTCAAACTACTCTGTACAGTGCCCTTTTCTTGACCAATGCTGCATATATCCTGTCATCCTGCTTAAGTGACTATTTGTCAAACTTTAGAAAGTTGAAGCTAATTTAGTTTTCATTAAAAAGGGTCCATTCCAAACTAAGTATCAATGCTTTAGTTCTTGATTTCATTTAGTATATCTCAGGGACCAAAATCTCCCTTTCAGTTTCCATGTCCGTAGTTTTAACTGCAAGTTGTTGCAAAATATGCTGGGACAATCCAAAATTCTGTCTTAGTAGAGTAAGTACTGGCACGTGAAATGGGCCACTGGAATTTACAGACGATGGTGACAACTGAATCCCATCCACTTTGAAATCATTTGTTTTCCACATGAAAGGAGTGAAGTAATAACCTTATCTTCAGCTTTCCTGTTTGAACGAACAGCATCCCAAATGCCAGCCTTATTGGCTAGGTCAAGGAAAAGGTGTTCTTGTGTAGTGATGTTGGATTAGTATGGAATGGCAGCAAGGTTAAATGTGGGAGCAACAAAGAATTTCAAAGATGTGTTTAAATGCACTAGGAGTTAAAGGGAGAGGTTTTTTGTGTGCATTTGCTCTTAAAGATTCTTGTGTTTAACAAAGTTTCTTTGATTAGAGGCTTAGTTTTTAAAAGGATGTTATATATGTCTGAAGCAATGAATTGCACAGAAGTTCAGGTCTGTACAATATATTTAATATCAAATGCATATTAGTTGCCTTTTTATTGTCAAGTGCAATGACTTTTGAAAATGTGACTTTTAACTTAGAAGATAAAGAACATTTTTCGTCCTGTGGTTGCATGTATAACTTCAGCAGAGAGAAGGGATTTTGTACACAAATGAAAATGTAACAGCATCATTCAAATACTGTCTCTCCTGTAAATATTCACATGTGAACTGTGACAGCCAAAATTTCTGGTGTTTCCAGTTTGTATTGGAGAGACAAAGAGTAAAAAAAGAATATGATCCCATAGAAAAGTTTTCATACTCCTTACCTTTACTCTGAGCTGTTTCTGATCCCACTGTATCCCGAGGAAGAGGAGTGGAGCAGCCTGTGGAGCACAGGGAGTAGGGGCAGAACACACCTCAAACTCTGGACTTCTGAATATGACCTTTGACTCTTGCCAAAACCACTGAAGTGCTGAACCTGGGAACGAATAATGCTGAAGTGTTGCCTTTGCCCATGATAAATGTGGCAGGGCGAAAGCTTGTACCTAACAAGTAGGAGAGGGAAATTTTGCTGCTTTTCTGACTTATCTTTTACTGGGAAACACAATTCTTATTAATTTTTCACTGAGTAAGGATCATTATTTTATTTTCAATTGCTGTTGCAAATGTTTTTTAAGAGTTTCACATCACTGTTAACTTTCTACCAACATAGTTGAAAAATATTGTAAACTGCTTGTTGGCGGGGAGGGGACAAACTGTTAAAGTTAGCTTTTTGTGAAGCTGTGATTTTTTTTTTTTTTTTTATGAATTACCAGTTTATAAATTCTTAATTGAGAAATGCATTAACTTGGTATTAAAGTACCATAAATGAATTGATGTAAGGTGTTGGTTTATTCTTGCACATCATCTTTCAGACACATTGTCACTAATATTTTTACATGAGGCACAAGTATACACTGATGGATATAAAGAAGTAAAACAGCCTCTCAGAGACATGCTTCAGTTGCTCAGAGGTACAGGTGAAATACATGCAGTTGTGCATTCTGCTTCAGTGATGCAAGGACTCAAGGTCTGGATTAGAAATCACATTTCCTCAAGTCCCTCCATGTTCAGGAAAAATCAGGAAAACACAAGTAAAAGGACAGGAAGGAATATGGTCGTAGTATAGGTTTGATGCAAAGATGGGATGGGGCCAATACACAAACAGGTTTTGGTCTTATACTATAGTCTGGCTATTGCTACAGATTCAAAAGCCTTTGTAAGCAAACATTGCTGGGGGTGGTAGCTGGGAACAGAAGTGCTGTTATTTTAAGAAAGGAGCATGGGCTGTATCTGATGGTTACATTTAAGGAGTGCACCTGATGGATTCTTATTCTATCTCTTTGTGGCCTCCAGCTGCCTTCTACACTTCCAGTGCTCCATGATTATCCAAGGATATGGCCTTCATTCATAGCCTTTACAAATCCTTAGTCTCCTATATGGAAATCAGTTGTGTGTGTCAGAAACAAAACACACACACCAACATACACATGGAAACAAAAATGCATTTAAATTTCACATCAGCACACAAACCTGAGGTAACACCTTATCACTCAATATCAGGCTTCTCTCTCTGCTCATAAGACTCCAGTGTCTTCCTTTCAAATGGCAGAATTGCAACCTTGCCCTTAGCTGCCCTGCACAAGAGTCCACTCAAATTCCATGACTCATCAAGCTGGAATATTATGAGATTAGAATTTTATTAATGTAATCAGTTTCAGAAGCTTATAAATATTTTTTTATCAGTGAAAGTTAATATGTCTGTTACTGGAACTCTGCAGTCTAAGCAGGCTTCTTAATATCCGCATCAGCATCTAAGCTCTAATCTTTCCATCTAAAGAGCCCTAGATCTGTATCAGCTATTAGAATGCTGCCCCATTATGAGCTGTAGCTGTGTATGCACATATGTGTTTTTCTAATTACTATATTTTATATATAATTTACTGGAATATATGGAGATAAAGATGGGCACGTGAGTAGCCCGTTAAAGCCGGGAAGTGGCACAGGAGCACTGCTGGAATGATTTGTCCAGAGGGCCCAGTGCTGCCCTGAGGGATCTCTACAGGCTGGAGAAATGGGCTGACAGGGACCTGAGGGAGCTCTGCAAGGGGAAGTGCCAAGTCCCACCCCGGGAGGGGCAAATCCCTGCACTGGGACAGGCCAGGGACCAGCCCACTGGGAAGCAGCTCTGCAGGGCAGGTGCAGGGGATTCCTGGAGGACACAAGTTGAACCCTTGTTTCCAGCAATTGAACAAAGGCAGCAAACAGCGCCTGGGGCTGGGTCAGGCAGTGTCAGCAGCAGGGCAGGGCAGCTGATCCTTCACTCAGCCCTGCTCAGACACACCTGTTGGCCACTGAAGCTGTGGATGCCCCACCCCCAGAAATGTTCAATACCAGGTTGGATGGGGCTTTGAGCAACTTAATCTAGTGGAAAATGTCCCTGCCCATGGCAGAGCAGCTGAAACTACATCATCTTTAGGAACCCTTCCAGCCCAAAGCATTCCATGGTTCTGTGATACCTGGAGTGCTGAATCTTGCTCTGGGATTGTCAGGATGAGAGAGACACAGACACATCAGAGGAAGACCTGTGACAGGCCACAAAGATGGATGAAGTGTTAGAGCATTTGCATGGGTGAGAAGTTGAGACACCTGGGCATATTCAACTTGGAGAGAGCTCAGATATAAATTCCTGACACAGGGACTAAAAGCCAGACCCTTCTCAGTGTTACCCAAATATAGAGCAAGAGACAAAGGACACAAGAAAAGAGAGCACAGGAAATCTCATTCAAACAAAAGAAAACAATGTTTTACTCTGAGGGTGGTCACACAAGGAAGCAGACTGCTCAGAAAAGTGGGATCTCCATCCAAGATACTGAAAACCTGATGGGACAGGCCCTGATATCCCTTACCCTGCTCTGAGCAGAGGGCTGGCCCAGACAGAAGTGCTCTCCTGCCTTGGTCCATCTGTGGGGCTGGTTAGATTAGCCACAGCTCAACCCCAGCACAGGCTGAAGGCTTGAGCTAGCTCAGAACAAAGGCTAGGGGAAAGTCCATGCTGGTTTATTTGGACAAAACCAGTTCAGTTTGTATGAACCAGCTGTCACTCACTGTTGTATTTCAACATTCTTCAGCTGGCAGTCTTACTGTGTTACCCTGTGTACATGTTTGCTTTGGAAGAGCCAGCCTGACCGTGTGGGCTGGTTATCTTTCTTGGTTTAGTCCTGAGAGACATTCTCTTAAGCAGTTGCAGTGGGAGTTTAAGTAAAATTATTCTTTTTCAGATTTCTGATTGCTTTAATCTAACACCTTATTTTTGATAGGGAAGTACACCACCAAGTGGTTCAAAGGAGCCTAGAAGGCAAGCATGGGATAATGTGTTTCCAAAGACATCACAGTTAAATTGCAGTTAGCAAAACCTAAAAGTATGAGCTCCTTAAGTTTTTGTAATTTGAAGACATCAGTTTGGGAGTAATTAATTTTTTTTCTGTAGTGTTTTTATCCTTTAGATCTATGGGCTGCTGGTCTAGGAATTCCTTCTCTGGCTGTCCTTCAAAGTACATCCATGTCAGCTGGAAGGATGTCACACACTGTTTCTTTTCAGTTCTGCAGGGATGGGGTTTTTGGGAACTGAGGATCCAGCAGCTCTGATTGCCTGATTGCCTGACACACTTCCTAGGTCTTGCACAACTAGAAAACAGACAGGATGGCACTGGCCATCAGTTGTCTCTGTCTAGAACAAGCATTTTCCCTCCCACCACTAAAGCCAGTTGCAGTTGTATTCTGTTTGTTTTGGCAAGAGGATGAGTTAGCCTGCTCAACAGCACCCACACTTCCTTTGCTACTTCAAAAACAGCTTCAGGAGTTGGGGTTTTATCACTTCTGCTATTTATTTTTGCTAAGTTTTCAGTCCTATTCCTCCTTCTTGCCTAGGTTATCTTGCAGGTGGAGCCATTGCTAAAAATTTGGCACAGATTTTGTTGTCTGATACAGATTCATGAACTCTCTGCCTTTAACTTTTATGAGCACAGAAATCCCTTTGTTATTACTACTCACTCTTCAACACCAGGAGTGAGTTGAGAGGATACATAACATAAATATTAATGCCTTTCCCTGCATGATGTTTCAGTATTAAAAATCACTTTCTTCCACAAACACTAAAGCCGAGTGCTGGCCCAATATGAAGGAAGGTTACTTGAAAAACTGTGTAAACTGTTTCAATCTCTATCAGCTTATAACTAGAATCTAACTCCAAGTCTTCTGTGGACAGCATTTTCGGGAATTAATGTACTAGTGCAGCTTGTCAACCTTGATTGCTCAAGGGCAATTGATTCTTCAGTTGTACAATTCTGAAGAACTGACTCTTCAGCAGAAGAAAGTGCTTTAATAAAATAAAATGCTCTTCAAAATCTCACAGTAGAAATACTGGAGGCATCAGATATTCTCCATTTCTGGGATTTTTATAAGGAAAAAGAGGAAAAGGGGGGAATCTGAAATGTGCAAGAATCATGTCACTGTCAAGCAAAATACAAGATGATAACTACAATATTGTTCTCAGCTAAACTTCAAGACATGTATTTCTAAGTCTCTCCACCAGCAAATAGGTATGTATCACCAACACAAGCTATTTTTGTGTGGACTCTAGTTCTCTAAAAGGTGCAGTGCAACATGATGCCTCTATCCTGTGACTCTAATACATAAACCTTAAAGAAAACACATTGCACCTTGTCTTGCTTTGGATTTCAGCTCACTGATGAACTTCCAGCTCAAGTCAGGGGCTGTCATACCCAGTGACACATTTTGGACCATGCCATCATTGCTTTGACTCTCACCAGACCTTTTGTTTACTTCTGGTACCACACCAACAAACAAGTGCACACAAGGCAGGGTTTGTCAAACTTCAAAATGTTAAATAATGTTGAGCAATGCTAAGCACAATTTATGTTAATATAATTAATGATTAAATTAAATGAAACATAATTGTGCTGAAAGATTTTATTTGCTAATCTTGAAGTAGGTTATTTGCTTATTCATGAGAATGTGAAATACTGAGTCACAACTGATGTGCAGATGAGCTACGCTGTATATTAGAATATGCAGGTAGGGTTTTATTATTCAGTGTATGAGGAAAGCACTTAGGAAAGATAGAAAAAACCATACCTGAATTTTAGCAGTTCAGAACACAGTGTACACAATAGTAGATCAATATAACAAGCAACAGGATGGTTGAAGGTCATAACAATAGGATGACATTGGTTTCCAGAATATCCTTGATATATCTGAAATTGTTGGAAGAGTTCCTTATAGCTTCATTAAAGAAAGCCAATCAGTTATTCCCACTTGCTTTTCTTGCAAAATCTGTTGAAACTATCACAGCAGCATTTGGCACAGTATTGTCAAATGAAAATGTTGAAATCATAATTTAAATATTTATGCAGAAACATGAGTCACAGCTGTACTACCTTACCATAGAAACAAAGATAACATCAGCATGCAGGCAGCTCACTTACACACTGTAGGCCAGTACTGCCAAACTAGTTTTCACTAAATGTATGGTATTAAACACTTATGAGGAAAGACAGTGAGGTCTTTCATAATAAAATTAAAAAAAAAAAAAAGGTGTGGTAATTAATTCTTGTTTATAGACAGTCCCTTAAGATTGTTCATATTATGAATTTCTACCTAAAAGTCAGGAAGTTCCAGCACCAAGGTTACACACAGACCTAGTAGTCCATATCCATTAAAGTGTAATTAGTAATTTCTTTCTCTCAATGGGCATTTCATTTTGGACACTGCCTAGATTTTGAAATGACTGATGTTCTATAATGAAGAAAATGGATGTAAGATCCATGCATCTCTTGTTTCTCTTTTATTTTGAAGTTAAGGTTTTGTAGAGATAAGACATGGGACTGAAATTACACTGAGCCGCAGCCTTTGCAGACACACCTCCAAGTACCTATCTCTTGTTCTCTTGTGGCACTGTAAACAACTCAGACATGTTCAGAAGACTGCTAGCAGTTGTTGGTTTATTGTTTTGGGTTTGCTTATCTACTCCATCACTCTGTCTGGACATGGTGTCAGTAGAAACATTTCTGTTTCAGAGCAGGAACAAGGAGCTGGGGTTTCTCCATCTGTCCCCTCACCCTGCTACTGTATTGATATAATGTGTGGCAGTCTTAGGGCATATGGAGTCACACAGAGATGCCAGATAACATCCTACTTTCAAAGCACATTTTCAGACCATGCACTCCTTTTTCCACCTTTATCATGTATCCCTTCTCTTGCTGGACAGCAGTGCAGCTCCAGCCCAATAGAAACCCTCCACAGAGGGCTGAGCTAAACAAGAGTTCTGCCCAAGTCCACACACTGAATGTTTGTTGGGGTCCAGGGCAGTATCTTATGGATTTTTGACAGGATTTTTGTCAAGAACAGAGTACTGCTTCTGGAAAACAGCATCTGGGAGTGAAAAAAAATGAGTGTTTAATGAACTGCAGTTGTATAAATCCAATAATTCCCTCTCTTTCCCAGGCTCAGTGCTGAAGCCAGGCCCACACAGTAGCCCCTGGCCAGCAGAGCAGTGCTGCCCATGGCCAGAAGGATGCTCTGCTGGGTTGCTGATGTGGTGCCTGCACACCCCACACATAATGGCACTGCTGTGCTCTCATTTGTGGCATTGGGGTGGGGGCTCATCTAAACCCTCTGCTTCAGCACCACAGAATTGCTTTACTGCTATCTCGATTCTCTGCATTTAGAAAGGCTTTGGCAGAGCTCCCCCTTAGCATCTCGGGCCTGAACTAAACCAGGCTGATATCAGAGTAATTGCAACAGCTCCTTTTTCAGGGCAAGTCACATAATGCTTCTAATTTCAACAAATAAGAGCAAATAGAGTCTATTCAAAACTAATCTTTCTTCAGTGAAGACAAACTTCCAAATCGTGCAAGAAAAGAATTAATGGTGAGAGTTTACAAAAGCCCCCAGTGACAGAATCCCTTCATTTTGGGTGGGTGCACAGGTAAGATCGATTGATTCCTCAGTCCCCTTTGTCCTTACATTGAGCTTGGGTAGCATTCCACATGGTGGAAATTTTCCAAGTAACAAAAAATAGATTTGTCACCACTGTAATTTTTTTACCAGAGCAGATGGTAAGGAAATGTGATCCTGACTGTAAATATGAAAATACTGTTTGATCAGTCAAGTAACTCCATTCCTGGCCCCATGTGTGGGTCTTATCATTTAGCAATGCATATTTCATACACAGAAGTCATTTGCATAGATATTTATTATGTTATTAGGTTCATTTTCAACAAGCCTATATTAGTTTTGCTTCTTTGACATTTTCATCATTTGCTAGTGCCACCTGGGTTAACATTCTGCTAATGCCACAAGCAACTTGAAATAGTAAATAATTGTGCAATTTATAAACTGCAATATAAACAAAACAAACATGTCCACATGGCTATGCTAAGTTCTGCTTCGAATCTGAAGCTTTTGATTGATTAAAAGTTTAAAGCACAAATTGTATTTTCTGAACAGAGGAGGTTTCTTAATCACAGTTTGCTTTTGCAGAAAAGTACCATCTGTTTATAATTTAAGAAAAGACACTTGTTGACTGTGTTAGTTTCTCAAGAAAGCTCAATTCACTCATAATTAAAGCCGCTCACTTGGCAGTTTGATGAACAGAAGTCCTTTGTTTATTCACAAAGCCAGCCATGTGCAGGCAGCACACTCAGTCTTGCTCTCTTACCCGTGTACATCACATACCCAAGCAGATTCTTGCTGCCAATTAAACCTGGGCCATTTTTTGGGGCAGAGGATATAAAGATAACACTTTGTCCCTTTGTCCCTGCTGATGGATGGACAGGGAGGAGTGTTTAACACCATGGCCAGCAGCTGGGCAAACACCCCTGGCTTTGTGTCAGGACCCTGTGGCTGGATCTGTCAGGCAACAACCTGGCATCACCCTGGATCCCATTCACTCACCTTCCTTCCTTCTTTCACTGCATTTCATTCATTGCTCTTCATTCACTGGCTGTTTTGATACGGGCACACGCTGTTTAAATGGCTCAAAATAAAACTAACAGCAGCAGGACCAGCAGCTGGCCCTGAACTCATGCTCGATTTCCACCACAGGCTGGTTCTTTAGGAAGGCTTCAGGATCTCTGAGGAGTGATTTTGGACCTTCAAAGGCAGCAAGGCTCTGGACTTGCAATAGGACTGAATAATTCACCGGGGGTTACACCAGGATTCTTTTGCTCAGGGCTGTCACTCTCAAACAGCAGGACCTAAACAGACAGGTGTAGTCTGATCCAAGTCGAAGTCCTCAGCCAGGATGGCTCAGCCATCCCACTCAGCCATTCACATCATGTCAGCTTTGCCCAGGTGACATTTAGAAACCTGCTGGGGTCTTTGACAAAAATAAATCCAATTTAAAAGCCCAGAGTACTGCAATTGCTCAGGTTTATCAAATTTGTCAAATAAATTGTGTAAAGGAAGTAGACTTAAAGCACTACAAAAGTTTTAATTAAAATTTATATCAGTATGTAAAAGGAAATCACCAACTTTTATAATTAAATCTTGGCAAAAGGATTTTAATGAAAATGCCAGTAAGTAAATTGCATTAATTGTGTAAAGCTACTCAATATGGCTTTCTCTGCTGCTCTGCTGATAGAGTAGGAAGAAGGATGAAAACACCATGCCAAAACCTCTCTGCACAAGAGTGGATATTACTCACTTCAAATTCTTTTCTGTTTGATAGAATGCATTAACTTAACTTTCAGAGGGAGGAAAGTAATATTCTCAGTGGTGAAAAACAGCTGGGTATCATTAATGGCTTGAAAGTGGAGGTGGTGCTTTCATTGCTTCCATTTCACTTCCTCCTCCCTTCTGCCTCCTTTTCAGAGCCATAGCTTTATTTTCCCTGCTCTCACTTAACTGACTCCCAGTTACAGCATTCTGGCAAAATGAAGCTGGATTTTTAGAGGCTTCCTTCTATATCTTGTCAAGGAAGGCACTGGTGCATAATGTTCAACAGATTTGTTTTTCCTGTGGGTTATGTTTCCTTTGTTGTCTGAACCACCTCATAAAAAATGTGAGAGAAGTTCTTCTACATCATGTGTGCTCAAACCCCCTCAAGTGGAGCTGTAACTTTGATATCCAAAGGACAGATTTTATTATGTTCCCTCTTTGTCCATCAATGCCCTTTGTCTCCACAACAGTGGAGTGCTCTCTGTGCATTCTGCTCTGGAGATCCCTTGTTCCCCCCTGGCCCTGCCCCAAAGCCAGGCTGTGTGCTGCACACCCAAGGGAAAATTTTCCTCCTCTTATCCCAAATCTGTTCGTCTTCCTTTCTGTGATCCATTGTCAGGAGGAGGGATAAATAGAAATGGGTTTTATGTGGCCTAGTCTTTCTCTCCACCACTTCTTTGTGCTTGTCTTTGCAGATAAAGAAATGTTGATGGTTGCTGAGAAATAAGAAAGGGAAAGGCTCTACCTTTTGCAGCAGTAGCTGCTTGTTGCTCTTCCCAGGAAAGGAGTTGCTGTCAAGCAGAGGAATTTATTTGGGGCAGTCCAAGAGCTGAAGACCAAATTTTGCAGGATTAGCTCCAGTCAGAGACAAAACACCATCATTAAGGATAGTCTGGAAAAGATCAGAAAACAGAATAATTGCCAGTCTGTGTGTATTTGTGGCCAGGATCCAGTGTTATCTGGATATTACAGTGTTATATTAATAAGATGAGCTTCCCTGCTCTCCCACACTCCTTCACCTGATACATGCTTTTCTCCTGATTACTGCTCGTTCCCCTGGCAATAGGAGACCCTGCTGCTCTTTGTTTTATGCTTTAGGAAAAGCCCTGGTGGCACTGCTGGGTGATCAATAAATGAGTCACAGCCTGTGGCATTTAATTTACTGCTGTGCCTCAAACAGGTTTCAGTGATACAGCTGTGGTTCTGTGGTGGAAGGTAAAGCTCTTAATTAAAAAATTGCTCATCCCAGAGGGATGGGGGTGGATGTTTTTCACTGCCACCAGCTCCTCTGTTACTACCAACCTTTAATTGGTGAAGAAAGTCATGAGGTCTCACCACTGCCCCAGGGATGGTGCATTTACCAAATGAGGTAGGTGCATGTCCTAAGGAGCACAGGCAGGATAAAGGGTTTATTCCTTTCCTTCAGGGGCCTACAGCTGGTTTCTCAGTCACTGATGTTTTGCTGTTTCACTTTCTCCCTCCCTACAGATCACTTTTCCACTTACGGGGATCAGAATTGCTAATTTTAATTGTTTTAATACTAGTTTCTCAGTGCTTAGTGTTCAGGATTAAAAATAACAGTTGCAGGTATAGTTATGTATACGGGCATGTATTTTATATTTTTTAGTTGTCACCTCTTCTCAGGCTTCAAGGAGAAGATAAATATAATTCTGCTTTTCAAATCACGTAGTGTTTGTGTTGTTGGACTTGGCAGCATGTTTATGTCCTCTAATTGAACTTTGGAAGGCAGCTCTCAGATAGAAGGTCTGCTGGGTTTCAAGGGATTATCCTCTCATTATGTATCTTTTCTTTTTCTCTGTGATGTAGTGTGAGTACGTCAGGATTCTTCTACTTGAAGTTTATTATTTCTCCATTCCCTCCCTTTGTGGAGTGTTGAAAGAGAATCTCTAAGAGTTATAGTGCTTCATACAATTGTAAAATGTCAAATAGCTGGTGTTTATTTTTTACTATCTTTTTAAAATTAAATGGTATTTTTTTCTTTTATGGATTTGATCTGTAACACGATGAATCACTGAAAAATTGTAGTTTGATTTTTTTTCTGGTGGAGGCACAGAAAAGTGAATATGGCAGTTCATTATTAGAATGCAAGAAGTTCACAAATTATTCCAAAATCAAAATATGAGTAGGTAGATGAATATGTAAACTCCTGGCAATTACTGTGCTTTGCAGACTGCATGGTGGGACTTGTATTATTTATATTCTGTCACAGATCTATTATCTATTAACTGTGATGAGCCATCAGCTCCAGATTAAGTTTTGAGCCAGTGTGCTTTTCCTTGCATGATCATTTTGGTTTCAAAATAACCTTCATTCTCTTCCTGCTGCTCCTGATGGGGCTAATGAGCAAAGCTTGTCTAAAATACCCCAAAGGCAGTTAAAACCCCAGAACTTAATTGCTGGTTAGAAAAAACTTTTGCTGAGAACGTTTCTATTCCAAGCCCTGAATAGTCATTTAAAATCACCCAAGTGATATTTACGTAGCTCCTTCAGGATAAATATTTTGTAGTGGGCTGTTGATTAGGTCTCTAAATGTCTTTGGGATTTGCTCAGGTCTTCTTTGCTCATGAATAACCAAATTTATGTCTGAATAACTTCTTTGTTCCTTTTCAAACACTGAAATTTCACTGGAGAAATTGGGAATAGGTGAGGAAGTTTTGGGGATGTGGGCACATGCCTAGGTTTTGACTGGCCTGTGAGTAGATCTAATGAAATGTTGAACTCAGTAGTTACCAAGACTATTAATTGGGATCAAAACAGGATGTTTTCCTAGTAGGAAGAGCAGTTTGGCAGTGGTCAAGGACATCTTTTTTTCTCCTTCCCATAACTAAATGTGCTGGTTTGAAAGTAAGCCAGTGGGAGAAATGGACCTCACACTTTGAGAGAGATTTCAGGTCAGTGTCACAATGTAATAGAATTACGGAAAATGCAATGATACAGAAAAGCTGGTTTAAACCCTCAGAGTACAGCCTGGCACACTGCTGATCAGGGTGAGGGTGGTGGTCACAGTCTGATTGAGCAGTGCTTGCAGTCCTGGTGAAGTGATGGTTGCAGCCTTGTTGCAAGCAGTGGTCCTGTGGAAGGAATGGTCCTCCTGTGCAAGTTTGGGTCTTCCTCTGGATCTGTCCAAAGGCTGTGGCTGTTCCAAGTCCCCAAAGCACCCAGACCATGCATGGTCAGATCTGGGCAGGAAGGTTCAGTACCTCCCCCAGGGCAGGGAATGTGTCAATAGAATGTGTCTGTGAGTACGATGATGTGCTGGAGATTTAGATCTCAGTCTGTGCTGCCCCTCCCAGATCCACTCTGGTGCCATCGGGGCCTTTTTCTGCCTCTCCCGGCACAGCCAGGGGCTGCTTCTCTTTGCAGAGCAGCTGTGCCTTCTTGCACACCTGAACCACACCCCTGGAGATCTGCTGCGTTTGTCCATGTCTGTACATTCTCCTGCAGTGGTCTGGAGATGGGATTCATTCCAGCTTTTCATCTTCCTCCTCCTCCTCACTAGATTCTGCAACATCCATGTGTTCTTCCAGAGCACTGTCACGGGGCTCCAGCTGCTCAGCTTCTTCCAGAATGTTCTGTTTCTGCAGTCAAGGCAGGATGATATATACACGTTCCTCATGGAGCAGCTCATCAAGTTAATCCATGTGCATCAGCTCCAATTCCCCATTTCTGTTCCGAGGTTTTATTTTCTGACAGTCACTGTGCAGTGGTTCCAGGCTCCTGTAGCAGTGGATGGCAGTGCCTCTCAGTGCTCCAAGCATTCAGACATACCTGAAGTCCTCATTCCTTATAAACTCCACAACTGTGTCCTTCTCGGGCTGGATCTGCAGCATCTTCAGCATCAGGCACAAGAGATTGTGGGTTTAATGTTCCCTCCATAGACGCCCTCCAAGTACTTCAGCTCCATGGCCTTGTCCACCACCAGCTCAGCTGTGAGGCCAAAACACTCCTCCCTCAGTTCTTGGACTCGTGGATGCTTTTCTGCACCAGCTGCTGTGTGTTGGTGCTGTGAGTGTCCCTCACTGTGCACTTGGCCATGGTGGGTGCTGCACAGTCCTGCTCACAGCAGCTCCAGACTCTGCTCCCCTTCCATGAAGGGCTGTGCTGCTGCCCTCCTCCTCCTCAGTCACTGTGCACGCTGATCTGAGCTTGGGTTTCCTTTTCAGAGCAGGGGCCACTGCTACCACCTGAGGCTGTCCTGGCTCAGTGATGGCTTGTGTGGATGGTGCCTGTTGCTTTGTTTCCTTTTTCCTCTGGCTTGGCTGGTTTGAAGGCAAACCAGCATGAGAAATGGTGGTCAAGGTGGGCTGCAATCTGCTGAAGTGATGGTGGCAGTCTTGTCAGAAGCAGTGGTGCTCCTGTGGAAAGTCTGGTCGTCCTCTGGATCTGTCCAGTGCTGGCTGTTCCGGGTCCCCAAAGTGCCCAGATTATATACAGTCAAATTCAGGCAGGAAGGTTCAGTATCTCCCCCAGGACAGGGAATTTCCCAATGGAATGATGTAATCCTGTGAGTCACAGGCTATTTTGGGGACTCTTGATGGCCTAGATGGGTACAGCAGCCCACTGGGGCCATAGGGCCACTGGCAGAGGTAAATGCCTTAGGCTGGGTGTAGCTCTCACAGCTGAATCAGTTTGTGAAGACCAGGAAACGCTGCCCTGCCCAGGCTTTGCCTCTTTCCCTTGTCTGACACCTGCTTGGAGTCTGGGGCTTGGCTGTGCCCTGGGCAGCTGCTGAGAATGATCCACCTTGAAGAATCCATCAGGAAAAATGCACTGGGGCAGAAGCCGTGGCTTGGTTACACCCTCCGATGTGACCCAGCACACTAAACAGCAGATTAAGTGCAGGGAGTGGAAATAGAAGTGATAAAACTACCCACTGGAGGTTTTAGTAGCTCTGTTGCCAGAAAATCCTGTGCAGTGGCCACAGGCACAAGACTTGCTGAGTGGCTTTTGTGCAGCACTGGGGTCACTCCTGGCCAGGACCGGGGAGCTGCTGAGCAGGGCTGACCCTGGTGGCACTTCCCACTGCCTGGCACCAGTGTCCAGGCATCCTACAGGCTGAGGAGAGCAGGCTGGGCGTGTCAGCAGTGAGGGTGTGTGTATATCCCAGTTCACCATTTGCTTCAGGTCTGTTGGCAAAGCAGAGCTGAGGGCAGCTAGAGGGAGGATGATGATGGTCTGGTGACTGAAATGAAGAAGAAGCTGTCAATCCTTCACTCCAGTCACCCCTTCTGCTTCACATGGACCTCCCACAACGGTGGTGCACACAGGATTTACCCTGATCCTGCCCAAGCACAAGCCTCAAACAATGCTACAAATTCGGCATTCATTGGACAATAGTTCTACTCTTATATTAACTTGGGGAAACTTTTAACTCAGTGAAAATTTTTTCTTGTTGTGTTCTTAGTAAATGCAACTCAGAGTTTTACTTTGATTTTAAGAGCAAGAAAGTTATTGGCTTTTCAGCCTGCAGAAGAAAAGGATCAGGGAGACTTCAGTATCTTCACTGGGCTTATGAAAAGAAGACAGAGGAACTTTTTATTTGGGGACAGAGCAACAGGACAAAGGGCAATGGTTTTAAAGTGAAAAAAGGCAGGTTTAGAGCAGATGTTAGGAAGAAATTCTTCAGTGTGAGGGTGGTGAGGCACAGGCAAAGGTTGCCCAGAGAAGCTGTGGATGATCCAGCCCTGAAAGTGTCCAAGGCCAGGATGGATGGGGCCCTGAGCAACCTGGGACAGTGAGTGGCATCCCTGCCCAGGGCAGGGGGCTTGGAAGTGCATGACCTTTAAGGCCCCTTCCAACCTAAACCATTCTATGATTCCATGACTTTTAATTCTACAAGATACATCAAATATTTCCTGACAATTTATAAGCTCCTTTCCCCAGCCCTGAAATATTGATGCATCTTTTCTATGGAATGAAGCTGGAGTTTAAAGCAAAGGCATCCATTTGTTGGTATCTGCTACTGCATCTCTATTTGAAATTTGATTTTGCAACTAAACTATTGATGCCATTTGATAGCTTAAGAACATCACAAAAAACCTATAAAGGAATATTTTATCATTATTTTATTTATAATTTAATCATGGTTTAAGAGAAATATCTGTAAATCCAAAGATGTCTAGTCATTACTTTTGCTGTATTTCATCTTGTGCTTTTCCCATCTTTTAGCTGAAGGACAGGAAAGGATTTTAGTTTTCCCTGACAGTGCATTTTTTCTTTAAGGACAGGCAAATTTAAAAAAACCCAACAAAACAATACCCAGGATAATGTACCCAGGATGTAATAGCTCTGATCCAGGGAAATGTCTTCATTCAGAAAAGGATTTTAACTGTATTTTAACATTATCATCAACTTCAGTGAGAAAGAAGTAGATGTGTGTTTCCAGAATAAAAAATCAGCTTTGAACAATTTGCATGCTTTGTCCTTCTCCCCGGGAGGGACAGGAGGTCTGAGTTCCTTGATGAATGAGAACAATGAATATGCAGATCCAGTACAGCAGCCTCTTAAGTCCTTTCAGGAGACCTGGTAAAAATAGATCAAACAGAAGCAGAGGAAATCTCAGTGTGTATCTCACATCATTGTCTCTCTGAAATACAGAGTGCCTGAAGCACAGTGAAACCAGTAAATGTTAAGGAGAGGATGGCAAAAATGGAGTAAGAATTTTTCAAGGGGAAAAAAAAGAAGTTTGAAAAAGTAATAAATGTCTCATTGCCTTAAATTCTGAATGGAATTTAATCAATAATGGGAAAGGTACCAAAAAATTCTGTATCTCAGTATTGATTTTTATACTATATTTATCCTTTGAAAGGCACAAGCAGGTCATTACTGAATCAGATAGAAGAGCCCTGAAAAGCTGAGGACTTTTATCACCCTCAAAAGCTACATATTTGTCACTCAAGATCACAGTGAACATTTATTTTTGGAAAACCATTAGTTCCACATAGCACGTAAGGGAGAACAGTCACAGCTGTCAGACAAGCCTGATGTTTCTGTTGCTGTCTGTGAGGGTTTATACATCATCCTTTATGTTTGAAAAGAAGATTATTTTTCTAACCTAACAAATAATTTATTAATTTACTTAGCTTTTCAGTTAATTATTACCCAGCATTGTGCCATTGGCAGATTTGTGACCCTCTTTATTACAATTTTATGTAAAACCCATGGCATTTACATGTTGGACCTTGTATAAATAAACTCTGGACTAACCAGAGGCTCTGTAAAAGAAAACAAATACTGTTCCAATAGCTAAAAATTTCCCCATCCTCTGAGGAAACTTGACAAGCTCTGCATTTGTGTGAGGTTTTCAGGGTTTGGACTGTTCACTCCTGGGTTTCCCACGTGGATCCTCCTGCCAAAGGACAGTGTGCAGCCCTGTTGTATCAGCAGTAGCCAAAATGCCCCCGTTGTGCAATGTTTATTTTACAACTTCTCTATATAAGCTCGCCAGCCAGCCATCTGTTTAATTACAGTTTAAACTTAAATGCTTAAAAAAACCCCAAATAACTCTATCCCTTTTTCACTATCTCGTTTCAGTGCCCTCTCTGCTTTGAGTACTTTTTCTTAGCCTTTTTTTTTCTTCTGTTGCTTCATGAGGAAGACAATATTTTCTTTGAATATTTAACATACAATAGGACCTAAATAACAAGGAAATCTCCAAGTTAAGCCTTCTATCTCGTTATCCTTTACAGCTTCATTTCGGTTTTTTCCTCTAATAGCCCACCAAGATCATGATAAACTGCTCCAGATAACTCTTTTCCCTCAACAGAGATCAAATGATTATGTTGGGGTGAAAACCAGGAGTCGCTCAGGGAATGAAAAATGAAGCCCATGGCAGCTCATAATAAATCTCCCAGAAAAGCTGACTGTGTGAATGAGGTGAAGGGGAATGTGCATGAAGGGCTGAGCAGCACTGCAGTGGGTCACACCTAACTCAGCTTGGCTGCACCTGCTGAGGCACCAGCAAACAGCTCCACCTGGATCCTGGCAGTAAAGCAAGACTCAACTGGCTAAATTAATTCTGTGCTATTCTGGGGAGTTGTGAAGATAAAAAAAAAAGAAAAGAAACAAAACCCCCAAACCCCTGCCCCCATTGGTTCTTCTTTCTTGCAGGTAAAAGACGATCGGGATGTTAAAAATAGCATGGTGTTTATAATTTATTCAGTTGTTTTTATTTCAGGTTTTGGTGCCCCAGTTAATAGATATGGTACTCAGGCTATCTTTGAAAAAAATAATTTCAAACTTTCCCCACACATAGGGATTTTTTGATAAGGGCTTTGTGCTGAATGTCTACTTAAATAATTCTGTGAGCTGCAGTAAAAGAGTTACAGTGAACCTGAAACTCAACTCCAGCATCTTTTATATTCTTTCAGTGTCTAATGTCTGTAATTTACACAGAATCTCTTCTGAAGATTTTTTTTCTCTTTGTGAAAAAAATGTTTCTTTTGCTCTTTTAATCAGACAACTGCTGCATCTTGTATTATTCGCAGGTTTTGCTGGACAAACTGGGGAAAAATTAAGTTGTACAGTTTCACTTCTCAATTTTGAAAGATGTGGTTATTTCTGTTGATTTTTTCCTAGGTCTTCAGGTAGAGAGCTTTCAACAGTAATTATTCCTGTCAGGATGAAAGGGGGAATAAATGGACTTGTAGGTATTTGCTATTTACATTGATGATATTCAGCCTTGCTCTAAATATCATGTCATTATGTTTACAAGATAAAGTAACCTCTGTGTTTTGGCACCAAATTTTGCTGTCTTTCTTAATGTACACAGTCCAAGCTGTCAAAACAAGTAACAAATAGAATGAAAAGGAAGCATTGAAATCTGTAGAAGATGTGGACACAAAACTCTTTTTCTTTTTGAAAAGAGAACTGAGCATATGAACCAAAGAGACTTTTCCCATTAATACTCTTCCCTGAATTTCCATTATTGCAAAGGTGCTTTAGTGCTGAAAAATCAGAACTTGCATTAATATTGGAGCTGATTTATTCAATATTTTCCTGTTAAATAAAATTGGCTTCTGTAAATAAATAGAACGGCATGTCCTAGGCTAATACCTTTTTGCTCTGTGTTGTAATCTCTCTAAGTGCTGCAGTTCAGATATTCCAGGAAGGCACACAGAATATTGACTGCTGGACGTTGTGCTTATTGCAGTCTCATAAATATTCCTGTAAAGCATGTTAGGAGTTGTCACACATCCAAACCAGCACTAGGCAGCTCTCAGTAAATGTTTTGTTTGTGTTCTAAGTTGTTTCAGGCAGAATTACATGAATACCCTAAATTCAGATATCTTCAGATAACATGAAAAAAACTACTACTAAAACCTGTGAGATTGTTGTTTTATTTACCCCAAGGCTCTAATTTGGGGCAGTAATACAGAGGGCATGCCTGTGACAAACTGGATTCCTGCTGAAGTTGTGGAGGGAGGCAGATTTTTATTTCCCTTTGTAGCTTGCTTTTGAAACTTTCTCCTTGGACCTTACCCTAAGAATTTTAATGAAATTAATTTTTGTGCAGGAGGCTCCATTTCAGTGTGAAAAATGCCATTGCAGGCTTGATACTGAAGACATGATTTCTTGTGAGCATAAACTCATGCAGTAATAAAGGAATAGTTCAGCTGGGGCTGCACTACACAGGCTCAGTCCCAGCAATTTCACACCTTTTTTTGGCTGAGTTGATGCATATCCAGTGTGAGGATAACTCGATTTGAATGGACTGAAGGCAAACATCTTTTACCTTGCTCTTCTGTATTTATTAAGACTTTCCATTTACCTATTTTAATTTCACAAAAAATGGTAATGACCAGTTAGGCATATTTTATCTGTCCACAGAGGAGGTCATGTTTTCTTTTACCTCAGTGTAATAATATTTTAATATTATTAAATATTATTAAATTTATTAATAATAGTAATTTGTTTGTTTCTAGTTTTGATGTAGCAAAGGATGTTTTCCCTTATTTTCAAGGCTTATACTATTGTATACTGAACCTTTTCTTTAAAAACTTAATGCATGTAAATCATAAGGAACTGGACTTAGATGACCCTTGTGGGTCCCTTCTGACTCAGGATATACTATGACTCTGTAATTCTATAAAGTAATTAATTCGCACTATATTGGTGTTTGTTAAAGTGAATTTTTCTAATAGCACCTAGAAGTTGATGTGGGTGTTTTTAACCATGAACTATGACTTGTTCACAATGATTTCCTTCAGCAGCTGTCCAACAGCTTGTACTGAGATGAAGATTGCTTTCCTGATCAGTCCTACACAGCAAAATCAATACTGTACAATGATGGTGTTTTCTGCCCAGGTGCTCGATGTGTGACAGGTTTGGATTCAGCTCCTGGTGTGTGACACTGGGCCAGTGCAGTGTTTTCTCCTGTGGTCCACCCCTTCCAGTGGGGCAGCAGCAGCAGCACTCTGCTGCTGGCAGAGGATATTGAGGGAATGCATTGGCTTCCATGCTGTCCTCTTGAAGGTCAGCTGCTTAACTGCTCAGAAATAGCTTCCTTCCCTTGTTTTGTTAGGAAAGTCACTATTTCATTATCCCAGCTCAGGATTAATGGAACTGTTTGAAGAGTCTGGTTGGGAAAGAGCGAAAGAAAAGCCTTCCAGGCATTCCTTTGGTTTATGGCTTATCTCAGCTTTAACAAGTGACAGAGCAGCATCACACTGACCTCCAGAGAAGGGTGCTGAGCATGTTTGTACTTGGTAATTTTACTGCATCTAGCAAAGGACTGATGATATCAGCAGGTTTACTCAGCACGGGGGCAGTGGCATGTGGATCTCCATGAAACTCAGTAAAACTGACCACTAAGCCCCTAGAAAGACAAGACATCACCCTGAGAGCCCCATACCTACAGATGCAATGCCTGTCTCTGAATCTAAATTTATTCCATACAATGACAGGATCAAGGTGAACTTTGTAATATTCCAGAAATTTAGCCTTGTAATGTGTGGCTTTGCCAGGATTTGGAATGGAAAGCTTGGTGTTACAAGCAGATATTGGTAACTGCTTTAGCATGGCTCACAGATTAATGCCCACTGCAATCTCAGATGCTGAGAATACAAACAATGCACACACTATATAAGCACTAGAAATCAATTCCCAGAAGGCAAAATATTGGTTTCTCTGTAGTTAGAACTGAACAAGAAGTTAAGAAGCACAGTTGCTCTGTCCTCCTTTACCTGGCTTTTAGGCTGTTACACAAACATCGCAATGATCAGGTTTCTCTAGGCACTCACACCACCCTTTACCAATTTTTCCAGAACATTCTGGTTTATTTGGAGGTAGGATTAGTGTTTGGGCACAAGTAGAAGTGCTGATTGGTTTTAGACATCTTCAGAAGCAGGGGAATGCTGCAGAGCAGATTGTATGAGTTCATCTCTGGGGCTTCAATTCCTTTAAATTACGTTGTCCAGGTAAATCTCTGGACTCTTGCAAGCCCTTTCCAATTAAAGAAATCTTTTACTGATTGTTACTTAGGTCCTGCAGCTCACTGTGGACACTGACATGTCAGTGGAAATGGTTCACTGAGATTTAGACTGGGTATTAGGAAGCATTTCTTTACTGAAAGGGTGGTCAAAACCTGGATCAGTATCTTTTTATCAGATGAAAAGAAAACCAAAACAGATATGAGTACCCATCTGGTGGTTCGTGTCATGGATACTCCCTTTGTAAAGAAATTTTGTTAAAATCAGTGATTCAGCTGCAGTGGAACACCACAGCAATTGCAAAACTCTGTATATTGGTAAAGGAGAAACAAAAGAAAAAATTACCTTGGAGAGGCCTGTGAATAACACCAATGAAAACTGAGACTAATTCATACTGGTTTTGCTTTCAAAATCTGTCAGGGAAGATAAAACTGATGGATGCAGAGCAGGTTTTAACTGTTCCCATGCCCACAGAGATGGAGATCTTGCCTCCTACTCCTCACTTTTCTCCTCCTGGGAGGAACAGGGCACTGTTTCAGTGCTCAAATAATACTGTTGTTCTTTGTAGGGAATGTCTAAAATCTTAGAAAAGGGCTTTGAGATTAACCTGTCAGAAATCCTGAACTACTGCAGTGTGAGAATAAATGTGACCTGAAGACTAAGAAGTTTGTCAAGGAATATTAGATTTTACCAGTTTCTTCTCCTGTCAAAGCCGATGAGCAAAAACAAAGTCATATAGATTTAGTGCTACTAGTGCACATTTCAGAATTAGTGCAGCACATCTGGCAGCCTTACCTTAAAAAGAAAAAGTCAAAAAATAAGGAAAAAGAAAAAAGCAATAAGGTTTTCAGTGAAGGTGCGACATTTAGAGCCTTAATCTAGATTATATCTCTCCCTACAGCACATGAAGGGGCTTTATCTGCTGTGGATTTTTCATTCCTGATATTTGAAATGGTGGCAAACTGAACAAACTGCATGGTAGAATGTTTATGTTGGTGCATTCCTGAGAATCATCCCTGAGCTAATGAACTGCACTGTGCTGTGCACCCCCTTGAGCAGGAAAGAAAAGAGGAAATCAGAGAGAAAATTAGGCTGTTCAATTGCTATTTATTTATTACAAAATAATATTGAAAGTATCATCCCTATTTTATCTCTTTTTCATGGCTTTTGGGAAGAGGGCAATAAGGGCACCGTTGCCACAGTGACAGTAATGGCAATCTTGATGATCAGGTGCCACCCCAGCAAGTTTGCAGATGACACCGAGATGAGTGATGCAGGTGACACACCTGAAGGATGGGAGGACATCCATAGGGACCCGGACGAGCTTGAGAAGTGAGACCATGGGAACGTCATGCAGTTTAACAAGACCAAGTGCTGGTGCTGCCTCTGGCCTGGGCAATCCCAGGCAGCAGCAGAAACTGGGAGACCTCATTGAGAGCAGAGCTGCAGAGAAGGACTTGGGGGTGCTGTTGGATGAGAGGCTGGCACTCATAGCCCAGGAAACAAATGCTGTTCTGGGCTGTATCAAAGAGGAGTGGACAGCAGGTCCAGGGAACTGCCTGTGTCCCTCTACTCCATTTTTGTAAGACCCACCTGGAAAGATAACCAGGTACTATTACTTGAACACAGTATTTAATGTAAATAACTACACCAAGGTACCAACACATCTTTCTCTTGATGTTCCTCACTATCACCTTACTCTTCTCACACCCTCTTCTCACACCTGAACACTGAATATTATAAATGGCTGTAGTTCTTCACAAATTCTGTCACTAAACTCTTAAATCTGTGCAGTTTTGAAAGGAGTACTTCAGATTGGCTGCCCGACAATCAGAGACACAGAAGTAGATGCTCTGAGAAGTGACCAAGACCGTGAGAGGAGCCCATGTTTGAGGGTGCTGGGAGTTCTGAATCCTAATGGCTCAGCACAAGTGTTGACCTCATCCCATAAGAAAGTGGCATGACAGTGTATCACACATCTCTAGGTCACACACGTGTGTGTCTGTCACAGGGCAATGGCCTGCAGGAGCTCAGAGATGCCTTTGCCTGCAGCTGGCAAAGGCAGATGGAAAAATGTGACAGCTGAAAAAGAGCATGACCTTCTAATGATCTGAACAGCTGCAGAAGCTAGAACAACCCAGACGAGACAAAATTAATATATGAGAGACAGTAAGTTATTCCTCTGGATATGGAAGAGCTCCCTCATTTGTCAGGGCAGAGAATTTCTTTCAAAACAGTTTATTTTCTAGAACATATTTGATGCCAGTAGAGTTTGTGAGCTGGAAAACAAGCAAAGTGGTTATCCTCCACTTTCAGTTTTAAGGAACAGCTTTGAAAACTACTGGGAAACATTTACACACTCAGCATTTATTGCTGCAATAAACTCGCTTTCATTTTTAAAGCTAAGCATCAGCATATGGGAATTCCACACACTTGGTGGTTTTTACAGCTCATGAAAACATCTGTATTTCCCTTCCTGGTGCAGAGATGATTGAGACTCACCCAGAATACTTAAATAGTGTAGCCATATTTAGTGTAACTCCCTGCTATTGCTGTGCTGCCATGGGTGTGATCCTCACAGCGATCCTGCACAAAGGGAGCACACAAACATCCAGTGAGGGTGTCTGGCAGCAGAGCTGACAAGGAATCTCTCAGGGAGTAGCCCAGCCTCTCCCTTTCCCCAGCTGCTGGCACCTCTGCTTGTGTGCACTTGTGCTCTCCAAAGGCTTTCTGGCCTCCTGGACTGTTATGGCATCCACCCACCCAGCTTGGATCCCCATAATCTCATCTTCCATAGCCCCAGTAGGGCAGACACCCTGTCAATGCAGTAACACAATCCCAGTTCATTCCCAGTGAGGGAGAGTTTATCTGGAGAGGGCACCAGGCTGTGCAGTGCTCACAGATGGATGACCCAGGTGCCTGGAGTGATTCTCAGCATAACCATTGATCTGGGCAGATGAGAAAGGCAAAAAGGCAGAATGACCATGGCTTCTCAGCCCCACACATTGAGAATGCAGCTGGATTTGAAACA
The DNA here is from genome assembly GCA_037013685.1 of Acridotheres tristis. Taxonomy (NCBI): domain Eukaryota; kingdom Metazoa; phylum Chordata; class Aves; order Passeriformes; family Sturnidae; genus Acridotheres; species Acridotheres tristis. The sequence continues at coordinate 104,132,026 of CM072884.1, forward strand.
GTCAACCTCTCATGACAGAGAGCTGAATTCCTACTAAGAATTTAGTAAAAAAAAAAAAAAAAAAAAAAAGACACCATAACAAATCAGAAATGCTAGGGCTTTGCACCTCAGCCTGACTGAAGGGAAAAATTCCAAAATTAGGAATTCACTAGCAACCTAGCAAAGAGCCAAGCAATAAAGCACATCGATACAGTTAATTCATTCTTTTCTAGTATTAAATTCAGAGAGAACTTGAAGTTCTACATGAGCAGTGGGTGTCGCACTGGGATATAAACTGCATCAGCTGCCATTCCAGATGACCATCTCAGAATGTTTCAATAATGGTTATTTTTCATGACATATCCTGCCTGCACACAGCTGTTCAACACTCAAGAGTTGATCTTAAATGTTCATAGTTCATCTATTTGGATTTTTTTTCACTTCTAAGAGACTACTCCATTTACAGAAGTGCTGCTGGAAAGAAGGTGATGCTCACCAGGTGAACATTTGCACCAAGAAGTGTTGCTAATTTGGAAAAATTTTGCTATCCATCAGATAACCTTGGTTAGGGAGCCATCAAATACATGGGGAGCCTCCTTGGCCAAAGTAGGATATATTTCATCTTGGATTAATAGTGAAAGGCAAGCAACTGGGAAAATATGACAGAACATTTAAGGGCATGTGGTATCTTGTTTTACTAAGTTTAATAGTGCTGTAGTGGAAAGTAAAAAGGATTTTGCTATCACTTGAATCACAGACCTCAGTTTTAACATTGTGACACACAGACTGCTAGATCAATGTTGTGCATGCAAATCACTAATCACATGATTGATTAAACAGCTATGTCCAACTTATATATTTGAAACCCAAAATCTATTTCCAATATCTCACGTCAGTGTACAACACAAGGTATACAATTTTTGCTGGCAGTTGCAGTTTCACTGGACGTAAAGACTTTTACTACCAGCATTGGCTTGACTTTCTTAAAAGGGGACTAGGATCAAGGCAGTCAGTTGCTTCTCAGCTTCACTGAAAAGAACAGTAGTAAATTTCAAAATGACATGTATTTTTTAAAGATTTTCTGTATTAATTCATAGAGTATTTATCCAGTTCTTTCTGTGTGGTACCAGTGTTGCAAGGAAGAGTGTGAATGAACACATAGCTCGTTACCTACTCACTGCAGCTCTGAAATTTTCAGAGGTTGAAGGATGATCATCAGGGACACAGCTTCAGAGTCATACATTATCAGTCAAAAAAAAGTAAAAAGATAAAAGGTTGTCTGTTTGGCTTATGAACAATCAGTTTTGAGACAAATGGAGGTTGGGGGAAATGTAAAATCAGTTACCTGCAACAGCAACCAAGCCATGAGGCTTCAGGCTTTGTCACCCAAGGCTCTCCACCATGAAGCAAGGCAAGGCATTTACCAAAACTTAATTAGAGAGAAGGATTCACGAACTCTCATAAAGCACAAGTCCTGCTCTGCAGTTTTCTCAGACCCTGCTTACTCCCACCATCCACCTGGAAGTGTGTTTGACTGTCACTCTCCCTGTCCTTGGGGGCCAGGGGGCTCCTCCATGTGGATCTGACTGCGGGCAGTCACACCAGGCACTCTCCAGCACACAGGGTATTGCCAAAAGCAATTTCTGCTTTGCAAAATCATTACATTTAACTCAACGGCTCAAAAGTAGAGAGTAATAATTTCAGGTAAAATTAAATATAATCCCCCAAGCCTGAAATGTGCAAGACTGGTTCAGGACATTTTAGAACAATCTAGCAGATAGCCATGAGAGTTTGGAATGAATATTTGAGCTGTGACTATTCTGTCACTGCAACCAACGCCAGAATTTGGTTCAGAATATCATATGCAAACCTATGAAAATCTTCCTCACCTAGCAGCGTTTTTCCTGAAGTATTCCATATTTTCCCTAAACTTCTTTTCCTAAAACTCTTCCCAAAAAATAAGAAGCCTTTAGTTAAAAGCAAAGCAGCATCTGCATTGCACATATTGGCATTGTGGGTTTAGTTCCTAAAGCAGTATAGGAACCACATTGACTTAATTTTTAAGCAAACCTGGCAAGAGAGATTTTAACTTCAAGAAGGAAGAAGGGACAGTGAATTTGTATCTTCAAAACAGAGCTTGAAAAGCAGCAAATATATGCAAGGTTATCCTGCGTATCTGGAAAATTACCTGCAGAGGTTTTTTTGTGCATTTTTTGTTTTTGTTTTTTGTTAGGGCTTTTTTTTGTGTTTAACTGAATACATTATTGTTTTCTAGAGAAAAAGTATTTTCTGAAGCAGACTGGCACCCCTAAAAGAGGCTTTTACAGTCTGGCCTGGCTTTACTGTCCTACTAGAACATGTCACATTCACAGACCCTTCAGCTAAAAATTAACTAAGTCCCTTCTTTAACAACTTCACAAGGGTTCCACAAAAAAATCAGGCGACCCATTGACTATGTAACACTTTGAGTCCAGTGGTTCACATAAAATCAGGTATCAACCACCGCCTTCAAAAACATGCATTTATAACCAGAGATGGTCCAACAAAGAATACACTGCACCTACCCATCATAGCACGGACTATCCTGACTAGAAACAGCAGCACTAAATTGCAGGAGTGCTTACCAGACTACAGGACAAATCAGGTCTCAAAGAGGCACAGGTTTTAGACATGGTTCACTGCTGCCAAAACTAAGTAATTCTGAGGAATTAACCAACCAGTTTTATGCAATTCAGGCAGACTCTCCTCCTTGTGACTTCAGGGAAACAATAAAAAACAGTGATGACTTGTTGTTAGACTGGTGTGTTTTGGCACTGTATGGTCTCCATTAGCACAATACACTGGACAGGTAGCATAACTTTTATATTTTTTTTTAAAATCAGCTTCAACTGCAATGATTTCTAAAGCAGCAAACATCAAATGCTTAATTAAAATACAAACACCTACAACTGTGCTAACTTCAACTTAGCAAAAGGAATGCAAAATGAAATTCTTACCTATGTTTCCTGACCGAAGTGCAGCAGGTCTGTCAGCAGGAAGGCGCTGAAGGACCTTCAGTGTGTGTGAACAGGACCCAGCACGGGCATGGCTCCGGAGCTCCCGAGCTGATGCCACAGAGGGGATGGAGAACACAGGAAGTGCCTGCACTCGGATTTGTGCACTTGCACCTCTCCACCCTCTCCCAGAACAGTGCCTTTCCAAGAGGTTAAAGCAGCAGAGGGAATTCTGTGATGCAGACATCGGGTACTGCTGATAGCAGGGATCCAGCCCATCATCCAGGCTACAGCCCAGAGGTGCTGCAGCAGGTAAAGCTACTCCTTCAGTAACAACCCTCTGGTCAAAGGTAAGGGAGAAGGGCTAAGGTCAACCTCACACTCTGAACACGCTATGTCCTGTTTCCACACCAGAAGCTGCACAGAATATCCACCATCTAAATGGGATTCCTGCTCATTCACATCCGTGGGAACAGGATTTGGACGCCAGTTCAATATTCAGCAAATGCCTAATGATCACCCAAACAAAAACCCCAAAAGCCCTGAAACAAACCTACTATAGCTACAGGTCCAAGTGGGAGACCAGAAACAATCAGGCTATGAAGGCCAAAAAAGGCTGTACTTTTAACATGTTTCCTACTACATACAAGAACAAATGCAGGATGTGATGTTTGCTTAGTTTTATTAATTTATTTTTGCAGGAATCTGCAACTTGGAGTATGCACTTTCTGGAGGTACCATGCATGCATAGCCTCTGAATGCTTTTATACAATTTCATCTCTTAGTAGTAAGTTCATTCACAGCATACACAAATCTAGAATGTAGACACCATATATACAGGATTAAACAAGATCGTGTCTTCTTTCTTTAATGAAAAAATTTAACAGGGTTTCACACAGCAGGAAGTATGGATTAGATACACTGGTGCCACCATAAATAAATAAGTTTCAAGAACACAGTTTTTAAAAATTGATTTCAAAGATACTGGAAATCCAGGATTATAATATTGCATTAACTCCATTGATTTCTGATTATTCCAAGAAAAATATTTCCATTTATGGACATAAACAGCAATGAAAGCCCCAACTGAAGAAATGTGGCAAAACTCTGTCATGTCTGGGTTCATGTAAGATTTGACATTTTGAAACGAAAACAAATGCAGCTGCACACAGAGACAGTACTGACTGTGAGATGTGATATCTGTGCATGTCTTCCTTCCTTGTGAGATTTGGAGCCACTGCAGTACAGAGCACATCAATTCTGTGGTACCAAATTGGCTGTTGAATTGTTTATGTCCAACTATCCACTTCTCATCAGGACAGTCATGTTCACATTCTAGGGTACACCACTGGATTTTAAAAGAACTATAATCCTGATGACAAGCTTGTTTTTAACATATTTAATATTCTCACATTCTTTTTTAAAACATTCTTTATTGATTTTATTTTTTCCCCATTTCAACTCAAGTATTTCTATTTCAGTTTCAAGGGATTTTACAATCAATATTAAATGTAAAAGTATTTAGAAATTGAAAAAGTATTTAGAAATTGAAGTGAGAGATGTATAGCTGGGAGAGATAAAGTAACTGAGAGAAAAGTTGTTTTCTTTTTTTTAAAAAAAACATGATTCAGTAGCATATCATAATCAGAAAGTACTGAGACCAGCTCTTTTAAGAATTATTACACCTTTTCACCACACCTCCCATTTTTCAAGGGAAACACACACATACCACAGACACACAGATACACAATTCGATCTGATCTAAGACTACATTTTACAAAGTAATTCCTTTTGCTTGACTTCCCACCCCTTTCCTCTTCACCCAAACAAGACTAATAATTACATCAAATTAAAAGTAGATCCAAAGTTCAGGATTTCTTTTGGTTTACTATGTTCTGAATGATTTTCCACAAGCTTCACTCTAAACTTTTAAAGAACTACAGTAGTATGCTATAATTAAAGGGAATTCATCTTAATAGCACAGTAATTATAAAATAAGCTTTATAAAATTTCAATGAACAGTGAGATCATTTTGAATAACTGAATGTCCAAGTCAGTTACAAACTCTACCAATCTAGTAGCATGGTTGAGGGAAAGCTCAGTCATTAAGGAAAAAAGAAAAACACAAGTAGTGCATTAACTCAACAGCATCAGCATCCCAACATTCTCACACACACACACACAAGTTTTATACAATACAGTGCATTTTGTATGCCAGCTGACATTAGGGTTATATGTGCATTCAATAAATATTTCATAAACCAATCTTTTTGGTATAATCTACAATTCAGTTGGGGTTTGAACGGCATCACCTGTTTTCAGAAGGAAAACGGATCTTCCAATATTCAAAATACAATTACATTCTAACAAACTAGAAATATTCAAGCACCATGTCAAGTCTTTACTATTAATGTTTGCGTATGGGCATTTACAAGTAAAAGAATAAAACAGAAGGGTGTGGTGGTTTTCTTTGTTTGTTTGTACAAGCAACAAATGAGAGTAATTGAAAAAAACGAATAAAATCATTGGTACAAAGGACTTATTTTCCAATTTAATGGCGCTCACTCACTCTTCCAGTAAGTATCTTGCTGTGGTGGCAGCCTTCCTTCTCTTCCTCTGGTGAAGCTGGGACTAAGATTTGCAAGTCTCCATGTATAGTTACTGCAGTTCAGGGCTTTTTTGGACTGAATGCATATTTGCACCTCCTCCCTCAAAAGTAGCATCTATTCTGTCTGAAAATGGCACAACTGTATTTTTGCATGACACCCCTACTCTCATTTGCTGTCACTTCAGTTGCTTTCTTTTTGTAATTCCAGCAAAAACAAATGCTTCTAGAACTTCACCAGAAGTACAAAGGAACAGAAAATTGAACTAATACAATGGCAAAGGCATCAGGATAGAAAAGCCATGAAATTACTGGTATTGTTTGGAGTCATTCATTATACAGCTGATAATAGCAATGCTTCTGCTCATCTGTTTTCTAGTTCTCAGTTTTGTCAAACTGTCCACTGACATGCACAAAATTATTATCTGCCTTTTAATTTCAGCTGACAGTAACTTTCTTATCCCCCTCCACATGTGATGAGCTCCCCTCACAGCAGTGTAGATCACTAGGAAGGAAGGAAAACTACCTCTGATGCCTTTGACTTTGTTTAGCTCATCAGTGGTGCACACTGATTGCTGGAGATCGCTTAGCTTATTTTAAATTATCCTGAAGATTTAGTTAGTGCAAGAACATATTGAAAAATGCCAGATAAAATATTGGTTCCTCATTTAAGATCAACAGTTCAGTTCTTACTGTTGTCTTTATAAACTGGGGGGAGAAGACACCAGATTGAGCAATGCAGTGAAGATGAGTTTTTTTCCACCCACCTCTTGCAAATGCTGCTTTATTTTAAATAAGGATTCAGACATATGATTGTTCTATCACAGCTTAGCATGTTATCACACATCAAGAGAACCGTGGTAATTGACAGTATGGATGTGGTTGCCATGAGCTAAGAACAGCTTAAAATGAAGTAGTTTAAAACTCTCATGGTAAAGTTAATTGCAAATTTTGCTTTACCAAGTCAATTACCATAATTCAGCTGAAGTGCTTGGCTGCATCTCTGAATTGTGATGAAGTTATACCATAAAAACTCAAATGCACTGTATCAGCCTCTGACCAGTACACAGAACACCCTACTCAGTCACACAGTTGTGTCACAGAATCATTCAGCTGCCCAAACCCAAGTTCGATCCCAAAGTATCGAGTGCTTTATTCCAGCAGCCTGAAGCATTTAGACAGATTGAACATTACCTTTAGAATACAATGTATCCTAGGCAGATAAGTACCAGCAGGATTTTCAACTGCAACTCTTGTGTTCTTTAACCTATGACAAATATTTCCTGACCAAAATAGAAAGAATGCAGTGTGTAATTCTTCAGGATCTGGCATCTGCTATTTTGTACAGGCTGGTTTATTAATAATGTGCAAATAAACCTTTACTGAAGAGCTGATTAATTATTTTTCAGCTAACTTTGATCTGGGGCACAAAGTACCTTCTGTGCTGTAAACACCATGAATTCTTCACAAATTGGAAGCTGAAAAGGCCTAAGGAACTGGGTACAAACTCTTCTCAAACACAACCATGGCTGAGCCCAAGTCTTCCAAACGGAATTTGGAGTAGCCTGTGTTTGGCATGTGTCACCATGCTGCTGCACAGCACAGGCTCAGAAGGTTGTATAGAAAAGCATCCTTTGAGTTTGGAAACACGACGGCCCAATGAAAGCATGCAGCAGGATTTTCATCTGCAACGTGGTGGAATTCATTCTCGGTTTATTACCAGTGTTGACACAGCCAGGTGAGCACTGTACAAGCAAACGGGATTGTAAAAAATTACCTCTGATTACACTCTGTAACACTCACACGGTTCCTCATTTAGTCACCTCAGGTCACTATTTCAAACAGCAATTTTTTTGTAGACATAAGTTACCCTGAAAAAAAGCAGCAATTACAAATACCCTTCTCCTTGTTTTTTTTATACATTGCAAAATTTATCATTTCATTTACCTGTCTTCTTTTTCAGTAGCTTACAATCTAGAAGCACAGGGAGCCTTTGTTTTCCAGCTAGCTGTGGCCAGGTGAAGTCAGCTCTGGCTCTTCAGTTTTTCTGGTTAAGTGTAACACTTCACACCATTACTAAGAGTCCTATAATTTTCTTTTTAAAAACAGTAGTTTTGAGTTGGGTTTTTTTTGAGCCACTAAGCAGTAACTATAACCACAGGAATAAACACCAGTAGTTATTTGCTTTCCTGCATACATTCTTCTCAAAATTAATCCTTTTACATTTTCAGGTTTTGTTTTCTGCTTTGCTCACTGCAATGGGAAGGAATTTCACCCTTAATTTATTTATTTTCTAGTGCAGCAGAAGCAGAAACATCCTAACACATTACTCCCACCCCTTGCAATATGAAGATTGTAGACTGGCAAAGGCTGGGCAGATGGACTGAAAGGTTCCCCATGTTTCCTTCTGTTACAGCTGTTGGCTTAAGAGCCTGTGTTCAACTCAGTGCAGCCCCTTCCTGAATTTCAGGTGTATCGTGGCATTTCACACTGTTCACAGCGATTTAGTGCTGGGTGATTTAGAAAGGTGCAGCTACCACAATTCCATGGGGCCCCTTCAAAGTCTTCATCTCTTGGCTGAGTCCGTGGAGTCTGTTTGGAGCTGTTTTGATGCTCTAAAGAAAAGCCAAAAGAAAACATTCCCTTTCAGAAGAGAAGGATTAATAGTCAAGACCACACTACTGGAAGACCACCTAATTAAACAATTTATCTTAAAATGAACATGCAAACCTTTTCCTAAAGCACTTCTAATTCAGTTTGTGAAATCTGAGTATTTAGGTACTTCAGTTCTGTAAAGAGCCACTTAACTGTAACACCTTAAAACAAAGAAGAGCACTCACCACTGTTAGGTCACCAATACTGATAAAAGTTCAATAATTTAAAACATACAGGTTTGTTACTGGCACTGCAGCATCATCCTGTTAAGGTTTCCTCACAGCAGTCTATTTCCAAATTTTAAACTACAATAACCCTGCTTTACCTGAAGGGGAAAACTACTTCTAACTTAATTGCTTCAAATAGTCTGACAAGACATCTTTTTCTAGCACTTATTCAGGTTGAAAAAGAATACAACTTAAAATGACAGGCCTATTTCAAAACAAGACAATTCTTCCTCATGTCTTTGAAGCAGGGATATATGTATGTGAAGCAGCATTTAAGTCTGTTTTCACTCATAAAATCAGTATGTATGCAAATCACACATTAGGCCTTAACTCACAGAAACACTCAGTTTTCCATGTCTGCTGACACCACCTCAATACCTCAGGTTATCTACTGTAAGTAAGGAATATTCCCAGGATGTGGAAACGAAACATATTAGAAAATGTTAATACTTATTAACACATACCTAGAAGGTATGGCTAGGATACCCAAATGCTAAACATCTGTGACCTCATGTCTGACAAACGCCTACAATTTGCACTTGCTGCCCCACCTGCTAAAAAATGCAGCAGATCACTGATGACAACCTTAGTGCAAATAGTACTTAAGTCTTCAGAGACAAAGGGAAAAAAAGTAACCTCTTTGCTTAGATGCAAACAGATTCCAGCCCAGAAGCTGCACAGTCACGTCAGCAGTGCTTGACCTCAACAAATTCCTCGTAAGCCAGGCAGTGTGGGCACTCGACTGCGTTCCATTGACTGGCCAGATGGCAGCACAGAGCACACCCTTGTCTGCCCACACCCGTCTGTCTGCCCACGCTTTCAACAGCTCAATATTAAACAATATTTATTATTTAAGGAAAAAAAAAAAAGATGTCTTCATGTAAAAATCCAAGCTCTGAATACAGTACCGCAGCCCTATAACTGATCTCTAATAAGCCAACAGAGGAAAACCTGGAAGCTGGGTGTATAAATCCTTACAAGGCACTATTTTCCTAACTGCCAAATAAAATAACTTATTTCACATGAGTTTTGCACACTATTTTGCTTTGAAATAATGCATCAAATATGGTAATGCAATCAAGATAATGTCTTCAAGCACCACAGAGTTAACAATTCCTTTATCAGCCGCAAGATCACTGCAATTTAAGGTGAGCCCAGGCAGCTGTCTGCCCATCACGGCTCACACGATGCTACTGCTTTCCTGGACACTACCACCTAATGCAGAAAACTCCTCCCGGTATTATCTTTTTGAGCCATTAGCAGCCGTTCGAGGCCTTCTCTTTCTTTTAAATTTCCATACAGTTATAATTTTATTACATTGAGGGGGTAAAACACTTGCTTCAAAAGAGGGGGGAAATTTCCTAATATGTATTCAAAATTCAGCTACAGAAACCTTTGTGGAGTGTTATCAGCAACCACAACTCCTTTACAAACTTTGGAGTGTCAGGGAGACTGTAGGATTACTAATTCAGAAGAGCTACTTCTTTTCTACTAACAAGTGCAGTACATGCTAGTTACAGCAAGAGGAGACATAATATTATAAATCTTACCACACATAACATTTTCAGGGAAAAGATCACTGTTTTTTCTGTACCAGAACATAAGATCCCGCACTGGCTGTTTCAGCTCTTTTTTCTAATAGAGAATAACTATTTATATAATCAAAGTGGTATTAACAGAACATTCATTTGCAACAATCTGCCTGAGGAAAACAAGTTGCAGCCAGGTTTACTGCACTTAAAAGAAATGCTTTGGTTTGACATATAGAAAGAAAATTTAAATAAGTAGAACTGCTTCCTGTCACCACAGGGATTGCTCAAAAAAGAAAAAAAAATGCAGATTGGTGATGAATCCTGTTGTTGACCTACCTTTTTTATATGGCTTTGGTGGGACAACAGGACCAGGCTCTATGTTATCATAGAAATTACATGTGGCTTTTGGATCAAAGTTTCCTGTCATAAAAGAAAAGAAAGAAAGTATAACTTGAAGGTTATTTAAATGCCTATGCCAGCAATATGAACATCCAAAGCCTTCTTATTTTATACATCTTTTTATTGTGACATTATATCTTAGCTTTTTCACAAGTTTTGTCACATATTTTTAGTCTTCTGTCAATCATAGTAATTGTTAGCAGGGCAATCCCATAATGAAAAATCAACTCCAGCTCAACGTTTTGTATTGCTGTGAAAACCTGTGAAATGTATGTCTTCCTACAGGATACTTGATAAAAAAGGACTGTGCATATCCTAATTTGTTTGATTCCATTTAAGACAAATTTCTGTTGCAAAAAAAACTTTGAAAAACCCAGCCTCTTGTTTGCAACCTGTTGTTCAGTTGTGTATTACTTGGCCACAGCCTTTGTCAGCAAAAAGTTAAAATTTTAAGTAGAAGATCTTCACAAAGGAATCATTTTTTATACTATGCTCTTGACAAAGTCATTTTATGTCACCACTTTCTTACTAATGAAATTTAACTTGGCCAACAGAAGTAGTAGCAAATTAAGTGTATTAGGTTGCAATTCAAAAAACATTCACCTTTTAGAGGTAATTTGTCATTGCTAATACAAATTGAACTCTAAAAACTCCAAATATTCACATTTAAGCTCAGGCCATATTAGAATCATAGGATCATTTAGGTTGTAAAAGACCTCAAAGATCATTGAGTCCAACCACTAACCCAGCATTGCCAAGTCAATCACTAACCCATGTCCCCAGGTGCTGCATCTACAGGTTTTTTAAATACCTCCAGGGATGGCAACTCCACCACTTCCCTAGGCAGCTTGTTCCCATGCTTGACAACTCTTGCCCTGAAGACATTCTCCCTAATATCCAATCTAAACCTGCTCTGGTGCAACTCGATGCTGATTCCTCTCATCTGTCACTTGTTACCTGGGGAAAGAGACTCCACCTCACTCCAGCCTCCTTTCACATTATTGTAAAGAGCTGTAAGGTTCCCCTGAGCCTCCTTTTCTCCAGGCTGAGCACCCCCATCTCCCTCAGCTGCTCCTCATCACACTTGTGCTCCAGACCCTTCCCCAGCCCTGCTGCCCTTCTCTGGACTCACTCCAGCCCCTCAATGCCTCTCTTGTAGTGAGGTGCCCAAAACTGCACACAGGATTTGAGGTGTGGCCTCACCAGTGCTGAGCACAGGGGGACAATCCCTGCCCTGGTCCTGCTGCCACACTATTGCTGATCCAGGCCAGGTGCCATTGGCCTTCCTGGCCCCCTGGGCACACCTGGCTCATGCTCAGCTGCTGTTGACCAGCACCCTCAGGTCCTTTTCCTCCAGGCACCTTTCCAGCCACTCTTCCCCAAGCCTGCAGTCCTGCCTGGGGTTGTTGTGACCCAAGGGCAGGACCCAGCACTTGGCCTTGTTGGAACTCATAAAACTGACCTTGTCCCATTGATCCAACTTTTCCAGAGTCCTCTGCAGAGCCTTCCTAACCTCCAGCAGATTAACATTAGTGACTATAGCCAAATGATGTTTTTAAAAAAGTATCAATTCAATACCTCTAGATTGAAGGAGATCAACTTCTTTCAGTGTACAGTCAACATTTATCTGAAGTTGTCTGTTGAGGCTTCTCAATCTGGTCATTTCCTCAGGCTAGAAAGAAACATCCCGAAATAGTAATTGTGGGAAAGTCAGCATCTTATTTAAAATAGAAATAACATTGCTATTATCTTTGTTAACAGCTTTATTAACAACTGAGTATAGATAAAGCACTGAAAGAAGCCCAACTGTCTGGCCCACTACACCTAACTCATCTGCCCTCAAAAAACATTCTTCTCTTGACATGTGAGAAGGAAAACAAACAAGTTACTTAATATTAAAATTTGTTAGTAAGATGACATAGCTGAGCTCAAGGTTATAAAACCACACGTTACTATATTCTGTATAAATGGATGACTTGCTACCTGAGTTTGCATCACAATAATCAAAAACAGAATACAAACTGCAGCCCACATTAACTATTACTTGATTATAACTGAATGAGGTCAAAAGTTTATTCATCTGCATCAACCCAAGGAGCTCCAAGAAGCCAAACCTTGTAGCCCAGTATATTTAAATCCTTCAATGATGAAAGATTGTAATTATTCTTAACAGCATAAGCAGTTATTTAAGTGCATATATTTGCATATCATTAAGAAACCCTATGTTACTGGAATGTAAAGCTTTCTTAATGCTAGCAGCATCAATCACTAACACATTTTATCCCAGAATGCATTCCAGCATCACAGTCACAATATAACAGAACATTCGAGGTCGTAAGGAACCTCTGGAGGTCATCTGGTCCAACTCCTCTGCCAAGCCTCCAACCAGACTTTGTGCCACTGATTGCCACACTCTTGGCCTGGCTGCTTATCCCATTTTCAATGAACCGAAGTGCTCATCCAGCCCATACTTCATCACCTCCTCTATGAAGATCTTACAGGAGACAATGCTGAAAGTCTTGCCAAAATCTAAACAGACAGTAACCACTGTCTAGGTTACCAGGACAGACTTTGCATCCTAGAAGTTTATCAAATTGGTCAAGCTTGGCTTCCCCTTGGTGAATCTGTGACTACTGCTGACCACTTCCCTGTCCTTCACGTGCCTGGAAATGGTCAGCAGCATTAGCTGCTCAATTACTTTTCCAAGGATCAAGGTGAGGCTGACCAGCCAGTAGTTCCCTGCGTCCTCCCCTTCTTCAAGACAACAGTGGTATTTGCTTTCCTCTAGTCTTTGGGAACTTTCCCAAACACCATTAGTCAACCAAAGATTATCTGGAATGGCCTTGCAATGACACCTGCCAGCTCCCTCAGCACTCATAGGTGCATCTCATCCAGGATTATGACCTCATGTACGCCTGCTTTGCCTAAGCAATCCCTGACCTGATTCTCTTCCACAGAGGGTGTACCTTCCTCGCTTCACTTTTCCCAGGGTCTCTGGGACCTGGGATTCCTGAACGACTGTAAAGACCGAACCAAGAAGCTCATAAAGTATCTCAAGCCTTTTCCATGTCCTACATAACCACATCCCTCAATTCGCTGAGCCCACATTTTCACTGGTCTTCCTGCTGTCACCTAGGTAGTAACAGAAACCTTTCTTTTGGTCTTTGAAATCCTGTGCCAGATTCACCTCCAGTTGGTCTCTGGCTTTCTTAACCTCATCCTGGCACACTCAATGCCTCTGTACTTCTCCCAGGTACATCTTTGCCAAATGCTGCCCTGAAACAGGTGAGACACAGAACAGCCATAGCAGCTAAGCAGCCAAAGGCCCTTTTGTGCCTTCCAGCCTACACCTGTGTGCATTGTATGTCAATACAGCCAGTAAGTGTGAGCTGATTTACTTAACAACAGCACACAGTGGAAGATGAGTTTCAGCCAGATGAATTCGCTTATCAGAGCCACACACATGTTTGGGCTAGAGTCACTTGCAGGTGGAAGTCACACAGATAAGAAGAATCAACAAGGAAAATAGGAGAGCTCTAACTATTTCAGGCAACACTGCCACTGAAGTTATTTGGCACATCCTAAATGAGAAATACTGTCTATGAGAAGCAAGTACTCAATAAAATAGCTTCTTAAAAACAAAACTTAAACCTTCCTGAATGAACACAAGTTCTGTATGGCTAAGGTTTATTGAACTGACTTGGACAGACTTTTATTGGTTAGGAAACCAAGTGCATTCAGTTCTGTAGTCCTCAAAAGCACATGCATACCGTTTGCTCAAGTTTAGAACACTAAGAAAACTGGACACACAACCATTTCATAAACTACAAAAATGAGCTTATGACAAGTCAAGTACTTAAAGTGTCTCCAAAGACTGAAGATTTTATACTCAGAAGTATTTTTTGAACAGTACTTTAGTTTCATCAAAACACAAAAAATAAACGTGTATCTTGAATTAAAATACTAACAAATTGCTTACTGTTGGAATTGCAGTTGTACAGCTGACTCTTCGAAGTCGCCTCTGCATCAGATCATGCTCCATACCATTGACTTCAGTCTTCAGGCGTTCAAGCTCTTCTTTCTCAAGCTTCAGTTCCTTTGCTAATCTCTCCATCCTTGCTCGTTGATGTAACAGCAAGGCTAATGTTTTACATAGAAGAAATAGTTACTAGTATATAAAAACCGGGAACACTGAGTTCTTATGCGCAAGATTCATGAGTGACCTTTCTGGAAAAAAAAAGGTGATCGTAGACATGCAGCCAAATATCAGTGTGGAGACGCTTTCATGCCAAATGAACTACAATTTAGAACAAAGTTCTTCCAGAATAAAAACACATTTTATACAGTAACTTGAAGTAGTTATTACCATTTTGGTCAAAGCTTCTTTTTTTGCATTTGGTCTTTCTCGTCTCAAAAATACAAAGGCACCTGTACAAGGAGACAGCTTCTCAGGATGAAACAGCAACCTAGTTATACTAATACTCTACTGACAAAACAAAACAAAAAACTAGAGGTAAAATCAGAAGGTAACATACACTTCATACCTGCTGTTCAACAGCAGCCTTGAGACTTTAGCCAAATGTCAGTCCCAAATTGGTTTTTCTCACTGCTATTACAAATATGGTATAACTTTTAAGTTGTCTTAGGTTTTCAGGGAATATTGTAATCTCCCATACTTTAAGTTCCCCGGGGTTCAGAGGTAAAACTATAGAGCTGCAACAAAATAAACTAGAGAATCCACAAAATAAAAAGGTGAGTTAGCTCGGGTGCTTTGGACTCTTAATTTTATAAGAGATTGATTTCCCAACCTCTTTCTGCTGTTAAGTCACTGCCTCATTTCCATCATGGTACTGAAATTTATGACTCTCAGTCACAAGCTGATGTTGGGCTCCCAGAGAACCAAAGAAAATAATTTTGACCAGCTAGAAGACAATATTCAGTTTCCTAAAGAAGAGTATTTCTCAGTATTTCATCATGATGCAAAGCTGGCCAAGTCAGTGTGATGCTTAATCCTTTCTGATCAGGCTGGTTTTACCTGATTGAAGTCTGCTAGGACAGAGAAAAACAAGACATTTGATGTGGGTGTTCAGACAAACATGCCGCTCATATAACAATGTTCCAACAAACTGTTCAAAGGACGCTGTAGAACCTGCAAAATACTACTTAATGAAAAGCCCCAGCCAGAACTTGCTTTTTCTTCACTGCATCCAACAAAGGCAAAGGAAAAGCACATAATATCCAAGGATATTAATATATGAGCTAAAAAGAATTAGAAAAATAAGTAACATGACAACTCACTGCAAAAGCAGAACACCCCAACCTGTCAGAAACAGGTATCAGCATTCCACACAAAAATGTATCAATTCAGCAATTCATGGCCAAGGAATAAACACCAAAAGCATAGCCGAGAATAACATCAGGTGTTTTTACACTACAGGCACCAAAATTATTGAACAGAACTGTTCCCTACTTTTTCAAGTAGCCTAAGTCATGCAAGCAGAATTAAGAAAAAAAGTACAGATAACAGACTGAATGATTTTCCACTATTGTTACCAAAGCCTGTCTCTGTGTGATTCCTTCAACTTAACGCAGTGTGACTACAATTCAGAGCTTCACATTACACTCTAGTGTAACTCATCAAATATGACTCATATTACAAAGAAGCAGTCAAAGTACAGACACCAGAACGAATTTCTGGTAACACTTTTTATAATGGCTTACATTCCAGAGAAAATTAAATAAACTTGTTCCCTAAATTAAACTGTTAAATACACTCTCTTCTAGGACTCCTTTGTGGTAGTAAAAAATAAAATGTTGATTCTTCTGCAATTTATTTCTATCAAGAGTTCAGAGTGCAGCAATTAAAAAAAAAGCTCTGGTAGGTATGCCACAAATGCAAACACCCCAAAAAGTATATACTAATTAGTTTTATTTGTTTTGCTTTTCAGAGACACAAATCTAGTGGAAGGCACAAAAGCAAAACCAGGTTTTACATTTCAGAACATGTTTTTCACAGCCATGTGAAACTACTTGTATTTTTTCACGTAAATGACTACCTTTACTGAAGCTGTAACAGTAACACTACAAAACAAAGCACAAAGACCTCAGTTACAGACCTACTGGCAGTCACTATTACTAAAGAATTGGGTCTACAGAATTTCCAGTTGGGTCTATGAGGTACAAAACAGCTTTGTTGATGAGTCAGAAGAGCTCAAAAGGCAGTAAGTGAAATAAGAAATCAAGAACTACAGAGCAGCACTAAAGGCTCTCACTTCGGCTATCTGAAGCAAAAAAAAAGCTGGAAGGAACAACAGATTAATAGAATCTTCTTTCCAAATACAAATCCAGAAAATACCTGTTGCAGGCTATCCTTGTGTCATTACCCAAATGACTGGTTTGAATGCTTGCAGATTGATTCACTTGCTCAGTTTTAAATGTTTCATATCTACACAGCAAATGACTCCAAGAAAAGTAGTTTTCAGCTTAGGATTTAATTTCACATTTCTTTTCTTTACTGAATTATCAAGTTCTTCATTTCTACATGGCATTAAAACTATGTTTTATCCCTATGCAGCAGAATGCATCCTAAAATTTGTTTGCCAATCTCTTCGTCCTTTTTGAAAACTCTAAGAAGTGAATTTCTAAGTTCTTCAAAATAATTATTTTATTACCTTTAAAAAATATTTGTATTGGCAAAGTTTTTTAGCTGCATTCTTATCTCTCTTTCACTTAATATTCTTCAATCTAAACCAAATGCAGAAGCCAGTGCTTCAGGTGTTCTAAAACACTTGAATACAGAACAAATACAAAACATTATAAAAATCTACATGCAAATTTATGACTCAGTTCTTCAATGCAGAATTGATAAAACTGACACACAGTATATGAACAAACTACTTATCATTGTTAATTGCAGTGTTTTAAGAAAGTCCCCTAATATCAAAAGCAAAGCAGCGTTAAGACCCTTAAAAATTCCTTATGTATTAGACTGAAATTAGGCAGTATTTAAAAAAAAATCAGAAAAAACAGTCTGATTTTTGCCACAGTTTCTGTTTTTCTCTATACAGGTTCAAAAATTCTCACTAAGTAGAAAAACCAGGCGAAAAGGCATTTTACAACACCACAATTTGCAGGGTGAAACATTTACCTTGAGTGTAAGCATAGTCGTCTGATCCAGAACTAGAACTTCTCTGATACTTATGGCTTCCTTTTTCTCCTCCAGATCCTGGGATTACAGAAATAGGTTGAATAGGTTCTGGTGCTGCAGAACGCTCTTCTTGGTCCACTAAATTTAAAAGATTCTCAGTCGGTGCTCGACCTACTGTGATTTTAAAAATGGTTGGGTTTGGCTGAGAAGATACCATTACCCGAGGAGACTGTGTTGGTGCACCTGCAGGTCCAGTTGGCTGAGTGTAGGTAATATATACTGGATTAACACTAAATGGAGGTTTGGGTTGTCCTGACATACCTCTGGATGGAGAGCTTGAAGGAGGAGTAGTAGGTGCATACAGCGGGTGCTGGTTTCGTTGAGATGGTTGATTACTTATTGGTGAAGGGCTTCTGTTCATTGCAGTCCCAGGTCTTTGTGGTGGCTCAACTGTAATTTCTATTTTATTCATGGAACCTTTGGATAAACTAGGTCCAGCAAAAGGAGGAAGGTATGATACTGAGTGACCACCTTGCTTTTGAAAAGTCTGGGATGCTTGCTGATATGGATGGGGTGGGACATTGGAAGGACTAGGAGGCATGAAAACGTGTGAACTCAACTGAGGAGGTTGAACTTGGTGCTGAGGAGAGCCGAAGGGAGAGGGACACTGGGATGCCGGTGGTGATCGAAAAGCCGACTGAGGGATCTGGGGTTGTTTTGGAGAATACTGAGAAGGTTGGTAGTTCTGTTGATGTGGATATACAGGTAGAGGACGAGGAGTATAATGTGGAACTGGGCCCTGTGGCGATGAATGCCACTGTGTATTCTGAGGAGTCTGTCGTCCTGAAGAACTTTGAGATGTTTGTCTAATATAAATAGAGCCAGGAGTCCCATAAAGATTGCTTGGAATCTGTGGAAGAATTTGTAGAGCTCTGGGTACACTCTGTCCAGAGGGGAGGTTTTGTGATACTGTAACAGTAATGGGATTTGTACTGTACCGAGGTATGTGCATATACGTGGGAGGGCCTTGCATAGCAGACGTGTTCATTCCTGGTTGTATGGAAGATGGCTGTGGAGGTGGCTGTGGAGGAGGAGTAGCTGCATTTCTATTCTGGTCATTCATGAAAAATGGATTGTAACTAGGAGAAGCTGCCACCACTGCTGGAGCAGAATGTGGTTCTTGAACTAAGCAAATCAGCTGTTTACCTGCCGTGCGCTGCGGGTCAATGTGTCCATCACTTGAGCTGTGTACCAGTGTACGACCACCATTAAGTTGAGCTCCATCCCCCGCATGGTAGCTGGTATGAGGATGAATACCCAGATTAATGTGCAAAAGGCTATTTCTATTCATTCTGGTGTCATCAGGGCTGTGGTACTCCATATACAAATACTTGCTGCTCTCCTGTGCCAGGGCTCGACAACAGGCATCGAGGTTGTTGTTGTTCTAGGAGCAAGAACAGACACCTATTACTGCCATAGAGCACAGGGAAGAGCCACCAGTTCAACATTCAGCTGAGGCCACAACTAGGCCTGGCCTGGACACAACTAGGGGTAACATTCTATACAAGGTATTATGAAATAAAGATCATACTTGCTACATGGTATGCATAGCTCACATTGCATCTGGCAAAATGCTCTGGTAACACTAGTCACACTATGACATATTAAAAAAAACCCAAGTCCAGTTCTAGGAAAGCAATGGTTACAACTCTCTGTATGTTCTTCAAGGAATAAGTCTGTATAATTAACTGCTTCTAGTAACCACACAAATCAAATTAAATTAGATCAAAATTGCAAACTCTGGAAAAGCAAAACTAAAATGTAGATAACATTTCAACGTTTATCTGAGTGTTCACTGTTTTCACTTTCTATTTACAGTTTATCTGACTATTTCTCTTCACCTGGAAATTTAAAAACCCAACATTTTATAAAAGTTAACAACGAAATCAATTATTGCTTGAAGAATTACTGGGGATTCCATAATGAATATTACAATTCCGACTAAATTTAAAGTGCCTATAAGAATTTCAAGCTTAAGGCTAAAAAAAGGTTTATTCATACATCAGTGAGAAACCAAATAACCCTTTTCAATGTTTGATTTGTTCTGTGGTGCTCACAGTTGAAACTATACAGACAAATTATGAATCAAGTAAGAAATATAATGGGGCATTCCTTTTCCCTTCTTGTCCTCTCCACTCATTTGAGCTTAATGTAGTCTGCTAAAAGAACAACTCAACCAAACGAGTAAAATCACTAGAAAATGTTCCAGATGGTGGACTTCTTTGTCTCCCCACTTTATCATATAATGGCCTCCATCAGCTGTTGCTCAGATTTTAATTTAAACAGTAGCTAAAGAAAACAAATTTTACTCTAAGTTCAACTAAATCTGACCCTTAGCACCTTAAATTTGTTAAACATGACCCAAGACTGTGACAGAGAGCACCTTCTTCCATGGCAAGTGTGTATATATTTATACATGCACATACACTCCTGCCTTCCTCAGTGTGCTAAAATTAGAATTCTAAGGAATATACATTAATAGTGGCTGCACGTCTGTTGTAAATACTATCAATATACAAATTTGTATGCATGTATTACATATATATACATATTGCATTGCCATACAATTTTCAACAGCCACTGGCTGAAAAGTCATGTTACATTTCTTTTCTCATGGACTGATACCTAGCCAGTCTTAATACCAAAGTGAAGATGATTTCCCCAAAATTTCGTATGATTTCACTATCAGATGAACTCACATATTCTGTATCTTCTCATATGAAGAGTTATTACTAAACATGACACAAGAGTCCAGCACTTAAATAGGAACAGCTCTCACTCTACAGACACTTCTCCCTGACAACCTCCCTTCATGCTGAACTCTTCTAGACATCAGTGGTCAGTGGGAATACCCAGACATATCACCAAAAATCTAAGATCAGAATATGTGGGAACCAGACTTTGTAATAACAACCAGCACCACAATACCAAAATAGCAGTCTCAAAAAAGTGAGCCACTACTATCACCCACTTGCCATCTAAATCGAACTTCATGAACAGAGCCTTCAGCTTCCTTACATCACTTGGTCAGGGTGCAGGTGAAGGGAACACATACAGGACAGGCTCTGATCTGATTTTATCAGGGTATGGAATATATTTGTCATTTCAAAGGACCCGCAATTTCTGACAAGTGTAAAACTCCAAAATGATTTAAATCTAGAGTATTTACTGCAAATGGTTACTGGAAACCAGCTCACACATCTTTAAGTATAAGATGGGTTTGGAGACAAAATCTATACTTAAAAACAAATATTTGCTGTGCAAAGTTAACTAGCTATCCAGAATGCCGTATTATAGTTACAGAACACCATATGCTTCTGCAGCATTAGTTCTTAATTTTATCAGTTTAAAAATGTCTGTGACACAGTACATCAAAAGGATCATGTACTAAACAGTACAGAAGATATGACTGTCAGGATAAGTAAAGCTTTTTTGAAGGACTTCCCCTACTTTATACTGAAAGCAATTAATTTTTATTAGTATAGTTTAGAAGACAAAATGCAGAAATTACAACCCCTATTCTAAGTAAACCTACTCGTGTACCAGGGACAAGCACGATGCAAGTACAGCTTTCCAACCTCAGCCATGGCCACACAAGGCCAAATTAGATCTTGCACGTTTCTATTCCATTCCTGAATCTTCCCATTAACTGAAGGTATTCCCAGATGACCACTACTTATTACATGTGATGACTTATCACTTCCAATTTCTGATTTTAGATGAAGGTGGAAGGATGATATGGAAAGGAGAAGGAGTGCAGGGAGAAGAACCACCACCCGACCTAGAAAGACAGAAGTACAACTAAACCTCTGGAGAGCCATGGAAAAAGATACCATGAAGAGGGAAAACTGTCAGATTGCTAGCTAAGTCTAGCTCCTTTCTTGGAAGGATGAGTCACTGTTTACTAAGAACTTCTCCAGTATATGTATGTTATTTATGTAGCCATTATCAATTAATATCCCATTAGCCACCTTCTTTATTTTCCATATGCATACAGCCACAGGTCACACAGATAATGAAAAAACATCAGTGTAAATTAACCTCCACAAATCTAAGTCAAGAATGACAAAAGTTTTGTACCTAAAAGACAAGACAGAAATACAAGTAGTGGAATCTTCCAACCTTTTAAAATAAAATCAAGAGAATGAAAATCTATGCTCCACATGTACTACTGAAAAGGTTTTCATACTAAACTTTCAGTTCATGTCAAAATAAAATACACAGACTCCTCACCGTACCTGAAGCATGCACTGAGACACCACCCCTTCAGGTATCTCAGGGAAACGCTGCCGGAGATCATGGAGTACCTGCACATCAAGCTGCTGGCTGCCCTGCGCCATGCCAGATGGATGATGTTCCAGATTAACAGAAAACGGAAGTCAACAGGCCTTCCAGTGATTGTGGTCTTCTGAGGCTTCAGGCATTTTCTGTAAGAAAGAAAACACAATCCTTTAAGCCATCACAACTTTTCATTCTTCCCAAACTGCTTGTGTAGAAAAACTACTGTAATGCATTTTAGCTACCAAGAGAGACAATAGCTTAAACATAAGGGTGGGAATAATTACGTCTCAAATAGCAACATTAAAACACTTAGCATACCACAGGTATGTCTACATGGCATTGCACTGGAATGTGCTAGTTCAGGTCTTTACTCAGTCCCACTGTGGCACCATGTGTAACTTTAATTAGTGTGACCTGCATAAAATAGAACTGTTATATATTTACTCCCAGTGAAATTCTGAACAGTCTGCAGAAAAGTCTGAAGTTATCACCAAGTACAGATGTCTTAGTCACAACATGCTAGCAGTAATAGGCTCGAAAATTAAGTAGCATAATTACCCAAAAAATACTCCCCTATTAATAGGGTTCTCTTTACATCACTACAAATCCAAGAAGTCAGAAGCAATTTTTGTGAAACTGAAAAAGAATTAAACAGAGTTTAAAAAGCCCTTTCCAGGATTAGATAAGCATCTATGTAAGATTTTTGTAAAGTACTTGTTACATTCATACTAACATAACAAATTCCAAAAACCAAGCCAAACAAAATCCCCTGAATCTCTTTCCATTTCAAAATTTTGTATTCAACAATAAAAAGATTCTATCTGAACTTCAATACCCAAAGACTACTGGAAGACAAATGCAGTCTGAGTTAACAAACGCTTTTTGCGCTTGTGGCTCATCATCACAGCAGTAACCAAAAGGCAGCTGATGTCTAAGGAAAGATTCACAAAAACTTTGCATGAGGTGATGCATGACACAGCCCCTGTTACACATCTATCACTGCTAAGCTTCAAAAGTCTTTCCAATAATACTGCCCAGTGAAATTCTTAACTGCAGAGAATGCACTGCTGTGTTCAAAAAGGAAATGAAAATCAGATGCCAACAGAGCTGGTGTTTAATAATGTATTAACTACCCAAAGTCCCAAGTTAAAATCATTCTTATCTTGACCTCAGTGCAGCTGTGGGTGGCACATAGCACAGGTAGTCCAGTCAGCTTTTCATTTGTTAGCTCAACTTCCAGCAGCAGCCTCCAGCAGCACAACAGACCAGCATACGCACACATATCTCTAGGCACTAAAATTTCAAGTTTCCTCTGAAAATGTCTTCATTTTCATAGACAAGAAAATATCTCTTCGAAGAAAAGTAAAGTGTCAAGTTCAGGGTAAAAAAAAACAACTTTGGTAAAGTTTTAGGGGTAAAAAAAGCAGGTCCACAATCTGTGGCTCTGCAAGTGGACAGCTCTCAGCTGCCCTCAGCATTTCCTGAACGCCACCTGTGCACACAGAAAGGGCCCCTCTCTGCCCCATCCCATGTATTCCAGTAGCCAATATGACACCTGCCACATCACACACTTTTCCAAGATAAATGAGACAAGTCTAAAGATCAGTGAGCTACGTGAGTAATCTTGCTCTGACTTAAGAAATACAGCAATAAACTTACATTATACATCACAATTCATTTCTGTCCATTGCAGTAATGCTTTTTTTAAAAAGGAAATGGAGCTTCCACCAGAAAACTCCTATCTACACTTGCAATAGGAGATCTTTTATAAAACTAATTATTTTTTGTAAATGATGAACAAACATCCTATTCCGAAAGGCAGAGCATCACAAGAATTCTCAAAGAAAACCTGACAGCAACCAAGCTCTATGTGTTTCTAAACAACTCTCCTTATCCCAGGAAGTAAAATGCAGTAATGAAGGAGTACCCTACCAGAACAGATTGCAGTTAAAACCTCTGTGGAATAACAAATGATGGCATCTGAAACATTAGTTAATAATTATAAGAATTTCATTTGCACCGGCAAGAGCCTTTGCATCACTTCTCTCTTCAAACAGAAGTTTAAATATAACACAGGTGACTATGTAAATGCAACATGTGGACTGAAGAGCCATCATCAATACATTCAATGTTTTTTCTACTACAATTTTAAAGTAATAGAAGTTAATTTTTTGTTTTCTAACATTTCCCAAACAGGTGTAGTGAGTAGAGGTATAATAAAAAGTAACTGGCAGTTACTGGCCAACTATGGATTTTATCAGACAATAGGTAACAAAGTTCCATTTTTATTTTGAGGAGTTGAAGCTTCCAGCCTTTACAGTTATACAGATAACCTTAAAAAGTCTACAAGAAACCCAAAATAACTGTTGGAAAGCATGGACAAACACATAATCACATTCTGAAGTCCTGGGGTTACATAGCTAAGCTACTGTGGAAATTTGTTGCTTTTTTTTCCCCCAGCCAATACCACAAAATTTACTACTGTCATTATGTACAAGCCCAGCCTTTTGTCCTACCTATTGTCCAGCATTTTGTTCAGCTTATTGTACTTGACCTGACTACAGCTGACTGCACATTTTCCACTCTAAGCAGGCACGAACTGGCTGGAATACAATACTCACTTCCCATGTTGCTCCACAGCACACGGCAGGCAGAGAAGCAAGTTATTCAGAGAGCCAAGGGCTTACAGCAAAGGCTACACAGCTGAGATGCTTAGACAAGAACTCCTGCTGAGCCACAACAGGCTAGGAAAGCAATCCTTCAAAGACTTTCTTCCACAGCACTCACAGGCTAAGGGACAAACTGAGGTGCCTTACAAGACCAGCCTTGTAATTACTGAAAGTTCAATGCATTAAATACCACCCAAAGTCAAAATGAAAACAAGATGCTTCATCTGTAGCTGTCAGGAAGGAGTTGAGAGTACCCAACGTCTTGATGAAAAGTATCTCATGAAGATGGAATAAATTAGCAGTGCTAAATACATGGCAGTTCTACTGGCAAAACCACAGCATATTGTCACAGAATTGGTCCTGCTGTGTTAACACACTGAGCTGACCTCAGGAGCTACTCAGTGAATCCCACGGATTATGCAAACCATATCTCAAGTCCTAAAGAAATACAATAATTTGTTTTTTCACACCTTTTACATGCCCAAATGGTATGTACATGAAAACAGTATCTTTACATTTATCTTTTCCTTAAGCCATTTGTGTACATTACAAGTTAAGAAAACAACCGAAAGCTGTATCAATCAACTGATGTCTCTCTTCTGAATAAATAAATAAAAAAGCAGAACTACTACAGTATTGATCCTCCCCAAGAGCTGTTGAAATACATAGAGAAGGACATCTATTCCACTTTTGTCATTTTTGAAGCACTAAATCAATTAAAATGAAGACACCTAAATCACTAGGAATAAGATCCAATTGAAACCAAATTATGTCAATGAATACTAATTAAGTCAATAAATACTATTGGAAAATGTATAAACTGTGTACTGATGTGCACTTATACAATTACTATGTATGGAGTAATTAAGTAATTCCTGAGTGAATTTCCAGAAAATAGGCTACTTGGAAGACAGTTTCTTAGGCCTTAAAAATTTAAATTTAATTGTTAAGAGTTTTATTACAATAGTTGGGCATTGAAGTGGAAGAGGAAACAATCAAGAGGCAGAACACAGTAATAAAAAAATCAACTTACAGAATCATAAATATACTGGAGTCAGAAGTGACCCACAAGGAATATCAAAGTCCAGCTCCTTGCTCTGCACAGGACAGTCCCAAGAATCACACCATGCCTAACAGGGTTGTCCAAACACTTCTTGGACAGATACCAGGTCAGAACTGAAACTGCACTTTGAACTCTCCATCTTGCTCACTTTCCAAACAACACTAACACTATCCTCTACAAAAACTCTTCCTGAAAACTATGACAGACCAACTGATATAGGCAGCAGCTCTTTATCACCGGAATGATTACACCCCCTACATCTCTGCTGACACATTGGTTAAATGTTTCCAAAGGCCAGGATACTGTCCGTATAATGCTTGCCAACATTAACACATGAGAAGACAAGAGACTAATTAGCTCAGAAAACATATTTAGAAAGCACTTTATCAGACTGAATATTAGTGTCTGTGGGGTTTTTAGCTACTACTGCGGTTTTAACAAATAAATATTATTTTAGCCATTACTGCATCATCACATCCCAATTCCACTTCTGTATTTCAGTACTCAAGTAGATGTTGAGGTGTATTACTACTGTGGTACTTCTTAAGACACTGCAAACACGCAACAGAAAAGCTGTTGAAGAGCACCATTTCTGTAAATCAGTTTCTATAGAAGCACGGCATTTGAAGATAAAAATTCAAACTGAGTTGTTTCACACAAAGGATTAACTGCACAAACGTGATTTTTAACATCTCAACCCACACATACCTATTATTTAATAGGCATCCATTATAGCCTTGTAAACATGCCCAGCATATGACCTGGCTGCAAATGCAATCATGTAATCCCACCTCTAATCCTTGAGCAGCCTCTAGAACCACTGTTACCTCAAATTCAAAGGTGCCTGCCTGCAGTAGAAAATTACATCGGCTGTAATTGTTAAAAAACATCACAATCTATTAATTCCAATACTGAAAAGAAAGACAACAGATTTTTATACTAAGTTTGCATTTATGCATCCATTCAAATAAGCAAAAACAATTAACTCATCCCACAAATATCAGAAGACTGGCATCAATCCAGCTAAAACGTTGGATTGCTCTTGCAGCAAAGGCAGGCAAATGATTTTATGGTAATGTGACACCTTCACAAAGACGTGCTAACTGGAAGACCTTAAAATCTCAGAAATATGAGAAACTGAAGTGTTGTAACAGCGCCAAAAGCACTTTTTCCTCACAACCATATTCAGTCACACACTCACTGTATAAACATGATATATGAGAAAAGCAAGGATAATTTTTCCCTGCAACTATCTAGCTAAAATAATTCTTAGGATTATATGTAGCTAGGCACAACTTTCCCACCTCAGAAATCAGAATGTCTATTTGTTAAGAGAAGTTTTCTTTATTTACAGGGTGATACATCCCACAGCTTTGGTACTATATTGCCTCACACAGTAGGAAAGACACAACAGAACTTAAAGACATTCTGTCAGTTCATACAGACTTGTAAAGTTCAACAAAGCAAAACAAAAGCAGTCAATGTTTAAAGTTGAGCTCAGCATGCCACTGCCACTGTTGTGAATGACTGGCTACTTCAGTAAAACCACAGCTTCATGGTGTGGCAAGCTGTCTTCTGATGAACAGTCACTCACTTGTGTAAAAGATCAACATATTCATAAACCCCCTGGATGGTAGGAAGGCAATGTGAAGCACAAAAAAGAGGTATACAGTGGAATGAAACTAAAAATAATGCTGACAAGCTATCACTGTTGACCAATTGATCTCTTATGGTAAAGTTATACAAGCTCTCCTGACAATTCCATATGCCTGCCCATTTATCCATATAATATTTACCCAGATGTGTCATGTGATGGCCTAGAACAGCTCAAACATAAATCGTTAAAGTCAGCGTGATTAGAATACTATCATCTCAGATGGATGAAAAAGGAGCGTAAAGCAACAAAATAATTCCTTCAATTTTTTTCCCCCAGTAGCTTAAGCAGTGATCAGTTTTATTCATTTTTGAAACTCCTTCCACAGAGCCTATAAATGTCTATTGTGATACACTGCGGTGTGTCTTTATCACATAAAAGCAATATATAACTCTGAGGTAACAGAAACCCGGACAGAGGAAATCCATTTTTGGCAGAACAGTGACACTGCCTAGAAACATGACTCATGCATAAAAAGGTTTCATCTGTAACCTGTGCGCAAGCATGTTAATTACACAAGTTGTTACAAAAATTTAAAAAATCATTATCAATCACTATTCTCTCTTAGGCATGTGTTTTGTGCGCTTTAGTATTTGCTTTGTTTTTCTCCCTTCAATTACACTCTGCCATCCTTACGGGCCATCAACATCGAAATGAACTAGTGCTTAGTGTTACTCATTTACTGTTTTCTCTCTTCCATTTACATTACAGAACCATTTAGGTAGGAAAGAACATCCAAGATCAAGTGTAACTTCTGAGAGAATACCACCATGCCCACTAAACCACACCACCAAGTGCCACGTCTACTCATTTTCTGAACACTTCCAGGGATGGTGACTCCACCCTTCTTTGGGCAGCCTGTTCCCATGTTTAACTCTTTCAGTGAAGAAATTTTTCCTGATATCCAACCTGAACCTCCCCTGGCACAACTTGAGGCCAGTTCCCTTTGCTCCACCTCTACTTATCTGGGAGAAAAGATAGATCCCACATGGCTACAACCTCCTTACAGGCAGGTGAAGCAATAAGGTCACCCCTGAGGTCTCTCCAGGCTAAAGCTGGCTCCCACAACTGCTCCTAAGAATTGTGTTCCAGGCCCTTCACCATCTCCACTGCCCTTCTCTGGACATGCTCCAGCACCTCAATGTCCTTGCAATGAGAGATCCAAAACCTGTCTTTTCAAACTAAACATTTATATAGAGACATTATTTATTCCATTGCTTTGGAAGCAAAAGGGTTGAAATTCATCCCTATCCCATATACAAAACAAATCTCCACAAAGTAGAAATTACTTTTAATACCTACATTACACTGGGAAATTGTAAAAACTAAATGATAATGAGAAGACCACTTAACTGGAACAATGATGCTCCTTTTAGCAAGTAGCTAAGAGGTTCTTGGCCAGTAATTCCTTTACTAAGTAAAACACAGCATAGTCTGGTTGGGACACGACTTCAAAGGTCACCCCAGTTCCAAAGCCCAGCTGAGGGGGCACTAGACCAGTTTGCTCAAAGCCCTGTCCAGCACAGCCCAGAACACTGCTAATGATGGGACATCACTTGTCTGAGCAGACTGTTCCAGTGTCTCACCACCCTCATCAGAAATTCCTTATTCCTAATTCTTCCTGATGTCCAATCTAAACCTACTGTCTTTCCATTTAAAATCACTGCCCCTCATCCTGTCACGACAGACCTTGGTAAGAAGTCTCCTGTA
This sequence comes from Acridotheres tristis, assembly GCA_037013685.1. Classification (NCBI taxonomy): domain Eukaryota; kingdom Metazoa; phylum Chordata; class Aves; order Passeriformes; family Sturnidae; genus Acridotheres; species Acridotheres tristis. Next base: position 104,161,000 of record CM072884.1, read on the forward strand.
TACTGAGAAGCCATAGCAGTAAATACTCTGAAGGAACTGACGGTTCTTTCACTCCAGTAAACAAGTAGAAGCAGCTCTTGCTACAGAGCAAAGTTACAAAAGAGAAAGCTTCCAAGGCAGGGGGATAGGCCAGCAATGATGCTACCATGCCACAAATGCCAGCTTCCAGGAGGGCTCTGCAGAACACGAGGCACAACTACAAGCTGCAAACGCAAGTGAGTTTGTACAGCTCACAGATAATCCTGAGGTTACCATAAGCATCACGACTGCACTCCAAATCTTTGAGAACAATGAACTGCCTTTTTTATGAGGACATATGATCTGTGATTTCTGACTGAACATTTGTGAAATGAGGCTGTGGCTGGGAAAAATCCTGCAGGGAATAGTACACTGTCAGATTTCCTAATTCATCAACTTCTGTGCTGGCCCTGATAAACACAGTTTTATGATAATGCAAGAAGTTTTTGGTAATGATATCCTATTCTGGGAATCAAAATGAGCCAGAAAGGATATAAGAAAATTTGAAACTGAATATATACTATAAAGCATTGGAGAAGGTCTACTGCAAATCCACTGATCATAAACTTCAGCTTTTTCTTCATTTCTAAGTACAGTCTGCTATTCATATTTCCAAGCTTAGCAATTACTAGAAGCTGAGGTTTATACAAGAGAGAAACTGAGCTAACAAAGTGCAAAAGTACTGACTATTGCTTCATACACAATCTGTTTGAGAAAGTGAGCTTCCTTCTCAGGAGTTTAAGATTCACACTTCTCAAAGAAGCAATGTCTCCAAATATTGCTACGGACAGTGAGTCATCTGCAGAGCACCAGTGTGAATCTTGACCAGGATAACAGGAATTCAATATTGTTCCAGAGATATTTGATAGCTCCTACACAAGGTGATTCTCAGCATTAACTCCTACTTCTACATGCCAAATTCATTGCTAAGTACTGAATTCACCTGTAAAACATTTGGAACAGGCTTTGTTCTCAAGATCTCGGGCACCTGAGCAGACAGTGACAGGTCCCTCTTTTAGTGAGGTGAGTGCTAAGAAGATCCTAGTTCAGTGCTGCCCCAGATCACGTCCTCTAGTCGATCGGAGAGAAACTTCCCAGAATGAGAGAAATGCAATCAGATACCCTCCTTCCCCTAGGCTTGGCCACTTCTTTGTTTTCTTAAGTACCCAGTAGTCAGTGCTGCTTAGCAACTTATGGGAAAAATTCTATAGGTAAGGAGGACAAAAGAAAAGAAACCTAACCCCCAACAAAGATGCAGACAATTTCTGTAACACACCTTCACATTCACATTTTTCTGTATCATTGAGAAAATGATCACAAAGTATATTTACACCATAAAGCAGAAGTATCCCTTTTCCTGCAGAGACAGAAGAGACTGTAATTACCAGTAGTTTCAAGTTAAGTGACCTGTGTAAGTTTATTAGCAGCCTATATGACAACTCTGCAAGAAGCAACATCAATTGCAGACTGTCTGCACACTCTATTCCCTACATTTCTATACCCAATATGGCCAGTTGAGAAAGGAGAAAATTATAGTGGGAAGCACAACATTCAACACTCTGGCAGGATGACCATCAGCCTCTCCTCACTTTGGCCATCTGAAACTAGAAGAAAAACCCTAGACCGGAAAGAAGTGGAGTGAAAGGATGACAGAATCACCTTTCAGGATCCCTAGCAAATACAAATTGATGGAGGATATGACTCTTCACACATGAAACTGAGGAGAGAAACAGACAAGCACATATAAACAGGAACAAAAAGTAAGGAACAAAAAGGGAGAAAGCTGATAGAGAAAAAAAGCAAGGAACAGACAGGAGTCAATACAGAACAATAGTACAGAAAAATATGAACCATACTCACTCCAGCAGAAAACACCACCTTCCAATTTTAAAGTTTTGAATTAAACTTTGGTGGCCTGATTGTGTAAGTTTCTTTGACATGAATAATTGCTATAAAATACGATGAACAAGTTATGCAGGGTGCCCGTCTTTTCTATCATTCCAGAAGAATTTGTTAACGTAAGGAAATCTAACATGGACCTTGCTGATTCTGTGGTATCTTCTGACAAGTCTTTGCATGAAGACCTCACGGGAGTGTTGCAAGACAGTCACATAGAGAGGTTACACACCACGTTATATTAATGTTACTTATGTTTATTGCAATATAATATATTGACACATTGAGGTTATCCATGATCACACCTGTACATTATCGGTGCTCGACCACGTGCCATAATCGGGGAACTGCTGAGCATCCTTGCGCAAAGCAGGAGGCACCTTAAAATAAAAAATTATCTGCCAACAACTTAAATGCACACAGACATGTATGTGTATGAGCTATATGTGTATATATACAGATGTCATACGCCCTAGAGAATGCTTTTCGCATCTTTTTCTCTTTTTTTTGCTTTTGGGGGCAGAGAGGGAAGAATGCCTAAAAATGAGATCACAATCATCTTCTATTAACATTATTTTATCTCATCTTAGCCCCAGATGGACTTGTGGGGAGATGTGCCTTAGATACTACACAATACATTCTCTTTCTGCACTGACTTCAGCATTCTCTATTAAAAAATACAAATAGGATACAAAAAAAAAGTCTGGTGAAAGGAAAGCTGTGGGTTTTCCTTCTTTCCATAAGCTTTCCATATGTTCCATCTGTTGCAGGAAGAAGCATTGGTATGTAAGGTAATGTTTAAACAATTAACACTCAGATAAAAGCTGTAGCTGTCCTGTCTATGGAATTGCTTGAATAGCAAATCTCTATAAGGAAGTCTTGATATTATTTCAGATTCACTTGTTCCATCATCTTGGGCCAGAAATGGAATAAGCCAAAAGAGATAATGGAAAGACTAGAATATGAATACAGTTGTTCATCCTAAAATGTATTGATGCATTCCTGCCAAAATTCTTGTACAGCTTCAACGGCCTTGAAGAGTATCCACTATCTTTACTTGATGAAAGCTTTTAGAGTATCCTCTTCCTACAGACAGCTCCAAACCAGGTGGGTTTAACACCTGAGAATTACAGATAAGAACAGGAAAATTGCATTGACCTACAGTAAACCTTTTCATGAACAAAATTAATTTCTGCTTAGAGTCACAGAATGGGATGGGGTGGAAGGGATTTTAAAGATTACCTAAATTCAAACCACTGCCATGGGCAGTGGCACCTTTTCACTAGATTTATATATGTGTTTTTGTGTTTATATATGTTTGTCAATATATTTTTATTATTTATATTTCTTGTATTTATTGCTTCTCCCAAATTAAAAATCTAATAGCTACTCAGTAAATTCTTCTGTTCCCAGCTCAACGTAGTATCCGAAGTCCGTACATTTGAAAAAACAAGACTTCTAGCTAAAATATTCTGTTCTTATAATGCAGCAGTCTTCATACTGTCAAATAACTTTCATGTTCTTCTGTGCACTCTGGGCACAATTTTAAGCTGACTTTTTTCTAACATTTATTCTAATTTTCTTATTTTTCTAAAATTAAATTGGAACATTAATGAATTATAATCCCTCATAGGTCAGCTATAGTTATATGAAAGCACAAACTCCTCCTAAAACCCACACATTAGCTCTCAAAGGCTTTAAGTCATGACTTGAGCAGGTTAATCAAAGCTGTGTTTGCAGTTTGGACACCTCAGTTACTCAACTCAATGACACTGCCTGCAAGGGCAGGTTGGCAGTATTCAGGTCATCAGTCATAACATTTGTTTATTTTTGTTGGTCTGACACCAGGCCAGAAAATTTCAAATTCAAGTGATGAAATTAATGCAATTCCTGGCTGGAGTATGTGCAATTTTTTACATATAGCTGAGCATAAAAAGACCAATTTTGTGATGATGGAGCTGGATGCTCTTTTCCACAGAGTCTGTGACTGTAGCTATAGCAAGAAAATATTGAACAACCTTGTGGCTTTATAGAATCAGCCCTGTGGTATACAAAGGAGAGGGAAAGAGGTCCTTGACTACTAGGCAGTCTTTCCACAGCTGACACTGCATGGCTGGCTGATGATGAAGTTAAAAGTAAATGCTGCTTTCATCAGGTAGAGATACTGAAAAAAAAAAAGGTATAAATATGAATATGAGACAAAATGAAAAAGGCACACTTTCTGGAACTTTCAGGAATATGTAGTATTTGACTTTTCAAAGCATTTCACACAAAAATCCCTATTCACAGTTTCAAGGGTTTCATTTCAAGGTATTTTTAGAATATCTTATTTTTATTCTACATGACAAATATCCTTTCAAATGTAAGTTACACATGCAAGTTAAACACTTTAAGCAATCAACATCTCTCTAAAGCCAAATCATTTCTACAGTGATCTGCCTTACTGTACTCCATTAAGGTTGGTAGGATAAACTGCACTGATTTCATTTCCCTTTTAGGAAGCTATCCTCATAATCCTGCTTTAGAAGAAAAAAACCACTAGGGGCTCAAAGGCAGCTTCAACCTAAAATAGTTACTAACTCATTCTACTCTTGAAGAGGTTTGGATTATTTCACTTCTCAAAAACAAAAAGATGCTGTCCAGCAGCTCAAGGTACGTACAGCCTCCAAAAGCCATGTCCTTCCTTATTTTAACAGACCTCTTTCTTTTAGGATTTATGGAGTTTTGTGGGTAAGTCAGTAAAGCAATAACTAAAGAAACAACAGCAATAGCTGTTGAAACATTCTCTGCACCACACTGAGCTTGCTCTGGCGTTTGTGCTGTGCTCAGGGCTCTTCACCTCCATCAGAACAGAAGACTGGAACTGGCATCCACCCAACAATTTGAGTGTCTCAGGTGCACTACAAGAATGCAAAAGCCTTTCTTTCACCTGATATGTCACAGTGGTTTCCTTTGCTTAGGTTCTGCAGCAAAGGAAGAGATGTGGTATTTAGTTCTTTAACCAATCTCCCAGTTTCTTTACTGTTAAGAAGTGGGAGTGTCCATATGGTTTGTAAAAAGCAACAATGTGGAGCATGCCCAAATCTTCAATTAATAACTAAGAATTTCAACCTTTTCAAACTAGTCTTCCAGTTTAACTCCCTCGAGTCTTAGAAGCGCATCATGCACTGAAAACACAGAGGAAAATTAAAAAAAAAAGTCAAGGTCATATCTTACCACAAATCCAGTGCAATCTTATATACAAGAGGAGGTTAGGCAGTCGAAAAATCTAAAGTTTAAAATAACCTGCTGTCTTCCCCTGGCCAGCCAAGCACAACTGCCACCAGAGTATTCCCCTGAGGCCAGTAAATGACACACAATGCCTGTCCTGGGCAAAGGAGCACAAAGTGAGAGATTTATACATTTCTGAATAAAAAAAACCCCTAACCAGTTGAAAACAAAAATATATTAAAATAACATTGTAATCTGATGCTTTGATTCCAAAATCATAGCTCAAGTAGTCACACCCTCTGCTTCACCAAACAGCCCAATGACTCCTTCAGAATTCTCACAACATTACTGCAAACAAACTCGGCTCTAAGCATTTACACAACCCAGGCTCAAGTGTAAGCTTTGGGTTCTCTCTGCTTTTAAAGGAGAGGGAGTGAAGGAAGGAGAGGAAAACCTTTGACATTTCTAGTGCTGTTTAAGCACAAGCCTTATTCTATTTTGTTCTGTCATTCCTCCCCCACAAGAGGAAAAGCAATGCTACATGTTCAGTATGTGAATGGCCAGATGAGCTGAGCAATACCATAACAGACTTGTTAAGTTTGACTATAAATCATATGCAGATCCTCTGCTCCTTCCAACTGATGGGGAAATATGCAAATTAAGTAATTAGATACCTCTGAGAAGCCTGTTCTTTGATTCAGCATCAGCTTTAAATAACAAAGGTAATTCATGCTTTAAAAAACTCCAGACAACACAAAAAAAATTGATGCTTATTTTCACAACTATTTCACCAATCTTCCATCATGGTGAACCAAACTCAGTACTATTTAAAGTTTGGGAGGGTTTATGGCTGAAAAATGATGAAATCTTTTTTTAGAAACAATATTTACCTGAGAACTACAATCAAAAGAAGCCCCAGTTACTAGATTTACATTATAATACTATCTCATCCAACCTTCCTGATTTTCTCTGTTTTAGCCACCTTCTGCCAAGAAGGGTTACTGGGCTCCAGTCAGGAATGCACAAGACTTTGAACACTCAACACCCACTAATTCTCCATTACTGTCTGCACAGTTTAACCAATGAAGTTACTCTTAATTCAAATATCTTAATACATATTTTGTCTAGCTTTCAAATGGATTAAAAGTAAATTTCACACAAATTTAAACATTTGCAGAAGACAATGCATATTCAACTCTGTACATACTTCCTCAAATACACAATCTCTATTACTTTATTTGTCAGATTTCCACATCCAACCATTCACTTTGATGAGAAGAGCAACTTTCTAGATATTAGAAAAGTTAATGAACTGCACACAGTCCATAGATGAAACTGCCTTTATAATAACACATTTCCAAGTATGTGTAAAAGTAAAGACATTCCTTCTGTAGTTATCCATGCTCAATTCAACTGAATCAAGTCGAGAATAAATAGAAACTACACATACAAAACTCCCAAACAGGGACACAATTAAGCCACAGGTTGAAACACTGTAGAGTATTGACTTTCTACTTATTATTCACGATGTAAACTTTCAATGACATCATGAAAGAATCATAAGTATGATAAAATGCTATTTAAAATTCTCAACTGGCATTATTTATTACAAAAAGCAACTTTAAAAATTCAAATTATTATTTTCAAATATGAACCAAATATTTAAAAGAAATCTCATTGCTAGAAATCAAAAGTATGTGTTCCAAATTTACAAAATTTTTCATACAGCTGCTTTCACCTAAATAAAACAGAACCGCCAAATGTATCTTACATTTTAAAAGCATGCTTACATTTCTAATGCGTTTTAAAAAGTGTTTAAATTAATAGCATAAAACAAACATATCTCTAATGAAGACCATATAATAAACATATCCTAGACTGGTCTGTGAGTCAGTAGAAAGTCAACTTCGAAGTTAATTCTGGAATATTAGAACTGCTGAATAAGATGCTATTAAATGTTACTTCCAGAAACAAAAATTTTAAAAACAAAAAAAATTAAAAAACCAAAGAAAAATTCTAAAACATCAAAAGTATAATAATTAACAGAAGGAAAAAACACACCAAAAATTACAAACATACTACACTCAAATACCAAGCTTCTTACAAACTTTAACTGGGAACATAGGGCTGCAGTCTAATTCCCTTCTATGCAGAGACACAGAAATACAGTTACAAGGGAAAAGCAATACTGAATATCCAAATCCATAATTTTTTGTCCAGCATACAGTGTCACAACTCAAAACAGCAAGGAAACAGCAATCCCAGCAAAAGAGAGATGGTTTTGAACTGCTGTTGAACTCTGAAAACACTAAAAAATTTAAACAAGTGAGTATTAGGCACAAAACCCCTTTCTTCAGGAAATAAGTTGGGGTGGTGGTGGGGGAGGAAACTTTGTCTAGGGAAGTATTTATCATCATAAAATGCTCTCCAATAGCACGCACTCTGGGTGCTTCCACAAGAGAAATTGTCACAAAGGAAGTATCATCTGACTGTTTCATAATCACTTTAAACCAGTAAAAACACAATATTCTGAAAAAAGAATTTGCTTCTCCTTTCCTCTCAACGTTTGCTCCTCCCAAAACACCACCACTAATCTAGAGACCAAATGGCAACATGAACATCACTAAAGCTGGAACTTTGATTTACAAATACTAAACACTCACCCAAACTGGATGAGTTCCCCAATTCCCCTCAAAACCCCACAATATCTCGTGTCCTAGACAGACACAAAACTTCAAGACAGAAGCAGGCAGCCAGGATGAGAAAGAAGCGTTAGACCAAAGTGTCAGGATGAGATCTGACCACAAAGACCTCAGAGCAGACTCCTCCTTTTCAGGTAAGGCACAAAAACTTATTAGAAATTAGACTTTGTCCTTAAGAAAGCAGTCCAAGTCACAGTCTGAGGCTCAACTCTTTGATGCCATTTAGCAGTTTTCCTGTTACTCACAGGAACTTCATATTGCAAGGAACTATGCAACCAACAGTTCTGGTTGCAGCCAATATATCTGGTTGGTCACACTTTACCCAGTGATTTAGACACTGAAGTAAAACATGTAACATTTTTAAAAGTCTTATTTTCCATGTTAAGTGATAGAAAAAGCAGTATCTCCTTGAAATTCAGATATCGATATTCAAGCAAACCAGAGACCTAAACCTTGGGAAAGTGTTGATTGTTCTCAACTTCCTGAAAATCTGCCTTCCTGAATCTTGATTTTTTAATTTTTTTTTTAATTTGGAAGAACTGGGAAAAGTTCTTAGCCTTGACCACAGGAAAAACAAAGTCATCAAACCAGATTAGCTATGAATTTCAGGGATTAGCAAATATGAATCACAGAACAGAGAAAATCCAAAAACCATGGCAAACTATACAAAATACTAATATTGTGATGGAAAAATGTTAGTATTTTGAGATACGTAGAACTGATATGAATTTAATCCAGTATCATATAAGAATTAAAACACATACTTAAAGACAAGTTTGCAACCCTCACAGATCCTTCCTGAAAAGTTATTCTGCAGAAAGACTTAAAATCACAGTAATACATTCAGAAGTTACTCATCTTTGAGTGTTTAATAAAACTAAAACAAATTTGATGTACTTGAATATATGTGTAATAAAAAACTATTATAATTCAACCTTGAGGTTTGCACCTTAGTAAACTCTTTTAATGTTTAAGCAGTATTATTTCATAGCTAGTAAAATCGTTAACCATTAAAGGAACCCACATTAAATACTGCTTACTACAAATGCAATACAGCCATTTAACTGCTTTTTAAGAATGCATTATTCAAATCATCACCAAAATACTTTCTGATTATTAAAAAAAAAAATCCAATTTTTGGTAGACTATTTGTCTACTGGATAGTCTTCTAGTGGCATTCTGTCATACTGTACATGCTATCAGATAACCAAACAACTAAAATGCTCATAGTACATAGTATGGGATCATTAGTAGTACTGAACAAATAACCCCAAACAGCAATTTTTTCTCCTTGCTTGACTTTTATTATAGTTTAATAAAAATTAAGATTATTTATGATTATGTAACGTGCTTACATAATTCACAAATTCTACTACACACAGAAGTAACTTGCCCTACACATCTACGCATACCAGACTTGCTGGGAAAACAAAACAAACAGTACCCTCATCCCCCATAAAACCAACTACAGTGAAAAAAACAAAACAAAACTCAGAAAAGCAGACAAAAGAAAGCCCTAAGCAAGTTTAAATGCATTCCCCTTAAGTATGTAGAGTGTTCATTTTTTGAACAGACTAAACAGCCTGTGCTACAAATAGTTTCACTTAAAAATGAGTGCAGCTTACATAAGCATGTGGCAGTCAACCATTTTTACTGATGGCACTACAACCAACAGTGGCAAAAAAAGTTCAGAAAGCAGCACTTACGAACTAATTCAAAATATCTACAGTCCTTACTCCAAGGCTGACTAAGTAAGGCTACTGGCAAAGCTTGAACTCAAATATTCCATGAATTTTCAAGTGGATAGAGTAATCCAAGGATTATGCTCAAGAGAAGTAATTCAGAGGAACCCTAAAGTAGAAATTTACTACTGTCACAAGGACACAACTTCTCCCATAAGACACATCTGTTTTTTCTGGAAACGTGTTCTAGTACATAACCAAAACATAAGAACAAAACATAACAAAATGTCAATGTCATAACTACTTTCACCTCACCTGAATAATAGAAATTCTAACACTTAGATCTATTTCGTTTTTGTTCTCTTCTTCTAGAGCCCACAAAAGCATTACTTTTCAAAGCTTTCAAAAAAACAAGAGACATTTTAGAGACTTTAGAATCTCATGATTTAAACTTCTTTACAGGAAGCTGGACAAAACAATGATCTATGATACAGATTTTAACAGGATTCTGTTAAATCAGCTCCCCAACACCAATCTCTCTTCAGCTAGTTGTCTGAGCCATCAAGTCCATGAACTGCAACCCCACAGGGACCACGGCTTCGCTGATCCCAGGACTGGCAATAAGAAGCTTTCTCCACCTCATCCAACCACCAAGAGAATGAGCAGAACCTCTCTTTCAGAAGATACAGATTCCTTAAAAGGTAAGAGAAGTAGGAGCTCTTCTTCCATCCCCAGTGTGTTTCCAGGACAGGAATCCTCCATCAGACAGGAGACACCAGTCCACTACTGCTGTGTTTCAGCCACTCAATAACAGATGGACGTGAGGACAAACTGCACTGGGATTTCTGAAATCAAAACCCAAGAACTGAATGGTACAGATAAGAGCCAAACAGCACAAGCCTCCATGCCCTGATCACATCTTGGGTAACATATGCTCTTAGGAAAAGTGTCATAAATTTTTGCTACAACTTTTACAGAAAAATGTCTCAGTTAAGGAAAAGCAGCTTTCAAGTGACTGAGTGTTCCTCCAGAAATAGAAGTACTGTTTGTCACAGTACCAGAAACAGCTGTGTTGTTGGTACTAGTGCCTCCACGAGTAACAACAACAGATCACTGAAGATGCCTCAGTGTCCACATTACTATAGAAAGATTTCACTCACCTGATGGAACTAAGACCATCAAGACCTGCTGAGAGAATTCCTTCTTCACTTTGGAAAACTTCAAGCTGTCCTCTACCGAAGCCATCTCCCTTTTACATACCCCTTACTCCTAGATGAAGGAACTTTATTTCAACACTTAGGTGATTTTTTGGACTCCTTTTCTCTTTTTTTTTAATATAGTAGATCATAATTTCTAAAGACAGACCAAAATAGCTGATCTTACTCAGGTCTCTCTTAGGCCTAAGGCTACCTTCAGGCTCATTTACCTCAACTCCTAAATCTTGAAAAGGATTGGCAGTTAGAACATTTACTTGACTAGGAACTTTCTTTAAAGCAAAAGAAGCATTTATGGCATCTAGAGACTGGGTAAAAAGCAAAGAGGTAGATTTCCTTTAAGAGAACCTACATTCTGCCATTTATGAACTTAATTCAGCTGCAACAGATGTGGTACAAACTCTCACTTCCTTTAAAATGGATATTCCAAGAAAACAATAATTAAAAAATGTTTGTTGCAGAAAGTGCCAATGAACTCAAACCAACACAGAAGGAAGCTGGATGTGAACAGGGATAATTCTCACTGTCACTGCCTACTACTGAAACCAGTACACAAATCGAAGAGTAACAGCTTCAGTGTAAGAGCAGGAGAAAGTATAAATCTGCAAACATATTCCTGAGCAATTATTCAAAATAATTCAAAAAGTTCTTACTCATGAAGCATTCAGTCCAACAATGCGATTTGTTATGAAACACCTGTATAAAATATTGATGCTCATGAAGTTGGAACAGCATGCAAACTTTTATAACCACATTTTCATGAAGCTGCCCAAACAGCAAGAAACAAAGCATGGAAAAAAAGACTAAAATAACTATTCCCCTGTGCTGTCCATTTGAAACTTACTAATGAGTTAAAAAAAAATCCATGCTAATGTACAAAAGAACTGACAAAAGTGTTAAAATTTTGTCTAAGTGTTCTGAATTCAACTACTTACTCAGCAATTACTGAAGTCACATTTCCAAATGTCCAGATAACCTAGCAGCTAAAACTTGACTTTTACCAGGAAAGAACATAAAGTAACTTTTCAGCAGAATATCCAAAAAATAACTTTAAAATTTTTAACACATTCAAATCAGCAGTGAGAAGATATTTGATGTCATGCTTGCTAGTAGAAATTTAACCTATTTGTATTTTTTGAGTCAATACGAAGCAACAGAGAAATTGCACCAAATTAACACTTTGTCCTACCTAGACACATAATTTCTGATCCAACATTAGCAGGATTACAGCGAGCATGACTATTCCTTCAAGATAAACATAAGAATTTCAAGGAAAAAAGGCAGATACACTTTAATGCAATGCTCTGCAACAGCCTACTACCTGGCTTACTATTTCTTTAAGTTGATCTTCAAGAACATCCACATGAAAGCCAAGTTCTAGATTTTTTTCATAACTTGCACAACATCTAGGTTAAAAAAAAAAAAAGAGACAACAAAAACCAACCATCCCCTATTCATCAACTATTATTGATCCTATGCCCAACGCGAAAGAACAAAACAGCTGTAACTCTTTCAAGTGCTGGGAAAAAATGCCCATATCTTGAGTCAAGCCAAAGTATACAAACTCCCCACTGAAGACAAAGAATTACATTTGAAGATTTATACCAGTGTGACAAATAACATACATAGAACAAACCAAGGCTTTTGCCAGCCATTTTCTAATGCAGCTGTAACACTGTAAACTAGGAAGAGTTGCTCAAACAGATGAGACTTGGGGGCAAATCACCTCAGAATACAACCAAGAAATGGAAAAATGCTTAAGCTTAAAGCTGCAACAAGATTATAATATCAGCACTGCTGTCGTTCTTTTTACCAAATCTGGTAAGAAACAGCCAATACTGAATGCAGTTTATTAAATCGTACAAGTTTTTTTCCTGCCACAACATCCAAGAAAAATACTGATAGTAACAGGGTTGTTTTTTCCTAAAAACTGTCAATTTGTCCCTGGATCAACCATGATTTCACAGACATTGACACATTTTTCAAATTAATGTACACTTTGGTGTACATTTGGATATGCAATTTCATTTGAAAGAAAGTGTGGAACAAGACTGTGAACAAGACATGATTGAACAGAATCTGCAGAAAGGTGTTTTCCAGAAAAAACTCTTAATGATCCACCAGCAAGCCCAGATGCAGGTAGGAAAATATCTGTATTTGAGCTGTGACAGCCAGGCTGCTCAACATTACCATAGCAGAAGGACCTCTCTCTCTCTTTGTGACTTTGCTATTTGCTTACAAAACCCCCTGCTTTAAACAATCTCTGAAAAGAGCACTAATTTTCCTTACAACAGAACCAGATTAGGACAAAACCTGGTAATTAAATGCTTTTAAAACACCACTACTTCGAATTCAGGCCCTTAATAAAATAAAGCCCACTAGGAACTGAAGAACTAATGCGTCTTAAAAACACAAGGCTGTATATAACCTCAACAGAGATGGCATTTTTCATGTTTATACTGTAGTGATATGCTGGCTATTTTAAACCAATACTTGAAAAGGAAGAAACATTCAACATAGTAATCAATGGGGTGTAAAAATACTGGAATGTTACTTCCACTCTGCCATTAACTTGAGACAGACATTGTGATCAATCTGGTATTAATAATCTTCAAAAAGAAAAAAAGAACAAGAAAAATGCCAAACAATGCCAGAACGCACTGCACAACTTGAACTGTATCAGCAATACTGTGGCATTGTCTCACCTTATTACACACTGAATTTTGTGACATGTATCTCAGCTCCTCAAGTCAATGAAAATGCCCCAGTGATGTATTTTTCTGGAAGCTGTCTAAGTCTACTGGATACCAATACCACAGTGCCACCTCTTAAACACTGACTGACACAACACAGAAGTTGCTGACCAACCACCCTCCTCACACAGAACAGGAGATAGCCAGCATGGATATTCAGTACCACAGAACCACATAGCCTACCACCATTTGTCTGGAGCAGGAGAGAGCATTTTGCTTAAGTATTATGAGCACATTCCCGGTTTGAAAGACTTTCAAAGGACAACTCTGACTGCCACTTGAAGGTCTGGCAGACTACGAGAACCTATTCTAGCAGTGTTTTCAACCAATACTTTCAACATTTACACACGTGAGTCTAAACAAGTATTTCAAAACTCAGCTTTCCATTTACAGTGAGAGCTTCACACGTGGGAACTGGCACCATGACACCACCACACATTGAACTTCTGCAAAACGGTTCTCAATCTCTCACAAAAACAAGACAGTCAATATCGCCCTTCAGACAGTATTTTAGTCTACTATGCCCATACAGAAATAAACCTGTACAGAAAATCTGTATCATATAGAAAACCAAGAGTTCCAACTTGAGGGAAAAAAAAATACAGTAATAGAAAATTTGACCAGGGATTTGAAAGTAAATCCCTAATATCAGTTTACTGCATTAGGTAGTGCCAATTTTTTTCAGTTTGGCTTTATTTTTCTGTTTGAGTAAAGACAGTAACAGGGACAGGAAAAAATATTGCAAAACCACAAGTCACAGATATTTCTATCATGTACCTTGCAGTCCAAAGTAGTCCAAAAAGTGCTTATGATAATGTTTCAGGCTTTGTAGGAACCCTCTCAGTTTCACACTCCATTTGTCACCTGGCTTTTAACTATACCATGTAACAAAAATAACTTCCACTGCAAACACCTTTAGTTACTTCACTTGCACTTATGTGTGTGCACACAGGCACTGCACCTACTTCAGCTCACAGCAGTGGGAACAGCAGCATCACAGATGCTCCCAGAGCAGAACGTGTCATAGCATCGTTGAGTTGGATGACTAAGCACACACAATAGACTTAATGTTACCCAAAATTTACTAGATTTGATAATTTACTCAATGACTCAATCATCACTAAAATACCTTTGGTGTCAAAAAAAGAAATCAAAGGCTTTTGCTTGTGTTGGTGATTTTGCTGAAACTGAAGCTGTGAAAGTAGGGATTTGAAAGTCATCCCAGCTGAAGAAAAAGCTCTTTGAAAAATAATTCAATAAAACATCTTAGGTTTCCTATTTATTATGTACTGCAATATACACACATGTAACTCACCCTAACCAAGAATACTTTTGCAGGACATACTTTGAAGCTACTTATGCTGTTTACAAATACATAGAAAGTTAATCAACACGGGTTCCAAGTCAGGAGAAAGCCTCTACAGACCAGCGCAACCATTCAAGCCCCACATGATTCTTGAGAGGTGAAGAGGAGAGAGTTGCTGCCAGATAACCCAAAGAATTGCATCAATGTATTCTCCTGGATGACTTCAAAGGAGTCTTTTTCCATTAGGATTACCTTTTACTCTGCAACTCAACAAAGAGACATCAGCACAGACATCACCAAAGCTGGCTAAAAGTCAAATATGTTTTCACAATATCTATTCAACTCATCTAGTCTTCCTCAAGATGAAAAAGTCATGGAAAGAAAATGGAACCTCAATGAGATTCAGGAAACAAGAATGGACACAGACTTGTTACATTTACCTACAATCATTATCTGTAAAGGTCATGACCCAAGACGAAAAAAAATGTATCATAAAAGTATAATTTCATAATAAGAATACATCACACTTAACCAGCTACCTGTGTTTAAACCAAAAGATTCAAGATTAAAGGCAGGCTTAAATGCTGAGTTTATTATTCTTTACTCATGTGTGCAAAATTTGGTGTGTTGGTAATGTTATGGACAAACTGAGACAGTCTATATATATATATTTATATATATATGGATTATTACAGGTTGTCATAGCACTCTTCAGATTGTTGCTGTCAACAGACACTGCTTACAAGGCAGGACAAAATAAAAGCTTTAACAAATGTTGTGAAATACTTTATTTTTAAGAATCCTGTTCCTCTCTCTCTCTACAAAGAGGAAATGAATTTAACATTTCTTCTTTTTACATGAAATATGTTAACTGCAAATATACTTAAGGAGGAGCAGAAGAAAGTATTGCTTTTCTCGCAAATCTAGAAAACAAAATTAAAGTTACCAGAACAGTGACCAGCCTTTGACCATACAAGCTTTATCTGTAAGTTATAAGAGTTCTGTTATACTAAGTCCTCTGGAAACATCAGTGATCAGGTGGACCTGCTACAAAACATAAGCCCATAAAGAAATACTACTCAATTTTGTCACCAGCACTAAAAATAACATACACATGCTGACACAACAGCTGGATAGTTTAACCTGATCATTCTCAATATTTATTTGGAATTGAAGAATAACATCTTCAAACATGTTAGCATTGAGACCTTCCATAACAGTGTAATGCATGTTTGCATAAACATAATGTCTTACTTTTTCATTACTTTCCAAGTATGACATATCTGAGCCATTCCATTTTTTTGGAAACAGGGAATCTCTACCAAACCCTGAAGTACAGATACTCCCAAGCCATCTAAGCAATTGTCTTTCCTCTCCTTGTTTTCTCCTTGCCAAAGCCAGGGAACAACGGCCAATATCATGTTACAAGTTATGTCTGAACAAGGGGAAAAGCACAAGACTGCACAGTCCTACACTAACACCGAACAGTACAAATAAGAGCTGCATCCATCCACCATATCCACTTACATTAGAAAAAAAACAACTAAAATGAAACTCGAGTTAATCTTCCTCAGAGCCAATACAAGCAGTCGATAAGATCTCAAAGCCGACCTGAAGCCAAGACTCTGGACAGAGCACAGCCAAGGCCTCGCTACCTTTGGGGGCCTTCTATTTCTAGAGCCAAGGCACAGAAGCAGCATCGCGCTGCAGTCACGTCCAAGGGGCAGTAGCAGCGTTTACCTGTGAATCCATTTGCTTTTTATTACTTAATTTATTTTCACGCAGCAAGAGCAGCATCAGTGGCCCAGCAGACACCACAGCCACCGCTAAGGGGACACCCGCACGGGATCCCCGGGCACTCCGCTCACCTCGCTCCGCAAAGGGCTCCAAAAACAATGACCAAAGTTTTCCCTGCTCGGTGCGTGGGAGTGCGGCAGCAAAACAGGAGCCAGGATCAACACGAGCCGCCTCCCGTCACCACACCCGGGCCCACGCAGGGCAGGACACCCCATACTCCCTGGTCTGCCCGTCTGCGTCCCCCGGGACGGCTGCAGCCCGCTCCCACACAGGGAGGGGGACACCCACAGCCCGGCGGGATGGGGGAAGCGGGGGATGTCACCTGAGCCTCCCCCACCGACCTCCGGCAGCGGGGCGGCCCTGCCCGCCCCCAAATTCACCTCCCACACCTCTCCCTCACCACCGCCCCCCCTCACCGTGCTGCGCTGGGGACTCGGCTCCGGCTGCGGCTGCGGCTCCGGCTCCGGCGGCTGCATTCCCGCCCTCCGGCTCTGCCCCGGGCCTCGCTTCGGGGGCCCCCCCGCTCCTCCTGAGGAAGGGGAGAGGGAGAGGCGCGTGCCCAGGCGGACGCGGGCGCGAGGAGCGGAGGCTGGAGCAGGGACAGGGGTCCCGGGGCAGAGCGCGGCCGGGAAGCGCTTCCGGGCTCAGTGCGGGGCGCTGGGGCCGCCGGGCGGGGCGGGGCCCCGGCTGCGCCCAACGGCATCCGACATGGCGCGGCCCGCGCGCGCCGGACCGCACGGCTCTCGCGAGACTTGGTGGAGGGAGCAGTCGGGGGGGGGAACGGGAGCGCGAAAGCGCGCGGCAACGAAAGGGGGAAGGCGGGGGGCGTGGTCGGGGGCGGGGCCAACCTTGGGGGCGGGGCCAGGCCGGTGTGAGGGGGCGGCTCCGGGCCGGGGGTTCCCTCCTGTCCCTCCTCCGCCCCGGCACCGCGGGGGATGCTGAGTGCCTTTAAACAGAGATTCCCCGGAGCCGGGGCAGGGCGCCGTGTTGCGTGCTGGTGGAGACTGGGGCTGTTGGACCCTCGGCCCGGGCTTCTCGCTTTAGAGAAGCCTCAGCACGGTTGGGCGGTGACTGGAACTAAGGTGTTATTTTCTGACTATTGATCACAGAATGCGTCAGGTTGGACCACAGTGGGTCTCTGGCCCGGTGCCCCCGCTCATGCACGGCCATCCTAGAGCACATGGCACGGGGCTGTGTCCAGACGGTGCTGGAATGTCTCCAGTGAGGGGACTCCATGTCCTCTCAGGCCGATCTATTCCAGTTCTTATATAGCACGGGAGAGCTATGAGCAGAGAAACACCACTGTGCTCTGCTTCTACACAAATGTCTCGTGATCCTGTGCCAGTCCATGTAATATTTTTCTGTCCCTCTGCTCGCAGGACAGGCTTGGGGCTATTATGATTAATATGGATTGATCCAATGTGAACTTTTAATTGACATCTATGGGGGCTGAAATCTTCCTGTTGAGGCAGAGCATTGCAGATGGTTTAGTGGGTGTACACTGATTTTTCATCCACAGACTGGGCCTTGAGATTACATTCAATTTGTGTGCCAATGTAAACTGGTCTTAAGCATCTTTTCCCAAATCATAAAGACCATAATTTGTGTTTTTCAGGATTTGTGTGTGTTTAGATATTTTTCTTTGTTTAGACAGCACCTGTCTTTTGTGGATTTTCTTTTTTACTTATCACAGTTTCAGAGCCACAGAAACACCATTGCATTGGTACTGATGAGAGCAGATGCAGAGCTCTGTAACCACCTTCTGTCTCTCTCTAGAAGAGAACTGGAAGTACAGGAGGGACATGTGTCTTGTATTGCCATTACTGACTCTCCACGTCACTTTCCGTGTGCAGAGGCCTCGGCTCCCATGTCAGAGATTGTGTGAAGTTAATTAAGGAATTCCTGTATTCTAATCCCTACATCGGAAACACGCCAAGCCTGACTAACATTTCTGCAGAGGCAAGATGCAAAACTGGAAGTAAACAGGATCTCCGTGCAACAATACTTTTAGATAGAAGAGATTGATTCTTATCCACTGATTGGAACTGTTATCAAGATGCCCAAGTGCATATTCCTCAGCAAAAATCCATAATTTCCAAATATAAGTGTGTGCTGTTAATGCCAATGAATAGCTCCCATAGCTATATCTAGTCTCACTAAAAATGTAAGAAACAGCTCTTAGTACAGCTGTTGAAGTTGTGCACATGACTGTCTCTGTGCTCTGGCTAATTCTTCAGCATTTTTTGTGTTGTCCAGTTACTGTCTTAATTCGTCCTGTCATTGTTGGTTTCAGATTTTTCAAATCAACATCAGAGTCACTTTGTCACTGCGTCTCTGTAAAATCCTTGTACTATAGCTCCAGTGTGTGTCCTGGCAAACCCCTGTAGTTTCATACAACTGGTCTCCATGGCTCCATTTCACTTCAGAAGCAGCCAGTGCTTTGTTTTTGTTTGGAAATGATGCTTTTCCTCTGCAATTCTCTGCAATGGGCTAATGGAGGTCTATAATCCAGCAATTGCTTGACTTTTATCCCACATTCAAAGCAGGAGTGTTCCAACAGAAATTGCAGACACTCAGAATTTTTCATCTACCCTTAGCTAGTTGTAGGCTTGAGAGCAGGATTGTGAGACTGGGAAATTAATCGGTCTTGAAACTTCACAATTAATCATAGCACAGCCAGGGCTGTGCTCAAGAATTTAAGAAAAAAATCCTTATGGGTATTAGGTGCCTGATTATCCCAGAAATCAAAGATTGTGTATGTTCTAACTTTGCTGAAAGCATCTCTGAAAGCATTAATTTTATTGCCGATCCAGCTTTTCCATCTCTTTGCCATATGACAACTACAAAAATTGATTATACAGAAAAGTAATGTTAGGAAAGCGCTTAATGCATTTTTAGCTGCTTCTAATGGGATTTAGCAGCTGGAAACAAGGAGAGCTGGCACTGAGTAATCAGGGCTGTTCTTAGAGAGCTGTGTGGGAACCAGAGCATCAGGACTCTGAAATAAATCACCATTTTTTTCTGTATTTTAAGAAAAGCAATATATGCAATGAAAAATTTGAAAGCTAGACCTCAATACTTGCAGCTCAGATGGTTAACTCAAAGTCAAATGGAATTCATTGTTAAATCCAGTCCTGTAATAACTTCTGGATGAAAATGCCCCTGGGCTATTTAATGCTTATGGCAGTTACTATTACCCATCTTTGAAAGGCCTCAAGTTTGGATTTAAATTCCATGCTACATTAATTTTTAAGCAGAACAAAAATGTAGTTATTTCTGCTCCCCTTTTCTCTTTATGAGCAACAATCCAAGAGACCCATTTTCTTATTTTGGAAGAAAGCAATTTTATGCATGTTTGTGCCTAGGAATTGCAGTCAGAAAAGCATCTTGGCAAAATGGCCCTTCCCTGGGTTTTCTGTCTGACTAGTTCCTATACTCACTTAGTTCCATTTACAAATCAAAAGCATTATTTTCCAACCTAAGCACTGTAAACTGAGTCTTGAATCTAAAAAGCCAGACTGAGTTCTTTCCCCTGTTACACAATGGTTGGTGTTTTGTCACTGAAATGCAGCAAACAAGTTTATTTGGTGATGCCTAAAAGGGAATACAGTCCCACTGTGTGGGTATGGAATGCATCCATTTGTCAGAATTTTAGTAAAAAAAAAAAAGTTATATTTTTTGGTTCTAAAGTACTTCGAGTATGTAACTATCATGGAAAAAAGCCCAAAAAAACAGGAATATGTGCCTAGAGTAAGAAGATACCTTTTTTTTTCATATTGTTTTCCTTATGGAAGGAGATTACCTTTCCATGAAATCTAAGCAGTCATCTATAGGTCTGTGGTAGTACTTTGTGTTAGTTTCAGGTCCTGCTGACCCATGTGGTGTCATCCTTTGTGCTTTTCCTTCTGCTAAAGCTGTTTGCAAAGCTGTTGTAAAGCTGTTCTGACTCTGCTAGGTACCCTGGTTATTTTTTTATTTCAAATTGGTGTCAGCCATGTCACTGAGGTAGCAGTAGAAAATGTTTATTTTAACAGGGACTATGGATCAAGAAGTTGAGCTCAAAATGAAGATATCTTGGAACTTACTAGTAAACACAGCAATAGTGAAGCTGAGAAGTCAAAATAAACCTCTGAGAAAATGAAAAATATTCCCAAGAGCAGTCAAAATTGGTATTGCTTTATCTTAAGGTGCAATCTTTTGCTGCCTTATGAAGTGCAGATCTAAATAACTGTGCACTGTTAGACCCTCAGAAGAGTCACCTGATGCAGTTTGGGGCACCTGTTGGTGCATGTTCAAGTGTGCGTGTGTGTCCAGGAAAGGATAAGGCATTATCCCCCACTATTCCCTTTTCTCTTTTTCCCTTATTCTTCACTTCAGACATACAACACCGTGTCACATCTCTTTTTGTACCAGAACATTTTCAAGGTATGCCTTTGTACTCTGAAGTTCTGTGACTGACTCCAGCAGGCAGGGACAGAACTCTGCTGCTCTTTGGGAATAGTCTTCTGACCTGGAGAGCAAGGCAGACACTGGGAAAAGCCCCAGAGCTGCCCACCAGGGTTCCAGCCCCCACCTCTTCATTGGCTTGCAGTCATCACTTTTATTTTGCAATTTCTGTAATTAAGTTTACTGCTTTACAGATTAGTCTGTGACTTGGAAGAACTAGACTTATTGAAGAACAGATTCTTTAAAAGCATGCTTAAAAACTTATGAAAATTTCAAGTGTTCATTTGCAGAAGCTCCTTAACAGCTGCAGTCCTGGCATAGTTGTTGTCACTAGAGCTGTTAAGTTGGTGCTGAAAGATTTATGAATGAAATCAATCATAACACATAAGGGACTGGGGCATAATTGTTTTCTCAGTGTTTGAATGGAATATGTAGTGTGAGGAAAGTAAAAAGACATCCTTGTGTGTATGCCTTTTATGAGCATGCATTTTTGTTGTTAGGCTCAAAGGCTTTAGTAATTATTCAAATGGAATTTGTGATTTTTTTTTTTCCTGAAGTGATGTGAAGACTATGTTTCTCTTTTGGATGATATATATAAATATAACTGATTCCCTTGGGGATGTTTTTCATCACTGTTAATTTTGGTGCTCTGGTCAGATATAGTTTCTGAATACCTAGAGTTCCCCTGTGGTAGCAGAAATGTAAATGAATGACGTAATTTGCTCCTTCTGTGCCAGTGCTATTGTGTGGGACTACTGTATTCTATAAAATGAGCTTCCGTTTTTATCTTAGGTGTGGCTGTCCTTCCGCAGTGCACACAATGCTCCTGGTTTGAGTCCATTGTGCCATTTATGTGTTACATAGATGCACCTAGACTTGGGAGTCTGATTTGTAAAATTGCTTTTAAGGATTTTTAAATTCTTGAGAATAAAAGAAGCACATTTGTAAATTATCATAATAGAAGACTGTGTGTGTTCCTTAGGATGATTTGGTGGTTTGCAGTTCCTTCAGGATGAGAGTAACATTTTTGCCTCAATTCTTGTAATCAGATCTAATAGTATCAAGGTGTTTTTTCTGGTTCCCAGATTTTTCACTGAAGTGTGACATTTGAAAAGGAAATAGTGCTTTTGAATTGTACTGACTGCTTGCCCAAACTCATCATCATATACTGTCAATGGCCCAGTCATTGCACAGTGCCACTGATGCTGTGAACAGGAGCAGGGGCAGATAGCAGATCACCGCATCATATCAGATGTAGTTGCTAGTGAAAGCAGGCAGAATGATCGCGGCAGAACAACCCCGTCTGTAGAAGTGAAATATTCATCTTTATGGGAATGCAAGAGAGTTCTGTGTAACATATAGAAAATATTACTGCCTAAGGATCAAACGTTCTTTACACTGTTGCTTTCCTACTCATGTTGGGCAAGAGAGATACAAGGAGTGTTACAGCCCTGTGAGTTTTTCCAGAGGGAAGAAACAGAGTGTTTTGACTGTGAAGCAAATACTTCCTTTTAGTCTCTGTTGTTATATTCCTGGAAAGATGCACAGGCGTAATAGAAAATTATTTTCAAACCACACTCTGTAATACCACACAAAGGCACAACCCTGCTGCGGGATATGAGTAAAAACCAACTACTTACATGAGGTTTGGGCAAGGTTCCTACTTATTATAAAAAATACAACAGATTTCATTCTGTGATTGTTTTGATTGTATTTTATAGCTTGCTATGGAAAGTTTTGTTTCAGCCATACTGGAATATTTTGGGCCAGCAGTAAGAGTGTATGTTGTGTGTAAAACACTTTCAGCATCAGTCTATTGAGTCAGCACTTGCAGAATCTTTACTCGGTAGTGATGAGACATAACCACACCAAGTTTAATCCATCTAACATGCAGTTTGACAATCATATAAATATAGCACTGTAGGTTCTAGTGAGGGCTCACAAACTTCATATATATATATATTATATATACATATATGTAGGGTTTTCTGCAGGCTTGTAAAGTCAGTGATGAAGTATGTGCTGCTGAGTTTATGTTACTCCTGTTTCTAGCTAGGTGAAAGTTAACCTGAGTGTGCCCACTACACCAGAACCAGCTCTTGTGGCAGAGGCATCTGCAGAAAGGCTGCAGTGGTGTCATAGTACAGACTGGGTTAGTAGCCAGAGATAAATGTAATTTATGACCTACATGTGTTCCTAAATAGTAATGGAGAATTTTGTCTCAAATCACTGAGCAAAGCATGTAACTTCTTGAACCTTGAAAAGGACGCTTTAAGGTAGAGCCCTATAATTAAATATTTAAAAATGTCTTGACTGTTGATTTGCAGTTTATGACATCTTGCAGTACTGCAGAACAGCCTACAGCCAGAGCAGTTCTGTAACTCAGCAGCACCACTTTAGGAGGAAGACTGAGGTGGTTGAAGAACACTGGTACCTCAGGGAGAGCTGAAGCCGAGTTTTTTAAAACACAGCTCGTGCTGCAACATTTTATTGAAACAGTTCCCCTAAATTCTTGAGAAACTAACAATTCTGAAGGCACCTGTGACTCCCTGTTCCAAACTCTCATCCCAGGACAATAATCAGTTAAGTGTTGAGCTCCCAGCAGCCTGGGCCATATGTGAGTATTTTACAGGTGTAATGATTATGAAAGACCTGGGCAGATCACAGGACAGTGTTGGTGGAGCACGAGGACTGTGCCCACCATGACCTCAGTGATTTGCAGCCAGGACACCATGGACTGGCGTGTGCAGCAAGGAGATTTTGCAGAGTCACTCGCAGACCTTTCTCACAGGAGAGCTGGGACAAACAGCTTCTATTTCCAAAATGACACTAGGTCATATGTGGGGTTTGAGCTGTTAGTTAACTTGCTTGCTGAGGGCACTAGTTTATAAGCAAGGGAATTCTCTTGTCTCCAGCCAGATGAAAAGCACTGACCCTTCTTTCTGTGTGATACTGGGATCAATAGGAGCAGGCGCTTCCAACACTTCTGGTGTGGTGTACCCTAATTGAAGTGTGTAGGAAGACAACTGATGAAAAAAAAAATCTTCTTACATATATCTTTTTGCTGAGGTCCTTTTGCTAGCTGCCTTAGATTCCTTGGTATTGACTTTAAATCCTTTAAAGAATTAAGCCACACAGTATCAAATACTATGATTCTCTTTTGATCCACAGACCACTGTTTTTTTCCAGTTACAGGATATGAAAACATATGAAAGCATATGAAAACAGAAAACAAATCAGGTCATCAGATGAAATTAGATTAATATTTCCTTTTTAGGAAATTCCAGATGGTCTACAGAAAGGTTTTCCCTGAGACACTAATAATAAAGATCCAACACCTTCTGCTCTCTTTGAAAACATACACTCCTGAAATTCATTCCACCATTTTTCTCCTTAATGAATAGAAGTAAATTTTCTGAAGACAAGGAAGAACTTCCTGCTGCTTGTTTTGTATGGAATACTTAAATTTTATAAAATTGGGCAACTATTCTAACATGCATAGCTTAAGATACATTTGTTCTGTATTAATCAGGGCTCTCATAGTCCAGCCTTCTGTATTCTTTTCTACACAGGTTATCAGAGCATGAAAACTAGTTCTGATTAACCTTCTGTCAGGTACTGCATGAATAAGAGCAAGCAAAAAAAGGACAGAAAATTCCAGTAATAATCCTGAGTTGCCAGACAAAATCTGTGTGGATAGTTTTCTTCAAGCCAATACTTTGAAGAGATTGGCAAAGTTTACAGGGGACAGAGGAAAAAAATCAACCAAAAAAATAAACAACAGAAACCCCCCCAAAAAAGACAGTATGAAGGCTTTTAGAGACATCCCTCAGGGAACTAACACCTTTTAAATAAGCCCTTAATCGAACATTCAGCTTTCCACCATTGAAACAAAACATCTTTTCCAAGCAATGTGTTTTCCTTTGTGTCAAATCTGTGCCAACACAATAGTAAACACAGTGAATGCAAGTTAAAAAGAATTAAAATCTTCATTATTACAATGAAATTAATGGAGAAGAGAAAGTAAATGTTCCATATTTCAGTCAAATAATGTAAGGGAACTAAGTGAAGCAGTAAACAAATCAGGGTGAGTATTTCACTTTTCACTAATGATAGTGTGACTTTAAAAAGTCGTTCTTCAACATCTGCGAGAATTGTTTTCTTAACAAATACTTCTAATTATATGTGAAACAAGGTAGCTGCTCATTTCCAAAAAGAGATAACTATGTATTTTTAATTTATGTTGCCACACAATCCTTTATTGCAGTAAAACACAAAGCATACTCTTGACTTTTTTCATATCAGACGGCAGCTAACAGCCACTACTGTTCTAGGTTTAAAAACTTACTTTTTTTGTCTGTCTTGTCCCCGAGGAAATGTTTTGTTTCAGAGTCTGCATATGCCTTTGAAAATGTACCTTCAGCAATATAATAACTGGAATGGTGTTATTCATCCTTGGCTTCAAGGATTCCACTCCAAAACTCTTACCCAAAGTTACCAGACTATATTGCACGTGATTACAAGTGAAAGCCGTTCAGTTTCCAGTAATTGGAAAGTACAGTGAAATTTAAAGAAAGAGCTGCTTTTAAAAATTACCTTTCAAACCTCACTCACACAGGGTCTGCTACTTGTTAACATTCAAGTCAAGGCAAAATTGTCTGTGCTTCCTTTGGCACAGAAGATAATCCTCATGCATCGTTTGCATGGGAAGGCAGCCAGACCCGAAGTGTAGACAAAACTCCGCGAGTATCCCCGGAGCGAGGGTTTGCAGGACGCCTGGCCCTGCGCCTTTCTTAGCAACGCCATAAATCTTCTGGAACCCATCAGCATGGGGGAGGCTGAGTTTACTGCTTCTGTTTCCTATCTCATTGCAGTCTTTCAGCCAGAAGATGTGTCTGCCAAGGTGTACATAGAGGGAGCTGGTGTAGTTCCAGGAGTGAGTTTGTGCTATTGAATTCTGTCAACACTGCAGCTTCACTCAGATAAAAATGTTACCGAAGTCAATAAGCTTGCAAGGACTTGCAAAAACTGTGTGATTTGCTGTTTGGTTTGGTTTTGTGTAAGGATGAGGCAGGTTTTAGGACAATATTCAAATAGGAGCAGCATTGATTATTTTTCAAGTAACTATAGAAGAGTTACATTGTGTACAGAAATTAACTCTTAAACCCACCAGACTTGGTTTTATTTTTCGATTTTTAAGGAGGACATTTAAACTTAACTCAGCTGGAAGATTTTCCACTGATTTGATTTGCATAGACTCAGACGCTTAATGTCTGAGAAGAGAATCAAACGAAAGACATACTCAGTTGAAAGAGAATTAAGCATGCAATATCTTTCTTCCTAAAGGTTATTTTTTTCTGGGCTTTCTTCTCCGTGAGTTATGACCACGTGCAGATTTTCCTTTGCGTGAGTTTTGGTTGTTAATGACAGGAGCCACAGACATCAGAGAAACTTGTACTGTCAATTTGTATTTCCATTTCAGCCCTCTCAGTTGTCATTGTAAACTGAGTCTTAGCTAGATTTTATTATGGCAGGCTAATACCCCTGAAACCAAGTGAAGAGAGAAGAACAGGGTCAAAGCGTGTATGGGGTTGCAATAGGAGAATTTCATAACAATTTAATGCTGTCAAAAAAGAATACACAGGATGGTTTTTCCTTAAATGGGGTGAAAAGTACCTGCATCAGTTCCACCAGAGCATTTGAAATACATGTCACCAAATTCTAAAATTGGCTTAGAAATTGTGAGGAAGTTTAATTTTTTACTTGCTCGTGATTTTGTCAGTATAGTTAAATAGTTTTATTGAGACATTTGCTTTCTGAAATACAAACAACTTTTTTTTTTGTTCTCCAAGTATTCATTTAAAGCAGTTTGACTTATATACAGTGATTGCTTCCTAAACAATAAATAATAGAAATGTACTTCTCCTAGGATCTCTTATTCATCCTTCTCAAAGTATTTTAAGTAGATAATTAACACTGGGTAATTAAAAGTATCTTCAGTCTTTATAATTGTACAACCTATAATTTTTCATAGTAATGTGGTTCATTTTATCTGAAGTTGTCCAACACATATCTTTGTACCAATTTAATTTGCATGTCTGGTTGGTACCACCTTCCCTCGGTTTCCTTCATTTTGTGAGATGCTCAATTAGTCACAAGTCTGAAGATTTCAATCAGACTTGTGGCTTGGAGTACCCCTTGCTTGCTGAAATCCTTTATAGGACTTAGAATAGTATCCTTAGGGCTAAACCTCCAGTGCAGCAACACAGCCCTCAATTTATAGATAGCACACCAAAAGGGAGCAATTCCATGGTCATTACTTCCTAGCAAAAGGAAGCAAGCATCCGTGAAGATGGAGGGATCTGTTAGCCACGTGTATCTTTTTCCACAGCTTTACAGAAGGCTCAGGATATTGACATCCCTGTTCTCCCCATCGTGGGCTTCTGTGTGTTTTCTGCAAAAGCCCAGCCTCTCACTACCCCTGGTAAGCCGTGGTAATTTTATGGCCAGGGTGGTAATTTTATGCATGAATCTGAAATTGCGCAGGTTCGGCTCAGCAGAATTGACTTCTAAGTAACGACTGTGTTCTAATGTGTTACATGAAAAGATGCAGTTTGATAATTTTCATTTAATAAATTTTTTTGTGAGTAAGCTGTTAGCACCCTTTTTCTGATAAAATTGCTAGGTGAATGCAGATGAGAAGTATTTCATATGTTAACCTATCTACATTGTTGCTGTCTAAATGTTTTAACTGAAATACTCTTAATGAGAACGTATTTCCTAAGTGATTGTCAGTTTGGTAACAATTCAAATCATACTGAACAATGGACCATGTTCTATATTTAGCCTAGCACGAGGCTCCAGCAGAGAGTAAGGTGGACAAAAGTGTTTTCATGTTGTCACTGTGCAGTCTGAATTCTGGGCTAGGTTGGGTCTACTTCCTCTAGGCCACAAAGCTCAAGGGTCTAAAGTCATAACTGTAACAAATTCAGAATCCATGTAAGAGGTTGGCACTAATATACAATGCTTTTGTCATGGGGTCAAAAGTCACTTTTGATTATATTTTTGATAACTTTTTGTGATGAACTGTGTTGTCCAAAGAGAAGAAAAGTCTATTTATGCATGGGAAAACAAATTGTTCCAGCCATGACTCTCCAGAAATGTCTTATATTCTGTGCCAGTTCCTGAATTCCCCAGGCCGTTGATACTCATGAATCATTTCAGTAAACCTTATTCTTTCTGGCTTTATTTGATTTTTCTGTATTAGGATGTATGATAGGGGATAAATGTTGTGTCATTTTTTTGTCCAGTGTCATTTTCTCTCTGCTTTAAAAAATCTGTGAATTTGGTTTTCCTCTTCCATTAGATCATGTAGTGAAGCATTTGGATCCTTCTTAAGCATCATAATTACATTATTTCAAAATTCCTTTGTCACATTCGTTGCTAAACACACGTTTCTTTCTATGTTATTTCTAATATACCCTATCAGAATGACGAAAGCTTGAAGTATCAATGAAGGAAATGCTAAGGAGGATTGAGAGAAACAGTAGCCAAGAAACTAGCCAGGCTTACAGTGAAGAGACTGAAATAGCAGCCTTCAGTATAGAGAAACACTTCTCTTGGACATTCCTAATGTTTGCAGGGAGCAAAGATTGGGATATTTTATTCATTGTCTCCAAAAGTCTCTTGGCAACTAGATTCCCTTTTTTTAATTTATAACAGTTCATGACTATTCTGACAAAGACTGAAGACATGATAAAGAAAAAAAATAAGGTTCTTTTTTACAGTGCATTTTGTTCACAAGAAAGGGTGCCACCGATTGTGAGCCCTAGGGCACCCTATAACAACTTGTATGAGAAGTCTGTGACATGGACAAGAAGCAGATTGAATACATTGTTTCTGTGGCTTTCTCTTCCTTTTGGCAAGGGAAGTGTGAAATTCTCACCTGGTAGAGATCCAAAAGGTGAGCATTGTTAGCAAAAAGGTAGATCTAAATATCTGAAGCCTTAATTTCCCAATCCAGGTTGTGCAACTTTGCTAAGTCAGGGGACTGAGTTTATGTGAGATCTATGATGTAGAGAATGTTATTGGAACTTTTTTGACTTTCAAGTGCTGATAATGCTTCTGATAGAGTCCAAGACCAAATTCAGAACGTTCTGATACATCATCATCACCAAAATAACCCAAACTTCCAAGAGAATGCATCTGAGTGAGGGGCACTGTGATTTGCAACTAATGGCTGTCATCAGATTTGAGTCAAATTTCATTTTCAGTTACCCAGCTGAACTTAGAGATCCATCGCCACTTTGACACACACCTTCTCGACCAGCTCCTGCTGGACATCTCTCCTAGTTCCAGAAGTACACAGTGGGATTGCCCTTGGGAGATCAGGCTGTGGATGTGAGGTGGTTTTCAGGGACTGAATCTGTAGTGATCAGCTGACTGCTTTCTGATCCTTTCATTGATGCTGCAGTCCACTGCACATGGCATCACATCCACATGACAAATCTGGAACAGAGCTGGCTTCCCTGCTATCATTAACTTTGGTTCATCACGATGCTTCAGCGACCTGCCAAGCTCTCCAGTAGTAATGGGATAAATATAACTGGCTGAAGCAACAACACGAGTGTAAGCAGCAACTTTATCTTGCCATTTCAACTTTACACTTTGGAAAAGGAGTGACTGTTCTGAACAACTATCACAGCAGTTGCTGATATTAGCCTGAGCTGTTGATGGTGACAGGGTTCCCAGAGGAGACTTACAACGTCCCAGTGGATTCATGTTTTATATACGTCAGCTTGTAAATGGTTGGAACTTCCTTTTGGCATTACAAGGGATCAGCAGTAAAGAAGCTACATAAGCCAATTTCTCTCCTGTAGTTGATGCAATTGACTTTTCAGACAACCAGGCCCAAAGAACACATTTAATGCTTTCAGTGCTAGGTTTTAAAATTCGTTTTAGTGGAACAGCTTTATTAGGTTTGCCCAGGATTTATATTGATATAAATAAAGGATACCAAATCAGGTTCCTAAAAGTGACCATCAAAGAACTCAGCACTGTGGAAGAAGGGCTAAATACTTATCCCCATTGCTGTAAACCCAAACTAATACCAACAAATCAAAATAATTTATTTTGACAGGAAACTATGATACCTAACACAGAATATATATAGCCTTCAGCATCCACTGTGGTAAATCTCTACTGAGTTCACTTGTGGGACTGAGAGTAAAATGTGTCCCCTGTATCTTTAAGAGACCAGCAGCCTTAGAGCAGCAAATTAGCCTCAGTCTGCAGTCTGTATGTTAAATGAATGACATTTTATCATGCTTCCTCCAAGAGTGCAGATAGTATGGGTAGATACAGGATGTACCTGTGCTTCTTGTTAGTTGCTCAAGGATCACACTTTCTATGTTATGCTTGCTACCATTGTACATTAATCTACTTTACAGTTTTATGTCAAATACCTTTTTGAAATCCAAATAGATTATGTCCATTAATCACTTTGCCCAGTCTGTGTTCCTTGTGATCTCATCTCTTATTAATATCTTTAGGATCTTGGCTACAACCAAGGTCAAACTGGTCTATCATTTCCTAGCTCCACCCCAGGCCTTTTTAAAGAGGGTTATGCTTGTGTTACGATGTCCTTCAGTAGCTACTTCATTTTCAGAAGGCTATTAAGAATCTTTTCACCTGGTTTGTATGGTTTTGATTTCGAAAGTTTTCTAGAGGTACTGAAAATGTTGCTTTTAGTTGCTTTAGTTGGCCCTTTTGGTGTTAAACCTGGACTCTTTGCTGCTAGAATCCTTCCACATTTGGCACCATCTCATCTTCTTTCTACATAGAAAGTAGCTCACTTCTGTTTTCATTTACCTCTTTATAGTGTAAGGTTTCTAACTGCAAATCAAAAAGCCTTCATCTATTTTTTTTCCTTGCTTCTGTGAATATGGTGATTCTTTTTGTAGTCAAAGTATGGACAACACACAGGATTGCTCAGGCTATACAGATGTTCTTGATTAGATTCTGTTTTTCAGGGGTGGAAATGAAAAAAAAGCAAAACAACTTTTATTAATAGCTTGCTCTCATTGTATTCTGTCTCCTCTTTATGTATCCATCAAGTTTGAAAGAAGTTCATTAGATGCCAGATCATTTTACTTTGAGGCCTTCAACACATCCCAAGCATAGCAATGGAATTTAAAAAGCAAAGAGAAAGCAAAATTGAACACAGTAAACAACTATATACAGATTACAGGCTAAAGGTGATTGAGATGAAGAAAAGTTATCAGACAGAAATAATATTTTAGTACATTCTGTAGGTAAAGTCTTTGTCCAGATTGTAATGATTGGAGTTGAGTAGTTGAAAGTGGTGTCCAGAGAGTTAATTAAATAAATAGCATCCTTGCATGCCAGTGACTTTAACAGAAATCCAGATGGGCTAAAAGACCTATCAGCAGCACGTACTGTACCTGTCATAAATAGAACCAAGGCCTGTCTACTGTAATGAGTCACAGAGAGAAGTTTTGATGTTATTTTGTCAAGTGTATGTGTGACATGAGAGTAAACAGGAGATTCCATTGGAAATCCTTATTAAAAGTCCTTCAAAAGAATGAAAATATGTTAAAAATAAACCGTGGAAATTTGCTTTATCTATTTCAAAGGAAAACATCTTGCTGTTTTAGACTTTCTTACCCTGATAATTTCCATCAGTGATATGAATAAATATATATATTTGACTTTGTTTTGATTTGGGTTCTCTCAGTTCTGAGTGAGATTGCCCGTTCATGTTGTATGCAGAACAGTGCAGCTGAGGGCATAGAACATGCCACGTATATGGTGTCAGCATTCTCAGCATGTAGCATAGCTTCAAAGGCATGTCACAAATTAAGATCGTGTTTAACGTACTGTTGTCTTTGCTGATGCTTATGAAATTTGCCACTAGTGTTGCAGCTTTTTTTTTTTGTTGTTTGTTTGTTTGTTCGTTTTTTGTTTTGGCACCCAGTCTCTTCATGAAGGAGTTTATATACATGATTTGGTCAAGGATGCAGCATAATCACTGTACCTTTTAAAAAAAAAAAAAAGTGGGTTTTTTCCAGCAGTAACTACCAATATGTGCAGGAGTGCGCATGAGTGGAGTTCTCAGCCCTTTCAGGGAAAAGGAAATGTTTGGGCAGGAATGGGTGCCTTCAGTGGATCAACACTTGGTGCAAGGCTCATGTTGCAGACAGGAGTTTGGCTCCTACCACACATGTAATTAGAAGGAGCAAGGACTTTAGACCAGGAGCAAGATCCATCCGACAAGATGTGACACAAAGAGTGTCTTTGGGAGGCTTCAAACCTAATGAGGACAAGCATACAGTGTTTAATCTCATGGTGCACCATGTTTAGACTGATTTTGGAGAAACTGCACACTTAAGCTGAAGTATGAGTAAGAATCATGCCAAAGCTGACACCTAAAATCTCTTATTTTTTCTTATTTTTTTAAATTTTTTTCTGAAAGAAATTAGTAGCTGTATTTTCTTTTCCTTTCATTTACACAAATACAAATGACTACCTGAGAAAGAGAGGGCATAAACAGCAACTTGTATTTGCTTGTATTTGCTTTGTATTCACTTGAGGAGCAGAAAGAGCGGCTAAAATCACTCTTTAACAAGAAGGATTTGAACAAGCTCAACACAGTAAAATCAGTGAGTTCCTAAAGCTGCTCTATCACTGCACCCATCAGAGGGCAGCAGAAACTGCAGAACAAGCCACAGATGCTGTTTTGTTGCTTTTGATTTCACACTCAGGAAGAACCAGAAAAGAAAATAAACAATTTAGACAAAGAAAAAAAAAAAACACTTCAGAAGCCCTTCTGGTAAAAGCTAGATTGATGCCTCATTTTAATAGCTTTGAAGTGGTCTAGTGCAATTCTGAGCACAACAATTTCCAACAAAGCAGTGTAACTACCTGTTGGTGAGAGCAGCTATTCTGCATGTGATAGTTGAAGCATTAGCAGTGAGGATATGAGGTCATGTTAGTATAATGGTAATTAGGGCAAGGATATGAATAGCCATTTCAATGACTGAACAAAACATTGGTGTAGAAGAAAATCAGACTGGTTTTTAACAAATTAATGTTTGGTAGCATGGAATTTTGGATGAATGCCTTCAAATACAAGGAGAAAAATATGTTGCAGTTTGCAACAGGGATATAGAGGTTTTTAGTGACATTTCATTTCATTGTTGGAAAATAAAAGGATTATTCCCTAATTGACAACAGTTTAAGGATTTCCAATACTAATGTGTTTTCAGAAATGGTATCCACAGTAATAAATGAATAGCATTCAGAAACAATAAGAAGCTAGAATTAACATGAGATACAGAGACTGTCAGCCTAATGACCTCTCCAAATCTCTACTGTTCATACAGAAGGTATGAAATTAGTGGCAATAGTTTTTATCTGTAGATGATGCTATGAATTAAGTTGGGAGTAGCCAGTGAATATAAATAAATGATACATTTTTCTTACTACTTATCTGAGTTATTAACAGTATTTTGAAGTACCTAAAGTAATTGTCAGAAAGTAAATCCGGTAAGGTTACTCTGGAATAGACATTAAAAGTATTTCTGTGAGTAAAATTTTATTATTGTGCCAAAGCAGGACCCATGCGCAGAGAGATTTTAAAGGGATGGAAACAGGAACAGAGCCTGTCTGTAATAACCTCTGGATTGCACACTAATCTGGACAGCTAGTTCATCTGCTTTAGGAACTTCATGCAAATTCTCACCCAAATCTGATCTGATTTCCCATCTGAAGAATTTTTGGTGTATAGTATGTACAGGCAGAGCCCTGGAAATGGCACCGAAGCCTGTTCTGGCAGCTCTAAAGGCATGGAAACCAATCAGTTGAAATTATTCAAGCAGCCTGCTCTTCATTTCTTCCCTCGAGCAAAACCACAAATCAGAGCTCAAGGAGAAAAAAGCAAGAGAACCTTCCTCAGAGACAAGAAAGTTCTGTTTTGCAGAGGGTCTCCAATCCATACTGCTTCAGGAGTATATAACTCACTCGTGGCTTAGCTGACCTTGCTTCTTTTAAAAATCACATCCATCATCATAGACCCTTCATTCTCTTTGTGTTGGATCAGCAGATGAATTCACCTCTCCATCCAAGGAAGCACAGCAGAGATCTCCCAAGCTAAGAAAAATGAAGAATATTGTGACAAGGGGCAAGGATTTAGGGAAAAAAAATACCAAGGCATGCCAATTGTAAGGTTTTAAAAATTCTTTGAATTTTTAAAAATATATTGAGAGTGTGTAATGCTTGGGGTTGAGGCAGAAGTGCCTCTATCCCCAATTTAGCAGAAGCTGTGCTCCCACAAGAAATGTTGTTCATTCTTACAGAATCTGTAAGATCCTGTGAACTGAGGAGGGAGGCTCCTCTATGCTGTTGGTGAAAGGCAGGAGCAGGCAGTTCACTCTTCCATTTGATTGCTGACTTCAGTGTGAACTAGATGGCAAGTGACATTATTTCTCATAAAAGCCAGATGCAGTTCAAAGATGCTTCCAATAAGCAGTTAAATCCATTTGCTGATGTGGGTTTTTTTTTCTTCACACAGTGGTACATAACATTGATTTGAATATTCATTCCCTTCATTTTCAGCTCTGAGTAAATGAATACACCACTTTTCACTGTTTGTAATTTATGTAATTACCTTTGTCATTTGAATAAGATTTAAGCAGATGAAAGGATTGAAGAGAGGATAAGTTTGTTTTTTTTTTTTCCTTAAAGTTTTAACAATAAAAGTAAACCTGTGATTTAAAAAAGAAAACAACAAACATTCTTTGTCACACTCCAGGGCAGCCCTTAGAGGTTGCAAGCAGAACTAGCAAGGATGATGTTTTCAGTGCTGTCATCAGTGGCAGAAGGAGAAGCATGTAGAATTATTATTTCCCCTGAAGACTCAGAATACAAAATAGTTTAAAGCAGATTATGTTTTCATTTTTTCTCAAAAGGATCTGAAAGACAAACAGAAAGCAGGCCTTGGGCGGCAGCATTTGCTCATAAATGACACTCATCATAGATATTGGTAAAGCATCTTACAAATGTCATGTATTGAACTAGCACCTTTTGCATTCAGTGCTCATTTTGCACACTTCTAGGTCCTTTGTGTCATTTTAGTTATTATTTTTGTAAAAACTGAAATAGCCATGCTAGGTAGCCTGCGATAAATATTGCTATAAATGAATAACAGTGATTAGATTGGCATAAACAATTCTTTCATGGAAGGATATTGTTAACTCAGCACAGCTAAACTAATAGGAGTTTTCTGTATTGGAAAAACCTTCAAAAAGTATGAGGAGGTCCTGGAAGCAAATGTATCTTCAATCCTTTTACAGTCCCTATCAAGGTCTGGTATTTTATTGCCAATCCTCACTCAGTGTTTTGTCAGCATTTCCTCATTACTGTTAAACCTTTTGACCTCACTGATCCAGGAACTCTTGGCAAAGAATCCAGCAAGCAATTTGCTTTATCCAGGTCTTAGTCTTGAAGAAGCTGTTTGTGAAATCATCATTTGTGCTGCCCCTCTCTTAGCATCTCTCATTAGACGCATCTAATCAGTCTGTAACTGAATATATGCACAAGGCTAAGCCTTAGGTTTAGCATTGATGATGCTGACACAGGCAACAAAAGGCAAAGAAGAGTGGGAAAGGGATGAAACAGAGAACTACAGGGAAGAATTGAGAATGAAGAGGAATGACTGCAGTTCGTGAATTTGCAAACTTTCCTGCCTCGACCTTAAAACTTAAAATTGAATGTATTTTAAATCCAATACCTAACAGATTTATTTCAATCACTGCCTCATCATGTTTCCTTAATTCCTCGTAGGTCACAAAGTTTTGTCCCTGAAGAAGCTTGTCTGTCACTTTCAAATAAATTTGTACATCAAGTACTTCATAGATCAGAAATCAGTAGGGGTTAAGAATATGTATATCAGGGCCTTTAATTTCATCGCGGCTAAATGAACAGTAATTCATTCAGAGACTAAAAATGCAAAATAAAAGGAATTATCACTTGAGGTGGAAGAGTTTTTAGTCATGCAATAGATACACAGGTACAAAGACTATGACAATCTTTTCTCTTAGCCTCTCTGAAAAAGCATTTTAAAAGTGAATACTGTTTATGACAGAAAAATGGACAGGCTAGTTCTTTTTCTTCCATAATATCTATTATCTTCTTCCAACATGTGCAAATATTGCTGTTGATCCCGTAGTTCTGAGTTCACTAGGCAAGGTAATACCAGTGAATTAACCCATGAGAGACACAGGCGTGGATTTTCTGGCTTTTTATTAATTTTCCAACTGAAAAGGTTTCTGGAGTTGTTGTTCTATGAAATTGCACTGTCTCCCTCTAGTGACTGCTTCTGTGTTTCATCTCAGGTTTAACATGGAATTCTCAGAAACAAGGCATTTTTTTTTGTGTTGCAGTCTGGTAGCAGCCCATGAATGCCTCAGCACTCGGCTGCTTTTATTGTGGCTGTTAGGTTTGCAGTGTTGGTACTGCAACTGTTAGTGGGGCCAAAGCAGGTTTAGGAAATCTATCTTGCACCACAACAAATTCAGCTCTGTGATACACCAGCAATCCTTCAACCAGGGAGTACAGGCACCTCATGGAACAAGTGTGCTGCAGCCTCTGGATTTCTCTTAGTGTCAGGGTTAACGTCAAACGGAAGGACCACATGCTGCTGTCCAGCAGAAGCTAGATTCCATAGTTCAGAACATTGAAATCCAAAGTGTTTTCTTTGTAATCTTAAATTGCAAAGTGGATGGCTGACGTCTGCTCTCACCCAGGAGCCCTAAGTTTGCAGATCAGCAGGTAACACTTGCTCCATTTACTCTGGTGATTTTAACTCTTTGCCATCTGGGTCATACACCCAACTTCTCAGAATCCGGAGCCATTACTACTGAGTGTTGTTCTCCCATATCTCTTAGAAATTTTATTGTTGACAGGAACCAGCTTTAATCTGAATGTATGGGCTGTTATTATGTCTGCATTGATAGGATTCCATTTGCTGGATTTCAATCCTGCCTGATTTAGGGCTCTTGCAAATCAACCACCTGAATTGGGTAGAATTGCGTAATTTTCTGGATGTGGTATCCCCATCCACCCCAAGGTTTTGTAGTGGATCTGTCTTCATACATGTGGCAGGGGGGACTTGAAAGAGATAAAGGATCATTTTCCCCTAGTTCCTTATCACGGGCATCACTCCCTGTATTTCCATTTCCATTTCCTTCAGGAGATGTAATTAGTTTTCTAATCCAGACAGTGCTGGGAGATTAGCAGCCTGCTCCAGCATCATCTCTACCTTTTCTTCCAATTTTCATTTTTTCTCCTTTTCTTCCTGTAACTGTTTGTGAACCTGCCTCAATAACAGTAATAATTCAGCTGCTTTCCTTCCTTTTCTGGCCTCAGAGAAAAATGCTGCCCTATCTCTGCATGCCCCCCCGCTCCAGCCACATTTTGTACTAATTTGTCCATTTGTTATTGGTCCTTGAGACTCAGCAGAGAATTAACTCCTTTCTGACAGAAGTCAAAGATTGTCTAACCTAACACCACCTTCTCGACTAGACCATGGCACTAAATGCCATGTCCAGTCTTTTCTTAAACATCTCCAGGGATGGTGATTCCACCACTTCCTTGGGCAGCCCACCCCCGAAGCCCAGTGATTCCTTCTGTGAAGAACTTTTTCCTGATGTCCAGCCTAAACCTTCCCTGGTGCCCCTTAGGAATACGTTCTCTTGTTCTGTTTCTGGTTGCTGGGAGAAGAGACCGACCTGGCTACCCCCTCCTTTCAGTGAGTTGTAGAGTATGATACAGTCTCCCCTGAGCCTCCTTTTCTCCAGGCTGAGCACCCTCAGCTCCCTCAGCCACTCCTCATAGGACTTGTGTTCTAGACTCTTCACCAGCCTTGTTGCCCTTCTCTGGATGTGCTCCAGCAGGTGCTGCTGAAATCAGCAGTTCCATCATGGGGATGTCCTGTTTCCCTTCAGGCTGTTCCTTTCCAGAGGGTGGTCCCATAAACTGGAGCACCCAAAGGCCTGTGGAGGCCATTGCATCACCTATTTCTGACCATCAGATCTTGACCCACAGCTGGAGGCTCAGCCACCTCTGAACACAGTTTGATGGGTGCTGGGAGACAGCCTTGTTCCCACAGAGCTCCTGCTTTTCTCTCTGCACTCCCCTTCCAAAGTGGGAGCACTGCCTGTGTCCTCCAGGCCACTGAGAGGTCACTCTGGCACAGGCAGAGCTGTGGCTTTGGCCCAGTGTCCAGGCCCGGCAGCGGTGGGGATGCAGGGGAGCCCTGTGTGACAAGAGGGAAGATCCAGCACGGAGGAGGGAGGAAAGAAGTGTAAGGAACAGCCCTGCCAAGAGCAACCCGAGAGCAGGATGAGGAGGAGGAGCAGGAGCAGGAAGATGAGGTGCTCCCAGCACCAGAGCAGGGATCTGTGCATTGGTCACAGAGCTCCTATGCTGGAGCACATGGACACTTCCTGAAGAACGTGTGGCCTGTGCAGTGCCCCTGCAACAGCAGGTTTATCCTGAAGCACTACAGCCCTTGGAAGGGCCCCATGCCAGAGCAGGGGACAAGGATGATGATGGAGCAGCAGAGAGGAACAGGGGTAGTGTTCCTGTGCATCCTGTCACTGGGTCCCAGGGAAAAGAGATCAGCACCTCCCTCTCCACCTGCCCTCCTCAGCAAGATGTAAAGAGCAGTGACAACACCGTGAGCTTGTTCTTCTCCAGATTAACCCTCTCATGCTCCCTTGGACACTCCTCATGAAACAGCCCCAAAGCTGAGCCCGGGGGAACACTGCTGGTGTCTGTCCCCAGCTGGATGTGACACCATTCCCCACCACACTCTGGTCCCAGCCCCACAGCCAGTTTTTCACCCAGCAAAGAGCACACCATGAGCAGTCAGTTTCTTCAGGAGAAAGACTTGTCCAGTATTTCTCTCATCTGCTGAATTGGTCGTCCTCTCCTGGGAGGAGATCAGGGCACTGTAACATTGAGTACCTCGCTACCTTCCTCCTCCTCCTTTGCCACTGTCACTTTTCCCCCATCCAGTAAAGGCTGAAAGTTTTCCTGAGCCCTCGTTTTGTTGATAATGTAGTTATGTTTTTATTGTCTTTTTAGGGCACTGGCCAAATTAACTTCCAGTCATTGGCCTTTCTGATTTCCTCTCTGCCCAACACCAGGCTGTGTAGTCTTCCCAATTGTCTGTCCCTTCTTCCAAAGGTTATAAACTCTCTGGTTCTATGTGAGTTCCACCTGAGTTCCATCTAGAGCCCCAGCAGACTGCATGAGCTGTCACTGGGGAGCTCTGGTGGGATCTGAGGGCACAAGTGCCCAGCTGCCCCATGCAGCAGTGCTGTCACAGCTGCAATGTAGTTCACATTTGCCCATTTTCAGCTTGTGCTCAGTGCTCCAAACCTGCCTAGCTATGAAGAGCAAAAGGAGTGTGCAGGGTTCATGAGCTGACCTTTTTGAGATCGGGTGTGTGCAAAAACAAATTAGAAAATGAAGAAGGCGGCAGGGAGTGCTGGGTTATCCAGCCGTGTATTGTTGTGATCTCCACTGAGAGATTACTTCAGTGAATTGGAAGAGGAGAAAAGTAAATGTCAGATCTTGAAAAAGAATATCCTCACCCTATCTTCAGAAAGTTCATTTTAGTGAAAGGAGTGATGAACTGAAAAGCATTAGAATCAATGGACATTCCCGTAGTTTGAGGTCTCATTAACCAAATCCACCTCTCAGTGGCAGTGTCTGTAAACCTGCAGTGACCTTCAGCACTAGTTGTGTGCTGCAGACATGAAAACAGAGTTTGGATGACTGCTTTAGCTGCTTTTATAGATTTTATACTGTGTTTTAAGAAGCACATGGGTCTTGAATTACTAAATGAAAAGACATAAAGTAAAAAATGAATTTTGCCTGTTACCTGTCTTCACTTTACCTTTTTGTGATTCTCTTTTTTTCTATTTAGCTGTCGTATACATGGTCTCACCTGAAAACGGTATTGGAAGATAGTTTTAACGTCCTTTGTTAAACTGATGTTTGTGCTACATAGTTTGCAATCTGTGTCAGTACAGTGCAGCATCACATAAATCATCCATCCTCTACTACCTAGGTGCTTCTGGCAGAAATGGTGGCATGCAATGACATTTTTCAGACACTTTCAATAGAGGTGTGTAAAATCATTCATATATCTGTTCTTTCAGAACAAGATTAAGGAAAAAGCCTAACATGGGAATGCATTTTTACTTTGAGCTTCTGATTTGTGTACATTAGCAGTGGAAAGTAAATGCAATTTGCATTTCTAGCACATTTCCAATTCTGAGCATTTGGAGACAGACTGGTACTCTTGGAGAAGTTCCACTCATTTATAGGAATTCAGTTCTGAAAAATGTCTCATTTAGTTATCAGGGATTAAGGCTGAGGCCAGTTGCTACACAGATTCTTCTGAAACTGTAAGATGAGTGTATTTGGCCAGATCTCCCAAGCCCCATATCATGAGTGGAGGTCCAAACAGGGTGCAGTTTAGCTTTCTCTTTGGCCACACATCCATGTGTTCATTTCTCAGGTTCCCAGTTTAGGCATATCAAATTTCAGTAGCAATAAATAATAATCACTTGCTCTTTCACAGCAATTTCAAAGCACATTGCCAAAAGGCAGTATTACATCAGATTCACAGGTGAGAAACCCCTGAGAGCAGAGACCAGCCAGTGAGTACAGTCTGGATTTCCTGAGCCAGACAAGAGGATCATTCCCCAGTCCTAATGTGCTATCTGTGTTTTTCTGTGAAAAGGTGTTGGCAATGCTTTTTGTGCTATGCGCCTCTGAAGAGCTTCATGTGTATTCACCCCTAATTTAAGCAATCTCTTGACAGAGACCAGAGTGCCAAACTCTGAAAAGCTTTGTAAGCTGTCTGGTTTCCTCATCCTGCTGGACCACATCAGTATAATGGATCAGCTTCTGGAGCAAGAATTCTTCCTTTTAGGAGGAATCATACATGTAGTTGCAGAGTTTGTTCCCTCTTCCCTGACATCTTGAGGATGTAGCACAGTTTCCCATGAATTAAAGTGGAATACAAGGCAAGACGTAAAGCATTTATCCAGTCTGTATGTTCTCCAACTCTCTTCTGTGTTTTATTTTTATTTCAGGTTTACTTGATATTTTTGACTCCTTGTCCAAAATAGTTTCTCTTCAATAAAAGAAAATCTGATAGTAGACTGAGACTCAAGACTTCTCAGCTGTGTGGTTGCAAGTGAAATTGGGCATACTGGGTCATTATGGATGTGCTATTTGTGAGAGACCGAAAACCTGAAAGAGATAATGTAAACTTGAAGGAATTAATATCTCAAACACTTTGTAGAGGAGAAAGGGAATGTTACCATACCAATGAGACAAAGTGGGGTTAGAAAAGAGGGTCTTGTGGAGGCAGGATAGCATTTTTTGGGGACCAGCTTCCTTATCTTGGTAACTATCTCTAAAAACATCTTTGAGACAGCATTGCATTTGTGCCTCCGACAGGGAGGAGGGGAATTTAAACCACAACAGCTCCCAGTGCCCTTCCAGACTCAAGAATAACAAAATGTTCATATGCTACAAATAGCACAGCTGAGCTGGCTGTGTGTGTATCCACCATGCAGAGGAACTGGACCAGAGACAGCACTGGAAACCTGGTGGTGACCCAGATCTCTTTTCTCTACCTCTGTTTTTCTATCTCCCTCTTCCCTTCTTCCACTTCTTAAAAGTTTAATTAGTTGCTGCCATGGACTGTTCAGAAATGTTTAAATCATGTTTGGAAAATTCTCTGTCAACCCCCTAATGAGTCTTTATCAATTATAAACAAACTGCTTTTTTAATGCTCGCCACTTACAACACTTGAGTGGGCAGATTTTCCTGACAGTGATCAGGACACGCTGCTGACACCAGCATGACCCTCTCTGTCATACCTAATTTTTTTTTACAATCAACACTTTCCCTTAATTCCCTGAAACAGCTGGATCACAGTGACTTAAGATTAAAATCAACAATAAGGACAACTCAAAGC
The DNA here is from genome assembly GCA_037013685.1 of Acridotheres tristis. NCBI lineage: Eukaryota > Metazoa > Chordata > Aves > Passeriformes > Sturnidae > Acridotheres > Acridotheres tristis. The sequence goes on from CM072884.1 coordinate 104,203,109, forward strand.
AAGCCTCAAGTCTTGAAATTTTTGGTGCAAATGCTAAAACTTATAAATGCATCTGAAAAATACATTTAAGTCTGGCAACGTGAGCTAGAGGAAGGACTGCTGGGCACTATGATGACCTTGGGTTTCAGTGACCAATTCATGCTTAAACACAGCAGTTGCAAGGAACTTGTACTAAACCCAAAATCAATTGGCCTATTCATTACACCACTGGGGAAAACAGCTGGGGGAGAATGAAATGTGAAAGACCAAAGGAGTGTGTTAAGCCTGACAACTCAGTAGTATTTGTCATTTTTTTTTGGATCCCCGCTGGGTGATTTTTTCACAGAGACAAGTTTATTTTGAAAGATTGTATTAAAAATGGTGGAGAAATGGGGTTGGCCATTTTGTATCAGGGAGCATGGTCCTGGTTAAATTAAACCAAATGCAGATAACTGTTTAGAAAATCCTCTGGCCAAAACTGTTGTTATTCTGTGAGCAGAGGGAGAATAAATTAAGCTTCCTCAGACAGCTACAGTAAATATGAAGTTATTGCATAGATTAATGAGCTAATGATTTATGCACCTGCCCTTTACCTGTGACTCCTTTTCTCTGGGATTAACTCTAATTTTCAAGGACTCAGCACATTGAAAGAGTCTCTTTTCATTACTGATTTTACATTTTTTTCTCTTTCTCTCATATCACTTTCTTTCCCCACATTTAAAAAAGCAATATTCTGTCACCATTAAAAAAAGTTTAAAAATGCACAAGATTTCAAGTACAACTACTAGAGATATTTTCAGTTTCTCTATGTAATATATAGCATTTATTTCCAGTTCTAAAAACGTCTGTGTAGCTGTTATAGTCATGCTCAAAACCCCCTGTTTCCATTCCTTTAAGGCTAGTAGAGGGTTGTTAGGATTGTGCCCTGAATATCCAGTGTCAGAGGGACACTGCTGCCTGTGGTCTCCCCAGACTCCTTGCTCCTGCTCAGGTATCTCTGAACAGCAGCAGGGCAGAACTGGTGCCATGGGTTTGCAGGTGGGCTGGGGTAAAGTTGCACCTCAATGTCAATCTGCCCCAGTGCCACCCACAATATTGTAGTAAAGCACCACTGCATATTTTGCTTTCCACTGCTGAGATTTCCTTCATTGGAGACCCTCACTGATGTTTTGCACGACTGCGACAACATGGCCTGGGGCAAATAAAAATATTTGTTTTTTATGCAGAGACATAAAAAAATTGCTTCAATAATAACTTCAAAACATTCATAGCTCCATGCATTTTGATTTGGTACATCTTTTTTGTGGCTTCCAGGGCGGTAGTACCCAAAACATCTGAAATGGAGACAGAACCATGGCAGTGTGGTGTAGGCACTTGATGCTACATGATTCTCCACTAGCACTGACATGAGAGCATCATATAAGCCTCAGAGAAAGTACATAAAAGTTTTATTGGCACTAATTTGAGATGGATGACCTGAGTGCTGTATTTCTCTTGGCATGCCATACCATGTGAGCTCAAATCAAAACTTTATACTCTACTATCCCCTCAAGCCTCAGATACATATTTGCAGTTAGAGGTGAGAAACCAAGTGTCCACAGAATAAACAGAGCAAGGGTCACATTGTCAAGTATTCCTAAGATGCTGATTTATTCTGTCTTTCTGTTCATATTCCATCTCTGCTTTTGACCCAGACAATATTTACCCTACTGAGATTCCCTCTGTTATAAGTATCAATGAGACTGGGCTTCACATCTCTGACCTGCAATTCCTCTGCTGCACTACAGGTCATATTATGTTTTTTCTTGTTTTGAGCATCAATAGTGCTCAAAATAGTAAAAATTGTATGTTTGAATAAGCATAGCTTTGCACAGGAGGTGCCAAAAGGCAAGATCATAAAGTTTAGCTTCTGAAAGGAAATATTTTGAGGAATGCAGAATCAGAAGGGAGCACCATGACCCTTGCAAACTATTCCAGGGGCTGCTCACTGTGTAATGTGAATGAGGTTTGCATTATACTGCAAACACCTAAACATTGCAGGGCATAGAGTATTTGCCAGTACGTCCTATACTGAAGCAAAATATAACTAAAGCAGATGTAATGTGGATCAGAAAAATAGCAGGTTATCACACTAGTTCCCTGACATAGCAAGGGATGTGTCAAATGACACAGAAAACCTGCAGGGGTGGGCAACTCCCCATGCAACAAAGAAAGAAAATAAATTCCATCGTATAAAAGCTTTTTCAGTTTTGTTTTTTAATTAAAATCTTTTCTGTTTTACCTACATCTAAATTGTTCCATTTTCTGCATTTCGGGGCATTTAATCTGATCTCTCAGGAAAGATTTGGCCAGTTAGTGACTGGTCCTGCTACTGTTATGACCACCAGGGGACACCTCAGAGCCGGCATAAACCAGCAGGACTGCAGAGCAGCGCTGCCTCCAGGCTTCCTGAATTTCAGCCAGTGTTGTAAAGTGTCCTGCTTTTTATTTATGGAAACTTTGATAAGTAGGGATTCAACAGGAATTGCTTCTAATGCCCTAAATTGATTAATATGAAGTTTATGCGATGCTTTATTATGCAAAATAATTATTTGGCTCATAATTAAATATAAGGTTATGAAAAAGAGTGATCAGATCAGTCACGAGAGGTTATAACACAACAATTGTAAGGGAGTCAAGATTTCCCCTATGCTTTGTTTACTTAGTCTGTGAGTCCAGTGCTCATTATTTTCATGCCTTCAGAATTGTCAAATATTGGAGATTTTCTTCTTTTCAGTGTGTATACATTTGTAAAGGATTTGTGTTCTGAGCCAATAATACAGTTGTTGGACTCATTTATCTGCAGAGAAAGTGATTTCAACAAACATTAATATATTTATATAGTATAAATAACAAATCATCACAAGTTTTATTGAAGACTGGTCTTTTGATTTTCCTATGGCTTTTCAGTGAAAGCAAAAAAAAAAATGCAGAAACTAAAAAAAAAAATAAGGGAACATAGGTTAATTCAAATTAGAAAGAGAACATGTTATAATTCACAACATGTCTGTCTTTTTTACCTTAGAGTTTTGAACAAGAGTTTATCACAAACCAGTTAATCTCTCTAAGAGACTTCCAGTTCCTTCAAGTGTGTGCAAGAAATGGGTATGGCTGGACTTTGCTGTGGGAAAAGTTGGTTTTTTTCTCACCTTAAGTGTATATCCTCAGATAAATAAACATCAGTATGGCCTCATGTCATCCTATTTCCAAAACACACACACAGGTTGTAAATGAATTTATTATTCAGATATATTCAGCTATTGAAAGTGCCTAATTGGCATGACATGTGCCTTGGGGATTTTTCAATATTCTTAAGTCACAATGTGTTAAATGACACAAATAACAGTATTTGGCACGTTTTTCCAGTCTAAAACTTGGTTTAAGGACAAGTTGAGTAAACAGGGCCTAAATTCACAAAATTTAATTGCCAAGTATTTTTATTCACAAGTTCCCCCATCAATGTCAATAGTTCAGGTGCTTGGACCTCTGTGTCACAGCAGAGTCACCTGTGAGTTCAGGTGCACCTCCTTGTACTGCTGTCAGTCCTGCCATGCCCTCGGGGGGCTGCCAGGGGGTTCATGTGGTTTTGCAACTGGTGAGACATGCACTTATATAGAGAAAGAAATTCCAGCCTTTCAGTTCACAGAGTCAAATCAGCTTCTTACCTCACAATGAAGAGCCTGGCTGAAGAAGAAAAAAGTGAAACTAAGGCAGCTTCTTTGAATTTTAGGGAAAAAAAAGCAAAGTCTATTGTCTTAACATTCTAGTGTTGCATACCAAAAACCAGATTAAATCTAAGTGACTGCAGCACCCCGCCCCCCAGCTCCAATTCTCCTTCCACAAGTTCCTTCTAAATCTCAAAGCATCTGAGTAAACCAGAGCTGCCATGTGGAAAAGGATGCAAGCTCTGCCATGCTCTTACCTCCTCCAATACTGCAGTGGTTCAGCAGGACTTCAGTGTCTCTTCTTGAAAAGGAGACCATTATTTTGATGCTTAAAGCATCAAGATTTGATGTGCAGCTCACATATTTGATGTTATACCTCTCCCAATTAGTGTGTCATCACACAGCTGCAGGAGGGGAGTCAGCAAAGTAGTGCTCAGATCAGTGAGTGTGTCAGGTGGATGGCAACATCTGAATGCCTGGTGCTGAGCCACTCCTGCTCACAGTGATCACATCCACGACCCTTTTCAGAAAACCAGTGTCAACTGAAATTGTACTGAACTTTATCAAAACTGCTGTTCTTTTAAACCAGCAAGATCTTTGGTTGGTTTCTGCTTGTGCCCTCTCATGAAGGGGGTCACTTATCTGGATGAAGAATCAAATCTAATAGTACTAAAAATCCTTGAAAATTATAAATCTTTACAGAAGGGCACTTATCGTCATTTGGAAGTGGGACATATGTGACATCGTGCTTTTCAGATTAAAATGGTTTCTTTCTAAAGGTTTTCTCTCTGTATTAACTTCATATAACTGGATTGTGTTTGTACAAAGACCTATAATGAGTGGGGTTTTTGCTAGCAAACTGCTGCTATAGCTCCTGTTGTCAGTTTGATTAGCCTGCCTGCTTTTTTGAAGTAATGTCAAGGAATTTTAGTCTTAAACGTCAGTATAAATAGCTTAAGAAATGTTGCCATTGATGTGAACATAAAAATGTGGACTCATATTTTCTCTATATAATTTCCACATTCTTTGCCTGCTTTCTAATAAGATTTTCTTAAAATTTAAATAAGTGCTGAGCATCCAATATTTCACTTCCATTCTTCTTTCAGCATACATTATTCAGCACCCCATCATCTGTCCTTGGGCTGTTCAGCTGCTGGCTCCAGCTGAAAATGCTCTGTGCTTTCCTTGTGTTCAGACTCTGGCCAATCCAATACCCACAAACAATCATCTGCAGAGCGAGGTTAGGAAAGGTTTGATTTCTCTGGGGCAGAAATATTCTCTCCCCGTTTGTTTTACTAGGGTACAGAATAGGCCAAAATTAAGGGCGTATGTAGGCACTTTGTTGAATCTGGGCCATTGAAATCAGTGGAGGTTTTGTGGAAAACTGAATATCATACACGGTTTTTTCAGTGCTGGCTCTGTAGAAAAACATTTCTGAATAAACATTGTCACAGTTCCCACAATTTCCATAGCCACAGGCTGGTGGGGGACCAGCAGACCTGGTGCTTTGGGAAAGATTCTGTTTTCTCTGTGCTTTCTTTTTTCAGCTGGTCGGTGCCATGAGTGCTCCTGCAGCAGTGAGAGGCATAGATAAGGATGAAATTTAGGAAGCATATTCCAGACCAGCCCTGCTCAGTGCCCTCCTCCTGCCCCCTCCTGTGCTGCAGCCACTGGTGGAAGGAGACTGCTGATGCTCACAAGTCTCATCCTTGACTTATTGATTTGGGCTCATCTGGGAATTAACTACCTCCATAAGGTATTTGCTGTTAGCACAGAGGTTACTGTGATACTTTAGACAAAGCCCATTTTGAGATTTACTGCTTGGCTTCTGCCCATCTGAATTCTCTTTGAAGCAGAGAAAAAACTGCAGCTTTTCAAACTTCTTAGTGAAAACAGTGTCAGCTGATGGCTGGTATACTTGTGACAGTGTATGCAAAGATATGTAATGTCTGCAGAACTAGTTCAGCAGCAGGTCAGTTTAGAAGGACTGAAACATTTCTCTATGATTTTCAGTAAAACATGATGCAACTATTTGAAAGCGTTGTAGGTTTTTCCTAAATGCTAATTTTGAAGGTATGCACCACCTCAGAAAGCAAAATAAGCTTTTTATTGAAGAATCACAGGAGGCAGTAAAATGAAATAAAATACATTAAATTAAATTAATTAAAGTCTGACACAACTTATGTTGAATGAGCTAGTGATGGGCCCTCTATGGAGAGAGCAAACCCTTAATCAAGGTGAGTGCAAGGTGCTGCAGAACACCTGAAGGTTTCCATTGCTGCAAATAGCAGCAGAGGAGAAAAGGGTGCATGTGATGCTGTGTTTGCTGTAAGCAACTAGAAAATGAACTGAAAAACATATGGCTTCTTGCTACTAGAAAGCATGATGGTGCATGTACCTGTTATTTTCCCTTTCCTTCAGTATATTACAATTGTTTCTGCCCGTTGCCCACCAGCAGCAGAGAAATGGCTGGTGAAGGCTCTGGACCTGCCTCTTGCCAGCTCTGTGGTGACACCTCCGTGCACACAGGGGTACAAGGGAACAGAAGGACAATTTGTACTAAATAGGATAAAAGTTTATGAGATGTGGGAATGTGCATATGCTAATGAACATGCTGGAGGTGAGGCAGCCACATGTCCATGGGCATTACCAGTGACAAGCACAGACACGGATGTTGATGGGGCCATGTGCCCTTCAATCATTTTGCCATGGTTTTGGTGCCCTTCTATTATATCATGGCTTAGTTTTAGATCTTTGGAAAGGTATCAGTACCTTTGTCTATGTAGATGTTTAAGAAATGTTCTATTCCTTACCTGGGAATTTGTTCACCTCAGGATTTAGTGAATATTACATCCAAACGTGGTGCATGGTGAGTTACTTCAACTGCTAAACATTGTCTTCACCATGTGTGAGAGAAAAGAGCCCATTCAGCAAACAGCCAAGGCAGAGAGAATAGTTATAGAGCCCCTTTTTAAATTCAAAAGTGTTCTCTTTTGGGCAATTCCAAGTGTGATACTTTAGAGCAGTAAAATGCCATGAGTAGTATGTGCTTCAGGGTGAATACTGTAAAACCTGCTACAACTGAATGGCATTACAGACCTGTGGATTGCCTCATCCAGCCTTGGCAATTCATGCAAACTGGGATAGCAAAATAATGTAAACATGTCTTCCCTAGATAAAAGAATCTCATTTGTAAAATACGCTAAAAATAAAGTCAAATTTAGGAAACACAGAACCTAAGAAAATAATTAGGTTTAATTTTTTATCGAAATCCTATTATTCTTTCCCAGGATGAGGTTTAAACAAAACAAAAGCTAAATGTAATAATTCCTATCACCAGTTGATCTTGAGAAGTGATTACGCTGAGCAGGCTACTGCATATCTGCAGGAAAAGAGGTTCTTAAACATCTTGCTATATTTTCCTCCTTAACCACAAGATTCATTCATGCTGATGTCCCAAAGCAATGCCTTCAGAGCCTGTATTGTCAGAGATTGCAGGCATCTGTGCAGATATTGGTGATATCTGATCACACCACCAGCCTCTGGCATCCCTCAGAATAATGCCTAGACATACCAATCCAGCTGATTAGAGCTTCTGTCTTTCACTGCTCCGTTAGGAGGGCACATGTGATGGGGAACTGAGTCTGTCCTGGTGCATGTGATCATGTGCTGATTCTTATTGGTGCTTCCCACTCCCAGCTGCCAAGAGGCTCAGTGCAGTTGCAGTCAGAGAATATCTTTCAGCTGTCATTACATATTTGAATATAGAAAGAAGCTAGAATGGCGTATATATCAGCATTTTTTTTGTTGTTCTGCAGCATTTGCTGCAGGTGCCATAAATATACTGGAATTCATTTTATCCTTCCTTTAGCTGGGTCAGGACAGCAAAACAAGTCAGGGCAACATGACCTCAGAAATTGGTTCCTCTGAATAAGGATTTTAAAGAAGTTTTGAAGCAAGTGGCCTGAAGAAAGTCCATATTCAGTTACAGTAAAAGGACATTCTGGCCATTTTCCCTTCTAAATGAATTTTTGCATGGCAAGAGAGCAGAAAGTCAGGAAAGGAGGATTCCTTTATAAACAGGAGAGTTAGTGAAGACCCATCCTGATCAGACTATCAGATGCCTGGGAAGCTTGTCTGCTGATGCACACAAAAACTTACCAGCACAGAAATCAGAAATGTTAGCTTTTATTCCTGCTGCTTCTGTGTATACTGACAGATCAAAACTAATTTTAAACACATTAAAATATAATATCTAAGGCACTTTCTTCTTTTTGCATTCATCAAATTCTACCACCTCACAGTCCAGTATATTCTCCTGCAGTGCAGGAAAAGCAGAGTTTTTCTCTAGAAGCCCCAGTGCATGTCCAGTGCTGAGGAAGAAGCTGCTCAGCAAGGGGAATGGTTGGCACTTCAAAATGCTTAAAACAATACCCCTGTTGACTGGTTATGAGAAACAAAATCTAGTAACTGATTGGTTGTAAAGCCTGAAAATAATGTTACTTGGCTGCTACACTGATTTCTGACCTAAAAGTCTGCGGTGGTAAAACCCAAGCAGCTCCTGAGGAGAACAGAGCTGCCTCAGTCAAAAGCCACGGAAGGAGAAAATATTTAGGGGCCTTGAGTCATCACTCACTAACTTTTAAAAGCAGGCCCTGAGCAGGTTACCAGACCCACTCAGGTTTCCTTTTTCAATTAAAAGATGCCTGTACTGAGTGTGAAAAGGGCCAATGGTGAGGCTGCCTTTGGTGTACTGCAGCTCCTTGTTCCTCCTTCACTCAGTCACACTCTGGGCCAGCTTGGCACTGCTTGGAAGGGCTGTCTGACCCACTAACACAGAAAGGAGGAGAATAATAGGGTTATTAGTGTGTGGAGAGAGAAAAGAAAATCAGAGAATTACAGAATCATCAGATGGTTTGAGTTGGAAGGCACCTGAAAGATCATTCAGCTCCAAACTGCCTGCCATGGGTAGGGGCACCTTCCACTGACCAGGTTTCTCAGAGCCACATCCAGCTTGGCCTTAAGCACTTCCAGAGATGAGACACCCACAGCTTTTCTGGGCAACCTTAAAATTCCAGTCTTTCACTACCTTATGTGTAAAGAATTTCTTCCTGTCATCTAATCTAAATCTCTCCTCCTTTAGTTTAAAACCATTCCCCCTTTGTCCTATCACTATCCACCCATGTAAAAAATGACTCTCCATCTTTTTTATAAGCCCTTTCAAGTACTGGAAGGCTGCTATGAGGTCTCTCTGGAGCCTTCTCTTGTCCAGGGCCCAGCCATCTCCTAAAAGCTGTCACTGTAGTGCTCGGGGTGCAGTCAGCCCCACACTGCTCCATGCAGGGACCCTCTTGTTTCTGGCAGCAATTCTTTGTGATAGAATTGCCCTTTGCTTTTCTCAAGAGGATCATGAACCTGAAGCTGATGAGGTCATAAACCAATATTGCAGTCCTTGAATGGTGAAAGTGAGATGATCTTTCATTACAGCTTCAGGCATACTGGAATGGAACCCCCGCAAATCACATTAGATTTGCACCAGAGTTCCACAATGAGGAGCATTATTAACAAATAAAAAACTCCCATCTGTGACCCTTAGGAAACACACAAACAAAACCAATAGAAGCAGCAGTTTGTTTTTAACATCTTCCTTGGCCCCTGTTGCGTTAAGCCAGCCTCCTTTCACACTGTGTGTCTGATGTGGAGATCTTAGTCCCAAAAACTTGGAATGCAAGTGAGTATGCATAAGCTGCACCAAGTTTCAGGGTCTTTAGAAGGACCATGAAAGTGCCCTTTTGGGGTGCAAATAAAGGCTCATTTGCCAAATCCATTAGCAGGAATGGATTAGCTCATAGAGGAGGAAGGATGCCTCTTTGGGGAGAGACAGCTTTTAAGTATCTGTCTACCAAGATATGCTTCCCAGCTATTAATTTGGGTATTAAAGATCATCATAGACGTGACAAGGATTCCATCAGCCATTTTAATTTCTGCTCAGGGACTTGCTATGTACTATTGTTATACATAGCATCACCCAAGTAGATGGAAAAGACTGGAAAAAGCACAGTTCTTCTGATTTCAGTTCTTTCCTTCCTCAATTCCTTTCAGCTTTCTGCAGCTACTGAATCTGTTTTGCAGTCAGTGCATGCTGTTGGGGACGTTAGCAATCTGTCCCTCTAGCTCCTGCGTCCTGTGTTAGATCCATTGAGAGTCTGGTGTTGTGCTGCTGCTCAAGAAGCAGAGATCTCTGAGTTTCACACGTGTCTCTCCCAGCAGTGGCCATCCCATAGGTCCTGGAAGGGGTGTGTAATAGTTTCTCACCCTCTGTGGATAAAGGAAGGGAGTAGAGGAGGGATGCATATTGCAACAGGGACTAGGGATTTTATATATGTAAATATCTTTCACAAAAAAAAGAGAACTCAATGACTTTGTTGCACCAATGTCGAAGGTGCTTCCTGGGGTCACACAAAAGGTTTTTGGAAGTCAGCAGAGCACTGAAACAGAGAGAACAGCCTTTTATGTCTAGAGGAGAGTGGAAATTGCACCTAGCATGTTTGGACTTTTTTCTTTCAGAATTGTTGTCTTCTCTGCTTAAAATACTTTTTGCTAATATCAGCTGCAGAGTCTTTTTTTTTTTTTTCTTAATAACATTTTAATGAAGCTTCTGCTAATGAGAGCTCTGTCAAAAACTTCCAATTATTACCACAATATCCCTTGATGTTTGTGGGGAAATGGAGCATTGGAGTATTAATTGACCTCCTGATAGTAAAGAAGACCCCTCTAGCAGAACAAGAATGAAAACTGAGAAGCTTTTGGAGTCCAATATAGGACTCCAATATAGGAAAAAAGAGCTCTGAAGGTGTTGGGAAGGTCATCATGATGATCCAAAAAAAAAAATTTCTCTGCAGGGAAGTGAAAGGAGCTGGATTAGCAAAATACCTGCATACAAAATGCAGAGTTTATCCAGAAGCCAAACGGAGTTGTACTCCATGCATAAAATATGAAACCTGGGAAAAAAACAAAAAACTGCTTCTTGCTTGCCATAAATGCCTGTGGGTCACATCAATGCAGTTGTAGACTGTAGACTACTGTACACCATATTGCCAAGAGAAGATTTTTGAGAGTTGTTTTCAGTCAGTTTTACTTCTGTTAAAAAAACCCCAAGCAACTAGACCAACCCAGACAGCACTGGCATCAGTAGTCATAGTGGCCACTGCCCTTATACCCTTCAGGCTTCCCTGGGAGGAGTAAATCATCTGAGAAAAAAAGAAAAAAGTTCACATAGGAAAAGAGGAGAAACACTCATCCGAAAAAAAATAAAAACCTGAGACAGTAATATTTCCCTTACAGATTTAGATTAAATACCTATGCCTAGAAAAAGTGTGTGACAGAGAGCTCATAAAACTGTGCAACCAAGTAGCTGTTGGTGTGCTTTATCTACGAATACCAAGTTTAATTGATCTCTTTCACATAGTTAAGGACTTACATACACTGTGATCATTGGATATCAAGTTTGCCATGTGGCAAAGAGCTGTGAAAATACATTATGTGTCTTAAGAAATGAAGGAAATCTCCCATCCTGGTGTAAATTGGACTTCCCTCTTGTCTGGGAAAGGGTTAAGCTTTTAGCAGAGTTCCAGGAAACCATGATGGAATGAACGTTCACCCCTGGCTTGCTTTCCCCCAAGGCAAGGGCAGTCCCAGTGTCCATCCTACCCCACCAGTGGTCACCAAACTGGCCCTGGGTGTAGGGGCTGATTGGTTTGACTGTGACCCCAGAGGTGGGAACAAGCTGCATCACTCTGGTTTGCAGCATTTTTGGTGAGGGGTGTAATCCAATCCAGATTGCCTTCTCCAAACTTTCAGAAGTTTATGTGATCTGTGTGAGTTTCATAAATAGAACTCCTGAATTGGTAGTCTCAGAGAGAAAACAGATTGGTTTTCCTCATTGTTTTACTTGCCCATAGCTTTCTGCCTACAAGACCTGATTCATCTCTCACTGAAGCTGATGGGAATGGTCTTTCCACATTCTGTCTGGAAAACAGGCTGTCTCTGAGCTTCTGCAGAAAACATTAAAAGAGTGATGGGCAAAAACGACCATCATTTCCACAGGACTAGCTGGCTACATCTCTGTGAGTACATTTAGTGTGCTGAGCACAAAGTCCTTTGACAGAAGAGTTTACATGCACACTGTTGGACTTTCTTGGCCTCCCAAACAGGGCAGTCACATGCAAGATGTGTCAAAAGGGTATGGAGTATGGAGACTACGAGTTACCCCAGGCCAAAATTGTCCCAGAGGCCATTGTCATACTTTAAAATCCTACCTGCTCAAGTGCAATGCTCAAGAATGTCTTATGGTGTCAAATAGTAAAGATACAATCTCTGCTTGAGACCCAAGCATAAGTATTGAATACAATTGGTTACCTTTTTTTGCTCTAGACCAGTGGAAATTCTTACTAGATGTTTCTTCACAGTCTTTTGAAGTAAGGTCTTATCCTGAAAGAAAGCTCAGCCCACATGTTAATCAGAAGCTCCTCATTTACTGTGTTTCACTGTAAACCAGCTTCCTCGGTTGTTTTTTTGTTGGTGTGGTTTTGTTTGGTTGGTTGGTTTTGTTTTTTTAAATTTTTTTAAAGGAAGGTTCCTGTGCTTTTTGCTGTCTGTTAATTCTGTTTAACCTGGAACATGGCACAGAAAACTGCAAATTTGTCCATGATGAATAGAAACAGAGATAGCATAGCTGACAAATTCAGTCTGTTAAGTCATGCAGTGTGTTGCTGGAAAGGATTTGGTGATGGTAAAAATATTTGCAGTTCTGCTGAGGATGTAGGAGACACAAAGGCATCTGAAACAAATACTAAAAACAACCACAACAGACTGTAAGGAAGCCCCAAAATTTGCCAAGAGTCATATCTAAAAAAGGTCCTGACAGTTACTCTATCATTATTCATGTAAATAGCAAAGCTGAAGTAATTCACACTTTCTAGATAGGATAAAACTTTGTTTGACACAGCCAATGACTGTAACCAGTTGTGATATATTGCTCTGTGTCACCACTGGTTCAGTGATATATAGGGGTATTGTTGAAACAGCAGATTATTAGGGAAGTTAGAAGCAATATAAAAGACAGTAGGATAATGCCAGATCTGTGCTCCCAAGTTATGTGACAGAATGAGTACAATTTTGAAAGCTTCAACATCAACCAGAATAGAAACACGGCTTTTAGTATTTTAGTAATAATGTTATTAACAAACTACTCTAACCCATGTCAAAGTACTTAATGTGCTATAATAACATCAATTAAAATACAATAATGGACTTAATAATGTGGCCCATAATGGGAAAAAATATTCATGTGGATTATCTCTTCATACTCAAGAGAGAAATTCTAATGAAAGACACTATAATGAACGTAACACTAAACAGCTTTAATATAATATGAGTTAGAAATATGCCAGGATAGAAAATAGTGTGGGTAAAGTCAAAACTGTGTCCAGAATGTTCATTGGCTGCTTTGTTTGTTGTTTTGAATTCACAAATCTTCAAAGGACCACTATAAAAAGCTGGTCATTGGCCCAGGTAAGTTTGATCTGCACTTTTGAGCCAAAATTCCATTAAATTCCGTCTTTCCAAGGGCAGGTCATCTTGGTGTCCTTTTCCAGGTCTTGCTTCTCCCAATGGCTGCACTCACATCCATCCTGGGTAGTCAAGGGACCCTGACCCGGTACTGGCACTACAGGATGAGGTTGCTCCCTGCTGGCTTCACCCAACAGCTCTGGTTTGTCTCATCCCAGCACTTTACAGCCCAAGTGTATTTTGTTTAGCCTGTTAGGGCACAGAGCTTGGCTTTCTGCTGGAGACAGCTCTTCATACAGGATATAGGAGGTGGTGGCAAACAGCACATTTGGGATTCAGCAGCCTGGTGTCCTGTTGGACAAGCTGAGGCTTTCTGTGTATGTCAGCCTTGTGTAGGCTGTGCTGTTGGCTGGGGACAGATGCTCTGCCTGGAGTTCCCCATTTAGAAAGTCCCAGGCTGTGTCTGCACCACACACCACCAGAGTGCTCCTGTTTGTCAGCCCTCTCATGGACTTCAGATACCTGATTCATTACTCCTCTATATTACACATGTGCAAGCAGCTCATTTATTTGTTAGGCATCACTCAGTTAGTTAGGCATTTACTTTTCTTGCTGGCCTTTCCTGAGCATATTTGGAAAATCCAGCTGCAAGCAAATGGTGTTGCAAAGGATGGCTCAGTTCACTTTTACCAGGGTCCATTTCACCCAGCAAGACCATGCTCCTGGCATGGGAAGCAGTGACAGTGCCTGTCACCTGTCACCTGTGGCCAGGCACCTGAGTGGGGATCGAGGCAGAGACAGCCAGAGGAGATTCAGACTTTCCTTTGGGAAGGCAGGAGAGGCCACTGTTTGAGACCTGGTGAGGTCCATCCTTCACTGTCTGCCTCCAGGGCACTTAAATCAGGCCCCATGCAACATCTTAAGGTTTTCACCTTCAGCTCCGGGTTTCTACTGAGGGATTGATTACAGGGCTGAACTGTATAAATTGCATCCAGAGACTTCTTGAAATTGAGTCTGGAGAAGGAGAATGCTCTTAAAATTATGCTTACAATGAACTCAGTTCTAATGAGTTCATTCTGCAGTTTTTATGAGTTAAATTTCGTTTTATATTCAAGAACTCATTTCTACGTTATAGTAAAATGCATCAAAAGGTTACTTTTTTTTCCCTTAACCTGCTTATTCCAGCAGTGTAAATTCTTCTTGTGTTTTACTGATTCCAAGACAAAGTAACATCAGAATTCATGAACAATAACAGACAGCTAACTTATTAATCCAGAAAGCAAATCTACTGAAAAAGTGTTTTGAAGAGGCACTCAAATAATTAAAAAACAGTGGTGCAGAATGAACCATGCAATGACCTAAACAAGAAAATATACAGCACAGAAAGTAAAGAAAATGGAATATAATTGGAGTTCATTAATTTCCTAGCTATATGCTACCTCCCTTAAAATATACTGTGACACTCTTCTCACTCCTCTCTTTTCTGTATCTGTCTCAGTGTACCTTTCCAGTGATGTGATTTAACTGCTTATACCTACTGTACACCCTGGTTATGTTTATTATCCATAATGTGATTTGTATAAACAAATAAGCAGATAGGCTTTATTTGGCTTTCAATCAAAAAGCTCTAATGAGAGACGCATTTAACTAAATCTCCAGTATGAAGGCACAAACTAAAAAGAACTCAGAGCAATACAACAAAAATTGCACAAAAAATGCATTGAACAGGACATTCCAGTTGTGTTTTTGTGCCATTTCAGAAGCAGCACTATCCCTGATCACTCTGGTTCAGCCCAGAACCTTCTATTTTTGTCTCACATCAGGGTCTGCTTGATTTAAATAGTCTTAGCATAAGCGTGTTTTCTAAATATACAGTAAAAACAGCCCCACCTCCCAGTCCAGCAGCTAAGAACATTGCAGGTTAATATGAAAAACTGCCTTTGGTATAATTAACATTCATTGCCAGGAGCCCTAGCTTTGGTGAAATTATGAAATAGGTAAGACCTAAGTCTTACCAAGCAGACACTGTAACTGGTGAGTTACTGACTTTAAAAATCAAATGGCTAGACATAAAACATGCTGGGGAAATGACAGGAAGGAAAGTGATGGAAAGAGGGACATAGTACTGTTTACTGGGGGAAGGCATAAAAACAGATTAGAAAGGAACAGTTTGAAACTGTCACCCTTTGGGTCACATCTCTGCGAGGTGTGGAGTACCCTCTGCATGGGGAACCTCGTTTCTCTCTTTGCTGAGCACTGTGCCAGAGTCACTCAGCACCTTGCCAGGTACAAACCCCATCAGGGGACTTTCTGGTGTCAAAGAGGCATGAGGATTTAAGGTTTAAGTGAAGTAATGAATGATCCAAGGAGATGAGACAGAGAAGCTTGTCTGATCAGGTCATGATCTCAAAGACAAGGTGCTGGGGAGGAGGGAATAGATCAAATGAGAGCTAACTGGTTATTGAAGTACCCATGGCCACATGTGTACTGCAAGCTGAGGCATAACTAACTCAGACAAGATAATTGCCAAAGCTCTCTGCTCCCTCCTCTTCTCTCCCCTGGCTGCTTTCCTGTTAGATGATTTGGGAAATCAAAAATCTCAGCAGCTAATCTATACCACCAGATTCCTGTCACCCCAGCAGTTTCTTTTTCTAATGAATAATGAATGTATACTGACCCTGAGATGATAATGGTACAGAGTATTTTCAAGTTCTTGAAGGTCACAATAAATTTTGGGAAGCATTGTCAGCATTAAAATGCTTTGGTGTTCTTTCACCTAAATATAGATGTGCTATGACCTTTATTTGACTCTTATCAATGTTTGTGAACAATGTACAGCTCAAATGATGAAGAGACCAGCACCAGCACATCTTGCTCAGTTTGCTGCTGTGTTACAGCTGGTTGGCTGATACCTGTACAGCTGCTAACTGGGCAGAAAGCCTCTATAAACAGGCTGTCAAGTTTAATTGGACTACCTGGTAAATATATTGATAATAAATAAGATGTGTTTTTACTGAACTATTCTCCTTGGATTTACTGAGGGCTGCAGCAGCTCAGCACTTCCCAGGATGAGACCCAAGGCACCTGCTGCTGCTCGCATCAAATACAATTGCAATTTCATCATTGATGTTATTACCAGCAGGACTAAGCCTCCAAACCTGTGGAAGGCTTTTGAACTTCTTTTGATCTGTTCTCGACATAGCAGCGAGGCTCTCCACGCTGTTAAGCGTGTATTGTAGGAGGCTGAAATAGCCGATACAAGCTGTGACAATGCAGCCAAATGAGCCGCGTTCCTCAGTGTTTGCTTTCTCCGAGCCCTGGAGACGGGTACTTACAGGAAAATCTTGAGTTCATTAAAATCGAAGGAGCTCCTGGTGTGCGTGACTGCTGAGAAAGGTGACAGGGAGTGTTCCCTGGACAGAGAACAGTGTGCGTGTGTAAGTGCGTGTGCCTATGTGATAATATGCCCATTGTGCTTTTTGAGTCGATTTAATGAATTCTAATAGCCCGGCTTAATGCTTTCTGAATGCCGCACAGCAGTGGGATGTGGTTGTTTGTTAGTAGGTAAAATATTTTGCTGATGGTTGAAGTGGGAATTTTTAGAAGACTTATTTATTTAATGATAAAAAATGTTACTGAGTCAAATGTGCTGATTCTACTTCTGTAAGCTAGCCTGCCTGCTCGGTCTGACAGCCCGACTGCACACCCATGAATGATGCCAGCCTTAAGAAAAAGGAGTGTCAGCATCCCTTCCTGGTAATGACAAATGCTATTTGCTCCAGAAAGTCAGTTCTTTAGCGAGCAGAAGGAGTAATTCCAGGTTTACACAAGGCAGCAGGGGAGAGGGAGTCCCTCTCTCTGGAATCAGTCACACAGTGCCATTCCTGCTCCCGAGCCCTCCTGGTCAAACGTGCCCGAGGCTGTTCATTTCACAGTCCTCTGGTTCAGATAAGTTAAGCAATCAGAAAAGCGTCTGATTTCTACCCTTAAAATTGCATTTCGTGTTGCTTTTTCTTCAAATGTTAGTTGGAAAAGCTGCCTAAAAAAGGAGAAAAAATAGCTGACTTTGTGGTCTGCTTATCATTACACCTCTTTGGGATTGAAGACAGCCCAAAAGCAAGTCGAAATAAGCAAAGCCGCTGGAGTTTGTCTCTTTCTGCGCCCGGGTACCCAGGGCTCGCAGATGCCCCTGGGGCGCTTAGGGGAAGTGTTCGCACGCCAGGACGGGAAAATACAGATTTACTGCAGAGGTCGGAGAAGGAGGAGCGTGGGAAATGTTCCCTGTAGCAGATCAGGAGATTATCACCCTGCTCGCAAGGGCTGGGTGAGGGACGCGCCAATGCTCCAGACAAAGCCCGTCTCACACTGGGGCTCTGTGGGCTTCAATGATGCTCTGGTGCCGCAGCTTCCGGGTACGGGAGTGCTGTCCTTACTTCCAGCATCTTGCCCGAAGGGAAACACATGTCCATAGTAATAACACAAACCAACAAACAAACCCAACCTGTTTTTACCTTTCAAACATACCTCGAAATCACTGCTTTAATCAACATAATGTGGATGACCCATCCCTGAGAGTGTTCAGGGCCGGGTTGGATGGGGCTTTGAGCAATCAGGTTGGAATTGGATGATCTTTAAGGTCCCTTCCAACCCAAGCCTTTCTATGATTCTATTGTTCTATGATAATACTTGAAGAGAAAAATGTTTTACTGTTTTACCTAATTCAAGACACTCCATTTGACATGGTCTCCCAGCTAAGGAAAGTAAATACAGCAGTGTCTTTTTTCAAGAAATGTATCTTTGCTAGTACGAAGTAGCTACTTCAGCTAGAAGAGCTGAGATTCAGGCATCATCAGTTTGCAGTGCTGCGTGTAATCTTTCAAACCTTTGCTTCTGGACAGGAGGCTTCTTGCTGACCACAGCCAGAGCAGTAAGGAAGACAGCTTGACAACTTTATGCCTTCTTCTATCACTCTGAATACTGGAGCCACTTGTCCCTGCATTACAAAACATCAAACATCTTCTCTCCATCATCTGACAGTGAGATGAATCTTACCTGCTGACGTGATTGCTGCTTTCTGGCCAAGAATATACTAATTTGCTGAATACATCATGTTCAAAACTGACTGAGTCCTAAAATAAATCTCTCACCTCTTTATATCTCCCATGTTGGAGTTTGGGAAGAATAGACAGAATCACATATCACATACTGGTGTAAAATAACACAATCAAATTACCATATAGCAACCAAGAAAAAGCTAAAATAGCAACATGGTGATGTTTCATTCTGGTGCTGGAGCACAGCCAGTTTGCAGTCTCCTTTTCTCTGCTGCACCCTTTCTGTGATAAAAAAATCCATTATCCAAGGGTAGCTTGGAAAACCACCTGTAACGGACTCCCAAGTTGTAGAAAAGAGGAATTAGTTACATGAAAAGGCTGATTTTACATACATGCTACAGCCCAAATGTTTTAAAGACAGCTTTGCCACCAGCAAAAATGTATTTAACTGATCATGCTTAAAAGCCAGCCATATTTTCAAGCTGAGCTTATTTTATGATTCTTATAAATACAAGTAATAATAATTGTTATTCTTGGAAAAACAAAAGTATTTTCTTTATTGTATAAAACATAAAAGGAGATACCATCTCCTCCAATTCAAGAGCACTCAGATCTGCTAAACTCCTGAAAATTTTGGACACAGAGACAGTGCACAGAGATATGCCAAGACACCTCAGTGGGATCACTCTTCATAGAAATCCCCTTTTCCTGGAGTGCAGAGCTGATTCTCCTCTCTCTCCTTGAGGGTCTGCTTTGCTCAGGTGCTGGTTGACAAAAGCTGGACAAGAATTCAGGCGTTTCTCAACCCTAATGAACTTTATGTCCTGCACTGACAAAATGAAAAAGCAGAAAAGCAAGTGAAAAGCAACCCTGCCCAAACCCCTAAATCTAGTTCAAATAAGTATTAATAGAACTAATTAGTTGGTTTTGATTTGCTGAATCCAATCCAGTAAACATGTTTCAGGATCAGACAAGCATCCGTCATCCAGACCAGCTGCTCTTAGACAGGTCATTATATGTGAACAATGACTATTGATTAGCAAAACTCTTGGCCCAGAGTTTGCAAAACTCTCAAATTTATCACCTGGCTTTCAGAGGCACCAGATATTCAGTTCTGTTCACCTCAGGGGAATCTGGCAGTGACTTGGCACTTCTGAGATTAGGGGCATTTACTTGGCTGGATAAGTGTGGATTTATAAACCTAGACTTCCTTTTCAAATTTGCAGGGGTTTGTATGCTTGCTAAATCAATGCCATTTCGTGAAAATAAGAGAATGGAATCAACAGATAGGCTAATGTACTTTAGAGAGCTGTGCTCAACACTTTTTGTCCTGGCTGTGCCAGCCCTGGTCTGCCTTTACATGGCCCAACTATCTCAATGGGGCAGAAGACCTCACTGACAGAGGTGTATGGACCTGCTGGTGATGGCTCCACTCCTTTGTGAATTAATGTTAGGAGAGGTTGTGGCTCTTGCTGAGGCTCTCCCACGCCTCCCTCTCTCCCTCCTGAGCAGCAGTGCTGTCCCTGCACATCTCCTGCCCAGCCCGGGGCACTCTGCACCACAGCTGGGTGCCATGGTCAAGCCATGACCTGATCCCTCCCATAAATTGCATAAACACTTTCTCTCCCACAAAGAGAAGGATGCAAACCATGTGCTTTCTTCACTGAATAATAGAAAAGGAAGCTGTATCAGAATCACTAATTATTTTTGCTCATAAAATCGGACAAAGAGTGTGACTGTCTCTCTTGAGCAAATGTTATCTCCCACTGGCAGAGGAAGATAAATTGTGCTAACTCTAATGACACCAGCACTCCTTTGGAGCACCCTGTCAGCAGCACTACTTCAGCAGTGTTGCTGGCCATGCTTTCATCTTCTGCTTGCAAATCACTCTGCTTTCAGAAAATGCTGCCAGCACTGGAGCTGTCAAAACCAACTCTGTGTTACAGGGTTTTTCCCCTTTTCTGTGACCTTGGTGGTAATTAAGTGTCTCTTTCTCACAGGGAAAAATATGTGAAGCATGAATTGGACCTGTTGGCCTGGCTGCTGATTTATGGGTCAAGTCTCTAGCTGTTACAGGCAAAATTTTTAAGTCTCTGATTAAGAAACCCTGCTGATTTAAGGTTCTCACAAGAAATGTGTGCATAATGAATTATCTACAGATGATAATTCAAATTATTCTTTGATGATTCATATCAACTTCTATTAAATTACCATTTTAGAAGTTTAACAAGGGCAATGCAAATGGACAGGTGGTGACATTACCACATGCATAACAGGTCAGCAGAGCAGCATTCTGTAAATTTGGGTATGTGGCATTTGGTCTCAATCAGAGATGCTAACAGAAAGCAAAGGCTGAAGGAGATACAAAAGCCAAGCTGGTATCATTACAGGGTAAATGTTTGCCTCTTCTGTGTCCGAACCTATGATAATTTTTTTCTCTCCTGAGCAAAAGTTTCCAGGGAGCAGTCTGCAGTAAAATCCTGCTCCAGTATTACATGCAATATTAGCATTAGATCTTAATTGCAGTATTTTTTGCCAGTAGAAAAAAGGCACTGTCTGTTTTTGCTTAGGAAACACTGAGAGCTACCAGGCATAATATATATGTACATGGGTAACAGGTTACAAAAACATGTAGAAATGTGCGGCAGAATTAGCATTATTTTTCTTTTTTGGGTTCAGCTTGTTGGATCTTAAACCTACGTGCCTGGGAACCTGGACATGCCAGCTGTGTCCTCTGGAAAGGGTGTGTAGCAAATCAGTGCTGCAGACACCACGTGTCTCTTATGTTCTGATGGTGAAAGGAAACTGTGAGCCTGAGTAGTGGGAACTGGGAAGTACAAATGCAATGATTCTGATGCTGCTTTAGTGCCGTGTATTATTTTTCTCCAAGCAAATGCATGATACCAATCTCTGTCTCTGCAACTGACATACATCAAGAAAGTTCTAGAAAATGCAATTAGACACTGTTAGTCTTTACCATCACATGTCCTACTAAGAAAGCTCCACTTATTTCTGTCTGTGTTTCATAAGCTGATGTGGGCAAGGTCTGAAAAGGATCTCTGTACCTCCAACCTTCCCCAGCAGAGCCATTTCCTCATGGCTGGCTGTTAACCAGAGAATGCAGAGCAGATGGCAGGGGTGGCCTGGACCAGAACACTTGTCTCATTGCAGCTCTGGCAGGGGCTAAGGATCTGCTCTCAGTCACCACGAGAGCACCATCCCAGGTGGGGATCAGCTAAGCACACAAGGGAAATCAGAAAAATGGTGTCTGTGTTCTGTAGGTACTAAATAAGTGGCAAAGGCAAGTGGCACAGTTCCATATCTGCAGCAGTTTCACAAAGAAATTGTGCTATTCCTGAGAAACATTAGCTCTGCAATTGCTTAAACCCTGGGGTTTGGTATTATCTAGCCAATACATACACTATAAATGAACAAAACCATATTCTGGACTCCAATAATTTTTACATTCCACTGCCTGTGACAAGCATCTTCCTGGCAATAACTGAGTAAGCCCAGCGAAACAAGGCTTCAGCAAATGCACTTAAAATGTAATTAATATACAGACAGCCAGACCTGAACAGCTTTTGAAAGAAAAATTACTTTCAGCAGGAGGATTTCCATATTTTCCACAGGGAAATTCTGGAAAACTTCTGTGTATATACTTATGCAGTGCATACACAGTAAAATCCAGTGTGTTCTGGACACTTAGGGCTTTGCTGAGCTTCCTGAAATGCTCAGCACAGAGAGCCCAGCCTGATGCTTGGCACACAGGGGTCAGTGCACCTTCACTGCACAGCATGTGAACTCTGATCAGGGTCTGTGGGGTCTCAGGGCAGAGCCACTGCCCCAGGTGCATCCTCAGATGCCCTGAAATCTTCAGTGACTGCCCCAAGAGGCTTTTTAAACATTTTTGGATGGGAAAACAAAGGTGCTGTTGGGGCAGTGGAGGTGGTGGCTGCTCAGGATGCTCGAGGACATGCAGTTCAAAACAGCCAAATCAAGCCCCAGTGACACCTGTCTTCAGAGGAGGCTGAAAAGTGTGATTTGCATTTTCTTAATTTGTGATTTTTCTTAATTTATGAACCAATTGCTTTACAGCCCATATGAGAACACTGTTGAACCACAAAATCATATTAGCACATCTCTGTGCTGGGGAGAGGGGCATAATTTATCTATGAGACTGATTTTTCCATAGCCAAAAGCCTCATATGACACTAACTCCTTCAGTCACAGCAACGAAATGGCACTTCTCACCATCCAATCTCATTATGTTCCCCTTCACTTGATCCTAATTATTCTGCTATATGCTCACCTCAGAAATCTTCTCCAGTAAGGCCTAACCTCTCCTCAAGCACCATTTTTATTTCAAAAGCCTCTCCAATTTAATTCTAAACCTCACTTCTTCCATAAGCTGTTTTATCCCTCCAGACCTCTTAATACCCTTCCAGTGTCACCTCATCTATTTCTCTTACTTTTACTTTATTACCAGGGGCATTTCTGTATCTGCATGTGTGGAACCATGAAAGTAGTGACCATGATCCTTCTCAAAATCTTTCATTCATTTTCAAGAGCTCTTACTTCAGGGATGTTACTGAGGCAAAATGCATAGGTGATTTCTAGAGCTCCCAGAAGCACCCAAAGGAGTCAGTTGTGTCAGGCCATTGAGGTGGCAATTGCCAAAGCCAAAACTATAATGCTTGTTTCAGACTGCAGATAAACTGATGGGGTGATGCCAGGGCAAGCCATAACAAGTTTTATGACAAAGCCAGTCAAAGAAAAAGACCTAAAGCCACTGGAAAATCCCCAAAGGTGCCAGGAAAAGCAGGTAAATGTATGGATTAGAGAGATAGTGAGCACAGCTCCAGCTGGGGCCAGGCTCGTGGAGGAGTCGTGGTGCCAAGACCCAGGCACGGGCAGAGCTGGGTACATACAGTGCAGAGAGGCTTTAAATCATGCTGAGTGAGGCTGGAGCTCCAAACAGCTCACTGGGAGAAATGAAGTGTGGGAATTTAAACCATTACCATAGCATTTCCTACAGTGTTTTTAAGGATGAATTGCAATGTGGTTCTTTGCTTGCTTAAAAAAAAAATATCCTTCCATTAGCCTTCAGTGTAATCTTGGTGGTTTCAGACAGTTTTACCTCATCACAGACACTTTTTCCAGCCTATGAACACTAGCATCTAATTTTTATTTTTTTTTCTGTGCTTCCAGGGGTGAAATTAACACAAATCAATCTTGTAATTAATGATATCTCTCTCTATGAATGTAAGCTCTTTTGCACTCACTTCTCTAAATTTCTAGCGCAGATCCTTTAGCATCTACTTCTCTTCTTAATGTCTATCTTAAAAATGTAGTATTCTCATAACAAAATTATAAGAATTTCTCTAATAGGTCTCTTAAATTCTCTCTCAGCAGGAGTATCATCTCCTAGTCTATCATGCTTTTCTTTTTACCTCTCAAAGTCTGTTTGTTATGAAAATTACTCAGTTGTAAGTTGAGCTTCTCTCCTTCTTTTAGTGAGATCTAAAGGATAAGATGAGAGAGAATTATTTTCAAGAGTGCAGCTGGAAGAATGAAAATAAAAGCAAAGAGCTGAAAAATTCATGCGACTGATTGAAAAACCTAAATTCTGGAACCCAGGCTATGAAGAGCAGCTATTTACCAGCTCTTCATTTTAATAGCTGCCAGACAGTGAAGTTTCAGAGCACAAAGAACAATGCTCCATCCCTGGAAGTGTTTGTGGCCAGGTTGGATGGGGCTTTGAGCAACCTCATGTGGTTGAAGATATCCCTGCCCATGGCAGAGGAGTTGGAACTAGCTGGTGTTTGAAGGTCCTTTCTGACCCAAACATCCTGTGACTCCACTATTACAGGATTCTCGTGCAAGTATTTCATGCTGGTAATTAAAATTATCTCAGTGCCTCAATGATGGTGCTGTGGCAGAGAGGTAGGCCAGGCACAGGCTAACCCATGGGCTTCCAGCCACCTGCCTCCCTTCCTGCACCACTCACTGAAAGAGGAGCAGAGCCAGGGGAGGGTAACAGCTCCTGGCTGCACAACCTTCAGCATTTCTACAGCTATTTCTACCAAACCCTGCAGTGTGGATATAGTATTGTGCCTCTTGCAGAAATTTTCCCACCAAACACAACTGTTGTGGTTTAGGAATGGTACTCCCCAATTTAGTGCTTCCCCTGAGACTCTCCAAGCCATGTGCTGCTCCCTCAGTTCCCCTCCTTTTATGAAGGGCTGGAGAGAATTAGAGGCACAAATGGTGAAAATCACAGGCTGAGGTAAGAACAATTTAATGAAAACAGCAATAGGTTAAACAAGAGAACAATAACAGGAGCAAGATGAATAACTAAGTGCACAAGGTAGAGAAATAATTCACACGTGATTGCTCAGAACTGGCGTTACCTGACAACTGCCTCCACCACACTTACTCTGCCAGAAGAAACCCCTTCTTCCCAGAATAGATTCCCTTCTCCTGCTCCCTACATGAGGTGGTATAGAATAACCTCTGAGTCCCAGCCGTGTCCTTCCTGCCTACTCAAATATTACCCTGTCCTGGCTGGAACCAAGGCAGTGACTTACCAAAAAAAGGTTACTTTTCACTTCACACTCAGCAAAGCAGAGTGACACTGAGGTTTTCATGAGTTATGCCTCTTAAGGTACAGTTCTAGTTGTCTCTGAAATCCTGGAAAATTTACTTTGGTGTAATCAGATTATTTGACACGGGTCCTCTCAGTTCTGCACTGGCTCATTTTCACATTTGAATGCACCGGTTCATTTAAAATGTATTTCTTTTTCCATTTTCTTATTTTCCACATTCTCCTTCACTGCGTGTATCCATGTATTTGCAGATGAAAAATTAGCCTTGCAGACCACGTTGTTCTCCTTGTCAGAAGATTTGTTCTGCTCCTGTAGTGTTTCACCGTCCTTTCTCTGCCCTGTCCTCATCCTCTGCCTCCTTTCTGCAAGCAGCAGATCGAGGCCAGCCTACCTCCCAGCTTGTCTCTACCTTATATTCTCTCTCCCCACACCCCTGTCATCCCTTCCCTTTTGCTTTAGAGATCTGTGCTTGCCCTCATCCCATCATGTGTGTGTGCCTGCCTGCAGGACACGCTGGTGGCAGGTGATGGCAGCTGATGGAGGTGATGGCACTTCACCTCAACATACCAGCCCCCCTTCCATTAGAGCACCTTTATGTTGATTGCTTATGACATTTCCAAAGTCTCATATGAACTTCAGGGCAGCTGGGCTTGTTGAGTTATGTGGAATGAAGGACAGCAGTGTGGTAGTGCTGGAAGGACTGGTGTTCTCATGCATGGAAGGGGAACAGGGGCACAAGGCTTGGGGAGGGGGACATGACCCTGCTCCTGCCCCTCCCGGGGCTGACACTGGAGTGCCCAGCCCCATGGCCATGGGGGACTTTATTTGTACTGGGGCCAGCAAAAGGCACTCAGACACCTTCGACTTGCCCCCCATCATGGTCTGCATGGGGGTGAGACTTTATGGGGTGCAGGGTAGAGCATCTTGGGACTGTGTGTGACTTACAGGATGTTTCGGGGGGGGAAGGAACCCAAAATGGGAAAGGGATCAAGACATTTTTGGGAGGAACAAGCATGGAAAACATAAGGAATAAAGATTAAAAGAGGGCGGTTGTGTACATTAGTTGCTGGTCACTGCACTTATCTGTCCCTGCTCTGCACCTGGCCAGCACTGGCTGTCCTTGTTTTCTCGTTAAAAACCATTTCTGCCTCTTTTCCTGTGACTATGTGCGTGCTGGTCTCAGTGGCAGCAGCTGGAGTGGGACCCAGAGGGGCATGTGTGGGAATGTGTGTGTCAGCCTGTGCCACAGTGAGCATCAGGCTGGACTGCCCCGAGGATAAATCAGTGGTCTGGGAGTCAGGAACAGAATGGGGGATCTGCCTCATGGAGGGACCACGAGGCTCAAGCCAAGGACAGGGCAGAGTGCAGGGCCTGGAGGTCCCCTGAGGTCTCGTGTGTGTGTGTCTGTACATGCATGTCCACATGTCCAGCTGGACCCAGGGCACTCAGCAGCCCCTCATGGGTCTGGGCTGCACAGATCCTGAGCAGTGCCATGACTCTGTCCCCTCTGAACATCTGCTGCTGTGATGGGAGCAGAGCTGAGCTGGTGCTGACAGCCTTCAAAGCTCTGCTCATGCTGTCTAAACTGGAGGGAGACTTTGATAGACTGTCAAACCTCAAATCTCTCCTGCTTCAGCTCACTTGGAAAACATAGTTCTGCACCATAAAGGTGTAATCCCTAGGGAAACCTCTTTAGAAAGGAATAAAAAGAGAAGAAGCTGTAACATAAGTCAGGCCACTGTTTCTCAGTGTTTTGTATTGGCTTTGTAGATAAAAGTGTTTGCAATCAATAGCTTTGAATTCTATTTCTGTTTAGGTCCTTTTAAGTGACAAATACCTAAGATCACAGTTTTGGACCAAAACCTTAAGAAAGAGTCATGAATAGTTCATAATACTCAATGCCTGTGCCCTTGGATTATGATTTTAATACAGCTTGTGTGGTTGCTGGCTGCAGTAACTCACATGTAATCAGCCATCCCATATGTGTGGCAGAATAGGGAGGTATTTCCCCTCAAAGGAGTTGAAAGAAAATAGATATCCTAGAGCCCTGGAGATTGGTCACTCAAAAAGGCCTCCAGAGTGTGCACCTTCAATAAAGTGAGGAGAAAATAAAGCTAAATGCACTTGGAATAATCCCGCTGTAGTAAAAGGAATGTTGGAAGTGGTTGGGATAGTGCCTATTAGGTTTCCTACCTGCCTGATTCCTCCTAGGGGAGGGCAGAGAACGGGTTATCCCTGGTCTCCATAAAAAAGGATAGGAACGCTATGACTGAACAGTGTGCTGGAGGAAAAGCAGAAACTGTATCAAATTTAACTCAGACCCTTACAGATTACAGGGGAAAAGATGAATTTGTACTGTGGCAGCTTCACTCGTGGCCCCACAGGCGCTGGGTCAGGCACAGTGAGTCACTGTGGACACTTGCTCCTGCCTGCCAGCTTGTCACAGGTGTGCCACAAGGTGTCAGGACACCTTCTCCTCCTCTGTGCTATTCTTGCTCTTTTCTTCCCTCACCTTTTCTTTGCCCTGAAGTTTTCATTCTTTCCTCCACCTTATTTTTTATGTCACTCTCTTGCTTCATCACTTTCCTCTCCATCATCTTCCTGCTCTCAGCTGTGCCCTTGGTCTCTGTTACCTCTTCTGCCATTCCCTGGCTGACCTTGTCATCTTTCTCCTCCCTGCCTCCTTTTTTTGGTAATAGGCTGAGGTATAGCAGAACAGTTTTTTGGCTGGAAGCAGTGTCTTCCCAAGCAAGTCTCTTTCCCTGGGCTCCTCTGTGCTCCTTTGTGCATGGAGCTGAATGTCACATCAGAAACAGTGACTTTGCACATACAGTCTTTCCCTTTTTTTCTCTCTTCACCTCTTCCCTTTCTCCTGTATCCTTCATATTTTGTGTGCACTGGAACAGTGTCATAGCTTCAATCTGATTACAAATTAGTGCATGCCTGTCAAAGCCAGCAGACAGGGTTGAATTAAAGGCTCATATCACTGCAAAGTGAAAAAGGAAGCATCTTCTTTTCAGTAGGAGACAGACCTGATAGAGAATGATGAAAAAGTAGAGTGGATTAATAATGAGAACAAGGAAATGGTAACAGGAGCGCACTTCATAAGCCTACCACTCTTCCGTGGCTTTTATGAATTTCTGCAATATTTTCCAGAATAATAGAGAGAAGCAGCTGCAGACAAAGACACAGACAAATTACAACCCACTGGTAATATCTGTATTCAGGACAGATCTGAAATATACTCAGTTGATGTCCTGGGAGATATTAAATGATAGTGTTATTTTATTAACCTATGTTAGTTACTGCTCTGTGACAAACACACTGCACTGTCTTGGGCAATGGCTTTACACAAGATTTTCAAGGACAGCAGGGATTTGCACAGCTTCAGGCAGGTCTATAAGGCTGCATATAGACAGACTTGTGCTCACTCCAGCCATGCTCAAAGTTGTTTGGGCAGAGAAAGAGAAAGCCCAGGGCCATATATTCTCATTAGGATGACACTATAGCAGAGAGAATGTGCAACTGGAGTGTAAAGGCAGGGATACCTGACTATGTGCATCACAGCCATGTGCTTAAACACTTTAAAAAATACATCTTGGAAGAAGAGATCTCCCTGACCCCTGTGTGAGGGCATCAGTATATTTATGGATGTACATAATATGTATATGTACATATGTACATAATGTATATATGTTTATGTACGTACATATATATGAGTGTATGCATAAATTTTGACACACACAGAAATATTCTTCTTCAGGACAGACCTTCTGAATGTTTAGTGTGCTTTTTTGTTATGAGAATACAAGCACTGAGTAAATTATCCCCTTCACACCTCAGAGCATTGCATAAGTCCTATTCTGCAAACATATTTTTCCTTTTGGATTTTGAGTGATGTTTGCAGTTTACTTTTCCTCTTCTCCCCGACTGTGTTCCGTGCACAAACCCTTTGGCTGATGGAGCCACAAGCAGAATCTTGCCTCCCTGTCCCTGCCTGAGCAGCAGTTCCACCCTGGATGTGACAAAACACCAGACCCAGCTTTCACATTGAAAAAATCCCCAGAAGATCATCCTGAGAATTGGATTTTCAATGAGCTTAATGACACTTGGATGTCTACATATCTACTTTTAAGCCATCGTGGTGACTCTGGCACTGAGTACTCCTGAACGTGTTACCTTCAGTTTACTTTGTGTCCCTGCCTCCTTTCTTTCACAGGATCATTGTCGGGATTGAGGATCCCATGAGGTGAGATACATCCTGTGCAGACAACAGCTGCTCACAGGCTTTGCTGATCTGAATGGAAAAAGTCTCCTGGACTGGGCAAGGAGATTAATAGGAGCAAGGTTTAGTTGTCTGTAAAAGCCCAGGAGCAAGAGGCACATGTCTGTCCATTCCACACTGCAGTGGCAGTAGGAGCAGCTCTGTTTTTGGGAATGGCTGTGCAGAGGACACAGGAGGAGGTGGGAGTTTATCCCAGCCCCAAAACCTTGGAAATGAAGGTGGCAGTAGCCAAGGCAATCTGACCTTGGTTGTTTTAGGTATAAAACCCCATTGCCGTCAATCAGAAATAGGATGTAGTGTTCACAGAACTGGGAGCTTTGAAATAAATAAAAATGTCTTTACATGGCTAAGCTTGCTGCAAGCTTGCATATGCTGGAAGCATCTCTTTTTTAAATCGAAAGAACTCTGTCTTCTATTTATTTTTCTCCTGCCATGCAGCCCTCATCTTCTCTCACTCTCCATTCTTCTTCACATTTTTTCTCTCTTCTTTCCCCTGGCTCCCCTCCAAATGTAAGAATCGAGAGGGTGGCACATGAAGCTCCTTTCAGCCCGGCTCACTCTGCTGTCAATGGACAGTAGGTGGAGCACAGCCACTGTTTTAAGTACCGGTGGCTTCCCTAAATTTTTTTCTCCTTTCTCTTCCTCCTGTAAAGCAATCTATCATTTCTACTGCAGTGAATCAGTAGCTGCAAGGTAGTGCAGCACTGTTCAAAGCAGCCAGTCTTGGCTGGCCCGCAGCAAAGAGCATCGTGACTCTCGTCGAGCCGCACGGGGCCAAACGCCACTGATCCAGACAGGAGAATAAAATCTGGGAAAAAGCAGCCTCTCTGCAGTTTCTGAGCACAGCTTTTTGTTTTGTTTTGTTTTGTTTTGTTCTGTTTTGTCTGTTTTAATTTTTTCCCCTTAAGATCTGTTCTGTGAGTGAGCACAGGCTGGGCTCCATGCCCCTGCCCAGCTTTTCTGCCACTCTGTGCCAGGTCTGCATCTTCGTGATGGTTTTGCACCACTGCAGCAGCTGGGGCTGGAGTGGCTGAAGCAGCATCTGAGGACTCAGCATCACACTCCCCATAGGCACACGGGACCTCCCTTCCACACGAGCACTGGGCTAGTAGGAAACCTCTGGGCAGCCCTTATTTCTGCCTGATATTTCACTTTTTGGCTTCTGTGCATTTTTAATGGGTCTGAGAAAAAAAATGAACAGTGACAAGAGGCACAGACTACCTTTTAGGCAAACCAGTCTAAAAGTCCTGTGTGCCTGAATTCCTCTCTGTTTTTTCCAACTAGATCAGCTGCCGTAATGAGAGAGATTGCAGATCTTGATCCACTCACATGCTCCAATCACCTTGGCCACATCACTCCTGTCACACCAAAGGCTGTCTCACCACTGCAGGCTTCTGCATTTCCCTGAGCCCTGGGCTCTCCCTTGCTCTGTGCAACCTGCTGTGACACAGCTCTTGCAGAAAAGCAGACCCAGCCTTTCCAGAACCCCAGCTGCAGAGGCTCATGTTGGGAGGGTCTCAGCCAGCCTTCCTGGCATTGCCACTGGCCTGCCAAACCAGCAGCTCCTTCCCAGCAATATCCCACCCCCTCTGCTCTCCACTAAGCCTGGGGAGTGTTGGGATTTGAAGCAGATGTTCATCTTTCATTTCGAGAGTGTTTTCCTAGTAATGGTGAGAGGTGAGATGGTGACCTTTCCAATCTGGCTACCTTAAGTTTAGCACCTCCAGTGCACTCCCTGTTGTGGGCACCATACAGATGTCCACTGGTGGCTCAGAAAAAAGTGAGGAAAGCACAAAGTAGAACAGGGAGCCCTGGGCTGAACTCACTGAACTCAGCTAAACCTGCCCATTCCTGCTGTGTTCAGTGGAGACCAGCAGATTTACAGAAGGCACTATCTCTCTGGCTGGTCTCCTTTGAACAGACTGATTTTGACACTGCCTCTCTTTCTTGGCCCCCAGAATTCCAGCAAGGGCAAGGATAGTTTCACCAGCTGCCCCTCTGCTGCATCTTGGCTGCACTTGCAGCACATTCCCTCCTCTGGGGCTCTCTATAACCTGGCATGTGCCCCCAGAGATGGGATTTAGGGGGCCTCCCTTCAACAATCCTAGAGTGGTGTAGAAAGGGGGACAATTTTACTCTCAGTTACACTGGCAAACCCCAAGAGGCTTTTTGCTAAAAGCATCTTTCCTCCCCCTCCTCTGCCTCCTTCTCAAGATCCCTTCAAGGTTTCTCCCTCTTTCCCTTCTCCTCACAGTCACTCTGGAGGGAGGCAGATGCTTTCTCTCATCCTTACTCTGCCAGGGAAAGCCTGATCAGGGCTGGTTTTGAGATGGGACATTGAGGTGCTACTGGTGCTGCTCTTGAGGGGAGGGGAGGGGAGGAGCAGGGTCTCCAGAGAGCAGCCAAGCCCTGCTGCTGGTGACCCAGTGCCAGTGCCCCTCTGCAGTGTCCTCTCCCTGCCAGCTGTGCCAGAGCAGGAGAGGGGAGGCAGGGCTGCATCCTGTGCTCGGCTGGCACCCCTGGGAGCAGCCTGCCCTCCCTGCGTCCTGCTGGGGCTGTTGGGGCTCATCCCACTCCTCACATGTGAGAGCATTGGTTTTCCTCTGCCCTGCAGCACAGCAGCCAGCAGGGAAAACCACAGGCATGCCTGAAGGTAATGGATTACGACCAGCGGTCATTGCTGTGTGTGTTTTCCAGGCTCGCTTTATTCCCTGCTGTAGTCCCTCAAATTAACAGTGGTCTAGTTATTTACATTTGAAAATTGGATGATATGCTGGACTGCTATTTCTCTATTGACTCTGTGCCGCTAATACATTTGGAAATTGCCTGCCTGCTGCAGATAGGCACTGCCTGCTTGGAAACATTTGGAGTCCCTCTATCAGCATCGCAGAGGGAGACACAGAAAAATAGGAAAGGACATCTGATTGTTTGTGCTTACCTTCCCCCAGTGGTAATAGAACAACGTTTGTGTTTGATACATCCCCCTGCTGAGCACCAACAACCTGTGCTCTGCCTGCCTGAAGGAGGCAAATGCTGGCTGGCATTTCTGCCCCTTCCTTTTCTGAGCTGCGGAGACTGTACCCAGCTCATCCAACGCTGTGTGTGTCCAGAGGGATCACTTGCTGGGAAATCTGGGCGATGCACGAGCTGCACCAGTGCCTGTGAGCAGTGGGACCTTGTGCTGCCCTCAGTGGCCACGGCCAGTGCCAGCCAGCAGCCAAGACAGTCCCGTGTCCCACTGTCCCTTCCTGCTGTGCCAGCAGTGCCTCACCACCCACCCACTGGGTCCCAAGGGCATGTCTCACCCTGTTGAGTTTCTGGGGTGGAAAGCAGAACAGGAGCTGCTTTCCCATGGGCTTGACAGCTGTAGGTGCTGGGGACAGAGTGTGTGAGAGCTGGCAGGGCTGGCTGGGTGAATTCCTGTTCTCCAGGTGCTCCAGGTGTGTGCCACCAAAGGCACATGGGACGGGGGCAGAGCCCCCAGAACCTCTACAAAGACAAAGAAACAAGACTTGCTGACAAAATGGAGGGAGGATAATGCACCCAGAGAGGGAGAGCAGGGTAAAAGCCTTCTGGAAAAGGCAGGCAGCCAGGAGGAGCATGGCACAAAGGGCAGCAAGCAGTGGTGACTGGGACTGCCTGGCTGGAGCTGAAGTGAAAACTGTAGCAGAAAGGTTTCTGCGCCTCTGTGAGCCGCCACTTTTGAGGGAATAATGTGCCACAAGCTGCCACAAGCTGCCACAAGCTCACGTCTATGCAGGGCTGAAATGGAATTAAGCTTTCATTTTCTCTCTCACCCCTTCATCCCTGTTTTGCTGCCTCACAGACAAGACTCTTGGTGCTTCTTTGAGCAGGATGGCTGAGAAAATCTTCCTGCCTCCAGGTGCTTGACCCTTGCCTCCACTTCTGCCCCACTGGAATAAACCTTCCTGTGGTCCTTTTGGTGCTCAGCTCCCTTGTCCCCTGCTGTCATGGCCATGGAGGCTCGTGTCTGCCCCTGTCCCTGCTGTCTCCGGGGAAGGCACCATTCCTTTGGCAGCAGAGCTGCTGTGCCATGGCCCTCAGGAGAGGCTGAGGAGCCTCCTGCCCTCCCTGTGGCACCCCAAAGGCACCTTGTGGTTCTGGCAGAGAGGAAAGAAAGTCTGCAGTGAGGACACCTCCAGAGCTGCCAGGGCAGAGGGGGAGCTGGGGGGTGAATAAGAAGCACTCCCTGGAGCAGGTGGGAATGGGCTGGGATGGGGTGAATGAGGGATGGTTTGAAAACAAGTTGGAGCTGTTGGGGCAGCTTTAGGGGATCCTATGGGAGCTACTAAAGAATAGAGAACAGAAACGTTTTTGGAAATATGAGAGTCTCAGGATTTTTGCACAGCTTGATAATATTTTGGGCAAAGAGCTCCTTGTTACTTGCATGTTTAAGAAAGAAAAGGATTCTCTATATCTGTTTTCCCCACTGGGATGTTGGATCCAGCACTCCAGGCTGGCAGCAGGAGCAATAAGCCCTGACTCCCCATTAGAAGCTGATGTGAGGGTGCCACAGGCTGAAGGTGTCAGGGCTGCCCTCCCCATGGCTGGGCACCTCACTGAGCTGAAATGGAACAAAAAGCCACACAAGCAACCCAAACCAAGGGCTTCCCAGCTGAAGCATCCTCGTGTCACCTCTGTGTGAGAGACACTCTCCTGCCCTGCTGGAGGGGTCCAGCTGTGGGTAGTGGAGGTGCTGCTCAGCCCTGGACACCCAGTCCCCATTCCTTGGGCATCCCCTCAGGTCAGCAAACCATGAACAGCCCTCAGAGCTGCCCAAGGGCCCCTGGGAAATGCTGGCACATAATGAAACCTTTCACAGAAAATCAGTAGTTTGCAAATGATTTTCCACTCAGTCAGGAGGCTGAAGCTGTTACAAATCACGGCTGCTTTGACTGTGCCTTTTTTTTGAGCTGGAAGGCCGTGGGTTAATAAAAGTTTGATTAGATATATATATATTTCTATATAACCCCTGCTGCTTGCAGACACATCTGTGCCCCCAGCTGCTTTGCAGACTGCAGTGCAATCACCAAAGGGTAGCAAAGGCACTGGGGCTGGCTGCAGGAGAGAGAAAGATTTGTTGTTTGCTTAGCTGTGACTGAAGAGAATATTCCCTGTGTGCAGGCAGGTTTGATTGTTGTGTATGGCTGCATTTAGTCATGTGCAGTTGCATTTAGTGTGCTCAGTCAGGGGCTCACACTTCAGACTGGTACAGCATCCTACCTACACATCATATTAAATATTAACTGGGGGGGAGCAGAAATATTTTATGGCTATTTTGTTAGCTCCTACAGTTTTAGAGCTTGTCTCCTTCCCTCTGTCTCTCTCCCTGCCCCCTTTCTCCTTTTCTCCCTTTCTCTCTTTCTTTCCTTTAGATTACAGGAGAAATGTTAAGCTCCAAGCAATTTGCTCCTTGTGTTGCTATTTGCTGCCTTTGCTGGAGTGCAGCATAAAACCTGGGGTCTTGCTGCATGTAAGAACAACTGAAGTGAAACCCATGACACTGTCAAGTGCTTAAAATTAAAATGCTGGTTTGTGCTTACAGAAATGATGTGCACCAGAGCTTAGCAGAGGGCTGTAGAGTTCAGGGAAGGATGGGGAAATCGCCTGTTAATGGATGACTGCCTTGGAAAACATCAGTTGCTTTGTGCTCCTGCTTCAGCCAGGAAAGCTCCATGTGAGCCTTTCAAAAATTAAACTATTTCTGCCTTAAAGAGGCCTCTGCTGCGAGTGCACTGCTGAACAAGGTGTCCCACAGCCTGTGTCACCTCGAAATTATCTCCTGAAACATCTGGAGCCATGTGTAAACCAAAACACCACAGCCAAGGAGTTGCCCTCTTGCCACTGTTTCCCCTGCGCATCCTTCCTTATCCCCAGCTCCCACCATCAGGAAGAATGGATTTAGATTCCTCTGTGCAAATGCCTGCTCTGGCTTCAGGGATTCCCAAATTCTCATCCCTCTCAAGAAGTGTCCCCAGCCCCTCTGTGCCATCTCCCTGAGGTGTGTCTGACAATTTGGAGGCTCCTCTGCAGGGGCCTTCCTGAAGTTAAATGTGTGCTGGCACACAGGCACACCCCTCCAGCACCCACTGGAACACAATGATATTCACCTGTTTTCTCTTTCCTGAGCTTATATTCACACTGTGTGGGAGGACAGAGACTGCAGTGAGCAAATATCCTGGTGCTGAGGGAAAAGCCCAGCCTGGGGGAAATGTGGGATGGCTTTGTTTCGAGGCTGCTGTCTCCCTTACACTTCTGCAAATTGTGATTTGGTACAGCCCCTTCCTCACAGCTGTCATGAGGGCTGTAACTGCATCAATATTTCTGATAGCATCACACACGTGTTCATCCTAAGTAGGTTATCCTTCACGCTGTGCAGCTTCCAACCTGCTTGCTGCGATTTATCAGTGGGGAAGGATATTTTGAGAATGATCCCATGCCTCTTCTCCATGTCACAGGATAATGTGCTGCACCTAATGGATCCAGCCCGCAGGATTTCTCAGTTCTTATGCAGTAATGACACCAAAAAATGCATGCAGCTCTCTGTCTCTCTAGATCTTACAGCTTTTTAAGTGACCATCCAGTTCACAGCACTGAGCACACCTCAGTGTTTGTTGTACCCACACAGTCCATCAAAGTGCTCAGCAGAACCATGTGGAATCACAGATGGGAGCTGCAGGACACCAGGACAGATGCACAGCCACCACTGCTCTGCTCTGCACTGGAGCCTGTGTCTGCCTCCGTGCTCTGGGGCCATGGCTTGTGACCTGGCAGAGGCACAGCTTGGCCACTTTGTGCCTCACAAAAGGAATTTTATGTAGCTAGCTGATTCAGTGTTGTGCAACACTTGGTGTGGCAGCACCAAGAAAGCCAGTGTGGGGTCAGGGGTGTGGGTGCTGCTGCTCTGCCAGCTCAGGACCACTGCTCCCACAGCTCCAGAGTGAAGGCAGAGGAGGAAACAGGGAGGGGGAAGGAAAAAAGGAAAAGAATAAGGAGTAAGACCAGGAGCACTAACTTCAATAGCTTTCCTTTTATAGGTGAGACCTGGAGGTGCCCAGACTTTGGAAATGCCAAATTTAGGTGGCATCATTAACTTAAGTTAAAACTCCTGCCCCCGAAGGAAAGGGCAAGGCTTCTCCATGCCAGGAGCCTCACAACGCACAGAGGCTAAAGGTCCCCCATCATTCCACATAGACTGTCCTTTAAAGTGTTATAGGGAAGGGCAGAAGAGCCCTAGGCACATGGGCAGTCTTGGCTCTGGAATGTGGCATGGGAAAGACAAGGGAAGTGAGGACCTTTCCACTGAGCCTCCCCTGGTCCACAGGGTCTGTTGGGATGATCACTTCTGTGCTGTTCTTTTCTTAAATAACTCAAATCAGTGCAGAGAGGGTGAGGAAGAAGAAGAAGGTGGCTCTTGGCCAGCCCTGACCCCACCGAAAGGAGATTCTGGTGTATGGGTTCCCAAGGGGTGAAGCAAGTGCATGGCCCTCACTGGAGTGGCAGCTGCAGCCAGGTCACAGAGATGACTCCCAGGCAGGAAAGAAACTGTAGGAAAGGGAACTAAAGGCAAGATCCCAACCAGCAATGCTGTCTCCTGGCCTGGGCAGCCAGGGAGCTGTGGGGCAGTGAGTGCCTTTGTTAATGAAAATCCTACCTCAACAGGCATCCCAATGCTCTGCTCCTTCTGTGGGATGCTGGAAGGCTGTGCCACACTCGGCTGGCTCTCCTTGGCAGTTTAGTGCTTCGTGACTGAAGGCAAAAGGAAAAAGGTCAAATAATCTGTGTAAATTGGATGGAAGTCAGAAAAGTTATTCTGCAGGTGCTAGGCAGGAATCAAAGTTCTGGGATCATACACGGAGCCTAGCTGGAGAAAAACTCTGTGCACAGGAGCTGAGAAAATGTCACCTTTTCCATGGAAATGGAATCCTTCCTTTGGGGTTGAGGGGAATGGGTGGGAAGGCCACCCGAGCACAACAGCCAACAGTCTGGAAAGTACAATCCCAGTAGTGCATGCAATAATGAAACAACTGCCTTAGCAATAACTGATGTGAGCTACTTCATGGCTGTGATTTCTTTTCTCATACAAAAGCAAAAAAATGCCCTTTTATGGCAGGAGAAATCAGAAGTGTCTCTTGCAGTCCACTATTAAAGGAGTTTTCTTTTAAACTATGAAACCATCACTATTACTTTTTCACAGGTAATTACTCACTGCAGTTAATTTGGAGCCATATTCAAAGAGAAATGGAGATATCCTGTGTTGCCCTCTCCCCCTCAGGCTGCCTTGGCATTATTATCATTCCCTGCTCTGGTGCCTGCAGCAGCAGCCACTGCCATCTCCAGTACCCTGAACAGTGAGAGCTGCTGATGCCTGACATTTATCCAGCTGGGATTGTCACCACGGGCTTTGCCTGCTGGGGATCACACCTCCCTAAGCCCCTCGGTGCTGAGGGGTGGGAGTAGGCAAGCAGCAAAATGAATTTAGTGCCTAATTTCCTCAGTACTGTACTTCAGGTTTGGCTGCTACATCTGCAGTAAGCTGTTCTGCGAGGTGCAGGTATCCACAAGCACTGTGGATAACGACTTTGTGTGTTTATCTCTTTAAAAATGAAAATAAAATAGGCCACTTGAGTGAATTGCCTCCACAGGACATGAGCCGTGCAGGTTGCAGCCCCCTTTGGAAGCAGAGTCCTTTGGCAGCCACGGCTCACAGGGGGTTGTGCAGCCTCATGGGTCATGTGGGCCAACACAAATTCCAGAAGCAAGCAAGGTGACAACCCCTGTCCTTAAAAATAAAAACAACCAACCAAAAAAAACCCACCCCAAACTCCTCTGGCACAAAACAAGGAGCAAACCACCTATACAATCAAAGGAGAACCAGCATACCTTCCTACAGAGACTGTAATCAGTGCATTAAAAAATAAAGGAATCTCTCACTGAAAGTCTTAAGGGTTAGACACACTGACAGAAAGGTAAGACAGAAAATCAAGCCAAGGTTATGAGGGAGGAATGGGACCCAGGTCTGCATGTCCCTAAGTGTACAGAGCAAGCAGAGAGCCAAGCAGGAGTGGGAGATGGGGGCCAGAGGGGCAGAGCCTGCTCTGTAAGTAAAGCTATGTATTAGAAGTGGCACAAAGGAAAATGTTAATGAAGCACGAAAAAACGAGACTCAGTAGGGAAATTAGTGGAGGGGAATAAAAACCTCAGCTGGAGGAAAGGCAACACGGGGTGTTAAGCAAATGAATTGCACTGGAAGGGATCCCTGGATCAGGTTTGTGGTTAGATGTTGTTCATGGGGTTTGTTAAAAACATGAAAGGAGAGGGGGTAATGAGGCTGTGGTGAACACAGCCCTGCAGTGTTGGCTAGGTGATGGGGAGCTCTGGGCCGTGGGGAATTTTGGCAGGAGCCTGTGCCAGAGTGGGGTAGGAATGGGACATCCTTGTCACCTCCTTGTGGAGGCTTGTGGGAGGTGGGGTTGTGCTGTGGGCTAAGGGGAGGCCTGGGACACAATTCCACTCTGCTGCCCATGAGGACAGTGGGATGGGGATGGAAGTGAGGTTGGCTACAGGGATGGGCAGCTGGGTGGGAGAGGGAAGTGCCTGGTGGTGATGGTACAGCCAGGGCTGCCTTCCATTGTCCAGCACTGCAGGGGACTGTGGGCAGCCAGGCCAGGACATCAGAAGCAAAAAGTGGGTGACTGCAAAATAAAAGTTAACATATTTTTTGTTGGGAGACACAGAGTGTCCTAAGGATTAGAGAACTTTTAAAGGAATCCTTATATACTGAAAGAAAGTGTGTGGGGGGGTAGAGACCCCCATGTACCATGTTCACAGCATCTGATAAAAGCCTAGAGTACTGCAGCTTTGCAGTGTGAAAATAGAAAGCTCTGGGGGCATCATGTGAGTACCTGCAGCTAAAACACCTAAAGATGCAAATGGTCTTTTCCCTTCATGTACTGTTTTGACTTACAATTTTTCTTAATGTAGAAGAGGAAGCCGACAAAAACAGGTAGAAAAAAACCACATGCATGGTAAGTCATTGAAAGGTGTTTGTCTGCCTGCAAGGTCTTGCTGAAGAAAGGCTTTGAGCTTATCAGCAAGGTTAAAAAAAAAATGGGGGGAGAAGAAAAGATGAAAGAAGCTAAGTTATAGGCTTGGTGCCTTTTATTATCTTCTGCCAAGGCTGGAAGGCCATGCCAGCTCTGCCAGGTGTTTCAGAAGAATAACAAAAGCAGACGTTAAAATTGAGCCAACGTGCTTACAGCCACTTCCTTAGGAATCAAAATTCCTGAAGGAACTTCAGCAACTGCTTAATAAAATACTGCTCTGCTGCTGCAGAACACAGGCTGTTATAATTTAACATAAAGCTGAATTAATGCATATTGTCAAGCTTTACCTATTTTGATACAACTGATTCTAGTTAATTTTTTTTTTAATTGAATGGTTCACTGGCTCAGCAGAGCAAAGGGCTTGTGTGAGCACGTCTGGGATGTGTGTGTGCTCATGAATGTATACACACACACAAGGAAGTCTTGTGTTTCATGCCTCTGTCTGTCTGTGTGCATACTGCTATGTATTCATGTATCTGGCATTTCTTCTAGCATATCTAATATTTTCTAATTTCTAATCACATATTTGTGGTTGGTAGGAAAAACCCCAGTAGTTTCATGTCTTATCATCTGCAGCTGGTTGCAGCCTTTATCTAAACATTCACTGTGGGATGCAGCAGGGAATTATATTGGCAACTGCTATTAATCTTCTGTGTGAAAAGAAGCATCTCCTACATCAGTGTTAGAATAAACCCATTTGTCTGGTGAATGAGGCACAACTGAAAATTACCCTGATGTAGAAGCAAAAATCCTCTCATGATGATACTTTTGATGATGTACTAGCCCACCCGAGGCCATCAGGAAGGGCATCTTTAGTGTAAACTGAACAGCAAGGAGTTTGAACAGTTTTAATTGAACAGTTTTAGTCTTATTTTGGAACATGGTACCTCATCTTAAATAGCTTTAATCTCACACTGTGTTGCAACACCAGTGTGTAAAAACACCCTTGTGTAAATCTCCCTATTTACACGACACCTGGTATCTGTTCCTCCAAAAGCTTTGGGGTTTCACTCTGTCTCTTTTGTCCCTTGAATGACCATGCAGGGCCTGACCTGGTGGGTCCAGGTGTGGTCCCTGCCTGCCGTGCTGCCCAGCTGGACCACGCTGCCTCCCAGGCCAGCTGCTCACTGTTGCTGCCTTCCTCCAAGGCTGAAGAGAAGCAGCTTTTGCCTTGCTGAGGTGAGAGCACAGCCCTGGGGCTGAGCAGGGACGTGGCTCTCTCCCTTACACAGCAGAGCAGTGGCAGTGAGCTGCAGCAGCTGGGACATGTGGAGATGCTGGCAGTGTGAGAAGATCAAGCCATCTTCTGCAGCCTCGTGGAGGTCAAACTTTACTAAACTTGTCCCTGAGTTTACACAATAATGTGTTTCTAAAGACTCTCATCTTATTTAGTATTGCTATTAATGGTCTGAAAGACATTAGTCCTCCAAAATGGCACTCTTGTTTTGTTGGTCATCAAATAGAGCACTGTGAAGTAAACAAATAAAGGAATGCCGAGTGAAGTAACATAATTTCTTGGTTTCCTGTTACAGACATATGTGTATATAATTATCTCTTTTTTTCTAATACTTTCTGCAAATTTAGACATACCAATAGGTTGATGTGAGGGTGCTGTTATTCCTGGAGATGATGTTTTGGAGAAAAAAACCTCTTCCGTTCAGCAAGAAAGACAATAAAATACTGTACTGTTGTTTTTTCTTTCTCTGTATCTGTGCATGTGAGCACAGAAGGGCGTGAGAGAGAGTGAGAGAAAGAGGAAAGCCTTAAAAGCAGGGCTGTTATGTAGCAAATAGGGAGAACTTGCTTGGACTCAGCTTTTTACAAGCATGTGCCAGCTATTAAATAAATGGCATATCCATTGTAATGCTCAGATAATAACAACAAAAAGAAGTTTTTACATCTGGTAAACAATTGCCAAGCTGACTAATATGAGCCTTGGGTTGGCAAGAAGTAGGGGCTTAGGCAATAGGCTGACAGAGCACCTTGTATTTGTGAAGTCCCACAGTTCACTTCTATAGCTCCAAGATTTCCTTAACTCTCATCCCTCCCTTAACCACAGGTGATTTTATACCAAGTTTTTGGCACTATGAGCTGCTACTTATTTGCTGCAGTCATATTCCTCAGCTGGTGAGCAGCATTATCAACTTATGGGGTTCATGTATGGAAATGTTACACCTTGGTTGGTCTCAGCAGGCCTATTTTTCTTGCACAGATTTATGGCACATTCTAGCAAGTTGATATGCTTGCTCAGAGCTGAAACAAATTCCCAGTGAGCCTGAGTCAAGAAGAGGAAGATTTATTGGTTTTCAGCCTGACTGCACACATGTGCCCGGAGGCAGCCAAAATGGGTCACAGCAGTGATGTGCCCACGGTGCCTGGGCTGGGGCTGGCCCCAGGTGGGTCCTGCTGCTCCTGCATCTTTGCAGGGGAGAAAACCCTGTCCATGCATGGCGTCAGAACTTGAGCCCCACCCTGCTCAAAGCTGGTAGCTGTCCTTCACTTCTGGTGCAGAAATGACTGTATGGAGCTCACAGCAGCTTGGACGCTGCCCCCGGGCAAGGAGTGCAGCAGCTCTTACTGGTTGCATGTGGGGGGGTTTGGAAGCATTTGTGCTTCATGCAGCACTCCAGGCACTGTGCCTGCTACTGTACCCAGCCCAGCAAGGCTGAGGATGCTCTGCTGCAGACACCACCATGGAGTCAATCACACACACTGGCAGCTGCAGACCTTTTATGCATCCTGCACACCATTGCTTTCCCTCTTTTTCCCTGTCCCAGCTCAAAAGACAGGGGTATTTTTTCCACTCAGCTTAGTTGTCCCCCTCCCTGGTTTTTTCACTGCAGCAGAGCACAGCTGCCCACACAGCCCCATAGGGCTGGCAGGGTGTGCTGGGCTCCCAAAATGCAGGGCTGGGCAGCACTCACTGGCTATGGGGCCGTGCAGAAGATGACCTGTGCTGCCCTGAGCTCTGTCTGATACTGTGCTAGGCAGTGGGGAGCAGAGGAGACGTGTGGCCTCATGAGAAGGGAACCTCCAACCCCCCCAATGCTGCTGACCGGCTAGCAGAGTCTCGGGATTTCTATCTATCTATCTATCTATCTATCTATCTATCTATCTATCTATCTATCTATCTATCTATCTATCTATCTATCTATCTGTCTGTCTGTCTGTCTGTCTGTCTGTCTGTCTGTCTGTCTATCTATCTATCCATCTATCTGTCTGTCTATCTATCTATCTATCTATCTATCTATCTATCTATCTATCTATCTATCTATCTACCTATCCACCTATTGAAAAGGTAGAGCAAAACTGAAGTTGAGGAGTTAATGGCAGCACGTTAGCAAGGCAGACAAAATCAAAGTAATTTTCCCCTCTGCCCAGAGAGCAAAGGAAACATACTGACCAGTCCTTAAAATGAGGATGATATTTTGCTGAACATACATAAGGAAAGCATTCCTAAGAGCCACTCAGGAACACCAGGTTTTATTGATGGGACGTTAGGAGTTGTAAATCATGGGGTCACAGATAGATGTGGAGGAAACGAGTGGAGCTATCCTCCCTCTTGCTTAATTGAATTCAAGAGAGCCATTGCAGGGGGCTGCTGTGCTTTGTGGATTGTACAGTCTTCAGGGAAGGCTCCAGTACAGCAAAGCACAAGCTGATTGACTTACGTAGGAGTGAACCCACAGCAACTCCAGTCTGGGAGAGTAGATGTGGGATGTGTATTTATTTCCTCAAGTGAATGAAATGAGGAAATTCCCACCTTCTCCTTCACTGAATTATCGAAATAGGCAAACATATGCTGGTTTTGCCTTTGTGTTTTATTATTTTTCATCCTATTATTTCTACCACCAAAAGGTAGCTCAAAGGCAGCATCGTGACACAGCTGAGTGGAGTCTGGGTGTCAAAGCCTACACATTTCCTACGTAAGGGAGATGTGTGATCAGCCTCTCTGATGGGAACATACATTTCCCAAAGCCCCAGAGAGGGTTTTCCTAACATTATGCCCGGTGGCAAGGAGACTATCAAGTGTTGTACTGAACCAATCTGGTCTGAAGGTCCTGTCAGGGATGAGGCAGGAAGCGTGGGGCTGGCAAACCCCCAAAAACTTGGGGAGCACAGGAGGCTCACAACTTCAGCAGGGGAGAAAACCCCACACCAGGGAGAGCTGAGGCACTGAGGTGATGCCAGCAGGGGATTTGGCCAGTGCAGTATGGCAAGGATTGCTGGGGGGATGTGCTGGGTGGGTGCCCAACCTCCACAAAAACTCCTGCACCTTTTATAGAACATAATTGCGTGCTTTATTGATATACACAGTAAAGCAGTATATAATACAATAGTAAGGCATATATTTGGTGAAATTTGGTATGTTGTGAAAAAATGCAGTAAAACAGAAGTTTATAAAAATAATTAGTAAATGTTACAGTGTTGGTGTTAAAACACAATATATTATGATATCCAAGTAATAAACCAGTACTGAGTAACGATGAAATAACATGCCATATGGTATTTATGTATTCAACTACACTGATTATGTTTTACAGTTTAATACTTTGTCATTATAAGGAATATGAAATAATTCCCAAATTATGCTTAAAAAAGCAGCAATAAAGCTTTCAACTTTTTAAATACTTTTTGACAGACTCACTCCAAAACTAAGATCTAGAAAGTAAAACAAACAAAACAAAACCCTGATGAAAACAATCGTGCAATCTGTTTTTCCTCCACAATTTTTCTGAAGATTTAATGTATAAGGAGGGGGGAAAGAAGAAACCCATTGCTTTCTCAAATCTCAATTTAAACCTTCTGATAAAAAAGGCCGTGAGAAATAGTGAGGGTTCCTATTGTAATCAAGTGTTAAAAAGCTCTTTATTAGGAAAGCAGAGGTTTGGGGGGATTGTACTTTTTTTTGTAAATGATTAACGTTGTTGTTATTACTTAAACAATGAGACCTGGTCACACAATGGACACGTGGTGATGATGTAACATTGTCATACGTAATTGTCAGGAACACCACAAAACCAAAGTGAGGTAG
This sequence comes from Acridotheres tristis, assembly GCA_037013685.1. Classification (NCBI taxonomy): domain Eukaryota; kingdom Metazoa; phylum Chordata; class Aves; order Passeriformes; family Sturnidae; genus Acridotheres; species Acridotheres tristis. Next base: position 104,247,471 of record CM072884.1, read on the forward strand.
AAATAGCATGACTAGCCATGTTCAATGTTAACTAGCATTCAAAATAAAATCTTTCCCAAGTTTAATTACACTTCATACAAGAAGAGGTAACAGATTTTTTTACTCTTGCAATATAAAGTCAGATGGTTGTGTTTCTACGTATTTTATGGTAAAATTAAAAGCTGGTTAAGAAAATGAAGTGGTAAAGCTTTTGCTGACAGCACCTCATACCCAAACCTCTCTCTCACAGAGCTGCAGTCAAGCTGGCTAATCTGTTTCTCTATCAGCTCTTCTCTTTGTCACTTTTTTGTTAATTGTGTAGGGGTTACTTGTACAGAGAAAAGGGGAAGGACAAAGCACCAGGGCCTTTGTTTTGGTGATAAATATTCATGGAGCAGTGTGACTACCTTCACCTGATCACCATTCCAGGCAAGAACAGCAGTGACTCTTCCACAGCCTTTCCCAAAGGTGGCTTGCAGCACCACAGCTCCTTGGGACCGGCTGCTGCAGCAGGATGAGACAGGACAGTGGAAAGCTCTGGGCTCCTCTTCCAGAGGGTCGAGGAGCTCCGTGCTCATTTACCAGCACTGGGAGCAGGACAGAGCTCTGTGGGTACCCTGCTTGTGCCTGGGGTCAGAGGCTGACCCCACAGGGGCTGTGGAGCGTCTCCTCTCTTCCGTCCTCTCCAGCAAAGGTGACATTTGGGGAGAGCTGCTCCCAGCCCTGCTGAGCCATCGAGCCCCAGAGTTAAAGCCAGTAAGGCAATGTCTATGTTCCCTTACTAAAATTACCCAGGAATTTAGTCAGCAGAGGAAACACTGGCACACAGGATGGTCGTTAACTTCTTTCCTTATTTCTTCTGAGTTTTTTCTTTTTTAATTAATTTTTATTGCAGGCTCTGTCATGTAATGTGCTCTTTCATTTAATTATTGCAAACTAGCTGTGTAATTGCTAGTTGCTGTCCGAAACCAGGACAGTAAGTCATGTAATTCTTAATTTTATTGGAAAGATAAAATGTAACTACTTTCATTTGAAGTTCAGGTTTTTTGGTTATTTTTCTAAGCCAGCCCTAGTCAGACAAAACCAATGAGAAATGTAAGGTGGCCATTCTGGTGTCACTGCAGGAAATCCTTTTTTGTTTTTTTTTAATAGGCAAGGAAAAGAACACAGGACATGAATCTCTCTTATGCTGTTACAGAGCTGAAATGAAACTAAACAAATGCACTGCCTCAGTATATTTTTTTGTGGTTTTTTTTAAGGGGGTTTCTATAAACAATTATTTTTATAAAGCACACTTTAGTTTACAATCTTTCATTATAACTGTTATAAATTTTTTTAAACAACCCGAAATGCGTTCCATATAAAGAAATGGCAAGTTATTTAGCTATCAAGATTTTACATGTAGTTCTCTTATAATTTTTGTACAATTGCATAGACGTGTAAAACCTGCCATTGTTAACAAAACAGTAACAGACTTAGGAAACTACTGAAATCTACAGTATAGTACCACTACCCTTCACAAAAATATAGATTTGTTTTCTTGTAAACTCTTACAGTCTAATCCTCTTTGTAGTATGAATATTATAAAAACCATGCGGAACGCCTGAAGTTGTAAAACACATCTTGCTATTCTAACACCTTGTCGTCGGTCATCACGGTCACCAAGGTTTCCATTGCTCTTCCCAGGTCGTCTGCCATGTGGAAAAGGCTCCCTACATTGTGGCCTGAAAAAGAAAGTCAAAGAGGAAATTAAACAAAGAGGCTGTGGCAGAATGTGGACAGGAAAACTTCACAGATCCGTCATTCTCCATGTGCCGCTCCTGCCATCCCCAGAGGAGCCTTCCAAAAGTCTCCTGGATCAGTCCAACAGGTTGTCATTAGCAAAAGCTGCCAGGTTTGTACAACACTTTAACAGCAACACTGGCTTGAATGGCTATGGCAAACCACTCTGCAAATAAGCCAGCACCCCCCAGGGTGATGAAGCTTCAGCATTATCAATGTTCACCAAAAGCAACAATTAAGTCCATTGACATCACAGAAGTGTTTCTGACTGATGCTGCAAGAGTTTGAGCATGCAATGTTCTATCAAGGAGAAAAAGAGAAGCAAACATATCAGCAGTAATTAACTAAATCATTAAAGCCAAGAGGTCTCAGCAGGATACCTGCAAAGATAGATGTAATGATGACCAAACTAAGCAGCTCAGTTCATTCAATCATTTCTAAAATATACTTTCCTTTTTGGACAGCAGTCTAGCACAAAGAAAGATGCCACAATTATCAGCTAACTACTATGCATGGCTTCACTTGTGCGTTTCCCCTCACCCATAACCACTCTGAAGTCCTAAGATGGTATAAGCACAACCTCCTACAGAAAAGTGATGAATAAACACACAGTACAGTTCTGGAGATGAAAGCTGCAACTTCTCACACTCATGTCATCAGTGCAGCAAATGGTGATGGGTGGTAAGAAATGGCTTAATCACAACTAGAGACCAAATAAACTCAAGGATGGGGAGATTGAATTGCTAAAAATTGCTGGTTTAGCGCCTTGCACGCCTTGTCTGGTCTCCCACTGCTGTTCAGGAAAGTGTCTCTCTCTTGCAAGTCCTGTGTGAGATTTTCAGACCTCTGTGACTTTCTCAAATACCCTCTGGCACCTCAAATGACAGAGACATCATGGCTTAAACAGAAGAACCTTATCTGGAGTCTCCCTCCTGAAAAAATATGACTGAAGAGGGAACATGACTGAGATCTAGGCACCCTACAAGATGAGCATCCAAACCAAGGACTGAGTGTTCAAGCTTTCTTGCAAGGACAAGGAGGAATGAGCAGACAGAAGGTCTTAAAGCAAGCAGAAGGGAATTATACTCCACACAGCACATAATTGTATTACTGAACTCCTCACCACAGGCTGATGTTGAGGCCAAACACATAAATGAGTTAAAAGAGGAGTTAGAAAATAATTACTGAAGATTTATTTAGATGCAAAAAAGCATGTGACCTCCAACTCAAGAAGTCTCCATGCTGCAGAGAGCCATCAACTGAACATTAATAAGAAGTAAAGTATTACTCAATAAAAGTGTATGTCACTTTGGCCTGAGAAGGTTTGATTTACTCTCTGGGAGCACTTGTGATAGAATATTTATCTGGAAAAACACAGGAAGTGCAATGCCATGTGCCCACAACTCTGGTTCTCAGAAATGCTTTGCATTAGCCTGGATGCTGAGTCCTCACCATGGTCCTTGAGGAAGGAGCACCCAAATGAGGGAAGGACATGACCAGGACATCCAGGATACACTTTTCATGCAGTCCCCAAGTGTAACTTGCTGGAGCCTGACTGACCATTGCACAACTACACAGTGGCTTCCCCTCCTGACACAACTGCAACAGGAATGAGCCTTCCCTGGGGGGAAAATCAGACTCACCATGCTCTTCCCAATGCTTGTATATTGTGCTAGTCATGCACTGCTGAGACTTCTACAGTAAATAAGAGCCTGGAGTGATCTTAGTTCAGCAGCTTTTATGGAGTAGAAAAAAATTACCTTAGAACTATTCAGAGAACCATAAAATGGTTTGGGTTGGAAGGGATCTTAAGAACCATCTAGTTCTAACCTCCCTGCCATGGGCAGGGATGCCACTCAATAGGCCTGACTTCTCAGGACCCCATCCAACCTGGCCTCAAACACTTCCAGGAGTGGGGCATCCACAACTCTAGGTAACTTGTGCCAGTGTCTCACCACCCTCAGTTAAGAATTGTTTTCTAACATCTGGTCTAAACCTGCTCTTTTTCAGTTTAAAACCACTGCCCCTCGTCCTATCACTATCTGCCCACAAAAAAGTCCCTCGCCCTCCCTTTTATAACTCCCCTTAAGGTACTGGAAGGTCTCCCCAAAGCTTCCTCTTCTCCAGGCCGAACAACCTCAGGAGTTTTCTTCTTCTGGGGAACTACTACCACCCTCTACGTTCAAATACTAGCTTTATTTAAAGTTTTAGAGGTTGTTTTTTTTTTTTTTAATTTAGCATTGATGATACAAAGCTAGGCTGGATCTAAACAAGAACTATTTAAGAAGCTGCCCACTGGACAGTGAGCTGTGCTGTGACACAGCTTGCCAGATAGCAATACAAAAAAATACTTGGTTCTGGTATCTGGTGACAGTTTGCTAACTGCACTAATATGCAAAGAAACAGATGCATCAATCAGCAATTTCATCCATACATCACAAATGTATAGCCATCCTATTCATTTGAAGCAAAACCTTGTAATTTCCTCATCAGCGTGACAAGTAACTGCGTATGAAAGATTCCTGCCAAGTTTCGGTCAAAACATAGTTTATTTTAAAGTAAATGTATCCTACCACACTTATTTTAGCTGTAAGGGATAATCTCTGTCACTGGCATCATGCAGACTGAGATCAATCCAGCAACTTACACCATCACAAGTGAAAATCTGATGAAGCCATATGAAATCGAGAGCAGATGGGAGATGCTTGTGCAAACAGAAGCACTGAGCTGCTCTAGTCACCTGAAACTCTGACTGAAACTCCATGACTTTATGGGAATATACCCCTGTGGTATAACTAGAGTGATGCTGTGACTGAGTAGCCAGCTGTGAGAGGCTGCCCGTGGGGTCAGGGCTCACATTCAGATTTGTTGTGATCTGTTGTTTCTAGAAAACTCCAGGGCTCTTCAGGATTTCAACACTGCTCATTCCCAGGATGACTGATCAGCCTCTTGCAGGCTTAGAACATCCCAGACTGTTAAACTGCATCCTCAGATGTTAATACTATTTTGTTCTGTCAAAAATGGGCTAGGTCTAGAAAAAATAACTTCAACCAAAAATACACACAAAAATCCTTTCAGGTGTATGCCACAGTAGGTATAAACTTACATTGTTCAGGCAATTAAAAGTCATTTGGGTCCACGAATCCTTAGGTACTTTTTAATATCTAAAAATTACAGACATGTCTGATAGTACTTTTTTTTTAATGTCTGTTAATTGATATCATATTTTTGAAACAACCATGCTTCGAATCTGATCTCCCTCCTCAAAAGCTGCACAGATGTGTGCTGCAGTGATTAAGGTGACACAGCTCCCTCTTCCCCACAACATCCACACTCCCTTTCCAGACTCTTGTCTTCTCCAGAGCCATCTGAGGTTAGGGCTCAGAGCATGAGCACAAAGCACTGCTGACAGCTGGACTGCAAAGGCAGCAGCAGGGGAACCACGGTCTCCAGGACAGCCCTGGGCTGGCAGGACGGGCCAGAGGAGCAGGGGATGACTGTGCTCCAGCCACAACTGGCACACCCACAGCTGAGTGTCACTGCACTGCCAGCAGGATTTCTGCCTCTCTTTGACACGGGAGTAACAGCCAGGTCAATTGAGACTGCAAAGAGCTGAGAACAAAAGACACGATGAATTCCTGGTACTGTGTGTGAAATGAGTGCAGTCCCTTCTGTCAGGTCTGTGCCTAAATCAGTGCTCAAGTTCACTGCTTCCATAGGGCTGTGCTGCTGCCACTGAATGCTGCTCACTTGCCCTCTCTAGTACTGAAATGTAGGACGTTGACATCTTTAATTAAGAAGCAAATGAGAGAAATACCACCCAAAAAGCACTTAGAAAAATAAAAATCAGAGCTTTCCATTATTATTCATATTTCTAAAGTAATGCTATCAAAGAAGGCATTAAATCTATTCTTTTTTAACATTAAAGCCGAGAAAGTCTTATCCATGCCTGAGGCACTGAAAGGTTGAAAAATGTTGCTGTGTAAGAAAAGAACTAGTAGACACTTTGAAATGCAGCAATAAAGCTCAAAATGGACATGGACATCAATAACTTCAACTTATAAAATCCACAGGTGCTATTTGCTTGGAAAGCAGAAGACACCTCTTTCTGTAGACACTATCTCACTTCTAGTCACACAGAGAAAGATGTGTTTCACATCTGCTGAATTTGCTTTAGAGACTCTAATGGAATCAAGGCCCATGGGTGTGGGCACAGTAACAGAATACCAATCTTATACTACAGCTTGTCAGAGAAATAAATGTGGAACATTCAGACTTGAAAGAGTAGAGGGAAAGTAAATTGAGAAATCTCAACACAATGCAGGGCCTTTTCTAGCAGAAGGGATTTCTAACCCTTTCCTGACAAAAGAAAAATCCTTCCTGTTGGTGACTTGGGTTTTGAAACCCTTATTCATATTGAGTAATGCCACAAAATCCATGGGATTACACACAAAGACAATACCAAATGTGAGTAATGGAATCAAAACCTGGCCAGGTGGGTTTTAAACCACAGGATCTGCCTTTGCACATACAGACTCACACCTAAAGCAGAAGCTGTTCTGTACCTTAGCTCATATCCTTCATGAGCAGGTGAATAATTACATTTTATATTCAGCTGTCCATGTTACCAATGTCCCTCTGGAACCATTAGTGAGCATAAACTCAGCCAGAGAGCAGAGAGTAGTTCACTGAAGTCAATTTTTTAGGGTTAAACTGCTGGAATCAGATCAGGTAGAATATGCCAATTTAAATTTTATTTTGTTGCCGTTAATTACTTGTATCGAGTATGCCCTCTGCAGAAGAAGCATTTTTTGAGTGATACGCATAAATATGAATGAGGACAGTGGAAATCAATGACCTGTTTTGTTAATTGGGTGAACAGTTCTCAGAGTATATGAGCTGAGAACAAGCAGTGCTGAATGTGAAGTATTTTCCATAAAATTTCTGGATTGGTACAGTCTGCTGATGCTGTCTCAAGCATCCTTTTTTGATCCATATGAGAGGACCTGCCATTCAAGGACAGACTTAATCTGTACCAAAGATCTTATCCCTTGCAGTAGCTGAACCTGCTCCAGCACCTACAGCCAAAGCAGAGAAGAACCTCTGTATTTCAAGGCACCACATCAGGACAAATCCTGGCTTTCTCAGGGTACCCTGTCAGTGACTGGGGGTTCACAGCAGCTCTGCTAAGAACCCCGGTGTTTCCATGAGCCCCTCCTTCTGTAACAGCAGAAGTTTGCAAACCAGGTTACCCTTTAATTCCTGCCTCATCCACACTGAACGTCTTCTGTGCAGAAAAGGTCATTTCACAGCTACTGCAACTGCACTCAGGCAGTCTCTGAATATTTTATCTTTAATAATAATTTTCACTAGAAATTCATCTTTCAAACGCTATATCTGGTTGGCGAGTGAAGAGCAGCTTCACAGAGGAAAAATCAAGGCTCTCTGGAAATGCTTTCAAAGGAGCTGTGACAACACAGTGCAAAACGCTTTCCTCCATTAATGAGCAGTGACACACAAATTCCAAAACCTATTTTGCATCAAACCAACCATGTCTGAAGTGCACAGTGAAAACCATGGCCCATTTGCATTGCTGAATACAACACTGTGGAGCTGGTGAATGTTAGTAGCACTCCTCATTCTGCTATAGTACATCAGGAAATCAAAACACCTGAATCTCTTATACCTCTCAACTCTCGTATGTCTAAAGAAATATAAAATAACTTTTTAATTGCTGGAGATGATGGCTGCTGTACTGGCACATATATGTAAATACAGCTGTGAGGTTGTAAACAGAACAGCAAGAGACCCTGGTCTTCCTGTTGTGCTTACACACAAGAGCAACAGAACATGAGTCAATGGCTGCAGCATATTTACTGACAACATTTATCATTCACAGGCTTAATTTCAATGTATTATTTTCTCCTCCCCATTCCTGATTTTCCACCTCTGGGAGCGTGTAAGAAAATGCAGATACTTGAGCTGACATTGTCTCCACTGAAAGTTGAGAGGTACACCACCTTTACAGCACACTCAGCAAAACCAAACAAAACCCAAAGCAAAATAAAACCACCCCCACCCTTCACCAAACCCAAGCAACCCCGTGCTGTGTCACACACATGCTGGGCACAGAAAGCAAGCTGTGACAAACAGAAGCCATGGCAGTGAGCCTGCGTCTCACTAACCTCTCTCACTGGCTTTCCAGGGGCATTTCTTCCTTTAGGAACAGAGAGAGGAAGTGGAACAAATATCAGAAAAATAGCAAAAAAAATACACACATGAATATATATTTTATACTGTAAAAGACACTTCAATTTCCATTTAGAAATTTAACATTAAATAATGCATTTCTGCTTAAACAAAGACCAAAAGTGCACTGAAATCCACTGATGATACTGAGGTGATTTATTCAACAACAGTTCTGTAACCTGTGGCTTGGTTTAACCTCTCAAAAACACTTGAGAAAACTACTAACAGCAACTTAAACACCTTTCAGCTAAGAATAAGGACTGCAGACATATCTGAACTCATTTTCTGAGCATCCTAATTAGCAAATATGAGTACTACTAGCAACCAGTGTAAATGGTAAAAACATTTTCCCCCAATATCAAATTAATTTACCCAGACATTTTACATTGTACTGTGGCCTACATACACTGAGATATGCATTCATATACATGCCTGTGTGTACACACATATTTCATACCTACAAAAGTACACTGGAATGCAACATGCTCACATTCAGGATAAACATATTGCAAAATGTGTTTGCAACGTGCTGACCTGCAAGCATGGTAAAACTGAGGGGGCAGAGGGAGAAATAAGAGAAAAAAAGTTCAAGTAAAAAAGGGGAAAAAGAGAAAGTATCATGTTCAACTACTACCAAAATTGAGTCAATAATGGGTCTAGCTGCAAAGATGTTCCAAACAAACCTTCACAGAAGGTTTGATCATGTTGATTTTTCTCAACACTTCTCATAGCATATTTGTTTTTAGAAAAGGACTGCCAGGTGTTAATCAACAGCAGAAATACCCCTTTGTCCACCTTTCCACCACACAGCCAGTAACAGTCTCGCTGTCTCCAGGAGCAGTGTCCCACTGTCACTGTCACAGTACTGGCAGCTCTGCCATGGCCAGGCTGGCAGTCCTAGTGAGAAAGTCACTGCAGCAGATGCTGTAGGATGATCTTTGCCCCAGAGCTGCTGTAAATGATGCAATTTTAAATGATGTGTGGGACATTGGGGAGAGAGCCAGACACATATGGGAGAACATACCAGTCAGCATAACAGTAACCTAATTGCTGTTGAGTTTTGCTCTTTGGCAGCCTGCAGGAGAAGAGATGAGAGGCAATAAACAGCTTTATGGGTATTTTACAAGTTGCAGAACAAGGGCCAACAGCAGAGCAAGGCTGAGCAGAGGCAGTACAGGAGGAGAGGGCAGAGGAAGAAATGGCACCACTGACCATCACAGGTCTGAGCCACAGCTCCCACAAACTCCAGGCAATGGAAAGCCTGGGGCAGCCTCTGAAGGCCTGGACAGCAGAGGTTACCATTTACTGAACAGAGGAAGTTTTAGGTCCTTCCTGTCCCTCTCCCCAGCAGCACACTTCCCATTAAAAATGAAAGCAATAGGTTCAATAACAACATGTTCTGCACATGGGTTTTTATTCTGCTCCTAAGTGAAATCTTGACTCCAGTGATGTCTGTACCACACGTGCTTGTGCAGGGAGGTGTCACTTCAGTTCTAAGGACTCCACCTGACAGGCCTGCCTAACCTTCTAGTACTTACATGGGTGTCTACACAGCCTGAGACCTCCTCTGGCACTTTTATCAGGAGTCAGGAATTCCCTAAAAAATGCTTTCCAAACGGGGAGATGAGAATATCTCACCAATATCAATCATGTAACAGAAAATCCTTGGAAAGGAAGATACAAAATCTATTACATACTTTGGTTATTTTCTGAGGAAGAGCCCCAGGGTTTAGGTCAGCTTAAGGACTCCAGAAACTGCAGCACAGTACAGCTTGGTTTGAAAGAGTCCTGGGGCAGGAATGGGACCCAGCAGGAAATTAGCTGGGGTCTACAGTTTAGCTTGGGTCAAGAAGAGAAAAGGAACTGCCTGCAAGCAAAATAGTGGAGGTCCTAAGAAATGCCTTCCTGTCTGCAGAAACACCTACAACTGCAGCTACACAGTGTTTAATTTAAATCTACATGAGACAGACTGGATTCTGCTTGAAAATGAATGCACTTAAAGTTAACTGGGGTAGCTCAGCAGCACACAAAACAGCTGGTGAGGATAGTCTGTGGTGAGTAATCAGCCCTAGAATTTGTTAAATGCAGCAAAGATCCACGCTACTACAGCAACAGCTAATTTCTTCTGGAGGAAGATTAAAAAGGGTTTAATGGATTTTACATTATTTTCTTCTTTGCATATGAATGAATGCGTGTTTCTAAGTTTTAAGGCAAGAAGTATGGTTTGGCATAAATTGCAGAGGAAGAAGATTGTCTGTATTGCCACAGTTCTGAAAATTTGTGTTCTGTAAGGCATCAAAATACTGATACGCAATCCGTGGGTGCCTAATTATCTATTATTTCTGCTCAAATCAACATTTCCTGCCCTTACAAAATAGAAGAGGTTTGTTTTTGATTTTTTTTTTGAAAGTTACATGGCATTGCATCACAGGCAAAGGTACACAGCAAATCACCACATCAAACCTGAAAGCAGAGACATCACCAAAAACTTCATGCAGGAGTCTCTGCAGATCCAGGTCAAAACAGAGAGTGCAAAGCAACTACTGCACTGCCCCTCTCACTGAGCTCAGCAAAGGGACAGGTTGTACAAAAGGGAGATCTGGGTCTGAAAAGAGCCTTTTTTCTCAAAACCGAAAAAAAAAAATCTGTTGAAGTTTTATTAAATTCATTACCATATTCTCAGTTTACACCAGAACTGGGCTTTATAAAACAGGGAAGACCTAGTCCACCCCATCACTGTCCCAGCTGCAGAGAAGCTCAGCCAGATCAGTTCTGTTGTGCAAAAGGGGAGCAGTAAGGGATCTCAGTCACCTGGGCTCACTGTGGTGGGATGCAGGACCACAGAACAGAGAAGGTGACACAATCCAGGAGAGGCCAGGGTATCTCTAAAGGAAGAGTATTTCCAGAATACTCCACAGTACTGTAACTCCAGGGTATTCTTTCACTGACTCAGTAAAATGTGAAAAGAAAAAGTCTGCATCATGAGACCTTCTGCTGTCAGAATAAGAGAAACTGTATTATTTGCAGTTTTGAAAGTTGCTGGCTCCACTAAGGATGTTAGTCCCATTCATGACAGAGCCTGGCTGATGCACGAATGAGAGGAGAAAATGTGACAGGTGTGTTTTAATGTGACTGAGATAAAATAAAACTCCTAAAAAGGGGTGCTATTCTTAGTGCCATTCATGTATTGCTGTGGGGTCTTGTAATTTCATTGCACAACACCACAACTGTGTTAAGCAATACCATGTGAAATTGTGAGGACCAGTGTCTGTCTAAAAGTTCTCACGTTATGTCACAGCCTCTTAGGTCTTTCAAGCCATCATGGTCTCCTTTCTAACCAGTTTTGGCTCCCACTTCTTCATTATCCCCCAGCAGGGTCCCAGCATTGCAAATCTGTCAAGTCCTCTCACCAGCTTCAGTCAGTTCAAGAACTTCTGTCCCTAAATACCTCTCTGACCTTCATTCACAGAAAGTATTTGCCATGAAACTGTAACTGCAAAACTCAGCCTGGTCCACCACGAGGGCCATCTGAAGTGGTGAAACTTTTTCGTCCCCAATGCTGCAGGAGTAATGAATTTGGCTTTGAAGATACTGGCCTGCCAATCTTACTTTCTAACTATGAACCAATGCCCTGGAGATTTAGTAGTTTGGGCACAAATATGGCGTGAAAATGTTTTCCTCTGTGGCCCATTATTGAGCAGGGTCAAACAAACCACTGAGGTGGCATTTAATGGTAGATTTCCACTAAATGTCAGACCTCTGGCTTTGACATCTGTTTTGAGTTAGCACAGCAGCTGTTTGAAGCAGCTGCAGCAGTTGTGATTTTGCTGGGAGCAGCAAAGTAAAAGAGGAGTGGATGGGAAACCTTTTAGATTAAAAGGAAAGAAAAATTCCTTAAGGACAGCAATCATCAGGTATTCAGCAGAATTCCTCTCTCCAGAAATGAAACAGCTTTGGGCACCAACAGCCAGCTGTGCAAGGAGCAGGAAAGTCCTGTTCTCCTTAAGAAATGCCAAGAACTGCCAAAAGATTAAACTGAAGAAACAAACAAATGAAAAACCCTATAAAAGGTATAAGGCACATAAGTTGTTGTATCTGAGGTCTGCTTGTACAGATCAATGACACAATCTATTTTGCACTTGCTTCTCTAAAATACATTCAAAATGATGCTATGAAGGCTTGATGCCCTTTTAAAAACAACTTTGTGGAGCAAAAGCTTGAGAAATATAATCTTAAGGAATCTATCTCCAGGTGAGTGACAATCACTATTGTTTTTTATTGCTTTGTTTCAGAACTCCAAAATAAGAGCCACTACTTGCTTTAGTAAATTACTTCCCAATCTGAGCAAGTCTTACTCTCAGGTGCTTTTGACAGTATTTAGGCTCAATATGTCTGTGATGGTCAACTACATATTTGTGCACTCAAGCACAGAAATTCAGTCCTTTTCTCTCTTCACTGCTTGCACAGCTCTGAACTTTTCTCACAACCAAAGCCTTCCAAATCCAGTTTGCTTTTGTCATATTGTTCTGAACTCCTTCAAGTTGTTGTTATTCTAATGGCAATAGGACACTCAGAATTATGTCCCTGATTCAAAAAGCCTGCCAACTCCCTATGCTGTGACATGCTATTTAGCTTGGAATTTAACATGCTTATATTTACAGGTCACAAAGAAAACATTACTTCATAACACCATTAAGCTTGAAAAGGACGTTTAAGACATTGAGCTGAATTGTTAACCCAGCACTGCTGAGCCCCCCACCAAACTAAGTCCCCAGGTACTACATCTACATGTCTTTTAAATGCATCCATGGTTGTTGATTCAACACTTCCCTGGGCAGCCTGTTCCAATGCTTGACAACCCTTTTCCTGAAGAAATGTTCCCTAATATCCAATTTAAACCTCTCCTGGCACAACTTAAGGCCATTTCACCTTGTCCTACCACTTGACACATGGGAGAACAGACCAACTCTCACCTTGCTTCAACCTCCTTTCAGGTAGTTATAGAGTGATAAGGTCTCCCCTGAGCCTCCTTTTCTCCAGGGTAAACACCTCAGCTCCCTCAGCTCCTGTATCACAACCTATTTCTAAATGGCAGACTAGGACAACTGCATTTCTGGTATCTGACAATTTTTTATTTCTACTTAATAAGAATCGATATTAAAAAAAATTCTTTATAGATACGTGCTATTGTTTGGGTTTATTCTTCTGTTTCCTGAACAGCTACTTGAGGTAGGTATTCACACCTGCAACCTGAGATTCAATGCAACTTGTACTGGAAAGAAACAAAATTTCACTTGCACCATGCCTGACTCCTTAACATTATGACCTCTTCTCAGCTGCTTTGTCAAACTGCTTTCACTCTTCTGCAACTGCACTTTGATCTTCTGGTAAAGATTAGAAATCTGAAATACAGATTACACCTCTGAACAGCAAAAAGGTTCCTGATTCAGTAGTTTGTTGAGACCAATCAACTCTGCTTTTCTCCTTCCTGCAGTCTTGAAAATTTTAAATCAGAGATCCCTGATGCCTGTGGAATCTGACTGACCACAGCATCTTTCATATCACACTGAAAGTCCACATGAGGCTCAGCATGTGCTGGATGTAAACTTTGTGTACACAGGTATCAGCTGAATAATTGAATTAGTAAATCAGGAACAGAAGAAAACTTCAGTAACAGAAATTTACACGAACTCTCAGCAGCCTCTATCAACCAATGAATGGAAATCTATTTGCACTGGCTGTAGGACAAACTGTTTCTTACAGAGAGCCTGACTATTCCCATACCTCAGCCAAAAGGAATTGCATTAACCTGGCATTCATGCAAGTACATCAAAATATATATGCAGAACAGAGAAACATAACTGAAGTCCTAATCTCTTCAGCCAAAACCCTGTACAATTCCTGAAAATCTGAACAAGTTTCTCTCCCAGCTGAACTAATCTTTTTGTGTAGCCCGAGAGGGGAAGAGACAGATCCTGGCTCAGCCTGTCAGTGCCTTGGCCAAGACCTAAAAGCAAAGCCTGGCTCTGCTGGGCTGTGCCTGTTCCTGGCTGCTGCACCAGGAGCTCCTCTCGTGGCTTGGCTGAGGGGGACTCACTCAAAGGCTGTGACCCCTCCTCATTCATAGCCCTCCATCCAGCCAGAGCAGTTCTGTTCTCCATGGCTGCTACTCAGACAGTACATAAGCTGCAATACCTTTTGTGTGATTATCTACTACGTTTTCAACACAGGTACTGAATGAAGAAACAAAATAAGGGAATACATTCTTTCTCTCTAGATAAATGATCACATTTTGCATCATGAGAATGAAAATCTGAAGCTACAGCTTAATTTACAAATTAAGATGTTATCAATTTCACTTCTTTTTCCTACTAAATTTTATATTCTCTCAGTTTGTTTCATGAAGCTTTGTATTTTTCACTAGTAAGATAAAAAAACATTTTATATTCTCCATGAGCAGAAGGTGATGTCTAACAGATTGACCTCTACCTATTTATTCTACATAGGAAATGAACCATTCTATTTCAAATTTCTCATTAAATTTTGTTTCATAATTTGCTATTTCACAGAAAACTAAGCTTGTTTTTAAAAAGAAACACAGCTAGTGCCATCACCTATGAATACCAATTAGATATCACGCTTGGTGAATATTTTTACACATGGGATACCTACATCTAGACATGTGACTATGCAAGATCTATGTGACACATACTTACACTAATGATGGTCACTAATAAGACAACACTGTCTGTTGTAACCTTGTATACACAGCAACTTTAAAAATTAGTCCATTTTAATCTACATAGCAATATTAGAAAGATTTTTAATCTGTTGTCTCTTATAGCAGTTAACTAGGGCTGAATATATGACTTTTTTACATAATATTGAGGTGGAGCTGAGTGCAGTTGACAATTTATTGTATTAGACTTTATTCAATGATATCTTTCTGAATGATTCCATCTTTTGATCAATATCATGAGATCTTATATAGTTCCTATTGACTTTTATCCCACTGCTCACAGATGGTTTCTGGTGAGAGCTGAACTTGCTTTGAAAGCAAAGGATGGAGAAAACATGACTCCACCGAAAGTTTAGTACAATGGTTAAAGCATTTATCTCCTAAAGAAGAACCCCTGGGTGATGTGTGAAACTTATGCAAAGGCCCTGCAGGAAGTCTATGCTCCCTTAAATCCACTTATCAGGCTGGCAATACCAGGGCTTTCTCTTGCCAAGAGGTTAATGGCTGAGCCTCTTTTCACAGCAACAGCCAATATCCCAAACTTCCCATCTACTGCTAGGAATCCCAGCCATTTTTCTTGGCAGCAGAGTATTTTCTTCTGGGCTCAGAGAAGAATTTATATGAAAAAAGGTTGGACAAATAAATCCTGCTAATACAAATGCCTATTTTTAGCAAACAACAGGAGTAAGAGAAATGGAAACACTGAAAGGAAGGCTGTGCCCATATGAACAAGCACAGCCTATGCTGCACAAACAAGCACCTCACTCGTTTTTCCTCCATGCCTCTGGACCTGAGGGCTACATGGTTGAGAACTTTGACTTAGAATTCAAATATTATTTCAAACCACAGTCTCGGAAAAGGATAAGGACAGAAGGAAAATGTGCTAAGACCTGTATTAAAAAATAAAGCATCAAGGGGATCAACCAAAAAGAAGGAAAGCTGTGGCAGAAGGGAAGTAAAGAAAATGCTAGGGGAAGAAAGAGTCTCATAAAGACATTATTTCATCCACATATCTAGCAAGAGCTACCTGTGGAGGTAGCTTAAGGTAAGGAGGAACAGGCTGCTCCTCCACTCTAAACCAGACAGGTTTCTCTACAGCTATTGTTAAAATGAAAACAAAGAGCAGCAAAAACCCTGATACCGAAACACAAACCCCTGAAAACATCAAGGAACAGAAAACACTTTTATCTTCTTCCCTCTCATCTGCCAGAGGCAGCAGTGCTCACCTCTGGAGCTGGGGAAGGAGTTGTTGAGCTGCTCCATCACTTCCTCCAAACCTGTGCTTGTGTCCTGGGGAGGGCTGAGCAGCTCATCCTCACCTGCAAAGCAAATCCACACCACTGCATAAGAGCCTGTGCTAACAGTTTGTACTGCCCAAGTCCTCCTCAAAGCAAAGGCTGTTCACTCAGACATATTTTCTGCTTAGTGTATAATAAAAATTTCAAAGGTGAATTTTGTTGACTGTTACTGTTCTCTTTCTTTGTAAGGATCTGAGGAAAATTAAACGAGGAACTGGAGACAATTAACACTATTTTGATTTGTAAAAAGGGATTTAGGAAATAATTGACTCTGGTAAAAGAAGAAGGGTAAAATGTCTGCTAGGAGCATCTAGTTCCATAAATGACACTCGTCGTTTCAGCTTCTCTTATTCTATTAATGGAAAAAGAAATTGCTGTTGTGAGTGCTGCTGTTGAGCAGCTTTCTAATAGTGCTGGGTTCATGTTGGCACTGCTTTGCCTAACTGTGCAAATCAGTAGAAACCCAGATTCTCATCTGCATCAGTATTAATATTTCTGACAGTTTAATTGCATCAGATTGGCGCTCCAAGAACACTCAATTGTACTGTAAAAGGGTTTAGCAGCAGTTTAATAAAGCGAAATACATTTCTCCCACTGAATAATTTCTATAACCTGATTATAGGGCAGAAGCTTAATGGGAAATTCAATACATTTTATTTTTACTGGATTTTTTTTTTTGCTCATGGTTTCATATAACTGAAATCCATATGCTGTTTTTAATGCAGATCCTAGCCTCCAATATAAATAAAGCATCTGGAAAAAAAATACACCTAAAGGATATACTCTGGCTGAGATTCTACTTTTTTACTAGATGTCTTTTATCTCTATTAAAACACAAAAGCAATTTTGCTTGCTGGAATATCTGAGTTACATACTTCTTGTGAAAATGACTTAATGACCTTTTATTCTAACGTCTTGTCCTATTTGAGTAGGAAACTGTCTGATTTTTTTTTAACATTTACATTCTTTAAATGCTGAGGTGCTCCATGCTAGTGAAAAAAACTAGAAAAAGGGATATGAAAGGAGCATTTCAGGGCTGCCTGTATTTAAGTCAGGAGTTTAACAAGACTTATTTCTGACTAAGAGTGATTTCTCCCACTCCAGCACACGAAGTGGGACAGAGTGTCTGCACGAAACACTTAATTCATATACATGATGGTCTTTGTATCAGCTTCTTTTATTCCACTAATGGTCTAAAAATAGTTGCTGAGGCTGCTTGCAGTTTGTTCGCCTTTCAAGTGGGGCTGGGTTCACACAAATCAACTCACACCATGAGTTACTTTCGCATCAGGCATTGCACTGACAGAGGTGTCTTAGCAAAAGCAATGTCCTTGCAGCCTTTGCTGAATGTCAAGGTGAAAACTCAGAGTAAGATCTCACTGTTTCTACCCAGGCTTTTATCAGCCTGAGAAAAGCCTCCTGGCCCTAAAGATCACAATAAAAGGGCAGTGGTTCTGCTGTCCTGGTCAAGAACTGAAGACAGGTACTAGTTTCCAAATGTCCTCATAAGCGCTGATACAAGCTGAACTGCTGAACCTTAAAAATGTTGCATTTTTTTATTTAAAATGCATTATTTTAAATTTTTTTCCTCATTTGGATGATTTTCTGAGCGTTTTCTTGTAAAGGAAAAAATAAGACATAAGCCAAGCAACTTGACAGAAGTAAAGATACCTTCAGAGCTCAGTCTCCTCTCTACCCAAAAGAGCCTTTCCCATTTGTGTTTTTACAAAAGGTATAGAGAGCTAAGTGAGTCTCAAATATTCTGGTGGTACCTGAACGAATTAAAGTTCAAGACAGCCTCTAGCCTCATACACCTCAGAGAACCTCCTCTGCTGCTATCCTGCTGGGGGAGAAAAGCCAAGGACTTTCCCACTGGGATTCCATGAGGAGAAAAGCAGAACCTTTCCACTTGCCCAGGTGTACTTCATGTTAACAAGGAATAAGTTCTATTTGTAAATGACGGTTTGAGTGGGTCACTGCTTTTACCAAAACACTGCTGGTGGAACACCTTTCACAGCAATCTCTCCTTGGGAAAGCAGAAAGACAAAAGTGCAGTGAGTTTTCAAACGAAAAAACAACTCTAATTTTAAAGAGAAGAACATATAAAAGCTATCACTACCCTGCCTCATTGCCTGAGACATCTAGAGATCTTCAGTATTTTCTCAAAAATTATGGCTCCCTCATTCCTGGGCACATGGTTTGCTGCAGGGGAGCATTATTTACACCACCACTCTGGTTGCCCTCACAATTCAAGAGTATTTTAAGCTGCGCTTCAGAAAACTCTGAGCGTAGCAAGCAAAGCTTTCTGCTGTGAAAGGACACTTGACAAACTGAATTAGTTGCAGTTTGTTAGCCCAGTTAGTAATTCCTGCTGCCAACACTGTGGCTCTGCTGAGTCTCAGTACAATCCTACTGATAACATCTCACTGTCCTCCCACATATTGGCTGAATTGAACCAACCAAATAAAATCAAGTTATGTCTAAATATTTGCTTTAAAAAGTTTGAGCAGCTTGTATGGCTCTCTTGTGTTAATCAATTAATTCCAGTCTCGTGAGGTAAATGGGAATAAGTTTATATTGAATCAAATGAAAAGAAGTATATTTTTGTATTTTGTCCCATTAAAGGATGAAATATAAAACTACAAGACTTCTAATAAGATTGCTGAGAAACACTGTCTTCCTATCTTTTCTTTTAATTCATACATTTTATGTGATGAAATTAATGAAATTTCTCCAGAAAGCTGATACAAATTACACCACTACTAATACATTTTATCTACTCTGTGTATGGCATATATAACAAAATATTTCCCCACTGGTGACATGATTAATGAAAGGTCCATTTCTACTTTTTCCATAAATTCCTGTTACCTGTGATTGTACTTTCACCCCCAGGATTTCAATTTCAGCATTCTTAAAGGTACTATTTATTTAATATTTTTTATTGCAGACTGTACAGAACTCATCTTGTTTGATACTGTCATAGGCTGAAATTATTGCTCACACTTGGAATGGAAGAAAACTCCTCCCCAAAATCTGCATTTCCCACCACAACAGAACTTTAGACACAGCAGAATGTGCCCTCCCATTAAGTTTCTCACTGCCATTGACACTTTCACTAATAGCAGTGAAAAGCTCTCACTTAAGCCTCTCACTAATATACATAAAATAAATTTCTCTGTATGAAGCTGAATATTATCATCAGACTTGAAACATCATCTTGTTGAAGTAATATAAAGATGCTGAAAAGATTGATTGCTTTTTTACTAGCTGAAAATCCTTGCCACTTGGTAATAAATACTTACTAATTATGTAACAGACAGGAAATTAGGAAAGTGCCACATGGCAGTTACTAAAAGCACCAAAATAATAATTCCATCCTCCAGCTACAGAATATTATTATTTAACCTTACTCCACAACTCTTATGATGTTCATTATCACATCTGATGTGATACTTAGCAAAGCCATTAGATGAGCCCTGCCTGTGACAGCTCCATCCTACTGATTGAGCCACAACATATTAAAAATAAGATCACACCATTTAACATGGGGATGACTAATCATACATTTAGTCTCTTAGCCATAATTAATATTATGTACATTTAAATCAGTCATGTCATGCTTAATAACTGAAAGTCAGTTTGAATAGAATAGTTAGCTTTTCAGTGGCATTTGTTTTTAGAAGTCAAGTCCTGGCTCAGCTTTGTGTTTAATATAAAAATATCCAAGCTACTGGGTGCATCATGATCAAAAGCAAAGCCTGAATCATAATGAAGATGCAAAGTGTAAACAGCCAAATGACATTGAAGATCATTGCAAATGTCTAATTCATTTCATTTGAACTAAATGGAAAAGTGTTTTCTGTCTTTAAGGATTTTTTTCTGGAAAATGGGACATAATTATTTTTTGTGACAACCTGAGCTTCGTTATCTTACCCATGGTTTCTGAAGTCTGGCTGCCAACTACACGAAGAAGCATTGGCTGACTGCTGCCTGACCTCTGCAAAGAGGTAGAAGGAGATGACAGTGTTGTACCATTCACCTTGGCATCCGCCTGTGGCTGAAATTGAAGAAAAAAGGAAGAGATTCCTAGTAACAGCTCACTACTTTATATCTCTGTAATTTTTATTTATTCCATGAATACACAAAATTTTCAGTCTGTTTTTAAGTAAATTTATCCATGCAACCAATGAATTTTAATTCTGAATAAAACAAGGAAGAGGACCAAATAAGAACACTGAAACCCGATTCCACTTTCTCACTTGCAGCCTGTAAAACAATTTTGTACTTTCCTCTGACTCGCCTCTACAGATATGGTTTCTTGGTATGTTCTTGTTATTGATAACACTTCACACCCTGTTTGGAAAATTACCCTTCACAGACCTAGAAGAAACGCCTGAGGACTCACCTGCTCCAGCAGCTGCCTCAGCCTGTGCAGCTGCGATTCCAGCTGTTTGTTGTGATCCTCCAGGATCTGCATCCTGGCTTCCAGGCGGCCCTTGTGCTGGCGGAGCAGCTTGGCTTCTGCAATGAGCTCAGCATCGCGGGGGCTCTGCGGAGAAACCGGCATCATCTCCGGGGGGGACGGCAGTGGAGACAGACCCTTGTGCTCATGCTGCTGCTTCAGGCGGTCGTACTCTGCCTGCAGGTTCCTGTTGGGAGGTGACAAAGGGGCAAAAGCTTTATGGCCCCTGCACGGGGCAGTGACAAGGCGCTTCCTCTCGTGTGGTGCGGTGTGTCTCACTTTCTAGGGCTCATCCGCACAACCTGCCTTTTCCTCTCCTGAATCCACACACCTGTGGGTTTATTCCTTGCAGATCTGCACGGATCTGGTATTAGATGGATCTGTGGCTCAAGTTGCCTAAAGGCTCTTGGCATCACCAGAACTCACAGCTGATTCCCTCCCAGGGCACGACACAGGAGGCTCCAGACCCCCTCCTGAAGCCAGGCATGGTCTGTCCTGGGCTTAGCCCTCCCTCAGCATCCTGCCCTTTATCCTTCCCAGCAGAAGTGGGACTGTCAGCTCCCTTCCACACTTGGCTACAGCTGAGGGGTCATTAGTGCCAAAGAAGGACTCAGTTATCACAGCACCTCACAAACACTAAACCAAAGTGAGTCCCACCTGGCTGGCTGATCTATTTTATAGATGAGAGAGGCAGCCACCCCACAAGTCAGAGCAAAACACAGAACTTGGCTGTCCGTCAGGTCATATCACTCTCCTTTCTTCGGATCTGCAAATGCATTTCCAGCCTAGGGCTAAAATTATCAACTGAAGATGAGAATTAGCGACCCAATCTGTTAAACTGAACTGCACTGACTTTTGGGGCTTTCATTTCTATCTTCTTTGTCCTGCCTAGAGTGTTACTGTCTAGTAGCACTAATTTTATGGCACTGCTGAGCTTGTTCTTTTATTCCATAAAACTCCAATTTTACATCAGTAAAACATTCCATAGATTAATATGATCTATAGTGTTCCACATGAAAAAAAAAAATCTACCACGCAAGGAAAGCATGGAAGGTAAGAAACTGAAACCTTGTTAAAGGTAACAGTCCAAAACAGCAAAAATAGTAACTTGTAGCAGAAACTTCACAGGCAATGGAGGCCTAACAAACTGCACTGGGATTTTGTTGCTATGATGTTCTTTTACAGCTTCCCAGAGGGGGAAAAACAGCCCGACGCTCCGGTAACTGCTTACTCACCACAAGCAGTGACCCAGATTTTACTTTTTCCAACTTGCTGTTATTTGAGGTTGTGAGAACAGACACCTTTTGCAAGTTCTGCCTGCAAACCACAACACACTCTGACAGTTTGGTCTGGAAGCTTAACAGCACCTCGGAAACCTCCCAAAAAAAACACTTCTAAAAGAACATTATTGTGACCAGAACAGGAACTAAAGCAGAACACATTATTTCACATGGGTGAGAAAGCAACGCCAAGGACAGACAAGCCACTGACTGTTCTTCAAAGGTCCCTGTGCTCCTCAGCAGCTGCATGATGGACATGTCCTAACCTGAGACCATGACACTCCCTCCAACACAACCCCTAAGGGATGCCTGGCCTACATGATCCTTCCTCTGCAGAAATTTTAAATTATTAAAAAACAAGGGCTAATAATTTTTAACTTCAGACTGTTCCAAAATTCAAGATTTCTTTCCTTAAAACCCACACAAAGAGGGACAACTATAGAGAGGTTTTTTTCCCAATGAAGTTTTTTGTTTTAATGAAATACAGAGTTTCAAGTTCATGTAAATTATCTATATAAAAAAGGCTATCTAGACTGGGAATAGATATTGTCATGTAAGTTATGCCTTCTGCCTGACAATGTCTTTGGATATTTCTAGCTGAACAAACTGGTAAATAATTAATAAAAATACAATAGGTAATTGGAATGAACATGACATGTTCATTACACATGGTGTTACTGCTGACTAAAGTTTATACAGGAATGATCATTAAGCCTGCTTTTCACAAAGTCCATAGATAGTGTCTATCACTACCCCGTGAGGAATTTCCCAGTTGCTCAATACAGGCAATACTCTACAAACAGCAGACTCAAAAGTTTGAAGTGCTGTAAGGCAAAAGATAAAACATCACCCTAGGGGAAACTAAATAAATGCACTTGGTCATACTTACAACATAATCAGATACCTTGCTACAAAAAAATCTGCAATTATCACCTATATCAATATACAGAAGTCCTTCCAGTAACTGTGGTATTGAAATACAAGTAAGGACCAGGGAGTAATTCAGATAAAAATCCTTTAATGTCTAATAAAAATAATTTAAAAATCTTTCTGAAAGCCAGTAGAAAAAGAAAATCATATAAAAGATGTTGCATATTTTCCAACCAGAGGCATGCCTGGATTTGGGAGTTCTGTAATTAAATATTATAATACTGTTGGAATAAAGGAATGTAATTTTGAAGGATGCATGTGGGTTTGTCCAGTGCACCTGTATTACTGAGTTTTCCAGCTGCACCTCTTCAGTCCAGCTACACAGTCCTCCATTCAGAGAACTGAGATTCATCATAGCTTCAGAGTACAGAGTGATGTGCAGTGCACACAACCAATAATATCATAACTGGGATCTAAACATACAACAATGAAGAGATGTATTAACATAATGGCAAAAAGCTGAAAATCAAAAAAGAAGGAAAGAATTTGAAAACTGCTATAAGAATATCCTAAGAGAGAACAAATGGCTCTCATCCCTCCCTCTGGAACAGTTTTAAGCTGTGTGGTGAAAAGGACTGCTGCTGTGAGCCAGGTACACGAGGCACTGCCCATAGCCCTCAGGGTCCTGAGGAGAGGCACTCTGACATTTTCACCATAAAATGGAACATAAGAGAAAGGGGACATACAAACATGCTCCTCTCTAAATGAATGCAACTGAGAAAGCACGGGCAGCACATGGAAACCTCACCTGCCTCCACCATAGCTCAGGCTGGGTGACTTTGACATCTGGCTGTCACAAACAAACAAACAATGCTGCTGCACTGGGAAAATGAACTCTTCTTCAGTAAGAGAGTATTAAAAAAACCCCATATATTCCATTTACAATGTTTGCAACTCTTTGAGGCATTTGTGAAGAAAAGTAACATAGGAAGCATGCAGTGTAACCTTGATTTATGCAACTGTGCAGAGCTGAGTAGTAAAGAGTGCATGAATTATTAACCACATTATCACTGGCAGCATTAACTGCCTGGTGACAGAAATCCTGGTGGACTCTGTCTGCTGAGTAGTCCTCTCAAAGGCAATTGAGAATTTGTGAATTCATGTTTATTTCTCATCTCCCTACATAGAATCAGTGGTCTGAAGAAACAGACAAAGATGGTAACTGAACCACTTACCCCCTGTCCCTCACTAGAGTGACACTGTTTACTCAGGATGCTCCACACTCAGAAGATCTAGTTCCCCTTCTTCAGTGCCAAAACAAATACCAAAAGGAGCCACAGCATGTTTAGAAATGCATCACTTTCTTGCTGCTGGCAACTATACAGAAGGAACTTATGTGAGGAGTCCATTCATCATTCTTCAGATTTGAATGAACACCGAAACAGGGCAGCTTTGAGATTCAGGGTGTCAGTGCTTTCTCTGGTGGCACACAGCCCATTGCACTCTCACTGCAAGTCAGGAAAAGCAAAGGAACGCCAAATAGCTCTGGCTGGAGATCTCATTTACTAAGTTCTTGTTATAGGACAGCTCAGAGCTGAGAGGAAGAGGAGAGAACATGAGAGAAGTCTCCCTCTTACATCCAAGACCTCAATACAACTAAAATATTAGGAAACATCCACTTTCCTGGCTCATTAAAATAGCAGGAAGGTATTTTAACTCTTTGCAAAAAGTTTTTACTGTCCTGCAGAACCACATGCTTTCTGTTTAATGCCACTACAGTAAATCCTAGTCAGTATTGCCTATCCTATTGTATAACCCATGTAATGTATTGCTTTAGATGGACAACAAAACTTGTCTTCTCTCTCTCTATGAAACACATTCACTCTTGGGGAAATGTTTTTTTGAGAGGGTTTTATAATTGGATTTTTCTTTTATATTGCAATATAGTAATAATGCCTTCAATAGCAAGATTGTTTTTTGTCTTTTGAATACAGAAATAGTCTTATCACAATATTCCATGTGATGCAAAACTGAGTATAAGCCTGAAGACCTAAAATTCAAATACAATATTTTCAGCCATTGAAAATATTCTCTAAAATGCTCACATTTTAAGAAATATAAATTATTTAGCAGTCAAATCTTAGCCATACATTATTTAAGGAAGTCATACTTACAAGCTACAGAAGAGCACCAAGGTTTTAAAATGCTAGCAGATAAATAATGAATATCTAACAAGAGGTCCTTGGAACTGACAAAATCCCAGTCAGAACTACGTTACAGCTAGGTTAGTTTGTAAGTAATGCATTTCAGAAGAATTCAAAATAGGCAACAGATTTTTTAAACTGTCCAAAAGCAAAACCTCAGAATTACAATTTCAAAGAATCTTTTTCATTTAAGTATCAAGTCAAGATGGAAATATTTGGGAGGCCAGAAACTGCAGCTAAAAACCAAATGGAGGTCAGAATTCAATCAACAGCTCAAAAGAGACAAAGCAAAAGAGAAAAGTGCTTTTTTTGAAAAGCAGGAAACTGTGGAGAGCAGAAGAAAAAGAGAAATGACAATGAGGTGCTCCCAGTATCACAGCACTGCTTCTTCTTGGTACTTGATACTTGAGGCATCACTTGTGGCTGCTCTGCTGGGAGCTGCTGAGAAGTGACAGCATGCCCTGACTTCTTACTGTAAAAGTTGTACAGGACACAAGCAGAGAGAGCTAAACCTGAGTTATCAGAAGTTATCACAGGTGTATGCAACAGAAGTTATGTCAACATAGGCAGGAAAGGGTGACTCCTGCACCACATCCAGCCCAGCAGCAGCAAGGAGATGCACCCTGGGAACAAAGGAATGTCTTCATCCCGAGGCAGTGACAAAAGTTTACATGGAGGGTGTTTTAGGATCTGCATGGGAAGGAAGATGTGCTCACTCACTGGAACCAGGCTCACACAAGGAATTGGGTGTCAGGTTGCTGATTACCTTTGGCAACAGCCAAGAAAGGTTTGCACAAGCTCAATGGAGGAGAACGACTAGGAAATAGAAATCTAAAAGGACAAGACTTTTTAAAAGTAGGTAAGTTACATGAATGCCTCCTGAATGATCCTGTCTGAAGAGCTTATTTTTCTAAACAGGAATCAGTGTTTCATCCATAAACTCATGGTTATCTGGCTGTGACAAGCAACCAGGACAACAAGAACTTGTTCACTTTTCAGCAGCTACCTTACATTTTATATAGAAGTTATTTATAGCAGTTTACAGAGAAAAAAAAGTCATGATTTTGTCATAATCAATGAAAATCAGAGCAGTGTGACCTCCATGCTGTGACACAGAGACAGAGCTCTCTGTGCCTGCTATGCTGAGCACCCACAAAAGGCAAGGCTGCCTGTGGTGGCATCCCATCCATAACTGTGTCTCAACCAGCACAAATGAGAAAAACAACCTTACAGACTACAGCTCTAGTTGAATCTAGGATTGGCAAACTTCAAACCAGGTATATTTAGGGTGTAATTCCTGCCAGGGATCTTTTACCATCCCTCATCAGTAATTGCTAAATTAAATAAAGCCCATGCAGAAATTTAAGGCATGAACTCTCAAAGGGCTTTTTAGCTTATTTAGATATCTAGCTCCATGTTATACTAGTTTTCATATACTACCTTTCTAATCAAAAACTAGTCTGCTTTAAAAGTCACCCTCCTTTCTGCTAGGCAGCTTATTTTGTATACAGAGAGAAAAGCATTACAATTTTTTTTCCTTCTTCCATGATTCACTACATAACACTGTTTAAAAAAATAACACCCATCTCCTGAAAATGAAGCTATTTTACCATCTGTATTGTACTAGCTACTAGGTATTTCTTAGCTACAGTCCTGAACATGCAAAGTATGATGTCTCATTTCAAAATACTGATTTTTCTCCACTTTAGAAAGTACTTGGGCTTTATGTGCTATGTGGTAGGAAGTTTGTGGTTTGTTTCAAACAAAATCTCCCTGCTGTTCAGTGAGCAAGAGCTTTATTTACTGCAGCTTTCTGTGTGAAACATCTTCCTCTTTCTTGATGCCTCCATTCTCCCAAACCCTCCTGATAAAAAGTCTCTGATAGAGCCACTGTAATTGATTAGCACCATCAGAAGACATACATGGAGAGAAGATCTATGACACTGCCAACTCTTGCATTATTTCCTTGACAGGCCTAAGGTAAATGATTAGTGTATTAAAACCTCAATGTAAGCACAAGTACCTAGCTCTTACAGAAGCAAGAAAAAAAAGACCATGAAAATTCTAATAGACTGTACTATAAAAGCTGAAGATAGTAGAAGACAAACAAACCACGGTTTTTTGGTAGAACTCAATGATTTACATCTTACAGTCTGGTTTTGGTAATTCACAGTTGCAATTACCAATCTTCCAGGGTCAAGATCTTCAAGATTCCAGAGTACTGTATAAAGAGGACTGCAGTGCTGTGATGCTTCAAGTATCCAGTTGGAGTTTTTATATGGTGATTAATGAAGAAAACTTCAATTAAATTTGAAATTAGAAAGACTAAAGAAATGGCAACAAGCAACACCAAACAAAGAGAAAGAGGGCCCAACTTTTACCCACTATGAAATTACTTATTTGTCAGAAGAAAATGCAGTTTTATAACTCATTTTATCCCTAAAAAATTTACCAAACTGAATTCTATCTAACTGTAAAGTGTAAGTATTTTGCAGACTTTTTATTTCAAATTGAGCAGCTGGTGGTATAACCCACCTGTTTTCCTCCTCCAGGTCTGCGAGGATTCTCTCCAGTTCCCCTCTTTCCTCACTCTCCAGAGAGATCAGGATCTGGGCAGGGCTTCGGGGCTGGCTCAGGGGGGACTCCTGGTTCAGACTTTGGCAGTAGTGCTGGATTAACAAGTGTTCATCATCGCTGGAAGACAGAGCAGGATAAAACAGGCTGTTCCCTTCCTTCTTTTCAACTTCACAGTGAATATGAGGAGATGATTCACTCCCAGCCTCTCATTTCTTACAAAGAGATTTGCTGAACTCTTTGTAACCAACAGCAGAGCAATGCACCTTAAAGCAAAATCTGCTGACCTGTTTCACTGAGTCTCTGGTAATTTTCCTTCTCTGCAGAGACCACCTCCCTCCTTCTCTGCTTCTCAGACACTTAAAGCCAAGTTTTGCAACAGCTGACAACCTCAGCTCTCCTCTTTTGACAAAGTTCAATCAGGAATTGTTTTGCAAAAAAAAAAAAAAGCAATCTTTTGCTGCCTGATCTGCATTGTGGAAGGGTCATTCAAGCAAGGGCAATGCATTTATTTTTGTACCTACAAACTCTCTTATGTAATAAGTGTGTGCTTTATTTACCATTTTCTTTCTCTATAAAATTCTAAATTAGGTAAACAAAGAAAAACTAATATAATGGAAGTATGTTACTTTCCACTCAGATATTTGGCTTTTTTTAAATTTAAATGTGATGTACACTGTCAGAATACAAATATATTCTCTTTAATAGATATGATCTCTTTATTTCTATTGGCCCTGAAGCTGCCTGGCATCTGAAACAGAAATATCTCTGGAAGAGAAAAGGAAATACAATTCTGAAAACCTCGATCACCTCCCAGAACTACATGGTTTGTTTTAGGTGTGGTTTAGGTACTCAGGAAATGCATCCAAGGCCCTAAGCAATGCAACTTACACCAGCAGCCACCAAGAAACCAGGAAAGGTTTCCCTTGACACCATAAGACAGGGTAAATAAAAATGACACTACTGCTGGAGATCTCACAGAACAAAATAATTCAGTCTAGTCAGTCTAGGGTTTTTTCCTGTTATATTTCTAAACCAGAATTTAACAGGCATTTTGAACAGCTGTTATTGCTCAAAAATTATAATTTTCCTTGTTTTCATTTTGTTCCTGAAAATGTTAATGGTGCAATTTTATGACTGCAGGAGCGCCAAAGCAATGTAGAGCACATTAACATTAGCTGATAAAAGAGAAGTATTAATTTCTCACAAAAGGAGAGGCTTGCCAGTTCCTAAATTTAGACTTTTCATGAAGGACTTCAACTGTGATTTCCTTCAGACCACTACTTTGCATTTATAAATATTCTTATGGATTTTAAGTGAATTAAGAGTGAACAAGTGACTTAACTATTGCAGTATAATGTCACTTTACAAGCATACTCTTTTTGTGTGATTTTCAGCCTGCACAGATACTTTCATCACAGTGACACTACATAATGAAATGCTTTGTGATATATAAATATATATGTTGTGTTTTTATGTCCTGCCTTCCCTATTTCCATCTATCACTCTACTTGTACTGATTAGCCAAATAATCCAAACCCTGCAAGAATAAGAAATAATACTTATACATAATCTGACAAGCAAAACTGAAATAATAACAGTTGTGAATTCATAGTAAGCTTTGATTTAGCTGCAGTTTGTATCTATCTGGATAATATTTCTTCCAAAATTCATAATGCACAGTTCTATTCTCATTTTAATGGTACAAACTGAGGAACAAACTGGATAGTTAACTTATTAATTGAATCATGCTAGTACAACTTCCAATTAAAAAAATGAACTGAACGGTAAGACCAAAGTGTAATACAAGAGATAAAATGTATGCATGATTTCTGTGACAAGGACGCTGAAATATTTCAGTGGGACAAGACAAAATTCCATCTATTAGAGCATTACTACTATCAATAATAATACAAAATTAACGTATGATTTGGAAACCAAGTTTTTATTAACTGCACAAAACTATACTGACATTGCATCAATATTAATTTTGAGGCGTCATTTTAACTTTCTCTTTTACCAACATATTAAGACAATGTACTTGGTCCTAAAGGGAATTTTCTTTCGAAACTGGTAGGCAACAATCCTACCAAGTCAACAGAGAAACTATTTCGAAACAAAGAAACAGCTTTATCACTATCCAAGAACATTATGAGCCCACAGGCTCAGAATCAACTTCATAAAATGATATTCATTTGGAATCTCAATTTAAGTGAACGAAAATTGGCCAGAATGCTGTGTTGTAAAGGACTGCTACAAATTTAATTGTCTGAATTTTCAAAAAAAATCTATCCCCTAAACTGTGATAAGGATGAAATAATGTAGAATAGATAAAAGAGAAGTTGAAATTTTCGTATCTGATTGATTTAGAATCTATGCTATGGCTTCTCCTACACAGTTAATGAACCAAGATCAAATTTTCAAACACACCCATGATGTAGCTGCTTCTATGCTGTCTTCAGAAACATTACTCACAGTTAGTTCTATGTCTTTTTATTCAGAGAATAAACAAGACCAAAAATAATATCGGAGGAGAATCACAAAGGATTTCAGTGAGATGTCAGATTTAACCACTTCTTAAAAATCTAAACTTATAACTCTGTATTTAAAGTAATACAATGAATGCTTGTCAGGGATCTGTTCAACTTACAGTTTACTACTGCTAGTATTTCACGGTGATGATCAGTCCCTCCTGCCTTACACTTGCAATGTATTTCAGGTATTTATAGACCAAAGATTTCTGTTTAGCCTCACTTATGTTTTGTATGACACTCTTCCCACACCAACATTTTCTAGGTTACTGCAATTTAACCATGACTAAGCTTGTACTAAGACAGAAAGGATTTTTGTGTATCTTTGTCCTTAGAACTCATCAGATGATGACCATATCTTGACTATGGAAATTATTTGCTGAATGTATCAGTAATTTTTGGAAAGAAATTAGTAGTTTTAATTTTGAAGGTATCAATCATTCATTGTATAAATTTAGTATTAAGCTATAAGCCATTAATCCAGACACTATGATAAGAATTGAAAGAATACAAGCACATCATTAAATTGAACCAGATGTGATACATGGCCATGCAAATTCAGCACTACAAAATTGCATTGCACTTTATTAGCCTTGCCAAGAAAATACATGTCAAAACCACAAAAACAGCCTACTTACATGCTCTCATTAGGTGAAATACTGTCATTTAGGTAAGAACCATTGGTGTTCTCCATTTCTGCTAGCCTGTTGAAAAATAAACAAGACTCATTAAAACCAATTATTTTTTTTCAAAAACTTTGTTCTAACATTCTGGAAAGAATTAAAGAGCGTGATGTTTTTGATGAATTTGAAACTCAAATTAATTTATGCTCGCTGTTGATTACCAAAAGGTTTTGCAGTAAGCTATCATAAAAGATTGTTTGTTACAATGGCCTGGATAAACTCACTTCCAAGTTTTCAGCCCTTTCTCTGAGGTTATATTCCAACTTCCCTTGATTAATTAATTCCAAAATCAAAGAAAAGCCTTAAGACGCCAGGGGATTACAAAAATTGCTTTGTACCTGGCAATGTCATTGTCAAAACTGTAACAATCAGTCATTTCTCATTAGTTTTCACACTCAGTCCCTCCTAGACGTCCTGCATAATTCAGAAACACCTCTCCTGATCAGGTGATACTGGAGGAGAGAAAGAGGCCAGAATAACTATTTTTCATTACCTCAACCTTTGAAAATTTACTTGCTTGGTGGAAAAACATTTTAATATTTGCGCAATTAATCCAGTTTTTGATTCTTAGGAGCAGTATGAAAGCAGATAATTGAACTAAAGCAGTGATATATCATTTTTTTAATCCTCCAAATCAAGGAAAAATCCTGTTTGCGGTATTTCGTGAGGTGAATTAACATTCTAATGACACCTGAGATTCATATGAGAGTTTGGAGGTTTCTGCTCTTCTCATTTGTACTATTATATCAGGGTCCGTATTAAAAACTAAACCCTATGTAGAATCATAGAAGGGTTTGGGTTGGAAGAGGCTTTTAAAGGTCTCCAGTCCAACCCCCCTGCACTGAGCAGGGCCATCTTCAACTCAAGCAGGTGGCTCAGAGCCACGTCCAGTCTGACCTTCAATGTTTTCAGGGACGGGGCATCTACCACCTCTCTGGGTAACCTGCTACCAGTGCTTCATCATCCCCATTGCAAAAATTCCTTCCTTACACCTAGTCTGAATCTGTCCTCTTTTAGTTTAAAACACTAACTCTTGTCACGTCACCATAGGTCCTATTAAAATATCAGTAATTGAGTGCACAGATTAATGAGGACTCTGAGGGACCTAAGGACCAATTCTGCCCACACAGGTGCTCTGGCATGCAAGTTAGGACAGGCTGGGTAACAGCAACCACAGACGATGCTCTTGCATCCCAGAGCCTGGAAAGCAAAACCCCAAAGTTTGTTTCTTTAAGAAGTGCTCAGGTAGCCTCTAGCTCTTCTTTTTTTCTTTTAAAGGTAATCTTAGAGAAAGATCTGCCTAACGTCCAGCTGGTCTCATACCTGCTAGCATAATGTTCAATGCGTGAATGAGTATCATCGTGTGAGAGCTGAGGGGACGAGGCAGGCCTATAAGGCAGAAAACACTGATTAATCACAAACAATACCCCTTTAAAAGTAAAAAGACACTTAGCTATGCCTATACCCTCACATCTCTATGCCTTATGCCATGTTTGATAAAAAGCAAGTTAGAACTCCAGGCGCTGTGTGTGCCTCCTCGACATTGGTGCAACGTTTTGTGGTGCCACATTTGGGGTTTTGACCATTTGCAATCCATCTGCTGTCACAACTCTTCTTCACACCAACTCCCAAAGAAGCCTTTTCCAAAGGATTTATAGAAGAGGTTTCACCCTGTTTTTCCCTTCACACCTGCCTCCTTCATTGGCATTTCTGCTTCACATGCAGCCCTGCACAGGCTGCCAAAGTCCTGCTGGGAACCTCTCCTCTGCCTCCCACCCTGCTACAATGCCTGCTTCCAACACATCCCACTCAAAAGGCCTTTAAGAATTAGTCCACGAGCAGCTAGAAATAAATACAAGAAGCATAAAATGTCTGAAATGAGCCTTATAATAACACACTGCAGATACTGATGATTTTACCTAATGTCTTTCAAGAGTTGTAATCGCAATGGTAATACAGTGTGTTATACAGGGGACACTAAATTACGTTGGGTTTTCTGCCTGGCAGATGGCATGAGGTCATCTTCAGTTTTCTGTTGATGAAAACAATTCATAGGACTTTTCTCATCAATTAGAGTATAGTTTCTTACAGCCTCAGCTCTGGAAAACATCAATATTAAATTAAGTTGCCTATGTAGTTCAGATAGCACCCTTTGCTGCCACATGGGATTTAGCCAATTTGTGTGTATCGAGAGGTGCCAGACTAACAAAAAGTAATGCAGCCTCCTAAATTGTATGGCAATTTTATACTTTTGCTAAATTTCAACTGCCCTTTATTTCATCTCTTCCGACTCTCCTTCTGGAACTCCTGATTTAGGAAGAAGTTTCTCCCTGTTTTGAATTGCTGGATACTCTGGTTCAAGCTGGGACTGCCCAGAAGTGATTGTATTCCACTGCACAAGCTGACAGGTTTTGTATTTACTTGTCATAAACCAAAACTGTAAGAATTCTCTGCTTTGTAATGTTCCCATGTTAGGAGTTTGACAATTCTGCTGTAAATCTACTGTACTTCTCAGCTTCCAGGTTTCTAATCAGCCTCCAAGGGGCTCTAGATTAGGATCCTTCTGAATTCATACAGCTGTATGCTGGATACATAAAATTTGTCATAATCAATACCTCTTCTTACAGAACAGCAAAATTTTTCCTCTTTAAGACATTACAGGCCAAGTATAACAAACCTCATTTTGTCTTTGAAATGAGCTTTGGCCTCTACTTTTATTCATCACATATTCAAGCATTACTACAGCACACCAGAGGACAAATACTCAGTTCACAGAGTTCCTCAGTGCAGCAGAGATTCAGTGCATGGGCAACTGTTTCTCTGTGACTCAGTACCCCATTCTGTGTAAAAAACATGCAGGGAAGGGAGGGGAAAAGGATGCAATTTCTTTAGAGCAGTGTATCATGGAGCAAGATAATGATGGTATTCTGATAAACTGAAGTTACCCTCATTTTTTCTATTTTTTGTCATACACCAGATGTTAAGCTGGTCTTAACTGGTACCATCAATGCAAGAAGAGATCCTGTTTTCAACACACACACAAACGTTGATGCTATTACTGTGCATAGACTAGAAAACATGTGCTAAAAGTAGTTTCAATTTTGAGTTGGATCATCCTCTTAGTACCTCTCACCCTGGCATAGCACATGTATTTGTACCAGTATGAAAGAAGGGACAGCACTTGGCTGGGCAATGAGATGTCTCTTTTTGCAGTACTGCATGGCAAAAAGGCCTGCCTGCATGAATACATCCTTGCTGCTTTGAAATTATGGTGCAACTTCAAAAGTGACCACGTGGTGTAATATATATAAAAATATATATTTTTAAAAAGGTAACACGATATTGTGTAACTTCTTGGAGCTGATTCTGCCAGCTGCAAGCAAGGAGTGAGGCTACAATTCAGGTTTGTCTCTGCTTCAGAACATACTGCAATGGAGTTATACCTCAAACAGTTTTTTAGAAGTTTGCTTAAGAAAGCAAACCTGCTAGAGAAGCATTGCTTTTTGTTGAATTCAGCTGCTCAGAGGTACTTTTGCCAGTCTCTGAGCAAACTTGAGAATGACTGTGCTGTATTTTACATACTCCTAGTGACCACCTGTGCTACAGCTCACAGTCCTTCCTTTCTGAGCACACACACTCAGCACACCTAATCAGCTCAAACAGTCAGCAGGAAGGCTGAGTGCTACAGCCAATATTTAGCCAAGATAATCATCCCTTTTACAATGGCTCCACAGCTGCCTTGTTCAAGCTGGGGTCTGCAGGAGCAGCCTGTGAATTCTAGTGGTGACCAAGTGGCAAACACCACCTTCCTGCAATTCCCTGCACCCCCAGAGACCTGGCTGGCAGAACGAGGGTACTTTTCTTTGTTCAGCATTTTAGTTGATGCTTCCTGAAAGTGGTAGAAACAAGTGAATTGTATTTGTATCATTGTGTCAGCAGAGTTCAATTAAAAAGATACAACTTGTCACAACTTGTGAACTGTCCCTTTAATGCCTGGCAAGCAGCGTATCCGGGCAAAACACAGGGTAAGCAGTAAGAACCATTAACTCCCAACAAAAAAAATTATCTGTTTATGTTCCATGTATACCACATGTTGGTGTCAGAACAGCACTAGCATTGCTGAGTGCTGCCAGGTGATGTTTTCAGAGGCACTTCAAGGATAACCAGAGAACTGGCATGACAGCACCAGAAAAAGGCAAGAGTGTAGAAAACATGGGAAAGTTTTATGATAACTGGTTTGTCTGCTGAAGCTGGAATCACCCTGTAACCAAGAAACAGCTTTAAACCTGGGTAGCTCAATAGCTTGAATTGCAGGTCAAGTGCTATAGCATGAAGGAAAGAAATAAAGTTAGCAGAACAAAATTAAGGGCAATTCTTTCCCACCACTATTAATTTCTTATTTTTCTGCTTCCTTGTCAGACCAGATGGATGGATTGTGCTCCAGAAGATATCTGAGTTAGTCTGACAGAAAGTGCAACCTCTCTGCAAAAATCCTGCACCTCAGTATTTCTCAAGTTTTCTCAAGTGTTACATGTGAGTTAAACTCCCTGTAGTATATAACAGCAAATCTTTGGTGAGAAGCTATCAGTGTAGGCACACCACAATGTTATTACTACAAGTAACTAGAGATTAACCATGCTATGACAGCTTAATTTCATCTTATGTCAGACACAGCGATGGCACTCCACACGATCCAAGCTTTCTTCAAATGTTACTTTGAACTTTGCAATTGTTCTGAAATATAAGGAATCTAGATCCATAGTTGCATCTATAAAAGTGCATCCTCAAGCTCAAAGCCCCTCCATTTTAGTCTGGCTCCAGACTTTTGGCATTCTCTGTGGGTGAATTCTCAGCCATATGAGGTTTGCAGTATTAGATGTGCTTCTTGGTTGCTTAAACTTCCTAGAGCTAGAGCACTCCCCTTAGCTTCCCAAGGGTTTGTGCTCCCAATGAAAATTATAAATCAATATTCCAATGTATACATATCACTTTTGTTTATTCTACAAAAAGTTCAATGGAAGTGCAAGCCATATACATTTCACCATATAGAAATATAAAAAAATCTATTTATTAGTTTGTCATAGTTATCAATATGTGAATTAAAATTAATCCTTATTTAACATTATTCTAGAAGCATCTGTGTAACACTAGAAGTAGCAAATGCCACAATGGTAAACATATATCTATCTTTAGTTTATGCTGAGGCTATTATTACAACAGTAAGACAATGCATGTGCTGGAGTGGTGCAAGAATGAAAATCTCTTACACAGCTGAAAACCCTTGCTTTTTTAACTTCTGAAAAATACAGTAAACATTTCAACCTGCCTCCATAAATCTGAATGTATCTAAAAGACTGTAATAAAATACCCAGTGAACTCTGGATTAACTGGGGCACTCGAGTGTGCACGGTTGCACATAAAACCAAATTACAGCTTTATCTGTGAAACTGTCATTCCTGAAACTGAATTAAATCCGTATCAAGTTCAATCTCTGTCTTTCAAAAAACATTTAGTATACATTCAGAGGGATCGACACTTATTCAGAAACACAGGCTTTAAAATGACAAACTTTGATAAGCATTAGTAGGTCTGCACGAAACCCCTGTTAATTCGATGAAAAATACATACTCCAGAAAGAGTGAAAAATCCATGACTGCTGGAAATTCCAGGATTTATCTCAATCTACTCATTTGGGATCAAAACATTCCTTCAGAGAGTGCATCAAAGGAAATAATCATAAAGAAAGAAAGAAATGATCTCATGTAAAACTAAACAAAGAAATAAACAAAAAGAAAAAGTGAGGGAGCGCAGCAGCAGTAGCAGCAGCAGCACACTTCAGCAAAAGTACTCACGCAGAATCTACTGGCCAGAAGTTGATCAGAGTAACAGGACTGCAAGACAAAAAATGAGGAGGTGAAGAGAAAGGCAGAAGAAACTCAGCAGCAAAATAATTACAGAAAGTTAAAAAAAAAGTCACAATAACTAAAAAGCAGAAATCCAACAGACCAACATGAATGGCTGTGAAGAGCAACCAACCAAAAAGTGAGAAAAAAACCTCAAAATCTAAAATTTAAGAAGAGAAAGAGCGAGAACAAGCTGCGTGCAATTGCCATTAAACAACTGATTAAACATGTAAAAAACCAAAGGGAACTGGATTAAGTCATTGATTACTTCATGTGCATCATTACTGCTTCTTTCCTTTTCATGAAGACATCAAAGTCCTTTAGTAAGACTAAATTTATAGGCTGAGAAAAGAAGAAATCATCTAGGAAGGTCACAAACACCGTAGCCTAATTAAAAAAATAAAACCAAGGAAAGATACTCGTTTGGAAGAAAATAAAAATTTAATGAATGTATCATTAGCCTCCAAATTGTGCATTGAACTTAGAAGTCTGTAAGACTGCCAGTAAGACTGTGAGTGTTTTTTGGTTTTTTTTGCTAACCGAAAATAAGTTCCTGTATAAGGACAGGTGAAAGCAGATAAAGGCAATGGCAACTGGAAGCCCAGCTTGTGTTTTCCTGCCAGGTGAGGTAAACAGAAATGAAAGACATAAAGAGGATTTATGCATTTAGGAAGTGAAAGGAGTTGGCACCAGCTGGGGAGCTCAAAGAGTGTACCAAATGAACTGCTACTTAGATACTTCAGAGCTACTCACGTTTCCATGTTGTCTCCCTCCAAGACAGTCTGCACAGGCAGGTAGCCCATTCGTGGGTGCTTTGCAAAATATCTTTTTGTTCGAAATTTGTTTTTTAGTACCTTGGCAAAGTCACGGACGTCTTCTCCTGAAGTTGTCTGAAAGCCACAAATCACAATGAAATCATCTTTCATGAGGTTGTCACTGTTTTTCAGTTGCCTCTTCCTTTGCTGAGTCACTTGGAAGGGCTGTGATCACACCAAGCAGAGATGCCAATGGACTGAGCCCCGGTACAGCAGATTTTATTTGTCCATCACTGTCACCTTACAATGTACTACACAGACACTGCTAGTGGGGAGGAAGGAGGGAAAGAAAAGTCTCAAAACCCCCTGATAGGCTCATGTCTCACCTCAGGTGATCTCAAGAAGACAAGCAATAATTAGACAAGAATTTGTCATTTCCTCACCTGGCTGTGGGGGGACTCTCTCCCTACTTTTGGTTCAGCACTAAAATGGCTGTAGTGGAGGACTCACAGACAGGCCATGTGTCCAGCTGGGTGCTTCACTGTCTGGATCCCAACTCTTACCACACGTTTGGCATCTCCATCTCATGGGCTTGTCAATCTATGAAAGTCTCTAGGTACCTTTTCTTTCCAGTTTCCCTCTTCAGCTTTCTGTGCCATTAATATTTTGATCAAAAGGAAACAAAAAGCAGGTGAGAGCTGCTGAAAACTCTCAGATCACTTATTTCTTCTTGTACCTGCTCAATGTGAAGCTAGCAGGCATTTAAGATCAATACTCCAAGGAGAGAACAATTTGCATGAAGTTTTCTACTCCCTTGCCTGCAGCAGGCTTCCCTTGCTGCTGTAGAGATCAGCAGAGGAGCACAACATAGATTCAGAAAGACCAGAAAGTCACGAAGAATTTCAAGCATGTCTGCTGTGAAGATGCAAGACTTATTGAGAGCCTGACGAAGAATCAGGTGATTCTCTGATGAATTTTAATGTAAGACTCCAATTACTTCAGTCAGGCTGCACTCCCTTCTCTGAACCTTGCAAAAACACTAGAGCCTGAAGTACTGATCTTTTACAGTAAATTAAGTTCCTCCTGACCCACATAACAATATTGCTTCTCCAATCTATCTAATTTAAAGAAAAAAAATTAGGGAAAAGTCAATCTTTCTCACATTTTAACTAAGTTCTATGCCTTCTGCGTAGAGGGGAAGGACGTGCTGGAACCTATCAGTTAAGCCAACCTTCATAGAACTGCTAACAGATAAGCATATTTTTAAAAGGTAGAAAAATCACGGATGCCCTGAAAAAATATCTGCAGAAAGACTGAAAAGCCTTAACAGGAAAGGCAAATATTATTTACTTATGACACCTATGAGCTTCATGTAAAGCGGGAAAGAATTTGGCTCCCTTTCTGGTCAGTCTGTCTGGCAGGAAAATCCAGTGTAAGCAAGGACTGGCACAGAAGTGACACAGCAGAACCTATGGGCCAGTACAGCAGTATCTGTATTTTCAAGAAACAGAGATAATGTTTGGTAATATTAAGTATCCCTTCCTTAATTAGTCAGAAATAAAGACATTTGGGGAAGGGAGGGATGAAGTGTGCCCAGACCAGCCAGAACACTCCAGACAGGAGATCTAGTGAGTTGGCTCCCTGTCCATGCCCCTGGAGGAGGGAATTCCCTCTGCTGAATTCCATCTGCAACGCCTGCCAAGAGAGCTCTTAACTAGCTTGTCATCAAGAGAGCACACAGAGCACACGAGCTAGAAACAGAAAAACTTTTAATATTTAATCTTGGTATAAATAGAGCATAGCTTTCTGTCCAGTTGTTCACCTGTGCCATTTATAAGCACTTCTTAATGCCCTGCCTATTTTTCATGTTGAAAACACTTTCTACTGCCTTTGACTGTAGTTTGGATTAATTATTTTCAGGTATTAGCAGTGAAACATTCTTTGCTTCAGCCTTCCTGGGACTGTTCTCCCTCCTCTCTCCTCTGAACCTTTTCCATGACAACCAAACAGCAAAATGCTGTGCTTGCAGAGAAACATCCCAATCCAGCTGCTACCACAAGAAACCTGTGAAGAAAATATATCTTCTAGTGACAACTAAAAGCATCAAGCACCTCTGATACGATCCAACTGCCATTTAAAAAGAAAGGCAAAGAAAATGTGATTAGTATGTGGACAAGATGATAAACTGAGGCTATTTTCAGCCAAACCGTCTGATTTACTCCACAGATGTTTTATTACATATGATTTTCAGAGTAAAATCATCCAGACTAAAATTCCCAGCAGAACTGGTTTATGAGGAAGAAACAGTGGAGTTTCAACATCCCAGCTCTCTTAAATGAAAGCAACATACAGGCAGTTGAGTTGAGCATGTTCCAAAACATTCTGAAAACAAACTATTTCATTAGAAATAGTTCTCTTTATTCATATAGGAATAACTTTACCACCAGCTGACTTTTCCCAGTTTGGTTTAAGAAAGTGCCTTGCCAACCCCCCTCCCCAGGCCTCAGTCCTGACTGGAAACCCTAGATGTAGACAGGTCTATCACTTCAACACATTTCCTTCCAACAAGGTTTTTTTTATGTTCGTGTGTCACTGTTCATTAAACCCTAACAGAAAAATCATCCTGCATTTACATCTCAGTCTATAAGTTGTCTTCTATGCTTTGTTTGAAACCTTTTTAAAAGTCCTATCTCTTTGAACAATAAATTGAGCTGTGTTGCTTTCAGGAATAATTGCTGCAATTTTTCTGTCGAAATGAAAACCAAGCAACTGCCTTGCCCTTATTCTGACTCAACCTTTTGCAAGAGAGGGAAAATTATCACATCCCTCTTGCATTTAGCATGAGTTCTCAAAACTACCCTGAGCAGAATTAAAGACTGCAGTGCTCAAAAATTTCTTAATACTAAGAGGGAGGGAGAACAAAACTATCCAAACACTTCAGCGTGCACATCAAATTATTGCAAAGATATTATCAAAGAAGGCATCACATGTCTTGTGTCTGCCAAAATGCATTTTAAGGTGAGAGATCAGTGTGGAGGAAGACTGATAAATGCTCTGCCACCTGCATACTCTTTTTCATTCATTTAGAAAACAATTACAAACTAGACTTAGCTTCAGTGTATGTTCAGTCCCCCAGTACTTGGGTAAATTTTTTGTAATAGCAGCAACACAAAAAAAGAGTGGGGCTTGCTGTGTGTCACATTCACTTCTCCCTCCACCCCAGTTAATCCTTCTCTAATTCAGCTGGTTGCTTGTGCAGCCAGGCACGGCACATTAGCACGGGTTGCTGGAGTTCAGGGAAAAATCCACTGGCTGTGAATGGCTCTTTATTCTGATCCAGCAAGCTGGACACGGTGGCAAGTTTTCTGCTCACCACCATGCTCACCTCTTAGTAATCAGTATTTTCAGGGACAACACAAACCTGCCGGATACAGTGCTGCAATGAGCTGCTGCAGGCTGGGGGTGTGTCTTGTAATCCTTTTTTATTTCTCTTTCCTCAAAGCACATCAAAAGGGTAATAAAATAGTTGGGAGATACTGGTTTGTGCATTCAGTGCACCAGTCACAGATCTCCCATGTTGTTTCTTAGCAAGATAAGAGTGGCAAAGTGCAAAGCAAACCTGTAGTCAATGCAGGAAGGGGGGGTTCAGGTGCAGGTGGAAAGAAAGCTCCCGGGGAGTCACT
Organism: Acridotheres tristis; assembly: GCA_037013685.1. Taxonomy (NCBI): domain Eukaryota; kingdom Metazoa; phylum Chordata; class Aves; order Passeriformes; family Sturnidae; genus Acridotheres; species Acridotheres tristis. The sequence continues at coordinate 104,288,466 of CM072884.1, forward strand.
CAGTCACTCACCCACCCTGCCTACGACTCAGATCACGAGATCCTGCTCTAGGAATGCCTGCAATGGAGAAGTCTGTTCAGACCTGCCCAGGCAGCACCAGCGATTCCCTGTGCAGCAGTTCAGGCAAATCGCCCTTCCAGCAACCTCAGTCCCTGGGGGACAGCGCTGAAAACCACAGCCAACAAACACCAACAGAGAGACAGCAAATGTGCACTGGCTGCCCTTGCAGAGATTCACAGGAAATACTGCCATTGAAAGGTAAAAGTTGATAGATAATGCAAGTAGCTATCCCTAAGTTAAAACGAAAATTCTAGGCTTGCTTTACTATCATATTTTAGGGGCATACATTTTTTTCTCTCTCTCTTAGATCTCTAAGAAAAGCTGAATCTTTACTTCATTTTGTCCATGCCTTTTTGCTTGGATGAAGATTTAAAGACTGTTCATATCATTTTATGAGGCTAACCCAAGTATAACTTTGATGCTTTATTTTCAACATTTATGACTACTAGCAGATGGAAACTAGGAATAATCCTGTCTCACCAGGAAATGCTGACCAGAGTGCACTGTTTCAAGACCAACACAAGCAATAGCAAAGGCAGCTGAAAGCTCAATCTTGCTACATGGTGGAAATTTAACTCGAGAGCACCTCTAATTTATGCCCCTTTGCACTGGTCCTGAGAGACCAGAAAGAAAAAGGAACACACTAACAGAGAGATGCAGAACTTCCTTTGCCCGTTGTCAGGTATGAAAGAAACATTTATGCAAAACCAATCCTTTTGGGAGCCGTGAAAGAAAGGTGAAGGCCCTCACACCATCACTGTAGCACCTTGTGCTGAACACCCTGGCTTCTCCCCTTCAGAAATGAAATCTACCTTGCAACCATGAGAACTTCTCTGGCATTTTATATCATCAAGTGATCAGACAATACAAAGGTACTAGAAAATAGTGAAGAACTTAAAAATGCAACCATGGTGCTGTGGGGGAAAGCGAGTGAAGTGGCAACTTGATGAGGAAAAGAGAAAAATCACACACTGAGATGGAGAAAACCTTGGAACCCAAGATATGAATGCATATTTGCACAAATCATGTGCTTCCAGGAGGATCCATAAAGTGAGCTAGGGCACTGAACATAGAACAAGTCAGCATCATACAACAACACATTACAACACAGAATTGTGCAAACACTGAACTTCAGTTCAAACCATTGGAGTATCCTTGACTAAGCACTGAAAATTGCTGCCATATATAGTATATAAAATGAGATTTAATTATGGGGAAGGGAAAAAAAACAGTCCTAACACTTCATTACCTTGCACACAGGAAAATAAGTTTTTCCTTTCTGCATAAGAAGGGACAGTAAGGGTTAGTCAAACAGCTACTTACTGGTGTGCAGTATTCCACCATGGGATAGTGCATTTTGTGACCTTTTGCAACACGGCCAGAGAAGAAGCAACTTTGGCAGATGTCATAGTTAAAGTGCTTTAAACTTCTGTACCTAAAAGAGAATTACAAAAAAAAAAAAATTCACGGCTTCAGAGCTTTGTATGTGACTGCTTCGTATCAGCCCATCAGGTTTGCTGTGTTAGTAAATTCTCTTCCATGAGATGTCACACAGTATGCAATGCCCAGAAATGCTCCTCTGCCCTGAGGGACAGGTACTGATGCCTCAGATGTTTGTAAAAGATCTCAATCTTCAAAAAAATTTCTAATATTGGGCAACAGTGAAGATTTCTACACATTCACTCACCTTTAACATATCAAAGACATGACCATACTTTTTATCAGTATAACACTAGCTTCAGATCTTTTGCTTTTCATCATGATCTCTAGAACAGAATGTCCTCCAGGAGGAAAATTCAAGAAAGCAACGCCCTCTCAGTCATTAAGTCACTCTGGCAACCCCCTCATGTCCTTCCTAGCACCTCTATAAAAACAATTTTCCTGTAGAGCATTCCATCCATGCAAAACTCCAAATGCACTTTTGGGCCATTATTTAATCTCATCAGCTCTATGAGGCAGCTAACTGTTGTATCTGCTGTGCTGAAGTGGTTGAAAGAGCCAGAGGCATAAGGGTTGTCTTGTTCCAAATACACGAAGCAGCTCAGCCACAACGACCTCAAAAGAACATTGTTTTACATGAACTGGGTGCACAGTATTAGCTTTCTAAAAGCCTTCCAATACAGTATCTTTTTGTCAAGTGTGTACACAGGGTTTCAATGACTTGCAAAGACAGAGAAAAAAAAATCTGCGACAGACAGATTCTACTATCATGATAATAGATTTGTTATATAAATTTAAGAGACAGATGAGATCAGTCAAGTAAAATTAGACACAAACACAGAGCTCCAGTGTCCACTTCCCAAATTCTCAGTGCTCACAACAGACTATCTATTCACTTGCCATGCTTTGATATTTCCAAGGGCTGCACTTTTCAATTCCACCTACTTGTCTTTGGCTGGTTTATACAAAACTGTGTTAAGTAATACAGTAGTTCATAAACCGTATCTGGGAATGGGAAAATTAAGACTTTCTGGATGTGTTGAATTACTCACATCCAATCCATAGCTCTTCCTCAGTAATATTTACCCATTCCCAGTTATGATATTAATGGGGAATAAAAAGCAAAAGGAAAAGAATTTAGACTATTAGAGCAACAGCCTCAGATTCAAAACAAAGCAATAAATACCTTCATAATTTCCACCATCTCCCACTGCCTGTGAAACAGTAGCAGAAAGCACTGCCCCACTACATGCATAAAAGCAACATTCATCTGCTCCCAGGTTAGACCAAAATGATGGCTTTTTTGTGTAGCACTGCTTGCTGCTGTTATCTATCTGGGTTTTAGAAACAAAATTACAGAAAGCTCTTTGTAAACAACACAATAACATAGAAGGAGAAATGTCAGTGGTAAAAGAAGACTGTGTGTAAAAAGGGCAGGAACCATACAAAGCAGCTATTGCGAAGCAAAGTGATAAAACAAGTCTAGGCATAATTGAAAGTGAGTATTTACTTAGCCCTTAAGTGGCTTCTCAACAGGCACACCAACAGACAGCCATTTTACAACACAGTGACTTATTCATTGCCATAGTAACCACGGTGTCAATCCAGATGTTCAAATAGACCAGCAACATTTCCCCCACTCCAGGTTAATGTTCCACCAACATTCTTTTGCTGAGAAATGCACATGCAGCTTTTACATGCCTGAGAATTTTCAAGGCACTTCATTGCTTTATGCTATGAGAGAAAGCAATTCATTAGGATCCAATTCAGAAAATGCAACTGCATAGGACACACTGAATGTAAGGCAAATTGTGTTAGTTGTGCAATCCAACAATGCTTTTGTTGAGGCATGGAGAGACTGGGACACAGAGGAAGAGATGAGAGATGACTCTGAGAGATGACTATTGTCCTCTTCAAGTCTCACAGCACTGTACCCAGTCTAGGTGCCACTCTCCCTCGTGCCCCCATCACAATTATTTTTTCCAAGAACAAAATGCCTATAAAATGAAGCTCCTGATTTGCCTGGAATCATGTAGAACTCTTGATTCAGCAAGCAGAAGCATGCACAGCTGAAGGAGAGAGAGTACCTGAATCCAATAATGGGGCACTCCTTACAGATGTTACACTTGGCTTGGTGCTTGGCAGTCTCAGCAGCAGCCACCCTGTGCAGGACAGGCAGCCACACCATGGACTGTGGTTCCAGCCTCATCCAGTCCAGGAAAAGGGCTGCTTCTATCTCTGGTTTGTTGTTGGCCTGCAACACAAGGGGAAAAATGACAAGGGCTGAGTTCGGCTGATATGTCTACTCATCAGCTAATTAACAGTTCAAGCTGTTCTTGTCAACTCCATATCTCTTCCAGGAATATACTCCAGCTTTCCCCCCAGTCCAACTAATAAGAAAAATAAAACAGAAATTAAAAAAAAAAAAAAACCCAGGATCCTGCCTTCAAGCCAGGAACTGAAAAGTATTATTAATATTTCAAACCTCTCTTTCTCTTATTCTCTCTATTACAATAGACAGCACTACCATGTACTTTGTCACAAAGAAAATCATCCACTTACAGGATCACTTTTGATGCCTGATCTCACATTCCCTGTCTCTCTTATCTGAGACTGCATAGCACTGCTTCTCACCTATTTTAAAAACTGTTATCCAAGCCCTAAAAATTGCATGTCTTTTGATCAAAATTCCTTTCTCTTTAACATCTTTCATTATCACACTGACCTTTCTTCATAATGTACACGTAAGGAAATCATTCAAATCTCTCTAAAGCCTGTTGTTGAACATCCTCTTTCTCCTTAAATACTTCAAACCCCCTCTTCTCACCAGATCTCCTTTAAATTTTCCATCACTGACTGCAAACACTATACCGTTCTGTCCCACAAAATACAATTCTCATATTCCATTACATCCCACATTCATCTCTTTGCCAACAGCAGAAGAGCCTATGAACACTTCCCATCCAACCTCTGTTGCCTTCCCATCCCATCCCAACCAGTGTGACATTTCAGGTATCCCATGGTAACTTCAATGCAGCTCAGTCACAAGTGAAATCCCATTGTGCCAGGCACCACGCACCCCCCAAAAAAATGACACATCATCCCTACTCGAAGCACCCAAAGTATGGAAAAAAGAAAACAAAGAGACAAAAACCACACGGAAACAGGGGAGAGTAGTGATCTCTGTGCATGGGTAGAGGTCACACTGCACCAGCAGGCTGGACACTGCAAAGAACAGTGCAGAACAAAGGCAAAGGGCATTAAAAGGGATTTAAAGGAGAACAGTGGAATGACGGAGTCAGTGTTTACAGAAAACAGCCCTCCATCGTGCAGGGTGTCACAAAGTCTCCACAAAACTGGTTATCTGAGAACCTGGGAGATAGTTTCAGTGCTGAGAGAGGTGATGGATCACATGGAAACCTCAAGGGGCTCTGGTGGGGAGGGAGGGAGGGAGGGAGGGAGGGAGAAAGGAGGATGTGTCCACACAGGGAACATCCCAAGTGATGAAGAGGGATAACATCGTGCTCTGTTTCTCTAAACCATCACTACATGCTAATTCCAATTCCTCGAGATATTACCTTCCATGCTACCCACCACAACAGCATATTTATGGTCTGAATATATTTAAATCCTCTGTTTTCCATTTTTTTTTAGGCTTTCAAATACAGCTCTCAGTGGGCCAGTCTTTTATATTTTAAACTTCACAAGGCTGACTATCTTCCTTTGTGGTTCCAAACCTATTTGAAGCATTTAAATAAATAATAACCATTAATGTATCATGTACACGGACCAAGATGAAAAGGAGATTGAGTGCAGAGGATTTTTATGCTTGCTCTCAGTTACTTCTCCAGTTTCAAATGAAATATGAGTTTAGTATAACCTAGGTAAAACCTTATTCCACTAAAAATGCTAAGAAGGAATTCTGAGAAAAAAATCCCAACTGATCTGCAGGAGAGAGAGCTATAGGGAAAATCAATTAGCTGTAGTTTTTTTTTCTTGTTTTCTTTTCAATCTAACACTGATATAACCTTGACAAACAAATTAACTGATATTTGAAGAATAGGAAAAATGCAGTCTCCCAGACAGAAATCCACAAAAAAGATGTGAAATACAAGCCCTGCAACACGCCCTGAATAATGCACTGCATTAAATTCGACTTAAAATGCTGTTGCAATACTTTAGTTCATTAGGAACAAAGATTCTTGGTCAGAGCTTCCTTCTTGAGATGCTCGTTTGGGAAACCATCCAACAACTCCTACAACTACACTTGGGATCAATACACATGGACTTTTAGTATAGTCAAAAATATCCTTTTTTGGATGTTTGGGGTAAAAACATCAAATCAGAACATATCTACAATTATTCAGATAAAGTCCTTCACAATTTGATATTCACTAAAGGATTATATTAAATGGAATACATGCTCAACTACTTCTGAAGTCTTCTGCATCAAACACTAGTTCTCTGTTTTTTCATGTAGTTGCAGAATTTAGGAAGGTCCCCCCAAAATAAAAAATCAAAATCACAATAAAGTCCAGTCAACACTGGCAATTTGTTCAGAACAGTGAATACTGCCTTCTGCCACAGTACATCAGTGAATTCAGTTGAATTAAATGAATTCTGGAACTCCCAAGTGAAAGGCATGTTTATAAAATATGACTATCTATATTTTCAGTTGGAAGGCAGGGCAATAAAAGGGCAGGGGAGATGCTTTCCATGACTCACTCAGGGATCCAGCTTCAGCCAGCAACTACACTAGCAAACTATTACCCTGCCTAGCAAACTTTCTATACAGAGGTCCTCTAAGCCTCAGAAAAAAAAAAAAATGAAGAGGATCTCTTTAATATACCATTCCTAATAGAAAAACATGAGGTGTACAGAAATGCTGCAGTGCAAGCTGCAGTCAGAATAAAAATGAGCCACTCAAAGAGCTGCTCTCCACTTGTAGCTGCTTTAAATTTGCAGGGAAAATGCTGCGGCAATGAAAGACTTTCTGTTAACACCCTAGATCTATTTTAATTTTGCAGTCACTGTCAATTGCCAGCAGTCCCAATAGCTGCCTACCCAGAGATCCGTATGGTGCCTGTACAAAACCTGTGCTCAGAGAGATTAGGTGCATTAAAATGTATCAGAACTGGTTCTGAATTATATTACATGAAGATTTAAAGCCACGTGGAGAAAAGCTGGTCAGGGTCAGACAGTAGAGGACAGACAGTTCTCGACTGGCTCCCGAGCTGCTATTACAATTTTTTTAATGATCTCTAAATCCAGGCAGCAGCTGAAGATTTTACATACGGGAAAAAGACTGAATTCATACAGTTCGTATGAAGCAACAAGATCAAGCTGTAAAGAATATTAATGGTTCTTCTCTTGAACACATTTCTGTGCAACTCCCAATTTTTATGGTAATAACAGAGTGAATCATAAAGTAAAATTCATTAAGGCCTTTCCAACTTACAAGTAACAATTTGTTATGGAGGACATTCAAATTCATTATGTTCCAGACATCTGTTTTTCAGTATTTATTTTGCAGAAACAATGGGGAAATAGGAAGTTGGGTGGTGCTAGCATCTTTATGCAATACTTGGGAGATGAGTTTTTTGTTCTTCCCTTTCTCTTCCTCCAGCTAGTAGTTGAAAAAATATCCTATGCTATATTAACTTTGTCTGTCCATAACAGGAAATATGCTACAAAATACACTTGGGATTTTACATGAACAATGTGGTATGCTTTTGGACTGAGTCAGATAATACAGCAGAAATTTCTGATAACATTTCTGATTAGCTATATTCTGTTTAAGTGCAGTGTAGGAAATTGACTGAAAATAAATTAATGGTGTTAATTTAATGGTGTTTTTCACCCCGGAGGAAAGCTTTACATTATCAAATACTGTTTCAGAAAAACCAAACAGAGGAATGGGATTCCTATGACTTGTTAAAGTCTAAAAATGCAGAGCAGCCAGTAACAGCAACCCTGTCTCCCCAGAGTCACACCTAAACCTGTTCACCCTTGTCTTCCACTCCTGCATTATACTTGACTGCATTGACTACTCCAGTCAATGCTTTTAGTGTTGTGGCAAAGAATAATAAAATAACATGAACCCAGAAATGAATTATTGCACTTTTATATCATTCACACTTGAACACAATCTTCTTGATCCCCACCCCCCTTTAAACTATTTAAAAATAGCTTTTGAAAGCAGTTCACTTGCAGGACTCTTCAAGATTGCCTCAAAAGTCAGGCACAGGTTCAAAAAATCCTGCTGAAATAAAAGCAGAATTGCTGTTTTATGACATTTACAGCACAGCAGCTTGAGGAAGGATTTGCTAGTTCCCTTTGGCCAGCTCTCTCTTGTTAGAGCCAGGAGCAGAAGAAATATCCTATGAATAGAAACACGGACTGCCTGAATCTCTTAAAAGAGATTGAGTCCCTCAACAGCAATACTGCACTTGTAAGTTATTCTCATATAGACTTGTACATATAACTATTTATAGTTATTTGTACACAGTACTGGTATTTCCTAGCTGCTCAAAAAAAACCCAATAAACAAATGCCTCAAGAAACAACTGTCCAAATAATTCAAATCACAGAATTTATGGCCAAAGTCACTTTCAGGGTCCTGGTGCAGGATTTGTAACCCCCAAACACCACCTGAAAAGACCTACAGCTCTATTTTGGATTTTATTTGCCTGAGTAAACACACCAGATCTGGATACACTTCCATGGTTTTAGAAAACAGGCTGATCTTGTTTTACCATTGATCAAGCAGTAAAACGTAGCAATGAAGACTATATAATACAGAATATCAAAATATTTTCCTTCATCAAAGTGAAGCAAAACAAGGTTTAAAACATGAGTTAACTGCATACATTTTACTACTCTTTAGTTTCATCTGTTCTAGTTTTTAACATCAAGTACTCTAATTCAAGTATATCCTTGAAAGAAAGCATACTTAAAGCATTTTATAACCAAGAATCAACTATTCAACATTTGACTGAGAAATGGCAAGGGACATTTTCATCTGAGCTGCACTCTGCTCTCTCATCACAATTCTTCAAAGTCCCAATGTCACAGTAACTCATCCAAGGCAGCAATGTGAATTCCTGGGGTCCTGTTTATACTATATGAGGAAAGCATATTAATAATTTTCCACTGTGATTAAAACCGCATGACCTTCACTCCCTATCATTTCCCTATCCTGTTTATTTAAAAAACATACTCATCACAGAACTAAAAGGAAAGTTCTTTCACACTGCAGCAACACTGAATTCACTCAATTTTTCATGGATCTATAGACTGCTTTGATGCATTCTGAGCTTAAGTAGAACTATACAGTCTTCAAGTGGTCACTGGATTAAGCTCTTTGCTCTCTAAACTTAAAAGTATTTTTTCTTTAAAATCTCAAAGCAGAAATTATACACCCGTGCCCTAAATAGGAAAGATGAGTCCCATGATATCCTTCTCCTCTCAAGAACTTCTCCCAGCACCTTCTTGCAAATGAAGAAAACTACAGAAAGCACACGTCAGTGCTGGAGGAGCAAGAGGCAGCAGGAGGGATGGAGCAGCAGTCTCAGGAGAAGGGGCCCAATTCTCAGGAGCAGAGCTGTGCAGCAGGCAAGGCTGCTGCCAACAGCAGGGCCGGGCTCCTCCCTGCCCAAACCTCATTCCCAAGGACTCACCCTCCAAAAAGTAGGAGAGATTTCCTCTGTTATCTCTGGGAACAGTAAACATCCCCTTTTTTTCCTGCTGCTGTGCAGACAGACGAGGCCGTTGCCAGGGCACCTAACCTAAGGGAACTGGGAGAACCATTTCTGAAGCACACAATTGTTGCGACTCTGACATGACTGTAATTATATTGCTGGCTTATCATCACCAGAAAGAAGGAAGAAAAAAGGGAAGAAAAAAAAACAAAACTAAAGGAAAAGCATTCCTCAATGTGGGCGTACAAAGAAAGACTTAAATTAGTTTCCATGCAGTAATGTAAACGATGAACCCCACAATATTCTTCAAAAATGAATTATCTCGCAGCCAGGAGGCTGCTGGTAGCAGCAGTACTGCCTGTCTGTCCAGCTTTTCCAGCCTCTGTTTCTTGGGCTGCTTCGTGTTCTCCCCTACCAGCACTTCTGAGCTTGTCCCCCAGCCTGTGGATCCTGGTGCCCACCACCCTACACCAAAAGGATGTATCAGTGCTCCCCTTCTCCCTTTCTCATGGAAAGTTCTTATCTCTTTCCCCATCTCCATTCTTGGCTGCTCCTTTCTTTCATGCCTCATTCTACCCACACTCTTTCCTTCATCACTGTTATTCTTACTGCTGTTCTTACTGTCATTCCCTAAGAGTCATCCTTATTTTCCATCCCTTAATTCCTTCTCCCTTGCCTTCATTAGGCTTTCCCTATGTTTGGTTTTCTGCTCCTCTCCCTAGGACTCCATCCTATTCCTCTATCTCCCCTCCTTGTCTCAGCCTCCTCCCCCTTTCCATCCCTCCTAGAAGATCTGTTCTGCTGCAGCCCACGATGGAAAACAACCTGCACTCTGAGAGTTAAAATGAAACTTCATCCAGAGGAAAAAAGAGAGGGTGACATTCCTCCTATTGCAGGTATGAAGAAAATCTATTTTTCAGTGCAGGTAAGAGAAGGAAACCTCAGTTTTTCTGATGTTCTGATTTCTGAGCATGCCAAAGGTTGTGTCCAGCTGTGCTTGGGCTGTTCTTAGAAATGCCAGCAGCTGGACATAGTACAACGTTCAGCCTGCTGGTATGTCTTCACTTCTAATGACAACTTTGCCAACTCATTTTGTTCAAATAACCAGTTATCATAAAATCACAGAATAAGTTGAGTTGGAAGGAACCCACAAGAATCACTGAGTCCAATTCCCAGACCTGCACAGGACCATCTCCAAGAGTCTTCCTCCTACTTTAATGGGTTTGGTGTGTTTCATCACTGTGATTTTACATTGTTTTATTCCTAGTGCAAACACACAGAATGGCAGCCCCCTTTAAAAAAACCTACAGTTTTGCCAGATTCTGAGGTCACTTTCCTGATCAGTTTTTCAATGGTGTTCTAAAGTGCTGTTGACATTTACCTGGGAAAACTACAGAATCCAGTGAGTCTTAATTTCTGAGCATGGTCATTTGTACAAATTTTTACCATGGATTTGCTGCATAATAATTTTGTGTTGGTGTCACTTGGAAGCCTAACATGAAAGTCAATGCTTGAAAGCACCAGCAGGGTCTAACACAGCTATGAACATTACTGTGCACAGTTTATGAGCATGGGTTTTCCACCCAGGACATAGCCCCATAAAACACTCATTCTGAAATGGCATCAAATACAGATTAGAATTATAAAACGTCAAGACATGAATGATAGAAACAGTAAAACGTAAATCCTGTAGAATTAATCTGTTAAAAGAAATGTCAAAAATACAGAAAGTAAATGTCCCATCACAACTGAAGTTTGTGGTGATTTTAGATTTAGATTCTTTTCATAGTCATTGCGTGTAAGCAGTCTACTTCCAAGCATTAATATTCATTGAAAACACTTGCTGTGTTTTGCTTACTACAGAACTGAAACTACTACATAATGAAACTTGAGCAGCAGGCAAAAAAGCAAACAACTCCCCCTTTCCCCAAGCAAACAAAAAAAAACCCCTCAGGGACAGTGAGGAGATGGGAAAAGAGCTCTCTTCCATTGTAATGTAGAAGATGCATTTAGAGTTAATCACAGACCATACATTACCTCCCCTCCTCTACCTTTTCATTAGGCAGCTGTCTTCATCTTGTGCATTCTGCTGCTAGTTATGATAAGGATGAATAATTCCCTTAACTCTCTTCCTCCCCAGATTAAATAATTTACAAGTTTGAAAAAGAGCCTCCAGTTTGCTGTGTATTCCTCAACAGACAGGACAGGAATTCTTTCAGTACTCTTTAAAAGCAAACTGGCATTATCCATTCAAGGAGTGGAAGGAGCTCATCGAGCACTCCTCGCCCCTAGACAGCACTGCAGGCAGTTGCCTATTGCTCCCCTGGGCACCTGGCTGTCACTGGTATGCACATGCCCAAAATTCAGATATAACACTGCTACTCACCTACATGGCAGCAATAAACAGTTATCTACTCCTAGGCAATAGAACACTGTAAAGCCAGGAGCTGCTTCAACAAAGACTTACACTATTTGCAGGGTTCAGTTTCAACAGAAGCCCCAATGACAATTATCTGCTGTCTGAGCCAATTCAAATGCACATTGTCAAAGCACCAATTTAAATACATCAGTGGCCACTACCACCACATGACCCACAGCACCGTAATCCTCATCCCACGTTTTCAATCCTCCTCAGAAGCACGGAAGAGCTCAACACAAAATACCAGCTGGAGAATTCAGAGCCAGCAAAACACGAACTTACGAACTGGAAGCAGCTTCTGACACTGGGCTCGATGTTGCTGCCCCCGAAGGAGGCCACCTCCCCCAGCTGCCGCGGGATCTGGATGGAGTCGTGCAGCAGCAGCCCCAGCCGGCGCTGGTCACAGAAGCCAGTGGAACTCGCCACTTGTTTGAACAGGTCTGCAGGAAGCAGAAGGACACCAGAGGTCAAGCATCGCCACCAGGATGTGGCAAGCAGCCCAGATTTGTGTCTTTTCCAAGGCTTGAGGTGCGGTCAGCAGCCTTGGTGGACATGAACACAAACACGACTTCAACCTGGCTGCTGCTTTTCTCATAAACACTGAGGCTGTTCTGTGAATACGAGCCTAGTGGCAATGTTAATAGTGTTACTGGCTTGTACCTGGAAAGAAGGGCCACTCTAACACAGCACCTGTGTTAATAAACTGGTAACAGAAGCAGTGACTCTGTAAAACAGCTAACTAAACAGCAGGATCTTCAAGCCACAACACATAATGTTTAATGGCAAAATAATTTCATACAACATAGAGCATCTTTTCAAGTCTTAGGAATCAACATACAACTCAGAGAATCCATTTCTCTTCCAGATGAGTTAATATGATAAACAAGAGCTCACTTTGATACATGATGATCTTTTAATATATGATGATCTTTTAATTCAAGAGAAATTCTAAAATAAAAGAAAAAAATTACAGTACGGCAGAATCTTTCATCCATCAGAAGTTTTAATACCATATTAATATTTTGCTTCTGAAGTGAAATGTTGCTTGAAGTCATATTCTGTTATTGCATCATTCTAGAAAAGAATCCTTATAGGACAGTATTATTATCTCTTCATAAGCTCAATTTAATTTGGTGGGAATTAATTACACTACGTATATATTGAGGAGGTTTGAGAATTCATAATAAAAGAACAGGTTATTATTAAATGAAGTATTTATTTGGCAACATCTCTGTTGACATTACCTGAATAAATTCTCCTTACTTTTCAACAGTTAAAAAAAAAGAGAGAGCAAAATAAGACTAGAGTGAAATAATGCTCTTTTTTTGGAGTCACTTTAATATTTCACCCAACACCAGGGATATAATTATAAAGGTGCTTCAGCACTGCTCAAGATAACTTTCCTAGCACTGCTTTGACACCTGTTTTCTTCCAAAGGAATAAAGGAACAGATAGAGAAAGGATTATTTTTTAATTACATGAATTTCCCTCTTGCAAAGTCTGGTTTTATAATGAATAATTCTGGAACGAATGCTTCCATCACCTCTGGAAGCCTTAAGACTTGTGCTCTAGCACAACTAACTCTGCTGTGCTGCACAAATGAGACAAAAAATTGTAAGGGGTGCAAGTCATTGTATACTTGCAGCAATACTAATGGCAACTGCACTACGACTTCAGCATGGAAAGCCAGACCACAGCACGACAGACACAATTCCTTCCTCTCCCACAGCTATTACAGCTTCCAATTTCTCCATTATTAAAACACTGTGTCCTCAGCAAGGTTATAGGACACTTAATAGGTTATGTATTACTGTGCACATATATTGCAGGAAAACCTAAAACATGAATAAACGTTTTTCTTTAAAACTTTGATAATCTTTGATGAAATGTAATTTTGAAGAGTATCTGTAATGAATAATTTTCTTAAAAGATTTTCTGAATACACCCACATGAAACATCTAGAAATCTAAACTGTGACATTCATTGTGATTGCCCTAAAATCTGATCCAATTACACATTGTCATGCACAGACCCTGCTGTTGGTACTGTCTGTTTTCTCTTTAGAGTTCTTCAGCTTGTATTAGTAGAGAATAAAATGATAACAATTGATGAAGAACTGCTATGGTATTGGGTCAAACCCCAAAGGCTGGATTTTCAGTGGTATTTTTAAGTGCATGAATGAGTGATACCAGTTAATTCAACAAGAAGGTTACTCTTGAAAAGTACTACATTTATCTTGAAAGTTACTACATTTATCACTAGTTCTTTTCTGGATCCTAGTCTCATTAGTGAACTGACTCATTAGTCAGGTAAAACTAAAACTGCAAGTGGAATTTTTTCAAGCATTTCCTCCCTTAAAATACGCAAAATTTGCACATTTTAAATATTTATTTATTTATTAGAATTTATTTCTTTAAAGGTAGCAACTATATTTAAATATAATAAGACTGACCACAATGTAGGAATAATTTTAAGAAGTTAATATATTTGAAAATAGTGCAATGCAAGTGTCCTGTAGATATGCACTTTTGTGTATAAAGGTGTGCTGAACCAGTGGTCTCCAAAGGGGTTCTTGCACCTCAGGGAGTGTTCAAGACAATCCATTAGGGTGCAGTAAAGAAATACTTTTTGTATAGATAATAGATTCAATTGAAAGCTTCAAAATAGTCTTTATTTAATCTTTATCACATCCTTCCTGACTTTCTACTTTTGGTATGCCTTATAAAGTAGACAATATACTAGTGGCACATGTACATAATTTATAAATAGATATACATCTATTGGAGGTGCAAGGTCAGAAATTTTTCTGCTGAGAGGAGTGTGATCAAAAATGTTTGGCAACTACAGTGCTAAATTACCTAAAACTACAGAGAACAAATAACTTAAAAGCACAAGGTGAAACAAATTAACACACTTTGCTTGTACAATATCTAAAATAAGGTTTCTGTATGCTATTTAAATGTTTATTCAATAAATAAACAGGAGGAATAAAACAGGAACACAAACATAAGGCAAATCCAACATCATTACATCGACTTACATCTATATTTATCTTCCAGGTGTGCTTTACAAAGGGATACGACACCAGTTTTGAAAGATAAGACACGGATCCTTCCTGTTCGACCCCTAATGGAAAAGAAAACATTGGCTGATAATACAATCCATTCATGCCATAATTTGTTTACTATAACCAAGTTCACTGCAGTACTGTAGTCTTCGTAAATTACATCTCACAGAGAACACTCTAGCTGGATGGTTATTAGTTAAGATAGAAGTGAAAAATAAAACATTGCTGTGGCTTCACAGGCAGAGCTGAACTGCATTGTGCTGTTCTATCAATTCTACTCAAAATGGTCTTGATCAGAAATAACTACTCATCTCCTTTTTTATGAAAAAAGTGAGTAAAGGGTCGTTACCCTGTGCATCCTTTAAGAGGCTTCTCAATGAACTGCTGCTGAGTGATTCTCAGAGGAGATGAGGGGCCTGACAGAACAGCAAACCAGTCCTTTTGCCAAAGACAATATAGCTTTACTTCCACCAGAAATCCGACGTAGCATTCATTTTTAGAAGTCTTTGCTTACCATCTGTCAGCCATGCCCTGACTTGCCTGAAAAGGCAACAAGAAGCCAAGCACAAAAAAGCAGCCTCTGCCAGCAGTGTGCAGTGACAGAGACACTTGTAATATGTTCAGGTGAATGAGAAAGGCTGCCTAGGAATCATGGCAAGGCATGTGCAGGCTGCACAGTCCTGCCATTAACACCTTGGTGTGGTTTCTGAGCTCCTTCTTGCAGCGCTCAAACCTCTCCTGGGCAGTGCCAAGGGGCTGGGACGCTCCAACCAGCCCCTGCTGCCTGTCAGCCCCCTCCTCACACTCACTCCTGCCTTGTAACATGCCCACGCGACTACTTCTGCTTTCTAATGTGACAGTGAGAGCAACATCCTCCTCTGAGCTGCAGGCGACGCAGTGACAAACCTTCACATCTTCTCTCAGTCATCTGCTTTAACTCAATTTACTTCCAGTTGCTGGCTTTCCCCCCAGACTTTTGTTTCTGATAGCATTTCAAATATGTAACACGTATTGCAAATGAAGACTTACACAAAACATAGGAAGCTAATGCCTAAACCTAACATTTTTGAAGCAGAGCCTTATCAACAGCTGAAGCGTCACCAGTAAGGCCCCCACTGGGAATAAGACAAATCATGTAGAGGCAGGCCATGGTCATGCATCAGGCTGCACCACAGGTAAAGATGCATGTGGTCTTTTTAATCCTATAAAAGAGCTGAGGAGCCAGTGGTGCTCATTTACCCACACATTTCCCCTGCAAAACCTATAAAAGGTACAGACAGAAGCCTGCGGACAAAGCCAAATTTAGAATTTGCACCTTTTTATTAAAGAATCTTGCATGTTTCATCATGAATAAGCATCAGTAGTTTACCTATGCTTTCCACACTCTGGTCCTGTTACTCCTCTCCCTCAAATCTTTTCCAAATTAATTATCATCTGTGCCCTGAGAAACTCCTCCTGATGAATACCAGACTCATGCAAATTATACAAGAGAAGAATATAGAATAATGATTGCTCTGCAAGGCAATTAAATTGAAACTTGTACGAATCATGAGTTGTTCAGTTCACTCTCCTCTCCTCCCAAGTCAAACCAATAATTTAGCATGCTACTGCAAATGAGCATGAGTGACTGATCAATTAAAACAAATCTGAAATGTGCTGGATTTGCAGAGCTGTACCCATAATTAGATCAGTCATTGACTGTGAATTTGATTAATATCTTTACAAATGACAGTTTTCAATTATAAGAAAAGTAAAGATGCAGTACATTTAATTAAATGTCTCCGGTAGCGCTGTGCACTTTGGTTGATCTCTGCCTATTAAGTTTACAATGAAAACTAAACACACGTAACCCCAAGGTCGCCTCTCTTACCAGGGTAATTCAAACTTGAATTTTGGTAAAATAGCTACAAGCTTTCCTCACACATAAAACACCTCTGTGTTCCATTGTGCCCTGCAATATGCAGCTCTCTAGCATACCTAGGGAATTGCCTGGAGGCAGATAATTATAATTTCTAATGTTGTATTTGCAGTACAGTGCAACATAAAGAAAGCTTGACTGGACATGGCTAGTGCACATGTCACATCTAAACTGAACAGTTCAGCTTAGGAGCAGCCTGTGGAATGACCTTTAGTTCCCTCTCTGCCTCTTATGTGACTGATACAGATTAATATCTCTAGCACACGTTTTGTTTTCACTCG
Source organism: Acridotheres tristis (assembly GCA_037013685.1). Classification (NCBI taxonomy): domain Eukaryota; kingdom Metazoa; phylum Chordata; class Aves; order Passeriformes; family Sturnidae; genus Acridotheres; species Acridotheres tristis. The sequence goes on from CM072884.1 coordinate 104,305,351, forward strand.
GACTTTTCATCTATATGTTATTTATGGTTCATGGTAACTAAGAAGTGGATCACTGTTCTGTGAAAGCCAAAGCAGATTGACAAATAAAATTTAGCTCTTGAATGAATATAGCCCCATTCCCTAGTACTGGTAAACTAAAAGAAATATAATGTAATCTGGGTAATCCATTTCACAGGATATTGCAGCTGCTGCAGGGGATGTTACAAAAAACTGACTTATTGGAGGTGATCCTTTAGGATGACACGATCTGTACAAATCTGTACTTTCTTTTTGCAGGTGATCACTGAAGCTTCACTGCTGTGACAAAGGGTGGATGGAAGAACAATGTTATGGCCCTATAACAATAGTATGGTTCAAAATGTCAATGGAAATACAGTAGTTGTCCCATGATCTTCCAATTCTATAGGTAAATGCTTATTCTACCATACTAATGAGCATGTCTGCCTGAAAGTGGCTGATAAAAACTTTAAAAACACAAATAAAATACTTCCACTGACTTTTTAAAAATTAAATTCACCAAACACAAATATAATAGCTTATTCTAAAATGAGCTTACAAACATATGTTGGAATTTGCCTATGCATTATGAGCAGCATTGTTAACACACTTAAAAGGAATATGCATAAATTTTCTTCAGGTATATTTAGTCTGTTGTGCTTACACTGATAGGTACACTTTTTAAAATTAAATTTTTAATTAAATATTTCTCAAATCTTCTTAGAGCTAAGGGCTGTAAGCACATTAGACAAAAGATTACCCTCTTCCATCTTTGTGACAGATTGAAAGCTATAGAAAATTGACATATTTTAAAAGGTTTAACATCCAGAGGTACAGACATCAAGAGTTTATATTATGTTCATTCTGTTGGTTCTTGATAATTCTCTTGAACTTTATCAAAATAAATTAAAAAGCCATGACCTACTGTGGACAGACATGCAGTCACAGAACTAGTCTGAACATAAAAATCTGCTTAAAAAGTTATTTTCCAGCTCTCTCATTGCATAGCTTAATAAATCTAGGATTGTAAGCCTAACCAAGGGCTGTATCGATTCAGCTAAATGCAGCCATTAAACCATTAGGTTTATTAAACTTTCACTTCAACTACCCTTTTTTTCAGCTCCAAGTCACCTATGCTACAATGAGGCAAACACCTTCCCCCTCCCTTTCTGCCTCTGGGAAAGTTTCTGGAGTTTGCCCATGTCCTGAGCCCCCCATACTTACGTGTCATAGACATTCAGCAGCCAGTTGAGGCACATGTCCACGCAAAGGGGAACATTGACCAGGTTATTGTGCTCTTGCTCCAGTCGGTCATAAATGGTGGTCAGGCAGTTAATGATCTGCAGAATATCCATTGGCTGGTCGTTCTGTTTGAGGTTGTGCTGGTCCAAGGCATCACATGCAGCAGACAGACTCAGGAGATCCACTGTTGGAATAAAAAAGTACACAACCATAAAGATGGAAGAGAAACAGTGGTTGTATTACCCACACCAAACAGTAAATAGAGCACTGTACTTGGCTTATGTGCCTGGCCAGAGGATGTAAAATGTCCTCTGAAAGTCACATGCAAGACTGGTTTCAGGACTCCTACAGATGCACTGTTATTTAGCTGTGGCCTTAGAGACCAGTGTGTATCTGTTTCATTTTTAGCTGTAAAATACTTATTATGTTCTTGGGTCCTGTGGAGATATTACACAAATTACTGTGCAAGTAAAAATTATGTATTTCATGCTTTATGTTCCTACAGATAGGCTAATATTTGATTACTGCATTCACCAAATGTGCTCTCACTACAGCACAGGTCATCAGCTTTCCTGAGATGTGTTGCCCATTTCTTAGAGAAGTCAAGCATCTTAACCAAACCAAACTCCACAAGGAATATGCAAACAAATCAGAGCTGAACTGTGATTAACCTCTCTGTTACTTTTCCTCTAGTGAGGACAGTGAAAAGAAGGTTCTGGAAGCACTAAATGCCTTGTTTCAAAATTTATTAATTAAATGTATCCATTTTTAATTCTGAAGAGCATTTATTTTTATAAATACCTCCATATCATTACAGAGTAAGAGACGTTTAAACTTATTTGTCAACATGAAACAGTGTTTTTTGTCGAAGACATTTAAAAACTTGATTTTTATTCTGATTTAAGTCAGCTGCATTTTGAAATGTGGATGTCCAGGGCAAAACTGAACTCCCCTTTCACAGCTCTTAACCTCTGCAAACTAACATTACCAAGCAGCATCACACTTAGGGCACACAAAATTATGGGACACAAAGTAAGGCAGGAGTAAGAACAAAGGAAATCAGAAAGATGAGATGCTTGATGACGATTTTCCGGCTGCCACAGGAAAACACTTCCTAACTCCTTGCAGTGAATTTCCAGGGTGTGAGCAACAGGGGTGTTAAAGCCGAGATGCTGTTAATCCTGCTCATACCACGAACAGTCACAAAGTGCAGCACAATGCAATATGACCTAAGGGAGTAGCATCTGGTCTAAAACGAACTGCCCAAAATCATCCAGGAAATTCTTCACAAAACAAAAATGAACTGATTCAACTGCAAGACCATTTTTTCTGTCACTAGAATAAAAAATGTGCTTTCTTGAGTTGTGGTAAGCAGCATCTCTTCATAAAGTCAAAAAAATTCCAGAATGAGCAGAGGCTAAATGCAGAACATCATAGAGGAATTTTTTTAGAACTTGATCCTGTTTAAGGGCCCATTTGGCAAATTCACACTTGAGTATCCTATTTTACCTAGGATGAAACTGCCCCTTTGATGTCCTACTGGGAGATGAGAAATACTTTAGCTGCCCACAGGGTTGGTTCACAACACTGCTTGGACAGTATGCTGAGATTTTGTAATTGCCAGAAGAATTTCAAGAGTATACATTTCATTGGAAATCAATAGGGACTTACTTCTGCTACTAAATCCCTTAAGCACTTCTGAAAATTTCGTCCTCTGGGCCTAACATACCTAGTGTTAGAGTGAATAAGGAAACCTTGGAATTCTATCTCTATTATTACACCAAGAAATTTAACTTTGACTCCATGATTTCATGCAGGGTTTTATTGGAGCTTTCGTTTTTTCCCACTAGCACATAGTAATTTATTAAAATAAAGTATTTTGGAATATTACGTTTAACCTACTAGCATAAAAAAAGTACAGCTATGCTAAGGTTGTATCCTGCAAAAGCATCAGACCTGTTTCTGAGTGTCTCAGAAAGATGTTTTTCCTCTAAGAATTCATTAGTCAAATTGAAAATAGAGCACAGCCCTCACAACACCTATAACTCCAAGCTTTAGGCTGAACTCTCAGCTCCTTTGAGACGACGAATCAACGGTAATTAAATGAACCCCTCAGGCGTCTGAGTGGCAGCATAATTATAAACGCAGCTACTGCTAAACATGGGTCATTCCACTTTGTGAAAGCTTTTCCCGTTAATAAGCAGCATATTCTGAAAAGCTTTTCAGCCCACTCTTCATCAACCTCCTGTCCTATCCCCAAGTTTGTAACACACAATCATCTCCTAACAAGCAAAAAGCGCTTGCCAACTCATTCTGCTTTAGGGAACCTCTTTTCGTGGGAAAAATGAAGGCTCTGGCCTTTATCACATGCTCCTTCATCTTTTCCACCAGACTTAAGAACTGCCTGTGTGGGGTCCTCTCCCAGAACACAGAATTGCATATTTCGTTCCTAAAAGCAGAGGTCTTGTGAATGACCAACTTGCACATGACAAGCTCCACAGTCAGATATGCATTGAAAGGCCGAGTATTTGGCACCACGCAGTGATTTTAAAAGCTTTACTTGAAATAAACCACGGCATTTTATGCTTTGCACTTCTTGTGGGCACTCCACCACTCTTTTACACTTCTCTATTTAAAATTCCAAAACTGACTCCAAAATCTGTGTGATCAGTGGCTTCTAGCTTACTTTGAAGTCTAAGTCATTTATATAAATATTTTTTTGGCCTCTAAGGCAATAGAGAAAAGGTTAGGATGTTTTTAACTAGACACTGGCAGATTGCAGGAAAAGTATAAAAGACAACATGGAATAAGTAACCAGTTGAAGGACAGAAGTGACAATTAACAGGCAGGAGAAAGTACACCCTAGAGGTCACAAACTGATCTTAGGAAAAACTCAACATATGGCAGGTAATAAAACGTATAAACGGTCCTCCCAGAATGCAAGATCATCTCTTCTGTAACCTGCTGCTGTTGGCTGACACATTAAAAAATATATTTAATCTAGTCTGCATACAATTAAAGGAAAAAATACCCCTAGCAAAAGTTCCTGAATATTTTCTTTTGCTGCATTTCCAAGAAAAGTTTGTGAATACATCTCATTTTATTGATATCACGATGTCCTGATGTGGTTTGCACTTGAAGATCAGATGTTTAAAAAGTAGACAAGAAAGTTATCATGCTTTGATGTGATTATCAAAGGAATCTGTACATTTAAAAAAACCTGGTGCAATAGTTACACTTGGCATGCTCACAACAATTTTGAAGGCTGAAATGATAAAGCCACACACTAGATAATAGAACACATAAGCATTTATTTGTTAAGGACTGCTATTTTACACATTCTTCTTTAGGTTTAATATCCTAGTGTCTTAATATTCATTGGGCTGATTTATGAACTGAAAAGAACTAGTTTAAGCATTTCTATTCTTGCCACTGAGAAATAGGCTGTACCTTTAGTTCTGCAGGCCTTCTATTAAACACACATTTTTAGAGTACTCCTCAGTAGAAAAACTGCTCTTTTCTATGCAGTTTGCAGAAAAGAAGATATATAGATATATATAGGCATATACAGATTATATATATCTAAAAGCCTGTAATTTTAAAACAGAAATGAAAAATAAGAGTTGAAAGCAGTACCTACTGCAAGTGGGATTTTGGCTTTGTGTAGGAGCCCTGAAATCCAGCACTGTGCTCTAATTCTACTATTGCCAAAATGCAGAAAAAGAGTTTTGTAATGAGTTGAGGTTTTTAAAAAACTCTAATTGAACTGAGTTCACAAGCGACACTGAAATGATAGAATACACAAATACAATGCTGGTGTCTCTAGGCAAAAATATTTGTAAGAACAAAGCCTGCTAACCAAATTCCTTAAATACTTCTCCTTAGATACAAGTACGAAGAATGTGCTAGAGTAATCACAGTAAGTGCCACTGCATGTCTCTGAGAGCATCAATTCTCTGAAAATTTACCTTACTTTAACCTCAATAGATGAACTGACTTCGGCTTACTCAGTTGGACAGGGGAGGGAAAATACACTAAAAGGCTCACAGGTCGTCAGATAAGGACAGGGAGAGATCACTCAGAAGTTACTGTCACAGGTAAAACAGACTTGGGAGAATCAACTGAATTCATTACCAATCAAATCCGAGGAGGATAATGAGTAATAAATCTTAAACACATGCCCCAACTCCTCCCTTCTTCCCAGGGTCAACTTCACTCCCAAATTCTCTACCTCCTCCCCTGCAGCAGCAGCAGGGGAATGGGGGCTGCAGTCAATTCATCACATATTGTTTCTGCTGCTCTCTCCTCAGTGGGAGGATTCCTCACACTCTTCCCCTGCTCCAGTGTGCAGTCTCCCACGGGAGACAGTCCTCTACAAACTGCTCCAACGCAAGTTCTTCCCACTGGCTGCACTTCTTCACAAACTGCTCCAGAGTGGATCCCTCCCACAGGATGCAGTCCTTTGGGAACAGACAGTGCTGCCAGCAAACCTGCTCCAGTGTGGGCTCCTCTCCAAGAGTTCACAATTCCTGCCACGAGCCTGCTCCAGCATGGGTTTCACACAGGTCACAGCCTCCCTCAGGCACCCACCTGCTCTGGCATGGGGTCCTCCACAGGCTGCAGGTGGAAATTTGCTCCACTGTGGAGCTCTATGGGCAGCAGGGGCACAGCTGGCTCACCAGGGTCGTCTCCATAAGCTGCAGAGGAATCTCAGCTCTGGCGCCTGGATCATCTCCTCCCCCTCCTTCTGCACTGACCTTGGTGTCTGCAGCGTTGTTTCTCTCACATATTTCCCCTCCTCTTTCCCAGCTGCTGCTGTGCAACAGATTTTCTCCCACACCCTTCTCAACTACATTATTCCACAGGCACTACCACTGCCACTGATGGGCTTAGCCTCGGCCAGCAGCAGGTCTGTCTTGGAGCTGGCTGGCATTGGCTCAGACATGGGATAAATTTCTAGCAGCTTCTTAGAGAAATCATCCCTGGAGACACCTGCTATCAAAACCTGGCCATGCAAACCCAATGCAAAAGTCCAAGATGAGTCCAGAATTGAAAAACACCTGAAGGACCACAGAGTAATCAGTCACAGACAGTAAAGATTTGTGAAAGAGAAGTCCTGCTTAACAAATTAAATTTCCTCTTATGACATAGTAATCTGGACAATGCTCTCAGGCAGATGGTGTGATTCTTGGGGTATCCTGCCCAGGGCCAGAAGCTTGACTTGGATGATACTTCTGAGTTCCTTCCAACTCAGAATATTCTATTATTCTAATACAGATAAAATAGGATGCAAAGTTTTGCACTTTCAGTCATAAAAACCCGTTACAAGTTACACTTTTGCACTGCCACCTAGTTAATTCCAAAAATTCTGCTTCCTTCAGTGCTGCACTGATTATGCATACTTTTCACTGCATATCACTCCAGTTTCTTTATATCACATTTCCACACTGAGTGTGCCAGAAGTGCTGTACCATGGAGAGATGTTTGTATTTCTAATCATCATAATTTCTTCTTTGTCACTGCATTCATGTTGAAATCTTTCATTATGTTACAAGACTTATTGGTTTTTTCCCCTTTTTTCCCTATTTTTTTATACATTCAGAAATTAAGTCTGCCCACTTAAGCAGAATTCACCCATGCTTATAAGCCTAAAAGTAAACACGCTAAAAAATACTGAGGTTTGACACAGTTCCAGAAAGCATGTGAGCACAAATCCAACCTGAGATAAATCAACAGTTGATACATTTGCAACTGTGTCAGAAATATAACCCTGTAATTAAATGTCAAATAGTGAATGTTAAAATATTTTAATAATCCTCCCAATTTGAATGCCTAATAAGCGGCTTGCTTTGGCAACTGACTGGCCTATCAAGAAAACTCAGAGCGAATTATTTAGCTATCAGGTTACAATAAGCTGAAAAGGAAATGTAATTCCACTGAAAAGAAGAATAACATACAGCAGTTGGGAGAATTAAAATGTTCGAACATGCACATCACTAACGTACAGCTGATGAGAGACTTCTCAACACAACCGAAAACTGGGGAAAAAATGAAGCTAAATGTTTATTGCAATGATCTCATTTAAAGGCAATAACGCCTCAGGGCTTAAGATTCAACTTAACAAACCATTAGCAACTCCAGCTCTGAAGCAATTATTTCACCCACACTACAACTGTGCTCCTTTTGGGTGCACAGCTGTGGCTGACACAGGACATGGCACAGTGATACGGCACAGTAAAAATACCTGGCTAAAGAGTGTAAAGATAAGAAATATGTACAATACGTTCAGTTTTATTTCTGAACTGCAGCTCTGCCTTGCAAGTAAGAGATCTGCAAACCACCCAGCACTCTGGTTTTGTAATGATCATACAAACCAGGGGCAGTATGAGGCCCTTCAGATGAGAGGTCTCCATGTACCAGGCAGAGTTGGGGGTATGTGTTTTTCTAGGTGTTTTTCTGCTTCTGAAATCTGTGAATAAACCTGTGTGTTGGTCATGGAGCCTTCCTGGCAGCAGGTGAGGCACAGGCAGGTACTTACAGCAGAGAGCTTTCTGCAGCCTGCGGAGTTTCATGGCAGTCCTGTACGCCGAGAACCTGACGTTGTTCAGGTCAGCTGTAGGGAGGCAAATTAGAATAAAAGATCAGCTTTACACACTAGAAACAACGAGAGGCACAAAGAAGACGTTATGTTGAACTACAAGTCCATACCTGTTTAAAAAAGGGGGGGAAAAAATTGTTAGAAATTTCACTGAGCTAAAGCCCTCAAATCTTGACAATCAATCATCCAAAAAAACCCCACTAAGTCCTAAAGTGTTACTTCCTTTTGTTCAAAGGCACTGAACTAAAGAGCACTTGAAAAGACAACATCAGTGACTACAGCAGTGTGTCTGAAAATACTGCAGAGCTTTTCACAACGAAGGCACTGTGAGGGAGATGAGACCCTGAAACTCTTCCTTGCTCACCTTATGCACCAGCCAGGCTGTGTGCAGGCAGCCCCACGGGAAAACCTCTGCCCAGGAAAAAACAGGTTACTCTCAGCAACGGCTGTAACAGAAAACTTGTTAAAAATATCCAATTAAACTTCTGTGCTTTCCATCTAAGCAGGCCCCAGAGATGTAGAGCCTTTCTGGAGAGAAGCCACCTCAGCCAGCCAGGTGCGTTTCCAGGTCCCCACCTGAAAAATGGCAGGGAGTCAGTGGCTCTGGCATGACAGGGAATTGCACCCCGTGGGGAAGACATTGCCTGGCTCAACTTTTGCTAGTGCTGTCTCCATACGTTTAACAAAATAAGGACATCAGCACAAATCCCCACTGAATAATTTAACCACAGCTTGCAAAACCTCCTGGACACTGTGGGGACAAAGACACACCAGACCAGAGCACAGCTGGTCCCAAGGGGCACTGCCAGCAGCTGCACTGGGAACTGAGGAGTGGCAGGGGACACACTCGTACACTACAGGGCAGCCACCCACGGCTGGAAAAACAGATGCATGCTCTTGGCCCTGTCACCTATCACCTACTCAACTAATTCCTGAGCACAGACACTCCTGTGCAGCCTAAAGATCATTCCCAAGAGATGGTTTGGCATACTGCAACTTAAGGGTTTTCCAAACACACTGCTTGTGCCAGCCAGTTTCAGCACCTGACAACACTGCTGAGTGCATTTAATTTGCTAATGAAACCCATGGAGCCTAAGGAATTACTGATGGGAAAGTGTTTAGAAAATGTAAACTACAATGTAAATATAAAAAGAACATTAGGGGAAAAATGTAGTGGCTCAAAATAAAGGTCTCTTTAGCTTAATAAGCTTCCTCTAAGCCTGACAGACTCTTACAGAAAGAATATGATGAAAAACAGGGAAAGACAAAACATTTCCTTGCTGGCATACGAGCTAAGGTGCTGTAAAGCTGTTTGAAATGTGGTGGCTTGGGTATAACTATCCCAAAATCATTTATAATGCTGTACAGGCATAGGTAGCAGAGGGAATATAGTCTCAATTACATTAATTTTAATTAAGCTGTTCTGAATGAATAATATGAGGTATGATAATTCAGTAGTTTTGTCTACCTTAATAAAAGCTATGGAACATTTCTGAAACATGTGTTAGAGCAGAAAAGGAAGTTTCAGCTTTGTATATAATTTCTTTTTCTTTGCACAGTTGCATACACCTTTTTAATGGGAACTTCAGTGTATTGGTCCTGCCAGCTCTGTCTCTCACTATCATCCTGACAGGTCCTTTATGTGGTGTAGAATACAGTAAGAAGTTTAAATAAAGTGACTTAATTTGTCTCAAATGGAAATTAATAAAGCTGTCTCTCTCAAACACGCCATGAATTCAATTACATTTTGTACCCATGTTGCAAATCTATATTTGTAGTCTCTAAAAGAATATTATGGTTAGCATTTGACAAACTGAAGAAGCCTTTCTTAAATTCTCTCTGAGTGTTCTGAAAAAGCTTATCTATTTATTATTTACATTTTCAGAAATGTGAGTAAATATCTATGCATATTTTAGACCTCGATCAAGGCAGAAAGTACAATCTGTGAAGACATTTAATCCTGCAAGTGCTACAGTTTACATCTATTTTCCTGTATATGCAATAGACACTAAATTTATCATCAGCCTTAACGACACTGCTGCCAAGAAGCATCTGCTCTAAATGATGAAGCAGCAATGCCAGGTGCTCATTTTGGAGCCCTCATCTTAGGTTTTGGAAAAGCAGCAGCACTGCTGCTCATCTGGCTCTGCAAGCCAAGGCTGAGCCGTCGCACACCTCCACTGCCACCTTCGCTGCTGTCACCAGGATTAGCCTGCACCCAGCTACTGTCCCTGTGCCAACTGCTCACCTCTGTCCTCCTTATGCCACCACCTCCATGCTCCTGATGGACAGCTGTCTTACCAGATGGCGACAGTCACTTAAGGTCACTGGATCTTAATGATTTCTCTTTTCCCCTCCCTATGCCTATGAAACTGTCAGTGGTGTCTTTCCTCCCCTGGGGCTACTGCTGGAACAAACATGTTGCTCTGGGTAGCAATGAAAGGAGCCTAGGCCCCTCCTAACTGGGCTCAAAACATTTCATTTGCAGGATGAGACCCCATTTAAATGAACCACAGAACACAAGACTGCCAGGAATGAGTCTTGGCCCTGGGCTGGGAAGTGCTGGACATAAAGCCACCCGTGACAGCTAGTGGGGGACCTGGAGTGAGGAGCACAGATGCACTGCCTGGTCACACCCAGCTGCTCCTGCTGGGAACAGAGGAGGGAGGAAGGGGGCTCAAACAGCAGAAACCTTCCAAAAGCCTATGGAAACATCAGTAATTCCTACCTCTCTGTGTTGTGGAATTGTTGTTGCTTTTTTCCTTCCTGGATCCTAACGGAAAATAAATAAATAAATGTTGCTTTCTCCACCCTCCCACAGCCCACTGAAAGAGTTAGGACCCGTTAAGCCCTGCTTCCAAAGCTTTTTATTATTTTGGAGCAGGTTGAGGAGATCAGTGCACCACTCAAGTTTTCTTCCAGGCCTTTCCTCCCGCTCCTAGAAAGTATGTACCACCTCATCCTCTGAACGGGGTGGTGAGAGGGCTGAAAAGCACTTGGTGCATTGTGAAACTTTTGCAAGTTGTTAACAATACTCCCTCTTCTTGCTCAGAAGGCAGCTTTCAAGGTCTGAACAAAAAAATGTTAATGCCCAAGAGCATAATCTGTTTATGAGCTGAAACAATGATGCACTGGAAGAGGTCACCTGGTCCCAGGAAAGGAACAGACAGAAGAAAGGATCACAAGGGAATATTTGGTGACATATTTACATCCCAGAGCAAAAAGAAATCACGACTTTCCCATCACTCAGCCATGAATGACCTCTCTGCTCAAGTGAATATATATCTTTCTCTATCTAATAACATGATAACAGTGAACAAGAACTAGTGCTTTTATTACAAATTCAGCTTTAATGAAGGGTACTTCAGACTGCTGATAGGAATAACTCAAATCAGAAATACTGTGGAAAGATGATAAGATAATTAAATTCTAACATTTTCTGCATAATTCTGCATGTTGAGAGAAATCTCAAAACATAAGGGCTATCTTCTATTTCTATAGTATTCTACAGACACCTGCAATTACATGCAGCAGATTTTTTCGCTAGTGGATAATCAAGCAAAAAAACCCCACTAATTTGAGAAGTGGTCAGTGATTCAAACCACCTGCTGGAATGTCTCACTGACTACTGACACAGATAAAATCTTTTAGTTTGGGGTTTATTTTTAAAATCCTCCCTTGCTAAATTCTGGATTTTACATTGGGATATGAGTAGTACATTAAGAGGAAAAACATATTCTCATATTCTTGTGCTTTCACTGCATAAAATAGCTTGTAAAATAACTAAAAGCAATAAAAAAATTAAAATCAGTACGTTTTCCAAAATAACCTATTTAAGAAGAGGTTTAGCATCTAGAATGAGGGGGTATTTGTTTTTATCTTTAAGGAGTCACATCTATAGCCCAGACAACAGGTTTTAAATAAGGTGTAATAACTGAACTGCTTTACACAGTGGTTCTTAAACAGTCTGACCCCCACCTAGAGCTGCTGCATCTGCTGAGAGTGCCGAGTGACTGGGAGGCTCCGTTTGATATCCTCCTATCCTGTATGACAGACTCATCTCACTTTTAAAAGTACTGGGATAGGCCAGGCTAACTCCCACCAAAGGCTGTTCATACCATTTATCTCTCTCTCAATGTAATCTGAAGGCATCTCACAAAGTCGTTTCTACCTGGAAACTACCTTTCCTCCTTACTTTAAAAAGGGGTTTCTGTGGGCACACACATTTAGAGAGCTAGGCAATTACAGCTTGGAAATTCTTTTCTGGCCTGGATTTCTCCTGACTCTCAGGTCCATTCCCAGGCTGACAAGCTGACTACAGCTTCAGTTAGGGAGGAAGTCTCCCAGGGTGATAATATGGTGAAAAACAAAGTGGAATTTATAATAAAGATTAACACCTGGTGTCTTTCCCGTGGGATACATCCTAAGGTACTGTCCCAAGGATGTTTTTCCTAATTGTCCAATGAGCTACTGTCCTGTCCTAGCTGCATGTAACACACTTTAAATATGGGCTGTCCGCACAATAAAGCTGACCTTTTTTCCCAAAAGAAGTCCATGTTGCTGTCCTTTCTCTCTCTTTTCAGCGCAGTAACCACAGGTTTCTTATTTATATTATTGTGAATATTATTATAACTGCTTTTTTAGTTAATGAGGGCAAAACATGCACCCTTCACTTGGTCCTACAGACAGTAATTATCTCACTGTCTGGACATCATCTAACTGAAATGAGCAGCTTACATGCTTCAGGTGGTATGAGTAAAATTTAGCAACTTAACAACTTAATTCTTTTAAAGAAATTAGATACCATCAGGTTAAATCCTCATCTTCATTTGGTAAGATTTAGAGTGTTCTGAGGGTTTTTTTTACTCTCAGGTGCAAGGACAGAAAATGTGAACCTAGAGTGATAAACCTTAAAACCTGAAAGCCTTACTCAGCCACAGCTTGTGACATGCTCATAGATTGTTCATAAATACACTGCCCGGGGATAACCTATTTTGGGAATGACAATGCCTTCCTAACAGATGTTAAAAACTCTTTACTGGACAGTCTTGAATAGACAGTAATTCCTGTACATCCACTAAACTTTCCATGTTCCATCAGACATTAGCAGCGCTCTTGCCTTTTCAAGAAGCTTCAGCTCACATTGTTTCAATTCAGCTGAGATTCCTTGTCTGGCTTTTAAGAATGTTGGGTTTCCTCCTGCTGCCCGAAACCTGTGAATAAATCTTTTAACAGTGCCCTACAGTGACATATATTGCCTCTTTTGGAATTGTAATTTTAAAACGCAAATGACACAAATGCACAAAGGAAAGAAATTAATCAAGTAACATTGCTTAATATCAGCTGAGTCTCAGCCATTGACTTTTATTATAACAATAATTAACGCTATCATCTACACTGCTTTGGTACTAAATAACAGTAAACTGTTATTCTATGTACAGCTTAACCACTCTCCATGAAATGACCCGGCACGTTGTACTAGGCCTGTCCAACTGAGTGAAAAAGCCAACAGTGTCTCTGCAAATTAACAACTGGGAGGTACCCAGGGCACCACAATACTACTGACTGCATGTAGACCCAGTGCCTGAACACCATGGCATGTGCCAGCATCCCCATAATCAGACCAATTGATATGACCTTTGGGAGTTTTAGAATGAAGTGTCTTTTCTTCAGCCTGCAAACACAAAAACGTAAGAGAGGATTTGATGTATGCCTGCTACATCCCATTATGGGATTGGGATATGAGTGGAGTTTGCAGTCAGAAAGTTCAGAAACCTTTTATGTACTCTGGTGAGAAGCAGTCACACTGGAAAATTCTAAAATAAATAAATAGCCAGCAACTTCAGAAAATAATAATAAAAGGTGTCTATTTGCCAACCAAGAGGGCAGTTAAAATGTTCCCATACTGGTAATGTTCTGCAACAGAACAGCCCTTCATTGTCTCTGGAAGAGCCTCCTTCATGCTAATACAGCTGTGTTTTCATTTTCAAGGGATGCCAGGTTAACTGCTACCCCTAAATTCTACCTCTCTGCTACAGTTACATTTTCTGTCTGTGAGGTGTGTGCTGCACTGGACTCAATCACACAGAAAGATGACCTCCTCTACACTGACTACTGGCCAAGGTGACTGAATCCAAGCAATCCTATTTTCTGAAACAGGTGAATAATGAGTGAATAATGAAGGAATAAACTACCTTTAAGGAGAGGCCATATGGATAATCTCATTGGATTGCAGTAGAAATCAAATGACTGATGTGTGTACTAGGCATGGGTCTTACTGCTGCAAACATGAAAAACAGATGAATATGACTAAAACTTCATAATAAATATATAGTTTAGTAGTTGCTAATTCAAACTGTAATGGCAGCCAGGGGCGGTCCAGCCTCTCCAGGCAGCATTTCAGAAGGACAAATCAAAATACACAAACCAAAGAGGATGAAGCTGGTCAGCCTTGGTCACTGGGAGTTAGAAGCTCACATTGCTGCACAAAAGAAGCCAGCCACAAGATAACACAGCAGCTGCTGCTGAAAGCTCAGAGGTGCCTTCCAGCATCCTCCCAGCATGTGTGGGGATGTTAAGCAACTCTGACATTTCTTTCATATAGTCCATAGAGACCTGCCCCCCATCCTCTAAATTAAATGGAGAGCTGTCACCAGTGCAGCCTGCAAGGATGAGGGTGGTTTTCACCCTCTTGTCTTGCCTTGGTGAATTAGGATTGATAACATTTCTGACTGCATCCTGCTGCTGCAATTACTGCTCATGGTGACACTAATGTACCTTGAGGACACTTGTACTGACATAACATGACACAGGAAGGTTGGAGGAGGGGGACACTAACAGTATGGCACGGCAAGTCAAGTCCTCCTGGGCCATCATAACAAAGGCTGGAGTCATTTGCAGCTTAAAGGCAGAATACTACTATTCAGAGCTAAGCTGTCTGACATTAAATGTTCACTCTCAGAATATAATCTGAAAAAACTGAACAAACTCAGACCACATAATGATTCCTGTTCCTTCTGTCTCTCCCCTCATGCAAAGGTCTTTGGTCTCCAAGACAGTGAAAAACCACGAATTCCCTTTTCAGTGATGCCCTGGAGTCATCAGGAAGGATGAAAAAATTTATAAGGGGGATGTAAAAGAACAGTGTAAAAGCAGCAGATCTGCTGCAGAGGAACTAATTTTGGAAAGAAAAGCAGCTGGAGCAGTTCTTGATTCTTTGAAGACCTTCAGAAGGAAGTTAGAAGAAAATAGGAGTGGTTCATAATGGTGTAAATACAAACCAGGGGATGCCTGTCAGCTTCTGATCCTTTGAAGCTCACATATCATGATTTTTACTACCTTTCCTATTTCAGTATTTTTTTCTTCTCTATGCTCTTAACTTACATGATTCTTTTTTAATTAAATGTATACCAACATTTACTTCCTGGTGCCACTTCAACTAAACTTTAAACAATTAAGTTATTCAATATAGACAGCTTATTATGTAACTTTACGTAGCCATAACTCAAAGAAGAGTAAAAATTGCTCAGCTTGAGTAAAAATTTCGTTAACACTGATAAAATGCCACACTTTAAATAAGGAAGAGCAGTCAGGAACAAGCATCTTAATGTCTTAAAAGGAAAATCTCTGTTAGTAAGAACCGCGAGTTGGAAATTTTTTGATACACATATATAATTTCAATCAAATATTTAAGAAGTATCTTGGCAAGCAGCCATATTTTAGCAAATGACCTCCAAGAGAATCACGGGTAGATTATTGTATAATTTCTTCCTGTAGATTCCTTCTGTCTCTGATGCAGTCCCAATTGAAGAGGTTACAGGACTGTGCACAGCACATTGCTATCTTCTTCTATTAGTACCAAATAATGCTCCCAAGTAGTTTAGCTTCATTTTTATTAACACCCAGACCTCTAAAGATAGAAAAATGAACAAATAAGTCTCACTTGAAATTCACTCATTTTAGCAAAATGTAATGCAATAATTTGTAGGTGTGTGAATTTGATATGTGAAAATTAATATTACTCTTCTTTCTTGGAGAAGTGTCTCTTGAATCTGAGAGACAGGTAAGACATGTTACCTCGTGCCAGGATGCATCTACCTTACTCACTTAAAAAAAAATTAAGCTTTCAGCAATTTGTAAGAATTTAAATTAGACATAAGCATCTTGTAGCAATTTATGATATACTAGCATGTATAGAGAGCTACATCACATAACACAATTATTCCATACTGAGTAAGTGTAGGAGTTGGAAAATGGAAATGAAAACTCTTGACAGCATTGATGTACTTGGTCTCACTTTTTTACATTTACCAGCTTGCCAAATTCATGCTTTCTACCAGATTTTTAAAATGGCATACATACTAAGCTCTTTACTAGCTTCTTTATATGAATTAGAAACAAAATTTGGATCCTAATGGGGGGTAAAATAATAGGATCTAATGAGTATGCAGTACAAAATCGACTTTAATAACATCTTCTCAGATAATATATTACTGAACAGTCTGAAAAGACTTCAAACATCCCCTTATTACCATTTTGACCTCAGGCAAAGCAAAGCACTGAAAATACATCAAGGGTTCTCTTCAAGACTAAACGGGTTATACTTGTATTATGCAGTTTGTGTGAGAGTTAGGCAATGGTGATTACACCCAGTTCAAAAATAAAATAAATCGGTAGGTTATACAGCAGCACTTTCATCAAAGCTTCACCCATGTGGCAGTACACAAAGAGCCACCTTGTCTAAGTCTCTTTGGTACACATATCTGAACACCTCAGTTTACTCATAAAAACACATATTATGCATACTTTGCTAAAATCAGTGTCGCTTTCACATTAATGACTGTTTGGTCTCAACTCTAAAAGAAATAGAACCATCCAGAACCATCCAGATAGAGGACTGTTTTTTTGACATTTCATGCTCCTGAAAAGGAAAACAGCAGGAGAAAAAGAAAGTTCACAAGTAAAAAACAAAATCTGCCTGAACACGTTCCTTCTTTATGCAGTAAAAAATAAGGCTATCTTAAACTCCTGACATTTGGGTGATACTCACAGTGATAAAACTCAGTTAAACTAAATGCAAACTGACTTCAGCAGTCACACATCTTCTGAACTGCTGACCTGAATCTATCAGGACACTTCTCTACCTTATTACCTTTTCACTTCTTGGTATTTAAGAGTACTCTGCCTGAAACAGTGCACTAGCAGAAGAAAAGCAGTTGCAACAGGACTTTAGGTCTGACCAATAACAGTATCAGCAATACCACGCAATCTGTGGATCAAAGGCGGCTGTGGAGTCAGAGAGCAGTTAAATTAACATGCAACTGTTAAAGACCTACCTGTATTAAAGGGATGTCTGCATGTGCAATTACCATTTGTCCTGAAACTTTTAAACCACTCACTTTAAGAGCAGAAATATGGAGACGCATGGGGCAACACCTTATAATTAAATGTCAAGTCACTACTTGTCTGCTTTTGCATTTGGTTAGCCTGAACTTATACATTTTATATCCCTTTTTGGCATACAAAGCTGAATTCTGGTTAATTTTTAAACCAACTGCTGCCACACTGCTAATACTCAAAGGAAAAGATCTTCACACTGTGTCGTTTCATTTTGTATAATTTTCTAAAATATTTTTAGTATGCCTTGAACTGCAGAGCACCATAGAGATACCTGAGTTCGCTTGAAATAGATTACACTGGCATAATTAGACTGTTTTCAGTAGCTAAACTAGAGTTTAGCAGGTGATAATTTAAGCTATTTTTCACCATGGCAAATAAGCCTGCACAGAATGCTAGATCTGACAGTCCTAGTGCTCAAGCTGGTTTAGTACATGTGCTGTACAGACGTAACCTCCTTTATGAATGCAGCATATTTACTGATATTTCTTTTAGCAAAATAGCTTAATTTTTATTATACCCTCTATTATTTATTAACATAGTCATTAAAATCAAAGGGTTAGTTATTAAATGGCCTGCCAAGCAGCCTACACTAGAGCATAGATTAACCTATTTTATCTGGTAGATGTGCTCCTGCTAATAAATTCCAAAGCTGCTAAAAAATGAAAAAAAAAAACCCTCCACCAGAGAGGCACATCTGAAGTCAGAATAAGCATGCAATTTGGGTATTCAAAATGACATCATGACAGCTGCTATGCCTTCTAAGTATTGAAAGTGCTTTAAAAATAAAGCAGTGGTAACACAGTTTGGCAAATTGCTTCAATTGGCTTCCCACCATCCAAAAGTCAACATTAACAGCGGCTTGGTTTGATTTTTTCATGTGCCTTTTGTAAAGTAGATTAGACAGTGAAAAGATTCAGGATTATTTTTTTCTAACTACTGTTCCAGTCTTTCAGTAAAGAGATTGTAACAATACACCCAAATTACTTTATAAACCCAGCGTACATTCCAAATGTGCTAAACGAAATACATTTTTTTTCTACTGCACTTTGGAATGTGTGCTTTATGTATTTCCCTTGCAGAAAATTTTAACCTTGATAAAAGCTCTGCCTCCCCCTTTCACTTAATTTTGGTTTGCTTCCTCTGGAAATCTTTGCCTTAGCAAATCATTCAATTGAAAGAAAAAAAAAAAAATAAAAGCACCAAAACATCTGGTATAGATGTCTTACCTAATGACTGGTAAAGCTCAGTCATCTTGGGATGATCCCAGCAGGTCGTCTGCGTCTCATGGCTACAACACAAAATATGAAAGTTAGTGAAGTAGAATTTCTCTCACCATCTCACAGCAGTGATGCAGACTGCACATCAGAGCATGGTGCCAGATCTGTGCCCACAGCCTGGGCTGCTCTGGCAGGGGGCTCAGCAGTGCCAGGCTTGTCTTCTTTCAACGAGAGGCATTAACCTGGAGCACTACATTCAGGCAAGGGCTCACGAAACAAAATTAGAAGTAGTGCTAATATTAAAAAAAACAGCAAGTATGTCAATGTTTTGAGGAATTTGCAAGCAATCAATTCTTAAGAACTCATTGCTTTGTACAGGTCATTCTCCAGTTGCTTCAAACTAGAGAACAGACATTTGAAAGGGCTTAGCTCTTAAAGAGTTTCTGGAAACTCTGACCAAACACTGAGATCCGTATTTGACTTCCTTTCCCCTACATGCTCTCTCAACCCTTTCCCATGTGGTAGGGGTCCAATCCTTCCTTTCAGACTAGACACTTGCACTAAAATCCCTGTGCAACAGCCTTCTGATCCACCACCAGCTTACACCACTTGTCAGGCCAGTGCTGCATCCTACAGGGACAGTCTCTTCTAGCAAAGACTCTTGGCTGCTCCGCTTGTTCCCTGGGACTCCCAGGCCCTTTCCCTCACCCTGGAGGTCCCTGTGCAGTGTCAGGCAGCAGAGCTGTTGGGAAGCCAGGGAAAAGCTGAAGCAGGGTTATGAAACGCTGCAGTATGGCCAGAATGTAAATTGGAGAGTCTCTGCATTGAGGCCACAGCCTCCAGCTTTGCAACACAACGTGCTGTCGAAGGACAGGCAGCGTGAGAAAGTCAACAGAATGAAGTGCTAGCGGATGTAGTAGCAACTCATATCTCCTACGGTTATACTTTGTGAGTTTGTTTTTTAATGACAGCATAGCTAACATGATTAACATAGAAGGCTTGAAAGAAAATTCTTCTTATCTGTCCTGTAGCCCTTAAAGTCCTATTCAAATAGAATTCAGCTGCCTTAAGACACAAGCGTGACACTCCATTAGAAAAAAAAAACCAAAAACTGAAAACATATGTAGCATACCATCGCTAGCAAATACATTTGCCATTTCTGTACTTTAAAGCAGACGTGCAGGTTTCAACACGCACACCATTCTGAGAACATATGCAGAAGAGCAGGACCTGACCCACAGCACTGTGGAACCCCTAGAGCACACACTTTCCAGCTCCAGGAGACCAAACCACCACCCAGCAGCACCTGTGCCTGCCACTGTGCCCTGGAACATTAACACAACAAGGTTGTTTCAGAGAACAAACAGCCCTTGAGTTCTCATTTTGAGGCACTGATGTTCCCAAGTGCACATTTACCCTTTATAGGTTAAGAAGAGGTAAAACTTCCAATGTATCACTTCAACACTACCTCTACTCAAGGAAAAAGAAAGTTGTGCCAGGTTTTCTTAGTATGATTTAATTTTGGCCTTAAAAGACAAGCTATTTATTTGATTCCTGTGAATACTTTACTGCCCCAGTAACCTCTCTATGTTCAGCAGCTTACTATATATAATATTTCCAGATTTTGCTCTGTAACTGCAAGAAAGAATGAAAGGGATCACAAGCACTAAGCATAAGAAAAAACTCTGCCATAGAGCTGCCCTAGTTGAGCACAGGGTTTTAAATAAGCCCTGTCTCAACAACCTCAGCATTCCCACCCCTTCTCAATTCCTGCAGTGGCTGAAGGCAATGAAAATGGGGGAAGGACACCACAAGAGCAAGAGCAGTCTTGTTCTTTGCTCTGTTAAAAAATGAGTCCTGCAAAGGGAAGTGGATGCAATTGTATTCAGAAATCTCAGCTTGGTCTGGGTTGTTTTCTTGCTTGGTTGGTTGTTTTTTTATTCCCAAAAACAGGGTAGCTTCAAGTGAAAACCTGTGGATCTATCTGAGCCACCTGAATCTGAGCTCCTGCATTTCCCATCCTGCTTGGTATGGGCAGGTTCTGCAGGGGGAATGTAACACCAGAACCTTTTATCACACCCAAGTACAAAACATATTTTTGAAGAAAAACAGAAACAGCTGCATTCCTAAAAACTCAACTGCAAAAAGCCTCTACTGATATAACAGCACTCCAATGGAAAAGAAGACAGAAGTGCATTCAAGGCAGAAAACCCTGTAACCAGAAATGTCCCAACAAACATTCACACCTAGAGACCTGGTATTGCAGCTTGTTTGCACCCAATGTCAGTCTCAGATCAGTATTCCCCAGGCATGAGCTTGGTCACCTTGGCTTGCTTCCCCATAGGTAGATAGCCCCCGAAGTGGGGTATATTTGAATAGGAACTGTACCATGGTTTGTATGCTGAATCGCATGGCAAGAATGAGATGAAGAATTTATGTGAACACGTACAAGAAGCCTCTGAAAAGAATCTGCCTTTCAATATGAAATTAATTTGGTAGCCCTAAATTGTTCTATGGACAAACTAAATCATTTCAGACTCCATAGCTGTGAACCTGGCAGCTAAGAAACCGATTCCCCATGAAAACATTTAAATGCCATCAGATATCTGGTAAAGGTGAATATAGATAAGATTATGGACATATCTCATGCTTGTGCAGGATAGAAGAACAAAAGGATCATCTTAGTGTAAAAAACTGGTGCCAAAAATCAAAGTTACACCAATGAGTAATTTACTGATTTTTAAATTTTTTTATTGTGAGATCTAATCACGCATTAGTGAGTTTAGCATGTATGGTTTAAGCTTATGGCATTTACTAACGCTGAAAATACACAACTGCTTTTGTAAGACTTTGTAAATAAAATTTCCTTTGCCTAAGAAACACTGGACTCCAACTGGTTTCAGATATTTTTAATACCAGTAACCCCAAAGCCCTACTCAGTGTGGTTTTCTTTCATAGTATAAGATTAATTATTATGAGAAATGCACATTTTGTAAAGAATGATTTAATTTGCTGCATGTGCAAGTGACAAAGACTGAATTTGCAGGGCACGTACATTTCCCCTTTTGCTTTAATTTCAAACTTCATCACAACTTGGAGGAAATATTTCTTTCCTAAGAGTATAAAAGTCAAGCCAGTAGAGGCCCTACCTCTTGCCCCAGCAGCTCCCCAGCAGTGAGCACCCATGGGGCAGAGTGCCCTGCACCTGCTGGATCCCACCCTCGGCAGGGACCACCCAGCTCCCACCTGGTACCAGCCCCAGCGATGGGCTGGCCAGCCTTCAGCACCCCTCCGTGCTCCTGCAGGAAAAAGCCAAGGCTTGGAAGGGAACTGTGGAGCTTGAGTAGCCGTACGAAGCCAGGGCAGACTTTGCTGGTACTTTACATGCAGAACACAAGAAGGCTGCAGATATTTTGCTCCAGCTAAAAGGCGTTCGCCTCTCAACGTCTTCAGCTCGGAAAATTATCAACTATTCTGCACACAAGGGCAGCTCGAGGAAAGGTTAGATTCCATCAAGGCTATTCTTCCTAAGCTTCTTTGCCATTTTCAAAGGCCATTTAATCGTGAGCTCTGGGGTTGGACCAGTGGGGGAGGATTTGTGTGTATGCCCTTATTGTGAGCACGGTTTGAAGTGAAATGCCAGCTCAGCAGTTTTAGGCAGCCTCAACCACACTTGGGAATGCTGTAGCATCCTTAATAGATCCGCAGCAAAGTGGTTGCCAGAGTTTCAAACTCTGGTGAACAAGGCCCTTTAGAGCCTGCAAGTCAGAAAGACGTCAGAAGTGTAGTCTGAGTCCTCTTGACTAGCAGGAGCTTTAGCAGAGTGAGAGTATGTACTCAAAATGCTTTTCCAACAAACCACCAACACAAAAAGACATTGGCACACACAGCCAGCAGTTTTGCAATATTGCACATGCTCAGAGGATATATTTTTCAATTTGGCTCTACATTTAGGTCAACTAAATTGATCACTAGCTTTTAAATCACAGGCATTCTGAAACAAATAAAAATATAAGTGCACTCACTTGGCTTATTTTCCTCTTTCTCACCTGACCTGAGCTGCAGAAGTGGCAAGGAAATTAAAACCAGGCCTGAAGACGAGCAGCAATGGCTAGTGGTGACACCTTGGTGTGGGTGTGACTGGCACACTAAACACACTGATAATACAGTGGGATGAAAGCAGTCTTCACTTCATACATCCTTTGGGAACCACAGGACCACTTCATTAAAGGATGATTATACTATATTAGCAAGGATAATTTTTATGTAGGGAAGTCTGTCATACTATGCCTGTGTGAACTCCTCTGTTCCTGCCAACAGCAGAGAGATTTTTCTCTCATCACTGTCAGCAGAGCCAATAACACATAGGATTGGAAACCTGAAATCAAGAGATGATATCCTAACAGACACACTGGCTGAATTACAGTTGCCTTGTTATGACTTGATCAGTTTGGACAAAATACAGTCATTTTTTCTTCATTCTTTTTATATTACTTCTGAGCAACACCAGCGGGAGGAGGAATTGAAAGCAATGCTCCCCCACACCCAAATTCTTGCATAAATCCCCCCCAACATTCCTGCACCAGCCATGCCATAACATTCACAAATCTTTTAACTGTTTTGACTGCAGTCCTTCTCCCTCACCTCTTTTTTGAGGGGGAAAAAAAAGCAAAAAAAAAAAAAAAAGAAAATAGGTCCCATGTATTCACTGCTCAGCTCCAGAGCAGAATTTTAGGTTGCAACTGCAGAGTCCTTTTTAAACTCTTACAGCCCACTTCACTGGTGATACCAGAGCCAGTTCTGCTGCGCTTCTCCTCACACCCTTCATTAGCAAATGCGACATGAACAACATGTGCAAGTGCATAGATGTGAATAGAATAAAAAATTATATCGTGTAGCAATAAATAGTTACATATACTCACAAAGAAGTGCCAAAATTATAGTGGTATTGTACGAAGCTCTGAACTCATCCCTTTTCAAACAACATGATTTACAATACTTCTCACCTTCTGGCTTTATCATGAATCAAATGTTACTCCAAGCACCTTATGACTGCTGTCAAAAAGCCAAAATAAACATGATAGTTGTTTGGACCTTACTAAATTAACATAAATGCAACTCAAAGAGCTTTTATGACTAGACATTACCTCCCATTTAAAAGAAAAATGTTTTCAACAGAAGACAGTGACTGCAAAGAAAGACTTAACATTTCTCTTTTTACAGTGCTTCGTTAATTCCTAAGATAAAACAAGCTATGGAAAATATTAGCAATGTAAAAAGGTGGCACTGCTTTGTGCTTCACAAAGAACTACTGTTTTCATCTGTAAATCTAGAGACTACTGATCTGTGCAGAGATTACTTCTGTTTAAGCCAAGGATCAGCGTCTCTTCAGTAGGAATTTGACTTTAGCCTGTTTTATTGGCTTTTGCAAGATTTATCAGACTGCTGAAGTCAGGCACCGATACATATTAAAGTTTCTTGCCGATGCTCGAAATGAAAAATAGGAGAAGGGCCAAATATCAGCTGTCAAGTACTGAACAGTAACCCTTTTTTCCTCCCCTTGTTGTTAAACATTTATTTTGTCTGCTCTGTCAAGGGAAAAGATTCCCGCTCAGTGGCTTGGTTTGGGTGAGCCTTGCCCCCCCGGCTTGTCACTCTCGGCTGATCTATTTGCTCTCCAAAGCCTCTCCTCTCCACTTCTGCCAAAGCAATTTCACTGCAGGGTCTTGTCAAATCCAGGCTCAGACAAGCGATGGCCTTGAACAATTCCTTAGTGCTAAAAAGGTCAAAGATCCCCGATATAGCCAGGTTCCTTCGTTTCCTCAGCTCTGCACACATACGCCTGCGAAAACCACCTCTCTGCCCAACTCCAGTGCAAGACACCTCCGGTGTCCCAGGCTGCAAGATGTTTTACAGCAGCTATTAAAAGGCAATATAAGGTGCCATATAGCAACAAGAAATAGAGCACTTGCAGTGCAACTGCCCGGAGGGAATCCCCTCCCAGCCTCTTCTGCCTATTAACTTGAAAGATTACTTCTAAGCATGAAATTACGGGGGGGAAGAAGCCATACACTCCCGAGCACGTTTGTTTTCAGGAATTCCGCTGGAGTTCACGCCCGACCCGAGGTGCCCCACAGGCGATGTGCCGCGCAGGTGACGCTGTGCAGCACCGCGCTACCCCCAAAAACCGCGGAGTGACGAGGCGAGCCCCGCGCATCCCACACCTCCGGCACAGCCGCGATTCCCTGGCTCGGCTTCTTCCCTCGCCAGCCCGCACGGGCACCGGCACAGGTAAAGGCACAGATATAGACATAGGTACACGCACCGGCACAGGTAAAGGCACAGATACAGACACAGGTACACGCACCGGCACAGGTAGCGCCACGCGTGCGTGCCGCTCACACCGCCATCACCTACGTGTGCCAACGGGGCGCATCCAGCGCCCAACTACGGCCTCGGGAGCGGGAAAAAGGCGCCGGACCAAGCGCCCTTTCAAGTTCCCACAAGAAACCCGGCGGCAAGTTGCGATTTCCCGTGTAAGCGATGACAGGTACGGCCGCCAGGCCGGCCGGCCACGCCGCTCGCCCCCGCCGCGGAGCGCGGGATGGCCGCGGGATGGCCCCGGGCCGCGCCCCCGCCCGCCCCCGCCGGCACCTGCCGCCCGCGCCCCGCATCGCGCTCACCCCCGGAGCTGCTCCCTCATGGCGGCGGCTGCTCGGCGGCGCCGCGGAGGCAGAAACAGCGCGTCCGCCCAGCCCCGCCGCTCAGCGCCACTGCGGCCGCCCCGCCGGCAGGGAGGGACGGCGGCAGCGAGGGAGGGATGGAGGGAAAGGGAGAGGGAGGGAGGAGGAGACGGCGCTGCCCCGCCCCGCCCCGCTCCCGCCCGCGGCGGTGCCGGCGCTGCGCGCCCTCAGCCCCGGTCCTCCCCCCCTCATCCCGGCTGCGGGGCGGCTGAGGGCACCTCGCCCCTCCCCGGCCTCCCCGGGGCTGTGCAGCTATTCTGAAGGAAGCCCTCGGGGCTTCCTTTGACTTCCTTTTTATTTTATTGGGGTTTTTTTTGGGTGTTCTTTGCCCTGGCGCTGTCCGGCCTGAGAGAGGGTTGTGCTGAGAGGTGGCAAATCAGTTCGCCTTCAGCTGGCTTGGTAAGAAAACTTAGCTAAAATATGCACCGAATCCAGGCAGATTTGAAATGGGCCTTAACCTGCACCTTTTTTTCTTCTTTTTTTTTTTTTTTTTTTTTTTCCCAGCGTTTAATTTTGGTACTTAAAATGCCGAGTGGAATCAGGTAATTTAATTTCTAAGGGCTTGCCTTGGCCCCGCAGGGAAGGAAGGGTGAGCTTCTCCCTTGGATCTGTCAGTGCAGAAGAAATAGTTCTGCTCATGCGGAGTTACTGTTGCAATGTTTCTTTACATTAATTCCTACGCAATATGTGTTGCACAAAGAAAAGCTAACACTTTTCTTTTAGCGTCACAGTGCTTCAATCAGCGTGGCCAGTCTCCCCTCATGCATGTTGTACATCTATGGTCTTTACTCATTAAAATCAGGCTCCCAGTCCTTCCCATAACCAAGTTGTTTTTTAAACCTTAGATATTGTGATTCCCTGGTAAAGCCACCCCAAAACCAATGTCTTTCAAATCAGATTCATAGAATGGTTTTGGTTGGAAAGGACCTTAAAGAATATCTAGTTCCACCGTCCCTGACACTAGACCAGGCTGCTCAGCCTTGGAACACTTCCAGGATGAGCCATCTCCAGCTTCCCTGGGCAACCTGTTCCAGTGCCTCACCACCCTCACAGCAAAGAACTTCTTTCTAATATCAGATCTAATTCTATTCTCTACCTTTCAAACGTACAAAAGAATCTCCCTGTTTTTATACCGGGAAGATGCACACCTAGAAGCATGGAAAATTCATCCCACCCCTGTTACATGGATGTCATTAGGCATTGAAGTTGGAAGGTGTTAGCCTAAGCGCCAGGAAATTTAGGGCTCCCCTTAAGGCTCCAGGTAGTTGGATCACTTGATTTGAAGGAAAGTTCAACAAGCAGTTCAAGGAAAGCCCATGGGGGTTTTTTTCTAGAAGCATTAGTGTGAGAGTTGTTCAAGGTTCAACCCGTCAGGCCCTCAAATATAAATATAAAAATTATTGGAAGTAAATGGTAAATTCTCATAGTTTCTAGATGATTTAGGTTGTTCTAACAGGTCTAACGCACAGTTTACAGTAACCTTGTATCTGTAATACTACCCCAATATGGAAAGAAAATAGAGGAGTAATTTTTGTGTAAACAGAAATTGCTATGTTAAAACTCATTAGAATGTGAATTTTCCATTTAATTCAGTGGACCCGGTATTAGATCAATTTCTCTATATCTTTTTGACATGAATAAACTGGCTGAATGCTGTCAATTGTGTTATATTAGCAGTCTCACATTTTTGCATTTTTAACCGAGTTTTAAGAAGTGACAAAACTCTCCTTAAGTCTTTAAAATAGGATGACTTTCATCCTAGTTGGGAGGAACCTCAGGGTGCACTACAAGGAGAGAGCAGCTGCTCGTGTCATGCAAAGGGACTGGTAGCCAGAGGCCAGAACATTTCACAGCAAAAGAGGTTTGTTTTCCTTCAGAAGTATCTAACACTGATTCCCCGATACACATTCCTTCAATTTTCACTGTTTCTGGAGCTTCCTGGCCTGTCTTAACAGAACCTCGATGCTGCTATTATCATGCTGGTCTTCTTTCCCATACAATAGTGCCAAGTAATAAGAATTTAAAAACCAGTCTGAATTTCTCATACTTTGCATAATCTTCTTTCTCCTTGAGTTACAAATAAAGCATTGTATTCAATTAGACTCACAGCAGGTGAAAACCCCAATTAGTGAATCCATTTTCTTGGCTCTTTTTCCCTACCTTACACCCACACACTACTTTTTTTTTTTTTTTTTAACAATAAAGGGTAACTCTGAGTCATTCTCCAATTGAAAAGCAAATTAACCCTTTGATCTCCCAAATCAAACTATTACTCACTCAAGAACATCCAGGGCAAAACAAGAATGTTTAAGGATTAAGGGATTAAGGCCTATTGACTTTATAAATTGATTTTTATAAAAAAATCTATTTAATGTAGTTCTTATTGTTGTCTCCAAATTCACAAAAGCTTTTAACTATTTTGATTGACCTGAAAACTATATTTTTGCTGTATAATGTACACAAGTAATACCACTCTTACTCCAAATTACTTTAAACTACTTGTAATTTATTACATAAATATATTTTGTTTGCAGTGTAAATGGTTACTGTCTTTGGCATTTGCAACTGAAGCCAATTTTTAAGCCATACTTAATTTTAAGCCATTTATTTGATAAAAGATAGTCACCTCCCTAGAAATAATAAAACAAGATTTCAGAGTAAGCACAGTTTTTATTCCCTGTGGTGCTTTTCTAATGCAAGGGCTACTCAGTCAATTTATGCACCTGTATAGAGACCTTAATCAGAAGAAGAGTGTTTATTTCTCCTATTTCTCCTATACTGTTGTTTTGTCCTGGATTGTATCTAATCCATGTATCTTTGTCTTCAACATTTAATAACACCAGGTGCTTAAGGAGAAATCATGGATGCCTAAAAAATGAGGGATGATATTTAGAAGTGGTCTTATTACCCCAGAACTTTTTCAGGAAAAAAGAGAAATATAACGATAACTTGTATTTGCAGTCAGTCTGACTGCATTGCTCACTGTCCAAAGGGTCGCTGGAATTTCTGCATTTAAGAAAGCAAATTTTTCAGTTTTAATACATTCTTCTCAGAATGTTGACCCTTTTCAATGGAAAAAGAGCCAGAGTCATGTACACATTAAGAAATAATTAAATGAACATAAAATCTTTGATTCCTAAGCATTAACACTTGAGTATAAATCTTTGTAAGTTTCATGTACAAGATTAGCATCATCACTCCATGTTACAGACAGATGTGGAAACTCAATTGCAGAAATGGGGAGGGACTTGCCTAAAATTAAGCTAGACATTAAAGGTACAGGTTTGCTTGTAAGTTAAGCATTTTATGAGTTAGAAAACTAAAGCAACATTTCTTTAATTTTACTGTCATTGAAAGTGAAGATACAACATTTTCCTACTAGCTAAGTCTTGCTTCTAGAGCTCTCTGCAGTGTGTAGCCTCCTTGTAAGTGTGGCTTTACCATTTCTCAGTTATCTGGGCAGTGGATTAGTTCGC
Source organism: Acridotheres tristis (assembly GCA_037013685.1). Classification (NCBI taxonomy): domain Eukaryota; kingdom Metazoa; phylum Chordata; class Aves; order Passeriformes; family Sturnidae; genus Acridotheres; species Acridotheres tristis. The sequence goes on from CM072884.1 coordinate 104,334,023, forward strand.
TTTGCAATTAAGAAGATATTGTGGTGCCCTGTGTTAGGCTGTCTAATCCTTTACACTGTTTGAGTCTGTTTTCTTTTTCTTGGTATAAATAAATGCTAAAAATCACTTGGGATGGCACAATGGCACTTTCCTGGATCATGTGTCGTAAATATGCTCCAAGGGCTGACACCTTCAGGATGTTTGGGCAATTGTTCATAGCTCTCTCAGAAGAGCCAAGCTGGTTTGGATGATGTTAGTTTGTTTTGGGATTTTTTTTTCCCTTTTTGCACATTACCACTGAAAACACATTAAAGTACTGTAAATGCAACAAAGAAAATACTTTTGAAACGCTCCATTCCTTTTCCCCAACACTACACTGTAAATTAAAGACCTAGTAAGACATTTCATAGCTCAGTATACTTAAAGTCAGTTATTTACACCATAGGATACTGGGGAAGGAGACTACCACTTCTTGTCCAGAGGAAAACCCAACCTCTGTCACACATGAAGGATGACAAGCTGGTACTTCTTCTTACCCAGGGCTCATTCTCTGCACTCTAAAGCAGGTAACTGGCAAATGGAGGTCACAAGAATTATTTTCACTGAGATATTCTTGGAATAGACAGAGGAAGATGTATTCTCCTTTTTTTTAAAAATTATTTTTTTTTGTAAACCAATTCTGCAGTAAATATTACAGAGCTTGCAGCAATGTAATGCCTGGTATGGAGAGTGTTGGTACCCAGCACATGTGACAGGAACACTTCTGTTCCTGCTGAATGCACAGCAGCACAGCTTTCACATTCCTCTGGGCTGTACTTGCTTTTACTACAGAAAAGACACCTGATTAAAAGTGAAATCTTAGTCACCCTACAAGATGGGTACAATGGAGCCTCAGGAGCAGCCTGTGTGTGCCTTCTGTTGCACCACACTGCATGCTGTTACTAAAAGGTGAATGAGAGTGTGCCTGTCGTTTTGAATATATTAAACATATGTATGAATTCCAGCCTGATGAGATCTTGGAAAGGATAATTTCAAGAGGCTACATTTATTTTTTAAGGCAATAGTGACAGTAGCAGAATGTTCAGTCTCTACTGCCCCCATGTATGACCTTGGAAAGGAACAGAGTGGGACTGAGGTTGAGTATGATTGCACACATTGCTGGAAGGGATGGATAGCACATCCTGATCCCACCAGCCCCTGAGCTCTTCAGGTAAGCTTCTGTAAATAGCAAAAGCTCTTTTCTCCCTTCCATAAGAAACCACAGCAAAGGAAGAAAATTAAGGAAGGAGTAACCCAGATGAACTGGAGTGTGAATAGTCCCAAGAATAGGAGACCAAGAAGCGAAATGCTGACATAATGCCAGTAAAACCCCTTCTGAAGTAAGGCTTTTGGAAAGCTAAAAGGAGGAGAAAAACCATACATATATTAAAAAAGAAGACTTAAAATCTGCCAACCGAAAACTTAGGTCAAACAAAATTGCCTGCTGATTTTTACAATGCACAAATAAGACTTGAAAAATTATAATTAGACCATAGTAAATTCTTGGTTTGAGGAATCTGTATTGGCAAAATGAATGGTTATCATTATAGGGAGTAGGGGTGAGAAAAAAATGCAGACTAATAAGGATGAATTAAACAAAGCAGCAAAGACAAACTCCATTTCTTTCTTTTCTTTGCATGCCCAGTTGGAAATAAATGATTGTTTTGCCTCCTGGAGGGATTAAAATAAGAAGGATTTCATAAACTCTCTCACTCACTGGCTCTCTTTTCCCCTCAAAGTCTTTCTTCCTATGCATAAAATTATGTATTAAAACCACAAAAGCTGGCTTACAGAATCATTAAATTCTCTACTGTTTCCTATCTATGTATAAATCTCAATATCAAGAAATTCTGTATCTTGCAGTCCTACTTCACTCAAGCCCAGAAAACCTGATCCTAGCTACTGCTCACCCTGCATTCCCAATCTCTAACAAGCTGCCCCCTCTTCCAAAGGCTTCCACAGATATTAAAGGAGAAGAATGGTTTCTATTTTTACTAATTTACTTTTTGGTTGTGTTGCATTCCATTATATATATATATATACAACACATATATACATATGCATATATACATACATACATATATATATATTTGACATCAGTAAATCTTTATTTTGTGACTAATATAATACAAATAGATTATTTTTTTTCTTACATTTTTCTTACTTTATTTCAAAATCATATAGAAGAGAAAATACTCCTTCAGGGAAAAAAGCCACTGAAATCATGCTTGGAGATTATTTACCAGGATACTCCAATGGTAAGACTGCAGTTAAGTAGTAAAAGAAAACAATGAACTCTATTGCATTTTATGACAGCTATATACAGACAAGTTCCCATTCAGACCGCTAGCTGGGCAGACTTTGCACCTTTGAATTGATGCATTCATGTTTTGCTGTCTTGCTTTACAATATATGTTGAACCTGTCCTAACTACCTTGTTGTTTCATCAATGATTATAATATATCACACAAAATACATGATTCAAACTCAAGAGGCCCTGCCTATTTTTATGTACACACTAGGCTTTTTCATCCTCTTCCCAAAGATGTTGAGGCCAATGACCTCAGAAAAGATCAGTTTGAGATCTACTTTTCCCTTTATTAGTCCATACAGAGCTTTAATGTGTTCTCTCTTCCTGGTAAATCATAATGATATAGTTTCAAAACTATAGAGTCTGTAGCTTGTCCCAATACCCTAGTGTAACATGAGCAAATTTTAGTCCTTCTGCATGACAAGACTGCTTTGCTCTCCCTTCCTAAATGTCTTACACAGGGATCCAGAAAGCAGAGCACTGCACTTGGGTGAGGAACCAGCCTAGAGAAGCTGATGGCAGAGGTAGCCACACTAACTGGCCTCACCAGTAATTCCATTCAGGCTAACTCCTTCATCTGATCCAGGTGACGTTTCTCATAATTTATTTGCATAGAAATGCTGCTTCAGGTTTAGGGTTGTGCAGCTACTCTCAACCTGAGGTCAGCAAGAAAAAAATTCTGGAAAGCAAAAGCTTCTCATTTGCCATTTCTGAAATGGAACTTTTTATTTAATTTCTAAACAATAGCCTATAAAAAAAAATACTTTAGCTAGAAAATTAGACAATTGTTCATACAGTTCTGGCAGCACCCTTTAATGGCAAGTGGCAACAATCTCATCTTGTCCATGCAAAAGAGTGAAAATTAGTGTTTATATACAGGCATTTCAAACAACTACAGGTACACAGATGCCTACATTAACTGGGGCTTCCAGAGACAGATGAACCAATATCAGCTATAATGGAGCCATGTCCTAGGGCACGGGTATTATTTTATCCTAATTGAATCTAAAAGTATATTAGCACTTAAACACTTCAGTAAAGAGGATATAAAGGAATTTTGAGGTAAGATAAAAATTATTTCTTAGTAAGTGGATTTCATTGATGGAAAGGATTTCATTTAAGTATCCTGTGGCAAGTCCAAGCATTTATGCTTTAGCATGTGCTCCATGTAATTCCAGACAGCTTCTGTACCTTCCATTTACTTAACTATAATATGATTCTTTCTACAAAGTAGCACTTCCAGCTTTTACACACTTAGATATCTTTGTGTAGCTCCTCCTATCCCCAGCACAGTAGCTGGAAATTAATTTAGGGAAGAATCCTGTGAGTACCAGTTGACAGGAAAAAGTTTTGCTAAACTATATTACACAGTTTAAACTTCATGCTTGTTGAAGTCTAATAACAGCTTTTAGTGGAATTCAATGCCAAGGTACACATTCAGTATTGTGTATGTTACAGTTGAGCCAAACCTCTCAGGGTGCATCTCAGCAAGGTCTCAAATAGCTTGCAATTCTACTGGCATACTTTCATTCAGTTCTCTGATCTCAGTTATTTAACAGAAAAATGGAATCTCTTAGAGAAAGAATAAACATGCAAAATTATGATTTCCTTTCTTGCAACACAGCCAAATTTCACTGTGAAAAATTTGCAATGAAAATCAGAAATGCCTTGTTTGCCCAAGTCAAAGAGCCTTGACATTTATGATCAAAGGTACACAGATGAATTCGAGTACCTGCCATAGTCCAGTAATGAATCAAGAACAATGGTGAATGTGTTTAGATCAAAATCAGCCAAAATACTTTTTTTCTTTCTATACTGAGAATTTTTCCACATTGAAATAAACAAACATTTGCATTTGGAACTATTTGCTTCTTCTTTAGGAAATTGCTTTCAAAGGTGCAATATAAATCCTGAATAATCCACACAGCCCTAAAATATTAAGGCTTTAAATATTGGTTGTGGTCCATATTAACATTCCTAGACTCCTGCTGCTGCATCTAACTCCTTTGAACACATTATCAGAAATGTCAACCTACAGATCTACCATATCAAAATCTCCAGTTTTTTCTAAAATAGTCCAGACTTAAAGAGAAATTTCTTATTGCTAGCAGTAAGTGAATTACCCATCTTTATCGTCTCCCTCACTGCACGGGAAAGAAAGCCAGTTTATTTTAAAAGTTCAAAATACCTTATTTCCTATTATCAGGCCTAAGAAACATCACATAGTTTTTGTCACCTTCCTTCCAGAAAAAAAATACGGTGTTAAATTCAATCAAGATTTCTCTACACTATAAATGCAGAGCACAGCACTCAAACCATTTGTTAATTTAATAGTGTCCAGAATCTGCCATTTTATACTGGAAGAAATTTAATACATAGGTACCATATTGTGTACTGTGTGGAAGATTTTCTAACTGTCATTAAAGTTAGAAAGAAGGATCTTCTAAAGTCACACCTTCTGTCTCATAAAAAAAGTACAAGTGTTTGAGCATTCACCTCTAATCCTAAAATAACAAAATCAGTTTGATATATAGAAAAAAAATAAGGTGTTCTTTTAAATCATCATTCTTTGCTTCAGGTATATAATTTTTCTTCAATTATTATTAGGAGCTGTGGTTTGTGGTTGCCAACTTTAGAACAAAATGTCATTTTGCAAATAATTATCACCACTTTAGTTAATGCCTTTATACTGATACACATCGGTAAAGAGAAAATAATAATAATTAAAAATGAGAACTTCAGCCTTATAGTTTAAATAAAAATAGGGTTAAGATGTGATTTCTAAATACTTTTGTACTTTAGCAATAAAAAATAGTTTGCTTATGGACATTTTAATTTTTATTAGTGTTGAGAAATGAATCTCTTGTTACTTTTCCACAGTTTTGTTGCTGCAGTTGCTCTTCATTCTCATTCTTAAAATTCTACTGCAATTATTTTTCAAATTATTATCCTTCTACCCATGTCCCTCAATTTGTTCTGTTTTTAGGGTAACTAACAGAGCAAATAATTTATTAAGGATAAAAATAATTTTGCAAAGATTTGCAGAAGCTGACAGACTAAGAATTCTGCCAAACAGAACCCAAGCAGAGAGTGGAGGATTAGACCCCATCTAATCCACTGTTTTTTTCAAACCAGGGTATTTAATACTGAACTAAAACCTTTGGAGAGTTTTATTTTTAGCAGCTTTCCATACTAAGGTTTGCTCTAAGAATTACAATTTAGGGAACAAACCAAAGAAATATATTTTTTGGTTTTGAGTAAAATATTATCATTAAAAAGTCTTCCATTCCACAAATAAACTTTTTTTTTTTTTAACTTTATGTGATATTTTAATTTTTCTGGTAGTTTTCATTGTAAACATTATACTTCACTGAGCTTTAAAATAAAAAAAAAACATTAAAAGGGAATTTATGAAATGAAAACAATTATTTGGTGATGACAGTACACTGTGTTTGGTAAGAGATGAAGAAAGTGGATGCTTTTACTAATTATTTCTATGTCAACATTGTACATGAAACTTGCTTTCAGTTTGGCAAAAGCCAGGCCAATGGGGCTGTGTCTATGTTGCCATTTAATTAAATGAATTAGTTAATGAAATAGTCAAGAGAAAGCAACTCTCCAAATGTGAAAATATTTTAGCTGTTTGAACTTTCTAGTGGCGTATTACCTTAGTTACATTGTTATGTGTGTCTACCCTGAGAATAATTGTCATTTCTTGGTCCAAATTTCACACAGTGACCCTTTTCTGACTGCTGAGAGGTGGTTGGCCCTACACCAGCCCATGGTATTCCTCTGCTTCCCACTTAGAGCTCCTGTGGACACGAAGAATGACTTCCTTCACATTTTTAAGTTCCGATTTTAAAAATGTAATTTTTAAAATTTCAAATTATGTGGCCTAATGTAGCAGCTGATGCCGCTGAGCTGCTGAGAAAAACATGGTATATTTTTGAAACTAGGTAGACCTGTCCCTGCAGAATAAATCCATCATATAAAATGGCTACAACCTGTCCCTGCCATGGGGAGCCAGACGAGTTCTAGATCAGCTCAAATGCCTGGGATTTACCTGACATGCAGGACAGTCACAAGCTCTTTGCTGTGCTAGATCCTCAAGTTTTTGTGATGAGCTTCACAAAGAAATCAGTTGGTAATCTAAATAATGACTTTAAGCAAGGAATTTTCTGTCCAGAAAGCAACTGATCTGGCAAAACCAAGTCACCACCAATGATGTTTGCTGAATACTTTATATGTAATTTCCAAAGTTTGCAACAATTAAATTTTCTATGAGAAACAACTATTATTTCCACTATTCTTTCTTTTTGTAAACTGGCAGAATTTTTGACAGAATTATCATACTGACGAAGCACTCCCAATGCATACCAGCATTTCTTTCTTAGATTTTCTTTATATACAAAGCAATAGTTTAGGTAGAAATTTCTGTAAGAAACTGGGAAAATGTAAGATATAGAAGAATATTCATCTGCTCCCTTGTACTGTCTATATTCACACAACACTTCTGCATGTTGCCAAGTTTTTGAGCTGCAAGAGCACAGTGTGTAGTGACAATGCTCTAACCCTTTTAGTGCCTTTCATACTACACACTGAACTGAATTTTACTTCCAAACAAAATTTTGGCTGCATTCCTTTGTGAGCACATGTTGTTCTTGCTTTGACAGACTATCCTATTCTCTCCCTTAAAACAATTAGATGCGTTTTTAATTTTTTTTAACTTGTTCTTAGATGGGCACAGTTTATATAATCAGCCACCAACTCCAACATTGAAAAAGACGGTTCTTCTTTTCTTAATTTAGGTCATTATGCTGAAATCTTATTTTCTCTACTTTTTTTTTTTTCTTTTTTTTTTTGGGGTATGATTTGCAATTATGAGGATAACTTTAAATACCTTTTAGTGCAAAATTAAGTGTCTGTTATATAAGTTTTTTTTAATTTTTCTAACTCAACATTTATTAAAATTGACATTGCATAGTTTGACATTGCATAGTTTGGTGAGAAATTCAGCACTGGATTTCAGTGAATAAAAACAATACCTAATCATAAGCAATACAGTGGTGTTCTATTACTCTATATTATTATATATTGTGTAAATATAACTGGCTTTATAGTGCCTTTTAAACAAAGGTGGATTGCTCTTATCCTCCCTGCCTTCAAACCATCAGACTGGCCACAAGTAAGTACGTGGAATTTGAGTAGTAGTATGAGTACTAAATTGCTAAAAATACTGCAACACTAAACCTAGATTGTTATATATTTATATGTAAGAGCAGAACTGAGAATGATATTTTTAAGGAGGTTATTCAAATTCATTTAGTTAAAAAAATATAAATTGGTCTTTACTGGAGCATAATGGCATAATATGTTCTTATAGTGAGGAGTACATGTAGAAAATAAAGGGAATTTTAGGCCTAACTGCATTTTCTGTCAGCCAATATCTTAACTTTAAAGTATCATCTGGTCAGCCTCTTCTATAGCGAAGAGTTAATGAAAAAAAGAAGATTGGTTATATCTTTTGCAGCCACAAGAAGAGGACAAAGGTGGATAGGGAAGCTCTGGATATACAGTATAATAACTTCCAGGTGCTGTATCATCTGTCTCCTGGTAGGTATGATGAAATAAATAAATGATCAAAAAAAAATCTAATTAAAAAAAACCCAACAACGTCAGGATGAGTTTTTGTAAATAAGAACTTGCAAGACAAGTGATATGAAAGCAGCAAGATGATTAAAATGCAGTATCTTATTTATTATACATTAGGTAGATCAAAGCTCCTCAGAGATAACAAGGCACAGATTGGGGGTTGCCACCTGTTTGGTCTCACTAGCTGTGGAAATCTTGGAGGTGAAGCTGTGTTAAAGGTTGTCAGTACATCCTACACTTATGAATGGCTTGCATTTATAAAAAACCCAAATTATTCTTATTTTGCTGAAAATATTTACTCATTATTCACCAGCACATATGTTACTTTCTCAGTTAAGACAAAAAGGATATGCTAAGTAATTAGGAAGTTTTCACAAACAAACAAACAAAATTGCAGGCAAATTCTGTTAGTTGATAAACATCACTTTAATATTGTGGCTAAAAGACCTGAAGAGTATAAAATTAGAATATATTTGAGCTGTTGTTTTGGAGAATGCTGAGCCTTGCAGCAGACTGAGCTCAGAGAAGAAAGAATGTGGCAAGCAAATTGTCCAGGAAAACTAAAGTCTGGACAACAAGGCAGGAGGCAGTTTTCTAGGTGTTTTTTGGGTTGGTTGCCTTTTTTGTGTGACCTCTTCACAAAGAACAGAACATCTGTGACTTAAGGAAATGTTTGGGTATAAATGTCTAACGGATATTGGCAGGATCTACTAAAGAGCAAGTTGAGAAAAGCTGAAAATCTGCGAGATGCAAAAGGGAAGGCAAGGCAAGGCAGCGATAACCTTTGTCCCTGAAGTGTGCCACAGACGTGGCTAAAGAGACGAGCAGAACTCCAGTCTGGAGATGCCAGAGCACCACTGGGCTCTTAGGTCTTTAAATGACTATTCATAGGAGATAAACTTAATGCACAACAGCAAGAAAAGGGGAGTCAGTAAGAATAAGAATGGTCTCTTGAAGTCAGTGGAAACTTAATTTGAAGGATGAAACTGGGGAAAATGTTTCTAAGTACTTTAAAATTCATGTGTTCCAAAGACAAAAGAATTCCAAAAGAATTGTTTAGGAGGTCTCTGGGTGTTATAAATACACCCGCTGACCAAAACCAAGTTGGGGCTGACACAGGAGAAATTATTCCTCTTGGCTGACTCAATTCAAAGCAGAGAAGACTACTGCGAGAGCACATGATGTGGGCATTCCCTCACTGGTGAGCTTGATAAAGAATTCACACTGACAGACTCTTTTCCACTCCTTATTTCTAGAATGGTGAACAAATGCCCCAGAGCAAAGCAGGGTTGAGGGTTTTGCACTCAGTTTTCTCAAGAGAACACCGTACAGATACAGATTTGTGTTTTGCTAGTGGCAAATATTTATTCCACAATATTTTGGGCACTGATGTGAAAAAACATGATACATGAGAGGGAGTGCTGAGAGCCACATTCTGATCCCTTTTAGAGTACTAAAAGCAAAAAGTAACTTTGCTGAAATCAATGAACATATCTCTCAATCCATGCAAGCTGCTTTAAATGAAGAACTTAAATTTGATTTCCAAACTTCTGGCAGCAAGTCTGATGAGAGCCTGAACTGCTACCACCATAACCTGTGAGTCTTCAGCTCATTTCAAGATTGTTAAGAGTAGAATTAAATATTTATTCCTCTTTCAGACTGGAAACAGGAGAAGATATAACAGCACATGACAGTAAGATTTAACATGTAATAACCATATTAGTAAGGTTTAAATTGCTTTTGTGATATAGCGCAATTAAAATAGTGGAAAAGCAGATGAATGAGGAATGTGCAGGAATAAATATTTGTCAAATACATAGATATAGAACACTGTCTGCAATGGAATTGTTCAGTAATATTACAGTGGTATTAAAAGCATAAGCACTCCCATTAATGAGCAGTAATTAGGAAATAAATAAGGTAAATGCAACTATAACCAGAGGCATAATCTGTTGGTGGCTTATATCAAAATAGCTGACCTTAGATTCTGAAGTTCAACCCAGTGTTTAGAAATGATAGTGAGATCATCAGTATGAGATCTTTGGGAATCAGTTTTCTAACCTCTAATTTTCAGGTGTACTTAAGGTAATCTGAAGTATAGAGCTAAAACATACTATTCAACAACTGTGTCCTACTGGCTAAAAAGATCTCACTCCCAGAAATCTGGAAGAAATTTCTTTCTAAAGACTGAAGTAAAATTTCAAGATGCCTGTATTCCCAATTACTTCCACTAAAAGTTTATAGATGAGAAATAAAAATGTGGTTTTGGTTTAGTAGTTCTAACTCTTGGTTTTTATTTTTTATTCCTGTAATCATTGACATTTCCAGCTACAAAATACAGTCTGTTACACTTAGGAAAACAGCTGCAAGGCACTTATTCCCACTCTCTGGGGTTTCTATAGGCTGAAGCTGGGTATGATTTTAAAGCATAATAATTTATGAAACAGAAAGTTGAAGATATTTTATTTGCTTACTTTTACTTCCAGACTTTACTCTCTATTAGGGAAATCTGTAATTAGTATGGCAAATCTGAAATTCATGCTCACAGAAGTGCATCTCCTTCTGTATTTCCACACTCAATGCAGAAACATATTTAATGAAGAGCAGCTTCAGTAGCTTTTTCAAGGATATGCTTAAGTAGAAAGTATATACAGATATTTGGGGAAACACAGCATTTAACTGTTTTGGATAAATAAGAAACTGGCAATTTCCTCTAATTTGCCACACCACTGCTCAAGGGTCTGTCTGAGAATGAAGTCTGGAATGGAAAACAGTGGTCTGTCACAGATCCTTCCTCTCTGCCTGTCACTTTTGCAATAAACAAGGCTATCAACCCTTGCAATTTAGGTAAATATTTCTAATGATGTTATAGTTCAATTACTGCAAAGAGCTAATAATCTAAAAAGATCTCCAGAGCTGATTTTAAAAAAGGTGAGTTACTTATGATGATTACAAGATTCAGCAATGCAAGAAACTAGTATTAAAGTTAGATGTATAAAGAATTTGCTTAGACAGAATGCTAGACACAAAACCTTTTAGTTAAATGAAGACTACTTTCTGGATTCACTGAAAATTACTCCTTTTTTTATGATTCTACTCTCTTCCACTGAATTTATCTGTGAAGATCAAATGGCAAACTTCTGTAAAATATTACAGTTCAGTATCTTCACTGCAGTAGTATATGGAAATCTAAAAAAGAGAAAATGAACTGCTTTAGCATGCTGTATCTCCCAAAAAATATCTGACAAGCCACAAAACCCCCCCCCAAAACAAAATAAAACAAAACAAAACCAAAAAAAACCCAAAAAACAAAAAAAACCCCACAAAAACTGGAGTGAATCAGCACAAGGGGAAAGTAAACTTGAGCTAGCAAAAAGGTTCTTCTATAAAAGAAAGAGGTTGAACACATAAACATATATGTAGATATTTCAGAACCTCAGAGTTTCTGCAATCTCCTTCTGTGTTAAAGCCCTCCAAGAGCCAAACACCAAATGGCAACCCACCATGGATAGTTTTTAGTTAATCTGAGAGTGATTTTCCTCATGTATATAAGTATTCACCATTTTAAGGGTTTTCCAGTTCTGCAGGTTTCACTAGCTGAAAAATTAATCAATACTGCAAGGGCAGGTACTAGAGCGGTAATCACTGTATGGAAAAGTGCCCCATTATTAAAATACAAGAATATATTTCACTAAATTGACAATACCCCCAGCTTTTACAATGCACTAGAGTCTATCTACTCGTTAAAGACTCGTCTTTGCAAAATTATGCAAAATGAAGTATTTTAAGAAGATGAAGAGGAAAGAAAGAATCTTCCTGTGCCAAATTAAAACCCAGAGACATAATGCTAGAGAACATTTAGTTACGTCTGATCTGTGCTCATTACTGAAAAGCCAGGATATTGAGAAGTAAACCAGCAGCCATACTGACCTCACCCTGCTCATCCATCTACTTCCACCAACATCTTTCCTCTTGCTTTTCTTGTCTTAACCCCTCTCTGCCTGCACACAAAATACTTGTTTCTAGAGTAAAACTGCTGTGTTCCCAGTATTGAGGATGTGATTTTCATTGAACCAGATCTATGTGAACAGGATGCCTCTAGGTACATTTAGGAAATGTAGTGCTAAACTGTTTCTCAAACTGCAACATATTGCTGCAGTGTGCTTCCAGACAATTAACTCCTCCTTAAACTTTGAGGAAAAAAGGACATTGGGGTATGTTTATAATCTGCCTTGGTCTCCTTCAGCGGAAGATGTAATTTCTTCTCTCCATAATTCTGTACAAGACGAGATGATATTTGAATATTGTTTCGCTAGACATGATGTGTGCACTAACATTTCAGTTCCTGGGGGTGGGGGGATAACGATATATCAATAGCATCACTTAACCAACAAACCCAGCACAGAGGAGATGCACTCTCCACGTAGTGAGGGGACTGACCATGTTTTGTTGTACATGCGTCTTTTACAAATTCTCAGCAGAATCTGCTACTTGGTACAAATTCTTGAGTAGAAGTCACAGACTTTAAATGAAACTGTACCATTGAGCAGCAGGCTGGCAAGGGATGAATGTCACTCAGGAGGTTAGACATACAGAGCTGTAGAGATTGTGAAATTCAACCTCTGCCCTGAAAAATAAATACCTTGAAAAAATTTGGAAATTCTAGAACAGTGACATCAAAATAAATATAATTTTACCTGTAATATATGGGTTTTAGCCTTTTCTATTCATGAATGACAAGTGAAGAAAAATCTTTTTTCGGAAACAAAAGCACAACAAAACATTTGCTGTTGCCCTGAATACTAATGATGGAAGACTGTTGCTATGGTGATGCTAATTTTAACGCTTTTGCCTGTGGACTTCATATGAACTGCCCGTTTTAACTTTTGCAAATGTCATTTACAAAATGAAAACCCATTAATGACTGGTGAGGGCACAATGTTCCACTTTAATTAGAATAATAAGGAATGCTGATGCACAAAGTACAGGTTTGTGAATTGCTACAAAGCCCACACTGTCAAAATTAATTACCGCTGATGGGGACTTTGTTCTAATTTTTTTTTCCAAAGGAAGTTTTAGAAAAATACAACTGTAGCTTGACTTGAAGTTGAAAGCAGGCTCTCCTTTTAATAGCAAGGTGGAATAAAGAGGTTTCTGAGACTGACAGTATAGTGAAAAGTACAACAGAGCTTAGAACTGTGACTGAGCCATGCTAAAGGAGCACTGATTCCAGCAAAGGGGAAATGCAAGAGCCAATGCTGCCAGGAAAAAAAAATCAGCTAAATACCAGCTCAGAAAAGCAGTTAGGATTTGGAAAATAGATTTTGTATTTTTTAAGAATTTAAAAACAAAAATAAATTGAGTGGGTGCTGGGATATGATTCTGGTTTAAGTTAGTGGGGTATTGCTGTGACTTGTTAATTGTGAAGTGTTGAGAGAAGTAGATGATGTTTAAAAAAAATTAGCATAGATAGTAGTAGTAATCTCTTTTTTCATGCACCAAGCCCTTGCAAATCACGAGCATACATCTCTCATGAGAAGGGAAAAAAGTTGTAACTACCATTTCTAATTTTGGGGCAATGTCTGAGCATATAAAGTAGATGCTATGCTACGAACAGCATGTCAGTAGTACTGACTGCAATGAGGAAAGCATACTGCAATGAAAAGCATCACAGACAGCTGCTGAGAGTACATTATACAGACTAATTGTTATTATTAAATATCCCCATTGTAGCACTACTTAGAGAATCTAATTTAGAGTTGAGATCCATTGTGTTGCATCCTGCATTAATAGAAAGGAAACTTGCCTTCTCTTGTGAAGAGCTGAGCTGGTGAAGGACTTGATTTGTCTTTATGCTACATCTCTGGTTCACTGTGAGATTGCTGGAAGTGCGACTGATGTGAGGATGAATAGCTGCTAAAATATTTTACTAAATTCTAATTCATGATAAACTATGGTTTAATGAGTAGCTGAACTTTCTTTCAGCATGACCAGTATGAAATCCATTCTGAGTCTACTGGTATACTCCAGTGCTGTTTTACAACGGCCTGGCCAACTTTGCCCTTGAATTGTTGGCTATTGTGCAAGCCTATGTACCTAAATACAGCTCTGCTCTAAAGATGGCTGGTATTTCATGGTATTGTACTAAAGAGAAATACAGCAAAAGGTATAGATTTGACTGAGAATTGTTGAGTCTATCAAGTCTGATTGTAAGTTTTTCTGCCCGTGATTCGTTAACTCAGAGCTTGTTCTGCTGTCAGGTTTGTGCAGAGGTGACTGGGTGACCTCTGAACCTCACTGCCACCAAAGATCTGCTTCAGCAAGCACCCACTCTTCACGTAGGGTTGTTCAGAGAAGGGCTTGATGTTGAAAATGCTATTGACTCTAATTTTTGCAGATAATACCTGTATGCTTTGTGCTGCTGCTGAATGCAGCTGCACCTGGTGGGATGCACAGCCATGAGGCAGCCAGCTGCTCTTGAGAGCATCCATACTTCTGCAGGACCTTGCTCTATGATATATTATCTCAAAACAGAAAGGGACAAGGCTCTCTAATACTCAGTAGGAAAAACCTTTGCATATAACGGAATTCAGAGGGAGCCAGGAGCAAACAGTAGTTTAAAAATATGGAACTAATCTGTGTTAACAAAGTGACACTTGTAAATTAAAGTTTGGTAGCTTCCCAATGCACAAAGGTTTAGAATTTATGGAATTAATCTGAAATAGAGGAAATAATCTGAGAGAACTGCCCCACAGAAAATTGTTACTAAACACCATTACCAAGAAAATTAGATTTTTACAGTTCATTCTTCAGATAAATAAGTGATATTTCTGACAATGTCAGCCCTTGCCAGCACTGACAGACAAAGTAGTCAAGGGTTTTATTTAATGGAGCCTGCTGGCATGGAGACTTCTAGGGATCAACATCACCTCAGTCTTCTTCAAGACAGATTGGACATCTGGATAACAAAGAAATATTTTTGTTCCCTAAAATTCTCTGTTAACCCATGTGAATGGGTAGAATGTAAAAAGTATCTGCCTTTTGTGCAGAGGTACAGTGAGACATCCAGTGGTATTTAACTGAGCAATAAAGATGCTCCAAGCTGTAGCCTGGAATTAGGTGATGGAAGGAGTAACAGTGCCTCCAACAACTTCTAAGTTCTTCTCCTATATTTCCTATTCTGTGCAATAAAATTTTTTGAGCTGTTGCAATTCATTTTATGACTATTGTTAATACGGTGAACACAGCATCTTTTAATGAGGCAATAATGGCTGAGGCTGATTTAGATTACTGCTAATCAGAGTGACTGAGTACCAAGTAAAAATCTCTGAGAAGAAGAGAATCAGAAAAAAAATATAGTTGTTTGGGTTGGAAAAGCAGATAAATTATCTTAAGGACAAGCAACACTAAATGTATAAGTAGGCATAAAGTGCATAGCCAACAGAGGCAGCAAAACATTGTGTTAAATAATAGAAATGTCAACAGAGAAACACTGGTGTTTGAGAGAAAACATCTATTTTGAGCTTGGGACTTAATAACTATCTAATGGCAAGTGCTATAAACAGGAAAGAAAACTGTAATGAACAAATTTAGAAGTCATCAGCATAAATAAATTAAACAAAACTCTGAAAGGAGAGGTGGAAAGTAGAATAAAGAGGGTGGTAGACTGGAGGCAGAGTTTCCAGTGGGAGGGCTGGCTTTGCAAAGGGAGGATAAGAAAGAAGATACAGAAGAAGCAAACAGTAAATTATTACAAGGGAAAGCCTGACAGCAAGCCAAGAGAAGGCATGAAAGGACAGCAGCAAGATGGCTTGTTGAAAGTGGTGGAATGACCTAGAAGAAAGTGAACACTGAAAAGATTCTTGGAACTGGATGGCAGGAAATTGTTAGTGACCTTATTAAGAGCTGTTTTAAGGAGAAAATTGAACAGAAGCTAGAAATAACTGGGCAGGAAACAAAAACATGAACTGGAAAAAGACACAAATTCCAAGAAGAAGGAGGGCAATGTTCTGCATATTGAACAGTGTCAGAGAAAAGATTTGTTTTGTTTTATCAAGGGCAGTCCTGAAAAGAAACTTCCATGTAAGGAAAGAAGGAGCAGATAAGCTTCAAAGAAAATACATCACTAGAAATCTAAAAAGTCCTAAACAAGTCGTTTTCTTATGCTCCTAATATCTTAGGGACCGAAGAAGTTAAGCAAATAGACTTGCTCTCTAATATCCAGCTACTTGATGTCCCAGGTGTAATTTTTCTAATTTCTTGTGAAATAGATTATCTGTAACTTGCTATTACTTAAAAAAAGCTTCTTGCAAACAAGCCTTTTCTCTTTCAAACAAATAGTACTTTTCAATCCTATTTCCCTCACTATGACAAATGCTTTTCTCTAAATTCCTACTGCTGCACAGTACTATGGCAGCAGCTTGATGAATATGCTTTCCTTTGTTGGGGACAGACCATATGGTTTATCATTGGTTGAGTAGTCCTTCTTTTTATAGTGTTCACAAAAGAAGAAACCTGAAGAAAACCAAACCCAAAACCCAAAAACTTCCCCCAAACCCAAACAAAAACCTCCCAAAAAACCACAAACCAAAACAACCCCACAAATGAACAAAAACCCCACATAAACAAACAAACAAACCCCCCAACCCCCCCCCCAAAACCAAAGTCCAAACGTATTGAAATAGAAGATTATTCAGATTTGTACCTGTTATAATTTTAGTTTAGGGCTACCTCAAGAAGTTTATATAATCTGAATCCAAACAAAATTTAGAGCTGTCTAATGTGCATTTCTGTTACCTCTGAAAGTACAGAATATGTCTGTCACTTAGAGCCAGCTTTTCCTTTGTGCTTTTCCACAAAGTCAATTATGAAACATACGGCAGGTTTTGAATTATAAATGCAAGCCCTCTATACTGATCAAAACCACCATTGTGGGGTTTACATTAAAAAAACAAAATCAAAGCCTATAGGTTTTATTTTGAATATCTCTGGATGATAGTTCACCTACAGAGATTAGCTTTATGTTTTAAACTGTGTAAAGTTTCAGAATGATTTTTTAAATGAACTCGAACTAACATTGTCTTACAGAAGACGCATTGAATATCAACCCTGTGGCATGAAAGCAAACTTTAATATTCAATGACTATGTTTTTATAGTCAAGGATCAGCAAAACACAGCAAAAAAGTAATTGCACATCATGCAATAGCTAAAAGCTGATTAATATACACAAAAGTATTTCACATTGGAACTTCTCATTTACTAACAAAATCTGCCCAGTAAAATTGGCAACTGCAATGTGACTGGAGCTGGTGATAAAATGGAAGCAGAGGATGCTTTCAAGCACAGAAGTAAATGCAAATTAATGACATGCAACACTGTAATCAAGATGTAAGAAAAACTACCACAAATGTAGGCTTCTTCAGAACTTCTCTGAGTTTAGCTGTTTATTCCAATTTATCAAACGTAGTACATGATTTATACATTCCAGGGATTCTCAGCAAACTGGATTAAAAAATCATCCTCACTGATGAGCATTTTGCTTTAAACACTTTTCAAATTGTTCCTTAACTGTTTGGGCAGAGGGAGTCCCAGGAGTAACAGAATGCATATATGTGCACATAATCTACTTTTTAACCTTAAAATTCCTATCAAATTTGCATTTTTAGACGTTCAAGTGAACCCTTCATTGAGGGAATATTCACCTTCGAGTTTGTTTCATATTGTTATTCTATGTTTATATCTGAAACTAAATTACACACTGGTTTCCTTAGGGACATATCCAGTCTTTACAGCTGTATCCTGTTTACTGCAGCTACTGCTGTTGCATCCAGCAACATTTGCAATTGCTCTCACTTTTTTTTCTATGTTTTCAAAAAAGGTGCATAGTTAAGGTCAACTAAGAACATTGCCATTGATGGAGTCCTAAAGTTAAAAGCAATTAAGCAGACTTAAATTGAAGATGAAATAGTAGATAAAAATCACTGCACTGGGAGGACATATGCAGCTTCTGATTTTCTAATGAAGATGCAGTTTTTCAGTGTTTCAGTGTGCAGCAGAATCTGTTCACTTTTTGTCACGTTCTTTACAATGTTAAATTGTGTATCCCTTTGCTACTAAAACCTACAGGATGGCTAATGACAGATTGGAAAACAGTACTTGGAAATAAAAATTATGTTAGTATTTCAGTATATTTAGTATTTTGGTATTTTTGTTCAATTGAAATTGAATTTCTTTTTATTTATCTTCCTCATATATCTTTATTCCATATTTTCAGGTGAATACATTTGTATGATCACATACTCTTTAGCAAACATCTCCTTGAGATATATATGAGCAAGTTCCTGCGACAAAAGTGTCTCTTAATCATTAACGAAGTATAACACTCATGTCTCAATTAGAAAAGCTTTGGGTTATGACTAAAATCTTATCATGATGCTCCATGTTGCTTATATAGTTGAGGTGTTTGTATGAAATGATCTTTTCCCATGCCAAACAGTAATTTTCTAGCTACTCTTTACGTTTTAATTCCATGCCTGTAACATTTCTTTCTAACAACTTTTCTTAGTATGCTTCATGCAGCGTGTCATAACCCTCAAGCATTAAAAGTTTTACAACATTTTCTCCAATAATGCAGCTTTTAAGAAAAGAAGATTGAGTTAAATTTGTTGGAAAATGAAGCTCAGAAAAATGTCTTCGTCTCTCTACTCCTGTATTAGCTCTGTGGTAGTGAATAGAAAAGATATCTTGATAAAGAAAACTAGGAGACAAGTATATAATAAAATTCAAAAGGCAATCTGGGTTATCTACTAGTCAGATATCTAATACTTACAGATTGAAATAATGGAAACTTTCCTAGCAGACATCTAGATAAATATAATATATCCAAATGACACTGTATTATCATGGTTTAAAATATTTAGATTTATTTAAAAACCTTTATTTACTGCATAAACATTTTAATGTTAAACCCCACAACTCAATTGACCATTAAATTTCATTAACATAATACTGCATAAGTTCACATTATAAAGTGTGAAGCACATAAGTGAAGAAAAAAACTCATACCAACAACTTTGCACATATTTGCAGCAACCTTAATTCTCAGTAATTTATTGCTGTATTGAGTTTGTGGCCCCCTCAAGCTCTCAAACTAGCACCTACATATGGCATTTATGCTAACAGATTTTGGTCTTGCTGAAAAAGAGAAGGGAGGACCTTGACACACAGAGTGGGTAGGTGATAAGGAGCAAAGTTTGACCTCTACTCACTATTCTACTCTGTAGGCTGTAGATATCACTCAGTGACTCTGCTAGGCTCGTTATATAAAGGGTGCTGCTTGTGTTGTACCATAGTCTCATTTTCTGAGCTCAATTGCCACGGCAAATGCAATGTCATGAATGCTTGTGTTACAAAAATTATTTTTAAGAAAAGCAATTCATTCAGAGATGTGATGCATTTTTTTATGGTTTGTTTTTCTTAAACTATCTAGCCAGATATTTCCTAATATGCAAGTTTATCTGATGAATATTTGAAATTCAAAACAGATAATTAGCATGCAGGAGGCTGCCAAACCTAAAGATCATATTTGAAACTATAATTTATCTCATAAAATTCAGCTTTTAAAACAGAAAACGAGAAATAAGCAAAATTAATATAAGTGATTTGGTCATTCTTAACCTATTTGTTAGAATATTTCCTTAAGTCTAACTGCAACCTTACTGACATTTACACAGTTCTCAATTAATTCATTTTATGTGTCCCTTAGAATCTGTAGCTTCTAAATGTACAACTGCACAAACTAGTTCTCAAGATTTAAGGTCTAAAGATAAGGATATCACAGAACTCCTGTGTGAAACATAACTGATTTTAGCTATTACTTGACAAGAAGAAAGAAAAAATCATGAAAGGCATCCATTAGGAGAAAAATGGGCCAAATAATCCATAATGATTCAGTAAGTAAGGCTAAACAAATCTCTCACGGCGAGAAGTGTTTGTAAAGACAGGTGGAGGATATTCTGAAAAATACGAACTTATTACAGTCAGCAGAAGAACTGGCACCTTGGAAGGTCAGAGAAAGAACAGATTCAAGAGCAGTTCAGCAGGATCCATGAATTAATTTTGAAAAAGAATCCAGGAAAACACCTGACCTTGCCCTGACAGACAGGCCACTTAGGGAAACAGAAAGAGCCCAGCTGGTGTGGCTGATTATTGCACTCTCAGTCTGCCCTGGGCTGGTGCATGGCCTCAGGTGCCAACATGAGAATGTTCCTGTCCACCAAAGCTGTGCATCCACAGCAAATAGAGCTGGAAATGTAAATTGTACCTGGCCATAGCCACTGCTTTCTCACTGGTATCGAGGCCTTTCTTAAAGCACAATTAGTAATTACACTCCTGCCATATTTTAGACTGAAAAGATCACA
Organism: Acridotheres tristis; assembly: GCA_037013685.1. Classification (NCBI taxonomy): domain Eukaryota; kingdom Metazoa; phylum Chordata; class Aves; order Passeriformes; family Sturnidae; genus Acridotheres; species Acridotheres tristis. The sequence continues at coordinate 104,354,424 of CM072884.1, forward strand.
AAGAAGACAAAAAAGGCACAGTAGCTGAAGCAGGATCAATTTAACTCTGAGTCCCTTATTATATAGATGGAATTTTTCTTGTGTGAAATGGAGAAATTGTCTTGTTTGTGGAGCTGGCTGCATTAGAAGGGACACTGGACCAAGGACAATGCAGGCAATGGATGTGACAAGTGCTCCTTTGGAGAAGCTATCAGTCTTTGGAGGAATAAAAGAAAGTATGAGACTTCTTGATATAGCTCTAATATGTAAGGAATCGGAGATATTATTCCCCATTTCCTTGAATATTACATTGGACAGTTGTCAGAAGTTGTCTCCTCTTTGTCTGTCATCTAAATTAAGTATGTAATTGATCTTTAAAAAAAGGAAAATTCTGACAGGCAAATCTTTCTATTTTTTTCCTTAATGTGTCTAATCTTTTCAAGTTCAAAGCATTCCAATTGAAATCAAACATAATTCTTATTTTAGAGTCCTGCTTATTAAGCACACTGCTTAAAAGATGGGCTTTGAGTAGATGGCAATACATCTTAGCTATCAGGAGCAGCTGTAAAATCTACTTTTTAATGGAAGATTTGGCATATACTCTATAAAATAGGACGATATTGTATAGATGTCACTCAACTTTGTAAAGCTTATATTGCTTATGTAATTTTTCATTCATTTACTTCAGTTGTTAAGTGTAGCTAGGCTGCATTTAACAACTGGAGTAAAAAGAAGCTAATAGAAATGAAGTAAAATTCAAGCAAAAATCACATTTAGCTTACAATAAATGTAACAACTTCAGCTACAATAAAAGTAAAATATTTAAGGTTATGTAATTATATTCTACTACACTACAAATACATGAACTCCTTGTTCAGTACCAAAAGTTTACTTTTTCACACTATTGCCTATAAAAACAGTTCATATATTAATCTCCTAGTCCCAGAGCTGGAAAGCAATGACTAGCTGGATTTAAAAGATTTAAAATGTTGATATGTCCCCTTTAATTAGGAAAATAGGAAAGTCCGATTCCATCTAAAATTCTTACCCAGCTCATTACCTGCATAACACATTTTAAGACTGAACCGGCAGAAAATTATCCTTGCAGTGTTTAACCCCTCTGTAATGCTTAACACTATATACTCCTCTTGAACATTTGAACTGAATGAATTTGGAAATAAAGCTTAAGAGCTTTACTGTCCACTTTACTATGAGCAGTGTCCCATCAAGAGGACCAAGTGCAGTGCAGGCACCAAGGAAGGCAACAGCAGGCACTGTGTTTATGGAGGGCAGGCACAGGCTTCCCCTCACTCTCTGCCCCAAACCAGAGGCTACAGCCCTGCCCTCAGCCCCCACACCAGCTCGGATACACTAAAATTGCTGCTGGGTACTTATAATTCATTCAAAAACAAATTTAATCTCCTTCAGTTGCTTCTGATGTGAGGGCAGTAACTCCCTGCTGACAGATGGTAACGAGGAGCAGACCCATGATCTCTTCCTTGAGTGCTCTCGCTCAGTCAGCAGGAACACATCTGTTTATAACCTCTGCTTTCATTATAAAGGTAGTTAAAGGCTCAAGATTTCTCATTTATTTACACTCTGAGTTTAAATTTTTGTGACAAGTTTTGGAACCAAGGCTTCACAACCCTGCAAATCATAAAGAAAATCTCTGCACTTGGACAAACCTCTAAAAAATATCATTTAGGATTTTATGTCAGACAGCATGAGAATTTACATCATATAAAGGCAAACTGAAAAGTATTATACTTTTTCTTTCCTTTGCAATAGTTTCAATTTTCCTATGTAGAGCTCAGAATTGAAAGACAGGAAAAAAATCATAATAATTATGCTTTTAAAAAGCCAAAAAAATATTTTTTTCTTTTTTAATTTGGTAGATAGGTTAACTATCAGCCATACACATGGTTTTCATAGCTTGCTCAGAGCTTCACTCACTACATATACATAATCATACATTATTGATTTATGGTTCTCCATGTCTCTTCTCTGTCTGATGGATATTTCATACTTCCTTTTATGCTTTGTACTTATCTACATTCTGCAGAAGAAACAATTAACCCGAGTGATTTTCTCAGAACAGCATCTCTTCATTTTTATCTTAGCAGAATTTCATTCAGATACATTCATTTATCCTGTCTCTAAGTTGAACAAAAGTAAAAGAATCATGGCTTTAATCTGTTTGCTTTTACAATGAAAACTCAGGGGTTTTAGCTTTTTTTTCTGTGTTGAAATTCTGCATGGTTAAACAACAATTGAAAGAGAGATTAAAAATTAAGACAACAAAGAAGTATGTTTATAGAAACTGGCCGGCTATATCTCCACTGTGAAGCAGGAAAAGAATGAAGGATCTAAAACTAGAAAAAATGTATGTCACAAACTGATACATTGCAAATAAAATATTCTCATAGGAAACTAAAATGTGGAAGAGAGTGAGCAAGTGGAGATGCCTTGTCCTTGGAGTTAGCTCACTCCATAGCTAATTTATATAGAGAGGCTCACATGGATCTTCTCAAGGAGTCAAAGCTGTGCTCCTGAGAATCCAGCTTTGTCTTCAGCAGGACAAAGTTCAGTGAACTGCTATAATCTGTATAAGAAAATAAGCTTGGCTGGGAAATAACTTGGAAGGTTTCTGCACTGAGATGAAAGACTACTGTATTTTTGTAGAAGCATTTTAAATCCTTCAAAAGAATGGGCACAGCAAGAGGGTAAGAAGAGAGACACTATTAACTGGCAAGCTGGATACACGGAGGAAGAATAATGTCAAAGATTAGTACAAATATAGAAGTCACACCTACTAGATTTCAACACATTCACGATGGCAGGACTACTGAATATGATTTTAGAGAGAAAGTATCTTGCAGGCTTCAATCCCACTCCTCCTCTTTAATCCGAGGCAACAGAGATCTCCTAACACTGAGTAATGCACAAGTTTGCAGAGCAGAGGACAAGAGACACACGAGAGAGACAAACATGATTCAGAGCAGAGCTGCTTAATGTCCCCTTGTGCCCTGGGAGGACAGACACTGCACAGGGATTGGGTTGTGCAGCAAGAACAAGTACTTCTTCTGGTGCTGCAAAATGGAACCTAGACACCTGATTTTGTTACCTGTCACTGCTTTGGAGCAGCTCCTCTATCTGTTCGATTGGAAGATAAGAATATGCATGTGCATGCATGCGCTCCTGAGATCCCTTTAATCATGGGGTGAGCTCTGCTAAAATGTGATCTAACCTGAATTACAATGTAAAAATCCACAGCCTCCTACCTTTATTATCTGCCTTTTTTAGAAATAGAGATTTTTAAAAAAATCTTTTTGACACATATTCAGTAGTCTTTGAGGTATGCATTTTTCCATTTGCTTTTCAGATTTCTAATGTAGAGTAATTGCCTGTTTTGTCTTCTAAAACTTATATTTAGAAATTCTAATGAATACCTAAAACATTAATAAAGAGTACAGACAAGTCTGTGCCTGCTTCTTCCTTTCCATTTTCTAGGTTGCGCTGCAGTAAGAGCAGGATCAAGGTCTTCAAAGAACAGGACTGATTAAACCGAAAACTATTTTTTTACAGTCCTCTCCTTTTGTAATCTAATGAAACCTTTAAATTCTGTACTAGACACAAGGAATATATCAAGGAGACAAAAGATCAAAATAAAAAGGGTTGGATAAAATGTGTTTTCAAGCAGTTTTACATATTTTACCTCAGAGGCAAAGCAGAGGGTTTTTTAACTCAGTAGCACCTCATGAGCAAGTGCTCAGTGCCCTGGCAGCCTCGTCCACCTGCAGCTTGGGATACTTCTGCTGTCCTGGAACACAAAATCTACAATTCCTCAGTTTGCTGGGGAAGAGAAAGGCGGGGCTGAAGTTCTGGTCTAGCTCATCATCTCCATAAGGAGGGAAGCACATGAAAGGGTGGAAGGAAACGCAGCAGCTGATGCAAGGCCATTGAAAGACAATTTTCAAGGCTGACACTTGGCCAAGAAACCACCCAGTGCCAGACACTGAGAACAACTGAAGCCGGTTGTACACCGTAGATAATTGTATTGTCTGTGGCAATGTTGCCTATACAAATACAATTTGAAACAAAAAAAACCAAAACCAACTGGTGCGAATAAGCTCAAGAGGGAATTATTGAAGTGATAGCTTTAGAAGCATCTACTTGTTACAGATGAATCAACTGTATACAAATGAAATTTTAACCAAGAAAATCACAGGTCTTGAAGATACCTAACCATAAATAAACATTGATGCTGAAGACAGCATGAAGTACCGCCTGATTTATGGATTATTTAGTGCAATATCATCACAAATGGCGAAGTGATGAGATAAAAGAGTTAAGCATCAAGGGAAAAGCAGATAAAATGAAAACCAGTAAAATATGTAGTCCATCTGGTTAATGAAGAGGGCTAACAGCAATATTCTACATTGATGACAAAGAAAATTATGTAAACATGAAGAGAATGCTACCTGTATCTTCTTAGCCTTCATGAAGTTCTTTTAGAGAACTAACAACTAATAGGAAAGTAATGCATCAAAGATTTTTAAAAGTGTGTTTATTTTAAAAGTCAAAAAGGTACAGAAAACAATTTAGTTGTTTATAAATATGAAATACAATTGATGAGAATGAATGAATAAAAAATGACTGAGGATAGCTGGAGAAGGCAATAGATATATCAGCTCAGTAAGATGCATTAAAACTTGACCATCTCAAGGACAGCAAGTTTTTCTATAAAAGATGTGGCCAAATTAAAACTTTAATTAAACTAGTAAAGTATGACAGATGTACTTGACCCCTTAACCAAACTATCAGTAATTTGGTACAGGCTCCAAAGCAAGTAAAGACCTGAGCTGTAGCCAAGAACTCCTCTAGAAACTCCCAAAGGGGCAGAGTGACCCAGAGAGCATCGATGCACAAGAGCTGGGAACACGGACTGTGAGTAATGCATGAATAGCAGGTGGCTTTTCCCAGGGTCTTTTATCAAAGAACAAAGAAGGCTGTGGGTACAAGGAGGTTCATGCATACCCTTCCTTCTGTATTAAATTTGACTACAAGCCAACCACTTTATCCCATGCCTTTGACAGCCTCAGGGAGCCACCTCTGAGCTCTCCCTGCTGGGAGTGGGCACACAGCAGTGACCTCCCCTTGCCCTGGGACAGCTCTCAAGGTTGTTCCTTGAGGCAGAGACCTTTCTACAAGCAACTAATCTTTGGATAAGTCCAATTCAATTTCTCTAAACTGCAACTGCACTGTGCAGCAGTGACTCTCCCCTGGAGCTGGGGCTCCTCTCAAGGACTGAAATTCCTTACCTGAGAAATCCCTCTTTACCCAAGACAGAGAGATCCCTTGCTTATGGATTCTTGGTAAGTGGCAGGTAGCATGCTAAATAAATATTAATGAAATTCATGTAGTTAATTCCATTAGACATATGCCATTGTTCAAGTCTGAGACTAAGTCTGGACCTAGCCACAGCTAAGCTCCATTCAGGAGTTTAGAAAGGGGGTCTGCTCTGAAACTCATGACCATTGGGAGGGTCCTTACCCTTTGGCTCTTTGGTCTCTGGGTAAATCAGTCAAAACAGATTTGATTTTCCTTTGTGTAATGTAGTAAATAATAGAGTGAATCTTGCCATTGAACTTTATTAAGATGCACTTTTATAAATTCATATTAAACCCACTCTTGTTGATACCTCTGCCTGGTTCTTCCAGTAATTTGAATCACTAATTTGTGACAAACTGGTGTAGTAGGCAGGATCTGCTGCATAATGCTGCAATTTTTTATGGCTATTAAAATGGTTTTCAAAGTTAACAAAATAAACATAATTCTTTGAATTTGCAAATGACTCAGAACAGAAGACTAAAAAGAAGGAAGGAATAAGCAAGACCAACATTGACCATTTTACCAGTTACCCCTGACTCCTGGATGTGAGTGGCACAGAGGTGCCAAGCACAGCATGAAGTGCATTTTGTGCTTAATTTAAGAATTGCCAAACTCCCCTTCCCATAATGGCAAGTGATGCCATGTGAAAGAGAAAAGGAGGATCTTTGCCTTCATGTTAGTGCCATAAACTGAGTCTTACATGCCAGAGCACTGACTTGCTTTCCAGCCTGTCTCTGGTAGACTGCCCCTCCTTGATAGAGCTTTCCAGTTCCTTTGTGACTGTTTCATTATTCATAGCCAAATGCAAACATCAGAAAACTTACAAGATTAATGCAACAGAAAACCAGTGTAGCCAGGTATAACTGAACCTCTGAACTGCACCACAGAGTTTCCTTCATGCATAACTCAAATACTTGTTCTAAGGCTGCTGTAGAAGTTCATCCTGTTGGGAAAATTGCAACTGAAGTGCCACTGCAAGAGCCTTCTGTAACCAAATGGCTTCAGTGACACTAGATGAGCTTGCAAAGTGTTTAGGGAGTATAAAGAGAAACCATGGAAACAGGTGTATTAAACCATACCCATATCTTTGTTACTTGCACTACAGTGTTTATAGCCAGTATTGCATCACCTGTTTCCTTCAGAAGTAGGATAAGTAGTTCAAAGCACTTGCTACAGGTAAAGAACTCAAAAGAGAAGAAAAATATGCAATTACCCATCTTTTTTTTTTTTTTTTTTTTTTTTTTTTTGTGTTGTATGGTTGTTCTGCTTAGGGCATGAGAAGCAGGTATTTCCAAATTTTGATTTTTAAAATATGTTCTTCTCATTTGTTGTGCAAACACAACTCTTAAAGCAAACTAGCTTAATTTGGGAACTTAACTCAAAAAGATTGAGCTTTAGGGACTAATCGACCCTTGCCATTCCTCAGCTATGGACTTTACCAAGTACTGTCCCCAAAGGAATTCATAGTATTGAGTATGTGCATTTAAAGCCATTATAAATGATCAAAATTATTAACTAACTAAATTATTATAAACCATTTCAACTATATGGGGTTAAAACCCTCTAGTGTATCACATTTACAACTGCAATTCAGAATGTTGAGGTTTTTTCAGTTTTGCAAAACCTGACACACATACACACAGAGGGCAACAGCATAATTTAAACTATAATCCAGGTACTTCAAAGCTTTACTTCATTTGCAGGTGGTTTATAGTATCATAAACCCAAACAACTTACAAATTAGTGCATCCTACTGTCTTTCTAGATAACTAGCACACTTCTGTGAAATGTATTTCAGGTTTTATTCCTTTTTGTCTTTCCCATTTAGACACTATAGGGCCAGTTTACAATCATTTAAGAAAATTACTAACTCTCCTCTTAAATAAGAAATGTAAACAGCTGGAATGAATTTCTGTTTATACTCACTTGATATAATACGGCACTTTGTTTGGTGAGATTGCCCTCTCCCAGGGGCCTTGGACTGAAGCTGTTAACAACAAACAAAGAAACAAATAAATAAATAACTGCACACGTACATTCATACATACAAACATACCTAGAAGAGAAACATGGAGGTCAAACAGGAAAGACAACGTTAATCTCTAGAATTACAATTCTACACTCAGCCACGTTGATACAGCTCTGTTTGCTCAGTTGCCCGTGAAGGCAGGAAGGATTAACCTGGTGTTCTGAAACTTCTGTCCTAATCTCAGAGAAATTGAACTCATTCAGCTGCAAAGATAAATACAAAAACTCCTTGAAGGCTAAGCTTACAGAACAGATATGAAGCAGAGAAAGCAACCTATCTTTTCTGGCGCGATCTCTTATAGGATTCCTCCTGCTAAGGCATTTGACTGGCTTTTCTTCTATTTCTTTCCTTGACTGGTCAGCACTTCCCATCCTTCTAAGAACAGAATTATGCACTTGTTTACATTTTATGTTGAGTGAAATCACACTGAGATATCATCTAAGTGTTTTGTTTGTTGTTATTCTCTTGCAGACTTGTTCTAAATGGTGGACATTTTTATTTTTACTTCCCACATTACTAATTGTGTCTTACTGCCTTCCAATAACAGCAAATAATAGAGAAAATGACAGTATGATCACAACAAATAGAAAGGAAATAACTTTGCTCACTCTTGGCTATCATGGTGTTATATGTCAACATCAGCTTACAACACAAGGAAAATATTTTGTAAAATATTAAGGAAAATATTTTTGTAAAAAAACGTTTTTATGAAACTCATTTGACAACAGAATTATAAATTATTTTTTATTAGCGGCAGAGATAATTTATAGTTTAGGCAATAATCAGGGATATATTTTTTTATTAGGAGTTATCTGTCAAGCAAAGTAGAACCAAGAATTTTCTTTCTTTAATATGATGATTAAAACAGAAAACATATGAAAAGTGATCTTATGGGAAGAAAAAACCAATAAAAAACCCTGTACTCTTCACGCACTATAACCCTTCTTTTTAGTGACCCCTGCTGTTCACAAAGAAAAGCAGTTGTTACCAGGACAACTGGGAATTAGCTTCTGGACCATTTGACTCCGTTTTCTTTCCCTCTGTTACTCAAAATAGATACTTTAAAAATGCCACTCCCAAGTTGCTTTATCAAAATCAACAAATCACAATTCACACAAATAATAAATACCAATATACATATTTCATCTATTTTGTACCAGATTTACAGAAGTCAGTCTGTAGAATGAAGTACAGTTTCTCTCTCTTGCCCACATATTGGAGTATGTGGAAATAAGAGTTCGAGCAAAGAGATGAAATGTGCTTCTAAAACAGCTATATAGGGAAATCTTGCTACTTTTGCACATGAATTGTGAAGAAGGTCTGTAGGGAGACTAGGGACTCCACAGAGGGGACAAAAATCAGCCATGGGAGAAAACCAGTGCCATTACAGATGGACTGAAGAGGAGAAGGAAGAGCTGGTGGGAAAGGATACAGGCTGGGGAAAGGATGAATGAATTTAATATAAATTTTGGACAATATTAAGAAGCTAGAAAAAGGGTTGGAAGGGACCTTAAAGATCATCTAGTTTCAATTTGCCCACCAAAGGTAGGGGACCTCCTATTAGACCAGGTTAAACAGAGCCCCATCCAGCCTGATCTTGAACACCTCCAGGGATGGGGAGTCCACAGCCTCTCTGGACAACCTTCCAGTGCCTCGCCACTCTTGCAGTAAAGAAATCCTTCCTAACACCCAATCTCAGCCTATCCTCCTCCACCTTAAGGCTGTTCCCCTTGTCCTATCACTACATGACCTCGTGAAAAGTCTCTCTCCATAAATATGATTATGCTGTTTCAGATTGCTGGTGGCCAAGGAGTTGTGAAAATTCTATCTCAGCATCTCTGCACATTCTGCTGTCTTCAACCCCCAGCCAGACATCTGTACCTGAGTGTCATTGCTTTCCTATTACTTACATTTGCACAGATACATGTTCTTAAAAGAAGAAAAGTAAATTTCAAAGGTATGACCCATGAGAACCAGTAACTCTCAAATTGTGCAAGAAACAGAATTTTAATTACAGTGTTAGATCTCTTGGAAAACTGTCACACTGCACTGCCATTGAAGTCTGTAGCATGGCCCACAAACACAGGAGCACAAAACCATGTGCACTTTCAAATAGAAATACTCAAATACACCTAATTTATATATGATCAAACACTCCTCCTTGGGCCAGGCAATGCCCTTTGGTTCTGTGTTCACAGACTGCATGGCTGAGGAGCTGTGAAAGGCCAAGGCTGCTGCCCATTGAGCTGCTCTTCCTGGTAGCATGAGCTGCAGCTGCTCGGTTTCTGTGCTCTGCTACAGCCTCAAAGGATGCAAATATACAATCTGTTATGTGATTTGTAGAAATGCAAAAAGTATCAAAAATAGAATACCATTAAATGTTTTGGTGTTAAAAATCTCAAAATAACTTTAATCCCATTTTCATGTTCATATAAAATTCTTAATCATGATACTTAAATATTCTTTCTACTTTTAAGAAAACAAACTGCTGCAAATATAGTTTTGATGACTGATCCAATATTCTCCATTCTAGATGGCAGTAGGAAACAAAAGCCAAGGAATTGGAGAGAGATCACTATTTCATTTTGCAATATCAGTTATTATGTGTGTTCTTTACATGATTTAATTCAGTAATACCAACCTAATGTGTGCAAATATGTGGTCCATGAACCAGTTTTAAAATGCTTACTCAGTGACAATTGTAAAGGTTCTTACCCGTGGCAATTGGCTTCATCTGAGGAATAATTCAAATCAGACTAAACTAAGTTGTCATTTTTGAAAACAAAATATCCTTCAGTATTAACTAAAAATTTGACATTGTTACATATTTCTCTCCCAAGCAATCATTAATATTCCCAATGGGAACACTCCCAAGTTGCAGTTGTTCCTCTCATTTTAGGATTTGTTTTTAATTCAATAGCTAAAGGACAGAATAGATTGCTGCATATTTTTCCAGAAGATGTATTTCTTCTGTTGCTTCTGAATTAATCTGTGTAAGAGCTTTCCAGTCATAACTTATTATCACAGAATCTTACATATGATAGTGTTCTTGATCCATTAGAAGAGGAACAAATACTTTTGCTTTCATGAGAGCTAAGTGCTATAGGAATAACAAACAATTCTGTGATGTTCTGCATAATTGGATTTAGTATTCCTTCAAGAGGTAGCTGTGAAGCTGTCTATAATACACTTCTGGTTTCCTAGATGATCCTAACCTTGCATAAATTCGAGTTGACAAAATGTGCAGTACTTTTTACAGCTACACATAGAGAATAATAATTTCATTTTTGGCAGATGCCAAGAAGCCGAGACCAGCTGTTTGTTATCTTTGGTTATCAGTACAGGTTTACTGCCCATTACAAAACTAGTACATGTAAATGGTTAAGTCCACCTAAAAGTCTAGCTAGCAAAGGCTTTTTTAATATATATGCTCTAGTATCTCTGTGTGCTACAGCACTCAAGAAGCAGACATTTCCTGTTTGCTGAGAGTAATTCCAAAGTGTTTTATTGCTCGATCTTGCACAGTGTAAGAACCCATTACCATAGACCCAGCTACTTTCAGTGCTATTGTGACTGAAATTAAATACCACAAGGAAATACAGGGCATTTTAAGAATGAATTTAAATTTCCCTACACTTTATTTGCATTGACATGCATTTTAATGGTTACCTAATTTTTGAGTTTTATTTCTTTCTGTAGGTGTTTTAAGAGCTGAGACTTGTTTTGCCTGTGAACACGGCTCTTGTTGGTAAGCCAACATTTGTACTTTGTTGCAGAATGTATAATGAAACAGTGGCATGCTGGCTCTCTGAACTTCAGTACTGTTTTAATCTATGCAGGGATCTGAATGAAATATTAAATAGGATGGTAGTAGTTGATACTACAAAAAATAATCTTATAAATATTTCACTTTAGCACTGCAAACATAATGAAAAATACATGTATGTTTACCAATGGCAAACTATTTCTCTTTCAGCTATTCAAAGAGCAAATTCAGTATGTCCACATTTATATGTTACTCTTGTAGTTTTCAGTTCTAAATGTACTTTTTCAGTTCTAAATACAAAGAAAAATCTTTTGAGTTAATTTTCTCTAAGAGGTTTTGAACATTGTGTAGTGTTGATACACTCATATATATCCTGTCAATTTTTTTCCTCACTTTGTTAGAAATAGATTGTTATATATTCCTTTCAGCATCGTGATAGTTAAAGGTGAGCTCATTTTTACGTTCCCATTATCTTGCTTGAAGGCCATTGTGTCTGTAACTCAGCAAGGTACTGAATTATTTTCACATTTCACATTTTAATGATAATAATTCTCTGATTCAGTCTGGAAATTCTGCATGACCTATGTGACTTACACTGTTCTACCTAGCATTATCATTATTAATACCTTAATACAAACATAGAGTTAAGAAACTGTTTATTTATTCACATAATTTTTTTTTATGCCAATTATTTTCAGTGCAGCAAGATATAGATTTGGTGACTTCAGATAAAGGCAGGCAGGGAGGAAAAAATGATGAGATGATCTTTGTATCAGCTAAAGACTCTGATTCCTCAAGAATCAGAATTTCCCGTCTGTGTAAGCTACCTTAACTTTTCAAAGAAGATTAATTGAGTTCTGCATTTTGATTTTTTTCAGATGACACCATTATAACTGGGAAAATACTGCTTTCCAGAGTTATAAGGAGACCATGCATTTTCCCCTTAGAAAATATGCTAAAATAATATTTCCCCACCATAATTCAGTGCATGATGCAGGCTGGCAGGATGCCACCTCCAAAATTTGTCTCTGCATGACAGTGACACAATGGAAGTGTTCGCATAACCTGCAAACTTTTTGAGATCCTTTGCAAAAAACGTCACTATATACCTGCAAAAAGTAGGTTTGTCTCATCAAAGATTTATATTGATTTCTAAATTATGAATTTTTTATTGTTCTAGGTAAGACTGATGAACAATCAGACCATGTCGTGTAGCACTGAGGTCTAATATTGCATGATGTAGTTGAGAAACGATGTCAGAATACATCAGCTACTCAACTGAGGGGCTGCAAGGCAGAAACATCAATGAAAACCTGCCTTTCGTAAGGTGTACACAGCTTGGGGTCTATTCTGCTCCAAGCCCCAGCTGCACATGGGCATGGGTTCATGGGCATTTTGGATATAGAGAGCCCCTTCTCAGCTTGGATTCTGCCCTTCTTAAGCCCAGGCAAACACTCACTGCTTCCCTGGAACACCATCAGCACTGCCCGTGGCTGTAGCACACATACAGACTTTTACCAAATACAACACTTTTAAAGCACTCTAACCAGAGAAGTCATCTTTAATGACTAAAAATCTCTAAGAACAGATTTTTAGTCATTAAAAAGTTCAACATGCGGTCAGAGCCAATTATGACAGTCATTTTAGCAGAGTTAAAAGGGGCTTTTCCATCCTGCATTTCCTGCTGGAATCTTTATGGCCAACTTCAGATTTATCATCTGCAGCTTAGGGTCAACATTATATGGTAAGACCTAAATAATGTACACCTTTAATCATGAACAGTGTTACCAGAAATTTCCAAATGCCATTTTGTATGGTGAAATATAAAATCCAGCTAATGCTCATTTTCTTAAATGTCAAACGACTGCAAAATGGCAAAAATACAAGAATCTCCTTGTTTAATAGCAGAATACTGAATGAAATAGAGCAAAGAAATACAGATAGTGTCTAAAATGGCCCACGTACCCCAAGATACAGGTACTCCACATTGCTAACTTCTGTTGCACTCTTATGCTCTTAAAAATGAAGTCTCTAAAACTGGCTGATCAAATCAGGTTATAAAATGGCCTAATTAAACTGGTGGTGATTTTTGGCAAATGAAATTAGATAAATAGAAAAATAAATCTTTGGTAAATATTCCATGTCTTACATAGCAAAACAGAACAGAAAAATTTTGATATATATATATATATAACATGCCAGTTGTATCCTAGTCCTGGAGTTTGAGGACAAAGGAACGCCCTAAAATGAACACAACATACAATTCATGACAACATGGGAATGTTAAATTCATCTGAGTTAAACGTGGCAGGGTGAAAAAACTAGGTAGTTTTCATTTGGATTCACAGGTCCAATATAACTCCAAAAAGATTATAAAATTTTGAGGAGAAGAATCAGTCTTAGCAACATACTAATTCAGAGAGAGGAGAACAGTGTAATAGCCAATAAATAGGCATATTTTCAATCTTATTAAGAGCAAAAAACAGTATTTAATTACTTGTAAATTATGTAGCATGGCAGAATATAGGATATTCTGCCAGCCAAGGAAAAATTACAGAAATTAATTCAGCTGCTATAAAATATAAGATAGCTTATCTCCTACTCATTCTCTTCAAAAAGTCCCTCTTTTCTTTAAAATAAATATTATACAGAATTTTTAAATTGATGACATATTAAAGCCAAGAGCACAAGAGAAACAGAATTATTATTTAGATTATTTCAACACCATTGTAAAATATTTTTATTGGAACCTTTTTTTCTCCAAAACACAAAATATCAATTAATATTGATCAATTAATATTAATTAAACAAGGAAAGATTTCTTGCTTTTGGGTGAATAAAGGGGGAGAACATCATCATTTGAAAACTGACTTTACAATTTTTTTCATAAATTTGTATCCCAATGTATTATATAGATAGGATCATTTAGCACAAAAGTGCAGGAAAGATAAAAATATAAAAATATAAAACTAGAATTCAATAAATACTATTTAATTCCAAATCAAATAAGTTACTAAAATGTATAGAGATATTTTTTTGTGGTTTTCCTGAGAATAAAGCATAATGAAAAAATGAAAGTTCACTGTAAAATTAATTCTACTAACTTTATTTCAAAAGCATAAAGCTAAGCTCTCAAAATATGCCAATGTTTTACTACTCTTAAAGACCTTTAACAGTAAGGCCAAGGCAAGCACTATCAAAAGCTGTAGCTATGGCCATGATATTCCAAACAAGGGAGAAATGAACTGAAGGCATTTTCTCCCAACTTTAAATCTGATGCACCCACCACACAAGTCTTGAGGTTGAGTTGGTGTCTAGTGCTCTTAGAAATTCACCATGATAATCACAATATCAAGACCTGTGAAGTGTATTTGGTTTTGTTAGTATTTTGCTAGTTTTTCCTTTTTCAGAAGCACATGCAGTTCCTTTACATTTATACTGAAGTAGAAAACCAGTTTTCTAGCAATCAGGCTCCTCTAGCTAATATGACCATATTTAAATATATATGTACATGAATATTTTTTTATAAATACAATAATAAAATCCTTTTGCTTTCAGAGAGTTCTCAGAGCCAGGCTGATTTGTTTGTGTCCACTTATCCTCTATCTTTATTCTACTACCTGGTGATATTTTCTATTCAAAACATTTCCTGTGATATCTAAAAATATTAAACCATTTTTCCAAAGGACATGGATGAATGGACATAGTCCTCAAGGTTTTCTTGTCAAAAGTATACCTGAAAGGTAATATGATATAATATATGCAGTGAGAAATAAGAGAGAAGGATACAGTGCTGGGACAGGAAAATAATCTATCACATGGATGGGTAAAGTGTCCTAAGGGTCATGGAGCCCTCTCATTTTAAGACTTGGATGTCTTAATTAGCAGGACTTGCCCTTTTAAAGACATGTGCCTGTGCAAGAAAGAGCTTCCCTAGTCTTTCCATAATTATCTGAGCATTTAAAGAGAAGGTGGGAGAAGTGAGTACTTGACTTCTCCCCCAGCTCAAACGAATTCAGAGACACATCTCCAGTTTCTCAGGAGAGTGGCCTGAATAACTGAAGGAAAACACAAAGGCACAGAAATAAGAAGAAAAAAGACTCAGACTTGAACCTTAACAGCTCTGAGCTTATCCTGAGAAGGAGAGACCTAGGTTACACAGCCCAATCCTTTGACTGCATTTTTTTATTTTTGACCAACATTTATGTGATATAAAATGCAGCAGATGCACTCTGATCACTTTAAAATACAAACTGATGGCTCCAGCATTCGTCATCTTTCTGTTTCTCAATGAAAGCTGCTAAGGCTGCCTCATCTTGTGCTGGATTAAGTGCTACTCTTACTTACAAGTCCAAAACTTGAAAAAGGCACAGTGAGGTATCTCCTGTTAGGTATCTCCAGGTCCTAGCACATATTTAAGTATGAAAATTTAACAGTCTGGTACTGACATATGCAGGCAGCAAAAGCTCATCCCTGGGAAATATGAATCATAAAATTTTGGCAATGGGTATATCAGCCTTTTAGTCTTGCAAACCTAAATGTTCTTCTGTTCCTTGTATTCCCAAGCTTTTCATGTTGATGAAAGTCCATGCTGTCTGAGCATGGAAATCAGTGGAATCTTCCAGTCACACTCTTAGGTAATTGCCAGCTATACTGTGAGCACTGTTTCATGCAGTTACTTCACTGACATGCTATATTTACTAAAAGATGGCCCACACTGGGGCTGAACAATAAATTACAAGGTTTGCTCATGGCTTTAAAAGATGTAACACTTTCTATTTTTCAGCAATCACCAGCAATGCACATGCACTATGCCATTAAAAATTATGAGTGATTGCTGAATAGCACTGCAAATGATATTAGAAACAATCTGACCTCTCATTTATTGCATCTCAAAAAAAGTAATAACTATTGTGACATATATAGATAGGTCTTCCAACAAGAGACAATGAATCTCATTTTTTGTAAGAGGCAAAATCACAGAGAAAAATAAAGGTGAAGTCAAAACAGTAAAATTATTCCAGAAGAGTCACTGAAAACTTTGGAGCTGGCATTATGCTTTAAATTTGCAGATACTCTTTTTCACACCTCAGTTACTGTATATAATTCCCAAATTAAGCATCAGCATCCATGAAAGGATCACAGATTTTTCTTTTAATTACTTTGCTAAATATTTACAAGTTTCTCTTTAAGAGAAAGATCTTATTTTTGCTGGGTTTTTACACCCTGATTTAGAGAATTCTAATTAACAGCAAGTTTCAAAACCAACAAACTCACTCCATGAATTCATGATATAAAGGCTTGCTCATTTAATACATAGATCAGATGTATCTTAACTATTGTGAATGCTCTGTGTCCTTGGCAAGGAATGAACTGGGCTGGAGCTGGGATTGACTCTTTGGACACTGGCAGAACAAAATGAGTTTGGGGAAGCAGGAAGGTCAGAAGCTCAAGGAGTGGGGTGAGAGAGCCCATTAAAAAATGTAGAAGGCCTGGAGAGAGGCATATTCATTTGAAAATTAAGGGCCAGTTTTGATAAGACTCTTTTGTACTTGAGGCTGACCGAAGCCTTGATCGAGAGACACAAGTGGATCCCATTCCTTTGCCACTATTTCTTGAACTTACAGCCAGGAGACATCTGAATTACTCCGTGCCATAGCATTGACAAACACTGGCACTTGGTCATTTAAAAGATGAAAGAGTAGAAAAAGAATGTTGAACTGCATTAAAAGACAATGGAGAAAAATTGTCTGTAATTTAAAAATGCCACAAATAAGAATACTTTTTTTTCTTTTACACTCCTTATCTCTCTAGCTCACACCTTCTTCCCAATCTCTTTCAGAAATAGCTCTATGAATAGCCCTTAGAACAGGCTGCAAGTGCTTAGAAACAGGAACTTCCACTTGATTCCTTTCCTCACAGGGTATGACAAATATGAGGTCCCTGCATCACTCTCCCATTACTTTTGTGCTGGATTTTCAACAGCCCCGTGCAGCTTCAGTTTTAACCAAGCAGAGAAAGACAGATGATGCTATAATTTCTATATATTAAATAATAACAAACATATGAAAAAGTTATAATGATTAGCAGAACACATTTATTTCTTTCAGATAGGAGAGAAATGTAATTCAGTCACTGATTTTATGTGACCCTGACTGCAGTACCTGCCTTTTGGCAGAACCATTTAAAGGTATATCAACTATAAAAGGATAATTTTTCATATAAGAATATAAACAGATATTATTACTTGCACTTTAAGATGAGCAAGTGTGTATGGAAGAGGGAAAGTTGATGCTCAGTTAGGGAGGATGAACTGATTATTACTGGCATATAAACTAGATATGCTACAGCCAATAGATTGTTTATTTTCCTTGTTGATTATAGCTTGCATTGATCTTAAGTGTATCTCAGCTCTTTAGATAAATATGCTCTGTGAATTTTGAGCTTATAAAATAAAACCATAAAAACTGCTATGATTAATATTTTCACTGCTGTTGCCACAGACTGATCAACTTGGATTCTGTCTGCCATATACTGAAACTTATTTTACAGGCCATTAAATTCACCTTCATTTGACCTGCCTGCTTCTGTTTGGCAACCTTTATGTCTGACTTGTTCAGCCCCAAAAGCACAGCTGCAGAAAAAACACTAGTGCTGGATGGCAAAGACTGTGGCAGTCTCTCCTGCAGCGCTCTCTCTCCCATAGATGTGCTTCCATCCGTGCAGGGATGCAGCAGAGATAGTACACAAAAAGCATGCCAAAGCACGGTATTTTCCCCAGGCACAGTGACAGTGGATTGTTTTGGAATTTGGTGCTTATGAAAGATGGAACTGATGCATGTACTGGCAGTTTTCAGTGACTGAACTTACAGACTTGGGAAGGATTCTCCAGATGTTTTCAGAGCTTCAAATACTTAACTTTAGCATGCATGGGTAAGATTATGTATTTGCACACACATCTAAGAGACAGAGAACAAATAAGCAAATACAAATGCCCACTTTTCTAAGTGATTTAACTATTTCCAAAGTCAACACCTTTTCACCTGGTTCCTTTTCCTATGGTGATCCGCAGATGGCAGGAAGTGTCCAGAATGATGTTTGCACTTTGCTGGCTCTAATTAGTTATACAGAAGAATAATGTCTCACTGCTGGTGGGTGGGTTAAAAGAGGTGATTATCATAACACTGATCATCTCTTAGATCAATCTGCTTTATCAATAATAAGGCAGAATGTGCCTAGGACATAACCATCACACCAAATTTCTGACTGCACTCAACACCAGCACAGAGAACAAAGACATCTTGATCAGTGTGATAATGCAGTGCAGGTCGCTCTTGTCTCTTCCAGGCTTGCTTAATTTACCCTACAAATTCAGTCTTTCACCAAGAATACACCATGAGTCACAAGGAAAAAGATACCTGCTTAAATATTGTGCTCATGTCACATACTCATAACTCTTGCACATTCAGTCTTGACAAGTCTGATTTGCAGTTATATATATTGAACTGATAAAGTATTTCCAGTAATCAAAAGCTAAAGAAAAGTGTATTTGAAATAGAAATAATGAAAATCGGACTTGTTTCTTTATAGGATCATCATTTGACAAAAAAGGTTCAGGGTTGAATCAGCCAGCACTAGTCCTACATGGCACAACATCGACCCTGGTTTTGATTTTGCAGGTCATGCTGCTGAGACTGTTCAGTTTCCCATTGAGATCTTCAGTGGGAAAATGGTTAACTTATTAAAATTACAATGCAGTATCAGCTGAAGAAAAGTTTGTCCTCTACCCCACTGTGAATGTAGCTGTGCAATAATAGTAACATCTATTTCCAATGTCTGGATAGCTTGTCCCTCTGCATGTAGGAGACCATTATCCTGTGACTGTGTTCTGTTCTGCTGATATAATCTCTTAAATAAAGCTTTACTGTTTACTTTCCTTAATTGAAGTACAATGGAAAAGACATGGCCTTTAAGAAGCTTCACTTTAGTCACTGCCTTGGACCTTTGAAGGTGTTTCAAGTTGTCTTTCAGTGTACTTCAAAACATCCTTGATAAAAGAATGCGTGTGGAGGTGAAATGGGAATTTTGCTGGCAATTATATTTTATGAAGAGTTGTAAAAAGTTTACTTAGCTGCCATTCTTCCGCAAACTTTCCCACCTCGGTTTTGATCCTCTCATTGCTCTGCTAAGTGATCAAATCCTGTAAACTATTTTTCTTACAGGTCTTATTTTGCCCCTTTTTGGAGCTGAACATTTATTTAAACAGATAAACCAAATTTGTGTTGTTTTGGATTTTTTTTTAGGGAGGTTTTAATCCTTTCTGGTTAAAATAATCAGAAATTCTATTTAACATAATTATAATTTGCTACTCCTAAAGGGAACCCCTAAAATGAAGATGAGCCTTGCAGTGGGGACAAAGAGACTTGATAATGGCAGATGTTTTCCTTTTACCCTAGACCTGGACAATATGAACTTATTTAACACCTCTCTGCACCCAGGAGAAAAAAAAAAAAAAAGAGAACAATTGTAATACAATCTAAAATAGAAACTCATAACAACAACTAGCACATGGCTACAAAATTAGCAATTAAATGTTTTTGCAAACTGCACAAGAAGAATGGGAAATGAGAAATCACTCACTGGTAAGAAAATGCTGGGAAGTAGGGCCAAAATCCCTGTGAGCTTCCTGCAGTTGCTTGATGCGCTCATCAACGGCCACCTGTTAAGAGAGGAGAAAAAATTACTCTTTTCTAGACATGAAACAAAGAGCAATTATAGTCATATAATTTTTTTTTTATTAGTGAACATTCAGTTTAAAATTAAGCAGTTTCCTGCAACAATTGTTATCCTTCAAGGTCTTCAGATGAGATTAAATATGTCACTGGAAAAAAAGAAGGTAAAAAAAAAAGTTGTGGTTTTTTTTTGTTGTCCCCCATCTTAATTGCTGCTAGATGAAGATGAAAATTAAAAGGCTGATAAATAAAGGTAGAAATTGGCCTGACTTTATGTACCTGAAAAGAGTACGACTGCTGCTTGTCAATATCAAAGTCAGAACATCCATCTGTTAATACTTTCCCAAAACTACTCCTAAAGTACTTTTGAAAGTACAGCATTATAAATCAGCATGTGAAAAGTAATCTCTTTTAATGTGGACAGGATAACCATATTTTAACCAACTGCTGAAATGAGATCAACCAAAACAGAACAGCTGGTACAAACATTTTGCTGTTCTTTTAATCACTCAAATCCTAGTCCCTCAACCCTTTCCTCAGAATAGACCTTTGAAGAACATGTTTCCTAATGTTTTGTTGGGTTGGTGCACTGCATGAAAACAGAGACAATAGTTTAGGACTGGTTTGATCTTTATCCTTGAAGATCTCAGTGGATTACTGAGCAAGCAGCCAAAAGGGGGTGGTTACAATGAGATTCCCTGGAGTGTGAGTGACATCAACCAGTCCCTTTATCACCTATATGCTAGAAGAATGCAAATAAGTTAGACCTAAGAATGGGATTAGATAAAACAAGGAAAAATGCTTGAAAGCAATGATAGAATATTTTTGAAATGTAATAAATAAAGCAATGGATAGGAAGCAGGTTCACTTAAATACTGCCTGTAAGAAAAGGTTTTCCATCAACACTGGCAAAGCAGAAGGTAAGTGTATTTTTATTGGTCTAATTGTGATATACATAAGAAGGAAACAAATAGGTTGCACAAGTAAAAAGCAACCTACATTTTAAAACTTTCAGGGAATTATTTTGGTTGATGGTAGGAGGGAATTACTGTATAGTAGCTGGGCATGATACAGTGAGAAAGGAAAAACAATGATAGAATTAATAAGCTATTTGATACGACTGTGAGTGTTTGCCAGATAACCCCTAGACCCCAAAACCTTGTTTAACTAAGCAATAGCAATTTATTGCCAAGACATGATTTATTTGCTTACAATTTTAAAACTAACACTATAAGAAAAATGCCCACTTGCTTTCTTTCCTGAAACCATTTTTCAGGTGTTTTTCCTGCAGCTTTCTTTATTTCTATGTCATCTTTTCTGGCTTCCCACTGAATTGCATAGACAGATGTTTCTGTTAAGCAATGCTTCATACCAGGGACTGAGTTTGAGCTTGAGTTCACACCCAATTCACTGCACAGACACAAGCTGAGGAAGTCTGTAAGTGCATAGAAAACAGGGGTGCTTCTGGTCATCAGCATAAATAGCTTAAGTAGGGAATCATTAACTGGTGTACTATTATTTTTAACCAAGAAATGGCCTTTCAATGAAGACTAGAAAGATAATCTTAAATATACCTAAACACATGCAAAAAAAAAACTACTGGAAAAATGTAATGAAAATGAATATACTCTTTAGAATTGTCATAAAATTACCTCATAAAATACTTATTTTGTCATTAGAAAATATTGGTTAATAAAAACTAGATGGCTCTTCCTTTATATTAGTACATATTTTTCATTAAGTCAACCAGGATGGAAAAAGTACTTGCTGGCATGAAGAATCCCTAAAGAGAATGAGAACTTTACAAACACACAGTGGGGAGCAGTGTTTCATATAGGAAAATTCCAACAGCCAAATAGTGGTCAGAAAAGAGCATGGGAACCTTTTGGTACACATGACAACTGCCAGCACACAGCATAGGCAACTTCTGTAAGTATGCTGAAAATGAGAATTCCAATCCCTTCAGAGTATGGGTGACCTTTAGACTGCACAAAATTATTAACCTGAAGATTTTTAGCTGTCCATGTATATCAGCAAAATAAAATATCTTACACACTTCGGGGTAAACTTTCCAACTGAACAGCTTTGGAGGTAAGCCAGGAAATACCTCTTTCTAGTGGCAGATTTTTTCAATACAGAAGAGAAGAAAACCCTGAGAAATCTTGAGTATTTTCCAGGAAATATCACCTGAGAGTATAAAACGCTATTCCACTTGGCTGCCAGGAAATACCACTTGTTGATATATTGGCATGTTACCTTTTAGGTAAAAGGCAGTAAAAAATGAACTCACTCTTGGTGGTAGAGCAATGAAGATCATTGCAGTCAGTTTCTATTAATTTTATCAAAA
The DNA here is from genome assembly GCA_037013685.1 of Acridotheres tristis. NCBI lineage: Eukaryota > Metazoa > Chordata > Aves > Passeriformes > Sturnidae > Acridotheres > Acridotheres tristis. The sequence goes on from CM072884.1 coordinate 104,376,668, forward strand.
CTAACACATACGAACCCACAATAACTCAGATAACAGTGTACAAAAAAACACCCACTGAAACAATCCTAGCTTAAACTTACAGGAGAATGTGTGTCTGATCCAATAAAATCAGAGTTGCATTTCACTTTGTGACTTATACACCTACAATCTGGAGAAGGAGACTCTATCCATATAAGTCTTTGTAAATGTTTCATGATTCTTGAAAAAAATTCTCACTGGCCTATAAAAGTGTTTCCTATTTTCTATAAACAAGCCATGGGTAATTCTCAAATTTTAATTTTTTTCTTGTTCTTGTTTTTCCTTTGAATCAAGTGAGATAGACCTTTCCAAAATTAGCACAAACAGTATCTCTTGTATTTTTGTATGCTATGCTCTGAACCAAGAGCAGTTAGAATAAAATGTGAACAACTGGAGCCTTGTGGGAAGAAAACTGCAAAATTTTCAAGCCATTCAAGCATTCATTTTCTTTGCCTTAAAGGGAAGAAAAAAATACGTACTGCTAATGAAGGAAAAAAATTATCTTCTGATTTCAGTAGTGTTGGCTTAGCCATGCAAAAAGTACTACTTTAAAGGTATTATTTACCAGAATGTAACATGCAGGATCACAGAATGGGTAAAGCTGGAAGGAACCACAGGGGTCATCTGGTCCCAGCTCCACGGGATGGAACTGTGGATTTTGTTAGGGTACCCTTTAGGTAAAACTCCACAGTATTTCTCCACAAGAAATGATATTAATGAATAGATATATTGATTTCTAAAAAGTCAGTTATTGCTTTATCATGATATAAGAATTTGATTTAAACAAAATATTTTTTATATCTAATTTTTACTTAAAAACAAACATCAGAATTTTCTGTAATTGGGATACTTGAATCGTTGTTTTTCTTCATTGGGGATACATGCTTGAAAGGACATACATTTCCATTATTTATTTAATCCAATGTTTTACATAACATTTATCTTCTTTCAATCATAACAAATGAAAGAATCACAGTAGTGCAGTAACTATACTTGAGGCTGAAGATGGTAATATTAAAGATCCTATACTGATTTTAAGAGGTATTGACATAGTACAGAAACAGCTTCTGCTAAAATAATTGGTAAGTAAAAAAAAAAATAAAGTCCTTCTCCTTTAAAGACTTAAAACATATAATGAAACAAATTCTGTTTCCCATCACTTGTATGCAGCCATGTGAACTGAATCTGTAATCAGGATTAGAAAAACAAATTAGAACAATAGCAAAAGCAAAGATCTGCCATGCAGTTGTTAGGAATAGTTTCTAAGTGCTTTATCTAATGTGGGGTTCAAGCTTGATAACATTTTTATAACAGCTCCACTGCAGTCAGAATAAGGATTTGATAGATTTAACTTGGGTTTACTACTAAATTCGGGGGGGATTGTCTGGTTTTTCCATTTTTTTGAGGTTTAACTGAGAATATTTTTACGACATAAAGTTTTCTTTTGTGTTTATGTCCACACTGCAAAGCAGGCCTAGATCGAGAAGGAAACATGAGCTGTTTAATTCTCAGTATTCTCCATGTTCTCATGAAGCACCCAGCAGCACATGTCCAGGAATGCTGGAGCTGCTGAGCTGCTCCAAGGTGTGCTGGAGGAAAGAGGCACATCCATCATGGAATTGAAGCTGTGCCTGCAACCAAGGAGTGGCCTCAGCACAGAGCTATAAAAATGGTCTCTCTGTCCATCCATCAGTCTTGTCCTCTTGGACCTACCAACACTACAGAGACAGAAGGGCCTTGGTCTAGCTGTGGTACAATCCTGCCACAGTCTTGCCCATAGCTTTGGTTTTCAAGTGAGTTCAGTGGAGGAAATTTCCCCCGGGGTTCTTATCTGAGCTCTGAATTCCAGCTGAGCTACTCCACACTGAGTGGTGCATGAGCCAAGGTGACTCCTTGGGTGTCTCTGTGCTCAGCACACCCAGAGAATTCACATTCGGTGACCTTGACAAAGAATTTATTCAAAAAATTACATGAAGGTGTGCGAGTAGCAATTTTTACTATTTATTAATATGAAACAGCAGAAATTAGATCAATAGATTTAAAAAAGTGCTAAACTTAAAGAGTTAAGAGAACTGTTGAATAGCTAGGATTCTGAGGAAAACTGGCAAGAAAAGAGGGAAAGAATAGAAGATTCTCATCTGAACAGCTTTATTTAGTGCAGCAGTAAAAGGACACACAATCTCCCTTTTCTTTTTTGTCAAAATGTGCTTCACCAAAAGCTGTTCTCACAGAAAGAGAAGGGCAATTTTCTGTATCAATCAGCATGCATACACACAATACTTATTAAAATAACACTCCTTTAATTTCCCCACCATATTCATAGCATTTCCACAGCCTCCTGACCTTGACTCCGAGCACAGCCAATTTGACTGCATATCAAAGGAGCCCGGCTTCTACAAGACCCTCTTTAATGTTGCCCAGCAATTCTCCTCCCAAGAGCTGAAAAGCTTCTTTCTTTGCTCTCCCTGACTCAGAGCTGTCAAAGCAGTTCGAGGCTGCTCTTCACAAATCAATAAACAGGAAGATCTGATCTGCTCTACTTCTAATAGCTCCTGAATTCAGTCACTCGCTGCTCCTTGTACATTAGGCGATAAGGATGGATTTAAATAAGCACACTTTGTGCTGTTAATGAGGAGCAGCAGGGGGGGAAAGGCAATTGATAGCCATTGTTCCCAGCTGCTGAAGTTCAGGTTTAAGTCTTGACATTTACTGAATTGAAAAAACAGCAAAGGACAATTAGTTTTCTGGTGAAAAGTTCAGTGTTCTGAAATATTTTGCGAGCGTAAAAATGTGCTTATTTTCCACATTAAAGAAAAAATAGATAAGTACAATGCTATTTGCATGCATTTACAGCTGTTACAAAGACTAAATTCAAGTTTCTGGGTCATGGTGAGACTATATTTCAGCAGATTGAAATCTGAGTGACTTCATGCAATTCTCTTTTCAGTAAAAAAAACCACAAAACATAAGAAATAGTAGAATACATGTATTGTACTTTGACTGCTTTTTTATATTTTCAAATGAAACAAGAATAAAATGTAATATAAATTTAGGAAACATCTTAAAGCTTGGGGCATAGAGCCTTCGAAAACAGTAAATAAAAGAATGATATTGAATTAATATATCTACTGTGAATAAGTAGCTATCGCTTCTTAGACTTTTGTTTTATAATCCTAAATCTGTGCACTTTGGCCTTTGTGTATCTCTATGCCTGAGGAATGAAAGTCAGGTCTTAAATTTTAAATAACAAAAGCATCCAGATATGGAGAGAATAAAACAGTTGTAAACCATGTGAAAGCTTAAGAACAAACATATTTAGGAAACAATTCTCTTAGAAAATGTTACTTGTTATGGGAGGCCTCTCAATTGAGATCTCCATAGATATCCCTGCTCCCATAGAAGCCATCACACAAGCTGATGGAAGTTCTGCAAGGCCTTTCACATCACTGTATGCTCCTCATTTCTATTCATGCACTTTTGTGGGATATAAAATATTTTATGAGACCAGTATGAGCTGAGTATGGGCTCAGCCTTTCAAAAGTAATAGAAACTGCTGTGCTGCCCTCCATTCTGGAGCATTTCTTAACAAAGCTTTCAAATTCTTCACTGTCCAACTGCATTAATTCTATTTTAATATTACTTTTTGTATGCAATTTAATCAATACCAACTATTTTTTCTGCCAGATTCCTTGCTGCATTCCTTTTATAGTATACCAATAAAATAATTTTACAAACATTGTTATTTAGCAACTATTTTTCTCAGAAAGTAGCACTACGCCAATTAAAAAGTTTTCAATTTACAATTTACATTAGTTTCAAATTCAAATAAATAAATACCCATAAACACTCCCTAGCAGATTCCAGTCCACGTGGGCTGTGGCTTGCCTAACCACATCTCTATACTCTTGGACAGTGCTGCTGTATTCCTCCCAGTTTGCCTAAGTTTCCTCTTTCTGTATAGTCCCTTTTTTATGTTTGTTTTACAACTCAAACTCCTTGTTCGTGCACACAGGATTCTTGGCACTCTTGCTGGACTCCCTGCTGTTCAGGATGGACCAGTTTTGAGCTTTTTAGGAAGTGATCCTTCCTTATCAATGAACTTTCTTGGTCCTCTCGTACTTCCAGGGGTTTATCCTGTGGGATTCTTCCAAGCAGATCCCTGGAGAGGACAAAGCCTGCTCTCCTGAAATCCAGGTTGTGTTCCCCTGGTCACTGCAGCCAGGAGTGCCTTTGGCTTTCACCTGCCCAGTGAGCCGTTGTGGAGGGAGCAGAAAACACAGAAGAAAGTTTCCCTGCATCCTCAGAACAAGCTCATTGGAAAACCATGGCTTAGAGATAAGAAATGGCTTGTGAAATGATGAATACAAAAGGAATTTAGCTTCCCCCCTTTGGAAGACCCTCTTATCTATCTTCAGTATTAGTAGTTTATTTTCTTTTAGTATCCATAGGCCAGCTTTGAATGCAAAATCCCTCAGGGATTGGTTAGAAAGTAGAATTTCCTTGGTAATTGGTGCAAATTGTAAAACCCTCAAAAGATATAAAAACCCCTGTAAAACAATAGCCGTTGGTATATGGTAGATAGGATGCCTTCATAGAATAAACTATGGATTTGTGCCTCTGCATATGCTGGTTTCTTTTCCCCGCTGGTCTGAGAGCTCACTGTGAGCCAAAATTCCATCTGGGCAAGGCTCGGGAATGTGCTCCTTACTGAGGGCTGCAGAAGCAGCCTCAGGGATCCCAAAGGGACCCCAAAACCCCACCAGTGACAAGCCTCTCCTTGTTTGTGAGGGTGAGGTCCAGCAGAGCATCTGTCTGCACTGGCTCCTCCATCAGCTATGTCAGGAAGTTTCCCAGGAACTCCCTGCAGTGCTTACAACCTGCAGTGCTGTCTCTCCAGCAAATAATCAGGCTGCTCCCCCATGGATGCTATTTCTCCTCCTCTGTAAAACGCCTCAACCACTTGTTCTGCAGGGTTAGGTGGCCTGCAGCAGACACCCACTACAGTGTCACTGGTCTGCTCCTTAATCCTCAGCCACAAGTTCTCAAGAGCTCTTTTTCCAACATCTCATTCCTAGTTTAAAGCTCTTCTGTATCTTCTCTACGTCCCCATAAAATAAACTCCTTAGAGCTCTGACTGTGCAGACCTATAGATCCGGCGATTTCTCTTCTACCTTCAGCAGAAAGCTGGAACTATATATACTCAGTTCTGAATTGTAAGCTGGGGAGAAGAGAAACTAAAATGTTCAGGCTCCCCTGAACCTCTGGTAGGTTATTGATCTTCAAATGAGTCTAACTTTGATGCAGTTTGACATTTTCAAAGTCAGTGGGAGACGGGTGTCTGCAACTAGGGAGAGAATGTGTTCTGTGGTAAGTGAAACTGTCTAGTGAGGAGCTCAGCATGGCATATATTCCTCCTGAGATCAAATCTACTTCTGAGATCAAGGCACCTGCATACCTTCATACTGTATGCTTTGAAATGTTTCCACACATTTTTTTATCTTTTTTAAACAACATTCTATCTATCCTTCAGTATTACTCAACACCCATCTAATTTTTAGGTGATATATTGTGGTCATCTCCAGGCCCCACAAACCAAGACAGACATGGATCAGCTGCAGGGAGCCTGAAGGAATTAACAGGAATGATGGTGCCTACAGCAGAGGGCTGAGTGAACAATTGCAATTAAAACTGAGGAACAGAAGTATTAGGGAATCAGGAAATAGAAACAAATCTGAAGCGAGTCCTCTATCTTTTCATTATGAATGTCAAAATTTCTGCTGTGTCAATGATATTAAACCTTATCAAATTGTGCTAAAACACAGGGCATTTGGAGGGCTCTGGATTATAAATTACGATAAGTATTATTCACAAGAAAAAATTTCTGCTGCTGTGTGTTTTCCTAGTTACATATGTTAAATAACACAAGGATTTAGGAAAAGGCTAAACCATTAATTATGATTCTGTTGTTACTGAAACATGAATCCTTTTAGGCTCTAACAAGCTTGTTTGATAGATGTGGTTTTTCAGGCATTTTCTCTTCACTTTTGGGGCATGCACAGAAAATAACATTATGTGTAACACAGTTATATCTCCTTAACATACAACTATAAAGATATAAAACAGGGCATTCCTGTGGCCTTTTTTCTTTATTTTGCTTCTCTGATAAAAACCTGTTATTTCTCATCACTATAGTTTTTATACATTTGAAATAGAAGTGACTCTTTTCTATTATCTTTAAAAATATTTCTAAAAGATTTTTAAAAAGTGCTTTTTCGTACTTCATTTGAAAATGCTCTTTATTAATGTTTCATAATCCATCCCCAAGGTAAAGCCATACTCTCTCTTAACAAGATTTTATGGTTATTTTTATTTTCTTTTTCCCTGTTTCTTTTTTTTTTTTTTCTCTCATTAAACTAATAAAAAAATAATAAATTCATGCTGTCCTGAAAATACCATTTGCTTCTAAAGGTCAGGTAACATATACTCTTTTTGTCCCAAGCGAAATGGTTCTTTGGTAACTTAGGGAATTGTAAGTAGAATGTCATGCAAGGAATGTTTTATATCTGCCCCAGAACAAATGCCTTTGCAATAATCCTGTATTGGTTGAGCATCACCGGTGAAGATTATTCTTTTATAGTTCAAGTTACATTCCCTCACTTTCACTGATTTTTCATTATATTAGTTTTATTGCTCCCTTCCCCCAGATTTGTGAATTTCTAGTGCCATTACTAGCACTAGTTTTGGGAATAGTTGCTCATAAATGCAAGTAAGAATTCTCATAGCATGAATCTGTATTTCATGCAGGTTACTTCTAAAAGAAACAGAGGCTTTAGTCAGTATTGTCTTTATTCAGCACTACTTTTAGCTGATTACCATTTCAAAGTTTTTTTCTTTCACCACCTTCAGCTCTCTTCACTCATTTGCCCTCTGATTCCTCTGGGATTATCATCCCATCAGTATTCAAGACTTTGATGTTCAGTCCTGTCTTTTCCACCCTTCCCCCATTCTTATCTTTTTAATTTGTTGTTGAGCATCTTCATTCACTTTTATAATTTCAATTCATACTCCCAACCTATATTTCTACCCTAAATGCAGTGAAAATATATTTTTCATAAGTACATAGTAAACCTCTCAATTTTATCCAATGATGTTTATAAATAAGAGCTGAAGAATTGCTTAGACTGCACTGCTACATATGTAATACCATGGAAAAACATATACAGGGAAGTCTGTGTGAATTTTATTCATTCTAACTCAGGAGTTGTAAGGTGAGAGAGCTAAAAGCCTTTTCCTCAATCAGAAATGAAGAGAAATATGCATCTCCTGAGACAATTCTGCTTATACTAAGACATACAACTCAGAATAATCCTGTAAAGATATGAATAAATGTGACTTTTTATAGAGCTTAGTTTGCCTAAGTGAGTTTGCATGCCAAGGAAGAGGACTCTTGGGAAGATGGAAGCATGGAGGAAGAGGGATACAGAAAGCTCAGGAGGTGGAAAGTAAGACAAAAAAAAAATCTTTACAGGGGTACGCTCTAGAGTAATAATGTACAAAAAGGATTCTACATGCAGCAGCTGTTGTATTAGTCCTCTGTCTCTCATATTTTCTGCTCTCTCTTTCTGTTCCTCTTTCAGACTTACACCAATAGTGATAAAGCTACTCACTCTAACCCTTAGTCCTAAAACTACCTTAAATACATCAGATCTTTGGTTTCCTTTTTAGCTGTGTGGGGTGAAACAAGTAGGATGATGTCACTAGGGACAGTTTTATTACAATGTGATCTATTCATATTTGTTTGTTTCATCCATATTCTTACATCTGGAAATCTCAAGAGTATAATACTCTGCTTCAAGATGACTGAAACTACTTTGTCAATCAAGTGCTGACACGGCATGAAAAGAAAAACTTCATTTCATGAGATTACTGGCTGAATGGATTAAGCAAACTTTTATTTATTGTTCTTGTCCAATGAACCTTTTGAAGACAGCCTCTCAGTCTCAATGACTTCTGCAGAATGTTCCATACTCCAGCAGCTGCTTCAGCTTGGGAGCAACCACACAATCAGTGCTTGATGCTCCCTGTTATCTGGCACTTCTTTGAATACTGCTACAGCTCCTGATTTTGCACAAAAGCCTCTCTTTCTCCCTGGGGAAGACATGCATATGGCATGCTGAAAGATAATAAAATTACTTTAGGCAAATAACTGTTCAAATGGGAGCAATAGCTGATAGGATTGATATTGTGCTGATTGAAGATAATGGCAACACTCCTATAATTGTGTGATATGACTTGTGAGAGGAGCTGCCTTCATTCTGCAGCTGGCCAAAATCTCTGTATTTATGCTTCCTAATCTGTGAGTAAATTCAATTGATATGAAAGCAAAACGTGAGTTATATATAGCCCACAATGATAAACCAAAATGTTAAAAATCCTCTAATTTAAGTTGGAAGATGTCTCTGATTTCCAGTTTCTTCTATATGAGAAGAGAAGGTGCTTATAACAAATGTATAAATAATGCTAAGCCACATCTTTACTGAGGATGTAGAATGGTACATAGCGAAGGTTAAAAGCTGTCCTGCCATGAAGGATCACAGTGTATGCATGCATGCAAGAAAACCATCACTTCACGTGTGTCAAAAAACCCCATTATCATATATTGAACTTGGTAAGTGCCATAAATTCTGTTCCAGTAATTCCAGTAATGTTATGTGCAGTTTTTGTCTGAAATCTGTTTTCATTAGCCCTCTCTTAGAAAAGCTGAATACCCTATTTACCACTGTCAATCTGTAAAGATCTCAGATGAAGCTAAAATCTTTGAAAATGGTTTTGTTCAACCCCCTGATCTATCCACATCACAGATTCAGATTCCCCCATGAGCAGAGGGAGGGCTCTTCCTTCCTGCTGGAATAAAGCTCCAAGGAGCAGCCCCTCAGGAGGGGGTGCAGTTAAAGGTAAGATATTTTGTATTTCCACAAAACTGTGACTGGTCTGCACTGACCATTGCCATTTCAAATACTTCATATTGGTGCAAACATTAAACATACCTTTTTTGCATATCATTTAAATAATGAATGGAAAAAACCTGTGCATTTTGTGGTAGAGTTGTTAAAATATATTTATCACCTGCACAGCTTCCAACATGAGAAATAACATTCCTCCTCCAAAAAATATATCACATTCTGAAAAATGCTTTTGTTGTTTATTATTGAATTCCATAAAAACCTCTCTTAAGTTTGCCAGCTGTTTTTTATAATTCCTCCCCCCCCCAAATAACTAATTTATTTCTGTTTTTTGCTTGCCTTGCTACTCATCTGTTTCTAAGAGAATTGGGAAATTTTAAGAATAAAAGAGATATAAGAGATATTGGAGAATTTAGACAGTAAGAAAGATGGAGATCCTGAGATGAAGTGCCACTGAAAGGGAAGGCAATTCAAGTTCGTGAAATGAGGACTAAGAATAAGAGAGAAGCAAAGACAAGTCTTCCCACACAGAGTGAAGCCAGACTCAAAACCTGAATTTGCAGTATCTGTATAGCAGCACCATATAATCCACTGACAGGCAGTTTAATTGGCAGTTACAAAACTTTAATTTACCAAGTCAGAAACCCTTTCTGAATGCCTAACTCACAAGCTATTTTATCACAGTGGCAGTTTGACACATGGCCTTCAAGCTAGGTAAATAAAGGAATGAATTAGCATTCTCTTGAAAAAAATTTGTTTATGAAAGACTTAACTATGAAGGACATGCTCAAGAAAGGACTCCACAAGACTAAAAAAATAAAACCAACACGGTCTCATAACTCATAAAACTTAAGAGTGATCTTCTTCATTATTTCTATGAAAAGGGCTTTAAAAAGCAGTGAAAAAGCACTTAGAACCATATGTACAGTGTAAGAAACATGGATGGACTTGATTCCTTCAGTAAAACTGACACTGAGTTCTAGAAGATCAGATTACATATTTTTATAAAAAATATTCATTAATACTTCTCAGATTGAAATTTATTCTCAGGAGATGTAGAAGGTAAGAACCCACCCAAGGCAACACCATCAGTGTATGACGGTGGCAGGTCCCTCCTGGGGATGGCTGGCATTGGCTCTGTCAGACATGGGGGAAGCTTCAGGCAGCTGCTCACAGAAGATGGAGTGGCTGATTTCTCCTTGTCCTGATTTTGACCCGTGAGCCATTATAACACCCACTGAGCTTTCCCCTGCTGAGGAGGGCACTGACAGAGCAGCTCTGGGGGGCAACTGGAATCCATTCCTGGCAACCTACACGAATACATCAGGATGGCTAGGATTTCTTAAGAAATCTGAAGGCAGAAATAAAGTTATGCAAGCTTTTTGACAAATTGTATAAAATAAAAATAATCAGATCATGTGTAAAAAGCAAATGAAATCATGTTTGTTCAATATACTATATATTGCAATGAATTTAAACATTTGAATGAGATATACAGGGGAATTTGAAGCTGCACTGAATATTGTGTAACTATATTTAGAAAGGAATAATTTACAATCAGAAGTTTACAAATGAAAAATACAAAAATCTGACTAGGAGATTTTGTGTTCACATTTACCTTTTTAACTTAATGAAAATCCCATGGAATAAAATTGTAGGTGTTGAGTCATTTAACTCTGAAACCTTTCCATCCTAGTAGTTTGCTGCTCTCTCTTCATTCTGAATCAATATGTCAGTCCTTACTTTTAGTATTATGTAGATAAAACTTTGTTTCGGTTATATACATGACCATAAAAATTCTGCTGGGCCATTTGTTTTATACATTCTCTTTGCCTATTAATATAATTTAATTACATTAATATTGTTATGCTTATTTTAATTTATCTCTTAAAAAAAAGGCAAAACCTCTCTGTAGGAAGATTTTTCCTTTCTCCTTTTCTTCCTATCATTAGAATTCACTGTCTGCAGATCATGTTATGTCTTATGTTTCCTACCCTGATAGTCTTTGCACAACCTCTATAGCCTTCCCTCACAGTCTCAGGAAAAAAACAAAACTCTTACCCAACCAAACCTAAGACAGGAGGCATTATTTAGACAGTCGATGCAGTCAGTGGCTCCACTGTACAGCAAGATTCCTCTGAACAAACAAGTGCTTTGATTGCACACTGCTGGGAGAGCAAAGCTGGCCCCCAGTCCTGTGTCTGTCACTGCTCCCTGGCTGCAGGAGCCAGATTCCACTCTGATGATCTGTAACTGCTTTGGACTGGGTAATTTTTATCCTCTACAGATGCCAGCAGTGGCAGGCACGACACTGAAGGGTAGCTACAAATCCCAAAGTAACTTTCCAAGCTACAGTTTGAGAAACCTGTAGAAGAGCTGGAGAACTGACCAGGGTGCAGTGAGAAGAAAAAACTCGACTTTCCAAGCCTGCAAGTTTTTTAGATAAAAACATCCACAGTGAAACAGGGGTTGCATTTGATTTTGAAATATATGTCCTTGTAGACCATTCCATGGCATTTCCCCAAGGAAATACACTCTGTCACTGTGTTTCTAGTTCAGCTGCCCATATCATTACACTGTCTTATTATTTGGCATTTGCCTTGTACAAGAGGAAACAATCATGACAATCAGGGAGGAAAAAGGAGAAAAAAAGCAACAGCTGAGAAACCAAGAGTACAGATCTTGCACTGTTAATGCTCCTCATAAAAGAGAACAACTGGAAGGTTCATCTGTCTTAAGAGTGCAGAATTTGGTAAAGGAAAAATACAACCTTCTAGGCTCATATGATCAAAATGTACTAATTTATTCGTAGTTTAAATTCTTTTGAAAGACAAATTTGCAAAGCAATGCATGTAACACTTAGAGGTAAATCCTTTCTGCTGTGACTCCCACTTCCAATACCAACAAGAAATTCTCCTGCCTCCCATTTTGCTCCTCCTTCTCACCACTGCCAATTTTCTATTAAATTCTGCTTGGACTCCTGTTTTTTCCTTCATGCTATCACATTTTACATGTTTTAAGCTATCCTTTAGAGTTTAAGAGTCCTATTTTTTCTTGTCTTGCTTTCTGTGTTTTCTTCCTTTCTTACCTAGCAGTCATCCCCCCACCCCTGGAAATATTCAAGGTCAGGTTGGTCAGGGCTATAAGCAGCTGGATCTAGTGGAAGATGTCCCTGCTCTCTGCAGAGGGTCTGGAGGAGATGATTTTCAAAGGACCCTTCCAAATCAAGCCATTCCATTATTCTATAGCCTTCAGATTCCAAAAATGCACTGCAAGCACTGCCTCATAGCAAGGTTGTTCCTCATATTCTTTAAAAAGTGTGGCCAAAAAGTAAAGCTGATAAAGAAAATTATTAGAATCTCTATTATGACAGTACTTTACAAGTTTGGCCTCTTAAAAATTTATTTTTCTGCCCATTCCAGTTCATTTTTCTTTTCAAATAGAAAAATTGGTCTGATGTCTGCATTGATTCAAAATAAAAATCATGGTATCTTATCTGCTTTGTTTTTTTGTGTTAATCTGAAATACTGTCCCTGAAATGGGTAAATCCTTTAAAGTCTATACAGAGGTAGTTGCTGGATTTAAATTCATTTCACAGGGTTTTTTTTTTCCCAGACAGCCATCTGTGTGTCTGTTGTGATAGCCTAGTACTGCAAGAATAAATTATATACCTGCTTGTCAAATCTCAAACATATTTTTATTTCCCTTGTTGTCAGAAAATCTGTTTTGACATGTGAGCATAAACATATGGGAAGGAGTATACAGATATAACAGCCTCTTTCCTTCCAAAATCATCCCAGAACTTAAATTCTGACTATCCTTAGAAAACTTCACAAAAAATTATGGTCTGCTTAAGTACAGAATAATATCTAAAATTACAGAATTAAAGTTTAGCTGTTTTTCCATCAATGAGACCAGCAGAAACTCCACATCGTTCAAGTCAAGCCATATTCTAATTAGCAAAAATCTGAACAACCTGAAGACCTCTGGAGGACTTCTGGAACATATTGGATGGAATACCACGCTTTTAAACAGGCAGGGAGTTTTTGTGTTGTTTTTTTTTATATCTCACTGCATGAGGTTAAATACACTAAGGAGACAAACAAATTCACTTCTAGAGAACTAATTCACTCCAGGAGCAGCATTTTTTGCTGTCTCTGATCCAGTACAGGTTTAGCAGCATTGACTGTGCACTTTGACAGTACAGTCATGACTCCCCATTAAGTTACAGAAGTTATAGAAGTGAGGTATATCCAGAGTGACTGCATTACGGTTCAAAACAGAGTCAATAGCACTGGAAATGTGAGGAGTGCTTTTAAGATACGTTAGGCTGACAAAAGATGCAATTTTTCTATAGCTCTGCTTTTTTCCCTAGTCTTAGAAGTTTTAAATAAAACCTTGGACTTCTTCAAATATTGTTCCCTTGAGAAAATGCATTACTAATCTCAACTCCTGAATCACCAAAACCATTTTGCCTGCCAGTTTTCTGTCACTTTTACAAGCTCTTGAAATTGTTTAACAACAGAAGTGGGATTTTCTAATTAATTGGGAAACCATTCACCAATTCCTATACTGGCAGCTAACATTTCTTCCCTAATGGATTCATATTATAGTATGCTAAAGTATTTATATTCACAATGTTCTAGTCACAGTCTTTAGGAATTCTACCATATATATCATAAATGCAGACTGAATGAGCCATTTACAGGTTTCCTTTTGTTACCAGCATATATTAAATCGAGAATATTAGAAACAGTGGAAGTCATGTTCTAAAAGCTGAACACACTATGAACTGTCATGAGACTGTACAAATTTGTAAACCCAAAGCATTACTGAGTAATTACATTACTGAGTAATCAGACTTGAATATTATTTACTATTTTAAAGGCAAAGCAAAATTCACATCAGAATAAATTGTAAGTGAATACCTGCTTCGTACTTGGAAGAAAGGCAAAGTACTTTGACTTCAGCTGTGCTTCAGAGCTATAGAATAAGCTGCAGACTTGGTGCCTCTTTTGAATCCTGACCTTCCTGAGGTTTGACAGTGTGTTGACATTTAAGTTTTACAAATGTTAAATTGGGCATCTCCTTCTGGGCTCAAGAACTGGTGCTGTGGCTGAAATGTACCTGGCCAAGGAAGCCATTAAAAAAAACATTGCTAAGAGAGCTGAAAGATGGACTTTATTAGAATAATTAAAAATGAATTAGTTAGGATAAGCGTTCTTGATGGAATAGTATAGAAGAAATATAGTCCCTGGAATCTGTCTGTAGAAGACACTATTTCTTTATATATAAATCTAGATCTAAATCTAAATCTAAATCTAAATCTAAATCTAAATCTAAATAAAATAAAAACATGCATATATATATTAAAAACGTGTATATATATGAAAAAATGTATATCTATATCTAAATACATTTTCTATACCAACCAGATAATACAAAATATTAGAATGTGAACTTTTTGTTAGAGCAAACAGCCCTTAAAATAAGTGCATTACATTTTAGGAAGGAGAATAATCGTCACCAGTTTCTGGATTTGTAATTTTATGTCTCTAGAAGTCTGCAGACATTACATCAGCTATCAAAGACACTAAACTAAAGCAGCTGTCCCAGAAGCACCACCACCCATCTTATAAGATGGCCAAGTAGGCTGAGATCATAAAGATGTTGTTCATTAATTCAGACTTTCTTGTGAACAAGTTATTTTTGTTCATTTAGAAGCACTTCCTAATATTGGGGAAAATGGCTCATGAATTCATAAGCCTAACATCCTACCCAACTTACTGATTTATGTATTACTCTATGTCTTAATGGAAATTTACACTCTTACTGTTCATTTCACTGAACGATTAAAAAATACATACAAATCAAACTTCACTTCAAGCAACCTGTTGTACCACAACAAAGCAGTAAGAAAGGTACCTCAAAGAAAGGAAGAAAGGATTGTATGCTCTGTCTCAAATGTGTAACCTGACAGATATGACACAGGAAGGACATGAACTCCTCTTTTATTTCATTGTACAGATTAGCGACAGTGCATTACAGAAAAAAAATATGAAGGAACTCCAATGAATCAGATGAGAAAGAAATCAATGAAAATATCCAGCTGTGCTAGAAGGACATAGAGTTGCCATTTATGCAACTGATGCATGTAATGGGTGTTTGGAAGGAGCAGTCTGGCAAAGTATCAGTGAAATTAAATTTTGAATTTTGAGGGAAATGTAGGGCAGTGGAAATAGTTTCAAGTCGAGGAAAGCAGATACTATTTGAAATTCAGAGTGCTGTCACTGAAAGAGAGTGATTATTCGTGTGCATTCTGAAATGGAACACAAGTTGAAATTACTTCTAATTTTCATGTAATGTTTATTAGAACATATAAATTTCTGCTTCAGGTCAACACAGCCTTACTGTGAAAATAAATGGTTAACCTTTTATAATGACTTCATCTCATGAGAGAAGATTCACAGTACAAGGTTTTATTTAAATAACTGCACCCCCTCCTCCCCTAAGGATGTGCAGTGTTCCAGCCTTTCTTTGTCTCTCCACATCTCCCAGCAGGGTGAGGAGCTGGAGAGAAGCCACAGGCTGTGCTGGAGATGTGCAGGTGCCCGTGGAAGGCTGCACAAGGATTGAAGTGTCTTTGACTCCTGCTCCCACGGCTGGACCTGCTCCCCTACTTCTTATATTTCTGACAGCACAGAATTTTACAGTCTCACAACTCAGACAACTTTCCCTGTGCATCACAACTCGCTCCAAACCTGAAAAGTCATGCAGGTGGTGGCTTTGTAGTAGCACAAGCCAGCATTGATACAGCACTGAGAAAGGGACAACAGCTGACATGGGATTAAAACAAACCAACCCCAACACAGATAAGAGAAGAGAAGAGAAGAGAAGAGAAGAGAAGAGAAGAGAAGAGAAGAGAAGAGAAGAGAAGAGAAGAGAAGAGAAGAGAAGAGAAGAGAAGAGAAGAGAAGAGAAGAGAAGAGAAGAGAAGAGAAGAATACATCTTCAATCACCACTTACAGGCTGTTTTCAGATGTCCAATCCTGTTACAAAATCCGTGAACCAGAATAAATATTTAGGAGGAAAAAACCCCACCTTTCTGCTGTTTGCAAAAAGCCAGTAGAAATCTAGCAAAAACTTAAATATGGTTTGGGTTTTATTTTTAGTTATTATTATGATCTGTTATTTCAGATTCCCATACAGGAAGAGTTATAAATTGTAAGGACTATCCCAACAAATTTTCAATTAAATAGCTAAATTAATGTAGAGAAATTTAATTAAAGCTGCACTGGTTTTTTACAAATGCAGTTAATTAAGCTGCTATCTAAAATTAAATCTCACCCAAACTCCTTTTACATTGCTGCAGCTCATCAGATACAGATATAATTAAAATTCTAGAAGTTCACCTATGCATCTGAATACTCAAAAAAGAAAGAAAGAAAATCCACAACTAAAACCTGCTGAAGTAGTTTGACAGGCTGCTGCTTTAATGGGATTTATACAGTCCTCAGAGTGGGAAGACAGCACATAAAACCCCCTCAGAAACAAATCTAGGTTTTCAAATCTGCACAGACTTTTTCGTGTAGTGTAACAGGCCAAGAACCTTTGAAGATTTTCCACAAGTGGAGGGTAACAGATTGACATGAGCAGGAACCAGGGAGATAAATCCTGCTGGCTTTAAATGTGCCTTCCATTGAAGTAAGCAGGACCAGCACAGCTAAGGCACAGCACTTACTGCACTTATATCCAGCAGCAGATGTGGGCATCCTCTCAGAGGGAAAAATTGCTTTTTCATAACTGGAAAATCTCAGGTCTTCTGGTAGCCTGAATGATCTCCTTTCCTTTCTGACTGTTCTTTATTTTTTTTTTTTCTTGCTCACATCCAGGCAGGTTTGTTTCATTAGTCAGTTAAATGCAGATCTATTTTCCAGGTGACATTGACTCAAAATCACCATGATTGTTTTACATAACAGGTGAACACTAAACATAAACATTTTAGGTGTTGGCTGATCCAGAGAAAGAGATTTTCAGCAGTCTTTGAAGAGTTACTTTCACAGGAGGGGGGGAAATATTAACTGAAATACAATTCAAGATTATTATTTATTGCAAATAACAGTGATTTCTCTATTAAAACAGGCATATGCTATAGCAAAACAAATGATGACTAAACCAATGCAGGCAGCCAGAACTCAGACTGGGAGCTGCTCATTTCAGCAGCTTGCTCTGGATGTGGCAGCAAGTGTAAGCACAGTAACACAGCACTCATGGGAGCCACGGTACCCCCACACTGGGAGATCCCTCAGGACTTCTGAGAGCATGAAAAAAGTAAAATTATCCTCTGGCGTTAAAGGCACAAAGCTGAAACACGCAAAAATGTGCCAAGATTTTCATGGCAGGTATTTATTTTCTCTCTGTTGGCAAAAATATGCAGAAGATAAACACTGACCATATTTTTCATAACATGGCATGAATAAAGTCTTCTCTTGGGAATAACGCAGATGGGAATCCCATGTCTAATGTCATGGAACTGAGGGTTTAGAACTGAACCCCCAAACCTTTAACTGAAAAACTTAATTTAAGCAGGAAGATGATTCAAGGTCCAAATATTTGTTTCAAACTTATGGCACAAGCATCTCTATAGATAAATAAGAAAATCACATGTGATTCTCTTTAAAAATATAAATTCACATAGGTTTGCAGACTTCCACAGGGTTTAAACTTAGCATCAGATGTACAGGACACAATTGCCCTATCATTTTATGTAGAGTATGAAAAAGGAAAAGAAAAAGCAACAAACATCCGTAGTATAATATTAATAAAATAAAATTTAAAAGACCTACTCCCTTTTGAACTCATCTCTCCTTAGAGGGAAAAAAAATCATTAACTTTTTCTTTTGTGTATCAAAAATGAATGTGTTTCCTTTCTTGCATAATAAAATCTGGAGAATCTACACAAATAAAGAAGAGTAAAAATCCACAGAAGCTTGGAAATTGAGCAACCAGTGATAATCTATCTTTCTGCAGGCACTTGAATCACCCTCTTACCTTGAGCTTGCAATGGAACAGGACCCTGGCAAATTGCTATAATCCCCTTTAACCCTAATCACCATTTTAATCAGAAAAAGGTGGGGCAGCCTGGAATTTGTACAGCAAGCAACTGTCATTCTATTTGCTAAATATACAGTGTGCAACTAAAAGGTTGAAATGGTTCAAACTTTTATTGTCTTCAGAATATTGCATTTCAGCATTAACAGTTGACAAGCAGAAGAAAATAAAATTATGACACTATCTGCTATGAAGAGCTTTAGAGATCTGCCTAAACCATGGCTACATCTCTAACTCCGATTTTAAGAGATTTCTTGGGAAAATAAAAGGTTGTGATTCATACAACTGCCAGGACTAAAAGCCTACCTCACCTACATTTCACTTTTCCTCTCCCTATCCCTCTAATTTCTTCTAATTTCAAATTAGATATTTCCTAGATGTGTTCTCTATTTATTTGTTTGATGATTTTCTTCCTAGCCTTTTCTTAATAAATAGTGGTATGATTGTAGATTGTGTGACAGACAAGGAGAAGCGTATAAGAAGAGGAAGAAAGAAAACTTCAAGGAGAAAAAGAGCAATGAGAGAAACTAAAAAGAGCATCAAGAAGATTGTAGGCAGGGGAAGATTAAAGGAAAATGCAGCAGAAAACTGTGATTTTTAGCTACAAAGGATTCAGCAGCTGTCATTAAAAACCTGCAGCTCTGCTTGAGACATATTGATCACACTATTTCAATGTTTTCCATTCAACTTCCCTCTGTTTACTTCATATTATAGCAATACTCACACTAATACTTATCTCAAACAACTATTTGCTTTTTTTTGAAGGCGGAACACGGTCCTGTATTTCTTCCTCTTTTTCCAGAAGGGGCTGCTGAACTTTCAGTGCTCTACTCACCTTGCCACTAACACACAAATATTAAAATACCCTTCATGGGAAAGAGGAGGCTTTTTTTTTTACTTTTCTAATTTTTTTTTTTTTTTAACATGAGAGCCATTTAAACATAAACTCCTTTAATATTGCAGACACGTCCTGGAATAAGTATGCCTGTAAGGCTTGTGAAGATAACAGAGAAGGCAGTATCTCTGTATTTACATAGTATTGGAGTGTTGTAACCAATCCTGGAAAAATTATAGGACATCTGTAGACTGTGTACAACTGGACAAGATTTGTTCCTAGGATTTCTAACACATTTTTCACACAATATTCTTCTACTGATATCCAAAAAAAAATTTCTAAAAATTTTGATAAATACTAAGACAGTCCTTATCTCCCACCTGAGTGTCTCAAGCCCAATTTTTTAAAGTTATCTCAAAGTTCTTAATCACATGGGTCCTTTTAAATACCTTGTAATCTAAAATGTGAATGTTAGAGAACAAAAATGCATGAAATAGGATGATTCATGTCTGCCACATACCTCGTCTTGTAACACCCTTTTTAGAGGTATCTTTTTTTTTACATATTAAAACCAACTGTATTAGTTTAAACCATAGAATTACTTTAGATTTCAGGCAAAAGGGAGAAGGGCAAAAAAGAGGAGGAAAGAGCACATTCATACTGTCCTTTGCTTTCAAACACAAAGCCAATACCTTCCAAAGGCTTTTCATTCCACACTGAGAAAAAAATCCGTGCCTTATATCATGTCTTCCCCTTTAGATACATTAATGACATTTTTGTTCTGATGTGACTGTTGTAAGAATCAAAATGCCTCGGCCTTAGGGTTTTTTTTTTAAATTTTTTATAATGCACTAAGCTCAACAAACCTTCATAGAAAATAGAATACTCTTAATTATGAATAAATTAACTAAATTAGCAACATGAGATGGATATGAAATTAGAGGACTGTTAATTGAAACTGCAAACACAGCTGTATACAGCTTAGAGATGAATCACACCAGTAATGACACAGATGTTTATAAAATGTGATTATGTTTAGCAGGAGCATACTATTGAAACTCCCCAGCCTATTCTTATATTGTGTCATTGAAATGGTTTTTAAATCCATGAACACCAGGAATCAGAATCTCAGGGATGGCAAATTAGGCTCCCTGGATATGTGAATTAGTGTTGTCTGAATGTCAGCAATTTAATTCTCTAGCTTTCAAAGAATGTAGAAATGGAGCCAAAAACAAACATCTGTTACTTATATTGTCATTCAAAAAAAAAAAAAATTAAAAATCTCTGGCAAGTTATAGCTTATCTGAATATGAGCAGGACAGTGAAGTACAGTATCTCTGAGCTGTGTGAATGCACTGATCATGTAATTAATATAACTCAAGAGCTCAATAAATCTACTTTGTTTACAACTGTGAATACATCTTTTTGGGACTATCCCTCCAAAGTGCTAGAAGGATCAGGAACAAGTGATATCTCCTGTCTAAAGATTTAAGAACTGATTAGCTTTCTAAAGAAAGAAAATCAGACTTTTTATTCTTTCAACTTTTACGAATTTCCTAGAGTGTTCTTTGATAAATTGATAAAGGTGTTTTTGTTTTGTTTTGGTTTTTTTTCTGGCAGAAAGAGGCACAAATGTTGCTCCTGGGTCACCCAAAGATACCTGAGCTGAGCAGGCTCAGCAGGGAGAGCAGTCAGCCCAGCTGGGAGGGATGGCAGAGCAGACAAAGCCATGGGGTCCAAAGTTCCAACACAGGAGTGTAAAATCTGCAATGCTAACCCTCATTTCACAGTGTTAGCACTGAGCACCCACAGCAGCATGTAAAAGTTATGTTAAACAGTCTGTGATTTGTTTTCTGCAATAGTTCACAGACCAACAGAAGCAGATTTTACATCATCAATGGTAATCATGCTTTCAATGAACAGGCTGAATAATACAAGATTATAGTTTATGTCCGCACTGTAGTGTAGCTCACATCACAAAGACACTATTATCTGATTCAAGGGCCTCGGCCTATATGAGGATAAATACTTATGAACACAAATTTACATGAAGTAGAGGTTGTTTTTCTAGCCCTTTTTCTAGGGAATAGGACAGACCTTTGAACTATCTATCATAACTACATTAAATAAAAATAAAAAATATCAGAACTAAAACTTACAACAACTCAACACAATGTCATCATAATTCAGCTAAATTTTATAATTGTAGTTCTGATTCATAAATGGATACTCACTTGAAAACATGTAAATTCATGCACAAGTTGGTTAAAGTAATTTGAAAAAAATTATATAGTGTCATTGGAAAAGCTGAAATAATCAGCATGACCTGCACTGTTAAACAACACAGACTTATCCTATCAGCTGTGGGAACTACTGAGCACAGTCTAACAGTGTGGGGGCACAGTGTTGAGACAGAAAAGTGGTGATCAGAAAATTGGATTTGCCTCTGTCTTTCTGAAACTTTATTTGATGGGAGCTGACCTCCTATTCACTGGTGAAGAAAAAAGGATTAGATCTTGACTTTTAAAAAGAGGAAGCTTGTTTGATTTCTGCAACAGACCATACCAGTCTGACTGTATTTCATAGCTGAATAAAGTTATGGAGCCTTTAAGAGAAAGAAATATGTAGCCCCTTTCTCATTAGAAGTAAACCTAGGCAGATTCAGGGATATATTGAAGGTAGCTATGACAACTGATGTGCAACCCAAATTCAGTTATCTTAGTTTTCTGGTTAGCAAATCAACTCAGGATTTGAAATGTGATGTTTTGAGATAAGGAACTGTAATGCTTGGATATACAAACAGCACAAAGCCATTTTATGGAAGACACAATCTTCTATTTCTTCAGAATACCCCAAAGATCACTACACTGAAACAGCACTCTATTATCAGCTATGTGTCAGCTAATTAATTAGGACAGAACTGATTGTTTTTACAGATGAAAGAGTCATAAATGAGGGTACTGAAAGGAAAATACACAAAACACTTCAGGATGGTATGAGAAAACAGAGGAATGAAAGTGAAAACATCCAACAAAATGAATAAGCTACCTACAGAGGTAACCTAAGGATAATTTTTGTGGATTGATTAATGCTAATTAATTTTGGTTTAAAACAAACTGAATTGTGGTAGAGAAACAACTTTGAACACCTGAGAAAATGAAAGAGAAAAACTGAGTCTTCAACCTCCGTACTTGAAGCTCTCCCCAAAAATGTCATACACTCAAGAATTCATCTCCACAAACAGGAACTGGATGTTGATCTTTCCAGGTACAAAAGAAATAAAAAATGAATATTAATGAAACCTGAAATTGTAAGGTCTGGGTCAAGAATTGTAATTCATACTATGTTTGTTCTGTAATCACGGGGTATATTCCTAAAATTTATTGCAGTATCAGTGATTTATAAACTAACAAGCACAAGAATTGAACAGCTTAGATGAGCCGGTGGATAAGCATCTTGAAATAACACATTCTGCCTGTGTTGTGCTGGGTGGATCCAAATTAGGAAGGACTTTATAGAAGATTTACAGGATTTGAGCCATTTTAATTATTAAGTGCCCTCCTCTACAGCAAACATACCATTACATCGCTTCCATACTGCTCAGAGTTTTCTGTACAAGGGTACAACATTCAGCTTTACTCAAACCACGTTGAAAACTGCAGTGGCAACTAGAGAGCACCTTGTGGAAATATTTTTCAAATGACACACATAATCTTCCATAAAGGCTGTTTTTAAATCTGTGTCAAAACTTAATGCCACTGACATTTTTAATATTTTATACACTATTATTAACAGTACTTCTAAAACAGCAAAAAAAAAATCCTACTTAGTCTCACCGAAAGGAAAAGATATAAAAAAATATAGCACAAAATAATACATAGCTTAAAGACTGCAAAAGCTTTCTGTAACCTGAAAATAGATGGCCTGACATAAAACTATCTGCAGTGATATAACATATAATTGATATGTCAGAAAGACACAAAATGACTCAACAAAGAGATAAAAAAGGCTAACATTAACCTTCTGCACTGGAAATGTGCGTATTATTTCTTTTCCTTGGGCTTTTAATCACATCAAATGAAGTTTCTTGTAAAAAAATCACATCATTTCAGAAGAACGGATTAGTGAAAATGGGGAGAAAGAGAAATATGTTTTGCCAGTTTTACATTCTCCCTCTAAAAACCTTTAACAATACTTTGGCACTGGTACTTGGAATCTAAGGGGTTTTATATTGCTTTCAATCCAAGGGTATTCATTAAGGTTTCATTGAGTTACAAGCCTCTGAAAATCACATTAGAGAGCCTTTACTGGGCAGCTCTTAAATTCAGTGAATGCTCTATCTGCGACAAACGTGTTCCACATCCAGAGCGAACTTTGTGCATCGACTCCAACCTCTCCTGGGAGCTCGGAGCCCTCTGAGCCGGCTCAGATCTGTGTCAGCAGCGTGCAGCCCCTCCAGGTGTGCAGCAGAAGCACAAATTGCACAGACCCAGCAGCCCTGCCCTGCCCGGTCCTGCCCTGACCCACCCTGTGCACTCCTGTCCCCTCCTGCTGCTTTAGCCAAATCCAACCTGCAGGTGATGAGCTCTGACAGCTGAGAACGTTTTGGGAAGGAAAAGGGCCCGTGGAGTGGAAGCCAGGACTGGAGATTGACTTATAATTGCAAGGTTCATTTTTGTTTTGTCCTTGTTTGCTTTCACTAGTCTGACTGCTGCTAACCTTATGCACTTCCCAGCTATACCCTCTCATATATTCTTACCTTAAACAACCCCAATTTTTCATAATGAGCAGCCTAAACATAGCTGATTGGGATCAGGTCACACACCTAAAAAGGTGTTGAAAAAAATCAGGCCATATTCTTTCAATTTGTGCAAGAAAAAACCCAAAGCTATCTGTGCAATTTTGGAATCCAAGGTCAAATCTTTTAACTCCTGTGGTCTACACCTCTGTATAGAACTGAAATCCAGAGCCTTAATTCTTCAGATGTAACTTCCACACTCCTTGTCAAAGGGACTCCAACTGAAATTATTTCAAATAATGGTTTTGAGATGATCAGGTATTACAGATCATGAACACTAAAGAATACAATTTTAGTGGTGGTTAGTAAATAAGTTAAAGACCTACAAAATGGATGAATTAGCCAAAACTACTTGACTAAAACCCAACAGAACTAGTGGATGTTGGTTTCCATTGAATATATTTTCAACAGTATCATAACCTCTGTTTTCCTCAATATCCTAAATATAGTCTGGTATGAGTCATATGGATGTGTGCTGCCAAACATAATCTATAACTGCTGACAGGTGGAAGTAAATTGTTCAAGTCTTCCTTCATAAGGAAATGAGACTTACATATATCAACTAATATGCTCATTCTTTTCCTATCATTTATCCATCAAATAGATAAATGGGAGATCTTACAGAATATATTGTATATGCAAAGGTTTTACAAGAGAGTGCCAAATTCACGATCCACGTGTAACATATTTTCTTCCTTTTGATAAATTCTAGGTGCTTTTTTTCACATATAAACAGCATAACTCAGCTTTTATAATCCCCTGCACTGACATATATTTATGAGAAACAAAAAAATGCATCGAGAGAAATCTACAGATGCATACATTGTAATGAGAATGCAAAGTAGGGTAAATTGCTATTTTTCTGCATAGTTCTTCAAAACATCTTCATAGAGGACAAAATTTCAGAGTAAAGGAAATCAAAAGAAGATAACAAAACTCTCAAAATGAATGCACCTCCTTTACAAAAAATGATCAAAGCATTTTCAATTTCCAGCAAAGTGAAATTCATCACACACATTATAAATTTAGTAAGGTTTGATTAGTTTTCCTGCTGTCATGTCTGTGAATGATAACCATTCTTGTTTATAGTTACACACTTTCTTTCACTGACTCCCCTAAAGATGCCACAATGAAGGTGTCCTCCTAATTTAGGAAGGAATATTTCCAATTTTTGACACAGGCTTCATTAGCAGAATTGAATCCCAATCCTGACAGTTGGCCTTCCTCCACTAACTTATGGAATTTCTAAAGAAGGATTTCTAAAGAACAGATCACTGCAAAGTGAATTCTATATGCATAATTTTGCAAACATTGAAAAAATCTGAGACTCAATCTAACAGAAATGAAGAAAAATGCTTGTGTCTATGACTTCTGCAGCCAACTGGCATAGCCAATTAAACAAATAAGAGACCATTACAGAGCTGTAACAATTGTGGTTTTGGCAGAAGTTCCTGTTCCCATGGAACATACAAACCAACATTTTAACTAAGTAGTCTGATGGGAAAACTCGACTTCCAAAAAGGATCAAAACCTCCCTCTGCTGGGAAGATGAAGTCTTCAACTACAAAATAATTTCAAATTCCAAGGCTAAAAAGCACCATGATTTTAGTAGTGACTTAACTACTGTAATTCTAACTGAGCTAGAATTTTGGCTCCATATATTTAGAAAAGTTGTCTCCCATTTTTTTCAGCTACTAACAGATTACATATGTCAAAATATAGTATAAAAGAGGAAAAAATAAAGAAATATAAATAAATTAGTTATTAAAATTAATGAAATATCACAATGAAAAGAGAAACTGCTAAGGTAACAGAAAGGTATAATATGTAAATATAAAATATAAGCATAAAAATATGAAAATCTAACTGCCTTTTGTATTGCCCATTCATTTAGATATGACATTCTCTGTCTCATACAGAGGAAGAAACATCTTTCTTGCTACTGTTGCATCATCTGCCAATCTACCAACTCTAACCCCAGTTTACACTCAGTGTTTAATAATAAATAACTCTACTTGTATTTTAAGACACAGAACAATTTAAGGCCAGTATTCTGTTTAAGTGTATGACTACAGCTTTCATGTATGACTAGGCACTACCAATTGGACAACTGTAAAGCAAGAGAGGTTTTTCTTTTTATCTAGGAAAAATGATATGATAGAATATCCTTCATCACTTTCAAATTTTAATTCCATGGTTAAGACATGAAGTTTACTTCCTGAAACCATTACTTCATACAATTTTAAAAAGTGAACTTGATTCAATTCAACTTCAAGAGACCTGAAGAAGATATTTCTTTTACATACGTATTTTTGTTGCTATTTCATTTTTTGGTAGGACATTTTTCTTGGAGAAGGCATGAAAGACAGAAGGTGAAGTAAAATTGAAAAAAAACCCCAAACCTAAAACCTGCTACAGTAGGTCACTGCTGATTTCAGCTTATATTTTGCTGCAACTTCCTTGCCTTGGTGTCCAACCCCGATAAAAAGCAAGGTGTGAGCTGGGAACTGCTGCCCAGATTGCCTGTGACTCAGCTCTGTAGAGATTCACTGGCCAGCAAGACCTTGCTGCATAGTGACAATTTTACACTGATTTCAGGGAAGAAGGGATTTCCTTTTTGGCTTTTAGATTCTTGATCTTAATACCTCTGAAAATACAGATGGTAGGATTCATTCATATTTCTCACCACAGATTGAAAAAATCAGCTAATATTTGTGACGCACACAGAAGCTGGTTTTTGAAATAACTAATTGCAGCAATACTTATTACAGTAATGTGCATTATGCAGCTCAGTAAAGAGTCTGTCCTCAGCAGAATACAAATAAAATGATGATATGACTTTAGATAACTGCCTGCAGGGGTACTAAAAGCCTGCTGGCTCTTCATAGCTCCTGCAAGCACAAAGTGCTCTTCAAGGAAAGAGAATAATAGTTGTGGCTGGACCTTCTAACAAATGGCAGCATGTTTTTTGCACCACAACAATCTTCAAATCCCCACATCCTGCAGATTCTTTGTTACTGGTGAAAGATGACCTGAGGAGTTAGGAATGATACTGAAATTAGGGCTTATGCTTCTTGAGAGTCATTATATATATATGTATATAAATAATAGAATTACAGAAAATTTAGATTGGAAAAGACCTTGGGCTGATTTAGCTCTAGGTTTTTAATGTGCTCAAAGACGACTACTCACAAACTATCACCTTTCAAAAGTAAAAGCACTAGAGTTTAATACCATAGCAAAATATCTTAATAGACACATTTTTGGATAAAAGACAGTTCTTACTCTATTTTTCAGCTTATTAAAGGTACTATTCTAAATAAAAGCAAAGAAAGTTTGATTTAAACCAAAAAAGTCTTTCTTGATAACTGAAGGCTATGTTCTCTGTGGGATACTTGTAAATTCTTTTACATGTCAGGAGCTTTGCCCTTTGACCAGCATTACACCAACCAGATCTCTAACTAATTGAAATGGATATAACTCCCACCTATTTTAGGAGATTCCTGACTCCCTAAATGTAAGCAAGGGTTTGCAAGACTCGTTCTGCCCCAGGATGAGCTCATTGCATACAGGGTTTGAAACACACATGAGAGCTCCTCGTGAAATTCATTACAACATCATAATATTTCCAAGATGAAATCTTGGAAAGATTTAATCCCCTTTCATGTTTAAGAAAAATTAAAAATAACCAGTATATTTTCCTCCAAACTACTCTATTAAAAGCATGAAGTTACTCAAAATCCACAGAAGATGACAGAGTTTTCAGTGATTGAGCTGAGTGCATCAGCTTTCATTAATGAAATGCACTCCACACAACACTTCAAAATCAGGACTGGTTGAGTCTGTGAGTGGTTGAGTGCTTTCTCTATATTTTTGTACCAGTAATACTCCAGAGTATATTCACTAAAATTGAATACAAACCAGGTAAATTAATGGCAAACATGTCTTACTGCAAAAATACAGATGAAGTTCTGGGAAGATTCTGGAGGAATATTTGATTCTATTCACTAACAGCACTAATCTCACTGCAGAACCACTGTGCAATACTGCAAATGACTGACTACGCTTGGCCTTATGATTATAAAATTAATTTAATATTAAATCTCTGTAAGATTTGGCTTAAGATGATACATTTCATCCTCTAATCTTATGTAAGTTCCCAGTGTTAATAAAGAAACAAGTGAGACATGATTATCTTCTTTGCAAAATGCTCTTCAACTTTCTCCTAACACTAGAATTCGCTGGTTTCAGTTGTGACAAATTTTATGTCTTTATGCACTTTCCCCACACATAACCAAGGATGGGTATCTCTCTGGCAAGCAATAGCACAGAACTCTCTGTTTTATGAGTTTTCTGCAGTGATATTTTCTAGGAAATGGGAGACATGGATAAGAAATACTTTCTCCATTAGGAATATGGCAAGGGGAGAGAGAGATCTAACCTTTAAGGAAGGAGAAAGAGAGAAGTAAACTAAGGAAATAAATAAGGGGAGTACAGAAAAAAAAACCCAAAGAGAAATAAGGGAAGCAAATGGGGAAAGACAGACAAGAGTAGGAACACAGAAAGAATTGCTTTCTGAAAATAAGAATTAAGAGAAGCCTGAGAGAAAATACAACCAATGTAAAGGAAAGACACATGAAAATAAACTGAAATATACCAAAATAAAATAATGAAAAGACTAAAGTATGAAGTCGATATTTGAGGTGACATTAGCATAACAAAGGCAATTAATAAATAAATTAAAAAACCACAAAACCACCAGAATGAAAAAGAAACGTACTGGAAAACTAAAACCAGAAATAAACAGCAGAAACATACCTTAGAAGGAGAGTGGTTTTGCATAAAACAAAAACAATTTTCATTTTTGCTTTTCCTATTACATGGCCAAAATTTCAGTTTTGTATAAAGGGCATCACATCTAACTGGAGTGCTGGTCATACATAAAATAGTCTAGCCCTAAGATATATAAATACAGAATACTCTAAAAAGTGTCATTGGGTGTGAGTGTCCAGCATATCTTGTATGTAGAACAGCTGGTCTAAATAATTGTATATTTGTTCCAATTGATCTATTTTATTCCAATCTATGTTATTTTATTCTCTTCTAACAGAAATGAGCTCTGCCTCTCAATACATTTCAAACTCTGGTCTCTTTAAGCAGAAAAAAATTTATTATAGGAGCAGATGCATCTTTCCTCTTTCCAAGAGTCACAACTTGGCTTTTAGTATATCATAATCTTTCAAAGTTATTATGTCTTTTCCCCTCAGGATGTGTTTTAAAATTTACTGGAGTGCTTTCACCTTACTCTCTGTATCTTCCAGATGACATTTAAGTAAATATGAAAAAAGACAGTAAACCATAATATTTCAATTAATTATCTGTTCTATCAGCAATAACATCTCACCCTGACATACTGTCTCCAAGTATCTTCAGAGAAGATGAAAAGATTTGTTTTCCAAATATCTGAGTTTGATAAATCAAAGCAATAATTTACAGTGAAAAGTGAATTGTTCACAATGTTTCCTGAGCTCTGTGGAAGAGAAGGAATTATCTTTGAAATGATTGCAAAACATGTGGCTTGCCCTTTATATTTTTGAATCATCTCCAGTATCAGGTTGGGCCTCTGTCTAATGCATTTACGATTGGTAACAACGAAACATTTTCTTGTTTTCCTTCCTTTCGTTCCTTAGCACGCCTTTGGTGCTATCCCCCAGGGAACAAAGCACAGAGAAATAGAAACATTTACTTAAATGCAGCATAAAGAAAAAAGTAATATGAAATATACCTGTAGCACCTTCCACCTTGTGTTTAGGTCTTCCACACAGCTGAGATTGTACTGGGAGAGTTGAATGTCAGAGGGAGTGAAGCGGTGAGCGAGCTCATTGACCTGATGCACCTTTTCTTTAAGGGGAACAAGTTCTGCTCGATAAACCTGTGAATCAAATATAAATATAAATAAACATCGGCACTAACTTCAAAAACTATTGGTTCAGCTACCAGCTGATTAGTAACTAAAAGATATTGTTGCATGTCAAGCTGAAAGGAAAGAGCATACGGTCATGATTCAGTTACCAGGCTGTTTATTTAACTTTGTATGGACTTCATGTCTCAAGTGCAAGGCCTGGTATTTCAGAAGGTGCTGTGAATTTTGGAACCTTCATAGCCACTTTTGGCCAGTTTAGTTGAACTTCTAAGCAGCACAGCCACTGGCAGGTGCACTGCAGAGCACACTTGTCTCCTGCTTCACCCTTTACTCGTGTGGAACGTGTTCAGTCAGGATGGATGGGAGTGATGAGTACAGTTTAACACAGGGAAACAGAGGAAGACAGCTCTTCCCAAATATAACAGATGGGGAAAGGATGAAACTTTTACAGACCCCAATAAGGCCATGGTTTTACCACGGGTATTGTGTGTGTTACAAATAAGAAGGTTAATAATGGGAAGTCCATTAAAGAAAAAAAAAAAAAAAGAGAGAGAGAGAGAAAGATTAAAAAAATTGCTATGCATCTCAAACTGGCTTACATGACTCATATTTAAAAGAAAAATGGAATTAATGTTTCTTTTAAGATAACCTTTAAAACTATGCATAAAAGCAGTTTAGCTCATAATTTCAGTAATGTATTTGAAAACCAGAATCCGCTAGTTACAAATTTCTTTTTAAAATCAACCACCTGATGAGGATGTCTCCATGATGTATCTGGGTAAATTCAAGGCACCATGACTTTATCAAAGAGAGGAACCTCTATGTAGATCTTCTACTGCTCCATATTTATCTTTTGTAAGGAGACGTTTATGAATTTTTAATGTGATAAAATATGTCAAAATGTAACAATGAGTCATTTCTAAGGGACAAATTCTGTCATCCTTAGGATCATGCTTTATGGCCATATGATATCTGCAGAATAATATACTTGCTATACTATTCTGCTCTATAGCTCCTTTCAGCATTTTTAATATAAACCACATGCATCTCATTTTAGATGATCAAGTAATCTGAAATTATTACATATTAATCTTTTCATCAACAGATGATGCAAAATAAAGTAAAAGAAGCCCATCCAGTATCTCAGTGAACCTTAAGAGTAAATAATATGAAGATATTCATAGACATTAGAATGCCATGAAGAGCACTAAAGGTAAATATCATTGAAAAATTGTTCCTCAAATGTCTTTTAAAACCAGACTTGACTTCCATCAATTATGTTAAATTACCCTGCAACATAAGGAGTTAGATTGACTTAAGTGGTACTCATACAGTGAATGACTCCAATGATCAGTCTTTAAAATACACAGTCAGAAGGGATGTGTATTTTGTAAAAGAAGTGCAGAGAACTATGCAAATGCCAGAAGATGCATACATCAAGCTCATGACATAACAGTTGATTTCCTCATTTCACCAGTTTTATACCACTGCAGTAGAACTGAGATTACTGGTGAGAACTGATTTACAGTTCAGTGCTGAGCAAGGTCTGAAATACCAAGAAAAGGAAGACAGCTCACGTTTGGTTTTACCCCAGAGAGTTATATATGTGCTTACCCTGAACTTTTTAGTTAGCAGTTGAGTTCAGAGAACAAACAACATGCTGTAAAAGTAGACATTTGTTGTTGTAAAGCAAAGGCCTCAAAGGCTGAAGAAATATAAACACTGCTATCTGAGCACTTCACTTACGAAAGGATGTTTTACTGCTTTTTTTTCCTGTGATCTGCTATTTTCATGGCCCAAGGTACCTGGTCATGACTCTTGGCTTACATTTGGGATCATCAGCTCAGTTCCTCCCATCTTGCTTAGTTTCCAATATGAGAGAATACCCCTAGTGTCACCAATGACCACTTTGCATAAAATGTAGATGTACATGTGTATATGTTTAGATATCTTATAAGAGAAAATCTATAATAGAGGTAATATATAATAAAAATTAAATACCCACAATAAATAAGTATATAAAATAAAAACCACTGATAGAGTAAATGCCAGTCAATAGATACAAAGATCAGTTCCTACTCTACAATGGAATTTAATGCAGTTCCTGTACTAAATCGAGTTAATTTTCTATTATTTGTATGGGATTAGGATCAGGTTTCTGTTTGAAAAACATCATTGCTTAAGCAAAGCACACAGGCTTTATCAGAAACTTGTGTTTAAACATTTATTAAAGTATCTGTCTGATTTCAGACCTATTATTTGCATCTGCATTGTGGACTTGAAAGTACTGGTCTCACTTAAATACTGACATTAATTATTAGGTAAATCACACAGCCATGATTCCTTAATTAAAATGAAATAGAAAATATTTCATAATTAGTCAGTATGTTTTTTGACTGTAAGTTATTTACAGACCAGAAAGGCTATGGCACAGAAGCAACACTGAAAGAAATGAAATAGACATGGAAGCAAAGAAGAAAATTCATCTTTGCCTTCTCTTCAATCAATGTCCTAATTAATTTATTTGTGCTGCAAAGATAATGATTTTTGCAGTGTGATAATAATATTCCAATGCACAAAATACCACAGCTTTTGCCTTCAAATTCAATATTCTGTATTCTATTATTGCTCAGCCTGAATTTTTGCTAATGTTTTTATTAGCTGGCCAAATACAAACATGATAAACAACAAGAACAAAAAATGGAATGCTAGTCAATGAACAGCTATCTAATTAATGCCAGTAAGCTTACAATTAGAAAACTGTAGACAGAAAAGAGAAAAATAACCACAGAAAGATTTGAAATATGACTGTATTATTAAGAAGCCAGCAACTGCAAGTCTTCTTTAAGCAATAGTTTATCACAGACAACCAGTCCATCAGTCAGCATACATGGTTCTAGAGCTAAGCATTTGTAGAAGCAGAAATTTAGAATTTTTACTGGAAATGTTACAGAAATATTTATATTTATATTTTTAATAACCATTTTGTTTAGTACAAGGTTGATTTTTTCTTTTTTTTTTCCCTTCTGCATAAAGAACACTAAATATATAACAGGCTTATATTGAAAAAAATTAAAGAATTATATTCTTGGCAATTTAAAAACCAACATACATGGTGAGTAGTAGTGATTACTATCACAAGGAGATGTACCCATTAAATTGCTCAGAGTGCAAATGAGTTCACAATGTGAACAGCAATAGGACAACAGGCCCCAAATTATCTTCATTATAACTGTCCTTATGCAAGACAGAATTTCAATGGTTTGTGATACTGTAGGTGGTAGATTGGATTTTAAATGATCCGTACAGTCTTGTTAGAAAATATTTCAAAATGCCTTGGAAAATGAGCGAGGACTCTTGAAGGCACATACCACAGATATCCAAACCAGACAAATACCAAAAGTCTAGAGAGCACACAGTGGCCATAATCAGTCAGATGAAAAGCTCATCTTGCCCAGTCCCTTGTCTGATAGTAGCCAATGCAATTGCTTAAGGAAGAAAGCAAAGGAAAGCATCAGCTTCCCTGTCCCTTTTGTTCTTCCAGCTCAGCAACTTGAGTCTCAGAGATTATGGAGCCAGAGGCTGTATTTTTATTCTTGATGGAATCTTTCGCAAGGAATTACATATTTGATTTTTGGACTAACATAGGCTTTTATGATCTAAAATATTGTAAAGTTTAACATTTAGGTTAGAGATTTTGGGTTTTTTAAACCAATTTATAGAGACACATTTGTGACCTTCCCTAAATCTTAGCTTATAAGAGACAGGTCAACCATTCCTAGTTGGCTTTGTGCTTTGTCAGGATGTACAAGACCTACATCACGTTTTCTTCCTTCTTTATGCTTAAGATACAAATATTGAGATATATTTGATTAAATGTGGGTATGTGTAAGGTATGTACATCTGAGCGAGTTGCCTTTATGCTTATATGGTTCCTTTATATTCCACAGCTAATCAAACCCAGGAGTTGAACATAATGGAAGATTTTACTGACGGATGGCAAGAATCACATTCTGAATTTCAACATCAGAAATGAGCAGATTTTAATTGGCTATATCAGGAGTCTATGCAAGTAACTCACATACAGACAGCTATCTCACATGTGAAAAATAAGACAAACCCCACCCCAACAGCATTTATTCTGTCCTTAGATACCTTTTACCTAGTCTGCTATAATTCTTTTTAGATTGGGGCTCCCAAACACTTCCTACAATATACATGTTATGGATACAACAGGGACTTACACTGTGGTACCGTGATATTTCTTGCTTTTTCAGTAATTTCCAGTAATTCCTCACATTGTATTTGGCTTTCTGAACAGTCCTGAGTACTGATGTGATGTTTTCAGAGACTTCTGTTATGATTCTAAAACCTCTTTTGTGGGTGCTAAAGGAATGTTTGAAAGGCCTAAAGAGATCATTACTGTACACAGAAAGCTGGGATAGCTTTTCCTACATTTTGCTTGAGATTTACCAGCATTTGATTTCGTCTGCCATCACTTTGCAGGCAGTCAGTGCTGTGAAAGCTTTCCATAGATGTTTGCAATCTGTCCTCACCTTAAATACTTTGAATAGGTTTGTATCATCAAGATGTGCCACTGCATCAATAATTTTCCTTTCCAGTTAATTTATGTACATGCTGAACAGCGTAGACCTTCTGAAGCACATCATCTTCCTGTTTGGGAAAACTGACCTGTGCTTTTTGTTTTCCATCTTTTACAGGAAATTACCAGATAATTGGTTATTTATCCACCAGAAGACCTCTTCTGTTGTCTCACTGGAACTTATTTTCTTTGCCGGAAGACATCCTTAAAATCATTGGGGAAAGGCAAATGACATGTAGTCCCTTAAATATTATGCTCATGTTTCCTTAAAGGCACAGTTATGTAAGAGATGTAAGGCATATCTACTTTTACAAAACAGTTATCTCTTCTACAGAATTCCTTTTCTAGATTCTCTTGTCTGTAGGTCCACAGGTCTGACTACATGCACTATTTGAAAATTGTCACCATATGTGTCCCTCATCACTCCTTATTAAAACCTCCTGATTTTAAATAAGAAAATGCTGTTAATAGATACAACTATTTTACAGTTCCATTAGAACATAAACAGCCATCTGGTTCTGGTGATTTAATGATCTTAATCAAGACAATTTGTTCTCTGTATTTTTACTTCAAATAGGTTTCTTTATTATTTTGTTAACCAGCCCATCTTTCCAGATTGTTCTGAATCCATTTGGATGGTATGGATTAGTTCTCAGGATGCAATGCCTCTGTGCTGCCTTCACACATTTTGTCCTTTTGGTTCCTTTTCGGCAGGCTCCCTCATTTGTGTGCAGCTTTCTTTCTGAAAACTGAACACTGCTGCAGTGGATTTTTTGGGTTATTTTTGTCCCTACAGAGATGCTGACCTTTAGTTCATAATGATCCCTATTATGATAGCAATGTTTTGAACTTGCAGTGCTCAGTACCAAGCCAATTCTTTTCCCTACTGGTTATTCTCTTGGAGTTTCTTATGTATTTTCTATTTAGTGCTGGAACTTCAATTCCAAAAGGATTTTAGGCTAGTGCCTGTAATTACAGATCCGTTTCTAAAATATTTTAGAAGATATAGGATAAGCCTCCCAAAATGCTTTGCAAGTTGTTTTCTGCATATTTTCCATTAAATTTGTTTGTGCTTTGAGTATCCTATTCTAAGGTAGTAAAAACCACCAGATAGCCCTCACCTCTTTCCAGAATACCAACTCTATTAATGAAAATTTGATGCTTAGGGTTTTTTTCAGATGTCTTTTCTTCCACATTTTAAATGCCATGTGGGTGGTTTTATCTTATCTTTTATTTAAGGAACCCTAACACAGACTGATTTTACTTTGGAAGGCTGCCCAATGTTCAGAAGAGAGGAAAAAAATTAGATGTTTTTATTTAAAGATTCACTAAAGGGGAAGGGATTTTGTCAATGCCGTGAAAAGGTTTGATTTTTCTGTTAGGATTCATAAATTGCTTCCATAAAAACTGAAAGAAAATACACTAATCATTCAAGTAGAAGAGTAAAAATTAGAAAACAAGCTTATTTCAATAGAAGTATTAAGTATTTTATACTAATTGTAAATTGTACTTATATATCATATATATTTATATATACCTATAGATAAACATGTATATATAAAATATATATATTTATAATATATATATAATCAATATTATATGTTTTTCTAGCTTCATGCAGTTTTTGTTGCCAAATTCATGATAAAGTTCAGGAAGGAACACTGAATCTACAATGCACATTTTCCATCTCTTAACCCCCTTCTCCCTCAATGTACAACTGCTGGCTGACAAGTCAAACACAGAGTTCAGGAATCCAACCAAAATTGAATCAGGTGCCTGTAACTTCCAGCTCACTGTTAATGGAATTAGGGAGACTAAAGCCCATTAAGCCATTTGGAAAATACACCCTGAAGAGGAAGTGTATTCCCAGAAAATTAAGTATTCATTGTGCACAGAGAAAAACTGAAATGAGGACTGTTTTTTATTTATTATTTGCTACTGAAAAATGCCAATGGATCATTAAAAATGCTTTTTTACGTTTACTGTCCTTATTCCTACTGATCCAAACACCTACCATGTATGTTTAGATGTAGTCCACAACAGTGCCTTGTCAGAACAAGTAGCATTTATGCAGCTGTCCTAAGAGTATGAAATCACTGCTGCTTAACATTTGCCACACTGGCAAAGGAAAATAACAGCATGCACATAAAAAGTCATGTATCTTATGCACACCTCACTGAGATTGAGTTTAGCTGTATGTCTTAAAAATAAATATCTGATACTTATTTATTTGCAACTGGTATGCAATTATTCAATAAGAAATTTAGAACAAGCTATTATGATTTGAAATAGTCAGTATTCCTATTGGCTCTGACTTACCTGCAGCATTTCTGGTGTGAAAAATAGATTGGGATGAGATCCATTTTGTGTGTTATTCTGTCCTTCGTGCTCCTTAACAATGCTTGGACTTGTAAACAGGTTTAAAAAAATCTATGTGAGACCACGTGTGGACAATTACTCCACCACTATCGTGTGATATTTTTTCCCAGCTGAGTCACCCTGAACGCACTGGTAAAAATCAAGACTCATTAGTTTTTCCCATACTCATGGGCAGAGGGACCATGAATCTCACAGTGCATATACTGCAGTACCTTTCTCTTGTTGCAAACAGGAGTTAAAAGAGACTTTAAAGTTCATTTCACCGATGCATCAAATGATTTAAATGTTCAGTGCCAGCTTCTGGAAATGAGTCTCTATCTATTTGGTTATGGATGGAACTGGCACCATGCCTGTATAAGATGTTAAAGGCAATTTGGCATAATCTCTAGATTTTTATTTCTCAAATTTTATGGACTGGCAATTATAGCAACACCAGCCTTTGATTTGAACACTATGTTTATGCTTAGAGCACAACATTGGAAATTAAAATTGATCCCGAAGTTAGTTTCCCCCAGACAGTAAATGCAAGACCTCAGTAGATGGTATCCTCTTTCACAAATGTTCATTTTTATAAGCCTAAGCACAAGGCATTTAAAACATTTTTCTTATCTTTTTATAAAGGAAGGAAATAAAATAAAATAATTTGAAAATCATCTCTAGTTTTTCCAGCAATGGTATTTACTATTTAAGCACTTCATGTCTTTATACAAGACTAAACATTGTAGGAACTATATTTAGGAATTAAATGCTTTGCACTTCTTAATAAACTTTTCAAGATCATGCAAGCTTGGACATGTACAAAAACTGAAGGAAGGAACACAACTTTTTTACTGTTATTAGTGTATAATGCATAATGATATCTAAATAATTTTGTATGTGTACTGAAAATTATTGCAAACACGTGCACTAAAAATGTTTCCATTCTGATGAAACTCTAAACTGTCATCACAGACTGGCTGAAGCTGGAAGGCAGCCCTTGAGATCATCTGGCCCAGCCCCTCTGCTCAGAGCAGGGCCAGTTGCCCAGGACCATAATTAGTCAGGCTTTAAATATCTCCAATGATCAAGACTCCACCACTTCTCTGGGCAACCTGTGCCAGTGTGAACAGACACAGGTGTCTCTTCTCATATTCAGGTGGAACTTGATGGATTTTAATTTGTGCCCATTGTCTCTTCTGTCAGTGGATAGTACTAAGAAGAGTCCAGCTTTCTCTTCATTCCGTCTCATCAGGAATTTGTACACATTGATAAGATACTGAACTGCCTTGAGTTTCAAGGCTGAGCTGTCCCAGTTCTCTCAGCTTCTCCTGAGAGGAAAGATGCTTCAGTCCTGTGATCATGTTTGTGGTCCTGCACTGGACCTGTTCCAGTGAAGTCCATCCCTCTCTCATACCCCAGAGCCTAAAACTGGACCCAGCCCTCCAAGTGTGACCAAGGTTGAGAGGAAGGACCACCTCCCTCAGACTGCTGGCAACGTCCTGCCTTTTGCACCCCAGGGTGCTGTCAGCCTTCTTTGCCATGAAGTGTGTGTAAGAGACTTAAAGATCACAATTTGCTCAAATGCTGTTAAGATTACTGAAGGACTTTGCCACTGTAGAAGCAACTGCTCATCTGTGACCACCAAAACCCATCCCATCCCAAGTATGCCTTCTGGATTCCCAAAATTTGAATTGTGAGTTAATCCACCTGACAGCAACTTGAGATAAGATGAAGGTGGTACTATTATCCAATCATCTCAGGTCGAAGGAAAGGTAAATGAAGCTGGGGAGGAGGATGTTTCACTGCAAGGAGTCTGTGGGAAGGCCAGCTCAGCAGCTGCGCTGGTAGCTGGCTGTGGCTGGGTCTGGTGGGGGGACACCATAGCCACTGACTCAAGACAGGAGGCCACTGACTCAAACACGGAGAAAGAACAAGCATGGGACTAATTAGCATTGGAAGCGAGGGAATCATTTAACCATCAAATAAGAAAACTGTGCAGCCAATGAGCATTGATTCCTTTTCTTTTTTTGCTGAAATGTATAAATGGTGAGAAGTTTGGAGTGATCTTGGAACCCCCATCACTGAGAAGCCCAGGGTGAAGAGGATCAACAGGATACTGCTGGATCCATGGGTGGTGACTATCATTCCATCTCATCTCTTTCTCTCACTCTTTCTCCCCTCCCTCTTCCCCACTCAATCCTTTTCTATTTCTTTCTATCTCTCTACCTCACATTTTACTGTAAAATAAAATCCATACTATTGACTTTGGCATATGATGTTGTTTACACCTTAATTTAGGCAGAGGCATCTCCCTAGTAATTGTAATAACTGGATTTTAACAGTGTGTTCCCATCAGCTGTTTGTCTACCAGGACCCCAAGGCTCTTCTCTTCAGAGTTACTTTGTGTACTGTTACCTGGGGTTCTTCCTCCCAGGACACAGGACGTGGCATTTATCCTTGTTGAACTTCATGAGATCCCCCTCAGTGTAATTCTCCATTCTGTCAAGGTCCATATGAGTGACAGCACAACCATCTGGTGTAATGGCTCTTCCTTCCACTTTTGTGTCAAGTGGAAAATTACTGAAGGTGGGCTCTGTCCCAGGGACCATTTCATTAATGCAGATGTTCAATGATATTGACTCAAGATCAACCATTGTAATATCTCACATATGACTTGCCTCCAATGGAAATCTCTAGTCCTTCATGTGCCTGGAGATGGTTTAAAAGATTAGCTGTTCCATCACATTCCCAGGATTTGGGTGAGGCTGACTAACCTATAAGTCCCTGTGTCCTTCCTCCTGTCATACTTGAAGGTGAGAGCAACACTTGCTCTCTTCCAGGATGCAAGAATTTTTCCCAGCTGCCATGACTCTTGAAGACAATTGATAATGGCCCCTCAATAACATTTGCCAACTTGTTCTGTACTCACGAATCCCATTTCCGGGATTTGTAAATCCTTCAATTCTGCACATTTCATCCCATTAGGACTCAGGTATGACAGAACTATGAGCATGATCCATGCCCTTACATGTTCCATCATGGGTATTTCTCACACTTAGTATGAAGCAGATTTCAAGAAAAGGCCAACTGTGCCTACAGAGAAAGTCTGTTTCCCTGCTCTGTGAGCAGCACTTATACAAGGCTGTGGCCTCATGCCAGCCTGACATTTTCATGAAGAATTCCCTCAAATAGAAGAGTCTCCTGCTAGCACTGGCTTATGTTAAACCTCAATTCTCATAGACAGTGAAAGAGACAGAAAAGAACATCTGGCACTGTGAAGAAAATATGAGATGACTTAGGGAGAAAAGTTCTGTGTCAGATGAATTTCTGTTGAGGGAAGGTTTTACAGGAGCAGGATCCATGTGCACAGTAAGGTGAAGGGTTGCCATACACCTGGGCCACAGCAGGTTCCTAGCACTGAGGATTCTCCCCCTCAGCTCACTTTGTGTCCAAGTGGAGAAGTATTCATGGGCCAGAGCATTTCTTCTCATTTTATATTTAAAACCATACAAGGTTGAGCTGTCCCAGGACAGTTTAACAGTCTCCATCTTTTTTATTTAAAGTGAGTTAGTTTCTTCTTTGAGGGGTTTAGTTACTCTGATTCAAATTGCATTGAAACCTTGGTTTGTCAGCCACTAGCTCAATATGCTACACTTAGCTTGCTTTTAAACTCACCCTGTATTTTTATTTGATTGTAGTGCTCCTGGGGACAGGCGGTGTTGAGACAAAATGGATTTCAGCTGATTTAATTTTCCATCCTATATATTTTTATAAACTCAGAAATGACCAAGCAAGAGTGCACTACAGTAGAATATAAATCCTCTTCTGGGATAAAAATAGTTCAAACAAAAAACATCAGGGGAGAAAGAAAATCAAATTCCCTTTAAGTTCTCTCCCATTCTGAATTCTGTATTTCTAAATCAGTAAAACATTACATTTTTCAAAAGTTATTTCCTGAAATTTGGAAGACTAACTCAGTATTTCTTTTAAAATAAGGTTATTAAAATTTGAATAAATGAAATGAAAAATGAACTAATGTCAGGTATTAATTTTCTTCTTTTCTGAACTCTCAAGGGAAAAATCTATAATTTGTAGCAATGTTATATCTAGCAGAAAATATTTACTTATTAGGATGTCTAATTTAATGAACAGAAGCACACCAATAAATGGATGCACTTATCCTGAAACACAGATCACTAGGTTGCTATAATCTTTGTTCTATTTATTTATTTATTTATTTATTTATTTAAAATCAACAACTGATATACAGGTTTATGATTCCTGAAAAAATACAAGCTCTACTACTACCTTGCCATTTATTCTGAAATTGTGTTCTCCTCCATGGAGGGGGAAAAGTGAATAAGCAAATTTAGAATGTAATTCACTCTACAAGAACAACTGTACCCATGTCATGGCAGAGCCCATGACTGCTGAAGTGTTATAAACAGCTCCACACCAATTTTTCTAGATAATCAAAGAGTTACTCAGTTACTTTGCGACCTAGAAGAGATGAAGTAACGAGGAACTGAAAGTAACTAGAAGGATTTCAAAGTGTGATCTCAAAGTCTAACAACGACTACACCAAGGTCACAGAAAACATAAAGGAAATTATGCAAAGGAAATTTTCCCTTTAGTATGGTTTCATTCAGCACTATTAAACCTAAAAGCACTTGCAAAGAATATATGCTTAGGTTGTAGGTTCAGTCAAATTGTTTTAAAATCATTAATAACACAGTATCTATTGCTATTAGTGAATTTGTAAACAATGTATGTTAGATATATGAAAAGAAAAGGTGGAATAATAACCCCTGTTCATTACTAAAAGCTCTTCGAGGTTATAGCAAGTCCCTGCCCTCAGAAAATAGTTGCTACAAAGCAAATCTCTAATGTGCTGTAAAGCAGCATGGCATTTTAAAGGCAAATGCTCTATTTCACTGCCTCTCCTAGCTCTGACCAGGACAGAGTTGGTTTTCTCACCGTGGTCATGACAGAGAGCAGGGGAGGGTCGGACAGGGGATGGAGCTGCTGGCCTCATGGCTGAGCCTAGGTTGTATTCCACACCTTCCACATCACCACTGAGGGGTGGAAATAGGGATTCTCTCCTCTGTGAAGAAACCTGGGGTGTTGGCTGGGGCGCCATGGAGGGTCCGGGGCCATTTTTGTGTTTTATCTTGGTGGCCACATGGTGGCCAGTGAATATCTTGTTTTTGTATGTAAATCACACTGTCTTTTGTATACTTTTGTGATTCATATCCTTGCTGTTCCTGTTAGTTTTTCTTATTTCTTTGCTGCTTTTCAAGTAAATTGTCGTTAATTCAGAATCTCTGTTTTGGTCTTCCTCTTATGGAGAGGAGGGGGGGGGAAGGGAACACTTTCAGTGGGGTTTATTTTTCAACTGGGTTTCAAAACTGACAAAAAAAAAAGAATAAAGGAAAGGATTTTAAACCAGAAAGATTGCAACGTCTGCATCATAACATTACAAAACACCTCAAGCTTCCAGATATCAGCAGGCAGATCCTGTAGCTCGGAAGAAAAATATGGATACATACAAAAGCTTAGCTTAGAGACTACTAAAACACAGATTGTTTGCTGACACTCGACCAACATTAAACAATTCAGACAAGAAGCTTCAGAAACTCCTCATTTTTTCTAACCAAAAGCTTATAGAGAGCTTTATTTTAATTTTAAAAGAAATCTTTACTTTCTCCTCTCACATCTTTAAATTCACCCTGTATCTATTTTGCAATGTTTAGCCTCATAAAGTTGATACTTCCTACCTCTAGTAAGGGGAATAAAGATTTTCATAGAGCTTAAGGCCAAAAGAAGTTATTATAGTCCACTCAGTCTCTAATATCCAGAAGATTGCAGGTCAGATGGACTGTTCAATGGCTTTGCTGAAAGCTCTGTGTTCCAGCCCCTGAATTAATATTGAAATTCTCATCTCCACCTTTTCACCACCACTGCACAATGTGTGTGGAGTGTGCATGGATGAAACACCAAGTCAACACAGAATCATAGAATGTCTTGGGTCAGAAGGGACCTTTAAGAGTATCTATTTCTAACCCTTCTGTCATGGACTGGGAACCTTCTACTAGACCAGGTTGCTCAGACCTCCATCCAGCCTTCCAGGGATGAACACTTCCAGGGATGGGGCATCCTCAACTTATCCAGGCAAACTGTTCCAGTGTCTCACCACCTTCACAGTAAAGACTTTCTTCATAATATCTAATGTAAACCTATTCTCTTTAAGTTTGAAGCCATTATCCCTTGGCCTGTCACTAC
Organism: Acridotheres tristis; assembly: GCA_037013685.1. Lineage (NCBI taxonomy): Eukaryota > Metazoa > Chordata > Aves > Passeriformes > Sturnidae > Acridotheres > Acridotheres tristis. The sequence goes on from CM072884.1 coordinate 104,419,559, forward strand.
ATGCTCTTGTAAATAGTCTCTCTCCATCTTTCCATCTTCACTGGAAGGCCACAATTAGGTTACCCTGAAGCCTTCTCTTTTCCAGACTGAACAATCCCGAGCCTCTCAGCCTTTTCTCTGTGCTAAGGGTGGTGATTAGAGGGGTGCTCTATCCCTCTAATCATCTTGGCATCCTCTGGACTTGCTTCAACAGATCCATGTCCTTTCTGTGCTGGGTACCCAGAGCTGGATGCAGCACTGCAGGTGGTCCTAGCAGGGCAGAGCAGAGGGGCAGAATCCCCTCCCTCACCTGCTGCCTACGGGGCTTTTGCTGCAGCCCAGGGTACGTTTGGCTTTCTGGGCTGTGAGTGCCATGGCCAGCTCATGTCCACCCCTCACCCACCAACTACCCCAAATCCTTCTCAGCAGGGCTGCTCTAGATCTGCTCATCCCCCAGCCTGGATTGGTACCAGGGGTTGCTCTGAGCCAGGTGCAGCACCTTGCACTTGTAAAATCACATGAGATTGCATGGGCCTACTTGAGGTGTAAATTCCTAGATTTCTTACATCTAATTAGAACACCTTTCAACAGTGCCAGAGAAGGAATTCTCTCCTGAAAAGGAGAAAGTTAAATAAAACTTTAAAAAATTAAACATGTCTTGGGTTTTATAACAGCACCAGACACAGGCTGGGCAACTGCCATGAGCAATGCCCACCTTTCCAGGCATACAGGCTGAAATCATTCTGGGTGGCTGCCTTGCCAAGTCTTCAGAAGGAGAAGGCTGTGGTGCTGGGAAATGGGCAACTGTGGCTCCTGCTGTGACTGATGAGATCTATCATTCTTAATCCAATGAACAGTTGAACCTAACTAAAATATAACAATCTTAAAGTAAGATATAAAGAGAATAAGAATAATTTGAGTGGCATTGCTGTCTTGACAAATTAGTTTCACCAATTCAATTCTACCCTATTTGTAAACTGAGGATAATACTTCTATTGCAGTCTCAGAAGGAAGCTGAGAATATTAACTCATACTATCTAGAACATGAGAAGCACTATAAAAGTGCTAAAGTAATTATAAAGTTTTATTATGGGTTAACCTTGGCCAAAAACATGAAATAAAACTCTATTAGGCCTTACATTTATAAAGATGAAAATGAGAAATGTGTAACTCTTTGGGTCCCTGATAAACATTCCAGGCAATCTAACATTCATTGCACTCCCTACATCATACAGCCCCCAGACAATTACTGGGTACCAGCACAGGAGCTTGATAAATTGGTTTTACTTTGCTCATTGATTTTCCCATGTCATAGAAACAATATCATTACAGAATCTGCACACTGTTCCCAAGAATTTATTTTGTCAATGTTTAAAGAAAAGATTTCATTAGAAACACAGTACTGACAGATGTTTTTTCATGGAAAAAAATTGCCTCATCACAGAAACAAACAACATTAAAATTCATTTCTGATTCTCTTCCATTTTCCCTCCTCTCCTGTCTCAGTGCATGTCTGTGTATCTGGTTATATAACAATTTTTGGTATGTCCTTTTTGTTTATACAGGAATGTTTCAGTAGCAGACTATATATAGGAGATCAGAGTTATGTTATAAATACTCCTTAGATATAATTTTTCTCCCTTTAGCCACACAGCTCCCTGTGCCACACTCACTTAGGAAAGCCTGAGTAGAATGTCCCATAGGAAGAAGAAACGTGTTACTCCCATTGCACATTTTTTTCCCTCTTGGCTAAATATTTACATTTCTAGGTCATAAGAAAAATAAGGCTTTTGAACAGAACCAAAACAGTTCAAGAGCATCTTTGATTTAATGTCATGTCTTTTGTCTAATGAATGTTAATACTTCGCCATCAGACTAATATCTATGCATGCTGCATTTATAAGGCAAGCTTGAAACAAAAAGCCATACTAAATGTCAGAGTCCCGGCTACAACCATGCCACTTAGATACTTAAAAATTAATGTTTAATTCTCCTTCTAAAACCTCAAGTCTCATTCTTCCCTCTGATAAACTGATAAAGAGAAATCTCTTAAAAATGTTCTGGTCTGACCTCAATTCTGAACTTCAGAGGCCTAAAATGACAGACAAGTCTTTATACATCTATTAGTCAGTTCTCTCAGCAGGGTATCAGAAACCAAGATCAGAGATTGCCAATACTTAAAAAGTCAAATTCTGCCTGCAGATGTGCATGTTGAACTCCCACTGAAATCAGCAGGGTGAATTCATACAAGGAAAAATTTGGCTCTAAATGAACTGTGTTGGTCTAATAATAGCATCTTCTACCGAACTGGGTTGGAGGTAGAAAAGATTCCCACCTTGACTGGTCACCTTTTTTTCTTCTTTAGAGCTCAAGAATTTTTCTGCACTAGTTGTCAGGGAAAAGTTATCAGTATTCTTTAGCCCAAACATCCTTAATCAAAGAGAAAATAGTTAATATGCACCATTAATAATTGTGTTAATACAGTTAACACAAATCTGATAGAAATTAGGTTAAATTGGTACAGCTCTTTTCAAGGTGCTTGTTCTCTTGAAAAAATAGTCCACAAGTAGCCGCTTCTTACACTAGTTGTGATTCCTCAGAAAGTTAATTAAAGAATGCTCATTTTTGTTTCCTTTTCATTAGCAGAGTAATACCAATTTTTCTGTATCACAATTATGCTCCTTATGTTTCCCAATAAGTAGTATGGTGTAGAACAGTCTAATTTTAAAAGACCAAGATTTTGTTTCTCTTCCAGCTCATCATCATTCTTATTATTCCTATGATAAAAAAGGTTTTGGATTCTTCCTTAAAACAGGCAGCTTGATACAGACAGAAAACCTATGTAATCTAGTCTCTGTAAAAAACTACAGATACAGTGGTAGCATCTAAATCTGTGATAAGAAATATATAACTTATTGCAAAAGAAGTCAGCAGAGGGAATTATTGTTTGCTTTAGGTATTTAAAATGGATTTAATGAATTCTCCAATCTTATCTGACTGATTACATAGAATGAACATAAGGCAGATTACACTTTTAAATTAAATTGGTATCAGTAAAAACTAACTGATTATTATATACTAAACAACCATTTTTGAACATATTTCTTTTTGTGTAAGAAAATAAATTGATTCAAAAGCTCTTTAAATGAGACTGAGAGACCACAGGACACAACTGAGTAACTTTCATCTCTTACAAGCCAAGAAGCGTAACAGAGCTAAAATCAACTGGTACAACAACGTGACAAAACAGTTCATGGTTTTTAACTTAATTCCTTATTTAAGAAAAACATTATCAAATTAAGCTTAGCCTCAACAGTGACAACCAAACAACCCTAGTAAATTGTCTCTTGTATAAAAGTGAATTTAAAAAGAGGTAAAAACAAGATACCAAGCTGTGACCAATTCAGTAATCTGGTTAGTTGAAGTGTCTTTGATGTATAACAACATCTTGAAAGTTGACCCATTGCCAAATTGAACAAATTTAAAGTATTTCATTCATTATAACAAACTCCACAAAGTTTTAAATTCTCAGGAATGTTATATATCACAAAGATGTCTGTAGGATGTCAAAGTGTTCCAGTGAGTTTTAGTATGGTTTTGGTTTATTTTAAAATAGAGTTTTTTATGCTCTTATGTATTCTAATGTTGTTTTAGTTTATATTAGCAGTAAAAGAGTTGATGAAGAGTTGATATTTTGTAATTCTGGTTTTATTGACCATATTTATATTTAAAACCTAAAGGTCCTCTAGTATGCCATTAGATCATCTCCTTTTATAGCATCTTAGAACAATCTCTAAACTACAAATATTTTACTAATACAAAATCTGTTTAGAAAGATTATCTCTAATTCTCTTAGGAACTAATTTTTGGGTTTTGGAAAGCTGGAAAATTAATTAGTAGGAAATGGTTATCCTGTATATAATAGTTTTAAAAGTCCCAGAGTCCAGCACAGAACTTATTAGGAGACTTACTTAAGGAAATAGGAAATCTTAACTCAGATTGATTATAGCCCTTGGTGGTAACAGCTGGCTTCTAATTAAACTGAAAAAATGTATATGCATTTTGAAGCTGTTTAAGAACATACCATAAATAACTATTGTATGATTCTATCATAGAATGATGTGGATGAAATGGTAAGCTTGACAGCTATTTGTAACAGTAATTTCTCTATAGTATGAAGAAAACATTAACACTTCCATCTCCTACACTGCAAGCAAATAGTTTCCTATTCAACTATGAACCAATGGATGTTGTCATCTTCTAATTGTACAAACAATTTGAAAACACCTAACCAAATCATAGTTCATAATCTAAAACTACATATGAAATACTTTAACATTTTTGTGGTTTTTGAAACTAAGAATACTAAAGAGTGTAGCTCTAGTAGAAAGTCTATCAGTAAAGAAAGTATTAAGAAGTAACTCAGAAGCTGCTATATCTGTAGTGCCATTATACATTACAGACTGGACAGCACTAGCTCTGCTAACTTAATTTGGTGCATAGCATAATTTTATGTTAGCAAAAATTAAAAGGAGAATAGGTATCGCCCTGCAGTTTGACCTCTATTTGGCTTAACAAGGATCTGGCACTGCTATTGATATCAAGCTGACTGGAAATTCTGGTCATTCAATACATCTTCCAGGTGATTATTTCTGCATAGATTCTATTGATCTATTTAAAACTGATCTCCAGTACACATCTCCATTGCTAGGAGGGGCTGAGTGGGGATTATTGGCTTGTTTCTAGATGTCATTCACTAATTTCCCTCTATGTGACCCCTAATAGTGCTCTATAAAAATAGTTCTTTTTTTTTTTTTTTATTTTGGGGTGGGGGGGAAAGGGAGAAGGATAGAAAATTATTAATTATACAAGCATTTAATATAATTTTGGGATGAAAATATAAATTAGAAATTCAACAACTCACTTTGCTGTCAGAATCTCCATAGTAGGCAGCTGTCAGCAGTTCCCTCATAACAGCAATGTAAGAGTTCACTCTGCTGAAATACCTCTTTGCAGCCTAGCAGTAGCTGAACAGTACCAAAGTGTACTACAGATAAGACTTTAAAATAGTAATAGTAATAATAATAATAATAATAATTATTATTATTAGTAGTAGTAGTAGCAGTAGTAGTAGTAGTTTTATTATTATTGTTAACTACTTACTCTCATTCAGTGTCCTGAAATTGAAGTTGCTGATTTACTATGAAAATTTTGTAATTACATGGAATTTTAATCTTTGCAAATCTATTTACTTTCTTTCTATGACTGGATATGAACACAACTGAAATTCAGCTAATTATTTGAATGGGTTGTCTTACTCTTGTCTCATTTTGAGGAAAGATAACTAAGGATAAAAGGATTGTCCCCAGTCCCTGCACACAGAGAGTAATTTTGGAGTAGATGATGAGCAGATCAGTGATCAGTTCATTTCTAATTTATGAATAACTGCAAACTCTATTTGTTTTGCAAATAAATAGATTTCAGGCTGACACTTTTGGGTGAACATTTGTCAGTGACATACAATTGGCTTCAACTGTCAATTAAACTGAAGGAAGTCTAAAATAAACAGCATATAATTCAACTAGAAATTGCATTAAAATTGTAAATAGTCTTTGAAAAAAGAATTTAAAAAGATACTTCCAGCCTTTATGAATATCCTTGTTACAAAAAATACATAAAGTCCATAATCTGTACACAAGATCCATGTAACTGCTTTACTTATAACTATAAAAATGAATCTGCAAGAACAACCAGCAGTTCCTAAGTAGCAATACTAAGACTTTCATGAAAATTCCTTGTAGAAAAATACAAGACTTATGTCACTAAATTCTGTTCTGCTTTTCACAGTTATCAATCATTACACTGAGTGAAGGTGCCCTCTTTTTGTGACAGTGAAGGAGAACTAATTATCCTATAGCAGACTGGAGTTAATTGGAAAAAAGTCTACATGATTCTACCTGACCAGCCCTTTATCTGGGAGGCGTTCTAGAGATATGCACTTCTATTTTGAATTAAAGAAACAACAGACACTACTGCCTGCTCTTCATTATTTTTGTAGTTGAGATTTTTGTTTATTTTGGGTTTTGTTTTGTTTTGTTTTGTTTTACGGAGATTGCAAAAAAAAAATTGGAATGTACTCATGGAGTGTAGAGGCTCTGCTGTTCCCTTACAGGGCCGTGTATGACAGAAAAATAAAGCAGTTATATTGCTGCTAGTGGTATGTTAAAATATCACGGGCAGAAAAAGTGCTTTGCATTGTGCTCTCCTGAGTATGCTGAGAGTAGCCAAACCACCTTTAACTAAAGATAATCCACACCATTAAAACTGGCTCCTCAGTCACAAAACTCTGTGCACAACATCTCAAAACAGTGGCTTTTAATTTAAGAAACCTAATTTTTCTGATTGGAAAAGCATAAAAACTTGACACTTCTTATGGGTACTAATTTCTATTAGTATTTCTCAGCAGATGTTTACAGAGAGACAGCAAAACAGTGAGGAGGTGTCAGCATGACATGTAATGAGTGTTGCATGCTGCTAGAATAACCATTATCACAGTTTTGGACGGCAAAGTAGATCTTTGGGGAAGGAAGAGAGACAAATTGGTTCTACCATCAATTCCTGGAATGGGATGAGGTAGGCATGATTGCATATCAATTGCATAGCAGCAAAAGCTTAATATAAAATCTGAGTGGTGGTCTCATGAGACCCTAAGTGTTCCAGGCATGCTGATGAAAAGAACATTTTGTTAGTGACTGCAAGGAGAAAGCATCATTGAATTTACTGCAGAGGGAAGTAAAAATCATAGGCCATGTCTAAAATAAGATCTGAGCTACAATCAAACTGATCAGGCAATGGATATTAAGGGACAAGCAACAGATTCATTTGGGCTTGAACTGAATTTAAGACAGTTAAATGATGATTTGGATTTTGCTGGACAGAAAGGTATGCTTGGAAGGGAGACAGAAAGGATGTGTGTTATTAAGAAAGCAAGTTACATTTTAGTCTTCAGATAAGACCACTCATATGAGAGAAGAAAAACAGGAGAATAACAGATGACAGCAGAGAAGTTTGAAGAATACTTTGGTTATAGACAGCCTCTAGTCTAGGTTGCATCCCTTGGAGTAGATGGGTGAAACTCTCTTGTCCTCACAATGAGAGATGAACATCAATTTGTACATTAATGCAGATGAGGCATGTGTAATAATAACAATACTACAAGATAAATACTGACCAAGGATCTACTGTTTTGTGTGAGCTCAAAGTTATGCCATGACCTGCAACTAAAACTAAAGAGGACAGTGACAAATGGCACTATCTTAAACACATTCCCCAGGAAGTTATTCATCAGGTTAGGGCGGGGAAAGCTATTGTGATCCAAATTAAGAGAAAAATTTGCAAGAAATGCAATCATATATGACCAATGTTTTAAACATCTGCTCAGAACGTGCTTGGGATTCTTAGATATATAGAAAGAAATTAGATACTTTGCCTCATACTGTAAAATCAGTCACTGTGATACTCATCATAAAAACCAGGCAAGGATGAGACATAGATAATGTATCGATTGGATAATGTTCGGCTGATAATATAATTTAGAAAGAGAAAAAAATCTTACTTTTTACCAGCAACTTTTAACGGAAGGCTATATAACTTCAACAAATTTAGCTTTTAACTGAAATTTTGCAAAAGAAAAGATTTTACCCTTAAGTGAATCAATTATTAAGTCATTAACTATGTTATCTAGAAGGTATTTATTTATTTTTTAAACCATAACAGGATTCAGAACTATAATTATGGAGTTAACAATCCTGCTCATAGCTTTAGAATTAAGCAATGCTTTGTTTTCCAGTAATATCAGAGATTCAGTGTTCCTGTTCAGGATATCTTCTTTCAAATCAAAAAACAAAAACAAATCATGGTTGTAATAGCGCTTTCTGAGAATTTATAAATATATTTCTTCTGTTCATTTATGAATTTAAATGAAGATAAATAAATTTTGCAGCTAGCTGTTCATCAGCTACTAACTATTTCATTTGTTCTTGTACAGCATCTGCATAGGACGCTCATTAAACTTTCTGTGTGATTAAAACTCGAGGACTTTCATTTTAATAAACTACATTTGATTTTTAGAGGCATTTTTTTCTTGCCATTAGTCATTCTATTTCCTCTTTCTTAGATCCTAATGTTCATCTAGAGAAAATAACAGTTAGCTTAGGTCTCTTTCAAAATGACTGATGATTCCCATTTATGTGACTGGAACAGAGGCACTTTATTCTTATCAAAATGGCAACTGCCTCTATTGTGCTCTGGCTGAAGGATTCCTGTATTATTTATCAAGTCTGTCCATGGCAGTCATGCTGAAAGAGGACAATTCTGCCCAAGTTTCCCAATAAGCAATGATTTCATGAAACAACCCTTAAAAGCAGATAAGCATTAAGTTATAGAAAATAATGACAATTTTTCCAGGCTTGCTGCTTTTTTTTTTAGACTATCTTTAGTTATGAAGGCTATTTTTCAAAAAAGACAGAGAGCAAATACCACCATCATGAAAAAAACCATATATTTTAAATTATTTAAATTCTACTCTACAATTAAAGAAACAATTGTGTATTCATCATACTTAAGAAAATATAATAAAGAAAATAATTAATTCAATAGAATGTCAAAATATATTCTCCTATCTATTTTATTTTGCTTTCTTTAACTGCCAATTTTGCCTCTCCTGAATTTACAGTAGTGTGCTGAGGATTTTAACACATTTTCTATATATAATGCTTTTACTCATGTTCAGCAATATACATTCTCAATGAGGATCCCATTGCATTTTAACTTTTAAAACTTTTAAAACTGGCTCTCTCTCTCTCTCTCTTTATTATTTTTTTTTTAATATATATCACTATGGTACAAAGATATTAATCTCTCACTCTAAAAGATAATTACTGATATGGGGATTCATACAAAGAACTATTTTATGCTCAGAAATACCAATATATGACACATACCTTGACTTTTTCCAGGTGGTCCTGCAGAGAGTCGATGAGCAGATCCCCCACTGGCTGCCAGGACCCCTTGAATGCCTCAGCCTGGCGCAGCTTCAGGTCCAGCTCATCCATGGCCTCTTGAAGGCCCTGCAGTCTTGCAAGAGCATCGTCAATCTTCTTTTGCCACTCAGCAGACTGCAGATTCAGCTTGTCCCACTCGGTCCTGACCTCACCTGCCTGCCTTTGCAGAAGTTTAGTGGCATTGTGGGCTCTTTCCTCAGGTGACACATCTAAATGTGGAAGTGAAGAGGCTTTTAAGACATATTCTGTTTTAGAACTGAAAGGGTTGCCATGTGGATAAGTTCAGATCTCAGAAAGAAACCCTTCATGACCTAAGGCACCTGTGAAATTTGTTTTATTAATGTATTCTTGTTTCAAATTATCTTAAAAAACTTAAATCTTGCCACCATAAAAATCAGCAAAATACGCATTTATGTACATAAAGGCGTTTTGAAACATGCAAGGTGTAGTTAGAAGTTTATCAGCTGATTCAGCACAATATTTCTGCACAAAGATAAATATTAATCACCGTGAAGCTTTTGCTGCAATTAGGTGGATTTGGGATCTCCTGTAGTACTGAGACTACAAGGTGAATTTTAGCTTAAATTGCAGCTTTGAGCCCTCAAATGAGGCTATAATTATAGACAGGTCCTGAAGGTTTAAAAGCAGTTTCAAAATCTGCTTATAAATATGCATGCCTATTTAGTACCACAGTGTTCAGAAGGATTGCTAAGGCTTGCTTTCATCTATATTTTTAGCTTATTTTCTGAATACTGGCATTCAGCTCGGAGTGTAAAAGGAATGCTTTCAGAGCGGCTGGCAGGATTCATTTAATCATTGCTGATCATCACTGATCTTCCCAGCAACGTGTTATTACCCTGTTCCTGCTGCAATTACCTCTGGGCTCTGGGCAGACCTTCTCCACTGCCTCCACGGGCTGCTCGGCCAGGAAGATTCTCACAGTCTCAAGGGCATTCCTGATAACAGGTTCTTTTGTTTTCAGCTCCCTCTTGAAAGTCTAAGAAACAAAATTATTGTAAGTGGATCTATAAGGAAATGCCAACTCAGAATACCAATGTCAGGACAAAATTTCCAGAGACAGCTTCCACGTGTGGATTAGAAGCAATAAAACACACACACACACACAAATTAAAAGAATCAGCTTTTGCTTAACCTGAAATCACATTGTATTCAAACAAAGCAAATGGGCTGTCAGCAGACTGCATTTTTCTTTCTTCAGCAACAGCTCCCTGGTTTTAAATGACCGTGAGTAAGTTACTCAAGATTAGTATTAGAAGCTTTGGTAGGTCACTGAAAGTATACATATCTCAGTATTTATTTATTCATTTCTCTATTTTTGTTAATGAGAATATAAGAGTCTATTAACCTGATTCCAAATGTACACCACACAAAAATGCAGGTGAAACCCAGCTTGTGGTTACATATTGCATTGGTTCTTCTGCATGTTGCAATGAATTTATCTATAAGGTCCTTACCACTCTTTTATTTCAACATTTTCTTCTGTATTCATGAGACATTGTTAAATGCATAATGTTTCAAGTGGCATAGAGGAAAAATATGCAGATAATTTAATAGTAAAGTGCAACACAAAACACAATACAAAAAGGAGAGCCATATGCCATGGGTAGAAAACAGGTATTTTACTGCAGGGATTAGAAAATTCTCTTTACAACATCATCATTATATAAGCTTGTAACATAATAAATTGACCAATTCAGTTACATTAATTATTAAACAAAATTTGCATTTCTATGTGAACTAATGAAGGATTATAAATTCAATATTAAAAAGTTCATTATACTTTGAATTATATTTGATATGTGACTCTGTAAAGGAAATGTTTACCAGAAGTAATAATGGGAACATGTACAGTTTATAATATGAGCACTCGCAGGTAAAATGTTCTTAACACATTTCAGGAAAGTAAACTTAAGGAAATAACTACATTATTCTACTATAAATATTTAAATCCACTCTTTATTAAATGGTCAAGAACTGACCATAAGGTTTGTAGCTGTTCTTGTGAAAACCCTTTAGCAAACTCTCCTTTGTTGAAGGAAATAAAGCAAAAAGTCTTCGGTTTGTGTCAAGGACAATAATGGGACTAGAATCTTTTCACAGAGTCTATCTGCTCTCATAAGAGAATCTGTAATTTGATTAATACCTGAGATAAATATTTTTAAAAATCATGCTGACCTAACAATACCAATTTTCACAAATTTGGAAGTGTACTGTATATTATCAAGTAAACTACCACTGGACATTTTTTTGCATAAAAACTGAGTGGAGTTACTACAGAGCTGAATTTAAAATATCGAACTCAGACATTTTTAGGTTTATAATTATTATAATTCATACTGGACTCTTGCATGAAATGCAATGGAAAGAGGAAATATAATAAGCCTTTTATCATGCCTCCAAAGGAGGAAAATCTATTCCTTTAATTAGCCTTTGTGTTCATCTCTCATCATTCTGTCCCACTGGAATGGTGTGGCAGGTCGGCAGGTCACGGAAGCCAGCAGGAAGCATAACTTAAAATCCAGCACAGTAATTTCCATGGACTGCGTGCTTTGCTCTCTGCTTATAGTGTCAAAAGCAACATCAACAGTCAAACCCACTTAAACCAGTGTTTTTTAAACATTAAATGGTGTAACAGCTTAAAGATATGATATGCTTTAGAAATGTTTCCAAAGATGTATTATTTCTCATAAATGTCTGTGCCCCAAGCCAGTCAAGAAGGAAACAGTGGCACAAAGGTCTGTTCTGCTAACACACACCAACAGCAGCAAGGAGTCACGGATACTCCAGGGGAACACAGAAATACACTGATTGGAGAATAGTCAAAAGCCAGGAACGCCTCTGAACTATGCATTTGGGAATGAGCAGTCCAGCTGTGAGGAGTGCTGCTGCTGCAGACAGGTCACCCCTGGCTATGTACATGTGCACACCAGGAGAAGGACCAAAAATACTTTCTTTCAGCTTGTACTGCTTTTGCAGAAAACAGCAGCAATCAAATACACCGAGTGGCATTATCTTTCCTGAAGAAGTTTAAAGCCACAATCCTGCTGTATCTTTTATGCAACAGAAGAAGAACATATATGCAATGAATCCCATAAAGCCTGTGGGCAGTAATCATTGTATCTTCCTCAAAACAGAGAAAGGCTAATAGGAACTTCTGACTTAGCACATTTTGTATTTTGTCATAAGTGGAAAAGGTGTGAGAAAGGAAAACAATGTGCTAAACTTTTTTCCCCCAACTTTTCCACTCTGAATGTTGGAGCTGGTGGAAGCAATTATAGTCTGTAAATCCTGAGTTATAGAATAATATACACAGTATGGTGTTGAGATCTATTTACAGTTCTCATCTCCTTCCCTAGTTTTGATCTGTAGATTTCTATGGAGTTAAAATATGTTTCAATTAAAGAAATTTGAAAAGGAGAGGATGAAAAAAACATGAGGCTGAAGCAGTAGCACAGAACAGCATTAAAAATAATGAATGCTTATTTCACACTAACATATTCCAAAAAACAGTTCTTACTGTATGAAGATAAAGCTGCTTTCCAGAATAAAGTTGTGTTGTGAGATATGTATACACTACCAGTAAAAATCATAAGTAGCAATAAAAGACATTTTTTCTTTTTTTTTGGAGGAAGACAAAAAAAAAGGAATTTTTCTAGATAGAGCCCTGACAAATACATCTTTATAATAACTAGACAAACACTGAAAGCAGAATTAGCCTAAATGAATGCCTAATGTACAACTAATGATTGCAGGCTAATTTCATTGAATTCCTTGACTTCTTCCACACTTCATGGTGACTGTAGAGGAAATCGAATACGCATAATGTATGACCTGACAAAAAAGTAAGTAAACTACTTTATTTAAGCATGTCTATTTGTCATCAACACTACTGCAGTAATGGCATTCTGTCCACCATTTTAATAATGCATATATTGATCAGCTTATCTCAGACCTCTCCTACCACCTCATGAGTGTCCTTAAATCTCTTTAAATGAAGAAACAATGATTGTTTAAATTGAAAAATGAAAATATAATGAGAAAAGAGTTGCATTAGTAAAACAATCATTAATCTCTGTTATTTAAAAAGTAGGAATTTTTGCTTTCAATATATTTTAAAGAGAAGGAGTACAATTAGATTAATTCAACATGTTTGCCAAACAGAATGCTTTTCAAAATATGAGGTTTGTCCTAATCATTAAAAGTAGATATCCACTGTAACCCCATAATTGGTTAATGTGTTGAAGCAGGAACTGTACTCCTTAGGCATTGATGCTACAGATTTAATGTGAAAGGGTTTCCATGCAATTGTTAATAAGTACCTTCTATGTTCATAAATGCTATTTATGGTGTTAATAAAATCACTATACAGCAAATGAGGCAACTCTTAAAAGAATGAAATACATGGCAGGCTATCTGCATGACGCCTAAGTTACTTAAATTAGATTAACAGTAACATGCACACGGTTGTTAATTCAATTTCACTAAAGCAATATTAGTAAAACAAAGAAAAATGTATGATAATTAAATAGTGTTTTGAAGATCAGGAGTATTTTTTATCATTGACTAACACCACCACCACTCCTCCCCACACTTTCTAAGACTTTGGAAGAGAGACAATTTCTTCAGATGCCAAAAATTGAAAAAATGACCTATATATATAAGTTCAAACAAATAGCAGTTATGTGGGTGTATTTGGGATACATTCCAAATTGCCTTATCTAAAAAGAACCTCACATTTATAACACAACAATGATTTTGACTGCATGGATACTGCTATTCTCAGTTCAGTTCAAGCCCTCCTCTGGCATAGATTCAAGCATTTGAAATTTTCATCTGAATCCTACTCTTAAAATTTTTAAAGCCAATCTTGGCAACTAGGAGCACTCAGGTAGTAAGAACTGAATTTTTTTCATCTCTTTTATGAATCTCTGTGGTATTCCAGATGGTCTGCTGAATGATAAAGAGGTTAAATATGTTTGCTCTTTAAATTTTACCTTTAAGGGAAAAAAAATAAAATCAGCTTGCAACACTTCTTTAGAAAAAGGATTCAGGCATAAAATCATGTTGGCATTCATCATGCTATTTCTCAATTGAATCAGTTGAACTGAATATAAATAGTGTTCCCTTGATGGGTTTATTAATTTCTCAAGTGAAGAACTTACCCGGGTTCAGTTCTGGCATTACCTGACAAAAACAATATTTCACAGAAAGAGAAATATTGTACTTATGAAGAAAGACCAAAACTGGAAGTTTTAGTCATTTAAAAGATTGGTCAGATCTGATAGATGCTTCTCTAGTTTACTAAGACTAATTTCCAGAAGTGACATTCAGAACACAATGAACAGTCAGCAGATTCTTTTTCCCAAGATCAACACACAGCTACTGTTTAGTTTCACATCAGCACCCTGAGAGCTAAGCTCTGCTCTTAAGCAAAGGCCCAAACCTCTCAAAACCAGCTTTTCAGTACTGGGCTCCAGTATTAAGCTAGATAATTGTACACTTATGAAAATATTTGAAAATATTTTTCTTATGTCCAGAAATGAGCGAAGCTGTTCATTTGGCTTTAGCCTTTGTATATCTGCTTCTTTGAAATGAACTTTTAGAGTAACAGAGTCCATAATGCCCAGGGGGAAAATAACCAACCAACCAACCAACCAACCAACCAACCAACCAACCAACCAACACATTGCAAACATAGATTTTGTCAACAGCAACCTGAAGTCAACTTCCATGTTGACTGCTTTCCCCTTCTCTGTCAGAGATATTTGAAGATCAGACAGGGCAAATTAATTTCAAATATTGTGTTTTGTTCTTTTTTCCACAGGGAATCAACATACCTACACTCATGCTTCTGAGGTGCTACAGAATGGAAAAAGGAAAAAGACATATTTCTAAAAGGAACTAAATCATTCTAGCTCTGATACTAGACAGGATGACCAAAGCTCTGTGTTATGTACCTGCAAGTGACAGAGAAGCTAAAAAAGAGAAGTGACATCTATTTAATGAAGTAATTTTGCCCCTACTCACAGTATCATACTTTTATGCAATAATTCTCATCCCTAAAAGTTCTAACTACTTCATTTGTTTGGTGTGTGACAGAGATCACTTAGTTCATCACTGAAGACTTGTCACCTTTGTGAATTCTTGGAAGCCCTTAAACCACTTATAGAGCTATATAGAATACTAAAATACTATAAGAAGTAATTTCTTTAGTTAAAAAAAATATATTTCTTCTGTCTAGGAGAAAATGTTTTCAAGCACTTAAATATTATCTAGATGGAAAAAAGTTTTGTTGCAACAATTCAATAGAAATCTCTCTCTAAATCTTGTTTTAGGTCCAAAGTTGCCATTGTAGAAAGAGTTTGAGTTAATGTCACACTGAGTTAAAGCAACATCTATATTGCTTCTTTCATCCTGATATTCTGGATGGGCTTTAAAACTACGTTATGGAAGTTGCTACTTTATGGCTAAAACAGAACTCAGGCTTCTCTTAACTTGCATGGTTATATATAACACATGTTTTAACTTTCTTAGGGCAAAGGTGAAAAAAGGAATGGTGCTGCCCCGTAAAGTCATGGATGTTTTCACCTTACTGTCTCTGTGACAGTGCTTTAAATCCCACATAAAATTTTGTGAGAAAGACACATCCTACTCACCACCTCTCCAGAGGAAGGACCTAGGAAATGTGACAAAGATGCCCTTTGGAGAAAAGCATTATCTCAGAAAAGTTTGCCACTGAGAGAGAGAGAGATGTTTTTTGGTCATCTTTCTCTTTGGCTTTCTCAATCATTCAGTGGAGATATGTCCTTGACAAGCCATATTGACCCTACTTGCCACCAGTTTGTTGCAGTAGTTGTATGCCTATGTGCCTATGGAAAAATCCGTGTCTGGCTGAATATGGTACTTCCTGACTTTTCACAAACTCAGGGTCTTAAAGCAGCAAGATATGTCATACTCACTTATTTGATCTCACTATCTGTTCTCAAATATGTCCTTCCCCATGAGAAAGGCCAATATATTAGAGCAATATTTCTATACAGCTACCTGATGAACAGAAAAAACACTGATCCTATTTTGTTTCAAAGTACCATTTCATATTTCTCCATTTAGCAATAAAACCAGAGATTTAGGAACTTCAGGAACAATATCTTTTTCTGCAAGTTTCACAAAGGAAGTTACATATATACAGCACAATGCATTGAGAGGATGATCACTGGATTTAGAATATTCTCTTCTCATGAAATAAAGCTGTCAGACTGACAATTTAAATTTTTCAATAAAAATTACATTTACTTGAAATAACTTTTTAGATAGCACCCTGAAGCATAATTGGACATCAAACAGGAAGTAAAAACCTCCTATAATGTCACTGTTTTAATTAAAGACAGATGTAGATGAAGGAGAGGAGAGCTTGAATGTATATTGTACAATAGAGGTACTAGAACTGTGATTTCACATTCACCCCTGAATAGACCTCAATGGCATATGAAATTAAACACTGCTTCGGTGAAAGCAGACATTGGGTTAGCATCAGACTGGTGTGAATTGATTAAACACAGGAGACGAACTTTAAATATAACCTCATCACAGCAAAAAATCAGTGTCAATATTTGTATGAAGAATTATTCAGAAGTATTTTTCTGGGGGTTGTTCATTTGGTGTGTTTAAAAAACAAACAATTTCTTGTACAAGTGTTCTATTTAGGTTCCCTTTTAATACTAATCTTAGTCTAGAATGTTCCCCCATAGGGTGCTCTACTGTCTTCCCATAAGAATTGCCTGATGAAACCAGTATGAACCACAGACAGTTAACCCAATAGTTTCATGTTGTGGAGTTGTGCAACAGAGCTAATTCCAGCTACTCTTGTCACAAAGGTTCCCAAAATTCAAACTAGGGTTCAAAAAGTATACATGAATTTGGAATGCCTGATCTAGAAAAAAATTCAGAACTACTTATGTAATCCTCAAAAGTTAGGTTAGTAATTATTCTGGCTATGAAATCTGCCTGTCTGTGATAGGTCTCTGAAGGTCATGGTCATTAACACTTCCTTCTCCAAAAGGCTGATTTTCTCTGCTGTGTTTGAAAGCTATAGCTGGAATTCTTTCCAACAAGGACTGTGTCATGCAGCACAAGCCTGTAAAGGAAGAAAGTAATGACCAAAAGATAATTTAAAAAAACCAAACATACCCTGTGAATATCATTCTGTTTCTGCACAGTGGGAAGATCTCCACCAATGGGTGCTTGCTGTTTTAATTCATCCTCCTTCAACTGCAGCCATGCCAAAAGTTCCTGAAGAGAGAGATGCAATCGCTTCCACTGGTCAGTACTGGCTTCCAAATGGGATCTGAAAGCATGTGTCAAATATAACATAGATTCAGGCACAGTGGAAGTAAAGACCAAAATGCTCAAGCTTATTTACTGAGAAAGATCCTAGTGTTTCATTAAATTAATGATTTTCGAATAGCTTCAGTAGCTTTGAATTAGATTCTGGCAACACAGATTTAAATTTGGTTCCACAGTCCTGGCTTCTTTTCCCATCTCCTGATTTTTGTTTTTGATTGGTTGGGTTTTTTTGGCATTTTAGTTTTCCTGTTCAGCAGTGAGTAATGGCTGTGCTGAATTGTCAGTCTCACCAGAAGTGCACAAATTTTCTGCAGGACTAGCATGAGAAATGTAGTCATCACTTAGGATTGCTGGGACATTATTTACCTGAAATGTAGAGAGTAGTTTTCCAACTCAGTGAAGAGCAAGCATTTCTCTAGACCACTACACAAAGCATTCAATTTACACAAGATTCATTCTCTTAATTTTTGAAAATAAGAGAACCAATGCCATTCTTTAAAAAAAGTCAGGAGGAAATTGTTAAAGCCCATAGAATCCTCATACACTATCTAGCCAAATGTCAATGCCATTTAAATAGGAGTGTGAATGAAACTATTTGAAACACTGGGAAAATTGACAAAATATCATTTTATGTAAAAAAAGTCTCCATCATAAGGACATTTTCTAAATATTTCCTCTGTATATGTGTAAATGTGGTATTTTGGGATCAAGTTGAGCTTCTAAATTTCAGCAACTGTTTTCTGTGGCTGGACTGATAAAATCTTCAATTTTCACTGTACTCTAGATAAACCACACTAAAATTTTGTCTTTCTGGACTTATGACTATGCTATTTTTTAATTTCTGGTTTGGAAAAAAACCTCCTAATTCACCTCCAAGTAACATAAGAAATCCTCTTACTAACTCAAACCAAAGAAGTATTACATAACAGTAAAGTGAAAAAATGTGCTGGAAAATAAAGGCAAATTTTATTTTATTTCATACATTTCTGTTCAAGTTCTAGCTTTTTTCATATAACATTTATCTTCTTCTACAGTGATTGCAGATAAAATCATTCTCCTCTGACACTAAGAATTCTACTCCTATACCTTATATATAATGTTCTATAAAGAAATGTGAAAAATACGGACTCAGCATTTTTGCAAACCTTATTAGTTTGGATATGGAAATAAGGAATTGATGAAGGTAGAGACAGCTGCATTTCTCTGAAATGCTCTATGAATTCTGTCTTCTTTCCAACCTCTTACATCAGGTAATTAAAGTGGCCAAGAAAGAGAAAGGAAGGAGACAGATCAGCCACACACTGAAAGAAAATTCAGCTGCTCTCAAAGTCTCTGCGCTACTAGAAAATCTTCTCTTTTTTTCAGACTTAAATGCTGCATGTTAAAGACACACAGAGACCAGGCCTTTTGTTCTCTTCTCTCACATGGCTTCTGGGAGCTGGGGCAAAACTGCTTTACAGGAGGGGGAGGCAGTCCTGAAGGCAGAGAAGTCTAGAGAAGGATGAAAGATTTAGATTATATATATGTTTATATATCATGCACTGTTTATGATTAGGGTGGTGAGGCACTAGAACAGATTGTCCAGAGAAGTTGTGGATGCCCCATCCCTGGAGTGTTCAAGGTCAGGCTGGAGGCAGCTTTGAGCATCCTGAATGTGTCCTTGCCCATGGCAGGGGTCTGGCACTGGGTGATCTTTACAGTCTCTGCCAACCCAATCCATTCTTTCATTCCATGATACCTCTGAAAGTAGCAAGGGGGAGAGAAGAAGGGATATTTATGGAGACATGCAGGAGGTGACAACCAGAGCAAAGGCCACAGGATTTTAGGACAGGAGACAGTCAAGGAGCCAAGTTTCTGATTCAGGCTAATTCCCTTGTCTCATGTTCATCTTTACATAGGCAAGCTCCCACCTTCTCCGGAGAAGGGCAGCAAACGGAGGCAAACACTTCTTCCCTGCTTCCCCATGTCTGGCATTACAGGGAAAAGCAAAAAGAGTGACCTGAAGGAGTTTTGCCAGAGCTGTGCTCTGACTTTCTCCAGTTAGGTGATTTTTTTTTCCAGAATGTGTCTTGTTCTGCTCTTCCTCCATTTTCAGGACTATGTTTATTCATACACACCAGTGTATATTATATGCATATACTTATGTATTTATGACTGTGTCCAAGTTGTGCAGACAAAAGAGATAATAGTAAAAATAGCTAAAAAAAAAAAAAAAAAGAAAGCGAGTGTTCATTAGGAAAAACTGTGCTGACATATGAGGATGAAAGAAAGCAAGGGAGTGGAAAAGAGCTTGGCTTCTCTTTAATATCTACCATGTATTTAATCTAATGCAGTTAAAAAAGAATGCCCACCCAAGCTGATCCATGACATAGGTCTTCTGTTACAGCAGACTAAAAATTACACTAAATATAGAAACTTCTGGGACTGATGTCTGGAGAACATTTCATAGGTTTTCTCTAATCCTTCTTTTGTGTAAGCATTGCTAGTTATGATGAAATCTATTCCATTCTGTGCTATGGATAGAAAGAACTCCAAACAGGCAGACTGGGAAAAGTCTTTTCCTTTAGTCTGGTGGCCAGCAACACTTAAACTGAATATCTGAGAATTTAAGAATTGTTTCTTATCCTAATCAATAAATTGTTGAAGACCTTAAGGCTTTTATTGGAAGCACAGATTTTAGAGGGGAGGTTTGTTGCTTTGAAAATGCAGTGCAGGAAGTTACTGTGATATAACTGGTGTTGACTACTTCTGACTCAATTGATGACAGCAATATATTAAACTGCAAAAAATGAAAAACAGAAATTCCCATACGTTTAATTACTGATATTTGGACAACTGACTATTTATTTTTATCTCAAAAATCACTGTATTTGAGCAAGTTCATGGGTAAAATGCATGTGAACAAAAAAAATCTCAGACACTTTGAAGGGTTTTATTCTTCTTTTGCTCCTTTGAAGAAAAAAGGAAGAATATATCTCTTTTTCTTTAGTTACTAGTATCTTTTCAACATCACAGCCTTCATTTATTTTTAATGATTGATGATGCGAAGATGGTTTTTGTCATTACACAGCCTGACCTCCCTCAGGACCTGAGCTGAAAAAAGCTAATATTTCATACATTACTTTGGAAAACACTTCTGTCTTTTGCTGCCCTCTGAACTACCACCAACACACAGCAAGTGAGGAAATGAAAAAATGACCAAGACTGAGTGCAACTGAGCTGGGTTGTCTATTGCAAAAGCCATATTTCTGGAGAAAAGCTTCCTGGACAATATCTTTTGAAATGAAACCTTCAGTTCATTGAAACCTGAATGGCCACTTGATAATTTGCAATGTTACCATTTATTATATTTCTCATTGCAAACAAAAGTGTTTTCTCTCATGATACCACCTATGGATTTCTTTTAAACCTAGATTTTATTTAGCAATTCTGTCCCCTCTCCTGACAACAGTTAAAATCTTAAATAATTTTTCTTCTCATTCGTGAAGATATTTTTAGTTTTTCCACTGAAAATAGCAGTCTTTAAAGCAAAGCTTATCATAAATATTGGTTATTTAATCACTTTCTTTCATGACTCACTGATAAATCATACCCAGTTCTAGGAAAAGCCCACACTTAGTGGAGGTACAGTTACTGTTTAAACACGGTAATCTTTCTTTCTGTAATTACAAAACTTCATCATATGCCTCAAATCCTAATCCTCTACTATGATTTTCACACCAAAAAACCTAATCATTCTTACAAAGTTAATCCAACATCCAAAGTAGCACAAATAATTTCAAAATAGACAAAAACAGTGCCAACAAAAGAAACGAAATTAAACCTTTTTACTTGCAAATTGTAGCATCCCATCTAATACACCAACGGGTAGGGTTTTGCTTAGGTTCAGGTCCTACCTAATGTTTAGAGATTTCTTCCTAAGTTCACTCCATCTGAGGTTCATGTTATCCAGACGTCTCTGCAGCAGGGTTGCATCCTCAGAGCCTTCCAGGGACCTCAGGATTTTCTGCCCATTTTCATCCAGGTTGTGATAGATGTCAGTGTGAGCATCAATTTCTGCCTGTAGTTCCTATGGAAGCAATAGAAAATAATATATCTAATTTCTTTAAAAAATCACAGAAACTATGATTTTTTCAAAAGAGTGGAAAAATCCTCAGTGAAACACAGAGAACAGGTTTTGATTAGTCCTTTTACAGTAATGTCCTATCCTGTACACAAAGCCATGTTTCCCTTCTACATGAAGGCCACTTGCATTGAATATGACCTTCTTTTCCATACAGAGCATACGGAACAAAATTTAGAAAGCTAAAGGTGTAGCCTTTGACAGGCATCAAAGCAAGGACAAGACATATTTACGGTGCTGATGAGGGAAAAACAAAGAAAGACAAAATCCTGAGGGTCTCAGGTAAATCTAACCTTCACATGATAAGTCTTCCTGTGCAACATTTTCAGTTTGAGCTGGGGACTGCAACACCGGTCCTGCTGCATGGCAATTCCAAGAAATCTAGGCAACTGCAGCAGCCAGGCTTTAAAATGCCAAGTTCACTTACATTCTGTTGACAGAACGCATTTTGGAGCACAGGCCCCAGCAGTCAATAGCAATAAACAGCCACTTTGTGCTGTATCAAAACACTGGTTGGGGCCATGGCTGTAGGAGGGCCTGAGAATAGCAAGGACCCAGAATATGCAACTGGCAGCTCATGTTGAACAGCCAACTTTTCTTATCGCCTCGTAACTGCAGGCCAGCTCTAAATTTTGAATTCATTTTTTCCCCCTCATTTTTAGCACTGCTGTTTCTGCCAAAAGAACATTCTTTAGAGAGCTGCCTGGTACCAGCATTCCTGCCTGCCCACACACTCAATGCAGCCTTTGTATGCTGGCTGCCCTTCCCCAAGACGTTTGCATGCTGCAGCTCCACAAGGTCAGATTCATTTGCAGAGAACAGTGGTTGAATCAAGGTCATTAAATGGAACAAAAATAATAATAATAATAACTTCAACATGTACATGAATGAGTGTACATGTACTTCATATGCAGCCACATTTGCACCAAAGTACTTTTACTTTCAAACAAAGAGGCACACAAAGACACAAAGAAATAATGAATAGTGAATAAAGATCCACATTTTCTCCTGGGATGCTGAAGCACTAAGATTTCTGGTGGTGGCTTCTTGCTGCCTGAAATGGGAGTGCTAAAGTGGGAAAGAGGAAATTATTTGAGAACAAGACCCAGCACTAACTGAGCATCACAGACAGTCTCCAAGGGAAATTTGTTGCCATTTTCTTCAGAAGAATGACTTTGAAAGAGGGGAGCACACAATCTGTCTACTTGGTGTGTTCTTAATTGAATTGGTTTTATTTGATATTTTAAGTGCAATATTAGCTGCACTGAATCATGAGTAGATTGTCCTTGTTCACCTACTGCTGTTCCAAATGTCCTTGACTGGATACCTTCCACAGCAATGACTAGCATAATATTTGGGGAAGTTTTAAGGTGGGCTAGCAACATCTTTGGTACAGAGTAAGAATACTTCTCCAACTATTTTACTCATCTATTGTCATTCAAGCAGTAAAGGAATTAGTTTGATGTACATCAGAGGTAACTCTGCAGAATGCAACAGTATCATAAACATTGTATTTATTTATTGTTGTCCAGGCAATATATATTTTTAAAAATGGCACTATTAAGGTACATAAAAATGTACAATATGCCAGATATGAATGTCCTTACTTGAAAATTTGTATTTTATTTCAATTCTGAATGTTGCTAGCTTCAACTTCCAGCTGTGATATTCATTTTTGTTTACTTGAAGAATACTCTATTACCAAATTTCTTTCCTTCCATCTATGTATTCGGAGATATTAGTTAAACTAGGTTAAGTACAACAATACTGATGTAAACAGCTGAAACAATGTGTAAGAAAAGAAAAGGTTCACAGTAAAAAAGTTAACTGTTAATGTCTGCATAATTCTAAAGTCCTCCTACATTTAATAAACAATAAATCTGTTATTGGACAAAAGAATTACATGCACTACCTGTTGTACAAAGTTCTTAGTTTTCAGGGTAGTGATGGAAACACTGAACTTACAAACTTGCTCCTTTTCCTTGGCAAGAACATGTGCCATGAAAAGTTGAATAACTATTCAGAGTAGGAAGCTGTCAAATCTGTGCCCTCTTGGTGCTTTACTACATATATACTCATGGCATTATATAAGACAAAATTTAAGAAAAAAAAATTTCTATGCTTTTCTTGTGTTTAGAATGTTTTACATTTTATGTCTTTCTTCAGACACATGCATAATTGTGTAAATAAAAGCAAACCACATCCTTTTTTATTTCAGAATACTACATAGTATCATAACACATCTGGACAGTTAAGTGGGAAATGTTAATGAAAAATAACAAAAGTTTAATATTCAAGACTGAGTTTTCCTCATTCCAAATTACTTGTGTATACTGCACTTCTTCTAATGCTCCCCAAAGCAGTTTGTTTCTGCTAGGCAGGAAACCTACACCAACAAAGAAGCAAGAAAACAAAAATGATATTTGCTCCGTTTACGTTGGTGCATTTCAGAACCTTTTTTTGTGACACTTACACATCCCAAGAGAAGCAGCAAGCATACAAGAAAAAGATGTATACACATTTTATTTGTTTTTTAAAATAAATAAATCCTAGTTTTAAAAACACAATATGAACTAGATTATTTTTCTTGACAACAGTAAAGCAGGAAGAGCTATTTAATATCAAAAATTGCTAAAGTATTTGCAAAAGTATGCTGCCGTTACATGTCATACCAAAAAGCATAGCATATAGACTAAACATATTATTTATTTCATTTTCATATTTTCCAGTGCATTCATACACATGAAAAGACTTCAGAGGATAAAAAAATATATCTCCTGGTATAATTCTACTGAGTTACAGTTGGAGCGTATGCTGCATTTTTGCTGTAGTTATTGCTGAGACTGTGTTGATAAAAGATTGGCTATCTGTTCTTAAAAAGAGCAGAGAGCAGAATGAAAAGCATCTTTTTGATCACAAGTGACTGCTTAGAGTGAGCTGAACTGCCTGGAAAGAACTGCAGCTCCAATTGGTGCTGAGTGAAGTCCTCCTTTATTAAGATGAACTATACAGTTAGATGACAAAAGGCACCCTAATACTTGTTTGTAGAAACTTAACTGAACAGCTGTTAGAGGTTTCTGCACATTTAAAAATGTTTATTTACATTATTTTATTATATAGAATATGTGCAACTAACACACAGAGCTACAGTGAAAATGAAATGCATTTCATCTTGGGAAAAACAATATTGTTGGACAAAACAGGGTGAGGAAATTTTCTCTGACTGTTTCACTTTTGTCCTGAGCTCTTGCAACCACCTTGAAGATGTCAGAGAAGTACACTAATGTGGTGAGTGAGCACACCCAATGCTGCCAAAAAGAGAGGGGATAGGTATATTTCAGTTGTTCCCCTTTGGAATTCCTGCTCCCATTCTCCATGGAATCACACATCGTCAGTGCCCTAAATTTTTTGGTAGGCAGAAGAAATTCACCTGTGGCTCCATGGGTGTTGTTTTACACAGAGCCCTGCTAAGCACAGCTGAGCTGTTGCTGTGAAATCCAATGCACTCAAAGTTCTGTCATCTTCCACACAGCACAGCTAGTCCTAAGAGAATTCAATATGGTTTGAGATAACTTAGCAGAAATAATTAATCAGTGTCAATATCCTTCATATCCCACATGCAATATATAAACATGACATATAAAGGACATGACACATGTCAAAATCTGCAATTATTTTGGCAATACACCAGGGAGGGACTGGTAGTCTGGAAATGAAGTTCTAGAAAGAAGGAATTAGGTATATTTCTTGGACTATAGATGAGTCATACTAAAACACGGAAATCAATGCAGCACAGCTGACAAAACATTTATCTTTTAAACAAGGTAGAAAAAATTCATTATGCAAAAATTTAAAGAAATTAAGGGACCCTAGTTCTCCTCTATTTGCAGCTCTTTAAAGCACATCTTACCAGTTTAGCAATTGGATTTCAAATTAATCATCCCACATGATTTCACCTAATTTCATCTAAACTCCTCTAAGTTTCCGATTCTGCCTGAAGCATAAACTCTGTGTGAGGGTTCAAAGAATTTGAGACATTTTTGCAGTGCCCTGGTACACTCCAGAAGCCTTTGGAGGCACAGAAATCCACGCACATGGCACACTCAGGATCACAGCTTATTGTCCTGTCTGCTAGATGGAGGAATACTTTTGTGAGTATTACAGTTCTGGAGATTTTGAATTAAGGGCTAAAGCACAGCAAGTCAAATGCATTTTAAGCACCTGAGTGATAGATTCAGTGCAAGGTGCACTTCATGTGTTTATTTTGTTTTTGAGAACAGAAGGCCAGTCTGCACTAGGCTTTATGACAGTCACTCCTTGTGAGCTGGTTTTTGCCATTTGAACAGAAAGAGATGTAAACTGTTTTGAAAGAGAACATTTGTATCTGAAGATTTTATGATTTAGATTAATGATGGAACAAACAAGTGAAGCATTTCTGCTGGTTTGCAAGGCATTTCTGGCTCTTAGAAATTCTCTCTATGTCATAATTCTTTTAAGAACTGGTTGTTGGATTTAGGGTGTGGGGTTTTTTTTGTTGTTGTTGTTGTTGTTGGTTTTTTTTTATGATCCCCTTTCCCCCATCAAGCTTTTAAGTAATTTTCTCTCCCAGTACATAAGCAAAACTTTTATTGAGTCTTAGAATGAGACTATTCACTGAACAATTTACATAATGATAAAAACTTCTCAACTGAGATTTAAAATATAATTAAAGGGCAGATTTACTGAGTTAAAAGCATTGTTGTGAAATGGCTATACATCACCATGCCAAGAAGCCTCCTATTCAGCTAGCCTATGGCATGACCCCAATTCCAGTCTGGTATGATTACATCTCTGAGTTTCATGCTAATGACTTGATTAAAAAGAACGATAGAAAGGTCTTTTCCATTGTGAAGATAAGCTTATGAATATAATTAAGGCATTTCTGGTTTCCCAACACATTTTTCAAGATAAAAAGGGTAAGAGCTAGTCCTCAAAGAGAGAATCAAGTGCTGATGAATGGAAGCCAAAAATGTAACTTTGCCCTCCAGAAAGCAATCTGTGTAAGATGCATCTATCATTGTTATGGTTTAAAATTCTACAAGTCCCAGAATAAAGATGTGACCAAACTTCATATTCAAATGCTACTTTCATCTCACAGAAGATTAAAAAAAGCTTTCTTTAGCAAGTTGGGCCTTGTTTTCAGAAAATATTATTTTTATAAGCAGGCAAAAGAGCTTTCTATTTAGGTTATATTCAGATTGCATCATGGTGCATCTAAGGATGCAGCAATCTCTTGCTGACAGTAAGTACAAAGGCAGTGTGGGCTTCTTGATTTCATTTATGTTGGGCTGCCTCAGCTTTGGAATAGCAACTCTTTAAGAGCACTAACACAATCATTTGAAAGTACACTTGTCTGTAGTGTGCAGATATTTATTCATAGAACTGACTTTTTGCCTATAGCACAAAGGGAATTTCTCCCATGATCATTACAAAATAATAAATTTTTTGAGACCTCTAACAATTAATTTGTATTCAATTATTAGCTAATTCCACGTGTTTGGAAGGAATTTGTGGACTTCTTGGATAGGTTTTTGAAGACTGAAAAAACCCCTGCTTTCATTTACATGTAATGAAAATATGAATAAATATATAAAATAAAGAAACAAATGTTTAAAGAAACAAATCTTTCTGCATTTTAGTTTCATTTAGGATTTGATCTTTGTCTTGAGAAATATATCCAGTCTGATAATACTGACTTCAACAGAAATTATGATTTTCACTGTCTACTTTTCTTGTCATTATATCTAGGATGGAAACCCTAAATAGAAACATCGTGTTAGTCTGAGGTTACACTAATGAAGAAAAATTCATTGTAGCCACAGAAATGAAGGACTTTTACTGTATGGTGTAAAATATAAATATGTATTTTACTAACATAGCCTGTACTCTTTCAGGCAAGCCAATCCAACAAAGCAAACAAAGCACATTTTTCAAGTAGGAGTTGCAAGTGTTCTGTGTGTCAGAAAATCGGCCACCTCTACTGAGATGTCTAAGAATGGGCTCAGCTATCTGCCTTTGAAATCTGTATTTGAGATTTGAGTGAGTAGGAGGGAAACAGCATAAATGTGCATAGGATCACACACACAATGTTCTGAAAGCCAAACTGTAAGGCCCATTACAAACTAGCAGAGATTTCTGGATTTTAGAAAGCAGTCTGCTCCCACCAAGAATGCACATCCCAACCCCCCTACTCCAACAAATGTCTGATCCCATTCCACCTGCACATGCTGTCAGCCCACTCACCCCATCCATCTTTTGGTAACCTTTCTGCAGCAAAGTAATTTTGCTGCTACTTTCAGTATGTCTAAGCTTTCCTCTCCCCGCTTTCCAGAGATCAAACAGTAACAGCACAAAGAGCATCTTCCTCTGCAGGAACATTTACTTCCAATAGTTACTCATGCAAAGTCTTAAAGTTCTGTTGCATAGCCTGGAGAGCATTTACATCTCTTAGTTCTGCTTTCATTCCAGTACTTCAAATTAATACTGATTTCCTTTTACAGCACACAGCTGGAGAGGCTGAAATACACAACTGTCACTAGGTCTGGAGAAGAAAAAAATCTTATGAAAGATGAAAGGATCAGGTTTTTTCTTCTTTCACCAACCAATAATGAAAAATATCTGATATCTGTTAATTAGAAATGACTTTTCCTAGAAGAAAAAAATATTTGTACATAAAGAACTGTTTATTTGTTTGACAGTACACCAACATGTAACCATAAGGTAGCTCATGTTCTAGTGCCTGTGATACCCATATATATATATTCATCCTTCCTTAAATACACAAACATATATACTCCTCTTTCAGATCCTTTCAAAACAAAAATGGAAGGTATTTTATACTTAAAAGAAATTATTTCTGTTCAAAGCATTATCCTAATGTTTTCTGTTAAAAATAGCTTTTGCAATCTTCTTTAAAAAATATATCCTGACATTCAAAGTTTTTGTTGTTGACGTTGATTCTGGAGAAAAATAATTGGTACAGTTTCATAACATGATTCTCAATTAATTAAAAAAACATAAAACCTTATTAAAAAAGAATAACCCAAAGCATCAAGTAGAAACTGGAGGCCTCATATGTTACACATTATTAAAACTGAATCAAGCAGAACAATAACTATTTTAGTTTTAAGATTCCTTTTAGAAGGAGTTTTTATTTTTCTATAGATAATGAGATTTCAGCTAGGAATTTATACTATTTCAGGTGTTCCTCTCTACAAGCATGCAAGATCCACTGCAATTAAGTGTTCTTAATCGAGGACAGGTTGATTGAGACCTGGTAGGCATTATGCAAGAAGCAATGTGTTAAAAGCTCCAGTGCTTCTGCAATACTTGTGTCAAATCCTCCCTACTGGAGCTGTCTTGAGGAAGGGCCAGGAAGAGCAGGCACTTGGGCAGCAAAAAGGGCAAAAGCACACTTCATCTTGATTTTCAGTGGAAATCCAGGTCATGCCAGTGTGGCCTCAGGACCTTTTGACTTCCTAGTTTTTAAGCAAGAGATGCCAGTGAAGTTATCACAGTGAGAAAGCTGCTGTGCAGCAGTCAAGTGTTATCAAAGCCACTTTAACAATTGATGTTGGCTGTTCCTGTCACAGCAAAACAGAATTCACCAAGTGTTAGTCAGTTTGCTCATTAACATGGCCTGGGTTTAAACTGCCATGAGGAAAGTTAGTTTTATCTTGCTGCTGATGTTTTAACTACAAGCCTGCCCAGTGTGAGGGACACCACATGTTTAAACACTCAGTGAGAAGCCAACAGGCCAAAGCTACCACTTATGGTCTCTGTAAATGGAACAGCATTTCCATTTACACAATGGGAGCAGCTCAGGGAACAGCAACTCCCCTCTAAATGCAACAGCAGGCAGAGGCACAGAGGCTCAGGCAGCCCAGAGGAGCTGCTGCCAAAAGGGCTGGCACAGGAACAGGAGCAGCTGCCAGGCTCAGGGGCAGGGTGGCTGCAGAGAGGAGCTGCAGGGACCTGTGGGGAAGGTGATGCCACCAGCTCTCTCAGTGGCCTTTCCCTTCTGGCCCTGGAACCCCAAATCCTCAGCTGCCTGCTCACACCAACACTGAGCACAACACCAGGGCTTCCACCTTTGAACCTGTGCTGTGTCAATACCCCAAACTGCATTAAAATGAGCAGCACTGCTCCAGGCTGCTGACTTGCTGTTGCTGCCTTGCACTTGGAGCTGTTGGACCACTCCGACTGCTGCTGTACTGGAGAGCTGCACTGGTGAGGAATTTGACAGAAAGGTCCATCCTCATTAGTTTTCATCTCTAAGAAGTTCCATAGCTTTATGTTTTTCTGAATAAGCTGAATCACACCCGAATCATGTTCTGCATGATTTATTTTAGGTGATTTAATAATTTATGTTGACTGTCTTGAAATAAGCAAATAACTGGCAAAAGTTAAGAACCTGAAAAAATAATTAATTTTTAACAATATCCTTCAAAATAGCAACTTTAACTATCATATTGATTGGTCTCTCTGTGGCAGTCTAACCATGTTTTGCTGCAGCCAGAAATCAAAAGCAAAATTCAACAGAATTCCTATATCAAGGGGTGCCTGAATAAGATTTACATTCTGAAAATAAGTATTTGATATTTTCTTGGATTTATTAGCAAGATACATGTACTCCCATAGTAAATCCAATATCAAGTTAAAATGGTAGATATCACTGAAAAAAATAATAATATCACCAGCAACATCTGACATGACATAAACTTGTATCTTAACATATTTTTTTAGGAGACAAGTTACTTGAGGGTGAAAATTAACTTCTGCTAATGTTTTTTAGTTTGACATTAAAAAAATCCAACTCATTTGGATTACTGAGTTTTTCAAATCCACCAGTTAAAAAGAAATACACTTGTTCCTTCTATATTTCCTGCATTCCAGTAAAAGAAAAATAATTCCACTATCATAGTAAAAATTAAATTACTTTAACTGAGAGGTCATACTGGTCAAGTCATGTAAGTGTTTTCATCTAGATCCACTTAAGAAAACAAAGACAAGAAGGTAAGAAAAGTGAAACGCATACTTTTAAACTTAAAATATACTTGGCATTAATGAAGAAACAGAGGTGAGCTTACAGCAATGGAGGTAATAGAGCAAATACATACGAAATTAAATAAACAAACAAACAAAAACCACCCTTTCTATCTAGAATCAGACTTTTTCTCTTTAAACTTAAATAAGAACTCAGGGCTTAGATATGCTCTCAGAAGACAGAATGCACTCTTGTCAGTAAGTCAATATATCAGGCAGATCTTAAATATGGCAGGAAATTCATATGCTCCTACTTATATTTCTGTAGAGATCAAATATGCCTCTTCTCCTACTGTCACTCCAAAGTACGCCATCCAGTCCCAGCCTTATACCCTGAAATTGCTTTTATGGCTCTTCAGTCAAGATTACTTATCAAACACTTTATAAATTGCTGACACAGGACACTGCAAATACTTGACTTCACTGCTAATCACATCAAAGTCACTCTCATATCCAGAAGTTTTGGATATGTTTTTGTCATTGGTCTCAATGATACACTAAATGTGACACAAATGTGGCTGAGAGACACTTCTTCAGAAAACAGTTCATAAAATAACCTAAGGTCTCACACATTCATAAAATTCGGGAATACATTTGGAAGCAGAGCTCAAGTATCTCAGAAAGTTGAAGACTTTGCTCAAAGTCTTCAAATTAACAAGTCCCATACTTAATTTAGTTCTGAAAAAAATACATCTTATGCACACTGTGGTGGGTTGACCCCTGCTGGATGCCAGGTGCCCTCCTAAGCTGGCTGGGGGGAGAAGAGAAAACAAAAGGCTCATGGATGAAGGTAAGGACAGGGAGAGATCACTCACCAGTTACCATCATAGGTAAAACAGACTTGGCTAGGGAAAGTTAGTTTAATTTATTATCATCAGTCATCTCAGATTAGGATAATAAGACATAAATTCAGCTCTTGAAACATCTTCCTCTCACTCTTTGACAAAATCATAAAGTGGCTTAGGTTGGAAGAGACCTTTGAAGACCATCTAGTCCAACCCTTGTGCAATGAGCAGGGGTATCTTCAACTACATGAGGATGCTCAGAGCCCTGTTAAGCCTCACCCTGAATGCTTCCAGGCATGGAGCTTCCAACACCTCTCAGGGCAACCTTCCCCAGTGTTTTGACACCCTCACTGTAAAAAATTTTCCTTATCTCCAATTAAAATCGACCCTTATCAAAGCCTTAGAACTCTCCTGCCACCAAAACCTGTCCACATAAACTCAATATACACACTCATTAGTTCTCATGTCTATGTGTATCAAGCTCAGAGAAAGAAGCATCACTTTCAGGAAAAAAACCCAAGAAACTACTTTGCATTCCCTTGGGATTAACACCAACTATTTCTAGTCTGCATATAAAGCAACTTTGTAGCTTTGTTCGTATTGCATCCACAGCAATTGCTGTTCTCATGAAGTTGTCAATATCATATTCTGATTTTTAGAAAACTGTAAATTTTAACACCCACTAATTCAAAAGAATTTTGTACATTAAAAAAAAGTGAATGAAGAATATGAGGAAATGATAAAAGGGGTAACTGGGTTGCTGTACAATATGTGAGTGATCACAGAGGGATAGTTTCTACCTTTGTGTCAGGGAGTACACCTTGCTCACAGAAACAAACCCAGAAGTTACATGTTCCCTATGGAAACAAGATATCTTTTTTCCTATAAGCCTCTTTGAAGTATCATTACTGCTTTCATGAGAGAATTAGAAAGACCTGTGTATGGATTTTGAGCCCAGAGAAATAAGCACAAAAGAAAAGACACATGATATGTTTTGTATCTTTGAAAAAAAGATACATTTCCTATCTTATTAGAAATGATGTAAAATAATTCCTATAACAATTATATGCTAATATCTGCATATGAATTCCTAATAAGAGGAATTCTAGGCTAGAGGTGAGGGAATAGACAGAGAGAGGGACTGGGTAAAAAACATAACTTGTACCCCAGAAATAGCTGATAAAGTTTTATACCCAGTAGAATGAGCATAAGAAATCACAGAGATTTAAAAGATGAAATTAGGCAAACTATGGATGAAAAAGGGTGAATGCAATATCCCTCAAGGCACTCATAGCAATAGTCACTGTTATACTATTCAGTGGAATGCCACTTGTTATCTTCTATCTACATATATTTGACATCTAATCAATTTTGTGTAGAAAGAATTCTCATGGCATAGATTTATTCATAACTGACAGAGTAATGTCACTATTCGGTTAATACTCACTGAAGAAGGGATAATTATGTACCTGCATTATGCACTGACTCAGTGGTCAGTATCATTGAGATTAAAACTTCCTTTCAGATACACTCTTTTTATCTGAAATGCCTATTGTGTTAAACTGAAATTCAGTTGATTAACATTAGTACAAAAACCCCTGTCTGTGCAGTGAAAAGCTTACCTTCCTCTCTTAAGTGTGAGAAAACGTCATGGCTGACCAACCTCATAAGAGAGAAGCTTCCTGGAAAAGGCAACTTGCTTATTTACCTCACCTCCTTTACCAAAGTACTTTTTATAAAATTAAGGAAAAAAAAAAAAAGGTTGATCTGAAATTCAAATTTGAGAATTTGTTTGCAATCTTCAAACAGCTTCTATACACTTGACTTAGTAATAGACAAAATTCAGAATTCTCTTTCCACATCAATGAATTTTCTGAAAAAAATACCGTTTCACACACAGTGCTTCATAATCTAACTGTACCACTAAATGAAATACTGACGCTCATTTTCCCAGTGGAGCTTTGTGCTCCCTTTGCAATCTTGCTGAAAGGCTGAAAACCAAACACTGACACTCAGGGTTCTGATGCTTGTTACTCAGCAATTGCATCTGTTTGCCCAGGGCACAAGCAAGTGAGGACAGACATTAGTTTCTGCTTAAACAATATCTCAAGGGAATGCAGACTTATAAGAAACAAAATGAAATAAAATAATCTGTAGGAGGAAATTTTAGGAGCTGATGAAAAAGGAAATATGGCAAACCTTTTACATTTCCTCTTCATATATTCATTTACTTGCCAAAGGACATGCTTGGTATGCAGAAGATATCTTAGATTAAAGGAAGTGAAAAAAGAAAAGGAATGACTCTTCATTCATATATTTACATATTAAAAAAACCCAAAAAACCAAAAAAACAAACCAACCCAATAGAAACAGGCAAAAGGAAGCATTTTCCATAAGCAAAGGTATGATCATCAGGAAATAGAATAACACCATCATCCTTCAGATATACCTATACACATGCCACAGCAACCATCTGCCAAAATGATCTTGCTGCCACAGTTGATTCCAAGAATCAGACACAGTCTGTTCAGCACAACAGCAGGCTCTATGCAGATGGGATGTGAGCTTTGAAGCACAGTCTGCACTGATTTACCAACAACAGCAGGTGATCCCTAAGACCTCAAGATAGCATCCCAAATTCAGAGATAGAAAAGTAACCATTGCCCAGGATTAGCTTTCTATCAATCAGTGCTGCTTTAATCTCTGTTGTGAAAACTATCAAATCAGAAGGATTAAGGGTCTGTTCAAAGAATACAAGAGCAGGAAGGAAAATGTTTGATGGGCACTGAACAGTCAAGCCAAGCTTCTGCAGCAAAAAGAGAGTTCCTTAAAGGAACTGTGAAACTGTATGGAAAAACTTTTCCCGGCTGTTCATACCAGGTTAAATCTATCTGACAAACTCCCCCCGACACAAAAGGCTTGCTTTAGAAAAGAAGCAGTACTATGCCTGCTATTGCAATATGTCTCATTCCACCTTTGTAGTAACTCCAAAACTTGAGCTCTCCCTGGATGTGACAGCTGTAGGCTGCAGAGGAGAACACCATCAGGATCTGTGCAAGTCATCCCTCAGGTCTCCTGCCGGGCAATGCCAGCTTAAACCAAGGAGATCTCTTTTATCCCTGGATAACCCAGAAAAGTCTTGGGTCTAATTCCTTTAAAATAGAAAATAGACTTCTATAAATTCCATTGCAGGTCCTCTCAAAAAAGGTACAATAAACACTTTACTGCACATTTATTGTTCCGTATAATCTGACTTTTTTTATTTAAAGAGTATAATTAGTCTAAATGCTGTTTCTCCGTTATTTAATGTCAACATTTTTATGTGACCGCATTCCCTAAAACTCATAGGGAGACATATACAGCAATCAGAATGCTGCAGTTACAGTAATCAAATGAGTGGTAAAACCTCAGCAACTTTGCTACAAGAAAAAAACTAGACTTTTGAAATTCTCTTTGAATTGGAATTAACCTAAGGCATTTTACTTTTAGTTCCTTTCTGAAAATTACAAAAAGCACCCTGAAAGCTAGCAAGTCAATGGCTCAGTTATGGTCTTTGTAAAACCCCAAGATTCATGCAAATCTTTCTTTTAAAAAGTCAATTTAAATTATGACTACTGTTTTTTTACAAGTTGAGACTTATATGAAAGTGTTTGAAGTTATTACTGATAGCTGGGATATATATTAAAAAAAAAAAAAAAAGACAAAAACCAACAAAAAATACAACCCTAAAAGAAGAGATGGAAATTACTAGACTACCATGTAATATTCAGTTCTTTTTATCTGACTCTTTGGGGGTCCTTCAGATGTGGAAACTACTGTTCTCTAAGTTCCACTTGAAGTTATACTTGAAAATCCAGACTGAAAAAGGAACATTTTGTATATGAGAGGGAACATAATTCAAATTCCCGTTAATAATAATATCTGAAAAAAAAAATCTGAAGAACTTCAAAACTATTCAATTTTTATAACTTCTCATCTTCTACAAACCAAATAAACAGCAAGAGTCACTGATTTGTTTCATTTGTGAGATTTTTCTTTCATCTGTGATTGAAAAAATTGTTAAAATTACTACTAATATATAAATTGCCACTGAAGTTACATGTCCCTATAACAGAGATCTGAACTTGAAATATTTAATGATTAAGACCAGCATTGTGTTGGGATCACAGCATTCATTAGTAATTAATAACATTTTCTGGAATTTATAAAGACAGAAAATGAAGATCACTGAGCATTTTACATCAGAAAAATAACACTTCCATTTCAGTAGCATGCCTTCCTGCAACTGCTTATGAAGAGAAGTTTGGCTATCCCTGTCTCACCAAAAAAAGAGGAAAGTTCCTTTCAGAAAGATGCAAGCACAAACAGGAATGGGTATTGTTGGGGTTTGTGGTTGTTTGTTTGTGTTTTTTGATAAGTTGCAGTGAAAATATCCTTAAGTTTCTTTGCTCAGTGATTTTCCAATAATTTCCTAAGGAAACATAACAGAGAGAAAATAATTTCTACCTTAACAAGCACTCAGGCCTAGTTTCTGAGTTAGGCAGAGCTATTTTATTCTTGCTACCACTGTTCTGGGCTTTTTTCCACTGAGCTTAAGTGCCAGGATTGGAGTCCTGGGGTGGAGAAGTGCAGGCAGGCCAGGCCAGGTGGAGGTGTCACACCTTGGGTCAGGTAAGGGACAGGTTTGGCTGCACACCCCTACAGTGAGGGATGATGTGGTGCACAGTCTCTGGGCCAGGATTAGGGGCTGGAAAACAAAGGTGTTGTGGTGGATGTCTACTATATCTACAGGAATGAAGAAGAAAGTTCAGAATTAATGAAGAAATAAAGCAGAACACTGAAACATCCAAATGGACTCCTTTGGACAATATAATCCACAGCTCAGCACACCAGTAAATTCACACCAGAGAGAAAGGCAAAATGAAAATTAGATAAAGATTGTGATATGCCATCACAGCATAAAATAATCAGAATAATTCTACTCTATAAGCAAACAATTGCCATCTTTATTGAAGGAAAATTTATTTACAGCTTGGTAAGAGCTTGTCTGGTAATTTGTTCCTGATATTTAACTTCTTTTTGTTTCACATCAGAAACTTAGCTTCTACTGACCTCTTATTTCACTGTAAACAATTTTTCTTCCATCTTCTTGCTTCACCCTTCAAACTAACTTCAGTGGACATCTATTTCTTTTGTGGACCTTTCTATACAAAGTGGCAAGGGCTGAATGAAGTATAAAGTCTACAAGCCAGCTTTAATCAAACAGCAGTGCATGTTCCTGTCTTCAGAAATAGGATACTTACTGTGTTCTTTTTAATTGCCAATTCTGTAACTGTCAAATAACCAATTTTGTCTTGTCAAGTTTTGATCTTTTAAAAGCCTACCACTATTAATCCTACTTTTTTATACTCACTTTCTCAGACCACTTTGTTTGCCACCATTCCATAGCAGTTACACACTTAAGTAACACAGCAGAAACTAATTTTTCTTTGTCTTTGTATCTCTTTTGTTGATGGAACTGAAAAAATAATTAGGATATCAGAACATTAATTTGACATATTTTATTCAGAATAGTTGAAGAGAGAAGGGAGTTAAGAGAAGCTGCATTTGTTATCAATCCTTGAGGTTTGTCCTCTATGGAGAAGAGGTCTATTCAAGATTAAAAAAAACCTAAATGCATATAAACCACCGAAAAAAACCCTAGTAAGGTTGTAGATAATAAATGAAAATCAGCACATAAATCACTTAGCATACTCCATTGTCTAAAGCAGGTTTAGCTTTATATGACAAGGATAGCAATTATTGCTCACAAGGCACTTCATCTTTGTATATCTGGGACCCTGTGGCTTTGTGTTCTCTTCCAATATTCTCAAAGAGTTAAATCTGTGTCTTTATGTGCATGCAAAAGTACTGATGACAAAAGAGGTAGCAGGATGGACTTCTAACTCTGCACAGCAGGAATGGGTTCTTAAGCTTAAGAAAAGGGAAATTAAAAAGGCAACCAACTGTCTTCTTTAATTACTAACATGTACTAGCTTCAGCAACAATTTTAATTTTACATTTGTTTTTGGTCTTTTTCTTCCCTGCAGTACTTGGCAACATATTGGAAATGCAAGATGTATTTTAAATTTCATTAAAATGTTCAAAAGAACATTTAGTGTTAATGCTGAATCTTAGCAATCTGTCTTGAAGACCATTTGGAATATTTATTTTCATTTACAAAATAGACAAATCATATGGTTTCTGATACCATAGCTGACAGGTAGAAAAAATAGTAGCAAGAACATTAACTTTAAGCAAGTATAGCTTTTAAAGTATATGTGTATGGAAATAAATTCAAGAAAGCTTTGTATAGATGGGAGGAGAAAGCTTTCTAGTTTATAAATGTCCAGTGTGATATGTTCCTGCCTGGGATGACAGAGTTTCAACTTGTTCATTCTTCTTAATTTGGGTTATCTATGTTCCTATTTTATTTTTTTTCATAATATGAAAGTTTTTCACATATTTTAATTATTTTAAAATAAAGCTCTGACAACTTTCCTGGGCCTAATCCTGTGCATAAAATTTACTTCCTTAAGTATTGTTTGATATCAGGTGATTGTCTTAACTGATTTGAAAAATGTTTCCTTAAATTAGGGTTCCTGTTCACCATCAGCACTAATTTATACTCTGGCAACTTCAAGATTGCATATTGGAAGGAAGTAGGTACACTGCTATAAGATATATTAGTAAACTCAACCACATATAGCATCATAAAATATTCTATTTGCTTTCTTCCTCTAGTTAATTAATAATTTGTCTCATTTAAAAAGATGACACACATTGCAAAAGCATGATTTGATATATTTTACTTTATTCTTCTACCTGCAATGTGTAAAGTACTCTACCATCGTTCATGCTCCTGGTCATTATTAAGATATATTATTCACAATTAGTTGTCCTCACTTTAGCAAAACTCAACACTGGCAACTACTCACATCAGTCTGGGCTTTGCCTTCCATATCTTTTCATATCTAGTTTCATTACTTTAATGTTTAATGGTTGGGGCTGCAAGGGGACCTTGAAGATAATCTAGTTCCAACCCCATTGCCATGGGGTCTTAGACAACTCTTAGACAAATTTTGAGAGTTTTCTTTTCTCCCAAACTTCCTTATCAACAAAACCTCATCATGTATAAATCATCTATATGAATATCACATTCCAAATGTTTGTTCCTGTGGCCATAGAGCAGCAAAATCCTCCCACACCTGGACACAATGAGCACAAAGTCATAACCTGCTGCAGTTTTAGCTTCACAAGAGTTGAGTTTGAGATTCATCAAGAGGTTTATCCCTTGATTTTCACACATCTTTAAAAGGATAACCCTTATATGCTTACAGACAGATGTCATTCTAAAGTCCAGCTTCTCTCAGATGTTCTCAAATGGAAACTCCCTCTCTGATATTTGAGCTGTTTCAAAGCCCACAGCAGAAATTTTACTATTTAGTCAAATTTCTCTGGGGCTGGTTCAGCAGAGCTTCTCAACCACCATAGTGTTCCCAAGAACCCTTCCAGTGGTAGGAGTCCCTTTATGTCCTTAAAGTGGCTGTAAGGCCAAGAGCTCTCAAGTTTTCCTGGTACACTCACACACTCAACTCTCTTTAAAATAACCCAAATAACCAGGAGGTCCCCTAATCCCGGCCAACAGGGGTGAATGAATTAATGAGTGCATTTTTTTGGGTCTGCAAAAAATAAAACCTATGCAGTTGACTTCAAGTTCTCACCAAAGCTGTCACTCCCAGCAGAAATTTCTGCACATTTTGCTCTTCACTGTATTTTAACCATCTTCTTATTTGAAGTATTTTTTCTTTAAATAAGCCTCTGATCTTTCTTATGCCCACAAGATTCAACTGAAAATTTCCAGTCTGAAGCTTTCAAAAACTTGCTGGTCTCAAGGAAATATTGTTCAAAGGGAGTTGATATGTTGGTTTAGTCCAGCTTTTTTCTTCAATGTATTCTCCAATTCCACTGTAAAATCTGTGCCTGTAAATGTGACAATATCCATTTTCTTCTCCACAATTTGCAGGGATAAAACACTTCTGTTTAGATTAAATATGCAGTGACATCCTGTATATACTGTGCAGTGCAGTTTGCTTGTCTAAGTGCTTTCATCAAGGGCAGCACAGACAAAAATCCCGAATAACCTGTGCTCATATGCTGTGTAGTCTCAAAGTATATGCACATTAAATCTGATGCAGCAAAGAAATATTGGATTTACTCTGCATAAGATACTGTGCCTACTCTTTTATATATGAAAGGTCTCAGAATTTCTGAAAATGCTTGTGAACTGTGAACTAGAAATCCTCTGTTATGTATAATAGTCTTATTGTGATGGCACTATTTGATTAGAGCCACTTCTGATAATTTATCACTCACAATTTACAGGTGCATTCAAATAGCAAGCTGAAAGACAACATGTGCTTTCAAAAGTACATACAATTCACAAAATAAAATGAGCATAAGCTTCAGATGGTTAGATCCAATGGGAGCAAACTTCTTTGATAGTGCATTAAAAATATGCCTTTGG
Source organism: Acridotheres tristis (assembly GCA_037013685.1). Lineage (NCBI taxonomy): Eukaryota > Metazoa > Chordata > Aves > Passeriformes > Sturnidae > Acridotheres > Acridotheres tristis. The sequence goes on from CM072884.1 coordinate 104,459,522, forward strand.
ATAGTTTATTTATAAGGTGATTCTGTTTGGGAATTAACTCTAAGATCACATCAATGCATATTATGGAGTAAACAAATGCCTTCATCGAATTTTTCCTCATTGTATAAAGTTCAGAAACTGCAAATTTAGGTGTTTGTGGCATGGAGCAGTAAAATATTTTGTATTGTCTTTTAAAAAGTTATTCTGACTACTTTTTATAGTTCTTGTTTCATGTCAGTGCTATTTTTGATATCTTTGCTAAAGAATTTGTACAAATTATGTCTCTCAGAGATTTAAATACTTATTTCTCTTGCTTGAACTCACATTTTTGTCCAGTACTGAATAAAATGAACAAAAAACCAGAAACTGGTGGAAAAAAGACCAATCTAACAAACACCACCAGAAGCCTCTCAGAAATTTAATATAATTTCATTAAGAGATTGTAATGTGTATATGTTACAAACGGAATTTACTATATAAGACTAAGATTAGATTGGCTACCATCCTTCAAACCACTATTCCTCCCTGTGGAGTACTCACCTAAATTAAAACTAACACAAATCCCTAACCAATATTCAAGCTGTTTGGTACTTTGACATTTAATCAATGGAATCTAGTCATAGAATCACAAGGTGCACCAACATTTCAAAGCTGAATTTCCACAAATTATCCCTGCTTTAAATGAGACCCCTAAAGAGGTCTTCCAACCTCCAATTCTGTTCATTCATTCTTCAAACATCAACTTTTTTTTGGCTTCCACATCTACCTGCAATTATTTTTAATAGTACCATACCTAGACAAAGCTTGCAAACTTGAAATATTTTTTCAAAGTAGGGCTTCATATAGAAATTCATAGAAACCTTAAATTGCCACATGGCTATTTCCATGTATCTAACCTCCATAGTGTTATTTTTGTCTAAACATTTCTTCACATGCAAAAACATCACATTCAAACACGATGTTTATTAAAAATAAGTAAGACAGAAGTTAGCCAATATAATTCAAAGTCAGAAACATAAATTGTTTGGTAGGATCTATTCACTGTGCTTCAACCTTTGAAGTTTTCTGTGAAGTGCTAAAATAGTCAGAATCAAAAAAGCTACAGCTTGAGATACTTCAAGTGAGCTGTGCAATATAATTGCACAGCTAATAGAAGCATAATCATCTCAGCAGGAATTAAATAAGGCAAATACAACTGCTGAGTTGTTTTTCAATATTATTAATTTCAAAGCATATCTTGCACATGCTGGCACATTTAGGGAAGCAAAGCAACTTCAGATCACAAGAGTATACATTTTAAGAGCTTTCTTCTGATGATGCAGCATGTAATGAAAACCTTTGAAACAAACAACTCAAATGTTTAATGTACATATAAAAAATAAATCCAAACCCTGTATATTTCATATTTAACTTACTGCATTTAAAAGTGTTTCTTACAAATTTAACTACAGAAGAAATTAGTAGAATTAAGTCAGCAGCTATGCAAATTCTACAATGCTGTTTTTTTTCCTTTCCCATTATTTCAAGTTTAAAAAAGTGAGGATAAATTTGTTAAGCCTTTTTCAACACATAAAACCAGGAAAAGAGGAGGCAAAAAAGCATTTTTATTCTACTTTGAAAGAAAAGGTTTGTTACTAAAATCAAGTAAATAACAATAATAATAATTAATAATGATATTCTGTGTAGAAGAGTATTGTAGTGTAGCCATTGCATAAGAAATAACAAAAATCAGAAGGGCAACAAAGAGCAGAAATGTAGCTTAGATACCACTTGTAACAAAGACTGAGAAAATAACTCAACCCACAATGAACAAAAGGAATATGCTGCAATATGGAGTCACTGGCTTTACATGATGAAATCTCTAAAAGGTCAGGTTACAAGGTGGCGTGTACCCAGAGCCTTTTAAAATCTAACAACAGTTGTGATATTAACTCCAGAACTGAGCATCTAACTGTCTGGAAATGGATGGCAAAAGGGATATTTCTTTAAAAAGTGTCTCCAGGGTCTCTGAAGTCCCAGTTCTTGTTCATCCTGTCCAGCCTTGAATCTATGAGTTTGGCACCAATATAATGCTCAAATCTGTTTTATTTGATCAACATCAGTCTGCCAACATTCTATCGTTCTTATAGAATCAAGATGCCAAAATATATACAATTATCTGATTAAGAAACTTGATTAGTGGAGCCTGTTTTAGTCGTCATAGCAGCCTGCTTGGCAAATCAAGCAGTATGTCTTCTGCTCCCAAAATCTCCTGTAGCCTGGGGTTCTCACAGACATTCACCACTCACACTGCCAGAAATGCCTTTCTACAGAGGCCTCAGGCTCAACAAAGGTTTGCCAGTTTCAAAATGGGATTTTGATGAAGCCCTGCCTTGGCTGCTGGCAAACTGCATGCAAACAAATCCTCCTGGGGACTGCAGCTTCACCAGGACATCCCTTCCTCAGCATCTGCTACTTCCAGGACACCTCAGTGTAAGGGGGACAAATGAGACCACTGAAGGCTGGTGAGTTTCTTCTGGAATTCAAAGCTCTGGAATTTGTAATTTCTTGTCCTAGTGAAGTTCCTCATGATTACTAAAGGTTTTTGAAAGTGAGAAGAGAAATCAATAAGCTCCAAAGCATGCCTAATTTCAGGACAATTTAGAGAAATTTTCATTCTGGTTTGATTTGGCCTAATATCAAATTAGAAATTTTCTTTGTGAATTGGAAATTCTGAGGTTTGGTCAAATTTTGAGGCTCAACCACATAAAAGGGATATCCTTTCAGGCTCGGGATAGGATGGGAGCAAGAGGAGAAGAAAACAACCTGCTCCCATCCTATCCCGAGCCTTACAGTCTGTTCAATCTTCAGAAACTTCCAAGATCATACTTAAATAGACAGTCTCTAAAATGCTTTCCCAAAGCTAACATCTTTATATGACGAAATTCAGCTTCAAACTGATGCCAAGAAATTGCATTCTGTAGTTCATTATGTGTCCTTCCTGATTAAAAGTGAAAAAATACCTTAAGGTATATTTTAGATGTTTTAGAGCTGTTTTTAGAGTTCTAATACCTGCTTTGACTCTAGAAAAAGACAGTCAAACTGACAGTCACTGAAATGAAAGTCTGATTTCTAATCCATCTGCTACACTTTGCATTTCTTCTGTCCACCAAGACTGTTGTAATCACAAAAATTTTAAGAGGACTAAGACTTGGCTCAGCTTTACCTTTCAAGGTGTGCTTGGAAAACATGAGTATAATGCTGCTTTTAATAGAAGTGCCTTTATTCAAAATGGTCTACATATTTCCTTAAAGGAAGGCACGCAAACAACAGATGGCCAAGCATATGGTGCATCACTTCCAGATAGAGCCAAACAAAACTTTTAAAGCTGCTCAAAAAGTAGGAGTGACCCAGGTAGCCTTGGGTCAACTGAGCAAACACAACTTGACAGCAGCCTTTTCTCACACAGAAGCAGCAGCTGGCCAGAGCAGACAGGTGTAAGAGGTCTTGGTCCATGGACATAAAGTGAAACATGAAGGGTCAGCACTCTGAGTGCCATCAGAGCCACGGGGGCATATCAGTGTCCTGACACTTGGCACCAGCTGTGAAAACTGCCCAGAGCACACACATGGCCAGCATGCTCTGACTGGTGGCACAGAAAGTCTGCTCTTAGGCTGATGCTCTGTTTCATTATTAATTAGACGTATCTGCAACTCTACAACAGCTGCAGTGGTGCTGTGTTATGCAGAGGAAGAGGAGGATAATGAAACCAGGAGTATTGCAAACAAATAACAAAATAGTCTTTCTTTCACTGTCTCATGTGACACAGCAGGAATGAACATACTTTAGCATTTACAATTATTTTCAAGCCTCCTTAATTTCTTTTAATTTGCTTTTATTACATTCTTAATGTGAGCATGTGCACAAGTATGTACATTCATGTAGTCAGTTAATGTTCTTTTAAAAGGAAAAAGGACAATTTTTAATGTTTAGAATTGAATTTAGGTCAGTCTGGTGTTATACCTAAGCAGTTTCTGGTTTGATAAGGCATTGTGTGTGCCTCTTTTACTTGGAGGTCATGAGTACTCACTGAAAAGATACACTACCAAATACACAAATGTTTACATTTTTCCTCTCAACTTACCTCAATATAATTGTATCACCTGTCAATTTCTATAGATTTTACTTTTATAAAATAAATTTTAATAATTTAATAATAAAATAATTTTATTTTTACATAGAAATTACTTTTCACCCCTCTAAATACAGCTGTCTTTTAACTGCAAACCTAACTCAAGCTAACTTGTCCTCAGGACAAGGAAGTCAACACATGCTGTATGTCAGGTTTATGTTGAATACAAAGTCAGAAATCCAGGAATCTGAAGGTCATGGCCTTTAGCAAAAAGAACATCTAATACTGAATGGATATCCTGCACTAGCAGACAGCTGAGGTCCAGTGTAGAAAACGGATTTCAAAAGCAGGAACCTTTTTTTGTGGCTGAGAAACAAGAATTCTCAGCGGACAAAAGGAGGGTCTGGTTGCTGTTTAGGATAAACATAAAAATGTTTCCTATTGTGAAATTTCCCTTTGCACTTTATAAAAAATAATGCAAAAATTCAGCTAAAGAGAATTTAATGCTGTTTTTTCAGATTATCCTGTCCTTGCTACTTCAATATTGGTGGTGTCTCTAAAAGAACACTGAAATTGTTATTTTATAATTCTGAAACTGTTTAACTTCAGTTCAGACATTATTTATGTCTTATGGAAATTGGATTTTTTTGTAACAGCAAAAAACTTTTTCTAGCACAAGACACACCACAGCAGTAGCAAATGGACAAGACATTTTCCATATCCAGAGCTACAGAAGAGATGGAATAAACCCAATAAAGTAAAGCCTGTGAAAAAAGCAAAAAGTTAAACACATTCTTAATGGAGGAGATGTCAGTTCCAGATAAGAGGATTGTAAATATAGAATATGGGTAAAATTCAGACTTTTTTTTGTGTGTCATTTTGTGAGCTACTTGAACCACTCTATGGGGTATTAAAAGAGATCATCTTTGCTGCCCCTTTTAAACTTAAAAACAGAACTAGAGCAATTAGGATGCTCTAGGTAATCATATATTCTTCGCTATCTCTTCAGATAATTTAGCTAGCTGGCAGAGTGAACATGAGAACAGTCTTGCAATAGAAGCCTTGCTAATTGAGAAGAAAGGAAAAGAAATACATTACTGAGGGCAACATTGGAGGGAATATTTCTTGAGAACAAAAAGCAAAGTGTACATTTCCCAAATATTGAAAGAAAATTAATTTATTTACATCATGTAAAGCACCAAAACCAAATGAGCTCATATAAAGAATATCCTCAAATATGCCAAGGGTTAGTGTTTTAAGGGCTAGATAAATTAGACTATTAAATGGAAAAATGTTTTTTTCTTCCTCTTTAAACTCAAAATTATTACTAATTGCCAAAAGTGATTTCCCTTTATCTCCAACAAATCAGAAAACTATATTAAATAATTTTAAATCAGATAAATAAGGTACTATTTCCACTAAAAATCTTACACTGCTTTTTCACTGCTATATTATCACTGCTTTTTATTCAGACACATGCTGCCTCTGAAATGCTGGAGTTGCCATTTTATGGCTTTGCACATAAATTCCTTTTAACTAAATATTTTTCTTCAAATACCCTGGGGCCAGCACACATGTATGACACTCCCTTAACATTACAAAGTCCAGAAAATGAATAATTTTAAGGGAAATGTATTTAAATGGAAATTTAACAGTGAAAATATATAGTGTTAGTTTCTTTCTGAAACAGCACTGTTGCTATGGCAATTCTCAAATCTAGTATTTTCATGAGAAAGCTCACTCCATTGAAAGAGTCTGAATTTATATCCACCTTCATATTTATATGCTCAATTACACTTCAGAAACAGCATATGAAAGGTTTAGTTCTGCTTCTATAACTTTTAGTCAATTCTCTAAGTAGATGCTTCTTAATATCTGGTTCCATATTGTAAGAGACTCTGAGTGTCAAAAGCAAGTTCCATTTTTACTTCTCGAAATCAGTTGATACTGCCTTGACAGCTTTTAGACATTCTGTCAACTCTTATGGGAATAAATATAAATGAAGCTAATAAACTTGTCCTATGAAAATGGAAACACTACTACACTGAAGTTATTTTGATAGAAAAGTGTGCATGTTAACTTTTAACAGCAAAGAATGTGCATGTTAAAATCTTTCCTCTGGTGACCTTACAATATAGTAAACCAGAGGAAATATCTCATCATGAACGTATTTTAAAAGTAGATTAATCATTATTAATTTGCTGATAATTGACTGCAATAACATTAACCCAAGTACTTTGCTTCACTCTAATGTATGTATAATAAACAGTTCAATAGGAATCTCACTGTGACACAGCATTAATTAATAGCTGCCTCTTGTAGAGTTACAGGTTTCCAATAGCCTCTGTGACAGAGATTCTTTGGAGGAAATGTCAAATCTTTCTTATTTCAATGGTACTCATTATAATAGCATTACAAAATACCAGGTGCTTCTACTGTGGGTGTATTCTGCAATCCCAATGCCACCAGCAAGAAATGATATTACACCAAAAAACCCTAGTGCTGAAGATGGTGTGTTCAGAAAGAAAATCCAACTCTTCTGAATACCCAAACCACTTTACATTGTTCTGTCAAGTGCTGAAGACATGCAGTGTCCCTTTCAGAAAGGAAATTAAAATGCCTCAAACTTTTCTTTCCTTTCCTGCAAAAGTAGAGCAAGCAAGCAAGCAATTCAAAGAAGTAGTAATCAGACATATGAAAATACTATGATTTATAATTCCAATTTTATAGCACTAATTTCAAATCTGACACTGCAAAAGCGGGTTCTTGTGAAGAAAGAAAAGTTAAGAAAACCCCCATAAATAAGTGACAGACCACAGAGGCCAAAACACGTGTGCCAACAGCTTGGAGCAGAATTATAGCCTTCAGGAAACTTCTGAACATTCAGTTCAAGGTGAAAAAATACTACTCACTGTTAAATTTCATGGCTTTTTTTTCTCTTAGGTCTTATAAAATTACTCATAACAGTCACGTTTCCCCAAAGATTTATATAACAGAAGTTTCAGAATGCAGCACGATAGGTCTAGACACACATGACTGTAAACATATGAAGGATTGCTAAAATACACTTTGAAAAACCCTGCTTAGTGCTATCTCTGCCTTGGAATTCAGAAGACAGCAAAAGGAGCATACAGGGATATTGCTTGCATCTACCAGCTTCAAGAAATGTACTGGGAAACTTTTCTCCAGAAAAATGCAGGCAGAGTTTCTTTATTCTTTCAAATACAACATTCTGAATTGTTTAGTTATTTACTGTACTACAGAGTACTTAAAACCTGGTATTTATATTCTAAACCAAGGATTGGTTTTAGATATGTTTTTATGACTTAAGAATAATTGTGGCTTGTTGAAGACAACTCAGACACTGGTAACTATAGAGACATCACACAACAAAAAAATCACATGTTCACATTCATCTTAGTTCTATTTATGTGCAGTATTTTGGTATGTAAAGGTGATTTTTATTGAAATGGGACTAAAATGGTAACTGTTATATTATTGCTATGTTAAAGACAGGTTAGACTTTCATAAAAATTCACGTGTTTTTTCTACAGTAGACTTATAAAGAAATTTTAAGTTCAGAAAAGCACAACTGATGTGTACTGGCTTTCATGTACTTTTTTTAAAGATAGGGTCAGTATAAAAGACATTGCCTTTCTAGTTATTGCATAAAGATTAAGTGCTAGGGACAGATGGGGAGAATTTATTTAGTTATTTATTTACATCCCTAACCACCCTCCTCCTTTCACCAACTTTTATCTGGCCTGAGTTAACTTTTATTTATTCCAACTTCATTCATCTTCTTTACTCCTCCCTATTTCTCTGTAGCCTTTGGAAGACCACATAAATAATAAGATATTAAACACCACTCTTGGTCTGTTGTGACTTCTTCCTTTCATTTAAGCACATTCAGGGACTTTCAAGAAGACTCCTGCTCTGCGAGTAAGACTTTGGAGTATATGAATACTGAATTATTGAAATCTTGGAAATATGCTATCACCCTGATTGAGGATGAGAGTCATGACTCACAACTATGCTTTTTTAAATTTTGATTTAATCACCAAATCATAAAACAGAATATTAATATACTGTATACATGCAATAAAATATTTCACTATAGCACGCACATGAAAAACTAATATATCTCCTAAAACCAAATCATCATAATGAAAATTATTCAACAAGTTCCAATTAAAATTACTTTGAAATTCATTTATTGCTCTGAAAAGCTTTAATTTTGAAAATATTTATTCATATGAAAGAAAGACAACCAGCTCTGGAAATAGCTCTAAGTGATACATTTGTAGACTGAATGCAACCTGATTTAGTCTGGACAAGCCAAAATCTGAATCTTTATGCTCATCTGACCCTAGTATTAAAGCCAATGAGCTTTACATGCCTCCAGAATAAATTTTCTAAAGTTAAGATAATTCTCTGTTGTCTAATATTAATACATGTTCTAGCAGTTAATCTTCTGATATTTCATGTGATTAGCTTAAACCATAAGATGCTAACATGTTCATTGTACTTTTCAAAAAATTAATCCTGAGATTACTAGAAGAGTCTAGCAAAAACGCCTCAGGAATCATGTTGAACAGCTCACACAGACCTCCCGCAGCCATCCCATGCAAACATGATCTTCATTATAAAAGATTTCCTCACTGCTTAAAAAACAAGTTATGATATCACTACTTTGCTGTCTCTTTACCCTCTTATAATAACAATTTTCCTGCCTTATTAATGACAAATACATCATAATTATCTCTCTTCACCTTCAGCTAGAACGGCCCAGAACAGCCCTTAATCTAATTGCATCTCTAAATTCATAGGAAAACAGTCAATCATGGTAAAGACTTGTTTGACTAAGAAAACTGTAATGATTCAAACAATTAGGACTATCACTGCCTCTGTAATTCACAGATTCAGGAAAGCAACATCACTGTAATATAAAACACTGAAATACTTTCTGGATGGCCAGAGGAGTTTGCAACTTCTGATTTCCTTGGTTCTGTCAATTTTGCCAGCCCATCAACATTGAAATAACTGCAGACATCTGTTTCAAGTCTGGGCACCAATTCCGTGGAAATCTCCCCTTCATCTCAATAATGTCAGAAGACTGGTTTAGAGGTTATGGAACATCAATTTGTTCTGTTTCCCCTCCACACCTGGCAGCCCACATATAATCTTTAAAATGGTAATACAATTAATCAGTATGATGATTTGGGAATGTAATGTAAAAGGAATTAAAAAATTCCAATTTCAGAACTGCCGAATTCATTTACTACAAGCAATGGTCTTAATTAAGCCCAGGGAACCCCAGTCCTGGTTTTCTTCAAAAATACTGAAACACATATAAAACAAAACAAAAATATGGCTTCTTTGCAGAGCATTAAGTGCTAAGCATTTCATAACAACAGAATTCTCCAAAGTCCAGCTGAGGGTAAGGCCAACCCCATTAATGAACAAGTGTATCTGTGGTTGTACTCAGCAAACACAAACTGAATCTGGCCTGGCTGCATTATGAGCTCAGAGCCTGGAGCTTCAAAGAGACCAACCTTAAAAAAAAAAAAAATTTTGAAAGCACACTTTTATGTCCTTAGAGTCTCATACCTACATAGATTTTTAACTTTCTTTCTCCAACACTGCTACATCTGTTTGCAAACATAAATATCACAGCTATTCTCTCTACCCACCCCCAATGGAAAAGTCCTAACAGCAGCTAAACAACTATTCTGAAAATAAAGAATAATATCAGCTACTCATATCACCAATTTATAACAACCATACATATCCCTATGTATGCATTATTTTGCATTTGCAGGATTAATTTACTCTGACAATATCTACATCGACATCAGCAAAATACTAAACAAGGCTTGAAAATTTGTTTCTACAATTTTTCTTTAAGTGGTGCAAGTGCTAGGGAAAATTTAAGGAACAAAGACTAAAAAATAAGAAGAAAGAATATGACTTTTACAGTTGTTTTAACTCAAAATAGATGTCAGAAGTGCAGCAAAAAATAACTTAAAATAGAACAGTATTTCTCTGTGCCTGAAAAGGGAGATGAATAGGGAATTGTTTAAATTTATTCTCTCTCCATTCATTAATATTCCATGATACAATTATGATAGACTCAAAATAATTTATTTAAATTACAAATTAATTTTAGCAAATAAATTTGCTCTGTAGAACATGCTGAAACTGTTTATTAACACCATTTATTATCCCTAACAAGAGCATCATCACTTTGTTACACAAGCCATATAACATTGGTTCTTTTCCACCCAAGTGGATGTGCAGCTCCTAAAGTAAGATTTCTTAACACAGTTTCACACATTTGTTTTCAGAAAATATGATCCTGAAGATAGCCAAATGTAAATAGATTTTTTGTTTGGTTGTCCAGGCGTAAGTCAGTGAGAAGAGCAATCTTTTGGGAAAATACAAATTTGTCTCTTCTACTTCTCTCATTTACTAAAACACCCAAACCTAAAAGGACTGGGGATAAACCAAACCAACTGTACACTATCACCTTCTATAAAGAGTGAGAACCAAGTGGCATGGGAATGCTGTGACTGCAAATTCTGGATTTCAAGAATTCAAGATTTCCCAGTAGCATCTGTGGCACAGTTTATTTTCTCAGCATTGCCTGCTGCAGAGAAGTAACTCCTGAAGGCCTGGAGAAGGCACAGCTGAACCAAACATTTTGAAAAATTTGCAAAAGTTTTCTATTCATAACTGTATATATCACTGACAACATTCCAGAAGAAATGGTCTTTTATCATCTAATAGTTCTATTCTTGAGATCAGCTTGCTCAATATCATGACTGTATTATAAATACTACCCGAGAAGTGCAACTTAGAATACATTCTGTAGATTGACAGCCAAATGCAAAGACTGTATTCTAGAGCTACACAGAAAATTATATGTATGAATGTGTGCTTATATCAACTTTATTATACATATACCTCTGGCACACTAAATTTCTAAAGAGTTTCAAAAGAAGTTTCTTATTTCATTGGTGCATAGTATGGAGAATTACAACCTAAAATAATATGATTAATACATGTTTTCTAGGTGACATGCACAAATGCTTCATAAATAAAACCTGTTTAATGTACCTAGCAACAACAACAACAAAGGTAACATTTCTACCCGACTTGCAGAAGAAAATTAAGAAATCACAAGATTACTAAATCACCAAGAAATGCCCTGGAAAACAACAATTTCTTGGCTCTTCTACTTCTCAGCTGTTAATCAGCATTCACAAGACATATTTCAGAATCATGACCAGAAATCTCAGATAATGAGAGGAAAAACTCCAAATGCATTATGGTATCACTAGAGGTATTTTGTATTGTGTTTCTGTGGCTCATCACTACTTTAAGGAAAAAGAAAAGGGTTTTAGATTATCCCTTCCACAAAATTAAGTATCAAAGGATTCATTACCACTACAGTAATTAAGAGCATTTGAGTTAATTTCTAAGATATCTGTCTGTTAATTATTTGAAATATTTTCCATCATTTTATTTCCAGAGGATAAGAGAGAAAACACAACAGCAATTTCAGGCCCAGTTCCTGTCTGTAATGCATGGTATAATATGGTTCCTGCACACCTTGAATGGTATAACACCTCTTTAAAATAATGTAAGGAGGAAACAGAAAGACTGCAGAGGAATAAGTTTGGAGCAATTCAGGCTTGAAGGTAAATTGGATTATTGCAAAGGGGTGGAAAAGAGATGTGTAAGATACCTTGGAAAAAAAAGACCTAAGCAGAAGGATGTTCTTAGCACCCCAGGCAACAAAGAGCTGTATAGAAAATATTCCATACAGTCCATAAGGAGACCAAAATACAAAGCCAAGAACAAAACAAAACAAAAGATGCTCTTGCCCAGAAATGCAAAATTACAGATATTTTAGTTAGGCAGATGATAATATCAGCATCCTTATTGCAGACCCTCCCACACCCCTTATAATCACCCACGTATGTGGAATATCCTGACCTCAAACTCAGCATCTAGAGATGGTGCATGCAGGGTATCCATGAAATTTACTTTTCACTTCCTTACCACACCACTTGAGATGCAAGAGGCTTCAATTCCAGACAAAAGTCTTGCCCAAGCCCCTCACAGAAATATAAATAGATGTATAACTTCCAAAGGATCCAGACTGTACTTTCTTTTCTGCACTGTTTTTTGAAGTTTTGAGATCATCTGTTTTATGTAACGTAGCTGCAAAAATATTGCCTCTGAGTTAGCTCTGCAATAATTCACTCGCTACAGCAATGATTGAGTAAACAGAAGCTTCTACCAGAGGCATTCTTTTCTATTATTTATTGTAATATTTTTTCATAATTTAATGAGAAAAATTTAAAAGCAATATTTTTATCCTTTCATGTTAAATTAATTTACAGTGCTATAAGCCATAATGAAAACAGAGAAATCATCAGCAAAACAGCATGCTAATAAAGACAGATTTCTACAAAGTTTCTTAACTAAACTCATAAAATAATTTTTTTTCTATTTCTGTCAGGTCCAGCTTGTCTCTACTTGCTCCCAAGTACTGAGACACGTAATGAAAATTACATAACAATGAAAAAGCAGAAATTACATAAGAATATATAAATTGAGGAAAAAAAAAAGCAAATCTGGTTTAGTGTGTATTCTAAATATCTGCCCCCGTTTGGTGTGGAAATGTCAGCCTCTGGCCTTGTGTTGTAAAGATCTGAGAAATAAACCCATAAAAACATTTAAATTAGTAAAGTAGCCTCAAAATTGAAATAAAATTAATTAAGTACTTCAAAAATACCCATAGTTTCCTCTCCCTTCCCTCCATCTCACCCAAACACTTGGGTGAAGAATTCTATCCTGAGTCAGTCACAAAAAGTGTTGACAATCTGTAAAATTCATTTTGCTACCAACAGGACTTGAGTGTCCCAGGATAAGGTTTAGGGCGAGGAGTTTGTGGCTGTGGAAGTGGAGCTGCAGGTTCTCTCCAAGGACAACATGAGACATTTCTGCTTCCTGCCCTGATCTCAGAGCTGCATCAAAACTGCATCAAAAGAGCAATGCTGGTTCCACTCGGGGCAGTGTGAGCCCCACAGCACCTAGGTGTATAAATGTGTGCTCAGGTACTAACAGGGAACACAGGATAACAAACAACAACCTGTCACTTACAGCTCCCCTTGCAGAAATCACATTTTTTTGGCAGTATTTGTCAGGCGCTGCTAACCCTCCATAGTATTCCATGTTCTCACAAATTAAAGGTTAAAATAAAATGGCTATTTTTTTTTTTCTTTAAAGCAAATCAACAAGCTGGGATTTAAACACTGCTGCAACTCTTACTCGTGAGGCATAGAATTACAATATCACAGTTAAAAAGAAAAAGAGATGATCCGTTCAGGCTAATGCACTGTTGTGACTCTAATAGGTGTAACGTAAATGAGAACAGGTTTATTTCATAGCTTTGATCTCACAGCTTCCAGCAGGTTTCCAGGTTCTGGAAAGAAAGGATTTGCCACTTCATTTATAGATCAGGGAAATACACTTTGATATAACCAGTACAAAAAATAGCAGGACAACTGTAAGCTTTTCCCAGCAAAAGACCTTTGAAGTTTAACAATGAAATTAAGTGACTCAGTCTTCTGGGTTTTGTACTTAGTCCTCTAGAAAACGTGTCTTGCTATTCTTTTTTGTTGAAGTATGAAGTAGTTGCAAAAGAAAAAAAAAGTAATTAAAATTGTGTCTAATCTAGCAGACTGAGGTAGAAATTAAAAGCAGATGGGTTTAATATAGTAGCAAATGTATAGTATTTCTGGGGAGAATATAATTTATATCTTTAATCTGCTTAGTTACTAGTTGGTGCTCACATTTCCTCCATCGGCAAAGTTCACCTAAAAACTGCAATATCTGATTCAGATACCAGAAATTAATATTCTGGCATTAATAAAAAGTTGCACAGTCTCTTTTTAAGCTTAATTCATTTATTTCACAACAAATTATCAGTGTAACCTGATATAAGTTCTTTTTGACTGGCATTTTTTTTTTCAATCAAGCTGCTATAAACTATGAAGACTTCTAACATGAAAAAAATTGCACAAAGTAAGAAAATAAAAGTGTTCATCTTCAGAACTGATTAATATGCATTCTGCTTGGTGCCTATGGCCTCTTTTGGTTTTGCATTATCTTTTCAACTACACAGAGAGTGCAGAGATGAAGATATTAATTCTAATTTTCACTCTCATGCCAATGGTTCTAATGATTCTTAGTGCATAATACTAAATCCAACCTAAATAGCAAGATGATAAGCAATATATTATTTTCTCTACTATAATTGTTCATAAATACTGTGCTCTGCTTTAGATGTGTAATCTGGTCAGTTGAATGCTGATAATTTACTGAGGCAAAAATAAACAGCTAAATTTCTGATCTCTCCTGCCATTTCTGCAAACTCTTCCACCTCTATTCTGATTCAGAACAGTTATTCCACACAGAAGGGCAGATATGGAAAACTACTGTTATTTCAGGCACTTCAATCCATTTTATATGGAAAAAAAACATAAAGGTCAGAAAGCGTTAGCACTTTCTCACCTGGTGACAACAGAGGCAAGACAAGCCAGAAAAACATCAGGCATAAATATATCTCAGAGAGTCAGAGAAAAAAAAACAATAAACTAACAAATGTCCTGCCTCAACACATGAGACATTTGTGTGGGCAAGAGGGTCAGCAGCAGACACAGCTTAAAACCTGGAGTGGTCTGGCAGAAGAAATTTTCTAGATATATTTTCACATATCTTCATAGTTACCTGTGATTAAATTCATGGTCATAATTCAGGGGAAAAGTGATTTCAGCAGTCTAAGCTTACATCTAGTTTCTCTTCTATTGTCTCATGGGCAATTGCATGATTTAGAAGTATACAAAGTCATAGGGCCTACATGGAACTATAAACTCTTTAACTTATAAAAGACCAGCAAATGAAGTGGAAAAAAAAATCACATTTACACACGAGAGAGAGAACACACGCACGTTTTACACCAAGTTCAGGAAGCTGGGGTAGTCAGTGAGTTATTTAGCTACTTCTCCTAGGCTCTCTCTAAGTCAGAGGAGAGGAATGTTTCTCCAGGAGGCAAACAGCCCCAGCTTAGCTTAGCTGCCCTTTGGAAGTGCTTCTCTCTTATCCTTGTCTGTGCAGAACTGGGGACACAAGGAATTGCAACCGAGCTGAGCTCAGTGGCAAAACCTCCTGCAGCAAAAAACATTCAGAAACAGCTCTTGGACATTTCTCCATGGTGGAAGGAGGTAAAAACACAATGTTCTTGCATTGCTAGGGAGCTGAATAAAATGGGATAACTGCATTTGGCCAGCTGCATAGCTCTCTAGATTCCACCAGCTCTTAGCAGGAACTTAAACAGGTCATGCACCATCAACTCTTAAAAGTAGTTGCCAGAAGTCTACTCCACATCACCTGCAGTAAGAATTCCAGTAAGAACAGGTGGCAGATAGACAACAAACTGGTTATGGGGCCGCTAAATAATTTTAAGGCAGTCAAAACACTGGAGAGAGGACAGTACTGCATTCCTTTGATCTGGTTACTTGTCATTAAACTGATACCCTGGATACAAACAGCAGAGTTTGTGTCTGCTTGCACCTGCGCTTACATCCTGCTCACTTCACCTAAAGAAAATTCACATATCTGAAAAAAACTCATAGGCCACAAGGTGAAAAGGTTATCTGTATAAGCCTAAACCCACAGGAGAATATATATGAGGGATAATAGAATGTATATGTAAATACTATGCATATAAAAGAACAACCTCTATGGTATAATTTATGAGCTTATATCTGATTTCTACTGTCATAAGTTCTAAATAATATCCCTCAATTTCATTATAAACAGCTCAATAGTGCTATATTAGGGTGCTTGATAGGTATCATAACATCAGATGACCTCCCCCCAAAAAATATACATAAAATCAGAGAACTGACAAAACAAATCAGAGAAATGACAAAACAGAAGTGACAAAAATAGCAATTATAAACACTAGAAAGAATACTAAATAACTATATATTTTCATTACATTATTCAACCTCTGAAAATGAAATTATTTAATAACAATTTCGGAGAAGTTAAGCCAAAATCTAGCAATATTAACAGAGACAAAATACAGTAAAACTATGACAAGTAACTGTAACTTAAGGCTCGATTTTCTGAATTCTCAAACAACATGCATTTTAACCAAATGGAAAATCCTGAACACCAATTTACAATCTCCTAACCATTTGATATAGCACTGCCACAATGAAGGACAAATGTTCCCTTCTAGAAAGTTGCTAATGTTATCAGTGATAACAGGTGATGAACCCTCTTGCACCATTGCAAAACAGACTGACATAATAATTCTGTACTTATAGCCAAAAAAATAGTATTTTGATTCATATGTGGGATAAATGGCAGTTTATGTGGTGAACATCAACAAAATGAAATCATCCACTCAAGAGAGAAAACTTACAAAATGAAATGGAATCCAATGAAAATAAATGATTCAAACGCAAAATGTGGCATGCAAAGATAAATGAACATGTGGAACTTTGTGCTGGCAGAAGAGATTCAAATTCTTGTCAGCAGTTGAAAGAAAGAAAATCTAAACTTCTGACAGAAAATGAAATGGGACACTTGGTACAGAAAAGTTACTTTTGCCAAACATTGTCAGCTAAGATAGTGGGAGTTGCTACAGTAAACAACTGCTGCACAGTGCACGTACAGAACAGCTAGTATTGTGAAAAAGTGTAAATTCACATGCAGAAACCTGTGACATGGCAGCTATGTACTCATAAAAAGGAAAATTTGGAGGCATTTCTTAGAAGACATTTTTCTCAGTACTGTCTAAAAACCTTTCACAAAGCCAGTGTAACTTTTTTCTGAAAATGATTTGTACTTTTATTTTATTCCTTATTTGTATTCTTTGTAGGTCGCTGACTCCTTACATATTCAGGAAGATATCTGCCCTAAGCCAAATTAATACTTTTCCTCAGTTATGCCCTGTACAATTTATCCCTTTTATATTAACATGTTAATAATCACAATACAATCATTTTTTTTCTTTTTACCTGCCTTAGGAAAATACACATTTGGTCTCACAAATGAAAAATTATGTGCTCTTTAGCCAATTGAACAGTCTGGTAGGAGGCATAATTGCATAAGGCACTGATACCCTTTTAAACTCATCATCAGAATATATTAAAGGCTACCACTGCGGTTTTGCCTAGTTTTTACTGATTATTCACTTTTCAAATAAATGTGCTATAAGCAATACAAAGTGAATAGAAGAACTAAATGGCAGATTACTGGTAAATGCTGATGGTCATGGGAAGATTGGAGTGGCAGAAGTCTTCAAAGTTCTGGTAACCATTCAGTCTAATTCCTGCCACTTCAAACTGATGGGCTACAGTGAAATAGAACACAGAAGATCATGAGAAAATCCATCCATCCCCCTTCTTTGGATGTGGGAGAGCCTGTTTTAGGAAAGCCTACACAGAGTGATGAGGCATCCTATAGAAATTATAAGGTCAGGAGAAAATGCAGGAACTTGCTCAGAATAATGGCAAACCATTTTATCCCTTCTATTACATTTCTACTCGTGATTTTTCCATGTTTTCCTCTAATAATCTCACTCAACACCACAGAACCTCACACTTCATGCTACAAAAGCTTTTCCCATCTAATCTGTGTTTGAGAACCTGTGTTTAAAGCTGGTAGGGTTTGAATGCTGATCTATGAATGAAAACTTAGGACCATCCCTCTGGTGTGCTCAATAAACTTTTACAGAGGAAATACATAAATCAATCAAGTGAGAATATAGTAGGTTATTTAGCAGATTTGAAAATTGGGATTTTTCTTCTACCATGATTATGAGAACATATGCAAACGAGAAATTAAAAGAAGAAATTGATGTTCTTATTTGGAAACACCTACTTTATATGTGAGATTTCTGACAATTGAGAGCTGTTTATTTTCTTGAGAATAAATTTAAAGAGTACCTACATCTCATTCTAGTACCAGAGTACTAGATATCTTGATAAAACAAGGGTTTAACCTCACAAAAGAAAATTAGTGCTGGGTTTTTTTCTTCTAATTTCAAAAACAGGGAAGGCAGAAGCAGAATACGCATTAATGTATCAACTCATAGGCAAGCTGCAGCAGCAATACATTTCTGTTTTTATGATACAGACCATCCAGACTGAACAAACTGAAAGAAAATTCTTGACAAAAAGTAGTGACATCTACCTATTTAGTTTGCTGCTGATTTCTGACCACTTCTCTTTGATACTCAGCTCAAGAACAGTTCTCAGTTGCTGAGAATCAGCACCTGAATCTCCTGTGAAAGTATTCAGTATTTGACCCTTGCTGTTAACAACAAAGGAACATTAATCCCCTTCCCTGTGACTCCTAATAACAATGTTTAAAAATTCTTGACCATGTGTGTTCAAAGTAATATTAACCAATATTTTAAAAAATCTGCTCTAAGGAAAAAATTCACTCTGAAATGCTATCTAGCCCTTTCTCAGATTCGACTGTAAAGGCACTTGTTTTAAAACCCAAGATTTTGGAGTTTCTCTTCTATTACTCAGTGGAATGAGATGGCACTGACAGCTGCTATTCTATTCCAGGTACTGTAGAGCAGATTTTATTTTAGAATTGGCAAGTTAGTATAAAAGGCAAAGATAGTGAATTAAACTTCCTCTCTAAAAAAACAGGTAAGGGAAGAAAATTATATATTATTTTTAAAGTTTTCAGGGAACAATTATAAGCAGAAGTGACTGAAAATGTGTTTCAGAATGGAGAATGACAAAGTGTTTCAGAATAGAGAATGGAAGTACTTGAAATTTAATTAATATTTCTTAGTAAATTCAATTGAAACGAGCAAGAATATTACAGATACATTCTTTCTTCTATTTTAGTGAGATTCATCGCCTAATCCAAAGATCATTCACAAAATGAACTGCGCTGGACAGTTACATATAAATTATATCTGAAATAAATTTGGAAAGAATGTTTTATCTCTCAAAGAACCTATTCTGAGAAATAATTGAGAAGTGTCAGGAATAAGTATCTACCTCAGCTTTTTACTACTGTAAAAAACAGCTGTCTGGGCACCTTAAAAACAAATGAGCACCTTGATAGATATAGAAGAGACAAGAGTGCTTTGCCTTCTGTTCATGTCCCTTGTTTTACATAAAAACTTCACTGTGAGAAAATAAGGGTACTGTCCATACTGTATATTCTGAGGTATAACTTGAGGCACTGCATATTTTTCAAATTATGAACAGCAAAACTCCTGCCTCTAATGGAAAACTACTTAGGTTATAGGCTAAGTGAGCATGAAGGTGGCAATAAAAATAAATCTGCTATATATTTCATGCCAAAGTATTAACTTTGCTTCATTTATCATATTCTGGCATAATTTTAGTCAGGTCTATACTACCAATAATTTGTCAGTCATCACAGATTATTTCAGAAACATTTTGTAAGCTGTGTATATAATACAAAAGCATTCTCCAGTTACTGTTTGCTTAGGTGTCACATGCATTATTCTTTGTCAGATTTCAGTGAAAAAAGCCTGTGATTATATTCATCTACAGGCTTAATATTAACTGATTGTATTCATAAAGTAACAGGATAAATCCACACTAACTTTCAAAATTGTATCTAATATCACATAATCTGCATAAAGTATCACATAGAATTATTGCTAAGAAGACAGAAAGTTTTTCATACGATCATAGAATTCTTAAGGGTGGAAAAAACTTTGAAAATAATAAAGTCCAAACATTAATCTATTACCACCAATTTCACCACTAAACCATGTCCCTAAGTGACATGGGATCCAGGGATTGTGACTCAACTACTTCCCTGGGAAGCCAGTGCTTGTTCCAATGTTTGACAACTTTTACTATGAGATAATTTTTCCTAATACCAAATCTAAACATGATCAGGCACAACTTGAGGCCATTTCCTCTTAGGAGAAAAGACCAACTCCCACTTTGCTACAGCCTCCTTTCAGCTGAAAGCTTGAGCTGTCTTTTCTCCAAGCTAAACACCATCTCCATCTCCCTCAGCCAGTGCTCATAAAACAGGACAGACCCCAAAGCTGAGCCCTGGGGAGCATCCCTGGTGTCTGGCAGCTGGATGTGACTCCACTCCCTGGGCACAGCCCCACAGCCAGGTTTTACCCAGCAAAGAGCACACCCATCCAAGCCATGAGCAGGTGGTTTCTCGAGGAGAATGCTGTGGAAGTTCTCTTCCACACAATCCAGAAACCTCCTAGAATGCTTCTTTTCTGCTGTGCTTCTGCATTTCCAGAGGACATTTGGTAAATTGAAATTCCCCATGAGAATAAGGACTCGTGACTATGAGACTTCATCCATTTGTTTATAGAATATTTCATCTTTCTCTTCAGGAGAGAGGTCTTTACCAGACTCCCACCAGAATATCTGCCTTGTTGGCCTTCCCTAATTTTTAACTGTAAACACTCAACTCTGCTGTCACTAGCATCAAGCTCTAGACAGTCAAAACACTCTCTGATACAGGGCTGTCAGACCACCTCTCCTTCTTTGCCTATCTCTTCTAAGGAATTTACAGCCATCCACTGCACATTCCAGGCATGCAAGTCATCCATAGCTCTGTGATGGTGGCTGTGCCATGGTTTTCCAGCTGCCCAGAGGGTTCCAGCTCCTCCTGTTGGTTGTCCCTGCTGTGTGCACTGATGCAGATGGACTTTGGGCTATTGATCCCTCCACCTCTCTGCAAGGAGAACCCCTAATTCCTGTTTGACCATTCTCAGGTGCTGCCACCGTGTCTAACTCATCAATAACTCTTGTATCTTTGCAGCCACATGGATCTCCAGCCCCTGCCTCCACTGAGCTGTCAGACCAAAGGACCTCACCAGCACACAGTCCCCCAAACATGCTTTCCCCAAGCTTATCTCAAGTGAGCTGGTTTTATATCTTTCTCCCTTCAAATGCAGTTTACTCTTCACTAAACCCTGATAACTCCTGTGCAAAGATCCTTTTCCCCCTTTGGGACAGGTGTACCCCATCTGTCACCAGCAGGCCTGGTGTCATGCAAACAGACCCACAATTATAATTAACACAGCTGAGAGTTTGTATCACTAGATGTATGAGAGCAGAAAGTGAAATTAATTTTCATCTCCCTCATATGGTTACTTAACAAACCAGGCCTCAGGAGGACACATGATATATTTCAACTAGAAAAAAAAAAGCAGCAGCACATAATTGCACAACTCCTTGGAGTAACGGGTTTGTATCCTTGAAAATTCTCCAGAAAGTATTCTAACTGTGTGAATCTCCTCAACTATTACACTGCTGTCACTTCAGACAAATGATGCGTGCAAATACATGCTTGTACAAACAAACAGGGTGTTTATAATGCAACATTTTAATATAATTACATCACTGGGTAATTAGAATGTGCAGTTATATAAGTCTCACCTTTCTCCTTCTGCTACTGAATGAACTGCTAACTACTAAGGAAAGATTAATCTTTATTAGTGACAATTCAGTTAATGGTTTCTGAACATGAAAAGGAAAACAAATGCCTAAAACATGCGATTTTCCTAGACAAGCAACTGCTGCTATATAAAAAGTTTCTGTGCAGCACCACTATTGTCCTAATTGTTTAAAGAAACAAGATAAAGTTTGGGAGTGTAAAGCAGAAAACCAATAGATCACTAAAAGTGAGATAAACATCTGTAGTGACAAGGATGCAAAGCTAGTACTGAACTAAGAAACTTAGGTTTTTCATTATTTGTGTAGAAAATTATTTATCAAAATACTGGTTTGGAGCTCTTAGTTAAAAATATCAGATTAAAACAGAATTGTAACATTTCAGAGTCCTAGTGACTATTTTCACGTTATCCAATTCTATGGAACTGCATAAAGAGCAAGACACAGACTGCAGATCTAAATCCATTTGTTATATTTGACCACAACTTATATGAATTCTAATAAACCCAGGGAGTCAAAGTTTCTCTCCAAAGACCCATGAGACAGTGATCTTTAATCAGAAAGCACCATTTTATTTTACCTCCTAGGAACTGAATTTAGCCTGCTTGGTGAGAGAAAACCAAAAAAAAGAGAAAATATACTTCATATGGGGAAAAAACCCAACAATTGGAAAAATACTTGGAAAATTCTAATCCTGACTGAAAGCATTTAGGACTTTTTCTATGCAGGGGCAGAGTTTGCAGCTTAACTACACACACTGGATGATAGCAAACCATATTGAGGATATGGACTGTATTTGAATATGTCTGTCTTGATACATGTACAATTTACATAGTGAGTTTCTTGGAATAGAGTCATGGCCTGATGTATTATGTAGGGTATGTATATTTCTGACCCACAATATAGAGTTAAAAAAATAGGCTTATAGTTATTTATGTTTTATGTGGCTGATTGTATGGATTAGTGAGCAATAACCCTTTTCCACAAAGAGCATAAATATATACTTCTGAGACTTCTATGACTTAGTAAGGTTCCTATTTGTCTGAATCCTTTATATGTATAAACTGTGTGCAAACTACACATTTATGTCACGTTCTTTCTTTTTATCTTTATACATCAAAGTGAGTTGCGAGAGAGAACTCCCACAAGCAGGTTGTGAAGCCTGAAAGAATCAATGCAGCAATACCTGAGAAACAGAATGAATAGCCATACTCTCTTTCCTGATCATTCAGCTGGCATCACAAAATTGTTCTATTGATAAAATTGTGCTCCATTACCCATTTTTAGCAAATAGGTAGACAATATTTGGATTACTGTCAGGAAACTGTACCTGTTTGAATCAAAAGCTTTCACAAAAAGACTTGATACAAAGCACTGGGTTATGACTACTGCAAATATTACCCATAATAATAAATGAATTTATTTTACAGCTAAGAATTCTTGAACTACTATAAAAATTTGCTCCTTTCATTTTTTTAATCACTTATAACTACATTTTTCACAGTATGTTTTTCATCAATAAATAAACTGAGGCACAGAGTATCGTATCCAGTGCCTTAAATCTCCAGTTTTGAACTTCCTGTCAAAATCAAAATCATGCATTCCTAGTGTGACTACAAGAAATTTCTTCACTGAAAAGGTCACTGAGCTTTGGAAGAGGCTGCTCAGGGCAGTGGCTGAGTCAGCATCCCTAGAGCTAGTAAAAGATGTGTGGATGTGACACTTGAGGACATGGTTTAGTGATGGCCTTGGCAGTTCTTGGTTAATGGTTGACTTGATGATCTTAAAGGTAATTTCTAACCTAGACTATTATATGATTCTATCAATACTGGAATAAATTGTCCTGCCTTCCAAACAGCCAATCAACCTCGTATGTAAGACCTCAAGCAGACATATCTGTATTCCTCTCAATAACTGCAGTGAAGGAAATGCAAGGAAGTATAACAACATAGTTCAACAGCACCATCTCAACTAATTAATTTTCTTTTCCCTCAGTATTCTATGGAACACTAAATACAATATTATCTCTCTTTAAGATTTTTTTTCCCCCCAGAGGAAAATAACTGTATGAGAACTGTCCAGGCATTTCCTATGAAAATTTGGATCGTTATCTCTTTTTATTACTGCAACGGAGCGTGTTGACAATAGACTACCAAATTACCATTTCTCATGTATTTGAAAGTAATGGAGAAAAACTAATTCAGTTAAGCTACAAAGAATAAACTTGATGCAAATTATATAACTTCTATAAATATTAGATATGCTTGATAAACTCTCATGTTTGTCAAATGCCTCTATACTGAAGTGCTTGGCTTACCTGCCACTGTTTCATGAGGTCCCGAACCATTTTGGCATCCTCTAATGTCTTTTCTTTGTGTGTAGCATCCTGCAGGACATTTGCAGTTGTTTCAGCTTCTGTAAGCCAAGCAAGGAACTTTTCGAGATCCAGGTAGAATTGCTGCAACATTCTTAGGGCTGATTCCAGAGCTGCTTCACGTTCACAAACCCTGCACAAGTACAAATAATCAAATACAGTACTCTTTGGAAGAAAACAAACCTTAATCATTAAATCAAAATATAACAAAGACACACTAAATATTTTTCATATACCAGTCAATGTAATTCACTACAGAACTTGTACTGTATATTTGCCAGGTAGAGTTCTTTATTATATTTTCACCTGAGAAGTAATAAGTGGAATCCAGCTGATACAAAATTAAGCAAAAGCAGTTCTTTCAAAGTACTATGCCTAAAATATGCACAATTGAAAATTAGAAGAAATTCCCTGGTTTTGCTTTAACAAAAGATTATTTTCTTACACTACAGTGGAAATACTTGTTTATTTTTAGAAATCACAAAATAGTTCCTGTCCTGTGCATGATATGATAAATTCAATTATTAATCTTCATGTCTTGAAACATTTGGAGATTGTGCTCAATACCTTAAAATCTTATAACACTAAAGTTTGTGATTTCTTTCTTTTTTTTAAGAAAAAAATATTATTTTATTTCCAATTTGAATGTGATAAATTACAAGGATGATCTCTATCAGTTACAGGATAAAATACAATTTGTAAAGACAAAGGCTATCTTATCCATGGGAAAGGTCTAACTCAGATTTGGAAAGAACACTAAAGATTTCTGCAACTCTGGTGCTGAAAAAGACATTAAAGCAGATCTGTGTTATATCATCATTCATGTGCAATGTAGGTGTCATTTATTCACTGATATTTTGCTTTGAACTTGAGCGAATTATGGATTTAAAACAAGAGCAGCTAAGTACGACATTATTTATGAACACAAATCTGTCACGGTTACTTACCTATTGTATTACGTGGATATTTGTTTAACATCAACATGATTCCTAAATAATTTTTAAGCTCTGAAAATACTTAGTAAGGTGATTTAGTAATGTGAATTACTTCAAGTGGAATGAATGCACTTTGATGCACATCTATGTTGTCTACACATCTGTGGTGGTCTTCACATAGCTCAATAGATTTCTTGCCTAGTTATTTAGGGAGAGACTAGGATATTAGATTCTAGCAGATATAATTTATCAAGGTGTAATTATTCAGAGGATGTAATGAAATTTCCAAGTGCTGATCTCTCTTTCTAATCCTGTTTCCTTTCATGAAGTGGTTGCACTCCTTGGTAAGTAATGATAGCACCCTAAACCCCAGTTCACTTGTGGAAGTGAGAAAAGAAAACAAATACCTGCTGCAACACGTTTTGTCAAGTGGCACTGACTTAACATGTTTTTTGACAAGCATATAGTTAAATTTCAGCAGAGAATAGTAAGAACAGAAAAAGTCAGTCAGAGTACAGGCAAGCATAACTATTACAGGAAAAAAATACCCTCCCTGAGAGACTAATGTCACAAGAACTGCCATATTTCTATTATATTTTTAATCCTTTGACATCTTATTTGCTTTTCCCAACCATTTTGTTAAAAAAGAGGACTTATTTTTCATTCAAAAAGCCAGAAAGCTATTGAATGCCTCGCTACAAACTCATCCATCAATTCTTTTTTAAAGTTTAAAAATGGACTGGATTTTCAGTTGCACCTGTTGCCACCTACAAGAACTCTCCACATCATGGCACTGCTTAGCCTGCAGCATTAGAATGTGTCCCCAGGGGGCTGTCAGTAGGAAACACTCAGCTGCAGAATAATGAACATGATCTCTTTCCCAGCTTTATTCTATGTGGGCATAAACATGGCTTGTGGTTAGGCTACTCTTTAAATTTAAAATAACTGCAATGTAATAATTTGTTGTTTTTTTAAACTAAAGAATAATTACATAGAAATTGCACCTAAATATACTAGCAATACACATTAAAAGATAAGACACAGAAAATCTTTTACCTGGAAAAGACTGTATTGACCTATTTACCACTTTTAGCTCAAAATTAGCATTACATTTATTCAACACAACTTGGAAATAGAATACAATTTCATGAGCTAAATGTATTTTTTTCCAGTTCTTCAGAGCACAATTCTAAGATATGCTTTATAGCATTATTCTAATTCAATTTACAGGGTGCAGCATGGTAGTTAATGGCCTTTGCAGAATCACATAAAACATTTTTTCTCATACAGTTCCTTCATAACATGAAAAGTACATTTTAACTGCTATACACCTGGATTCCCATAAATATATAATAACACTCTAATACTAACATTTTAAAATACACATTGAGATTTTAAAAAAAGCAACAAAAAACAAAACATAAGCACAGATATGAAAAAGATATTCAACGGGAGAGCAATTTGAAGGATTACTCAGTCAGAATTTGTGTTTTAGAGAAACTCTCATCTTCATGAAAAAATATAGCATTTTATTGATCTGGGCAAAGAATGAAGTTTTTATCATGAAGAATCTTTTGGCACTTCTATGATGCACAGAAATCGTACAGCACATAATTCTTTCAGTCTAAAGAAATGTGTTTCTTATCTATAAGCATACTAATACATCCACCCGATAATATGTACTACTGTGCACTTTAAATTTTGGTACAGCTAACATTCAGCTACACTGAGTGTTCTGCAGCATATCAATAAACTTCACTCTACTTGGCTTGCTCACTACAAAAGTATGAAGCTAGAATGAGAAAAAAAGGTCTAAACATGAAGAACAAAACTGAGCATCAAACCCAGCATATCCTAAATTTCACAGAATCACAGGGATTAAAGAAATACATATATTGAACAAGACAGTATTTCACAAAAGCAAAATAAAGATGCTTTCTCTTTAGTCTGTATTATCCAGGTATGTTTAATTTCATAGTGAGTGCAAACAGTGAGAAAATAACATAAAGTAATCAGAACTATATTTTAGTGTAAATGGAAGACTACACAGTACAAACATCACAGCATACTCCTAAAAATACTAAAAGACAATAGCAATATTAAAAAAAATATTTTAATCGGACAATCATGATTTAATCTGTTATACTATGATATAAAAATAATCACAGAGTGTATAACCAAAAGATTCTTATTCAAGGAAGAATTCTGAGGGGGGGATTCATCTTATTTTCATCTAGACACCCAGAGGACAGGCAAACTACACTCCCTCCATAAAACACGGACACAGCATTTCTGGAATTCAGTTTCTCCTCCCTTGCCTATACACATCTGTTATACCAGAACAAGGTCAGAATAAACTCTCCTGACTACAGCAGTAAATCACTTATAACTTAGAAAATTTTGATTTTACACAAGCTTTAGTTTTTTTTATGTCTAAAAGTAGACAAGCTGGTCCCCAATCATCCCTGTAAATTTGATTTTTAGGAACTAGTGGCACCAGTGACAGTGGACACACCAACTCTAGTTGTCATATGAGCTTTGTTGAAGGACAGAAGTTTTGATGCTCTTTTAAGTATGTGTCAGCTGAAGGCTTTAAGTTGAGGGGATAATGTCAGAGGAAGTGAGTCAAGCAATGTGTGAACATTTATACTGCCAGCAAGAAGTTTCCAAGCGTTTAAAAAAATCCACAAAAATGGAAAGTTACCAGCCTCTGTTTCAGGACAATGCTGTCGTGTTGAGAACTTTTAAAGTTAATAGGAGTCTACAAATGTATATATGAAGAAAAGGTGGGGGAAATTAAGTTATCTTCTCAGAATGTTCTGTGATTCTGTGATTGAAATTATTGCGAGTGCTTCATTCAGCACTACCCAATCCCATACAACACAAGGAATACAGTGTTTGCAGAGGCTCTGCAAGTGTGAATATCAGATTTTTCTTCAGCTGTAGTGTTTGCTACATAATTTGGTATGAATCATTCACATTTGATGAGTATCTGTGTATTTTAAATTGCAATGCTTATTCACAGGATGAGATACATTGCGAAGGTCAGTGTGTGAATAATGCTTTGAGATGCTCAGATAACAGCACACACAGGAAGTGCAGAGCACAAACCAACACTTTTCTGTTCCCCAGGTATTTCTTTAAGAGCAATAAAAGTAAAGCAACTCTGTATCATTCAGTGTTCAATAGATCACTAAATCACATTTCTATCTGCAGACAGTAGTGATCTAAAGTTAACTCACTGAGATATAAAATAAAATGTCCTGGACTACTGTCTGACAAAGAATCAGGAAATGGTTTTACTTCTATAGTTCATGTGGTTCTCTCTCTATAATTGTTTTTTCTCTTTTCTAACAGTACAGTTCCATACAATAAAAAAAAAAGTTACCTGAATTTCCTATATTCAGCCAACTATCACAGAGAATTTGAACTACATGCATCTTCCTGTTAATGCTGGAAAAAGTTTGCACCTTTTTCATGAGTTTTATATCCTTTGTACCAATGTGAAAAAGGAATAATTGCAGAACTTGATTGGAATATTTAATTTTTACTACTAAATAAATTTAAGCTCCCACTGGTTACTCTTCTTCAGCTACTTTAACTTAGACTGATAAAGAACCTCTCAAAGAGGCAGAATAATTTAACCTCAGATAAAGTTGGAACACAAAGAGATGTCAGATATGAAAATTAAATTCTTAAAATAACTATTATTGATATAATTTTGAAATGCAAGTTCAAGATTAATCATATTCATTAATTTTTGGACTACTGGTTAGAGGAAGTTTCTTTCATCATCTAGGTACTATATTCTACAGTACCAGTTAAAGTTATTAATACATGCTAGTAAAGTGATGAATGTGCAGATTAGCTCTGGAATGCCTGATAGAACATTCAATGGGGAAAATCAGGTTGAGACAGCATTTTGAGTACTGCTTTTCTGTGTTTTTCTGGTTGTCAACTAGCTTAACACCATGGTAAGAGACACTTAGGATATTTCCAGTAACATTTCTGCATAAATGTGCATATTTAGTTTGACCATCTGAACAAAGGTACTGTCTCTGAGGTTTTGTCTGCTGTAGATCACTGGCATGTGGATGTGGATATAATTTTTTTGAGTGATCTTTATATATGCATACTTATGTCCTACTATCACTATTTTGTCTGGTTTGTTGGAAAATGTTCTTAATCAAATTGATCCTATAATAATGGAGATTGCTCCCCTGTGTGCAACTACCTCTGAAATAATTTTGTTGCAAATGGCTAGAAAGCCTCAAATTGTAACCAAACTTCGAGCTACAGCATCAGCATCCAATCCACTCGAGATCGGCGTTCCCATGTATCTGTATGTTCACATGTATAGTATGACATATATCCACAGCCCCTTATCCTCTCATTATTCTGAGTGAGGAACCAGGAAAGTTCTGGTGTGGTGGTACAGAATTTTGTCCTCTAAAGACAGGCTTGGGAATTGGCTGGGTATCAGTCAGCAGGTGGTGAGAAATTGTATTGTGCATCACTTGGCTCTCTTGGGTTCTGTTACACTCTCTCCCTTTCCCTCTCCTTATAGCTACAGTTAATAATAATATTAGTAGCATATTTAGTATCATTCCAACACCCCTCCCCCCCCCCCCCCCCCCCAATAATTAAACTGTTCTTATCTCAACCGAGGAGATTTAGCTTTTCTTTCCAATTATTCTCCTCACCATAGAGAAGTGAACAAATAGTTGATGTTATTGAGTTGCTGGCTGGGGTTGAACCTTGGCAGTGCAGTATTTCTCTCTGGTTTACATTAATTTCTCAATAACTTGATCTACTGCCTGAGAGCTGACTTGGTGTCTTCAGATAAGCTGAAGGCCATCTCTGTTTTGGCTACATTTATAGCAAAAGAACAACCAGTGAAATAATTTTAAATTCCAGATGTAATTGGGCATACAGAGAGATTAAGTGCAACAGCTGGTCCAAAATAAACACACAAAGGCAGCTCTCT
Source organism: Acridotheres tristis (assembly GCA_037013685.1). NCBI lineage: Eukaryota > Metazoa > Chordata > Aves > Passeriformes > Sturnidae > Acridotheres > Acridotheres tristis. Next base: position 104,489,430 of record CM072884.1, read on the forward strand.
GCTGATTCTCTTAACTTCTGCAGGAAGGAAGAACAAAACCCCTCAATGTTCTCATGCTCCGATTTGAACTCAGAATGTCATATGGACAAAGTTATGCTCTTTCCCTGGCAATCACAGTTTCCTAAATGATGACACTCTCTTCAGATACGAAAATTAGAACATTCTAAAACATCTCCTGATCATAGTGACAAGCACCCAGTCTGTCTTTTCTTTAAAATTGTTGAGACAAAGGGGGAAATGCTTTAATGAACAGTTACTCACTCTACTAAGCAAGATGAAAGTTGTTTTTCCTGAACAGTTTTCATTTTATAAATCTCTTCAAAACAAGAAAATATGTTTCTGGTGTTTCTGTACTTAGGAAAATGGATGCAGCAAGAGAGAGGAAATTATTTCTTTGGCTACTATTCATTGACTGGCTTGTTTCTAGTCTTATACCTCTCACAGACCTTCTTGAAAAAAACAGGACTTGAATGAAAATTAAAAAATCATCAACCTTTCTCCCAGAATTTTCCTGCTTTCTTTGTTACTAAAGATACTAAATCAGTTTGAAGACATATTTTTGAATTTAAATTGTTTGTCCCATACATTTCTTTTAAAAGCACAATAAATATTGAATAGCAAAAAGAGGAAAAAAAGAGAAAACACCTCAAACCCTGTATTTATCCATAAAGTTTCAGATGAGTCTTGGATATTAATCCCCCATCTATTCTACACCATTTTTTATGACACTGAAAAGAGTTGCTAAAAGCAAAGGAATTTTAACCCCCTGGGAAACAAAATCACATATATAGACTTCTATATAGGACCTTTAAACAATCCCTTTATGATTAAGCACCTGACAACATCAGGACAAAGGGATCTGTGATATCCTATAGGAAAACTTCTCATCGACCTTTTTAAAAATAATTTCTGTCTCTTCTTATATTCTATTCACTTATGGGATCCTACATTCCCAAAATGCCTCTTAATGGGATAAAAAAGAGAGAGAGAGTTAGAGGGAATGTTTTTAACAGGCTTTTCTTGCCCCCATCACTTTTGTCTCTTTTCTCAGCTTGCCTTGGCATAGGTTAAGAATATATAAAAATATATTGTAAGTGTCCATCTTCTCTATGTTCATCATAACCATAGATAACCATAGATTATCGCACTTACATGGGGAGCAACAGAACAATCATTAATGAAACTGGGGGGATTCCTTCGTAATTACAATCAATTATCTTTTCAGGTTATCTAATCAGGTTATCTTTTATACTATTGGAAACAGTTTATGTTTATTTGTGATTTTTAATCTCCTGATAAATTTTCATTAAAGTAAATAATTTTCCAGTGAGTAAAACATACCTGTTACCAGATTAAAGGGAAGGGAATCTGAAAAATACTCAGCAATCACAGACATATGAGGTATCATTAAATAATATTTATAGACACAGAATGTTATTCTGATTCATTCACTCCAGTGGCTTTTCTAAATAGCCCTCAATCAAAATTTTAAGGAAGTATCTTAAACTACTAAATAATTAAAAAAACCCAAAATCCAAAGGAAAGGAAAAAAAACCCCAAATCCAACAGGACAAACAACACAGCATCTCCCTTCCCCTCAATTCTCTGAACTCACAGAACAGATTCCAGTCTAATCCTTGTATAATTCAAGTAATGCCCCAATATGATGGGAAGACAATATTTAACAATTCTGTTACTACCACTGAAGAGAGAAGTTAGAAAAAGAAGAAATCCTAACATCAAAACTTAAACCAAACAGACAAAACTAGTCTCTTATTCTACCAAAAGAAGCAAAAATATTATTGTTCTGTTTGTCTTTTTCATACTTCATGGTCTATAATACGTAGAATTAAGTTTTTTATTGCATTTCAAAACATATAATTCTTTCAAAATTCCAAGGCAGTCAACAATACCATTTAATAAACAGCATATTAATTACTCAGATGCAATTTAGTAAGATATAATCTTTGCTTTCTAAGACAGTGTAGTATAATTAAAACTGATTATGAAATTAATTATATTCTAAAGACACTTGTTTTCTTAGCCTTACTTACTGCAGAAACAACTAGATTTAATAAAACTGTGAAATGCACTGATGGCATTACATGAAATCAATTAGAGCTCACAAAGGATACTATTAAACTGTTAGTGTAGTTTTCATTTGGAGCATCAGCCTCTGAGGGCTGAACTCCATGGCCTAGCAAAAAAGTGATTTGCTACCATGCAAGAGAGAGAAGCCTCAATTCCCAGGCTGGGAAACTTGTCTGGAAGCACTTACAGTTCTTATTGTACCATGCATCATATTAAGTAACACTAAATAAACACTTAGATGAACACACACATTATTTTTTCCCCTCTAAAACATGGGCTTCAAATAGTACTCACATTACACAAAGATGCTGACAGATCAGACTGAGTCAATATATTTGAAAACGTATTCTGTCAACATATTTTAAGAAGCATAAAATGCTAACCAGAAAAAAACAAAATAGCTCTATAAAATTCAGGTCAGAAGCAGTTGGTAACCTGCCTACTGCCTCTTATACAATCTAATAAAAAAATATCAGTTACAAAGAACCATTCCATAACTTGTACATTTATTTTTTACTCTTCAGGAGATTGCAGGCTCCAATGGAAAACTGAAATATGGAATAAGTTCTGCATTATAAGGAGATAATCTGAATAAAATAATTCTGCTGCAGAAAGATGGTAAAACATCAGGAACTACAACCAGAGGTAATACGAAAATATAGAGAAATACTAATAATTTATTATTATGCAGATTCAATAACATGGAAAGAAACTACCACTCTAGATCTGCTCCTCAGGATCATGCAAATATAAATAAATAATTAAGTAGTGAATTTCCAGAGCCCAGTTCAGCAAATTCAGATGGTGTTCAACTCACTCTCAGTTCAACAGAACTTCAGTATGAGTTTGATACAAAAGCCTTGCAGAGAAAATCCTAACTCCACTGAGGATGAATGGCTAACCTTCAGCTGACTTCAAAGGGAACAGGATGTTCTCTGATAGTTCTACCTCAATTCTTTTTTGGATGAAGTTCAAAGATAAAAATTTTTAGCAGAAGAAATCATAACCCTTCAAACAACAATTCTGGACCATTTAACAGTGTGGAGAGAGACATAAATACACCAAAACTCTAGGTCAGGGAGTAGGAAGTCTATTCTGCTATGAAGAGACAAGACAAAAATGGATATAACTTAAACTTCGTGTGCTCACAGGCAATTCTGGCAGTCATCCAAATCTTTCTTTTAAATAGTGCATGATTTGCAATGTTTCCTTCCTTCTTAATGATTTTTGAAATAGTTATCAGGTGCTTACATGAAAAAGGTACTTGATTTGGCTTGAGATCTATCATTTTGTACTCATTGCCATGCAAGTATCCTCTATATATTACAGATAATTTATCCAACATCTGAGGAGATGCATTTCTTTTCCCTAACATATGTCTTACCTGTTCTCAAACCACTTTCCAAATTTTAGTCACGGAAATGAACACATAACTGATGCAGTCATCAGTTTAACTGGTGATTCAGCTTTACTTCAGCTTATGCAAAGAAATCCATAAAGTATATCATAACCACTTTACAAGCAGCTATTTGGGAAGCAAGTCAAGGATGCATGGTTTTGTGACAGAAACCTCTTGAATAAAACAAAGCTGAGATTGAGAGTATATAATGTGATCAATGTAAATAATGTTCAACACTGAGCATTAGGAGCCTTTTCCAAGGGAGTAGTAAAAGGTGGTACTAAGTGCAGTAATGAACCACTGGGGGAAAGGTATGAAGAGCAAAATGGCAAATTTATTCAGATTAGTCAAACCCAGAAGAATTTGAGTAATTCCAAAAGGAAAAAAATCATCAGCAATATTATAGCAGAAAGATTCACTAATGTGTTCAAAACAAATACTACAAAGAGTATTTAAATGCAGTATAATCTGATGGGCTCTGAACTAGAGGCAACCTTGAAGAAATTCAATACTTTAAATCAAGACCAACAGTTTAATGAAGGTTCCAATACATATTGGCATCTGAAAGGTAATAAAAATGAAAGGAATAACTATTTATGTCCATCTTTAATTCTGAGCCTGAGCTGGGTACCTTGTCCCAACCAGCAGAGAGTAATATCAGACATAAAAGCAGTGACAAGATGGGAAAATTAATTTAGCTAAAGCAAAATTTAATAAATAAATTCCGTACTTCTACTTTTATTTTCCCCAACATGAAAAGAAATAACAGTGACAAATGTCCACAGCTCCAAGGGGTGAGCACAGTATAAAAAGGAAAGGTGTCACTAAAGGCAGATCTGAACTGTGATTTCTTAGTGCCATCTTATTTCACAAATGTATTCTGCTGGTGGTTCCACAGGAAGAAAAGAGAAGACAAACTCTAGACGAGCTTTCTCCTGTCCCTTGGAGTAAACCCTCACTGAGAAACTTACAGGTAAAACTACCTTGAAAATAAATCTAACTCCTTGGAATCAGTAAAGGTATATGATTAATTAAAAGACACTGCTAATAATTCATTAACATAGCTGAAGCATCAACCTCAGACATGCTCCAAACACAAAGAACTCATGGAGATTTTGGAACTGTTTACCATTACTCATAAAAAACAGCAAGATATTTTTCAGATTTTTAAGGCAAACAATAACTGAACCTAGTATATATAAGCCATGTTGTGGGGTACAGAAAATGCACTCAAGTTAGATTTTAAAAATCCCAACATTAAATTAGACTCTAACTTGATGAGAATTTTTTTTTTTTAAAGCAAACAAACATATAGGAAAAAAACAGTAAAACAAAATAAGGACAATAGCAAACATATAACATTACCAAGATAAAATTCAGAAAGTGAGAACTGGGTATTGCAATCTTGGCCCTTTAGGCACTTCACAAAACTTTGCTTTTGTCATACACTGTGTCAATTAAACTAACAGAATCTCAGAAACACATGGCGCATTTTAAACAGATAAAAATAATATCATGAAGTGGATCCACATAATGCATTGCCACAAGGCACCACTGTGCTTAAGCATATATATCTCAGATATGAAACTGATTATGTAACTTGCACAAAGGAAGAACCTGCAAAAATGTCAGCTAGAGTGATAGTTCCAAGAGCTATTAATTCTTATCATTTGCAGAAGATAATATTTTTTTATAGTTTGCAGGAGATGTAATTCTTAGTAGCTGGGAAGTGTTCTACATTTATTAAATTTGTCAGGGAATTATAATAGGTCAGTTAAAAGTAGGGTATTGGTCAAAAGCTAATTAATATTGGATGACAAACAACATGAACATAGAAAACAACTTTTTCCTTTTCCCAAATTCCTTTCTTACTTACTGCTTCCCATTTTATGCACCTGTATCAGATACACCATGAATGCTCTATCCTCAAGATTTACCAGTGGAATCTCACCTCTCCTCAGTGATTTCTCGCCATGCTTATTTTGGGGCATGCAAGAAAACCACTTTGCTAATTCTACTGAATTGCTCTCTGCCCTCTGTGTTGCCACTTCCCCAGATCTCTGTCTTGGTCAGCAGAAGTCACGACCATCAGCCTCCTGTGCCATTGATCCTTACCAGGAATAATGGGGACTCGTTATTTGTTGATTTCTTTGTGACTTTATATAAAAACTTGTGATTGAAATTTCAGTCATAGCCGCACAAAAAAGGCAAGCACTGCTGTTGTCAACTTGACACATTTGGTGGTAACTTCCAAAGAGAGACTAAGCATTTAACAGCAGACTGAATTATCCTCAGTTTCAAGCATGACTGACAAGCCAGCAAGGGGAAATCTTAAACTGCCTTCACAGCAGCTGAAGAAATACAAAAATACAGGGAAAACACCAGGGAGAAAAAAAAAAAAAAGCTATCACAAGAATAACAATCCAAACAAAACATGACAAGTAAGGTCAAATTCCTTTTCCTGGCACTCTGCTAGTCCATCAGCTTTATTAATTTCTCTTCAGTTTGTTTTAAAGGAAGCCTGATAAGAAGTCTGTCAAGGGGACTGGAAAGATATTAATTTATTCTATGAGCTTTGGATGAGAGCAATAATCAGTTTGCTATGGTTTGTTAATTTATCTACAGACAAAAATTGACATTTCTGTTCCTTCACAAATCAAATATGTTCTTCCCTAATACCTTGATCCTCCTTCATCTCCTGCATATGCAAAATAGGAAAATTTCTGAAATAGAGTATTTCTTTAATATGCCCACATTAAGCCTCAGTTATGATTCAAGTCTGGCCACAAAACTGATCTTCCTTTAGAATCCTGTTCCATAAACTATTTAATGATCTTTTCGAGTTGACTTTCCCTTTAAAATCAGAACTGTCCTCATTTTCAACAGAAAGAACTAAAGAGCATTTAACACACAGTAATTATGGACAAAGAAATAGAATTTTATTTTAATCAAGACCAAAATAAAAACCAAGAATGAGGAAAAGAAAAAAGTGAAATAGCAAGTGTCTGAGCAGTAAAGAATGGTCTTCTAAATGCGTTTCCTGCTTAATTTCTGTTGGTAACTTGCTCACACTATTGGAAACTGATGGGCTTGCTGCAAGACACCAGTCCTATTCTCCTTTCTAATTGTGTAAAATTAAATCATTAACAGTGGATTAAAGTTAGAGCATGGTGCTAGTAACACCAAGGTCGTGGGCTCCATCCCTGTATAAGCTATTCACTTAAGAGCTGGACTGGATGATCTTTGTGGGACCATACCTCAGAATATTCTGTGATCCTGTGATTTAAAACCCAAAGCAACTAAAGTCTCAATGAGCTGGGTTCATGGTATCTAGAAATCTTAGCACATCCTTTGTGGAACAGACAAAATCCAACCATTAAATTTAGAAACAGCAACACTTTTTTCTGTGAGGTCATTTTTGTTTGTTTGTGGGAGGACTTAGCAGACCTACAGATGATCTTTTGTCTTTCTGGAAGAGTTAAAGGTACTGGACTATATGTATGTATAGACTATATACTTATATTCAAGTGGTGGGAAAATTTAGTTTCCTTAGACTCATGCTAAAACTTTTAGGAACCTCATCTCAGAAGTTATAAGGATCCATAGATCCTTTTGTCAAATACTGTATTACTGATGCTACTCTCTCCTGAAATAACTCAAGAACTCTTTCCTTTTTATAATCACAAAAGAGTTTTTCAAAAATCACAGGAATATGTTCACAAAGGTGGAAATGATGAATCATACAGTATTCTGGGTAACATTGCCTTTTCAGTACATCATAACAGCATTTTGAAAGCATGTCCAAGACTATACTCTCAAAAATTACATCAAAAATATTCACTACCACCAATTGAATTCTCATCTTGGATCTGATGTTAGTGCTGCACAAACAAGTGCTGTCAGCTCAGTGGAGAACTAAGATTAAACTAGAATATACCAGCTAAGATGACTTTCTAGATCTCCTGATTATATGAGCTTCATCTGGCAGCTTCATTTACTTCTTTTTACAATTTTTTTCCTTGTATGTGGTGAAATGTCATCATTCTGAGGGATATCAGGAAGAAAAAATAGCAAAGCATTGTTTACTGATGTCGTTGCTGGTAAGACTGATATTATATTTCTGTACCTAAATATTTGCTTGAGATTGTAGGCAGTTAGAATGTCTATCAAACACGTTGCCTTTCTTTTATCTATCATCATTAAATAATCCCTCTGCACCAAATGTTTTTAGGTGTGCTTTTATAAATGGATATATTAAGAAATGCTCTAAGTAAAACATTAACCAAAAACCATAAATTAAAATCAAAGCATCTAAATCTTGCCATCCCCACCCTTCTTATAGTCTTTGCCTGAGGACTTAAAATAAAGGTAACAGAATAGAACAAAGAAAGCAAAAAATAATTAAATCTATTGTCAGAAAACAACTCAGGTAACTTTAAAGACATCCATATTCTAAACACAAAAGGTTTAACATCTTTGCATCAAAAGCAGCAAATATAGTTTTTCTTTAGAGTTTGCTAACTCTTCTAGAGAACAACTTCTGAGAAGCGTAGAGTATTTTACTGAGACATTTATTTAATGAAAATGAATGGTTGCTTATTCCCACTTCCCTAATAAGAAAGACAGGAGGAGCTCATATAGAATTTAGACTTTTCAGAATAGTTCCAGATTAAATGCTTTTTTGAAAACTTCATCTGTTTTGTTCAAAATAATAGTCAACAGACATACATTCTTCAGAATAAACATGTTGACGTATAAAATTATTAGGTCCTTGATATAATCTCAACTGTGTTACCTCAGATTGCAGAGATTCATTTTCATTTAGTGTGACCATTTTTACTGATAAAATAAAAGTACTGAAGTCCTTAAAGATTTCGTACCAAGAGAAGTTCTCAAAGGCAGCATCTGACAAATATCTAGATGGAGAATTTCTTCTTTAAATAGCGCAGGCAATAGATAAATGTATTATCAACACCTCCACAAAACAAAAAAGTTACCCTACAATTACAATACTTTCCACCACAATTTGCAATTTTAATTTTGAATCCATTGCTAAACTGGTATAAATAACAAATTTCAGCATGGCATAATAGTTGTAAAGAAGCAGTCTCTCTTCATGTCTATTTTCTTTCAGCCTGGCAAAATTATATTGAAAACCAATCAATAAATCATCACAGCATGATGATAAAAATGAAAATTATAATAGCATTTTTTGGGGGAAAAATAAATTTACATCAGAAAATGGAAATTTTCCTCTTTTTCTAAAATCAAATTTACTAGGATTTCTTGCTCACACCCCCATGAATGCAGCTCTATAGCCAGGACAGCAACTGCAGGCACAGATGTGTAAACAGACTTCTCAAGTAATCAAGATTGCCATGGCCACAAAGTGTGCCTGCACCGAGAATTTTTGGAGCTGCTCATTCTCATGGTTCTCTACAGATTTTAGGAATGCAAACCAAGCTTCAAAGCAGCAGGATAATGGAAAGGGAAAGGATGAGTTTGCTTGGAGACTGTGAATTCTATGCTGCTTGACTTGAGCAGTCCAAGCCAAAATGAGCAAATAAGTTTTTCAGAGATGGCTCCTAGATACAGTCTAGGTACTGGAACCATCTATGAGTCTTCAGTATAACTCAACGAAATTCACACTTCTGGCTTCTGCTACTGCAAATGCAGTTTTTCTCACCCAGAATGCAATACAACTGTAAAGCAAATCTGATTACTTCCACAAGTAACATGAAGTAGTGTTAGGATGGGTACAGGGTATTAAGAAAAGCTGCCTCCAGCAGAATGATTGAGCTCTTTCTCGGCAGGTAACAAAATTATACTTACAAAACTCATGTACAGATAAAGGTTACATTCTAATATTTGTATCTTTATAACAAGCAACAGCTGATTAGGAATAGTTTGCTGCTGAAAGACCAAATTTAGATTATGATCTTTTTCACACCTAGAATTACTGTTTTATTATGTATTTACATATGAAGGAGATATGCATCACACTTTTGTACTGTTTATATCCTTAGTTTGTTTGGCTATTTACATTTTATACTGTCCAGCTGACACACAAAATCCAGTTTATACAACTGGATGCATTAGAGAATGAACACCCTTCTTAGTTAAATGTGGGAGTTGGTACCTCAGGTCTTTCAAACAGGTTTAGAAACACATCTCCTTGCCTCTCCTTACACTGATTTTTTGCTGTTCATACCTTGTAGTGGGGAAAAGAAAGTTACTTTTTATATTTAGATTGTGGTGTGTCTTCTATATTGTCTCAGGAGCCAAAAAAGCATCTTGAGCAGTGAAAGCTCCCAACACCTACTGAGCTCCATTGAGCTTGGCCACAGGAACTGTTGGGTGAGTATTTGAAGACGTCTATTACACAGTGCTGGTTTGGAATCCTAAACAATTCTCAGAATATGTTATACAATTGTTTTCATAATAAACGCTCCATTTAAGAAAGATAAAAGTCCATTTTTAGCTTAATATTTAAGGTAATGGTATTTAACACATTTAGTGGATTCATAGGAGGGGAAAATACAAGCAACTGTTGATGTTTTTGTATGGTAATTCACATTAAAATGTGTGTGCCCACAAAAGGAGTAATATAATACTACCATAACAAACATTTTTTTATATAGCAGATTTCTAATGGTTGCTTCTATCATTGCCTTTTTTCCCCTCCTGAGAAGACTTGAGTTCATCTGCTGGATTTATTTTCGTTAATGCAAGTAATAGAGATCACTTTCTCTTTAATTGCTTCAGCTTAAATAATATGGCTATTTCTTGGAAAGTCAATGCCTCTAAAGGAGAAGAGGCCTGTTTACAAGCCAGTCTGGCTTTCACCCAAGTGATCAGTTCATGTGGTTTTCAGTGTCTCTTTGCAGCATCAACAGCAAAAGTAAAAATTAAAAAGTGTCAAGTGAAAAAAAGGGAAACAGCCATCAAGCATTCACCAGCTTGTCTCTCAAAGGAATTAGAGAGGTACTGGTTGTAGCTCAATGCTATAAAACACAACAGTAAGGCAAAGAGTAAACACACAGCAATCATCTGAAAATCTACTTAAGCAAAACAAAACACAAGCTAGCAGATGTTGCCTTAATGACTGAAGTACTTGCTTTGGCAACTATTACCAACAAGTGGAATTTTACTACTGCTTGCCTGCCTGTTGTCTTAGCAAACTGGTTCATGGAAAAGCAAGTTTCACATTGTTTTTACACTGACATACAATTCTGATATTAACGACAAGTTTAAGGAAAAACAGTTCAAAATTATGTAAGCGACTCTTAGTTTTAATTTTTAAAAGAAGATATTCACAAAATATTTGGGCCATTTAACTTAACAATATATATAGAGAAAGCAAAATCTTCAGCTGAATATTTCCTCTTGGCACTTAAAAAGTGATAAAAAACGAGATAAAACTGCTCATAAAATACTGGAGAAATGGTCAAGAACATAATTTGGAAGCTATTTCTACTATCACTGTAAGGTGACCAAGTCATCAGAGGACTATTCATTGTCTAGATTAAAATGACACACATGGATATATCTGAAATCATTGCACACACATCTGAGTGGAAACTGGCTTTTCCTGAAGACTGTGATGAAACAGTTCATGTCTCCTTTCTACTGAGTAAATATTCTCTTACAGTTCAAACGATCCCCAAAACCAAAACACCCTCTCCTTAATTTCTCTATGCAATAATCTGAAAAATGAAGAGTTTAAGCATAGAAGGAGGGCAAAAAATTCAAAGCGAAACCTCCCAAAAAACAGAACAAATTGGCATTTAAGTAATCCAAAGGCCCATGGACTTCATTATCTCTTCCAACAGGGCTGTTTAACAAAGGAATCACAGAATCATTTAGGTTGGAAAAGACCTCTGAGATCATCAAACCCTTAACCCAGTGCTTCCAAATCCACCTCTAAACCATGTCCTTAAGTCTCACATCTAAACGTTTTGAAATCCCTGCAGAAATGTAGGACATTTTTCCAAGACCTCACTCAGGAGCTGCTGCATGAGCAAAATGCCTGACTAGTGTTTCAAAGAAACCAAAAAATCTACATGCACGGAAATCTTCCAAGTAAAAGTTTTATCTGACTTGGTGCCCTTAGTCTGTCCATATTTATCAATGTCTCACAAAAGACTAAAATGTGATCCAGCCCTTAGAGAAGCTTATCAACTACTGTTTGTAGCAGGCTTATTTTTCAAGTTCCCAAATCATGAGAAGTGTTACAAAAGTTGTATACAAAACACTAAATTAAATATGTATTAGAAATGTAACAACATCATACAATCAAAAACTAGGAAACTAATTTCACAGTTTATATTTATTCCTACTCTTTTGTACTTCTTAAAGGAAAATGTCAACTCAGTCACCTAAGCAAGTCTCTTTTTAGACATAAAATATTTACTATAGTAATTCATCTAACACATCTGTAAATTTTATAGAAGCTTGCAAGGAATGAATTTGGAAGAATGTGTACTCTCTCTTAGCCTAGTACTTGGCAGAGTCCATGCAAGATTGGCAATTCTCACCTTCGGGCAACATTAGACACATCTGGGCTTGTGCCTGAGGAATTAACAGATTTTAAAATGCACCCTTAGCTACAATTAATACAGAACAGCCACAGCAGGTACACTCATAGCCAGGACTTCTCACCAAGCAGGGCCTGTATTTCTAAATTTCCTTCCGTTCTCACCAAAATCCTTTTGAGCTGCTGATTGTATCTACTCATGGGGAATGGTTTTGAGCATTAAACTACAGCCTTTCTTATCCAGTAATAGATAGTGCCCCCAAACTCCTTCTCAGACCACAGTAAGCAAAACATTATTTTGTAAAAATATGGCTACTTCTAATAAAGCTAAAATAGATATTACTATAACAGGAGAAATGCAAGCAGGTATAAATGAAATGTTTATAATAAAATATCAGTTTAGTTAAAAAAAAAAGCTTTCAAATTATCGTGTGCCTTTCTTTTAGTGGACATCAAGAGTATCCCTTCTCTCATTTGAACAGGGTCTTAAGTCAGTTGTAAATTTGCTTCAGAAAAAATTCTGCTAAAGTGACTCATTCATACAAACATCAAACTAAACAAAAAGTGACATTAAACTTCTGTACTCGTCAGTGATTTAAGTTACTGCCATTATGCAAGAAGATCTACTGAATTTACTGCATATTTAGCTAAACTGACTTCTCTGGCTTTGTTCATAGACTTTAATTAAAAATATGTTAAGGTCTAATTAATTTATAGTTTCAGTTATAAACTACAAAGCTTAATGCCAGATACTGATTAAAACAACTTTATATAATTTTTACATATCTAATCTTATGCAAAATGGTTTAAAACTCTTAACTACTATAAAGAAGATAATTTTTACTGCAATATGTTATAATCTTATGGATTGCATATTGGATGACTCACAATTTGTTGGCAAGCTTCCAAAAATTGCTTTTAATAAGGAATTGGTATCCAAACCAAACACTGAACAACTGTGAAATGTAATCTAGAATGTGGTCAAGGATTTAATAAAAACTTTCTTCACTACAGATTTGCTTCAAAGGTACAGGATAAGATTTCTCCTTTGAACCTGCTTCAATAGGATATGTCTGTCATTTTCAGGTTTGGTTTATGAGTTACAATCACTATTGTGATTGTGATGTGCAGATAGTACAGAGATATGAAACAATTTTAAATACTTGAAATATAACCTATCAGCTTAAGTTAGTTGGCAACTGTTAATAGTAGAGGAAAATTGGCAGGAAGTTAAATTTTATTTGCGATAATAAATGTTATTCTAAAGACATACATCCAAAAAAATTCTACAGAAGATTCGTGATCACTACAGTCATGTCATTTGCAAAAGTTACATCTTCTATAATCTCCAACTGCAGCTGGACAATGAATGTTACTGGAGAGCAACAACAAATCTAATAGCAGAATTTATATCCTACCTTTTATTAATGGCAGCCCACGATGCATTAATGCTATCTGTCATCAGTTGTACATTTCTGGTGTCATCTGCTGAATAATCACGGAGCAGCTTAAGAGCCATGTCATTTGCCACATCTACATTTATTTGCCATTGTCGTATTTCTTTTGAAAATTGCTGAAGTAAAAAGAGAAAGAAAGAATAAATCTCAGAGCAACATAAAATGATCACATGCATTGTACGATTATTAGAAAAAAGAAGCTGAATAACTTACATCAGCTGTATAAAAAGAAGGAAAAAAAAGAAAAAATTACTTCTTCAGATTTACTGGAAATTAAAATCAGTCTTTCTAAATGTTTTAAATTATTTTAGTCATAAGGCCACAAGACTACTTCTGAACTCTGAGAGGACCAAGCAACCAATTTATAAATGCTGGAAAAGTCATGACAGCTAAAATTGATAACCTCTGATTAGAATGTTAATTATTCTTTTCTTAGACACAAACGGATGCATTATAATGCATTATAGAAACTACAATTATTTGTGACATTGAGTACTGAGATAGAAAATATAGTGAAATCATATATTCTGACTAATTTTCTTTTATATACTGTGAAATAATACTGATTTGGACAATTAATACCTGTGCTTTCACGTCGTTTTTAAAAAAATTACTTCATTTTGACAAATTGTTTATGTAATTAGTGCCACCTACTGGAACAGCACTAAATCTGCAAAACAGTAAAATACTACTGGTAAACCTATCCGTATCTTTATAATGTTAATTTATGCTTAATACTAAAAAGCTTTTTAAATTTTGGTCATTGTTTGTTTTCCCCTTTCCTCTCTACTTTCTCCTCTCCTTTTTTTCTTCTCTCCTGTCCAGCAGCTTCCTCACTGCAGAAGGAAGTCAGGAAATCCAGAGCAGTCACTCAGCCAGCAGCCAGCTCTCATGCATCTTTCCTGTTAGTCTTTCTCTCAGAGCAAATTTCCATATAAATGCACTGGAGCTGCACACTTAATCCATGATGTGTAACAAAAAAATTGAAAGAGCAAAGTTAATTGATTGGCCACTTGTACTTTTGTACTAAACAGACTCCAACTAGCCAATAAAATGGACAATACAAGTTGAAAAACAGTTTCTAAATAGAAATAGTAAATTGCATATAAGCATTTGAAGCTATTGACAGCAAACAGCAAGACTCGACTGTCTTTATTGTTATGCTTTAATACACAAATTGGGAAATGCCTGTGAAGAAAAAAATAGCGTTTTTCCCTTCATTCTCCCAAAGCAGTATTCCTTTTGAAATCTTGTTTTTACTCAGATAAGGAATTCTTCACATAGAGCTGAACTTACATGCAATCCCTTGTGAAAGAATCTAAATATTAAGTAAAAATAAGTAAATGTTAAATAATTCATATGTGTATGTTTTAATCTCAGCAGGTCTGTAAACTGATTTTGATTAAGACTGGGGCTAAAATGCACTTGCTCTTTGAATAGAGTCCAAATGGAGTTTTGGGGGAATTCAATTTTTCCCCCGTATCCTTATCTGTTAAAAAGCTACTTCAGCACCTCCAGGTTCTCTCCATAATTTCAAACTGCAAACAGGTACTTCCCCATTTCCTGTGCTATTCCTTCATGGGAGGGCAGATCACTCCATTGCTGTGCATCAGACAGCCCCAGGTACCAAGACAACTCCTTGTTGATCTGTTTTAAGCAAGGGATCCTGTCAGTACCAAACAAACATTAGGAGCAGCCTACAAACCCCTAATCCTGAAAACCATCTGAACGTGTTATGGTTAAGCTCATCTAAGATGAAGCTGTCTAGATAATTTCTAAAAGAAATTTCTCTTTGATAAGTAAGGAGATCTAGACAGGAGAGGTGATAATTTTGTGGAAAACACTACTATTTCTTTGAGGAAGATACAGGCAGGTGGTTGTTTTGGAAACAGTTTGCCAATTGAGCTCCTTTTCTGCTGGAATGATATACAATAAATATATAAATTTTCATATTTACATAAATAAGATATATACAAAATAATAAATAGTAAATAAATTCTACAGCAATTTCAGTTTTGTCGATGTTATATAACAAGCATCTATTCTACATTTAGGTCAATCTATATTTTACCCTACTTTTCATTTAAAATTACACAGGCATGCAGGTAATTTTTATTCTCAGCCAAAGAATCACAGCAGACTGACTGCTCACTGTTTTATATAGAAAAGTTACCATAACATTTTGCTTGCATTGTAAATTAATGGTCTGTAAACTTTACTTTCAAAATAAGATCTTTTTGCCCAGACCCATGTGAATAAAATTGACCTTCTAAAAGATTTGAAAGCCTGCTTTATAATAAAATAAATGGGAAGATCCATTACGAGGTTATTTCCAAAAGTGTTGTTCTCACCATTAACTTCAACATTAATCCATTAACTTACTGACACTACAACACTAGGTTGCCACTCAGGAAAGAAATGATGAATATAGAGAGCTTTGGTGATGGAAACTATTTGTATTTTCTGTTTTACTGGAAATTGATATGTAATTCTTCAACAGCTTTGAGGAGTGGATACTTCAACTTTGCTCTGTGTGCAGACACTGAGAACAAAGTGTTGGGGTACAAGTTTTACCTGTCTATCCCACCAAAGGCCCATTAGCTCCCCTCCTACACGACTGCAATGTATACTTCAGAATTACATTCATAGCATTCTTTTTTCCCTCTTTTCCCTTTTATGTATTTAGGTCTCATTTTTCTTTTAGCTTAAGATGACATTTGTTTTCTTCTTTAAAGGAAATGCTACATTACCTTAATTTCTTTCTGACATTCTTTTTAAAGCATTCTCTTTGTTTTGCCTGTATTATCACTGGAATTTGCTGAGTTTATTAAAAAGCTTAAAGAATTAAGGTTCTGCATTTATCATGTTACTTAGGTATAAGTTTATTTATAATTTTTAATTAGAAGACACTAGTTGATGCTATTAGGAAAAAGCCTGTGCAATTAAGAGCCCTTGATTAAAAACAAGTAATGAAATCAGAATAGTACTTTATTTTATCCCAGTATTGCCCAGTGTAACAAAATCAATGATGAGCAGTAGTTCAAATATAGCAACATGTACGTACGACATCATCCAGTTCTGTGTATATATCACAAATCTGGAAAATCAGGCTTTCTGTCCTTTTTTTTGTATATCTATAGCATGTCTTATTTATATACTTAAAGAATTTATTTTTTTAATCAAGGAATTCTAATTCAGTGTTTTCAACATAGTCAATAGCATGAACTTAATTGTTAATTGTTTTACTGAAATCAAAGCAGTACACTGCCAGCCCTGGAATAATAAAAACCCACAAAATGCTGATTTTGTTCTTCATCTTGGTACACAGGGAATGGCAAAAGAGTCCCTGGTGAGTTACTACCCTGCAAGAAACTGACAAAGGCAAGCAAAGGCAGCCTCAGCCTGATCCACAAATTCAGGACATAAAGTTCACTCCCTGGGCTCTGCCAGTGGAAGGCTGCCTGGCCTTTTGAGTCCCAACAGGGCAGGGGATGTAATCTATTCTATCTAATTTCCTGTTTAGATGAAGAAATAAGTGGTCAATGAAGGAAAGGAATGAAATGTTGTCTCCGTCCTTCCTCCCCTTCACTTTGGCAGTCCCAGATGAAGTTGGACAGAGGGAGAAAAGATGCCTCACTATCTCCTACCAAAGCAAGGAGCCAAGGTGTGAACAGGCAATCCTAGCAGTTTTGTTTGATTTGGGGTTGTGGGGGTTTTTAATGTTTTTTTCTCTCTTCTTTCAAACAGAAGCTCCTATTGCACTAGCTTATGTTCTGATGACGTGGTGATGTAGGGAGTTGAGGTGTGATTTTGTACTATTTATACACCTATAACCTTCAGCCTGCTGAGTTAACCATCTGCAGTCATCACTTAATGAACAATAAAATAGGGATTAATGGGTAAAGACTCTCATTGGCCAGATTGCCATATTCTGGTTCTCCACACCTAGCACCAGTTTAGTACTTGAATACCAAATAAAAAAAACAACAACAAAGAAAACAAAATGAAAAAAAAAAAGTTGCAATTCTCAGCAAGTTGTTCTGAATTAAGTTCTGATTCCAATTGATAATATTTTTAATTGTTAGCTGCAGTACCTCCTTTTTTCTTTTAAATGTCAGAAACAGAATTTTAAAATTCTTTTAAAAACATTAATAGCCAAATACAAGCAAGTTATAGATTTTTGTTTTATGCTGTCATTGTGAAAAAATTATAATCAAGAGAGTGCTATTACTGAGTTTACCATGTAGTCATGTATTAGGATGCCCTAACAGAAATGCATTAACACAAGCACTGATTAAAAGTTCTCCTAGAGCAGGAGGGAACTTACACATTGATTCAGCTGTCTTTAGGCAGACCCACAATGTTTAATAAGCACGACAGAGGAATACTTGGTGACTACTTTCTCACACCAAGCTGTTTTGAGATACAAAGCTGACAAAATTGATAAGTTGGAAGAATTTATTAAGTCTTGGACTGACCTCTCTCTTTCCCTCAAAACAAATGAAGAGAAATTATAGCTTCCTCTTCATCAGTGCAACAGCAAGCCAAAAGACAGCCTACTTACTCTACACCTTCAGGGGACAACATCAAAATATATGTGTTTGGCACAGAAGCCTGGAAAGCATTTATTTTGAGAACTTGATGTATTTCAGTTTAGATAATACTGTACAGCAGAAACATAAAGCTGCTAAATAAAAAAAAAATTCCATTTCCTTAGACTCCATGACCCCTTATTTCAAGCATGAACATAACAGCTGATGCTGTCACATCTGAGAAACTTTGATGAAGATTTTGACACAATAGGAATTACTGGCAGACAAAGACAATTCCTCTAGGAAGGCTGGCACATAAGAAACACAAAAAAGAGAAGGAAAAAAAGGAAATAAATTCCCCCACCCCTCCTACTCCCGATTCTCTAAGACAGAGATGAATTTCTTCTAGACTTGAGGAAGAAAGGCTAGGCAAAACCAAAAAATGAAAATTAACAACCCCAGAAGAGTAAAGCTTGTTGATGTTCGTATCATCAGGAGGGCACAAATTAAGATGGACTAGCTGAGACACTGAAATTAGAATTATATGTTAATGTCTGTAACTTGACACAACACATCCATCTCATTGGATCCAGTCTGATGGGAATGGCTGAGGTTACAGAAACCCCAAGTGCTTCTAGAGTAAGAGACAAAAGAATCTGTAAGTCTCAATTCCCAAACTCTGTTTATAGGTAGAGATGCATTCTGTGAATAAGTACATTATTATTCTTTCTCTAGAACTCTGGGGGTGGACGAGAAGAATGACATGTACTTATTACTCTCCATGTTTAATGTTTATCCAAATAACCCTATAGCTTTTTCATGAAGTATACACTCTTAAATAGACCTCATCTCAACTTCATATACTCTTATAAAAAAAGTGGACAAAAAAAAAATCAATTTCCAAAGCAATATTGTCAATTATTTTCCTAGTTAAGTAATTTGGTTTTGAAACATAAGACACTCCAATGCTATGACATAAGACAGTGTTTCCACAGAACTGTGTTTTTGTTAATTGAGTCTTTTCAGAGCTGAGACATTGACTATGTTGAAGCTTTTCCTTTTTTTTTAAACAAACACTGGGCAGAAGCCAGGACTGTGTCTCTGCAGGAAGACAGTGACAAATGGGAGTCCTCTATGCTGAGTGACAGTACTACACATGATCTATAACTCTTTGCAATACATTAGTGACTGATTGCCCTTGTTTACCATAATCTACCCTTCCCAAGTAATGACCCTTCTGGTACAATCTTAAATGAGAAAACTTAACCTCAGCTCAGCCCTAAAACAATGGCCCGATGAACATTTTTATGCTTCTTATGGGCAAGCAAAAGAAAAAAAGAAGCGAGTAAAAACCCCAACAGATTTTGCATTTACTTCTAAATGCAATAACTAACTGATGAGGGAGATAACTGAACCAGTCATGAAGTTCTACATATTTTCTCTGGCAGCAAAACCAATAGATGAGGACCTTATCCCACAGTTCATTACCATACAACTGTGCAAATAGGACTGCTCTAAGTACACAAACTTCAACCAAAACTTGAGTGGTAGGAGTTTAAAAAAACCTACAAAAATCTGGTGGGCAGGAGAAGAGAATACATCACAAAATACTTGTGCAACTCTTTTCCCATAGAGGCGGGAGTCACCTTAAAAGGCTGATCAATTGGTTGGTTTCAGTCTTGGTTTTCCCCAACTAGAAAATGAGATATTATTAATCTTAAGCAGCTGTTCTCAAAATTTATTCATGAAGAATATCACCATTACAAGAAACTTAAAACCTGATGCAGCAGAGAATATTTTCTACCTGAGGTACAGCTCAGCTATATAAATTAACACATTTAAGCACTATAATGTGGCAACATGTATGCTAAAATCACAAGGGCATCCATTTCAGGGGGTTTTGTTGTTGTTGTTGTTTTTTTGTTTGTTTTTTGTTTTTTTTTTCCACTTAATAACCCTGTCGAGGTTGAAGCTGGTGAGATTATCTTGTGGCAAATCTAAAATGCTAATGATTTCCAAAATATATCCATTTAGTTTGCTAAAGTTGTTTTTTTTTCCCTGTTTTCTCTACTGCTTCCAGAAAACCTATACAGCTTCATTAGCAGTGCAGACAGCCATAGACAGCCAAACCAATATTTCAGTATTTCCCAGTCTGCTGTACCAGTGTTCTGAGGCTGTTGTTGAACAGATGGGAAATACTTGTGCTAAAAAGGTAGTATTCCTCCTGCAAGATCGGCCAGATATTTGTTATGACTGTTAAGTTAAGACCAATTTAATATTCAAGGAACATGTGACACATATTTTAGACTTTGCAGGTTAATTTCTTTCTAATTTGCTGTGGAAGATTTTTTGCAATGGACACTGTCCACAGTTAGAGGACAACAGTTAGAGGACATTTACTTAACGACTTCATTAACTCAAATGGAAATATTTTAATACTCAGTAGTGACCTTAAGTTCTGTGTTCTGCTTTTTCAAAGCATCCACGGTGTAAGAAATCTCTTTCCATGACTCAAGCTTAGCTTTTGCTTGTTCAAGAACCTGCTCAGCTTCTCGTTTAGCTTCCAGCCACTGTGTTGAATCCTTCAACATCTCTTGAAGCTGCTGTCTCCGGCCTTGGAGGTATCCATGCACTTCATCCCACTGGCTCTGTATCTTTTCAACTGGTGAAACACAAGGGAAAAACAAAAGCCGAATTACTTAAAAGTTTTTTCCTTTTCTTTTTTCTTTTCTTTTTTTTTTTTTTTTTTAATAATGTTTTTTAAAGGGAGGAAAAATGATATTAAAATCTTTTTAGAACTGACCATATCAGAAAACTTCTGTGCTTTTAGACTGCAACTGCATCGAAGTTTAGGGCAACAAAAAAGAACAGATAAACTGTTCTGGGTCACACAGTATGGCATTATGACACACAGCATGTGTTTCAATGCATATGCAGCAAGAAATGACAGGTTCATGCCTCAAAAACCCTTATGAAATAGGACCACATTTGAGAAAAAGTGTCTGCAATAGTCCTTCATTCTTACCCAACCAACACAAGGCTTAGGATTTTCTGAAGAACAAGTCCTTTAGGGACTACAGTAATATTAGTTAAAGATTTATCGCAAGATATAATTAAAGGCTGTACTTTCTTATTTCATTAGGGCAAATATTAGCAAACTGCAAAGGCTAAACAACTTTTTCATATGCTCATGTTAAATATAAGACAACAATGAGCTTTATTCTCTATTTGAAAGAAATTTAATTTCTGGAAACGTAGGAATCACTAAAATCACTGATAATAAGCATTGGCTGGCATCCAGCACTAGGCTCGTCCACAGCAGCATAAAAACACCAATAGACAGAGTTGTCCAAGCAGCTGAAGCTTGACAATATAAACAAAAAAAACCCAAACTCTATAAACAATAAAATCTGTGCAGTGCATAAAGCAATAAGCATTTGATTCATTCATTCACATATATACATACATACACATATTATATATATTATATATATATAATTCCTAGAAATTAGCACAAAAATACATTCTCAATATTTTCCTGAAGACTTCTTCACTACATTGCAAATTCACAGGCCTTCTAGGGAAAGGAATTGAGATTCCCAGAGTAAACAGAGAGCAGTTGAAATAGTCATCAACTGGTACTTCCAACAGTGCATCTTTCACTGCAAGGCTGATTCCAGAATGGTGCGGCCTAAAAACCTGGATAAGAAATGCTTCAGCAGGGAAAAGAGTCTTCTACCCATCAGTGCTTTTCCTTCTTCCAGGAGGATAAAGATCTTTCCATGGACTCGGCTGAAGTTTACAGAGAGAGAATAAAACCTTTCAGCATTCCCTGCTGAAGCCTTCGGAGGAAAACCGAGCAAGCACACATAGCAGCATGTTTAAATCAAAGGAAACACAAAAGGAACTGAAGAAACAGAACTGGAACACATAAAGCACCATCAGAGCACAGAAAGGGTAGCCCAAGGTGCAAATACTCAAATTTAATCTGAAGCAAATTTCACCCCTCATTTTTATGAAGCTATATACTCGTGTCACAAAAAACCCTCATTTCTGTGCCCTCTCTGGGCGAGGGTTTCTTATGTAAGATTTCTAAATCTTACACAAGAAACACCAACATTAGAAACAAAGAGGATGTAGACTTCAGGAAGGGTGAATAACAGAAGTGAGCAGCTGCTTGAGCAAAATCTCCCTGCTATGGCTGCAGCATGTGGCTCAAGGGCTGTGCTGGAGGCTTGGGACAAAAACTGCCTGAACACCTTCCACAGTGTCACTGGCAACAGCTGCCACCAATTTCTGGCAAATCATTACTTGAGCTCCTTCCCCCTTTGACTCTGAGACACTCATATCTTCTGATTCCTGGAGAGCTGGACATTTTGGTACATTGCAGACAGAAGTACAACAACTTGTGTCAGCTGTCCATGAAAAAGAAAACACGAACTACAAAAATCCCAGCCATTGTTGTGTTATTATAAGTTTCTTTGTCGGTGTGGGTAGTTTGGGGGGTTTTTGGTGTTCTTTTTTGGCAGGAGTTAGAGGATTAAGAAATTAATGAAAACCCTCTGCTGCAAAGGAAAACAGGATCTACAGTAATATCAATTTTTCATAAGAACTGCTTTTAATAAGAAATGCTGATATTTCTTATCACCGAATATAAAAATATTTATAGATATATTGGTTCCATAATATCTCATGAGGTTTGTGTTTAAGTAAAATATTTAGCAATCCTCCTCCAGGGACTGTGCTTTTTGCAGGAAGACTGAGTTTCTCATCAGATACCACAGTCCTGGGACTCCATGATGACCAATTCTCCTACCCAAGAAGGCAGTGAAGCTGCATAATGAAAACTGCATTCAGGATATCCCAAAAGCCCATTTATACAAGTGACTATGTATGCACAAGCTCCAAATCCATGAAAACCATTTCCCATTTCCCTGTGAAAATACTTGACCTAGCTCCCTCAATAAAATAACATATATATATATATCTTAAAAAAATAATATATATATGCACACTTTTGCTTTATTACAGACTAGAATTGAAGAGTTCAGGAAGTTAGTAAGTAATCTAAATGAAACAAAAAAAACCCAAACAAAAATAAATGCTGTTTAAATGCTGTTTTCTTGTGCTAGTGAGTGGCAAAAGCCAATTAACAAAGTACTTCGCTTGTGGTTAAAAACACCATGATATCTACATAATTAATCTGGCTTTTCTAAGGTAGAGTATAGCAAAAAGTGAAGTACTATTTAAGATAAAAGATGTATAAATAATTTATTAGAGAGGCCTTTATAATGATAACAATATCATTTAACTGAATGCAACATAAAAATCCCTTTATTACTATACATTTGCAATTTCTAAATGATGCTCCCATTTCATAGACTTTTGAATTACAAAATTCCCAAGGCTCTAAAACTTAAAATGGTTCACTTCCAAAATGAAAACCACTGCATAAATCAGTCTCTCTTAAGGATGTATTTTGTTCATGTTCACTCTTTAATAGGATATTTCCCACAGAATGAAAGGTGTATGCCACTTATAGATTTATGCTAAACAAAAAAGTTCAGAAAATGTAATTTGAGTGCATGTTGTGTCTAAATTGACCCCAGGAACCCATGAACCCCTTCACCTGCAGATGAGAAGGGTCAGAGAATTGTTATTAAGTCATGTTGGGCAGTAGTAGACAATTTTAAAATTGTGAACATCATAGGTGGTTTGTGCAAGGGTACTGGAACATATAAAAGGCATTTTTTGACTGGATACTACTGGGAATAGGTTTATCAATATATTTAAGAGTATTTTCTAAGGCAGCAGTGAGGAATGTCAGTCCAAAGTTCTTTCAGGCTGACTCTCTGACCATAGCTTTTTGAAGGGCTATTTCTGCTTTCAGGATTTATAAAATCCTTAAGGTCACCATGTGTATATACAGGACTGGCCTGGGTTTAGCTGGGATAATTACATTTCTTTCCAGCGGCTAATATGGGTCTGTGCATATGATTTGTGCTGAGCAGAGGGTTGAGAATACTGGGATATTTTTGTTATTGTTGAGCAGAGCTTACACAGAGCCAAGGTCTTTCCTGCTTTTCCTGCTGCCACACTGGTGAGGAGGTTGGGAGTGCATGGGAGGCTGGGAGGAGACACAGCTGGGACAGGGGACCCAAACTGACCACAGGAACATTCCAGATCATGCGAAATCATGCTTAATGTATAAAGCAGGGGGGAAAAATTCCAGGGGAGGATGTTTGAAGTGATGGAATTTGTCTTCCCAAGTCCCCATAACATGTGATGGAGCCCTGCTCTCCTGGGATGGCTGAACAACTCCCCAGCCATGGAAGGCACTGAATGAATTCCTTGTTTTTCTCTGGCTGTGTGCATGGCTTTTGCTTTCCCTATTAAACTGTCTTTATAACAAAGTTTTCCAGCTTTGACCCCTCTGATTCTCTCCACGATCCTGCTGCTTGGGGAGTGAGTGAGTGGCTGTGTGGAGTTTGGCTGCTGGCTGGGGTTAATGGGTTCAGCACAGGGAAAATCAATTTCTTTCAAAGTTTTATCATCCTTACCTGGAATGAGGAATATAGGGCTAGAAATAAGAAGTTAGGTTACAAATCCAGAAAAATAGAAGAACCAATGGGATGTGAAGTAATTGTTCCAGGAAAATGAATTTGCATAAGTTTTGGAGAACTAAAGAGAAAAATGTTATCACTACTTCCTACCTTGAATGTATGGCCCTCAATAAATAATATTCAATAAATTTAAAAAAATATATAAAATAAAAGCAGACCAAAAGCTATTGCAAGGATGAAAAAAGAACCTGAATGTTAAGTAAGAACATCTAATATGACTAAAAAAAGTGAGTTTTGCCAGACAAAAGTAATGTAACTGTCCTTAATGCACTCTCCATTATAACAGCATGTTATTGAAATGAGACTCTAATCTTCATGTTTCACATATCATTGTTTCACCTACTGTGACAACTACACATTGGAAACACCTAGATAGACACAACAAACACAGCTCCATGTATATTATTAATATAACTGAACCACGGGAATTTTAAATAATTAGTAACAATGAAAAAAATCTTTTTTTTCCCCATAATTGAGTAGCTTCTGCAGTACCATAGTGTATATTGTTCATTACAGCTAAGTCCTGTGCCTTCTATATTTCAAAGCCCAATGTCTTATTTCTTAGTGTGGCATGTCCTTGTTATATGCCATTTTCTTCCTTTCCTTCCTTGCCCTAAATTTGACAACAGCACAATACCTTTACTGTAAGAATCAAAAAGATAAAAAATATCTCAAGAAGATTTTTTACTAACTGCAAAGAGACAATCTGGAAAAATCAGAATTTTCTTTACAGCCTTAATGAAAAGAAATATTTTATTAATGCATGTGGCCACATGCATTACTAGCAACTAGTTTACAGGAATATAAAACCACAAAAATATTTGACAAATCTAAACAGAGTGTCAGAAAGACAAAGTACATATAACAGGTTGTTTCCTGAAGTGAAAACCAATTCCCATCCATTTCCCAATCACAATGCTCCAGCAGAAGTCCTCGTTGTACTTCACCTACACAATTTTTGTACTTGCGTCCTGGAAAGTGTCCCAGCACGGCTCCAGCCACTCCCAGTTCAACACTGAACTCTCCCAAATTAGTAACTTAGGGCATGGTGAGATTCTTCCAGTATGTAATTTCAAGGTTGCTATTCCATTTCATTTTTTGTATCTCTACTATTTCCTTGCTGATCAATAGCGATTATATACTAAAATGGACAAAAATTTCTGCTGAGCTGAAGTTACTATAAGCAACAACAAAGCAGAAAGCAGCATCTAAAGTAATCAGACACAAGACAGGTATTCTTCAATTTGGTTATCATTAATTTCATATATTGAGGAAAGAACATGTTTAGTGAAGGAGAGTTGAGGATTCAGTTTTGTTTAACAAAAGTTTTTATAGGTTTTTTCATATGTTACTCATTATAGGTAAACAAAACAAAAAAAACCTGCTTTTTCTTTGGGAAATGCTCATGCCATTTTATCAATTTATCTTTGACAAATATAGCTTCAGTGTCAGAATTTACTGTCTGTTGTTAATAATATAACCACAATGGAAACAACAGAAAAAGAACCTGAGAGGGAGCTCCAAGTCACAGGAGAAATAATGTTCATGTTACTAGAACATATTTAGCCTATGTAAAGATGAAAAAAAATACTCATTCCATGCCAGTTTGTTAAGTCCATTGAATATAGTACACCCTCCAAAAAAGTAAGTTTGTGAATAGCAACAGAATTTGTGAGATAGAAACTCTCTGCTTTTCTTGTCCAACAAATTACACAAACTACACTAATTTTGCACTGTAGGAGACTTGTTCTCAAAAGCATTATTTTCAATATATTGACATTTTCCTGTGAAAGCACTTTTTTTCACTGTGTTTTCACAGATTTGAAGACTAAAGGGACTAATGCAATCTGACCTGCTGCAGAATGTAACTGGAGAACAGCAGTGTTAATCCATGCTACCAAAACTGCTGATGCACTGATTTTCAGGTTGGATTAATTTTTGTTTGAATTGCAGCCCAATATTATACTTTCTTTTGAATGTTCTGGATAGTTAATTGTTATGTATTTAATTTTATTTCATTTGCTTTTTACTAATCTATGCAATTATCTATATTAAATGTAGTTTAGTTAAACTTTTGCAGCTGTACAACACTCTAGTTTTTTCCAGTCCAGAATTTTAAGCGAGCAGGTTTAATGAGAGACATGACAGAGAAACTAGAATATATGGAACTAAGCAGAAATATTTTAGGTTACTGCACCTTTTCTGCAGTTTTCTTTCTCCCACTAATCAGTATAATCTTCCACATAATAGGGATGAACAAATTGTGAGGAGGAATAAAAGATGCCTTTATAGGGTTACAAGATTATTCTAAAAGAGCAGCAACCATGCACTAAATGTAAGACTTTCTGATTCTTTTCAATTTTAGTTCAGTTTTCTGTAAACAAAAGTGGAATCACAGCTAAAATATCACTTAAACTTTGTCTTATCTTGTGGTTTGCTTGCTTTCTACTACTGTATTGTTCTAAGAAAATAAGTGATTTTTTTTTAACTAGGAAAAGACTTATTTAAAATTCCCCATTTGTTAAATATTTCTTTCTGTGAGCGCTCTACTTTCTCTTCTGCTGCCTTTCAGAACAGGAGGTGTCTGACTTGAGTCTTATTTTTCAAAGAGGAATCACTTTGATAAAGCCTATAATACAACATCCCTTGACAAAAGGATGCTGTCTCTGTTCTTATGAACAGTCTGAATCTGTGAGAGACTGGCTTAGGGAGATCTTTTGGATGGTAGATGCAGAGTCAAGTGAGGATAAGTTTAAAACATTTCTTTTTTAATTGCCGAAGTACTTAAGGAGTTACAGAAACAGTTATCCCCTAAGTTGCTGCCTGTATCATTATGGATCTGGACAGGACACAGAACCCAGCAGAGAACAGCTGGAGCCAGCCTGCTCAGGTGGTGATTTATGCTTCAGCTGCCCTTCATTTTCCCTTGTAGAGAAGCATTTCTCTTGACCTTTTCCAATGGCTTATAAAAATCACACTTCTTAAACAACGACCGTAGAAAGTTATGGCAAAACTTTAATGTGCCTATGGAAAAATGCTAATAATGCCTCATCTAAGATATCTTGTGCATAAGTGTCAATAAAGTGATGAGATGATTTAGCCAATAAACCCCAAATTTATATGAGGGTGGCAGTGTAGAATAGCTTCCCTAATGTGAAGTCTGCCATTTATGTCAGTAAAATGTCAGATGTAGTTTTTATGCACCATTAATATATTAAGTTATTTATAGAAATATTAGTCTTTATAATAAAGTATCATAACACAAAATGACAGATTTTTTTAAAAGCCTATTCTTACAGAAAATTAGGCAAAACAGGAAGCTTGTACTCAAACTAAGCTGCATTTAAACAAGTGAATAAATAATACCGGGATAAAGGAATGAACTGCAATCATCTAAACTATCATGCCAAATTATAATTTCTATGAACAAATAAAAGGTATTGCAAAGGAAACCAGGAAGAAGAAGCAGTCAGAGCCTTTAGCTGTCTTTTGGGGGTTATGAAGAGCAATGAAAATGTACCTGACACACCTGGCATGAAAGTCCAGAGGGGAAGAACATTACTTTCCCTGCCCTCTCAGAGCTTAAGAAGGACAGGCAATAAGAGATTTCAACAGATTTAGATGTGGTTAAATTCTTTTTAAACACTCAGAGTTATAATCTTATTTTGTAGTTTGATACTTTTGGGGAGTAATTATTTCCAACTATTGCAAGTCTGATTTAATTTTGTTTTGTTTCACTAGGGCAGAGCTTATTTTCTTTTATCTAAAAATTGCTTCCATATGTTCAAACTAATGAAGGTCACTCTGTTCCTTTGGAAGTGTCAGATCAAAAAGACTGAACTGAAAACTGTCAAGTGGTTTCTGCTAAGCACCAAGTGAATAATTCTTCAATACTGTTAAGCATGCTTTATACCTTGCTATAGAGAGTGGGAGTTAGAGACCAGACTAAGCTGGTAGCACATCTAAAGAAATTACTTTCTTACATGACTGAGCACTGAGAAGGGCATGCAAGAGTTTATTATTTGGAAAACATGGCCCTCAGAAAGCATTCACTAGTTTCTCAACTTTTTACAGATGTATTCATGTATAAAACATTTATCACCTCTCAAATGAAGTTTTCATGATAATTTTTTCATTAAGTGAGAAAAGGAACAGATCATGGTATGCACAATGTGGAAGACCATTTGCTTTGCATTTTAAAATGTCATACAATCTGTAAAATTCTGATGTGAGAAATAAACACCCTAAAGCGATGTAGGGTTCTTTATGTTTTAGTATTAAATAAGTAACAAATCTAAGAGTAGTTTTGCTAAAATTCTATAGAAACAAACATCTGTATCTGCATATACACAAACTATTGACAAGGGAGATGGACAGATTAGAGAATGATCTTTTGATACCTCTCTGTTGTTACCATATCCTTAAGAACAGGACATCATGGAGAAATAGATTGACAAAACTAAAATCCCACTACTCTGGCAGAATGCAGAGTCAGAAGTGATTCTTCCATGACCCCAGAAGCAGGATGCAGTTGGGCATGCCCTTAGAAGTTAAATAAATTATCTTTTTCTAGAGAAACTCTCACATTTGGATACTATAAAAATATAACTTCACTGTAACATTGTACAAACTGGAAAAAACAGAGGGTTTCCTTGCTGAAATGATTTAATATCTTTCAAAATGTTTGATTTATTCTCTTTCCTTTGTTTTATGTAGAAAATATGTAGTGCATTATTGAATTTAGCTACTTTCTTAAATATTCATTATATAATTATGAAGACTTACAGTAGATTTAGAAATTATATTTAGACTGATGGGAAGTACCCAAACTAAAACCACAGGATTAACACTAATCTGATTAACTAGATGAGTGAATATGCAGGTAATCCAATTTTTTCTGTTTAAAATTTATAGAGAAGTTTTCAAAGAACCGAATAGGGGAAAAAAGCATCAATTTCTGTATTTTTTTCATTGCAAGGTATAATTAGAGGCAACTAGGTATTTTAGTATTCATCTTTGCCCAAGTGTCTGTTTGTATGGGTTTTTTTCCCTAGGATTTTGGTTACTCAAGATATTAAAAAGAAAATAATTTATGGTTATGTATCTAGTTTTTGTTCATGGATGATAGCCTTTGCAATAATCAACCTGCCTACAAAATATTTATTTCAGAAGAAATGTCTGTGCCTGTATTTAAAAATGGGATATTAAATTAGTGATATTGTATTCTACTTTCACTGAACATAATCAAGAATGCTATTAGCATTATTAAAGTATATCAGCTTTCATATACTAATGCTTTCATAGATTTACTGATGCAAAAACATAATGGTAGGTTGGGTAGTTTAAGTCCTGAAATGTGTGGAATTCATTACCTACCTAATGAGGCGTATAGGCAGTGAAATTATGAATTCTTAGTACCACATAACTTTATGTTGCTATCATACATTCATATTTACACTGTATATTCCTAATGTCATCAGCCTACTACCTCCTACTGAGTTTGGGCTGAGACTTGCTTTCCAAATATATCTGCATTTGTTATGCTGTACACTGATTTGCTTTGGCTTTGATGTAATGGATCCAGCTCTAACTGTAGGAGCAAGATTTTGGGAGATGTTAAGAGAATGAAAATAACTAGCATATTAAAATTGACTTAATAATTCAGCTATCAGGCTCCAAGTGACTAAAGCAAAATTTGGCAGACTGTTTATATTTCTATTTTCTTCCACAAAAAAACCCAAACAAGCACAGATTATCGTGGATCTTTTCCTATGACTCTTCTAACACTACCAAATCACTCCACCTCCACAGCACACAGCTCTCACCAAGGTCAGCTGGGAGACAACTCCAGAGCCTCACTACTACACAACAGTGACAGAAAATTGGGTGCTGGGAACGGTACTGAGCTTAGCTCAGTGTCCAAAAAAAGCCATGCATGCAACAGGAGGAAAAATACAGTGGGCCAAATCAAAAACACGTCAGCTTTGACTTTTATATTTCCTCTGAAAGCAAAGAAAACTTCCAAATGAGCAAGAACTGATTTGAAAGGAAAGAAATAATAATACTTTGAAAATATTTCTAAATTCAGCTTCAAGCATAAATTTCAGATATTTTGTACTGAGTTAGCAGTACATCTGAACTGAGGTTTTTTTTTTTTATTTCACAGGAGAAGCTGAAAATTTTATAAATTTATTTTAATTGCAAATTACCAGTTTCTTAATCACAGACTTATAGAATGGTTTGAGTTGGAGGAGACCTTTAAAGATCACCCAGTTTCAATCCCCCTGCTATGGGCAGGGAAACTTCCAGGTTGCTCAAAGCCTCACCCAGTCTGGCCTTGAACACTCCCAGGAATGGGGCATCTGTAATTTCTCTGGGCAACCTGTTCCAGTGCCCCACCACCCTCCCAGTAAAGAATTTCTCCCTCATATCTAGTCTAAACCTGCCCTCTTCCAGTTTAAAGCTATTCTTGACGTTCTATCACTCCTGCCCTAACAAAAAGTCCATCTCCAGAACTGGAAGGTGGCAGTGAGGTGTCCCAGGAGCCTTCTCTTCTCCAGGATAATCAATCCAATCCCAGCTCTCAGACTGTTCTCCTAGAGAGGTGCTCCAGCCCTATGGCCTCCTCTGCACCTCCTTTAACAAGTCCATGTCTGCCTTGTCCTAGGGACCCCACAGCTGGATGCAGCACATAATAGAGCAGTGAAATATCAGATAGACAGCTTCACCCATAATATATTTTCAGGGACAACTCACTATAAATTCCAGTACAGACAGAAGCTTATATACCAAAAAAATAATAAATTCAAGTTTACACAACAGATGATGAATTGTCCTGGTGATTTGTGTAAAATAATTCTCTTACAATAATCTTCCTGATCAAAGAAAAGCATCAGATATCAGAAGACTGAAAATTTAAAAATCCAGTTTTTTTTTTTTATCTTTGGATTTACAATTACAGTTTTTTAGATAAATTGCACCAATTTTGAACTATTTCCAAACATTCCTTGGGGCTCCTGCTTCTTCTTCAGATTGACATTTCCACAGTTTCCACAGTTCTTGGAACTGTCCTATTCTGTCTTTCCTCCCACACTTGCACCAATTTTTTAAGTACTCCACTTGTGTGTTGTCAGTCTGATACTGTTTAATCCATACTTTTTTTATGCAAAGAAAGAAAATCTCAGCTTCCTAACACTTGAAATTCTTAATTTCAAATTTGTTGAAGTATAAAGCAAAGAAGTAGTTAAATTTCACACTTAAAATGGCTAATGCACTTCAAAGTAAATATCCAACAGAGTCACCTGCAGGAGAAAGAGATGTTTCTTCCGAAAATTCCATAACATTCAAACATTTTGAGCATTGTCTCTTAATTGCAATGCTCTTCTTTTTTTTTTAAATTAACTGTTGATTAGGAAATGAGGGTCCTATCATAAAAATGCTGGTACTTGAGCTTAAAAGGAGCACAACTCTGCAAACATAAGAATGTGCCAGAAAAAAAACAGGTAACATTTTTTGTTTTCCTATTTTGCATTCAAAGGACTAGTTCTCAAGGTCACATAAATTGTGTCTCAAGCTATGGAGCCTGGTATGACACTATACATATTTGTTCCTTAATAACTGAGTAGATGCATAAATAGTAGTAAAAATAAAAACCCAATCAACAATGTATCATATTTGTCATCTTAGTGCAATATTTTTGTTAATAAAGAAAATACAATGAATCAATTCCACTAATCCTGAGAAAAGGAATGATATGATAACTTGCCTTTTACTATTTGGTTTCTTTTGTCTGAGGTGTGGTGTTTGTTCTGGGGTGTTTTGTTTTCTTTTAAAAATGTCAGCACTTTGTTCATGTTCTCTGTGGTACTTCAACAGAGATTTAAACATTGGTGAGACACTCTATGGACTGAACGTAATCCACTTTAGGCAAACACTTCAAAGTCACTATTCTGGTATGGCTTAAACTCAGCAAATTTCGAACCTAACATACTGCACAGGTTTGGATTGGACATTAGAAAGCATTTCTTTACTGAGAAGGTGGCCAGATAGAGGGAGAGGCTTCCTTAAGAGGTGGTGAATGACCCTTGTCTATCAGCATTTAAGAGGCATTTGGAAAATACCCTTAAAAAGTGCTTTAATATTTGATCAGCTCTGAAGTGGTCAAGTAGAAGGAATAGAAGGTCACAGGAGGTGCTTTATGACTGAAATAGTCTATTCTGTTCTGTATTTTACTATGCTTTCAGGAAAATGCATAAAATGGAGCAAAGAAAATTATCCAACAAACAGGTGAAACCATTACTTTTGCCATCCTACTATAATGCTGCAGTGAAGAAAGCCAAGTGTCAAAAGTACAGGAACTCAGAGAGACTGTAATGAATATTCTGCAAAATTATTACATCCCTTCCTCTGAAATACAGCACTCATTTCTAAACTTAAGATGATAAAGCAGACATAAACACAGTCTGACACTTCCAGCAAAAATTTCCATAGCATAGGCGTTCGCCTGACTGTACACAAGTTCCTGTCCAATTAAAATAGAACAAAATAGATCTTTTTCCTAAATATTCTCTTTTAAGCTCTAAGTTTCACCAAGCCCAAATGCCACCACTTTCTCACCACATATCAGAGTACTCATTATCCACCCTCCTTTGCTGTTACTTGGCAAGGGATTGTCCTCTGTCGTGTCATTCCCTCACCTGCCATGGAATAGACTTGCTGATAAGAAAGACGAAAGAGAAGCAGCTAGTACCCAGAACTGTTTTGTTTTTTATCCTTCTCTCCCTTTTTGGTAGGATAAAGGCTGAAACCCTGTCATCTACC
Organism: Acridotheres tristis; assembly: GCA_037013685.1. Classification (NCBI taxonomy): domain Eukaryota; kingdom Metazoa; phylum Chordata; class Aves; order Passeriformes; family Sturnidae; genus Acridotheres; species Acridotheres tristis. The sequence continues at coordinate 104,522,891 of CM072884.1, forward strand.
AAATACAGACCGAAAAGCCTCAGAGTCACCATTTGGTCCTGAAACCAGTAATAAACTTAAATTCTTTTAATTATCTACAGTGTTTCATAAGTCACCCCAGTGATGATTTGTACACATAAAATCAAATCACCAGCTGGCTCAACCATGCACCAAAGTCTTAGGACCTCTCTCAGACTAAGCCAGTATTTACTCAGGTTGGACTTGCAAAGGAGCTTTGGGCTCTGTAAAACATTGGTTTTATTATTGGTTTATTCTTGACTCAAGCAAAACTAAAATGATGATAAATTTATATTGAGGATAGCCACAGTAAAATCCTTTGGCCAAACATGTTCCAGGATGCTTCACTAGATTGTCTGAGAATAACTGCATGTTCCAATATATGTTCTTCGTGTATTACATCCATTTTAGGAAAGGAGATGGGACACAGTGTACACCAAAACCTGCATTTTCCTGATATGACTGATTATGTGGCATCTAAATTTAGCTTGTAATCTCTGCTGAGCAGGACCTCTGTTTCCTGTTTGCCCTCTAATTACTACAGAAAATTATGGTCTGGAATAAATGAATATATACTGTTCTGACACAGTTTTAAAAATAACTGTGGACTTTAAATGTTGCCCAACCATCTGTGAGTGGATAAATAATTTGATCACATTCTCAGAACTTTATTTCCGAAAAATTCCTTTTTATTTCCATTTATATTCATTTTGACTAATATGTTGCAACATGGGTATAACTTGTCTGTATCATCAAGAATAAGATAAAAATGAAATGGATATTGTTTCTGTTTACATGTCTGCTTCTAGTTAAATTTAAATTGCTCTGTGCAAGCTACTATTTCTAACACAGTACTGCATTGAAACAGGGACCCAAACAGCAAATGTGTTAGATTCAAACAAAACAGGTGGAAGTTTTCTGAAGAGATATGGCAGAAAAAGGCTGGGATAAGAATATTAGCCATCTTAACTAGATAAAGACCTGAACACATGAAATTAAAAGACTTTTCTGGAATTATAAGGAAATTCTGTAGCAGATCTGGAAATTAAATTGAGATCATTCTAACTTCTAATAATAAGAGAAGTTTGCTCTTAATGTATTTTCCTTGATATCTAAAGGCAAAAACAAACAAAAAAATTCATATACTATCATACAACCGACCTGAGGCACAGAGTAAGTCAGTGCTTAGTGTTTGGCAGGGAACTTCCTCTATGAAGAAAAATTAAGAATGGCAAGTTTGCTTGGATGTAATCATATATTGTAAGAAAAGAATTGACAATTCCTACTTTGTTGGGGTAGTCCAATGTACCAATAAGGTCTTGACTTTTCACCGTGTGTATAAGGGATTCTCGGGTTATCCTGGAATATTTTGTTATCCTTACCTTGCCTGGTTTTTTACCGATTAAAATTACAGACACAAATTATTCCCTAGTCCACGTGTTTATATTTGCACTTGGGTGGCAGGTCCTGTTCCAGCTACATGAAATCAGGGATACTTGTTCCCTGACTGTGCTTTGAAGCACTTCCATCACTTTCCATCTGTGACTTCGCTGACAAAAGTCACCATGTATGGGGAGCAACCAGAGCACAGCATCTTCACTGCTGATGGAAATTATTTACATTACCCCTTTTAACATTGCAAATTGACTGAGTCAAGTATCAAAGAAAAAAACATTAATTTCTGATTATCTGGCCATTGTACAAGTCAATGGAACATTCTTCTACCTTTTCTTACAAGATGTAATAAAACCTCTTTAGCATTTATTATTTTAAGTTTTTTAAGTATTTTATATAAATGTTAATTAATATTTGCAAAAATGAGAATGAATTCAATTTTGAAATGCAATGTAATCAAAACCAGATTTTTTGCTGTTACACTGTAAATACGAAGCCTTACATTAGATGCTGTTAAATATGTTGAAATCTTTAAAATAACTCAGTGATTGCTTTCCCAAAGAACTACGTATTCTTGGCAGTTTTGGTCAATTAAATGTTTCAAAAAATATTTTAACTTCTGTAATTAAGATGTGAATGACTTTGTATCCTGAGAAGTCTCTCAGGAAGAAATCTCTATTTCAGATTTGCATACTATTGAATCCTTCAACATTCCTCAGCAGTACATGGTACTAACAATTTCAGAGAACTACATGGGTAGGATCTTCTATCGCATCCTGCGTGGCAGTTTCTTACCTTCTCTTTACATTTTGCTTATAACACTTTTGCAAGTAAATTTGTTTCTTTCTGAAACTACTGAGGTGCTACTCTTGCTAAACTAAAAAAAAAAGAGAAAGCTCTATTGTGTATGATGTATGAATGGACATTTTTCCCAAAAACTCCAGGAACAAAGGCAGGTAGTTACACAAAACAAGTCTGTTAAAGTATGACTCCTCTCGAGCATACAAGAAGGGAAAGATGCCCCTGACAACAGTGAACAGCACTTACCATAGTAGGGGAACAGACTGTACTACCTGGGAAAAGGAATTGCCTGCTGATGAGACTTTCTGTCATTTCATGTCTGCTCATGGTTCTGGGCCAGTTTCACCTAATTGGTGACTGGGTAGGTTGAACGTTGGGGGTGGAGGGATGAAGATTTATATGTTCTGGCTCTTTTACTAAAATCAATTCTATCAACTCAGTCTCTAAACATTTGAAGAAGAGCAGAGTGAATTGCAGAATATGAAATAGACTTAAATTACCTTGACACTATAAATTATAAGAATTTTTTCTGTCTATACTCTGACTAACCACCTCTACTAACTGCATAGCTAAGTGGTGACCAACAGGTTAAAGCAAGATGCAAAGCAGACTCACACAGCAGCTGCCCCCAGTGCTGTACCAAACCGTTCCTGAGGCTAAAGAGGAAAGATAGTATGTTTTTCTGTCAGATGAGAGTATATCCCAAGTCTTTCAACCAGTTAACTTTATGTACCATAATTACATCATGAAACAAAGTGTATCCTGTTAATGTCAAACATCTCCCTACCAAATTATACTGTCCTTATTCTGGGTGGTTTTTTTCGTGGCTTTTGTTTGTTTTTAATCTTCTGATCCTAGCTGAATTTATTTAAAGGCTGTTAAGAAAAGTACTTAACTCTCCTCACTGGACTTTGTCTTTATAGTTCACGTGTTCACAGTTGGGTGAGAACTCACTTTGTGATCATAATTTTCTCAAGAGAGAGTTGATCAACCATTCTGCTTTTGTAGGATAGAAGACAAACTGTTATTAAGACATAATTTGGACATAATTAAGTGCCCTATGCATTACAGCAGTAGAGGGTGCCTGTCTTCCAATACAAACTGATTTCTAGCAGCATAAAACTTATTTATTCTGTTCTTATCTGTGTTCTTACCTATTTAGAAATATCTGGCCTAGAATTAGACAGTTCCACATGAATTACCAACAACACGAAGTTTTGTAATTATCTTTCTTTACAGGATTGAGATGTGAGATCCAAGCAAGCGACCAGCAATGATATCACCTAAGACATTTATGACCACTAGGGCTACCAAAATATGTGTCATTCCTGCTGAAGAATATAACCATAAGTGAAGAACAGTCATCTTGTAGTCTGAAAGCCTTTTTGGGAGGACTACAACACCTGAAGCAGGCACCTGAAGTCTTGCCCTTTGTCCACTGAACCACATTCTAGTATACATAGGCTGAGAAGTAATATGTAACTGCAATCCCCCAATCATTCAGACCTTTCTGGGGCATGTTGTCACCCATTCTCAATGGGCAACTCTCCCCAGTATTCCAGAATAACTTCCTACTCCTTCTGAACATATCCTATGGCTTTCTTACAGGTCTTACAGCAGCAAACATGCACCAAGGAACAGGTTTCAAACTACCCCTTTCAGAGCTCCACTTTTACCTTGTTATTGACATTCTGTTAAAAAACAACTGTTTCTCCCTTGCTTTGTTCCTATGGCGTAAAGTTCTCGTGGGAAAAATTAGTTGTCAGCTGCAAACTGGTGCATCAGGATGATTAATAAACTGCATGTATGACAGGAAATTCAAATTCTTGAAATGTTCTTCAAATATGTGGAATTCAGATAATAGATGACTGGGATTTATTCAATAATTCAGCTTAAAAATATCAACAAGATAGGTGGAAAACTGTATACAAATACAGTTTTCTGGTACACTTTTATGTTTTGGTCTTGGCAGCTAGGGGGTTTACTACTGGATGGCAAATCCCAGATTGTAAGAATTTGTTTTTTCAAGTGGTAAACTCATCATTTGTATTCAACAGCTCTAAGAAAAAAACGCATGGATGGTACAGTGGAAATGGCTATTTTATTAAGATGTCGAGAACAACACTACAGCTGTAATTCACTGTGGAATTTCCATATATTTTGTTGCGAAAGTGATGACAAGTTGATGATTTTGCCATAAAGCTGTCAAATACAGCAAGCTATTAAATAAAGGCATTTTTATGATGCAGCACAGAGACATTCAGACTCTTTCCAGATTATGGAAATGCAGCTCTGCTAACAACCAATTATACAATATAGGATTTCTTCAGAAATACCAAAACCAACCAACAACAAAAAACCAGCACAAGCAAACAAACAACAAACCACAAAACCAAAATACCTCTTCTAAAGACATTGTCTATAAATTATGCATATACTTGTGGACTTGTTTTCTAAAACTGTCAAAGAAAAATTCAAAAGGAAACATTTAGTCTCAAAGTATAATTCTTTATCAAAATAGTCTTCATTGAAATGCTTGTACTTATTGTTATTTTTTATTAATTTAATGTAATAAGAATTAACTTCTCAAGTCATATTTTGAGAGTACAATAAATTTCACAGAATTGATAAAGAAATATGTTTTCTTTGGTTTATAATCTTGAAAGGGAGATTACTTTGTTACTAAGAGATTACTTCTTCATACTGTTTCATAAATATGAATTTCCAGACCTTCTCGATCACTTAGACAGCCAGAAAACACACTCCAAAATTGAGATATAAGTTACTAGCAAAGTAAAACCACAGAAAGTTTATGCACTGTTACCTCTTGCACCTACGTGAACACAGTAGTAGGAAGGCCTGCTATTTAAAGTTTCTTATATTTCCAGGATCTAGCAAGATCTAAAACAGTCCTTGTAATTGCCTTTGTATTTCTGATTGCAAGACTGTAAAGTTATTATCTCTCAGTATTGCTATAATGACTTCTTACCCACTTTGTGTATTTATACGTAAGGAATGATGGAAATTAAAACTTTAATTACTTTTAAAAATTCAAATTTACTTATAAGCTCATTCATTTTAAAGAAGAAGCCTTTTCAGTAGCAGTAAAGTAAATGCATTATGGACAGAAAAATGTTATTGTACAGCATATGGTTCCCTTAGAACAGAATGCTTCTGCATTAAAAGAGCAGAGAGGTATGTTGCTTTTTCCCACAACTCTTCCTCAAGATTAAAATGTAATTATTATTCTTACATATTCTCAAGTGTATAAGTTGTAAACAGACTGTGATTTACATAGAACACACAGAGATTTAAATATAACATTATGTAAACATAACACAAGCTTTACTTTATAGAGCCAAGGTCTTTTCATTTACTATAGATCCAGCAGTTGCAGGCAGGTAATGAAGTAAGGGTGGAGAAAAAAAGTTCATAGGAAATAATTCCATTGTCTGAGCTTATCTTTAACTACTGTTTTTACTTTATAAGAAAGATTGAATCTATACAATAGTTATAGACTTCTTTTGCAATTTATCATAGGCATGTATTTTGATTTCTATTTGTAGAACATGTCTACCTCAGATTTTTTTTATAAATACTTCAACAAGGAAATAAAGTCTCTAAATATATTTCAGAGTTAAACTTTATTAAACATAACATATATATTTCTTCAAGAAGAGTGACTTAAGAGTTATCAATGTTAGCACAGAAGCCAGAACCTACAGGGTTTAATTTCAGTTGATGACACACTGACCCATCCTGTGAGGAAGAATGCAGCTAACTCTACTCTTGTAGAGTACCTGAGTCTCATTTAGTATTTATAATATATCTTTTCAGTGCAATTGGCCAGGTGATTGTGTTGGGGTTTTTGCTAGCACCTTAATAGCAAAAGTCAATGAATAATCTATTCATACAAATTAGCTCATCTCATCTCTTTACTTCCCAAAGTGTGAGGTGCTGTGCTTCAGCCCAGGGAATGCACTAGATAAAGTCAAGTCTATCAGCTCCTACATGAGGACCAGGGCATTGCAGCCCATCACTCCCTTTCCTTCATGATGGGATCTGATCAAAATCAACTGATAATTTTGGGAATTCTTATAGATAAAAAACGAAGAAATCTTCATGTAAAATGTATTTATCACACTACTAGGCACAGACACAAGCTGTAATATAGTTGGGCTATCACATACTCATTTATGATTTATGATGGGATAGCTGCTTGCTTTTGCTGTATGAGAAAGAACCATTTAATCTCCCTTAATAGCCAAAATCACTTAAAGTGAAGTGCAGTTTTCCAACAGAACAAAATTTAGTCATGCATACAATTCACATGAGGGCATATAAGAATTAAGCTTGCATTTTTTTGAAGTCTACAATTCTTAACTTCAGAAGACTTGTATAACAATTAAAAATTCAATCATACTACAAAATACTGATGGGAGTACTACATGTGCTGGTTTTGAATAAGCACTGTAAAGTTTAAGTACACAGTTCAAGAGAATTCAAATAAGTAGGTGATTCTAAAATTAATTTTCATGTCCAACAAGAGTGGGTTCTTATGTACTATATAAGCATTGTCCCTTTCTTCTAAAATTTTAATTTTAAAACATAAAGCGTCTCCTTATCTAAGTAGCATATTTCAATGGAAGTTTAACAACATTATTGCACACAGGATATACTCTAAATAGCACTTATATATGTGACTACCAACAATGTGGTCCAAACATGCATTTTGATTTGGACGTGGTATGGAATGTACTTACCTGATGAAATAAAAAGAAAGAGATAATAGGTATATAGATATATTAATTTTTTAATTATGGGGATAAAGAAATTCAGCCTACATTTGTACTCTCGCAGTCATCAGTTTCAGGGAGCAAGCCCTGGTGTCCAGGCCAGGATGTACAGAACAGTTTGCATCTACCTAAAATAAATTCTCTCTGTTCACATACAAAGCAATTGGCCTGGGTTTCTCTAAGTTCCATAGCAGACCTTGAAAACCATTAAAAATCCATTTTTTCTTAGTTTCTAGTCCTGAGAACTTGAGATAATAACTGAAGATATACATCAGTCCATCATTCTTTCTATAAAATGACCTTGAGAGTGTGTTTCATCTGATAGTGAGGGGTATGAGGACATGCAAGATTTCAAGGGTGACAACACTATGTCTTCTAGACACTTCTTCTAAAACTTAGTCTACCAATTTATTCACCTTAGGCACAGCTAGTTGATTAAATCTGGAAAGGGAAAACAGAACTGAAGAAATAATGCACAGTAATGTAGAGCATCATCAGCCTTGTGCGTCAGCTGAGGGGAGATGAAAGAAGAGCCTGCAGCTGTACTACAGGGGATGGAACTGAAAGCTTCTTACAAGCCTGTGGCTATACTCTGTGAGTTCTTTCTTCTCCTTGTGTAAGAAGAAATGTATTTCTTTATTTTCAGTGCTTACATTCTATATTTTGTACAATATCCTTCCACTATGAAGATAAGAAATATGAAGTTACGATGAGAAATCTGAAATATGGGGTCACTGACTTTCACTGACATTTCTTCTATATGCAGTTTGGAAAATTTGTGTAAGAGCTGTCACCTGTTGGAACTCTTCTTCTCATGGCAAAGGCATAAAGTATCTGCAGAAGGCTATGCTTATTAGATAGGACAACATTTTCCATGTTTTCTGAAATGCCATATGAGAGCAGAATCACCACTTACTGCGGTCAGTAATTATTGTCCGGGCCTCCTGATTGCTCGTCTTGTTTTTTAGGTTTTGTGCTGCAGTTATTAGTTCATCCAGTTGGGGACGTCTCTGCTCCAGATCCTGTAGTATTGCCTAGTTGAACACAAATTCAGAAATAAAATAAAGAAAAAAGCATAAAAAGCTTTTGAGAAGACCACATATAGGGACTTTTTTTTTTTTTTGTGCAAACGTGACTTAAAGCAAAAAGATTGTTTGCTGTTTCAAATAATGCAAAGAATTTGGTCTAGACCTTCTAAATAGACTTGGTTGTTATTAATTTAAAAATACCAAGCATAACTTGCAATAACAATTTTAAAAGAACCTGTAAAACTAGATACAAAGTATCAAACTACCATTCTTCATTTTTAACACATCAAACTATGCAGGATAAGCTGTCCCCCTTTATAAAGCTATACAAAAGGGCACTATTTTTCTATATTATATGATATTTTACAGTGGATTTTTAAAAGAAGATATAAGCATTTACATTCTTCCCAGATTAGGTGGGCTTTTCCTAATAACTCATGAAGTCTAATAAATTGTGTTTATTTTTTGATATTTCATGACTGTTTAATTATTATCTATTGGTTAAAGCCATTGTAATGTTACTTGTTAATGTCACTTTTTTCTGTCCTCAGTCCTTACCTAGCAAAAAAATAATTAACACTCACAATACTTTATACTACTCAAAACGATATATAAAGCCCAGACAATCTGACTAGAAAGGAAGTGGATTTAGAGTTTCTCATGGGGAAAACAATGAGCTTTGTGGTATTTAGAAGGCAATAAAAAATAAAATGCAATAGCTTTAGATAAAATGAAAATGAAAACTGAAGGAAAGTAAGACATATAATTTTATGCATAGGGAAGAGCAAACAAGGAATCAGTACAATAATTTCTCACATGAGAAGCATCCAAGTATGTCTTTAAAAGACATTGACCAAATTCAGACACTTCAGCTACTTATTGTGGAGTTTCCAGAAAAGATGCTCATTAGATTTCCCAGTTTTGGGAGCTGGAAGTAGCAATACTTATTATAAAACTATGAAAAAATTACTTTTATTCTGCCTGCAATTTTTAGTCATCAGAACAGTGCAGTGTGTCATCAGATAGTTAGTAGGTGCAGGTTACAAATAAAGACCTAATACCATTTTCTGTTCAATAAGATTAACAAAACAGCACAAGAATATAGCTTTCAGTAACTACAACATATACTATCAAAAGCAAACTAAAAGCTCCACAGAGTTTCATTTTATTCAGTTACAAACGCTTTAGGAAAAAAAGAAAAAAAGCAATTTTCAAGATACACATCTAGCTACATCCTGCGAAATTCTTGCTTTTTACTTCTGTATCAGGTCTTTGAAAATCTATTATAACTAGCTTTCTAAAGTCATACCCAAAAGTCTGGATGATAATTTTTTTTACTTATATACTGATTGAATTGCAGACATGCAGTTAAAACAGTAGCTTGCATAATTAAGCAAAGAAATTTCTCATTAGAAGTTTCTCCTTAGTAAGAGAAATAAAATCTACTGATGCTGCTACTATCTCTAGATATCAATGTGCCTTCCAAACTCCATTTTCTAAGAAGATAACTTAATGAGTGACATGAATTTTACAGTAGGAAAAGCAGTCCCAGTGCAGTGAACAACACTTGTATTACACATATTGCCAAAATGGATGGTGCAGAAGAATACTGAAACACACACAACAGGCTCAGATAATTCTGTGGCTTCCCTTTCTCTCTCCTTCCCTACCTAAAAAATATTTAGGAGAGGAAATGCAGATTAAGTCATTCTAAGGTCTTATGCCAAAAGTGACTCTCTTCCCCAAAGTTTCCTAAATATAATTTCATACTGCAATACTCAGAATGATTTATCTGATCCAACCTGATCTAGTCTCCAATCAGACATTAAATGCTGTGTTTTTACCACTAGTAAAGAAAGCTGCTGTGATACGTTTCATATAATAAGAAATGAAGCACGAGGTAAGGACAGCTCAGAAAGGATTTGCTCAGTACCAAAATGAGGAACTGGAGCTGATCTGTGCCCAAGGGCTCCCAAGACCCATCTGCAATTCCTGAACTGGACATTCAGGAAAACTAGAAATGCCTCTTTAAAGTGAGTCTTCCTAGTTCTGCTGTTCCCTTGGGGATATAAAAATCTCATCCCTGTAATGATTGTGTGGACAGCCTTCCCTCTGTCATTTAATGTGAATAATTTTTTTTCTTCTGGATGCACAAGCATATATTTTAGAAAGATCAAGAAGGACACTCTTAAACTCCTAACATTATAAACAGATCTGAAGATTTTTAGACCTTTCATAAGACAATAAGACATAATTGCAGAACAGATTTCTTTTCTTGCCCTAAGAAAAAGCAGAATTTCTCAAATAAAAATATTTTTTCCTTGATTTATACAAAGTGTCTGAAAACTTTACCCAAGCAATGTCCTATTTTATTTAGTAGAATTTTACCTATTATATTTATGAAGTTGCTACAATGTTTATTGGCCTAGTTTTACCAGTTTGTACAATCTTAAAGACTTTGAAAATACATGTTTCACATGTTGCCTACAGTGTATGTATTAAGCCCTGATGGAAACTTGGATGAAAGTAACTACTAAAACACATAGTTTCTAACTCTTCCTGTGATCCTGTAGCATGAAAATAAACAACACTTGAGCTCCACTTACAGTGTTGTCATATTCAGAAAAATATTCTGCGACTGCATAAACTTAAACAAACATACAAGCTGATTTTGTGGGTTAATAAAATTAGAGTTAATTATGCTAGGAAGAGCAGTGCTTTGAAGAATACAAACTAAATACAAACTAAATCACTAAGCATGATTTTTTTGTGGAAAAATTAAATTGAATAGCTATAAAGTATTAGCTGAATGATCTAAAACAAATGAACAAACCCCCCAAAAACCAATTGAGCAATTTAAAACTATCTGGAGATAGTTTTAAAAACTTTTACAAATTCAGCCAAGTATTTAAAGTTGTAAAACGATCCTCAACAGAAAACTAAGTGGAAACTATTAGAAATTACTGTTACAACAGCCATAGGAATAAAAACTCATTAATAGTGGCACCCTGGTGGAGGCACAGCAGATGCAATAGACCAGATGCCTCTGATTTGGAATGTCAGCACACGGAAACAAATGTGCTATATAAAAATGGGTAATACAGAAATGAAAGTTATAATTAAATTACTTTCAAAATAAATGAAACAGAAATCTATCCAATCCCCATTAGGTCACCAAAAGTACAAGCACAGTGACTTAAGGAGTCAGTTAAACTAAAAGTTGTGAGGTTTTTAATAAACAAGTTCTTTTGCACACAATTTGTCTCTAACAACATTTTTCTAGTGCTCTGTAAAAGTACAAAACTGCATTCTCCAGAACATTATAGAACACATTTCAATCAAAAACTTTTTTTAAATTATAAATGTAACTCCACACTAGTTGGTCAACACTGAAGGACCATTGACATGCATGGTTGTACAAACACATCTTTAAACCATAAAATAGCTTTTCTTTTTCTTCCATATATCTGTGAATGCCAACATAATGATGCTTGGTGTGATAGCACAGTAATGCACGATAATGAGTAATGAGATACAGTCATCCAAACTACCTAGAGTTTGTTAGAAAGTGATGCTATTCACTTTTAACAATCTTTCCACATTTGCAGAAAGCAGCTGCTCAAAAGAAAAATCCAATTTTCAGGTTCCTAACTTTTACGATTTTCTTACACAAAATGGGTGTTGAGGTATGGAACAAATTGTTGAAGTCAGCAACTGAAATAACTCGCATAAAAATTGCTAAAAAATAAACTGACAGACTGAAACAGGTGAAGTGTGACAAATTCTTGGTGGGACTGCAAGGTTTGAGACTGAGAATTAAAATATTTTCTAGCTTTATAATATACAGACTGCATATTTGTCGCTCTGACCATGTTAGTTTCTAGAAAAGGATCTTTAAATCTATGCAGGGTTTTTTTTTCCTTTTCTTTTCTTGAATTTGTGGCAAGTGTTATTAAAGTGGAATAGCTGAATTCCAGGATGGTACCAAGACTTGCACATTCAACTAATCGTTTACAAGTGCTGATGATAGATGTTCACTCTTTAGTATCTGAAGAAACTTTTCCCACACCAAAGCCAGGACTTTTCATCTCCCTTTGCTGAACTCAAACATATCAACAAGAATTAAGGTTGCTGCTTACATGCTCCCAGTCAAATACAGCTCTTTATCTATTTTATACTAAGTATAAGAATGCTAATAGTGAGTGATCAAACAAATTATGCATGTGTAAAACAGCAATTTAGAAGACACTTGCTCTTCCATGTTAAGAGCAAACTGGAAGTACTTTTTGTCATTAACCACCCATGGCTGAAGTTAAATTTCACAACTGTTTGGGATGATTTGTTTTGGCTAACTCCCAACCTTGCTTAATGAAATGAACTAGTGAACCACAAGAGCACAAGTGGATGATTAATACGAGAATGTAACAGATAAGGAAGGAATATTTCTTATCCTATGACGCTTTTTTCTCTCTGAACTAACTCACCATGATATCCTTAGAAAGAGCATAATTCCATTAAATAGTTGTTGAAGAAATTATTTGCTCAACTTTTCAAAAAAAACTTTAGGCACTAAACCTTCAATTTAAACAAAAAAATGAACTGATAACCTCCAAAATGTATAGTCAAGACAACTTTCACTTAAAACAAGTAAGTTTCTTGTATCTGATTGGTTCTCTAAATATAATGTGTTATATACACGCACCTAGAAAGAAAGAAAGCTTTGGAAAAACTTGCTAACAATTTCAGAAAATGCAGATATGCAACACCTACAATTCATTTGCATAATAAAATTGGCTTTGTTAAGATATTCCTCCCAAACACAATTTGAATTTGTTTTCTTGTCACTAAGCAAGAAGAGAATACGAGTGAAAATGGTCATTTACATACTCTCTATATTTAAACATAAAATTATGAAACAATGAAAGCAATATAATGCAGAGGAGTTTTCTCTTTTGAAACAACTTTTCTTTTGACTATTAACTGTTTTCTGTTTTCTCTCCAAAGCATGCACCGATTTAGGAAGATATGAGGATCAAGAGTAACTATTTAGTAATGTTGATAGCTGTTTGGTCCCTGTCAGTGAAACCAGAACTTTAACAGACTATGAATTTGATTTTTCCTGAGTGCTTCATGCAGTGCAAGTTTTCCTAAGCATGTACTTTTATGTCCACTTGGGGCCACCTCAAGAACTGCCTCAGCAGCTCTCATTGCTGTCTAAGGGAATATATCAGCTCCATCAGTGATGCTGGGGGGAAACCACCAGTGACAGCTGCTGCGTGAGATGCATGAAAAAGCATCACAGAACTTTTTGTGTGGTTTTTTTGGACAATCACTCATTCAGGTGTGTTGGTGAATGTTTCTTTACAACTTAGGAAGCCTGGTTCATGCCAGAAGCTTATGACAACAAGGTGTGCAACATGCTGTTGATGTGCACTAATCAAACCAAACAGAACAGGGAGTACTTAATTTGAGTCATCATATATTGATCAAAGAGGATGGTTATGGTAAGCTAAGGGGATGGTAAAAAGTGAGGTGATGGTGGCAGGGGAGTAGGGATAACTCTCCTCTTCCCTCTCACCCTGCTCCCCATTTGTCTGTAGGAAAGGACTTTGGAAGCAGATCAAGAGGATCAAACCATCAGCAGCTTGCTCATTATAACTGAGATGCCTTGATGGACTGCACTGGAGTCCATTCAGCATACAGGATGGAGAAGATGGAGAGGAGACGACAAAAAGATTACAGTTTAACATGGCTTGTGAATGAATCACTCTGCGATAAAAGGAATTTGTGCTATTATAGCTATTGCCAGGGAAAAAAAAAAGGAATAAAGCTAAAGATGTATCTGTAACAAGTAGAACAACATTTAAAGATTTGTGTGTTTGGTTATAATGAGACCCATTCCATTAGAACACAGTGATAAATCACATGTAGGAACTGAAGAGTGAAACAGGATTACAGCTCTGACAGTAAATCTGATATATGTGAACTGTCAATGGATTACAGCCTCTTGCCCCCAAACAATGGGGCTGTCCACTAGTACTTTTTCTTGTAGTAAAGTATGAGCATTTAAACAACCAGGCAAAACTATTCCAGGGTATCTGACGTCCTTTCATCCCACTAAATAAATTTATGGATGAGAACCAGTGTTAGGAGCTGCAGAGCTTCTCCAGTTTCTGTATCAGTCAGCAGAACTGAAATCTCTCAGTGTACAGCTGCCATTTGTGGAATGTGAATTTGCAAAATTTGCTACTTTATTTCTTCTTTATAACTAACAGTTTTTCAAATTAAGGGCTTTTCCAATGCACTTAACAAATGTGTATTACCAAGAGCACTGAGGGCAGATGCTCTGTTTTCCAAAGCTTCAGCTTTAGTCTTTTCTTTACTGTTTTTTTTCGGATGATATGCTTATCAGTTCTTTGTCACATTTTTAGAGAAAAGCAAAATAGTATTGAGTTTACATAATTTTATGTTATGAATATAAGAAAACAAACAGATAGTTTTTGCTGGTTTTTTTTAAAAGAAGAAAACTAACATTTATGGAGAAGGAAATCTAATAGCTTGACTAAAGATGCTCTACAAATTATCCAATTTTATAGGGAAATTATTAGATTGAATAAATTTTATGCTTCAAAAAAAACCCCAGAGAATGACTTCATCTGTTTCTACTGGATCCTCTGGAAATTTTTGAATAACTTTTATTGGAAGGTTTTTCCAGTAGTAGCAAGTGAATAATAATTAAGGAGAATAAAATGGAGTGGCACAGCATAAGTTGACAGGTCAGTTTTTCTTTAGGACCTTAGAAAACTAGATATTTTTCTCAAGAAAAATGTAAAATGAAGAAAGAGGGTTTACTCTGATTTGGTTTTGCTTTTAAAAAGGAAACAAAAACCGTCACACAATTTTTTCTTACAGTGAGCTTAATATTTAGCTCTGTGCATGTACGTAGGGGGCAGGGGAAAGGAAAGGTGTGTCTTTTTTACCCTAACTAATGAGAAATGCTGGAATAATTCTGAAATTATGAAATCTTAAGCCTAAGTCTACTAAGGTGGATCTTTATTCATATATCACTGTCATGCCAAAAGATGAAGTTGCAAGCGTAGTTTTGTTGCTTAAACTTTTCTGGCATATTGAGACAGGTTTTACTCTCAGAACTACATTTTTCTTTAGTTCTCTCTCCTTTTTTTTTTTTTGATTGTGCTTGTTTCTTTATTTGATTTACTTCTAGTTTTTATTTCTCCAATTTTTATTGCTATGTACTTAATTAGAGTCAACAATAATACAGAAGGTATAGGTGGAAACTTGAAAAATGCTGATGTTCATATTTCATCAACAGCGAAGGAAGGAAGGAAATTTATATACATCTCCCTCAGCCTTTCCTCATCAGAGTGATGTTCCAGACCCTTCATCATCTTTCTTGCCTCCCATATTACTCATTCCAGGAGCTCCATGTCTCTCTTGTCCTGAGGAGCCCAGAACTGGACCCAGCACTCCAGATCCACTCATCTCACTGGGCTGAGTGGAGGGGAGGATCACCTCCCTGACCTGCTGGCAGTGCTCTCCCTAAGGCACCCCAGGGTACCTTCGGCTTTCCTGGCCACAGGGGCACTCACTGAAAGCAGGTGTGTCACTGAGGACGGATGCCTTCTCCTCTGGAAAAGGTATAAGGGATAAGAATATAAGGTATAAGAATAGGCAGCGCCTCTCCCTCCTGCATTTCCAGTGAATACCTCTCAAAATGCTGCTGGAGAGCCCCTGCCAGATTAAAGCTCATAATCACAAGAGGCAGGTGAAGGAAGGCTTACTATAAAGATGGGTACTGGATTTTAAATTTCTGCAGAGTAGGTTGGAAGGGCTTCTATTCACAGGCAAAAGCCAAACCAGAGGAGCAGAGCAAACAGCACTATTGCAGAGCTGAGCAGCAGCACAGCTGGGCAGGAGGGTCAAGGCTGTGCTCCACCTACATTATGTAATTATGCCTCCTTTTAGGCTTTTCTGTCATTTTATGGTGCTGCCCCTTGGTTAATATATCTTGCTGCAGAGGGTAAATTTGCTCATGCTAAAAACTACTGAATATAGTTTCTTGACAATACAATAATTATTAACTATGGAAACAATAGCATTGAATAGGTATATATATAATATATATAATATTATATAATTATATTATATAATATTAATTATATAATATATAACTGAAGACAATAAAGTTTAAACAGAAAAGATGCAACTTCTTAGTAGCCAATATGTTTAAATACAGAGAAAAATCACTACAGAATATAAAAGACTATAAACAAAACTTTTTTTTTTTTTTAACAGACGGTTTGGAAGAGTAGGAAGGTGAATCTCTGTAAAATCACGACTGGTTTCATATATAGTATATGAACATACTTGTCCTTTCTGAAATCTATGATTCTGTGGGAAATTAAAAAAAAACCAACCAACAAAACTCCCTTATAATGCCAGTTTCTTTGAGATGAATTTTCAACACTTGTTTCCTCAAATCAGTATCAGTTTAACTTGCTCACCCTCCCTCATACAGATATAGTTAACATATATTTAATCAATTTCTGACTGAGAGCAGTGTTTAAGCATAAAGTTAAGCAAAATACTGGAGCTATTTCTTGTTCAGACAAGGAGAACTCTTACTACGAACAGCTAATGTATTTAATCTGTAAACATTGCTTGGGGCATAAGGTATAGACATTGATTAGTAGCTTGCAGAGGAGCCATACCATGCTACTCCAGTGGAAGAAAAACTAGTACTTTTCTTTTTCAGAAAATACAGTTTTATTATCTGAATGACAGTTTCAGGAATGAGTCTGATATAAATAGAAAAGAAAGAATCACTGATAAAGTAGATTGTCTCTAATAAAAGCAGGAAAAAACACTTTGCTTTTTATGTTTATTCATGTATACACACATGGTGATATACAAGTAGGTACAGATATGGATTCTACAGTGGGGCTTTACAATAACCAAGATGGAACCAAATTAATATATTTCTAAAATTAAGGACCTTCCTCTGATTTCTATTCTGTAACTGAGGAGTAACTGAGGCCAGAGGGGCAATAAGCTTGAGTATCACAATCTGGTCAAAACAGAGGAAGAGGATTTCTTGAGATAATATTACAACACACTCATAAATATAATACATGTTCCTGATAATATTAAAAGTTAAAATGAAAATATTCTTCTGTATTATCTTTGTTTGGAAACATTGACATGTTTTTCCACAAACAAGATCATCTCTGCATTGGAAACTATTGTTTTATGGTTTTATGGCTGCAATTCCCTTGCTTTGGAGGAACATAACTTGTTTTTTAGCCACTCAACTTTTTCCCGGGACACTGGAATGAAAATAGGTATAAAACTGTATCTTGCAGTGTATTTTTATTTACACTTAGTTCCTGCTATGTTTGTAAAATATAAACATTTTATAGTCAAGGTATTGCCACTGTTCCAGAAAGAAATAAACTCGTCTCCAGGTTTTTGCTAGACAGTTCTCATGTGCTTGCTCTCCTATGTACTACAAAGATGAGCCTCATTTTAACAACAAAATATACTGCACACTGCTTTGTGTAAAAAAATTCTGATCACATTCATAAATTCACTATATGCAGTTCCATAATGGTGTCAGTCAGGCTGCAAAATAACTGAAGATGGAATGACTGTACGTCATCCGATTTTCTAGAGCTGCTTTTTAACAGGAGAGGTTTTTGCTTTTTTTTTTAATTCATAGACCTCAAATCCTAAACCCAAGACCCAAGGTCTTATGGCACTGGCTGCTAACAACTCACTGGTAAAAAGTGGTCATCATTATCAGTTAATCCAACTTTATTTTCAGGTTTTCACTGAATAATAATTTTTCAATACCAATAAGGTTTTTTTCACATTAGTAGCACTGACATAATTTAACATAAAGTACAGTACAGAGAGACATATAAAATCCTGGAATAATAATTTTCAAGTTTAACATACCTGACAATTTAGCCTTTTCTGATATGTGATACTTTCACTTTTTATGCACTAAATTAGGAAGGTGCAAGAAAATGTCATCCCATATAGAGGATTATCTAAGGAGTGATGCAGTCAGTTCTTCAGGGTGGAGAACCCAAATTAACTGGGAGGCTGTTATGATGCATCTGGACCCTGTCTCCTGCTCTCCCCCTCCCTGTTACCATAACAAATTCAGCTACTGAAAGGCCATATTGGGAGGTGGAAACAAGAGCTCTCAAATGTGTTATATTTTTAAAAATTAATGATTTGTATCTCCCTATGGAAATGCTAGATTGTGACAAGCAGTTCTTCAAGAGCTGAATCCTGGAAGGACTCCAGACTGAGGTCACTGGTTTTTTGCAAATAGCAGCCTGCAAAACTGGGAGCTATTTTACAGTCCATGGAACTGAAAAATGTATCTATCTTGGCAATTTTTTCTTATTCAACTTTTTGACCTTATTCCTTCCTTTCTCTTGAAAATTATCACATATACATATGCAGACACACTTCTTTCCAGGAGCTTTTTCCACCAGACAGAAAAAGTAAGAGTTGTTTTTCTTGAGAGCTACATTTGAGAACAATTTTTTTTGTCAGCTATTAATTATTAACAAAAGAAAACTGATTTTAGCCATCAATCATTTCTTTTGTTCTACTTTATCCCTCCAGAGTATCCTTCTAAATACCTTCATTCAAAGCACTAGAAAAGGCAAAGATGTAAATTATAGCCATGTCCAAGGGATTTGCAGAACTCTCTAGAAACATGGGCTGAAACAAAAATAAGCAACTGCACTAAGAAGTAAAAGAGAAATATTACACATAAGACTGAACAGATGCCATTATCCTGCAGTGCTGATGAACCAGCTAAAAGCAACATCAGTTTATTTATCCATGACAGCATAATATATTCTGGTTAAAAACAAAATGAACCCAAGAAGTTTAGGAGGTGTGCCTTAGCATGTGCTTATACTCTTCTGTTTCCTCAGGAGGCGTCTCAAGGGCTGAGCCACTGGCTGAGCATTTCTAGTTGGTGCAGCAGTGGCACTGATGCCACCATGCCAACTTGCCCCCGTGAACTCCCTTTTGCTCTCAGCCTCTGCCTTGTGCCAGGAAAGGTCAGAGGACAGAGGTGTAATAGGGACACAGCTCTAAGAAAAAGGAAGAGAAGCAAGCTGCCAATGGAAATGCAAAAGGGCTGGGCTGCCTTACTGCAGATGGGCAGGTGAGGAATAGAGGATGGCAGCAGGTGTACAGACACACCTGAAGCTACACATTGTCATTTTAATTAAAGTGATATCGAGAGTGACTGCCAAAGAAATGTAAAACCAATAGCAGTGGTGTAGGGCATTAAGAGTGTAGTAATAGAGATGTGTGGTCACAAATTTTTCATTTTTTTTTTCCAAACAGATTCCTGACAGTGAAATAGCTGCTTTGATATCATTTTTTCTTAGTCAGTAGTCTTAGGTGTAGATTAATGTGTAAGACAAAAAGATGGTTTAAAGTCTTTGAATATGACCCCTAAGTTTCTTCAAAACAACAAAAAAAATTACCCAAACTCAAATGTAGTTCTGAAAAAGTGTGAAGACTGTAATAATTTTTAAAATTTTAGCTTCCTTTCAAACTTTAATTACTCTCTGGTGCAGATGTGCAGGCATTAAGAGATAAATAATAATTATAACAGATTCACCATGTATGCCAAGGTTGTTCTCTGGAGGGTTGGTGTTTATCGTTTTCTAATGTCACCACAGATCAAAGGAAAATGTTATCAAACTGTCTTCCACAGTGTAAGACATTGCACAAGTCACACAAGTTACTATCGTGGAGGAAAGTTCTTTACCATAAACAACTAAAGTCATGTAAGAGGTACATTAGTAGAGTTGTCTATGTTTGCACACAATTGCAGAGAATTTCTAGCTGAAGGCATGCTTATTGAATTAACTCCAAATTGAATCTCTGTCCGCAGATTAACAATCCCTCCAACCCTAAAAAGCCACAAAGCATGAGCATACTCATTACTCATTTTGATAAAAAAAAAGTTCAAAAAAAATAAAGCAGCAACTGTTACAGCATCATTAGCCCAACATTTTGGGTACCCAGACTCCTGTGTAGTACAGGAAATGGGCACACATTTCCTGGGAGAGTGAACAGTGATTTCTGGCCAGCTGTGCCCACTCTGCCTCCTGAACCATTCACCTCTCACCTTAGGAAGGTGAATGCTTCAGACTGAGCACAAGCTCAGTGTGTGAGGCAGGTGTGTGAAGGGTGGGGAGCAGGAATGAGTGGGAACAGCAGGGTAGAGGACTGATGGAGGGGTTGGAGGTATAGGTTGGAGGAACAGCAGTGATATGAAAGAGAGGAGCTGACTGATATTTGAGGTGCACACTCCAGAAAGGCAGTCAATCCTCAATTACCTGTGGATGACTTAGCCCCAGTTCTGGACTACATACAACACAGGAAAGAAGCTGTCCAGCTGACCCACTAAAGAACTAGCTTAGGCCAGACAGACTTAACTAATGCACACAGAGCGTGGTGGGAACACAGCTGAATGATTTCTGGGGCCAGCTCAGGAGTACAGAGCCTTTCAGGAATAGTCTGAGTTAATGAGGCCTGATGAGTCTCACCTGACTGAATACAGAACCTCTTACCTGTTGCTGCATCTGCTCCCCAGCTTTAAAACAGCTGCAGTGAGCCTGTCTGTAATCGAGACACATCCATAATATTGCAGTGTTACACCATGTGTGTATGTGTGTGCACAGGAGAGAAGGAGGTCAGTCTAGTCTCTATTGTTGCATAGTCCATGTAATTTTCTTTTAAAAGGCACAAGGGATTCAGAACAACTTCCTGGAGCAGCGTGAGGACACCTGTACTAACTGACCATAATTTCATCTTGTATGTATTTCCCATTATTCCTGTTGGAAGAATATTTTCAGATATTTGTTCACTATTTCAACCTCAAAGTCACTGCTTAGTTAGGCTATTGTTCAGAATTTGCTGTTACCAATCCTTCTAGCTACCTGATAATTTATTTTGATGGTGATCTTCATTGCAATTTCTACCAGGAAGGAAATATATCTAAAACATAGATATGTATGCACACACGCTCACATACACATACATACATACATACAAGTAATGTAAAACAGTAGCCAATATTTGGATAAGGACTACAACCTATCACAGAGAATCTAAACAGCTTTTTGTACTATTATCCACAGTGTTTGTTATCCCCTTGTGAAAACGAATTTCAAACCTATAAGTCATTTCTCTTCTGTAATGTTATACAAGATGGAGATTATTCTTGCAGATGCCATAAAGTCTATAAACTTATTTTGCTTCAACATTTTTACCCAAACAGAATAAAGCAGTCACTGAAACTTTTGAAGTGATAGTCTAAAAAAAGGTTTGTTCTAGCACTAATACTTATGTTAACAGCTTCAGGGCAGAAGGTCTCTGTGTGAAAGACAATAAACAAACACTGCTAACTTTGTTATTGGTGTGACATCGTTCTTATCTAACTCAATATGAATTCTGATGTGACAGCTCATGAATTTCAGCTATAATACTCAGGAACTGGCTCAAGAAATCTCATGGGTATTAGTAGTTATATTTAAGGATCTGCAATGGTTGAACATACCTCACTTTTGAAAGAGGCATAGAAAACTACCCAGCAAATTTTAGGTGAATTATTCCTAGCTCGTTTTTAAAACATATGATTAAACAACCTTTGGAAAGGGAAAATAGTAACAAGTAATGCAGCCAATCATTTATCAAGAGTAAATAATAAGTCGGAAACTGCATTTCCCTTCATCCAGAGCTGTAAGATTTATCAACAGTGAAAACAGCTAGAAGTTGTGCCTGATGCCCACATCAAGGCTTCTAATACTGCCTATGTGATGTTACCACAAGCAGGAAATTTGGCTGTAAATAGAAATGAAACTGATGGAAAAAACCTCCATAACTTGAATACACTATATGGGAAGGCAATATCAAATGAAGCTACATACAGACTTGTCCTCTGTCTAATATTAATCACTATTATTGATTGATGAAACAGAGCATCACAATGATGCAAAAACCAACCAGTAGCAAGAATGTGAGAAGAGAAATACAGCAGTCTCAAAAAAACCTGAGAAATCAGGAAGTCCAAGGCATTAAAATAACTAGCTGAAAAACCGGATTAGCAACAGAATGGGTTGCAAATGACTGGCCAGATGGTCACTAATCTAGAAACAGGAATAGAGATTTTAAGGAGCAGGATTTGTTTAGTCTAGAGAACTGAAGTACCACTCTTCAAGTATATGAGGTTATTGTTGAGAGAGAGTAAACTGTTCGCAATTTTCATTGTGGTCACATAATTAGCTTAATTTGAAGCAGGGGACATTAAGGTTGGAGACAAACATCTTTTGACTACCAAAGATTGCTAAGTGATGAGGAAAAAAATTCTGCAAAGATACAGAAAACAAAAAATCATACAGAGCAAGTTAGACAGAAACTGGTCGAAATTTTCTGCCTAGTTGATCCTGGCTGATGAAAAAATCTGGACTGCAAAGACTTTCAAATCTCCTTAAAGACTTTTTTAGTATATTTACCATTTCTTTGTGGGAAAAAAACCCCAAAAAACAACAAAGCAGCAACAATAAAAACCAGCACAGAGAATAAATAAAACCCTATGCTAATTTATAGCATCATTTTCCATGGAACTTTTAATGTTAGTTGTTTGAAGAAAAACATGGTCATGTGCATTTCTTAGAGCTAGTACTCTTTCAACTTTTATTTTGATTACTTAATAACAATGAAGAAAGACAGAATGGGAAGGATGGGAAACAGTGCCTGCCAACTGTCTAAAATGGACTGCCAGTAATAAGAACAATTACTAAATTATTTCTTCCTCAAAGTTAGCTCAGATATTAAAATTGGCCTCTTTTTTCATTGTAGTTTCCTTATAGTATAATATTTTTTATGGAATGACAGTGTAAAATGGCAGGCTAGCACTTAATTTTCTCTATTTTTAATTCTATTAAAAATGCTAGCCTCAATTTCTTAGCGAAGACATAAAAAGCTTGTTTTACTTTAGCTGACATATTGTTTCTCAAAAGTTTGGTGACAGAATAATAGTAAAGTGTGCACTGTAGCATACAGATGCAAATAGTACAAGAAAGAAAGGCTGTGTTGGTGTTGGAATCCTATTATATGTTAAAAAGTACTTTAAAATAAGACAAGATTAATTACCTAATTTAAAAAATAACCCAGAAATTATATTCCAGGTCTGAAGAATAACATGGGCCTGTATTAGGAGTTACACAAACTGCCTGTGAGGAGGGAAATCCGAGAGGCTGCCATGGCAGGAGATGTGACCATAGGGCACAGCTTAAATCCTACAGCTCCTGCACTAGATTTGAAACTGGTGTGTCCCGCAGCTGCCATAGCTTTTTGGTAAAGAAAATCCTTGGTGTCTCTAAAGAAGCCCACAAGCATGTGGAGAAGGATGATTTTGTTCAGGTAGGATACATACATATAAAGAGGGTTTTTTATAAAATCCTTCAAGAAAGAGTTTTAGGAAACCTGGTAATATTACTTCTGAAACTTTTCTCCTAAATATTTCCCTCCTGAATGTGTATTTCATTTAAAGACAAAAAACAGTGGGTAGGAGTATGCTGCATTATTGTAGCAGAAACTGTTTTAAAACAGGGGAAAAAAAAGTATTTATTTCATAGCAGGTACTGACTATATAGAGCTTGCTTGCAGGATGTCATGAGGGCCAAAAGAATCAGCAGTTTCAGAGAGGGATTAGACAACTTCATGAACAATAGGCTGAAAAATAAATGCTACAAGGACTCCTGATGTCCCAGATCCAAGAGCTGTGGATGCTGTGGACGGGACAGTATAAGGATAATATTCAGTAGGTCATAAGGCAGTCAGGCTGGTGCATTCTCCTTGTTCAACCTGCCTTAATGTCACCACCAGAGACATTTTCCTCGGTTAGACAGAATAATGATGGTTTGACTCAGGAAAGTATTTCTCATGCTCTCAAGTGTGGTAAAACCCTCTTTTAGTCCCATTTAAAGTCTATTTATTATTGTATTTGTTACAGTTCTATAACATACAAATACTATAGCATAAAACACTGAAAGATCTATTGCAAATAGAGAGTTATGTGAGACTCAAAGTATTTGTTAAGAACAATGTTGTCCTCATTCAAATTTATGTCAAATCCTATGCAAGATGTTTCTCTCTCTGTAGTGTTATAAATAAATCTTCTTTCAGTAGTAAACAGGAAGAATTTGATTTGTTACTATGTTGGCATAATATATTATTTATATTACTAACACATATTTTCTAGCTGCTGCTAAGAAGAGTCTCCAAACACTTGACTTTTAGATAAATCAAGGAATTTTTTTTAAAAAGAGTAAACACAATACATATTAAAATGCTTTCCATGACTGTATCATATTCCAATTATTTAGTCACCACAAATTTCCACTGAAATAAGAAAGTCTGTAAATATTGGCAAGATTGAGACAACATGAACGGTTCATCTGAGAATTCAACTGCATCTCCCTTTAGGAAGTAAAAGGTCATGAATTCCCCATGTCTGAACAGATTGCTCCCAACTAGAGCAAGGAGGAAAGGAGACCACATCCTGATTTCTTGAATCATGCTGCAGTTGCAGCCCTTCTAAGGCAGAGCAATACAAATCTGCTCCTCATTCAGGCAGTGTGGCTTGGAAGTTCACAACATAGACCAAACCCACTGAAAAAAACCCACTGATAATGCACAAGACAAACTTGAAGAACTACAGATCTCATAAAGCATGTTTCACAGAAGAAATAAGCATGTAACAAGTAAGGAAAGACTGAAAAGAGGTAAGTCTCTTCACCTGGCTCTTACACAGACTGGCTTATAATCAGCCTTCTGATATATATTTTCCCTAAATATTCAATACTGAATACTTAGTGATGTTTCTTACAAGCAAAATTTGACTTTCTTCCTGACCCACTCAAACTAAGATCTCTGTATTGGGAAGGACATGCACATCCTCTTATTAACAGATCTTGTTATTCCTGTTCATCACTCCTGAACTGTGCAAAGAAGACATTATCACCAAATTACAGTCTGCAAAATGCATGGAATAAAAACTAAGGTGATTTGGATGGAGACAAAACAACACATTATATCCACAATGTATGTTGAAAGCTTTATTAAACAAAATTGTAGGGAAAGTCACATATCTTCTTCTTCTCTTGGCTGTCATGTTATCTATTTCATATGCTCCATTACCTCTGCACAAGCCCAGGAGGTGTTTGCACGTAATAGCATTTCATTCTTGATTGAATTTACACTGAATGTTGCCTGCCTATTATGCATACATATGATTCTGCATTTTATCGCCCCTAAAAACATATTGTGAACCCCATGTGCTACTTTGGGAAACATCCCTTACAACCACAACTTTAAAAAGGCTATTTTTAGTTCCCACAGATGCAGAGACACTTTATTATGTTCAAGAAATCTTGCTGCAGATCTTATTCCTGAAAGGGACATAATTATGATGCATTGTGCCTGTTTGTTGTCATTTTGAAACTGTGCACCAAAGTAGCCGTTGCAAGTAGATTAATGTCAGAACAGATAACAGTCTGCTCTCTGATGGCCAAATGGTTTAGAAGTCTGAGATAACACGTCTAACATTTCAGCAGCAGGAAACAAACAATCATTTCTGCTATGATCTGCCCCAGTTTTGTGTCTACAAATAAGAATTTCGAATGATTTTTTCATTACTCAGTGAGATATGCCAGGAATTTGTATTTTAGCTAAAATATGATCAAAACAATTAATGCATGTTAGGTTTGTTGGGTTTTCTATAATAGAACCTACAGTGTCTAAATAAAGGGATATAAACATGGGATCCCTGCCTTGCACAGTTTGCAAACTTCTTCCTTAAAAACTCATGTAAAAAATGTCCATAGATTATAGTTTACCAAAATTGACAGGTATCAATGATAAATGAGAATACTGCAGAAAGGATGACAAAGATAATAAAAATCTCTGCATCTGGGTGATGAAATTACATGTGTGATTTGTTACACATTATAAACCTAATTTTTCAGAGGCAATAGGTATATAAACCAGACAAATTTCAAGTGTGTTCTGAGGAATATACTTGCTTCCTTTTTGTATATATTATGGTCAGCAACACACAATCTGTAAGAGTGGACCAAAAAAATCTGGGAACATATTTTTAACACCCTACCTCCCCCCTGCCCTCCTTTTCCTGTAAAATCCTGTACACACAGTCTTGTCTACTCCATTCACTTATTAAAAATCATTAAAATAACAAAACCAGAAAAAAAAAAAAAGGAAAAAAATCCTTCTAAATTTTCACGGACAATTCCAAAGTAGTAATTTTTCTCTGAACTGTAAATTGAAATTCAGTTAATATGCTTCAAAATATTACTCTCTTCTCTCTCATAGGAGTCTAAATTTAACCAGATTTATATTAAGGAAATCTAAATTTTAAATAATGTTTTGCGGCTTCTTTTGGTGTCATTATTTTTGAGTGATGGAGTTGTTTGCATTAAACCATGCCAAATTAGGAAAGTGAAGTTTAAACATTAAGAATTACTGTATAGAAAAAGATCACTCTCCTGATGAGATGTCCTCATCAAACACAAATGGACTGACACACAGATGTCTGCATTTTTATGGAATAAGTTAATTGGGAGAACTGGATATTAGCAAATATTAAAAAGTACACCAGAATATTTCAGAGATGTAACAGAGGATTTTCGTGGATCGTTGGTAATGGGCCAGACAGAATTGTGGCTGCATCTGTTAAAAAAAAAAAACCCTTCCATTTCTCAGAGAATTTCTCATGAAAAGTAGCTTTCCACATTGATGTGGACACTTAACTTTATCTAAAAGCCTCAACAATGAAAGATCTTATCAAAGACAATAGAAAGAAATTTTTCTGAGAAAATATAGTTATTATATTATAGTATAGTTTTTTCCATCTTTCATTACCTGAACTTCAGTGCAGACCATAAAATGAGACCTAAAAACTAGCTTTAGCATTTAACCTCTACGCTGCTTAGCAGTTATTTCTGAATTGTTTCAATGAACCTCTTCCCAATTAGATTTTCTTTTTCTTTCCCAGAACACCAGACAACCAGCAGACAGAAAGCACTGGCAGACAGAACACTGGCAGCAGGTGGCTGCCCAGGAACAGTTTGCCATGGTCAACCCTTACAGGGACTGGCATCGTCTATGCTGTGTCACCTTCCCCACAGTGCATCCCTTTCAAATAAATTTGTGAAAATTTTTCAAATAAAAGTGCAAAATTCAAATAAATTTGGAAAAGAAAGGAAAAAAACTACAGAGGCAGATTGAAATGAAGTCAGAATGTCTCCAAGGAGAAGCATCAGTAACAAAGAACTAAAAGGAAAAGATCATCACTTTCTGTTGTGAAAAAGTGCTTGTTTTCAAATTATTTTTAATAATCCATTACAATTCTTTTGAAGTACAGGGAAGTGAAAATGAGTCCTGCTGTTCATTCTTCTCCTTCTGAGATAGTAATAAAAAATAATCTGCTATTTATATGGTTTTTGTGCTGGAAACGATAATTACAGTGAAAAAGTCTTATTATGCAATAGCAGTAGAAGGAAAGAGGGTTGAAAATTATAATAAAAATGGTGATTTATCCATCATTCAAAACAGGATAAAGAATCATTTATCCTATATATTGTTAAATAGCATGCCTGAAGATCAACCCTACAGCAAAGCCTAACAATGATGATGTAACCCATGGAATTCAGCAATGTGCATACAATGAAACACAAAGTCAAGAGAACACATTTTCTGTGAACCCTACGGTGAAAAAAATCTCAATTTTCTCATAATAAAAACTAAATGCTTTGCATTCTATGCTAAGAGGTCTCCAAAGACTGTCCTGCTATTTTAATTAAGATTTGTGATTTTAAGATTGGCTAATGAAAGAATTTCAAAGGAATTGGGTAATGAGCACCCAAGGAAATGAAAAGTCATGTGCACAGTTCCCTTAGATTCCACTTACAATTCTGGCTTATGCATAAACCATTCTAATTATTAGAGACATACAAAATCATTAAATTCATACAAAACCCATCATAATTAAGTAAAATAGATTAATCAAAACTTGATAAGAATTATTGGAAAAAAAAACCCCAAAACATAATGAACTAACATGACTGAATAGAAGTTTCAGTATGAAAGATCTTCCTTAATCTCAGTATATTTGGTAGAAAGAGTCAAAGAAAGATATTTGTAAGATATCCTACTCAGAAGGCAAGTGATGTTTGACCTAAATACTTCTGCAGTCTTGCAGCAAGAGGAGGAGATGGGGGAGAGAAATATGGTGATATTAAATTTGCATATACAAATCTAGATTAAAAAAAACAAGAGCTTTTCTACATTACAAATCTTTCTACTTCCCTGAATTTTTGTACTTCACCAGTAAAGACCTTTATACAACTGTCTTAGAGAAGATCAACTAAAGTTCTTGCAAACTTTTCCAATTCAAGAATTACATTGGTTTTCCTACCTTTTCCTCTCCACCTACATTTAATCCATCTTTCCTGTCTTCTCTTAACCATAATCACAAGACCAGTGAGACAATTTCATCTTTTTTGCTCAGCTCAGAACAATGATCTAAGTCCCGATTGAAATTACTTATAAATATGCAAGTTTTTTCATCCACATGCACCTTATCAGTATTATAATTTAAATGCACAAAATATCACTAAATCTTTTCTGTGAGCCCCTCTGTCTCTCAATCAATCACATCAACAATATCTGTTGTGGATTATATTGCAGGTCTGTGTAGCTCTGGAACATTTAGTACAGGTACACAGAAGTGTTATTTTTGAGTTCATAAAATCAGGCCTGATATACAGATTACAGTCACTGACCAAAAGGGCCACCTGGCTGTCCTCAGCCCCAGTTCAGATTCTACTGCCTCCAAAGAACTTCCCCCTGGTTTGTAAAAATGTGCATGGGAAATCCTCTTTACTAAATTAATACTGAATTTGCTAAATTTTTTTACCTCTAAATTAGTCAGGGAATCCAAAATACAAATGGCTGAGGGAGTTGATTTTATCAATGTCGCACAGCACTTTGATGCCAAGCTTTCACAGTTGTCATCTAGTAGGCGCAGTTATAATGTGGTTCCCTAGCATCAATGTCCTTTGTCACATGCTTCAATGACAGGTCCAGGTGAGGGGGAAGCCCCATCCAAAATCATGCTACCAGCAAACAAGCTAATAGCTTTTATGTGTTCTGATGCACCAACATTTCTTTGCAAAATACAACCACTCTGTCAGAGCTCTATCTCACATCTGAATGGCATTATAGGAATGTGCCACATATACCAGTTTTCAACAGAAATATTATGCCATATGGACTACATATGAAGGAGTAGAAGGATTTATAATAACATTAAAAAATGTTATCAGTGCTGACCCCAATGCACAGCAGGAATTTAAGACACTGATTAGATACCAGAAAGGAAAGTTGTCAAACATATGTCAAAAGGTTGGACATTTACCCTGAGATATTATCCCACATCATGCCACCTTCAAAATTGTATTTGAAAAGATTTCATGATACATGCAGTGAGACATCACTGGTAACTCACAACAGCCCAAAAAACATCAGTCTTCCCACAAAGAAGAAAATGCTTAAATTCACCTTCTGCTTATTATTTCTTCATTTTAACTTCCTTGCGTTTTGGTCAGAAAACATAACAGATATTTTTCTGAACAGGAAGGTGAAATAAAACAGGGTCTTTGTGTTACCTCCAAACCATTTTTTTCCAAAATATCAAAACCAGCTTCTACTCTAATTAGAAACAACTGCTGATCCTAACTTTTTGTTTCTCATAGAAGCAAAGTGTCAAGCTGTTCTGTTAAAACATCAAAAAGAAGGCACTTTGAGTATCAAAATATAGCTTTTGCTTTACCACTGCTAACACTAGAACATCATTTTTTTGTAGGTTTTTTTTGGGGGGGGGGTTGAGTTGGGTTTTTTTAATACAAAAATCAAATTAAATTAAAACATGGAACTGTGGCCTTCAGTGACAAAATAAATGGATAGAGAAAAGAGAGAGAAATCAGGGAGTTTTTCAGTGTCTCAATGGAATACAATCACTGCCTTTGTTCTGGCTATCCAGAAGCTTATTCATGCTAATAAATGGTAGGGACTGGCTGTTTCACATTATGGGAAAACCGCTTGGTTTGCAGGGTTGTGCCAGGAATCCAGCTGAGGACAATCATTGAATTGCTTCATTCCCAGTGGAATGTTCTGGCTCTGTCATGTTTTCCAGCAGAAAACTGCTGCTCCACAGGGGTGGAGATGAGTACAAGCAAATGGAGGGAGGTGTCAATACCTGAACTTGTGTATTGAGGGAAAGAAGCCATCCCAGGAAACAATTCCCCTCACCTCACTGCATGAAACCCAGGGTGAATTCCATATTTAACAATTCATCTAGACAATCTGACAAATCCAGAAGCATGAAAAAGGAAGTTGAGAACTGGCTGAAGTGACTAAATCTCACAGATCAATCTCATATTTTCTGGAGAAAATCTTTCCTATAGGCAGAAAACACCTGACCATTAGGAGTGCCACAGTGAGAAGTTAAATTGATCTTTTAGCTCAATAAGAAAAATGGCCCACAAAAGCAGCAGAATACAGTTCTGAGATTGATTTGTTACCTTGCTTTTTGTATCAGCTAGCAACAGAGACAGATGAAATGCTGGAGTAATGTGAAATGGCCCACACTTACTACAAAACCAGGATTTTTTTTTTTTAATTAAGTACGCCTTCAGCACTTGATTACATGAAGAGATGAATTCTGTTTCAATTTGGAACAATACTTTAATGTCGATTTCTTGAGGAAAACAGTCTTAATGCTTTTAGTAGAAGTACTTTCGTATTTTAAACTGCATGTGCATTCAGCCATTTTCAAGGATTTCATTGCAGTAGTAACTTGAAAAATTAATATTCTATTTACATTGCAAATTTGATAATATGCAGTATTTTGATTTTATTTTTGAAGTAATAAAAGATATCGAAGAAAACCAATTCTACTTCTATTTGTTCTATATCAAACAAAAGAAAAATTAAACATCAAACTCTATCCCACCACCTCCAACTAGTGAAAGGAAAAAAAGTCTTGAAGTGCTAGAATCTAAGGCTTCTTCAACATGTTACTCATCATTAAGAAATGTTACACAGGCTAGACCAAATCAGACATTTCACCCTTATCTTCTGCATACAAAATTCTATTTAGTAGACAAAAGGAGAATATGTTGAAGAAGAGATGAGCCTAAGGGGACTCTAGGCAGCAGAAAACAGACTATGTTCCACAAAGATGAAGAAGATGGGCAAGGGAAACAAATTCCAAGTACAGTGTTTCTCTGAATCCCCCACATAGTGCCTACTTCACAAGATGCAGTTCTATCTCCCACTATTTCACTGCCTTCCCAGAACCAAAGGAGCTTACTGTTTATTTACCTTAAATCTAATGACAGCACATGGTTAGTGATGGGTCACATGAAAAAATATATGTATGTAATGGTTAGAGAATAGAGAATATTTTTCAATAACCTGGTCTTCCTGAATAGGAATATGACTTTAAGCCTCTCTTACAATGTTTTGTTTTTTAAATTTTCCCTTTCACTTGCAAGCAGCTCTACATAGCACAAAATTTAAATGTTGCACTGGAGTGAGTTAAGATGTTTGTCATCTTACATTTGAGTAAAGTAGTTATTTGAGTGGTTTTCATTACTTAACACAAGTGTTATAAAACAATATATACATGTAAATCAACTGAGAACTCTCCATGAGGGCTTCTCTAAGCGCAAAAAAATTATTATAGAACTCTACTGAGAAAAGAGAAAACGGAATTCCAAGAATTGTACTTACTGCAGTAGAGCTAAGTTACTAGAAATTACTTATTATAAAGCTTATATTACAGTTTTAAAAAGCTTGTGACTTTTTTTTAAGCAATCCCTTCATGAAAAAGGATGATAATGACACTGCTGGCTGTTCTGCCCCAAGAGGGAATTGTCCATCTGCTAGCACACCCCCAAGTCTATATCATTATTTGGATGTGCTTTTAGAAGTACCAGAATACACATGGACATTGAGAAACCAAGAGGGCACATTTCAAGATCACAGATTTTTTTAGCTTAAATTCTGGGGTCATTTTCCACATAAAAGAACTGTGTTTCAAGATCAGCTTCATTATGAAGGTCTGCTGGGATTTGATGTTTTTATTTTCTTACAGAAGAAAACTTATTTCTTGAAGGGGAGCATCATCTATTCACACATAAAATGAGCTAATATACAATTGTTCCCCCTACTTTTAATTTGCATTTTATGATTACAACTAGATTAGAATTTTATACATTGCATCATTATTTAGAAATAAGCTGCTTTTATATTTCTCACAATTTCTGAATAAAACCAAAGTTACTCTTACATTTTCTTGCTACTATTTCTAATAATATATATCAATATTGGGACAAAAATAAACCCCCCTAAAATCTGTGTAACTGTCATAACAGATCCTCACGACTATTTAGAACTAAAAAGGAAAGTCAAAATTTTAACAGGAACTTCTCCAGTCTTTAAAGCAAATCACAGCGGACATAGGATGGTTAAAAAGCAGGAAACAAAGCCATGATTTCCTTCATTAAAGCATGTTTCATTGACAAGGTATAAAACACAGGATCCATATTTGAGAATAGCATTTATATATAATGTCAGAATAATTTTTCTTGGAAGAGACCTTTGCAGATCATCTTGCTCATCTACTGCTCAAATGTGGCCAAATTCAGAGTCACACAAGGCCTCATGCAGTTTTGTGATGAATATCTCCAAGGATGGAGAATCCTTTACATCTCTGGACAGCTTGTTCCAATGTTTCAATACGTTCATCATGCACATTTTTTCTCATAATATTTCACCAGAACTCCTTTTGCTGCAGCATGTGTCTGTTGTGTCTCGTTCTTTTGCTGTGAACTTTTGAGAAGAGCCTGGCTCTATCTTTTCTAGTCTCCCATCCCGTGGCTGTAGAGAGCCACCAGGTCCCTTCTGAGCTCTCTCCAGGCTGAGCCAGCCCAGCTCAGCCCCTCCTCATTTATCAAGTGCTCTCCTGCCCCTGGCCATGTTGCTGGCTGTCCTGGGGTGATGTTATGGTGTTTGTATCTCCAATAGTGTGTTCTGTTTATGTTTGGTATTATGTCCTGTGCTTTCAGGACTGACTCTGAAAGTGAAGCTTTATTTTGTCTCGTTAGCAGCCGGCTCACCTCCCCCATGGTCTATATTTAGGAGAGGTTTTAGCTCTGCTGGCTTGCTTGCTCGCTTCTGCCTCTTTTTCTTTCCTTTGCTTTGCCCTTGCTTTTGCTTATTAGTTAGTTCAGCTAGGCAGTCCAACTTTTTCCCTGGACTGGTTTTTCCCCCGCCCCCCCTCCTCTCCTGAATACCATCTGAACCTGTTCCGGACGGGGACCTGGGAAACACCAAGAAACACCGGGAGTCTACACTCTGTCACCTGCAGCAGTCATTCCCCAGCACCGGAGACTGATAACTGGGAGACCACTCGCAGGAGAGACTCTCTGAGTTTGCCGTCCCTTCAGAACGGTGAAAGAGTTTTTATCATCTGGTGGTGTTTTTTCTGTGCTGGGGAGTGTTTCACTCGTTAAATAAACAGGGTTTTTTTCCACTCCTCTCTGAGGAAATTCTTCCCGAACCCGGTGGTGGGGACGAGGAGTGGTGGGGGTTTGCTGTCTGGGGGCTCCTTCCGGAGGTTTTCCCCAAAATTTGCCCTAGACCTGGACACTGACTCTTTACTGGACTCCCTGCATGTCTTTCCTACACACTGGGCAGCCCAAACCAGACACATAACTCCAGATGCTGTCCCACAGGTTGATTAAAGAGGAATGATCGCTTCCTTCAACACACTGGTGAGGGCTATATTAAATTCAGCCCAGAATCTAGTTTGGCATTTTTATGTCGGCTGGGCACACATGGAACTCATGATGGTTTAGGGAGTTTTTACACTTTCCATCACAGCAGGATTTTCCCATGTCTCTGTGGACAGCAAACTGTAAAAGTTTTCCATACCCCTTGTGTTTGTAGAGGACCTAGTGCAGCAGGGTGTCTGAGCTGCATGTACTGGTGGAATGAAAGCAAAAAATGAAAGTAGGACTTGGATTAAAAAAAGTAGATCGTGTAAAATCCAATGTTGATGGAATAGGTAATTTATACCTATGACATGGGTCAGACTCAAAACATTAAAAAAAAAAGCTACTGAAAAATGCAGCCCTAATGAAAAGTTGATACTTCTAATACTCAGCAAATAAAACTGAGTTGCTACACTCTCACCCTTTCGCTGCTGAACAGGATGCCAGTTGTATTAATCACAATAATTTATCTTTGTCAAGAACTGGGAAAAAAAACCCCTCAAATTATTTCACAATAGGCCAATAAAAGCAAAGAGAGGAATGTTATCTTTAGGCACAACTGTTATATTGTTTTTTGTTTGGATGGTGATCTACAGCCTGACTGAAAACTAATTGAAAAATGATGAAAGTAACTCTTTTACTTCATTGAGTTTAGAATCAGATCCTTAGAGGTACAACTTTTATGCATGTCCTAGTAATTAGCATTATAGAGAAATAAAGAAATAGCTGTTAATCACCCTCCAAAAGACAATGTTTAGACATTTCTTTTTTTACTGTTGCAGAAAACAAATATACTCTCTAACACACTGTAATGAGCTGGCCAAGCTAGTTTAAATTATCAGCCGTCTTTTTGTTCAACAAAGTATTAAAAAAAGAGTCTCCTGACACATATTCTATATCCCTTGAGGTCCAATTTTCTGACTAATAGACCTTTTTTTCTTCCCTTTCCCTTTAAAGACTCAGATTTCCAGGCCCTCTAGAGCATCCTACTGCATTTTCTAACCTTAAGAAACAAGCTGGAAGGCTGACAGACATTTTTTCATTTTCCTTTATTCTGCAAAAAAAGCAAATGCCTTTCAGGACCCCAAATCTTGTAATTTTAAAATTATTATAATAAATTAATATATTTATAAATCTGTTCATTTATTAGTTTTTTTATTCACTCCAAAAAATGAAACCAGATTTCCAGTACTTTCATAAATTAGAAATAATTGTAGAAGTCTAACAGCATGACAGCATGAAAGAATTCCACTAGATATATTAAATACAACAATAACACTCTGAAATGCACATAAAATAATGATAGTGTGTCCCGAGCAGTTATATTCTACAGTGAATTTCATAGAGGAAAGCTAAGTTTTGCACATCATTTAACCTAAAAAGTCATCTGTAGGGTTATCGTATCAGAGAGGATGCACAAAAATGCCAGTGAACCATCCAACATGATGCAGAATCAGTTTCAGCTCCAGTCCTGCTTTATCAGGATAATTTATCCTGGTCCAACAGTGATGCAGGGAATGTCTTAAGTTATGCTCTCATATGGAGAAAGAAGATCCTAGAAGCTTTGAAAACAACCCTCAAAGCATGACAGCACAGAGGGAGGGAGGGGGCAAATATGCTCTTGAAAGTTTGATTCAGAAAGTGTGAATAAATTCCCAACTTACTGGCACCACACTTGGATTCAGGACTAGGAAACTCTTCCCTTTAAGCACATCACATGAACTAGAAATGTTCAGATCCAAGTGTAAAATCTTCTGTTATGGTCTTTAACAGTACATTATTTGAAGATGCTCTATGCGGATCTTTTCATGCATTTGTCACTAAAATGAAACTTCTGCAAAACCGTAGACCTTCAGGTACACTGTTCAAAAGGGTGAAGACTCCACCTTGCCTATAGTTCACAATTCTGAGATAAGCTATATGGACAAATGCAAAAGCCTCTGTAACTACAACTTTTCATTCAACACGGGTATATTTAGAATACACTGATTCACACAGAGCTTTGCAGAACTGCAAATTTATTTTGGAGATTACAGTTGCTTCTGTAATAACAGGATATAAGTTGGGAAAACTATATGAAATGGATGTTGGAAAAAAGTTTGGACAGAAAACTTCCCATTCTTCTGATCTATCTCAATATTAATTGTAAGGTCGCACGTGAAAATGCACATTTAAGTTGTGTACTAAAATATATAGTATCCTACCATGGGAAAGGATAAAATAAATACTCAGACAAGAGGAATGTAAATTAAGCCCATTCTTTTCTCTGCAGTTTATAAACAAATATTTTTCCTTAACTGTTATTTTACTATCCATCATCTGGAAAAGATTCTCAACTACTGAAAAAAAAATTGTAA
Source organism: Acridotheres tristis (assembly GCA_037013685.1). Classification (NCBI taxonomy): domain Eukaryota; kingdom Metazoa; phylum Chordata; class Aves; order Passeriformes; family Sturnidae; genus Acridotheres; species Acridotheres tristis. The sequence goes on from CM072884.1 coordinate 104,559,256, forward strand.
TTAGAAGTGAAAACATTTCCTCATTCTACTTTTGTTTACTTCTCTAACTGACAGATGATCAAACCTACCTTTTTTTTTTTTAATAGTGACAAATTAATTAGACAGAAATAAGTTCTCTACATCTTTCTGGATGACTACTTTTAGTTGACACAAACCATTACCTGAAAGTATCTTTTTCTCTTCTTTGCTTAAAAGTCTCAGTAACTAGGTTGGTCCTATTCTACATAAATACTTTTTTTTCAGATTAGTCCCCTCCATTGCACCCAAAAGTGAAGATTCAACCCGTTGAACCCTCAGAATCAATAAATAAAAGCAGGCATTGGAAATTGTAGTCCCATTCATTAGTAATGTTATATCTTATAATACCTTTTACTAAATAAAATCTATGTTCATCCAGTGCAATAAAAAGCCATGCTTTCAACTACATACGTTACAAAAAATTAGATGGACAGCATATCTTGGCAAAACCTGATCTCTTTGAACAGCATTGTTAATTAACTTCAAGCTTTGCACAGCCTTCGTGATTCACTACTTTCTGTAGAAATTATTCTTGATGCAAACCTCTCTCAAAATACAATGATGTCGAAGCAGAGATTCTAAGTAAAAACTTGGTATCTTAAATAAGGTTCCATTTTTCTAAAATGTAGCAAAATTGAATTTATCATCCTTTTCCTCACAATTTTCTCTTTTATGAAGAACCCCCACCTGACCTTCAAATATAAAGCATGTTGATTGTTTTGAAGTAAGGACAATGAATTCATGCAACTGGGTAAACTGTAGTTTGTTGTGTCCCTCACCTCCTTACATCACAGCATATTATACAGCCACAGTCTTTCCCATTAACTTTATTTGTCTTATTTCTTGTCTAAAGAAACAACATGAGTCTCTAGTCACTTTGCCTTACATTTCTTTGGTTAAGTATCAAATCCTACAAAACATCAGTCTTCAAGCAGATGAGAAAAATATAATAATCTTTCTTTAATGAAAACAAGGATAACACTAATGCTAGTATTAAATGTCTTTATTACACACTTTTTAGTGTCTTCTAATTTAAGTATACAGAGTTTATCAAGATATTCACAATCATAGATGACTCAAATATGTAATGCATTTGCATGAAGTATACCACTAATTTCACTGAAAGATTAACTATAGATATTTGAAATGAGTAGTCATTATGCTACTTTTTTAGTATACTACTCTTGCTATATATTATATGCACCACTTAGGAGAATTTAATTTGTATTGTTTCTTTCATTAAGGGGAAGCTGTCACTAACACAAGCCTTTTTTTAGAATAGTCGTCTTTTTTGAGTTTTATTGTCCCATAATTAACCAGTGTATGTGCTATTCACACAAGAGTGCCAATTCACTGCAATGAGCTCCAAGCAAAGTTCAAGTGAGGGCTAATGATGTCTTAAACTTTTATGGAGGAAAAATATGGCAAAGTTAGTGGCTGTGATCCTGTGATACAATCAGATTGAAGTGAACTTAACCAAAATGCCCTCAGAGATGGAGCTTCAACAACATTACTCTCTGCTGTGAAAGAAAGGACAACCTAAGGTCACTTATTTTTACCTGGGTGATTTGGAAAACGGCCTGTTACATACACTGCTAGGATGTGGGATTTCTTTGCTTTTAAAATGTTTGCTTTGACATTACAATTTACTATTAGAAATGTAGTTCTCTGCTTTGAATGATATATGAAATGGAAACAAAACCCCAAAACAGTAAGGGTTTGGTAACACAAGAACAGGATGAGCTGTTTGAAGTGCTCTAAATTCTGGATGAGCAGCTAGAGATGTTTTATAAATAAAACAGCTTTCTTGAAGCATATATCTCTGTAATGATGAATTTTTATAAGGGAAGTATTTGGCTGTGTTTAGATGCTATTTTTCACCTAAAGTCGAAAAATTGATTTAAAAAAAAATAGGGCAATCTACGAGGATGGAACTTTCATTAAATCTTACTGAGATCCCTGTAAAGATGCAATAAACTCTCCAAATAAACCACGATGCAGTGTGGTGACTTTCAATGACTTTTAAATTACAACCACAGGAAAAATATCCCTATAATCTTCTATGGAATGGACAGATCAGGGGAGGTAAGCACTACTTTTGGATTTCCAACTTAGATCATATCTGGCGTGACTTTTTGGATTAGTCAAGTACCCACACGTCCAACTTCATCAGCTCACAGACTGCTGCAGACACTCCACACATTAGAAAGCAGGGTAGGTTTTTTGTGGTTTTTCCTCTTTTTGAGAAACCTAAAAATTCTTTGTCAGTTTTGAAAACTCTCCATGCTAATCTCACCTAATAATCCAGTGATAGATTTACTAGAAGAATGAAATATTTCATGACATTCATTTCCATGTATTAAGTGATAATAAGGTGATCATTAGAGAAGAGGGAGACAGCTAACAGAACTGCAGTCTATATATAGGCATTGGTTCTTCCATTTCATCAGAGAATATATTAAATGTCACATTCTGTTGCACAGCCAATTAGAGAGGTAAGCATGACAAAAAAGAGTTTTCCTGCTGGTTTTGTTACCAGCACAGCATGGCATCAAAAAAAGAGACAGGGTTACCCAGCCAGGAACAGACTGCAGTAGTGATAAAATATTTTAGCCTTAAACTAAGATAAAATGCAAATACAAAGCAGTTCATTTTAAAACATATATTAACTGAAAGTTTGAAGAGTTAATATTTTGATCTCATATTTAAGTAAAATACATCTGCAGAAGGAAGAAAACGATGGATTTTGCCTGTCAGAATAATATGCTAAAGTATAAGTGAGAAAACGGAATAATGCTGAACCAAGTATTCGACAATATAAAACTTTAAAACCAAATTATTCTTAAAAACACTAAAAGATAATGTGTAAACAAGTCTTTAGCTCTCAACCTTTCCAAATGACATAAATATTTTAGCCTAATGCCCTGTGCAGATGACACTGAAATTTTCACTTATATCCATTCTATTTTAAGGATATTTTAATTAATGAATAAGTAGGTAAGTCTACTTAGTAAATATTAATCAAGATGAAATTAACATGTTCATCATCTAGAAGGTAAAGCAAGCCAAATTTCTCAAAAATAGTTTAAAACGCTGGGAAAAATTGAAACATAAGAAAACAAGCAAAATGAATACGATGAGACATCAGCATGTTTTCTTTAAAATGTCTCAGTATAGAGTCTCAAAAAAATGCATACATTTTTTCTTCCTCTTTTTCTAGTTTAAGCAAAGAGAAAGAATGTCAATATCTTCCTTACAATAAATCAGATTTTTTTTTATGAGGAGGTAGATGATGAGAAAAAACAACAGAATCTTATATAGGGAATCCTAAACTCAGTTTAGAACTGAACTGAATGGAAATTTAGCACTGTAAAGTTTTGTGCAGGCAAGGCAAATCTTTTATACTGAACAATGCTAAATCTAGAAGGCAGGTAATTACTTTAGAGCTGTATAATACAAAATCACTTTTATTGCTACTGAGTAGCTAAAATTTCGCCTTTTTTTCTCCTTAAACATGTATTTCCATATTTTTCTGTGTTTTCAAAGATAAGTGATGCAGTGATGTGGTTTTGCTGACAAAACAATTGCATTAATGAGCTGTTCTTTTTGTTAAAACAACTGAGGAGCCTTTGATAATCCAAGAGCAGCAGCATGTAAGGCTTTCAAAAAGTTATTAGAGAAGTAACATAAGAAATGGTGTGAAACAGGGTCGTCTTCTTCCTGGCAACCTGGAGCTTACTGTGCAATTCTTTTATTCTCATGAAGTTTATATTTCAACCATTGGCTTGCATACCATTACAACACAAGCAATAGAAAGATAGATCTGCTTCAAATGCAAGAGAAAATAGTAAAAATTCTTTTTTTTCCTCCTCAATTAGTTATCTAAACATTTCATCCAATAATTGTGTTTATGGGATAAAGTAGCTGAAGTGATAACTACATGTAATGCATCACTCCTGTGTTCTTTGTTGAAAGGATTTAATACAAAATAAAGATCATGAGGCTTTCAACTTTAAAAATCAGTGTTTCTCATACCTTTTGTTTGATGATCATGCCGTTGATGTCATCAAGATCACCTACTTTCACTCTCTGAGATTTTATCTCTCGATCCAGTCGAGAAAGCCAGTCAGTGAGTTCTGCCCATGCCTTATTGAAGTCAGCCAAGGCTGGAACCTCCAAAAGTACAGAAGATGGCATTTCTGGTTTGAAGGTGGTGGTTTCCTTGGTTACCCTGGTTTGTGTATCCACAGCAACAGTTTCACCAGGAGTTACTGAAAGAAAAAAAAAAAAAAAGCTAAAATTACTGGATAAATGAACTATGATAAATTTATTTCAGTATTTCAGAATTTATGCCATAGAAAGAATAAGATAAAAATAAGCCTCTTTCTTTATATTATCTCTACTGAAAATATGAAAATCAAAACCAAAAGAAAATATGAATTAATTTTTTCCACGGTATTTCTATTATAATATCTGCTTAACATCCAGCATTCTCAGCATATTCAAATTCCATCCTTAGAAGACCAGCTTGACCTAGTAACACTAGCAAAGTTCACAGTATAATAAGAACCCCTTGCTAAAGGTCTCTGAAGCATGAGAAATTTTCCAAAAATCTAGTAGGGTGGTCAGATCTCTAAAGAGAAATACCTACACTTTAGAATCTCTATCTGAATCAGCTCCTGAAACAGCCATAACTAAACCAGGAAGGCTGAAATAAAAGCTCTGTGGAGCGTATTCTAGATTTTCTAGCACTGAACCACTAAATACTAATTTCTAAAGGGCAAGTGTTTTTTTTCATTTTTGCCAGTTTTCTTACAGAGTAGAGATAAACAGTTTCCTGCCTTCTTCCTGTGAGTTTGCTTGTCTTCAACAAAAAGCAAATCAAGACACCAAAACAGGGTAATCCCATGCACAGTAAGTTTTTTGTTTTGTTTTATTTTCTTGGTATTACTTCTGAGAGTCTAATGGTTTTCCATTGACATGCATGCCATTACAGCAAAGTCTGTTTGAAAGATGAAAACCCAGGTAGTAGGTCAGGGTTCAACAATTTGTCCATAAAGTCAAGACCTCATATTTCCTCTATGGCTTCAGAGATCCTTAGACAACAAGAAAACAGTTGCCTATTTTGGCATTCACGTGGGTTAAACTGGAGTTGTCTCATCTCAGAGGAAATTTTTCTCCTCATCTGTATGCAGGTAAATTGAAGAACAATGTTCTAAATTGGGACTTAGGCTGTCAGAGACGGCTGCCTGGCATCTCTTTGCATCTCACGTATTTTGACCAGAGTACACTATCATGAGTACACACTAATTAATATCTATTTATTTATTTTTTCCCCAGTGGCAGCCATTTCAGAAAAGGGCATTTCTAATCTTCTAATGTTTATGGGTTTATTGATCTGGATTTTGGCTTATGAGTTTTGGGGTTTTTTGTCCATTGGGATGGGTTTTGTGTGGTTTTATTTGATTATCTTTGGGTTTGTTTTTTTTTCTTGATGTAGTTCTTTTGCATCAAGAAACTTAAAATATTACTAAAAAGATTGTAAAGTACTAGCAGAAGTGCAACAGTCCAGTACAACATATTCTCTAAAAACTACAAGATCTAGCACTATCTACCATCATCTTCAAAGGAGGGCAATAATCGGTTCCACTTTGAGTCATCATTAGAATATTTGAGTTATCAAATTATTTATAAAAAAATTCCTTTAGAAAGTGTTTGTATAGTTTTTCACATCTGATACTTCTCTCAGAACAAAAATGCCACTTAGAGCAGTATCTATCCCTTATTTCTCTTTGTTTATGCTTGCATAGATATGACACAGTTCCTTTAACAGAACTGTATAAATGAGTGACTAAAAATAATAGACAAACATAAATCAACATTAATAACACAATATGCAGCAGTTCTCATTCTGAAAAAAATTATCCAGAACTATACTGACAGTTTCTGTGACTCAAAGGGGACAGTTTGTTGCTTTAGGTTTTGGTGGGGTCTTTTTATTATTAGTTTGGTTTTGTTTTTTCCTCAGGACAATTTATTTAGAAATGCAGAACTTGAATTTTTTTTTTAATATCTGAGTAATAAATTATATCCCAATGAAACATGTCATAAAAAAAATAAAGGACTTCAGCTTTCAACTTATTTAAAGATTGTGATGGTTCACTTCTGTGATATGATAAACCTGAAAACCAAAAGGACAATTAGAATTTATGACATTAAACCACAGAAATATAAAGTTTTTAAGGTGATTTCTCATTGGCACTTTCTGTTCTTTAACAAAGAAGGAAACAAGACAGAACAATAATAGGAGAAAAATGAAACACAGAATAATAAATGTGATTTTCAACTTGTTCTTGAACTTTGAAATACACTGATGAAATTGAGAGTATAATAGTAATTTTTGCATCTTAAAATCAGTTGGTAATGTTAAACTTGAAGAGTTAGAATAATTGGAATGTGTCATGAAATTGAAATTCAAATATTGAATGCAAACCCAAGTAAAACAGAATGAAGCCAATTGCAAGGAAAGAATTTCCCCCCCTTCTTTTACTCTGTTTATTTCAGTGTTGTGTTTCAAGAGAGGGTCAAACTGACAAGTCAAAACAAATAAAACTACTTATTTAGATACTGAACAGGGACAGAACAGACAGGAAGAATGACAGCACTTTCAAAACTTCAAAGCCCTTCAAACACTCTCTTTCAAGCCACAGTCTTTAAGCAGAACTGCCTGAGTTCACAGGAATGTTCCTGGCCATCCTTCTGAATGCTTTTAGTGGTGGTGAAGTTGTAACTATGTGAGAGAACTGCATCCACTGGGTCAAAGCTTTTTGACAAAGAAGAAATAACACAGTAACTGGACTTGGGTTTTAATTAAATTTGTATGTCTAGCCTGGGTTTTTAGTTCCATTGTTAGCAGCACCAATTAAGGGAAATGCCAGCCTTAAATCCTTCATGCAATGAATAGCAGTAATATACACCCACTAAACTTCCTTCTTGGTTTAGTCAAGGAAACTCAGCTGAATTTATTCACTCTGAGCAAGCCGAGAAAGAATACCTGTACCTTGTGGTATACACTCGGATGACATCACTCTGAATTTGCTATTTTAACACAAGCAATACTGACTTCTTTAGTGGCAGAACAATTTTGCCCCTGTGGCCAAACGAGCAGTTCACTGGGACATTGCACACCAGGCAGGTTTGGCTCATTCCATGGGAAATCTCAGTGTCATTTTACCAGCACTTTATCCTTGTGAGCTTGATGTGGAACAACTAAACTCCATAACACCACACAGGTGAAATTCTGTCAGCTACTAAAATGCATTGTGCTTTTTTATTATTTATTTTATTTTATTTTATTTTATTTTATTTTATTTTATTTTATTTTATTTTATTTTATTTTATTTTATTTTATTTTATTTTATTTTATTTTATTTTATTTTTATGCTAATATATCCGTGGAAAGGGGTTTTAACCCTTTAAGTGCAGCGGAAATAAGATGCACAGCTACATGGTCATCTTTCATGATAGAAAGAAAGAGACAAGTTTATTCAGAAACACACTTGGTTTTATAGCATGACTCGCAATTCCAAGAGTAGAGGAAAGGTGATTGGTTTACAGAGGACACCCCATTCCCAGAGCCTGGTCACACACCACAGCAGGTGTTCTGTCTTGTTATTAATTCCTTTTTATTTTGACCAAATATTCATCCTGGGAGAAATTCTCCCTAGCCTTGAGCTGGACCAGTTATCGGCTGGGAACAGAGCTGAGAAGTCCAGCCTGGAATATTTCTCAGGCTTTTTTGCTTTCTCAATATATGTCTCTACATGCTATGGCATTGCATCCAGTTTTCTAGAGGGTTAGAGCATCCACAATCATATTCTTAAACTCCAAGCAGACTTCGTGGAGAGAGATCTGGAAAGACAGTTCTGAGGCTGATTTATTTAGACTTGTTCCAGTGAGAAATGAATAGTCTCATCTCTGTGTCCTTCAACATTAAGGAAATAAGAGTACATTAAATTCTCCCATTCAGTACAGACCCTCCCTGCAAGGTGCTCACTGGCAGTAAGACTTTTTGCAGAGGAGCTACAGCTACCTGCCAGGTGTTCTCGGTCATAAAGGAGTTCTGAAAGGAAAATAATAGTGGCCAACAGAACTCTGATTAAATATTATGAATAATATAAATTTATTACCTAAAAAAAGCCCACCAACTTTTAAGTTTGAAAGCAAGGAATGCTTTTTTGTATTATCTGAACTCAAAATAAAATCTTTAGTTTCATCAAAAATTATTGCCAACAAAATTCCGCCCACAGCCCTAAATGTGGAAAATATGCATCCTTAGAGCTTTGTATCTCAAAGCTAACATTTTCTTAACATTTTAAACAGTTTTTGAAGACAAAAATGATGTTTCAAAATGAGTCTTTTCTATCTTAATACAACACCAATATTTGATTTTCTTAGCCTTGAATATTTAGTAAAAACAATTCCTAGAAAAACAAAACTTGGTAACTGTATCATATGTAGTAATTTTTATAGACTATAAACGGGTAAAAGTTTTATACCTAATTTCATGAACACTTAAGGAACATTCACTTTATGTGTTACTGTTATCAGTTTAAAATACAAGTGCCTAGACTACCTTTTAATTCTAGAAGTTCTTTATGACTCTTAACAAGTCGTTATGGATTATATATAATTTTAATTATTACAGGTAAAAGAAGCTGATAGTTTATGGGATTATTAATTAAAGTCTAGATCTGAAATAGTCTGTGCAGTGGGATGAAGGAGCTGAAGATAAAGACCCCTTAGAGGTTCAAAAGAAAGTAGAAAGTCAAGGTTAAAATGCTTAGGAGAAAAGGAAAAGATTTATAAGTGAATGTGTACTGCTATATTTGAAAAATAACTACAAAAGTTATGGATTCTAAAATGTTACTGTTACTATTGCTAGATTTTTAAACAGCATCAGAACTTTAAATTTAGTAGGAAGAGAAATGTCAGCTTTCTTAGACTTTTCTTTCTTTGTCATAGGATAGATCTGGTAGAATTTGCTTATCATCCTCCTTTCTATATCTAGGAGTGTGACTAAGCCGTTTATTGTGCAATGCATTTTTCCAAGTTCCTCCAAACACAACAGCAAGATATTTTGATATGTCTTTCACTCAATGTAAAGAAAAACTCTTCTATCACAAACACTGAATTGCAACAGGAATAAGAATATAGGAAATAGGTACAGTCTACTAAACACTAAGAATTTTATTGATATAAACAACATAAATTGGCTTGTGTGCATCATAATGTAAATAAACATTAGGGTCAAGTCAAAGTAGTGCCACATAACAAAAAGTTCACATTGTGACCTGTTGCTGCAAAGAGCTTCTACAAATGCTTTCTTTGTATGCCAGATGCTTAGAAGTGGATCATAAGAGATACTTCAAGGGAATTTCCATGTACAGAAGATCGAGTTTTAAAGAATTGCCTTTTGTAGAAGAGAATCAGGTTGGAGAATACTTCAGCAAACCAAACACATATACAAAAGCCCATGGGCTCTGTTGGGGAGTTGGGGAATCTGGCAGCAATCATTGCAAGGATTCTTTTTACAAACTTTAATGGATCACAGAAAAAGGAAGAAGTGTCTGAAGACTGGAGAAAAATGAATCTTCTATCTCCAGAAAGGATAATATGAAGAACCCGAGGAATGACAGCTTCACCCCAAACCCTGGGAAAGTGATGGAGCTGTTGGCATCACGGGCTGCATTAGGAGGATCATTGCCAACAGGCGGACAGAGCTGATCCTTCCCCTCTGCTCAGCACCTGGAAAACTGTATCCCAGTTCTTGGATCCCTAGCACAGACAGCTATAGAGCTACTGAAGAGAGACCAGTAAATGGCCACAACGATTAAGGGACTGAAACCTCTCTTATGTGAGGAAAAACTTGAGAGAGTAGGAACTGTTCAGCCTAAAAAAGAGAAGACTCGGAGGGGGGACCTCATTAATATGTATAAATACCTGAAGGGAGGGTGCACAGAAGGTGGAGCCAGGGTTTTTCCCTGTGACAAGAAAATGGGCACAACTGAAACATAGGTTCCCCCTGAATATCAGGAAATGCTCTTTGAGTGAGTCCTGCAATGGGTTGAACCAGAGAGTTCGCAGAATCTCCACTCTTGGAAATACTCAAAAGCCACAGAAACATCATCCTGGGTAGCCTCCTCTAGGTATCCTGACTAAGTAGGGGGTTGGACCAGATTTCCTCCAGGGGTCCCTCCAATCTCAGTCTTTCTGTGGTCCTGTACAGCTATGTTCCCAAACACTCTCTAGGAACCAAATTAGAAATAATGTAACAACTGAGATTTCTTTAGGAAGGAAGTAGCTGAGAAAGAAGATAATACATGGAAATAATCCTGGCACAGTGTATGTAAAGATTTCGATTGACTGCTCTATGTGTGGTGGAAAAAAACTTTAAATCTGCAGTATTTGATTCTAATTAGACTATGACTCAACCAGGGACAAGTAGTCCAAAACCAACTGAAGATTGTAATATATATCTGTAAACAGAGGTAGCATTAATCTGCTTGGACCTATTGTTCCATTCAGACCTTTCTGAAAGATAAACTACTCTAAAGTTCAGTCTCCTTTTAGTAATATAGCATTGTCATGGCATTCTCCAAGAACTTTTCCTTAGGCAAAGTTCAGCATGATTGATGGGGCCACTAAAAATTGAAAAGCAAAAGGCTATGGTATGAATGGATCACTTTTAGTGAGTGTGAGAATTAAGCAGAGAGAAACCAAAGAAAGGTAGCTCAAGAACCCTTCATATACTTTTTAAAAAGCAGTATTATTTATATCACTACACAAGGCATTTCTTTTTTCCAAAAGGTAAGTGTCTTTTTCAGTGAGCAGTTGTTACAAAAGAGTTTCATGAAAATGAATGTTTTGTACTACACAAGTTGTGGTGCTGTAAAATCAAATTCTGTCACATACTTGCCTTATAAAAAACGTTGTGACAACATCTGTCATGAATGATGCAAGCACCGCTCAGTATTCCTTTTGTCAGTAAAAGTAATAAGTTCCTTGATTTAGTATGTAACTTTCAATTGGATGACAATCTATATGACAACAATTTACATTTCCAGTGTACTGCTATTGCCATGGAACTGAATTTTACAGTTAATTCTTTGATATAAGAAAAAAACCATACTGCCAGCAGCTCCAACTTTTACAGTCTCATAAAAGCCACCTCCTCTAATTTTTATAAGACCTATATATTGATTTAACAGGCATAAATTGCTATCTTATCCAAGGAGAACTCTGAAAAAAGGACTGAAAAAATTGTACACAGGTGCAAAATAACAAGAAGCCAGTTGAATTCTAGGTACCTTGTAGTTAAAAATATCATAAAAGGTTTAAAGAAGCTGTGAAATAATCAGAGCTCAGTTATTAGTTAATTTAACAGAATTACAGAATTCATGCAAAAATGTCCAAGTCTGTTCTTATTCTTCAAGTGAAAAATGTTATAGGATTAAAAATCAGCTGTTCAAAGCAACATCATCACTGTCACTTTGTTTTGACAAAGGAATTTCTGAAATCACTACAAGCACGTTCTCTTCTTTCATCATAATTGTAAAAATATCATGCCAGGCACTACTTTGTGAAACCCTTGTCAAGTTTTCTCGTATTATTCTTGTTTTTCAGGTCAAACTAACCTCTATTTTAGTTTGACCCTCTGAAGAATTGCCTTTGGGAATTTAAGTGTGGTCTGACCACCAATCTACTGTTAAAAAAAAATCAGTAATGCAAATCTCTTCTTGCCTATTCCCCCACTGCATGTCCCCTGCAATTCCACACTGACACAAAGACAGCAGTCTGATATTTCAGTGATAAACTTCATGTATATCAGACTAAAGAATTTTACAGCTGGAATGGAGGAGGTTTTCATTTGCCATCTTTTCCTCCTTTTAGCCTTCCACGGTTCAAGGAGCACGTCCTTCTGTCATCATCTCATGTCCTCTGACGAGGGCAGAAGCCTTAGAAGCAGGTATGAGCTTTGTTCCTCATTCCCCGTAGCCTCTGCTCTGCTCACACTCTGGGGCTGGCTGTTTCTCTGTAGAGCAGAGCTAACTCTGAGGCAGCCCCATTCACAACAGAAATATGAGGAAGGATGTCAAAGACAGGTAGGGCATGACCAGGATGTCCCTGAGCACTGCTCCCTTCACAAGGAAAAGCTGGCTTGCTTTGCTCTTTTAAAGAGACAAGTCAACAAAGAACAGACAGGTCAAGAGGATTGTGTGCAGAATGACCAATCACTTTATACTATTCTAGCAAATTAAAGAGATTTTCACACAATGTAGCTGTCAATAGGCCTAATTACCATACAAAAAGGAACAGAATAGAGAGATTACTGCTATTTGCAGGCTGATGCTATCTGGATAGTAAAATATCACAGTATTTTGGGTTATTGTAACAAAAAGAAGGGGAGAGAGAGAGAGAGAAAACTAGGTTTAAAATACTATGTAAAAAAAAAAAAGTGATTCAAAGTTGGAAAGCTAGAAACTTAGGCTGAAAAACTGAAAAGAGGCATAAATTTCCATTTTATTATGGATACCTTTTTGCTAGGAACTCTACTGCCTTTGTCCATATCTTCCAGAATAAACTAATCTAAATTTTTGATTCTATCTGTGTTTTAAAAATGACAGTTGCCAGATATTTTTAAAATTGCCACCACTGGATTCTGTTACCAAAATTATTGGATCCGTATTAAAAAGTCCAGCCATAACTGTAACTTAGTTCTGTACTCCCACCTGACCTAGGTTATCCATAATAGACTGAAGAATTCTACAGTATGCTATCATTTACATTTCATGGGATTTAAACAAAATAAATCCAGTATATCCTGCTGCTACTGCTATCGATTAAGACATTAAATGAAAGAAAACAAGCTGCAAAGCTTGCTCCTCAGAAGAAAACACCAGATCATATTTTAAAATGGAATAGGTGAATGTGGTCCTTTGAAAGACTAATGATAGCATTAATCTTATTTACATCATAAATCTTGACTGCTGTGCTTCAACAACTTGTTACAGAGTAGAAAAAGTAGACCTTGGTTCCATATTGTCTTTAATAACAGCAAAGCAGCCAACTCCTGTTTTGACTTTCTGATTTATGTTTCATCATAGGTATGAGTACAATAAAAACTCTTTGCAACTCGAGAGAGTTATATTTAATCAGCTGAGCCCTGAAAAAAAAAAAAAGTTGAAGTTCACATTCCTTTTGTAAACTGCACTGTCACACCTGTTTAATACAAATCTTTCAAAGAGGAACCTACTGTCAGATCACTGATAGAGGATGTTAAATATAAAGATGTAACCTTTGGTTTTATTCAAATTGGGCATTTGTGGCTTAAGTATATTTTGCATATATTTTTCACCTGTCAGAAAAACCAGAAGCAAACCCTCAAATCAAGATGTGTTATAAAGATCAAAATAGAAATTCTGAGAATAACAGAGATTTTTGTTTCTAAACTTGCTTATTATGTTTTTATTCATGCAGCTCGGAAGGCAGAGTGTCAGCTTTTTATATAGATGCTTTTCATTACTTCTCCCTGTTGGTGTTACAGCACATGCTGTGAATGACCTCCAGAGATTCCTGAAGCTATATGCAGAGAGAAAATTGAATCTGAAAGCTTTATTAGACAAGTTTGTCTTCAGCTTGTGTCTGATGTCAGCTGTATTGAAAAATAGAACTACTTGTGAAACTGGGACCTGACCTTGAAAAAATCTCCAATCAAGCGGCAACAGATTCAGTTTTGTGCCATATTGTTATTTGCTGGATGTGTCATGTATGTGAGAAGTAAAAAAGTTTCCTAATGGACATTACATGGAATGATTAGACACTTCTTTCCTGAATATGAAGTGGAAAACAGATATGTGGCAACTTACACATAATAGAGCCATCTCAGGCTGGCATCTCTGAACCTCTTTATTATATGAGTCTGTAAAGTAAAATGACTCAAACCCAAATCTACTATAATTATTTATATTCGCTATTATTTATTCCTTCATCCAAAAGAAAAGATAAAGACAATAATCTGTTCCTTCACTAATCCACTTTATACAAACATGAGCAACCTTGTTAGGTCAAAGGAAGAGTCTATTGTTACTGGTCTCTAATGATTTAAGGGTTCAAGGTATTGTCTGTGATACTTTCCTACTGCATTTTACCTATTCAATTTCCCTCTTGCATTTTATTTCTGTAAAACTTTTCATAGCGTTAAATCAAATTATAGCTAATATTAAAAGTAGACATTTCCTTTAGAGTCAACATGCACGAGTATCAGAAACCATATGGTTCTAGACACATGATCATTATTGGAAATAGTATTTCTACTACAACTCACGAGAGTGATCTTCTTTATTGGTGTCCTATAACTAAAGCAAACGAGAATGGACTACTGGCAGCAGCATTGCCTTCTAATTCAGTGTAGAACCACTTGTCCCAACAGTTGCATGCTGTGGATTTCTAGCTGTTCAACTCTCTGGAGAATGGTTCTAGAAAATTACATAACTACCATATCCCTCATGAAAGCTTTTTAATAGCTGACAGCAACCTTCCTTTAAATAGTGAAGACTACATGCAACATAAGTTTAATATCAACATTTAATATCAACCTAGGTGTACATTAGCATTGAAAACATGGTAAATGGATTCTTCAGTCTTTCCCAAAGACTTTTGTTGAGTATTCTTGGTCTCCATTATACTATGCCAGCTGCTATAAACAATATAGACACTCAAATGTCTGATTTTATATTTGTTTATATTTTGCCCTTTGAATACACATATTGTAATATTCTCAGGTGCACAGGAATTTTAAGACTAGCTTTTGGAAATTCTGAGAAACAATGCTGAACTATAGCATATGTGTTCACTCAAACAGCAAGCATAATAGATAAACAATGACTGCTTCAGAGCACATTAGCTCTGATATACGACAAAAAAGAAAGTGTATCTATTGTGCATTTTTTGCCCAAAGCTAGTTGTCATTTTGTTTCTACATTTTTGTCCTTGTCTCCCGATTATCTCTTAAATACAAATGGTTTATTTGTTTTTAAGGAGGCAGTAGAACAATACACAATCCAGATCTAAATCCATGGAAATTAATATATTTTAATGGTTATAGTTTCCTAAACAAAGAATCCTTCATTCCCACTGAAAATATTAAACCAAATATCGTGTCAGAGACTCCACAGGGCAGTCTTCATAATGCAGCATACTGCTATGTCCATCTGAACATCCCTTCATTTTAGAAATAACCAGTATGGAATAATAAAAAACTCAACTATGCATTTTGAAAACAAAAGAAAATTCTAGATGCATACAATACATTCACTAGCACTAGAGAAGCACTTTCAGCCTCTGAGGTGAGTGGATTTTAGTTTTAAACCTTAAGTTATTTCATCAAGGTATGCATTTTCACATACATGCTTTTGTTTAGTGCTAAGTTTCTCAAAAACCTACAGACTCATGAATGGTATATTTTTAGTAGCACCAGTAGTTGTTCTTATGTCATATGCTGCAAGCAGTGAATATGAATTCCAGCTGCATTAAGCCACAGCAGTGCACACAAAGAGTAACTGATATTTTTCAAGATCTGCTGTTTATGATCTTACAAGCCTGGAACAAAGCAGCATGCCTAGTCCAGGTGGGGATTTGCTTCACAGAGAAAGAAACAAACTATATTTCCCAAACAGGAGACATACCATACTCCTGCAAGTCAAATACCAAAGGATAAGCAAATGAAATTCTGTTATCACTATTTTCCCCATATTCACAAATATCACTGTTTTAACTCAAAGCCCAAGACTCAAGGTGTTATAGACTCTGGAGGTGACTGACTGCTGTGAATGTTTTTCCTATACTCAGTTGAATATAGGGGCTAATAAGTGATGAGTTCTCTCCACCACCATTACTGCTGGTGAACTTCCTGCAGCTCACAGTCCTCACATTACAGCTCGAGTCTAATGGACTCAGCATGACACCTCATTCCTCTCCCATTCTTCCTCATCCTTCTAAATCCTGAAAATCCTGAAAAGCCTTCTTCCCCAGTCTTTGGCTCTGTGTCTGCACTGTCCTACTCCTAAAGCAAGTTCTACTGAAAGCACAGAAGAGCATTGATTGTAAGCATTTGAAGAAAGATACCTAAAGCTGATGGTGACTGCAGTACTAGCTTTCCTCAAATTATTTGTATTAAGTGTACAATACCTAATAATGTATATAAAGCCTTTCTGTCAAATGCAACCCCGCTACAATCTGTTAAACACAACTAATAAGTTTTTAATTTATCTTTTTTCAGACCTCCTACAACTGATGCTCCAAAATAAGATTGATAACTTTTAATTTTAAAGGGACAAATTCTACCAAATTTCAAAATAAATTTCATCATTGTAGTAGATTATAATTCTCACTCAACTCTTTTCTTCATTTCAGTCACACGTTTTTCTGTTTCACTTGATTAGCCATTTCATACCAAAAAAAAAGAGACAGAAAAGGGACAAAAACTTGTGTATGCAGTCAAGAGAAGAAAAGAGATTGCTTGTACAAAAAATAACTGTTCACTGAATAAGTTAAACTGAAAAAGTATTAAGATAATATATCACTCACAGTTTTATTTGATGAATATGTAAAATGTAAAATTAGTTGACTGAGTACTTTCAGCTGGATTCATTTGCAGTGTTAAAATTTCACTAACTTCAAGTACAGCATAACTGAAAATAAATACACATCCTTTTAAAGAAATTGTATTTTCAAGGTAGCTCTAAATAAAAGTGGCCAAAATTTTCCCCTGGCATCTTACTGGAATGAGGACAAATTATGGAAAATATCTTCCTCCAGAACAAGTCAGGAGTGCCTCCCACCCCACAATGAATTCAGAGGGGTTTACAAAACAGTGTGTACCTTGACCTAACCTATTAAGTAAATACAGTGATAGCAATTCAGTACAAAAGAAGAAAAAGAAGTTATATGAATACTAATGATGCTACTAAAAACTCTCCCTCCTGGAAAAGCACATTCCAGAACTGCATTTCTCTCTATTTAAAATGTTTTCAAACTGCTGGCTAAGCAATGCATCAAGGTATTTGGATAGAGACATTCACACCATTTCACGTTATCCTGTCAAGTACAGATAGCAAGTGTGATTTTCTTCCTGATTCATCTTGTCTTGGAAGTCAATCTTCACTAAGGTTTTAGGCATACCCTTCAGCTAAGTACATTTTTTGAGCTGGAGAAGTAATTCTTGTTCCTTATGCCTGAGGGTACACTGGACTGGTGGAATATTAAGAACTATTTTTTAATGCTTCTTCTGCTGAAGAAACTACAATATGAAGACCTAGAAATAATTATAACCAGGGTGCTTTACCTCCGTAACAGCCACCAGATGGAATTTATTAAGATTCTCTGAGTTCCTGTAACTAGACCAGACCAAATGATACCTGACAGGGCAGTAGAGATGAGCCAGTTACATCTTCATTCTCTGGTCTCAAATACACATGTCAACATTATTCAATCCTGATGTCCCTAAAAATCCCTATAGGATCAGGAATTGAATAGTTGTCAACAGGAGACACTGACATTGCTTCACAAAACCCTTCCAAAATAATTTAGTGTATCTTTCTTTACAAATTACCTTTAATGAGATTGTTTATCTTTTGGGAGGCTTGGTTAAAGCTAGCTGTCCCATAGCCAGTTTGAGTCCCTAAGTTTCATGAGAGTCAGCAGCAGAGACTAAATAACGCCATAAAAATATCTATAACATGAGTGGTTAAAATAATTGCAGAACTTACATAACAGAATGACTAGACCCATGACAGTCAATTTCTTCCTATCTTCTCATTCTTTTAAATGAAATGTGAAAATACCTTAGTAGCAGATATTTTTTTCTATCTTTGTAGAAACCTGCTCTCTTGGCCTGGAGAAGAAATGGCTCAGGGGATCATATCCATGTGCTTAGATATCTGATTGGAGGAGTAAAGACAAATCCACACTGTCTTCAGTGAAGCCCAGAGACAGGATGAGAAGCACCATGCAAAAATTGAAATGCTAGAAATACTATTTGAATAGAAGAAGAAACTTTTTTTACTGCCAGAGTTGCTCAACACTGGAAGAAGTTGCCCAGAGAGGTTGTCGAGTCTCCATCCTTGGAGATATTAAAAACCTGACTGGACATGACCCTGAGCAACCTGAACTAATCGACTGTGCTTTGAGCAAAAGGAATAGATGTCTCCCCGGGTCCCTTTTGAACTCCACAGTTCTATGTCAATACACCTATAATGAGGTGATCACAGTAAACTGACTCAAATAAAGAAAAATTATGAGTTAGTGTTATAAGCACAGGTTCAAATTTTAAGTGCTCGTGACAACAGAAGGGAAATCAATCTTCCTGCTTAATCCTTTATAGAGCACCAGAGCTTTCATTTTCTGCATGTATAATTCCATCTGCTGAGTCTCAGAAACGTTAGCAGTCAGAGACTACATCTGGCATTAAGGTGAGTAATTTTGCAATTCTTCAGCTAGAGATGAGGTAATATAAAAATATATTGCATTACTACTCTGTGTTCTCACTCTTGTTGCATTATTATATTTTCTTTTGTAACAGCAAACACACAACTTGCCAACACTCTTTCCCTCTGGATCCTGACATAACCTGTTCACACAGAAAACTGACACAGCAAGTTTAGCACAGGAAAAAAATATGATTACACATCTCCTTCATTCCCCTATGCAGTTACATGAATTCCTATAGAATGCCTTGGAACAAAATAATGCAAAGCCAAGAATGCTGTTGCAGTACTTGTTTAAAAATATAATATATACTTTTAGTGGTATTTGGCTCTTAGAAAATTGAAATAATTGCCACTGGAACCACAGCAGTTCTACGGGACTAAACCCAAACAAAAGTTCAGTTTCAGTAAGATTCAACATGTCACAAGCAAGACCACTCCTTTTCTTGAACTCATACATGCTGTTTGGGCAGGAGCTGGACTGTTTTCTGGTACTGAAATTTCTGGATCCTCGCTCTATGGAGCAATTATGTACTTCTCAGAAAAAAATGGATTTTCTGCTTTGCTGTCCTAGAGGACCACTATTAGAAGGTAGAGAATTCTCCAATTTAAGCTTTTTTTGTGTGTTACCCACTAGACTATGTTAAAAACAAGAGGGACCAACAACCCACATGTAATCCAAGTGATTACTGCAGCTGTATCATAGCCTGAGTTACAGGCAATCTGACATGGGGTGGGGGGACAGATTTCTTTCTGCTCCCACATATGATGAGCAGCTTTCCAAATTGTATAGGTAACATTTTTCATTCAAGCAACTGAAATGGTTGAAATCAAGTAAAGAATCTTAGAGATTTTATAAATTCACATTGAGCACAGTGCTTCCATTAAGCCTTTCTTTTTCATCTCTGCTTAATCACTACATTTCAAAGGAAAGCACTGGGAAATAAAATCCATTTATCAAGGGGAAAAAAAAAGCTTTTAATTCTTGTAGGCAACAAGAAGACACAACAAGATATGAAAATAATCTAATATAAACATTGTCAAAATAATGTAAAGGAAATAGAGATCTGGTGTCTTGTTGCTCATTTGTGAATGCAAGACATGAAGAAATATAAATCACAGACTCGGTGTTTAACTGCAGAATTACTCCTGCCATGTTGTCATATGACTTTCCCTGTGAGTAGACAAGCTTTGTTTTGAAAGAGTCTCACTTTATTTCCCCATCAGTAATAATAACTTCAGAATTTCATTCCGTGACCAATCTACAGATACTTGACCTATAACATTATTATCTTTTAATTTAAATAATTTGTCTCTCTTTGTAGTATTTCCTCTGTTAGTATATGCAGAAAGTCAATATCTCACCTCTTCACGGAATGAAAGATAAATGACTTTGAAACAGTAATAATTTCAAAAGCATTCTGCAACCTTTTCATCAAATCATAATCCAATTTGTCTGCTGGGATACATTGCATAAAATAGAAAGGCAATGATAAAAAACCAACTTGAATGTTATAATAGCACTTTTAAGGATGCAGAATTAATTTAGACAGTCTCCAGCCATTTTTTCATTTTAACTGTGTGATTTGTAATTAATTTTAAAAAGATACATATACTGAAGCACTTACATACACCTGAAGACAGATGGCCTAATGCTGCTAATGCTGGCTTTTCCTTTAGTTGTTGAATTAAGTGGTGTATGGCCTTCCAGTCAGCATTCAAGTCTTCTAGTTTTTTCTAGAATAGAACACAACAAAATATTACATTTACAATACATAAATTAATATATCTCAGAATGGCTTGGGTTGGAAGAGACCTTAAAGATTGTCTACTCCCAATTCACCAAAGCATGATGCTACCCAAAAGATCAGTTTCCTCAGGGCCCCATCCAACATGGATTTGTAATGTAAGCAAATGCAGATGTAATGTAAATAAATGCAAAATAAAATAGGTGGGTTTTTTTCATCTGGTGGATCACCTGAATTTAAAGAAAAAACGAAACAAAACAGAAAGATACAGCAATGAATTCTCATAAACTGGGGAGAGGGACAGGTAAAATCCTTTCCAGCTGTGCTACAAAAGAGTTCCCTGGTGTCAGGGCCCTAAAAGCATCTTTTCTGCTCAAAGTTTGTCTGCTGAAGCTCAGAGACAACTTAGACTACAGAGTCACTTCCTGGACCATTCCCTTGGCCCTGCCCAGCCACCCAGGGTTGTGTTTGATTTCCCTCAAGGCTTGATCCTGACCCTGCCAGGGAAAGTCCCTCAGGCTGAGAGGTCTGGCTTTTAAGCACTGTGAACATGAGATGACAATTTTTAAAATTAAAATGGAAAGTGAGTTATGTATTTCAAAAAGCTTTTCCATAAAACCTCTGCAACTTCTTATATTAAATGCAGAATTTATTATTCCATCTATTAAAATAAAAGAAAAAATTCTTAGGAGTCTTCAGGGTGCCATAAACTTCAGTGTGTGAGCACACAGTCCTGTGCAGTAAAGGCTTAACTGTTACTTTTAAACAAAACCTGCAGGAAAGTCTGGAGTGTGAATAATGTCTGTCCTCAGATAACCCTGAGAGGCATTTAGATTTGAAAATGTTGTTTCTACCTCTCTTTTTTTCTTGCTTTAAGGACTGTAAAGAAGGATGAAGCATTGCTAATTCTATGCTGACACATCTAAACTCCTAAAATGAAGACAGCATTTCTTTTTAAGCTGCTCTCTGCTATGAAAAGCAGCACGGAGTACCGATGCAGCTCAGGAATGCTTCCAGTATTCTATGGTTTCAATCCACAATTAGACATGTCATCAAAATCACAATCCAGCCATTATAGAAACAGGATGCTTATTAAGAAAGGTGCTTTAATTACCTAGAGTCTAAGATGACAGAGGTCAATAGGAGAGGGATGGAGAACAATGCTCATTAAATTGAAACTTGTATGTACCACAACCACCCCCCCCACTCTCAGACTCTAAGGTGGTGGGGAAGGTTTAGATACCAGGAAATATTTTTCACCTAGAGGGTGGTTGAGTAATAGACCAAGCACCAGTTGAGTAATAGACCAGGTTGAGTAATAGACCAGGCATGCAGGGAAGTGGTCACATCTCCAAGCCAGTCTGAGTTCAAGAAGAATTTGGACAACACTCTCAGGCACATGGAGTGACTGTGGGGCTGTCCCATGCAGGGGCAGGAGTTGGGGGTCTATTCCATGACTCTAATATTGGTCCCTGTCATGAGTAGCTACTTAATCATTCTTACATATATGAGCCAGAGATTTCTTTCCAGCAACGACCAAATATAAAACATACTCACCACACATGTTAGAGTGGTTGTCTGGGGCAACAGCTACACCACTAATAAGAGAGCAACCAGTTCTAAACCTTTCTATCAAAATTACAGTTTGATCTTGCATCTGGCATAAATTAACATGCATGCATTGAAATGTTAACTTCTTTGAGCACTACAATTTTGCTGTAATTGCAACTCTAGAGCTCTGGTGACAAGAATGAACATCCAAATATGTTGCACTTAGCACAAAATTTATAGATTTTCTTTAAATGTCAGCACTGGTGCAATTTAAGCAACGTTAACACACTTATGTGGACTAATCATACTGACAGCACCAAAATTAGATATGAATATTTAGAGAGAGAAATGTAGTTTTTTACATGCAAGACTGAGGACCATGAAAAAAATTCCTCACTACTTACTTCTCACCCATCAGAGGAAAAGACAAATTGAGCAATGTGGCAAGGGAACCACAGCTCTTCCACTGGCACAGAAATCCTTTCCTGAATAAACTGTTCTGATTAACTGTTGTTAATCATGAGATTGGGGCTTACATTCTTTCTATTGCCACTGACACCAGCAGTAACCTCTCTCTCCCTTACCTTCAAAAGCTTTACAGAAATGCATTTCAAAAGCATGAAATCCATTTTATAAAAGTGAATAGGTCTGATTATTAAAGTGCTAGTGCTTAAAGGATCACACATCTCATCCCATTCTTGACTCTTGAATCAGCATATACAAGGATTTCATTTGCCAACAAAAACGTTTTTACAGACTTGCGTTGCAAAATTCTATTTTAGTATGCTTAGTGGAGGTGTGAAAATATACTTATTTCAGTGACATAACAATGAGATAAGATTAAGTACGTGTCAATATAAATCCGTGGGATTTAATTTACATTCAAAATATTATAATACGAATATATTATAAAGGTTGCAAAGATAAGCAACTAAACATTAGGAAATGCCAGAACAATTGTTACTATGAACATTATTTCAGATAAAATGCACATAAATTGCAGAGATATCTCTAATTTTCTGGCACATACAGCTTTTGAGCACAGGAAAGGCTTGCAGTGAGAATAAGTCAATAGGACCTCTACTTCATTTATTGAAAAGAATGGGAACATTTGTGGTGAATTAAGTAAATAATGGAGGAAAAAAAGTAAGGCTGCCCCAGAGAGCTAAATAATCTACAAATTTGTCAAGTACTGCTAGACAAATAATTAATGCTTTTAAAGAGGGCATATAATTTTATCTTTTTTTTTCTGTGCCACACACTAAACAAGAGTTATGAGTCTAAGTATTGAATTGTTATTGCACTGTGATGTCCATATCTTGAACTGAATTAAGCAGGGTTCAGCCTAAATCAAAGATATCAGAGTAGCTTTAATTAAAGAATTTTCTAAAATTTTGAGTTCTTCGCTTTACAAACTTGCAAATATCTTTCCAAAACCATCTTAATCTGAGTAAAAATTATTTTTTGCTTCCATAAAATACCTTATGTTTATAAAATTATTTTGATTTTAATCAAAAACTCTATAGTGAAACATATAGACAGCCAACTGAGGAAGAATGATGACTTAAGGAAAACTACCTGCAGCATCAAGAAAGCAATTCAACAGTCCTGACAGCATATAACCACTTCTTTATGACTTATTGTTCTAGACAGACATTGAACCAGAAATTAACTACACAGGTTGCACAATTAAATGAACTACAGAATGTAAACAAGTAAAATGCAATCAAAGTGGACTGAAAATTAAATATGCACTACTCCACAAGTTACTCATTTCCTCACAGATACATCTTATCATTGTCAAAACTACAACTCAAGGAATTTTACAATCTTTAAAGAGTAATCTTTTTTCTAATAAATCTGGTAAAAATTGGTGAGTTTCAGTCTTTGATGTGAACATTTAAAATATATAGCGTATCTATTGGCTGTCAGAATTTTGGGCTAAACAGAGTAATTTCAATATATTTCTATTTCTGTAATTCTTACATAAAACAAGTATATATCTTCCTCTTGAAAATACAAGTATTCATTCTGCAATTCTTTATATGCAATTAAAAAGATCTAGAAAGCAAAAACCTCTAGCTTTTAGTTGTTTTGAGTGCTGCACTTGTTAAAATGGGGATTAAGATCCCCAAAGACTGCAGCTGGAGCCATACAAAATGAGTAAATGCAGTTATTGGGGAATGATTCTTGTTCCATCATCCGTTCAGTGTGTAGATGATATTTCAGTTCCCAACAAAAATAGGAGTTTATTCACCAAGGAAAACACCCAACAGAGTCTTGTTTCTGCCCATTCAAGACACCTTCAGTTTACATCTTCTAGCATTTTATCATGTTTAGGAGAACTGATCATTAAAAATGCACATATGCCAAAGAGGATAATAACTTGTAAGCATTTCTGTTCAGGAAGGAAGACAAGAAACCAAATCATTCTTAAACATGTATTAATTTCTAAAGTGGATATCAGTTCATTCATGTGTTCCTGTGAATGGAGATTTGCTGGTGTGATTTACAAGTAATTTGAGGAAATTTTGCAAAAGTAGGAAAATAATGCTCAGACTATAGTGACTAAATAGAGACAGAAAAACAGATTCCCTACAGACATCTTACCTTTGTGAAGAAGCCCTTTTTCTGCCAATTTTTGTTTTGGGGTGCTGTACATTTTGAAAAGCTCTAAATACAAAGTGTACTATCTCAGCTCAGTCAGAAGCAATTGTAATAAATACTTAGTGTAATCAATAAGACACTGTTACTGTTTCTGGGAACTCTTAATCGTCATGTTTCCAGAAACTTAATTAGCAGTTATAAAACTAGAAACCAGACCAAGCTCTGGTTGTATTGTATTGACCTCACTAATTTGGTCTCCTGCTTGAAAAGCAGTTGAACCAGACATGGGATGATGCTTGCTGAGGACTTCAAGATTCCACAGGATAGAAAATGACACTCTAGTCTCAGTGAAGGTCCTCATAGTCTTCAGAAAAAGCATATAAAATATCTCCTTGATTTGTAAGCTGAGAAAGAGGAATCTACAGTACATTTTTTAAAAGAGACATGCTGGGAGGCATAACCTTACAAACAATGTGTCCTCTGCTCTAAAACAGAATCAAGTCAGTTATTCTAGAAAATTTTTGCAGAGAAATTGAGTGAGAAAATTCTAGGCTGCCATGTGCTCTTTCCTTCAAAATGAAAAAAAACAAAAAAACAAAAAAAACCAAAAAGCAAGAAACAAAGTAGTCTCTTTATCACTTAACTCTTACCTTTCCTAGAAAAATTGTTCATTTTCCTAATCTGACAAAATTTCTGAAAATGAAATTTAAAATAATGGAGTGTAAAAACAAGTTACATGTTGCCATTAATTGCATACCAAAAATTACATTTGCTTTTAGTGTGAATTACTCTTGAATGAGTAAAACAACCTTAATGTCAAAAACAATATTCCCATCACAATATGCAAAAAATTTTCCCTGGCTATGCCACCACAGAACAGAACAAATGCCATTTGCCAGGTTCTTTTATTGATTTTAAACAGAGCACATCAAGGACAGTGTACAACAGGGGAAGCATAACCTATTACACAGTCATGGATATTGCTAAAGGTTGCTTCATTACCTTTACTGGATGAGTAGCTGGTTTTTCCTTATATAAATGACACCCTTTAGACAAAACCTCTTCCACATTCGGCTGTTTAGCCTGCACTGCTGCTTCAGTTTCCTGAAATAGACAAACATAGGCAGTCTAGATTAACCATAGCATAAGCAGTAAGACTGACTTGTCCTAAAACTCCATGGGAAGCTCTAAAACACCAGTAGACAAGCAGACAGTTCAAGCCCTGGGGTAAATACAAGGACAACGAGGATCTCCAGAAAAATCATAAGCAAAGAGGGATGGAAAAGAGTAATGCTACCAAAATAAACAGTGGTAGGTCACTTCATCTTGAAGGCTTCAATAAAATTAATAGAAAGCTAGCACAAACTCATAGATAGAAAGACAGGCATGAGAAATCTCATTTAAGGGGCTCTGCTGTTTTGTCTGTTTTACACTACCAACTGATGAAAAGTACACTGGTTAACATTTAGTTCATACGTGGCATTAAAACCCTCTAATGAGATGTGACAACAATACTAAGTTTAGAAAGATTAAACATTTTAAAAGAAGACTGCAATTGTGAGTAAAGTAAACTGCAATTTAGCTAGTAAAAACACTTAGAGAAATTAATCAAAAAGAAAAGCACAGCAGTAGTGACAGTTCCTAAAGGTACTGGGAGGCACCTACCATTAGCAAGAACACCCTGCTGAATTAACAACAGCATATTCTCTAGCCATTCCTGTTTTAATCTGGAAAGGTGTAATCCATCTGCTAACATAAGGAAATTCCAAATAACCTCTCCCAACATACAGCAGCTTCATTTTGTCAGGTAGTGACCAAATAAATAATGAGCAAAACTCTACAATTAAGACAAAAACTCAAACCAACGAACCAAAACTAACAAAAATCCAAACCCATTGAAAATTGTAAAAGAAAAGATAAACTACATCTGGAGTTGCAAGATTAATGGTTTATTTATTTTTTTTTCTAGTAATATAAGTGAAATAATGCCTGAATTATCAAAATGAATTGGTTGGGGTGTTTTTGTTTTCCTCTCTCTTCACCCACCTACTACATAGGTTGATTATCTTGTCCTAATCAGTATTGCTGACTACCCACTGACTCTCCAATTTTCTTAATTTTCTGTCCACATTCTCAGTTATCATAAACGTGCCAGCAGACAAGGTTATGTGCCAGGTATGTCACTATCTGAGCTAACACATCATTTTATTAGTGAAAATCTGCTGTTCTTTTTACTCGAATAAACCTGCTGAAATCTATGTCATCTTAAGTCCCAAAAAAGGAGCCATTTTGTTCCTTTGTTCAAGCTCAACATATAATGTCTACACTGCTCCCTGAAACTTTACTTGCAAAACTTTATGGTCAACCACTAAAAATAAAGGCTTAGCAAATTCAATATCATCTTTCATTTTTCTTTTTAAATACTATTGATACACTATTGGTAACAACAAATGAATTGAATTAAGCTTTGTCTGATTTCTTGCAATTATGTTTGAAACATTTCATTCTTTTTATTATGTTTTTCAATGTTAATGAAATATAACTGTAAGAATTCATAGAGAATGAGCATTGAAAAGCAATACACAGCAAAATTGGGATATTGAGGGAGATAAGAGTTTGTTAACCTTTTGATAAAACCCTCATTAAAGTCTTATTTTCTTTCTGTTTCAATACTATGCTAACTTTCTACTTCCCAACTCAGCAGAAAATAAAAAAAAATAATCAAGGAGTGCAAATGAAGAGGTAGTTTTCTCCCTATCTTAATGAAAGCTGGCATTTTAATAATTGTTATTTAGGTCTTGTTACATGGTTTGTTTTGGGGTTCTTGGGGTTTTTTCCTAAACTAAGCCATCTGCAGTATATGGCCAATATTTTCTGTTGTGTTATTCTACGTCTCAAATACTCATCTTTTCATGACAGCATCAGTTATCATGATAAATTCTGTAGCAGGAAAATAACATTACAACTGCCTATGGAGTCCAAGAATACCAAGAACACTGTGGATGTGTCTATGCTGAGGGTTTAACCTGCAGCCCGAATGTGCCTTTGAAGTGGATTTCTCAATCCTCCCCCCTCACTGGACTTTGTTTTCCACCATGGACATAATTTTCCTTCAGGCTGTAACCAATGTGGACGGTGTAATGCATTGAATTGTTAAATCACTGATTCGTTCTGCTCTACAGTTTTCTGGAGTTACATGAAGCACCCTTATGTAATCTGATCTTTCAAATTCAGTGGCCTTGACCTAAACCAAAATGCATTGTGCAATGCAGCATAATGATTTCTTTGAGATATATATGGCAATAAGAATAGTGGTAAGAATACAGAGGAAGAAGAGGTTCTCAATATTTTGGCATTCATTTGGACAGTGCTGAAATTACCAGGTATCTGTCAGAGCAGCAAATACTTTGATTGTTGCCCACTAATCTCAATATCAATTAAAAACATTACAAAATTATTTTAAATAAGTGCACATCTGACATGAAATTGTTGTAATAATTTTGAGGGAGCTCTTTGCCCAGTTCTTTGCTTGATGGGATAGCCCCTTGATGAATCCTGCTCAGTGAACAAGTTTCCAGCAATTTCAAATCCATTTGCTAGGTGACACCCTATAAATAAGGTTGACAGGCAAGATAGTAGTTACAGGATTCTACTCCATCATTTAATTCCCTAAGAGAAGAAAATGGTAATGACCACAATATAGTCTCTGATGGTCTGTGCACAGTTATTATCTAGGCTGTGCAGGATCCAGGAGAAGAGCATATTCCTAGAGCAGAGCCTGACCTCTAATCATCATCAAACAGGACAGGCTACTGCTAAAGCTAATAGGAATTGTAGATGCTCATTTCCATTACTTTTTAGAGAATACCAAAGTCATATTTATTTTAAAGTCCTGATCAAGTCCTCATTCACACTCTCTTTGCTTGCTGTGGGAGGATGCAGAGCTGTCTGTGGGAGACAGAGCTGACTGCTGGAATTGCACAATTTATGAACTGCCTGAGAAAGCAATCTTAGTGCTGCTTCTGCTCTGGGTGATGAATATGCTAATTAAACTTTTCACACATATGGCAAATTAAAATACATCATCACTGGAAACTGCTGTTTTTCAAACATGTATAAACAAGAATCAGAGGCTACCTTTCTTCCATGACGCACAATCTATGATTTTACAGTGGTGTTAAAGTAGTGCATCCAAACTGATGAAAGCCTGCTGCTGAATAAGCCACAGTGGCTTCTGCATTTCCAACAACATGCCAATTCAACCTGCTGAACAAAGTTACAGGCTGAAAAAGTGGCAAGGACTTGTCTACAGTCCCATCTGGACTATGAAAATCTATTGATATAGCTCAGAACTCAGAAGATTCATATTCCCTAGCTGAAACCAATATATTGACTAAACCTCTGGTGCATATGCCAATGGAAGATAAAGTTTGATGGCTTGGCATATGTTATTTCAAGAGATGGAAACTATCCTAGCAGACACAGACAGGCTGTTTGACATATGCTGCACATATATTAGGAGGCCCAGTCAACTACTTATAAACATATCAGCAGCATTTTTGACTGAGTATTGGTCTATATTAAGAATCACAAGCACTGATTCACCTTCTCTGGTAACACTTCTGGGGTGAAATTCCCCATGAGCTTACATGCTTTGGACATACTCTGCAGGGACAGAAGAAGCTCAGGGTAATTAAACCTGTGTCTTCATGGTGATATACAATGTAAAAATGGAATGTGTTGTGTTATGTTGTTTAATGTTAATTTTTCTTCTGTGTTGATGGTTCATCCCAGTTTCTTTCCCCTAAGTTAAGTACACAATGGTTTTTCCCTTTCCCACCCTTGTCCTAGTCAGTCATCCTAAACCCCTCCCCTTTATCTGGAACCTTCCCTGTCCCTCACCCTAAACCCTGCCCCACGGGATGTCAATCCTTTGTAGCCCCTCCCTTTGTTCTAGAAGTTTCTATGTCAAGCATTCCCTCTTGTATCCATGATTGGTTATATTGCATGTATCCCCACCCTCGGTTTACCTTATTGGTTCAATGTACCCCTTTCCCCACCTTCTGTACCTGCCCCCATTAACCATTATTGGCCAGAGTTCTGTGCCTTCCCCTCGCTCCTCCCCCGTGCTTAAGCCTGTGTAGACCCCTTTAAACCGCCTTTTGCGGTTCCTCCCCAGAAGCTTCGGACTTGTTACCTTTTCCTTCAATAAATCCCTTCCCCCAGAACCGTGAAAGGTCTCTCCTGCGACTCTTTATCCCTCCCAGACGACTCGCCCAGGCGTAGCTGTTGCTACACCCCTTCTGCGGCTCCCAGAGAGGTGCTGGGGAGGGGCCTCTCACTGACGCAGCTTCCCGGAGCTAGCCGGTAGCCCAGGTGAGGTGGGCACTGGGCGGAAGAAACGTCAGGAATGCTAATTACAACCTTCAAATTAAAAATAATAACTTTTAAATTAATAAGGTGAGTTTTTTAAAAACCTCGTTTCAAGTTGTTTCATATCCTCTTTTTAGCAAGACAGTATGTTAAATGAAAATTAAAGAAGAAAATTTATTCACAGGAAAAGAGAAGTACTGAGCAATTTCCTTTTACTGATCAAGACAAGGCAGCGATGTGTAACAAGCAAATACAATAAATCTAAAATCTAAAACTCTTTGGATGCTTTTAATTTCAAACAAACTTTTATGAAATAGCCAGATAAAAATCTCCATATATATTTAACTTGACCATGGAAAACTACATTTAAATACGTTTTTCTTGTCATTTAGATATTGAAGAGAGTAACTTGTAATGAGAATTCTGAGAGGTGGATTGTCTTATTCGTGCACATAGAATCATTAAGGTTGGAAAATACCTCCACAATCAAGTCCAATCTTTTGATGACTAAAGCTTTTTAGCTTTTTTATTTATTTGTAGCTTTTTAGATTAATATCTAGTTTTATAGTTTCTAGAACTTTCTTACACTTTTTCGTACTTTAGAACAATAGCTAACTCTTTCTAACACATTATGTCACACTCTTGAAATTCTGTTTAGTCTTATTTTCAAGAAAAGAATTTCTAACAAGATCATCTTGTTTTGCATGAGCATAAGAGAGACAAAACAAGAACCCCCTGGAGATATTCCAAGGTGCCCAAGGGTGGGTCACCAGGGAAACTGTTTTCTTATTGGGTGTACCTGCTAGATATACTAATTAACTAACCGTTTAAAAAGTGTAGAAATCCTATATTGCTTGTGTACATAGCTGTATTTGTGCACCTGAAAGCTTTCATTAAAGAACTGCTCTTTATATTAGCACCTTAACATTGTTTGGAGAAACCTTAACGTTGTTTGGAGAAACCTTTCTTCTGATTCCAGGCAACACTTTGACCAAACACCACCTTGTCAGCTAAACCATAGCATGAACTGCTTGGAGCTTGAACATCTTGAACACTTCCAGAATGGTGACTCCACTGCTTCCCCAGGCAGCATATTCATCCCTGACCATCCTTTCAGTGCAAGAATTCTTCCTGATGTCCAACCTGAACCTCCCCTGGCTCAGCTTGAGACCATTTCCTCTTGTTCTGCCACTGCTTGCCTGGGAGAAGAGACAGACCCTTATGTGGCTACAACCTCCTTTCAGGTTTGAGAGAGTGATAAGATCTTCCCAGGCTAAACCCTGGAGAAAAGTTCCCTCAGCTGCTCCTCATCACACTTGTGCTCCAGACCCTCCCCAGCTCCATTGCCCTTCTCTGGACTCACTCCAGCCCCTCAATGCCTCTCTTGTAGTGAGGTGCCCAAAACTGCACACAGGGTTTGAGATGTGGCCTCACCAGTGCTGAGCACAGGGGGACAATCCCTGCCCTGGTCCTGCTGCCACACTATTGCTGATCCAGGCCAGGTGCCATTGGCCTTCCTGGCCCCCTGGGCACACCTGGCTCATGCTCAGCTGCTGTTGACCAGCACCCCCAGGTCCCTTCCCCCCAGACATCTTTCCAGCCACTCTTCCTCCAGCCTGTAGCTCTGCCTGGGGTTGTTGTGACCCCAGTGCAGGACCCAGCATTTGGCCTTGTTGAAGCTCTGGCCTCAGCCCATCGCTCCAGCATGTCCAGATCCCTCTGCAGAGCCTCCCTGCCTTCCAGCAGACCAACACTCCTGCCCAACTCAGTGTGGTCTGCAAACATTTCCTCCTTAGATAAGTGAATCTTTCTCCAAGAGGGCTGGTGCTGCATAAACTACCCTATGATCAAAAAGGCCAACATTTCCTCAGTGACAACAATCTTTAAGCCATGTAGTGATCAGGTGGGTTCTCCTGAACCTTTCAGCATTCTTCCCTGCTACCAAAGAGATTGAGGAAAACCACCTCTGCTCCTGTCCCTTCCGTCATCCCCGGGCCCTGAAGTCCTTTTTGATTGCTATAGAATTTCTTGTCACTGCTGAACCAAAAATGGGTAGTAATCAGAGTCCAGGGAGTCTTCTTAATCACATTTCTCTTTTCTAGACCTCAGGGAGGCAAAAGACTTCTCTGTGGAATGGATCCAGGGCCCTCAATTCCCCTTGGAAGGCATCACCTACAACAACAAATACCCTTCTTTATTAAGAGTTGTAAATGTGAAATTCCAGCAAAAATTCACACCTATCTTTAAAGTTACTATTCCCACACATTAAGGAAAGAGTTATAAATAAGAGGTGAGGTTCTGAGTGCCTCATTTTTAACTCACATGCAAAAAAAAAAAAAAAAAGGGTGCAGTAGAAGATAGTAGATAGAATTCTAATTCTAAAACAGTGATGTCATTTTTCTTTTGACTCAGCTCTGCATATTCCCCTTCATGGAGCAGGATAACAAGATAAACCACCACAAAGAAGAATAGTCAGAGGAGACTTAATTAAAGTACATCAAAGTTCAGCCACATCACAGTAAGCATCAGATCTTGATGGCAGGTCAGGTAGTACAGTCAACAGCATCCTTGGGAGTCGCTTTAGATATTTATATAATATTATTAGAATACATCCAAGATATGCTATAAAAAGTTCTGTGGCCATCTTGAGTTGAAACCTAATCCACTGGGGGGAAAATGTAGTTGCCAGTTTTTAAACTTTCTGAATAAAGACTTTAATTAATTTGGATAAAATTCAAGGAAAGGAAATCTTTCACTGTTCTTTTTTACGTAACAGATTGAAAGGTTTGATAACTTTCTGAATATTTTACTTATTTCTATATAGAAATAAAATCCTCTGTGAGCATCTGAATTACAGAATTTAAATAAACCTTCCTGTCTTAGGGATTTATGAAAAATAATACAAAATAACCCCTGAAGTAATTCAATTTAAAGAGCATTCCATTAGTGGCCTATGTCAAAGTAGCATAAAATTAGTTTATCACTAAAATTATTCTGTAAGTAGTGGACAAAGAGTTTTATGTACCTGCTTCTAAAAATGTCATTTTAATGATTAAATAAAATAATATTTCTTTCCCCTATTACATTAACTGACTGATCTTTTAAGTGTGTGAGAATAAAATTTGATCCCAAGCCCATGTTAGAAGCTATCTTAATGCGGAAAAAAATACTGTGAGATATATTCAGCTTTTTAGAATAAAGTACGCAAAAAAAGATCTGATTTTAACAAGAGTCTAGAATATTGATACAACTATAAGTCCTGACCTATGTGTAAAATTTTTGAAATATTGTAGAGAGGCAAAAATCCTTACACAGAAAAGACCAGTACATGAAGGATTTCTTTCTTATAAAAGTGTAATTTCAGTGTTCATAATTAGTTTGTAAACCTACGAGTGCAGCTTTTGTATAGTTTGTAAAATATGCTGAGATAATGTCTTTTAAAACTTGGTGTGTTTCTCATCATTCTGTTCTCTGCAATATGTCTTATTCCTAGTTCTAGGAAACGGAAGGAAAGAAAAGAACAAGGAAATCCTCCACAAAGAAATGGAACTAAGAAGATCCCAAAATTCAAGCCAAGCACCTGAAGTTGCAAACCCTACCACTCTGCAGAGTGAAATGTTTTATCCAAAGCATGTTTTTCCGCTGGTTATCAGAAATTTGTGAGCTTCTTCTGTACTTCTAGAGGAGATGAAATATAGCAATTTTTCCCCACACAGAAAAATCACTATCTATCCATTGCAGCTGTCTGTCCTGAAAAGGAAATTTCCTGGAGGTATTGAAGATAGATGAAATTATTAGCTGTAAAGACATGACCTGCAGATACAGTATATGAAAAGAAGTTGGCTATGGTGGTCATATAACGATAAAGCACAATTAATCATCCAGCTGGACTGCAAAGAGGTGCAGTCAGAAGAACTGAGGTTGGATGTGATTCAGAATATTTTATTTTGAGACTGGGTAGGATGTAGGATGAAATAGCTGCTCCTGATACACCAAAACTGCAGATCATCTCTTATTTCCAGTGCATAATAAAAAAGAGATAATAACAAACCCAAGAGAACTGACAGAGAAACAGGAAATTTGGCAGAAAAACAAAATGAGAAATTCGTGCAAGAAAACAAGGGAAGTCACCATAATTTTGCTAGCTCTCTCTTAGTAGTCTGTGTTCTTAGATGTTAAAGAATTGCAGCTTTGGAGGATGAAAAGTTATTTAGATTGACACAGTAGCAGATACGGGGCACACCACAAGCCCTTTGACTGGCAAGTGAAATTTGGTAGTAATTAAAAAAATACTGAGCCATGAAAATTATTTAGTTCTTCGTGCTAACGGGAAAGAGAAATCAGAATTTATTCTCTCTTATTGCACAAATAAGGAAGTTTTATTCAATAAACTGCTTTAAAAATAACTTGTGCAGGAAGCATTGTCATATTTATTTATTTTACCATCAAATTCTTGGTTGCTTATTATTCTCTTTCTTAGTCAGGGCTTATCTGCAAATTTTCATTCTCTTTTCAAGTTTAGTAAAATAATCACTTTCAGAGGAGTTTCTGGCTATGAAAAGGAATTAAAAAAAAAATCAAAATCTCTTACTGGTCTAGCAGTGGTTTGCAGATTATAACATGTTTTTAAATATGCCCATCTTCCACTATTAGTCTTCCATAAATAAATTTAAAAGAATGTGCATGAGGATGTATTTCTACCATTTATCTTCCAACAGTCTCACTGGCAAAGACTGCTCCAGTACATTACTTCAAAAGCAGAAGTGGAGGTAGATTTTAGTAAATAGAATTTATGTTTTGACAGTATGGAAAGAATGCTGTTGGCTCATTTTCAACTGCCTGGTTTGCAAATGAAAATTGAGAAGTTACATCCACACTCTGAGTGATGGCACCTTTTGTTTTAATTTCTATAAATAAGCATATTGTCAGATGTTGATCATTTTAGAACTGCAATCTCTGATTTCATCCAGAAAAAAAGAAAATTCTTATTATAAACAATGAAAATAACTAGTAAGCAAATGCTATTCAGCAGGGCTGAGGTTTACATGGATGTGTTGAGCATAGCTGGGATGAATCTAGCTTTCCTCACAGCAGCCTGGATGGCACTATGTTTTGCATTTACAATGAAAACAGTGTTGATAACACAGGCATCTTGTCGCTACTGCTGAGTAACACTGACACAAACTCAAAGCCTCCTCTGTTTCTCATGCTGCTCCACCAGCAAACAGGCTGGAGGTGCACAACGAACTGGGAGGGGACACAGTGGCAATAGCTGACCCCAACTGACCAAAGGGATATCCCAGAACACAGGACCTAATGCTTAGCAATAAAAGCTGTGGGGAAGGATGAAAGGGAAGCCTCTGGAGTAAAAGACCTTGTTTTTCCAGGTAACTGTTACTCGTGAAGGAGCCCAGCTTTCCTGGAAATGATTGAACACCTGCTTGCCCTTGGGAACTGGTGAATTAATTCCTTCTTTGCTTTGCTTGCATGGGCAGGTTTGTTTTACCTGTTAAACTGTCCTTATCTCGACCCACCAGTTTTCTCATCTTTGCTCTTATGGTTCTTTTACCCATCCCAGTGGGAAGGTAGGGATGGGGTGGGGGCAGGTGCTGAGCAAGCAGCTGTGTGGGGCTGAGCCTCCTGCTATCATTAACCCACAACAACTGTTTAGAAAGTATTCCCACCTGCCCTGATAAGCATCTTGAAATGCAAAATTTTTCCAATGAAATGCATTGACTGTCTTTATAAGAGCATCTCACAAGAATTAAGCTTTACAGCACTATACCCAATGTCAAATCTGCATTTACTTGGAAGTTTAACACAAAATCTGCAATAGGACTGAGCAATTTCCACATTATCATTAATTTTAGTGTGAGAAAGAACTAAGATCACTTAAGGCATACATTTTTATTTTTACTTAAATCAGCAAGTAAATATCAAACCAATTTTTGCTCAAATATCAGCCAAAATAATATCAGCCAAAATAATATCAGCCAAATCAAACATTCAGATATCTATAAGGTACCAAAATTTTGTATTGTTTCCAATGTACAAAAAAAACCTATGAAGATGTACACTGCCTGTTTCTAATATTTATTACATAGCAATCAATTCAAAGCAAATGAAGCCAAAGCTAATAGGACTTTGTGCAGCTGTAAGTATTCACTTGAATGGGCTCCTCTTCAGATTCCAATATTTTAAATTGCTTGTGATGAGTAGAGGAAAAAATATATAATCTTACAAAAAAAGAGCTACTGTTTCATAAATAATGTGCTATTATCAAGAATATATCCAAGAACTTTCAGGAACTGTGTTTTGAAAAGATAGAATGTTTTCTGTTAAGAAAAGAACATATGAAAAAGATGGTGAGAGTGTTAGAAAACTGTGTTTTGTTGAATAGGAGAGGGAATTTCCTATCTTAGAAAACCTAGGTACACTGAAGCAAGCTATAGTTTTGGTATTGACTTCATTAGAGCCTTGGTAAACTGCCCTGTCATTTCTGTAAGTTTGCTTTTGCACTTATGTTTGCTTATATTAAGCACACATTGAAGAGTACCTGAGCTATTATCAGTAGTACAAGGAGGAAGCCAAAAACCAAAGCTGAGGTACTAGCTCACTAACTTCTAACCAAGTCACCCACACTTCTAAAAAACGTATGCTTTCAACAATGAAATCACACCTTGATTTATTATCCATTATTTCCAATGAAAGCAGTACTACTACACATCAAATACTTCATCACCTTTCAAAAATCTTTCCTCAGATGCTGGGACACAGTGTTTACAATCTATTCTTATGGCTGCAAAGTCTGTTGTATATTAAGTTTATAAGGATTACTCATTGGGAAAGTTTTACCATATTTTCACAATCCACCTGCAGCTAATATTGTTTAATATTCTTGAAATTTGAATAGATTTCTTCAGAAGAGATTTGGACACACTGTTTAGAATTTAAATGCTCAAAGCCCACAAACAAAACATTGATCAGGTTGCTCCTTGAAATCCCATAAGAAAATTTCAGGAAAGAGCTATAACTGATTTAGGCACAGATTATCAAGATATAGGTAGTTTAAATTTTATCATCAGAAGTTTTCCTAAATCAGCCTTTTGCCAAATCAAGCATTAATGCCAGAATATGAGACAGATCTCTGAGGTACATATTCCTAACGTGCTCTTACAGACAAACTACACTACCTCTTATTGTATATAGAGCTATTTTTTTAAAAGCACGTTAGCAAAATGTAAAGGTAAAAGAATCAGTCAAGTGTTAAAATCGGACTTATCTGGGCCTAGATTGTCAAGAGAAAACTGACAAATAATGAGTGATGGATGAAAAATACAGCAATGTCCATTTGGCATTTTCATTCTCTCCTGTGGGGTAATTTTCTTTTATTTATCTAGAATTAGGTTTGCTACTCCACAGCCATGCTCTTCTCTTCTGTTCTAACTTAAAGCTGTCAAGTATATAATGAAGTGATTGACAAGAGTAGACAGCCTTCTTATTGTCATTCGAAGTTATCAAGGACAAAATCCAATTGCATGTTATTTTTTCAAAAACCAAGTTATTAATTTTTTTTGTTAAGGATGGTTAGTTTTTATCTGCCAAAAATGAATTTATTATGCTGTTTAAAATACATGTCAAGTGACCACCACAGAGAGTAAACAGATATAAATTCTACACCCAGAGAGAGTTTGAAGCAGTGTAAGCAAAAATCAAGGCTGTATAAGCCTTGGAAAAGGACTCCTCACATGTTGAGGAGTACAGGAGTGAGTGATGACCCAGAGGTAAGGAGGGAGTAAAGGGAAAAGATTGGGACACTGAGTAAGCAGGGAGAAAGGACCATTGAGATTGCAAGAGGATTTGGAGTCAAAGGTGGCTGGAAAATATAAAGTGGTTTGTTATATTGTCTGGAGAAGATGATTTGAAAGGGTCAGCAGGGTTTTCAGTGAGGTAGCAGTAGAAACACGAATTTCTGCATTCTGCCAACTCACTTCCTAGCCAGAAGTGTCATTTCTTCATCAATTCCTTAAATGGGACTTGCATTTCTGTCCATCCTGTCCTTGTCCTCATCATCTATAATAACCTAAATCTGTCACAGTCATCCTGGAAAACTGTTTTCCAGGGGAAATGGCAGTACTGAAATAAAGATCAGTAAGAATTCCAAGAAAGTGTAGCTTTAACCTCTTCCTGTGGTTAGAAGGAGGTATGAGAACTCCTAAGGCTTTCAACAGGTAGGAGGAGGAGGAGGGTCAGGCAGTACTACCTCCCTCCTCTCCTCCGTGCCCTCTCCCATATCCTTCCTTCCATCCCACACATCCTGAGCTCTCCTGCAGAGGAGGAGCACCAGCTGCAGATGTTTGTACAACATGAAGGATAGGGTTGTCTCTCCAGGTTGGAACTGAGCAGCTTCAGCTCCTCTTTTAACAGCAGGGGAACTGGAAGCAAGCTGAGCATCCCAGGCCGTTTCATCCTAAAACGGGTAAATCATGGCAAAGAATTTGTGAAAGTATTAATGTAAATGAACCCCATGTAAGCCCAGGCAATTGTAATATGCATATTACTAAAATGAAGTCCAGAAATGCAAAAGAGGAAAACTTAAACACTGTTTACTTGATGTATGCCTTTACTATAATGTGCACCTTGTTCAACCAGAGAGGAATATGGAATAAGGTTGGGTAAATATCTGTATTTCAATTTCCTTATAAGAAGTTTTGTGTGTACTTTTTACATTTGCTGCCACTGATCAGAAAAAAAAAAAAAAAAAAAAAGAAAAAAAATGTCAGAGGTAAAAAGAACCTTCTATTTTATGTACACTTTGACCCAAACTAGTAAATGGACTTTTTCCACTAATTTAAATCTATGATCAAAAAGTATTTATTTTAAGAAAATAATAAATAATTAAAAAGGTGAAACATCATTTGAAATATAGAATATATAGAATATAGAATTCATCCTTTGTTTTCTGAACTACATACGTCAAATCTCAAAATTAAAGTATACCAATACTTGGCAAGATTAGAGTATGTTCCAGGGCTCTTTTAAATACTAAAAAATTACTGTTCAATTTATTCTACAACATTTT
Organism: Acridotheres tristis; assembly: GCA_037013685.1. Lineage (NCBI taxonomy): Eukaryota > Metazoa > Chordata > Aves > Passeriformes > Sturnidae > Acridotheres > Acridotheres tristis. Next base: position 104,598,180 of record CM072884.1, read on the forward strand.
TGTTCCTTCAAATTTTTGTATTTGAAGCAGAAATTCACTAAGTAAAATGTCACTGCCTCAGAAACTTAGAATGTTTTGGATGGAAAAAAAATAATTGAAAATGTTATTAAATGAAGATTGCTATCAGTAGTATCAGAGGAATTAAATACTTCTTTTCTAGGTTAACTAAGGTGTTTCTGGACTGCACAACTGGAGAGCAAAATTAAACAAGTTTTATTATGCTAATTGAGCAGGGTTGAAGAAATCTGAGAATTTAAATTTTTCTGAAGACAGACTGTTTGACTTTATAAAAAATACTGACCCTTAGATTTCAAACACTAAATACCAAAATTAAATAATCCACAGTAACAGCTAAAATTTATGAGCAATTAAAACCGTATAAGCATTATCCTTTTATAGGTTTATCTTACTAGACAATATTTCATTCTTTACATATTTGAAGTTCTAAAATTACTTCGTATAATTAGTATATTGTTAACTACTTCACAACATGAGAAAACAGCTTTACTATGTACTTACTACAAAGAAGGTGGGGTTTTTTTAGCTGTAAAAAAGCTTTTAACTCCCACTTAAAGTATTTTTCTAAAGCCTTAACACACCACAAATGTTACACAGACTACATTTAAAAAGTGCAATCTGACTGTAACAGATTGCAAAATGTTAATTTTATCTTAGTCACAGTTGCAGTAGATTGTAATAAGAAAGCTTTTACTTCTGGTCTGTCTTATCGAGTCATTTTGATTTTTACATACTTAAGAAAACCCTACTATTGTCCCTCAGTTCTTCAAAATACAGCATGAATTTAACCATGCTTTGAAGCTTTCTAGGGTTCTTCCTGTAAGCAAGACATCTGGGAATGTCTAATCAAAACTCTCAATGACTTGGGGTCTTGCCATACACAGAATTGTGATTGAACAGGACTATGAGGAAGTAAATATTTAGAGGAAAAGAAAACTGGGATAAATCAAGAAAAAACGTGGCTTAGACTTTCTGAAGGTATTTTCTTAAGCTGTCAACTAGAGCAGCAACACTTCCAAGATTCCCCTTTCTTTCTTGCAACTGAAGTAAACAAATCTCAGCAGAACAGTCAGTAGGATGAAATGAAGGTCAGTATTTGCACAACTTCCTTGAGCCATAACTTTGGAGCTCCACAGATTGTTGATGCCGTAGGCAAAGCTGTTTCAAAGTGTAAAGTATAGGTCTACATCCACATGTTCAGAATAACATATCCCTAAAAGGTTTAAGTATATTAAATCTGGATGACTGGATCAGAATAAACACATTTCAAAGTGCTCGTGTATGTCCTTAAATGTTCCATTAAGGAGACAATGCAGAAGAGACTGTAATTCCCATTATAGCAACATTTGCCACCTACTTAGACTCTGATTATCTGACTTAGCCAAAAAAAGCCTGTGATTAAAGATAACCACATTATTATCAGGACCAAAAAAATAATTGCTTTGACCACTACAATAATTGCTTTTTGAACTAATACTAATTAGATACTCCATATTTGCTTTCTTGTCTGAATTAGAACAACAGTACTGATGGTGAATAAACAGGAGTTTAAGAAAGAACTTAATTACTGTCTATTAATACAATATTGGACCTCTCTCTAGTTTGGCAAACAAAGCAGAGACAGAAAGATGGAGTTAAATAAACTCAGCTGAGGAAAAATGTGCAGGTTTTTAACTCAACTGTTGAAGTAATTTACCAGGAGATGAGGATGACTGTTCATATGTGGAAATTAGAAACTAGTCTTGGTCAGTTTGGTTTCATCTGGGGTCTTTTAATTAGCATTTTTGAGAGAGAGGTGTTGCAGTTCAAGCAGAAAATAAGCCAGAAAACTGAAAATATAACTTTATAAAGCAGGTCTGACTGGATGACCAGAGTAGCATCTTCTGACCTTAGACTGAACCAACTGTATTAATTCTATTCATATCTCAGAGATGACACATTGTTGGCTGTTCACAGTTAGCTGCAGGGTTGTCATAATGTATACAAGAGTTATAACTATTTCTGTATAAATGTTTCATATAACATTTTAATAGCCTAGCAATATTTGCATGCTTGTTTTAGGAGCTCTTTTAAATATTAATATTTTTGGCAAAAAAAAAAAGAGAATACCCAGCAAAATGTTTGTCAGTGATGTCTAGATTAAATGGGAAGGTGGAGACCATCCTCTTAGAAGTTCATGGACGTCCATACCTCAGTAATTTCTACACAGCTTTTTCTGCTGTTAGATCTCCTGCTGTTAAACGGATATCCCATACATTTCTAGCTCAAAATACTGCCAAAGTACCTTGGGAAATGTATATCAAAATACTATGAAATTGCCACAGACTTGAAAGAAGAAAGGCTACCTTTAGAGAGCCCAAGAAGCAAGGCAAAAATTGGAGATAGTGCTGTTTGGGTCAGGCAGATCTGAAAATGATAAATGAAACTTCCTCATGTCAAAATTCCTTCACGGACAGCCAGTAATTCATATCACCCATGTTATCCTGCAGGGCCTCAGCTTTACACTGAGAGGATGTGCTTGCATTAAGAGTTGAAAAACAGCCATCACTTCCTAAAATTCAGGTTTACTTACATGAATAAAAATTGTGGCAATACAACCAGCAAAACCATGGCATTTGAATGAGCAGGAGTTAGAAAATGCACATCTTTAGCTGTGGGTTTCTACTGATAGAGGAAGAAAAGTGGCTAAGAAAATGAAAGTTGAGCAACATAAATTGAAATCAGGACCAGGAAAATCAGAGCATTACATAGTCAATAGCACTGAGAGAAGTTACTGATTGAGAAAAAGTACCAACATGTAAAAAACAATCACATAGTACGAGCTGAACTTTAGCATGTCATTGCTGGAAGGTTCTCCTGCCATGGCTGCATCCTCTGACTGTGGCTGTAACACCCACAGCTTAGACACCAGTGCTGGCAGAAGCTGTATCATAAACAGAGCTGTTCTGTTAAGTACTTCAATCTTTCTCCATGCTATAATGTAAACAACTGTTGTACTATTTCCTTGGCACCATTTTGTAAAATTGGAAATTCATGATGATGCTATCTAAGTTTGTGAAGTATGAATACTAAATCATGCAAATTATCTATCAGAATGAGGGTAAACCCAGGTCAAAGAATGACAGAATCATACTGTCAAGCTTGGGAAACCAGAGTTGTAAAAGACATAATATGAAATGCATTTTACATGCATGAGAAGCTGGTACACTGCAAACCTGGAAGTGTTCCAGTGTTCACAAGTAGCAGAGGAGTCAAGACTTTCTTACAGTTGTATATTTCATGCCTTCCCCATGCATATACATGAGTATTTCACAGGTGCAGTCTACATATTATGCTGTTATTGGAAATGATCACATCAATGTGGTAAAAGAAATATTCAACACAAAGAAAAAAGATCTATCCTAATATTTTAAATTTGTAGCCTGCAAATATACATTTCAATGTTGATTTTTTTGGATAGTTTCTTAAATTTAAAAAAAAATATATTTGACAGTTTTTAGAAGAAAGCTGTAATTAAGGATGAAAATAATGAGTGAAGCAAACACTGGTACAGAGGCTTTCTAGAGCCTGACAATGAAGAATCCTTTCTCTACTCTTACTCAATACATTAATTTCTTATGTATTGAAAAATTAGTTATTAAAGATCAAGTGTGATTTTTGAAACCACTGTAAAAAATATTGTGCTTAACTGAGGGTGCAGGTCCTAATTGTGGCACTATAGCCTCTAAATTGTGGTCAAGAAAATTAAAAAGACAAATCATAATGACATAAAATATATTTGGGTTTACTGAGCCGTACTGTAATTCTTTGAAGTAAGTGTAGAGTTATGATAGCAGAATGAGCTGAAAGAAAAAAAATCAGCAGGGAATGTATTTTATAGTAAATGCTGTTGCAAAGTATAGTATACTTTCTGGGACTGAATATCTAAAAAATTTGTTTCTACAATTTAATAGTGTTCACATTTTTATTAACCTTTTTTGTCAGCTTTTTAAAGTGACATTTATACATGCTTTAGAAGCTGAGATGTTGCCCAAAGCCTCAAACAACACAGAATGTTCCAGGGACTGTAAGACTACAAAGTCATCTGGTAGTCTTTGGTCACCACAAGGTCTTCCTCCACATGGGTGACCAAGGAAGATGCTGGACTTGTCCAATCTCTTTATGCATGCATGTTCTATTCTTCTGTTTTCTTATTTTATTACTGTGATGTAGGAAAGACCCTGTCTCCATATGTACTTTTGTACTAAACTTAGGATTCAAGTGTAGGAAACAGGTATTAAGCATCTGGAACCATGAACTATTTAGCCAATGAACATTAATTCCTTTGGTTGAAAGAGTCTTTAAATAGTGAAAAGTTTTAAATGAACATGGTACCCCCACCATGGAGACACCCAGGGTGAAGGAAGACCAACAGGACACTTCTGGATCCATGGGTAGTGCTTATCTATCTTCTGCTTAACCTGTCTCTGTCTCTTCCTCTCTCTCCCTTGCCTCTCATTTCTATTTCCTTCTAGCTCTCTACCTCACATTTTATAGTTAAATGAAATCTGTATTATTGACCTCAGCATATGATCTCTTTTGCACCTTAATTTGGGTAGAGACATCTCTCAATAATTGGATCTTAACAACTCTTATTTTCATGTAACTAATTTTCACCCTTCACTCATTCTTCATGTGGTGACAGAAGCAATGAACTAAAAAGGGAGAGGGCTTATGCTGAAGTTATTCAGCACAACTACTCACACCATTAAACTGGGACAACCTGCAAGGTCTGAGGCAATGCCCAGGCATGGTCAGGGCTCAGCACCACCCAGGCACCAACAGGCACTTTGGATGCAGCTCTGTTCTTGGGAGAGTTGGGATTGTTGCTGAAAGGATGCAAGCTGTGCTGCGCCACTTAACCTCTAGGCTAGAAAATGGTCCTGGGCACTTTGTAATTACTAATAGAGATGTGGTTTTGAGAGCTATAGGAGGGATTTTTATTGTCACTAAGCCCAATTATGCATTATGACTTAAAAGTCTTACTTTGTGAAGTTCTCTGTAACAAATAACATGTAATAATTTCGCCTTTGGTTGCACCTTTTTTACTCTCATACAATTACTTTTGTGCCACCATTAAAGGTCAACACTGCTGGAGATTTTATTTAATTTTTCTTCTAAGTAAGTTTAAGGGACTTCTCATCTCTTTTTAATAGCTGATTAGGAGTGAAAAAAAGGTATGAGCTTTTAAACTAGTATTAATTTACAGAAATTGAAAGTTATGAATGTGAGATGTGAAAATGAAATTCCCAGATGTTCTCCTTTATATACTTATTATGCCTGTATTATATAGATCAGTGTTATTTAAAATGTTAGATTATCTGATAAGGACCTACATTTATTATGCCCCTTGATTTAAGGAAGAAAATGCAATGATAGCTATCAGATTATAGTTGCATGACAGAAGCAAAGGTTGCTATGGTTTTGAGAGAAAGAAATCACTGTATTTTTGGAATATTCTTTCAGAATATTGATAATTGGTATTTTAGATGCACTTTAGTCTGTGTATCAAGTTTAAATTTCAGCTACCACAAATTTGTGTACTTTAAATTTTCTAAATATAAGTAAAAATACAAGAAACTTGCTTTAAAACAGGCATATTACTTCAATATAATATTGCTAACTAGCTAAAAACACTCCAGCCATACATTTAAAATAAACACATACCCACATTCTTTCTCTTCTACCTATCCAATCCCACATGTATTTACCATTTATTTCAACCTGCTTCTGGGTCAGAAAATTTCTAACCCTCAATATTTTGTGGGTTTTGGAAATGAATATCCTTACACTACCTAAAGTTTATACCTACTCATATTAATTTTGAAAATCTTTTCCTGAAATACCAACTCATGTTAATTTTGGAACACTTTCCCTGGAAAAACAACTTAGAAAACAAAAGAGTTAAGAGAAGATTTAATGGCTGGAGAGAAAGGAGAACTTTACTTTGCAGGCTTAATAATAGTTTGAAGAACATTGACAGAAATTTTGTAAAAGACAATGCCATTACATCAAATGCTATAATCAAAATAGTCTGGTTTTCCTGAGGACTCACATGAACCTGGCCTTTTTCACTCCAGTGCTATATTTACAAGTGTGATGGTCAGTTTTAAAATTCTTCTTCATAGCTTCCAAACTTTTACAATGTCCAAAAAGATTATTAGTATAATTTTGCATCCAGTCTCTTTTCTAAGAATATTATCACAATGCTTTTCATTCTACTAGGTGATCATAAGTGTTACTCTTGTTTCTGAGAAAAGGAGTTATGAAATCCCACAGGAGATATTTTAGTGTTCTTTGGATATTGGTGAAGGCATTAAAATGGTTGTAGAATAGATGTTGAATATTTATGCAGCATCTGGGAATACCAGAGCAAAAGACACATCTTTTCCATAGGCAGGATACACATCCTTACTTTTTAAAAGGTACACCTTAATCATAGCAAATTAAATTAATTTAGATTGCAATTAGGATAACAATTTAAAAATACACAAATATAAACCTTTCAACAATGATTTGAAATGGTGTGTCTGTCCAGGGTTGACCCAATGTGGGACAGACAGCATGTTAGCATGGGTCTGAATGTTTGAAGTTGAGTGTAAAATTGAACACTGTCAAGAATAGGTTGCTTTCTGAAATTATATCTACTCATTCTTAATGTTTTGTAATTATTAATGGTTTTACTCTGCTTAATCTTAAAAAAAGGTTCCGAGAATATAATCTGTCTTCAGAGATAATTAATAAAGGGTCTTAAACACAAAAGTTTCTCTGTCAAAAAAACCCTACAGTCTGGATAAACCTAATTCAACATCTTAAAGAAGTCAAATCTATGTCTTTTAAAAGCAAACCATATAGGTAACATGCAGGTAAGAAGCAAATACGCTTCATATGGTTACAATCCTTATAATAATAGTAGGCCTCATAATCCTTAAAGTCTTTATAATCACAACTAAGTGATCTACAACCAAAACTTGTCAACCTTTACAAGAAAGTGATATAAATTTATCTGTGAAAGAATTATGGTGGAGCCTTTCACAGAGAGAAAGGGTATTTTAATTTCTTTGGAGCTCTTCAATGTACCCTTACCTCTCAGGGCATGATTTCCTCACTCCATTTCAGGACTACAGATTGCTTTTCTCCCTGTTCTTTCAAATGTTTTTCAGAAATATTCTAGTTACATCACTACAGGATGGAAGAGCCGAGGTGAAATCCTTTTCACTCACAATAAGTATGGAAAACAATAGTTCTATAATTTGTAGAAATTTGGGCCTATTTTCATTTTATATTAAATTCAATGGTGGAATAATTTTAGAAATAAAGAGAAAAAATAGAAAAAATTATGAATCACCTAGAAATTTTTGTTAAAGTAGAAGAGATAAGGACTCGTAGTTTTCTTGAAACCAAAATTCCATCAGTCATTCAGTATTTATAATGACACTTGCAAGAAGCTACATTAATTTTATCTTTTAGAAAGGGAATGAATGCCATTGTTGGACTCATTCTGTCAATTATAGGACTGCAACAGGACTTGAGATTCAGTGTTTTATATAATACCATTGTATGGCTTAAAAATGTTTGGACATTAAACCAGCTCCTTAGCAGAAACTAAGTTAAAGTAAACTTAATAAACATGCTCTGCAAAATCATACATCTTCAGGAGCAAGTATTATTCCATTTCATACAAGACAAGAAAAGTCTTGAATAATTACATTTACTTTTTCATTTTCCACTAAAAATTGCACCATCATTTTGATACAAAACAAAACTCAGTGTCTTCTCTTTGATCTTCACCTGTGTGAACAAGATGCTGAGCTACCGTAAAATATAACCTCAGAGATTTTGAATATCTATTGTACTTTAAATATTTCCTCAGTTTATTTGAAGGCTATATATGCATAGATAAAAGGCAAGGCCAAAAGGTCTAGCTCTAGACCCAGCAGACCAATTGATTCTAGACAGTATTTTTCAGCCTAATATCCTCTGACCTCACAGGAACCCATATACAGGCATTTTTTTTAATACTTAAATATAAATATATATCAAAGATCAGACTAGAAATATTTTTCTCACAGTTATGAGATAATCTCCTTTATTGATTCCAGAGTGCTACCTGTGCAGTTAAACATCTTTCCTTGCAATATCAGAATTGCATTATGGTCCTAAATGTTCTGATTTTCAAGTCATAATAGCTTTAATGAAATAGCTTTAATGGTTCAACACTGATATTATGAATTTTAGTTCACTTTATATTAAAATTTGATACATTGACTTCTGGAGATATTATTTCATGTATATAATATGGCAAAAACAATAGGTTATACATATATACCATCTTGGAATCACTTGTTTTAATCTTCCCTCTCACTAGAAACCATTCAGCAGAAAAGAATAAAAGGTTTCCTTGATTCATAGAGCTTTGAACTTCTGGGAACTTCTGCCTCAATGTTACATCATTAATAAACACCATACAATGAGGCTGCAACTGAATTTTTGACCACTAAATACTCCAATGCTTTTTTAAAATGTAGGAAAATTTACCTTAATATCAAAGGCTCCTGGCTGACCCACTTTGTTGTAAAGCTCTAGCTGGTTCTTGACAGGCGTTACCCACAATATCACCTGATTTAGTTGTTGATCAAGTTCAACAAAATCCTTTAGCAGAAATTCTATTTCTTTTTGTTTTTCTGGAAGATCTTTGGACACCTGGAAAAATACAAGAAGCCATTGTTTTAGTGAAAAAACCACAAACTACAAAGCAATTTAATGCTACACATATATACATTTATATAAAATGTTAAAATACAAGTTTTACATACTTGAAGAAGGAAAAGACAAAGTAGACCCAACAATCAAATTATTATGGCAGGTATCTTGCAATTCAGTTGAAACACAGTCTGTCCTAAAAAAATGCAGCAAAAAACCCAAACACACATACAGAAGACTAAAATAAAATTAAAAAAAAAAAAAAGCAAACCTTACCATCAGGCTTTTCAGTATTTTTATTTAAAAAAATGTTATCTTGATATACTAAATTGTTTTAAAGCTCAATTTTTAATCAGGAAAAGAAATTGAAAACATGAAATTGATCACTTGTATTATAGCTAACCTTTCTTGACATCTTGAATGTAGATATTTATAAGCATGTGCTTTCTTATAAGGTGTTTAGAGTTGCCAATTGGATCCATATATGCATAAACAGATGCACACAGTGAAGAAAAATAATGAAGAAATGTATCATCAATTCAGGTCAGGCAAGTTGGTTCTCTGATTTGCATTCAAAGCAGTCAGATTTTAAACTAAACACATTCTTCTATGCCAACAATATTTGAAATTAAGAATCAGTGAATGGCACAGTTCAAATTCAGCTCTGAAGCACTTGGAGTGCATGTAGGAGAAGGCTGGCAATAAATCAGCCAACACAAAGCTCCATGCTGTCCTTCCCAGACTGTTTTCTATAGCTGGAGAGGTGAGGTGTCACAAAGCTACACAATGGGCAACATTGCAAACATACACTAGGGGAGAAACCATCTGTACTTTACAAAAAAAGAAAGAAAAAAATAGAAAAAAGCAGCAGTAAATATAGGGCTTGGGCAGATACAGAACAATAGCAGTTCATCAGTAAAATCAGACAAGAAATATGGTTAGTTTGCCATATCATGAAAAGTAAGGTTTCCCAATGTTCATTTTTTTGACCATATTTTTTACCAAAGTGACCCTGTTAAAAGTGGCAAAACACGAGATTTCTGAGACACACAAGATAAAATACATTCCCTGCAAAGTTCAGCAGCATTAATGGTAAATACATTCCCTGCAAAGTTCAGCAGCATTAATGGTAGCATTACTATCACATTGCCTAGCTACAGAAGGATTAGTGCCCTGTACTTTTAATCCCCAATGAGGAAATTTTTCAGAAGACAATACTTCCAAACTCAGCGTCATGTAAGCAATGAGTGATACTAAAACTGAACCACCACCTGCTAGGAGAATGCAAGGAACACAACTGTCTCATGACATGTACATTTCTTGAAAAATTTGGCGTGAGAATATTGATTTGTAGGCACTAAAATAAGCCTGCTGCATAATCCCAGCATGTGATTTTTTAGACTGTATGTAAGGCGTATTTGTAATTCAAGAAGTTGATAAGCCATATATTACATTGTCTCCATTGTCCATTATAGCCATCTCATAACATCTTATTTAATAAAGACTGATCCATGAAGCAAACTACTTTTACTATCTTCCTAATCTTTTAAAATATAAACCAAAAAATCTGCTTTTCCAGAATGGCCCCAGAAAAGAAAGAAAACAATTAAAAATGCATTCATTTCCCTTATGTGTTAACTCAAAATTTATGCAGACCTTGGCCTAATTTCATACAAGATTGGTTTCATCTTTCTTACAACTTTTGAATGTTAATCTCTAATGTTTACTAGCTTTAATATTAATGTAAATAAGTTCCACAGAAATACAACTGAAAGCAAATAGGTAGTCATAGGCAGATAAAAATCCAAGCTGACTTCTGAAGATCTGAAATATAAGTTAATCTGCTTCCAATCAACATTAATCAAGTATTTTGGCTGTAACACAGGAGAGAAAAAGAAAAATTTGTAGAAGTTTTGGGGTGAGGAAGAGAAAGGGGGAAGTAACCAATTATATATACTAAGTCATATTCCATCCAGAACAGCAGAAGATGAATGATAAAGTTTTGGTGACAGGCTGTACTTCAACCACTGTTTTCAAAACATATATTTATCCCACCTATGATGAGAGGTAAACTGTAAGTAAATGTAGCCTCTTCTTATGAATTGTCTCCTGCTCTAAAATTATAGCACAAATATAAGATTATAATATTTTTAATATAAAAATAAAGAAATATATGTAAATGTGAATCAGGTAATTATATATGGTAATGTCATCTAATTTTACCACAAAGACAAAAACGAACAACAGTAAATAAATAAAGGACTTTCACCAACTCAGGTTAGGGCTACAGATAAGCATTTAACAGGGCAATTCCTTGTAAAATCCATGTGTCAGATGCCATTGTGTGGGAATCAGAGCCTTAGATTCTGGTTATCAGGGATTTCATTTGCTAGCTCACTGTGGTTTGTTTGGGCTTTTTTGTAAGCTCTGACATAAAGCCGTCAAGCTGGCTGATCAAATTAGAGCCTGATGAGTTTAAGGTAATTACAAGTCTGCCTATCAAGCCAAGGTACTGTTGCAGACTGTCTCTTGGGGGACAGCTTGTTTCCTCAGCTAATTCTGCAGCTCACCAGAAGCATAAATTGGAAAACCTCCATGGAGTAATAGACATGGACATTATGCCTGGCTGTTCAGATTTATGCCCTTTGTGTGTCAGAGGAGCACACGTGGAGATGGGACCCTGCAGAATCTTCCCTGCTGTTTTAGTCACAGTCCTTCCAGTTTGTTCTTCACAGCTCCAGGAGCTGCACCTCCAGGAGGGATTCCAATGCTGGTGGGAGCTACAACAGTCCCACAGCTGTTGTTTCTGGGCTCTCTGAATGAATTCCTACAAGTTCGTGGATGCCTCCAAGGATGCATGAGCAGAAGCTAGTATCCCACTTCAATACTCTTATATTTTTGCTTTGGGCCCCAAAGAAAATAGTCCAAAAGGACTTGTTGTCATGGGATAACTATCCAGTGTTTACTTACTTTCACTCCCTTTAGCATCTTATGTCTTTCCCTCGTATTTAAGAAAGACTGCTAAGTTTTGTCAGAGGATGGCTGAAGTTCTTTTCTAAGAGTGACAACCTATAGGAACAGTGGCATAATGCAACACCTGCAGTAGAGTGAAAGCAGGGCAAACCTGAAATGCTTTCCCCAGCGTCTGCCTAGGACTGACACAGGCCTGATGAAGCAAGGAAGACAGGGTGAAAATAAAATGGAATTGAATAAAAGAGAACTTCAGCTGGAACATCGTTCTAAAAATCTGGGTTTTTCCTTTCAGTACAAATTAAACATTTTCAACTTTGCCTTATTTCACAACATATTAACATTGACAATAACTCTTGGTTTGCAACCAAAGATGCAAAATAAATTTGCAAGTGGAAACACCAAAAGTATGGATGATACTTTCAAAAACAACAAATCTGAGTTCAACATCAAAGGACTATATAATTTCAATGTTAACGTGCTAAAACATTAATCTCCAACCATGTGATATATCTAAAATTTTGTCGTTTATTTCAAGTGCTAATTAAGTAAAATTAATTGGAAGGTTAGTGACAGAATAATGGAAAAGAGTTTAAATCGTGAAACAGCAGAAGAGCTTAATTTTACCAAATAATACTGGTCTTCACAATATTGAATTTTTTTCTAACCTGCAACTATCCGACCATTTTTCACATATTAAATTTTACTTAGTCTAAATTTTGCTCTTTTCATTAAAACACACACACACACACACACATACACACAAAATCCACAAAATACTGCCAGCACAAAAAATGTAATATCTCAAAACATGAGAATATCTGAAATTTTAATAATTGCATACTTTTAAAACCTAAGTCTTCATCTAAGTATTTTAATTTCTTCTTATGAATTCTAAAATTACTTGCATTGCTTGCTTCTGTTCCATCTGAACCTGATGTCTTGCATGGTTTTCCTCCACAAGTAGCCTAAACAACGCAGTACTATGCTGATTCTATCCCTACCCAAATCTGATTACTTTGGTGCAAAACCTTACCTATGCTCATCTTGGCAGTTTAGATCTCCTTGATCCTTTCCCTTGCTCCAATTTTCCACTGCTATTTCTCACTTGATCTTTTGATAGTAATTTTTTCAGTCTGCACACAGTTGTGTGCAAGCACTATGGGATGAATTAGAGCTCTGCAGATGGAAAGGAATATCAGTTCTTAATGGTAACAGGTATAAAGGGAGGAAGGATTTTTATAAAGTATGTAACCTGATGTAAAATCATAGGCTGTTTTCCCATTCTCTTTGATTCTTTTGAATATCCACAAAGCAGATTCAATTAAAGCAGTATCAATTAAAATAATGGTTGTGGAGTTACAGCTCAATCTTTTAACTGAAGAACAATGCTAAAAATGAAAAAGTTAAAACTAATTAAGTAGAGACAGTAAGTAAGAAATATCAAATATTGGGGAATAGTTTTGCAGAAGCCAGAAATGTTGTTGCAAATTAATTAACTTGATGAGTTATATTACTAGTAAGGCATCACTATAAATAAAAGTAAGGAGAGCCACTGAAATGACTTGGACATATTATATTTTGAGTGACTGATGTTTAATTTCAAACATCACTTCTCTCTCACAAATTAACCTCTTTCCCTGTTTACCTGAAATGACCAAAGAGAAAACAATGCATTTATTACCCAGCTGTTTTAGAATATAGATGGGGACATGCATCTCTCCAACATGCAATTTTTCAAAAAAAAATATGAAGAATTTTCTTAATGGTAAATGGAGAGCAAAGAAATCTCAATTTCCAACATTTTAACAGCAGTGAAAATATGTCAGTTTCTTTCCTGCAATACTCAAGTACCCCTGTTTCTTGCTCACCAAACTCTAATAGGACAGCACTTATAAATGGAGCACTTATGTTGAGGAATCTGAGAGTGCAGTAAAATTTAGCTATCATGATATGCATAACAAGATAAATTGAAATAAACATGATCAAAAGTATGTTGTGGGATATCTGTGAAAACTTTCAAAAATGTTATTTTTGTATAGCCCCCTTGGGAGGGTCACTTCGATATACAAAGCACTTCATGAAAATTGGCTTCAAATATAGGTTAACTGATAGTGTTAGGTTTAAAAAAATCAGAAATGCTTGCATAGAGAAAAAATGAAGCATTCTGTATGAAGAATTGAAGAAGCTTTCTTTATTAATTGCCTTGCTTACTAAATCAAGCAGCAGCAGCTTCTTCTTTACCATTCCATTCCTGGAAAAATGCAAATATTAGGAAGAGACAATGACTGACTCCAATCAGCCCAGAGCATAACTGGACTGAAAGCAGGTTTGATGTCATCCAAGGGAGGACTTGGGTAATAAAGAAATAACTGAAGTCATAACGACTATTAAATGCAACCTTCAATACTGACTTCTTGATAAATCATAACTGACACTTCCATAGCACTTGTAAGATGATTACATGAAACATAAATTCTGACAACCACTGTTCAGAAAGTTTGATCTGCTCAAAATCACCATCCCTAGAGCATGTACTAAAGAACAATTTAAAATGAAGAGGGAAAAGTTGGTTTATACGTGTAATTTCTTCATGAAAAACAATCAGTGTAAGAAAGAGTTTCATATATGTTCAGCTTAGGATGCCATTTAGTTAATTAACTGAGCCATTTGCGTTAGTAAACTCAATATTGACTTTAAAACAAAATCTATGTAATTCCTTTAAACTAATGAATATTTATGAGCCATAGTGTCTCTGACAAAGCCAGAATAAAGACTGTATTATTATAAGAAAATTAAAGCAGGCTTCCAAAAATATGTATAAAAGATTTTATTTGCTAAATATAGAAGAATTTTATTTGCTTTGCATATAGCATTTAATGTTTCCTTGCAATTTTCCCAGGACCTGACCTTGGGAGGTGCTTATTTTGTCTTATTTTTCAAAAACCTCTCAGTGATTATTTGTAATATTTTCTTATTTTTATTTTTTTCCCCCATCAATGCAGAAAACTAAAGCAGCCCCAAAAAACCCACAATGCCTCAAACAATTTTCTGCTTCATCTGGCTGTCTAGATTTTTAAAAAGCAAACAAACATATTCCCTGCCCCAAAGACTTGCCTTGTTTTTCTTCCATGGTAATATGATCATGTATATCACAGTCTTCTGAATATCTGCATTTTTATATGTAATACTTGTAACTAATTGTCATTCATTCTGCTCTCCACTCTCAGCAATTCTCCTTTGTCAAGGACATTTTTGAGTACAGGTTCCTTCACCTTGAATCTCTGCTAAATAATCTAGTCCAGGAATTTCTTTTCCTTATCTTTTTTTCTTACTCAGTTCTTGAAATCCAAAAGAAGCCACAAAGGCTTTAGACTCTAGTTCTTTCAGCAATTCTTACTAAAGGATTTCCTGACAGGAAAATTATTTTAAAATAAATGTAAAATGCCCTAAATGTTCCTTCCCTGGTTTACAGCAGAAAGTACCATATATATCCCTCAGGCTGCTCACAGTTCTGAGAGGGACTGCAGTGGCTGAGGGCTTACACTTACCCACAAAGAAATCCAAACTCAGCAGCTGTGCTGAGAATCAGCTCTGGATGGGTTCAGGGTGGGAGGACGAGAGTTTTTGGGTGTGTGGCAAGACTCTATCTTCTCTTACACAAACTGGCTCAGTTGTAAAACCCCCCACCCAAGAAGGCCACATACATGGGACATTGATGTGAGAGGAGGTGTCGTGAACCATCAAAGACCCCCAAAGTGTTCTCCATGTTCATTCCTAAGGCCCTGCACCAGAGGACTGCACGTGAGGCAGAGGGATGCCATAGATCCAGAGTCTGGTGTGAGAAATTGTGCCAAACTTGTGTGAGAAACTGTGCCAAACTTCTCCCCTGGGGGAGGCACCTGGGTATCCTCACCTGGCCTGAACAGGTGTTAATCCATTGAACTCTGTTTGGTGGGACCCTCACTGTAGGCACACATATTGAGAAAGCAAGAAAATTACAGCCTGAAAAATATTCTGGGCCGGAGCTTCTCAGCTCTGTTCCCAGCCGATAAGCTGGTACAGCCGAAAGCTAGGGAGAATTTCTCTCAGGGTGATAACTTGGTCAAAATAAAAAGGAATTAATAAGAAAGATAGAACACCTATTGTGGTGCGTGACCAGGCCCTGGGAATGGGGTGTCTTCTCTCTGAACCAATCAACTTTTTTCTACTCTTGGAATTGTGTGTTGTGCTATAAAAACAAGTGTGTTTCTGAATAAACTTGTCTCTCTTTCCTATCGTGAAAGATGACCATGTAGCTGTGCATCTTATTTCTGCCAGACCTAAGGGGTTAAAACTAAAACCTCTTCCCACGGCTACACCTCACCACTGAGAAGATCAGAAGAAAAGGATCAACACGACATCATCAAGATTCACAAGGAAGTTGTGACTGCAGTGAGGTCTCCCCTCAGTCTCCTCCAGGCTGAACAAACCCAGAGCCCTTAACCCTTCCTTACTTGGCTTCCCCTCCAGACCTTTCAACATCCTCGTTGCCCTCCTTTGGATGTTCCTTAGCATCTTAATGTCTTTTTATATCATGGCACCCCAAACTGCCCCCAGCACTGGAGGTGAGGCTGCCCCAGCCCAGAGCAGAGCAGGACAATCCCTCCCTTGCCCTTCTGGCCATGCTGTCCCTGATGTCCCCAGGACACGCTTGGCCCTCCTGGCTGCCAGGGCACTGCTGGCTCAGCTTCAACTTTCCATCCACCAGGACCCCCAGGTAACTTTCCCTGGTGCTGCTTTCCAGCCTTTCATTCCCCAGTCTGTCGGTACCTCCAGGGTTGAGGAAAAGTTTAACTTTATTTTAGACTACTGCACTTGTGGGAACTTTAATTATATAGGCATGTTGCAATACAGACAGGTCTATATAATTAAAGTATAATCTTTATCTTGTACACAGCAAAGAATAAAACATTGATTTTAGGCCCTTATGGTCTTCCTTAATAGAGATGGATGAAAAACCTGACAGACAATGGCAGCATCTGTCTTGGAACTGAAGTCTGAGAAAGCCCAAACCATTGCAATTGATTGGTGTGCTGTATTATCTGAGTATTGTTAATTACAAGTGAAATCTCTCTCAGATGCACAGAACGTTGTTATAAAAAAATGTGTAAGGATTTGCCTGAAGTTACTTATTTGATATCTAGTAATTCAGCTGCATCAATATTACCTCAAAGTAGCTGTCAGCACATATGTATTGAAAGCTAGTACTTCTTTCGTTCAATGTACTTGGCATAACTTCTTAAATATATGATTAATATATTCTGGATTTGTATGACAAATAAGAATAATAAATTTTAAGCTGGTCGGTAAGATAAGTACGATATGTACTGCGTATATATACACAAATAGGTACTTAATCATGCTTTTATGGCCTAAATGGTTAATAAAGACTTTTTATCCCTGCATGACTTGACTGTACTTCAAAAATATTTTTTTTGTTTAGTTTTTAAAATTTTAATTAATACTAGCTGAGAACAATATATAAATTAAAAAACAAAAACAAACAACAAAACTAATTAAGCCTATATATACTTGTTTCTTAGAGCTTGTGACATTCCCATGTTTGTTCAATGTACATTTACATCAAATTTATTTTTCCTGTATGTGAAGCCATTTTTTGAGTATGGGTGATGATAACATGAATGTGGCCTACATTTAATTTGCCATCTATGACACAGTGTCACAGATAATTTAGCACAACTAAAGACTTTATTATATTTAATAGTATCAGGTCACTCATTAAATGAAAGTAAATTCAGGGAAATGTCAACCTTCTGATCCCCAAAATGCCATAATACTATTCTTATTTCAAATTGAAAGAGCAGAAATCAAACTATAGCATTCATTTTCCAATATATTTTCCCCGCCATACCACAAATAACAACAGTAGCAATTGCAGTAGTTCCAACTGGGAGTCCGAATTAAGTTGCACTGACATGCTGGAAATTTTATGTCATTGCAGGTAATGTATGAATAATTTCTACTCAAGGCAAGTTATAATACATGAACTATAACCTTGTTATGACTTTGTGTTTCTGCACTTTTGGGCCCATCTGTTTTTCTCTACACTTGATCAACCAAGCTAAGACAACCTACGCCTGTTCTGGTGGTACAGAAAATGTTCACAAATTATAGCCATGTCATTCCACTCTAATTTTTATCTTGTCCACATAGCACAACAAATTGATTTGCTGTGGCAATAAACAGTGAAATAGTCTCTTCGGTGTCTAGTAATTAGAACTAATACTAGTAGACAAATTAAAAGGCAGCAAAACAAAATGTCTCCATCAGGCACTTATAATAACCTTCATAATACATACAGTAGATGTTGTGAAGACTAAGGTGGATAAATGAGGAGAATGCTGATTTTGGCATCCAGCTTACTTTCAGATAATTTAGCTCATCGCTCTTGGCTGACATCAGACCAAGAATAATATTAAAGAGTAATAAACTCCTTCCAGCAAACCTCTGATTCCATGGTTCACTGGTCTCAGACCTAATCTATCAATCCATTTACTGCACAGTAAAAGGTAAGAAACCCATTACAGATCTGTTACATGCCATGGCAGGTGGTATATGACAAGAACTGAATTCATCACAAACTCCAGTGCCGAGTACCCTTTTGTATGCTTTGAAGCACTAGGTGGTTACCTTACTTGGCCATCACAGCAGAAGATACTTTAAGCTTTGAAAATAAATGAAAAATTCTTGATGTGAAAGCATAAAAATGGTCATAAAACACTTCATTTTTCATAATATTAAGACTTCACAAAGATAGTGCTATTTTCATTTTTACAAGAAATACTGGCTTTGGAGAGGGTACAATAAGTAAAACCAGGATAGAATTCAAAAGTCATGCCTTTTAAATATGGGCTTTAATCTTCATTCTCTGCTTAAACTATACTGTATTAGGCAACAGCCTATTAGAATCACTATTTGATAAAGTTGTGTAAAGAAATGTGTTAAAATTATTACTACCCAAAGGAAGAAAAACTTCGCGCATCTACTCTCAAGGTCATCAGAACGTGATATAAACACCCAAAAGCAAAGACAATTCTGAAGTAAAAGCTAAAAAGATACTTTTGTGTGACTGCAATTCCCTTCATACTAAATTTCTTTTCTAGGTTATTTTTATTGCTGTAGGGCAACAGTATCTGTGACTGTAAAGAAGGTTTGAACATGACTTATTTCAAATACGTCACCTTGAAGGTTAAGACTCACAGGTGTTGTCCCCTGATCCCCTGCTTGACAGATCAAGGCAGAACAAAAATTTGTAATAACTTTAGGAGATATTTGGCTACATTGTCAGCTGGTGCAAATTTTCCCAGCTTCTCTGAGGTAAGCAGAATTACTCTGGTGTACACCAGATAAGGACCTAGCTAACATTATTTACATAACTGTTATGTATGTTTCATATCTTGAAAATAACATCATCCTGCAAAAAGGGATAATCATAAACAGTAGATGGTTACATGTTCATTTCTAGCAGAGATGCCAGAAAACAAAACACCCGGTTTGAAACAAAGGATTAAGGTATAAGATACACTCTTAAGAGAGGGTGGAGAGACAAAAAAGCCTCAGAGAAATCTCTGTGTGATGATGTTTGTCTACTGTGCTTTGAGGAACACAAAAAATATATCCTCATCAAAACCACTGACTACAAAATCATCCTCAGGTGAAGGTTTGATTCAAACCTAAGAAGTTTGCCTGATATAAAAGTGCCCATCCTGTGAGCTTTGGCTCAGAGTAAATATCTGTGGGGTTCTTCCATTGCTTACATATCTACAGCTGAATGAAGAAAACATTAAGTTTCTCTGTCAGGATCGCAGAGTTTCTTTCCATGATTTCTATTTTTAATTCAGATCCGAGATGTTCAGGGCAGAAAGTGAAACAAATAATTGAAGTTTCTTACACAAATCATGAGTAACAGCAAAAAACATGCAAATGAAAAAATAATTATTTTTCCCGTCAGTATCATTGAGAAAATCTTACTGAACCCCCAAATGAGCTTCTAACTCCTTGTTTTGTTTTGTACATCTGACAAGATCACAGAGAAAACAGAAAACCTGCGAAAGAGAGCACCTTCAAAGAAGAGGCATGGATTTAAGTATCATAATTTTCAAATTCAATTTCTGTTCATTAAAAAAATGGACAAAAAGCCCACAACAAATCCAAACCACTGCATTTTTCAGATTCTCTACATTCAGAGACCAAGGGAGAATGAGAACTCAGTTTTAAAGATCTCCTGGATAGATAACAGAAGTAAAAAGTATGTAGTTAAGTAATGATCTCAAAAGGAAGATTACTTTTCTTTGTTTAGTCTTATTACTTGAAATTTTTCAAGTAAGAAATTCCAAGAATAATTATCTTGCTAGACACATTAGATATAGGAGACATAAATGTATAAAAATTCAGTAAATTGTAATGATTCACCAAAGAGTAGTTTTTGTCTCTCATATTTCACTCAAACCTAAGCCATGGTTCCTTAGTGCCAGCAACAGCCATAGCTGCTCTGACTGTGACAAGGGACTGGAAATATTTTTGCATCAGCCAGCAGAAAATAAAAATTCCAACTTTTTAGGTATATGACTGATCAGTAAAATGCTACATTCAGTGACAAATTTCAGATTTTCTTAAAACATATTTATATAATCTGACTAAAATGAAAGTTTTCTTCCTGAAAACTAATGCTGTCATTTTAAAATCACAGCTTGGGTATTAACATGATGCCTGAATTCAGCTATGTATGTGCTTCCTTCAGCCAGCAGATAACACTATTTTGATCTTGAAGTGTTCTGAATTCTTCTACATACATTGATTTCAGAAACCCATTTATAGAGAAAAAGATACTTCTGTCCAGCCACTGAAATAATGATTTATGTGTCCAACCTGGAGTTTGTGAACAGGATCAATATTTATTATCCACTTTTGTCTGAGTCATTAGCTAATATTCTGAACATTTCCAGACTGCTCCTGTTAGGAAGAAACTAGTAAGAGTACCACATCAAGTTCCTTTTTATTTCTCAGGTCTGTGCTTGAAATTCAACTGTGTTTATGGAAATAGTAACAAAAAACCCAGGATGCATTATTCTTGACCAGAGACTCCACCGTGCCTTTTCAGTAAGGTACTCAGAAGATTATTTTCTCACTTTTTTCACCCCCAGAGCCACACACGATGAATTATGCCTTTTTGCCCCAGCATCCTGGTAACTTAAACAGATAACACAGGTTAACGTCCCTGACTCTGACTTTGCAATCAGTCTCAACAGAAATCCTTCAGCTAATTCTACTTTGATTGTCTCCAAGTAGGCTAATCCATAGCTTGGGTAGTAGTCCTCTGGACAATCTTTCTATCATATCTATGAAAGAACTCAAATTATCTACCTCTATTTAGCAGATATGCCACACATTTTCAACATAAAAAGATGCTATTTCAGCAATAAAACAGAATTAAGTCCTCCCTTACTTCTTTCTAATAATATGGAGATCTCAGAAAGCAAAATCTGTGATACTTTGCTGCACAAAAACCAGAAGTGAATGCTCAAGGTTGGAAGAAGTGTGGTGGAAGGTGAAATAGTGGTTGCAGTGTTCACCTTGGGATTGAGAACAGGAGAGATTTGGGAAGCGTTTCCATAAAGAAAATCAAACATTTGCCTCTCACACACCTGAGTCACAAAGCCTATATTTGCTGTCCCAGCAAAAGCACCAGGCTACAAAAACGATGCTGTGCATTCCACCCTTAAGTAGAAGAACTGTAATTTAAGGAGTATATTTGAATGCAACATCATCACTCCAGTCACTAATGGTCTTGGTTTGCTATCACCGTTTCTCACAGCAGTGTATTGTACCCATTTTTCTTCCTCAGGTTCATTATGCACACAAATGTCTCTTCATACAGAGAAAAGTTATACATGCCAGAAAATATATAATACAAATATTCACTGCAGATTAAAATTTTATATCACAGTTATATTAGTAATATGTCTAACCTTTAACAAACGTTGGTTAGCCTCCTTCAGTGTAGTCTCAAGCTTTTGTTTTTTGTCTGGGTTCAGTGATGCACTTCCAAGTGCTATTCCTCCAGTTTCATTTAATCGTTTCAGTATTCCCTTGTGGGGCGGCAGATCTCCAACTCTTAACTGGAACAGACAAATACAGCAGTTAAGATGAACTGTGGTAGGATTTTCAGCTCTCTTATCTTGACCCTTATTGATTTGTGTATCAGCCAAAGGAATAAACTCAATTCAAGACAAAATAACTGTTGCTTTCTGAATGTAGAAGGCTGAAAAAAACCAAAATAGACTATATTGGTCAATCAAGTCTAAAGAGAGTTCTACGTGACAAAATACAAGGTTTCTCAGGATATTAACCACTATTACATTATAAATTCCAGATCTGGACACTCACTACTTTACGTATATCAATGTTAATGGTCTTATAATATGGTATGGAGCAAGCATTCTAGAGAATTGTTTTAATATGCTCCAGGCTGTGAACAGTCACCCAGATGGTATGTGGGGAAAAGCCCTCCACTCCAGTTTAACCTCTTAATTAAGAATGTTCATGTAGATTCAGTATTTACAAAAAAAAAAAAAATAAAAAAAAGCCCCAAAAAATAATCAAACAAAGAAACAAAAAAGGAAAAAAAAAAAAAAGAAAAGAAAAAAAAAAGAAAACAAAACCAAACACAAACAAAAGAAAATGCAAGACAGCATCAAAATATATCACTTCTTGACCACATGTGTTGTTACTGAATACTTATATTGTCACAGTAACTTAATATATCAAGTAAGGTTAATGTTGCTTCAAGGAGCTTTTCTGGAGTTTTTCCTTGTTTGTTCTTGATTATTAACAAAAGCAGGTAAGTATGAGATGAGCCATGCTGCAAGGTAATGCATTATTATTTGCTCCATTAGGATGTATTCTCTTTTATGCAGCTCCAAAAGAAGGTAGACTGTAAAAACAGGGTACAAATAGGAGATGCTAACATCTTTAATTTTGGATTATATATCCCTTAGGAATACTATAAATGAAATATTCGTGTATGCGAAGAGTGGAGCATATACAAATGGTTCTAAACAATCTATTTAGTCTTTAAACCCTCAATAATTTCTGCCAACTTTAAGATGTATCTAACACCCCTTAAAAGTATTTATTTTCCTTGGATCTGATATCCTCAACAACAGAGCCTCACATATTCCCTGACCAAGTCAATGACATCTTCTGCTAAAAAGAAAGACAAACTCACCACATGGTTGAGTCTCCATTCCCTGAAACAATATTTATCTTATTTTTATTTAAAAAGAAACTTGAAGATAGATTTTTACTAAATAATCCTTGAAGTTTTTTTTTTTTTTTAATTTTGTTGTGAGAAGGATAGAACAAACTGACAAGTTTTCTTCAGATTATTTAATGCTTGATTCATCACTAGCTGAATTTGTTCAACTTGGATTTACAAAAAGAATAACTAGGTCCTTATCCTCGAGGGAGGAAAGGAAAACCTTTAGGCATATAATCTATAAGTAATATGCATTTTCCAATTACGTTTTAATTATTGTACAAGAAATTACCATTAAAAATAGTCATTCTACTGAAAACATTTCAAAAAACTAAACACAGAAACTTCTGTTGAATATATTTACCAGCAGTCTCAAACTCTAACACATTCATGAAAATATTCCAGCCCGTAAAAACAAATATTTAATATTCTGATGGGGTTTTTAAAGTATTTTTAAAAATAAGTCACCTAGATCTTTAGTCTAGAAAATGTTTCAGCGATATTTTAATGAGTTGACATTTATAATTATGCATGCAGTTCTGGATCCTCTTGTGAAATACTGAATACCATTTAATAAGTGAGAAGCTATAAAATGTTAACAAGATACCTATAGAGAAATGCTATACAGTCGTGTTCTGAATTAAGAAATGATGATGAAAAAGAGAACTATTAACTTCCCACTTTCAAGATATTTTTCTATCATTAGATTTTTCATTACTCTTCTGGTTTTAGTATGATCAGAATATATTTGTACCTGAGTTTTGAAGTTTCCAGCTCTGAATTGTCTAAAAAAGTTATATGAATGTTGTATTGGATCTCAGAAACCACTTTGGAAAATAGCCTTTAATTTTCTTCAATGTAGAATCAATAAAGTAAGACAGTAGTAAGAATAGAGTTTACAATACCTTTACTTTGCTCAGGCAGTCTCTCAACTGGTCTTCATTCCCTTGTTCAAGGGGAATACCAATAATGCTGTCTGCTTCCTCTAACCATAAAATCAACTTGTGCAAATTCTCTTGAAATTCTGATAAAATATTCTTTTCTTCCTCTATCCTGCAATAAAAATGTGAAATTAATGTTTCTATAAATTTATTTTTATATTGAAGTGCTTATACATACTGAAGGATGACAGATAACTAATTCTTAGAATTTATAGTAATTATTTTATAAGCAGGTCACAGATTTCTTAGTATCAAAAATATCAGACAAATACTCTTTTAACATTACATTAAATGTATTTTAAAAGAAAATATTAAGGCACAATTTATAACACCACTAAATTCAGCTTCCAAATTACATATGGCAGGTAGTAAACAAGCACACCAGAAATAAAGCAGCATATTATTCAGACTAAAATTCTGTTTGAAGTAACAGCAGGGAAGCCCAGTGTCGGCAACTAAGAATTCTAGCACCAAATTTTGCCAAACTTAACCTGTAAAAACTGACACAGACTCACTTGGACATATTAAACAACAAGATATTTCAGTAACTGTGCCATGTAGTTTGGTGTTAAGATTCACAAAAAAAGTAAGGTTTGCAGTAGATAAGTATACCTAACATGGGATTCGTGACACCTAACTGTAAGTGTCTACTCTTCATTTGTCTCCATCTACAACTCATCTGCTCTTTTTCACTATGACTATATAAATATATCGAGATGTGAACTTTAGTGCAAAAGCTTCTGAAGTTATCAAGAGATGCAGGAAAAAAGTTTCAAGAGCAGCAGGAAAGAGCATTGGTAGAATGTGAATGCTTGGGATTAACATTTGGAGTGGGACCTTCTAAAGGAGAACATTTACGTTTTGTATAAAATACTTGTAATTTATCCGCCAAACATATTCACACACGGAGAATTACCTGTATGGAAAGATGAAAGATTAAATATTTATCACAACTAAACAATGAAAAGCAGATCCTGCAAGGTAGGATAGTATTTTTATTATGCCAATTTCTTCCCATACATAACTGGCTCGTGTAGTATTGGGGCATTCACACTCAGGCAAAGACCTGCAGCTATTCATCCCTTCTGATGGGGCATAACTGGCCCAACTACACTGGTGGGACAGGCAGCTGTCCTGTTTCAGAAGGTGTCACAAACAGTCAAAAATACACAAACTCCCTTTAGACTCATTTCTGGAGCCTTGCACCAGAGGACTGTGCATGATCCACAGTGTTTCAGCAGAGAGTGTTTAACTGCCCCTTTCCCAGGGTAGGTACCTGGGTATTCCCACCTGAACATGAACATTTTGAACTTTATGTTATGCAGTCTTCCCTCACCCCCAATGGATCAAGACTGAGATCATCACTTTGACCTACGGGCATTGAAATGGCAAGAATCAAATCTTGTCACCTTGATCCACTGACAGGCATTTCTTCTTCACTATCTACCCTTATCCCTTCTTTTTCTTTATTTTCCTTATACGTTTTCTTAAGTGCTATCTTTACACTTATATAGTGTTTCATTTCTACAGATAATAACCAAAATGGCTAAAAATCTACCCACTGCAATAAAATTCTTCTAAAATAAACGTGCCATGTACACACAGATAATTGGTCACTGAGAGTAGTTTCACTCTGATCTGCCCAAAGGGATCTACTACTAACAAGAACCTCAGCTTCCCTGCCTTCAGGAATGGGTTGTAACAATATCCAACCTAAACCTTCCTTGGCTCAACCCAACATCTATTCTCTGTTGTCCTATCCTTTGTCTCTGAGGGGGAAAGGGACCAACCCTCACCTCACTACAGTCTTATTTCAGGGAGTTGTAGAGAGTGATAAGATCTCCCCTCAGCCTCCCTTACCAAAGAGAAAGTATATTTTCAACATATAAAAGTCAATATTCATAGCTACACTTAGAGAATGAAAACTCTGGTTTTAATTTATATATAAATTGAAATGCTTGGCAAATTTGTGCTGCTTTGAACATGATCTCAGTATAGTTCTAAATCATGTTCCTGGTTTAGATCTAGAATGGATTCTAAATTAGCAGATTTGTTTTTGTTCTTAAAACAATTTATCTTAATATTTACTAGACATATGAGCCAAACACTGTTCTTTTTTTTTTTTTTTTCCCTTTTTAAGCTCAGAAACAACTTACTCTGCATTATCTGCCTACAGATTAAACAGACATAAGCCACTGGTGCCAAATTGTTCTTCGGGGGAAAAAGTAAGAGCTTATATTTACTGTGTAAACAATAAAATTCTACAAATCTATTTACACTTCTATATAAACTATGAGTATACCCATATATACACACATATACATATTTATACAAACAAATACATGAAAAAAATGAACACCATAAATAGCAAAAAGAATTAACAGCCCTACTTTCTTGATTTTATCTTGGATTTTCTAATGGAATCATGCATTAATATTTTCATGAACTGCCATTTGCCCAGGATTTCTGGAAATGCAACTAATATAAACAAACAAACAAAAAAAAAATACTGATGCTCCTAGATATAGGAATATTCCTTGTACTAATATATCTATTTATTACAACTCTGGATCTCTTATGGAGTACTGTAATGCAGATAAAATTCTTTCCAATACACACAGATTTACTATTTGGCTGCACAGGTCATGCAAAAAAGAACCAGCGTCATAGCATCACACTTATTACACTGTTCTTCACTGAGAAGTGTTCATGTTCATGACTTGAGAGGTCATATGCTCTTCTCAAGCCAAAATAGCTCATCTAAAACCAGCTAATTAAAACATTTGTTTCTGTGAAAATGAGTCAGATTTTAATCTATGCTGAGATCCATAGCACTGCAACTACAAAAATGAAGAAAAACTAACTTCCTGTAATCCTGAAAGCAGAAGAACAACTTCAAATCTTTCTGAAGCAAAATCCCTCCCGGCTCCAGTTACAGAAATCTGGGAATCAAGCATCCAATGTTACACCATAAACCACATAATAAAACCTCTGTCTCTCAACCTGACCAGGAACTCCAGAACCCAAGCTCTCAGCAACAGGTCCCATTTTTCTAGTTTCCTCTCACTTCTAGTAATTTGTGAAGTTCATATCATAGCTCAGAGGAGGCATTATGTGATGGTACCCTGAGGATAAACCTGAGAAAGATCCAAGTTTAAATACTTTAATTCTGGCACAGAAAAGGCATAGCATTCAACTCAATACGCCCAAGAGAAAAATTATTGAGCAGCATAGTATTTTTAATGAGAAATCAGAAAGATTTGTCTTCACCTGGAAGAGAGAATTGGCAAGATTCGTTTATCATCTTAAGTACACTGTCAGTTTTATCACCCTTATGAATTGAGCTGCAACTCTTAAAACATTAAAATATTAAGTTTTCCTAGTAGTTTTCCTACTTTGATGACTGATTTAAAACTTTCTAGGAATTTTTTCGGAGATGTTTTATACATATATGCATATATATATATATATATATATATATATATATATATATATATATATACATATTTCATATATATGTGTGTGTATGTGTGTGTTTCTTTGTGTGTATGTGTGGACAGAAGGGTTTCAGAGCTCAGAAAAAAAAATTCCATAGGACTACTTCTTTATTCTAATCAGGAACAACATGCAATAAAGGAATTTAAAGGTTCATTGCAATTAACAGGACATGCAGATGCACCTTATAATTTACTTTACCATCTATTCTTGACCTGCTAGAATGTTACTTCTATTATAAATAATACCCTGCAGGACAAGCATCATATTATGCATCATGAAAAAGTGCTCTGTGTTAGCTGAACTGGTAAATTGAATTAAAAGTTTTAACTCAATGACTGATTACACCTTTTGAACAAACTGATTTCTTTCAACATAATTACTTTTGGAACAACAGATACATGTAATTTCTAGGTGTTTAAATTCATAGTGGCAATGAAAAATTAACAATTAGTTGTTACTTAGGGAGTATGGGCTTTCAAATCCAAGCCGAAACCAGCTGGAGTAAGGAACATGAGCCACCAGACAACTCAGACATGGAGAGAGCAAGAGAAAGCCGTGGGAGTATGACTTGCTGGTGAAGCAGGACTGAGGAATAAGATATTATTCCAGCAGCTGGCTATGGAGCCAAGCAGATCTATCTCCTGCACAGGTCATTAAGCTATTATATACTACTGCCTTATCCTTACAAACAAATCTACATTCCCAAAAAAGCTTTCAAGCTCCTACTCTGTTGGCAAAAGGCTTATTTCATTAACCCTGAAATACAACCCATTTTGACTGATGCAATATTCTCAAACTACAGCAGAGAAACACAGAATTTCATATGCAACTTTTTGTCTTCTACACAACTGCTATTCTTAGGCATGTTACTGTGTATTTTCCTTAGTAAAACATAGCAGATTTCTGTTTGTATTTCTAAATTCATAGGGTCCCTTCATCAACTACTCTGAATGCACATTTTTTCATAGGAATCTTATACACATTATAATTTTGGAAGCAAATGCATCAATATTCAGCTTTTAATACTGAGTAGTAAATTAAATATTTTTCCTAATTGCAGTTTTGTATATATGATAATTCATAGATTAGGGATTAGATTTCATACCATTATTAAACTGAATCAATAACAAATTCTTATGGTAGTCTACAAAACATCATGAAAAGATTTTTTTTTTCAAACTATCATTAATCCTGAGTTATATTTGTTAGTTACTACATAAACATTCATGCCCTATATCAGTAAGCTTGTATTTTCATGTGCAATGTTGAGAAACCAAATGAAATATATATTGCAGCTCAAGTATTTTCTCCATGGTCAACAATGTGATAGCAATACCATAGCAACCTGTAAATAATTAGTGAAACACATCAGATGTTTAGAGTTTGTGACTGCACACAAGTGATGTCAGATTTTTTGGGAAGTATCAGCTAAAGAAATAAAATATATAATCACAGGAGTAGGATAGATCTGCAATTGTAACTCATATTCCCATCTGTAAGGCCAATAATATTTTGGTGTCTTTTCATCTTTTAACAGTCAGCTGTCGATTCTGTATTTATTGTATCTCTAAGATTAGGAATTAATGTATTTAGTAGCTTCTACTGAGAATATGAGAGGCCACCAAAATGGTAACAAAAATTTAGAGACAATATTTACAAAAAAAAAAATTTCATTCTTTCTCTAAAGAATGGATAAATATGCTTTATTAGGGTAATTAACTTCAAATAAGTGAAATTAAAATAGTACATAAACTTTAGAAAATGTATTTAGATGTACATACTTAATAGTAAGAACTTTAGCTGAACTATTTGTAAACACAATACAAATTTATGCCAGTAATTCTTTTCTAGTGATTCATTATAAAAAATCTGAAAAGTAAAAAAAAAAAAAAAAAAATCAATATGTAGCTAATTATATGCTGGAAAGAAAAACATATATTTATTGACATAACTGTCATAAAATCTCTTCATCCTAAACCAGTTTTTAAATTGCAACTTGAAGCTAATCACAACCTTCGATATGCTGAGTGTTCAAGTAAAGGAAAACAATCATTTGCAGCTACTGTGTTATGGAATAAAAAGAATACCTTAGTAAAGATAATGTATAAAAAATATTAAAATGTATATTTACTTTATAACAATTAATATTTATTTAGAATAAAAAGCTTGTGATTTTGTATTCAAGAAAGTACTTGGAAGTATTCTGGTAAACAGCCTTTGTTCTGTCATTCTTTCCATAATTACTTCAAATTCGCTTGGGTAGAGATCTGAACAGGCAGTCTGCAGGTTCAAACTCATTAAAAGTGTAAATGTATTTCCAGCTAAAATAATGAAAAATTCTCTGCCATTCAACTGAACCCAATTTTAACAAATGTCAGATCGTGATGAATAAAAAACCCCAAACTGATTACTTCTGAAACATTGGAGGAATCTATTTCCTGGGCATCTGTTTTCAAAAATTGCACAGGAAAGTTTTAGCAAAAGTGAAAAAATAAAAAGACCAACAGCACTACTGTTACAAGTCTCTCAAAAGCCTCATTTATGAGCCATCCCCTACTCAGGCTCCTATGTGAGATGCTGTTTCTCCTCCTATGTACCTTCCCTTGGCTGTCCCTGCCTGGCCCACGCCTTGAGAAAGAGCAGCACCAAGCTGCAGCCACAGCCCTGGGGCTTGCTGCACACTGTGGCCCTAATGGCAAGCCACCACATCCCTAAATCATCCAAAACTCAGATGTCCCAGTGGCACCTCTCAGAGCAGACACAGCAGGATGTGGCTTAATGCGTCTCAGGGCATGAACAGCCAGAGCAAATTTCTGTTGGTGCAATTTAGGAGACTTGGTATTCAAAATGACTGCTGGAGTATGAAAAGGGAGACACTGACACTTTGTATTTCCCCTCTTTTGTCTGGGCTTAGTAGCATCAATTCAGAGGGCCTTTGTGACTTCCCGAGGTCTCCAAATCTCCATTTCATAATAACACTGTAGTAGAGTACAAATTCCAACTTTTCCAAAAGAGGTCTTTTGTAGCAAAATGTTAACAAAAACTCAATTAAATTCCCAATTTGCTAACTACTAGTGTATCAGACATTCAATCAAGTTCCACTTTATTCAACTGCCTGGTCTATTTCAAAGTTTTCAGTAAGATAAAATGACTAGATGTGCTAAAATTACATTCTCATCTAATTCTTAGCTGGACGGATTAGACTGCAAGATACAGAAACTTTAAACACTGAATTCAGACTTTTACAGCTTTGAAACAGATAAAGGCAAGTGGAAGATAACATCCTATGTAAACATAACTCAAGCTTAACCTCTTGATCTTCAGTACCAAAGAAAGGAGATTCAAAGTCAATTTTAAGTCTGTGCTTTGCCTGGGATCAGCATTTGACCTTTTAAAACTGAAAACCAGCTCCTTTTTACTGAAGAGCAGTACAGGTTCCTCAAATTGTTTTGAGATTTAGTTTGTTTTCTTGTCTGTTTTTAATTAAGTTGACCTTTTGAGGTCCAAATAATTCTTATTCATTAAAACTGTCAGTCTATCACTGAGATTAATATTAGAATCTAGTGAGCCTATGATCAGTTTCAGTAATTTGTACAATATCATGGTTTTTATCTGGTTTACAGTTCTTATTATTCATGTAGTTTAAAATTTATTCCAAATTATTTATTAAAACTGAATTAACATGGTGAAATTCTTCGAGTTATATGCTGTTTAAATCTTCTCTTTTCAAGTCAACTTGAAACCATGGCATTCATGGTGGTTACAGGAAATATTTTGAATTTACAGGTTCTTTATCAATGCAGTGATAGTATTATAAATAAATAGTAGACCATTTAACCATACAATCTCAGGAAAACTGACAAAGCAATTTTGGAGAATTTGTCCTTCCCCTCCCCAAAATATAATCAGTACCCAGAATATGAAAAATGTCTGAGTGTTTCAGAAAAGCCCAACAGGGAGCCATCAGCATCGGGAACAGAAGATGGTGGTTAAAGGAAACACAGAACTCTGATCATTTTCTGTGCTCCATTCACCTCACACTCTTCCATGATCCACAGACAGTTGGTTAAGAATTCTATAGGGCTGAGTCATGATATTTTCCTCCATACCCTTCTGTGGCCAGCACATCTCAAGACATTCAGAAACCACAATATAAATCTTAAATCCATTTTACCATCTCTTACATTTCCAACAAGTAATCGTCCCTTCTAATACTGAGGAATTAGGTCATTAGCATTTTGTTCCACTTTCATTTTACCCATCAGTTCAACTTTGTAAACCTCAGTCATATTCCTCCTGTAATTTCTCTCCAGATTGAAGATCCCCACCTTCTTAGTCTCTCCTCACAGTGCATCCACTTCAAACCTTGGCTCATTTTATCTGTCTCCCCCCATGAATACTTTCTGTGTGACCTTTATATCCTTTGACATGCACAGAGATCTGCACACAGTAACCAACATGAGTATGCCACAATGTTTGATATCACCAAAACAGCATTATTTTTTTTTTTGTTTGTAATACCCTTACTGATGCAGCCTAAAACATTGTGGCTTTTTCTTTCACTGCCATCCATCTTGTGCCTGTAAACACTGTCAGCAATAAGGTCAGGATTGCTTTCTGGAGTTGGAACAAGCTCAGCATCATTTAAGTATGGGATAGTCTGCTTTTCTGAAATATTCTTTGCCTCACATTTTTCTCTGATCAAGATCATCTGCCACTTGTTGCCATCTGCTCAGTTTTGGAGCTCCCACTATCAACTCAGCCTTTGACTACCTGAGGCATAATGTCATTGGCATTCTTGGAAATGTCACCATACACCTCATATCTCCAACAAATTTCTCACATTCATGCACCTTCTAAAAATATCTGTATCACTTTCTGTTACTCCTGTACTTGCTTCCCTCCTCCCCTCAGCCCCTACTGATCTTTGAATTCAGCTTGAAAAATATGTCTAGAATGGACTGTTAGTGCCCCATATAAAAGTCCAATGCTTCATGTAAAACTGTGCAGGATTACCAAAATCAATTCCTTTCATCTGGGTAAGCAAATAGCAAAAACAGAGCTTACAATCTATAAAGTTTCCTTGCCAAATAGTGCTTAGCAGCATTACACTTGAATCTGAAATCGCTAACAGATTTCATTTCTGGAATCCATTCAATTGTTAATTTCTTGCCACTTTATCTTGAGATCTGCTGAGCAAAAAAAATTAATAGGAAACAAAATTTCAGTTGATCACTACTCTGAGCTACTGAGAATTAACTTTAAAGCAGAGCATAATGTATTAACTACAAAGAATAAAACTTGAAACCTATTAACAGTTTAGAGCCAGTTTTCTGATTTGCAGAAGGTTCTAAATGTTAATATCTATTTTCTTTTTCTTTGAAATCATTATATAAAAATGCATTATACCCAGCCTACCCTCCCTTCAGTATCACCCTCCTTCAGTATGGTTTTTAAATGTGCTTCCATTTTCTCATTCTCAAATTGACTTTTAAAAATCTTAGAATCTCCTCCATAATAATAACATTCTTTTAACTATGAAAATTTAATTATTAGGAAACATACACAAAAATAAAAGGACTATTGCAACTTATGTGAATCACTACATAAGCATTCTGACTTTGTACGTGTTTTTGGGTTTTTTTAATAGTCTTTTAAATATATTCTGAAAAAGAGAAATCAAAATATGTCAATTGACTCGCATTTATTGTAATTTATATTCTACCGATATACTTAAATTTGACCAACATATGCACTGGGCAATGTCATGACTATATTAGCTCTTTAGAGTGTAAGTAGAGATCACTTCCTTCAACTTTTGTTTGCCTCATGCTTTGATCTTAAAGATAAATTAAAGCACTTTGGATGACATGGGTTTCAAGTCTTAAAAAGAGAGAATGTGACTGTACCCACAACCAAATTAGGACAAATAATGAAAAACTAAAAGATGTCAAAGCATAAGAGTTATGCAAATCCCATGACACCATGGCTATATAAAGATTGTGCAGCTGATAAGTCTATGGTCTTTTCAGGCTCAGGTTCATCAATAATTGAGAACTACTTAGAATACATCACTTTTTCCTGTCAACTAGGTTTCTTTCCCTTGAAAATGCACTCTAGAAGAGTAAATAGAGAAGGAAAGAAAAAAAACAAAAACACCATGTGTGGTGGCAGAAGCTAAGGTAGGATGTGTTTCCAAGACCTGGGAGCAAAAAGCATTCCCTTGTTCTGACACAGCCAAGAAAACCGGGAGGTGAATAGAAGCATCCTGATGCACTAAAGTACACCAGGAACATTTTTATCAGTTTAACACAACACTATCTGTATTCCTCTTAGTGATTGTGTGCTATTATTCATGTAAAGTTCACTAACTGAGGTCTCTGCAATGATTTCCCTCTAAATTACACAAGCTGTCATTCCAGAGGATAACAAACCAACCATCAACATATTAACAGAGCAAAAGAAGGAATGCATGTGCAAGTTTTTATTTAAGAAACTTCATCTAGGCAACATAACTGGACTATTCCTACTTAAAAAATCCTAGGCTTCCTTAAAATGTAGAATGTGCCAAGAAATTCCATGTAATATTCTAACACTGCATTGAGCCAAAAGAAAATTCAGTTAGACATTTCTACTGATAAATGAAGGAATGAACAATAACAATCTTAACCAGAACAGGAACACATTTTACATCCTCAGACGAAGCTCAACCAACAATCTCTTTCTTCTGTGTTGCCAAAGCAGATTACAGGGTTGTTAAAATGATGTGTTACTGTTTCATGAGTGTTTGCACTTACATAACAAGTTAATGCTTGGAAACACAGATGGGTTTCCAGTGTACAAAAGAACAGCTTCTTATGTGACAAATAAAGGCCAAAGACTCCCTTGTGTGACAAATAACAGTACCATAACGCCTGAAAATACAGCAGAAAGAATTATTGAAAGCATACCTGAAGCTTTGACAACTGTAGGCTACTTGTTGATCTCCTTCTAACATAGAATCATTTAGGCTGGAAAAGACCTTCAGGATAATTGAGTCCAACTTTTAACCCAGCACTCCCACCCCTAAACCATGTCCCTAAGTGGCACATCTACATGTCTCCTAAATACCACTGGGAAATCTTTTAGCACTTTTCAGTACCTGAACTGAACTACAGGAAAGGGACTTTTCCCAAGGGTATGTAGTGATAGGACAAGAGAGAATTGCCTAAAGATAAATGAGTGTTTAGATTAGATATTAAGAAGAAATCATTTGCTTCTGAATTGTGGGGCATTGATACAGGTTGTCCAGAGATATTGTGGAGTTCAAATCACTGGAAGTTTTCAAAGCCAGGCTAGATGAGGCTCTGAGACACCTGATCTAGTAGAAGGTTCACTGTCTATGCCAAGGGGGTTGGAGCTCAATGAACTTTAAGTTCCCTTCCAACATTAACCATTCTATGATTCTATGGTGACTCAAGCACTTCCTTGGGCAGCCTGTTCCAATGACTGACATGTTCCAGGTGAAATTTCAGTCATGATTAGAGTCAGTAATAACCCTTCAGGACACTCCCTTATGACACTAGTAAACATTTTCACAGCTTTTATTCCCCATGGCTCCCAACAGAAAAATGATACATGATACATCAGAAGTAAAAAAACTTGTTGCACACTCCCAGTTCTTCCAGTACATCTCCAAAACTCATTAATGTATCTCTATAAGGAATATGCTGGGATTTAAAAAGAAAAATGTATGAAGTATTTTCTACTATATTTTAAAGCAGAATGACATATCCACTTACGCCTAACATCTAATAAAAGCTATCTTAACAGCAACATTTTTCTTTTGCATTGGAAACTCTCTTTTTAAAGGTACAAACTATTTTTGTATTATCTGTAACTCAAACACTAGCTTTCTGAGCTGAGAAAAACATTCTCTATGAGAAAAATAAATTGATCTAAAAGTGATCATAAATAATATTAAATTGATAAATCTATTTTTTTAATCTAACCTATGAAACGTAGATGTCAATGCCATTGATTATGATAGATGAACTAGATTAGGATTACCTGTATAAATCAACCAAGGTATTATTAGTATTACAGAGATGTGCTTTAATGACATGCAATCAAAGAGAAAGATTATAAACCGGCTGTAAATTCTTTACTGTTCTACTTTAAAATTGAGCAGCTATGTATGCTTGTTTGGTTTTTTTAAACATTAGGAGTTAAAATATAAAAATATGGAGTATGGAAAGGAGTGGTGGTCACTGACAGGAGTAGGTAGAAAATAATTAAATTATAGTGTACGAACAACTTATAGGACATAAAATTTAATTAATCATAATTCCTTTTGGAAACTAGACATTGAGAGCTCCTTTGAAATTTAAAGCCAGAATCAAATCTAAAATAACTAAAAATAATTTCACAATATTTTTACCCTCTTTTAACCTACCTCTTTTTTTTCTCTACCAACTGCCTGCAGATCTCCTTCCACCGGTTATTCAAACTTTCCAGTTGTTCCTTCAGCACCTTGGCATCTGCTGTTGATGACTGCTCAATAATCTCTTCACCAGTTGCATTCAATTTTTTGACAACAGTTTGCTGCTGCCCAATGCCATCCTGAAGCTCCTGCAAAATACCCAACATATTCACATCTTTATAAGTGTTAAGAAGTTAAGCATGAAAAAATGCTTCATCACATAATGGCCAGATGGAAAGAGGTGACAATTTTTGCTCTCCTCTGAATTCCAAACGAAAAATCCAAGATGAGTAGACATAAAGACATCTCATAATTTTGTAACAAGTACCTTTCATTACATCTCTCTAGCCTTTTATCCCCTCCTGTATTGCTATCTATTAGAGAGCATTACAGTAATATTCTGCACATCAATTAATAAGTAAAAGACTTGTGAACAATTATACTTCTACACTCTCAAAAGTATATATCACATTTAAGAGCCTATAAAGCATTGTAATATTTCAGCTACAAACATGAGTGAAGTTCCTATTAGCTATAAACTCAAATAAGCAATGTCAAGAAAGCAGAGACTGTAAAACTTCTGATTCCATTAAAGAACACCTTCTCACCACTGTGAGAAGCCTAATAACTCAAGGGGTTTTGGGTTTAGTTTTGATTGTTTGTTTGGTTGGTTTTTGGTTTTGCTTTGGAGCTGTTTTTTGGGGGGTAAAAGGAAGTTGGTTTCCTTGTTGTTGCTATTGTTTTTTAGGTTTGGTTTGCAGTTTGGTGTTTGTTGGTTGGTTCGGTTATTTTTTTTTGTTTAAACAGGACTTGGGGGATTTACACTCCTAAAAAAAAGTATTGCAGTGCTTTTACTTACATACAGAATTAAAAACCACCAAGAGATAACCAATATGGGCCATTCTTAAGTTTTACTTAATGCATTGGGATACATTTTTCTATACCTTTTATGATAAAATAAAATAATTTTTCCTGCGGTATTCCTGTAGCTACTTTACCATGTTTAAAAACAACAAAATTCTGAATCTGTAGCTTAGATTGTAACATGATATTCCTGTTGAAGCAAGTTCATATTTATAAATAATATTTTCATATTTTTAGTCATCAGTAGAGCATGAGTATTTTCCCCTTGAATTCCTCAGAATCACAAGCAAAAAAGTGTAAAATAATTTTCAACATTTTACTGATAAAATAAGCTGGAACTGAAATAGCATCAACAATCTATACTGTGGTATTCATACTTATGACAGATTTTCACAACCTCAGGAAGTGTGTCTGAATCCTATCTACATAAAAAGGCTTTCAAGTAAAATGCTGAATCTAGTTTTTCTGGAGGAAACCAAATTCTTCAATATATCATACTCCAGAACAAAATCATATGTCTGCTTTCCTTTTCTAAATACATAGCATAAATTGCAGAGCAAGTCAGTAAATCTGTATATTAACATTAAAAAAATTTGTCCATAAAACAGCTAAAACTGTCAGGATACAACTTTCCAGGAATGTAAAAGGTGAACATGAGTACTCCTTATGCTTTTTTTAATATATATCTTTGGTTGTGAGGTTATGATTGAAGTTCACAAACCGAACCACACTGGAAGGTTAATTGTTCTAACATGATCAAACTCAGTTGCCAGCTACTAATACATTAAATTGCATTGAGTTGGTTGAATGCTCTGTCTCAGCTTTTGCACAAATTTTACAGGGATAACTTGAACACAACACCAGCAGAGCCTGGGGCACAGGGGTCAATGTCAGCAGGTCACAGTGGTGTTTACCCACAGTCCTGGACAAGGAGTCGTAGCTGAAGCAGAGGTTTGCACTGTTGAGATTTAGCTCATTTTTACTACACTTCTGTTGGTTTTCTTACAGTTTCTTTTAAGTTGTCACAGGACACATGCACCCCATCCCCAAATTATTCCTTTCTTAGATTCCTCTCAGTAAAAACTGTTCTGCTGATTGTTGGGTTTTGTTTCTTTTTCCAAAGTATTTTGAAGCCCCACATTTTCAGAATAAGAAGTAGCTGTGAGGATCATAAAATGGCAGTAATCTGCATCCTGTTTTATTACATTTTGATAGGATGAGAAATGTTTTCCTGCAGGATCCTTGCAAGCTACGTGACAGTCCAGTCATGTTGCCTCAAACATCCTGCTGCCCCACAGTGTCCCAGTACACTTTGATGGAATGTGTAAGGTCTTTAAGATACCTTTGTAGCAGAAACCACAAGATTTTCTAATACCCGGAATAGACACATAAAAGCCTCTTCCTTTGAGCTATAAGATCTCATTTTCTTTCTGCAATACACATAAAGACAATAATACCTGGCCTAGCTTTTAACTATTATTGTCAGGTACAGGATTTCACTATTAGAAATAAATAGCAGCAATGGCTAGGTCGTTTGTCTAAACCCAAATATTGTCTACTCATGCAAGTCTGAATGGGTCTTTCCACTACACACTTCCCTTTTGGTAATGCCCAGCTTAAAATGAGTACCTAGTTTGAGCACATATTCACTGTATTTCACATTGATTTTAGCACTAGAGCCTTTGCATCGTGCAGTAGGGAGCATTACATGGGCAAATCATAACAATGTGTAGTTTGAGAAAAAATATATTAGAGTAAGTGGCTTATTTCCAGGCAGGCACTTGAGATCTTTGTGCTACTGCATGCCCCTGTGTGAAGTTAAGATCCATACCACTTACTGAAAAAATAACTCAGAACAAAGCTTCTACTTATGTGCAGAGGCCCATTCATTTGGAATAGGAGATCAAAGCAAGGAGAACAAAGAAGGGAAATTCTACTTCTGGAACTCTGGAGGTTTTAGAAGCAAAATTTGTAGAAATTACTTGTTATCTACTTATACTTAGCATCCACTTTTCTAAATAACAGAAACAACCAGTCAATAAAGTACTATAAAGTGAAATGCTAAGTAAAAGCTCATTCAAATACTCTGAGCCTTTTTCCTGTGCTCACAGCATCTTAAATTAGGTTTTCTCCCTCCCCCACTATACACAAACACAGAAGAGCAACTACTACATGATTTCCACAATTATTTCAATTGACCAGAGTTAAACAAAGGAATTTTCTCATTTATCCTGTGACATATTATGTAATAGGCCTTACTTACAAATTTAAAAAGAACATAGCTAACTCAATGGAAGGGTTGGTCTTAGAACTTAAGGTCCCTAATGCTGGAATGGGAACCTTGCACAGGATGTGTAGGAAGGAGAAGTGTGAAGTTTCACCAGAACATGAGAGAAGACTTCTAGTCATCTGCATTTCAGATCGCCATAAAGAATTCAATCTGAGATTACTTTTTCCCAAGTACTCTAAGCATTTAACACTTTTCACATGATTAAACAGAGACACATGTGCTGATGAAGTTTTCCTGGATTCCACAGCCCATGAAAAGTATTTTTGTTGGTAATGGATACTGCACAAAGCACAGACTCCTGTGAAACATTAACATATTTTTAAAAGCATTTTTATGAAGAGAACAAAAGATTTTTGCATTTTACTCAAAGCCACATTTCACACGCTCATCTCAGAGCTATTACCACAAAGATGCTTTTCACAACTTATATTAGTATCTAAAGTTTGCCAGCAGCTGTGGTTTCCTACTGACATCCCCCTCCACCCTTGTCATCCTGACAGCAAAGTGCTGGGAGCCTGCACAGCCTTGCCTCTCATGGCCTTATGGTTTATGGCTCTCCAGAAGGAATATTGGCTGTGATTGTTTCAAGCACTTTCACTCAAACTTCCACCTCTTCATATAGAAATGACAAAGCAAAAGGACACACTGCCCTTTGGATTCCCAGCTTACTCACAAGCCAATGGAGATACTTAATGCTTGCAGTTGCACAGTTTCTAATAATTTTATGAACAGAGTGAGCCAACAATTTTAATTAAAAATTATATTTTTATGCATCTCTGGAAACATTCACAGTCAGGTTGGACAGGGCCCTGAGTGACCTGCTCTAGTGGAAGATGTCTGCTCATTGCAGGGACATTGGGCTAGATGATCCTTAAAGGACCCTTCCAACCCAAACTGTTCTATGATTCTATATTCCCACACATAGAATTATTCACAATTTTGAGTAAGATACTTTTATGCATTATTTATTTTAAATATGCTGCATTTTTAGTTAATTGAGAGAAGCAGAAGCTACTAGAAATACCCATCACTTTAATTTTTTTCTTTCTTGTGATTCCCAAGTATAAGCAGGAAATGGCTAAACATTAAATTAAGGTTTAAATAATCTCTCAGATTAAAATTGCAGAAACAGTATATTAAAGGACTTCTCATACAGAGGGTTTTGCATTTTGATAATTATTTCAACTAATTAAAGATAATAACATAAAACTGCCAAAGCATTCTTATGATGCATCTTTGATTAAATCACTTTGTTTTTATTTTTCAAGGTTTAAATAAAATGAAGAACTATGCACAGTTCTTCAGAAAAATTCCAAGTGGAACAGAAAAAAAAAAAAAAAAGAAAAGTGGGATGAGCACAGGGCAAAAGCAAAATATTGACCACAGTCAAAAGAGGTCTCTCTGCAATAGCAGGGTAAATGCCCACAGTCAGCTTAAAAACCCTGGCCTAGTTCACTATTAATATATTAATTTTAGTTTTCATTTGCATTTTCTAGAAACAACTGCCTAATGACAACACAAGAACTGCTGCTTTATGAGATATATTGAATCCAACAAAGGAAAAAAACAAATGAGGAAAAAAAGTGGAAAGATAAGTTCTCAAAGTAGTTAATTTGACATTTCTAGTACTTCTAACATCCCCACGTGCATCAAGAACACTGTATCATTTGTACCTCCAAGCATTCACAGGTTTCGTAATCAATATTGTCATATTGTAATAAAGCTTGTAAAGCTGTTCTTAAAATAATTATTAAGCAAATCACAGCTGCTTGTAGCTAAGTTGATGAAGTTGCTCACCATTATCCTTCAGGAACTACTTTCCAACTAAATACTGTGATGCTTTCATAAGAAAATGAAAGGTCTGAGAGACACTAAATCCACAGGCATTCCTCGTACCAGCTTGGCAAGAGCTTTCAGATTATACCCTAAATATGAGGTAGGAATCCCCCAAAAGGGAGAGAGAACAAGAATATAAAGAATCATGGCATAGTTTCAACTGGAAGTGACCTTAAAGAAGAACTAGTTCCAACTCTTTGCCATGGTTAGTGACACCCTACCCTAGACCAGGTTGCTCAAAGCCCCATCCAACTTGACCTTGGAATCTTCCAGGGGTGGAGAATCCACAGCTTCTCTGGGCAACCTGCTCCAGTGCCTCACCACCCTCACAGTATAGAATTTCTTTCTAATATCCAATTTCAACCTGCTCTCAGTTTGAAGCCATCCCCCCCATGTCCTGTCACTACATACTCTTGGAAAAAATCCCTCTCCTGTAAGTTTTCTTCAGGTACTGAAAGGCCACAGAAAGGTAATTCTGGAGCTTCTCTTCTCCAGGTTGAGCAATCACAATTCCCTCAGCCTTTCTGAGGGAATACCTAACAGTAAAATACATATGTTTTCCCTCTCATCTAATTTCCTTCCCATGCTGCTTTTATTATTTTCATTTGAATTTTTCAGGGATTCTATTATGCATTGTCATTTTCTTTCTTCCTCTAATTTTTTTTTTAACCCTCTGCTTATCAGTCCTATAGATTGCCATTCCCTAACTACAGCCAGAGACTGTGGATTCAGATTAACTAAAAAGTGCTTTACAGGGGATCTTAAAGCTAGTCCTATTCACAAGCTTGCTGCAAATCACTCCAAAGAGAAACACTTTGTGTTTTGTGAGTTGCCATTTTTACATTTTTGGACTTCTACCCATGTAAGTTTGCTTTCAAAGTTATACAACTCTTTTTCCTTTCATATTCTTTTCACAATATATTTACTTTTAAGAAACTGGATCACCCAAGGAGCCAAAGGAACTTTCTCCTAGACATGGACAACCAGTATATGGTTTGAAGTCAAGTTTTTAACAGCACCCACAATGATGCTCAGATTAATGACATCTAAGAGTTACACTGCACGCATTTCTACACAACTGTGCACAAGGACTTTGGAGGCACATTCATGTATCCAAATCCAGTAAGGAACAGTTTAGGATACCTAGAGGTGCCTTTACTCCATGTGGGCCAGGCTGATGCTTTGTGAATCATCTTGTAACATGCACATTTCAAAAGCAGCAAGGTATCCCTATTGATTCAGGGTATTTTACCTTAACAATAAAATGAATGCGAACAATATGATCACCAAAATGGTTTCTTACTAATATTTGATTCCCTTCATTAAGTCCTGACTGTGCCTTCTTTCTATTTTTTAGACTGCTGCCCATAGCCTTAACTTGCCATGAATAAATAAAAATAAAAAAACTCTCATATTTTGTTATATCCCATCCCATAACAGTTTTATCAGCTGCATAAGAAATATGTAAATATAAAAAGAGTCTTAGTTTAAGACAATTTAACAGGGCAGAGACTTTGAAGTAAGTTACCTCCCCTTAGTTTTCAGCCTCTACTGCATAAACAGAATATTAATATAAAAAGTTATGGAGCTTTGGGTATTTAGGACTTTTTAACTTAAGCATCAGTAGTTTTTTGCTCTTTTTTAATGGATGCTTGTTAACTGCTCAAGATCTATATTGTGATAGTATCCTACACATTTGCTTAATTCACCATCACCAATATTATGAAGAGTTAATTACAGTTTATGCTGGTTTTCCCCAAGAAACCAGGTTTAAACTTTTTGTAGACAAAGAGAAGTAACTTGTGTAATTGATTAAAGAATCCACCAAGTAATTTCAAATACATTACATCATCACATTTCTAATTGAAACCATTCATCCTGATGCCTTTCACAATGCTCATGACAACTGACTAAGCAATATGAACAAAAAGATAAATTCTTTGCTTAAATAGATTGCTAATATAAGTTAAAACACACACACACACACACAAAAGAAAAATAATTGAGTGGATGAGAACTTTAAATAGATTCTTTTAAAGTTTGATCTATTTTCCTAAATTATGCAAATTAAAGATTCATCAGAAGACTTACCCTTGTACATAAGAGGGTACCTGAATGGCACAAATTTGTTTTAATTGTTATTTCTTAGTTAGCTTGGCCATATGTCTCTTTCTGCAACCTTATTTCCACTTGTCACTGACCGAAATAGCATTTTACTGATAAACTTAATCAGAAACTATTATATGAGCAATCTTGGGAATACTTTGCTCTTTTCATTGTGGTAGACAAATGTACTTAACAATAATTTATTGTTATAGAAAGGCCCTTCAGCAACATGAAGAAATACCACAAACTAGCTAATTTCTGTCAGAAAAATTAATGGTCACAAAATGTTTTAAGAGAAAAATAATATACTGCCTCTCCTTCATGCAGCATAAGGTACAGATCCAAAAAGCACTTAAAAATACTATGCACCACTTTAGAAAACTTTAGTCCTAAATTTAACATTTATGTTCTAATCTTCAGTCATTTACATAAATTTATCTTCTGCTTTAAATTACATAAAACCATAAG
The DNA here is from genome assembly GCA_037013685.1 of Acridotheres tristis. Lineage (NCBI taxonomy): Eukaryota > Metazoa > Chordata > Aves > Passeriformes > Sturnidae > Acridotheres > Acridotheres tristis. The sequence goes on from CM072884.1 coordinate 104,641,694, forward strand.
GTTAACATAAGAGTGTCTACTCAGATGCAATATAAATCAGAGAACTGTGAAAACATCTGGTGGAAAACTATCCCCAAAACAATTTGCTAACATTTGGTTACCAGAATGAATTTACCCATTAAGAGTATGTACCTCTGTTCAATATTCTATTAGAAAATAAGGAAGAAATTAATTTTCTAGGCAGTTAAACCCCAGTGATTTAATCTGGAGACACATTACTGGCACTTTGTTAGGATTAAAACAATCAACAAAGGGTATACGATATTTCCTAACTGCTTTGCAACAAACAGCTATAAAATCTTTGTTGCTTGGTGTGCATCATGTTGGTTGTTGTGCTATTATTATTATGAATTATGGCAATTCGAGACAGCTGATGGAGATGGAAAAAGTGAAAAACAGTGAAAAAAGTCAGTGTTTGTTATGGAGAATGCAATAATTTTAAGTAAAGTGTTTTCTTCTTAGCATAAATTATAGGAATTATAACGGCTTGACTATTACTATCAACTCTGTTCAAGAATAGCATCTTGAAAGAAGTGACAGTAGACTCTGGCCAGATTCTCCCTATAAAGCTGACCTGGGTTTCTGTGGCCCTGTATTACTGGTTTTGTGTATCAGCTGTACATGAGAAACCAAAGGAGAATTGCTGCAGATCTGTTTTCTGAACATACAATAAATACTGTAAAATAAAAAGGAGATTTAATTCTCATTTTGAAAAAAAAAAAAAATAAATAGAATTATTTGTGGCTTAAGCCACAGTTTATATAAAAAGCTTATAAAGCATATAAACATTTTGCTTGATTTGGTATGCAAATTGCTTTATTGGAAAACTTTATGAAACTACTATTCCATCCTGCTCTCTGTATTACTTCTTTTTTTCTATATTTTGGTACTTTTTAGCTAGGAAGACATGAGGGCCAATATTTCCCCAGATATATTTTATACAATCTGTGACTGATAGTATAGAAAAAGAAAGTTGGATACAATGCTACTTCGCAATTATATATTTTAACAAAATAAATGGAGATATAGAACTTTTTATACTCCATCAATAGCTTCTAAATCAGCAAGAACTCCAGATTTATTTCAAAGTTCTAATCTCTTCCAGACTTTATCCCTTGACCATGCCTCTTGTCTCTCGAAAGGGAGAACCTCATCCTTTAGAAGACAAGTCATAAAAGTGTAAATTTCATTATTTTACCTACACAAATTCTTTAGTCTATGCCGCTGGCCTTTAAAAAGCAATAGTCTACTATGTTTCAATGGCTTAGTAACTTCACACCTCAGGTTGCCATAGTAATTCCCGATTCTTGCCACTGCTACCTGAGCTACTATCCAATATAATTCCAAATTCACCTCCAGTTCATCTCCAAGATGGACCCGCTGCTGGTCAAGGCTGAGCCATCACTGGGAGAATCTCTGGGATTATATGGTTAAGAAGGGGAATGAAATCCTGTGTAACTGAAGGGAGAGAGAGGAGTGAGAATATGTGAGAGAAACATCCCTGTGGATAGCCAGGTCAGTGCAGAAGGAGGAGCAGGAGTGCTCCAGGTGCCAGAGCTGAGATCCCCCTGCAGCCCTTGGTGCAGACCAAGGCAGCTGTGCCCTTGCAGCCATGGAGGATGTCTCTCCAGAGCAGAGGGATGCCCAAATAAAGGCTGTGGTCCGGTGGGAAGTCTGTGCTGGAGCAGGGTCCTGGCAGGATCAGTGTCACCATGGGGAGAGGAGCCTATGCTGGAGCAGGTTGGCTGGCAGCACTTGTGTCTCCGTGCTGTTCCCAAACTGCACACTGTGGGAATGACCCCCTCCTGGGCCAGGGAAAGAGTGTGAGAAGTCTTCCCTCTGAGGAGGAAGGAGCAGCAGAGACAACATGTGAGGCACCAAGCAGAGCCCCAATTCCCCATCACTTGTATTGCTGGAGGTGGAGATTTAGAGAACTCAGGAGTATAGAAAAGCCTAGGAAGGAGGGAGGGATGGAGAGAAGGTGTTTTAAGACTGACTTGGGTTTGCTTCTCATCGCCCTGTTCTGATTTAATTGGTGATAAATACAATGATTTCCTGGAGATGACTCTGTTCTGCCCGTGATGTCAACTGGTGAGTGATATCTCCCTGTACTTATCTTGACCCATGAGCCTTCCATTGCATTTTCTTCCTCCCTGTCCAGCTGAGGAGGGGAGTGACAGAATAGCTTTCCTGGCCGACTAGTGTCCTGCCAGGGCCAACTCACCAAAAAACCACACTGAGGCTTAGAAGCATTGAAAAAAAATTATATATTACTGGTTCAAGTGAGAGCTGAACTTGGCAATTTAATAATCTTAAAAACTACTTAGATAAACAGCATTGTCTTCAAATGATGATAATTTGCAATCATAATAAATCTCTGTTGTTTTATAAAGATATTCACCGGATTAATAATAATAATAATAATTAAAAAAAAAAAAAACACTACTTTCCCTGTTTTTTCCCAGTGAAATATAATTGTTAAAATGGGCCATATCCCTTTAAAATTCATATTTCTTGTCTCTTTCTAATGTGACACAAAATTGTGCTGAAAGTCATTTTGGTATTGAACTATGAAGTGCATGACCAGAGGTCTATTTTGTGTTTCTAGCCCAAATTACACAGTTGCCTCTTATTAGTATATTAATTCAATTTAATTTTAGAACTGATTTAGAAATACTGCAGGGAGAAAAAGAGACATTTATTTCCTGCAAAAACTCTGCTGCTACTGCATTCTAACTGTAATGCTTCAGGTTAAACACATAACATTCAATTCTGAGTCTAAAAACCTACACACTGATTTTGCAGCACATGCCACTGAATGCCACTGTAATATATTAATTTCCATACTGATGTAGCATCAAAATGTGAAGACAATACTCAGTCAAAAAACTTTTTAATTTACCTCTACACAGAATAGAATATGGCCTAATTTGATACCACGTTTATTTGCAATTTCTGATATTTGCAACATTTTGATATCTTACCTGCTCTGCAAAGTTATAACAGGGCAAACAATATCAACAATAAGAAAAATTGTGTTTTCTATCTTCAATTCTTTCCATCTATCACAAAGCAACCTACTCCTATAATAAATTCCATTATATTAAAAATAACAATATGGCCTCGTTTCTTCAAACATAGCCTAGTCTTAAGTTTTCAAGGACATCAGTAATACTGAGGGATTTATCTTAATATCACAACATTTTTAGCTAAATAAGTAATTTTAATCTAGCTCAATGTGAATGCAGTTCTTATTTTTTTCTGCCATATTTAAACCAATTTATTTTGCTTCTTTTAAATTAAAAACAGAATGTTACAACACCTTTATGATTTCACAGATTTTCCTGATTCTTACAGAACTATCCAGACCCTTGCATAACCCAAGTTATTTCCTATATACCCTCTGTGCATCAAAAACTAGAAAACCTCAGCTTGCTTTCCTATGGAACCTATAACTGTAAAGTGTTCTCTCCATTAACTCCGCAGCACTGGAATAAACACACGTGCCTCAGCATCCTGTTTTCTTTTCAAACATTATATTTAAGCTGTACATATTACCTCTTTCTTTTGAAATTTATAGATTGTTATTTGTCAGAGCTTCCAGATATGGAAAAAACCCAACCCATTACACAAAAGTAGCAGATTGGAAATATTGAACAAACTATACATATTGACTCTCTGGTCATTTATAGCCTCCCTTTAAGCTACTGCAGATATCTCCCCCTTGAAGCATTTGAATAATATATAAATATATTTGTATAAAATATATTTGTATAACCCTCTATGTTGGATTTTTTATCCTATCTTTTACACTTTATTTTAAAGCAAATTAAAATTGTACATATATTTTTTCACTCAGAAAATCCTCATTTGTTCTTTTTCATTAATATTTAAAATATGTATTTTTGACAGATGCAAGAAGCATTTTGGGATACCTCTTATTCTGTGAAAACTAAAAAATTAGTCACATACCAGTGAAAAATAGAAAACCTACTGCTAATATCATGAAAAACCTACTACTACTACTACTGCTTCTTTGTAAGAAAATAAAGGCAAAAAGATTTGGACTAGTAGTCAGTGTACACTGAAGCCGTAACTGTAGGCAGTTATAAAGGAATAAATGTATCCTAAGAAATATGAAGGTTACAAAAGTGGCTTTCCAGTTGTGGAAAATGACTGTGGTAGGCAAGAGGATGAATCAGTTTAAGCTTGTAACTGCTTCTGTAACAGGAGCTTCAAGTGCAAAGCAAGTAAAATGGTATTAGGTACCACGGACAGCTCCACTTCACAGTTTACCTGTTATACAGCATTGTGTTATGGCCTTGCAATGCAACAATGGGAACAAACCATGGGTGTTGGTTCAATGAGATAAGGGAGACAAAACTAAAATATTGCCTGAGATTTCAGTTAGGTTAAAATCAGAACAAAATAAACCAAGACAGCAGAAACACTCAATTTTCAAGAACAAAAGGAAGAAATCTGATTACAGCAACAAAGTTACTTCCCTGCCCAGTGCTTGAGGCATCATACAGCACAAGATCAACCATCCTGAACTTAAGATAGACCCCAAAATCCCTATAAAATCATTTACCAGATGAATACCATTAATTCTGACGGCCAGAATTAATTGTCTACCTGCTGCTTCTCCTCCTCCTGTCTCCATTAAGGCAGCAGTTGACTCAAGCCTCTGAGTGAGACTAACCTGTGGGAGAATGTCAGTGGCAAGGGAGAGAGGACAAATCAACCATTTGTAAGCAGCTATCACATCATTTTCATTCTTCCTCTGTTTAGATCTTGCTGGACCTTCCCATGCCTTTCATATCTCCATCAACTGTAGATTCCTAAGAGCTGCAGCTTTAGCTGTTTAGTGCTGAGAAGAGGGGTTCTGTCCCAACTGAGTCATAATAATTTAAGCAGACTGGCTTTACTCCCTCCAACAACCACTGGGGTGTTTCTTGATCCCTGCTACACTTTATTTTCTTCAGTATCTTAGCCTATGAATCCATCTTGTTCCTTCTTCAGAGCATAATTATAGCATTGGGGTCTGATCTTTTATTAATTCAAATGCTTTCCTAAGCATGCCAGTGTTGCTACTCAAGGGATATCTGATTTACATATTCCCATAATTTAATTTCTGATTACTAAATTCATCAGCTTGCTTCAAAGTAGTTCATAATATAAACATAGTAAGACTTTCAGGAACTGATGTTCATTGCATATTTAACATTTTTCTCAGAACAGCACCACAGTTTCAAAATACAAATCAATATGTTTATTAGAAAGTTTTCTTTCAGTGAAAAACATGCATCCCTGCATCCTCATGTTTTAGGAGAAAAGAAACAGACTGTTTTAAAACATCAAGATTTAGAAATAAAAATAAACTTTTATAGGTATTAGGTGCTGTCTGCTAAACAAGAATTGACTTGAGTTTGGCTCGCCTCACATCTTCAACCAGAGGTTATCTTGAAACTGAAATAACTGTATCAGATCTGGGAGAAATATGTGTTGAAAACAGATGAACTCCAGGCTAAGGATGGGGACCCAGGAAACAAGCAATTCAGGAAATGCTGCTTCTCTTTCTAAAGATTTGTCCCAATTTCATAGACTTGCTACAAACAGAAAAAAAGAAAAAAAAAAACAAACAAAAAAACTAAACCTTGGTGTTTTTTTCCTTTAGTGAAATATTTAATAGGGGTTATGGGTGGCTTACTAGACATCTGACCCATGGAAATTCAGGAAGCAGAAATGTGAAGCTGTACGGTTTCTAACATGTTCAGTTTCCCTGAGTGATAGACAATGAGGAGACTTGGTACTACTCTGAACTAGATTCCAGCAAAGTGGCATTGGGGAAAAAACCCTTTTACTTCTATTAAATAACATTGCATACGGAAGAGTAATACTTAAGTAAAAATCAGAATCCTTTTTGCTTTCTCTGGATAATGTATAATGTCTGCAAACTTCCAAGTTTCTAAGAGTAAAGTGGTGATTGCTTTGCACTGGTGTAGCCTATCCCTGGTAGTTTTGGGCACCACAATGTATAAAAGACATAAACTATTAGAGAGCATCCAAAGGAGGGCAATGAGGATGATGAAGGGTCTGGAGGGGAAGCCGTGTGAGGAGGGGCTGAGGGCACTGGGTTTGTTCAGCCTGGAGGAGACTGAGGTGAGACCTCACTGCAGTCACAACTTCCTTGTGAGGGGAACAGGAGGGGCAGGCACTGATCTCTGCTCTGTGGTGACAGTGACAGGACTGAGGGAATGGCCTGAAGTTGTGTCAGGAGAGGTATAGGCTGGATATTAGAAAAAGGTTCTTCATTCAGAGGGTGGTTGGGCACTGCTCCTCAGGGCAGTGGTCACAGCATCAGCCAGACAGAGTTCAAGAAACATTCAGAAAATCTTCTAAAGCACATGATGAGATTGTTGGGGCTGTCCTGTGCAGGGCTAAGAATGGGACTTGATAATCCTTGTGGGTTCCTCCCACTTCCAACTACGGGTGTTCTATGATTTTGTAACTTTAGTATTTAATTGTAGACAATATGTAATTAAGTACAGTTTCCCATTCACAGATCACTATTAGGACATCCAATCACTGCCCATACAATCAACTCAGAATGAGAACTATATACCAATGCTGTATTAATGCTAAATTATATTTGCTCTGTTGTTTTTTTTTTTTTTTAATAAAACATGAATACAGTTTGTTAAAGTATTATAATAATAGAAAGACAACTTGATCACTGCATTCTAATGTTTTTTTGCAAGGTGCTACACATAGGAAAATCAATATGTTTTACAAAACCAGTAGTTTTATTTAGGGAGCTTTGTGAAGTTCCCTTGTTTTTATTCACAAATCTCTACATTTACATTTGACATTGAATTTCTATGCTGTGACATAGTTTCAATCAGCCTTAAATTTTACTTTAAATATACATCTGGTTTTCAAATAATTAATTTTTAAAATGATAATATCATCTCAGGTAAGTTAAATTATTATATTTTGTAATAAAATGACAAAAGAATGGTACATCCCAAGGAAAAAACTGGCATAGGCAAAAACCTTCAACACAACCCCTAAAAAAAATCCAAGTGAAAAGTAAGTTTTGCTGAAAAAAAGGAGTCTTCTAGTGCACATCAGTCTCTCCTAAAATAAGTTTTAACATGAGTCCACATATATAATTGATTTTGTCTGCTTATTTTGTATCTCTACTAAAAATGTTAAAATAAGAATAAACAGATGCAAATGTCACCAGAATTAATACTATGCTAGATATCTAGTAAAAATTTAAACAGAACTAATAAAGTTATTTTCTGTGTTGCAGCATCCCTAACAGCAGGAAAAATGGTTGCCACATAGAAAAATATATTGTGGTTCAAAATAAATATATTGATTTTTTGCTGAAGGGAAAAGATTGATGAAATTCTTCAGTCAATCACTAAAATTCCACTTAAGAAGTTAGATAAAGCTAGATATTACTAATAATTTAATAAATCTGTCGGAAATAGGAGAAACAACATAAATCAGGTATTTTTTGCAGCCTTCAGACCTGATTTTGTCCCTTAAAAATGCTAATAGCTCTAACTGTACTTAGCATATTTTACAAATATTTTGGTCAGAATTAAGTGTTTACAGTTTTCTGCGTAATTCTGACCATGGTATTTCTTTAACTGCACATAATTTTGTGTCATGGTAATTTTAACATTCAAAAAGGTATTTTTCTTCAATTCACTGTGATACTGCACACCTAATACCTTACACCTAACACATTATAGATTACATAGGTTATGCAGAAATCTGTCCATGAAATTCTAACATTAATGTAAAAGAGGAAAATATTTGTTTGGCTATAAAACCCCCTTCACTATTCTGTTTTTCTGCAGAATCACTAGAGGCCTCAGAGGATCCACCCTGATAAACAACTTTTCTGGGCATGGAGACAAAAATCAAATATGGGATTCAGTTTGAATCACAGACTGAAAAGGGACACTGAAATCCCATAAGCTCCATTTACACAGGAAAACAGGCTGAAAAGTCTCTCCAAGTCCTTCCAGTCCAGCAGTGCCAAGAAACTCAGGGAATGGAGGACTTGAAGCAGAGCTCTGACCCCTGCCCTGTGCTCAGGGAAGTCAGAGGCACTTTATGCACGCAGCTTAAATTATTGGAGCCACCAGGGAAAACTGGTTTATCCAAGGTTCACAGCCACCTCTTTGTGGCTTCTCTGCTCTCTGCTTTCCAAGCAAGGCAAGGAAGATTTTTTTTCCCAGTAATCACTTTGAGTCTGCCTGGAGTTATAATCTCAAAATAAAACATTGTTATGAAACTAACATCTCAAAATGCTTACACTATCATAATTATTAAATCTGTGGTTCTCATATACATATCCTTGAGCAAAATTAAAGTGTTTTCTTAAAGCTAATTGCTATATCAGAAAAGAGCAAATAATATCAAAGGGATTTCTTTGCATAAAGACGGATAGGAAGCTAGGATAAATAACAGTCCATAAAAGTATTCATGAATTTGTACAAATTCATGAATTTATTAAAATGCATCATCTTAGATAGATGACTATAAAAAAAAAAGGAAATGAAAAATATAATTAAAAGCAAACTAAATCTGTCATAATTGCAGAAAACCAACACCAAGATTTTATTTGTTTTTGTTGCATGTGCTAAAACACTTGGGAATAGCCTAAGCACATACTTGTTTCTGTGAAAGCCAGTCTTGAAGCATCTCAGGTGTTTCACTTTGCATGATAGATATACTCTAAGTCTTGATTACTTCCCAATTAAGGACGCTTGTGATTGTCAAACTCCACTTTCGTTATATATTTATTATCAACAAAATATCAACCCTCAGGCAGCAAGAAAGCTGCAGTGAGTGTGCTAAGGAAACAAACAGCTACCTGCAAATGGAGGTGAAAGGAGTCTGAGCTCACTGAGGTTCTGCACAGTATCTTTTATGTGAAACTGGACTTTCACAAGACATAAGGCAAAGTATGATTTAGTCACAGCTTTCAGATGAATGAGATCCCTTCTCTTCCTTATTCTAGGCTCAATGTTTTTCTGAAGGGTATAGAACTAAGAGGATTATAGGAAGAAAAAGCATGACAAAACCCAAAATATTTTGGTGTCTGTTTTTGGGATTTTTTCTTTTATGAGAATTTTTTGTTTGTTTGGAGGTTGTTTTTGTGTGTGTGTGTGTGTTTTTTGTGGGTTTTTTTGTTTGTTTAAAAATCCTAGTTCCCTATACTAGTCAAAAATAATGCATTAGTCCTTAGAAAACCTGCAAAGACTGAAGTTACATAATTCATTCTTTCAGTGGTGAATCAAGATATCTATTTGTATGGGTAAATAACCACACAGGACTTATGGCAGGAGGATACTTCCCAGAAGTGTTGTCAGTGATAACATGCATCACACAATGAGATTTTAAATGAGAACACAGCTTTTGTAAATATTGTACACTCTTCAAGACACCCTAGAGACACTAGACAACACAATTTCTTCAGACAGAGATCGTGTTTAAAATACTATTTTTTCTCAGTGTTCCTGATTTCTATTAGAAACTTAAGTCAGACAAAAAGAAAGGAGTTTCAAGTGAAGTGTTTTGAACCCTAAGAGGAGGGCACAAGAAACAGATCTATAAATATAAACCAGAAAGCTATCCCGAAACAAGAACAGAGTTGTTGACTTCTCTTATTTGAAATGATGACAAATCACTTATACAATTTTTTAAGAGAAAAAGGGAACTTTTTGCTCACAGAAATGCACATTCTGTTGTAATTTCTCCACTTACAGGCCCTAGAAAGAGAGGGTGAAAAAAGATTCTGCTCAACCTACTCCTTGATCACTGTAAATTGTAGTGCAATTTAGAGTTGAGTCTAACAAAAATGGATGAGCTGTTTTTCCTGTTTATATAAGTGTCAGGTTTTGAAGCATTTGGATAATTCTGAATCAGTAAGAGCTTATTTGCTAGTAGAAGAAGATGAGTTATCTTTACTTTAGCTGTAAATGGAAAACATATATTAAATTATAAAATTGTACCTCTATCTCTTCAGTCTTCAAATATTATCCTCTCTTTTACACCTCATTTCCACTGTCACACCTTTGTTTTGTCTGTCAGGCAGCATAGAGGGATTTTGCCAGGGGAAGCGAGAACAATATACTCACAAGTCATAAAAGAATTCTGCTATGGTCATACCCCTTCTACGTACTTTCTTGGTCTTTAACTTTGCCAAGATTTGAGATGTTTCTTTTTGTCAGGACTTCAGCTAAGCTAAAGATAGCATATAAATAAATCAGGCTTTAAAGACAAACCATTCTTTCCATTGATCTCAGAGAAAATTCTAGAAATAGCAGGGAACAAAAAAATTGGGACACAAGAAAAAGCAAGTATCTTTCCCACTCATGACTCATCGTGTTAACACGTACACTGTCCTGTTTGGCTCTCTGGGAAAGATGGTTCTAGTGTTTGTGCTGCTCTCTCATTTGCATTACTAGTTTCCAAATGTGTCAATGTGTTGGAAAGAATAGTATATAGTTCTGGAGTTTAAATACATTTTGCAGAAATTAACCAGTGATAATCTAGAAGCACATTCACTGTCTTTAAAACAGAACAAAAGAAACCTGAACACAACAGTTGCCTTAAAGTCACTGCTATGCTATTTCTTCACTGAAGACCTAGGAAAAGATTTATAGGTGTTTGTTCACCATATTTAAGAAAACAAAATAGCAAATTTAGGACTTTTTCCTTTGCTTGTTTTTACTTTCTCTAACCTATTTTCAAAAGGTCTTTTCCAACACTAACTACATTTTCAAATTTTCCTTCTGCTGAAAACAACTTAAAAGTGCATTTATATGAGTTTAATAAAAGTTTACTCATGCAGGCAGTACATAAGGTAGTTTATACTGATGTAACAAGACATTTATGTCACAGCTGTGTGTTTGTATTTGGATATGGGAGGATGGTAAAGTGTTACCATTATTTATATATTTTTCCCGAAGTTTTAAAATGTACGTTCCTCTGAAATCAAGGCATCTCAGAATTGCCTTCTGGAACTGAGGTAATTAAAATCATAAGAGTCTGTATTACTGGCATCTTCTACTTACCTTTATCTCAATTTTAACCTCCGAAATTTGCTATGAAAATGTCCCTTGTCCTATTACTCAATTGTTTTGATACATATTTTTAGCCACATTTCCTGAGAAAAAACAAAGTATAGAACTTTTAAGCTTTTCTTTTGACCCTGGAGGCCCTTTGTATCGTTCTGTGGAATGCATCTGATCATTTTTTCTTTATGACTAGGATGCCTCTGAGCCATTCCCATTCATTTTCCTAGTCCTCACTAGATAGCCAGCATAAAGCTGTTTTCTGAAAAGCAGCCTAGATGTTAAATATAAAAAATAATTTTAATAAACAGCATTGGCTAGCACCAGTTTTCCTAAAAGTAGGATGTCTTAATAGGCACCTATAAATCTACTCACAGGTGTTTAGAGAGACAGTGCTTTAATACAAGCAGTCTTTTACTCCTTGATTGCACTAACATTTTCAGTGCATGAAACAACCCCAAGGACTACCACTAAGACAGAAAAGTTTCAAAAATAAGAACTAAGATTTGGAGTGCAATGTATTACCCCAATATTCTGTCCCACAATAGTTCTGACTGACCAGCAGGCCTGCTCTAAATATCTTCTTTTTCTGCTCTCCTATCCCAACACAAAATTTCTCCCTCCAGATACCTTTAATTATACAAGAAATCTACATTACAACCTTAATACTGAGACTGAAGAGAGGATGAATTTAATCAAAATAAATAAGCTTCTGTCAAGTCAACTTCTGTCAGACATCCACTAATTTTTCTTGTCTTTGCACTTCCTATTTACTGCTGAAATAGCATCCATGTGGAAACAGAGTCACTTGACAGACTAGGGGTAGTCAGGAGAACCTGCAGTAGGCAGTATGACACACGACTTTGCATCACGGCTGATCTGTTATGCCTAACATGAGAAAACAAATTAAGTCATGGTTTGGAGCTCTCAGGAGCTAGAGGAGATGACAGTCTGGTGACAGTTTGAATTAAAACACATGAGAATAGCAGGGGGAGGGGGAAGAACTAATACTAATACTAATACTAATACTAATACTAATACTAATACTAATACTAATACTAATACTAATACTAATACTACTAATACTTAGTATTAGTATTAGTATTACTACGACTATGTTTTGGAGCATGGGTGTTTCATAAGGCACCTGATTTCAAAAATTAAAGGGAGATACAATATTATTTAATAGACTTGGTTGGGAGGACTTCCTTACACTAAATAACTGCAATCCATATTAAACAAAATCTTGGTTAAAACCTCTCCAGATGAGTCTACCAAACAGCTGCAAAATTAGTCGTAGCACAGTGTAGACATAGAAAATCTAGGTGCAAGTGGACTTTTTCACATTAAGACTCAAAAAGAATTTGTTATGTTTTTAGACAGAAAAGAAAGAAAGAAAAGTTAAAATGTTTTCCCATATCTGGGCTATTCTTGCCTTCTAAGATGAGCCCACCTGGAAAATTCTCAGCCCAGTTTTTATTTTTATGTGCTCATGCAGGAGAGAAACAGCATCATAATTCCTCATTAAAAATAAAATGTTTACAAGAGGTTTTGGATTAAAAATTCACCCAATTAATCATTATTTCAAAAAACCTTGACAGTATTGCAAACCTTATGCATTGTAAAGTTTCACATCTAATGGGCAAATGAGGTTTCAATAAGAACAGAAACACTGGGGTTTTGTTGTAAAGGGAACTCTAGCTGAAAGGCTACATGATTAATGTAGTATCATAGACTTTACATAAAAACAAGATATATTACTGTTTGAGGATCAAGCTAACTTTAAAGAGAGGCTTCTTAAGGAAATTTGACTGTCAAGATAAAATATGATAATTGTTTTAAATTTCAATTTGTCTGTAATGTGGTTTTGGGAAGAGATACTACATAATTCTGATGCTTCCAAATTAAATTCTTTGTCACATTCAGGCTTTACCACATAAACAGTCACCAGTTCCTACAAAAAGAACATCCCAAATCTTTAATCATTGCAAAACATACAGTACCTTGACTTTGTATCTTAAAGTTAAATTGAGTGACATTATAAAAATTAAATTACTTCTTCCTCATTTCCATAATATCCTTTAAAACGCCTTGCCTAGACTGGAGTATATGTTCGATTTCTTTATCTTTCTCGATGACCCCTCATGCCTGCAAGTCAGCTCATTTTTCTCTGGTGAAGACTGCACCCTACCAGTGCACGCTCTGAAATTTCCATTAAAATCTAGGGCATCATCACTCATTCTTATCTGCAGCAGGCTGCCGAGCACTGTGAGAGCAGCAACTGCAGGAGAACTCATCCCAAAGGACAATATAGTTATACACATATACACCATCCAGAAGGGAAGAGAATTCTACCTGCATAATACCTGATCACATCCAGTACACTGGGAATCTTAAAATCACTGGCAGCGGTGTAGAATGTTGTTAAAATTCTCATGCAACAACAAGTCTTACTTAAACAGCAATTTGCCAGTAGGCAATTAGCTTCTCAGAGAACATTTTTATTACATTCACGTCACAATGAAACGATCTGTCTCATCAGCTATTGAATATTTGCTGGATAAAGCATTACTATTCTAAATTAGCATATAACAAGTACCTGAGGGTATTTAAACTCGTCTGTGTGTTTAACCTGGTTTCTAAGTCCCTCTTCTTCAAGCAGATTCTTAAACAGTTCTCATACCCAAAGTACATGAACACCTTTCCAAAGTGTTTTGATAGCCGTGCTCATTCCTCTTTCTTTACCTTTTCTACTTTGCAGGGAGAACTCACATATATAATTTTTATGCTTGCATGAGCACACGTTCTGTAATATTGCACATGAAGCACAATCTTGCCATGCTATTTTGCTGGATCACAGGTCTCACATAACTCTCATCTTCACTCCTCGTTCTACAGCATGATGACCTTTCTTTTTTTTCTGAGCCCAAACCATTACATGCCTTCAAGTCAGAGAACAGTAATTTGATTTTGCATTCCATGGATATCCTATGTGTACTCGCATACAGAATGGAAGGTGGGCTGCAGTGCTCTGTGTAGCACTGCTTGAATTAGCCTGTTGGCTGCTTCCTCTGGGGCTCAGCAGACAACTTTGCCACTGTCCAGGCAAAAGAAAAATACAGATCATCTAACGACAGTCAGGTCAGGATCAGACAGCTGTGCATCAAAATTCACCTGAGAGGGTTTGCCACTAGCAACTACTGCTACAAAAGAGCTCAGCATCTATGGAAACCTGACTGGATTGCTGGCTGGACTGATCTGCTCTGGTCACTGGAGTTTATTCAAGTTTTTGTTGCCACAACCTTTTCCACATTCTGTCCACTAGACACTGACACACGAATTTTTCTGGTGTACCACACAAGCAGCTCGAACTCTTTTTGCACTTATAGGCTTTTGTGCCAGGATGGCACAAACTCATCAATGTCCTTGTTGCTGTACAGCACAAAGTATATTCCATCTAGATGCCTGTTTCTTGCAGTGCATGAACCCATGCATCGACTGAATAACCCATTAATGACTCCTTATTTAAATAATTCAGCAGAGAAAGCTTATTTAATTTTAATTTCTTGGTCTTCTTTAGTCAGAAATACCTGCAACAGCGTTTTGCAAAGGAAGTAATAAGTCGTGGTCAGCTCTGTTATGTGCTCAAAAAGACAGATACATGGAAGAGCTGATTTTTGTCCTTCATGTACTAACTTCAAAATACAGCTAATACTGATTAGAGAGGATGTCTGTCCTGAATCTAGACATACTATATTTGTAAGTGGCCAGATAATCTTAACAGCAGGCTTGTGTTAATTTGGGCATTTCACAATGGATTATAGGCTGGACATAAGCAAGGCAGCATTATATGTGATGAATAAATGATGAATTGCAAACCAAGCTTTCATTGACTTGCATGAAAAATAGATCAGAGAACAAGATCTTTTCACACTAAAAAGGCTAACAGGACTTTAAAAGTGAAGAAATGTCATTGAGCTTAGAATCTTCAGTGATTCCAGGACAATGTGTTAACTTTCTGAAGCAGGTAAGGAAAGAATTAAATTCTCTAATGACTGAAACACAGCACAGACAGAATCCAGACAAAATGAACTGAATTTTACTAAGATTGTGCCTGCATCATGGCTTCCTCCTTTGAGTAACAGGAGTAAACCGGTGGTGATGCTCTCACCAATTTTCATCAGGCTTCCCACACCATTCCCTACTGGTACCAGAATACAGATGCCTTATGAAGCATGTATAAGTCAACCATTATCCATATGGCAAAGAGATAACAATTGGCTTAATATTTAAGCATACAGATTAGAGGTGAAGTAAACAAATTTACAAAATTAAATGCACAATAGCAAGTTTACTGATTTCAACTGCAATCAACAGAACAGTCTCACAAATATCAAGCTTTTTCTTGGAGCTCATTTCAGAAGTTATCATTGAGAAGGATGAAAAGTACATTGATTTTATACTGAGGGACTAACCCCATTAGTATAATTTCAGCCCCATTCCTTGATATTTCTGCATGGGAGGAGGATGACATGTACTCGAAGGAAAATGATTGGGGTTTAAAAAACCTAGAAATAAATACTTGATTGAAGAAATTTAGGGAGTGCATATACTGTCATGTAACCAAAAGTGGCATAAAGAAAAATATCATATTTAAATGGCATCCGAAAGATATTTGTCATTTGATTTATTCTGATATTGTAGGCTGATACAGTACTAGTTTTAGTCAGTATAATTATACCCAAGAACAACAGATCTACTGCATAAAAATGTTCTGTCCCAAAATAGTTTCATATGTTTTATACTAAATTTTAGCATGCCTTATTTAGCTATAATTCTATATCTGAATCTTACAGCTGGAAGATCAAGTAACATAAACAAAACATATATTGTTAGGAAGACAATAGAAGTTATTAACAAAATGCTATATCCATTCATCTTCTTCAGAACTATGATAAACCTCCAGCTGATTATCTTGGAAATGCTATGAATGGAGGAGAGATCTGTACTATTTTGAACCTGCGCATGAACACATAAGTAAGAAGAAAGAAAGAGAATGAACTCAATTGCTGTTGCTAAGAAAAATTAAGCCTTTATGATAGTTAAACAGTCAGGAGCATTAACAAGCCTAAATGAAATGGCATTTTAATGTTAAAAATCAAATAAACCCTCTAAATTCACACATATTATCGATACAATTATTTACACTACTATCAATAATTGTTCTTGTTTCACTCCATGCCTCCTCTCTGGAATATGTGTGCAGCTTATTTTAATTACTTGGGACTTTAAATATGTTTTCCAGCATCTCCTGGGAAGCAAACATGATTTTCATGGTATGCAGTTTAATATTATACAAATACCAAAATATTATCGTTATTTAGCTAGTTAGAGAGGTGTACATTTTTAAATAGCACAAGTTGCATTGCCTATATTAAACTTTATAGGTTTAAAGCATTAAGTGACAGCAGGACCCTTGAACTGGGGAAAGAAGTGGCTGACTTTGATTTAAAATCTCAGGCAGTTTTGTACTTTGCACAGATTTAAATATTTGTTAGACTGGAGACTTAACACCCTTTTGCAACCATAGGCCCATCATGTTGTTGCTACTACCTATTTCAGTTATTATCTATAATTAATTGTATTGGAATATTTTTAACAATTCTACACGGCACTTCTTATCCTTGGTGAAATCTAAATGTTAATTAAAAAGAAATTAAGTAGTCCTCTCAAATTTTCAAACTTCTACAAAGTACTATGTGAACTGATGTCGTAATTCACTTTAAGTAACTCATCTTCCATTCTTGCCCCATCTATGTAACACTAAATAATTTTTAAGACCCCTGGTGATGAATCAAGAATAGTCTACAAGAAATACATTCTAGGACATGACTATGTTTTTTAATTAAGCCCAAAAGAAACAGGCCTTTTTGTTCTCAAAAGGCTGTGCACCTTAAACCATCCTACAAACCACTCTGGTTTTGAGCACAAAATATCTTCCCTGGGAGAGCAGCAAAGGGAGTTCACCAGTGACAGGTCCAAGTGGCAAGAGGCGCAGCTGGGCAGCAGCTGTCCCACCAGGCGCCCAGAGTGGTGTGCCCTGCTTGGCACATCTGAGATCCACAAGCAAATCTTTGCAAAACTTCTCCTCCTCCGTGGCTCTTCCCTGATACTTAGTGAGAGGAAGCAGCGTTTGGGAGCTCAGGGAGACAAGCAAAAGTTAATCAGTTTGACCAAAGCACCTCAGCCAAAATGGGTAAGCAAAACCTTGGGGCTGTGAAGTCCACGGGAGTGCTATCATCATCTTCATTCATTTCTCAACAGCACCACAAACATCTATCCATCAGAAGATTGCATTTTCCCTTCCACTGTAACTATCAGATACAGAAATGCTTATGGTTTAATTTACAAATAATAAGAACCTTATGAAAGATTTCATAAATTTCAAGTATGAGCTTTTGCTTCACTTAATGACTACAAACTCTTTGTGTCCATATCAGACATTACCCGGATGCAGGCAGAAATTTGACATGTCTAAAGTAATTTTAAACATCAGATTTCACCTTCATTCTCAAATAACTATCACAGTACTTTTAAGATGTGAATTTAGTAAAAAATGAACAAAAGATAAAAATTTTGTAAATTGTTATTTTGAGTCTACGACACAAAGACTATTTGGAAGTAGATTTTGAAGCTGATTTAATTTAATCCAAGGGCCAGAGTGACTACAGTGAAAGTCCAAAATAACTATAACATATTTGAGAATAAAATTAGGTGATTGGACCACACTTTTCCTTATTTTTCCCTCTAAATCTGATGGCACTTCTATAATTAATAGTTTGTAGATGAGCTCTAAAATTTTTTTAACTATACTACATTGAAAGCAACAGATGAAAAAAACTTTACCTTTGTAAACAGAGACTTTTGCAGACACTGAAGTGCATGAAGAATGCAATCCCTCAATTAAACTTCTTAGAGAATTTTCATACTTAAGATATTTCTTAGAAATAAAGACTTACACCGCTAAATTAAACTAAAATAAACCAACACACTATCTTTCAGAACTGCTAAGGTTTAAGACAAAGAAAAAATAATTAGTGTTTCCCAACACTACACTAATGTCAAAATTGAGTAATATACTTTATTAGTAAAGAACAGCATCTGGAAAAGCTAAGTCCATATTAACGATTTGTGGATGGTTGGATGATTAAAGTACTAGCAAATATTGAAGAAAATATTTCTTTCTCCACTATTCATTATTGATTGAGTTTATTTCCTTTAATTTTCTTCTTTTTAGTCCCCTGCTAGAACTCATTTAAGAAGGAAATGTTTTGATACTTTTTGGAAGAAATGGAGACAGTGGAAAAGAATAAACTAGCCCTCAGGGAAAGAGAATGGAGAAAGTGAGCTTCATTCAGCTGCTTTAATGTCTGCATTAACAGACAATAAAAAGACCTTTAAAAAAATGCAGTGAATTTAGATCTTAGTGGATGGAATTACAATGAACTTAATAGTTCTCTCACCTGAACACTTGAGCCAATCTTCCTCCTTAAATGAGAACCCATCCCTGCTTTTCTTATCACTGTTGCCACAAACACATTAGTTCAGACTGCAAAATATCTTTCCAACGTAATCACCATGACATGCAAGTGTATGTCTGTGTGCCTGTGCCAATTTTAATAGTTTATTCCTTTTTTATTTTTCATATGGTCTTGTCTATGGGTATTCAGTTCTTTAATATCTTAAATCTCCATTTCAGTTACGATTCTAAGGCATTGTACACAATCTGGTCTGTTTTTTCAAAAAGCCAGTGCAACAGAATCCTGAATGCTTGCAGAATGAATAGAGTCCCATGCAGACGATGCTACAGCAGACAGTGTCTGTAGCATAGACTTGAAAGACTTCAATACCTGCACCCTGAGCTGTGTCAGACAGAGCAGTGCCAGCAGGTGCAGGGAGGTGATCTCCTGTCTGGTCAGTCTGGTGAGACACGTATGGAGTGTTGGCTATTTAGGTCTTAAGCCTTCTTTACTCCTTTTCTCTCTATTTGGCATCCTCTTGATATTGCTAATAAGTATAGGCTTAAACACTTAGGAGTAATGCTTTGCTTTGTGTTGCTAAGAAATTTATTTTTACTGAGTGAAAAGAATTGTTTAATTTCCCACAGCCCAAAAGAGTGGTCTGTCCTTTATCATGTGTTTAAGGTCATCTGTGACCTTATTAAGTTTTTCTTTTCTTCTCCAAATATATCTTGACTAAAAGCAGTGAAATTCACCAATTAAGGCAGATTTACCTTTTTATAAAACGTAACATGATAAAACAGCAGGGAAGTTCATGTCCTAAATTGTTATTGCACGAAATAATTAAACCCATTCAAAATCAGTGAAAAATGAGCAAAGCAAACTGCAAGTAACAAGACCTACCAGGTACAGACCCATTACTTTCACTAAACACTATGTTAGGCAGTTGCTGAGAGTTTACATTGGTGATCTGACTTTAGAAATAAATGGCTCCATTTCAGAGGTTGCCCTGAATCCTCGATTCAGGACATCCATTAGATGAAGTTTCAGAAAACAAGTCTACTGAAATGGAAGTGAGGATTCCTGGATTCAGAGCTGCAGGACATCCAGTTATGTTCCTTCTCTGGCAGAAGGGGATAATAGCACAGAATAACACATCCTTGCTGACAGGAAGAACTGACAGCACAATTTTCCAACAACAACTGCAGTAGAAAATAAGAAGCTTTTCTTCTTCAGCTCAGATTGCATAAACCATTCCATTTCTTTTCTGCCTCCCTTCTCCACAGAATAGAACAAATAAACTAGAGTTAAACCTTGCTGAGGCCAAATGGACAGTGTGGGTTTTCTGCAGGGGAAAGCAAACATGGTTTTTGGGCTACATGAACAATCTCAATTCCTTCCCACCACAGAAAGCAAACAGGGAACAAGCAAACCCAAAACCCTACCTCAGCCATGGTATCCTAACACTGACAAGCCATAAATTTCACACTTCACAGAAGAGCAAGATTTTCTCACAGCAAGAAGCTATGGGACCAGGAGTCCACTGCGGCAATTCAGAAGGAAATACTAATAATTATTTCAATATTCTTTGAAAAACAGTTGACTGCAAGAGCATGAAACAGTTTCTGTGGTGAAATCTCATGTATACCTCTCCCAAAAATTATTACATCAAGCAGTTGATGTGGATGAATCAGTAGAATCTAAAAAGGAATTTCGTGCATATCCACTCTTCTGCCACAATACCAGGGAGTCCTCACCCCTGCTCTTGTAAAATGATTTATTTTCTTATGCCACTAGAAACTACTTGAGAATTCTCCTAGAAACATAAATTTATAATTATTTTGAAGAAGTGTGAATCAGACTCAATTGCTTATTCTCATGTTGTGGTAAACAGTATCTTAAAAAGATAATACAATAGTTTAAGCTCTTTCTAGAAGCATTTTATATCAGCACAGAGCTTCACTATTACAAACTAGCAGAGTAGAAAATGTTTTTCAAGAAAACCTAAGTGCAAACTTGGTGGTAAAATAGACAAAACCAGAATGTAATTTAATTCACTAAATATTATTTTTAAAATTAGCTAATAAATACAGATATTAAAATTAATGAATTCTCACATTAGCTGTTCAAGAAGACTGCGGCTGAAGCCTTTATGGTGCCCAAAACAGGTGTGATCATGAGACTTTATCAATAAAGGAAATGGATGGTATTGAATTACTCAATCAGATGAATGCATTTGGAACAGAATGTGAAATTGTTTGAGCTTTAAGGGTTTACAGTGATCTCAGGTTGAGAGTTAAAGGCACTACAACTCTGCATAAAAGCAGTGCTGACCAGAGAATGACAAGATGGGGAAGAAACACAGCATACTCGAATCACACAAATAAGTCCAAGGAAAAGCACCTGCTTGTTTCAGCAGACCGTTTCTTAATTAATTATCGTGCTAAAAAAGCACCACACTCTATTACTCTAAATCAAACTATATTTCAAAAGCTGTATCTAGAGACTGTTTTTAATAACCAGGGAGAAAAAATATATTGTGACAAATTAACTATGTAACTGGAATCTAGAGAACATAAGTTGCCAAAAAAGCAGCTATGACAAAAGTCTGAATTTATAGAAAGACTGTAATATTGCCCATATTATCAAGAACTAAACCACCCTTTTGACTTCTAATTTGGCTGAACTAAATAGGACTTGAAAAGGGTATTTCAGTTATTTAAATGGCACTTTATTATTCACCCTTTTTTTTTTTTTTTTTTAAGGAAACTTATCTCCTTTGACCTCTTAGCTTAAAATTACTATAAAAACAACAGAGATAACTACCAGGCTAAGCTACCTTTATCTCTCCATAAAGCATGGTATCTTTATCTTCCCATAAGGCAAAATTGTTCTGTATGTCTACAACATTTGCCAAACAATAAGATACCTTAAGCATAATCTATAGAGGAGAAAAAACCCAGAAGAATAGTGAATTTACATATTTTATTTTATGACATATTTAATTTTGAATTTGAATGCAAAAGAAGGTAAATAAGTAAAACATTAACATTGTCCTATAGTATTTTCCATCACTCTGAAACAAAATGGTTAAATTAAAAGGGTCTTGTATTTTACTTTTTATTAAATTTTATCACTCAAAGATAAAACTATTTTCAGAAGCAGCTATGCTACTCAGCTTGCTAAATAATTGAGTTACCTTTGCCACTTCTCAGCCCATAGCACATGTGCTTTATAGACAGAGATCCAAGGACAGAGACAAAATGAGGAGATTTTTAACTATGAAGCACAAAATATGAGAACAAATGCAAGGATAAATAGTACATATGTTGTCAAGATCCAGCAAACAGTTGTGTCAAACAGCATGTAAAAAACTGGCTTTGTTAGAAGAGGAAAAGACACTGCCTGTAAGCAGCAGCACCACGGTTTGTACCTAATTGTTCTCCTTCGTTCCATGAGCAACCGCATTGATAACTGTCAAATCAGGAATCCATCTCACTTAGAAACCATAAACTTAGAGCATCTCAAAGAAATTCAAAACATTTGAATAATTGTTTTGAAAACTCAGTAACACAATAGGAACAAATGTTTGGTTTTATTGACATATCCTCCTACTTAAAACACATTAAAGTACCTGGAGTCAACAATTGAAATAGCGCACCCCTAGTTTTCTTCAGTGGAATTGGGCATCTTCTAAGACCAATTAATTCCTGAGACAATGTATTTCCTACTAATTATATCAGCATCAGTCAAGCTTCTTTTATTCTGAACTCAGCAGTGACTAAACGTGTTCAGAAAGCAAAATGATGGCTTTATAAATATATTAGACAAATGTCAGCCCATTAACCTGTGAGTTAGATACCATGGATTTGGTAACTGCAGTTTAAGAAGACCAGTAGCCTTTTCTTAGGATTTTCAAGCACATTCATCTGTTGTCAACATCTTTATATTAATGTCATCCAGATATCACATCAGATATTATTTTTATATAGGATATATGCAGGATGTAAGGCAGTATAAAATTGCGTTATTGGCCAGAGTCAGATGCCAAAATTCCAATTAGAAACTTGAAAGAGATAGAAATATTTAAATAAGACCTTTTCCCTTTCTATAAGACTGCAACTTTTACTCTATATTTTTTTATGCTCAACTCCTAAGTACTTTTAGTTTTATGACCATCTAATTTTATAACTAACAAATGTATACTACAGTATAATCTGTCTGCTGTTACTATATGCTGATACATGTAGTTGCAAGGCATATAATTTGAGACCTAGTTATTTGTAGGATTCTTGAACAAATCAGAGGAAAGCATCTAAGATTAAACAAACAAAACAAAATCCAAAGCCAACAAAATACTTTTGATGAGAGATACTAGTTTAAAGAATCAGGTCCATGAAAAAACCTACAATTTGGGGAACAGACCTATGCATCTTAGAAGAGGTATTCATTTAGTATCTCAATGTGCAAGATATTAAGGGTTTCTTCCCCAAAAGTTTGATTTCATGATTCTTGAAAAAAGAGCTCTTTGGTCAAAAAAAATTCTATTCACTTCAATGGTCTTTGGGTAGGTGGATTTGCCTGCTCATAAGAAGTTCCCTGCAGATGTTTGACCCTACTTTTATTATATTCTGGAACTTGTATTTTATGTAGCTAAAACAAACATTTAAAAATAAGTGAAAAACCATGTTTTACAAATTAAATAAATATAGATAGATAAATATATGTAAAATTACTACTATACATATATAGTAAAAAATATTGATTCATCTTAGGCACATGTGTCCCCCCGCCATCAAATACACAGAATGACAAAATTTACTGAGTTGGAAGGCACCTATCAAGAACATTGAGTTGAACTCCCAGACCTGAGCAGAATACCCCAAGAATGATATTGTGTGCCCAAGAGCATTTCCAGACCCTTCTGAGTTCTGTCAGGCTTAGTACTTTGACTATTTCCCTGTAATCCTGTTCTAGCGTCCAACCACCCCATGGGTGAAGAACATTTTCCTGATATCCAGCTTACATCTCCTTTCACTCAGCTTTATGCTATTGCTTTGAATCCCATCAAGGGTCATGAATATGAAGAGATCGGTATTTCACTTTCCCCTATGAGGATATTGAAGATCTGTCACTGATCACCAGAGGAGAGCAGAGATCAGTGCCTGCCCCTCCTGTTCCCCTCACAAGGAAGTTGTGACTGCAGTGAGGTCTCCCCTCAGTCTCCTCCAGGCTGAACAAACCCAGAGCCCTCAGCCCCTCCTCACACGGCTTCTCCTCAAAGACCTTCATCATCCTCATGGCCTCCTCCAGAAGCTCTCTAATAGTTTAATGTCTTTTTCATACCATGGCAGCCCAAACTGCCCCCAGCACTGGAGGTGAGGCTGCCCCAGCCCAGAGCAGAGCAGGACAATCCCTCCCTTGCCCTTCTGGCCATGCTGTCCCTGATGTCCCCAGGACACGCTTGGCCCTCCTGGCTGCCAGGGCACTGCTGGCTCAGCTTCAACTTTCCATCCACCAGGACCCCCAGGTGCCTTTCCCTGGTGCTGCTTTCCAGCCTTTCATTCCCCAGTCTATACTCACAACCATGATTACATATAAGTAAGATAGAAACCTTCTGCAAAGTTTCCTAATGTTGTGTAGGAAAAAGACAATCTACTTAAGTTCTTCTCTACTGAAGGGAATTACAACACTGTAGAAAAAAAAGATAGCTTTAGAAAGTGATTTAGCTAAATCAATGCAAGTTCCTCTGTGGATAATGATGGCTTATGTTTACTTTTCCTAAATTGTTATAAGACACTCTTCTCCAAACTAAGATTGTCTACACAAGAGGGCTGATCAAATTTATCTAAGTTCATTCAATTTTCTTGCGTACACAAGTTTAATGGACTCCATTGTCACTGGTAATGTAATAAGGGAAGAGCAACACTAAAGAAAAAGAATGTGCTCTACAAACCACCAATTAAATGTCAATATTATTCTCCTTGCTGGCAATAACTATGTTTTCCTATCTAGACAACTACAGACCCATTTAAATTAAAGGTCATGTTAAAATGCTCCTAAATGCAAAGACTTTGCAATTAGAAGAAATATTGCTGGTACCTGGATATCCTGCGGAGGCAAATGCCCCAGTGGTGGGCAATACATTTGAGTGGTGTAAAATGTCAAGAGAAAGACTCTTGCTGCCCTGTCATGGCTTGATTTTTTTTCTACTGAAAAAAAGTATATGAGTATATGAGTATAAAGTACAGAAAATAGAGGTTCTGAGAGAAAGAAATCTTAACAGAGATTCTTTTAGGTGCATTAGTTCCCAGGAAGGTAAGATTACGGTCAAGGCATGACTGATAATATTTTCTATTTGCAGACAGAATTGAAACTACAACCACTAAATAAATGGCACTTGTTAAGCAATAGCATTATAACCTGCTGGAAGCCAGAAATATTAAAAAGGAAGAATAAGTTTTCTGTAGTTCAATTTTACTTGCAATTTTAGTTTTCTTTATTAAATCAAGGATTTGGTAATATCTGAACATATGTATGATCAATTAATTATAGAGAATTGGGCTAATTTTCTCTTGAATCCCTTTTATGCTTATCTTCTATTTAACTATTGTCTCAAGTAGTTCAAATAAATTATATGCTAAGACTTTTTAGAATTACCCATTTTTACCAGGATTTAATTTTCTACAATATTTGTTGAGTATATCAGTAAAATAGTAGTTTTCATCTTGTAGTGTTTCCTAAATCACATTTTTCTCTAGGAGATTACTGGATATGTGAGGAAATCCACCAAAAGAATGTCAGTCTCTAAAAGAGTGATTACTTTCAAACTAGTTATTTAACAAATTATTCTACTTTTAGTAGAATTTTGAGGAGTTTTGTCAGTATCATGTAGAATTAGAAGTGGAACCAGATTATGCTTACACAAGAAGATGTCAGCCTAGCAACACAGCACTGGCCACATCACAATAGCCACTCTACTCCAAACTTGCTTTCATAGAATCATTAAGGCTGCAAAAGACCTCCAAGACCATCGAGTCCAATCTTTGACCAAACACCACCTTCTCAACTAAACCATAGCACAAAGTGCCACAACAAGTAATTTCTTGAACACTTCCAGAGATGGCAACTCCATCACCCCCCCAGGCAGCCCTTTTTAATGCCTGAACACCCTTCCAGTGGAGAAATTAGATCTTTGACTCAGACCATGGTCCTCTCTGAACGCTGTTAGTGAGCTGTACAAAGTGGCAGATGCTGACAAAGAAAGTGGATGGCAGGGCAAACAGAAGCATGAAAACAAAAAGGATGCTGGAAATGCACCCGATTTCTCTTCTAAATGTTCTTGATGCTTTTACCAAGGACAACAAAAAGTAACAATTTCTTCCCAGCAAGCTGTTAGCTAATTGATATTTGTTGGTACAGTTGACAACTCTTTCAGAAATCAAAGCCAAGAGTTCAGTTTCAATATCTGAAAAGATGAAGCCTTTGTTTTGTAGCTAAATGGAGGCAAGGCAGAAATTTTCAGGTAGGTTGGATTATATTACATATTTGTGTGTTACATCTGAGGAGTGCAACAAAAGCCACTTGAATGTGCCCCCACTGGAAACACAGCATTCAGTCTTTTGTCTTGGCAACTACATCTTCATCATGCACTTATTTATGTGCAAGGGCAGCAGCAGGACAGATCTTGGTAAATTCTTATAAAAAACCTAAGATGAACTTTCTTGCAGATTTCCAAGACAGCATTTTTGAAACAACATTATTCTTTCTTTTGAGATGACATCCTTTCTGGAACCTAGTGCTCAAATTTTCCTCTTTGTTGCAGCATACATATTTAATTTTTTTAAAAGAAATTTTTCAGCAAATGCAGTGAGGCATACTCTTCATACTATAGAGATTCTGAAGTTTTGTTGCTAATTATTTTAGAAAGATGCAGCTCAGAGCTACCAAAGAGGAATGTAAAATTAAACTATTCCAGAAACAGATCATTCAGATGTCTAAGTACCTTGTCTGGTTTTGTGTTTTTTCCTACATGCAGCAAGGCTAGCACACTTTCCCTTGGTCACAGGTCTTTCCATGCTCAATCAATTTTCTGGCTTCTGCACTTACAAGATAAAAAAGAAAGGCCATGGGAAGACATTATTATGTCCTTTTGTTGATAATACAGTTCAGTTCCCCACTGCCATCTCTGGAATGAGGTTCCTGTAGCAGAGGAGGAGGGCTGGCAGAGCATCTCTGCACCCTCCCCACTCTTTCATGTTCCCAGACAGCTACATTGCTAGAGGGCACCCTGAAACTGGGCTTGGAGGAGAAAATCAAGCACAGTAAACTTCATTTCAGTACAGTGATGGTTCAATTCTTCACAGTCATTTAGCACTGGAAGGAGATTGTATACTTATACCTCATTTTACATGAATGAATCCTTTATACCCAACAATTAGTGTATCACCAGGAGAAGTGCACAGGCTTTTTATTTAAATAAAATTATACAGAAACAGAGTCTGGTGATTCAGTCTGAATTTGATCTATGCTATATAGTACATTTAATTTTAGTGGCATACAAACATGTTCTATTATTAGATTTTATCACTAGACACTGGTAGATTAGATGAAGAGCAATTGTAGATAAGGAAGTCATCCCTTAGAACCTGGTGTTTAGCTACAAACACTAAGAATGAGGAAAACAACCCTTAGAAGTTACTCTTCCTCAGCTGTAGTATACGACTGTGCAACAGCAAAAATAAAGTTCACTATTTCACCAGTAAATATTATCTCCATGAAAGATAAGCTCAAAGGACTAGGTTAGTAATCCTGCCTCTGACATTTAACAGTTCTGTTGTATCAAACAAATATAGTTTCAGTTTCTTTGTGAAGCAGCAATGCTAATACTTGTCTACTTTCCCCACTGGTATTGTGAGGATAAATGTATTGTCATAAAGGTCTTTGAAAAGGAAAAGATGTAAGCATTTTTATTGATGTTCTACTTCCCAATCCACTAGAGTATATTAAAAATAATTTCACTATTGTCAAGTGCAACCTCTAC
This sequence comes from Acridotheres tristis, assembly GCA_037013685.1. NCBI lineage: Eukaryota > Metazoa > Chordata > Aves > Passeriformes > Sturnidae > Acridotheres > Acridotheres tristis. Next base: position 104,669,362 of record CM072884.1, read on the forward strand.
CAATACATATTTCTCAATTTACCAGTCCTTCTTCCTACAAATTGAAAAGAGAAAACAGCTCAGCAAGTGTATTCTCCAGTCAACACTCCTAGTGCACAAAGGATAAAATCTGTTGCTGAACATGACCAAAATAATTTTTGCTAAATACAGCTGGTCCAGTTTGCCTTGTGCTTACACTCTTGCAAAAAATGCCTGAATGACTTCGAGATTTGATCATCAATCAAATTGGTTATGGCTGAATATGAAAAACAAAGACATGATTGGCAATAGACAACATGGCTTTACTAAGGGGGTTAGTTTACTAACTATACTTAACAAATTTGGTGACATTCTATGATGAGGCTACAGCTTTTGTAGGTAGGAACAGAGGAACTTACATAATAGTCCCCAACACATGTAAAGCATTTGACACTCCTCCATGAACATCTTTGTCTCTAAATTGGAGATGGATGGATATGATGAATGCACCACTCAGTTCTGAAAGGCCAGATTCCAAGACTTGTGGTCAATGGCTCATTGCCCACATGGAGATCAGTGATGAGTGGTGACTCTCAAGGCTTGGTACTGTAGCTCATACTGTTCAACATCTGTGTCAGCAACACAAACAGAGGGATCAAATGCACCCTAACATCGAGCTGTGGGACAGTCAATATGCTGGAGGGAAGGAATATCATCCAGAGAGACCTGGACAGGCCTGGGAGGTGAGCCAATGCAAACCTTGGGAAGTTCAATAAAACAAAGTGCAAGATATATCTTGCACTATATCTGGGTCACAGAAACCCCAGAACAGACCTACAGCTTGGGCAGAGAAGTGATTGAGAGAAGCCCTGAGGAGAAAGACTTGGGGGTGATGGTTGACAAAAAGCTCAACATGAGACGGCAATGTGTGCTCAGTGCCCAGAAAGACAAATATGTCCTGGGCTGCATCCAGAGGAGTGTGGCCAGAAGACTGAGGTGTTCTTCCCCTCTGCTCTGCCCTTGTGAGATCCCACCTCGAGTATGGTGTCCAGTTCTGGTGTCTCCAACAGGAGCTGTTGGATCAAGTCCAGAGGAGAGTCACAAAGCTGATAAGAGGACTGGAGCACCTCCCCTTTGAAGGCAGGCTGAGGAAGCTGGAGCTGTTCAGGCTGGAGAAGAGAAAGTTGCATGGAGACCTCACACCAGTAACTGAAGGGGACCTACAGGGAAGCCTGAGAGGGATCTTCTATCAGGAACTATCGTGAGAGGACAAGGAGTAGTGGGTACTACCAAAAAAAGGGGAATTTAGGGTAGACCTTAAGAAATTATTGACTGTGGGGGTGGTGAGGTACTGGAACAGGTTGCCCAGAGAAGCTGTGAGTGCCCAGCCTTGGAAGTATTCAAAACAAGGTTGGATGAAGCCTTGAACAATCTGGTCTAGTGGAAAGCATCCCAGCCCATGGCAGTGGGGTTGGAATGAAATGATTTTTCACTCCAACACTTAACTCTCTATGATTCTGTATTAATAGCCAGAAAAAGTAGTATTAATAAATAATAGCTTCAAAAATAAATAATCTCTTTCCTTATTCTACAGAAGAGGGAACTAATTCAGTGGAAGAAAGAAAAATCATCCAGGACTGAAAACATTTTTCAACTTAAACTGGTCAGGAATTACACAGGCCAGATTCAGGGTCAATGGCAGCATATCTTACTTGAGAGTATGAAGAGCTTAATAGGTACATAGCAGTACAAAACATCAAATACACAGCTAGAGAAGAGGAGGGAAGAAGGGACTAGGGAACACAACCCTAAAACTAGTCTAATGCCTGGGATTCCTTTGCTTACCTTCTAGAGGGCAGATATTTTAAACGTTTCATAAAGATTCCCTCTCAGTGAATCTCAGTTTGATTTTGCACAGGATGGAGGATACCTTTTAGATCTTCTATGAAATGACTGTGCAAGTTTTCCCTGCAGTATCCAGTGGACACAATGGATTATTACCAAATATGTTTTTAGTTTCCCTTACAAAAAGTGTCCTCATTTTCCTCTATGCATGTTTCTCTAGCATATAATAAACAAACAGAGGAACACGAAGGGAATTAATGCCTGCAGTGCAAGGCTTGAAATGCAAAAATAGTTGCTTGGCAACCAGCACGAGAAATAGGAGGTTATGCCTGTACAAAAAGTCAAGTGAGTGGCACAAGCACCATTTCTGACTGCTGTGAAAAGGATGAGTAGGAGACCGGATGTATGAGGGGGGTTTGTTTCAGTGAAATTTGACTCTGTAGTTTCCCCACAGTCATTCGTGTGTATGAATGATAATACAATAAAGGTATATTTGAAATTGCTTTCCTTATATATCCTTACAGCTTTGTCTTTAATCAACAAGTGAAGTTTTATTCTTAAAAATCTATGTTTTTTCATAGCACTTAAAACCATTTAAAGAGGTATAAGTGAATGCTGATTTTCATATGTACTTCCTAATGAATTGGAGATTTGCAATTATTTTTCTAAAGAACATCTATAAGCATTCTGGCAGCCTTGAACAATTCATCAATCTAATGTAACACTAAATATATTCATCAATAAGTACTTTTCAATAATAATATATATGCATTGTTCATTCATCCAAATATTACCAGACTGACCACTTGGAACAATGGAGGTAAAAAACCACAGAGCCTCTCTTTACCATATTTGTTTCCATAACTTTGTTTCCAGATACAAATTATCAAAGAGAAGTACCACCTCTGGCCCAGAAATTCTTGTAGTGCAAATTGTTAGAGGTGAGAAAGATAACTCAAAGGAATTATAGTATCATACCTATTTTACTGTTATAGTTCTGTTTTAGCATCTATTGTTGTTCACTGCTGGATGTTAAGACTTGCCTGACCTGTGGTCTGACCTAAATTTTCATTCTAATGTTCAAATTGGAAATTTTAGAAATGTGAGAGACATTAAACTGAGCTGCATCCAACATGAAACTGCTCTTCATCACTCACAAGATGACATGAGCATCTTACAAGAGAACTTGATCTGCCTGTTGTATTATATGCTATATTGTATCTCTGGATCCATTTGCCCAACAGGACTCTCAACTCTGTCATGTTTTATAGAACACCAAGTGTTAGTACTGACAAGTGAGTGCCTGTTAAAGTTATCAGCTGTAAATTGCATCACTTCACTTCCTTTCAGTGCACTAAAAATCACTACAACCACCACACTATTTCAGTGTCAGTAGATGTAGCTATTCATTACCTTGTTTTAACTCTACAAGTAACTGCAAATGGAAAATGAGACTAAAGCTATAGTGAAAACCAAGATGGTTGAAGCAGTTGCCTTGGGCTATTAAAATCCTTTATTTGTTGTTGATCATAGCAGGATGTATCCAACTGATATGGCATTATCAAACTTGGGCTGACATGGAAGAATGTAAGCATCACTGGAAGGGCAATTATTTTAATTCCTAGTGAAGATTAAATAAAGAAACGACAAAACGAAAAACCTCTCACCAATCAGTCCAAACTCCACAAAAAATCCAACCAAAACCAAGACACAGTGCTGTGTGTGGATTCAGTAGTTTTTGATTTGTGAGCCTCAATAACTTCAAACTCCTGATGGAGGATAGAAAGATCAAAGAATGTATTTTTACTCTATGCAATCAATATTACTCTAATGCAAACTTCAGTAGGCTACAATCTTCTTTTGAAGACTGAGACATCTAACTTGCAAATTTCATGAGAATGTGTAGGATCAAGGAAGGAGAACTAACTCTCATATATTCTTCCATTTTATTCCTCTTGCCCTTGCAGAATTCTGAGGAGTTATTTCTCTCATCAAATAGTAAAATAATATTCTACAACTGGCTCTTCATCTAACTTACATAGTTCTGCATTTGTATTAACTGATAAATATTATTCCAGGTTCAATAAGCAGGACCTACTTCAACCTGTCTAATACCATCAGTATTACTCTTAGTAGCATACTTAAATTGCTCATTCATGCTATATCAAATACAATGGTAAAAGATTCAATTGAATGTCAAGCCCTGTTTTTCAATAGATCAATAAATAACATGAAACTTCAACCTTCTTTTAAATGAAAAATGGATCATAATTACTGAGGTGGTCTCAGTGTCCACAAATTTCCAAGACAAAAACTTCATTTTGTGCATCACAAAACTTTACAGCTTGAGTAGGCATAACATCAGAAGAATGGGGGATGGATAAATTTCCACCTCATTTGTTTTTCAATCTATGCAAATGCTAGGTAAACTTTTAGACAATATTCTTCCTAAACCACACTTGACTACACAGTGAGCAAGTATTTCAGCTTCATTCAATTGCTTCTACTGTGCTCAAACACATGGTGCTCTTAGAGCTACCACAGGCAACCTGTCAAAGAGGGCTAATGAGACTGAAGGTTTAACAGGAGGTAGGCACACACTCAAAAGTCACTTCCCAAAGAGAGCAATGACCAAAGGCACCAACATGTTTTGAGCTAGACAGAATGATTTTTTCTTTAGCTGTACCTCAAATTCTGTTTAGCTTAGCACGTCAACACATATATGCTAAACAAGCTTATAGATCAGATCTTGTCCTTGAGAAAGAGGTCTGAGTTTAAGTTTTCTCTGTTTTTAAATTCTTGGGAAACCTTTTTCACAAAAACAGGTTGAACAGAAAGGTATTTCTGTTTTCAGAGGTATTATTTATACCACCTACAATAAAATAAAGCTTTATTAGGAAATTTTTTTCATTAAAACTCTACTAGACCAAATTGTAATCTTATTTACATTTATTTCACACTAAATGTAAGAGCTTAGTTAGCTAGAGGCTTATTTTATATTTATGAGATATCAGAATCAGCCTTAGCAACATAAGAGGGTGAAACAACAGTAAGACATTAGACATTTGTCAGCAACAGTTTACACTGTCAATGTTACTCTGCAAGAAATCTCGGTCCTAAAAATAGGAACCTCAGATGGTTGTTCTAGAGGAGCTGGAACAACACAGGTGTGATGGAATAGACTCTGGACACTTCTTACTTTGCTGAAATTTTCCAAAAAAACTTACTGGTAAATGCAATGTGCTGAGACATTTGAACATCTTAGCCAAAATTCGAATTCTGAGCACCACAGGGGATCAAATCCCAGCAGTCTATATGTGATAATAGGCTTAATCATAAACACCATTTCGTTTCTAAGATTTAAGGCATTTGATATGATGGAAATTTAACCCAAGTCATTTTATTTATGTTTTCAGTGAAAAAGTAATATAGCATTTAAAAAAAAAAAAAATCTGAATATAAAATTACCAAACATATTTTGTCTCTAAACTTCCTGTAATAGCACCAACTTAAAAATATTCCTGCCAGGTACTATTCACGCATGAATCAATCTTTTTGAATAAACAGCTTCCTAATAAGATCAGTAATCAAATGACAATAAAGTTATCAGGGAAACCACTTAGCTTAATTGAAGCAACCACACACAATAATGATGTGTACACCAAGTGTGCAGGTTCTCAGAACAGGTGACCTTGCCTCCCCAAACCCAAATACTGGAATGAAAAATAGATGGACTAGAACACGATGGACTCAGTCCAGCCACACAGCAAGCATATTAGGAATATGGTATGGATATTCCTGCTTACAAGAATTGCATGCAGCATTCCAAGAATGGAAATTATCTAATCCAAATTCAGATCTAGCAGACTACTGGTTTTAACTCTTGTATTTCTACAGTTAATGTTTTTTGATTTTTTTTTAATACATCAAAATACAATTAAAAGGTTTCTTTCAGAATGAAGTAGAATATTTTCCAGCAACTGCAGTTAAAAGCAGAAAAGGAAAATACTGATCCAAGAAAAGCAAGCAATGGAGCTTCATTCCAGTTGTTATGGGATTGTTATGAACAGATAATTAAAATGACAGTGTTCTAGTGGCTAATACTACAGCAAGATAATGCATTGTTACACACAACTTCTGCAATCCAGGCATAATGGTCAGTTTAAAGCTATCTTAATTTGATGTACAGTTAAGACATTTTAAAATATACCTATGTTGAACTGGACAAGTCAACCAAATTTCCAAAAGGTTCTAAAGAAAGAGTAGCAATTCAGCTGCCATTATCCAAAACACATTATTTTGTCTAAAGAAGACTATTTGAAACTCATCTGAAAAAATTATTCTCTTATTGGAAAATAGCAGCCTAACAACATATTCTGTGAGATTTCTTCTTATCCCCAAATATATTAGCTGATATTAAAAAAAAAAAAGAAAAAGAAAAAAAAAAGAAGAAAGAAAAAGAGAAAAAAGCTAAAGGGAACAGATAAAAAGGGGGTTTAAGCTTAAGATGGTAGTTACGGTAATATTAGATTTAAATTTTCTTAAATCTTTCCTCTAGGAAATTGCTAAAGTAGGAGTAAGCCACAGTACTACCTATGAAAAATACAAACTTTTGCATCCTAGAACAGTGGTTAAGAAAATTCAGTAGGTGTCTTTCCAGTGACCATGGATAAGATCCATAATCAACATGCAGTCCTTTGAACACAAGAACTAACTTTTAAATTACACTTTGAAATTGTACAATTTGCAGTTCTAGTGTGAATGCTTAATAATGTTTAAAAAAAAAATCTTATGTCTATGCAAAAAATTAATAAAGAATAGGTAACCTAAGACAAACAAAGTATAATATGACAATGTTAAAGTTAGGACTTTTCAAAGCCTTTATTATCAAATGCTGGTATAATGTATTCCCTGCAAGTATTATAATGCATCCCTATATACTACTGAGTCTGATGGCAATTACTCACGATGTTTTTAGTCCCACTCTTTTTGCAAAAGCTTTTTAGCTGCTTCCCATTAAAATATAGCTCTTTTTGAAAACAAGTTTAGAAACTGTCACTAATAGGCTAATACAGGATAAAGAAAAGCTTGAAGATGGCAGAACATTTCTGCAGTTTTTCTGGAGCCTGAAATTTTGTGAAGTAAATGATCTATTGGCTAGATTCCTGTACACTTCATTCAAAAATGAACCCCAGAGAATCTAATTGGAAAAGAGCTTTAGTCTAAACAAGGCTTTGATTGTAAACACTACAATTAAACATTTCAATCAATGAGATTAAGTGTGGGACTGAAGTTTTTCACCACTGATTTTCATTTTACTTTTGTCTAAAACACAACACAGTTTTGCTTCCCAAAAATCAACAAGATTTTATCACAGATCAGCTAAATCTGTGGAACTTCAAAGTGGAAATTACACGGCACATATATTGCTTCTTTTAATTCTAAAAGCCTGATCTGTCCTTCAAAAAACTGAATTCTTACCATGCATTTTATGAGAATTAAGTGCTTCCCTCCTCATCCTCCTGCAACTTTGTGCTGTAGTGTGCAATTGTGCTTGACTGTGCAGGGAGAGGATGGGAAGTCCCATGCAGGGCTGGGGCTGGGGCTGATGGTGTGTCTGACAGAGCCCCTGTCCCACCCATGGCACCCACAGACACCCAGCTGGGCTGTGCCAGTGGGGACGGCAGAAGCACCTTCAGTTTTCTGCTGTGCTGCCCTCCAGGACACAGGAGATGGAGAGGGGTGCAAGAGCTCAGACAAGAGCTGGGAGGAGCTTTGTGGTACTGCTGAGCAGCACCAAAGGGTTCATGGTACTCCCCAGTTCCCCACGGCAAGCACCGTGTGCCAGCAGCGTTTCCCTTGGCAAAAGGAATCTAACTGAGCAGTTTTTACAAGGGCAGAACAGTAGCTGCCTCTTTTTTGACTACTAACACAGGCTACTGGTTCACTGAAACGAAAAACTTGTGGAAGCTCACCCCACTCCTGACAGACAAAATGCAACCATTTGAAGAAGGTTGTTTTGATTTGTTTATCCTCCCTATCTCCATCCCCAAATTCTATCGTGTTTTCTCAGTGGTAGGCAACTGAGTGCTGAATCATGAGACATTTTACCTAAGCCTGATGTACAGAATAAGAGCAGTAGATGTTTTGCCATCTGTACAGCAAGGCATAGCTACTTAAGTGTTTTCATTAACTCAGACTTAAATATATTTAGCAGAAGTAAGTTTTCTATTTTAGAAAAGTAATAAACCCCAAGAACTCACTTTCTTCCTCTTTGTACACAAATTATTGATGCAATTCTGAGGTAATAGGTTTTCTCAATAATTGCATCCACCCCAAATACTAAAAAATTTAAACAACTGAATGAAAGAGATAAGTGTCTGTACTTATGCAACACTAAAACTTTTTTGCTTTGTTTTAAATAAGCTTTTGGAATTGAATGCAAACCTCCACAGATTCATTAATACCTTTTATTTTTAAATCACATTTTCATTTAAGCATCTTAAATATTTTAAAGGCAGCCTCTGGGTCTGGACTTAAATAAAAGAATGCAGCAATATCCTTTAAAAGATGGGAGGCAGTACAACAAATTACATTATTGCTTTTCTTTTGTGGCAGATTGCCTTCTAAAGGGGAAAAAAACGATTTCACATATAGGAAAACAAAGAGGTAAGGTTAACATTTTTTTCCTGTTTTTTTGTAGGAAAGAGATTGATAAAAATTACAGTTTAGTGTATTTCCTAGTATATTTACTCTTGTGCTTATAAGCCATAGAATTAACTGTCAGTTTCCTGGTATAATTCAATACACAGTGACTTTTGCTAACAGATACTGGATTTCAGATGCTCAAGGGAAAGAAGATAGATTCTCATTGACTTTTCAAATACATATACTTTATTGTACAATAATTAGACTAGGAAGAGAAACATTACTTTTAAAGACAGAATATACAGGTAAGAGTTTAAGTAGTTTACAAAAGAAGAAGCAGAGTTTTAAATTCTTTCAAAGTGAGATCTACCAAGGTAGCAAAATGCCTTTTTATATATTATTTATATATTAGATATGTTACAAATTCATACTAAAACATATTTCCTCATGTATTTGTTTTTATACGTGTGTATGAATGAAAGGCATGTATATTTATGAGTGATAATATATGAATACATACTCAGTCTAGGTAAATGTGCCTTATTGTTGAAACACATTGAAGTGTTTTGACTGAGTTTAGCAATTTTACTGAAACAAAAATGGATTATATGAAATGATACTACAGGAAAATGTACCTGGGTCAACTATAACTACCTTCTGTATTTTACAGATGTTAGAGTCACTTTTGTGGAGAGTGCATAATAATGAATTGGTATTAAAAAAAATACCTAAAAAAACAAACCCAAAAATTTGTACCGTATCTTTTGAAATGCTATTCAAAAATTGAACTTCTGCAGAATATGCTATAGATTATTGTTTTAAGACACTTAAATACATAAATAGTCCTCTAATTGTGTAGGATTGTAGACAAATAACTAATTCGCACTTGAATTTCCTAATTTAGAAGTGGAATAACAGTAAAATTGCTTTCTCAGTCTCAGATATTTTCTGTGGATTTCTAATATTAATTTGCCATATTGATAGAACTGGAATGACACATAAATCATTGATGAGTGAGTAGCAGGAAGCTTAAACTAGTTCAGAAAGAAATAAACAGCACTCTTTTTTCTACTGACTTACAGAGAATAAGGCTTCCATGAAATGGAGATACAGGTTAATGAAAAACCATTTAGTTTTAGAAATTAATCATTATGATATCATCCAGAAAACAAAACATGCTGAAAAGGTAATGATAAATTTGTCACCATTTTAGGAAACTGATTATCCTAACACGTGTGTAGAATAAAGCAGGCTGCTTAAAAACATCAGGAGAAATTTTGATTTCTATCAGATGACCAATGCCTTATTTCAGTATTTTATATGTATTTCATTCTATTAATGCAAAACTTTAGCTATTTGGTACTGTAATACTTGAAGTAATTTTAGGTTTCAATTTAGGAATGACACATAATCAAGAATATAGTAGATTTTCAGGACATTTCACTAATTCTCATGCGTCCCTAGCATGACTTGGATGGGTGAGCAGGATGAACAGAACTTGGTTTATTATCAATATAAAAGTTGTGAAACCAGGACCTGTAAGATCATTTGAGCAATGAATGGCATATGCCTACACACCTGTAAGAGACAGGGCAGGACTGTGTCTTCATACTTGCTTGGTTACCAAAGAAATACAGCCCCATTAAAGGGACATATTTAAGCCCATAAATCCTGCACCTCTCCAGAGTTCATTAGCTAGGGCTCAGCAATACATTTCATCATGGAACTATAACATCTGCATAAAGTCATAAGTCTTAATGTTCAAATATTTACAGAGCTTGTGTTTGAGCTACTGAATGTCATTCACAGTAATTAAGAGCTGTGCAATGAAATAAAAAAATTCCTCAGAAGCTTGGGGAAAAAAATCAATCATTCTTCTCTCATATTTTTTCACTGCATGCAACATCAAATAATTTTGGTTATTCATGACCACTGAACAACTTGTGAGGAAAATAATTAAATCCCTAAATTCTTCTCTGAAAGAAGCATTCAAACTCTATGCCAGTAAAGATCACAATGTTCTGGATGCATCCAAACATGAGGCAAAAATTCCTGTAACTTGAATGAAGGCAAAAAAGACTGGACCCTTCACACAACAAATTGATTATCTACTCTGTTGGATAGGACTTATAATGAATGCACAATATGTTTATTCAATAGTCTTAATTTTTATGTTATAATAATCATGCTAAAATCTATGGTCTTTTACCTTTCACTGTGCTAAATGAATAAAATAATACTAAGCTTTTTTTTCCACGGAAATATTTAGTCTTTTTTTTTACAGGATATTTTGTCTTGCAAGTATCACTTTTTAAAAGAGTAATATAACTAAGTAAAAGCATTTATAAGAAATATAAAGTCAATTTTGAGGTATATTGAAAGAATTTCATTTCCTCCCACTTGATTAAATATATTTGATGTGGCTAAGGTAATTATTTCACCTGAATATCAAGTATATTAAAATTATGTGAAAAGCCAGTGCAAGGTCTTCAGTGGTTGAAATTTGTGCTGGTACTACAAAAAGAACTGTAAAATACCTAGCTGTGCATAAGCACCAGCCATTTAGAAGAATTAATTAAGTTTAAGCTATAAAAAAAATCATGAGATTAGTTTTAGCTACAAATTTGCAGCCAAAATATGCATGTATTTTGATTCTACATTTACAAAGGAATTCTGAAGGCTCATGATTGCTGTTTAAAATAAAAATGCTCTCTCAAACTATAGGAGTGGCTCTTCATTGCAAGATTGGCAACAAAACACTTTCCCCTCCCGCTTTTTTAAATGGTTCACACATTAACCATTAACACAGTACTTCAAAGACTATTCTACAGTATTTATGTCCAAAGAGTTTAGACTATGTTTAGAAAATTCATGTGTGATCTTCCACTTTGCATGACCTTTTAATCAATTATGTCTCCATCATCCTTATTTTTTGAGGCACAAGTCATGTTCTCTGACCATGATAAAAGGTAAAGATCCTAGCACCTTAATTTTATACTCTTTGCTAAAATAAGGAATCACCAATAGCCACGACAAATGTACACAAGAAAATCTCTCTACAGAGACACTTCATAGGGTAAGTGCACCATTTGGTGAATCTCGGTGTGATCTTCAAGCACTTTAGGCTGCATTGTAGTTAACCAGAAATTAGTTTGCTTTCCAGACAGTGGAGATTAAGACAGCAAAAGGCATGAAAGTGAGAAATACAACTAAAGTGTCATTGGTTCACAATTTATCCGAGCTGTATGCTCTTGCAGGCTCTGTTCAATAGTTACATAAGCAAAATGACTAAAAGAGAGTCTCATGAGCTAAATGCTCTGCTTTTCAGGAAACAGCACAAAGCAGAGAAGGCCCAGGAGAAAAGAGCAATGAGATTGCAGAGGCCTGCAGGATACCAACCCTATCAAAACTAGAGGAAATGCCGGGTTATACCATGCCTGCCTATGAATTATTTCACAGCCTAGAACAGACATTAAACATACTTATTGAAAGGAGATTGCAGTGGAGAGGAAGTGGATCACTTCTGCCATGTCTCAAGTGAAAGGACAAGAGGAAACTTTATTACAAAAAAAGAAACAATAAAGTAACTGTAATAGTGGTTACAAATTGGAATAAGTTGCCCAGGGAGGTGATGGTATCAGCATCTCTGAAGGAGTTCAGGAGATGACCACATGAGGCATTTGGGGATCTGATTTAGAGGTGATTATGGGGGCTCTGGATTGATGGTTGGACTCGATGACCTGGAAGGTCTCTTCCAACATTGATGATTCTGTAGTACTTTCAATCCTATTCTATGTCTACTCAAAAGTGCCTGTCACTGACCTTATACCTAAAAGAACATTCTCTAGCTTTGCACTACAGAAATTCACAAGTTCAGTGCTGTTTAATATCGGAAATAAGTTCAATTCTTGTGATCTAGATCAGTGACCTTCATGATTTTGAACTTTCTTTAAGAACTGTGATGCCAAGTGCTTCTTTGCACTATCAGAGTGTACTATGAAAACAAGTTTCCTTTTGCCTGTTCCAAGCATTTTATGTTACTGTAATTCCATACCGTGCAGTGTATGTTCCTGAACTGCATGCAGCTCTCTCTCTTACTTCACAAACATTTTCCTTCTCTTTTTTCTTTCCCCACACCCACACACCACCACTGTCTTAAGATAAGAGAGATTTCTGGCCATATATTTCAAAAAGAAGAGTTAAAAGCAAAAAGTAAAATTTTCATAAAGTAAAAGTCTGCTTCCTCAAACTTTTCAGAGTATTTAGTTGATGAAAAGAGGTAGAATTTCTTCTGAGGTATAGACATCCCCCACCCCCATTCCCACCCACATCCACTCAGTATCCAACACGTTAGGCTGCATTAGCCCTAAGAAACATCTTCTAACAGATGTTTTGCTTTTGTATTAAATTTACACATTTTTTGGAGTTTTTCCCTTGAGTCTGTGTACTGTAATTTTCATCACAGCTTTAGTTGTTTTGGGGGTTTTTTTAAGTATTAAAAGGTACAGAAAGATATTCCCAAACCATGCAACTGAAGAAACTGCCAGAGGTCAGTTTTTACTTTTCTTACAAGTCCAGCAAATAGAGAGGGAACACAGCACACACACTTTTAATAACTCTGTTTTTTCAAATGTGAATCAACAACAGGGAGCTGTCAATATAAGATTCAAATTAAGTGTGACATTTTTAGTATCTAAGTGCCAGAAGACAGGGAAAAAAGCAACATCTCAGTTCATTTTTTAGCTAATTAATATTTTCTTTTGAAAATTATTTTAGCAATTTTGATGAAATCAGAAGATTACCTTAATATTAATACTGTCATTATTATTTTATCAAAAGAATCTTTTTAAATGCAAAAAATTTTCTATTTTAATTCAGACATTCATCATAAATGGAATAAAATAAATATGACACTTCTATCTTTAATAAGAACATATAATGAAAACATAAAAAGAAATACCAGACAAATCCCTGAAACCTCTCCTGTTAATCTATTAATTCTTTCCTTTTGAACATTAAGAAAAACTTGTGTACCCACAAGAAGGTACCTTCATTCAATGTTTCCTCTTAAGCTACCGAAAAACATAGAAGAGTTTGCAAAATTGGGTGATGATGTCATCAAGTCTATAATGCTGTGGGTGACCTCAAATAATAATATTCTGATTTAATTAATTTTTTAATAATGCATGTATATTTTAATGTTTATTTTAAATGTTTATTTTTTAGTAATGTAATATTTTGCTGTTTCTGTTTATTACACTAGTCTTTCTTGTTATAAAGATTTTAAAACTAACCCATCCATGTTTTAAATAGAATGCCTATTCATAATAGCAAAAGTCAAGAACCAAATAGGGTAGTATGGAAGTAGAAATTCAAGATAAACAGTAAAATATTGATATTCCATATTTTATAAACTGTGCCAGTTTCTTAATTGTTTATGAATATAAAATTAAGGCAAACTCTAATCTGTACTTTTAACCATAATTTTTGGGTTTATGCCAAAGTTTGGAAATATGAACAATATATGCACCTATATTTTTCTAAATTACTGTTTCCAGAATAGCCAACCTGCAATAAATGACTTCTGAAACATTTTTATTTCAGAAGCATTTATTTCATCCCCTTGGTAAGGGATGTTGAAAATAATTATTTTAAGACTTATGCTCTGATGCTATTAGCTACAGAATGTTGACAGTAGTGGATCCTCTCATATGTGACTGCCCTGGACATACACTGATACCAGAAGGAGCTGCAGTGTCATCTCCATTTTTTTTTTTTTTTTCCCTCAAGTTATACACTACCTTTTGAACCTTGTGCAATAGATTTGGCAGGAACAAAGTTTTGACCACAATGGTGACACTTACATTAACAGTCTCATTTTACACCTGTCATCTGGATTAACCATTTCTAATTATTAAGTCATAAGCATCTCGTGTCACACTGCAATAAGCAAAGGAATGAGACAGACAGCCGAAGTCACTTTGTCACAGTGGCCAATGATCCACCTCTCATAGCACATTTGAAGCACTGTGAGACCTAATAGATGAGAAAATTAAGCCTTTCAGAGAGGCCCTATGGCAATAGTGGGAATTTACGGGCCCATTTATCCTAAGCTTTTCCCAGAAAATGCCAGAGTGATTACACACCTTAGGAAGATTACAGTAATCCCAGACAATTCTGAAGAAATGACAGCTAGTATTGCTGTACAAACAGCACTTCCAATAGTGAACAGAGAACAGATTTCTGTAAATAATGAGACTGAGGTGTTAAAATGTTAACTAATCACAGGGAAGTTTTTTAAAATCAGTTGTGTGAAGGGAAACCACCCCAGGTGTGCTGGAAAATAAACTGTAAATACTTATTAAACACAGTGAGAAATTGTTAATGAGAAAGAAATCAAAGCACTTGACTGAAATTCTAGACAAAGTAGGCTACATGACTTGCTTCACAGATACACTCCTCTGTAAGTTTCTTGGAAACAAGTATGTCAGTATAAACAGAGTGTGAGCAGAGGTCTGTACTCACACTTTAAAGGTATAAATTTGGATTTGGATTTGACTGACTGGAAACTACTGGCCAGGGAAGCTCAGCTGCACCCCATCCAGCACATGAGATGACAGGGCAGGAATGAAAACTCCCCACAAGCACATGGCTTGGCAGCTACTCAGGCTGGGACAAGATGACAAATCTTGTATAATGACCACAGCATGAAAAGTCTACTTACTTCATGTGGCTTCAAGGGCTAATAATAATAAATAATAAAAATAATAAATACTTCATAAGTTCTCAGGTGACAAACCTCTGGTGGTGGCCCAACACACTATAAGGTGTGTCTCTATGTAACAGCTGGAAGTGCACCTGGGCACATCCATCCCTGCTGTGCACTGGGAGGACTCCCTGTCCCCGTGGCCATGCCTGGCACACCTGGGGACACTGCCCCAGTCATTATTTTGGTTCTATTTGCCTGCCTCTGGGCATGGTGGGGCAAGAAGGGGGAGATTCCTGCCACGATCTGTCCCATGTTAGTCTGAACCCCCACACAGCCAGGGGCTCCCCAGTCATCACACAGTTTTCTGTGCCCTCACAGGTGCTGCATGGGTCACAATCTGTGACAAATTACCGAAGGAGCATTTAGATGGCCAACCTGTGGCTCCTCCACGCCTGCACGGAGTGAGGCAGGCTGTCTGCTTTGGGGTTTACCCTCCCAGAGCAGGTCACACATATACCAAAGGTTCAGGGATGCACATGGTGCTCACATGCCTGGCCACACAGGTCAGTGTAACTGGAGAAAAGCGCATTTATTGAAATCCACATAAAGACAAGCAGCACTCAATGAACACCAACATCCAGCCTCGGGGATCACCAGAGGAGGTCACCAGCAGACAAACACGGATCCTTAAGAGCTGGCCCTGGACTCCTGGTCTCTGGAGCAGCTGGTCCTCCCATCAGATATGTCCACCTTTGCTGCCCCAGCCCTCCTGGGACCTACAGCCCTTTCTGCAGAAGCTGTATCCTGATCTCTCATCCCACCCACTGCACAGTCCTGCTTCAAGGTCTCTGGTGGTCACATACACAAGAGCACACTCACTCAGAAAATAATCAACATCAAAGTTTAAATGCAAGATAGAACACACTGCAGTGAAAAGGTGCAAGGTTCAACTTGCCAAGCATATTGACTATTGCCTTGCTTAAACATGACCTGCCATTATTATACCTCCTTT
This sequence comes from Acridotheres tristis, assembly GCA_037013685.1. Classification (NCBI taxonomy): domain Eukaryota; kingdom Metazoa; phylum Chordata; class Aves; order Passeriformes; family Sturnidae; genus Acridotheres; species Acridotheres tristis. The sequence continues at coordinate 104,685,534 of CM072884.1, forward strand.
TCTCCATTTTGACATCCTTCTCTCTACTCTTGCTTGCTCACAATTCAAGCTCTTGTGTCTAATTAATTTTTTCTTGGTAATCTCAGATTTGCTACAATATTACTAAATTTAGAATTTGTGATATTGCTATGCCAGTCATCTGAGCCTAACATGATACCAGTGATGCAACTACCAAGGAACCACTTGGCCTGCAAGGTCTCACTTCCCAAAAGGTTGCCAGTATTTCCCCCAAGGAATGGTGAGGTCTGGCCACCTTTCTCATGACCCCTAACAATCTGCAAAGCCCAGCCACTCCTCGAGGTGCCATAAATCCTGTCACCTCCTCATCCTGTTGCTCCATAGGTCCAATGATTTCTCATGTCATGTCCTGAAGTTTCTCACTGTTTGTTCAATGACCTCAACATTCTGGCCTGAACCTAATCATCTGTATGCATACCTTAACTCTATATTCTTGGGTCTCATCATTTACAGAAAGTCTCCGAAAAAAATCAGAGGAAGTGCCCAAGAGCTAAAAATGCCTTTACTTAGTCTCATGAAATTTCACTCCTGTTTGCCTGAAATGGATACTAATAAAATTAGCATTTCCCTTCTACTGCTGATGCTGGCAACATCATCTGGCATCATGCCAAATGTTTGCTTGAATATAATTTCTAATAATGACCTTCAGAATTGTGACCAAAACACTAACCCCGCCCACCAAAATCAGAAAAAAAAATTAGTTGTCTTAAAAATTGTGAGTTTAAACATCTATTTTGTTTTTTTCTGCCTCAATTTTGAGCTACCAAAACTGAACATTTACTACAGTTTATAGATATTCATAGGGATGAAAAACCTGAAAAATAAAAGAAAAAGTTGAAATTCTTATACATCCATCCAAATGGGTTTGCTCACAGGTAAATTTATTCTCTGAATAAATTTATTCACATGGGGATGTTTTAGGGGAAAAAAAGAACATAAAAAGCATGGAAACATGCTGCAGTGAAGAAGAATGTTTTTCTAAGAACAAGGGGAAATAAAGTCCAAACACATTGCCTCGGCTCTTTTTCCACGCACATCAACTCTCAGTGGTCGTACTCCCCTCAAGAGTACTAGACAGGAATGAAATTCAGCAGCCTAAACTAGCTCCCCTCACACTTGCTGCTGCTATTAATGTTAATTTTCAAAATTCAGGCTGTATCATAATGCCAAGATGAAAGATTCAGACTGACAAAGAATAACTAGCGGCAGTGAGAGGCTGCCTGGGGAAAAGACACAGTTGCACATCATCTCGTATAATTTTTTCCATCAGGACTGACTGAAGAACTAGAAAGAAGGCAAGGGGGTGGGAAGAAAAAGAAGCAAAGTAGCACAAATTATCCTTTGTTCATGTCAATTTATTTTCTACTTCAGAAAAAAACAGTAGCCCAAGTACAAGATCTTAACAGTTAAAATGAAAATTATAGTAAGATGAATTCAAATATCATAACACAGAATATACTATGGAAGTTCATAGCTGCATTATTGAACCATAAACATGGTTACTCATAGGGAATCCTTCAAAATGATATATTTTAATTTCTAATGCCCTAGTCTTATGAGAAATTTTAGGAGTATAAAGGCTTGGTTGTTTAGTAAATACTTAAAACTTTTAGAATAAAATAGAATAGTTCAGTTACACAGGACCTACAATGATCACCTGCTAGTTTTAAACACTTATAGGTCAATGACTACTACTGATAAAAAGCTCCTTAAAATTCTATTATTTTACTACTATTTTTGGCATTTGTATTTAGAGCCTCAGCACATACTAGATATATCTTGAAGAACATTTTATAGTTTCATTAGCATAGGTTGTACCAATACAGCTTAAACTTTCTTATAACTACACATAGTTCCTGTTCTGTTTTGTTGCTTGACTTGTGTGTTCATTGAAATACATAAGAAAATTCTATCAAAAAATCAGAAAAGCGACTGCTATTCAACACCCACTAATTTAACTTCTCAAACAACAACAGAAAAGAAAAGCAAAACCTAAAAGAGATGATCTATCAGTATTGATACCAAGTCTGTTTTTTACTTCTCCATTGATAATACCAGTGAAACTTCCAATGACCAATAAAAATAATGTGGTATAAACCCCAGTACTTCTACTAGGAAATTCCTCCAGCAGTTAAACATAAGGGAAGGAGAAAGAATAGATATTTTGCTGAGGTTGCACAGCACATCACTGAAATAGCAAGAGCTATGAACTATCAATTCCTCACTTGCAGGACACTACCTTGAAAATCACTGAAAAAATACTTCCTGGGAAACACCTGGACTGCTAAATTCTTAACTGCTTACACACGTCATTTCAAAGCAGCCTGAAAGCACTAGCACACACTCTGCACACCACCTACCAGTAATTCCTTCCACTCTCATTTGGGGATGGAATTTAATCAGGAGGTGAATGATTTTTATCTACTGAGTTGTGCCTTTGACCATCCATAGTTTTCTTTGGTATTGGACATAACAGCAAAGAGATTTTTGTTTCTTTTATACAAAAGAGTGTGTGAATACCAGTTTATGGGGTATTGTTAGGAATTGGATGAGAATAATGAAGGAGAGAAAGGGGAGGAAAATCCTCCTTAACACCCCTTGCATCTGTCTGACTGCCCTGATTTATAACAGCCACAAAGGATACACGAATGAGTGTCTTGCCCTACATGGTACAGTACATTTTTACTGGTCTTAAATTCAATGTTTCTGTTATTTATGCTGCTTCAGAATGGAAAATTGACACCTGCTGTATATTGTGAATTACTACAGTAGCATCTTCAATATAAGACTGGATCTATACCTGGGCAACCTGATCTGACCCCACAGCCGTCCCTGCTTTGAAGAAGGGTTTGGACTGCTTATCTCTTAATATCAATTTGGATTTGAAGAACTGAAAAGCAACAGAATGGCTCATACTGAAAAACTGAGTTTTGTAGGTTGATGTTTGCATGTTGGATAACAGATATATACAATTACTTAACAGATATATATAATTCTGTAAAGACTATGGCAGTACATCAATTTCATGGCACATTTATTCAGTCTTGGAATTAAGCATTTACATATCTTAGTGCACATAAACATTGCAGAATGAGCAATAACAGAAGGGTATCACATATGACATGATGATAATTGGACACGGATGAAGAACAGAACCACTGAGTGAGGAAAGTTAATATAAAAATTTATTTAATGAGGAAATAAATTAAGAGTTGAAGCAAAAATACTCCCTCCAAATTAAAGGCGTGAATGCAAAAAGTATTTTTTTAAAAGTCGGATAGATCTAAGTGTTCTCTACTGCTCTTGTGTTTCTTTTTGATGTATTGTTACATCTAATCTCACCTAATCTCTACTGAATGTAACTATCTGTCCTTGTCCTCACTACTTTCAGCTAAACTGGTCTGAGCCTTCTTTATTTGAGATTAACCCACCTAAATCTTACTTAATTCATAAGAGACAAAATGGATCACACAGAAGTCTATTCCTCCACAAATAATCCACATCAAAATACATTAGAACACCATTCTTAAAATTTCCACATGTATAATAACACCAAGCTAACAGAAGCAGGTTTGGAAATTCAGATAACATGAAGTTAAAACTGCCCACAGGGAATAGTTTCAGCTTCTTAAAACAAGATAATGTCTTGTCATCATGGAATAAGAAATGATAAATAGATAATTACATGGTGTGGACTCTTGGTCTTTCTGAGCAACTCAGACAACACTATCAGGTCAGCAACTCAAGTTACTGTCAGCATAGAAGCAGCAGCTAGTTTGCATTCTAAACCTCAAAATGGGATGATTTGCAGTAAATCAGGTACCAGAAGACAAAGTGCTCAGTTGTTGACTCACATAAAATCTTCACATGTTGTTTAGGAAAAAGGTCAGCTTTTTACCAGATGAAGAAAAATATTCTTCTCATAAGGGATTTCCCTGAAGAAGAAGGTGGCATATGGCCTCTTCAGATTTGCATTTGCAGCTAACTGCTGGCAGGTAACAGTACAAAAGTCTACACTTGATTTGAGGGTTTTAAGCTCAATTTGTCTATCAAAGAGTAGAAAGCATTTACTTTGGAGCATAGATATGCAATAGTTTCTGTGACTAAGCAATACAAGAATCCTTAATTATAATTGTTCTCTTTTGTTTTGCAGACTGTAATTGTGGCAAATGAATCCAAAAAATAACTCTTAAAAAAATTTCCCCAACTTTTTAAATACTGAACTACATTTGGAAGGGTAGGAAAGGTATTATCTTTTCTAGTGAGGGAAAATTGTTAATTAAAGTCGTGAATTTTTCATGTAGAAAGTAATTTAATATTCTCAAAAGTTTTGATTTATCTCAGAATTATTCTTTAATAAAAACTTTGCCAGCCTGATACAACCTCTAACTAACTTCTTCCAAGATGGTGTAATCCATTGTTTCTCTGCTGCATCATTAATACTGCCTACATATTCTAGAACTCAAATTATGTTGTCCCACACATGCATGCTTTCACTTTGAGTTATTCCCCAATTTCATCAATTCTTCTCTTATTTTTTATTGCTTTAATAAGGTAGGCATTACATTGCTCCCAAGCCTTATGCAACCAAGCTAAAAAGTCTTGCAAGAGATTAGTTTTTATCTCATCTTGGTAATAGTAATCCTAAATATCTAATCTTTTAGACTTTTATATAGGCTGAAATGGGCAAAAACTGAGCAACTAATAATTTTGGTTGTTCTTTAGAAGACTATTGTTTACAGAGTACAGGAGAACTCAGAATAAGATCAAATAGAGAATACTGTAGTTCCTGGTTTATAAGAGAATAAGAGACTACAATTACTTTTTATATTAAATATTTTACTCATTTGAAACATCATAAATCTCCAATTTTATAGCAATGTGTGAAAGCCGCACCTGTATATTTCAGAGAAAGGATTTATGTGGCTTTCATTTATTCTGTGCAGATTTTTAGGTTCTTTCAGGTGAAGTGAATGTGGTTTTTTTCCCTGTTCTCTTCCTTCAATCCCTGCTAGACATGGCAAACTTGTTTCTTCTTCAGATTTTACAAGTCGGTAATTTTAGTTTGTGAATTTCCAGGGCAAGACAGTAATATAGAGAATTGAAAAAGCATCTTACAGCCTTCTTTAGCAGACCATACAAAATGTACTCAGCAGCAATGAATTGTTCTAAGAATTTATAGGGATTTCTACTTTTTTCATCTTAAAACCAAATAGCCCTTTTTAAATATGTCTATAACATTATCAGTATGCTCCTTCTCCCTGAATCGATTCCTGCATTTTAACTTTTTTGTGACCTATTATATATTATAGTAGTGAAAGCTGACAGGCTCTTATCTTTCTAAAAGGGGTCCTACACTTACATTGCTGTATCTAAACAACATATCAGCATTTTACCTTCGTGTAAAATTCACCTTTGAGAGACACAAACCCCAAGGAATCTACACAACTGATTCTACAGTACATATATTATAAACATATATATATATATTTAAAGGCATTGCTGAATGAAGAGTGTGAAATTCCTCCCTTCAGCCTCAACAAAATACAAACAAACAAATAAACAAACAACAAAAAACCAAAAACCTGCCTACAGATTATTAAAGTTTCTTAAAGTTTAAGGGAAAAAAAATCCATGCATCAAAATGAGGAGGAAACACTGTCAGTTCTACCAGAATGCACAGCAAAATCCACTTGAAATAAACTGAAAACTTAGGCACATTTTCCCTCATCGAGCAGCAGCATCAGTTTCAGCCATAGCCACAGCCCCATCATTTGGTGCTGTGCCCCTCTCACATGCCCTGTTTCACTGGGCCCGTTGTCAGGAGGATTTGTGAACACTGCTCAACCATCTCAGGGCAAGGTGTGGCTGCTTCACTCAAATCACAGCTTGAACTGTGAGCTTTACACCCACAGAGACTGAGGCATACTCTCCAATTCTAATTCAACATCACCTTCTGATACAGATGTTTCTTTAGCAAAAACATTTCCGAGCTCTTTAGCTATTTAAATATAACAACTAATTTTAATTTAATATACTGCTCTCTTGAAAGTCTTCAAATGCACCACTGCAACACAAAATCAATTCATTGATTGTATTCATTTGTGAGATACAGGCTCAAATTAATTAGTAATGATCATTTAAGATGCAAAACAAATATACTTAAGTACTTATTTTATTCAAAAAGAATAGGCAACAAAAGTCTCCTTAAGCCTCCCCAGTGCTATATTTGGGCAAAGAGACAGAAAACATAGGAAAAAAAAATTCCTCTGCAAGTCAGATTTGTGTTCAATCTGCATTTTTCGAAGTTTTGGAAAAAGCAGACAAAGAGCTGCTGGCATAACACCGCACAATCATAGGATTTTCTGAGTTGGAAAGGACCCACAAAGGCCATCAAGTCCAACTTTTATGAGAATGGCCCCTACCCTAGTCAAGCTTGCAACACTGGTTGACACCATGCTCTAATCAACTAATCTCAGGGTCAATACACACTGGTCCTAATGAAAGTAATTAAGTAATTCAACATTCCATGTTTCTGTAGTGGACAAATACAAAGAGATTAAATCAGTACTACTAACAGAGTTAAAGAATACTGTAAATTTCATACTAATTTTCTACTGTACCTTGTTGATTTTTACTGTTTTGAGTAAGTTTGCAATGCAAGTCAGTTCCTGCATGAAAGGATTAAATAAATGAAGAATTCCCAATACTTGGAACCTTCTACATCACTCTGTTTATCTAGAGCCATACTTCAAACAAGACTAACAGTAGTTCTATAAACACATTTCTCTATAATTATGTCTTTATGTAGCCCACAGCCCTCTCCTGGCATGAGAAAAAATACATGAGTGGGTAGAGCAGCTGACCAAACAAAACGTTTTCTGTGATATGGCTATAGAAGTTTGCTTCAAATGGAAATTACATATACTTTATAGTAAACCAGAACTCCATTCTTTCAGATAGTAAGTACATTTCACAGTTTTTCTTAGGTTTTTTCCCCTCAAAATAATGTTTTTGACTTTTATTCAAGGAAGTCACTAGAGTAAAATTTTAAAAAATCCACTTCATTCCAACAAGAAAAATGATCAGTTGAGATACTCAGGCTATTTGATGAGCTTTGTAGGCAAAGATTTTCATGAAACAGATGAAAACAGGAGAGAAAATAATTCAAATACAAGTATACTTTGGCACAAAATCCATGATGTGGAGCAGAGCTAGAGTCCAGTAATATAGAGTCTTCCAGCTGAATAAACTTGTATAGTGGCTATTGATGTACAAGCATTCTGATTTGCACAGGAATGCAAAGGAACACTCATTCAAGGCAGGAAATAGTATTTATTTAATAACATCAAAAATTACATAGCTACATCAGAACTGCTACTAAAGGTATAAAAAGAAGAATCTCTTTACTAATGTCCAAATTAACTCATGTTTTCATGGCAACTCAGCATTAGAGCTGTCTTAAAATTTTTTGAGGTCTTGGGCACACAGTTAAGAGCTTCTCCATTCCCAAGAAGATTAACTGCTCAACAATAAGCATAGGACTGCAGAGTGCACGAGTCCAAATAAAATGCTTCACTTCTCTCTTTCATTTTTAAGTGCTCAACACCTATTCTTCTCAAAAAAAAGTTACTCCAAGCCCCCAACAGATAGCCAGGTAAATATAATTACAGCATATTTTTATGGAAAATACTCCATCCTATTGGTTCAAAGAACCTTTTAAGTGGTTCTGGATCTTAAAATTTTGACCCTCAGATCCGTAACCCAAAATTGTAGGACAGAATTTTTTGAACAGGAACTGAATCTAAAGCTGAAAAAAATTGCAAACAATGTATATATTTTTTCAGCGGTTTTTTCTGCTTGCGAATCATTTGTATAAATACTTTTTTAAAAATATACTCTCATTCTGCTGTGTAAACAAGCAAAAAGGACCACATTTTAGCTTTTCCCATATGCAAAAACCCTTTGACCTCAATGATTACGGAAGTTATACAACAGCTCCTACACTCTGATTCAGTAAATAAAAATAACTTAGAAAACCCAAACACACCCACCTTCCCTTCCAAAAAAAAAAAAAAAAAAAAAACCTAAACAAAAAAAAAAGCCTGAAAAAAACCAAAACCCAAACAGCAAGCTTTTGCAAATAGAAAGGAAAAGAAGTGAAAGAAATCTCAAGATTTCTGTTCAAATGTAACTCACAAACTCACATAGATAACATGAATGAGACATACAGCTTTTCCAAGTAAATAAATAGTCCCAAGATAGTACTCTTGTGCCAGTCTGATGGCAATATCACAAATAATACTACAAGTTAAATGAATGTCACTGCATTAACAACAGATGTGGAACTCTTTAGGTTTGGCTGGAAAAGACAAGATGATAAGGAATAAAAGGTACTTGGTCTTCCACAGACATACTTTGATTAAGTGCCTTTTGGCATTTCAGTCCACTGCAAGTAAAACCAAAATCCTGGACATTGGAGTATGGACATGTAAAGGTGCCAAGATATCTCAACCCTATAAATTAGGTTATTCGTAAGGGAATCCACTAAGAAATCAAAGAGAAACTCTGAAAGTCTAAGTAAAATTTTACTCTCAAAAGCTTTGAGACCTACTGCTCATTTTTTATAAAATAATTACATTTCTGCAAATGGGCAATGATAATTAAACTTTGGTATTTTTTCAAAACTGCATTTCTATAAAATCATCTACTTATAGACTTTTCATAATAGTTCTGTGAGTGCAGCCAATGATCTACCACTTTTAGACACTTTAATCTTTTAAGAATTTGAAGAAAATATGAATGCCTTTCGGAGATGAGACGTAGTGATTACTTCTTTGTTTTACTTATGATTCCCTAAATTACTGTCTAACATATTATTCAACTTCTGTACCTAATGTATTGGGGATTCAAATGACTAAACCACACTTTTAGTCTGACAACTCTTTTAGATCCCATCACCGGCCCCACTGCTCTTTCTCTATTGTTCTAGCATACTGGAAGTACAGTCGTTTTGCTTTTGTTGAATTTAATGTATCTAAAGACTTTAATTTATTGTAGCTAGCAAAATCTCCCAACAAAGGGATATAACTGACAGAAGAACAGAGAATCAAAGCCTAGCTAACAATGCATCCAAAACCCATTCCTTGTCAACTCATTATAAAAGCACACAATGATAGCAAGCATGATGCAGTCTTATAAGGTTTAGAATCATATATGAAAGGTAATGGTGAAATGTTTAACTCTTATCTTGGAATTAATTAGTTAGCCCATATTGAACACACATTAATCAAAATTACTTATATCAAAAGGAGTTAGTTTTTTGAAACATACAAACTAGAAATGCAGCACACAATGTTCCCACTCCTTTCTTCTTTCTGGGGATTTAACTTGGAAATGTTGCATCTAGGATGCCCAAAAGAAGTCTTCCTTTTGTTACAGGACCTGGAAGATCATTTCCTAGGGGCTGTATGTAAACATTATGAAGCTGGGTCCTCCTGTAATCCTGTATCCATTTACAACCTGCCTGCCTGTCTCTACCTCCTCCGCATCTCCAAAGCCTTTTGTCATTTTATAACAGTAGCAGGTACTTCCAAGATTAATGACTTGCTAGGGCCAATGGCCTACAGCAGTATCACAGGTTATCAGCATCTTCCAGCTGCTCTTTAATCTCCAGACAATCCCCAGCACCTTCATGATTATTAGTTAATTAGCATTAATGAAAGCTATGCATACACAGTGAGAGGCTAATATACCCCCAAGCTTATATGTCACTAATCCTTACTTAAAAAAAAAGGTAACCTACATGAATAATATCTGCATTGTGAAATGAAAGAATATTTCCCTACCTACCCAAAGGCATAAGTATCAGTTAAGAGACTAATGATCTGTAAAACTGAAAGATAACAATACTGCAGACTTCAGACATTAGAAAGAATTCAGTCTCCACCCCCTTATCTTCATTCTTTTTCTCTACCTGTTTTTGGCCTATGCCCTTCCTCTCTACCCAACATTCTTTACCTCTTTGGTCTTCAGCTACTGCCTTATCCACCAACATTGGCCTTGAGAAATTGGAGGCAAATCCTCTTCACTTTTATTGCTTTAAAACAAGATGACGTAACCTTGAAAGCTCCAGAAATATCTGCTGCACAAAACTACTTGTGAGATATGACAGTTGTCTCCATATGTTACCTGTAATATTCACACTCTACTGGTTTATAGGGCAATTGCCTATGCCTGGTATTCTGCCAGGATGAATATAGATATGTCTGGTCTGCTCTCTTCTACTTACCCATCTACTAACTGAAACATACTTTAAATTTTCTGTGTCCAAACTCACAGTATTTTGGCCCTGAGGTTTTGTCACACCTCCAACCTACTGAGCTTTCCAAAAATATCATGCATTGGAAAACAAAATTGTATGAATAATTGGATCTAAATACTTCAAGGAAAAAAGATGTAGAAATAAATATTTAACTAATATTTGCATTGTAAAGGTAATGTTGTAAATCATGCCAACCACAGTTCTATTCCATATTCACAGAATCAACATTTTCAAATCCATTACTTAACACTTTCCTCCTGATTAAAACTCTACCCAAAAATTTGCAATTTTTACTTGTTTGTTTGGGGTTTTTTCTTCCTAAAAAGCATTAATAGTCACATTGATATATTTATTCACTACAATAAAACCACTCAAACTTCCTTTAAGAAGCCTGTGACTTTTATCCTGGGTTTCATAGGCCTGCGCCTCCTGCCAAACCAATATAAGTACAACAAAAAGTCTAAATTTTTGCTTAACTTCCTTTTGCCAAACGTCATTAAATCAGCATAAACAAAACTAAAATTGTTTCAAACTACACTTTAGATCATGGATATTGCTAGAGGCCAGGTCCAAAAAGAAACTCTTTGACTAAACTCTCAATGGTCCCACTGTTAAGTTTTTAATTTATGAGCAAGGGATCAAGCTGTCCTGTCAGTGCCGTCCTCTACTCCAAGGTTAACACACAGAGCAGTGGTGCTCTGCAAACTTGAGATCATTCATGCCCTGCTGCAATCTCACTCCAGCACTAAATAATAATGCCAGTTTCTGTGGAGAATGTTTACTATACTGAGGTAGAAAATATTATTCAGACAATTTGGTCAACATATCTTGTTTGCTAAAAGCTTTAACTAACATCACACAAGAATTAAATCAAGTTGGTGCCAATCCAAATGGATGTGCAAGAGTTAAGGTTATCAGAGACTTGTGTGGGACAGGAATTACACCAAGTCTGTCACACAATTCAGTGTTTCAGATTAATGCATGAAATCTGAAACCACTCCCCCACCCTCAAACTTTGGAAACAGAGTAATTTATGAGGTAACCAAATCTCTCAGTTTAAATAAAATTGAAAGTCTTCTGGCTTCTTTAGTTGAGAATTTCAATAACACTCCTTTATCCATTCAAAAAACAGCAAACACAGTGCAAGTACTGACTACCAGCAGGAGTCAGACAAATATTTTTGTTTAGATTACACTAGAGGACTAAATTGAGAAATCATTACTAGATGTCCACCTACTTTATGTACAGTCACCTCATCTATCTCAAATGACTAATGCCTTGAAGTCTAATTCCAAATTGCATTATCTTGCCTGTGTCCTGAAGTTAAACATGCTTTAAATTTTGGGTTTAGGTTTTCTGTGGGGATTTTGTTGTTGTTTTTTTGAAGTTTACTGTCACACAATTCTTACAGACAGGCACACTACAAGAAAACACTACTGGTTACAGAGCTTTGGATAAGAGAAGAATGTTCTTCTTTGGTACTACCTTCTCCTCGGTGCTCACTTTCACCAATGCCATAGAAGCCTTATTGGAGACCCATATGTTTGTTGCATGCAGCTTTTTAAGGGTATTGTTCAGTAACTTCACCTTAATACAAATACCTACTCAAGTAAAGACTTCATCAATCTGACAGAAAGTTCCTAATTACACTGAACTCAAACATTTATATTGGGTATACATACACAACTATTGGAGTCATAGACAAATGCACATATCCAAAATTGAGAATATTTACTGAAAAATAGACTTGCATTGGTAGATCTTACCATATTAAGTTAGATTTTAAAGAGTGAAAGTATAGAAATCAGTTCCTGAGATCACTTGTGGCAAGGAAGCTGGGACTGTTAGCAAAGGAGCTGAGATTATGACTTTTTTATCCTAATGCAAAACATGGAGAAGGTTTGATAGGGTAACTTGTTTATCTCTACATAGTGTAGTACCATGTGGGCCTACAGAGATAAATTCTTGCACTAGAGACAGGTATCAAAGCCAAGAGCAGTGGAAGAAAGTGCTTTGTAAGATAAATACATCAGGGATGCTGCAGGTTCTGGACTGAGGCTATGTATTATCAGCCATATGAAAGTGTAGGAGCTGCCCTACCCTCTCTAACAGTCTGAGTGAGAATTTGTCAACAGGAAAGATAGCATTTTTCCTCCTTAAATTCAGCTTGAAAGAGTTTCCTTTATCACCTCATTCTTTTCCCCAGCTGTCACACATTCCGTGTTTTTGACATCTATTCATCCACTGGGTATTAAAAAAATGTTATTCTTAAAATAATTTTTGACTCCATTCTCTTGTACTACCTCATCTCTAAGACTAAAATACATAGTTGTGACATAATTGTAGAAAATATCACACTAACATGTTTAAGCAAAAAACCCAAACCAAAACTAAAACACGCATCCAACCTGTTGATTATCTAATCGTCTTCTTTGAGAGGAGGCAGGTAAGATTAAGAGCTCCTACAGAGTAAATATAAAGCAGGAAGAGTATTAATCATATTCAATCCATTGTTAAGAGGTTTTGGTGTAAACAGTCTCAAAAGCTGGCAGGAGCATTAGGTTTTGCCTACATTCCCCCTCCTCCCTGCACCATCCCCCTCAAGCCTTTCCCCTAATCAAAATAACAAAATAATTATGCTAATTGCATAACTTTGATCGTTTCTCTTTAAAAACAGCATTTATGGCTGTGGTTTAAGAAGCTTCTAAAGAGACCTATATGAGATATTTTTCTTTGTCTGGGAAAGGGAAATTTGTTTTCCTTCATTCTGAACAGAACTATGGAATTATTTAGGTTCAAAAAGACCCTTAAGATTATTGAGTCCAACAGTTAATATAAGTTATTAAGTTATAAATACTTTAATGATTTTTTAAAATATAATCAAGGTATATAGGAAAACAACAAGTTAAGTTAAAAATCGTTCTGCTGAACTGTAAATTGTTAAAGATTGTGGGAAATTCATAGCAGGAAATATCTGTGTATCTCTTGAGCATGGAGTTAGAGACTTTAACAATTTGTCACAAGGAAAATATTTGTGTGAAAAAGGAAAAATATATTTTGTCATTCCATATACAGTCCTAAGAGACTCTAGGATTAAAACATTCCTAATAAAAACCTGATATAGAACTGTACTACTTCACACTTTCACACAATGTTAATTAACCTGCTCTCAAATTTATGATAGTTCATTGCAGGAGTAACCCGGTTGCAAATTAAGTTGGCATTATTAGAAGAACACAGAAATTGAAAAAAACATGGCTAAGATGGCAAAGCTGAGTATGCTGATTTAGAAAAGTGACAGAATACACTCTGCTAGGATTTATTTCTGTCATCTTCTGCATATGCATTATAACAAAAATCTTTTTCCATATGTAGGAATAGGGTTTTGGGACTCAAACCCTTTGTTTGGTTAAATGGGTAAAAAAAAAAAGGATGGAAGTTCTTCTCATTGGGAGAGCTTACAGATTATTTCATTTCTTCACAATAGAAGATGGCCTTTTTTAGGAACATATTCCTTTCATATCTTGTACATTCCAAGCTGCCCTTTATGTACAAAGAAGACAGCAACGTACTGATTCAAAACAAGGAACTGAGAGACAGTGAAATTCAGGTCAAGAATCTCTCCTTTCTTATATCAGTTCATAATGCCTGTCAGAACATCCAATAATGAAAGATCAGTTGGTAAGGTCAAAATCCACTGTGTGCAAGTACAGCTCTGGAGTTTGGGACTGCTGCCAGTCAGATTCTGGTGAAATCAAGTCAGGCACTAGGAAACATTTGCAGTGTCACATATGATCTCTTTGGAATAGATGCTTCTTCAGAACTGCACTCAATTATTTTTGTCTTGTCCTTTCCCCTTCTGAAGCCCCTCACTTAAACATGAAAAGTTCCACCCATTTTAACATATTTTCGTGCAAGCCTCTTGGAAACAAATTTTTTGGGATTACTGACAGACAGGAAACAATCACAGAATAATGACAGTACAGTGACATGACCAGTACAGTATTTATAGCTAATCTTTCCATCTCCTCAGTGCATTTCATCCTATATGTTGCAGAAACATTGTTCTACAGGTCAATTTGCCTGGCAGATAATCCTACTGGTTTTCTATTAGTAATATAGGGAAATCATACATTGTCCAACACCTTCTCATGGCAAAGTAGCAGTTAGGTCAAGGAGTTTTTCTTTCTAATTCAGATGACAGAAAGACAGGGACTGGAGCACTTGAAGAGGAAAAGACTTTTTTGTTTATTCTTTCAAGTAAGCCCTATTTTCTTTCCCTTAACTGATATGTCCCTTCAAATCTCAGTCTCAACTTTCTACTCTCTCTCAACCAGATCTAGTAATTCCAACTGGCTCTGAGACATCACTTCCAGTCCTCACCTAAGTTCCAATCCCAACACCCTGCCTATCACTGCACAAGACACAACCCAGCACTGCAGTTTAATCCCTTTGCTGGTCAGATTTTCACTGTGTATTGCCACCAAGTTCTAAGACCATTTTCCCACTCATATTAGGTCCAATTCACTCCTTAAAACTAATGAAGCTGACTGTTTGCTTTTTTGTTTAGTATTGTCATCTTCAGCTCACATGTACCATACTGCACATGAGACATGACAGAAGCACAGAACTGGACCCAGAATAGTCTGAAGCAAACCCAAAGTGTAATTATTAAAGAAAATCCTGTGTGACCTTCAACTGGAATAAGCTCATTTGGTTTGAAACTTCAGGGCATGTACATGCAAAATTCAACTAAGCCTTTACTAAAAGCATGTAAAATGTGATTTTCAAAAGCTCATGGCTTGGTCAAACTGGGGTGTTTCATAAATTCTTGCAAAAATACACCAATAGAGATCATGCTTTTTAGGAGACCTATGGCTTGTGGTCTCCATATTGGTGACAGCAATTTCCAAATGCTTCCTTATTTTGTTTCCTCTCTTCATTCCCACTTTGGGAAACAAACAAACATCTTATCTCACTTTGAGGATATGTAGAATCAAATAAATTTATGATCTCAATATTATTTAGGCTCAGTAAAAACTTCGAAATAGAAAGGTCAGTCCAAAAGTTATTCTACACCTAAAGTCAGATTTGCAAAGAAGATATTGTAAACAAAACTTATGAGAAAACCTACCTAAAAATGGGTTTACTTTACCTCTTACTCACTCTATATTTGAATGAGTGGGTTGCTTTAGCATAAAGATAGATCTGACAATGAAAAAAGCAGTGACTCTTCTTCAGGTCCCTTTCTTTACCTAATTTTAAATTCTGCCTCAGGCTACACACCATGATATTTAGTCCATTGTCATATCCTGATTTACATAGACCTGGCATTCTGAGGGCCTTTTACAATCTGTTAAGAAAATGCCCCTTTTTTTCTTCTATTACTCATTCCCAGTCTTTACTTGCACGCATCTGACTAGAATATACAACAGTGTCACAGGCAGGGTTATAAATGGAACTATCCCTTCTGAGAAAGGCAAGTCTTGGAACAATAATAACCTGTACACTGAATTCTAATATTTCCAAAGGACCCTTAACTCCTTTATTCTGGATAGCGTTGCAGTTTATACAACCTACTACCTGATGAACCAAATAAAAGTGAAAGAACTTACAAGTTTATTACTGTCGATCAGCACCTTAAATACATTATGTGTCGCAGCACGAGTTTTTCATTCAGAACAAGAAAAGGAAGACAGTGTGATTTTTTTTTTCCTTTCATCCTTGTAGATATGTTGATTTTTTTTATTATTCATGCCAGTATGTTATCAATGCCTCTGCTGACTCCTAAAACATCTGTCCCACTGTTCACAATTCCTGGAATGCAATGATATCAATCCATGCTGATAATCAGAGGACCCTCAATTAAGTACCTACAAGGCAATGAGTGGTAAACAAGAAAATGTACAAAAAGAAAATAAATGAATTCTCCTCTATCCCAATTCACAGAAGCCATTAGAATTCTTTTTGCTTTAGATTTGAAATTCAAATTCCAGTGAAAGTCCATTAAGTGTTCATAGCAATTTAAAACCTGAAAAGTCAGTGTAAAAAATTGTACAGAAGACAGAAAACATAAGGAGTTGAATGAGATATGTACATCCTAGGTCATATGCCATTGTGATCTCTTTGATAAAATGATCATTTTCCCTAACAGCACCAATAATTAAACATCCACTGTTATCAGAATACTTTACTATAACTGGGAAAAAAAGCTGTCACAAGGTAATTTCATTAGAGCTCGTTGAAACCAGCCTTTGCTCACTTAAGAGAGCTGCCCTATGTTTAAATTTTATGTGAATTTTACAACAGTAGCTTAAGTGCAAATCTATTACCTTAAAAGAGGAGAGGGAATGCAAACAGACTATGGGATTCTATCATTTTAATATTCAACAATACCTTTTGAGGTTATAACAGCAAGTAACAGAACTAATCATATAACTGATTCCAAATTAATAAATGAAATAGTAGAATGGTGTGATATGCAGAGTCACCAACACAGAAAGCTAGCAAATAACTTGGTGCTTGTGATGAATGAGGAAGGCAATTGGTAGAGAAGTAGAAATTAAATGGACAGAAAATACTTGGGAATTTTAATTTTCCCGAACAATGTACCAGATGTAGAAGACGTGTTAATCTCTGCAGCAATGCTAATAGGGTGTGGGGGGAGAAGACAAACAAACCACAGAACTGGAAGAGGGAAGATGTGTACCATACCCTAAGCTGAAATCTCATATGGTGTTGATGCATTTTATCACAGTCTTCCATCAGTCTTGGCACTAAATATGAAACAAATTGCAACTTTCCTTGTTTGACTCTGTCTTCAGATGAATTTATTTTCATAAAAATTGTGGAATTCAGACTAATAGACAATTAGGTAGTGTAAAATCATTGAATAGCTCTGAAAACAAGAAAGTGCTTGTTGTTTTTTCCATCACTGCTCCCTCAGCTTTATCTGAGAGCACTGTTAGTGTGACTCAGTGGTGCAGTTGTATGAAACCATATGCTCAGAAGACCAGGGGCTGCTTAAGCCCATCAACAGCCAGACATATCACTGCTGGCATCTGCACCAGTTGTCAAACCAATGAGTATGAATGTCAGTGATCATTAGGCTTCTTTTCAGTCATCCAGTTATAGTGACATGACCTGTAATTCTTTTCTGCTTCTGCGGGATACAAGGACCAATAGTCTGACTCACCTAATTTGAGAAATAGTAGAATGTAGATAATATCCTCAGTTGCTATGACAGCATTCCAGGCAGCAGTGATCCAGAGCCACAAAGCCTAATAATAGGACAGAGTCCAAGCTCTACAAGTTAATGAAGATGCTCTTTTTTTACTGTCTATACATATTTCTAAGCAGGAAGAGAGTAGAAGCTGCAGGAGCCTAGTACTAACCACCCTTCATAAAATGTGCTTTCTTGTGGGGTGGATTCTCATATATGCAAGAGGAAAAGTCAGGATGACACAGGCAGCTGGAGAACCCGAGAGCAAACCCTAGTCCTCATGTTGATAGGAAATACCGTTGTGATCATTCTTGGAAGGAGTAAGAGAAATATTTTCTTAATCTGTTTTCTGTCACATGGTTGCTATCAAAAAATCCAGTCAGAAATTATGCACTAACAAGTATCACTTTCCAATAATAATGTGAGATGCAATATAAGCTGTAAATCTGATACTCTATCTTCTACTACTGCATAGTGCCCAAAACTTAGTAGGGACTCTTTGTAATATTGAGTGGGAGCATTTCTCCTTCTCCATGAGCACCATATGTTGTATCTGAACGTTTCCTTTCAATGTAACTGTACTAATTTTTGAGAGTTCACTGGTTCTTAAAATAAACCAAAAGGCATTTGTTTATTTATTCAAAAAATGTAGCAATTTATATCTTAGCACTTCCTAGAAATTTCTAATGCATAAATACAAATATCGCTACAATTATTTACCTAAATATATATCAATATTAAATTTTTAATATCAACATAAATTATTACAAATATTTATATAACAGTATCTACATACAAAGTTCTTTATTCAGAGAAAAAATATGCTTAAATGTCTGTTTTAACAGTCCTTTCATAATGATATCATTACAAGTGATACCAGCTACTCAGGACAGATAACATTACCAAATTACCTTTCCAAAGGAAAGGGACCTTTTATATGAGCATTTATTTCCACTGTGGTCATCAGGCCACTGCTTAACAGTTTGTGGCACTGTAATCTGCAGCATGACCATTCACCTAATTAGTGCTGAAACTGTGATATTAATCTACTCATAAAGGGCAAGTTAAGGGTCAATTGTCAGCAGTGGAAAGCACTTCAGTATGGATAATGTGTTGCAGACCTGGTTTCATCTGCTCTTACTGATTTCAACAGTCTGCATGATTTGACTTCACTTCTGAGTAGATAAAAGGACAGAACCCAAAACTGGGTTAAATCACACCTGCATAGTACCTGTGATGAATATCTTCATCATTGCTAAAGGCATGAGAGTCTCTGACCTATCCATCATATCCCAGCCACGTGGACTCCCAGACTGACACATCACCACCACACACAACTCCACAAATCACTCTTCCCCAGGACCTCCCTCAATACTTCATTTTCCTGACTTTTCTGATCTCCCTCAGGTTTCAAAATGCAACTTACATGATCCTTGTGGTTTACAGTTTAAATCTGTGGAGACTGTTGGACAAGCAGTAACACAACATTTATTAGCCAACTTCTGAAACATGAACACAAATGCACACATACACTTTTCCTTGGAAGGTACAGGTCCTCAGGAGAACCACGAAAACCACAGGTTTTTTGGAGGAGAAGGGGGACATCTTTGTGAAAAGTTGATTTCCATTCTCTTGTTATAAGCCACAATTCTGACTTAGTGCTTGCCGTGTGGAAGGTACACAATTGTAAAAATGAGCCACAGATAACTTTACCTATTCCTCAACCTATTTTTATACTGTCCACTCCTTAGGTCTCAGATGAGAATGTGGTAAAGAATGATTGAATGCCTCAGCTCATGTCATTTTTTACTTCTCTCTTGCACATAAAAAAGGCCAACAGACTTCTGAACTGCTCAGTCTGCTTCCCTGCATAGAAAGCTATAACCCCCACTTACTTTCACAAATTAAACACTGTTCATACAATCCAGTGACATGCATAATGAGTAGTTGTATTCCCTAAACCAGATTACAAGGAATTTTTAAATGTCTCAATGAATAACAATACAACAACAAATATTAAAAGAGTTATGGAAAAAATATGCCCTACACAGAAGTCAGTCATGTCAACTACATTTGTTAAAGTGTAGTTTTCAACATTCATTTGGTATACAGCAAGTAATGTCACTTTAAGTGCTTTTCAAAAGAACTAATTATTTTTCTGAAATATTAATTTGTGATCATAAGATTTTGCTTAAACTTCAGTGGCATTAATCTTCCCTTAAAGATTTAACATAAACTAGAATTGAAAATCTAAAATTTTGATTAAACATTTTTACTATGATTATACGGTAATAAGATTGAGTGCAATAAGATATTAGCTTAATTTAATTCTTTCAATTAGTTTTCAAAAGATAGAGGCTAGAGACACATCTGAGTGCTGTTCCTATACAATCATAAATCAAGTGAATTAGTATTTAAGATTCACGTTCCATTCTTTCTAAATTTTGCATCTCCACAGACAACTTTAGAGACATATTTACCTTTTATTACTTGCAGTAATAAATTAAAACTTCAGCAAAATTACTTACTTATCTTTTCTAGTTACGTACCAGATCAAACAATTGTTTTTATTTTGTGATTACATATTGACTCTAAGCTACTTCTATTATTCTTCTTCCCTCTTTACTTCAAAGTACTTTTTGGCAATTGCAAACTTGCCCAATTGTAAGATGAATAAATGGTAATAAATAATGTCAATATATAGGCCTTCCAAGCTTTATAAAGTACAGTATATTTTTACCTCTTCAATGAGGAAACAAGCAGCTTTGTGAATTATTAGCAAATGGCAGGGAAGGGAGAACCTACATATAGATGGATTTATATTTATGCTTTAGTTTTAAATATTAACACAGGCTTCCCTTGCAAAGGGAGTTTTTCCAATGATTGCCAAAGAACAAGGATTCCCTTGTTCTCCTCTGCTTTCTCAGCCTGAACTTCAGAGTTTTCCTCTGCCTCAAACATGATGAGTTACCACCTAGGTCATTTCTTCTCAAAAACCAACCTTTGGTCAAGATAATAGAAGACAGGAGCAGACAAGCAGGAGCTCTAATGAGGAAAAAATATGCTATGTAGAATAAACAAAAATTTAGCAAATTAAATAGTTACAATTTATTACATTTATAAGCAGTGTTCACAGCAACTAGGCCTTGCATTTTTAGAAGCCAAGATACTTTATTGACCATTCAGTAATTCCATAACTAACTACTTTGCTTTAAATTATATTTCAGACTTTGTTCTGTTTTCTTACTGAACTTATAAACAAAACCCTTTACAGATGATGCAACATATATAACCTTCTTCTAAGCACAACATTGGAGACAAAATAAAATAAAAACTTGCTATTTGATATTGTAAGACAGAGCTAGCAGATCTAAAACATTCGCTTCCTTTAGAGTGATTGGCTACGCTTTATTGCAAAGCCTTGTTATAGATCAATAAGGGAGTGCTGAGTTATCAGCTACCTCATATCCTCCTTTAATTCAGATAACTAACATATGTCTGAGAGATGCAAACTATTAGGAAAAACTCTTGTATTCTTGTATGAAATCATTATCTAGTGAACAACTGATGCAGGCCAGGTTTCTGTAAAACCCAAAGAAATGTAGAACAAAGAGGTGAAAATGCAACAAAACCAAATTGAATATTGGGCATCTCCATGATGAGAATGAGCATTGCTCTGTGATGTGTGTCATTTACTGTATGGTTTACAGCTCAGTAACTGTGCTTGGAAGTACATACCTTAATATGGTGTTTGATTCAATTTTTCTGCATCATATTATAAGGCACAGTATCTTAACTGGGGGAGCAATTTCTAAAGAAATACCATCGATGATTTTATAGATGCACTTTCAATTTTATTAGGTAGAAAACCAGCTTTTTCTTTCCAGAAAGATGCTGTATGACTACAACTAATTTACAATAATAGGTTTTGATGGGTTATCAGCTCGCTTGTTTGCTGCTCTACTCCTACAAAGACTTCAGCTATAAATGTCAATTTTCTTAAGGTATCATTTGCTATAATCTGGCATACTGCTTCAGATAGCATTACAAGAACACTTCTTTAATCATACAACATTGCCTAAAGTAGAGATTTTGTGTTAGGTTTTGTTACAGCACAGAGCTGTATAGTGTTTTAGCTGGCTGCTTATAGATTTTCTGACTTTCACCTCTTTATATGCCAAGATTTCCAAGATCCACTCAGCTTCATTGCTCAGTATTTGTTTTCTGCTTCAGTTTCATGTTCCTATTTTCATTAGAATCATTTCCCTAATACTGTACTTCCTTGCTTGTGAAGCAAATTTCTGTTTTTTATTCCTGCTCTACATTTCCCAAACCATTATGATGCCTAGAGCAGTCCTGAAAGCTGAGTTTTTCTTTAGTTATGTGTTCTGGAGAAGGGATTTTTTGCTCCACCACTAGGCAGTGAGCTTCTTATTAATGTGCTTTATGGGTTTAAATAATCGTGAAATGCAGATATGTTCCAAAGTGTCATTCCTATTGGTTTCATACTGGAGTTATTCCTTTTCTCAGTCTTTGCACAACCAGTACAACCTGAGTAAGTGCTGAGAGCAGAAGGCAGTGTGTACATTCCCATCTCTGCACAGCACCCCTGTGACACAGGACCACAGGGTGTCCGAGCCTGGGAGGCACCTCAGCCCATTGCCCAGCCCAGCCTCCTACTCCAAGCACAGTGCTCGGGGCCATGGGTGTGGAATATCTCAAAAGATGGAGACTTGACAAAGCCTTGAAGCAACCTGTGCCTGACTTTGACTACTTTAACACTAAAAATGTTCCCTCTTACTTTAATGTAGAATTGCGCCTCAGTGTCTGGTCCTGCTTTTTATATTCCCTCTCCCATCAGGTGTCTATGCACATGGATATAACCAAACAAAAATTAAGAGACATTAAAAAAAAAAAAAAAAGTCTTCAGAAAACATTTAAACAAAACCCTTGCATTGTTCTACATATCTCAAAACAAAATTGAGATGTTCATCAGGTAAATTCTTACATGTTCATCAGGTACATTTTTACACTAAGTGGCAACAATAATTTTGTATCTGTAGATTTAAAGGAGATTTTTATCATTGGGTTGTGATCTATTCTTGGTAGAACTAAAATCAAATAATTAAGAATCTGTCTCTCATCTGGTGTAAATTAACACAATTTCATGACAATGAATATAAATGCAAACAGGTAATCAAACAATAACTTAGAATCTGACTATTAACTGCTCTGTTTAGCAGTTCAACACCCAGCCAATTATCAGAAAAAATAATTACTTCCTGAAAATCATATTGGAGATGCATTGAAATACAATATAAAATTTGCCAGAATTATTTCATCTTTCTTCTGTAGTATGTGCCACTTGAATTATTATCTTTATTTAAATCCATTCTTGCCACTTCATAGAATTTTTCATTTCTCAAGGCTGAAGGAATCCTAGGATTTTAGTGCTTCTGATGCCAACCTGGTCTTTAAAAAACAGTAGCTTCAGTTTGGGCAGCCCATAATTTAGTTCTTAAAAGGCAAACAGAAAGCAAATACCCTGTCCATCCTATCCAGCCATACAAGTAAGAAATATAACAAACCAGAGAACAGAAGAACAAATCTACAGTACAGTAAAAATCTATTTAACTAATTTATGACCAGATCTTATTACTTTTGCTCATGTGTTATAATCCCCATCAGTACTTATATGAGAATTAAAATCATTATTTATAATAGCAATGTGATTAAACATTTGTAAAGCTTTGGGTTGCATAATAAATGCAACAAATTCTACAAATATAGTCTTGTCATCTCCTTAAAGATGTTGCTGCCACATTTAAAGTGTGAAGGTATAATGCATATATTAAGAGCAATGTGATTTTCCCATGAGCTCAGAACAGACCACAGTTGTAGTACAGATGGTTGACTTCTTTTCAGATCCATTTGAACACTGAGTTCTCTAAAGATTAAAAAGGGCAATCACCACCAGTAAAGAAACAAGACTGTTTATATTTTCTACTGTCTATACAGTAATTAAACCAGATATTATAGCAATGATGAAAACACAAGTCATTAAATTAAAGAAATTCTTACTCATCAAGAATGCAAATTGCTTTTTAATTTCCTGACCTTATAATGTAAAAGGATTAACATATCATAATCTCATGGAATTGATGGATTAAATACCCAATTACAAATACCCTGCACACCAAAGGACTATATAGTAAACATACTGAGTATACTGAAAGTAGAAAACTGAGTTTTTAAACAGCAAGAAAAAGAAGGTATAAAATTTTGGGTTACAAAGTTACTGGGGAAAAAAGGTAAAAAGTACGCATCCAGAAAACAAAACTACTTCCTGACATCAAATATCTGCCTGGTAAAAGTTTCAGTCTTTTAAAAAATCCAGTAAAATAATCCAGTTTTAAACTACATTGAATCATACAGAGATTACCTCTCATAATTTTAAAGATGTTTTCAACAGCCTTGTTTTGTTATAGAGGTGTGTATGTGCCTGAGGCCAACACATCCTTCCTGTGCTGTGCACCCTGAAGAGAACAGCTCCTGAGCACCCCTGTGCTGCCTCTGCCTAGGAGGGGCAGCAGCCTGGGTGGTGCTGTGTTTTGGATTTGTGGCTAAAGCAGCACTGTAACACACCAGCATTTCATCTCCTGCTCAGCTCTGCCTCAACTCTATTTCCACTCTCCTCCCACCAGTGAGCAGTCTTGGGATGCACAAGGAGCTGTCAGGGGACACAGCTGGGACAGCTGACCCCAGGTGACCACAGGGATATTCCACAATACATAATGTGAAGAACTGGGAAGGAGGTGTTTGTCTGGGAGATAGCCATTATATTTATTATACTTGCAATTGAGTTTGAGGTACCAGTGTATGGCTAAAATAAACAGAAAAATAAGCTTTATAGCATATGAAAATATGCATAGAAATCCTACCAAATTAATCCAGTGGGGGTGAAGACAGATGTACATGCAAGTGCATATTTTAATATAGATCAGAAATATAAAATATGCATATTATATATCCTCCTACTCACATCCCTGTGAGAGACTATCATTTATTCTAATCACTATTTCAGGAGAAAAGACTAGTATTTAAATCCCCTTTCTTCTATTTTTTGATCTTACATGAGAGGTCTTCCACCTAAGATCTAATGTCTGTCCTTTAAACTCATCTATTAAGTGAGCTTAATTCATATGAGAAACAAAACATACTTTACATCAAAAGTGCAAGCTGACTTTGTAACTCAAACTTTGGGAGTTCCAAAAAGTAGTCTCTTACTACTTAAAAGTAGTGATCCAGCTGTAAAAGTAATCCCATTGCTTGGTATTTAGGAACAGTCTATGGGAAACAGAATGAGAACAAGGTCTACTGTGTAGCATAGTAAAATCTAAAAGTGTTATTTACTTTGCTATGGTGCTTTTTGAGTTCATTTTTGTGATATAGTACACGTGTTTCTTTCTGTTCCATATCTAGAATGACGATTCCATTTTGAGTATTTTAATATTGGTCAGCACTCAGACCAGTAGTGACCTGGCTCACAAGCTTCTTGTATTAATACTACACCGAGATATATGATAATTGTAAAATCCTATGGATGGAAATGTGCATTAAGGCGTCAGAACAGAGACTAGACTGGGCTGAGACAGGTCTAGTTGCTTGAATAATTGTAGCATACCTTTTAAGTTTTCAAAAGCATTCAGTATTATTTTGAAAGATTTTTGAAAGTATAGGTTTGACCAAGAAATCCTTTTAAAATTAACCAGGTAGATTGTGAGAGGAAGAACAAACAGATTAAAAGCAAAGAAAGAAACTATTTGTAAGTCTGTTACTGAGAATACAAGCAAAATAAAAGGTTATGAAACAGATAAGCATTGAACATCCAGCTGGAATATAAATGAACTCTTAGCTCTCCATTGTGTGCAGTCCTCTTCTATTCCCCCTCTACACTGCACTGCTTACTCAGTGTTTTGTTTGCACTGCTTCCTGTGAGCTAAATATACTACAAATAACCTTAACCTTTCTCAGCAAAATCTATACATATATCTTGTTATATTATGCCTTAAAGGAAATGTAGAGTATCGTTGTTATACATCGTTAATATACATAGAGGTTTTCTTTCTTACTTTGATCAATGAAACAAATAGTGTAAAGAAAGTAAAGGAAATCTCTAATTACAAAAGTTTACTAAAAAATAGTCAGTTACTTTCTGAACACAGCCAGTTAATGTACTTGCATGCTAGGTAAATTATAAACAAAGCAGTCAGTAGAACGTATAAAATGGGTCCTGGGGCCTATTACAGAAAATATTAAATTATCCAGTCACAATAATTGGAGCTTGGATGAAATTAATATTGGTTATTATTGTTCACAGGTGCAAGCAAGATTGTATCTGTTAAAAATTATCTCTTCCAGCAGACCTCCCCTAAGCAACAAGTCCAGGCTCATGGGAACCAGACCTTCAGGCTGTCAGCAGATCTTTTCCCACATCCTCATCTTCACTGAGCCACTCTTTGGGATGAGCTAGGAGCTGCATCTCCACAGAGGACAACATCTGTCCCAGCAGATCAGCAGAGACCCAACCTCAGAGCCCACAGCCTCAAAGTCCTGTGTTCTGGGGTAGCAAAGTCCTGAAAGCAGCATGGCAGAAAGAGGTGGAACAAGGACTTGCATTAATCATTACTGGGGGAAGGAGATTTCTGATTTTGTGTTTTCTGATTTTGTCCACTTAACAAACGAAAATAAGGGGAACACCTGGAGAAAAGAAGGCTCTGGGGAGACCTTGTAGCAGTCTTCCAGTACATAAAGGGACCTGCAAGAAGAGATGGAGAGGAACTTTTTATAAGGCCATGTAGTGATAGGAACAAGGGATAATGGCTTTAAACTGAAGGAGGTTAGAATTAGATTGGGACTAAACTCTTTACTGAGAGATTGGTGAGACACTGGCACAGGCTGGCCAGAGAAGAAGTGGATGCCCCAGTCATGGAATTGTTACAGGCCAGGTCGGATGGAGATGTGAGCAACTTGGTCTAGTGGAACATGTCCCTGTCCATGGCAGGGGCTTGGATCTAGATCTTCTTTAGGGTCCCTCCAGCCCATTTCATGATTCTGTAAAACTATGCAGTAGTAGAAATGCATCTTCTTATAAAACTTTGGTATTTCAAATTTTCCTTTTATCTTAGACCAAGAAAAAATGTTGACATTCATAAACAATGAATTAACTTACACAGCTTAATTAAGTTATGTGATTTTTTTCTTTTTTTAATGTTAGCAATGAGGAAGATTTTATTTGTTTGGTAATTCAAACTACTTCAGGGTTTTGGGTTGTTTTCTTTGTTTGTTTTAGAAAGGAAAAAGAAAAATGAAATCCAAGACACATGAGGATTAAATTATATTTCCTTAGAGTGCCATGATTCCTCATGAGAACTTTATATCACATTCTTACCTTTGTTCTCCTGTGAACAAATTATATTTCATATAATGCACTCTCTAGCTTACAGTGAAAAAGCTAATATAACATGAATAATGTAAAAGCTAAAGGCTCCTCATTCCCTAAACCAAAGAAATCATTCCCAGCAAAGAATAAGAGACCCATCTGCACATACAAATTGGAGGGGGAAAAAAATGTAGATGACAACCTGAACTAAAATTTCAGGACAATTGAAGTTTTCTACGGGAAACTATTGATTTTCAAGGAGTCACATTTTTCAGAGGAAAAGGTCCCAACATAACATGACAGATTTGATAAATCTGTCACTAAAAACCCACCACTCAGAAGTGTAACTCTCAAAAGACTTGTAATCTTAATAGTTTCAGTAGAGACACATAGATAATGCACATATTTCCTATGCAGCTCAAGATACTCATTTGACTTCCGTTTTGAGACTATTCAGAATATACATGATCCTCCAACTCAGAAATCTCACATTTCCCAAAAGCAGAGAAAAACAAAAAACCCACAAATCCACACAACCAAAGAAAGCATGAACTTTTTCACGGCATATATGTTTTGAATGCCTACTGACTGTTGAAGTCATACAGGCAATTAAAATAAGCTTGCAGAAATCTCTTTTCCTTGCTACATCTTATGTACCAGACATGCTGTTTTGTTTGCAGCAGAGTCAGAAATTTCATACTTGCAACCAGACTTTACATGGATTTCTATCCTTGTGCCTCCCACTGAAGCACTACAGTTGGCACTACCTGGACTTAAAAGAGAAGATGAGAAACTAAACATGAGGCATGAGATAACTTGTTTTGCTTTTTAAATCTAGCTATATATATATGTATATATGGAAGAGTTCAGAAGTCAATGTAGGTATGCAGAAAAACCTGTAAAATGACATCTACACACAACTAATGGACATGAAGAAAGGCTTGTTTTATGTAAGAGGCTACATAATTCCTAAATTGTACCAAATATAGGAAGGACACCTGTCAGATTTACAGTCGCCTTTCAAGTTACCTGTCACAAACCAGATTTTCTGATACACACTCTACATCTCCCCCAGATGCTGGTGAAAATAGTGTTACAATTGTCAACTAGGAGACCCAAAATATAAGAATTAAAATAATTAACTTTGCTTCTGCAAATGTAATAATATCTCTTCAGCAGATACAATTTAGATAACAATTTTAAATACATAGTCACATTTTTTGACATGAAACTATTCAGTATTTAATTTTTACCCAAATCATTTAATGAATGACCTTGTGCCTTATTTGCTGTGCAATATTGAACTGTGAATGTGGAAAGAATTATCAGGTCCCACAATGAGCTGTTTGGCATATGCATCACAGTAGTGTCAGAGTGCTTACCAATTCTAATTATTTTCCACAGGCCTGCATTGTGACAAGGATCTATTATTATCACCATTACACAGAAAGAGAGTTAAGACAAACAGTGCATAAGGTCAAAGTATTTGTTAATTTTTGATACCGATTTGAGATGGATAGGATGTGATTATTTGCTATTATACACTACTTCCCACTCACAAGTTAGAGTTCTCATTAATAAATTTAGGTAAAGGGCTCAAGGACTGAGCTAAAAGCCATGAGGATTAGCTTTTCCTCTTACCTCATCTTATTCTCATTAGTCAAAATTGCCAAGACTTCTCTGCCCAGCTTTTCCTTGTGAGCTGCTCTTGCTCCAAGTTTCTGGTGCTCCTTCTCCAGCCTGTTCCATTCATACCTTCTCACTAATACATTTCTGAGTTCCTGTCTTGTCATTGCCTAATGTGATTCTCTTCCCTCTGTCTTACCTTTCTTTCATCAAAGCAACTTTCATTGTTTTTCCTGCATTTCCAGTCTATTATGACACTCATCTGCCTTCTCCCTGCAGAACTGATCCTAGTCTTTTATCTTTTGCCCCTAATCTCTCTGTAAATCTGTGCACTAATCAAAGTTTTCACAGGTATAGATGTTATTATGAAATATATTAAATATAACAGGCAGGAATAGACAATTGCTCTCTTTATTACATTTGAGCACAAGAAATCCAAGTGATGGTCACATGGGGTACCATGTGCTAAAGAGATCAGATATCTGCACTCAGAGGGCTAATGCTTTCATTAGAAAAAAATGTGGTTTGTTTAATATACTTGTATTTCCCAAAGCATCAAGAGAAAGCCTACCTATAAAAGCATCATCAATATTTGTAAATGTCTTTACAAGTTTAATGGGAAAGACATCTAGATGTGCAAATAATCTCATTTGTAAGCATATTGAGGCAATCAGGAGTTATGCATTCTTTGCTGGCCAGCAAAGAAGTAGTAAAACAAAGATAAGATACTTTCAAAGCAAATATTCCCGCAACTAAGTACAAACTGTGAGTTACAAGAGCATAATCAACTGTTAGAGAAAGTCTTACATCAAATACAAAGCCTCCAAAGTGGAATTTTTTTGCAAGTATTTTCAAGTAAAAACTACTATTAGTCTATGACATATCTCAGTAAACTCTACACCACAAGCCTAATAGAAAATGAAGGCAAATGGCCTTGAATAAATCCCAGTTTGATTATCACCATCACAGTGAAAGCCAAGACCATGGCAAAAAATCCCAGAGGAAAACACTCCATGAAGCATAAGTTCATCAGCCTGTTCTAATTCCAGTCAGTAATTAAGATATTTTTTACTGTAGTAATGACAAAATAACCCAGGGTATTCCCCTGGACACCAAGTCCACTTTTCCAGTATTTCAGGAGCAGCAGAGCACTGAGTAAGGCTGCAAGTGTTCATTCCTTCTAATGGATTATTCTAAGGACTTAACCAACTTTGAAAACCATACCCTGCAGTTTAGACTGACAGACCCAAACCATAAAGGGTGACAAAGATTGACATTTCATACTCCATGCTGACATTACTGCAGTAATGTAGGTATAACTCCAAAGCTCCTACAGACACCTGTACAATTCTTCCTTCTTTATATGAAGACAAACTACTAATTTATATTAAATCTACCTTTTATAGTCTACTCCTTCATATGATAGCATAATTCTGCTTTCTCTAGCCATAACAATAATACAACCCTTATTATTAGGAAAGCAAAAAGCAGCTGAAAACCAAAAATGTCATTTACCAGTAGGAAGTGTAAAGTAACACAAACTCTTTACCTCTTTTACTTTAGGGAATAGCTCAAAACCATTTTTGAAGGTTTGACAATGACTTATCAGAATGCTCACATTTAAGAAAGGTAATCCTAATGCAGTCTAAATCAGAAAATCCTGTTCTTACATTTCCCTTCATATTCCTGTACTGAGGCAACTTCAAGACACATAATTTTGGAATTAGGTAATTGATTAAACACTCAACCTGCCTCTGCAGATGACTTCCAGAAAAATCCAATCCAAATTCCAACAATAAAGATCCACAAGCACCTGGTGCTGCAGCAATTCTGTCACAATAGTCTGGCTTGAGTCACCCCAGAGATGAGATAATTCATTAGCATACACTAATGTGGGATGAAAATAAAAACCAAGGGTCAAATTTAGATCCTATTTACAACACTGTAAATATCTACTAGAATGAGCAAGAGCAAAACAGAGGTAGAAATGTTACCTTGTTGACTGCAGAAGTGCTCCTGTGAACCAATGAAAGGTTATTTTTACTTTTGACAAAATTCCCCTCTATTTTACCAGTCTTTGCTCATATTCCTCAATTTGTGATTTTAAAAGTGATCACACTTGAGGAACGATATTTTATGAATTAATTAAGATCAGACTAGTTATTTAACAGTATTGATTATCAAAATAAAGGTGACATAATGAGCCTGAATTGTTAAGGAGTGTTTAAACAGAGCTGCTAAAAAGCTTTCCTCTCCCACTCTCCTCTCAGCTGCATCATATGAGCAGATGTCTAATTTACTGGCATGATTAACTTTTCCCTTCTGTGCTAGAGATTTTACTAGTAGTATATATAGATAGGAAAATTAATAAATGTACTATATTTCTCCCCTCTAAAAATACTGTCTTGTATTTAAATAAACAGTCTGAAATGCAAAATTTTATTAGGAAGTCTGCATTCAGCACTATAAAAAATCAGGCCAACACTTTCAGCACCCTATATTTAGGTTAAACTTTGCATATTTTAAATTGTTCACTTTTATTTCATTAATGGGGCGAATACTAAAATCCAGCAAACCCAAACCATTCAATTTTTGACAATAATCCCCACGTATTTGCCTCCATCACTCTTAAACAAAAAGAACCCAATATAGGCAACAGACAATGAATTTTGCTAAACATACTCTATGTTTTCACACACCGATAGACAAGTTATTCAGGGAGAACAGGGAAATATCAGTTTGTTGTCCACTGAGGATGCTTTATACCATGTTATGAATTGAGAGTTCTTATTTTCCAAAGCTGCTGTGCTTTGTAATGTAAATGCACTAATGAAAGCAATGTCTCATGACTGCAGATGAATTGCATTACATGAGTGAAAATAACTAATGCTGTTCTAACAAATGAATTTGGTGACTTTGGCACAATTTATATAATGATAAATATAAGCAGCTGGTGCAGGTGTTCTCAGACAGTAGAACATACTTTATTTCAATTTTACTAAATTTTCTGCATAATATCTTGCATAGTCACATGCAGTGAGAAGATATGAGTAAGACTGTATGTTCTCAAGGAGCCTGCTGATGTGAAAAGTAACTTGTAAGTATCAGAAAATTATGGAAAATTTCCACTGAAACATTTACTACTATTATTATAATTATTATTATTAATCATTATTATTATATAAATTGAGGGATTATAAGGCTTTGATGTGATAAGAATAAAAGATATACCACTGTAAATGCAAACATTGATTATGTAAATAAGAAGGAATAAAGTGTAAAAACAAATTCCTGCACTATGAAATAACAATGATGATGTTGTTTATGTACTAGTGGCTCAAGACTAGTGCTGTTTGCTCTATTAAATACAGCCATATTCTGAGGATCAATTTATGCACATGGGGAAAATAAAACAGGAAAAAGAACACAAATTCTAAATCCCAAAAAATTATTTATAACTGAATTTTAAAAGCTTTTCATTTATTTGTGCATATAGTTTTGAAGCACAGTTGATTAATTTTTGATATCATTACTATATTAGAAAGAGAGACAAGGACCCATAAATCAGTGCCTGACAAAGAGAAATTACTAATTCCATCTCCTTCCTGGCCTTCTCATAGTCGAAACCTCCACGCATGCACTTGAAAAGAATGTACAAGCCCAGTGATTGTCAAGATAATATATTTAAGTCTTAATTATAAATAGTCATACTTTATCACGGGCTAATTCAGAAACTAATTTTAATATTCCATTCAAGGCAGCACTTATATTTATTTTTCAGTTGTTAGAAGTGCCAGATAAATTATGTGCCTAGATCTACACACAGCAGATATTAAAAACAAACAAACAAACTGGTTTTTAGTGCATTCTCAGTAGATTCTGTTCTATTTACTACAAGGAATACAACTTCATTTTTATCTATTTCAGACTACTTCAGTGATGGAAGCATTACTCCAGTTTTTCTATTCCCACACAGCAGAATTCATATATCTATGTGGAATGATTTTCTGCTTTCATTTTCTTTTTCCTGCTTACCAAATATATTTTCTATCATCTTCTATTTTATCTTCTATTGCAAAATGTCATCATTGATCCCACATGTCTATTCATATATAGACATCTGCAGGCAAAATGCAATGAAGTATTTTTTTCACTGGAATTTGTAATGCTTGATAATAGGAATGTTTCAGAGAAGCTGCTTGGTTTTGACATAGCCTTGACAACTGCAAATGCTTCTGATGAAAGTCTGCTTGGTTTCCTTCAAGCTCGTATGGCTGAACTTTTGGTACATCATTTTATAAGCATTAGTTTCCACTGGAAACTAAAAGGAAAATATTTATATGAGATATAGGAAGGAGGAGGCAGAAGAAATGGGGGTGGAATACTGGTCATGGGCAATACAGTGCAACCAGTAAAGGAAGAAAGACAAAGAAATGGGGAAAACAGTGATCAGGCATGAAGGTAACAAACTTAACTTTTTGTTTGTCAGTGTCACACAACACCCAAGGCAGGGGGAGAAGGGTGATATAACTTTGCAAAAGTGCAAATATTTCACAGGAGTTATGAAACAGATGTTACCACTGCATTTGAACCTGTGTTTTGAGCTCAGACCTGAGCCTGTCCAACAGTTAGCTCTGAGCTTAAACAAAGCATAACATAAAAATACATGCAAAGTAAATTTGAGGAAGCCTGTAAGCTGGTCCAAATTAAGTTCCTCAGATGTTTATATTTTTAAATACATCTTTTAATATGAGAATTTCTGTTTGTTTATGATATTTTTTGATGTGTACCTTCATTATTGGGATGTTATAGTTTCCTCTAATGAAAAAATGTAGATTTGAGTTTTGTCTATAATAAAATTGGCCTATTAATCTAATTTTTAATTGTATAAGAAGACATAACTGTTTGATTACGCATATGATGGTGATTAACTCTTTTACAATACGTTCTTTTCATATTGCCAACTTTTTCACTAACTTGAGGGAAAGGAAGGCATGTAGAATCATAGACATTAAGTTATTTGCCTTGATATTTTTTCTCTTTCACCACTTTTTATGAGCATATCTCATGTACGTTCAACAGTTTTACTGATAGCATTTCTGTTGGACCCTGCAAGGAGTGAAAAGAGTGGAGAGCAAATAATTACACTGTCACTATATTTTTTTAAAGCCACATAAAAATTGTTCTTTTCCAACATTCTTTCAGAGAAGGAAAGAAAAGTTTTTGGTTTCTTCCCCCCCCTTGTAATAGCAGTTTTTCAGCTTCCTTTGATATCAAATTCCCTGTAGCTACCAGGCTTGTAAATTGAAGTCTAGCTGAAATGAAGGGACAGAATGGTTTCCTCTCTTTGGAAGCAGAAGAGTTTATTTTCCAAGAATTTTAGGGGTTTGATTATTTTGAGTTGGTTTTTTGTTGTTTTTTTTTCACTTCACACACATTAAGGTTAAATTGCCTAGTGTAGAAGCATTCTAACTTTGGTCCTTTTTGATGATAAGAGTTAATGGATATTATTCAGCCATTCTACTCAGTAATTAGATTTGGAGTTCACTAATTTAAATAGTCACTGCAGTAATCTCTCTGTAGCAATTTATGCAGTGCTGTTACATTAAATTCATGGATACGGAGCATGTAAATATTCCAATGAGATCAGGCTGTACTTAAGAAGCTTCAGGAGGTGAGATTGGCCATTTGAATATAAAAATCTATAAGAATTAACAAACCTTTAATATATTTATTTTTTAATTAATAAACATTGTTTGCACTATTATTTTAATTCTCCTCCACAGAACTATCCTATTATGAAGTCAGCACTATTTCCAAACGAAATTTTTTGTTCTACAATCAGAATGTCTGCAATCATCATATATATTCCCATCAGAGGGTATTTCAGGATAAGATGAATTTGCATTTTTAAAAATCAAGGTGATTTTGACATGATATGCTATGCCAAGAACAAACATATTTTAGAATCAACTGTCCCCAGTCCCTTGCCAGCTCAGTCTTCAACTGCTGTTATATATGGTCTCAATCAAGTCATGAATGGCTGCAAATCTTACTGTTTATAGGTGTAAGTTTTTATGTCTTGCAGCTCCTGAAGCACTAGAAAAGTTTGGAAGAAATGTTTAACATGAGTGGAGAGGGACTTGAATGTGGAGGACCTAAAATTAAAATACAAACAGCTGGTTATAAAATAATTTAAAATATTGGAGATCAAAACGTAGGATCTCAGCAATGGATACAACTTGAAGTATAAGTTGTGCAGAAACATATGATCCTTGTCTAGAAAGCAAATACATTTGAGAGAAGAGGAGAAAGAGATTTTTGATTACTTGGAAGTACAGATAAAGTGAATCACACTGCAGGCTTCCAGTAGCAAGAATGGTCTCATTCTTTCCTGCCATCCTGGCATTACTCTCCCTCTGTCTCAACTTGAATCCAGTAATGTTGCACTTGTTCCTTGAACCAACTGAAATTTCACGGGTAAAAAAAGGATTATAATTTAAAAAGGCAAGCATAAGAACCAGAAGAGATGGGAGGAAGCACTTGGGAGCATGCTGCTGGAGAGGAGGACAGAAGAGAAGGATTGTTCCTTTAGGATGCATCCTGTGTTGCAACAAAACCTCACCTTTACTGTTAGCAGAACAAACATGGGTTATTTTCTTTCTAGTTTTTATTTGCCTTTTGTAAACATTTGCAGCCATTTTCTGTTTGCATGCTATGAATACTTCACATTGTGCTATTATCTAAAATGAATCCCCCACTGCCATTCTCAGCAGCTGACAAACCACCAAGCTCAGGTTGTCACTATCACACCCAAAGTTTGAGAAAATCTCTATGCATCACCACTAAACTACATTGTTAAATCCTTGTCTATATACCCTCTGTCAATATTTCTGTATCTGGTTAGACATCTGGTTTCCTTCTTGAAAAGTTATTGTTTGAAAAAACTCTTTTGCTTCATACCAGTTTCACTTGTTTGCTTTCTATAACTACTGGAAGGGAGATTGCAACAACATGGGAGTTGGGGTCTCTCTCAAGTAAGAAGTGATAGGAGAGAAGAAACTGCCTCAAGTTGTGCCAGGGGAGTTTACAACTCCATATTAGAAAAGAGTTCTTCACCAGGGAAGTTGTCAAGCTCTGGAATAGGCTGCTCAGGGATTGAATCACTATCCCTAGAGCTATTTAAAAGACATGTAGATGTAGCCCTTAGGGACATGGCTTAGAGACATGGCTGGACTTGGCAGTGGTGTGTTAAAAATTGTACTCAATGTTTGTAAAGATCTCTTCCAACCTAAATGATTCTACGATTCACAAATTCATCCACAAAGGTCTCTTTTTTGTTATCATTTAAAAGCTTCCAAAAGCCTTCCCTGTCCATGTTTTCTCAAAACAGTGTTTGTGTTTGACACTTCCCCTAGACTGCCAGCAGGCAGGAAGCATTTTGTGGTTCCTGAACACTTGGATAACACTTTGCAGATTGTGGATTCCACCTGCAGCTAAAGATATGACAACATAGAATCTCCCCATTTTCCCAAATGGGAAATATATAATGCATTATGAATGTGTCTCTTCCTGTGATCTTTGAAGTAACCTCTGATTTTTTTAAATGGAATCTCTTACTATATTATTCAGCACACAGTATTTACAATCTCCAGTAGATCTCACATCATATACATGCTACAGGATATAAATATACAGTTCTATAATGAAAACTGCATTACCCAAGTAGTCGGGGCATGTTGAGTGGACACTTTGCCATTGATATTCTTTTAATAGAAGTGTTTTAGAACTTTAGTGGGGCAATAAATTTGCAAAATGCCTACAACTCTGGATTCAAATGAGGATCATCACAGGCCTGAAAAGATAGAGCCCTTACTGTGATATTTCCATGGCTTTGGTAGCTGAGTACTAGTGGCCCATAAAGAGCATTCTTTAGCCCTGTGTAACAGAGGCTACTTGAGAGGTCATTTATGTCACATAAGGCTGAAACCTTATGCCTTGCTCTCTAACTTCTTCTCCCAAACCTGCAGTACTTCAGCTCCATTTGTTTCCCCTGCTCTACATATCACTCAAATCAGTTTGATATTTTCAGTGACTACAAAACTTGCAATATAAAGTATGAAACGTATATGAAGTATCTCACAATACACATTTTAAATATGTGCTGCACCCATGTTTTCCCAGGCTGTCCAAGCAATTTTTTTCCTAAATACTACACAGACATCTAATAAGGTTTGTCTAATTCTTCATTTTTCATAAATATAATAAGGAAAACAGGCCTCTCCACATTAGAGATATTAAAGAGAGTTTAAATATATGCTCTAATCAACAACAATTTAATATGTTGGAGTAGCGTTATAAATTGTTCAGGCATTTTTTATTTCTTTTTTTTTTTCTTTTTCGTGAGCAGCTTTGTCTCCTGTTTTTAATTTCAGTCACAAACCATGAGAATCATGTGCCTGAACCCAGATACAGAGCTCCAGTTTTCACATCTACCAGCCCTGTGTGGCTGCCTCAGGCACTCAAAGTGTATGAAATGGCAAAAGGTGTCAGCTTTTGGAGAAATTAAGTTACCCTTTGATGAAAGCCTTCTAAAAAGTTGAATAAGTGGAGCCTTGAGAGCCAAATAGTATTTTGACACTCAACTGAAAAAGATTCATGGATAGTAATTTTTTTATAACTCATGTTACAACAGTGAATCATTCTAAGCAGCCCTATCTATGGGAATTTTAGGGTGCCTTCACTACTAGTACATTAAAAGATTTGCCCTCCATTTCATCCAGGTGCATGATACTGTGAATGTGTTTCCATGTGCTCAAGTGAGACAAGCAGACACACAAACTTTCTTTTAAGAGGAAGTGTTGTACCACAGGGTGTGTGTTGATTATAGATACACTGGAAGAATACACAGCACAGATCCCAGATTTCTTGGCTTTCTGGGTTTCATGACATGGCTGCCTTACTATTCCAGACCATTTGTGCAAGCTTTATAAAAGTACCACAGACGTCAAGTCCTGCTCACCCTTGGTTAAACATCCAAATTTTGAAAATGAAAGAGGAGGAAATTCTGCCAAGGTTTTTCTCTGAATGACAAATCCTTGGAGGGCCATTGTTATGGTCCTCTGTCAAAGAACCAATAAAAATTAACACATAGAAAAGATGATAGAAACAAACATAAAGCACCATAATGGAAAATCCTTATTTAAAGTTGTGCAGTTAAGAACCTTGTAAATTCAGTGTGGTCCCCTTGGCTGTAATTCTAGCTAAGAAATAGATAGAATTTTCAGGTTGCAGTTTCAGTTTTCTTATTTCCTGAACAGAGTTACAAGTTAATCTCCTCTAGGTTACCAGTGAGCAGAGAAAGGGATTATGAAATTACCCTACATAGCACCCAAGTTTAATACACAATGCAGTATATTCAGGTAATATACTCTTAGTGTTTCAACTACAGTTAAAACACTACATGATTTATATGAAGAGGGTGTTTTGTCCAGACCAGTGAATGATTAGTTATTTGTCCCTTGAAGAATTTGGGCAGCAACAATGTCTACAGTGAAGCTTCCAAGGCAGGAAGATTCTCTACTCAAATTAGGCATAAGACATTCACTGAAATACCACAGTCTGAATTTTTATTAGAGAAAGCTCAGTGTTATGAAAATCTAATTACCTTAAACAAAGTATAAACGACTAGATCCTTTAATAATGCAGTAAAGTGTATACCTGCATTGGTATATGAGGTTTTTTATAGAAGCTGAGGAGATGAACATTCTGAGCGTGTCTGGGGCAGGTTTCTGAAACTGTCCTTTAAAGCACACCCCTCATTAGCAAACTATGCTACTTGTCTTTATCATGCATTGGGTTTCTAAATCTCAAAAAAAAATATTACCTTACTGTAATAGGAAAAAACTGAAATAAAAGAAATGTAAATTTCTACAATTACATCTTTTATTATTTTTTCTCCCTGAAAATACTCTTGTTACAGAAACTTGCCATAATACTACTCAGCAGAAAAAATATACAAAAAATTTAGAATTTATTACTATGATGATATTAATTAGTTCCATCATAAAATGTTGCATCCTTTTTCAGGTGAAACATTATCTTTGAACTACTCTTAGCTTTTATGCTATGCTTTCAGTTATTGCTTTAGAATTTTATGTATTTGATCTAAGTTCTGCATTTTCTGTCATAAAAAAAGCACGCATTAAATATTTTTGGGGGTTTAAGTCGGTTAATTTGAGTATAATTAATTCCAGTTTATGACCGTACATGTAATTTGATACTTTAAATGAGGTTTCAATTAAATTGCAGGTCCTTTGTGAAGATGGACTTCGGAACTGCTATTTCCAGAATTTCTGTGTTGTAAAAATATTCTTGAACTTGAAAGGAATCAAGAGAGTGATGTTCCACATCAGCGGAATAAAATGCAAAGGCTTCAATAGAACACAATTATTAATAAAACAAAAATTAATAACATCTGTCATTATTAAAAAATAAAATCATCTTTTTCACTGTTTTATTGCTTAGTATGTCTTTACTAGCCACATATGAGGACCAGGTAAAAAATCCTTAAACCTGGTAATTTCAATATGCATAGAGGAATCTTATTTTCTAAAGTTATCTTTCCAAATTAATAACTCCAGAGGTAAATTATAAGCAGTCATGCTTATAATGCTGCTGTAGAATATAATTATCTGGAGGGAAAAAAGTCTGGAAAAAGGGGATTGCCAAAATGTCCAAGTAAACGGGTTAATTTCTTTCACCAAACTAAGTGCAAATTTCAATACACCCATCAGAAAGCAAGTTTCTTCCATTATGTTCTGAACCTCAAATAGTATGAGAAGCCTTATGTTCACTAGTTTGGCACACTGACCTAAGTATATCTGAGATAAACCCAAGGGACCTAGTGACAGCAAGATATCACGTAAATGAAAATGACAACTTGCAACTTAGAATTCTAAGAAGAAAGTATGAACATTTCACCTTTCCCTGTAATCCCCTGAGATACAATAAGTATGATTTTTGCCCGTAAGTATAACTGAGAGCACACGAAGTTAAATCTCACCCACTATAATTAACTCTTACAGCCACTAAAATTTGAGATACTGAAATTATGTGACATGACAGTTAAATAATTGTTATTTTGCTGTAATGTTCCAAACAGTGAAGGTTTTGATTGGAAGAACATCCTTCCCCTGGAACTATTTAAAAAAAAAATCTCCAAGAT
Source organism: Acridotheres tristis (assembly GCA_037013685.1). Taxonomy (NCBI): domain Eukaryota; kingdom Metazoa; phylum Chordata; class Aves; order Passeriformes; family Sturnidae; genus Acridotheres; species Acridotheres tristis. The sequence goes on from CM072884.1 coordinate 104,725,393, forward strand.
GATAAGGAGAGATTAAATGCTGGAATCTTTAATTTGAAAACATGCTTCCTCATTAATCATAAAATCACAGAATCATTTAAATTTGAAAAGACCTCTGAGATCATTGAGTCCAACCATTAACCCAGCACTGCCAAGCCCCCCAATAAATCATGCCCCAGGCATGGTCTACATGTCTGAAATATCTCCAGGGATAATGATTCAGCCAATTCCAGGACAGCAAGGAATAATTGGGAGTTCAAACCAGATGCTGGGTCAGACCTTTCTGCTGATGCTGAATCCTCAACCCCTTGGCATTTCTTCATTCTACAAGACCCAGTGACATCCTTAGACAGAATAAGCCAGAGATAAACGGGCTTTGAATTAGCACAAATGACACAGAAGCATATCTGTTGAAGGCATGCAAAAAATTCTTGCATATTCACATAACTATTGCTATCAGTACCCCATTTGTATTTCTCTGTTATTTGTACTGGAATGATACCTCATGCTCACTGGGCACTGCATCTTCTCCACAGTGTCACAGGGAAAAATTACTCCTCACAGCAAAGAAAAAATAATATTCTTAATGAATTTGAACAGTTATTTTGTTAAATGCCCTGGCATCTACACTAAAAGTTGCTCTTTAAATCCTGTAAAAATATTGTATATTGGACTTTAAGAAGAATAAAATCTGTTGCAAAGATCTGAGAATCAAATAGCTTTCCTAATGTAAAATCACTGATAATTGGAAACAGAAACAAAATAGAAACTAAGCAACAATGAAAAAAATTTTCAAGATCCATTCCTCACACTATATAGTCATGTATATATGTATATACTGTGCTCTGTAAATTAAATCCATAGTAAAGGAAGTATTATACCAGAACTATATCCATTCTCATGTATAAAAGAATAAAATTGTAAAGAAAGATTAATATAATTCTTAAAAAGAAAAGTCGGCATTTTTTTACAGTAATTTAGAAGTGTACAGAAAAAAATATCATTTATACCATAGTCTAATGTACTGTGCATTTAATGTACCTTAGAAATTCTAAGGAGGACATCTTCTTTTACCAAATCTATGTCTCCAGATATATTATATTGACTGTGGATAAAAAGATAAACCAGCTTATTATGTGTGTTAAAATTACCTTCAATACACATGTACTACATCATGCAATAACATGAAATTACATCTTCATTGCTAGTGAAAAAAAACTATTGCTAATCAATCTTTCAATATATTTTATGGCCTACATCTCTGTTCTTTTTAAGACAGTATTTTGGAGTTGTCACCATTTTGTTAACTAAAAGCATTTGCAGTTATCATATAACTTGCAGTTGTGTGGCATTTTTTTAACATATTTTACTTGGAAATTTCCGTGGCACCAATGAACTATGTGTTGTCAGATGCCATATTTTTAATGACAGACTGATATACCGAAATGCTAAATTTGAAGTCTGTGTCTCACTCATTTTGTCTGAAACTGAAGAAATTAAGGAGTTATGCTCTGAACAATCTTCAGTTTGTGTTCTCTTGAGACAAACATCATCATGGAAGCTACTCAAGTACTCAAAAACCCGGCAGTTTGAGGTGTCACTTTGAATGTCTAGTTAGAGTTGACTACAAGGTCAGAAGTTACTGCAAGGAAAAAATTATTTTAACAGAATAGCCAATGACATAACTTCTGACTGATGACTTATCCCTAGATCTTGGGAGGTTTACTGATAAATCTATAAGGACAAACTTTGACAAGTCAGTCAGTGATTACACTTGACACCATTTCAGGCAAAATGTTAATCCCAAAGGTCGACTCCTTATAACAGTTTACATTTCCTTAACTATTGCCTGTTCCTCCTTTAGGCTCTTTTCTGACTACAGATTTCTTTCTCTCCAGAGTTCATTGAATAGAGAGAAATAGCATTTATTCTGAGTCACCCAGAGTGTAAGAAGGCTTTATTTTCCCCACCCTCGAAGAAGTGAGAGATAACTTCTTAAACATGAATGCATTAAAAGGTAACAGCCTTATTGAAAAGAAGTGCCTGATAGTTCAATTTTACTTTTTCAGCTGGGGAAAAAATACCAAACAACAAAAACAAATGTGTTTTAAATGCCATCTTTCATTGTACTGACTAGTTTCTATTTTCTAGCTTTTCTTAGTTCTGTATATATTTGCATGTGCATACATTTTACATTCACATCTACACATAATTTACCTTTGTGATGAAACTGCATTCTCATAAAATAAAATAAAAAACATTTCTGCAAAATACCATCCAGCACAGCATGCAGGAGTAACAGAAAGGAATAATGATGTAATAGCGAACTTATTTTCAATACCATTTATTTATTCAGGTTTTGTAGCTTGGGGATTTACAAAGTCCCTGTTAGTAAATAATTCATGATCCTCATTAGAATCCTTTATTTTTTGCACTGTAGGCAAAAACATATAATTTGCAGTTTGCAAACAATGGATAAAGATCAAGTTTCAGCCAGTGCTGTCACCTTCTTTGCCTTTTTTTAGTCTTGGGCTACAAGTGGAACAAGGGTAACAAGGTTAACATCTATTTCCTGAAAGAATATATTGTTGAACTTTCTTTAATTAAGCCATACCAAATACCAGTGTTACACAGGATATACCATTGTGTGTATTTTGTCTATTTGCATTTCACATAGTACACACTTTCCTAAAAGAAATTATCTTCTGATGCTAATCATACACATGATTTCAGAAAAATCTGAATACTAAGTATAGGGGTAAGTAGAAAATGATTCAAGAATCAGCATGGGGCTAATAAAGGCAGTTTATAGCAATTATACTGACACAGTATCTCTTTGTGTAATCAGATAATGTTCTTTTGGAGAAAAGACGGGCAGTAAGTTACCTGGAGTTCAAGAGACATTATTATGCTAAGCCACCAGAAACCAACAGTATGTGCATTGGGCAAACTGAGTGAACTAGGGCTGACAAACATTGAAAAATGTAGCAGGACTATTCCTGATTTATTTCAAGAACAAAATTGAAATTGTACGATTAGATATTTAGTGATTATACAAGTAATAAGAGCGCACTGATGAAATATTTTCGACACTAAGTTACTAGAACAGAAAGGAGTTAGAATGCCAATCTTGAAGGAACTGCCCAATCTACATCATTAGAGTCACAAAAATAGAACTTATACTGCAATTTCTGTCATAATGACAAAACTGAAGGAAAAATAAGCAGAACAAAGCATAGCTGCATATAGAAAACAAACCACTCTCAGCTCTGAATATACTGAAAAAGAATTCAACAAAACACTTTTTTGCTCTGAGGGGAGAAAAATTAATAATGGTGCTGATAACATATTCATGGAGATAAAGTTGAATGCAACTTATATTGCTAGTACTTGTATATTTTGAACTAAAGCAATAGTTTATTCTAAATGAATAAGCAGATGCAATCAGTTTTATGAAAAGCCACTAGTTTCCTGCCCTGCTCAAAGATTGAAACATAGCTTAAACATTAGTCATAGAAAACTGGGTTGTACTCACATTTTTAATAATATATAATTTATCACCAACTGGATTTTGTGTTTGTGTATGCAGTTGTTTGGGGTTTTTTTCCTGTGAACAACAAGACACTCCTGTATCTGGTGGTCTTAACAAAAAGTGCAAGCAGAATATTAAATATTTTGGGTTTCTTTTTTTTGTAATGCAGACAAACATCCATCCATATAAAAATACTCAGAACTTGTCACCCTAAAGCTACCTGTTTCCCTTAGAAATGAAAGATTTTTTTATTATTTTATTTTGAAGAAAAGCAATATAAGCAGATTTAAAACCCCAAAAACACAAACTACAATATTTGTACTCAAGAAAGTTGTCCTGGTGAAAATATTTTAAAAGCACTAATACAAATATGTGCTTAGAGCCACTGAAAGCAGTGATGTAGAAAATGTGTGTGGACAGAAATGTGAGGAAGGACGCATTAAGGACAGGGGCTGCACATACATTTTTCTTGGAGACTCCAGCACCTCATCATCTTAAAGGTGTCACAACCCAGCCCAAGACGAGAAACCCACGGTGTTCAAACCTCCTCTGCCTTCATTTTGTGCGTGCAATCTCCTGAAATCATGACACTAACCAGGTGCTGTCTTTTTGGCATTTAACTTATATACATGTGCAGTATTGATGGGGTAATCCTTGGCAAGGGTCCACAAGGCTTTAGAACAGAATAACACACAGGAAAAATGAATTTGTGAGGTTATTCATCAAATCTTTCAGAGCAGTAACACATGGCAGCAAAATAAAAATATAGCCACACTGTTAATACTTTATAATGTCCACGATATTAATTTCTGACCGATGTCAACATTTCAGTAGGCTGCCAACAGAATTAATTAAGCAAAGGATACACTGAAAAGAAGAGAAAAATCTTGAAAATGTTAGAATGAAAAATTTCAGAACAGGAGGATAACAAAAGTGCGTTTGGATGAGGGGATGGAGGTTGTCTCACTACAGAAATTTTGCATAAAGTGGATATTTTAAGTCAAATTGCAGCAAGACATGGACAGAAAACAGTGAGACTTGACCAGCAATGATTTTAGAGGATTCTTAGTCCATGTTTTTGCTTAAAAATAGCTAAAGAAGGAAAAAAACCAATGCCTTGACTAAAACGTTTTCTCTTCATTCTTTCTTGGGAGTAATAAGTAAAAATGTTGTTCAAGCCGAATACTATATAACAATTTAATTATTTTAAAAAATATTGAAATTATTTCAGCATCAAGTAACAGTAAAACTCAGTTTATACTCTATTCTGACTGAAAGACAGAAAGATAAGAAAAATCAGAGAAGAGAAAATTAGAAGCAGGAGAAAGATGAAATGAATATTCAGTTTAGCTTTTCGTTTTGATTAACCTGTAGACAGGAGCTCAAAGGCTCTGCTAGAATTTATAAAGGTTTGAAAGACAGATGAATCTTTGCACTTCCTTCAGCTGAAATACTGAACCCAGTTTCAAACACTGTGCCTCAAGAAAGATGGAGAGTTGTAACCCTAGTGAAGAGGCAGCAGAAAAGAAGAAAAGATCAGAGACCTAGAAAACATAACCCATGTCCTGCAAAAGAAAAGAGGAAGAAATAGGTTTAATTACATAAAGGATCATTGGAAAAAGGATGGGAATAATATGCATAAAACATTAACAGACTTTTAAATTTGGCAAGAAGATTTCATGTTAGGTATTACGAAAAACGTCCAACCTCTGAAGTAGCAAAGCTGTAGAAATGATTGGAAAGGCTGTGATCTGCTCAAAGAGAAAGATAAAAGACTGTGAGAAAAGAATCTGGTTCAGTGATACTGTGGCAAGGAGTAAAGGAATTGGATTGATTTTCAGGATCCCATCCAGCTCCAGGGATTTTTTTACATTTTAGACAAGTTAAGAGACACCAAAAACAATTAATCAAACTTAACAATTAAGAGATGTTCGCTATAACTGAAATCTTGGATGCATACAGAATTTTTACAATTAGCCATTTTAAATCACTTTTATATGTCTATTAACACAGACCCAATGCCTTTACATTAATGAAAAGAAATAGGGAATCAATTCCAATTTTATTTTATTATATATAAGTTTGCACTACTCTAATTCAGCATTAATTTAAATTTTTAGACATTTTTTTAAACAAAAACAGGCTGCAATAGCTGCACTACAGTCATAACTTGTTGCAATCGACTTGGATTTTTTAATGATTTTTATCTTTGACATGACAGACTTCAAGGGCTTTTTGTGCTATTAAATGCTGTTGGGATAATTGACATTAACTATAAATTCTTAGAAAAAGTCATGAACTTTATCACAACAGCTGAGCTGCCCCTTCTTTACTATATCCATTTACTAAAAATTCCAACTTCAGAATCAGAGAGAAAATATCAATTTCTATTTTTTCTAAAGCACATATTTTAGCACTAAGCCTAGACTCACTGTCATATATTTGATTCTCACTTGTCAGGTAGCTGTAGAAAGGCTTCAATAGATATTTGTCAAAAATTTTAAATTGTATCTTCAACTACATGCTGAGGACCAGATTTTACCAAAAGCTTGAGAGATCCTAAGTCCAACTTTGCATCTTATAAAAAGCATAACTTTTCTTCTCCACAATTATGAAAGGTGATATTTTTAGATGTGCATTTTCAAAGATAAATATGTTACTGTTCAATTATCCCACAACAAAAAGCACCAGGCACTGCTCTCGGTCTTTATCATTAACCTGGGACATGAAATATTTCCTTGTCCTCAGGTCTAATTCTTTGCCTCTGCAGTGAAGAAACATAACGTTGATATAAACCATCAGTCCATATCTTCTTTCTGATATCCTGATTTCTACACAAAATAAAACATGTAACATTCACCAGAATGGGTTCCATTTCTCAGTCAATTCCCTAGTCTGGATAATTGTAGTTTAGGATTTGAGACTCACTTAGAACTACACCAGCTCCCAAACAGAAGTACTGACTGGCAGTTAAAAAGTCATGGGTAACAACAAAAGAAAACAATAAATATTCACATATTATTTCCAACCATCAATTATAATGTCCTTTTCCTAATTAAAAATGTGTGGATTTTTTTTTCATGTATAAAGCTCATCTTCATATTGCAAAGAACTAAATCCTCATTCTGGTCCGTTTCTCCATAGAGATCTGTATAGAAATTCCTTATATACTCATGTGTTCCTTGGCAGGATAAGGCTCTTTCCATTACAAAAATCACTGACCTAAATCACGTTAAAATCCTCTTCTTCTCTTTGTTAGATGTTTATGCAAAAGAAACTGAACACTCTCTGTTGTCTTGTAGGACTGTTTTGTTGCTGCTTTTACCTTTCAAAGAAGCATTACAAAACACAGTCTCCAAAATTTTTGCCTTTACTGTTCAAAGTCTGAATCATGATTAACCTTGTCTTTGAAGTACAAGGCACATTTACAATAAAAGACATGAAGACATTAAAGAAAATAAAAAGTTCTCTTTTTAAGGTGAAAAAGAAAATATTACCATCTCCCTGTGTTACCATCCATTTTTCTGTCAACTGCTTACATTTGTCAAGTACTCTCAAGATTTTGTAGAATTCCTGAAAAAGGCATTAAATACTATTTCTGTTTTAATCATGAATAAAAGTGGGAATAAGGAAGTAAACTGATTTGTTTTAGACTACACAGCAAACTGTAGGGCTAGATTTAAAACTCAAAGCAGCTGGCTAGACTTATTGGGAAAAATAAATCATCAGAACAGCAAATTTAACAAAACTGGACATTTCCTATGGTTAAGGAGTAACTTCAATTAATTTCTTGCTGGAATTGCCTGACATTTTCTTTTAAAAGTAACCTATGTCATGGAATCATAGAACAGCACAGATTAGAAGAGACTTCAAAAAATCCAATCTTCCATGGGAAAGGGAGCCTTGATGAGATTATCGAGCACCCTGTCCCATCCCAGCTTGAAAACCTCCACCAATGGGGATTTCAGCATTTCTCTGAGAATTTGTTGCAGTGAATGATTACTTTTACTGTAATAAAGTCTCTTCCTTATGTTGAAATTATATCCTGTTTCATCTTTTTTTAATTAATAAATGTCTTTGCTCATTCCAAGTATGCTTTTTAAAATAAGTTAAAATGCATGTTATTTTAATTAGTGAAAATGTGCAAACATTTGAAGTGAAATAAAATTACTCAACACTTAAAACAAAGGAGGTTTTTCATCCTTATTCAGAAAAAGAAAAATTTAAAGTCTCAAATTCTCACAAAAGAGGGAAATTATTTATCTAATGTTTGGAGCCAGCAGCTGATGTAAGTTTAGGGCTACATACTTTTAAACACTTAGACATGAGTCCACATTTTTGGTTAAAAAAAGGAACAAGAAAAACTTTCAATTGAGGTTGCCTTTTGAAGTGGCTGTGCTATTTGGTTACATGCATGTTGGCCACATTCCACGGGCTTGCTGCCATGATGGTCTCTCCGTGTTGAGAAGCAAATTTTACAATACTAAGGGGTTTAGAAAAGCTTAATATATTTTTCAGAACACAGAAATACAAAAGCTTTTGCAATACACTTTTGTATTAATGTCACACAAAAACATCCTTTACACGTGGGAAGTTGAGTACAAACCAAATGTTTCAGTCATGCAAAATGACTTGTTTTCTCTTATTAAAGAATCATGGAAAGCCTTGGGTTGGAAGGCACCTTAAAGATCATGTAGTTCCTATACCTTCCACTAGATCAGGTTTCTCAGAGCCACGTCCAGCCTGGCCTTGAACACTTCCAGGGATGGAGAATCCACAGCTTCTCTGGGCAACCTGTGCCAGTGCCTCACCACTTGAACAATAAAGAATTTATTCCTGACTTCTAATCTAAGCCTACTCTCAGTTGGAAGCCATTCTCCCTTGTCCTGTCACTACATACTCCTGCAAATAATCCCTCTCCATCTTTCCTTTAAGCTTCATTCAGGTACTGGAAGGTTATTCCAAAGCCTTCTTTTTCCTAGGCTGAAAAATCCCAACTTTCTCAGTATTTCCTTATCCGTGTTTGTCATGTCCTAGTGTTTCAATTGTATACTAAAATTGAACTTTAGCTGTACAAAGATAATTACAAGTCTAGCTGCATTTAAACTGCTCTACTGTTGTTCCTTTTAGTTAAGAAGGAATTTTGAAAACATATTTTATGGGGTAGCGGCTGCAGTATAATTATTTATTTGGTAGCCACATTTCTTCAGTCAAAACTAGTAGTGTCAGTCACTGACATTCTTTCTGCTAAGGATTTACAGTTGTAAGTCACACCAGGTAAGTGAAGCTGCTCTCAGACAGAATGGTTAAATCCTAAAGAGAAGTGCCACAAGGCTCCTGGATCAACTTGGAACAAACACAGCAAAGATAAACAGGATTTAAACAAGACTGCTGAAGAGTGTTGCCTAAAGTTGTGGTTTTTGTATCAGGACTTGAAAAGCTGATTCCTCAAAAAAGAACTACGGTTTGCATATCAAAACCAAGGAAAAAATTCTCAGAATTTCTTGCATAAAAATGCTTGATTGGATACAAAAATCCATAAGCATTTTAAAAGAGTCATTAAAATACAAAGTGCCATTAAAACAAACCACAAAGACTATTTTAAATAATCTACTCTTTATCAGAAGAAAGTCAGCTATTTTGAAAAAAATCCAAACCAAACTAACCCAAAAATACAAATGAAAACACATAAGAGACGTAGATATTTGCAGGCATGACTCTGTGAAAGAGATGTTCATGCATATAACACACCTCCATGCATATAAAATGCGACTAATACTGAAACTGAATGCATCAACAACTCAGCAACAAGAGCAAATTGCAACTATGTATTCCCTCTGTCATTTCTAGCTTTTCTAAACTCACCTGAAGCACGTAGGTTTCTAACATACCTTCTGCATGCACATTCCATTTCGTTATGTCTGTGAATATTTACTGGTTTTAGAATGTGGTTAATATTTCCTTAAAATAGAATGTATTTATATGCATAAATACATTCTAAATAAACATCTAACTTCCTACAAGGTAGGTCTAGGATTTTTAAAGTTTTTGTTTATAAGAATGAATTAATTTTTAGTGTGTAAAAATGCCCTAGTATTTAGAAACAATAATTTATCCAAGAGAACAGATCTGCTATAGAGGTTCAGGGAGACTCATGTTTGATCACACGGAAGATCTGAATATTTTACACTTGTGAAGATGTCTCCCCCGCTCCTACTGTGCCTATGTTCTATTTGAAAAACAAACTTTTTAAGCCATCTGAGTACGTACTGCCATTTTTGGCAGTAGTTAGGAGAGAATAAGAACATTTAATAGACCACCCTATCCAGAAAATTTAATTAGTCTGTCACTCAAGACTTTTTCCAAGGTCCCTCTAGTGGAGGTAAAACATTAGGGCTATGACCTGCTTTTTGAAGTCAAACTTTTGTACAAGAACAATTAACCTGCAAGGTCAGCTGAAAGTCAAGGGAAATGCTGAACAATGGGATATATGGATATATGACTTTCCAGAAATATGTATTATTCCTGCACAAACACTCATAACAGAAGGAAGATAGAAGTTTTTAAGTGCTACAAGATGAATAATTTTAGATATATATCAGTGTTCTGATAATTTGGAACTTAAAATATATATATGGCTCTGGCACATTTCAATTCTAATCAATATTGGCTAACGTAGTTTGGTATAATTATAACTAAAGAACAAATAAAAGTATATATTGTTCCAATTTTTTTCCTGAAAAGTTCTGAGTAAATGATTTCAAATAGTGTATTCACCCAAAAAGACATTCTGAAAGGAGTCTGTATAGATTAAGGCCTAGATTGACATTGAAATAATTGAGTTTTATTCTCCATATAATATCTCTGATCAAACCACTGGCAAGAAAGTATTAGGATATTTATAATGCTGTTCTTGCTAATACCAATGTTGGCATACAATAAAACAGATATGCTGCTGCTAGTCTTTTACTATTAAATCAGTCACATTGGACCAGTTTATGACCAGGTACTAATGCAGGGCGAAGTAAGCAGTTTCACAAAAGTAAGCATGGGTAGCCTTGTCTGAATTTACTGAATCACAAGTATTCTTCATCACAAATAAAAATACTCGGGAAAAATGGGTAAGATATAAAACTTTCCCTCAGATAACCATTACATATAAATTATACAAAGTTATCTTTGTCATAAGTGGACTTAAAAATTCTAAAAGTTCACTTACTTCAATTATTTTTCTTAAATACACATCAGAGATAGCTTAATTCAAATGACTGCTTCAAATTTTTATTGTGATCTGCCAATGTGTGAGTTTTTAAATTGTGGGTATGCCACAGCTTTGACCTCTGACCTGCAGCTCTGCTTTGATTAAACGTAAGCTAAACAAAACAAACAAACAAACAAACAAAAAACAACAACAAACAACAAACAAACAAAAAACAACAAGAAACAAACAAATAAAAAAACAACAAAAAAAACCCCTGTAAATTGTAATTAATCCCTTAGTAGCCATAAAATTCCTTGTGAGAATGCTAATTCATAAATGAAATAAAAAGTAATCTGCTACAAAATGATGTTTGGAAACTAAGAAAATTATGTATAGGAAAGAAAATCTAAATGCGGAACTTCAGCAGAGTTGCACTGCTAAGTATGCAGGTTTTGGTGATTTGTTGTTTTTTTTTGTTTTTCTTTCTTAACTCTAAAGTGCTTCAGAATTCTGATTTTACAAAAATTATATTGTTTACTGTTGACCCAGATGGCAAAGTTGAATAAGAACTAATCCAACACTAAAAATAAGCAGGAAACAAAGATGAACCTTACAAGAAAATAATGCTGAAAAAAAATACATTTAAGGTTCTATAAGGTGTGACACTTTGGTGACAAAGCTCATTTTTTTTTTGTTTGATTTGTAGGTTACTGTAATTCTTCCATGAAATATAAGGTATTGCAATAAAGACTCCACAAGACAATAGGATTACAGTTTCAAACTTGATTTGCTTTTCTTCTTTGAAATCTAGTTTACTTCATTGAAACTCTGGCTCAGGCATGTATGCTAAGAATATGAGAAATGAAGTAAAAATGCCTAATCTTTCTTTTTGTTCCTTGGTGAATGACATCATGTCACTCTTTACCAGTGGAAAGCTCTTTTTGTGTGCACCAGACCTGAAGATTCCCAGGAATTACCCGAAGCCTGAACTGAATGCACAGTGTTAACATGAGGAGATAGGTGGGGTTTACTAATTTTTCCACTTTTGCAGGAAAAAGGAAATTTCATGTGCTGTGTATCATGCCAGTCAGTCATTTTTCATCCAAAATGTTATTGACAGGAAAAATACAGATTTATAGCGTAACTATTCACCATGAAATATCACCCAGAATTTAGAAATGTAAAACATAACTCAGTAACTTAAAATTACTTCAGACATTGAGATTAAAAATAATAATAACCACAGTATCTCCCTGCAAAATATGGATTCATAATCAGAGAGGATTATTAATTCCTTATTTTAATACAAATACACCATGGTATCAACTTCACTGTAATTTTCTTAGTTAGTTGTCAGAACTGTCCTTTCAGCACATCTTCTCTCCCACCACTTATTAAAGAAAATGAGAATCTACAGAAAGAGGAACCTTGTCTGTAAAGGTTTGGTTTTCCATTTCTGACTCCAGGTAACCTCATGAGTTATATTCCTTCACATTCATGTGTCACCTCAAATGCACAGACGTGTGAGCTGATTATCTAGTGTCACTGCATATCAAACTCCACTTAAAACACCAAATATCCCAATATCTCTGACCACTCTGATACAGTGCTTAATTACTCTTGTGGAGATATTTTTTTCTTATATCCAGCCATACCAATCTTTCACAATTCATGATCAGGGTCCTCTGTTCTCCTGCCTGTCTCTCTCTTCCTGTTAGGATGGGTGGCTGCTAGGATTTCCCATGGCTGTCCCTCCTCCAGACTGTGCAAACCTCAATCCTCCAGCCTTTCCTCACACAGTAAGGTCTCCACACTGACCACCTTGGTGACCCCTGAATGCTGTTGTCTGTCAACATCATTCTTGCACTGTGCATCCCCAGACTGGATACTTTTGTGAATTATGGTCCAGCCAGTGATGAGTAAAGGGGAATAATCAATTCAAATTACTTACTGCCTCGGATCGTGTTGGTACAGCCCATGATGCAACTAAGCTTGGTTGGTGCCTGGCCACATTGCTGTCATGTGTTTACCAGTTAACAGCAACAAAAGAAAACAGCAAAACTCAGATTTTTTTTTTTAATGTCTGCTGTTTGCAAATGCAACTGAAGTGAACAAAACTACTTTGAACTTCTGAAAACTCAAGGCGCCTATATAATTAAGGTTAGAAGACTAATTAAAAACAACAATCCATTTTCACATACTTATTTTAATTTCAAAACATCATGTTCTCGCACTCTTTTTTTGTTTTCTTCAGAATCTTGCTTTCACATTCCCTCAGAACAGCAACCTAATTTCTCAAGGTGCACGAGAAAGAGGCAAAGTGAATTACTGAATTATTATATAACCAGCAATGGTCCCATTAAAGGATTCAGCTGATATGATGTTGGGAAGACAGAATCATAAGTTTTAATATATCATTCCATAATGTGGAAATGAATATATTTTCCTATTTTCTCCTGGATATGTGGATAGACATCACTCATCACTAAAGGGTATGAAACACAGGCATAGAGAAAGTTCTGATTGCCTTCAATCATAACAAATATGAAATTTTTTGTAGAATTCTGAGAATTTGTAGAAAGGTGTCTAAAAACCTGTTCACTACTTCCTGTGGATCATTGCTGATGAGAATCAGTTTGTTAGTTGGACTTGTTTAGTGGGCTGGGTTTTTCTAACATATATTTTAATAGTATCAACTATAAAAATTTACTGTGCAAAATAAAGGCATTGTTAAAACTTTGGATTTTATGCAGTGAGCATGCCATACCTTGGAGCCATGTTTAAAAGGTAAGATACTTCCATTACAAAGATAGAAGAAAGGAAAAAAGGAGAAGGAAGGAAACATCATCACCCTCTGTGATGATTTTTCAGCTGGCTGGTTACACTAATTTCAGCCTGTTCATGGAAAATAACAAACTATAATTTGCTAAGTACCATTGAAACATATAATTAAAAACAAAACCATGTTTGGCAATATACTTTCAAGAGTGAACTGTGTGAACAGATACATAAGGAAGAATGAGGTATTTTATCTGTTTAGAAGAGTTTTCTTCTCATTCCTAATGTACCCCTCCTTAATATGGACATTATCAGAAGTAACACATTGCATTTATGGTTCTAGATTTCTTTACTACACACAGGAGATAAATTAGGATAATGCTTTTATATCAGAAAGGTGCTTTAGTATTCACTGCTTAGCTATTTTTTAAGTGGAAAACACAACTGATAGGAAAACTCCCTCTCAGAGCTTTTCTACCTGAAAAAAACAAACTGATCAACAAAGCCTTGCAACAGAAAAAAGCTCTGAGGAGATGGGCACAGCTCCACACAAAATTCTGAACAGAATCTAGGGAGTGTCCACAGCACTTGGGAAGAAAGCTGAAATCATCTTGATGCCAAGGAGACCAGAGGGTGGCCCTTGGTTGTATTGGCTGTATGAGTCAATGGGTTGGACAAATGCCCTTCCCTAAAACAATCTAGAGAAAGTATTACCTTTCTGAGACAGCCAGACCAGTATACAGGCAGCTCAACACAGAGCATCAAAACTGAAAAACCAGCAACAGGAACTTTGAACGACAGACTTGAGATGGCTTCAAGCCATGCATGCCTCCCAAGCAGCTGAGGACATGCAGCACCATGATAGCAGCACACAGAAGCTGGCAATGAGGATCACATGAGCACTGGGATTCTATACCATTCTATACCAATTGCTATACCTTGCTTGTGTTGTGGTTTTGGTACATTGCTGGATCAAAATCCTGTGTAACACCAAATGCCTTCCAGTGAGTAAAGTTGGTATTAAAACCTTAAACCGTCTTCATGTGGAATATGTAAAAGAACCCAGTCAGAGAGTATTGTAATCCTCACAAACCTGCAAAGGTATAAGTCTGAAGGAAGAATAGATAGTGGCCTTTCAAAGTAAGCAAGCAAGCAAATTGAAAACATTATAAATAATTCTCTCTTAGACAGAATTTTTTTTGAAAGACCACGAGAAATAAATTATCCTTTTCCTGGCACAGTACACCATGTGAAGAGAAGAAAGCTGTCAAATCGAAGATTTAAGTAAAATAAGATGGACTGAGAGCAACCCTGAGGAGAACTTAAGAATGCTGCAGAACAAGAAGCTCAACATGACCCAGCAGTATGTGCTCTCAGCAGAAGCCAAACTTGTCCCAGGCTGCATCAAAAGCAGAGTGTCCAGAAGGCTGATGGAGGTGATTCCATCCAGCTACTCTACTCTGTATCCCACCTGTAGTACTGTATCCACTCTGGGGTCCCCAGCATTAGAAGGATGAGGATAGGCTGGAAAATTGCAGAGGAGGCCACAAAGATGGTCAGAATGCTGGAGCACCTCTTATATGGAGACAGGCTGAGAGAGTTGGGGCTGCTCAGCCTGGAGAAGAGAAGCTCTGGTGACACCTTACAGCACCTGCCAGAACCTAAAGGGAGGCTACAAGAAAGATGGAGTGGAACATTTTACAAGGGCATGTAGTGATAGGACAGGGTGTAATGGCATCAATCTGAAAGACTGCACATTTAGATTAAATACAAAGAGGAAAACTTTTACTGAAAAGATGGAAAGGCACTGGAAAGGGTAAAGCATCATGGTGCTGCTGGGTTGAGAGTTGAACCTGATGATCTTAGAGTTCTCTTCCAAACTTAACAATTCTATTATTCTGTGATCTTTGAGGTCCCCTCCAATCCAAACCATTCCATGATTCTAAACTGCTTGAAAGGCACATTAAATTTTGCCAGCATCTCCAAATAAGGGATGCAGTGCCTGTATTCAGATGATTGCAATTTCTCAGATTCACAAGTTTAATGAAACATGAGCTACTAGATACAGTAAACAATAGAACTTAAAAATATGAACTCCATGTGTTTCACATAACACTAGCTTCTACTCTACTGTGTACGTGAGTGGGAAAAAATTATCAACATTTTATCCCGAATAGTTGAGTGTTTCTAATTCTATTCAGAGTAGACATGATGAGAAAAAAAAAAGGCTATACTAACTCGAAAGGACAAATTTTGAGAAGATAATCAGAACCTAATAGCTTAATATGAATTAGGCAGCCTTCTGACAATTTTAACTTTTAATGTGTCTAAACTATTTTGTTTGAAATTAAAAGATATGAATAAAATTGGAAGCAAAAAGAAAAACAAAAGATGCATATCACACTTAAAAAATTACGAAACTTGAAATGCATTTCACAGTACACCCCAATACCACCATTGTTGTCAGTGCCATAAAAATGTTTGCTGGTATTTTCTAATTTTTCTTGAAAGCCTTTGACATATTGTTGTAATGCCACAGGCTAAAGCTTTGATCTTTGTAAAAATTTTAAACAATACCATATTAACTGTCTACTATAAACCAAATCTTTTTACAACATAAAACGTATGTTTAAATCCAGGTTTCAGGATTATTTTTTTTTAAGTTTGGTAACATCAAATCTTATTACTTCAAATATTACAAAATGATTCATCCTTATTTACAGGACTGCTACTACAATGCACCAGTTACGAGTATTAGGTCAACCCTCCTTTTGTTACATTCTGATGTGCACTTTCAAATCAATTTTATTCAATATTCCTGCTCCTAGTTCGATTCAGGATTTACTGACATGCACAAAAATGGGATTAACAGAAGGTATTTTCCAACACGGGTTATAATTGCCAAAAGGAGAATTGTATAAATTGTTATTTAAATGTCCACCAATCCTCAGATCTTGACAGACAAGTCCTTGCTTTATTTTGCCTTTTCTGCACAGCTTTCATTTATTCCTTACAGAATAGCATCAGAAAAACATCATGAAGACAAAATAAATGAAAATAACAAGGAAGGTTATAGAGTTGAAATGGGATAGCTGATTTGGTAAAGCAAAAACATAGAAGATTCTTCCAGAAACAAATCCCAATGTAACAGATATACAGTAGAATGATTGGCCACAAACACATGATCTTTATTTATATGAACTGTACAAGCCATCCTGTTTCCTAGGCTACTAAACTTCAATTGGAAATTAAGGTTGGATAACACAGCCCTGAAAACTGAGGCTAATTTCTGCTTCACTATTTTACAAGAGAATAAATTTTATGAGCTGGATCTAGAGATGAGGCAAGGTGCCTAATATTTATCAAATTACCAAATTATAATTGCCAAAAGTTTATTCTCGAGATTGGACATATCAGAAAAAAACAAAACAAAACAAAACAAAACAAAAACCAAACCAAACCAAAACCAAACCAAACCAAACAAAAAATACCAAACAAACAAAACAAAAATCCCAAACTATCCACAGAAAACACCAAGGACAGTTCTTACACATCAAATGCCTTAAGTTCAAATATGTATATTATCTTTTTATTACTAATTCTCCTTTCTTACAACTGCTCTGTTAATATAGTCAATATCCTCAGTTATTTCTTTCCTGTGTCCACACCTTGGTGTTTTGCTCTTAAAAGTACAAAAAATATATACAAGGTTTTAGCAGTGCAATGGAAATATACTCTTGTGCCCTGAGATCAAAACACTGCTTATGTATATTTTTTCCTACCTTCAGCATCTCTAAGGATCTTTTTGTTGATACACAGTCCAGAAGGGAAATTTGACAACTCAAGGAAATAAAACCAGGACTTTTGTTTACTTTAATCTGCTGCATGAAGGATTATATTATTAAGCATGTGCTTTATTATTACCTATTCTATTGCTGAATATTAGCTCAAGAAAACAACATTTTTATTTTAAAAATCATGAGACAGGTTTTATTGTTTATTAAAGTAATATTCTATTCTATTCCCCTTTTCAAAGGACAGGTTGAATTACTTTATCTATGCAGAGAACACGGTGATGAATGTTGCTAATAAAACAACAGAAGAAGAGGAGAACCACCTCACAGTAATGGTACCTTATACGAGTAAATTGTTCCTTTCACACAAAATAGTCATGCTCAGTAAGTCTCATATTGCCCTTTCAGATAATAACTTGATTGAGACAGCAGTTACTTAAACTGACCTGATGAGACCAGGGCACGTGGTGTTTGAGGCTGCTCCTGCAGACTTCTGTTTTGGAATCCAGAACCCTGGGAGTTTTGAGCTTTCTGTGCTTTCTGGCACTGACCCCCTGGAGAACACTGCTTTTGATCCGAGGCCTTGGAGAAGGCTTCCAAATTTGAGTGATGGAGTTAGAATCACTGGTGTGTAGTTAAATAGTAGTGTGTGCTTTCACATGGTGAAGGGTTTTGAATTTGAGGTTTTTAGAATATAGGAATAGGTATGGGATGATGGGAGTTGTCTCTTTCTGTCTTTTTCTTCCTTCTTCATGCTTTCAGGTAGTAGTTTTTGGTTGGATAGTAAGTACTGCATTATGGGTCACAGGAGTTTGGTTATTAAGTCAAAAGTATAAATAATATAAGTATTAGTTCTTTATTGGACTGTTTAGCTTTAAAAGACCTTGCAACTAGCTAGGTTCACCTCCATTTTACTCACTTTTAGCTGGTAGCTAGAAGTGTTGCAGGACTCTGCACTATAAATAAGATTTAATAAACAACCAAGTCTGAACATGAGAAATTAGTCTCCTTCGTGTTTTTAATCCTGACTCTGAGTGAAGGCAGAAGAAAATGAAGACAAGCCACTAATTAGGTGGTGCAGCTAACCCATTGACACTTCTGGAAATGCCCACAGCTCTTGGGGAATGCCCTGTCCCAGGAAGGCAAGCACAAGCTATTTCAAGGCACCCTTCACCCCACTCCCTCCTGCCAGCACTACTACTCCTACAACCATGTGGATCAAAAACCTTCTTCTCCTGGCTAGTTTTCAGGCAGATTTAATATAAGGTTAATTTTTATCTGGGAAAATAATCCCAATTTGCTAATGCTACTCATCCTACAGCAGTGAGCAGAGCACTTCCAGCACAAAGAAAGGGGTGGGACTGTCGCTTTCAGCAGCAGCCCACATTTCTGGCTGTCTAAAGGAACTGCGGAGCTGCAGCACTTCACATCTCTCAAGGTAGATTAAATGCACTTTTGCATTCAGGGGGAACAACAAACTGCTGTTCCCCCACTGAGATCAGTGCCTGACTAAATGAGCATTCCTCTTCTCTGCTGCCTGTTGCAAAGCAAATAGGTAATTTTGATGGTTTAAACTAATCTGTTTGATTTCATGCTGGAAAAGGAGAGGAGTGCTATGGCTGGAGCTGATCTCAGCTGAGATTCTGCACAAATCAGAGGGTTCAGTGCTTGTCACCTTCCCATGCAAGATGCCTGCCCTGGGCAAGGAGGAATCTCAGCAAGACACAGCCTCCATTTGAGGCCTATGCAAAAAGAAACACATGAATAGGTTTGTTGTGGGGGGGTCTCTCTTTTCTCTCAACAATGGCATAAGGGAAAAGATTTCTGAAAAGGAGATGGACTGGTGCTATTCCACATATAAATTCTGTGAAGGTTGAATTCCCACTGCAAAAGGTGGTTTTCCCTCCCACTGCTTGACAAATTTGAGAAATTCATATTATTCATTAAATTAATAGAGTTAAAAATGTAAATTTGCATTACTATTTGAGATTTAACTGTTATATGGAAGAGCCTAAGGGGTACAGACTTCAAATGCTAGCATTAAGTTATATTCTGTGGTTGCTGTTTCTTATGGAGTGCACTTCTACCGTATGGAATAAGGTGTGAAGTTTTTCCAACAGGAAAATGAAGAACCAGCAGTGTCCTCAATGGGATTCAGGCAAGTATTTTTATATTGGAGTTAAGTGCCTGAGAGGGGTCGACATCCACACAGACCCAAAGTGATACACATTTGTACATGCCATAAATTATTAGTAAGACAAGTGGTGTAGAGTCCCTCCTGGGGGACAGCAAGGAAAAGGTATTCTCTCAGGCTTTTGCTCCTGAAGGCAGAATACCAGCTGCCTTCAGGAAAGACATAGGGGTTTTTGTTTGTTTCACATTTGGAAAAAGAGTATCAGCACAGTTAAAATCTCCTCTTGAGGGTGAGCTCAGCTGTAAAGTTGCCAGTGTCACTAGAGTCTCAAAAGCTCTACGTGCTATAAATAAGTGCAGTGTAATCTATCTGCTGGTTGTTTAAATTGCAGTTAAAATCTCAAATAATCTTACAAATGGCTCTACTGAGATGCCAATAAACTTCAAGATCCTTATGATCTGTTAAAATAGTTATAGGTGGCACCTTAAATCCCTTTACGCTTCCCTGCAGTCTTCTTCCCAGACTACATCTTTCTTCAAACCTTAGTTCTACTTTGAAGATAAACAACTACATGTTGTTTTGGGTTTTTTTAAATTTATTTTATTAATTTTATCAGGATACTGTTTTTCCTCAAACTAGAAAATACCAAATTCTTACCTAAATTACTTCTCTTAATCTCACCAGTCAGAAAGGAATCTTTCTCTGCCCTCTAGGTAATTTTTTACATAACCTTAGGAAAACTCACTAGCTAGGATAATCCTTTTCTCAAATGTTGTTGTGAAATGTTTCTTTATACTCTGGGGCCTTTATCTCACTTATTTTTCCTCCTATTCTTTTCTTTCCAGATTTCCATTTGCACATTTATCAATTCTGTTTTATTTCCTGCCTTTCCCTCTTTTCCCACAGATCAGTATCTCCCATGTGTTGCACTCCTGTGTATGTTATGGACACATAATCTGATCAACCCCAGGATTTTAGATACTTTATCTTTCTCAATGCCTAAAGTACCCTACTGATCTGTTCCAAACTTCTCTAAAATACCAACTTAACATTAAACACTATCAAAACCCTTAACTTCATTGGTGTCTATATTTTATAGCTATATGATATAAAATATATGTATATAAACAGCCTTATCTTGTATGAGGGTGTATGTAACAGATGGTAGCAGTGTGTGTTTGCTGCTGTAAAACTTACTGTGCATGTACTATGTACTACACTGCTTTAAATGCAAGACAAGCTGGGTAGTATGGAAGAAATCCTCCTGCAGGCTACTGGCTACAGAACTGTGCTTTCACTCTGCAGGAACAAAAGCCAGATTCCCCAGAGGACCAGAATTGAGACTTCAGGGCACAGAGCAGGGCAAATAGAGACAACCAGCACTGAAGGCAACCAGAAGAGAGCAAACTTCAAGCATTTGAGTGGAGCTGGGTTGTGCTATCAGCAGTGAGCAGGTTTCTTTTTAGCCCGAAGACAACAGAGGAAAGGAAAGCTTCCTAAGAACCCCGAGGGATATTTTAGAGATCATTCAACTAAGAAGACACTGAAAATCATGGGACCCATAGGGAAGAATGCAGAAAAGGACCAATACACAATCACACAGTAACCAAAAAGAAGATTTTCTTTTAGATACTTTTGTTTCATTTGTCTCAGTAGATCTGACTTTTCTATTTCTTAAAAGCCACCTCATTCTAGCTTATTAGTTTGTTCTCTAATACGTTTAGCTTTAAAGACTGGGAGTTGTTTGATGTCTTCTGTTACACTCACTACAAAGGGAAAGGTGGAGGTTGTTCCACTGCAAGGCTCTGGGCAACTCAAGGATCTATCACAGGGGTGAAAAGATGAAACTAGGCAGATGTTAATAGTGGATGCATTTTTGATGCACCACAGCTAAGAGGTTCAGTCCTCCAGCTGGAGAAAGGCAAAAAAAGTCAGTAAAAAGAAAAGCTAATTCCATCCCTTGTAAATTGGAGCATAAATACTGCAGTAGCCTGAATAAAAAAGACTTGAGAGACCAAGTAACAGTAATGGTACAACAGTTTTATTCAAGCTATTAAAGAGAGGGTTTTTTTCTGTTCAGTCATTTACTTGCAACTTTTAGATGGGTGCCATAAGCAACTTAGGCAGTGGCATCCAAATGATAGTGAACCATAACTTCTAGATGAGAAATGCATAAGAAAAGTACTGCAAATTTGTGTTGATCTATTTATGCAAGACAGATGTTAGCTGCACAGAAGTTGACTTCTTTAAGTTGATGGATAGAATAGGATTTTAGAAATCCCATCTTCTCAATTCCCTAACACTCCTGTAAGTTAAGAGCTGTGAAGTGACAACTGCTTGATTTTAGCATTTTACCAAAATGCTCATCTATCTCTCTGTCTTTGATTCAAAGTACACTTTCATATTACCACTTTCCAGGAACACCTTCGTCATACACAAAGACAACTTTGCCCAGCCTTCATAGGTCCTCCCCTCGGTTTTCTGTATCATCTCCTTCCTTTACCCCTTCTGAGACAGAGGATATCAGGAAACAGTGAGTGTTTTCATCTTCTTGTTCTGGAGTATGTATTTCTTTCCTTCCTGCCTCCATTCTACACCACCAAACACAAACTAAAATCTTTATTTCATTGACATCTTTCTTGTCTTACACCACACTAACAATTCAGGACTCTAACCTACTTCTCACTGCACCAAGCTGTTCTTCCTTCCTCTTATTTTCCCACCTCAGTTCTCTTTTCAGATATGTCTCCTGGAGAATGGAAGCAAAAGCAGGTATGCAAGCATCTTTGAGGGATGAATAATACACACTTGCATTCAATTATGGTCTTAATTCCACACTTTGCACATTGATATGTAACCCTTACAAATCTCTTCCTAAATTTTCTAGAGCTACAAAATTTTATCCAGCTTATTGAAATCATCTGGATGGGGATCCCTGTGACCCAGCCCTTTAAATATCTGATTGCCTCTCCACAGCTTCCTCATTCTCTTTGCCTGGCTACAGCCCAGTATTACAGGAAAATGCTGTATAATGGGCGATAGAGGTTTCAAATAAAAACATGCAAATCATGCACAATTTGTCTAAATATGCTTATGCAGACCAGATGCAATCTGCAGCTGCAGTACAATCCTGTTTATATTCTTGACGGGTAGAGTTTACAGTCAAAAAGTTCAGCAATATTCTCAAAACGTAACACAGGCCTCACTATGTCCTCATCAACAATCCCTTCACAGCCTACATAGCTCTCTTGTGTAGAAATAGTAAACAATTTTAAATGAAATACAAATGTTCCGTTTCGCACATCAGTGTGCTCCGAGTCAGTACGAAACTAAGCATGCTTTATTTAGCAGTTATTTACACATACAGCTCCAAGAACAATATAAAGGTCTCCCAAAGGCAAGGGGCTAAGGAAGCCATTCCTGTCTGCTTGGTATTTTCCACACTACATGATCAGCAGCTATGGAGCTCGTTTGAGAGGAGTGCTACCTCCCTTGGAACGACCAAGATGGCACAAGGCAGCTCAGAAAAGGAGACATTTTGCCCTGGTGATCTATTGAATATCTGTTTAGCTCCACAGTGTTAAGACTCTGTCTTTCCAAGATGAAATATGGGATCCTTTCCATCTAAGTCATCCTCAGGGTCAGCACTCTCAGAAGATCAATCCTTGATTCACCACCAGCCAACTAACTACCTGGGAGGCAGAACATTATGCAGCCCTCCACTGTGATGCCACATGACATCAGCCTCCTAGAGTTTCAGACAGCTCTTTTAAGGTTCTTTCTTATTTTCCTTATGCACTATAGTAAAGCTTGCATTTTCTTCTAGTCCCACTCTGCCATCCACAGGCTTCCTTTGCTGACTTTGCTGTGCTCTGATTCTTTAATTATGTATATTTTTAAGCTGTAGTACCATTTGCTTCTCCTTCAGTCACATCACTCAGTCACTCCTGTTCATATATGTATTTAAGTTCAACTGAAGTCACAAGAACATTTAGAATGCTTGCAAGGGAAAAATAACATTTCACTTAATTCACAGAATCATGATTTACTAAGGTAGCATTATAAACTCCAATCAAATAAAAATTACTGTGTCTAGGGTTACTTAATTATTAATTTTCATGCTATGTGTAAGAAAATAAATCAGGGAGCTAAAAAATTTAATGCTGCTGAAGAGAAACATCTCTGCAAACAGTGTTTGAGTATAGTGACAAGATCAATGGCTTTAAGCAATTGCGATATTCAGTGGAAAAAACATTACACTGAACACAAGATTAAGAAAGAAGGGATTTGATTCCTCTTATGGTCTAAATATGCAGAGAAATTTCCTTCATTTTCCTGACAGGACATTTCTTTTTCCCCCTTTTGCAACAACAAATGGAACAAAACAAAGCACACAACACTTAACTACAATATCCTAACTTTGAAGACGCTTTAGAAACAAAAATCAAAGTAATTGATTAATCAATCAAGTCATGAGATTAGCATTTTAGGCCATTTTCCTGAAAAAATAAAATCATTATATACTTCGAAAACTTTGAAAAAAAATATATGCACACACATGTATATATGTATTTTCAAACTACACATTCATAAAGCATACGAACAAGATTGGTAGATACGTTTTATTTGAAGTCTGGAATGAAAAGCCTCATTAAAATCTTAAAGACTCTTCTGCTTAGAGATCAGAAACTATCATCTAGAAATGAATTCCTATTAAAGAAATATATCATTTTGTGTTTCTAAAAAGATTACTTGCAGTGTCATGTGCACCATCTGTGGCAGCTTATTTCCACATTACAGCAAGGAACTTGGAGAGTAAACTGAACACCATCTTTCCAAAAGGAAAACCTGAAATGGCCAGTAGGTTTTCCAATGTATACTGTGGAAGCATATTTAACTGCATTTCTAAACTGGTCAAACCATTAAGATAAAATGTGTTTTGGGATGAATCAACTTTCACTTCTGTCATTGAGTCATTATTAAAGCCTATAAGAAATACAGCACACACATGGAGCAGGAGGGAAGGGAAACCTAAGGCAGCGCTGCATGAAATGTTGCAATAATAAAGGGGTTAGGCAGTATAGACATTAAGACAAATTTTTGTATGCTCTTTTTACTAAAACTGGGTCATTGTCAAGAAATTGCTGATGTTAGGATTTCCTGTCATGAATAATAAGAGCAACTCTGCCAGAATGTGCAAGTCATAATAGACTAGGCACATAGAAAATCTTATGAATGATGGTAACATTTGAAGCTCACTGTAATGTTACTAGATATGCCCTCTAACTGATGCTATATTTAGTATCAGTTAAACTTCCTTGGCATCAAACCCACTGGTTCTCATGAAACTAGAAAGCAGAGGTGTTTTAAGTTCAGCAGAGCATGCTACTGCTGACATTCAGTGGCTCTGCTGTTTCTCTGTAAGTTTCCAGGGGAAACAAATAATCTCAAAATATGGTCAAGAGTCTATATGACCAATTTTTCCATGATTCTCATATTTTAAAACATGCAGTATAAATAAGGGGGAAAAAGTAGAATAAAGTATTCTAATTTATAATTACTTAAATTAAAAAAAAACAAAACATATTCACAGATTTTAGAAATATAGTGATTACTTATCCATAAGTACTATATTAATTATAAACACATAACTTAAGAAGTGGAAGAGTCAAACTTGTAAGTAAATTAAACATATAAAAGTTCTATCTATAAATATAATGTGGGATAAGGATGTCTGATAAATCTCATTGACTTTACATTTCCTTTACTCTTGTGAAATTTGTAGTCCTATATATTTCTTAACTCCCTCACAAAATCTCCAACAGCTTTTAATCTCTACAAAATAAACACAAAAAGGCAGACTACAATTTACCAGACAACATACTGTAGAAGGAGAAAACACAAGGGAAAGCATATACCTGCTACTTCAACTTTACACCTGTCCTGTAACTGTCAAGAACACCCTTCTGGTCAAGACAAACCCTCAGTGGATCTCAGATCTGCTTTCTGTCTTTTCTCACCTTGCTGCTTTCATCATATTGCTAATATTTATGAACTAAAGATTTTACCTAATTTAAATAATCATCATTTTATATTAACAAATATAATACACTATTATAGGCATTAACACCTCATTTATCTGGGCTACTTCACTAGTACTGCAGAGAAAATTTTTAGGTATGTAATCTGTTCTTCTTACTGCTAAGGTTTGAAGAGCAGTCTCTTTCTTTAAACAAAAACCAACACACAAAACCAAGTAAGAAAACAAACTATCATATGATATAAAGTCTAAAAAGGATGAAATGAGGTGAAATTACTTTGAATATGGAATTTCTCACACAGATTTTATCTTCTTCCATTCCACTGGGGAGAAAGCCTAGAGTATATGGTCTCCAAACAGAATATCTATACTTCTGGAGACAGTGTCAAGGACATTGAAAGCACAGATTAAGTTGTTTAAGGACTTGTAATGAGATTTATGATTGGTTCAGCCTCTACAGAATTTTTTTAATGTTTGTGTTCGTCTTCATTTCCAAAAGCAACAAAAAATCTAATACATGATGGGCAGAAAGGCATGAGGCTGTGAGATGGCAGTTCCTCCAACCTGTACCCATGTTACAACTAAGGCAAGTGATGAGAGGGGACAGGGCAAGATGAGGAAAGGATCATGATATTTTCACTTTCTAAAGTGAATAAAGGACAGCAGAAAAAAGAGATTTTTTCCCTTCTAGTTCTATTTGGGTGCAGAAACTTAGCTGAGGTTTCCTTGAAAGCACTGACTATCAGAGAGCTGGTGACAGAAATTGTTTCTGTGAAATTGAGGTAGGTGCAGATATTGGATGATCTAAAGATTCATCAGGCTGGTCATGGTCATCCACAAAGACACTCAGAGCTCAGATATTGCCCACTAACATCAAAGCTGTCTACAAAGCAGTTGGTACAAACCACTGGTAAAACCTTTATTGATTGTTTGACAGTCCAAACTGGGATGTGTAATATGGTGCTTACTTTGCTACTATTAGTCAGACCAAGCTCACCACATTTACTGCATTATAACCACAACTTTTGTCACAATACAGGTAGCAAAAGGCCTTGGCCTCTTAGCTTAATGATTTTGTCAAGAAGGAAGAAAAATTCTTGTGGTTAATGCTGTACAAAAAGCTTCTAAGGCTGGTAAGATGACAAAAAAGAAACACTAAGCAAATGAGTAATGAAATCAAACCAAAAGCCCAAAAACTAAAAAGAAAAAAAAAAAAAAGAATCATACATTTATAGCAGAATCTCAGTAAGTTATTCAAAACAGAAACAAAATCTACGAGAAAAAGAAGCAGATGTATGTGATATTACCAATTACAATCTTCTTCTGGCATCCGAAATCATACTATCTATATTCCTTTCTACACTCACGGGGAAAAAAATGTATTTGAAAATAATTATGTATTGACAATAATGTATACTACCATTTTAACTTACCTGATGACTACCACATTCCTCTGCACAACTAGAGTCCAGATCTCAGATTTTACCCAGAGATATTCAAGGCTGCCATTTGGATGTACAGACAGGCTAATCCTGCACGTGCATCCTGCTACTGCCATATAAAATGCAAACTGCACTAAGTGCCAAAAATGGAGGCTTAACTCATAAGTTTTCTCAGAATATGCCTAACACAAACTGATAGAATTGGGTTTCTTGCAAAAAGCAATTATGGCTCCCATTTTCTCTTAAAAACAGGGCCCTCCCTTATTATGTTATAGCCTAGAGATTAAGTTACATTCATCCGAAAAGTAAGAGACTGAGCTTGAGCTCCTTCTTTTGCTAGAGGCAATGCAAATCTACGTTACTGGCTACACAGATGATAGACTAAAAAAACATTACTTTGCAAAAGGCATGGCAATTTATTAAACCACTCTAACTTGATCAAATTCACCCCATACTCAAGGTCCATCAATGAAATTGCAACAGCATGCTAACCAGTGTACTTAACATAATGTGAAGGTGTTTTACTGCTTTCAGCACGATATAATTTCTCATTCTGTTCTGACATGGAGCTTTGAGTAAATAGTCAGCATTTCGGAAGATGAGGCTGGAAAATTAGAATCTTTGAAAAAATGTCAGGAAGACTCTGTTCACCCATAAATATTTTCAGCTAATTTTACAGTTGGTATGCTGTCCATAAGTACAAAAATGCAAAAGTGTGTACTCACCTGTTCTGTCAAACTTTTTTTTTTTTAATAGGCAACAAGAAGAAAAAAAAATAAATAAATCAATAAAATGTATCCAAGACAGGCCATATTTTCAATAAAACAACATTAATCTTCCTTAAATGCATGCTGGATGTAGCAGCAATGCCTTAGCTGTTTTCTGATGAACGAAGATTAAGAAGACATCTAGCCAGTCACCACTAGTGGCCAAAACCAAAGGCAAAGAAGCAAATAGAGATAACATCAAGCAGGAAAAAAGGGAAGGGAAGGGAAGGGAAGGGAAGGGAAGGGAAGGGAAGGGAAGGGAAGGGAAGGGAAGGGAAGGGAAGGGAAGGGAAGGGAAGGGAAGGGAAGGGAAGGGAAGGGAAGGGAAGGGAAGGAAGGGAAGGGAAGGAAGGAAGGGAAGGGAAGGGAAGGGAAGGGAAGGGAAGGGAAGGGAAGGGAAGGGAAGGGAAGGGAAGGGAAGGGAAGGGAAGGGAATTTCCCTGCAAGTCATTAGAACTGATGAACCCAAAAAAAGTTGTGCCTAAATGTGGTTTTAGTCTTGCCACAGGTTGTTGTTACCAGGGAGAAAAAAAATCAAATAGTTATTAAGATAAAAATAATTTAAAAGCCCTACTAAAATGAGGTAGACAGATTGTTGGGATAAAAAAGACATATTCTTTGAATAATCAATACAATTTAAAAAATAGCAAGAAATTAAAGTAACTTGATAAAACATAACTGTGGTGGGTTTCCAGGTGTCCACCAAAGTCACTCTATCTCTTACCTCATCAGCTGGCAATGTGAGATAAATTTAATGAAAATCTCATGGGTTGAAATAAGGATAGGAAGAGATCACTCACCAGTTAATTGTCATGGACAAAACAAACTGGAGTTGGGGAAATTAGCTTAATTTATTACCATGGGCAGCAGGGGCACAGCTGGCTCACCATGGTCTCCACCATGGATTGCAGGGGAATCTCTGCTCTGATGCCTGAAGCACATCCTGCCCCTCCTTCTTCACTGACCTTGGTGCCTGTAGAAGTTTCGTTCTCACATTCTCACCTCTCTCTGACAGCTGCTGTTGCACAGCATTTTCTTCCTCCTGCTTCTTAAATATATTGTCCTAGAGGTGCAACCACTGTCCCTGACAGGCTTGGCCTTGGCCAGTGGTGGGTCCACCTTGGAGCCAGCTGGCACTGGATCAATGGGACATGGGGCAAGCTTCTGGCAGCTTCTCACAGGAGTCTCTCCTGTGCTACCAAAACCTCGCATTGGCCATGCAAAGCCAATGCAATATCTTCATTAAAAATTATGCTATTTACCATAAGAATGTTAGGCTAAACCCATGCCAGTGTTACTGTGCCCAAATGCTACCTGCCCAGAAGCTGCACTGAGACACTGTCTGACAGGGTGATCTCAACCCATTCCCCAGACCCCACAAACCATTAAAAAAAGTTGCCTGTGATCCACAGCAGGTCATATATTTCCCATCTAACTCACAGCTCCCTGGAAGGGAACATCATGAGACATAATTATTTGATGTTTGCCCAAAGCTGTGAGGGCAGCAGGCTCTGGCTGCTGCTGGACAGCTCCCTCGGGGAGGGGAGGCTCATGTCACACACCCTGCCAGCCCTGCACCCAGACTTCTTCTCACTTTCTGCATGCATTCCACTCTTAATAATGCAGAGGTACAGTGCTGGGTTTTTTTACTTATTTGAGGAAAATAAAAAATCAAAATTCTTGGTCTTTACACGCTTTTGTAGGGCAGGAGGGAAGCACTGGATCTCCTCAGCAATTCATGAAGGCTGGTAATGTGAATGAAGTGCACTATCTACAGGCAACATCTGTGCCTTCTCTCAAGTTTATGTTTGATAACAACTACCATTTTCACGTGCAAGTAAGGTATGACCTCTTCTCAATCTCTGTTATTTGAGATTTTCTGAGCTCATTGTAAGAAAAGAAAAAAAAAAGCTAAAAAATTTCACAATCAAAAGATACCTTAATGCTGAACTTCTAAGAGAGTCTAAAATTACTGACAGTTGTGAGTTAAGGAAAAAGACAGTTTAGTGCTTTTCAAACAAATTGATGTGCAGTCCTGAAACAGTTCTATATGTCAAATGGCAGGCTGGAGACAGGGAGTTGACTGTAAAATCAACATCTCAGTGCAGTTCCAGTAAATGCTAACAATAATACTTTCAAAAGGTGCACACACATATATGCATGTTCATAGAGAAACTATATATAGACATTTGAAAGATTCCATTGCATGCTTCAAATATCTATTAAAAATAACATCTGATGAAAATTACCTTTAATGCTCTGTAATTAAATACAATACCTAAATGCTTATGTATAGACATCCACAAGGAAATAGACAGAGATACAAATGGATTTACTAATCTTTCTGTTCACATAAATTTAAAGACTGACAATTATATCAGAGTATTTAAAAGGAAGTCAGAGAATAAAACTGCAGTATTCCATCACCATGCTATTTAACCTGCCAGTGCACAGAAAAAGGAAAAAAACAATGCAGAGTGTTGTAGATGTTCCTCTAACATCCTTTTCCCCAACTCTAAACTCCTGCTTTCCAAGTTTGTTTACTAAAATGTTATGTTTAAGATTTAAAATTATCTTAGCAACTCCTCTGTTTTGTCTTCACTTGAGAAAGCTATTTTTACATATTTTTATGCTCAGGAATACTTGTCTTAATTAATTCACACATACTTGAGACTAAATAATCAATGACCTAATTGTTTGTTTTCTGAACTTTTATAATGAAGAGGACAAATATCTATCATGAAGAATGCAAAGCACTCCTTCACAAGACCAAAGCAACAGTGCATGAAATTGAACTCAAAAAAAGCCTCCATTCTGTGTGACTTCTTGGCTGACACAATTTAGATATTTATAGCTTTAGGAATATGCCACTGGAAAAGAACTTGAAGCTTTTTCTAGCTAGGAAGGATTAATGAACATGTGCACCTGGTAATTACAGCACTCCATCTTTCTCAAAGCCCTCACATTGGCTCAATGGCAGAAACTGTAATGAAAAACCATTGAAAATATCAATCTGCAATTCCATAAGTCATTTAATTATTAAAATATATAATCTCTTTTCATACTTTCTATGAACTATGCTAACAGTGGTATGCAAAAAATTATACTTTCTGCTTCATGTTATTACCTGGAACACCTCATTTAAAATGAAAAATTCATCTGGTATCATCTTGGGGTTTAACTTACTCTAGACTCAGTATGGAAAATGCATGGTAATGACTCTCAAATACTTCAGCAAGAAACAGCAGGATAAAAACCCAAAGAACAAACAACAGCCTGGGGTAACACATACAATTCTAAGAAGACAAAAATTACACGCTAAATTTCAAAAGAAGTTTAGTAGAAATGTTTAAAGATTGGGGAAAACAAGCATTCTGTACTCTTTTCCTAAAGAAGATTTTCAGAGTCATTGTCAGGTGGAAAGTTTTTTAGAAGTAATGCATGCTGTCACAAACATTTGTCTAATATGCATAGCACTAGAAATCAACAGTAGCAGGTGTACTGTTTGTTTGTTAAAACACTACCTGAATTAACTTGAAAAACACTATGCACCTCATGTTCTATTCTGAGATTTAAAAAATACTGAAAAACTTGGAAAATATTACAAAACAAAAGCCACTTTATCATCAGAGTAGTAAACCCCCAAATAGTCTATGAGCATCAATATTCAAATTTTCTCGTGTTAATCTGGCATTTGATATAACAGTAACCTGAAACAGCCAGATACATGAAGGGATGAAGCAGACCACCCAAAAGTAAAAACAACATTACTAATACAGGTTATTTTAAGCAGAAAGCCTCAACTTCTTTTCAAGTGAAATTAAAATTTAAAATACATTTTAGTGAAGTCCTTAGCTATTACAACATTTGAATGAAAGTCAATTATAACCTGAATTCACAGACATCTGTATGGTTTTAAAAGTAGTCTTTTAAAAGATATTTAAGCACAGTATGAGATTTGAGCATATAAAAATGGCCTTTTTTTGTTAAAACATACTGTTCCTTGGTGGATTATAGAAAAAGAAAAGGCTCCAATAGAGATAAGTGTGCATGAAATGCTCTCTCAAGAGTATTCAACCAAACTGACTGCAATAAGGGGACTTCAAAAAGCAGCAAGAGAAGAGATGTTCAAAGCACCTTGCAGCTTTGGGCTGCTGGCCTCTACTGCTGTTTTTAATACAGTTGGGTTTAACTTGCGAGCGGATAAATAACTGACAGAGGTATTTTCAGAAAGCTTTGATCACCGCACCGTTTGTCACAAGCTCCAAAGTAGTCACTGCGTTAACACTTAATCTGGGGCTTCTTATTTCAAGTACAAAAGCATCCCCTCCCACCTACAGCTCGCAGACTCCTGCATCAGAACGGGAGACTTAAGATGCAGCCTGCACAGCACTAACACACCACGCTCTCCACCGGCAGATTCCTTCTCCAGCACGCCTATTTTCCCATCCTTACCTTTAAAAGGCTGCCCAGAACCTGCCAAGCTCCCCCAGACGGTTTTAGTTCAGAGCATCCAGCAGTGCATCCGCACAAAGCTTTGCCATTGCGAGTGTGAAGAGGGAGAGCTGCTGGGATGCTGAATGGCACATCAGCCAACTTTGTGTGTATCCGAGGCTCCCTGAAAAAGCCGGACTGAAATTCCCCGAGCCTGCGGATCGGATTCAGCAGCGCTCAGTAACTGTGAGAGACCAACTACTCAAAAGGGGAAAAGGGACAAGCAGGAGGGGGAAGGGAGGGGGGGCACGTCTGAAGAGAAAAGAAATCTGTCCGGGATACTAGATAAGTCTTGTCTGTGAAATACAAGCTGCTATTCAGAGTCCCACAAATCCTTGCAAAACTACTCTCCTGTAATGTTTTCATTGCGCTGTGTACCGTCAGTCTAACAGCTGATATTTCAATATGGAATGTGTTAACCATTTACCTAACTAACATATTAGGGGATAACACGAGCATTTCAGCCTTCATGCTAAAATCATAAAAAGAAGGTGAAATATGTTAATAAAACTAATTTTAGTTATCATTGGACTATAATTTTCCTAATTTTCTGCAGACTATTTGTGTACTCATTTAGATTCAACTAACGGTAAAAAAATATTTTCTTTCTTCCCTGTTATACACAGATATTGAAGTTCACATTTAACAGCCCATCAGTGTAGACTGTTTCAACTGCACTATTAGCCAGTAGAAAACTCCCTGTAACACTAAGTCCCACCTTTACACTTTATGTGCTACTCAATCTAGAGTGAATCAGTTTGCAGAGGTGTTACTGGCACATTACACTTGCTTTAAATATTCTTTACCAGAACAATGCTTATACTATTCTGATGAATCTGTCTAAAATGAAACATTTTTATCTGTTATAGCTAAAGATATACACATTATATACAATAAAAACGAAACTTTATGTGTCTAGGAAGATGGCAAATTTGGCCTTTGCCATTTTAGGAATAACGTTGAATAACATATGGTATATGCTTTATCATACAGTCTTTCTCAGACCATAGTAGTGTACACATTTATTTCTCCTTGCTGACAATGAAAATACTATTTTTTAGTGGCTCTAGTCTTTTGGCACTGTCACAGCAATTTGAGGTTAGAAGTAAAACTGCCAGGAAGATGCCAGATGAACCATAGAGGTGATGACCTCATTTGGAAAAAAAAAAATAAAATAAAAAAAAGTATATATCTATTTGGCATATAGTTTAAATAGCACAGTTTATTTCAAGTAGTACCTTTTTTTAGTGAGATTGGGTGAAGAGGAACATCTCAATGCCCTCCAAGATCATAGGACCCATTAAAACAAATAAAACGGGTAATAAAGGCCAAGCAGGAGAAAGGTAAAGGACACCAAGGTAAAGGACATGGTTCACAACTATATCTCTTGAGTGTATTTTTTTTTTTTCTGCAAACATTGTATCTATTTAAATGTTAAGGAGTTCACATTCCAAATTGCATTACCAATTATGAGGCGTTAAATTGGCCTGTATAGGTTTTTCAGCTCCTATTGACCTCATCAAACAGCTGTGATTTCTAAGCAATCAGTCTCTAATGAGTTTAGAAACAATAAAGAGAAGTTAAAATACCAGATGTATTTCATTTATCTGTAAAACAAAAAATAATTCTCTTAAGATGTACATCTTGAAAACTTTAATATGTACAAAATGTTCCTTGGTTTTGCATTTTTGGCTAATGCATGGAGGAATCATCCTTTAGTAACTGAAAAGGAAAAACAATACTTATGCTCTGCCCATGTCTTTTTAATATAGTTAGTGCCTTATCAGCCCTCAAACACACTCCTGTGAACAGCTCTATAAAACTACCTAAAATGCTAGAATACCTTAGCTCTCTTTCAATCTTGTCTTGGTTTTATTGTCTTATAATGTAAACATCTGTAACACACTGAAAATTATATTGCAATTTTTAAAAACCAGGTAAAACTAGCGCACCTAATGAAAGCAACCTCTCAGAGAAAGAGCCAAAATGCACAATGTAGATATTAATTGCAAGGGAAAAAATGCTATACACCCATCACAAAGTTTACAATAAAGTTTACAGTATATCTAGACTATTCTACCTTAAATAAAATTTTTGTCAGTACTTGTTAAGGCTAGTTAAGATCACCAAAATAAATAGATAAGTAAATAAATAAGTGACTATATTAAAGACTGAAATACATTAATTGAATGGTAGAATACAGGCTCATTGAAATGGTTATGAACAGAAGATAAATCTTAGCTGCAAATTTAGTGTTTAAAGTATTTAGCATTTAAGGACAGTCAGTCCATCACCTTTCCTGTGCACAAAAGTAATTGAAAGCAGAAGAGCCTTTACAAAAGACATTTTAAATGGTTTATTTGTTTATGTTTGATGACTGTTTAAGTAAGCAGGAAACCAGATAACCTCTCTACAAACAATTCATTATGTAGCTGCTGCAGTACCACAGCACTATTTCAGGAATCATATTGCACACACATTTCATGTGCACTTAACAATCCCTTTTCTGTCCTATGCAGAAATATTGCACACACATATTAAATATACATTTGTCGTTCCTTTTGACTGTAGTGTACTAGGACCAAATGTAAAGAAACTTCCTTGCAAAAAGATACAAGAGCTAATCGCAATTTTGATTTACACTACACCCTAAAGTAGTTTTACTTTCCCCCTGACATTTTGCAGCCTTTCAGCAGAGCTAACACATCCCATCTCCCCAATCACAGGTCTTTCAGAAAACCAGAGGACTATGCCCTAGAAAACAAAAGTCCCTAAAATGACCCCACTGATTGCAGCTATCAGAGATAAAATGGTTTCTAAGTTATCTAAGCTTGAGTGTGTGGAGAACATACTTTGACTTAGCAAATGAATAGGAATTCAACAGAGACATGTGTCTGTATTTGTCATGAACTCTCCTACAAGAGTCAGAAGGCTACATATTTAAACAGATGTAGATAATCCACAGCAGATCCCAGACAATACGGAAAACATTTATTCTGAATGTGAAAATAAGAACATCAGTGCAGAGGGTCCATATTCAGAGCATTTTGTGGGCAGACAAATCCTGTAAGAGTTTCCTCATTGCTCTTGGATCTAGAACATCTCTGTATGAGTGACCTTGCCCTGATTACTGATACTTATGTTTGTGACCATCCTGGAGATTATATTCTGGGCATTTAAGTCTGTAGTGTGATTTGCGTAACCAAAACCAGGAGAAGTCAGGAAAGCTCTCAGGAAAAAGACTGGTTTAAGTTAAAAGCAGTGAATGTTACTAGATGAGATTCACAGATCTATCAGCTTTCAAATTTTTTGATTCACTGTACTGCTGAGCCTGATATCTTTTGGTCAGACCGGTATTGTAATAGGAATGCAGAAGAAAAAATAATTTCAACAGCATTAAAAGGATTGTATCTCAAAGACAGTGTTCTTTCTTTTTGCAAAAACAGCACAGAAAGGGGCAGTCAGAAGAGGCACTTTATAGACAGGTATTTCATTTGTCTAGGTTATTTCTAGGAGGTATTAAGAATCCACAGGTAAAGGTGACATAGTGGATCTAAAAAGGGCTCTGTTCCATTACCAATTCTCTATTCTTACTGCTAAAATTGCCGCCATTTTGGCTTTAAGCACTCCTGTCATTCCTACACCAAAGACTCTTGAAAACAGAAACTGCGTAAAAGATTCAGTCACACCTGAAGTTGGCATAGATTATAGGCTATTGTAGCATGTAGAATAATGGTAATATCACCATTAAGAATTCTACAACCCTCAGGGCTCATGGTATTCTTTATGCTTTTTGAACTTAAGTTTGTGTTTTCTGCTTCCCATAACTGTGAGAGAATTCAGGAGCTAACATTGTTAGGGAAAAAGGCCCTGCTGCTGCAGTACACAATCAAGTACTGCAAGTATTACAAGGACACAACTAAGAATAAAAAAAATTAAATTAAGTGCAAAAGAATGAAAAAGATAACCTTCAGTTAGCCCTGAAAAGGTGAACACCCCCTCACAGCACTGGTCCCTGTTCAGCATTGTATAACACATCTGCAGGAGGTAGCGATTCCCCATCCCTCCCTCCCATGTGTGCCAAACAAACTCAGGAGGCAAGCTCCTTTTTATTGGCTTTCTTACAGACTGGTTACCTACTGTGAAGTAGATATTTCCAGTTTCCAGCTATTAGGCAAGAAAAGGTCTAGTTATAATCCATTATAAGCTTTCCTGACAATGCAGGTTTTTCTCAACCTTGAGCAGGAGGTGCTGTAGAGGAGCAGGATTTACTATGAACTCCTGATTTACCCGCCTCCACTCCTGTTTCCATCTTGATAATTTTAAGTGACTTTTGTGAAGAGGAAAGTCAACAAGACTAAACCTTAGGCATTGTACACTCCCCTTTAAAACTGCATAAATATCTACCAGCTAGATCAGGTCATCCAGATCACCTTAGAGACTTTCTAGATACCATAAAAAAGTGTGCTTAAATAACATGAACTTTTGCTTTGTACCATTTGTGAAGAGCTGTTCTATGGTTTTGCTATGCTATGTGTCCCTAGGGTGGAAGTCCTTGCGTAGTGAGATATTCTGTGGGTGCTCATGAAGTTGAAATAAGTCAAAAGACTCAAAAACTCTCACGGGTTAACTCTCTTGTTGAGTCACTCACTCAAAAGTACAATTTGTTTTGTTGGTTTCACCTTTCATTTTCCTTTTTAAATAACAAAGGTTTGAAGTAAGCTGACTTTTATTACTGTCAGGGAAAATATCTTAGAGTACAGGTACCTATTTTTTAAAAAAGTTATATTAAAGAGAGTATAGTAAGGTATATTAGTATAACCTGCCCATAAAATGTTATTAACGAAGTTCTAAAGAGATGGAGATGTAAGAAATTCCTTAACACTGACAACATCAAAGTTGAACACACAAAGGAGTAGAAACTGCTCTTTCACCTATAAAAAACCCACTGCCTGTAGCTGCTAGGGCACCTGCTGTGCTCTCAGCACTGTAGATCTTTCTGCCAATATACTGCCTGCTTCTTCTGATGTGGCTGCCATCCCCTGTCTTCAGCTCCTGGCATCTGTACAGATTACTTCTGGATACAGTAGTGAGTTTATCTCTAAAATTTGCTTTGACTAGCACATCTGAAAAATGAAACTGCAATGTTGTACAATGCTTTTTCTTTCGAGGCAAATTAATTAATTTGCCAGAAGCCTGTGTATTGGAGTCTTACAGATGCAAAGGGCACAAGGAGGCAGGGACATGTTCTCTCTGTTGGTATCACCAATACTGATCACCTGCCTTTTTGGCTGAAAAGGTGACTGTTCACCTGACATCTACAAGGGAGGAGGAGTGCACACAGAATTCTCGTTCTGCAATTCACATCATCACATCTCAGCCAATTGGATTGGGCCACACAGGACACCAGATATGAGATTTTATAGATGAATGAATTTTTAGTAAAGGATTTATTAAAATATGGCAATTTTCCACGACAATAATTGCTTTATTCTCATCATTCAACAAACATAAAAAAGCTTCATTTTTTATCTTCAAATTATAAAAAATGTCAATAATTGTTTTGCTGCTTAGTATTTTTAGACCAACTGCCATATATCTTGAAAAAAATTATGAGGTGCATTACAGGAAGGTTGTCAGCTACATTAAACACTGTGAATAGTTTCAGTAGCTCTAATATATAAATTTACATATATCATCCTACCACGGAAAAGCTCATTTTAAAACTAATATTTGATTTTGCTCCTTCTTCACATCTTGTGGTTCCATTCAAGATGAAATTTAGCATGAGAAATTGTCCTGTGATGAAAAAGAACATCACTCAAAGTGTGTGCACGAGTTAGAAAGACGAATTTATTCTACTTCAAAGAAATGCATGTTCTATTTAGATTTGTATTTTGTCACACTGGGTTTAGATCTTAAGTATTCATTTCGATTATGTATTATTTCACTGATTTATTCCCTCATTAATTCAATCCTATAGTAATGTGATCAATTTCAATGGATATATTTAAACTGTTACATACATCTTATCTTTTTGTGCCACACCAAATTCCTCCATCAAAATAGTTAATTAAGGAAGGAAATAAAATTTTTCTTAATCTCACACTAATGCATAATTTTTTTCCTTGAAAAAAATAAAACTTAATTATGAAAATACATCCATGAATTATATGAAGACATGTAAGTAATATTAGAAATGAGCATAGCAAATGAAAAGTTGACACAGTATTCATGTTTGATTTAATGCATCAAAAGTGAAGCAAGAGTGTGTCTAGAGAGCTCACAGGTCATATCAACCGACAGATATGTAATACCCAAATGAGTGCTGATAAGAAGATAAAATGAGATATATCTGTTTTTCTACCTAATGTTTTGTGAAGTCTGTTTGTACGTATTCATTTTGGTGTCTCAGTTACAAACGTGGTGCAATACAAAACCACTTGAGAACTCCAAATTTTTTCTCCTCGACAAGATTTTTTTTCTGAGACTTAGTGCAGAATCATTTATTCTACTCCTGATTTTCAAAGAATATGAAGGAGTCAAGTTCTCTTATCTCAGTGGAATTGATGATCCCTTAGCCCCTTGCTTCTTGGATGACTTTGAAAATCCTACATCCTTTCCCTGATTATCAGTCTATTGAAGAGAACATAAAATTTACTTATCTGGGGTATCCAATATGAAAAATGTGCACGCATTGCTGAAAGATGATGGTGATGTGAATATGATCAAAGGGAAGCATGGGGTTAGATTCAGGAATAAGGCAGTGATAATTTAACTGCCTTCAGCAGAGGTAAGAGTGATTAAACAAACCCTGCTTTTTTATTAGTAAAAAAGGAGGAGAAAACAAGGCTTACAGTAAATACAGTGTCATTCAAATTACAGACATTTAAGTCGATGACAAATTCCTTTCTTTTTTCTTTTAAATTTTTTTTATTTTTCCTTTTTATCTTTTTTTTTTTTTTTTTTTTAACCTTTTCTTTCTTCTATTTATTTTCTGACCCACTCACCAGCATTGGCAACGAGACAGTAAAAGCAGCTACAGCATCTCCACATTTTCAGGAGCAAAAAGGACTATCATGTTCTATTTGTGTCATACCTGTGGCCAGTGTGACAGGCTGGAATATTACAAGGATAGGTCATCACTGAAAAGTGGCATTTTATTTCACAAAAAAACCCAAAAACCCAACAACAACAACAACAACAACAACAAAAAAAAACAAACAAACAAAAAAACCCCACCAAACCTCATACAAAAAAGACAGTCCATACTTAGTAAGTCCTACTTCTGTTCTCAGTCTAAGTAACTTATATATTGATGACAGAGAATTCCGTGCATAGCTTATGCAAACTACTTTTTAAACAATTGAAAATATCTATGATTGACAAGATTTAAAGCTACCAATTAAAAACACCCCAAAGACATTTGCCAATGTGTTTACAGTTATTCAATATAGATTTCTAATACTACCATCACCATCAGTTTCTACATTTGGAATCTTTTTTGCCTCCTTCTAATGAAATAAATATCAGATACATTTTTCTTTTTCCCCAGAAATGGAAATAAAATACAGAGGATATTCTAGAAATTTATTAGCAAAGTCATCTAATTGTTTAGTTGTTGTTTGTCTCTATTACTTGTCAAAGCTTAGAATTGGGCTTGAGAAGGTATATGTCTAAAAAAACTAAATAAAATCATTGTGCATAGTGTTAATATTATGAAGTTGAATAAAAAATAGCATCACAATTGAATAAATTAATTGTTGGAGGCTTGAATATAAGTCATAATAGGGATAGAATACTGCCACAGTTTGGCTAGATTATACAGTTGCAGATAATAGACAGTTTTATCCATCTTAG
Source organism: Acridotheres tristis (assembly GCA_037013685.1). Taxonomy (NCBI): domain Eukaryota; kingdom Metazoa; phylum Chordata; class Aves; order Passeriformes; family Sturnidae; genus Acridotheres; species Acridotheres tristis. The sequence goes on from CM072884.1 coordinate 104,765,414, forward strand.
GAAAGCTGCAGAAGGATCACTGAGTGTCAAACATAAACTTGACATTGTATTGCTTATACTGCTATGTCAGAAAATGATACATCACAGTTATAAATTAATTAGTGTGAATAAAACCTTATGTCCTATTTGCATTTTGAAAGCAATATTGAAACATTAACTCCTAAATCCTCAAAATACCCTAGAAAGATTGTTAGGTAGAACAGATAATGGAATTGCAATAAAAAGGAGGAAATTAAATTCACATTTATAGAAAAAAAACTATATAAAACTGAGTTAGGTTAAATATTTTCCATGTTTCTTGTGTATATGCAGTTCATAAGGATACAATGAAAAGCTTTCATTAGATCAAAACAGCAAAAGAAGAAACTGGATGGCTATATAAATTCCAAATACTTTGGGACCTGCTTTTACTGAAAATAAATTCATAGTCTTTACATGTAGAATTAAAAACATCAATGAAGATGATAAAATTAAACTTAAAATTTACTTATGATTCAGTTTAAGATCTCTGTTCTTTTGGACTAAAACATTGCTGTTTCATACCTTTATGTCTTGGGCAGACTTTTTTTAATGACAGCTAGTTATTTAATCTAATAAGGGTTAAAAAACCCCCCCCCCCCCCCTCCCAAACAAAAAAAAAAAAAAAAAAAAACCTCAAAAAAAAACCCCCCACACCAGGACTGCCGCTCCCTTTTATGCATGGCCCCATTTATTCACCGCCCCTCGCTGCCCCCCCAAACTACCCCAACTTCCGGCGTTTTTGTCCTCCCTTATTCCCGTTTTTTTATAATTACAATGTACTTCAAACCTTATTAAATTAATATTTTCAAAATTTGTATGCTATTTTTTATGACTGCACTACACAGTTATTAGAACTTAGCTCTATCATTTAATACCCTTTAGAAGGAAAACTATGAGCAATCTAAAGTCCATGTCAAGTATGTATCACACATAGCCAAGCTTTCATCTGTGCAAGTATCAAAGTGTCATGCTCTCAAACATAGAGCAGAAGCACAAAGATCTCTGACCTCAGTCCATGCAGTGAGCAGATCTTTAGACATTTGCAACTTACAGAATGTATCAAACAGCAAGTTCAACAGATCTCCAATCAGGAGGGAAATAGCTGTTTAAATTTGAGTATGTGTAAAAAAAGTGCATTCCTTAAACTGATTATCTTCTCTCTTTATTTATTTATTAAATTTTTACTTTTAAATTGCTCATCAGGGCACCTCACATTACATAAATATAACCAGGTTTATAAAAATAGAGTGTTTCTTTCAAAATAACAACAAAGAAAGGTAAAGTCTGTTTCTATTCTCAAGTTTGGTTTGGATGAAACACTCACTAGGACTGAGCCAGACATGATTGTTGGGAGACCTTTTCTCCTCAAAACCAGATATTATAAAAAAGGACAGGAAGCATGAAATAAAACAGGTATCAGTGTAAGTTGCTGTTGCAGACTATAAAAATAAATACTATAAAAGCACGTTTAACATTAGAATTTAAAAAAATTGAAAGAAGGAAAATTATAATACTTGCATTCTGCCTTGTTTCTTCTTACTTCTTGCCTGTCTTTATAGCTTATTCCTGAATCTATTTGACCTGGAGTAAAGATCTCCTGCAGAAAACTTATGAATCATTCATTTAAATGGATAGTTCCCAACAACCAGAAATAATAAAATTTATTTGCAGACCTCCAGCCTAGGGTCTATGAGCAAAAAAAGAAAATGCATCTTTAGCCATTCAAGTTGAAGCTGGCTTCAACAAGCATAGACCTTTATAAACTAGAGATATCTGAAGAGATAAAGTTCAATAAATTGTATTTAATAATTAGACTGGATTAGGCAAAATATTTATCATCCAATGTCAAAAGGGTCACCTATGATCCTATGGAAGGATCTTTCTGATCTTCAGATAGGAATATAGCAATTTCCAACTGACATGATTAATTTAAGAAAGAAGAAATCCTGGACACAAACCCACTTGTAATTCAGTTTGTGCCATGTTATTCAAGTTCTTATATTCCACACCCTTTCTGCAGGTAGTACCAACTGAAGTATGCAGTTTTGAACAGAACCAGAAAATCGCTCCCTCACTGGGAATAGGGAGACTGTGGCCTATGCAACTATTAAAATAAAAAAGAAAATTAAAAGGAAAAATAAACCTAAAAATTTTATATTATAATATTACTCGAATAGTGCAGTGATACTGAAAAAAAGGCAAAAAGCAATAGTTTTCTCAGTAGTACCAATTCCCTGAACAAATTCTTATAACAATTTTCTATTTTAATTGGAAAAGCAGGAGATTATACAAATAGACCTTTGTCATTCTGAGTAAGTTTGGCTGAGAAGTAAAAATAGAGTCCAAATTTATCTCTGAGGTTTTATATGCACGTATAATTGTTGAAAATATGTTAGACTACGTTGGTTTTCACAACCATAAAATTTGGTGAAGTGAGAATTTCATACTTGTATTCACTCTATCATGGGCACAATCAGGTTCTGCCAATACTTTTCAAAATGAGACGTTTAAAGTTGTAGTCATCATTCTTACTATCAAGTTTCTTGGCAACTGAGTATCTGTGCTTCCATTAAACCCAAGATGCTTCAGGAACTGTATTACACTTTATTCTTTTCTTTGGCTCTCTAAATAGATACCTAATGATAAACATTGGCTGAAGGAAAAGAGAAAAAAACTTTTTCTTCTTTTTGATTTCCATTAAGGTCAATAATTTACTACTACTATCACTTCAGGCCTGTCCTATAAGTCTTTTAGAAAATATTATAACAAACAAGGCTGTTTAAAAAGAAAAAAAAAAAGAAAAACATAATCATCCATCTGTCAAAGTTTAGAATTGATTGAAGATGATAGAATAGAAATACATGAAGACTAGTTTTTACCATCAGTATTTTTGTCAAAGTCCTGTTTTACCTAGCCCTGATTATTTGACACTCTAACACAAGACATGGAGACACGCTGACCAAAAATAATATTTCATTTATAGATGGCTACTATGAACAAAAGAATTCCTGAAAATTTTGCAAAAAAATCCTCCCAAAAGTGCATTACTTATTTTCTTCAAAACAGGTAAACTCCTTGATCCAAGGCTGAAAAGTATCAGACATGGTAGAAATAGGACTTTTCTAGAATAAAGAAAGACAAGATTAAAAAGAAAATCTGACAATGGAGTTACTGAAAGTTCACTTTAAAGATGTGTTTTCTTACCACATCGCTACCACATTTCAAAATCACGCTTTCCTTTCCATTTAGTCTTACTTTTACAAAGGTCTATGGTTTAAAATTAGTTTTACTGCATCTCAGCATTACTGTATAACTAGAAAATGTTTTTCAAAAAGATAAAAAATAAATGCAAGGTCCATAGACAAATCCTTAATTTTTGTTTAGAAAAAAACCACCTGAGTTCTACATTTTATCTTGCGATCTTTTCTTGGTTTCTTACACTGAAAGAGACTATATTTGATAAACTGACCATAATAGTAATTTATGGATGCACATGGATGAGGTGCAATGATAGATGACTGTTCATATTTTACTTGTGATGCCTCACTTCACACCATTTAAATACTTTGATGTCCATTGGTAGGACACAGAACAAGTCTCTCAAAACTGCAGCCATCCAGTGCAGAATAGATTGTGGAGATCAGATTACTAGATGATTTTCTTCTAGATAGAAATTGCATGTCTTGACATCTCATTTATGAGTGCATATGCAGAAACCTTATAAATGAAGGCCTGGGTGGAAGGAACATACAAAATAAAATAAGAATGCTAAGAGCCTATATATATATATACACATATATATTTCCTGTACATGCAATCATATTCACTCAGAAATTTACTGTGAAGTAGAGCTTTATGAAGTAGAATGGTACAGTAGATGACAACCAGCAACCAAACATGGAAACAAAAAGTAGGCATGCTGACACATTAGGGCAGCTGCAAAGGACAGCCCAATAATTTTGATGGCTTTTGCCATTGTCCTGAGACTTTTCTGCTTGTAATATCTCAGTTGAACTAACATTTACTTCAACCTCAGCTGCTTTGGGTTTTGTTAGGGAATGCATTTAATTCAAAATAAAAATTGCCTTTCCTAGATTTTTCCAGTTATGGGAGATTTTACTTGTTTCTTTCTTGATCTGCACTAAAAATTCCAGGGATGATATTTTATTGCTACAGCGGGCAAAAACAAAGTGCATTCTTAGATGCTTCCTGAAAGGTGCATTGTCCTAACTTTCAGAAATCATCCAATCATGTGCATGATGAGGCACACAAAAATCATAGGAAAAAGTTAAACATTTGAGCATAATATACTGCTATACTTTAAGACGTTATTTCCATATCATCATTATGTTTCTAAACTATGTTAGCCTTTATTTCTGGCCTCTTCCACCATATTTTTTTCTTGGTTTGGTGCTTCGTAATTTTGAGCCACATCTGAGTATGTTCCCTACCCATATTGTACCTATATATCTTGCACAGCTTTTGCTTCCAATAGAGCCTTGTAAAATTTCTTCAAAGAATGATTTATGCAAGGCAGAAAAAGTGCTACATTCACATGTAAAAATTATACTACGATATTGTTCTCCCAGGAGTCATAAACAGATCAGAGTCCAGTTTGTGCTATGGAAAAAGAACTATGAACCTCACTGGGACTTTAAATCACAATATGCTGGCTCTGAATTGAAGATCCATTTTCTATCATGTCCCATTAGGCTATCAACAATCTGTTTGTTTATAGAAGTTAATTTTAAACTTTTAGCAAAGAAAAAAAGGAAACTGGAGGTGTTGCCCAGCTTTCAATCAAGCTTGACCTTATTCCAGAAAAAAAAGTGCATTGTTGTGCAGTGTTTTCAAATTAATTCCTCAAAAACTATAGATATTAAATAATATTTTTCTGTTTCCTAAGAATGTTAGGAAATAATCTCACAAAACTAGGAATAATTTTATTCTGCACAGTCATCTGTGGACACAGGGAAAAGTGTAAAATAAATTCTCATCTTGTCATAGTTTTCCATCACTGGCTACAGCTTCAGATCTGAACTGGTAAAGTCACTTAATTGCAAAAGAAAAGCAGAGAAACCAGTAGAAACTTAATTCTTTATCACTTCTTTTATTTAAACAAAATAACAGTCAAAAATCTAACAAAAATACCACTCACAATGTCACTCAATTTATCAGAGAGTCCATTTAAATGTAACCAATTGGGGAAAAAGTGATTGAGACAGCGTAAAATACAGTAAAGAATCTCTAAGTTCTATGTGTGCTTTTTCGACCTTTGGGTAAGACTTGAATAAAAAAATATCTCATACTTGAAGAACTAGGCTTAAATCATATAACTGTAATTAAATTAGGACTTTTGTTGACTAGACAACAGGTTAATAAGATAGGAGAAAATACTACATATTTCTAGATTTTCTCTGAATGTTTTTCTTTTGATTATGACATCTGGACAATTTTTATATACTTAATAGAATATGGCAGCTGATTTCTGACTCACACTACGACTGCAAGCATTGGAGGGCTGGAAATATGGAATGGAGAAGAACAGTTTGCCTCTTCTGACAGAAGGACATTTTGACCAATACTGGTCATTGTTCTGAATTAGTTTAATGACAATGACCATGTAATAGGAATAATGTTAGTTCAAATCATGGTAATAGCTGAAGAGGTCCTCTGGAAATAATTCCATGCAGAAAAGAAATATTCTTGAGCTGTGTTAAAACCTCATATTCGTCCAAATACTGTATTTTATGCCGAAATATGCATTTTAGTTACTGGTTGCTAAACTTTAATTGGTAGTTATCCTGACTTGTCATTCTTCAAAAAACAGATATATTAGATTTATATATTCAGATATATGTGTGGAAATCACTGGTACATGTCCTCATGTCAGACAGCTGAGATCTAAATTTTTCAATGAAAAAATGAAAGCTGTGAAAGACTGAATTTATTAGGGGTCACTTGCCTTGGCTTTTCTTTGTTGCAAAAAAACCCATAAAACCTGTATTGCATAGCTCAATGGCTAGCAAAGGACTTGAATTTCAATTTCTAATATTTTGATTTTTTCGTTTTGCTACTTCTTATACTTTCTTTAGGTTCTTTCCTATATAAACTACATAAATATCAAACTTGCAGAAGTCAGAAAACAAAAAGATAGAAAAATTTTAGAGATCTTAAAAAACATAGATACTTAAATCCAAAGATCTTAAGAACTATATGGTAACTGTACAAATAAAACTCAGAAATCCATGTAATAATGGAACAATGATAGATTCAGGAGGAATTGAGTTAACTACAGAAAAGTAAAAATAGTAAAAAATGAGGATAGTCAAAATTTCAGATTTCGTACTTGACACATATTTTAACACTTTAAAATTGGGGGGAGATGTTATTTTAGAAATCTTTAGCAATTTGATGGCAGAATGGGGAAAGAGTTACTTAGACTACTTGTTACTTCATCACTTGCTTAATGTCCCTACTTATGATGAAGCTATTATGGAATGGCAGTCCAGTAATACTCAAAATAATTACCTAGCCCTGTTTATATAGTTTCTAAATTTGTACTGTCTTCATGAGATCAAGCACAGATAACACAATTAATTTCTGCCTTCATGATAGACTATCTCTGAGGTCAAGGGTGTTCAACAGATTTTAAGTCAATATTATATAATACTTGCTGATACTAACTTTAAAAGTTTTCATCCCACTTGAGGTACTACTGACAGAATTATGAAGCAAAAGACAATGTACCTGATAATGTAATAAACTAGTTTAATTAGGATTCTAAAATTCCAAACAATTTTGAATAACTCTTTCACTACCACAGAAAATACTGCCAAGACCAAATGGTAAAATGGTCTACATTCTAGCTATTGTGAACAATTCTGTCAGGTCTACAATGCATAAAAAGATATAAGATATGATATAAGACGTGCTGTAAGGTCTTCTAAAGCTCATTTTGACTTGAAATGCAACTCTGAAAAACTTCCATATGAGAACAGAAATTTCCTAAAATGTTACATTTTAACTGATGCTTTATTTTATACATCAGTTATTAGTTATAAGGACCCTTCAAAGACATTGCAAAAAATTTTACCATATTCTGAGATTTTAGAAGAGAATTTAAAGTTATATGCTAAGCTTCTTCTTATACTATTTCATGTTTGTAGGCTGTTATTCTGTTTTTGGAGGAATGTAAACAATTTTAAAACATAAGTAAGAAATATGGAATAATATTATTTGCATACATACCTTTTACAAATATTCTGGTCAAAAATGAACTACAGAAAATGGTGCACATCCCATTTGTGTTATAACATAGTTCAAAATATTTTTTATGGGATCATACTAAACATAACTTCATTTGCTGTCTTTCCATTAATTGTAGAATTTAAACTCAGCTTATGAATTAACACTAACTTTATTAAGTTTATCTTTTTCTTTTATTTTCTCCTGCTGTCATGTGCTCAATATAATAATTTTTACTGCCAGAGAATCCACACTTTTTTCAGATACCAATATAAGAGTCAAGTAGACTAGGATGTTCTGCAGACTTTGAAAATTAGCCATACAGTCACTGAGATAATTACGATTCATTACAGCAATTTATACTCCTAAATGTGTTATTCTTTCACTCAATCACTTCCAATATTACTGCAAATAATCTAGCCAGATAGGCAGGACAAAATACATTGAAATTCTTAATGTCTCTCTGTCAAAATACATGATGAATGCAATTTTTCCTAATTAGGAAGACTGGATTAAGAACAAAAAGTTTATTCAAAGATTGTGTTCTGAAAATACACTTAGGTTACACCAAGGGTTGTGTTTGAATACATCATGTCTTTAAAATGCATAAAGTCTGTTGAGACCTCTGCAGAAATAAATCAACTAGAAAAAAAAATATAAATCTAGTCCAAGCATTAAGTATTATAACTAGATTTGTTACATGAATGAAATAAAAGGAAAATATTTGCTCTTCGAAATAACTTATCTGAGGAAATGAGGGTACAGCAATGCTCCTACTTGTTCCTTAGCGCTGCCTACAATTCCATCTCATCCAGACTGATGGTTCAGCATCAAAATAACTTTGTTAATTCAAAATTCTTAATGTTGCTCTTTGCTTCTCGAAGTTCACACTGACAGGAATTTGTTTTGTTTTGTTTTTTAAACTAAACATCACTTTCATGTTGATATTCTCCAAGATTTACCAGGAAATCTGCTGGAGCCCAAGGGAAGTCAAAATCTGTAAGCAATCTGATTTTAAGTTGCATTTAGAGAAAAAGGAAATCAGCCCTGCATTCTTAAAGAATTTGAAGACTAAAGGGTGGTCTCTAGTGACAGAGAACTATAGGTCTGTTAGTATACAGAGAGAAAATTAAGCAGCACACGTACCACTACAACTGAAAGTACAGTCCATCTCTAGGAATAAAGAATGCAAACCCTGCTCAAAGCCTTAAGCACTCTTATAATGAAAAAAAAATAAACAAAAAGAAAAAAACAAAACAACACAAAAAAAATCAAAAAACACCCTACAACAATTCTGAATAAAAAAGAAGTAAAAGCAAGAGAATCGTGGACAAAAGAAAATAAAGAATCAGCCATGCCTGGAGTTCTCATTGTTACCCAGACAAAGGAGATAGCAATATTCTTTGAAGGCACATAAAGAAATAGAAAGTTTATGATTCCTCTGTGTTTTTCTCAAATATATCTCTTGCCTAAATTCTGTAACTACAGTACAAGATTTTGTAAAAGATGGACAAAGTCAGGAATGTCAAATCATCTGCAAAATCATTAGTTTTAGCCATACACTAAATAGTATTGGAAAATGTGCTCATTTCTTTGAAAATGTAGCTAAAGAGTGACTATGAACGCATGAAAAAAAACCAAACCAAACCAAACCAAAAAAACAAAAGCAAAGCAACCAACTAAAAAATCTCAACACAATAAACTTTAATTCCAGTTTTAGCTTTACCATTTAAAAATAAATTGGAATTCTATAACAGAAAAGCACAATAACCAAGATGTAGCACCAGTAGCATTTCAAATATTAATGAAGTACAAATATCCATGAAAACCCATTATCTTTCAGTTTAATAAGAAACATTTATCTATTAAAATGAAATATTCAATATATGTCATAGAATTTTCTACTAGACTTTAGGTATTCTAGAGAAACAAACAATATTCTGTGATGGTGCCTTTCTCCTTCATCCCCAGGCCTTCTCTACCATTTCAGGTGCCCCTGAGAGCCTTTTACCAAAACTGCTGAGTGATGAAACACTTGACCAGACCAGCTTGCAGGGTGGAGCATCTCTGACCACACCAGGGGCTCTTGAGTGATACAGGTGGGATCAACAGTGATGCAACAGGAACATCAGCTGCCCGACCAAAGTGGGGAACCATCAGGTATCTCCTGACAGCCTTGAAATATTTCTTACCTGAATCAGCCCACATGGAATGTGGAACTCCATTTTTGCTGGAGTTCTAGAAGAAACTTCCAAATATTTTGGAAATTGAAGTAATAACTGATCTGAGGACGGAAATCTTGCACATGACTAAAGCCCATCATCTCATCACGCTGTGAACTGTAGTGCTGAGTCCCTCTGAGCTCTCCTTGCCCACTGTGGGCTGCAGCACCTGTGAGTGTGATGCCTCTTGGAGCTCCAGAACCCTCAACACTCAGAAAACCCCCCCTGATGATGAGCCCAGGCTGACACCCCCTCACACACCTCTACTCAACGTGCAGCCCATGCCTGCTCAGAAATGTTATGGGATTCGACCTGAGTATTCCACTGAAATTGAGGGGAATTACCTTTATGCATATAGATATAGTTGTACACCTCTCTTGATGTTCAGGCGTGTGAATTGATTTTGGTATGAATGTTGCTATCGTGAATCTGTAATTAGGCCATTGCCTAATTGAATTGTAATTAGGTCAGTCCCTCTATTTGATATTTGCTGATTAATAATTTAGGATTTTCAAATAGTTAAATTTCCTGTATTCCAAAAGCATGATGTACTGCAGCAAAAAAATCAAGTCACCAGAATTGTTAGATGGCTTTTCTATTAGTACTTTTAAAACAAAACATATACTGTTGGGGTCCTTAAATTTCTTTCCCTTCTAAAACAAACAAACAAACAAATGAACACAAAAATAATAAGTTTATCAGCCTAATTTAATTGACTTTCTATTTTGCCTTGTTTATGGCAAGATTGCAGAATAATAAGCCTCGTGTAACAGGTACCACTGCTGAAGGTATTACAACTAAAAAAGAGGTAATGAAGTAGGATAATGATAGTAAATTTAGAAAATACCAGAGCAGCCTTATTTGAGGCAGTATCACAAGGATGTTCCCAGGAACATGAGTTGCTCTGAGTGTCTAAATCCTATAACACTCAAAAGTAACATAAGTACTAACAAAAGACTCAAAAGAAAAATTCTTGTCAGTCATCATAAATGATGTTGGTGTGTCTTCCAAAAATCAAAACAGTACATAAATATAACATAATCTGTGGGCTCAAATATGTTATAGTACCCACACAAACTGAAGTATATAGTTTAAATTGCAAAATTATTTAAGCTAAGCACAGTATTTTCAGTCTGTTCCTAACCTCTGTTCTGTATTGATCATAAATGCAAAGTTCGGCTTTGACATCTTGAGAGAAAACCCAGCAAAAACTCCCCACATCACCAGACTGTGCAATTACAAACAAGCAATCCTTGCCTTGAAGCTTTTACAATCTAATAGAAAACACTACAGTACTTTGTGTTATTGGAGCAGTTCCTGAGATCTACTTTACTCTTGAACAACATCTACCAAATGCTCATTCGCTCAGAACAGATGTTAATTTGTGCTAGGAAGGCTGTTAGATTTCTTGACAAAAAGCTCTCAAATAGTTTAGGTGAATTTAGAAAGAATCTCACTCTCCGGAAAATTAAGTAAACAAAATCAGATTGTTTTGGGAGGTTTTTTGGTGGGTTTTTTGTTGTCTTTTTTTTTTCTTTTTTTTTTTTTTTTTTGTCATCGAAGGCACAAGCAAAAGTCTTAATACATTCATAACAAAATATTCATATTTGTGTTTTTTTCTTACAGGAGTCAATTTTCTAAAATAACAGTATTAAAACCATTACATAAACACCTACTAGCAAGTCATCCCATTAAACTCAATCGGTTACATAAAATGTACAGAACAGATCTCTTCCAATTCAGCAGTTAAAAACAACTGTTAGAGGAAGAATGTCTCGTGCATTATACTTCAGATTAGTGTAGTGTTTCTTGCAGAAACCGAGAAAGAAAATTTTTATGATCAGAACCTTTAGTTCATCTTACAGTCTCCAGAAAGAATATTCAATTTTAATTTAAGAACTGTAGTGACTCAGTCATGAAACACAGGATGAGCTTAATGAGAGATAAATAGCGAGATAAGGGGAAAAAAAAAGAAAGAAAGAAAGAAAAAGAGCAATAGTTGTCATCAATATGTTCTACCCAATAAGAGGGAGCAATAACCACCTTGTCTTGCTACGGCCAGCAATAGAACATAGCTATCAAATAATGGAAAATAAATAAAAAAAGCTGATCACGTAATATATGTAAAACAATCGGCACCTGTTTCTAGGTTTCAGTAAAATAAAACTTTTATGAACTATCTTACATAATGCAGGTGAATAATAGTTTCCATTTCCACCACACTAATGGAAAATTAACATTCATAGAACTCTCTGCTCATCTTAGTACCCTGAAATTCAGAAATATTATTTTTACATACCAGAATTATTTCCTGAATATTTTAATTTGACTTGTAATACCAACGTAGTAGCAAGACCTTTAGCTTTAGTACATTTTTATCAATCTTCTCTTAAAATACATTTCCACAGAAATGACAAATAATTGATTTTGACGGTCACCTTTGGGGGGATATAGTGAGACACATAATAATGTGAAACTGAGAAATATTTGCCGTTCTAATATTGTAATTTATATTGAAAAAGCTGTTCAGAATATGTTCTCTTTAATTTCTTCTTTCCCTTCTAGCATTTTTGACAGAACTGTCTCATGCATGCCAAGGGCTTGCTGTCTTTATTAAAACAACAAACCAAAGCAAAACTCAAGAAGTCATTTTGAAATCAGCAAAATTCTGAGATAAAATTTAACATAGTCAGAGGATGAATACAGCAGTCTATTATAATCTTGTTCTGATTAATGCACAAACTGGAATTTGCCACATTCCACAATATCCTTCAATCATTCAATGAAAAGTGAAGCTTGCAAGCAGTTTCAGTGTGTAGGGCAAAAGAACATATTTATTTCTCTTTTTAACTAGAATCACGGTAGAATTATTGCTTGCATTTAGAAGACATTCAGCAAATGCAAAATACTTAGACCCATAAAATAAAAGTTTGGGGTTTTTTCTATAGTAGTCTTAATTCCATTGTGAAAAGTCAAACAGATTTTAAAGGTTTTAAAAATTGTGTAGTTGATATATTCTTGGGCTTTTTTCACCCATCAAAAGGCTAGATTTTGAATGAGAAGCTAAAGCATATCTGTATTGTGTTTATTTTTAGAAGACTGAGAAATACAATATGTGCTGTCTGCTGAAGTATAAAACAAAAAAAAAAATTGAGATTAAAAAAGTCTCTCATAAATATCTAATGTGGTCCTGAACTTCTGCCATAATCTTCACTAAAATAATATCACTTTTTTTTTTTCAGCTTTTAATTTTAGAAAGAAAATTAATTGCATACACGACTTGATGTGAGCAACAATGTGAGAACAATTTTCTTCCAGGAGCTTTAATTAGCACAAAAGAAAGAAATAGCGTCTCTAAAATATTTTCTTATAAGTAAGTGTTGGTAATGAAGTATTTGATAACTCTTTAACACAACGTGACAAATAGTTTTAAAGAAAGTACTTTGAAGGAATATAAAGAAATAGGAAGTCTAACATTAATATTAACCTACTGTCTTGTCCAGCCTGATTACTACAGGGCTTTACTCTGTGGCTTTAGATGGCAGTGAAAATCTGTTTGTGATGGACAGAGTTTGCAAAATCTATTGGGATGAAAGGTTCTAAATAAGATTATTAAAACTATCCATGAAAAGTGCCCCACCCCCACCAAGACCGAGTTGTACTAATTTATAGAATTTATATGTATAGAAAGTTATTCCTCAGGAGTGTTACCCTTCCCTGATTGTTTTAGGTAAATGTTTTTAATGGCCAGGCCTAGAGATTCCCAGGCTGACCAGTCATTAAGTGACAGGGTTCAAGTTGCATAAGTTATTTTGTCTTCACATCTATGCATCAACATCCACCATTTAATCATATGTCATAGTAATACGAGACGTACTTTCAAAGACTTATGGAAGCAAATCAGATTAATTTTTTGTGAGGTGGAAGAGCCAATATCATCCACCTTCAAAGCTGTCATTCATTTAGTCACTCATTTCCCAAAACTTCCAAGATATAGTCAGATTAATTACTCTACTTATATCAAGACAACAGCATTAATAAATTTGACTCAGAATTCGTGTATTATCTGTACATGTCACGGATTAGAAATATCCAGACTGGCCTTCACACCAAGATAAATTCATTAATATGAACAAAGTTGTAGCCTCCATTTCCTCTCCATTTCCTTTATTTTTCATAAACAGACCAAAAAAAAAAAAAAAAAAAAAAAAGAAGCTTGTGAAATAAGTATAGAGCTCAATCTCTTTCCCAGATCCCTATGTGACAGCACTCACTTGAGGATAAATTTCCCCAAATATTGAGGCAGTTATAATCAAGTACCATGAAGTCTGAGTGATCCAGTCCAAGAACATTGTTTTCTTCGACAGAGGAAAGAAAACCAGCATTTATTCATTCTACTCACGTATAAAAATTATGCCACTCTACATCTGTGTGCTAGTAGCTATTTCAAAAATTTTCATAATGGAATGTTTGAAAAATGCATCCTAATTAATTAATTGCAATATTTAATTCAATTTACAGAATAAACAATGTCATGATTTACAATAAAATTTAAATATAAGACACAAATTGTCACCTAATGGTGCAAGAATAGGCAAAATCGCATAAGCAACTTTAAATTTATTATTTCCCATAGCCTTCAGACATTTTAATGTCCTACTACCAGTGACAATAAATTAATTAGAAACTTTTAATAGGATACTGTAAATTAGGCATTGTGTGCAGTAAAGAAGAATTAAATAACAGATTTGTTTGTGAGAAATACTTCTTACGGTTGAAATAATAAGAAAATATTTTTACTGCAAATTTGGAATAAACTATGTTGGCATTTCATCACCTCCATTAGTCATTAGTAGCAGTGAGGAGTTTTTCAACAGTAAAAGAAAAGGTAAAGGTCTATACGTATACAGAAATTAATTTGTGAATATCACAGTATTACTTAATATTTTGTTTAGGGTAAGGAAGAAGCAGTAACTACTTTACTAAGAATTACGTGAAAATGAAGTATTTCCATTGCTGATAAAAGTTCAGTCAAGAAAGGATCATGAAGTTGTTTTCAAAGTGAGCTCAAACCAAAAAAAATGAAGGAGTTTGCTCAGTTTGGGCCCAGGTGTCACATGCAGAGTTCATGGGTATTACTTGTAACGTTTCTACTGAGATGTTAGAAACTGAACCAAAGACTGAAATCCCTGGGATGTGTCTGAGTCTTTTCTTTGTTGGGGCAGTAGCATTCTGCACTCAGAGATGTTTGGCAAGAGGGGGATACTCAGTAGAAAGAAAAACCAGTGATCTCTGAATAAATGATGCAGTCAATATGTAAGGAAGAACTGACAGCAGTCATGTATGCTGGTAATCATGTTTACACCATTTTAGTGCCTAGTTCAGGATATTTAGTCAAAGTACTAATTTCCACTGTTTAAAAGTATAAGGAGAATATTAAAAAAACAAAAATAAAATAAAGACTGTAGAATCTCTTTTCAGCCTAATAGTAAGGGATAGTGGGCTTTTTTGTATTTATAAAATATTAGGCAATAATGCATTCCTGTCAGATATATATCCTTCCAGACATGTCCTTGCTATATGAAGAACATTCTAGTATGTACCGTGATTCTAATGAAATATTCTTCTAAAACAATGCTAAATTGATTTCTCGTTTATTCCAAATTATGTGTTTTCTCTCTCTTACACAATGACTAAGCAATGATAGAAATCTCTTTGACTTTTTTGCTACAGTTCTACGAGTTTTCTAACAATATCTCTCATCACCAAAAAACACAAGTCAAAATTGAAGAAGGTGGAACAAAATTGAACCATTTGAATCCAAACTGGAATAAGGAGAATTAAAAATTATTGGAATAACCTTTATCACTCAGTAAAGGAGGAAATAAATGTAAAAATACAAAATCTAAAATATGAAGGCCAAAATCATTATATATATATATATATATAAAATATTTTTATGATACTTATATTTTGGGGAAAATAGAGCAAACTATCCACCCACTTACCACTGTGCTTTCATGGTAGAAAATATGTGGCCTTGAGCACTGAAACACTTTTTTTCTCCTCTCTACTCTGACTGCATTTGTGCTCTATTCCAGAAAGAACTGTTAAAATTAGGTGGTTATTAAATCATCAACATCCATATAATCCAATTTAGATATAAAAGAGAGAAATTATTAGCATGACCATGACTTTCAGCACTGAAGTCTGGATTCTTGATATCTTCATACTTTAAACATCTACAAGGCAAAAATAGGAAGTTCCTGACAATATGGTGCAGCAGAAAGAAGACATGAGTCATTCACAAGCCTTTTGCAGGCAGGGATAAGTACTCTAAAATGTAAATGATGGACAGTTCAATGTATGAAGAATTTAGATCTGCAATTTACAGAGCAATTTCTACATCTAGGGTATCCTCAGAAGGCTGAGTATAAATAATAAGGCCCATCATTCGATATTTACAGTCCTCTGAGACCTTAAAAAAACTCCATACCCTTGATATTTATGCCAGTAAATAAAAATAAATATTTGAAAAATGAATAAGAACATAATAAGAATATTTTTGAATCAATTAAATTATGAAAAATAAAGTACTCATAAAGCCCAGTTCTGAAACTGTTATAGAATTACTCCTTTTGCAGCTTTTTAGTATGTACCTGTGACACATGAATAATTCCCCTCAAACCCTAATTCTAATCCTTGCTTGATTATGTGCTGTATATTAACCTAGCATAGTCTCCAGTATAACATGGTGGTTTTGCTGGTTTGTTTAATTTTTTTTTTCCTCATATGGAATGGAATGTAGATCGGGGATGCAAGGCAGATCATAAGAGAAGAAAATGAACTAACAAAGTTTAGATAGATGACTGAGAATTCTGTTCACCCATGGTAAGATGCAACCACAAAACACAGCACCTGAGCTACCTTGTTGATGATACAGATGGTATTTGAGTTTGGGTAATAGTGTGCTATTTTGAGAAGTCATGTTCCAGAAAGAGAAATAAGCACAGGAAGTAAGAGACAAGTTGTCTGGCTAGCATGTGAAAGCAGATTAGAAACTGTGGTTTAGTGTACTGAACACGCTCCGATAGGGAAAATGACTGCAGCTGATAAGAACAGAAGGGGATAAACATCAAGGAGAGATAAAACTGAACTGGAGCTCAGTCCTGGCACCAAAGTAAATAAACTGAGTGCAAATGCAGGTAGCTGAAGAAGTTACAGCATTAAGGTGCAAAGAACAAAAGAACCTCTCAGTCACAATAATGAAAGAAAAAAAGTCCTTGATTACTTTAAAGACAGAGTTCGATATATTTCAAAGGGATTACATGATGTGCTATCCATAAAATATCCTTTTTAATCTTGTATGTCCTAATCATAAAATACATCAATTACAATTTCTTAAAAACTGAAATGTGGTATTTCTTCTTAGCACCATAAGTTCTGATCTCAGAAAGTTGAGTGAAAAATTAACAACAAAGATATTTAAGAGTTCATGACCTGAAGTGAAACTATTCTTAGATTTCATTCACATTATTTATAATGCATAATGTTGTTTAATACCATGCCATTATGCAGCAAAAAAGGAGCACACCTCCTCTCCTCAAACACACCTGAAAAATGTAATTACATTTTAACCTCTATTAACATAATCATCTAATCATACTGTTGACTATTTCATTTTATATAAGCATTTGACTCTATGTATTTATTGAATATTAATGAATACATTAATCTTTACTTTTCCAAAGTAGTCCTACTTAGAAATAATATTACAGATCTGAAGGTTTTGTATATTTTTCTTTTTCTAAAACGGTTCCTTCTCTAGCACCAGACTATTCACTTGCTTGTAAAGCATTTTCAAACAAATCCTGTTAATTCTGAATACGGTTCACTAAGCAGCATGATCTCATTAATAAAACAAGTTGCTACTCGAGTAAATCAGAACGCTCAGCTGTTTTAACTATTTCCCTAATGGAAATTCTAATGATCTCTTCAGTCAGCCTCACAGAAGCCTAACACTTTTGAAACAAGAACCAGAAAATAAAGAAGCAATGAAAAGAATGGAAACAGTGCAACTTCAGACTTAGCATTCTGTCACAAATAAATGTTAACTAACATTTATCTACATTCTTGAGGTTAGTTGGAATATTTTTGCACTTGAATTTTCATTAGAGAGGTAGATTTTGTCTCTTGTACTGAACTAAAAATGTTTGAGTGACAAATTCATGAGTTCATGGGATTTCTAACATAAGAGAGAAGGGAAGAAAGAAAAAGCCTGATGGATGGCAGAAAAGAATGCTGCAAACATATTTTCAAAATGTTCTCATATCCTGTTTAAGAAAATAATAAATAAATAACAAATGAGAAGGAGGCTAGGTGAAAGGGGAATGTAAAACAAAAACAGTCTTTAAAAACTGAAATAAGTTTCTGCATAATAAGATTATCTCAGGGTCTTTCAGTATGATGTTCAGTTTGAGATGAACCTCTTTCTTAATGATGATAATAAAATAATGTTTCTAATCTGCTGAGACTTTGAAATGTGCTGCACACCCAGTGCATTTGTGACATCCATAATACAGCTTACTTTCGTCTCGGCACTCTCAAAAATCAACCTTATCTGAGGGAAAATGCTGATTAAGCAAGGGGTTAGGAAAAATGAGACAAACTTTGTGTTTTTTCCTTCCTCACGGATCCATTTTTTGTTTGTAATCCTCATTTGAAGCTGCTCAAGGATCCAAGAATAGTTCCAAGAAAGGTGATGGTGCAGAGACAAAGTAAAGAAGAATGGGTAAAGCTTTGTAGCACCTTTGTGTCAACCCAGATACACATTTTAGTTTAGTAATATACATGTTTTTCAAATTGTGGGAGAGAGAAAGGGAATTAAGTTTCAGAGAACACATACATAAGCTCTATTACCTTTTAAATATGCAGCAAAAAAGCATCTTTAATTCCTTGATGACATTCTATTTTGTAAATCAGATGTTAGATACCTTTCTTCAGTATTGAAAGTAATATGCAGGAAAAAAAAAAAAGCTAATTTAACTGCTTCAGCTTAGTGTGTTACATAACAGTTGCATCTTTTTTTTTTTTTATGCTTGCACCACAGAATTTTGTTTCCTTTTCAGTTTAACAGTTTAACAGTTAAGAAATAACAGTGTAAATCTTTAAAAAGTTGACATATTGAAATGCAAATAACATGATTTATTTTTTTAACCTTAGGCCAAGAAGTAGGTTAGTGTTGCATTCAAAAAAAAACCCTCTGGCTTTAATGTTAGACAGACCTAACTTCTTTCAACGTGAAATCAAGTAATTCAACACAGCAATTCAAATGTACAAGTGCCAATTACTTTAACAGCACTTTTTTCTTATGTTCTAGTAGTAATTTATAACATGAATCCAGAGTTTGGTCAAGTTATTCAGCTGAAACAATCTACTTCCAAAACATCAGTTTGGAATTAATTCTTCATACCCATTACCATTTGAATCACATAAGAGGGAAATGAAATAAACTACCAAGAAACTAGAGTTATTATTTGCCTTATGATGCTCAAAGAGCTTGCAAGATGAAAAGTATTCAAATCTGAACTGGACACATAGCAGCTAAGTGGCCATTCTGTCACACTGCATTTCACAAATAAAAGCATCCTCCAGGTCCTTTGATTAGAACATGAAATAAAATAAGCAATACTTGCAAGACATAATTCACGGAATATCTCTTGAACAGCTCAATGGCTAATCACATTTCTTCCACAAGAATTTAAAATTAAATCTGATACTCCTGCTGGTCATAAATACCAAATGAAAATTTATGAGCACCTTAAGTAAAGACCAAAGAAATATGTAACTATGAAAGTACCACAATATACCATGTCATCCCATATCTTATTTCATTTAAAAATATATCTTACAACAAGCTAGTGAAAATTCTTAGTTAACCAGAACAACAGACACATCTGACCAAAATGGTCACTGTCTACTCAGCTATAGAAATCCCCCTTAAATGAACAGTAAAACTATACAGATTACCCAGACCTGAAAATTTCCTAAACCCTAAAGAAAAACAGAATATAGGCCAATCAAATCATACCTGGATAAATTGCTTGGTTTTCACAAGCCCCACGTCTCCAGCCTCTATCTGTGCTCTTGACAGCTTCTCTTCAGTTTCACTTAGCCAAAGATTAAATCTCTTCATGTCAGAATGAAAAATCTGCCACTTTTCCAAAGATTTGTCAAACCGTCTGCAAGTATAAAAGGAGATGAAATAACAATCTATTGATACTTTATTTATTGACTACAGAAAAAGAAATAAAGAGAATGATGTTGGCTGTCTCAGGTTAAAATCAGTATAATATTGATGGCATGATATATTAGCATTCATAACAGTTATATCAAATGGCAATATGGCAGTACCTCTGAAGTGAAATTATCACTATGCAAATGCATAAAATAATCAATGTTTTATCAATATTAAAAACCTTTTCAAGAAAATGCAATGGCCTTCAAGTGAATTTCCACCTGTATTGTGCAAAGGGACTCGTTAATAAAACCCTTTTCTTACATTTCCTATGTTTTAGTAAAACCTGTTCCTATGTTTCACTTTGAGTATTTTATAATGATAATTATGCTAAAAAAGAAAAAAAAAGTTCCGAAATTAAAGGATGATTGAAAAAATGGAACAATAAAAAATAGGGTTTTGAACAAGAAACAATTATGAAAAATATTACCATGTCTGCAAGTCTACAGTTCACTACAAAAACACCAGGTAAGTACTTCCAGCACTTTGGGAAGATCTGACCTGTTTTTGTCTAGAGTGACTGATTGATCTTCTGCTTCAAGAACTGTTTGACTTGGCCATTGCCAAATACTAAAAAAACGAAATGAAGACAGATTATAAAACAGATTATAAGAGGGGTTTGCAGATAGCCTACATCTTAAGAAATTCAGTTATCCTGTGTGTTAGATTCGTGTGGAAATGTAATTACTAATCAGAGCTTAGCTAGAATGTTTTGTTAGAAGATCATCATTAAATGTGCTACTGTTGTTTAGTTTAATAATCCTCCTTTACAGGATTATAATAGATTTTAGGGTGTATTTAAAGGATAAAAACAAAGATGCTCAATTATTTCTCTAGGAGATAATCTGGTTCTGTATGGGCAAACTATCTGATTATTTGAATGTTAAAGAGTTTAATTCACCAAACAAAATGACATTACTATGAGGGAATACAGATAATCTTTTTCCATTTTACTGATGATATTTCATTTTTTAAAAAGAAATATAAGCAGTCTATTACTATTGGCCCGATTAAATATTGTGGTCACTCATCTAACTTATATAAATGACAGTGATAATTTATCATGGTTATCATATTTTATTGTTTGAAATTAGTCAAAGCATAATGGAAAGGTACATTATAACAAGAAGTTTTTTTTAATGCCTACCTTACTCAGAGTTACAAAGAAAAGAACAATTTTACTTTAAAAAAATCACGCAGAAAATAAAATTAAAATTCAATTTCTTTTGGTCCAGAAACATCTCTCATTTCAGATACTACATCAAAACATCTGTTCTCCTGTTCTTCACAAATCAAAATTACTTTTCTCATCATGGGAAGCTTATCAGAAGCTTAAATGTAAAAAAAATTCAGTAGGGGTTGATATTAATATAGTTGAATTTGCATTCCAGTACTTGCAAACTGAATCTCCCATCACTCTATACTCTTCCTCCTTGTTTGCTCTGGGAAATAACAGTTGTAAGGAGAAGAAAAAAGTTGCAACAAGATATGCATATTTAAAGTTTAGAAGTTTCCATTGCTTATTGCTCGTGTCTAAAAAAAACCTTGTTACTCTCAGTATGAGTATAAACCAATATAAAACATTAGTAAAAAAACAGAGAGAATTTATCAACAGGCCAAGCAACTAAAATTCAAGGCTCTTGCAGTGATTAAACGCCTAAATACTGTTAAAATGATAAGAGAAATGATAAATTTTGCTGCAGTGGAAGGTGTTGGTCCATTTGAACATCATCAAGCTCTGAGAAGTTGTACCTCTCCTGAGTGTACCTAAGTGAGAGTTTCTCTTGCTGCATCTCTGTATTACATCTACTTACACACAGTACTACTTCCAAAGCTTTTTAAACTTTAAAAAAAAAAAAAAAAAAGGCTTTTGTTTGTTTGTTTTGCCATGTGCAATACTATTACCAGGTGGCAAGTTCACACCCAGAAAAAGAGAAGCCTAATTAACTACCAACGCTAAACAGCCAAATTGCTGAAGCCTTGGCACAGCTTCATGGAGAATAAATTCATGAGAGAGCAGTACTCTGAGCACTGTGGAAACTCAGAAAGCATATGTCTGCCTCAGGAATCCCCACACACAATTTGGAGCAGAGGAAAATTAAAGGGCTTGTGCACCCTTACCTAGGGATCCACCCTTGCTTGCCGTCAGAGACAAGTTGTTGGATCCCAGAAATCTGGAGTTTTTGAGCTTTCTGTGCTTCCAGGCACAGGCTCCCTGGAAAACACTGCTCTGGACCTGAAACCTTGGAGAAGGCTTGTAAATATGAATAATGAGTTAAAAATCACAAATGTGTAGTGGGTTAGATGTATTTTCACTCAGTGATGGGTTTTAACTTTGAGCTTTTTATATTATAGTGGTGGATATGGGACAAGATGGAAAATTTTGGGTGGTGTTTTTTCTTTGTTCATCTTCTTCAGGGAACTTAGGTAGTAGCCTTTGGATTGGTCAGTCAAAATGTCATTCTAGGGGTCGTGGGAATCTATTATTGGGTCAAAAGGATAAATAATGTAGGTGTTAAACTTTTATTGGTTTGTTTAGTTTTAAAAGGCCTTGAACCAGGCTCAGCTGGAGCTATTTTTCCTACTTCTAGCAAGGAGCTAGAGGTGCTGTCCTATGTTCTGTAATTCTTTGATAAGATACAATAAATATCCAAACCTCAACACAAGAATCGTCTCAATCGCCTTTCAAATAATCCTGGCTCTGAGGGAAAACAGACGAGACTGATCACAAACCACCAATAAGTGGTGCAAAGCCCAGCATACACCCCCCCACAAGTAATTGGGCTAAAATACCCCAGTGTAGCCATTCTTCTGTGTCTTCATCTCCTCAAATCCTTTCCCTCTGACAGGCATAAACCAAAATTAGTGGGTGGCCACTAATAGTGGATAATGGGTGACTGAAATCTGGGCACTATTTCCTTTCTGATGTGTCCTTCTCTCTGGTTTTCTAAGCACATGCTCAATAACAAGGTGCAAACAGACATCCTGAAGCCAAGCAGGAGGTTCTGGATGAGAATGTATGACTTTCACACACTACAAAGCACATAAGCATTGCACATGAGCTCTGACACAATAAGGCAGCTTTATTCCTCTACCTTGAGCATGTTTGGGTTGATTAGCAAAATACAACTGTCACACTGGCCCAATTTTTTTATATATGTACTGACACTCCAGCAGGAACCATGTTAAGCAGGGGCTTGTGGGAGCAATTTCATTTTATCATATTAGTACATAATGGATTTATTTTGCCTCTGGAGAACAAGAAAGAAAAAACAGCAACCAAAGACAACTGCTGGGGTAATACACAGCACAATTTATATTAAGTCATAAAAGTATTGGTTGTTTCCTTTCTTCCTCTCTTCGGAACTCTTGGACCTAATCTTCTATAAGTAAAATCTAATATTCTTTGGTAGCATTGCACGTGATATTGCACAGAGATTTACAAATGCCCATTTGGATGTGCTGTCAGTGGAACTCTAAACTATATATTGGGATTGCACTTGATGTTCTTTGTCACAAGACTGGTATTTTTAAGAAGCTGTGCAAAAGTGAATGGATAGACCTTTGAAAACAGGAAAGACACAAACATGATGTGGTACAAAAGGCTAGTGCTTTGTTGTGGCAAACTAAATCTCAATTTTGCATCTATGTTTTGATTAATTCCTACATATTTTGATAACATTCCTTGATAAACTATAAAATCCACTTTTATGATAGATTCCAGTTTAGCAAAACTTCACAATCAACTGATCCACAAAAAAAAAAAAAAAAAAAAGAATGCTATTATTTATACAATTTCCCAAAGGACACGGTTTATGTCATGGAAATTGTTATTGTAAGAAACATGCATTTTATTCTTCATATTGCAAAAAATATGCTGTAAACTTCATTTCTATACCTTTGCTAAACAATGTACTATAGGATTATGCTAATATTAACCCATAAATTTTGCAGTTATGTCAGCTTGATTCAGCACAATTAGCACCTTGCAAAAAATACACAAAACATCAAAGTAGTATAAATAATTATGAATTAGAATGTGAGAGCATTAGCTTTACTATTTAAGGCTGCCCTTAAAGATAACAAAATAAGAAAACTTGTTTTTGCCAAACAACTGCAATTAAATTGCTTAAAGAAAGAGCTAACCCATTTTCAGAGGTTTTGATGTTTTCATTTTACTTCATAGAATTAATGGGAGTTCTTAATTTATATTAATTTCTATATCCTCTCTGCATTTGGACTCAAGGTGATTATCTCGTTTTAGACACTGATATATCTTTATCTTGATTTCAAGTTTTGCTGTGGTTCCATTCTGGGACAACACTTAGCTCTATATATTCTATTCACACCTTTGCAGCCTGTCTTTCACCTATAAACTACCAAATAAATAATGAACTGCAACTAAAACAACTATAGAAATACCATCTAGCAATTCAAAATTAATTTCTCTCCTCTTCCCAGAAAGTAAGTTCTTCAGCATGACATAAATTAAAACCATTCTACATTACAATTACATTATAAATATTTTTATATCTTAAATTGTATTGATTGTATTATTCCTCTTGCCCTAGTTATTGATATCATACCATTCAGTGTCCATCTCTATCAAAAAAAAAGACAACTAAATTGGCTAAGAAAAGGCAAGATCATGTCATTTGTTATTGTTTTTCATGCATATGCAAATCCATCTTTATTACACATGAGACAGTAATAAACTTAATAACCGTTTACAATTAATAATTATACAGCAATTGCATTGGATTCTAATGGATGCTGTTCATCAATAGTTTAAATAGAAGCACTCCATAATTTATAAAACACATATTCATTTTCAACATTAACTGAAACTATTTATTAGGCACATGAACTTTAAAATACCAATTCTTTATTTCCTACAAAGTTTTCCTTCCTCAGAACAGAGGTGCAATCATGTACATTAGAGAACTTTGCCTCGACACCTGGATTAAGTGTAGGTAACTTTTCCCTAGAGAAAATAAAGAAATGCTTGATTAAACATGACCTAGGTGAAAGAGTAGCATATTTTGCCACTGTCTTATACATAAAAAATGTCCATGCAATTGGTGATAAAACCACAAATTTCATCACTTTCTCAAGTGCAACCTTCAAAAGCAAGATAAGGAAACCCCAAATAAAAAAATTTGCATGGAACAAACAGTGGCTCGATTTTATAGAAATCTAAACCAGTATTTCTGCCCGCATGTGAAGGGTATTATATAAATTTCATCCTCAAAAAGTGACAGTGCACACTGCACTTGCAGCCAGGATAGTGCAGTGTGTTAGTATTACCGACTCTATGGTTGCATGCATCTGATAAAATTAATTATGAGTGAAAAATCACATTAACTTCTGGCTGTCAGGGTGATGCTCTCCTCCTTTCCCCAGCCCAGGGGCTCTGACCTGCTTAAGGCCAGTTCTGATGTGGCACAGCAGCATGAGCTGTCATCGGAATTTAGTGAGAAAAGATTGTGAGAAACCTCACCTGGGGGTTCTGCTCAGGGCTTCAGGGCCGTTTTTAAATTCAGACCTTGACCTGGGCTACTCTGTCCGTCTGTCCACAGCACTCCTCTGTCACTGCAGCCAGAGCCAGCTTTGCTCTCCTCTGTCAGGTATTGTGGGAACTTTGGGAGAGGTCCCTGCTTGCAGCCCCTTACCCCAACCTTGCTGTGTCCTGACACTCAAACATCCCTTCTGGAGCTCTCCAGAGCTGGAAGCCTCACATGGCCTGTGCTGCTGTTTACACAACACACTGAGCAAGGATTTCCACTGTCCTTCAAAGTCCCAGTTCCTGTGGCTACAGGGTGGTGGCTGGAAGGTGGGGCACAGAGGACACCAAGGGGTCCCACTAAGGGGTGTTGGGCAGCCTGGACTGCCCAGCTACACCCACACCCCACTGACCAAGTGTCCATTAACTGCTGGAGCACTCTGGACACGCTCCTGGAGAGACCCTTTCCACGTGGGTTACTTCTGAACTAAACCCAGAGCACTCTTGGGTGTGAGACAGAGAACAGTGAGCAGCTGATCCCAACCCAAACGAAATACTCATGGACAGATTCTAAGTCAATACCAGTGAAATCCAGCAGCCCATTCTGGTTCCCAGGTTCTGCTGCAGCTCAGATCCAGTCTGAGACAAGGCTCAATGATAGTTTCCACAGCCTGGACACAGAGACAGATGCAAGACCCAGATTTATAGAGAGCTGGAAAATTATATCCAGTTGGGGGAAATCCTCAAATTACCATCATAATTCATAAATAAATTAATTTCAGAGAATTTGTGGCATAGAGCATAAGTATGTGCAATGCAAAGTATATATTACAGGATGTCCCCTCAGTAGTCCCCTATAATTACTATGAAGTGCTTAAATCCCATGATTTCCCATGACAGAGTTCTTAGTTCAACCTGTAATAACGTGTTTTATCCTTCAAAATTGCCATGTTCCATTTTATGTTTTCACTTCCTATCTTGAAATCCCCATACCATGGTGGCTTTAGAGCAGGAAGAATAATAGAAAACTGATGATACCAGTTAATGCTGGCTGTTGACTCCTTGAGCCTGAAAGATGTTATTTATCCTGTTTAAGGTGTGGGAGATGTGTACAGAAATATATATACTGGAAAATTAGATGTATTTTTTTCGCCGAAAATCATAGTAATAACAGAGCATGTAGTATTATCTTCTTAAAGTATGGATGCCTATATTGGCACTAGGTATTTTTAATCTTTTACAGCTTTTCAGTCAGCTAAAAACCTTTCTAATAAGTGATTGTTGTTTGTTTGTTTTGTTGTTGCTGTTTTTGTTTTTAAGTTTACAATAAAATTTCATTAAAACCCCTTTTCCCTTTATTTGGAAAATTCATTTGAGACTAGAAACCTGGGTCCAAGTAACAGTTACTAGATCTTATTGTAAGAGTAGCATATAGATAACAGCTCTGATTTTTCTGAAAATAAAATGTTGATGCCTGACAGGACTTAAAGTAATGGAAAAGCAGAGAAAACAGTATTGATAGAGGAGAGTGTTCATTATACTGCTATCAAGGAGAAAATATTTGTAAGTCATAAAGAGCCTGTTTAGATTAAATACCTGACAGTATCTTTTCTGTGTTTAAAAAAAATCTTAAATATTTCTGACACCTGTAAGTACAACAGAAAAACAAACAAAAATCTATACTATACTCAGAAGGCATATTTTCCAGTATCATTAGAATTAATAAGCACTTTCACAGCAGTGGCATTTGAAAGCTTGCTTTTTACCTTTGACTTCTGTGAATAATGATTTACTGTAATGAAAAAAAATATTTGAAACGCCCAAGATAAACAGGAAAAAGACAATACATTTTGTGGGAAAAGAGCTGAATGGTAAAGGTTACCATAACCATGGCAACTACTACCACCTAAAACCTATAAAAAAAGTAAGTGGCATGTTTATGAGGGATTTTATATATATAAACATGTATTTATACAAATATATATTCTCTGTATATATAGATACCCTAATTATACACACTAATTTACAAAAAGTAAATGTTCAGAATATTATATATATGTTAGTCTTGTGAATAATAAAGGACCTTCAATACTGTCAAGTAAAATTTATCAAGCTAGAAGTTCTTACTTCATGAATAAATAGTAAAAGACATTTTGGCTAATGAAGATGATTGTAATATGGAGAATTCAAATAATCTAGAGATTCCTACAAGGGCCAGTATAAAAAGTTTATTATTTCTAGTCTAACATGTAGTAGAGAAGAAGTAATATTGCACCACTTGATCCAATTCAGTTAGGAAAGTTTCTAATGACTGGATGGAATAACTTCCAGAAAACAACTATGAGTCCTGGAGGTAACTCTCTGAAGCATAAACTGTGTCTGTCCAGTGGAGGGGAGGTTTAGGGTGGATATCAGGAGATGGTTCTTCACCCTGAGGGTGTTTGGGCACTGAACAGGCTCCTCAGGGCAGTTGTCACAGCACCAGCCTGGCAGAGCTCAAGGAGTGTTTGCACAACTCTCAGGCACAGGGTGTGTCTAGAACTGTCCTGTGCAGGGCCAGGAGTTGGACTCAATGATCCTGGTGACTCCCTTTCAACTCGGGGTATTCTGTGATTCCGGGTCTAGTAAAGAATCCCAAACACATCATCCTGTCTGTTCATCACTGATCTCAAAGAATAAAATATATGTGAAAGTAGTTCAAATTATGTAAGCAAGTTATAAATTCAAAGAAATTGTTGCTGAGATGATGCTAGAGGCCAGATTTGTACAATGTTACATGGTCAGCTATCACTGCAAAGGCCTTCATAAATCTTTCTGGGCAGTGAAGAGTCTGCATTGCACATCCTATTCTTCAGCAACCAGGAGGAAGAAAAAAGAATACAATTGACAGATTCTAGGGTTATGTAGATGAAGACTGTAACAGGTAAGTTTAATGCAGTTTCTGTCTTCAGTCATCTCCTACCTCAAACACCATTTTTTTTGTTGTTGCTGTTATGTTTTAGAACACAGAAGCTAACCAGAAATCCAGTCTTTGGGGATACAGCAATACAGAAAGAATCAATAGAAGATGAACAGACATAGCCTGCTATCAGAGAAAAGAAGCTCACATATTATGAGGCTCTGATCTTTCATATAGTCCATATGTCAGTGCCACTGGACAATAAGAATTATTCACAGAATAAAAGCTCCAAAATGGAACTTAAAAATAAACTTAATTTAAAATTGACATGTTCAGTTTAACAATCTTTATTCACTCTCAGTAAAGAAAGTAATTAGTAGAATATATGTGTATTTAGATTAGCAGCCTTTAAATTAATCATAACAATTTGTTTACTCATTCATTTAAAGTTTATATTGAGATATTAGAGCTCTGTTTAATTATATAATTGACATGTTCCATTCTCTTCTGTTTGAGTACAATAACTTCTACTTTCTAGCAGAACAATATGCAATTGTGATCCTAAAGAATTATAGTTAGATTTCGGGCATAACAAATTATAAAGAGAAAAAGATTTCAAAGCAGTTAAAATTAACTTTTAGTTATTAAGTGTCCCAGCTAGAGATATTTTTAGTTAATATCTGTTAATTGAAGTGCCAGGTATATTAAAACAGACTTGATTAAAATGCCCATACTTTGGCACTGCTACTGAGACCTAACTATTTAATGAGACATATTTTACTTCTCTGTAGATAAACTAACCAAAGAAAAGTGATGCACAAAGCTCTGCAGAATATTCATGTTGTGTATTTCATGAAGTGAATTTTTCATAACCCATATTTTGATATCTTAGAGAGACCCACTTTGGTATGAAAATTCAGAGCTATAAATCTTTTCAGTGTTATATCACAGAAGATAGCCTTGGGTACTTTATTAGCATAAACAGTTGGGCAGCATGATGGAGCTGCCCATCTTTTAAACATGCACACATAGTCGTGCTAATTGGCACATAATGACTTCACAGGCATGTTTACAGCAATAAGATATTAGGGTTCTTTATCACCCTATTGCATTATAGAAAAACATTAATCAGGCACTGTGTGATATTAAGGTGAGGAAAATTTTTTGAATTATGTACATTTGACCTATTTCTTTCTGCAACTGCAGCCTCTGGGAGCTACAGAATTTTTTATGCCATAAAAACCCTCCGAAAACTCTTTCTAGGAAAACTGTCCAGGATTCACAGTGAGAATTTTAATTGTTATGTAACACAGACTTGTGTAGAACTTAATGTAGATGTTTTAACTTAATGTAGCTGTTTTAATTTGCCCATAAAATCAAGGAGTTTGGAATTTGGAAATAAATCTTCCAAGCAAGTTTGCACTTTTGCTCAAAGCAAAATAAATATATATAGTTTGGGCGGTGGCAACATTTACTGTTTCATTAAATTTACAAAAAAGAAAATTGAAGGAAAGCATCTGTAGAAAGACCGTGAACAGCACATAAGAGAAGAAGGGGCAGGGCAAGATTTGTGCTAGAATAATATAATTTTTTTGTCTCTCAATATTGATCCTCTTTGTTAAAAGGAAGTATGTCTTCTATGACTATTAATATTTAGCATAATGAACAACTCAGTTTTCACAGGAAAAAAATAAGATGCTCTTAAGAGCAATAAGGTGCAATAAAGAAGTGCAGATTTACAATAGGGCCTGAAGAGGCTTCAATTCTCTGCCCTTTTTAATCATGTTTCCCACCTGACCTTGTGGCTGGCATCTCAGGGATTTCCAGCCAAGCAATACATTTTTTTCTCCAGCTCCTCAGATCTGCTTGCCAGATACATAAGTTAGAGAGAAATGGCAGTCTAGGCAGGAACAAAAAAGAAATGGCAGTGTCTCCCTGGAAGACAAACCTGACGCTCCAACCCCAGTCCTGGTCCCTGACAATCATTGCTGTTTCTAACATTGCTCGGACAAATAACCAATAACTTCAAATTATCATTACATTTTGCTTAGAATTTGCAAAACTGCAGTTCCAGGGTACTAACTTTTTTTATCAGCAGAAAAAAGCACTGGCTCAGATTTTCACAGAAAGATTCTAAGATTCCCAGTGCATTGTCTCTGATACTAAAGAAAGTCTTGAAAATCTCTCCTTGCTTGCCAGAGTAACAAGCTAACTGCAATGGATGCTTCTGCAATTGGTTCTCCACAGGTACTTTATCCCCTTCCTCCTGTGACTGTGTGGAAACAGAAAGGATAGTCCCTGGAGGAGAAAGTAATGACAGCAAAAAAGCTCTTTAAGCTTAAGCAACTTCGCCTTTCTGAAAGGGAGAGGGCTATACTGTTGCATTTACAAGATGCCAGCCAGCTTGATTTCTCCAAAAAGAAAACCCCTAGAGTAGTTTAAAAAGGCTCCCAGTCCTCTGCCAGCTCCTGGGGATCAATACAGCCTTCTCATTCAACTAATTTCTCCCAAATCACTGTGGGAAAATACATACTAAGTTGTTTAACTAGGGAAGAACAGTTGTTTTCGATCAAGCTGTGGTAAGATATTTTTTCAGTTCTCTGGGCCCTGATTATGTCTTGTTCAGTCCCAGGTGAATCTGGTGACTGTCACAGGAGCATACCAGCACCAGCAAAGAACTGCACTGATCCTAACAGGGCTTCTGCAATACCGAATGGACTGAAATTATTATGAAAGTGGTGCTTAACTGTAGAAAGAAGTAGCTGACTAAGGACATTGTGCTCTACAAACACAGATAAAAATACTGCACTCACACCAAGATCTTCCTCGTATTTTTTTAGAGAAATCTTACTTTCGTTGTTCCTTTAACAGTACAAGGTCAAATAAATAGATTGAGATTTTTTTTAAATGTGCTTAAAATTGAAAACCTAGGGATCTACCTACTTAGAAAAAATAGCCAAACAGGTGTTTAGCTTGCTTGAAATTAGAGTGGAAAAAACATACTGCTCATTTGGAGACATATGCACACAGAAGAAAGGAAAGGAGATGAAAGGTAGAAAAAATCCTACTCCTTTCTGTGCTAGCCAAAAAAAGCCCAGTAAAACAAGCTGTTGAAGAATAAAACAATCTTATTTTTGGGCATTACCCCTAGGGAAAAAGCTTTGACACACCAGCAAAGTCTACTTGCCTATACTTTGCTTCCCTTACATAGCAAACATCTCAAGGTTCCACTTCAGGGGTTTTTACTAGATGGAATTACATCCTTGTATTACAAGGTTCTGTAATTAATTTATTCTACTTTCTATAAATATGTCTCAGTAGAAAACTGGATGACAGAAGGAACTGCACATTAGTGGAAATCAAACACAACACACCATTTGTATTACTTATAATATCCAGAGCATTAAAATGACAATCCCTTAAAATTATATTTAATCCTAATTGTTAGATTCTTCATTGTCAGAAGTAAAATCTTCTTAACATCTTCTATGTAACTTTAAATACTTTTTTTCCCCTAATAACAATTTAATTCAACAGCTACAGCCATAGAAAAGTTTAACTGTGTATGTGTAATGTACATAAATATATACTTGTCTGTATATATATATGTATATACAGAGGCTTTATATCAATTTTTGACTCTGTGTGGTATACACTGATGACTTCAGTGCATAATTTACACTTCAAAGGATACTTCAAATACAAAATGCTGACTAGGGAAAATGTTCAAATTCAAGGATTATCACATCATTGTAGCCAAGATTTCTTGTGCTTTCTACTACTAAGTGGAAAAAATGGTGATGCAGTAAAAGCCTAGGACTAAAATTCAGACTTCCTACTCAGAATCTGTGTGCCACTCTGGGGTAATAATCTACCTTTCTTTTCTCAAACAGCACTAATGCTAAGCCTAACTGCAAAGGAGTTGTGCAGATGGAGCTCAAGATTAACCTGTTTAGCACTGTCAAGGCTGGCCTGGCTGGATGCTGGGTCCCCTCCAGGGTGCACATACACTGCACAAAAAGTAACCCATCTGCAGTAGCTGATGGCCATAGCTTCCACCATTCACCAGGAAGTCAGCTGGACCAGAGGTTATGTAACTGGGTAGCAAATGAAGGTTTGGGAAAGTCATTTAGGTTGGATATCAGGAAAAGGTTTTTCACCCAGAGAGTGGCTGGCCACTGGAACAGGCTCCCCAGGGGAAGTGTCATAGCACCAAGACTGTAAGCCCATAAATCCAATCCAAAAGGATGTCACTATCAAATCATGGCACTAACAACTTCACAAATAACAAACAAGAGATCAATAGATTTCTGTTGTAGGGGATGAAGAGCTCCTGAGTGCCAATTGTAAGCTGACATAGACCATTCTGCTCCATACCATGGCTGCTGATTTCAGGAGTCTGAAAACTGTCACTAGATCCTCATTCTCATCTACTTGTTTGGAGAATGTGAAGTTGTCTTTTATCCCCCTCCCTTTAGCAAACATAGGGTTAGTTTGAGCAGCCATTAACCTGGAGGTGAGGTTTAGCTCACTACATTTGCTGAATTTGTACAGAAAGTTTCCTTTACAAGCATTTCTGACAGCAACAGACAGAATACTGCCGAGCAGTATTAGAAATACCAAATATGTAAAATAGCTATGAATTCATGATGGTGGTGCATTATTTACTAATTCTTCTCTTCACTTAGGACCAAGGCAGTGCATAATAAAGTTATTCCCATTACCTATTGCTATTCCTTCTCTGTAACAGGTAAGGAATCTTACCTGGTAAGCAAGTAAGCATCTTAGCTTGGCACCCTTTGGCAGTGGAAAGCAAGAAACCTGCTGTCATTTAGCCCGACTGGCGAGGAACCCTGATTGTATTTCAGGATTTACATAGGTGATAAAAACAAAAGTATTAAAAAAAAAAAAAAAGAAAATAATAATAATAAAAAAATGGAGGAACAGAATGAGCTGTCTGGCTCTCTTTTTGAACGACAGTATTGTTATTCTGAAGGTACAAATAAAGGAGAGAGGGAAAAAATTAGAAAATTTAAAGAGTTAAAACTGTGGGTTTTTTAAACTTCTGCCCTGTAATTCACTGTTTAATGACCAGATAATTCAGAGTTAATGTAGAGAATAAACACTCCATGCACTTTAATCAAAGTTGGAAATGTATACAGTATAAAAATCTTAGATAATGATAAGTCCTAGAAAACTACAAGTTGTTCACAGACCTTTTTGTTTTCTTTCCAATACAACCTTCTCCTACTCTATTAATGGACATATCATATTCAAGACTGTAGAAGCCTACACAGCTTAGAATTCACCCATGTGGTAGTCTTCACAAAATGTATGCTCTTCTTCTGTAGCTATCCGAATCTTGGAAAGTGAAGAGGCAACATATAGAACACTCCCAGAGCTCCCAGTTGTGCCAGCACAAAGGGCAAGTTGAATCAAGAATTCTATTCTCAGCTTCAGTCTCGCCTATTTTCCTTCTAAGTACATAGAGAGCTCAAAGGAGATTCAATGAGGTATCCCTGAATGACTGTAAATGCTGATTTATCATTTCTGCTCTGCCTTAACATGTGTTCAGATCATGGCAAACATGTCCTACATTACCATTTCAACATTTCTAGTGGCTACTCTCAATGCTATGTCTATTTGCAGTGATTGAAGGCACGGACCATACTATGCAAGCAACACTTTATTACACTATTCACCAGTATTTCTAGTTCTCTAACTTCTGTGCAAAATTTTCCACTCAGACCCCTTTGCCCCTGTTCCCTTAGCAACGCAATCCTTTTGGTTATCAAGTTGCTATTACATTCTCTTGCACCAGTGATGTCCTTGTTACATCCTCTCTCGTCAGAGCAGAGTGTACAGAGTGGTGTCTTCACTTCTTGTTCTTGCCTTGAGTTTATCTCTCCCATGGCTTCCACTGCACCAGGGCCAGGAGGTCTGTGGTGCTACCCAGCTCCTGTAGCCTGATCTTCCATACCACTTTATGATGTCACTGTCTTCCCTGCTTTAGAGGAATACTATAGAGGATACTTTGGAGGATCATGACTAGACTATTGGGTTAACAGCAATGCTTACTGAAATAACCTGAGTTGGCGAAGAAAAAGGATATGGCAACTGTGATTAGGTCCTATTTTCTTTCACTAGGCAAGATGCTACATCTTGCTTGCATTGAATGTCATGGACTTGATTTCAAAAACTAAGCATCTGTAATTTCTGCTCTGATCGACTATAGCATTAGATGACTAGTCTGAAAAAGAGGTTTAATAAAAACAGCAAATCCAGGTGAGAATTGACTTGGAGACTCAAAGCTGGCTGCTAAGTCTCTTTCTATAATTGTTTTTCATATATGATTGCATATTTTTGCACTACTGCTCCATGAACTACGAGCTGAAACAAAATATTGTTGCAAAATGATTTCTATCTCTGTCAAAAGTCATGAGTTCTAGTGTTTTTTTTTCTATTTTTTCCTTTCCTACAGCAGTGCAAATCCACTGAAAGCAGTGCATCTGCTTCTGCCTTACAGTGCCACAAGTGAGTCAGCTATTAGGAGGCAGAAGGCAGGTGGTTACAGAATCCTTGTACTCACGTGCCATTGAACTGCAGATCCCCTTCCCTTTGTCTGATGTGGATAACTGCCCTCTCATTTTTACAAAGAACAGAGTACACAGGTGTCATTTACAAATGTAACTGCCTTTTCAGAACTGATTGGAGAAATGATGCCAAAACCACAATCATGAACTCAGTTTGCTAGGATCACCATGTCTCATAGGTTCTTCCTGTGCAGACACCTTGGAAATAAGCTCAATCCGGCAACAGTATGTGGATGGCACTTTATAAGATGAAGAAAGACTTGGGGAACTAACCAAAGGATTGTGTTTCCAAATTGGAGGAAAGAAATGCACTTGAACTAGCATTGCTGCTGTGCCAGAGGATTTAAAGATAGTGAAGAGAATTGTTGGTCTGTTTAGTGCCCTGCAGGGACAAAGACACTCATGGTTATTAGAGGAATTTATTTCTGGGCTTGCAGTCTCCCACAGTGTCTACTAAAGAGTATTAGTTCAGAAAGGCAGCAACATTTTCTCCTTTTCCTTTACTGGCAAACTACAGTGGTTGTCATTAATCACCCTGACAATATAAAAATGCAGCATTATTCTGTTAAGTATTTCTCTGCCTTCTGATTTTTCACTGATCTACCACATTGTCAAATGCTATATACACAGATAAGGTACACAGTAGTGTGCAGTGAAAAAGGGGAAAAAATGCTTAAAACAATCATAATTAAAATATTTGAACCTGGGGTGTATTGCACCTTTATGGTTTTTAACTTTATTTCCTTGCTTGATTTTATTATTGATTTGATTTTATTTTATTAGCATAGTGACTTGTAAAATGAATGCTCATTGTAAGATGCTAGCCAGTCTTTCATCTGTTTAGGGAAAACAGAAATACTTTTTCCATTATATAAATTCCTTGATGGTAAATTCTTAATCCTGCCATTTCTACACTGAAATGAGAGGGGATAATAGAAATAAGCCACCAACTATGGAAGAGTCTTAAAAAGTCCAGAGAAAAAGATTCATGGAACAGTAGGTGTCTGTACCACATTTTTGTGTTACTTGAGGGCCTGTGAACCTGAGTGAAAAAGAACATTTCAGTGATTCCCTAGATTTACGTTTCATCTTAGTTTCCAGCTAGTCAAAGGGCATTTAGTATTCTGCAGGAAGGAAAAAAAAAATGTGCTGGAAAGACAGGAAAAGCACTTTTAGCCAGGGACTGTTAGCCAGTCCTGCACAGCACTGGGAACACGACAAAGCCACCAGGCAGCCCCAGCCCCAGAGCTACAGTGCTCAGGGAGGGAAGAAAAGGAGAGAAAACAGGAAAAAAAATAAAAAAATAAAAAAGGGCAAATATTTTCCAAGCACTTTCTTGTTTCTAACATCTGTCACAGCTTCTCACTTCAGTCCCTCCTTATGTTGATAAAGGTGGTTCTTGAGGGAAGCGCTCTTGTGGGTAGAGTGTTAGGATGGAATTTAAGGTTCACTTCTTGGCAAATTAGAAGATTTCTATCTAACCTTTAAAAAGCACCTGAATATCACAGCTCTTCCTGTCCTATTTATGAACTGACAATAATATAATTTTTCAGGATGATTTGAGTTGATTTTGCCAGATTTGTTAAGGAAACTAAATAAGAGGTTAATAGGACTAGATACAGAATTAGAAACTATTTAACATTTAAGACAGCTTCTATTACTGCTTATGACTTCTTTGCAGGTCACCATTAACCACATGACATCTGAGTAGAAGTGTCTTGTGCACTTCTGAAGGTTTTGTCAGAGAGTATTCAGGAGAGAATCTCACGGATCAGGGGAAAGCAATGTGTCTCGCATGGCCCTACAATACCACAAGTTCAAGCTTTAATTACAGAATGTCTACCATTAAAGATGACATAATATGCACAACCTTACAAAGGGGCAGAGTTTGGTTTTGAAAAACCAAAATATTCAACAAATGTCTTGATGACGTTTAGAAAATTCTGTTATGTAGTAAAACCTAGAAATTAATTGATTGATTACTGTCTAATTCTACATGGAAAACAATCAAAATTACTGCATTTTAAATGCTATAATAATATGGGCAGTCTATATTAAACACTGAAGCATGTCAATAGATATTTTCACAAAAGATTAAAAATTAAATATTTTAAATATTTTAAACATTTTAAACAAAAGATAAATAGTTAAACATTTTTTTTCAGACTACATCCCTAAACTATTAATTTTCCTGAGTTAATGAGTTCAGACTTTTTACTGCCTTAGAACACAATGATGATTCTGGAAGTTAAGATTTACTATTTTTGTCAGCATCCTATTTTAAGACATCCCTTTTGAAAATCAAGGTGACAATTTTATCATATTGAAAACATTAAAAGAACCTAGATTTTGGCACGCAATTCTGAGATGATGGATGAAATCTGAGACAGCTACTGAATAAATACTAAATATATGAACCCTAGATATCAGAATTCTTTAAAAAGTGCTTGTTTTTAAACAACTATTGAAACCGAGCTTACATTGTTGTGCTTTTTCTTCTTTTCTCTGAGAATAGAAATAGGCATTTATTTAAACTATGGGGAATATATGCTACAAATTATTGATTTTATGTCTATTTAAAGAATATTTAGAATATTCTCAGCTACATTTTCCTTATCTTTTGCTTTTCTTTAACTATGATAATAGACAAAGCATGCAACTATTGATAGCTTACTTTTTTCTTCAGTGTATTCTCTCATTTTGTTTGTAGAAAATTCAATTTCATTCAAATTAAATTTCTTAGTCCATATGATCTCTTTCTCAAAAGATGTAAGACTATCCTGAGATACATACTGATGAACTCATAGGATCTGACACCTCTCATGTGTGTATTTCTGGGCACTCTGGGCACTCATAATAACATCACCAGAACACAAGGCAAAAAATCAGTTCAACTAGTTATGATCACTGCAGAAGAGAAAAGGGAACGGGAACAAGAAAACTCTTCCCCCTCGTGGCAAGGAAGTAGCACAAGCCAAGTCCTTTCTTAGGTTGGTATTAAACATCAGTGCCAAAAATTCTGATCTGAACTAAAGGAATAATGTTCCTGATACATCAGTTAAAAGCCTCCTTTTGCCCAGGAAGATGAGTGCTCTAAAGCCCTGTATCTCCAGACTAACCTGGCAAAACCACGGAGAAAGCTCAGCTTTATGGCAGCCTAGAACTATGCATATAGGTGTTTTTACCTAAAACCTCTAAACTTCCAGTTCCACTGAATGAAGTGCTGCATCAGTCAATAAGATCTGGACCATAAAACCTTATAAAGATTCTCAAAATGGTTGCAAACACAACTGCAACATCTCTCAACCTGAGAGCAAAATTAGAATGGGGCAAATAAAAGCACTTTCATACATACATGCAACTTCACACACAACAATAAATGTGCAGAGGATTCAACCTATAGCAACACACTATACTTAGGTAGGAAAATTTATGGCCAGGAAAAACAGTTTTGCAGCCAGACATAGAACTTTTCAATAATAGCTAATAAAAAAGGTAGAAGGAAGCTCTTCGTTCAATAGTGATAAAGGAAAATCAAACATTATCACTTTTAGAATTTTATTAACTAGAACAGACAATAAAAAGTTTGAATGTTTGAAAGAAACATTGAGAGTAAAATGATGTATATATGAGGTATAAGACTTAGCAGACATTTCTGAAAATCTGCAGAGTTAGAAATGATATGCACAGTTTCTGTTTTATTGAGAAGCAGGTGTTTGCTTTTCTGAAACTTTTTAAATCTTCAAAAGTTCAAGAAATTCAAGTCCTTTCCTAGATAAGATGGACAGACACCACAGGATCACAGAACAATAACCTCTGATTATTAACATATTCCAGAGGTTTATATCAAGCAGATTCTAGCATGAGAGACTGCAGGAAATCTTACAGATGAATTCATGAGACTTTAGACATCTTTAAAGGAGATTACTTATATCAGAATGTCCTGATTCCTTTGCAGGATTTCCCACCAGATGCAGTACCCCCTACCATTCAAAATAGCATTATGCATTTTCTTCATGAGTATGGCACCAGAGTTCTATATGAATAAAACTGCATATAGTCTGAAAAATATAATGAACCTATAAAAAAGAAAAAGAAGGACCAGCAGTATCCCTTGCCCTTTGTGCTTTAT
Source organism: Acridotheres tristis (assembly GCA_037013685.1). Taxonomy (NCBI): domain Eukaryota; kingdom Metazoa; phylum Chordata; class Aves; order Passeriformes; family Sturnidae; genus Acridotheres; species Acridotheres tristis. The sequence continues at coordinate 104,804,329 of CM072884.1, forward strand.
AGGCAAGATTGAAGAAGGTGAAGTCCTAGAAGTAGATAAGGACAAGTTGAGAATTATGTCACAGAACTCAAACCCTACGAGTCTTTTCCCCAGCCAGGCTGCACCCCAGGACACTGAGACAGCAAAAGCTTCACAGTCCAAGAAGTTTGCTTGGCTTTCTGGGCTGCAAGAGCATCTTGCCTGCTCTTATCTAATTTTTCATCTACCAACAACCCCAATAGAGTTGTTCAAAAGTCCTCCATCATCCATCAGGGTTAATTCAGAGGTGGAAAAGTCAACATGCTTAGTCATAGAGCTCATTCCCTCATGCAGAGGGAACTGGATATGGCTGAGCCAACAGAGGCCCCATTACATTAATCAAGAAATGCAAAGTCCAGCACCTGTGAAGGAAGAACCCCTTGCAAGAATATAGTTTGGAAATTGATTGGCTGGGAAGTGGTTTTGCAAAAAAGGATCTGGGGTCCTGTGGGCAGCAAGTGGGACATGAGCCAGCAGTGTGCCTTGTTAGCCAAAACATCCAAGAATGTCCTGGGCTCCATTGGCAGCAGCACAGCCAGCAGACTGAGAGAAAAGACTACCCTTCCTCACTCAGGTCTCTTTGGGCCACATCTAGAACAGTGTGTCTGGTTTTGCACTGGTCAAAACAGGACCTTAATGAACCAGAGTGAATTCAGCAGGACAACACCACAAAGCCATGGGGCTGGGGCACTTGTTCTGTGGGGAGGTCATTGAAGAGCTTCAGTCAGGCTCTTCGGAGGGGTGCATAGGTGTGAGGAGGAAAGACAACAGGCATAAAAGCAAATGAGATGTTTAGACTAGATATAAGGGGAAAAAAATGCACCATGAGGACAGTCAAGCTGTGGAACAACTTCCCAAGGGTCAGTCAGTCAGTCTCTGTTGTTAAAGGTCTTTAAGACCTGTCTGGCTAAAGTAACTTGGTCTACTAGTGTTGATCCTGTTTTGTGCAGAATATTAGACTGGGAGAGTCCCTGAAAGTCCTTCCATCTGGAATTATTCTGTGATTCTATGACACTAATTAAGGAAATGAAAACTCTCTAACTCACCATAGATCTTACACAGCACTTTGATCAGTAGCTCAGGACAAAAAGAAAATATGGGGGCAAGGTATAATCACACAGAGATAAGTTGCTAAAGGGGATTCTAGTGAATTTTTTATGACTAACAGGCTAAGCAAATACAACCTAAGGAAATGAAACTTCAGTGATTATGTTGCCCATCATTCATTTCTAAGAATAAATTTTCTAGCCTTTTAGCCAATTTCAGCCAAATCTGAGACGGAAGTCTCAGAGGTAATTGTGCTGTTATAGGATTTTGAAAAATTGGTTGTGGAGAGAAGAAGGAATATTTTACTTGTTTTAACACTCCAAAAAGACAAGCAGAGGGTCCCTGAGTTCCGTTTTGATTGGCACCTGTATTCCAGCCATCCAGCTAATGCATGCACAGATGCAAAATATAGGTATGCTCTATATTCTATGGGAATTATATGTGATTTTTTTGCTTTATTGTTTTTCAGTCTTGGCACTCACCTCTTTTTAATTTTCTTGCTGTCATACAAGACTTGTGGACAGAAAGAATAAATCAGATCATCTGACTAGAATTGAGGTTATACAATCTTACAGTGTTATCCTTATGTTGCCCTAATAGATAGAGAATTGCCTCAAGGTCTTAATGGAGTTATTACTAAACCCAATTTTCCTGAGTGATATCAGCCTTAATAATATAGGAGAGCAGCAAAATAATTGTCACTCATTTTATTTCAGTGTTACTGTTGAAAGAATATTTTCAACCTTAAGTTAAGAATTAATCTTTCTTTTACTAGAAAAGCAACTAGACACTTAAAATAATTACCAATCAGATGAAATAATGGAAGTCTAATCTAGAAAGAAACTATATATTTCAGGAAGAAACAAAGAATATCACACTGGAAAGAGCTACTTGCAATGCATCTATGGCATAGTCCCAGATGGCCATGGAGCCAACCAAGGGTTGTTGGTGAGAACACAGTGTGAGGAAGAACAGCATGTGGATGAAAAAGGGGCCAGGCAGAGGTAGGGCAACACTTTCCTGGGACAATTGTCCTTGTTCTGGCTCTTGGAGCTAAGAACAACACTGTACAGGGCAAATACAGGAATAAGGTCGAGGAGAGAGCATGAACTGCTGGCCAAAGGCCAGCCCAGTAGTTTTTATTCCCTGATCAAGGCTCCTAAAGTCCCCCACAAACTCTCTGATCTATTTTCAGAGAGGTCTAGAAGAACAAACTGAAGAAGATAACTAATTTGCATAGAAAGCAAGAAACTTAGCTCCAGGATGGGGAAAATTTAGTTCTAAAAAGGTGCCTCCACAAAGTCTCAGTAGTCCTCGCCCCATCATCTGGATCCGTGTGGCCCTTTCTCTGCTTCTCTCTTTCTCTTTTTTCCTCTCTCTCTTTCTTTCTCTCTCTTAAATTTCTGTCTCTCTTTTCTCTTTTAGCTGACCCCTTAGTCAAAATCCACCACTGTGTACTTATACTATAACAGACATACCAATTTCCATTATGTGTATAATTTAGTAATAAAGATTTGTGTTTGTGGCCCATCTGACTTTTGTTGTTCCTTTTTGAAAATGGCATCTATAAATCTAGGGTACTCTCTTCCTGTTAAGGATGGGATGCTACAGTCCCTCCAAAATAGCAGCAAATAGAAAACAGGTACTTTGCTTACTTTTACAAAACATCCCTGCAATACTCTGCTTCAAGCTGAGAAGGAAACCTTTTTTTTTTCTTTTTCTGGGTTAAACAATATTCACAGTTCCACAGACAAAAATAAATAAATAAAAGGCTAAATTAATCTCAAGGGTGAAAATTTTTGGAAGCAGAAACTACTCTATTATTGTGCAGGATATCTAGTGCCATACGAATTAGATAAACAGTTTTTGTCAGTTCCATTGCTGTAACATTTTGGATCACACCAGAAATATTGACTACCTTTCACCAATATCACCTCAAACACTGACTTGCCCATAAAGAAAAGAAAATTTGAAAGCTGACCACCCCCAATGAATTACTGAAGGTCACCAAGACAGAAGGTTGAACCCTGTAATCTCAAAACTATTAGTACCACAGTCAATGACTAACATAAAACTTGCTGCTTTCTACTTCAAACATGATGTGTGTTTGGCACATAGGGGCATATGTAATACATTTAATAAAAGTTTCTTTCAAACTGCCTTGGAGGAAGAAAGAAAAAATTATATTTATTAGATGATAACAGCAATATATACTGAGAGCAGAGAAACAACAGTGATGAAAACTGTATAAAACAGAAAACTGTAACTACTGACTTCAGTTACAGATGTTAAAAGACTAGGCTCCCTCTACTGTCAAAAATGCTTTCCCAGGAGGTACTTACAGGGAGATGTACACTGCACCATGGCAACTAGAGAGCAGCAATTCCTTAAAAAGCTTCAAGGGAATTCTGCAAAGGAGCTCACCTTAGTACATCCAATATGCATTGGACCCAATGGCAGTTCCCACAACTTCATCCTTCATCCAGTGCACAGCTGACCCAGCTAAATATTCATCCAGCTAAAAAATTCTGGCACAGCACAATGCAATGATTCAATACAAACAGTGAAGGTACACCTTATTTGTCAACACTTTCAGAACGTAATAGAAGTCACTGCAAATAAAGTTTTGTACCTAAGGGCATCCTGCAGTTCTCTTAGGCTATATCTACATGGATGGATGCAGCTAAGCATGAATGAGCTCTGAGATGCTCATGAATGCTTTGAGATGGTTGGCTATAAATCAGGACTATCTGTGAAGTTGCACAGATGCACAAACATAGCATTGTCCCTAAAGCAAGTATTCCCTTCATTCCAGCTGTGTCTCATAGATTATGACACTGGCCACGATGTCTTTTTTTTTTTTGTGTATCTGACATGAAGGTCCAAGACAGTTCATATCCAGATGGCTCAGAGTCTATTTGCTTCTGCCTACATTTCTCTTCATACATATTTGCATTCCCATAGCCCACATATTCATGACTAAGCCATAACATTTTCCAGACATTTCAGAGAAAATCTTTGTTTGTACAGCAGAAAAAGGCTCTACAATAATTCCTGTATGAATGTGGTACAGTTTTGTTGCTGAGTATTTTACAGAAAAGTTATGCTAAGTTATGCTAATTGTCAGGCTTGAGAGTTGGTGATTTTAAAACATGCAAGATTCTTTTTCAGCTGAAACACTTTCACAGCACAAACACATGCAAGATTATCTCCTCTACTTATTAAAATAAATTCTGAATTAGTTATTTTCACCTCATTTTACAATACAGGCACCTTCAATTCCCATACCAAAAATTTTCTGTTTTAAACTCTTTAATTATGCTATGACAGTGATTTATTAAACATAGCTCTTCTCCCAAAAGCTTCAGCTGTATTTCTTATCCTTCCTCAAATTTGCTATTTAAGTTTAACAAATAATTTTAGATTTCACTTATAGCTATTCCATTTAGAAGATGATCTTATATATAGTGCCCCATGAAAAGAGACATTTTAATGACCATATATAAGGTAAAAATATTTTCCAGCTTTGCTATAAATTTAATCTTTTTAGTTATAAACTAAACTACAAAAATATTTATATATAGATATTTTGTTTCTGTATATTATAAACAGTGACAGAAAGCCCTATCTAGATTGTCCATAATAAAACATTTATATGTTATATTACACCTGCCTGTTATACATTATTTTATACTTATTTGCAAGCAATTAAGCAACCAATGAAACTTACCAATACATTAACTTGATGGTGTAATATTATGGGGGCAAATTAAGTGGTAAATTTGTTGCAAGAATTTGATTATAAAGCAACTACTATGGAGAGCATTTTTGTACAATAACAAGGTATGGAAATAAATTAACAACTAATGCTGGCTGTAAGAGTCAAGCATTATAAGCTGCCCTTTTCAAAATCGAAATGAACAATTTGAGTCACTGTGAAAGAAAGCAAGAAAGAAAACCCTACCCTGCATGTAACTAAGGCATGGTAGCTATTTTGAGATTAACATTAGAAAGGAAATAATTTTCTTCTCTCATTGGGCATAAACTAATCTGTTCTGGTTTTCACTTTCACCTTGAATCCTGAGCCAAGGGTAATTCTAATAACAAGACTTACAATCTCAACAGAAATATGTGAGCAGATATTTTTTAGGAAGAGAACAGCCACAATTTCTCACTTCTCTTAAAATACCTGTGCCTTCCACTAGTTGCTTTTCTCCCTGTACTGAAACAAAGCCAGCTAGCATCCATTTTTGTCATTCACTTTGTCAGAGTTAAAGCAAGTACAAAGAAATGCTGACTGGGCTTAGTGAAAGAGATATATAACAACACATTTAGATATAAATTAAATTGCATTGTTTTGTTATGTTTTCTAGCTTAAGATTAATCTCCCCTCATTTTATCTATCCAAAAGTAATGTCTCTAGTCTTATCTTGTCTGGTGTCCCTGAAGAGTCAGCAGACCCACTATATATAGTGCAACAGTTACCTGTGAGAGGATTGCCAAGCAGTATTGAATTGAGAAAGAACATAGGCAAGTACTGTAAAATAGGTAAATAAACTTGGATAGCTAAAGGTAGGCCACATGACTTATATCTTCAGTGTTTTCCCACTTACAGAGCATTGTTAGTGCCACAGATGGAAACTGGAAATCCACGACTGAGAAACACTGGGAAGGAAAATATAAATAGCCTAAACAGCTCCCTAGTATATCTAGTTAAAATTAAAGAATCACCTACAATAATTCTATTTTGATGTTCTTTAAGATAGATATGGCACTAAAGGCTACAAAATCATTTTCTTAAATGTTTTAAATGTGTCCCTTTTATCTTTTGTTTCAGTTTTGTTTCTTTGCAAGGCTAAATAGTTGTATAATGAAGAGTCACGAGGGGATTCAGAATGGTTTTATAGTGGAATGTTAATGAGAAATCTACACAAGATTGGCATGGGATGTTTGAGAGAGTTGGGCCCTTCTGAAGTAAGAGGTTGAGGCCATCAAAGAAGGGTTGAAGTATGTAAATGCTTCTGGAAATTCAATAAAACAACTTACTCAGTATTCTAACGTCTGGGTTTGCACTTTTCAGCTGCTTATAGATAATACTCCAAGAAAATATCTCATACTATGGAAAGATAACTATGCTCTTAATACATCATTTTGGCTGAATGCAAATCTCTTTATATCTCTGTAGTTTCTCTTAAGCAAGAAGAGCACAGAAGCTGGATCTGATTCAGATACCACAGACAGGCATGTCCTCAAGGCTTGCTGGTTCTGCAGTAATTCAGAACACAGGCAGGTTACTTACATTTGAAAAATTAATGTATTTCATATCTTTTTTTCTAATATCTTGATCCATGGATCAGATTAGTTCTCAACTCAACAGAATATGTCAGTAAGGGATTATGACATCTGCTACTATGTGATCTTAGAAATATTATTACAAAATATTATTTCTCTGACAATGAATCAATTCCTTACGTATAATAAATGTTTTTCCTTCGGCCTTACCATGCTAATCAACTGCTAATTTAAGGTTATTCAGAAGAAGCTGACAGTTGTACTGCTATCCAAAAATAAAATTAATTCTTAGTATAAACCTATAAACTATTTCTTTATGGTTTAGTCTTGTTACTGTAAAAATTGCTAGTTGTCTGTGAATTTTATAAAGCCATCAATGTATTTTTATTAACATTATTATGGATTTGCTATCTTTTTGATATAAGATTGGTATATCATTTTTTCTACTTTTCGGAATTATCAAGAAGCACTTTTTAAAGATATTTAATATCAACTTCCCCACATTCTCTCAAGACATTTAATTTTTAGTGGTTTTGAGATTAATTAGATGTGCATTAATATAGTCTGTAATGTAGGCCCTGGAAGATAAATCTTAAATAAGACATGAAAAAGGCAAAAATTACTTGGCTAACATTCATGTGAGAGACCCATTAGAATTTGAATTCATCATCAAGAAACAGATTCAAAAATATTCAAGATCTACAATATCAGTAAAATTTTAGTATTTTTGTATTTTTTCCTGCCTTGTGGTTTTTTTTTTTTTTTTTTTGCATTCTTATCTGCAATTCCTAAAGAAATATTTTAAATTAACATCTATTCTGGAAAACTCTGTTGCACTTCATTGATTGAATGATTTCTGACAGTTTCAGTGCTCCCTTAATTTTAGGGAGCACTTGTTTACAGAAGCAAAACTTAGGCATAAATATCCTTGGAAGACAATACACTGAAAAGACAAACAGGATCTTTTATAGGTGGCATGCTGATAAGATAAAAAAGTTATACAAGACAGTAATTTAAAAGTCTATCTCCTATTGGTTTTTTTTTCCCAAAAAAATTATATGTTCTCATTTAAGGTATATATGGACCTGGTGTTAGTGTCACTTCCTTTTTTTTGTATTAGTCACGATTAACACAAAAAAACTCAGTATTTAAGACTACTTGAAAGAAGGAAGACTAATGTGAAATTCTGGTACAAGGACAGGAAAAACTATGACATTTGAGTGGCTATTCTCACTGGCACTGAAACTTTACCTTTCAAAATTCAGATTCTATTATCTTAATACAACTGTTGGAAAGATAACATAAAAATTTAGTATCAAGCAAAGGTTGAAGTTATAAATTAAATCATAAATTGCTCTTTAGCTCACAAAAGACAAATCACACCACTGCTATTTCCTGGAGTTTGCTTTACAGTCATAAAACTGAAACCTAGGAAACAAATTCCACTTTATCTCCTGGAAACACAATGAATTACCATGTTCTGAAATTAATTGGAATAGAAAAGAAAGACACTCATATCAAAGAACCATGCTTAGATATAGCTTTGACTTAAAAAATTAATAAGTGGAGATTAGTGGTTCACTATGTTTGTGAAAGAATAAAAATTTGCATTCATCCTAGATTTATAAAGCCACTGGAAGGGTACTCTAGGATGACCACAGCATTTTTGTTTGTTTTTTTTTTTTTCCCAGTGAAAAATTGTCTGTTATATTGCAGTAAGTACAACATTTTCTTATTTAAATACAGAAATCAGTAACAGTGTGAAATAAGGCTTTCAAATACAGTAGAAGAACTGCACTTGTAAAGCTTCTTGAGTGCTTACCATCCATAGTGTATTTCTGTCAAACTAGCACAAGCTCTGCTATAAAATAAACTGAAAATCTATTTTGATTTGTAATTAAAAGGAACTCACTCCAGAGTTAATTACAAAGTATCTAGATATGAATCAGGACTTCTAGGAAATCAATTTCACACAAAAGAATGTAACATGAAGGTTTCTAATGGCTTCTATGAGATTTAGAGTAAGCACTCTGTTAGTAACTACAGTGCTTTGTTCTTCCATCTGTCGTGGTGATAGTTAACTTTTCATTTATTAAAATAATAATTGCCATGTTATTGCAAGCTTTTGATTTAATGAAACAAATATTCAGAAATGAACATAGTTCCAGTATATTTGTTCCTGGTACTTTTCAAATAAGGAATGCTCCCATTCACTTAGACACACTCCCTTGAAAGCAAGACAGTTCCAATAATAATTCCAAAACTGTCCTTAAGAATCATTATCAATACACAGCTTCATCTATGTCTCAAAGGCAGAGCTACACTGATACTTTCACCCTTTACAGACACAGACTGCTAGAAGTAAAATGCCATATTGTCTCCCTTCACATCATCCCTTGGATTTATGTGCAGTCAAAATGCACCTCACAAAACAGCAGAAGCTACAGAGTACAAACAACACCTCTTAAACAGTTATCCAATAAGGCTGGCCCCAAACCCAAAAGGTTTAAAAGAAAGAAAGGTGTGTAAATCAGACAGCAGTCAAGCTTGTCATCACCTTGAGTTGCTGTCCATTGCACTGAAAGAGGACAAGTCCCCCAGGCAAAGGCCAGCTGGACAGCAGTCACACTTTACATTCTCGAGTGCCTTCATCTGATCACCTTCACCTCAAAATACTTGACAGACAATAATTCATTTCACCCCACAAGACTTATGCTGCTGACTAAATACTACAGTAGCCTAAATAACAAATAATTAGGTGTCAGTGATGATAGTTCAAGCTTTCAACTAACAGTAAATTGCTGTCCTTGCTATGCACCAGTGGCAGAAAATGCATATGAGATTTCAAAGGTTTCTTAGAGCTTGGTGTACTAAACCAGGAAGACTTTGGGCAAAGCCAGTTTCTGGGAAAAGCTCAACACCAAATATCTCCTGATCTTATTAGCTGTGTGAGCAGATTTTCTTCAACCTCTTTTTTAACTTATCCTTCATTTTTGTTCATGGCATCACAACTTACAAGGATTTTTCTTACCACACCACAACAAGACTTGCTATTTGAAAAAACAAAACCAACAAAGCAACAGGCAGAGAAGAAGAATTTGCAAATTTTACCAGATTATGAATGTGTCTCAGTTTCTCACACTTTAAATGTTGAGACAAAGCAGAGATGACACAAAGATTACTGACTTAGATTTTTTTACTATTAATCTCTCTGATAATTTTTTTTAAGCTTTACTCTTTTCTTTCTCCAGCAATCTAAAATCAAAGCTAGTGACTGGATGCCAGTGAAAATATTGTCTCTAAGAATCTGCAAAGTGACAACTGTCTACCAATATTTCTAAACAAAGAAAAGATAAAAGTTACCAAGGATTGGATTGTAGAACAAAGTCGGTGCAGGCTAAACATGCTTGAATTTTTTTTTCTTCCAGTAACCTCTTATGTGTTTGGAATCATATCTCATTCTATCATTAATGCAATAGTTATGTGCAGATTAAGCTAATATTTTGTATAATAATAACAAAGATTTAAAAAACATTTTCTTAGATAAGTGATATTCAAAACATGTATAGTGCAAAAAGTGATATTCTATTAAATACTGTCTTTTGAGGTGGCATATCAAATAAAAATTTTAATGTCAAAGTTTTGGCATTGCCTGAAGAGCCAATTTTGTAAAATTGCTATGAAAGGAAAGTTTTAATGAATGGAACTAGTGATAAATATACACACATATATATATATATACACAATTATTTTCTGCAGTAATTCAATAAATGCTTGAAACTGTGACTTTTTAATCTAAGGCAAAATTATTTGTTAACCTTTAAATACTTGTGCTGGGAAAAAGGTATATGCCATAAACCATAGCAATTTATCTATCATTACCAGTTTAATGGTTCAATGCATGTGATAGCTGGTCAAAACATTTTCATATTTTCAGTTTTACAAAAATGCCCACAAATTAAATTAAAATTCCATATACATGTTCTATGCTTAGTTGGAAGAAAGTATTATTTATGACAAAGAGAAGTAAAAAACCAATCATCAAAAATTGGCCAAATATTAAAAAAAGCTGTCAGAAAGAGCAAGTTTTAAAAGATACTTACGCCTGTCGGTCCCTGTACATCTTGTTAATTTTCTCCCATTCTAAATTAAGTTGAGTCAGCTTTTCTTGTATATTTGCTGCTTCCTTTGGTGTAACATTTTGCAAAGCCGATGTCTTCTTCTTGTTAATAATTTCTACACGACCCTGCAGTCTCCCCAGGCTCTCCTTAATGCTCTGTAATATAAAGATTTTTAAAAATAAAAATAAAATAGTGTTTTTATAAATACTTGTTCATAAGCAAAAGAAATTCGTACAAAATGCTGGTTGAACCATAACATTGTTAATAAGAGTAATTTTGCAATAACCGGGTATAATAACTGAATGTCCATCCTTTCTTTGAAGACTGAATGAAATAGATCTGAGGGAGGTGGTGGTTGGAGTACTATGGACTCATAAGTTCTACATGTCAGTATTTGCATTTCCTGACTTTTCATTTCCCTTTACTTTCCAAGTCAGAAATCATTCCTTGGAGCAGTTGCCAGGAAAAAAGCCTGAGCCCTACAATCCCAGGTGGAGCCTGCTGAGGTACTGAGATGATTTTGTGGTGTGCAGTGTGATCACTGCGAGGAGTTGCAGAAGAACTGAGCAAGATGAAGGGAGAAAATCTGTAATAAAAACAAAAATCAATGATCTGGCAAACCAAAAATATTGGCCATTAATTTAACTTGATTGGCAAAAAGCATAAACTTGGTACAAAAATGACAGTGCAAAACGTCATGTCCCTCAGACATGACAGTAAAAAAAAAAGCACATCTCTTGATGGTTTTTAGTTCAACTTGAAAATTAATGGTTTTCTTTTTCATTACCCAAGTTTCCTAGAATGCAATAAACAAATGTCTTGCAATCAATCTATACAAACAAATCAAAACAAAAGAAATATATGATAGACAGATAGCAAAGGAAATTTCATACTCATTGATTTAAGAAAACCATAGATTTAAATATTTGGAGGCTTAGACATGGAATATCACAGAACTTCAGTAATAATTTAGAAGAGAAAATATCAAAAATCTATCTCCTTTAATATAAAATGAGTTACTCTTGATTTTAAAGAAATAATCTTACATCTCAAAAAATCTCATCACTTTTGTCTCCTTTCATATAGGTCTCTTTTACATGCTCTTCTCTAAATATTTTCAAATTATTTAGTTTCAAACTATTTATTATTCTTTGCAGATTAAATATACTTACACCTAAGCTGTACTCCTTACTGAGAAGGTGTTTTACTTTACTTTCTGGAAAAAAATAGACCCTGAAAAAATATTCTGAAGCTACAATTCAGTGCATATTAGACTGTGTTATCCAAAATTCTTAAGTAGCAGGTGTAATTGAAAATTTTTACTCTGCCATTGCTGATTTTTTTTTTTTTTTTTTTTTTTTTTTTTTTTTGGGTCATTCATTCCTTTTTGGTGGTTTTAATCAAACTAAATAGTAATTTTCAATTTGTTCCAATTTACTGAGCACTGTCAAACCATTTTAAAACTGCATCAAACGATACTAATTTTGATTCTGGTTTTAAAGTGTTGCTCTACTAGTAACCTTCCATGTATAAAATTAGTATACTTGAAGCTGCAGAGATGTGTGCAGCTACTAGAACATATAAAGCCATTTATAAAGTGGACAAACTTCGTGTGCAGCTTGAACCAAACTGAAGCACTTCCCAGACCATGAGTGGGAAGACCTTCTCTCTCTCCTGCCTTTCTTTAACTTTTGGAATCTAATACTTGTCTGCTGTGAATGTTGATTTGGCTTCTAACTCTTCAAATCCTGACTTTTCTCAATAAACCTTTATGATATCCATGTAGACTGTACTTATTATTTCTTCTTCATTAAGCATTTATGAATTCTGATTCAACAAATGGGTCTGCTTTTTTTTCATAATCACATTATTTTCATAATCAGTCCACACCATCTCATGGTTAGAAAAGTTCACAATTGTATTGTAATAAATTTGATTTAAAAACAGTATTTAGAACCATAGGTATGAGGGATTGTACTGGTCTATTACTAGGAGTACTAATATGAAGCAACAGGGAAGCAGGGATAATTATCCAAATTGTTTTCTCCTGAAAATTGCTGGATAAATATTTTAAAAACCCTAAGAAATTAATAAAAAATTTGAATAACATTTGAAGGGACAAAATTGGTTATAATTTTTTAGCTAATTAAAGCTATTACACTGCATTTACAATTTTGTAAAGTATAAGACTTCAAGTCTTTACGTAAATGTGAAAGCAATGCATTGAAATAATTGCATACAAAATCATTCTGTAAAATAAAAACTACTCTGTGTTCCCTCGGTTCCTAAAGCTCTAGCACTATAATATGCTATTTGTGGGGGAAAAAAGTGCACATTCCATAACAACCCCCCATATGAATAATAATTTGAATTTTTAGGTCTTGAGAAATGTGACTTACATTTAGCAGACAAAATAAATATGTATAAATCAAAAGAGAATGGTTGATGTCTTGTCTCTGGAATGAGTCACAATAAGGAACATGTTTTCTCCTTGTCAGCAATCTATCAAGTGGAGGGAAAGCTGCCTGGATCTGTGTCATTACTCAACAAACCTCATCTGACTTTCCCAGAAAAACATCTTACACTCAGTGTTCCTTAATCAGGTCTACTTAAATCTGTTTTACACACTTAGGGCATGGATAATTCAGATATTCAATGCTATTAATATGAATATAAGCAATATCAGATGATAAAAACATAAAAAGCCTCTAAATATTCCAAGATTATATCCCATGAATATAAAGAAGGCAACATATTCACAAAATCTCATCCCTAACTAAAAATTTGCATATTTAAAGAGCAGGAGCAAATCTAATTGAAATGTTATAAGCTGCCAGAACATACTTAAGCACTCCAGTGAAGTGGCCTTCTTTTCAGTAGGTCTGAATATCAGCTAATCTGAGCCACCCAAGAAGACACTTCTTGTGTTCAACATGTTTAAGTAACCAGATGAAGAGCAATAGATGTGGCTATGTATATTTGAATTTTATGCTTTTTCAATCAAGTAGATCAATTTTCTAAATATTAAAAAATATATGAAATGCATTTAAGCACTTCAGAACTCGTAAGCGATATATCCCTTAATGTTTAAAATTAGTGGTCTATGAAAAAGGTATAGAATTCCTATGTCAGACTTTTGGTTTTGTTTAAAGCACAGCTGCTACAAAGAGAACAAGATGATACAGCTGGTGTGTTGTAAATGAGTATAAGAATGTCCAAAAGAAAAACAACAAAAAAAGAGAGAAACAAGATATATATACACGTGTACACATATACTTATGTATCTCAAACATATTCCCCATCTATCTTTCATGCTGAAGAGAATGATCTGCAAGCAGTTATCAACAATGCCTTGGGAGATTTTGTAACATAGTTAAAAGAAACAAACAAAGCTTTAATTTTTTAGAAGAAAAGGATAACAGAAAATCATTAGCAGCTGAAGTGACAATAGCCTTTAGGGACTGATCCATCTCACTGCTCTTAAAAGAGAAATCCGAGTGCTAGAGACTCAAGCCTCAGTTCATTTTCACTACCTGGAATTTGTCTTTATCTGCCAGAGAAAGACAACTTCCTGTAAAAATTCAGTTCCTTGGCTATTTGTGTACAAATCTGTCACCAAGCACAGTGTTACTGACAGATCTATTTGGAGAATGTATGTGAGCACACTCAGTTCTAAGTTATGGTTAATTGGGTTTTATTGAGCTGCAGCAGAAAACCACTCTGAATTTCACATTACATGATGCTTCTTGATAAGAATCAGTACACACCAAATACATATTCCAATGTGTTAAACTAAAAATACATTTTTTGACATTCCAGAAACTTGTAGAATGTTGATTTATAATTATATATGTAGCAGATTTGTCACAATATTTCATTCTTTTGTACTAACATGAAACCCAGTAACAGCACAGTTGTTAGCAATCATGGAAGACTGGTAAAAATTACACAAATTAATTACAATTTTAAAATCTGTATAGAATTATGAGTTACAATGTCTAGCATGGGTATGACTGGCTTCATAAACCATATTGAAAGGGGACTCTTGCTGCTAGAATCCTGGGTATGTGATGTCTACAATGAATTCCTATATTCTGAAATATGACACAGTAGAAAACAGTGCAAAAAACTACTCAATCTGTCAGTAAGTGAAGAATTACCAAAGTAAAAAAAAGAAGTTAAAAGATGAATCAGTACATTAAAATATCTATATTTAAAAAGCAACATGGAAACCACCCAATTTTTAACGAACTAAATAAAAGCCCTATGGGAAATACAGAAGATGAACTATTGTTAACTCATTATGCGAGATATACATTTATCTTACATATATAAGAAATCTCTTCCTCAGAGCCAGATGGCTTTCCATATTAAAATTATGACATCATTTAAAAATTATGATAGCTAACTGTATAATCATATTCTACAATAAGATGTTTCTGTAAAAATTAACAATATTTTTTAAAAGTACTACTTAATAAAAAGAGACACTAAAATCTACAGGCCCAACTGCAGCTCTGCTGTATAATTATATAATGCAAGTAACCTCAGGAAATAAGTTTTGAATTCAAAGATAATATAATTAAGTAATGAATATCCATATCTATGACAGTGATCCTTAAAAATTCGAACACCTTTTTCACATACAGTTATAAATCAGACTTCTTAAATTCCAGGTATACTGTTTAATTGTAACACACTTTTCCTATGAGTTAGCAAAGAGAAATATGTGTTAGTTTTATTCTCTGGTTAATGGGTGCATTTATTTCAGTGTATACATTTCCCACTAAATAATCTGGAGCTCGAACAAGTCAAGAAGCTTGCATAGTTAATCATTACGCAGGAAAACTTTGTCTTAGTATGAACAATATAACTATACTATGTAGAATATATGCAACTTTTTACTGATTTAACTTTTAGGAAACATTTGAAACATCAGTTGCAAGAAAGGATAACTAGCTAAAATTTGAAGGTATTGTATCCCTGCATTTGTTCATGCAGTGGAATCCATTGTAATCACAATCAATTCTTCACAGGTAGCTCAAAGATTTTGAACTCCATCAATATAAACATCATCAGTAGCAGACAAATGTCTGTGCTTATAACAACAGTTGTCCTATTTTGAGAGTATATCAGGCCAACTTTACTAACCCATCAATCTACGAACCACAATTTTCTGTACAATCAACTCGAGTTTCATCTTTGAAGAAACTGTAATATTTAAATTGTTAAATACTGTCAGCACAGATAAAGAAAAGCTGAGGTATTGTGTGTCATAATACTTGAAAGAGCTTGTAATGAGATGATCAACACATTGCAATGCTCACTTTATGAGATAAAATGACGAAACTTGGTTTCTCTATCTGACTTTTCCACTCCCTAAAGCTCCAAATGAAGAGAAAAACATTCCTACGAGCTGGTTTCAGCAGATATACTAAATGTGCTCATTAAAGTATTACAATTTAGTAAATTTTAAAAGCCACCAGATTTTTGCTGCAAAACCTCATATTCTATTATTTTACATGACTTTGATATAAAAAGTCAGTGCTATGACAATTGATATTAGCAATTTTTAATTTGTATTCAATATTTATCCTATTTGATAATGGGCAATCATGTTTAAGTCTTACTAAACATATTTACTCTGGAGAAAATGTTCAAAGCTATTACCAATGATTCTTGTAAATAAACTTATTTTTCCTTTTAGGGATTAATTAAAATGGATTCCTTCTGAATGGGAGTGAAAAAAAAATCAAAAGCTCAGTTTTAAAACACAGAGCTATTCATGACAGTTCTATAATTTGATTCATGCAAATCTGTCAGAGAAAAAAATCAACGACAATTTAATTTCAAACCTTTCCCAACCAGCCACTGAACAATTTATGCACTACTTTTCTATTTTTACTGCAGCATAATGACAATGATGGATGCTTTTCCTTGGAAATAAATATTCATTAAGCAGGCTCAGATCAAACCCATACCCTTCCAAAAGCCCAAGAATGTGCAAGACCCATTTGCCTCTTAGAAGAAATTTATTTTGGAGGAAGATGGAACTGTGCCCACAAATGCATCTCATAACAATTTAATAGTTCAGTTAAATTAAACCTATGGTAGTACTTACTTGTAACCTCAGTAATCAATACTATTAAAGTTGGTGTCAACTCCAATAATACCAAATATATGTGGGTGAACAACAGATTACTTAGGGATATGACTCAGATAAAGCTAACCCAAATGTCAAGCATTAAGAAGAACTAAAAGGAAGTGATTTCCCAGTCAACTTCCTGAGGTAGACCACTGTTTCTCCACCCAATCCATTATCGAATGGAAATTAATCAACAAGGATCAAGTAGGCACTCATTAGCCATGATTTACATAGGATATGACTAATTTGTTGTTGTTGTTTTGTTTGATTGTTTTTTGTGCCGAAGAGATTGTTTAAAATGAAGAATGACAATTCGATTGGCATGTTTTGTGCGTCAGTACTCAGACTGACTTTAATTTACTGGTACTAAATCAGAAGTGGTAAAAGAAACAGCCTACTGGTATTTGACACCTATTGATTGACATCCTATTACCAGTTCTGTGCTTCCTTTGATCCAAAACTCCACTGTTATGCTTCACTACCCAACTCTACTGCCTTGCTAGGAAACTGAAAACATTATAATTTTCACGAGCTGATAAGAATGTTTGTGTGTCTGCACGTGTGTGTGTATGCAAATGCCTAAAATATAGATTATCTATGAATGTATAAGAATTATAATCAGATGTGATTTTACAGAAGCTAATAGCAGCATATGGGTGTGGTTTTGTTACATATCCTCTGACGTGGAGGGAGTTGAATAGGCTCCCACAGAGGAAAATTCAGAGCATATTTCCAGAGCCATTGCCCTGATTCTCCATCTAAGCTTCCTTCTTATAGCTGACTGTAGGCAAATTCCAGCCTCTTTAGGCTAATATTTACTTTTTCTTTTTAAAAAAATCTTTTTCCTAAATAATCACAGTAAAATGGAAATATAGTCTTCTCTTCATGCTGGATGACAATTTGGAATTGCTTAATTATATACAGTACTTGAGTACAATTTTTTACAAGGCTTTACTCACACAAACATTATTCTGCAAAAGCTGATAACTCATTCATCTACTTAGGCTTACAACTTTAATCTTATTCTCTTCTTATGTCAATTCTGTGTTGGAAAAATTCCATCAATTTCAAAGGATTTCAGTGTTGCAAACATTGAACAAACCAGGCAGTAATATTTCAAGCTCTGAAGACACTACACAGTAATATTTAAAGTCATACTAACAATACTGAATTCATTTTTTCTTAACTACATTATTTAACTACTGGATAATATTCTCTGTTTAGCTAAATAAACGGAAATAACTACATGGAGTACAAACCCAATCAGACCTCAAGGTTTTTTGGTCTAACATGGTATACAACAGCTAAATTTTACTTGGTTTTGTTTCTGTTCGAATAGGAATAATTTTAGAAATCATACACTAAAATAAAACAGCCAAGACTGGGCATGGACAGGGTTACTTAGTAAGTATTCATACTTACCAATCACAGAATCCCCAAATCACTTAACCACTAGAAGATGAGCTCAGCTGGTGCTAATAACACCAAGACTGTGGGTTCAGTCCTTGCATGAGCCATTCCCTTAAGAGTTGGACTTCATGACCCTTGTGGGTCCCTTTCAACTCAGAATATTCTGTGATTTAGATTGGAAAAGATCTAAATCGAGTCCAGTCATTAACTCAGCACTTCCAAGTCTACCACTGAACCATGTCCCCAAGTGCTACATCTGCATATCTCCTAAATACCTCTAGGGATGGTAACTCAGCCCCTTCCCTGGGCAGCCTGTTCCAGTGCTTTTAAACAATTTCAGTGAAGAATTTTTTTTTCCCATTATCCACACACAAACAAACCTTTAACTACAAATTATATCTTTAAATATATTTTTCCTCTTCATCCTTTCTCTCCCACTCAAGGCCTTAATATGCAGATACTCTAATGCTCTTGTCCTTTAAATACAGGTTAAACAGGTAAAAATAAATGAACATTTCAGTGTTTTTTTATATTTTTCCCTAATGTGCCCCCAAATACAAACATCTACATATGCACATATCTCAGGGATGGGTTTAGAACTTGTGAAACAGATGTCTCAGAATGAATGCAGGCTGCTTCAAAATGATGCAATCTAATAATTGCTAAGAAAATCTTTCCATCTTACCTTGAGACACTCTTCCTGTTTGAAGAGATCCTCACAGTCCTTAGCCTGCAGAACAGGAGAATTAAGGCGCTCTTCCACTTCAGACAAGGCTTGCAGGAGGTGAAGGATCTCTGCCAGGTACGTAGAAGGCACATGGGTGGTTTCCATAGTTCTAGTTTCAGTCATCAGAAAAGTTGTATCTTCACGAACTGTTTGCTAGTATAGATATACAACAGAATGCTTCCTTTAGTTTCTTAACACCAGACAAAATTACAACAATGCAATTTCCAGTTCACAACCCAGAAACTAAAAAATCAAAAGCAGCTTCCAAGGACAAATGCAGGAAATATCTGAGGTTTCAGAGGACACAAATCACTCATATTCCTTGTGTGTTTGAAAGGGTGGATACTGAAATTAATCCATGCATGAGTGTGTAGTCTTTTCTTCTACTCTCCAAAGAAATGCAGAAAGGAAATGCAAGAGTATGCTGAGATTATGGTGTTTCTGAGATTTTAGTGCTAGCACCTTCATTTTAAATTATCACACCTCTTGAAAAATCTGTCCTTCATTAACAAATTTCATGCATGCCAAGTCTAACATAATAAATAATTTCAAGGTATCAAGTAAAATAATTACTTGTATAATAGGCACAGTTCTTTAAATAAAATGCAAAATATAACAAATATGCCAACTCTATACTTCCACTATGCTAAAAACCTGTCCTTTAATCTAGTAAATACAATTTGGAATTTTGGAATATTCTGATTTGAGTGGTCTTTAATGCATTCTTATTTCTGAAAGAAAACTCAGCAACACACCTCTTCATTAAGTTTTTTTGTTTTGTTTTGTTTTTTGGTTTTTTTTTTTCTTTTTTTTTTTTTTTTAGTAAGGAAAAATATGAAATAGACACCCTATTCTGGAAGCACATGCATACACCAAATATAAAGACATCCCAGAATGTTTTGGTTCCAAGAAAACACTTAATTGATTGATATAATTTGAAAGCATACTGACATATAAGATAACAAAAAAGTGGCTGCTTATATAAATTCTCTGTATTTCCCATTTGATTTGTTAATGAATCATAGATAAAAATGTAATACCAAAAGTGTGCTTTGGAGCACGGAGACTTCTGATTGCTTCTTTTCACTAAACCCCAAATACTAATTCACCTGAATGTCCATTGAAACAGGGAAAGTTTAAGGTATCAACTATTTGTGGTTTCACAAGTGTAAGTTTGTTTATGGATTCCTTGTGTGGGACCAAGATTCTTTGTGTTTGATGTCTGTCTCTCAAAAATATAAATTTGAATTATTGTCAGCCTCAAAGAATTGTACAAGTAATTGTTAATAAATGTCAAAAAATCCTTTTACTTAGATTTGGAGCCTTTTATGTGAAAGACAATTGATCAATGGTCCTGAAGAAAACAGTATCATTATTTAGCTACTCATTATGCAAAAGAAAACAAATATAAGCACACACTACCTCAGCAAGGTGTCTCATTTTAATTCAGGACACATTTCTCTCTTCAGTTACCGAGCTGAGTCATCTGGTTCTTCAGTTTTCTTTAGAGTCTTAAAATATGCATATACACACTCTAGAAGATGTATGCATATCACATATAAAGCCTATAAAGTTATCTGTAGACTTGTGTTATTCTCTTTCATTTCTTATGCAAATTTAATTGCTTTGCTTACACTTTTGTCACTAAATGACTTTCTCAGTACATCTGCTAACGCTGAAACCTCTCTAATTACCATATCACTGCTATAATTTTTATTATTTAAAATAAATTGCTTTTAAAAATTGTGCTCGCCCCCCATATGTTTCATGAATCACAGACCCTGTTTTACAGTTTACTCTGGTAGACCTAAAGAAAAAGCTGTCCCATTCCATTAGGAAATGGGAGAATTTCAATAGGCCACTGAGACCTGCATGCAGCAATATATATTTTAATTCCTCAAGATTACCCCATGACACTTCTACATGTAGCAATGAACTTCAGACCCACATAAGGAACATTTTTAACTATATTTGTATTTTTTTTTTTTTACTCAGAGGACAGAATATTTCTACTTGCAGTAATGAAAAGAGAATGTTAGGTGTGCAAGGGTTTCCACTCAAAAAGAGGTCACATGAATATGTGAAATGGCATACAAAATACATTAGTTTCTATAGTTGTATGAGATTAGCCTATTCTTTTCAACCCAAACTTAGGCCAATAAATATATATACACACATATATGCTCATGCATGTATTCAGATTAAAAAAAAAATCGGTGTCTTCTCACTTTAAACTGTTCCTGAAACTACAAAAAAGTCAAGCAGAAATCGGATCTGTACGCACTTCATGGATATCACACTTAATTATCTATAGTGTCAAAATCAGATTCCTTTCAGTCACTGTTATGAAAACAAATGGGATGTATGCAACCATATAGTCACACTGCCCTTACAGGAAACAGGTTATTTCTCGTAGAGGGTTGATTACTTACATAGTTCTGCTTTTTATATTGTTAATTAAACTGTAAAATGTTATAATCAGATAAAAAAAATAAATAAATAAACAAAAGGATAGATATAGAAAAGTAGACACCTACCAGAACCTGCATTCATATTTTGGTACATTAAGAAAAAAAAAAAAAAAAAAAAAAAAAGACATAGTCAAAATAAATTAGTTTCTGAACACTATTTTTTAAAAATAGTTGAAAATTTGATACTACTTTATAAATCAAGGATTATATTTGTCTTTATTGGTGTTTTTAACAGGTCATAAGTGTTCCCTTCTATCTTTCATGCATTGAAAATATCATGACAGAACCCACAGCAGAAACTGTCATCTTGTCCCAAAGAATGGAAGGTATGCATGTCCAGAACTGACAATTTTAATCAGCAAAGAGAAGCTAAAGAGAAGCTTTTTTAGCTTGTCCTAATGTTCCTTGGAATTGTCTTATGATAGACAATAAACAGGCATAGTCCTTCCTTATACTTTGGACAAGCATTTTACTAGAAATGCAAAGCTCAAACTGAATTATATTCTAACACTGTAGTGAGAAAAAAAAAAAACAACCTACAAAAGGAGATCACAGCAGCTGGGAGTAACTATTATTAAAATAATATTAATTCATAAGAGATATATGTAATTGCTAATGCCAAAATGGCTCATCAGAACTATGGTATTTTAAATTTTATAAGGATTAAAAATCAGTAAGAAAGTGGAAATTAAAGATTTAGATAACAATTTAAGAATGGGTTTGGATAAGTTCAATCTGATAAAATGGCAGAATGCATTAGAATTACTTCAAAATACACTTAAAATACTTAAATTATTATTTTAAAAAATATATAGTACAACATGTATATAATATACAAATAAACTCTTAAGTGATTGGGAAATTCTCGAGTACCCAGCCATTTTCAATATTACTATTCTTTCTGCAAAGTACAATTTTAGTGATATTATTTTTTTTCCTGGATTGTCAGTGAGATAATGATATGCAAATTATTTTTTGTCTCTGAAAGAACAACTTATTTTGTGTAAGATTTAGGATTTCATGCATTGCTTGTTATCAAGCATTATCATGTCTTGAATAATAAATGGAATTTTCTTCCCCATCATTACATGATTTTAATTAGGGGACACAATCTTTCCATACACATGATTCCACTTAAATTGAATTTATTGATAGTTACCATGCCCTACCATGTGCACCAAAACCATAAGAAACAAATTCACGACCTGTCCCTTACAGAGAAGGCCAATAAGCAAAATAAAAAAAAACCCAAATTATAACAAAAAATATCAACAAAAAATAATGGAATAATGCAGGTTTTGCCGAGAAATTCACATATCTTCTCTACTTGTGATCATTAATGCCTACATCTAACACAGTGGTGGCATCAGAGCTAACTAGTCTTGGAGAATGCTGCTAATTTCCATTTAACAGGAGAAAATTTGTTGTTAAAGCACCTTTCACAAATCTCAGTGTATCCATTTCCTCTCCTCTTTTTGCAGAGGGAATAATCCCAATATTATTTTTCTGTTCAGGAGTTTACACCCAGAAAGCCTCCAACTTTCTTGTGTCAGATCTCGACAACTGTCTCATTTTTTGGTCCTTTCTCATGGTAGGGCTCCAAACCTTAGTGTCTGTGCTTTTCATTGAATGACTTCAGAAAAACATGGGAGGAATAAAGCTGCAAAACACTCCCATATGCCTCAACACTGCTCCTGGCAGCATCCTGATGAGAGACTCAAGGAAAAAAAATGTTCTTACTCCTGAAATGAAATAACACTTGAGAAAGTATTGTTTGTAAGCAGCTGTATATGAGTGCAAAAAGTCTGCGACCTCTGCAAAATAAACATGGAGTGCTATGAAAAACAATGGAGCAGGCAGCACACCCCTTCTGGACAAAGGCAGTGATACCTGAGAGAATCCAAAAAGCTTGTGCATCACAGAGTATCTGCTAGCCCATGTTCACCATCAATATATCAAATAAAGAATTAGACACACAAAAGTCTGATAAAATGCTATCAGAGGTCAATATCCACTTTAAAGTACATATTTATAGAAAAGCTTTTATTCACCCATTCCTATGCCAATTCTTAGTGGTGAGGTCAGCTAACATTCAGAGAAATCATTCTCCCTTCCCTGTTGCTAGCATATCTTACCTGTTAGTGTGCATATAAGCAGAAAGATCAAAATTATACTGATTATATGGAAATTTCACTATGAGGTTGGATGGCCTTAGTCAATCACAAGCAAGTTATCAGCACAAAAACAAGCATCTCTTTCAAGTACGAAGAGACTTAAATCTTTGACGCAGGATTAAAAATTTATAAATTGCTTATGTAATTCTATGAAGATAAGACCTTAATAAACACTAGGAAACAATAAAATGTCTTTAAAATATTGATTAAAAAATAATATTTTAAAGTAAGAACATAAATATTGTATCATGTATATGATTTTTTCTATTCATGTTGCAGAGTGGTTGCAGTCCACAAAGTCCTGCACATGGCAAACCTTAAACCATATTGTTTAATGTTTGTACCTGACTTCACTAGTCATTTATGTATATAAAAAAAGAGATTTTAAAAATATATGTGACTATTTTCAGCACTGTTCTTGGACAGGGAGTGCTTTAAGCCTTCACAACACTTCTCTGCTAAGGCATACCTTACTCGAGAGGCACCACTTTAGCAGTTTTCCTTCTGTGATAAAATGACTCTACGGGATCGATACATAAAATTAAATAAAGCCAGAAAAAACGAAGCTATTTCTAACAATGGCATTAATTAAAAAACATTTCAGTAAATTTTAGATTCTAGGAGTAGCAATAGAAAATTGCAGGCTTTGATTTTGAAAATTATTCAACAGGCATCAACCAGCCTGAACTTAATTCCATTTATATTTTCTTATTTGTCCCCTTCATAACGTGATTGAAATTAAAAGGTTTTCTCCATAGGAAAATGTCTCTTCCCTGCATGTATAGGCTTAAATTATGGGATATCTCCCAACACAACACCTCAGACAGTTCTGCTACACTCAGATGAGTGTATTATTTAGATGCAGCAGAAGGGACGAGGGGAAGAAAGGCACAGATAGAAGCTATAGCAATTAATTTAAAACAGTAAATCCAGAGTATCCATAGTTGTAATTTTTTTGTGGTATTTTTGGTTGTGTTTGTTTTTTTTGTCGTTTTTTATTTGTTTGTTTGGTTGTTGTTGTTGATTATTTTAGGGGTTTTGTGGGTTTTTATTTGTTTATTTGGATTTTTTTTGTTTGTTTGTTTTTGGGTATTTTGTAGGGTTTTTTTGTTTTATTTTTTGTTTTGGTTTTGTGTTTTTTAATGCATAGTTTAAAAGCTATGACAAAGCATTTTGATACTGCAGCCAATCCTCTCTGTTCCTCACACCCTCATGCCTTTGGAGCCCTCCAAGACATTCAATACACTTGGTCAAGTAGTAAAATGAACACCTTTGGCAATCCTTTTCCCACTTGCTGAACAATGTTTTTGTTTTATTCTGGCTTAGACAATTGTTTCTAGATAGGAACTCTCTTCAAACTGAGAAACAGCTACACATTGAACCTAAAAGCAGCATATTTGAAAACTCATCCAGCACTCCTCACTAAAGACCTGTTAAATTGCATAGAAATAAAGGACTAAGATGATTAAGAAATTCCAGCAGTTCTGCTGTTAATTTTTAACCTAGTAACTTCCACTTGTATCTACTTGTTAAGCAAAGAGAAAAAGAAATTAATTTCAACTATGATGATACTGGGGCAGAAGACTCATAAAATTTAGCATATGTTATATAATTTTTTTTTTTCAATAAATAAAATAAGAAAAAATAGGGTAACGTACCAATGAACCAAGAGAGATAGCCATTATCAGTATTAGAAATCATGAAATAAGTAAATGCTTACATTACATTTTGGAATGAGAAAAATCAGAACACCATAAAATCTACTGACTGATTTTCAACAAGTATTTTAAAATGTTCTTTAGTATTTTATAAGGGTTTACCTGGAAAATATTTTTGTAATTGATTTATATGTGTTACCTTCCAGTAAACAAATAATATTTGGAAGTTTTTATATGCTAATTATAGGATACATAAATCCAGAGGAGTTAGCCATTTCTTGGATTGATCTTGTGATTTTTCGCACCTAAAAGACATCCAGACATTATACATGCCATACTCCAGTAAATATCTACTTGACACTTCAGAAAATTAAATTCTTGTACACAGTCTTATATCCCCGTAGCTATAATGTCCATTTGTGACATACTCTATTGATTTTGTGAAACCAATATCATAAACTCGGGAGGAAATATCCAAAAGAATAGAAGGAATTTCAAATTAAATTTTCCTGAAAATAGAATTTCAATTTTTTTTTTTCTTGGACAGTGATAAGATATAGAGCTGAAACAGTGATAATAATGGCAGAACTAGTATGACACAATTTGCTAGAAGTCAGCCTACTTAGGAACAGATTTTGGTCAATGCCAACTTATTTAATGGCTGATTTATTAAGACTACAGCAGTGCCACAATCTTAGATAGCATTTATGCTGCCTAAGGGCATGAAGCTTTAAGGCTGTCTTCAGTATGTATGTGTAACTACAGAGCGATCACCAAGAACCAATTAATGATAATGTTCAGCTATGTCAGAATACAGACTATTGATATCTGAATTGACTAAACCATTTTGGAATTGACTGCTGGTTTGTGATGCTAACTTGTCAGATATTTATGCCAGCTACACCTGTTAGATAATGTTGACATTATACCATGTTGACAAAAAACCACTAAAGTACCACATCCATAACGAATCAAGCAGCTTCAAAGTCCTAAACCCTAAACTCTTACACCTTCCAGAAATGTTAAAAAGTTTTACCTAATTATTTTCCCTCTTTAACCTACATTGATAGGGATACAACCATTCATAATAACAATAGGCTTTGTCACTTAGGCTAATTGTGTTACTTCAGGACAAAAATTTGTTTCTTTAAATGATATGAACAAAATTGCTGTCCATCCAGCAGTTTTGAAAGCTAATTAGATATGCTCAAATAGAAAATTCAGGACTCACACTGTACATTTATAAATTTGTTTCCTTCTCTACCTTTGTGTGTATAGTCAGATGCACCCATGAAAAAAAAAACAAAACAAAAAAACCCCAAAACACAAAAAACCCCCCAGAAAACAACAAAAAAGTCAAAAACCCCCCAAACCTCCAACCATGAGTGACGTTGACATTCTGAATTGTAGACAAGAGATGAACATTATCTCTTCAAAAAATACTGTCACTTAGGGCCAAATCACTCTGCAGGAGGTATTTTCCCTTATTACTTAATGCAATAATATTGCCAAGTAGTTTTTGACACCAAAATCCACACTATGTAATTTATTACACTAATAAATCGTAATATACTATAGCAAGGAAAATAAGACGGTAATTAGTTGCCCTGTTTTCCAAATAACTGGGTAATTATAAAGAAGAAAATATTATAGTAGCATAATGCTCAGTTCAGTCTGAAAGCAGAGACCACTGGGTGCTGTGTTGTAAATGATTTTTTAACCAAAGCCTCGGTCTTGTTTCCATCTCAACCATTCTGAGAGCAGTGAGAAAAGCCTGTGGCATGGCTAAGACCACATTGTATAACTATATAAAGACAAATTTATAACCCTACTTTACTCCATGTTGCAGCAAGAGTTTTCACTCCTATGAGACTAGGAAAAGATACTGAGTTTCACTTTTAAACTTGAGAATGCAATTTGGATCTTCACTAAAGTTTGTAAAGGATAATGAAAAATGGCAGAGAAAAATCTTTTCTGTAAAGTTCTGTCACTCTTAGTATGGGATTTTTAAACTTAATTCTACAGCTTTATTTATTTACTATTTATTTATTTATTTGCTATAGCTTTGCAGTGGTGAGAGTGAATACTGTACAGAATTAACAAGAAAATTTGAGGGAAGAAAAATATGCTTTAGAAAAACTCAAAATAGCACAGTAAACTTGTTCACATATATAAAAAAGGCAATGAATTGTCTTCATTAAATTACTGCAACACTGTAGCATTCATTTTAGACAGAGATGGTAAAGTGTATTTTAAAATGTTTTCATAAAATTAGCTATTCTTGAGCTATATCAAAGACAATATCCATCTTCAGTGGACACTGTTCCATCTTTCCCACAACCTTATCTTAAATCAGGCAGAAAATGAAAGGCTTTTAAAGACACTTAAACTATTTGGAATACATTTTCTAGTAGGAATTTCCAGGTTGATGGATGCTGGAAAATAGGTGTAAACATTCACCTGTGATTCTCTTCCCTAAGTTCTTCATTCATCCTCATGCGTTTTGCAGACCACAATCCAAAACCCCAGTCTTTAACTACGCTGTGTAAAGCTATTTGTTTAAAAGGTGCCACTGCCAATGTCAGAAAAGTTAAATGGTGTCACAGTATCACCTCTGTCTTGTTTTTAGGAAACCCAAAGTGCACAGGTGAATCGGATACTAATCCATCACTGTACAGGTCTTGTTTACCTGCTTTTTCTAATGACTTTTCTCTCTTTTGTTTCTCTCTCCACTGATTCTAGAAATAATGAAGAATTAGTTTGCCCCTTCTTCTTAGTTTAGTTAACCCAAGAAACGCTTAAGCAAGGATAAGAGAAGAAAACCACTTCATTCCAGCGCCAGTGTTTGTGAAAACAGTGGAAAACAGCAACCGAAAACAATGGTAACACATCACTATTGAAGTGTCCATTTTATTTTGATGCAGACAGATAATCAGGACACCAAGTCCTGTGTTATCTAATGGTGATATATTTATTTAAATTAACATTTTATTTATATTTTATAAAATATCTTGATATATAAACATATTTTAATGGTAATAAAAAAAAAAGTTTGAATTGTATTAAGCTAACTAAACAGAGCTCCACAGGGAAATATTAACTGAAAATTGCAAGATGCTCTTAAGGACTGAAAGTAAACAACGTCTTGAATTTCGAATGTAAATTTGATCAGTTCTAATCTGGTTCCAGAAGTTGATAACATACTCTCTCAACTGAAGTGATTATCCAGGTAGGGGATAGGCATTTTAAATTTCTGAATACTTTAAAGGAGCTTAAAGAGAATAATGTCTTTCTTTGGAAAAATGAAAAAAAGGGTGCTGGTATTTTATCCATATTGCAGGTTACTATAGAACTTCTCAGACTAAACCACTTACCTTACAAAAATAAATACAAGTTTTGTATAACTATATTCCCCATTCATTCTTGATCAAAACATAGTCTAATTGGTATGAAAAAGATAGTTTCTCCTGTTGTTTATCATTTGGCCAAAATCCAAGCCCAAATATTTCAGTAGTTAAATGATCACAAATTTCAATAGAATGTTTGTGTGTGTGACCAATAAAATTAGTGAAATTGGTAAGCCTTTTTTGCTTTTATATACAATAGTAGACACAGAATTTGACATATTGCAAGAGGTTCTCTTGTCCTAAAGATACTCTGGCTTACTATTCCCAGCATGCAGAGTTCAGCCAAGACAGGAAAGTTGAAAGACCACCAGGTATAATAGAAGAAAGAATGTTGAGAATCTTGATAAAATATGGTAATAGGACATACATGAAATAAGAATTTACAGTGTAGGCCTGTGTTCATCTAGAAGATGTTTTCTAATGGTAAAGGCCTTCAGCAGTCTACACTCAGTAATTTCAGTCAGCTCAGGAAAATCTAAGCTGAGCCATGACACAAACATGCTCAAAGACTGTTGAAATGTAAACATTGGGAAAAAGTTATAGAAAAAAGGCATTAGGGTAATTTAATTAAACTTAATCAACATCTCAAGAACTGATTTTGATCCTTACTTGAGTTAAATGATCCAAATCTACCCTTTTCTCTGCAATGGATAATTATTTTCAACACCCTGGAAGAGTGACTAAACTATTTCAGAAAAACAGTATAACTGAAGGAAGATTCATGTTTAGTCTGTAGCAGGAGGAATTGGCAACTTTTCTGAAAACACTGTGTGACTGCCAAGGTTTAATGATATCAGATTCTGCAGAGGTACTTTAGAAATCATTGTCCTTTAACTCCCCTCTCTAGTGTTATTTTTTACTGGTTTTTGTTTTGTTGTTGTTTTGCTTTTTTAATACATGCAATTTTAATGTTAAAATGCATACAGATTTAGGATTAAACTGTAAAGGCTTGGTTTTTTGACGAGTATCTTAAACTAATATGGATGTCCACGGGATTTAGTGTTTAATCACAATTTTAAAATCTTATAGCGAAATATTTCACTTCCTTTTATAAGTTATTCAGATTTCACCACTGGTGTTACTACCAACTGCTTTTCTGCTCACTGTTTATTCTGCCACATATTAATGAAGACAACAATGTATGAGAGAAGAAACTGGTAAGACAACAAGAACTCCACAAATTTTTCTCAGTTCAAAGTAATTTTAGGTTGTGTGCAGTTGCATTTATTATTTGTGTACCATGTTTAATTTGTAAATGCAATAAACTCACCTTTTTCCTTATAGAATGTCATAAGCTACTTGCTGACAATTTTCACATAGAGGACCACTATACCTAACTTATCAATATCTCAAAAATGTTATTAAACAGAAAATGCATGTGATATGAATATAATATATTCTATTCTTGAAAGTGGTGACAGGAAATTATTTTTCCAAATATACACCAATATATATTTGTCAATTAGTTGTTGGATATTTACTGCTATGTATTTGTGAGACAATGAGGATTTAACAAGGATCTACCATTCTAGAAAGAATAAACCCTTCAAAGATCATGGTTCCTATACCCTTCTGACAGGTCTGCCCAACAAATACTGGGGAAAAGTAAAAACCAGGAGAGCATGATAATTGCAATTTCACACTTTGATATCAAATCAAAAATATATTAGCTCCCACAAAGGTAAGAAGTGCAAATCTCTCATTAAGCAACATAATTGAAGGTTTTCTTCAGTGCAGTCTTGCTATGTTTATTCAGTGAAGCATAATGAATTGCAAGATACACAGTAAAACTAAGCCCTCTCTGATTTATAATAACAACTTTCAGTCGTTAAATAACCCTTATAGAATACGCCATAGATTATAAATAAAAAAAAAATGTAGCAGTTTTCTATTTCTTTTGCTTTAAAGAAAAAAAATCAATTTTATATTTTTATTGTATGGCTTTATTCAGTTGTTGGTTAACATAGAAAATCTCTGTGCAAAATATTTTTGATGGTATATGCATGTGTTCAAGTGAATAGTTTGAATTTTCATTTTTCTTTTGTATTTTGAAGTCTTGCACAAACAATTAATGCATCCTCACAACATCCCTGTGAGGTAGGTACTTAAGTTATTTAAGAAAAAGAAAAAAACTTGGAAAATTCACTCTGTTTCACTATTTCAGCAAAGTCAAAACAGAAACAATAACAATGCTGTTGCACTTCTCACTTGATTTGGGTCATGAAAATATCCTGCCTCTCTCATGTCTCAGTAGCTTCTGTACAAATTCTAAAATATTTCATATGAATGTCACATTAGTCTTTGTCAACAGAGCAAGATATTTTTCATGTAAAATGAGAAGGATACAGTTACTGTCCTGTCTACATGTAAATTTCATTGAATGACTTTATCTATATATTAGATAGTGTGAAGTAGCCTTCTTGCGTGAAATATTTGAGAATATTTAAAATTTTAACCTTTCACGTTTATAAATATAGTGTATATAATTATATATTTTAAGAATAAAAACATATGTAATGGTTACATAATTTCAAAAGTTGGTGAGTGTATTCATCTGAGCAATTCAAAAACTGGATGATGCATCTACCTCACATTTGAAAGAAAAAAATATGCTAAAATAAATTTTATTGATCTGCTAGTAAAATTTTATAATGGATATATCCATCCCCTGTCAGGGTAGGTGGTGGGTGACATAAAAAGCACAGTGACAGGAGTTTGCTTTTATGTAAATTGCATGCACAATCTGATTTCTTACTTGATTATCAAAGGAACAAATATATTCATTAATAAAAAGCCAACTCATTTACAAGACAAAGTGAATCTTGCTCTAGCTCCATGTCAATATAAACAATTTGCGACTGATTACATCCATCAAGTTTAATATAAACCATAGTAATCTGAATAGTGTAATCAGATGGAACAAGATTTAATAACATACAAACCAAAGTTAATGTTTCTCTGATTGCTTCCATTAACTGCATAACTATCCAAAGTATTAGTTTTACATATACATTATGTAACTTAGTATTAGAAAAGTTAAAAATACACAATATGGTACATTATATAGAGGAGTATTTTTATCAAAAGTTTATACATATTGCTGATTTTTGGAATTGTTTTCCTCTTTTAAAACACAGTTTACCATATATCAGTTAAAAGATAACACTTCACATATTTAAATTTTCATTAGCCTATCAGTATGTTCCCCCTGCAATCTAGGTGCATTTAAAAATAAATAAATAATATATTTTGATGAAACACCCTTTTACCACTAGCACTTTAAGTTTACAGAGACCACATAAAGCAACAACTTCCTTAAAAGCAAATTTTATATTTCTTCATATAAAATCAAAAGCCCAGGAGACAATGAGCAGAGTAGTAGGAATTGCAAGAAAAAACTCATGTAAGTGTAAAAGCAACTTCTGGTAAACTTCTAAATGGGTAACACTCAATACATATTTTGTTCATAAATCTGGGGTACTGACAGTTTATTTCCCTTTTATTTATCCAGTTATTGCAGCATGTATAAACCAGTAAGAATAATTGTATTTTATATCCAACTAAACAACTCAAAATCAGAAGACATGAAGATGATTTGTAAAATTATGTTTTCATCCTGTCAAATTTAAAGTTACATTTTCTTACAAAAACTTGTTTGAGAGTTCAACCATTTGAAGAAGAGGATATATATATAGAGAGAGAGTCATAAAAAATTTTCCAAGCACTTCCTAAAGTGAGTATAACATGTTATGGACAAATAAAAAAACCAATCAAAATTGGCATGGGATGGGTAGTTTGGAAAAGACAACTTTTGTGTTTTACATGTTCAGTGAAAAAAATAGATGCATGGCAAACTAACGTTTTTAAACTGATAAATGTTATGGAAAAATAATGAGGCAACAGAAATAAACACAAATTTTTCATTGCTGAGTTCTTTGTAATTGACTGATTTAACTCAAGGGCAATTTTAAGACCAAAGCAGATCACTATTGTATCAGAATGTATAAAACTTTCCCCAGTTGCAGACAATAGGGATTTTCTTATTAGTATCTGAAGAGTTGACACTGACCCTGATGCTCTCATTGTTAGTAGGATGCTGTTAGTAGTAGCAGTTGCAAACGTATGGGTTTGCCAGTAACAACTCACAATTTGTGCATAGTTGAGTCTTCGAAACTGAGCAAATTTGCTCTCAAAATCTTGCCAGCGCTTGCTGAGCTGTATCAGGGTTGGCTCCACTGCTTTTGCAGCCCCATCCTTAGACAAGCGTTCAGCCTGCCTGTGCACCGCATTCAGATCTTCCTTCTTCTTCTCCAATTCTCCACCAATCTCCTAGTGAGCAAAACCAATACAGGGCCCAGGACAGTTAGCTAACTAGATCAATCAACTTAAAATTAGCAAAATACTTCCGTCAGAAAAATCCATTTCCATTTTATTGTCACAAGTAAAATTTACAGCTTATTTTCATATTATTCATATATTATTTTACATTTAAAGAAAACAAAAATAACTGAAATTGAAGAACCTTCTTGGAGATGGGCTGTAGAGATTCTAAGAGCTACTACATTCTGAAACTGTCAGCAGAGGCCAACAGTTTCCACGTTCAGATTCTTGCTAGTACACTGTGATGGGCAATTGGAGAAATTATTTTCTCAGTAAGGGTCAGCTTATTCAGGACAAATAGTGTTTGAACAGCTTACAAATATACTATTACACTCTTTCATGTACTAGTTAACTCCTATTTTACTCTGTGGGAAACTCAACAGAGAATGAAGCAAAGAAAGACGATGTAAAATAAACCAGGAAAAACCTTTGACAGTATGTAAATAAATCTATAGAGTTTGACAGTGACATATGAATATGTTCTGATGAAAATGAATGTGCTAACATGAGACAGAGGTCATCCATATATTGGTAAGTCATTTGCTCATCTGGAACAAAGATACATAAAATCAATTACAATTTTTACTAGAAAACATTTGATTCTTCTTAATACATTGCACACTTTCTGTATTATTGACAAAACATTATATTTAGTGTGTTTCAAATTATTTATATATCATTCTGTATAAGAAACAAACACAAAATATAGTAGAACAAAGAAATTTCACTTTGAGCACAGATAATTAGGGTTTGTTTTACTATAAAGAGAAATAAAGAACTGAACTTATAATTTTCTGTAGCTCTAAGATAGGATTGTTTGTTTCATTTGCTGTCTGTTCAATGGATAAACTATCACTTGAAAAGATCTGTCATTGCCAACCCAAAACAACATTACCTTTAGCTTCTGCTCATCTTTGTGGTCTGGCAGACCGGCTAACTTTTTCTCAATGTCATCCAGCCATGTCATTAGGTCATCAGCCTGCCTCTTGTACTGATACCATTGATGAGAAATCTCTAAAGCCTTTTTTCTTCTTTGAGCTCTCAAGTCCTGTTCACAGTGCAGACATTATTAGAATATGAATTAAAGGCTTATAAAATATGAACTGGCATGTGTGCACACTGAAGGGAAAAAAGTGTACAAGGCTGCTAATTTTTAAATTAAATGTGGATATTTAAAGCAAGTATATAAGTGAACATATTTACACCAGTTTAACAATTTTTTTTGTTTGTTTAAACGGAGGTTACCTATTTCAGTGTTGTTCACATGCTGAATAAACCACTGAGACAGTCACCAATATTCAGAGAAGTTAAGACTCTTACATAAATGTCAATATTTTATATAAAAAACTTCTGCTCAGAATACTTACTGGACAGATGGAAACACAGCCCACTTAGTATCTAGCCAAAAGTGGGACTTCTGTATTTTGTGGACTCCTGTGAATTTCTGTCTGCATGAAAACTCTGTAGCTACTTATATGAAAATCACTGCAATGCAGAAATGTTTTCAAATACAGGTTTCCTAGGTCTAAATTAAATACTATATACATAACAAATGTCTTGTGTTTATGACTCTGCTTTAAAAAGGATTAAAACTTCTCTTTAGCAGGAAGGTATAAATGTTGGGGTTTTTTTCCCTTAGAAATGTTATTAAGTATACATTGCTTTAACTGCTTAACTTCACTCATGCAGAATTCAGAAAATATTTTAATCACTATAACTTATTAGCAAAAGAAAAAGTTAAGAAATTCCTGGTATATTTTATATAAAAATACTCAGATTAATTTGCCACAGCCATTCTTGAATTTTTTTCGCCAGAGTGAATGCCTTAACTGAGTCACTCAAAGGAAAATCTATCACTATACCATAAAAAACAGTCAGGGAGGATCTGGTCAATAGCACAGTGCAATAAACACTGTTCTTGTTTCTCCAGCATAAAAGTTATGAATTGCTTCCATTTAGCTTGGAACAGTCAAAGATACACCTAATAGATTTCAAGATTCTTTTAAATGTGGACAAAACAACAGAATATTCTAGCTATCCTTCTCCTGAATTCATACAGATCTGCAAAATTGTAAGAATTAGAATAAAATCCACAGGAAAGGAAAGAGCATGCATAAAAATAAGTAACGATAAAATGCAAACATGCCATGTTCCCCAAACCAAGATAACTTAATCAAAATTATATAAAGAAAGAAAAATTCTGCTTGCTGACAAAATAAGAATTCTCTTGTAGTAGCCAGACCCTATAGCTCCAGGTAGGTGACCAAGGTGACTCTCTAACTGTAAGATTCTATCTTTCATCACATTTTTTTGCATAGAAAGATGGCAATTCTAATTATGTCTGTTAGCTGGTCCACATGTGCACTACTAGGAACAATATCACACACTTTTACCTCCCATATTGTGTGAACTCAGAATTTTCATATGCAACTTTGAGTTTCAGCCTCTTAGCTGCTATATCTACTGGTACTACCACCTATCCTATTCTAGAGAGGCTGGAGCCACTCTTCTAACAGGAATGTAGTGTGTAAGTATTTTATTGAAGGAGAAACAATTATTCATGCCAGAAGTGTGGCCAGAACTGAGAATAGTTTGTGGGACCTGATTCTGACTAAGATCTTGTCTGCTGTTGAAGAAATACAAAAGACACATAATATGTTAAAGAAGGAACGATCAAAGAAATCAGTCTTGTCCAATTGGCAGTCACACAGCTGTAAGGCTGAGGATAAGACAGCACTTCTCAAGCTGAAGATTGTAAATTGTATTTTGCAAGGCATCAAGGGAACTGTATAAGAAAATACATCTATAGCCAAATAGTTTTAAATTACTTATCTCTAAATAATAATGACAACTCATTTAACAAAAAAAATCCCTGAAATGAAGAAAAAAACAGGTTTAATAGCACGTGCTTATAACTGTAGCTCCTATACCTTGAGGGCATTATGTTTAGTCCGCAACAGCTGCTGTTTTGTCTTTATTTCCTCACGTTTTTTCTCATCTGTGACTCCCTTTTGAAGCCTGTCGCCCCTTTGCAGCAATTCTTTCACTGTGCTCTCATCCTCTTCACTCTGATTTAAAAAAAATAACCAATATAATGTGCATTTTAATCTAGTTATCACTTAAGTACTAGTAGATACAGAACTATGCTAAAGTAATCATGTGACAGCTATTTGCAGCTGTATACTGATGATCAATTTTCACTTGCTTTCTACAATATATGTAGAGGAATAAAAGTTAAGACAGCACCTGCAAATCTACAGATTTTTGGTATTACATCTTATTCAGCATCCAGGATAACAGCATAAAAACATTAGAGGCAAAAAACTTGAAATATATTTTACTTTCAAACAAAAATATTAGATATATGTAAAATATTCTAAATCACTGTCAGGAGAGATTGAAATTACCAGTATGCTGGCAGACCATGCAATTACTGACCATTCTGTGTATCATCACATTGAAAACCAGCTATTCTAACAGGGCAAATGCTATCAATAAGCATTTTTGATGAAGAAGCCACTTATGAATCTATGAATCTTTGAAGCTGAATCTATGTCACAGCTTCTGTCAGTGTCTGAACCACTCTAATCATTTGATGTAAAGTAAGGGAGCCAAATATGCTCAGGTAATGGAAATTGCCCTGTCAAACTTGATTCACTTTGAATTTATCATGACATATACATGGTACATTCTGTATGCAGCACATAGAGCCTTAAATTTTACTTTTCTAGCATAAAAGGAAAAATGTCTTGTAAAGATTCCTTCTAGTACTGATATGCAATAGACACCTTTGAAGAATGCCTTAAAATAATACTGAGTCTTTATATCAGTTTTAAACAAATATATATCTGATCTTACTGAGGAATCAAGAAGAGAGGGTTCTAAAGATGAATCTCCCTTTTTGCCCAGTCAGAAAAAATCACTCTGGAGAACACACATCACAATCACAATAGTAGCAAAGCACTGCAGTATTTTACTCCTTTTTCCTTTTCCCCCACGCAGTAAATATGAATAAATGGTTTTACGACTTGCAATGATAAAACATAAGTAATAAAGCTTACCACAGCCACAAAACCTATTTACTTTAAGTGTTATAAGCATATTGGGTAAGAACAAATTGGCAAGTGACATTTCTTTTCATAGGTATTTATTTTTAGTGAGTGTATTCTTTCACTATAGTGCCCATTTTGATACATCATTCTAACTTTTCCTGGTCTTCATACTACTAAAGAGACTTTAATATTAATTCCATGTTCTGTAATACTGCTGGCCATGGATAACATTCCTGGTCTGCTTAGTGCTTCATAAGGGACAAGAAATGCTTTTCTGATAAACTAAAAATTAAGTAAGCACAAAAAAATTTAGTTAGAGCTAATTTGGGACTTTTGATTTTATAATATATTAGCATAGCAAAATTTTGCCCAAGTCATATCTAAAGATCCTAATGCAAATATGGGTTTATGATTTTCACTCAGGTTTTTCATCTCCTTGCTTATTTTGCTCAGACTTCCATTTCAACCAAATTACCATATCTTTATTGAAGTCCTCCTCTTTCAGATTCACTCCCTGCTGAATTTCAACCTCCAGTGGTTCAAGCATTTTTTGTATATCGAAGTCAAATTGCTCCAATTCCTTCAAAGGAATGAAGGGCTAAAATGGGAGAAATACAAAAATTATTTACCTTAAAGGACACATTTCATAGTTTTATTACAAACAGAAATGAAGAGAGATATCTGTGCTACCCCGTATGGCTAAAACAATGGTAGACTTTCCATCATATTGAAAAATACCTACACTACTCAAAACAGTCAAAGATACAGATAAAGATACAAATTTGTGTAGAATTTCCATGTAAGTAAACAAAAGAATTTTAAGGTGAGGGAAAATTTAAAAGGAAGAAAATGAAATATATTCTCACATTTGTGTGTAAGAACAAGTCCAAATAAATAGTATTTTTCTAAAAATATAAATGTTTACACAATTTATTAAATATGGTTTTTCAGAAATTATTGATACAGCAACAAGAAGTCCATTCAGATGAAAAAACGCTACTACTAATAATTGAGAAAAAATTAATGTTAATCTGGTTCAGTTTGGAAATCATTGTCCTCTCACATAGAATAGTAGAAGTGTGAGGTGAATGCTACAATACAAAGGACAGAAAATCTTTGTGTAAGATATTCCCCTAATAGTATTTTGTAACATATTGGAAAAAAGATCAACAATTGTTCAGCTGTTGTTTCAAAAAGCCTCAACAAAAATTCAGGACAAAAAAAAAAAATCAACCTAACGAAATAGACTCAATTCCTCCAAAATAAATCACAGTATACTTATGGAGCTTTAGTTTAGTATGCAATTTTAAACTCTCCAACAAGGGTTACTTATTAACAGCAAGGCACCACCTTCTGTCAATCTGACACAAGTGACTCTAAATAGTTTATGGACACTATATAGTGTATTTAAGTGCATTGGAAATGATCAACAGATTTTTTTTTATTCTTTCAAAACCTTAAAAGCAAGAAAAAAGAAAATCTCAGTGGTTCTTTAAAAAAATTTAAACTCAAAGGTAATTGATACTTTTTGATGCTCTAAGACCTCTTGGATGTGCTCCTTTCTTTCTTGCTGAAGACATAAGCACATTTATCCTAACTAGTTCTCTTTTACTCTTTCTTCTGTTATAATTAGTTACTATCATATGCAAAATTTGTAATGAAGACAGAAACAATAAAATTTAATTGTTTAAAACACGAGAGACTGGATGTCAAGTGAAATGTGTTCTCAAATGACCTGGAAGATTCAGGGTTAAAAAACCTTAATTGTATCTGGTTGATTATTTTAACAACAGAGATTTTGCACATTTAAAAACAGTAATGAAAATATAATTATGGATAATATTTATAGAGAATAATACTGTGCTCACAAATTTTCATTGAGAGGCTCAGAATTACACTCATCATGCACTTCAGCTGAGTTGGAAATAATAGAAAACTACACAGTAATTTCTTCTCAAATGCTCTGAAGGATATTTTCTAAAGCACTTAAGTCTCATTAAAAGACAAACCAACTAATAAAATTGGAATATGAAATTTAGTCTCTGAAAAAGGCTAAAAACAATAGCAAAGAGGAAAATGGAGAGAAAAATACTAAATGAATTCTAGTAATTGAATGATGTTCAAAGACTTCTTGAAAATATTGTCTTATTTCAGTATACTATGAGCATTTTGTTAATTCAGAACATGGCAATTATATACTATCCTTCACTGCCTTAATGGATCATTTCTTATTTACTTCACTGTTGTACTGATTATTGTTAGTATTTGAAAAAATATAGCTAACTTGAAGAAAGATGAGAAATTATTGAAAATAAGTTATGAGAGCTTTCAATTCTCTTGAATTTATGTTTTAATCTTTCACAGAGTGAATAATTTTACCTAAATATGGGGGGAAAAGAGAAAAAAAAAAGCACTTAGGAAGCGTATCACCCAATAATAATAATAATAATTTTCCAGCTCATGAAGCTGAAATCATTAGGAAAGTACAATTACCTACATTATACATGTAGACAAAATAAAGTACCCAGTAATTTGGTCCTTTATCCAAATGAATATAACAAGTCAGTAGAATAGTCAATAACTCAGACCAGTTTTTACCTCTCTATCTGATGCAATACTTATAATAGTAATATACTTCGTGAATCATATTCTACCTGTGCATTTTCCAAGGTCTGGGAAAAGGTCCCCTAAATTCTAATTTACCATTAAAATATGTGTGCTGTAGTAATTCTTCTCATCTTCCTGGGCACTTCTTTATATCTTAGTGTGGTTCTACCAATTCCAGCCCACCTTGCCTTGAGAACTGGAAGAAAACCTGAGAGAGAAGGCTGCAAGTGGAAGACATTTGCAGGCTGTGTTCTGGACTCTTCATCTTCATCAAAATTCATTTTGTCCCTTCCCTGAGTGAGCCCACAACACGCAGTGCAAACACTGAACACCCTATAACCCATCTACAAGCAGTCCCATTTTCCCTAAGACAAGCAGTAATTTCAGGATAACAATAACAGGATCCCACCAAAGGCTGTGTCATCTCTGCAAGTTTACAACAACATGGAAGTGCAAAGTAAAACTGAGATGGGAATCCAGACTGCAGAGAGCACGTGTTCAGAGTAAAAACATCAGACAACACAGTTCTTGCAAAGATGTCCTCAGTCTATAGTTTGTACATTTGTAAGAAGTAGGTAAGAGGCTGGAATGGTTGAAATACTACTGATGGCCATTAGGAAAAAAATGTTACCTTTATTCCGAAGACATTATTTTGCTTCAGAAATGAAACCTAAATAAACCCAAATATCCACAAAGATTATGCTGGTTAGGCAGGATATTGAGCTCTGCACAGACCCCAGCTACACATGGAAACCACACCTCTTTGCTTATGTCTTTTGCAAAGCTTATTTCCTGCTTTGCCATGGATCCTCTGTGCATTTATTTCCTGTGTTAGTACAGTGACCAGCAATAAGAGTTTAGATCAGGATCCGTGCATTCCCACTATCCCATATACCAACCTGTGTGGCTGCCTCATTTAATCTGCTGAATAGCTTGTCATAATAAGGCACCAAATACAATGGAGAAGGTGGCTTATGTCCTTCTTCATTCTAATTCAGAAGGCACAACTTGGCTAAAAAATTACCTAATCCACACTGAATTCAGATTTAACAGTCAAGTTGGTTGCACAGATGAGTAGCTGAAGTAAAATTGATATAATCTCTCCCTATATATTTCTATCTCCAGTATTGACGAACTCCAGACTCATAGGAAAAGACTAAATGCACTTGAAGAAAAATTAGGTCTCAAAACCCAATCTATATGAAAAAAGGCTACTAATACTTTACAAAGTTAGTGATTTAGTGAAAAAAAAAATCATTTTTTGTAAGTTAATGACATAATCTTTGTTACATTCAAATAAAGTCAGTGAATGATTTTAATAGAGAAACAGTGAGAAAAGATCTTAATGCCAAAACCCCCAAATCTTCATAATTAATAAAATTAAATCCTTGTGCTCTAAATTTTTTTTCCTTTAAAAGCTTATTATTTGGAGGAACTGTAGCCCACTATGTAGTTGCAAAAGTGCACCTTACACAAACACCACTTTTTATGCATCTCCTTATGGAAGCAAGTCCTCCTACCTTTACACTCTTAATTCTCTGTGATATAGCTGCAAATCGCTGGTTGAGCTCTGAGAGTTTAGGCTCTACTACTTTCCTGCAGTGATCCCCACGGTTTGCCATCAAGTCTCTGGCCTGGTCACGCACAGAGTCCACCTTGGGGTGAATGTCATTCAGCTCAGCCTTTAAGCGCTACAGTCCGTGAGCAAGAGACAGGGCTTGAAGTTAGTAATAAATGCAAAGAGAGAGAAAGAGAGAGAGAGAGAAAGTGTGCAAAGGAATAGGGAGCAAAACCACACAGCAAATTCAGATAATTATGCATGAGTGTGTAAATCCAGTAGAAATACCTTAGATGACATGCCCACGCTTAGCCCTCTAATTGATAGGGGGAATGTAGCTACATGTCTGTTTTAATATCTCCTAGAGGAAATTAATGGTGATCATTATTTCTAGGCAGATTCTTATCTGCAATAATACTGCAGCATATTTCAGGGTGCACTAAATTATTCTATGTCCCTAAAGCTAGGAAGAGCTGTTAATTCAGGTATTATAGAACTGGATTTTTAATTGTTGCTTTCATTACTGTTCAGGGCCATAGTTCAGGCAAGTAAAAATGACCAGTTTTAAAAAAAAAAGTCCTATTTTTTTTCCTATAAATCTGTCACAAATTTGAAAAAAACAAACCAATAAAACTCCCTCAAAAACCCGTGATGGCAAAAGCCTTTATCCAATATTAATCTTAACAGTAGAACCCATTACAGGCAGAGACCAAAAATACATAGCAAGGCATTTGGGAATCAGACATACAGTTGGACATTAAGAATAACATTTTACTGCCTGCATTAAATGCCTTTGTGCAATGCAAACATATATACAAGTATTGATAATTTTACTTTGTATCTGATGGTGGCAAAATTGTTCATTCATCTACAAAAGCCAGTCTCATAATTCTGCTGAGATCAATGAGGCATTCATTTTGTTCTTCCCTGGAATTTGTAAAATTTTTCTGTAGTACATTATGGTAGTGTCAGCAATACAATTTTGATTTTGATTTGCAAACCCTTACTCAAATATTATGTACTGACTATGGAGTTCAATACAAAGTAAAATTTCACATTGACTTCAGAAGAAAAGGAAAAGTCTCTATTGATGATAATTTGGTATTCTTAAAGAAGATATTTAAAATGAAGTATTTTAGCATATATATCCATATTACAAGCTGATTTTTCATCAGTTGCTCAAATGATGCATTGGTCAACTATAACCTTCTGCTCAATACACTAACCCTGATCCTACAGCTAGTTCACCATACAATATTCTTGTCTGTGGCTGATCTAGCCTCAATGTAAGCAATGTTTGTAGAATTAACACAGTTATATGACAGAAATATCATACATATTGGAAAAGGATCACAGAAAAACAGAAATATAGTTAAAATGAAGGCGACAAGAAAAAAAAAAAGAGATTTTGTTCAAACAAAACAAAACCTTGTGTTAAAGGAGTATTTTCCAGCAGACATTTTTAATAAGCTGCTGTTCTACTCACCAGGAAGATCCCAAAAATTATAATAACAATCTGGTTCTATTTCTGAAGGGATATAATTTTGGTAATACAGAGTAAATTTATTAAGTAATCTACAAGTTGCCAGAGGGTATCTTTATCACAGAAAAGAGAATTTTAATCAGTGTGTGATACTTTTTGAAATATGCTAGTTTTGACACAGTCCTTTTTAGAATAAAATTAATGCTTTCCAGAAAATCACATTTTTTACCTTAAGAATTTCCTCTTTTTGCTGGGGTTTTTGTTTGTCAGATTCATCCAACAGTATTTCAGCACGATACATCCAAGTAGTGACATTAGCTATATTCTGATCAAAAGCCTCCATGTGCTTTTGATATTCCTGTATGTGGAAAAGGTAAATACTGGATACAAAAAATGTAATCAGAACTGAAATAAGAGCTGTAGTTATGCCAACTGTGGCAAACATGCACACATTATGACATTATAGAAACTTGTTTATTTAATACAGTAACTTCTTGTTTTGTGAAGGATAGAATCTGTTGTTTGTTTGCTTCACTTTACATGTTAGGTTTCTTTAAAAAGACATTCTAGGAAAGAGAGAGAGAAGGTTCCAAAGTGACAGGCAGCAGGATGATAAATTCACAGCGAGACACAGGTGTTGGCAGCTCAGTGAGGCTGCTGAGAGGAACAGGAAGCTGCTAGCCAGACCTACTGCAGGTGCAAAGGAGTGTTTCCCAGGAACAAGGTACAGAATTCATTTTGGAAAGACAGTAAATTGTCTGAAACTCAGATGGCCACAAGGATGTGCTTGCAAAATCATAATCAAGACTGGGTGCCTTGTATTTAAACCTCCTATGGACATTTCATCTAACTTCTCTGCTTTGAGACTTTGCTTTTTAAAAGCTATTCTAGTTGATATTCTGATAAATCTTCATTTCCCTGCTTCATTTGAAACACTGTGTTTTTGGGTGAGCTCAGTAGAATGTGGCCTATGCATATCCCACACAATACATATGTAGACCACACACCTAAAATCAAAGGTATTACTAGCTCTTTTGTCCCCCAAATGGACCTACCTTTATTTTACACTGTTCTAAAATTAGTAAAAAAATCCTCAACTACCTCTCTTAGACTTTTTATCATCTTTTTAAGCAAATATTAACCACAGAATCCAAAGCAAAGAGAGAGAGAATGTACAGGAATACATAGCTGTATCAACTTGTAAACTCTATTATATGCTTCTTATAATCAGTTCCACATTAAATCTGTGCACCTACATGATTCTGAATGAAAAGCTTAAGTTTTCCAGATACTTTCACCTTGATACCTTACTCAGCTGAAGAAGCCCTGTAGTGATGCTGTATATTTATTGCCAAAGTATTAGTAATGCAGCCATATAGACTCTA
The DNA here is from genome assembly GCA_037013685.1 of Acridotheres tristis. Lineage (NCBI taxonomy): Eukaryota > Metazoa > Chordata > Aves > Passeriformes > Sturnidae > Acridotheres > Acridotheres tristis. Next base: position 104,848,264 of record CM072884.1, read on the forward strand.
GTGGAGTTCCAACACATCGAGCCCTGAAAAGTCATGACAACGGCCAACACACCCTTAAAAATCACTTCTGTTTCTCTGGGGTGAAACTGCATTTCCATGCTCACAAGAACAGAAACAGCAGGCAAGATTTCCCAAAGCATTCCAACAGCCCAGTGATTAAGACCCTTCTGTAGTTAAGGGTTCAAGTTGTCACCTCTTCATGACAGAATGAATTTGAAGGCAGAATAAAATTATGTGATTATCTGTCGTTTGAGGCAGCTGGGGAAGAGGCTCCTGAATCGGTATGAAATGTGTATTAGGGATTTAACTGTCTACTGGGCTTAATCCAGTCCCTTTAAGGAATTATCCCCACCTAAACATGCCCTATAAAACTATCCAAAGGAGGATTTTGAAGTTCTGAAAGACCAAATAATAGTCCTTCTGCACCTAAGGTGTGCACCCTGAGAAGAGCTTATGATTTAGTTGCCTCTGAAATGAATCAAATTCACACACATCTGAAGGACCCAGTGGGCCAAACCAACTTGCAATTGGAAACTTATTTCCCAAATGTATTATTCCAAACAGAAATGCTAATGCAGCCAAAAGTAGCTGGTGTTGTTGGTATCAATACTAAAACTTCCTCAATTTATTTGATTATTACTTTTGCTTGTCTCTGTCCTTGAAACTGCATTTCATTTATTAGGAAGAAATCCCAAACCAACAACAACGCAAGAACTCTTGAGACAGACAGGATTGCAAACTGCTAAAAATCGAGTTTCTACTCAGTACTCAATCAGATTCTCAAAACGTACACAATGTACAAAACAACAATCAATTGATTGTCTGTGTACCTGTGTGTTCAATAAGCACAGTCCAAGGCACCAGAAAAAGCACTTCTATACGGCTGGGCATGTACAGCTGGAAACCAACATTTCCTCTGTGTGAAGAAATGCATTTTCCTTACCAGTAAGAGATTGAACCATTCCTCAGCACGGGAAGTTACCGCTTTCCAGTTGCTGTTCAGCAGGCTGAGTTTATCATCCACGAGACTTTCCTTTCCTTTCATCACTGCCTTCAAGTTCTCTCCTAAGTCACTGATGCTCTTAAGCTGGACCTGGCGTTTCTCAATCTCCTTCCGCGTTGCCTACATGAGCAGAACAAGAGATAAAATTTCTGGGAATTAAAAATTATCCACATTAAGAACATGAAATATTAAATCAGGCAGCAGAACACACAGTCTGGCTTCTCATAGGAGGGGAAGGCATTCTGTGAAGAGCAGCAAACAGAAAGCAAATTGTTTCTTTTGAGCTCTGATAAAATTGTATCTATTCTTCATCTTCTTGCAATAGCTTAATTAAAAAAAAAGGGGAATTGTCTTTCATTTCAGTGTTCAAAATATAGTTTTAATACTTAATTATTAAAAATGAATACACATTTTATAATATTTCTATAACAATGTTTAAAGTTACTGTTCATATAATAAAATTAGATCGTTATCAAATAGCATATAGAGCCTCCATAATAAATGGGACAATAATACAGCGTCATTATGACATCTTAAGACAGAAAACTCCATCAGAAATAGTTTGGTGAACATTTTATTACTTTAATATTTGTCAATGCAATATTTTTCAGAAGAAATCATGTTATTTTCTTCCGTTAAACTTGTTTCCTAATTGTAGAAATGCACATTTTCATTACATTCACTTGGGATTTCATTCTGCAAACCAAAACACTAAATTAAGCTATCGCCCATAGCATTTCTAAGCTTGAATGACTACAAAACATATGCAGTGCCATAAAGTTAGATTTCCAGCATCTCTTCCCACTGTTATATTACCTTATAGATCTGATATGTAAGGTTACATAATTTACTCATTATTCATGGCTTAATATATATTGCAACATGCAAGAAGTCTAACAAAAGGAACAAATCGCAACATATTTAGACAACATGTAAAAAGAAGGTGTTTAAATATTAAACAGTGAGATGACACAGTGCAAAGTACAACAGTCTTGCTGAATACTCAAGGAGAAGCACAAACTCCTTACACTTAATTTACATATAACCAGTTTTATGAGGGAAATATATCTGAGATCTTTGGCACCTGATAGCAACGATCCAGGCATATACATCTCTGCATATAAAATAAAACTGCAAGCAGAAACTAAGTATTCCATGATTAACACAAACAGAACTTAGTAGAAAAGGAAGAAGCACTAGTCTTCAGAGACACGAATTTCTCCTAGAAAAATTGAATACAGTGAAAAAATCACTTCAAACAAATGGCAAACACAGTACTTCCATCTCAGGATGAATGCTGCTATGCAGTAGAACCCCACCTTTATGACCTCCACGCTATCACATCTCTCATGGTCACAGATCAATATAATTTTTTTGATAATATATTGATAGTGAAAGTAGAATGTCCATTTTTTCAATAAAGACAGTATAAAAGTCTTATTTTTGGTAAAATAGAACCTTAATAGTACCTTCAACTTATTTGGTGTGTCATGCTTAAAGCAGCAGCTCACTTCCTATGCTTAACAGAATTCAGGATCTCATTTTGAATGTTATTTCAGAGAAAAGGTCTTACACTTGTATTTCATGTAAGCATGAAAAATTTTCTGCATTCTATCAATTTTCTAAAATACAGAAGATATGTACTAGAACAAAGGCATTATTGATGCAAATTATTAACAATATACTCTATAATTATAGAATTTGAAAAGGAGAGTTTAAAATTTCAGCAGGTCCTTGTCAGATTAAAGGAAAAACTTGCCCTCTTCTAGTACTGTTTTATCTGTTTCACAGCAGGTGTAAACTGTCATCATGAAAAAAGAATAACACAAAGGCTATCATTTACCTTCAACTGAGGACAGAAAATTTTGATCAGATTTATTTATTTTTCTAAACTATTTACTATCATTTGGAAAAGACTCTCTGAAGTGTATTTACCATGTGTTGTGGTTTCTTTTGTATTTTACATTTATGAAAATATCAACCAATCTTGGGTTATATAAATAAATATTAATCCCAGATAGTAAACAGATGGATCAATTAAACGTCTATTAAACAAAACTGCTACCCAAAAATCACATGTGTAATTCCCTATGTGTAGGAAATGAGTTATTTCTTTCAAAGTAAAGAAATAATGTAAACTAAAGACTAGGTGCAATAGGACAATACAGATTTTTAACTCCCTATGTAATTGTAAGTAAGGGAACTAAAGAAACCACACTTCCCCTCACTGTCTTAAAAACCATTGTGGCCTTCAACACAACATTGAAGTGACAAAAGCATCTTCCTCAGTACTTTAAATCTCCATTATTACAAGTCCTTATGTATAAAATACTGGACCCACTGCATAAAAGTGTAAAACTAGGGTCAGTGGGATTCCATGCTGCATTATCAGCTACGACTCCCTCTGCAGGTTGTGATGTGCACCACGTAAACTTTCACAACTTCAATAAGACATTTTTGGTTTGTTTCTAATTGCATGTCTGCATTATATTCCTAAAAAAATTCCCATTTTTCTCTCAAGTATTACTAGAAAGTGATAGTCTAACATACTTTGTTCAGTGCGATATAACAGACAGCACTGGTAAATTTTCTGTAAGGAAAAACGTTAAAACAACTGCTATTAATTCAACAACATTATATAAAACAAAAAAAGAATGTGTTATGATGCCAGGATTTAACTAAGATTATTTCAGTAAAACTCAAGGAGTGGTTTTTAAATTCTCCTAATTTTTAAAGAGCAAGTTCGACACAGTCTTGCTGGATTTAAGCTCCCTTCTGGTTGTCATAACATGAAATTGCATTCCAGCTGTGCAGTTTATTTGAAAATATATAAAAAAGTTGTAGAATTTAAACTACGGAATTAATAGAATTAGCCTTGTAAGTTAAGAATGACATTTAAAACATCTAGCACCTTAAAAAAATCCCCCAAACACCACCACAATGTGTACAATATGAAACATTATCAAATAAAGTGGTGAAAGTCTTCCCAGAAGGACTAGGCAATTTATACGATTTGATTTTGTGTGCTTATCAGGGTGAAAATATGAAACATTAAAATAATATAGAACTTTAGGAGTTGTGAAGACGCTATTTTCCTGATAGAATCATGGCATCTTGGGGAAACAAAAACATGTAAACAAAAGATTGAACTAGACAACCTAACACTGAGCATTCACTTATAGCTGTGAAAATTTATCTGCAATGTTGAACAATTCCAAAACAAATTATATTCATTCTGTTGTTTAGCATTCTAGTGAAGTAATTACATTCACTTTTTTTTTTTTTTCTTTTTTTTCCCCTTAAGACTAGTATATTTATTTATAAAACAAAATATTATTCAAGTGTGTATTGCCTGCTGGAAGAGAAAGGTTCCATAAATACCTCCAGGAAAGATATCGCCAATAAAATATGTATAAAAATGATACAGATTATATTAAGGACACTCACACACACACACATATATATAGCAAACACTTCTTTACATATACCATTATTTAGGATCATACCTCATATCTGCTGGCAGATACAAAAGTTAATTAAGATGATGTGAATCTCTCCCCATTCAAATTTCAGTTATTCAGTTAGACCAAATTCTGAAGTGCCTCTTTGGAAGCAGCTCCTGTATTTCCACTTTTCTGAAGTACCAGCTATGGCTATTTGGTACAAAATGCCACAATGTAAATTCTCTGACCAAAAAAATTAATTTGTGTTTCACTGACTGAAATGTTTCTTTTGCTTTTTATGGAACTGTTATTCTTTTCTCACTCATGGCCATAAGAAAAATGTTGCTAGCCTGCTTTAATCAAAACTGGGAGATTACACCACCACAGAACTTCTAGGACTTGAACATTTCTAAGAGAAATGGCATCTAGGTTCCTGGCACCCAGGAAATTAAAGCAATCAGACAGACTCTGGTGCAACTCTGCATGCAGAGCATGTCTCAGGTGATTAGTTTCTAATCCCCTTTCCAGAAACATCAGAATGGGGAGAAGCAGAATCTGAGCTTGCCTCACACCAGTTTCATCCATCAAAACCTCAGGGAAGGAGCTGCAGTACAAAATAGAAGTTCTGTTTAAAAAACAACTTTGGATGGGTTGAAATCTGTGCAGAAGGCAAATCATGCTGAAGTGTGTAAAGTCATAGGGATGAGCTTTGCTGAGAATTTATAAGTGGTTTGTAGCTGAATACAATAATATTTTATCTACTTTACATATGGATCCATAGTTTGACAGGATGAATCATGTTAGAACAAATAATTCCAGTTCCCTGTGCAGATATTTACAATTTGAGTGGTGTTCACAGTACTTTCTCTGATCCCACTGTGCAGTGACATAATCTTTCAGTTTACTAAAATATACTTACAGGGGTTTTTGTTATAACTGTTTTGCTTTGTTTTTACTTGATAGTTTCATTTTACTGTGATGGTTTGTGTACAACCCTCTCATCACCAAATGCCAACTAGAAATTAATTATGTTTGAAAACAGGAGTTACATAGAAATGGGGGTTTTGGTGGTTTATGTGGTATTATTAGTATTATTATTATATTGGTTCCGTTTATTTTTCTGAAGATGTGGTAAAAAGAGTTTCTGAGCTATATTTTATAATGATAAAACTACCATGTACCAAGATCAAGTAATGATTTTTTTTCGAACAAACCAGGATTGTAAGTAAATGCAGGGGATACTATATTTAGCTGTGACAGTGATTAACATATGTAGATTAAAAAAACCCACAAAAACAATGAATGTAGGAAGAACAGTTCTGTGTGCCATTGCACTGCCTGTGTGCTGTGGATTACTTGAAATACCCTTTGCAATTTGAATCTTTCTAAAAGAAATTAGGTGGCTCAACTCTCACAGGTGGGATTGCAGAATTAATCAGAAGCTGACATTATGGTCTTCTCAGTGGTTGATTATACATATTTATTTGTTTATTTACAGCACACCTTTTATTTTTATTGCATTTTGGCCAGTGACTATGAATCAGTTGACACAATTTACAGTTTGTCTTCTTTTATGGATATTACTGACAGGAAATATGTTGCTAAATGTAATGCTAAGTACTTCAAGTCAACTTTATACTCACTGGTATTACACACTGTGTTAAAAAATCAGATTAAAGCATTGGCAGAGTCATACTGCTGATAGTAGGGAGTGATACAGAATTTTCCTGGTAATACCATCTGCCATTTCCTTTTTAAGAACATGGTTTCCTGGCAATCTAATTCTTATCAGTCCAGTTCCTGATTAAAAGACAAATAAACCCTGCAGTTGTTAATGTCTTCAGTGATAAATATGTTCACTAAATCAGACTTCTAATTATAAATGGATTTCTAATATACAATGTTTAATTCCTATCTTTCCACCCGCATGTAATTTTTCTTATCTATTATAACAGAGCTGAATTCAAATAGAAAGATTTAACTTGTCTCTACTGAGCAGAAAGGCAGGATTTACAGTCTTCAGTACATTGCCCATCTCATTTCACATAACTCAGCCAAGTTTTTGTTCCATTTCTTGAAAAATTCTACACAGGAACAAATAACACATTTCCATTGATGTCCAGATTAATGCTATCTTTCATTAGCTTCATTTCCTATTCAAGATGGACATTCCTTTTTACTTCTAGGTGTTTATACCTTGAAGACAATGTTCAAATGTATGATTTCTTTTATTGTCAACTCTATAATTATCTTTGTAACCCTCTGAGTTCTTTTCACTTTTAAGAAGACCTGGGTGCTGAAAATGAATTAGAAATAAGTGCACTAATAAATATAACTGCTTCCTTGTCCTGTAAAGAACAAAGATTATTAGCTCTCTGCTTAGATATATTGACAGCAGCACACATCCAATTTTCAGTTCATTTACACTATTGAATTCTCCTCTCTCCCTCTCCATTTTCCATCTTAGTTTTTCTGCAGACTTTTGTCACAATGGGAATCTGCTGGGCTTAATTCATCTCCCAGTGCATTTCATTAGATTGGTTACTGTCTTTGGCAGCCTACTTACCCAGGAAGTCCAAAGCCCAAAGCTGTGACATTAATCAGGTACTGTGAGGCTCTGGTTCTGGGGACTAAATTATTGATGTACAATTTTGTGTGATGCCTCAATGAAATCCACATAGGAGTATCAGCATGGTATTTATTTATGAAGTCCCCACAAGAATTTTAAAGCGTCCAGGATAAAATGCAGCACTGTCACTTAGTGGGAGCAGATTCTTTAGGAAAAAGCATAATCCACATAATTTCTGCAAATATTTACACTTGTAAATCTAATATTTGCCTCATATACTACCTGCTGGATTGTTCCACATTAAAGGTCTGCTTATATATATGTGAATATTTGTTTATATTTCCTAAAAGGCAATCTTAAAATGGAATTTTGAAAGCCACTCAATACATACATATTTTGCCAAGAGCCAGCTGCTCTCACCCAAAATTGTTTGTTTGTTCTTTTTTTAGTGATGAACTGAGTGAAGGGGAAGAGCTGAGGTAACAAATGAATTTTGATTGTAGCGAAGGCTTTAGGGAGTATTTGAAGCCAAAATATCCTTTTTACCAATTTTTCCTTCAAAGCTTTATGTATCAATTCCCTGTGAGGATTCACAATACTCAACAGCACTCTTTAAGATTAGAAGGTGGAGTGGTTCCTGTCTGATATATTTTTTCATGTTAATAGTTCTTATTTTAATTAGCCCTTATTACCTTTTCTGGTTGTCTTCAGATAAAAATACATTGTACTTGTTGTAGCAAGCTTAAGACATAACAAAGGCTTCCCACTGTGCAGCTGCACAAATCATCAGGTTTTAGCTCCTAATTATGCAATTTCTGAAGCATTAAGGTTCATATCTAACAATAAAATGATATTAAGGACAAATCTTTCTCTTTAAACACCTGAGAAGCTACATACATCTAGATCAACAGGAACATGTAGTGCACGTTTCTGTTTCAGTAGAAGTTTACTGTGTAGTCACCACTGAAGATTATTTTTATTTTACTGAGTGAATGGCCTAATTACCTAGCAGGTTTGTTTGGGGATGTTAAAACATGAAGATTTTCTAATCTTGTCTCTTAAAAATCTAACATTTGTCCTTCGTTATGGGTGTTAAAGAGTTACTGGAAAGCTGCATAGCAGAAAAGAAATTGGGGGTGTTGGTTGACAGGTATGAACATGAGCCAGGTGTGCCCAGGGGGCCAGGAAAGCCAATGGCACCTGGCCTGGATCAGCAATAGTGTGGCAGCAGGACCAGGGCAGGGATTGTCCCCCTGTGCTCAGCACTGGTGAGGCCACACCTCAAACCCTGTGTGCAGTTTTGGGCATCTCACTACAAGAGAGGCATTGAGGGGCTGGAGTCCAGAGAAGGGCAGTGGAGCTGGGGAGGGTCTGGAGGATCAGTTCATTCTCATATGGAGGATGTTCAAACTGGTTAAGCATTGGAATAGGATGTCCAGGGAAGTGGCAGAGTCACCATCCCTGGAGGTGTTGCACAAACAACTGGACATGGCACTTAGTGCTGTGGTTAATTGCCATGGTGATGTTTGGCCAAAGGTGCAACTCCAGGATCTTGGTCTTTTCCAGCAACCACGATTCTATGATTCTAAGATCAAAATATCAGTCCAAAGAAATGAGAGGAGCTGCACAAAATTTACTGCATGAAGAGCAGCAAGTGAAAATGAAAAAACATCAGGCAACAACAAGAGAGAGCAATGGGAGTTGAAGGGATTTAGATTTTGATTTGAAAGTAAAAACTGCAGTAGTCAAAGCAGTAACTGTAAGTTAGTAAGAGAGAAAGTTGATATTTTTGGATATCACTTTTAAAATACTGTCATTCTTAGAGACCGATAACCAAAAAAAAAAAAAAGAACTTGAAACCTAACAAAAGATGTGCAAACTATTTTGTTAAATTGTTGTTATTGTTATTCTAGTATTGCTATTCTAGTATTGTTATTAGCTTGTAAATTCTCAATGCATTTTAAGGCTAAAGACCCTTTATCAAGCTCAGAAACTTGAAAGGGTTAACTAAAAAGAAAAAATAACCCACAAAACAAATTTCACTCGAGTGCCTTGAATCTTCAATGCCACTAAAAACATTAGGAAGATTACCTGTGTATAATTCATGACTATTTCTATAATGTATAGTGAAACTAGTAAAAGGTTTCGAATATTTCTCCCATTAAACAAAGCAGAAGTGACTTTTTTCCCCAGAAACCCCCAGTACTGTCTAAGGAGATTTTTGTTGTTTTTGAAATTGCATAGAAACACTTGTTCAAAATGTTGCTGGCTGCACACAGTTATTTGAAATTTTGAAGCTTCAGATAATGTTAGAGAATGGCGTGCTCTAAAATGCAGATTTTGGAATGCTTGAATAATGATGACTTGGTTTGTTTATGTCCTCAGCTAGATTGGATTTCTATTTCATGTACAGAAAATGAAGTAGATTAGCTAGTGTTGAGTGATAACAAACTAAGTTTTAACATCACAAAGAAATACTCTGTTTTATATAGATCTCTTGCATTTTTCAAACTAGACTGTGATTTTGAGGAAAGTTTTGATTTAGGCTTTGAGTTTTAACCTGAAAGATGAGTTCAAGATGAAGTCTCATGGAAGTAGGAAGCCCCCAGAATGCAAAGGACAAATCTAAGAGTAAGAAAACAAATATCCTGGCTGCTGTCTGAACTTGTGGAATATATAGTGTTTTGCCATCTTTAATCTTTCATCTACTATTTAACACCTTTCTAACCATGAGTAGGATGGTGTAAGAGATCTCTATTTTACATGGATACTGGGTGGTTGATTTATAGTACTCTAAGAAATTAAATTCTAACTTAAAATTCATCTCAGTGAAGATTATTGCAATGTGAAGGTGAATTATGCAATTGATCTCTGCAAAGACAAGTCGTTTAAACTTTTCTGAGCATTAATACTAAGGTGACACAATGCCAAAACATTTACTAAGTTCCACCAACTAAAACGCTATAATTTTTAATTCTTTTTCTTTATCACGAAATAAATTTATCTCTCTGTAATATTCACATGTGTGTGTTGCATTGTTACCTTGCCCCAGGCAATTTCAGCATCCAAATTGCTCGGCATGCCCTGGGCAGCCGATCTCTTTGTCAGCTCTGCGTCTGTCGCTGCCAGCCACTCTGTCAGAGCATTGATCTCTTTCCGTAGTTTCCGGGACAATTTCAAGCATTTCTCTAACTCTTGCTTTTTTTCTGTCACCTGCAGGAAGAAAACTTGTGGTTATTAACCCTTCAGTGAAACAGATGTGATGGTTTTTGTATAATATTTTCTGTAGGCCACTTTTCTATAGAAACTAGACTTGGGATTCCACAGGTAAAATTGCACTTTTAGTATAGGTATGTCTTGATTTGTTCTCTCAGTATCAGCAATTTTGCTGCTAGAATGTAAACACCTACAAGAAAATTATGTGTATAAAGATGCATTGAGTTTGAACAAGTAACAAAGCTCCAAAAACTTCCTCCTCTGTTTTAAAGTCATGCACAGCAAATTAATTTGGAACAACTGAACTAACAGGCCTTCCTTGAGACATAAAATAGATGTCAAAGCACTTCACTGGGCATATTTTAATATAGGTGGCCATATAGGAGCTGGGATTCCTCAAGGGTTTTTTCTATGTAGCTAAGCTACATGGAAGAAAAGAAATACCAGTCAAAGAAAGCCTCAAAGCTTGAAAGACAAATGTCAAACTAAAGCAGCACATTTAACTTTAAGGTTTAATTTTCTGAATGTTTTGGATGTGAAGTACTAGGGATGATCTCTGCTTTATTTGTAAAGTTCTTTTAAGCTTGGTACATGGTACCTGGAAGGAAGGCTGTGTATTTCTGTTGTCTTGACTGTCTCACACTGGGTTTTGAAAGAACAGGGCAAATAAAACCTTTCTTGCAAACCCATAAGTCTCTTCATAGAGAGGAAGAAAAAAGTAAATTAAGAGCTCCTAGATGGGAAACTACACTACAATAGGCATTAGGTAACTAGTAGCAGAAAATACAAATTAATAAATTATGCTGTGATGAAGTTTAAAAAAAATCAGAGAAGGAGAACTAAAAGTGTCCCATAGATCACAATATTTAAAATAAATTCCTAATTAGCTTGAATGTCAAATAGTAATCAAGTCAAGACTGTAGCCACTGATTTGTCCTTAAATATTTTTATTTAGAAAAAAACTTTCTAGGTGGTAGAAAACTCTTATCAGCAGCTACTAAAACTATTTTGAACTGTGCCACTAAGAACAAGTAGTGGCACAATGATCAAATTGATTCGCAGATCGACTGCCAAGGAGTATTTGAGGTTTTAAAATGTAATAGGATGTTACAAGATGTACATGGCTTTTGCTATCCCTGAGTAAGGAGATGAGATTTGCCTAGGGAATAAGCTATAAAGTGTTCCTGATAATTTATTATCACTCTGTAGAGGCTTACTACTGAAATCTCATAACATTTTTCACTGAATATACTTTATGTGCTTTCTTGCATGCCAAATTTATTAAATGAGACCACAAAACTTACAGTCAGGCCAAGAGGTAAATCCCTGGGAAGGACCATAAAATTCAGCTTTTTAGAGCTCCATTCACACATGGAGCCAGGTTTTCCATCTCTTCTTCTGAAGAGTGTAATAGGAATTGTAAATAACATTACTTAGCAGCAATACAATACAAAGTGCACTACCCTGAGCTTGATTGCCTGTTTAAGAATTTTAAACACCTGGTATATTATAAAATGAAGTTACTGATCCTTGTCAGAACAGAGAGAATATTTGTGTTCTTATATGCATCTCTAGCATGTGTTTATTATATAAATAATACAGCAATATCTCCATATACATTACATATATCCAGAGGTTACTGAATAATCAGTTTGTTAGTACTTCAAATGTAAGGATGTATTTTCTCCAGGAAAAATAGGAAACAGTGCCCTCTAAAGGCGTTTTGGATCAGAAAAGGTGATCGTGAGTTACTTTATATGCGAGGGGGCCTCTTGAAACAGTACCTAGAAAATCACACAGGTGAATTTATGCTTGAAGATGTGTTTTTCCCTCAGACGGTATATTTCAATCTTGAGACTTACTATTAGTTATAAATATTGCTAGTTTTCTCCTAAAAAGTCTTTTTTTCAATGCAATCAATTAGTGCTGATAATGGCTATTTAAGTCTTTTATTTCTATATATCTGGGCTTCTGTGACTTTCTCTTAAGCTGTTAATTATCATTCTGTGTAAAAGTAAATGTGAGAAATTCCATCTAGGGCAGCACAGCTAAGCCCAGCACTGCAAATTTTTGAAACACATCAATATGCAATATGGCTCACTTGAAGTCACTAATGGCTCCCTAATGGCACATTTTTATCCCTTCATTAGATAAGAGAGGTTTCGTACAATAATGGCACCTGTTTGCTGTTAGGTTAAACATAATGCAGGAAATGCCACAGTTCTTTCTAAAATAATGGAGAGCTCAAACATATTATCCAATCCCAAATGACAGCTATCCACGCCTACTGAAGCAGACTCCAGTTTTCCTGAGACTCAAAAGATTGATGTCTCTTAATACCTTTACTTTCTAGCAAGAGAGAACTGTTTTAATTCAGATTCCCTAATGAGTATTATCTCTGTCAAAAGTAACATAACTCTTACTGTTTTATCATAAGGTAGTCACCAGGGCTTGATTCTCATTATCTGTTTAAACCACATACTGGCTCTCAGTATTACCATGGGCTCATCTTCTTAGATATTAATAACTTATGATTTGAATAATTTATAAAATTAAAAATTAAGAAGTAGCTGCCTGTTCCATTTTGTGTTTTTCAGGTGTATAACTTTTAGAACTAAACAGACAGGTATGATCTGTCTTTCACAATTTTCAATCATCCAGTCATAGCATCAAATTCACTCTAATCCTAGAGTTTTCAGAAGTTCTTTGAATAGTTCTAAAGAGGGAAAGAGAAAAAAAAAGAGAGTAATTAAGGATATTTGTTCACTGAATTATTTAAATGAAGTCTTCTTTAGGACAATGCCACAATGCCTCTTCTGAGTCTTATTAATATTGGCTAAGAGCCTGTCCATCCTACTTTGTTTCGTTGACTTTAGGGAAAATTGAGTAAACAAAACAGTTTCCCATTGGGACGTGTCTTTCATAGTAAGATAGAGTGAAAATGCAAGTCAGAGTTCTTGACATTTAAATCAGGGAATAGTTATGACAAAAACTGACCACATGCAAGTGCAGAAGTCACAAAGCACAGTGGTACCCAAGTGCCTCTTGAGGAAAGTTTCAGTGGCAAGAGGTTTTTGTTCAACAGATTTTTGAACAGCAAGAAATGGAAATTTTATACTTTAAGATCTGTACAGTCAGAGGCAGAAGTTATTTAAAAGGTAGAATTTTTTTTTACGAAGCAACTCAATAAGTAAATCTTGATCTAAGTAATTTCCTAATCTGAAATGACTCTTTGAGGCATCAGAATGAAACAACATGCTTCATGTGAATTCAAAATCAATTAACTAGAAGAAAAAAATTTACAATATTAGAAAAGTAAAATATTAAAATATGTAAAAGATAAAATTTAAATATTATAGCAAATATTTTAAAAAGTAAAATGTTGAATTGCAATAAAGAATTTTTTTCTTTTCCTAGGTGGTTTCTTCAGAGCACCTGAATAGCTTTGCTGCTGATTGGCTTTGCCTCCATTCTTTCTTTCCCACTGGAATAATCTTGAAAGCAACCAGTAAAAAACCCCATTTACTTACCACACCGAGGTTCCTTTTCACTTTGGCAGTACATGATTTTCTATTAAAAACACAGAACTTACCTTTGCACCCAATTCATTATATTGCAGCTTCAAAGCTGTAAGCCTTTCATCCAGCTCCTTTGGGTTCTCTGTCTGTTGCTTCTGAACAATCTGCCTCCCAGTTTTTATCACTGTTTCCACTTCAGACTTCACCTCACTCAGGTTTTTATATAATTTCTAATCAAATAGAAATAAAAAAGTGAACCACCACCATTAAAACATGAAAACTAGAAAAGCCCATTGGAAGAATTCAGATTCCAAATGGACAAATTCAGAACAGCCCATCTTTGCAAACAGTGACCTCAAAGACACGTCACTAAAACCAGCGTTACAAATGTTATACATGAGAAAGAACCATCATTATTAATTGTTTAGGCTGTGACAGAGGTTGTTTTCAAGCTTAGATAATGCAGTATTTAAAACAACAACAGATGTCTTCTGTCAATTCATACAGACTGTTGGATGTATTTGAAGTACAGATAGCTACTACTTTTTAAAATCTGTCATTTTTTCATACTGCTAAATCTAGAGACTGGAAGGATAGAGGATTAAAAAGTAACAAAATGAGGTGAACCTATAATTACTACTATATTTACTTAAAGTAGTATTTATATAGTCCAACTCCTTTCTAGGTACTTAAATGATGATATTCTTCATTCCTGAAAACCTGCCAACAAATTAAGGAGCTGTTGTCTGATGCACATTGTCTAAATTCTGATGATATACTACAACTAGATTTTGAAAAACAGGAACATTTGGAGAATCCTTGTAGTTAAAAATACTCTAAAATCACTGTAAGTCTTCCACAAAACACATCAGGGCTGCAAAAGTCAGCTGCTGAGTGAAGACACTTTAATTCAGTACAGAGCTTCTAACTACCACATCATTCTAATAGGAATGCTATTCTCACAAGAATATGAATTTAAGAGAAATTTCATTTAACAAAAGCAAAAGATGTAAAGCAATAACATTAGCTTGTCCCATGCTTATTTTTAAAATTAAAATTCATTCTACATTTACATCTGAAAGAGGTTGGAAGGGGGAAATCTTCAGACATACCATTGCCCCAGGAAAAAAAAACAACCCTCAAACAACTCCCAACAAACAAACAAAAGCTGAACAACAACAGCAAAAAAATTGACCAGCTACTTTTGCTGTTATAATCTTCTTTTTATGATCATCAAGAACACAGTGTTTAACTTTATTTCCCTTCAAGGGTAAAGGGGAGCAGGATTATAGTGATATTAAAGAGATACATATAGATTTTCCTCTTATTCTTTAGGACATATTCAGGTCATCTTTTGCTTTTGAACTGAAAGAAAGCCATAGCATGCCATCTCATGGAAGTTTTAATCTATGGTTTTCCATTATGCTTTGTCTTTCCTGGCTAGAATAGACTTTTGTTATGTAACACCTATTTTGGTTATGTCACAGAGTTCCATGTCTGTAGAATATTGTGGAAAATTGAGCCAATATGGGGACATAAATTCAATTGCAGGACAGGAACTGAGAACTAGAAAGGGATCCTAATTGGCATTCTCACATAGTGAAAGTGCCTGTCTGGAGTTCTGAAGGGGAGTTTGGTTGTTTTTCTGAGATTTATGTTTGTTTGGTTTTTGGATTTTTTTGTGTAACTGATACTTTGTTTCTTATCTGAATTAAGGACAATCTCTGATTTTAACTTTCTCTGCATAAAATCGATAGAAAGACAGAATCTTAAATATTCACCATGCAATGATCCAGCTGTGATTGTACTACTTCCTGCTCAACACTCTTCATCTCCAGCTTGGGCACCTGCAATTTCACTTCATCTAGAATTCTTTTGCATTCTTGGAGACGCTGTTCAAAGTTAGCTGGCTTCTGAAACAACCGAAACTTCACGGACACATCCTGCAGCTTTTTCTGAAAAGCAAACACGGGTGAGTAGGAAATATGAAATCAAATCAATTCTGAAGACAAGTCTTAGTCCTGTTACAGATTATTTAGAAAACATTGCTAGTCAGCAATTTCTTATTAAAAGCACATAAAACTTTTTGGGAAAACGCCAGTAGCAGAGAATCTTGGGTTTGCACTGGATGATAAAAATTCTTCCATCATCCTGGGCACTGGATGCAGCAGAGCCTGTGGCAAGAGAGCCCATACACACACATAAAGAAAGGGAGAAGTTTTGCAATTTTCAATATGTGAAATGTTCAGGAGCATGGGGAGAAGACAGATTTAATGGCTTGAGGATAAGCCATCCACATTGCAGAGTGAATGCTCTTCAACTCTATCAGTTGCTGCTTCTTGGTATGAGGAATGAATCTTTTAGTCCTTCAAAGAAACCTAAATAAAGTGGCTTGGCTGTAAGTAGGTCTAGCACAAACACCAAGATTTAGAGTATAAAATTGATTATATTTCAATTTTTAAAAAGCCTAACCTAGAGTAAAAATAAAGCAATTTGAAGGTTGAAAAAAATTTATGACAATCTTGGCTTCTAATTTCACCATTTTCACAATTTTCTATCTTTGTGCATTAAACTGCTTGCTGACATGATCATGTCAGCTCTTGGGGAGAGGAAATAATTAAAAATAAAGAAAAGGAATTTTAATTATCTACTTGAAAAAGAACTAATTTCTTCTATAGAACTACAGAGCAAAGCATTATTGAATAAGTTTTTCAACTGTCTGGGGAGCAAAAAAAATAAAGAATAAATGTCACTAAGAAATAGCTTAGTAATTAAATAAGAACTCAGCATCTGCAAACACACTTCTGATTTTTTTATCTTCAAATCCTGGACACTTCATTCCACTACAGTGTGTTCTGTGGACATACAGGTTTGAGTAAAAACTGTAAAAAGGCATAGAATTGGTCTATACATAGGCGTTGGCAAAAACCCTTCCCACACCTATCAGATTTCTGAAAAGGAGGCAGGACTCCTGAGGAGCAGACAACCTGGGGTACCACAGAAAACTGTTAAATATCCAGCAGCTCCTTCCAACAACTTTCTTCTTTAAACACTTTTTATGAAATTCAGATCCAATGAGATAAGAAAGAAAGTTTGTCAACAAACAAGTGGACAATTGAATAAAAGTAGGGAACAAGTCTAGGAATAAAAGTCTTTTTTTTTCAGTCTGTTTGCATACACTAAATTTGTATGTAATTAGTTTTTCATTCTCCTCAGTTTTATGAAAGTCAAATCCTGTGAGAATTTTGCATTCCCACGTCTGTATCAGTTACCATTTGTGTTGGCCAATACATTAAAAGTTATTTAGGAAGAGAGAGAATGACAATATTAATAGCAGAGAAAATTAAAGCCATCTGTGAAGACCCACTGAAGGATTGAAAAGTAGTGAGGATCTGTAGGGGGAAAACAAACTTGATATACAAGTGGGATCTAAATTAACTTTTAGCACTCTTACTCGAGCTCTCCCAGATAACAGTAAAAGTTATATACCTATCTTTATCAGCAAGAGTTTTAAAATAATATCATCTCAACTCTTAAAAGCATCAGAACAAGCAAAGTGGATATTTGGAACATAAATAAAACTAAAATGTTTTGTACCTGTCACAGCATACAAGTCATTATATAAAGCCATTTTGTACCTTAATAATGTGTTCAATTTTGATCACTGCTTCAAAACGTTATTTTAAAATAGAAAATTTATAAAGAATGACAGGAAAATGAAAGCTGTTTATCTAAAAGTCTCACTATTCTTTACAAATTAGTCAGTCTAGAAAAGAGTCGATTGAGGATGTATTCCAAATGTTGATCAGAAAAGCATTTAATACAGAATTTCGAAAAATAACCATTCATTAGAAAAGATTTCACTTCTAACAACTCTCAGTCTGTTAGGACTAACTAGATACTATATCACTATGAAAGAAATAGATTTTTATTTTCCTAATCATATTTTTCCCTTAAATTTAAAAATCAGAACTTAATTCTCAGCCTACAATAATCTAAAAAGCCGGGATAAAGTTGGCCACAATTATCAGTTGTTTCAAATTCCCAATGCATTTATTTATTTTCATAGTTATTTACTTTCTGCCCAGGTAATTGAACTAATTATCTACTAATTATCTACTTTCTTTCAGGTAATTGAAATAATAATAGAATAAATATCAAATCAGAAATATTACTTCATGAAATTTTTTTTAAAAAAGGAAATAATTTATTTATAAGTGAGAATGCTCTTCAGAAAATAGTAAAGAAGACTGATCTCATGATGTGTTTTATCAGTAAAGGTGGCATAATGATGGAAAGGAATTCAGTGAGAGTTCAGTGGCCTAAAATTAAATATAGTCATAAATACGTGTAACAAAGGGCTCAGCTTCTACCTGCTTTGTTAGTTGTTATTTACATTATGCATGCAAATTACTACTTTTTTGTTTATATTTTATCTAATGTTAGCAAAGCACTGTCTCAAGATGACTTCCACCAATTTTTCTAAACTCAAAGTGTTGCATATCATCAACTAGAGCAACCTTACAAGGAAAAAAATGTCTACACAGAGGTGGATTAATAAAAAAGGCACCCAGAAAGGGTTGTGCTCCCTGCATGTTGTTGAATTCACAACCATTTATTTACACAGTCATCTGATGCCTGCATTTCACTGGTGAAATATAGGCAACTTCACAGCTGCCATGGAGACCATCAGAAGATTAGGATGAAGAAAGGCAGAAAAATGGGGAAGCATAAATATTCTCAACAAAGAAATCTAGTCCTGTATATTAAATGAAACATTAAAAAATCAATTTGTTATTTTCAAATTAGTTAACTGCTAAAAAGCAATTCATGATACTTATAATAAAAACTAAAACCCAAACGGAAGTGCCTAGAAATACTGGGATGAATCAAAAAATGGTAATAATTAAATTATTTATCTTTCTAACGAATTATGATAATTTGTTTTGCCACCTACAGAAAAAATCCCAACAAAAACATAACGAAAAACAAATCAGCAAAGTAGTCAAGAACCTATCATTAATAGTTAAAAATGTGGATTTTTCTCTGTTGTTTATTCAGTCTTTTTCATTTCCAAGAAGGTCTTTCTGTGTCTATTAGGCCAGATGAAATAATGCATTGTCTAACATTTTAAACTGATGTCTGAATTGCACAGCTCAGCATAATTTGTATTTCAAATGAAGTTCCAATAAAGATTTCCAAATATTTTAACCTATTTTTGACAGTAAATATTTTCCAATACCTGAAAGCTTGCATCAAAAAAGCCCCACTGTAATTTTATCTATTGAAATTTCATATTCAAAGCACCCCTTATTTGGTGTCCCTACCAGCTGGGTACATCAGTCCTGCACACCTTAGAACTGCTGCCAATGACACGGGAAGGCTGGAATAAAAAAAATTAGCAGGAGGAAGATATGGATGATATGCTTTATCCATTCTGATTTTCTGACTAGAAAGGAACAGTCAAAGCAGAAGAGACACCTTAACAACACTTCATGGTGGAGTAATAGTATCACTCATACTACTCATTTGAATGAGTGAAGGAAAAATGGTGGAAGTAAGACTTGCCTACCTGTGCCACATCAATTTGGGAAAGCACTCTTTTGGCAGCATCTTTACCCCGGTTTCGTTTCTTCATTTCTTCCAAACTAATCTCGTGGCTCGTTAATTCGGATTGTATTTTCTGTTGGAAAACAAAGACAGCAATCAGCAAGAGTTAAGGGAAAAGCAGTTAGACCATTTGGAGCAGTGGATTTTGAAACACCCTGAGCAGCAGTAGCAGCCTGTACAGCACTGCCAGCAGCACGAGGGAGGTGACCCTGCCCCTCTGCTCAGCCCTGTGTCTGGAATACTGTGAGATTTTTTCTTTCCTGTAGGAAAACAACCGTTTTTATTGGTAAGAACATTAAAGATTAATCATAGGAAAAGAAATATTTGCTTTGCTATTCTTAATTCTTCTCATTTTCACAGTATCATTAGGCAAGTTGAGAGAAGACTGATTGAAGTATCTAAAACAGTACACAATTTTTGGCATACTACTGACCAGAATCTTCAGTGTCAGTTTTCTGTGGCTAAATGCACAGTGACAAGCAGTTTATTATTATATTAATTTAATGCATTTTCTAACACATATTGCTTATTATGTCTGTCTGCAAAATGAGAGTGTGATCCAAAGAAAAACATCAGCTTTTTTTGGTTCACCATTAATCAACCTTACAAGACAAAATTAACTTAAGCAATGTTGGCTAGTGCAATGTAAAGGAAAAGAATTCCCAGAAAATATATTGATGCATTATACTTCAGGAAGACTCACAGATAATTATGTTTAAATTGTTAGAAAATAAGAAATTGTTATTAGCAGAATTGCTAGAATTGTTAGACAGCACTACTGAAAAAATACCCTATGAAATAAAGATACAAAGTTATGTTTCCATCGTGAGATGCATTTGAGACCATTATTCTTGCATTAAAAAGTGATTTTTAATTTCATCTTTTTTTATGGCATATAGCATTTTTCAGATGCCCTGAAGACCAGCTATAATTGGAAATATATGTACATAAATTTATCTTACACTACAGTAACTTTAATAGTAAAAATTAATATGCATGTATTTTTAATCACATTTTCATAGGTTATTAAGTACAAAGCTGTGTACACCATATACTGCCTACTTTATACATCTATTACATGGTAATAAAAGCTTGTATACTATTATATTGTCTTATGTATTTCAACACTTAACTGAAAGCAGGTTTTCATAAGTTAAACTGAATATGTACCAATAATTTTAAGAGAAAAAGAAAATACGTGAAACCATTGTCTTTACAAAGTTTAATTGCAAGAATATACATGACTGTAAATTATTCAGTACAATCTGGAGAATTAAAATATTTTTCTAAAGCAAAGTATTTGTAAAAGCAAAATGACTAGCAGAAAGCTCCAAATTTAGATGATTTTTTTTCTTCTAAAATAATCATAATTTTATATTTTTGATTTCTCATATTTTGGGTTCTTATTGACAGGGCTACTTAATGAATGGCCAGAAACATCTGGAGCAAATAATAGAATTTTTCTAAATATGATATTTAATTTTGGAGAAAACAAAAATGGTCAATTAAAATAATTACTCCATCAAGAAGAGAAGGTTTATTTAATTGTTGAGCATTTATTTTATCCTTATCTAAGTTTAAAATTTTTCCCTGAAGTGCATCTGAGTTGCAACAGGATTATCTTCCATTTCTGTGCTGCACATGAACCAAACAGGTGGTGATTTATTTAGTACCCAAAGCCAAATAATTTGTTCATGTTTTGGATGTTAGAACTGCATATGAAAGGAAGAAGCAAATCTGAATTTTAAAAAATATGCTATATCACACCCAATATTTCAACAGTTCGTTTCCCCACCTCATCAACAATTTGGTTTTTGGTTGCATTTTCCATTTTACTTTGTTCAACCTCAGAGTCACTGTGGAAAGCACATAATTGAACAGTTCTTATCTGAATAGGTCAGAACAACACAGCAGATAAGAGTAGTGTTTAAGCAATTAGATATTATGGGACATTGCATAGAGATTGTTCTATCTTACTATTTAAAATTGCTCTGCAGGAGAGAGATGAAGCGTCATCTTCTCTGACATCAAAATGTAGAATTTGAGAGAACAAACATTAGAGGAAAGATTTAAAAAAAGTTATTAAGGCTTATAGCAAGGCAAAACCTTTTTTTCTTTTTTTTTTTTTAAAATTTGCTCCAGCTGCTCACAGGCAGAAAAATTAAATCAGTCATTAACAGATATAAAATAATTTATAACATCTGCCTGTTATGTTCATTATAATTCAATTTTTAAATGACCACTTTCATTTTTGTTTCTTCTCTGACTCATGAATTTATTACATTAGCTTCTTAACATACATAAGAAAACACTATTTTTTCTTGTATTGTCCTTACCTCTTCTTTTCTCAGTAATTCCTGTCTATTTCTTTTCTATTTTTTCAATAAAGAGCAAAACTTACCTTCATTTAATTTCTAGAACATCAGAATGTAATGTACTGTATATAACCAAGCTACACTAATGTGCGTAAATTATTGTGCCCTACAGGTCAAGGAATTTCATTTGCCATCACTGGCAATTTTTCAGGGAATTTGCAAAACTTTTATTCATATATATATATATATAAGCATATAACACTCACAGAAGATGATGCTACAGCACAAGCAATATACAGGAAATTCTTAACTCAAACTGTATGCACTGTTTTGGATACTAACTTTCAGTAAATATAAACTGGGGGTCCAAATGAAAAAAGAAAGGTAAGATAGGGTAGAAACATGACCGACAAGGAAATACTGGCCAAGCTGGACATGACAAATGCAGGTAAAACAGTGTTCAGATGCTATGGAGATGTACAGAGGGTGACTACCTGCAGAGTACAGAAATATGCATAGATATTCAAACTTAATATGCAACAAAATGTAAGCTTATGCTTCTGAATAACACTTATCAGCTCTTCCCTCTGACCACTGATCCACACATGGCTGAACAAAACAATCCTCACAATTTCCAGCAGAGGAAAGGTAAGTGTAGATAACTAAAACATTTTCCTAAGTAGACAACTGTGAGTTCTTTGTCCCAAAATATCAGTCTGAATGCAACTAAGCACGGCATCATCTTGTCAAGTAACATCTTGAACAACTGAACCATTCTGCCATTATATCATCACATTAACTTTGGTTTTGAACAAAGTACAAAGATATTATAAAAACAGTATAATAGGCACTTTCACTTAGAAAACA
This sequence comes from Acridotheres tristis, assembly GCA_037013685.1. Taxonomy (NCBI): domain Eukaryota; kingdom Metazoa; phylum Chordata; class Aves; order Passeriformes; family Sturnidae; genus Acridotheres; species Acridotheres tristis. The sequence goes on from CM072884.1 coordinate 104,870,805, forward strand.
ACCAGGCATATAGTGCTTATGCTGCAGAACTGAAATTATCCAAGGATTTTATTGAAAAGGTAGATTATTTTTGCACTTTTCAAAAATACAGTATTAAGTTATTCTCCACACCACAATTTATATAGTTTGACTGGGAAGAGCAACAGACAAGTGATTTGTCATACACAGATGAGAAATTAAATAAGTCGATTTTATTTTCCCATAATGTAAAACTATCCATGTAGTCACTCAGACTAAGCAGAAATACAAAGTAGAAATTCTCTCTTCCATATAAAGTCATTGAATAACAAAGCTACAAATAATTATTTGAAAAATATTTTGTCATATAAATGTAATATTTTTGGTACAGATTTATTTTTGTCCTGTAAGTTAAAGGATAAACTTTTAAAAAGGTCACAAACTGCAAATTCTTGTGATGACGACTTCATTCTCTGTATTTTTTTGGAAAGCTTAGAAATATGAAAAATTCTTCCACTGGGATAATGAGATCAAATATACAAATAAATAATCTTTCCTTTTTTAATATTGCTCTAGAATTTACCTCACTCAAGGTTTTGTTATAATCGGGGCTTGAGGAATCTGAACTGATTTATCAGTGTGGTTGCTGTAAGTTTTTTTTTACTGAATACATCATCTTTAGTTGTACTCCAAATAACTCAGGTAACACAAGCTCTCTAGCATTAAAGTCTCAGCGCCACATGGTGGAGTAAGAAGCACACAGAATTTACCTTCAGAAAGTGATCTTAAGAAGTTGAACAGCACACATTTGACTCCCCTTTCTTTCTGTCAAGCTTCTGAATAAACTAAAGTGATCATTTCACTTAAAAAGAGGAGCTAAATATGATTTTGTTTTCTCAAGTTAATTTCTGATCAGCTGAAACAAAGATTATTCCTCCTATCAATGATCTAAATTGATTTGATTTTTTGAAGCAAACACAGAGTTCCCAAGCTCAGCAGCTTTCTGGTTATAAATTCCTCCATATGTTCTTTTAGAAATGCAACACATATTGCTGAATGGGTTGCTAAATCCCTCAGCATGGATAAACTGATCCCTACCCAGAAAGCAACATCACTGACTGAAAGATTCCCATTCCAGCTGTGCAGACACTACTGCAGGTATCCTGTATGAACGAACTGTTTTCAGCTCTACAAGAGAACGGTGCCAGCAGAAGCTCCACAGGAGACGTGGCCGTTCAGGATGTGCCTGTTCTGCCACAGGCTGGGATGGCTCTTTGCTGGAGGAATGACTCAGTCAATCTGCCCACATTAAAATGGTTGTTTATTCCCTTTCCCTCTAAGGATTTTAAAGAGATTCACAACTGAACTTCAGAGAACTTCAATATTTGCATTAGACCTGTTCAGTTGCTAATTAAGTTTTTTTCATTAGGTCTCAGTGGTATCATAAAATAAAAACATGAAAGGGAAAAACTCAGCAGCCTCTATGCTTGCTTTCCCACAGTGGATATAATACAATCAGGTGAACCTGACATTAGACAATAAAATCTCCAGAAAAATAACAAGCTGTGTAAAGGCACTGAGCTGAAATTTTCTTATGAAAGTGTGCTAATTAAGGTTGTTTGGGTTTTGTGTTGCTTCAGTTTTTGAAGTTCTGAATTACTTCCTTTTACATGGTCTGTAGTAATTCCCAGTAGGGCATCTGACAATGCACATAAATCGGATGCATCCATGGGATGTGTGAAACATGTAAGGGTCCAAACACACCAGAAAAGAAAAAGTAAATTTCCATATATTTTTTTTTTTCTTACGTATTCACTTCATATAATTACAAGATGAGAAATTAAACAGATGCATCTTTAAAAAAATGCTAATTTTTATCTCATTAAAAAATTGTTTATATCAGGAAGAAGAAAAGTTATTCAAGAGAGTCAATAGATAGCTAACATTGTTTAGGATTCAAACCGAAAAAATTTTTCTACATCTGATATTATACTGATAAATTAGAAGAAAATAAAGTAGGATAAAAATTATTTTCAAAATAAGACTGAATCCAGATGTGATCCTATTTTTCTAAATATAGCATTTATTGTCCTAACATAAAAATACAAATAAAATACACATTAAAATATCTGCACTACCTGTAAGTGCACACACACAAAAAGTAACTGAAATGTATGTCCATCTACATGTTAATTCAAAAGACATAATAACGTTTATTTCTTAAAGGAGAGAAAAAAATATTTTCAGGCTTCATATATTGAGCTCTGAATATATTTTAGATCATCTAAGATACTCCATACAAAATTATTATTTTTTAGAATGATTTAAAACTCTACAGGCATGCCAAGAAACCCATAATTGAATATCTCTTCTAAAATCATTATAAAAATACTCCTTTTCAACTTCCCTGCAGCTTTTTTCCTGTTTACTTCTGTAATCTGACTGCCTGAAATGAATTTGCAGAGAAGTTGAGATATATAACATTGTAGCATTGATAGCTTTATTGCAGAGATATTTGATTTTATTTCATTCCTATTCTTATCCTCTTAATGCTGTATTAAAGCAGACCTTACAGAAGAAGGAAGAAGTAAAATATATAATTAGATGTACAATTTTATTGCAAAGGGCAAATAAACCATGTGTAAAGATTGGGAAAAGCTTTTTGTATTGATCTTACGTGAGCTGTAAAAATGTGAATATAAGTGTCTTGATGTGCACATCATGAAATAATTAACAATATTGTCTATGTTTCAATAGTGTAATAATAAACCAGATAATCAACTTTGCAAAAGAATCATCTAAGAGTAGTGAGGATGATGAGTTTCCTCTTTCTAGGATGAGAGCTGGATTTTAAATAACCATGATATTTCTTGCCTGTTTTAAATTACTGCTTAGTCTTCCATCATATTTATTGTCCTTTACATCTTCTGGACTGGTATATAATATAAATCAGAAGGAAAATATGATTTTACTAGAAGAGCAGCTTAAACTTCTCAAAGTAATCCCACACAAAATTTGCTTGCACGTTCATGCTGATCATGTTGCAAATCCTCTTTAATGCGAGGCTGAGGGACAGCCAAACACTCTGGTTGATTAAGAAAACTGGCAAACATGTAAGCTCAACCTGTGCAGAACTTACCTGTGCTTCCTGAGGGACCTGAGCTGCATCCACTCTGTCTGCAGCGTAGGCTGTCAGCTGTTTGTCAATGGCAGCCAGAGACTCCTGGATCAAGCGCAGGGTTTTGTCAGTCTCCTGTGCAGACTGAATACTCTGTTCAAGACTTTTCTGCCTTCTCACGGCCTAGAAACAACAACAACGTTATTAGCATTTGCAGTAATAATGTATATAATAAATTTTTTCCACACTTTTTTCCCCCCAAGAATTCAGGCAAAGAATCAGACACAGGACTCCTGAGTTGCGCTCGTCCACCTTTTTGTAGGATAAATTGCGTATCTTTTTGCCACTCATTCAGTTTTCTCTCTAAGAAACAAACAACAGACAGATTATACAGACAAGTTCTAAAAAGCAAAGGATCCCAAAAAACAATGTATAAACAGGATTTCTATTCAGAGTGAAAGATGGCAAAGCTGCACAAGCAAACCATCCTGACAGCACTGCCTTTCTGAGGCAGAGAGGTCCTCCTGATCTTATTATATAATTCAAGAGACTTTGTTTACTGAGAATAGGGTTACTGTCATCACAATCCTATCCAAAGCAATCCACCTCAGTAAGTGAGAGGGATAAAGACTCTGTTGAGCTGGATTTTTCTTATATGAGGCATAAATAGCTGTTTGGAAGAGGCAATGCCTACTTTCTTCCTCCTGTGGGGAAAAAAATTAAAAAGCTGAATCTTGCTTCTACTCCACTAGCAGTGTCCCAACGGCTTTTTATACAATCTTTTTTGGAGAAGGTTCTTTCCCTTCCAAAGGAACTCAGTTTACGGTTTAACAAGTCAGGACAATAAATTTTACATCCAAGTTGTCCTTAGAACACACATATATTAAACACTTCACATAAATGAGTCAGCTCTGAATATTTTTTGCAACACTTTAATTAGGCATTTATCAGGTAATAAATAACCCAGTACATTCTTCCATCTGTCATTGTGTCTACCCACAGACTCATATTTTATTTGGACCCCAGCTACTACCTAGCAGAGTTTCTGCTTTATACAAAGCACACAATAATAACCAGCAACTTCAAATACAACACAGTTTTTCTGTGGACAAGTCCAGCCACATTGCTACCCACAGAATAAGGTGACTAACTTAATTTGACACAAATCAAAGGTGAAAGCAAGCACTCTTTAAATAACACCACTAGGTATCCTGACATTTTTCAAGTTAAATCACACTTTTTCTCTCTGGCAAGCCAGCTATACTTTAATTTTATTTCATACCCATTACGACACTCTTGTCTTGAACAAAAATATCTCTCAGCCATTCAGTGAGAATATTTGATATATCTGCACTACATGAAGTTCAGATTCTTACAGAGCTTCACATATAACAAATGAAGAAGATTATTTCTTGTGAGCATTCTTGCTAGCTGTTTGACTTAGTTAAAGGGTAGGGATCCAACCAGTATTTTCTATATTTGCTTTTGTAAGCTGCTTTGTGCTATTTCAAAACAACAGATCAGATAATCTTGTATTACCACAAGTTCTAGGAGCCTATCCTGGAACTGAACAGCTTTACGTATCAAACTCATGCTGTCAGTGTTAATGGGTGCACCTAAACCACCAAGGTGTTATTACCTTACTGCAGTACTAAGACTTGCTATTTAAAGTGACTTTTCATCTGATTTGAGATTTTAACACAAAAAATCTCCTCAAAGCAGTGAGTTTAAAAAACAAAGCTGAATTTAAAAGCCACTGCTTCTGTTGACCTTGGCTCTACTTACTACTGATCTGTAAGCCTGGCTAAGGTGCAGACTCTGTCAATCCATTTGCGTCACTATGGGGTAGATTGAGAGACACATTAGATCAGAAACAGCATAAGTAGCTTTCTACATCTCATGGGTAAGGTCATCCTCCTGGAAGCATGGAAGAACCATGGAGTACTTCCCTGCTTTTACTGATCTCTGTGGTTAACTGTTAGGACTAACACAGCAGAATCCATTCCTCCTGAGGGCTGCAGTTCCTTATGTGCAGAGAAGCTCACCTTTTAAAATAAGACACTGATAAAGTTCCAATTTTATGAGTCATTCCAAATAAGTGTCTACACTTTCTGGAGAATTCAAAATACTGGACAAAAGTTTGGTGTTACATCTATCTGATAAACTAGTTTTATAGCACCACCTAAAGCTTTGAACCTCTGTTAAATGCTGTCCCATGCTAACTACTATTTGGAATTAAACAAGTACAGATACTTTTGCTGCCAGCCTGAGAAGCTGAGTGCATGCATGCAATGAAGTAGTAGAATACATGTGAATTCCCAAAGACTTAAAATCTTACAAAGAATAAGTGATAATTGAAAAATTGTCATATTTGTTCTGATATTATCAGAAACGATATATAACAAAATCCCATTTTAGAATAGAACTGGGAAGAAAAATATATATTCCCAAACTCATTGATCAAATATTATAACAGATAAGCTTAAGAAAAAATTACAACAAATCCTTGCCTGAGTCTGAATAGTTTTTTACACTTGTATTTCCAGCAAATATAAAGTCAGATAAATATATATTCACATTTTGTGATGTCTTTATGTGCACATAACACAAACACAAATCCAAAAAATTCCCCTGTCATTGTCCTCAGAGGGAATTTGATTACAGCCTGAGAACTTGTGTGACATTTTGCCTCTTCCAAGTCAGCGGAAAGTACATCTTTTCCCAAAGCTGTGAACAGTTTAAGTGAATGAATGGATGATGTCAGACCAAGACATGAATGCAGCAGAAGACGGGAATTATTTTGGCAATGGGAGAAGAGACACAGAGCTGAATTTTGGGAAATAATACCTTCAGAGTTGTGATGATTTTCTCAGACATAAGTTGGTGCTACTTTAATTTTTTGTCTGTATTTCTTGTTGGAAACCGACCCTGCCTTGCATGTTCATCTACAGTCAAGCTCGTACCTGACCTTGTTGAATTCCCACGACAAATGGAATGAAAATCTGTACAGTAATCTTATAAAATGTATCATGCACCCATGTAATGTAACATATTTCTCCAGTACACACAGTTGATTCAAAGATCTAATCTTTTTCACTAAGTAGGCCTCTGGTACTGCCACTGGCATTGCAGAATATTGAATAAATTCAATCAAGGGAATGCAACAATCTTGAGGAGCCACCTTCTTCTCTTTCAGCAGAAAAGAGTTGCTGGTGGGCACAAGCATTAGAATGCTTTACAAAAAGGACAGTCCTACTATACACTGTGGACCTAAGTTTCCAATGTGTCCTTATAACTCATGTCTCTCTGTGTGAAAATCTATATGGACCTATTTTTTTAAAGACATACGAGAGTTCAGAGCTGAAATTTTAAATATTTATGATATAAAAAATATTCTAACTTATGATGTTCGGGGTGATTCATTTTTTGATTTGTTTCCTGAAATATTATGGGTTTTCTATTCTATTGTGGGAAAAAATTAGATAGCTTAACACTGTAGTATGTAAAAGGGTCTGAGAACATAACAAGAAGCTCCAGTTTTGCTACCAGATCATAGTCAATAAAGCTGAAGGCTTTGGTCTCTAAAGAGAAGTGGCTGACAGTTAATTGCTAAATAGAAAATCTCAGGAAAATAAACAACTGTTTAATTATTTCTGAGCCAACAAAATGTTGACAGCTGTCAAGGAAAACTAATTCAAAGAAAAAAAATCTGCTGTTAGGCACTATCAAAATGAAAGAGAAACAAAAAGAAAATATTTAATAATTTTTTTTATTTAAGTCTCTACAGGGATTTTTATAGATTTTTTATAGTTTTATGATAAACATATCACTTTTTATGATACGATGTCCTGCATAAATATGTTTACAATTTACCAAAGGTCAGTGGAAAATGCAGGTAATAGTAACATTGCATACTATCCACATAAAATGCAGTATTAAGGGAAAGGATCATAGTTAATTCTTTGATGCTGAATGTTATAATGTTATATTTATAGATATTGCCTTTCTTTTGCTTAAATAATACATTTCATCTATTTAGCAACATCAGTCACAAGCAGTTACTAAGATGTTGGTTAGAGTTTTAAAGTTAAAACCAAATAATGTTTTTGAAGCAGTAGTCAGTAGTTGGGCTGTGGGAGAATAATAGAACAAAACCTTTTGAAAATGATAGCACATTTACTACAGGGTGCATTTATTTAAAATGCAGAATTAAATTAATTAATTAGCTTATAAGTTACAGCTCATGGAAAAGGGTTTGTTAAGAAACACAGAAATCTGTGTTGGGAGGTTATTTTTGGATTAGTTATACTCTTGTGTTATTGAGAAGTGTTGCCACAGGCAAACTTAAAAAGTTAAGAAAATTTAAAATTCCTTCCTAAGTTGTTTAAATCACTTTAAAATTTTGTCTGACTCTTGGTTTTGACTGAGATATATCACAACTTCTCTGTACCCCTCGCATCAAATTCCAATCATGTTAATCTCCACTTAATCTCAGAGTGAATTAATGTTTGTGCTTAGACTTTAATTAGAAACATATTTTTTTTAAATTGAAAACGTTATCTTTGGACCCATGAATTTTTAATACCCTCCAACCTAGAACTAATTATTTTTCAAGTTCTAGCAATATTACCCAGTGTGCTTATTGAGCAGATGGCTGCAAAAATTTGACCTCCCAGCCATTAAGTGATATTCTACTTCGATCAACTGAATTCCAAAACTGCAAACTATACCAAAGAAGACTCTTCTGTCTCTTTAGGTTATCACTGCAGGCAGATAGTGCCTCAGAACTTGTAAAAGCAGCCCTCTTAGCAGCCTTCAAAGCAATCATGTGGACATGGGGCATGAAATATTTCTACTCTGAAGTGGAGTGCAAAAAAGAAAAATTGTGTCAAATGATGAATGTCTGCTCTTTGAAAGAAACCAAAGGTAATCTTCAGGGGAGTCCTAAAATTAATTATGAGACAGAACCCAATAATTATAATTGAGTCTAGAGTAAAGCCCATGTGAACAATAATGTTTTGTACAGTTTTCTGCAAGTATAATCTCAAGAATATCTGATTGACATTTCTGAAATTTGCTGGACAGGATGTAAAGCCCTTTCAGCACTGATGGTTGCTTGCAGTATTAGCTTCAACTTCTTCAATGTTTCTTAAATCCCATATATCGAGTTGTAAGTGAATCAGTCCTTGAAAAGTAAGGATAGGGTATACCTTGCTTATCAGTCAGCCCCAAATGTTCAAAAGCAAACTAAACACGCTCAGTCTTTGTTAACTAAAGAAGATAAGGCACACAAACATAAAGCCATTATCTGCCTTTAAAAATGAATCTCTATCTCAGTAGCAAAGCTGAATTGTCTTGCAGCATCATTCATATAAAAGTGGGTTGGTTTGGTTGCTCTATTAGTAGTGAATAAATATTTCACGTATCAGCTTCTGCCCACATGAGCTTATTGTCTTGGTAATTACCCTCACAATTATTCAAATAAAAACAAATAACTTCACCGCTTTAGGATTGCCAATTAGCCTGTCTGAAGAAGTGACCTTGAACATGAGCTGATTTGTGTTATGCGCCTGCAATATATTTTTATACAAGGAAAATGCTGCTTGAATTTCAAGAGACCACACAAGCAGCACAGAAAATTCAGTATCAGGAATCTATGATAAGAAAAAGTATGTTTTTCCACTTCAGAGTCATATCTCACCATTAGTATTTAAGTACTCAATATCTGACAAAGCTTTCCAAGAAGCCAATAAAGGAACCCTCCATCCCAATTTTTTTTCTATCCTTGAAAGAAATTGGAGAATAGTGAATAAATATCTAATATGTTTTGCCTATATACTTATCCAAATTATTTCCAGAATTTCACACCACATCTTCATTATGTGCTTTTGACACTAAATCTCTGCACCTTTTATGAATTTTTGATTTAATATCCATTAGCGATGACTGAATAGTATTCAACTATCACTCAAAAGACTATTTGAAAATGTTGTTCTCACACCTTGGAAGACTTCTGCATATTCCTAGTTTTCTAGTCAGTAAAAAAATAACAAATACCAAGAATCAGAATTACAGAGAATCTATTTGCTTTCAAACAGAAGTGAGATTATTAAAAAAAAAAAAAATACAGGCAACAAAAAGAGAAGGCGTACAGAAACTTATATTTACTTTTCTGTTATGACACTGTCTGGCTACACAGAATTATGTGAATGTCTGCACTGCACCAGAACTACCACCAGGCTCTCTCCCTGCCCATCCTTCAAGTTTATTCTCAGAACAGCTGAAGACCCTTCTATAATTTTTATTGAAGTGTTTGTACTTCCACTGTGTTCAAAAACAAGTATATTTCTAGCACCACGAAAGAAGCAAATTTTTTTTCATTGTTATGGTAGATTGTCATCCTTCTAATACAGCTGATTTCCAGAAATCTGCACTTGTGCATCATTTATATCATTACAACTGAGTCATTTTTGACAGTATTTGTAGCTTCTCTTCGTGCATGTTCTAGTTACAGTCATAAAGGGGCTGTCTACATCCTTTGCTAGGTCTTTCCCTAATAATTCTTTCTGATCTTCACCAAGTACTGAGCTGATATCTTTCTAGTATTTATAGCATATTGCTAGATTTGGTTCTCCTTGTGTTATACATTTTTATATTGAGGTGTCTTTTTAAACCTTTTATTGATACAAATGCACTTGTTTTTTATTTAATAAAAATATATCTGTAAGAAATTTATTCATATTTAAATTTGAAAATAATTTGCTTTTTTCTAAGAAGTTTTGCCAGAGAAAAGATCTTATATATGCAATTAAAGACTGAATCCACTAGATGGTCACTCCAGTTTTGAAAATTTGTGGTTACCTTTTTTATTGGTTTTGGCTGGAGCTGAGTTAATTTTCTTCACAGCAGCTTGTATGGTTCACTGGTTTGTATTGGTGACCAAAACAGTGTTGATAACACAGGGATGTTTCAGGCATTGCTGAGCAGGACTTTCACAGCACCCAGGTCTTTTTCCCACTCTGCCCCTTCCAGGGAGCAGGCTGGGCTTTGGAAGGACACAGCCAGGATTGTTGACCTGAGACCCACACAGGGTCACACCCAACAACAAAAAAAAGGTGGGGAAAAGTGTTTCCAAAATTGTCATTGCATGGGGACTGGTTGAACATTCGTATCTTGGAGGTAATTTCTTTCGCATCACTTGTGTTCACCCCTTTTTTCTTTCACTTATAAAATCATCCTAATCTCAATTCGTGAGTTTTCTTGCTTTTGACTTTTCAATAATCTGCACCAGAGTACCAGGAGATGTGGAGTCTTTGTGCTTTTCTGCCTACTGGAGTTAGCCCACCACACCCATGAAGCCATTTCTAATGTAAAATTTTGTTTGTGATCTGTTTAGGAACTGTACCAGCAAAATAACACTTATTTTTAAAATTATGTTAGACTGTCCTCTACTTAGTGGGAGGATCATTAAATATACCTCCTGGTGAAGTTCTTCCCACCGAGTATTGAACTTCTCAAGTTTCTCATTGATCAATTCATCCAAGATCCCCCCATCTGTCAAAGTCTGAGCCAGCTCCCGGATCTGGTTGCGATTATCTTCTGGATGTCTCATTAAACGTTCCAAAGACTGAAAAAAGTAAAAAAAAAAAAAATAGTTTATTTTCCTTTTTGTAAATAAGGTTATACACAGAGCAATCCCAATTTGCCTTCAAAATATAAGAAAGAAATTTCACATTTCATATATAATGAAAGTAGAGAAAAAAAAGATTGAATACTTATGTTCTATGCCTTGGCAACTAATGTTCTGTACTATGTACTATGAAGAACAAAGATTTTCATAAAGCAATAAATTTATTGCTTCATTTTAAAGATGTGGACTAAGCCAAATGAGTTCAGTGAGAGTACTTGTACCTTAATGTAAAAAACTTGCTTAAGTATCTAAATGGATGAAATTCAACAGCAAAAATGGATTATCAATGCAATATTTCGTATTTTGATGTACTATGAGCATTAATTTCATTTCTACTAATTTTAAAGGTTCCATGAATAAAAATTAAAAATAATAAACAAAGGTGCCCTGCTATGATGAAAACTTGCTCTCTCTGAAGCCTTCAACATTTTTTTTGACTGGCTGAAGTTTCATTTTCTTTTTTTAAAGAATATTTATTTTATTATTATCAAAACTGTCTATAACACCCAGGAAAACACATATAATTATTATTTGATTTATGATTGTCTGAATGTTTGTCTGGATGATTGTTTGAATTCAGAACCTCATTTATTGAATCTATTAAGAACTTAGGACTTCCAAAATATTTTACACTTTGTTCATGTCTAATGTTAGTTCATAGTTTGTTTAGAATGACATGAAATTTACAATTTATCAACACATATGATTTGGTTATTATTTAAGTCCACACTTACATCTAAAGACTCAGAAATCTCTTCTGCACCTCCCTGGACATTTTCAGTTGCTTTGAGTTTCAGTTCAATCTCATTCAACCATTTATTTTCTGCATCCAAATATGACAATAATTCACGCCAACATGCCCATACCTCCTGATGAAAAAAAGGTTTATTTAGACCGAAAATCTCACAGAAAATTTTCACTCATTAAAATACTGCAAACATTCATGCCTCTTCCCCAAAGCAACATGGTTGATACCTGAGGCTTATGGGACCACAAAGTTGATTTTATTTCCCAGTACTCATATGATCCAAATTAATATAAAACACAAGAAAACCATCATTTTGATTAAACAGAGCAAAACTATAGAAAATAACATGAAAATGTGAGCTCTTCTGCAAAAAAACAACTGGAATCCTCATTTTCATGTATTACCTTTATATGTTTTCTGTAAAGTTTTCTTATATAAATATAAAAGTGAGGAGAATTTTTAAAGACCCATGTTATACTTTTATGTCTTTATTATAAAAATGCACTTAGATTGCCTATATATCCTGTATATTAATTGCTTAAATCACAGGTTTATAAAATGTCAGCTTTTAAGAATTCAGACTAAAATCTCTACAGAAATTAATTCTAAACTACATTTAGTGCAATTTATAGACCTTTTAAGCGCTAGACTACTAAACATAACACAACATAATGTTGTGAAATATTCTTATTCTGAAATTAAATTATTGTCTAATATTTTATTTATACAGTGCCTGAAGTTACTTAAATAAGCAGATAAAAAAGGCACTTTATACACAAACATTTAAATGCTCCATAAATAAAATTTCTTTTGTTCCTTTCTTATGTTAGTAGAAGTTAAAGTAATGTTGTTGAAATGCATTACAGTCTTGACAGATAAAATTTCCCAGAGTGCAATTCATCTCACCTAATTTTGCTCACACCAAATGAGGGTGATAGAGCATTATTAACATGCATAAAGACATCATCAATGATCCGGGTAAATATAGATTACTAGTTTAAATTACACACCTTATTTTCCACAGTTAATTTAGACAAGATAAACTTTACTCTGGTATATTATTGTCCTGCATGAGGTTAGCTCTTGCAAATTATTCACAAAAAAAAATTTAGCTCTTGCAAAATTCCCAACAAAAAAACCCCACACCAAATTCACTGTAGCTACTGTATAACATAAAAGCAGTCCCATGGCAAGAATCTGCAATGGAGTTGGCCAAAATAGTAGGGTCAACTCAAAATGCATGAGAAATATTCAGGTTGCCAGAAGATCAAGTGCTGTTCCCATGCTGAGATAACACCACCTGGCAGCTTCAGGGCCATTCAATAAAAACCCTTGGCCATGGAAGAGAGAAGCCTAGAGGAGCTGATGAAGAGAACATCACAGGTTTGCTACAAAGCCAGATTTCTAGATCTCAGGAGGGATAAGAACCTTGATCAGCCATTCCTGTCTCTGACCTGAGAGCCATGTCTCAGTCTTCTCTTGCAACACGACTCTCCAGCAGATATGATTGTGAAATTAACTTTGTGTGTGGCTCCTAGCATGGGGTATTTGGTATATGGCTCATAAAGCCAGGATAGCCTTGGGCTACCCACAATCATATATGATAATACAGCTGTGCTCTCCACCTTGCTTCTTGCAGTTAGAAGGGTCATAAATACAAGACTGACAAGATAATCAAACCTCCAAAGTCTTCCACTTTCCATTCAGCCTGCTGCAGAGTTGCTGGTAGCTGGTAATTAGAACATTGAGCTCCTTTTTCAAAGCCTCATGAGCTGCTGGTGGAGCCTTTGCTATAAAGTTATTCACGGAATCTGTAATAAGCTTCACTTTCACCTCTTTCTGCAGGGCTTCCTCCTTTGCTCTCTGGAAAGGCAAAAAAGGAGAAGCTCTAGTCCTGGTTTAAGGAGGAAAGTTATTTCTAGTAACTATCAGAATTCTCTGACAGAATTCTAGAGGGAGGAAAAAACCCAAACAACACTACAACAAAACAAAATACAACAGGAGACATTTAAATCCCAGACCTTCTGACATAATCTTGAATGCATCCAAAAAACTTTTATTTCATTTTGTTGCCAATACACAATACTCAATACAATTTAACATCTCACAACTATCTAGTGTTCTGGAGCTCTCACACTAATGGAACATTTCAGTACTTTTTTCTCCTGAGAAATGCTCCAAACATCATCAGCCCAAATGAGGGGAAAAAAAAAAAAAAAGGAAAATCTGTTGGGTTAAAAATTCATATACCCAGATTTAAAGGCAAAAATCACAAGAAAGGGAGAATGAAAAAGAAAAAAAGAAAATACTTCTGAATTATTTTTCTCTCCTTGTCACTGTCATTAACCTGCATTTAAAGAAAAAGTCAGAAAATCATTTATCTCTATTGTATATCCCACACTTTTGATATTCTCTCTCTTGTTATGTGGTCTCATGAGAAATATTTTCATGAGAAAAAGTCCTATTTCCTCTGAAGCAGTGCTTTCTGGTGTCTATGACTGGAATCATATCAGGACTGGAAACATAGTGATGCTATTAAAAGTGTCATCAGTGCCTACAGATCTTCACAAGAATTTGCAATGAGAACTCCCTGCCCAAAAAAATCAAATTAAAACCATATTCCTGAGAACTTTTTTTTTTTTTTCTCTCAGATCTGAGGACGTTCATGAACCAGAATAACAGTGATCAGGCTGCCATTGCTAGAGGAATTCTACAAGGTTGCTCTTGACTTTCCTCTTCTCTAGCTAGGGGAAGAAAAGAAATGGGCTGCAGAATGAACACAGAATTCTGGTCCAAGGCCAAGGTGTCACAACGTGTCTGAACATGGCTGTACTTCATCTGAGTACAGAATATCTACTAGGATTCCATAATGGTGATTGAATATAAAAATATACATCTTACCTGTTTGAATATGCAGTGCAATGTATAAAATTGAGTTTTGCTATTTAGTTACTAAAAATAGAACTGCATTTTTAGAGCAGACATTTACTTTTGAAATTTGTCTCATTTATAATTGAGTTGTCCCATAAATTTCCTTATATTCTGACCAGAAGCATATTATTTGTCAGTAAATAAATAGATCATCAGTTGTATGTCTGAAACTCTCAAATACTGGGAAAAAACATGGAAAATGAACAGTTTGAAAACAAAGTGTTGGATAGATTGTCAAAGCTATATATATATATAATAACAATCAGATTATAAGGTTATAATCTGATTTCCTGAATAGCACAAGCCAAACAATTCACCTTAGAAATAAGAATTAAGCCCACGTCCAGTGGCTTAGCAAGAGTATATTTAATCACGTATCAGAAATTAGTCATTTTGTCCAAAGGCCACGTTTATCTCACATGAAGGAAACATTATAATTGAGATCCAAATATTCTGTTTCTATATTCTTATACTAAAGACATAGTGTTCATACATAGCACACACCAAGATGCATCCTAACGTCCCATTTCTTATTCTGCTCATTCTAATGCAAAGAGAAGACATAAAACCAGTTTCACTCTACTGCTGCTAACACCCAATTCTTAGGAATTATTCCTTAAGCAAAAGATTGTTGAAGTTACATCCAAATCAATATCCAATAAAGCATATTGGGAAAAAAAGCCATGCAATGTTGAGGAATATCAAATATCTTTTAGCATATTCCAAATAAAAATTACTTCAAACGACTTATTATATTTAACTTTAGGCAAGTAGATCTGAAAAGCCACTTTCCTACGAGAAAGAGTAGACTCTTTTTACAATGAGAGCTTAAAAAAGAAGTTTGAACACTGCTCAAGGAATTATTTCATCTTTTACCTTCAGTTCCTCAACAGCTTTCTGTAA
Source organism: Acridotheres tristis (assembly GCA_037013685.1). NCBI lineage: Eukaryota > Metazoa > Chordata > Aves > Passeriformes > Sturnidae > Acridotheres > Acridotheres tristis. The sequence goes on from CM072884.1 coordinate 104,886,153, forward strand.
CTCATCAGGTGTCTTATACTCAAAATCTCTTTCCAGATATTCTTCCTCAGCTTGTGTTATCCACTCATGCATCTCTGACAAATCCTTTCTGAGACTCACAGTCTTATCCAAACCACCTTTTAATGCAGCTTTCTTAGCATAGGCCTTTAAGAAAGAAAAGATTACATAGTACTTGAAGCAAAGCTACTGTACAAACTTGACAATGTTTTAGCCTGAAAAGAATCAAATTAAATCCTATATTAATAACATTGCTGTAATTAGGCAGATGTTAAGAAGTAATTAGATAGATATTAATAACAGATAATCAAAAAAGTACTACATCCTTTTTTTAGCTAATCATGGCTGTGCAGAATGAGTCTGTAATGATTCTAGAATGAAAATCTACACCATATGCTGATATCATCAGAAAACAAATCTGGAAAAAAAAACCATTTCCCAGGGATTATGTTCTGTAAGATGTAAAAAGAATAACCAAAGGAGACTTTGAAAGTGCATTCAAGGGTGAAACCAAATGCTCTTGAGCTATAAAGTCAGATGACCTTCTCACTAGTTTAAATGAAACTTACTAGAGAATAAAGCAATATGCATATCTTTCTTCTGTTGGTTAAGTCATTAATGAATGTCTCAGAAAGGTGAATATCCTCAAAAATAGTTAAAGAAAAAAAACCAAAACAATCTCCTACTGGAAGAAACTATTTATTTTAAAGGGAAAAATACTACTGATAAAAGATTTGCCAATCACTAAATGGGAGCCATATAAATGTTATATAGCTCATGTATAGAACTAGAACTAGATAATATTTTAGATCACCTCATCCCAAACTCTGATTCTATGAATTGTGCATTAACCTATCAAAACTGCCCCTGACTGATCCGTTTACCATCTTGCAATAGTATTAAGAAATTTGGATCAAAAATAATAAGTTGTAGTGGTGCCACCTCAGAGTTGGGCTTGCAGAGCTCATTGCTCCAATATTCTGCTGTGGTGCAGCTTCAGTAAACATTATTTTTAGTAATATCAGGAGAAATTTTCTTAGCATTTGGTCTTAATCGTTGACATTTATTGGTTTGTTACTTAGAAGACTGGTCCTTGAAGACTGGCTGTTAAACATAAATACTGTTCTACATAAATGTTTTACAGAACAAAATAGAGCAACAAACAGTAAGTATAAAAGCAGAATTGTATGTGGTTCTGCAAAATTGTCTCTTCCTCAGTCCCAGCACCAGAAGAGAAGGTAATCTCCTATCACCTGAAAAGAGTATCTGATTTGTCAATGACAATTGCCAATTGTCAGCTCTCATAGTCATATCAACCCAAGCTGATTTTTCCAAATCTTTTCAAGAAACCTCCACAAACCTAACTGATTTTTGTATTTACTACTTATGTATTTTAATAGCTACTACTGAAGAAGTTGTGTTAGAAATCTCCAGTCAAAGGGAACAATTTGTGCCCTGAATTGAATGAAATTATTACAGAGAGATTTCCAGGGAAGTCAGAAGAAAACTGTGACAGACTTCTATACTTGTAAGGCTATTCTTGAAATTTCTGTGAGAGAAGTGCAAAGGTATCCAGTTTATTAATATCACCAAAAAAAAAACAAAAGGAATTAAGTATTCCATGGTAGTGAAAGGGGAAAGACTACAAAACTGGATCAATGAAATGTCTGACAGATTCCAAAGACCAACCTTTTTTTTATAACATGTTTGTCAAAAAAAATATAGAAATACTATTTTTCACATGTAAAGTTAACAATAAAAATTTTAGAAAATATTATACCGCATTAAAAGGTAACACTTTTATGAAAATATACATTAAAAAAGTAGATAAAATAAAGACCAAGTAGAAAAAAATGTAAAGGTAATACAACATGAGAATACTTTTATTTTAACTGTCATAAAGAATAAAAATCCAAATGCCATCAGTGAAATAATAGGAATTTTTAGCTTCCCTACTCTGTAAAATTATTTATCAATAATGCCTTTAACTAAAAGTTATGTTCTTTCCTGTTATGTTCCATTCTCTGAAATCCACGTAACTACTGGAGGCTCATTTATATGCATGCATATGTGCATGTACTCTTAATTCTGAGTTATTGAATTATGAACCCTTCACTGCTTTAATGTCTTTTTTCATCCAGAGTAATGACATGAAATTTCAACAATGCAGAATACAACATAAAACTAAGTACAGAACTTGATTGTTTTGGCAAATGCCTAAATAACACGTTCAGAAATCTAGTTTTGCAGGAGCTATAAATTATATTGCTTTTAGATCTAATATGTTAGTATATATCTTTGTTTAAAAAATAGTAAGATACTGTGTTATAATAGAAATAAACATACTTTATATATACTGCTACAGGCTAAATTACACTGTGTAAAATATTAGTTTAATTAATATTTCTAAATTCAGTTTCATATCTACTGCATATGTATAGCAGTACAAATTCTACCAATGAGAACCCTGATGATTAATTTAAAAATAACCAGTCACAGCAGGAGACTTGGTACCTGTTGGCAGATGTGGTCCCACTGAGCATTGAGATCTTTTAGCTCTGACTCTATTCTGGAAGCAAATTCTGGCTCTGCTTCACTCTTCATTTTCTTCCCAATCTCATTAACACTGTTCAAACTGGGCTGGATTGTCTGGATATCATTTACTAAAGCCTAAAGGAAGAACAGAAGATTAGGCAAGCAGAATTCACACCAAGTTTCAGATATGGTATTCCCATGAAAATGTTTCTACTGAGATTCTGACTTGTCTGGGGTCCAAATCTCCAGTCAAATGAGAACAATCAACAGACTGATCTATGCAAAAGGATTAAAAAGGAATGAGCAGCTGTAAAGTGGTAAGATATTGTGTACTAAATAAAATTATGTAATTTTTAAATATTATGTATGCACTATAAATATATACATCTACAATGTTAAAACACATATATCATTTCTCTTAAAATGCTTCCCTGCTGTTGGTTGAAAACATGAGAAATACTTTGATCTCTTTTTTCATATTTCTGAAAGCATATTCCATTATAACGGTGAAAAATAATGATAATTCTTATTTAAAAAATGTCTAAGAGAAAGTTTGAAAGAACTTGCAGTTCCATAATTGTGTATGTTTCATAATATTTACATATCCTGCCAGAACATTTACAGAACTTGTAAATTCCACTGAGCATATAGACAGGGGCCATCATGGATTGCAAGATTCACTGCACTTACAGACTCTTGGGATAGGAAGAAGAATTTGTAAACCCTGTGATGGAAGCACCAATACTTCATGATACTTTAAAACTCTGCTGGGATAATATCCTGGAACTTGCAAGTTTAGTAAAAAAAGAATGGATATAAATCACAATACCTGCAAGTTCCTTTAATACTGTCAGAAAAGTTTATAAATCACACGAGTAACAGATAGAGAAAAAAAGATCTTTTGGCACAGATTATACTTACCAAAAAAAAAAAAAAAGCTACTTTCATAAACTCAACAAAGTAAATAAAGAGGTGATTTTAGAGGCTAGTTACATATTATTTCCCATATTTTATGGTGTGATCCAGCCATAAATACATTTTAAAAAAAGAAAAAGGTCACTATGCGCCTCCTTCTGGTATGAAAGTTTCCTTGTTTTAACTGAATTTTCCTTCAAAACCAGGACATGCAAAAGGTTGAAACACACTGCAGAAAACAATCCCCTTTCTACATGAATTTATTTTTAGGAACTGTAATCATTTGTGTAACTTCTGTATAAGCTCAGCTCATAGAGAAGTATTGAATAACTGCCAAGCAGGCAGGAAATACTCACTGTACATTGCTCAAGTTGCTTTTCCAGAGCCTCTGAGTCTCCAAGGGCAGGCCACTCTTCTTTCAGAAAAACATCCACTTCAGCCATCCACTTCTTCAGTGTTCTAGTGTCATTCTGTGTATTAAAAAGGCATTTCATTGCATCACACAAAACCTGACTGGCAATAGTGTAATTCATCCTGACACTACAACTAAAACTCATTGCAATGTAATTTCAACATTATTGAACTGTCTGCAAATACAAACACAGCAAACCAATTTTACCTGGGTCTGCCATCAACACTTTAACCTACACTTTGACCATTTCTGACCAAGTTTGATGTGTCTATGAGCAGACAACCTTATAGCTCTCAAATTTTCCCCTTCTAGATATCATTTGTGTTTGGATACTGCATGCTTTTCATTGGTTCCTTCTATGTCTTCAGATAACTCATACTTGGCATTTAATTCAGGCTCACCCATCAAATGTTCCATGCTTTCATTTAAACGTCAGACTTCTTTTGGAAGTTATATGCCTCTTTTGCCTATTTTTCTACCAGAACACAACACAGAAAAACATACCAACTATTCAGAATGAAAAAAGCCAATGTAACTGAAAGAGATTCACTTCAGAAACTGAAATCATATAATGACTCAATGAGTCATTTCAGAGTCTCTCACTTACTGTATCTAGTACTAGAATAGTAATATTATTTCCAGAGTCTTTATTTAACTCTTGCAGTTAATAAAAAAACTGAACATCAAATACTTGAAAAGAGGGAATGCTATCAGTCCAGTCAACATTATATAGGTAATCTAATAACTTGAAAAGTAGAACGGGATTTTAAAAATACCCCTTAAAATTACCTTAAAATGCCATCTTAGGTAAACAGATGCACACATTAAAATAAAAAAAAATATATATGGCAAAAATTCTAAAAGTATATGATCAAGCATTTTTTCATCAAACTATTTTCATCACCAATGAAATACATATGGATAATACATGCTGAATGCAAAGCTGAATTAAAGCACAAAAAAAGATGTTAGAAAAGAGACTGTGTCCTAAAATGTATACAAATATGCCTCAGTTGCTATTAGGAGATAGGTTACCAAAGGGAACAATTCCCTAATGTGACAGATATTTAAAAACAACAGGCTCCCATGGAAAATGAACTGAATTAATAAAATTAATCATACAGAAATTATCAGTATACTTCAGAATGGCAATTACCAAAACACTGTTGAAAGATCTACTGTGCATTCCATTATACAACAGTAAAAAAAGTTCAGAATCATATTTCATGATGAAACTTTAATACCTTTACAAGAATACTTTTAGTTCATTAATGTGGTAGAATATAGACCCGGTGGGATTTATTTAAAAAGAGATTAGTCTCCTGCTACCAATGAAGAGCAAATGTATGACTCCCATTTTCAATCAGATTGTAAATGCATTTTGTTTATGAACACTGATTTCATCATATCCCTTACTGACGCATTCCATAAATTACAACAGCTAAAACAATAATCTGAATGAGAAGTCATTCAACAAGCTCAAAAGACAATGACTTTTATATTAGGTGTGTACCAGAGGGATTTCAGCAATAAATATAAGGGCTAAAATTTGTGTGCACGCTGCTTTAAAAATACACTCTACAGAGCACGGTCATGATGCTCAGGACCTTTTTAAGTGCAGTGGGAAAATCTCTAAATTTGGCAAAGGGGCAGGAGTGGAGACAGGAGGCAGATGGAAGGGAAAACACAAAAGTCTGAATTTCTTAAACAAAGTGCCTTGCTCTTTTTATGTGGCACTCTGTTTGTGAGGACAGGTGCTGTCCTGTGCTGGACATGGATGGTTCCAGCTTCCTCCTTTGGAACGGTTGATGCTGTGGTGAGCTAGTGATGTGCAGTGGCAATGTAGTTAAGAAGGCAAAAATGTCAGACAGAGGAGGACAGGAAAAAAAAATGAGAAATAGCCCTGCAAAAAGTGAGAAGCAGCCCTACAGACACCCAGGTGAGGTTCCAATGCTGCCATTCTAAATATTTGAAATACACTTCTGCTTTCTGGAAACTGCCAACAAGATACTACTATATTACAGATGGCTTTAATTATGTAAGTGAATTCATTAAAGTCAATATGGTACAGCTACTTCAGATGCATGAATAAGTGCTTCAGCTACATTGAAAAAGAAGCAGAGGAACATTATTTGCAATTTTTAATGAAATTAAAGCTTTTTGCTAATTAAACAACATAGGCAGAAACAGCCACAAAATCAGAATTCAAAGTAAAATCTTGTACTCATCAAAATCAAGCAGACATTTAAACGCATTTTTTTGTCATGTTTTGATATCTCACTTTGGTGCTAATTTCTGGAAGCAGCTAAATGTGCTCTGCCTCAGTCCCACAGCAACAAGCCCCCGTGTATAAGCTGAGGCTGAAGAAGCTTGGCTGACCTGGAATCGCTGGAGTTTGGAGATGCGCTCCTCCAGTTTCTGGCACTGCTCCGCCAGCTGTGCCGAGAGCTTCTTCCAGCGGCCAAGGACCACCTCGACCTCTGATCCATAGCTCCGACTGACTTCTGCTGGGGCTTTCCTGGACAGCTCTTCCACAGTTGTGCTGAGATAGGCCAGCCCTTTCTGCTGCTCTTGCAGAGAACTCTGTAGAGCCTGTGAATGAGAAGCAAGTGATTTAGTGCTAGGCAATTCTCTTCGTTTCACAAGCACAGGCAAGAGATAGAGGTCACCTTTGCTAAAACATGCAATGGCATAATTTACTGAGCAATTTGGAATTGTTTTTCTCATACAACGCAGAAGGTTTTTTTTTGTTGAACTGGGAATATAGCAAGAGTTATTCATACTCGTTAATAGATGTAATCTACATACATTTCATTAACTTGAGATAGAAATTTACTATGACACTGATGCTGACACTGAGAAAAGAACCAGAACATAGAGAAAAAGAATAAACTTAGAGAACTGATTCTGTGATATAATATTTTTTATAACTTCTCAAAACTTTTGCAATTCTCAGCCTAAATTTACTTTATCTAGGGGTATTTTTTTGTTTCCTATATTCTACATTTTATTTCTGAATATGCATCAAAAAATATGTTCATTAGCCATCCAAGAGTAGAAACTCTATCAGATATTGAGATATAGGAAGGTTTGTACCACTGGCAAAATTTGTTTCATATTTGTGTCGATTTGTAAATTTGACAGGATATCTGTCAGAAAACTGCGCTACATTTTGCAAATCAGAATCATTTTCGTATCAACAGCATATTTCATTCAGGAAAATGAAATTACCTAAATTTATATTTTACTACCAGAAGAATATTTTATATACCATGGGAGCAAACAAGGGCTTTTCCTTAGCATTTTCAATATCTTATAAAATTGCTTTCAATGATGAATATCATTTAAAATTCTTTAACTTCAGGAATCAATACAAGCAATCAATCACCTGAAGCCCTGGCCTAAAACTCAACTGAGCATTATTTTCTCAAGATCCACAGGCTTCAGCAGATTCATGTACCAATTTAGAATTCTGTTATTCTAAACTTCTCAGTCGAGACATTTGTGCCCACAGCTTGATCACTCACCTTCAACTCCCTGAGTCTCTGCTCCATGATTTCATATTCAGCAATTGCAACCTGAGGCATGGAGAGTTTAGTTTCTGACTGCTGCATCCACAAAAGTATAGTGTTCATTGTCTCCTTGTAGTGTGCAGGAGGCAAACTGTCAAAAACTACATTCAATGGGGAAAAAAAGGGAAGGAAATAAAGGAAGGAAGGAAGGAAATAAAACAATTTTTTGCTTCACTATTTTGTTTGCTGACAGAAGACACTTAATAAAAGACCAAGTCTTATCGAAGTCAACAGCTGTCTGGCAAGAGATTGCAACAGGCCAGTGTGTATCAAAACTACAAAAAATAATTTTGGAAGCAAATATATTTTGAAAACTGAACACACTTTTCTAATGTTTGAGATATCTCTACTATTTTATAAGTTCTGTGTCATTTCACTTTGTTATTATTGGTCAGAAGACATCTTATATGGCCAAGACAACTATTTTAAATATGTGTATTCAGAGATCAACAGACAAACCACTGTACGTCACCTAAAATCTAATTTCAGAAATGCATTAAGAACTAGGTTTCCCTTTTATGGCTCATGTTTATGTGTTCAATGTTTCTATTCAAGTAAAATGTTCCATTTAAGACATCTGTTAAAAGCTTAGAAAATTAATCTTCCTTCTACAATAAAGTTGAATTTTATTGAACTGAGCTTATTGTGCCAACATTACAGCTGCTGCAAATAGACAACATCTGGCACACACATGAGCAACTCATTAGCAGATACATTCCCTCTGCCATCAACAACAGTTGCCTCTATACTCACTGAAAAATGTACAGACAAATAGCATGGGTGGTTGGAACTGAAACATTTCCAACTTGTTCATAATAATGAAGAATGTAAAAGCTCAAAAAAAGTTGCACCCATTTGTATCTCCTATATCCTTCTCAATATTCTCTGGTGTTTCACAAAGAAATGTACTGAAAAATAATAAGTCTGTCCACAAAGTGATTTTGACAAACAACACTGTTAAAATTTTTAAGTGCAAGCTTTCTTACATCATATGACAGTGCTTGGCAGAATGTACCTCAGATTTTAATCTAAAGTTTTAGTTGATCAACAGAATGCTACATGAAAGAAACTTATATTCTCAGTCAGATATCGTAACAACTTCCCAAAATCAGGTCAATCTCTCTTGTGAAGTATGCACATTGTCTGGTAAACTTTCCTCATAAAAGACTTGGCTAGTTTGATTTATCACATATATCTGGGGATTTACAAAATATAGGACTTGGTACCAGGAAAGACAGGAATTTCTTACCTTCTGAGGTATTTTTGTACACATAAATCAATAATAGTATATTCTTGGAAATACAAACCCAAATATTTTCCATCTCATCAAGTAATATTTTAAATCTTTTCTTTCTTTAGTGAAACTTGTATTGTCTTTGACTCATTTAATCCAAACAATTTCTACTTTCAAATAGAATGTACTTCACTCCAAATGAATGAAGATATAATTTCAACAGCTCAAGTATGTTAAAGAATTATACAACTCTTAACTGCAATCTTATTTATAAATATGACATGGAATTAAATACTGTGATATAATGTTTCACTTCTCTAAGTCATTTTGCCCTTTAGATAAAAAACAAATTTAATGACTAATGTATAACTTCAAGCATTTAAATAAAAGATCAGCTACTTTTGGTTGGACTGAAGAGTACCTCAGAACAGGTGAAAACTGCCATAGTAAATTCCACAAAATTGCATAAAACTTTTACCCTCCAATAATTTGCCAGTAATAATAAACTTACTCTGCCAATAATAATAAACATTTTAAAATTATCCAAACACTGCAAACATTTCAATCAGTTGTAATGAGTTATGTTTTCTACTATTGGATTAAGTAAATAAGAGTTCAAATGGGATGACAGATGTTGATTTAATCAAACAAGTGTTTTTACAATTTGGTTATTAAATATTAACTTCAGAAAGCATCTTTGAGTGTAACCATAGTTTTCTCATTTCACTTTTCCAGATTATTACAGATTAGTAATAATAATAATGAAATACTTTTTGATTCTCTTTAAAAAACAGACAATGTATCAGCATTTTCATCCACAAGGAAGCAGATTAACTTTTAGGATGGCACTTAAGAGCCTTTATTATTTTAGCAGCACATTATGGCAAAGGTGAGAATTCAGTCAAGCTCCTACAGTGGGATTCACATTACCCACTTATAACTGTGTAAATGATCTAACCCGTTTACAGCCTCTCTGTGAGCAATACGAATCTCTAAATTCTCATGTTAATAACAAAAAATCACATTCAAGACCTGTTTCTTTTTATCTTAAAATTTGCTTTGTGATACTAATATTTATGGACTAAAGTCCACACAATAAGCAAAGCTCATTAATGTGGATTCTTCTGTATTATCTAAAAAAAAAAATGAATCGGCAATGAGAAAACTGTAGTACGTCCTCAAATGGGCCTAGTTTAGATATAGCGAAACTAGGTCCATGACAGAACTGTAACAAAATGTCACAGAGGGAAATTACAAATGTACTACTGTGAAATATCAGAATATACTTCGCATTCCCGAAGGGAAAAATGTTTTTGTATTAATCTATTCCACTTGGAGGGAATGCATTTTGGTGTGACTGACACTGTAACCCCTGAGAACTGTAAATATGTTTGCACTTGCATATTTCTTTTAGAGAAAGTTCATACATTTGGAACCAGAATGTTCAGCTAGTTAGGATTTATTTCTAATAAGTAGAACTATCTAATCATGTTAAAATAGTTTTCCAAGTAAGTAAAATACTTTGTTTGTTTTTCCTCACCACTTCCTTGTTTTTGTGACCAGATTTTTCAGTCAAAAATATTTTCCCAAATCAGAAATGAAATGAGAATACAATTATCTCAACAACTATCAAATCACACTGGATAGGTTGCAATGTGTTTCTCCTGCAGTCATTACAAATCCCAATGTTCATCACATCATCATGAAAGGCAATAAATATAATATATGGGACCATTTTAGTAAAGACTTATTCCCTGAAATAAATTAGGAAGACTGAACTTCATGTATTTCCAATAAAAATCTCTTCGGTAGTAAATGCAATTTAAAACCAGGCAGTTTTCACAACTTTGTTTTACTTATTTTGTAATACAAATACTTGAACCAATTCATCAAGGTCTTTATTCATAAAAGCTGTGATTCCCTTCTCTTACATTTTTAACCAGAAAGTCTCATAAGGAATCTTGTGTAATACTTGATCAATGTTATGTGAGCGAATTAAGACTTCCAATTCTCTTTGTTATAAAGCTCTTGGAAGAAACAAAAGTGAATAATAGAATCACAGTGTGGTTTGGGTTGAAAGGAACCTTGAAAAACACTCAGTTCCAACCCCCATCATGGGCAGGGACACTTTCCACTAGATCAGGTTGCTCAAGCCCCTTCCAACCTGGCCTTGAACACTTCCAGGGAAGTTGTTCTACAGGATCTTTTGTAACAGTAAATATCTTTAAAGGTACAATTATTTTTTAGATGGGCTTATTTTTCATCCATAAAAATATTCATTTTTGCCATTGATGAAAAGGACAAGATCACCTACAGAGTAGAGGACATTATCTCATACACATTCATTTCACAGGCTGCTTTGTCCTTTTGATCTTGATTTAAATAAAAAATAATTACCGGAGGAAATGAATGAGGGGAATAAAGGAAAAGAAATTGCTTGCATGCTACTTATTAAAACAATAAATTCTCACACACATCTGAGCTGTATCTTCTGCTTGAAAGACACATTTAAAGAAGGTTAAGCAAACTTTGTCTTTCAAAATCAAACTGTAATGAATATTTTTACTAGTAAATCATAGTTCAGGTCTTAAAAAAACCTTATAATTATGAACTTTTCAAGACACTTGCTTAAAATTTGCCTTCCTCAAGTATATGATTATTTTATGTATCATAAAATTGCACTGACACTTATAACCCATTTCCAATGCACTTAAATCATCAAAATAAGTTAGCAGTTCAAAGTTTTAACCAAAGCAGAATAATTACAGACTAAAACTCTAAATGGTCATCATACTGTTATAGTTATTGTAGTTCATTATCTTATAAAATTATGCTAGGCTTGAATTGCATGGGCTTTATACAATCCAATACTTCAAGACACTGTACTAATGGATTATAGAGAATAATGATGTGCATGCAAATTAATTTTAAGCATAGGATGGGTAAATAAAAAGTCTAAAGAATCTTGACATGATAGAGAATGCAAAAACTTTCTAAAGTTCTTCCTGAAATAAACAGGAGAAACATCATTTGAATGCAGATGAATAATTCATCATTAATAATAACAACAGCAATGATGACAATGATGACTTCACCTTTGGGAATTACTGATCCTGCAAAGGTAGAATCAGAACTTGAAAGGAAAGCACAGTGCATAAATTTATGAAGCAGAGAAAAAATGGAAATAAATATGACTTTTTCTTTTCCACCTCCATCTTAATACTTTCAATTTTACCTCTGACAAAAGCTTTTTTCTTTTTTTTAAAGTTACTTGCTAAAAATCTAACTATTTTCCAATTTCCCTCAGAAGAACATGTATTTCAATGAGAACATGGATCTCAGACCATGACTGGGTAACAATTCAATGCAGTGAGACTGAAAAGCAGAAACACCTTAATGGAATTTAGTTCAGTCACAGAGCTTGAGGAGTGCTGGAATGGATCAGCTGCCACCCAGGAGGAAATTTGAACCAGAGAATATTCACTTACCTGACACTGTCAGCTCCCCCTGGGCTCAGGGGGAATGGGAGGCTGACCAGGCTGCTCTCTAGAAATCTCTCTGACACAGTGGCAGTTAATTTCAAGACAAGTAAATATAAAGTACAAAACCTCCTTTTTTTCACCAGGGTATTACAAAATCTAAGATCTTCCTTGGGAAATCAGTTTATTCATATTCGAATCATTGTCAGCGTTGTCTATTTCACTCCCTTGTGTAGATTACTGAAGAGTTTTAAGCTCAGTCTGACCTTTATTTTTTCTATATACCAATATTCTAGACATTACTCTCAATGTGTTTGGGGAGAAGAGACATCTGGAATGCTACATACATCACATTCAAAATAACATATGGATATACAGACATTCCATAAAGTGAGAAAAATGGGGTCCTATTTCTTAATATTTTATGAGGTTGTATCTCTTTCATAAAGAGCACCAAAAAATAATGAAAAAGCCTCAACCAAATAGGTTTCAACATTTAAATTAGGTTTTATAACTGGAAATGCTAATCAAATAGTGGTGAAAAACATGTAAGAAAATCTGAGTTAGTCTTTAGTATTATTTTATTGACAAATCTACTGTGCAGCAGAGAGAAACTACTAAGCACTCTAAAATGTTTAAAAAACCAACAAAACTAAGCTGCCATCACTTTCAAAAAAACATAATCAAAACCAACAAAAAAACATTTGAGGGAGACAATTCTCAAAATAAGACAAAACTGTTTATGAGGGGAAAATTCCCTTGAAAAATAGAACAGATAAACACCCTTATCCAGCAGAAAAAATAATGAAGCAATGGAACATTAACAAAAAATTTGAAAAACCCCAAAAACTCACAAAAGAAACAAACTTATTATTATGGTCAAAAATAAACGTCATTTTAACATAAAAATAAACCTTAATCATGAATTTAAAAAAAATCTTTTTAAACACATGTAGGTTTCATGTATAGGAAAGAAAGAAAAAAAGGGGATCAAATACTATAACTAATCTGAAATGCATCATTCAGTCCTCAGGAGACTTTTCCATCTGTAGGAAATAATTAATTGCAAAGAAATTATGTAAATAAAAGATGGAAAGATCTAAAATACTCTAACAAAATTTCAATGTTTTCTATTAAAGTAAGGCCAGTATAAAGACACAGGATATGGCCCATCTATACAACACAAGAAAAGTAGTAACAACTGTCCATGGCTCCATGCAATATTGATTAAGAGACTTCTGTTCTCTTGTATTATAGGAGACTCTCCCCAGCCTGTTCAATGCTTGCACCTCAGGACAGCTGTTCCTGCAGCTGGTCAGGGCACTGGAGGAGCTTATTGCAGCCCAGGAGGGGGAAAGAATACTCAGAAAGAGCTTTACTAAAGTCCATGGCATTACAGTTCAGGTGGTGAACACTGTTTACCTTACTGGACTAATCAACTGGTTAATTCATGACCTCCCACTGCAGCAAAATTTGATCTGGCAAATCAAACAATTATGGAAGTTTAGAGAGAGAAGAAATAATAAAGAAGCCAGTATTTACACTATGTTTCTGTTGGGAGAATGGCAACTGATTTCAGCATATAAAGCATAGTCACATTAAGGATTTTTACATCTTGTCCATTTTTCATCTTGAATTTAGAGTATTACACTCTTTAATGGTAAATTCCTACAATTCATTCTTTCATCGCTTGCTATAGGACACTTTCATTTTATTTCTTCTGTTCTCCCATGTATCATCACCTCTTCAGTTTGCATATGTGGACACGTCAATAACTACAGCAGTACAGTAACCTAGTATTGAAAAATAATACTCAAGACACTGTGAAAGAATTTAGGAAGAATATTAGAAAAATCCACTAGAAGGAGCTAGCACTATGTCAAATTTCAAATCACTACAGTAATTTAGAAATATCAGGGGTTTAAGGGGAAAATAATATCTCTGTTGTTGAGAAAAGTTAAATTCGTTTGTTTGGGGTTTTTTTGCCTGATACTTTATTAATTCCATAAGTTAATACTTATTGTAAGTTAATACTTATTGATTACTGATAATTACTGATATGCTACATATCAGTAATTAGGAATAGTTAACTTTCTACTTTGATATAGCATTTTGCCCCTTTTGAAAAATTAATTTTACTAAAATATCGCACCTAATGTTATAACTGTGAGTCATGTTCCGTGTTGCAAATAAAAAAGAGTTGGCCACATGATGAAAAACTAGATACTACTGAGTTAGTTACTGTCTTTGTTGAGATTTATGGAGTTACATTTTTATTCTGTGAAAATCTAGAGCAGATTCACTCCTGTAATTAAGCTGTCTTTCCTCTCTACTGACTGACAGAGATGGACTGCCTTGTCTTATAATCCAAATAAACAAAGACAGTTTTATGGTGCCAAAAAATATCTCTGAATCTGTCCATAAACATACTAACAAGAGGAAGTTTGATGGCAGAACTACACTGAGTGGAAGATTTGCTTCTGAATAGTGTACCTTCCCTTGATTTCTTAATGGAATGAACTGATAATTTTTGTGAGTCTAAATCAATTGCAAAAAAGAGCACCCGAATTTCACTACTGGTTTAGTATCACAAAAGCAAATACAAAACCGGGAAAGCAAAATATAAACACCTATTTTATGTGTGCTAGTCAGGCAAATTGACTTCTTGTCAAGAACACTTACTGGTCTGTAGCTGCTTTTCTCTGGCATGCATGTCAGCAAATATTTGTTTGAAATGGCTGGTAAAAGCAGCAAGGTCAGCATCCAGGAACACTGGTCCTTGTTCTTTCTCTTTGAGTGCTTGACTTTGAGCCTTTAGCCGTTCAATCTGAGGCTGCAGGGTTGACATTCGAATGATTTCATCCTGAATGTTCGAACAAAAAAAAAAATTAAAAAAAATCAAGATACGGCTACCTAAGAAACGAAATCACTAGTGCCATCAAAACACCAGGGTTTCAGTGCACATTACACAGCTGTGTTGTTTCCAAATACATCAGTTACAATACAAATCAACTCAACATTTTAAACTTTTCCTCACAAATCAAGACCTCTACTCCCAATAAAATTGTTGATTGATACCACTGCTTAAAGTCACCTTAAAGTCACTTTCACAGGACATTTTGCTCAAAGAAAATAAGGCAGATTGTACATTAAAACATCCTTTTCATGTGTGGCTAGGAAGAGAAAAACACCATATGTACAGTAATCTTGGACCCATATCTTTTAGATTATGTACAGACTAAGTAAAATGAAGTAGAAAAAGAGAAATGAAGATGCCCAGTGATTTCTAGCAGCCTCACAGTAACACATTAGAGGCTGAGGGTAAGATTAGGATAGCACAGAGCAGTTGGAAAGGACTTTCAGGGAACATCTATTCCAATGACCTGATTACTTTAGGGCTGACAAAGCCCGTTGATAAGGATGTTTTCCAAATGGCTCCTAAAGGCTGACAGGTTGGGGGCAGTGACCACCTCTCCAGGAAAGTTTTTTGTTACTCTTTGAACACCCTCCCACTCCAGTCTAAACCTCCCCTGGCACAGCTTTGAACCATGCACCCTGTGCCTGGATGCCAGGGAGAGGAGATCAGCACCTTCCTCTTCACTCTCCCTCTCAGGAAGCTCTAGAGAGCAATGAGGGTGTGTATTATTCCTTGTATACACTGTGACATGTGCAACTACAGAATATAAAAGAAATTATCAAAGTAAGCCAAATGTACAGTTCATAGCAGAGCTATTCAAAGCAAAGTTTTCTGCATGAGAACAGAGACCTCTGTAGGCACAAGGCCCACTTGGAAATACCTGAAAACTGAAGTAGTAGCATAGATCTCAATTTGGGTTTCAATATTTCCTGTTTGAGAGCTTCTGTAGTCAGAGATTTCCTAAAGTCAAACTTCTAAAAGTATATCATGCAATTTATAGTGCAAAATTACACCTCAATATACTGCTGTCAATCAATATTGGCTTATAAGCCCCCTACCCACAGAGCTGTCTACAGTAAGAGAGAGAAGCAAATTTCTGTGGTGGTTCAGAACATAAATAAAAACAATTAGGGAGAATTATAAGTGACCTGGTGTGACAGTTTTTGTACAGTTTCTGTGATTCCCTCATATTGTGACAGAAGAATATTCCTCCTTTCGGCTACACAACCCACACTGAATCAGAATACGGGGTATGTAAGAAGTAAAGTGGTCTGCAATGGCAGAATTTTGGACTTGAAGACAGTGTTCTGGCACAGATCCTTAACAAAGGTGATGAGAAACATTTTCTTAATGAGGAACCAAAGACAGATTTTTACATGAAAATGAAATATGAAAAAGACTTTAGGCATACAGTTCTCTCTAAGTATATAAGTATCCTAATAACTAAATATTTGGGACATTTTTTAAAATACCCATATCTTGGGTTCTATTGCCTCTTTATTTCTTTACCAGTCTTTCCTTTCCTTGAACAAATATTTTCAATAATAATTTTTTTAATCCAATGAGTCCATTTTCATACTGAAATTTTGTAGGTCATAATCTGTCCCTTGAACACCTGTGAAGTACAATATCATAAAATCTTGAAGAAAACTCTCTAACCTTGCATCTTTCTAACTGAGTTTTTACTGTAGCAGGATCTGTTGTTGGTGTGGGTTGTGCTTTTAGCCAGTTTTCTGCAGTAATTGCTGTCTGCTCCAGTTGCTGCAGCTGGGAGTAGAAGTCAATGATGTTATTTTGGTACTCCAGCCATGCCAGTCTCTCACTCAGCAACTGACAGAACTCAATCCAGCGGCTCTTCAGCTGCTCTGAGGCTTGTCTAATGTTGTCAGGATTCAGACCCTCTAGAAAATCAAGAGAAGAAGATGCTTAAAGATAAACAAGTTACAAGGAAAAGG
Organism: Acridotheres tristis; assembly: GCA_037013685.1. Classification (NCBI taxonomy): domain Eukaryota; kingdom Metazoa; phylum Chordata; class Aves; order Passeriformes; family Sturnidae; genus Acridotheres; species Acridotheres tristis. Next base: position 104,903,169 of record CM072884.1, read on the forward strand.
GAAAAAAATTAGGGTAGTTTAACAGTTCCATTTCTCTATTTGAGAGCTCATAAATCCACTTAATGATTTATCACCAAGTAGCAGTTCTGAATCTACAGATGTTACACATTAGTGGGGAAAGCATATCAAAAATATTTAAAGTTGCTGCCTGGGTACTTTTGTTGCTATGGGAATGAATTATAAACTACATTAAAGTATAAGAAGGAGAATAAAGAAGAAAGTAGAGATTCAATGCATAAAGCTAATTAAAACTGCTGTAAGAAATCACAAAATGCCTGACAGCTGGATTTTGAAAACTATGCCTGGACTGTAATTAGATTTTAATGTACAAGACTGTTGCTGGCTTTTCTTCTATAAAAAGACTGACTACAATTAATAGGAACTATACTCCACAGTTATTTAGAGGTTTCTGATAATCCAACCCATATATTTTGCATTACACATCATTTTAGAAATAGCATAAACACTAAGGAATAATCAAAGTACCAGTTCAAACCTCCATCCTGAGCATCCAACAATGACTATGAGGAGACAGTAAGAAGAAAACCAAGAAATCATAAGTGATGCTTCTCTGTGGTTATTTTTGAAGTGATTGGTTTCTCTGATGTAGTTTGCCTATTTCTGTCGGTTTTTCAATAATCATGCTTGTATTAAAGTTCATAAAATAAAACTGACTATGGTTTTTATGGACAAGGTAATTATTTTGAACAATTAAAAGGCAAAAGTAATTTTCTTCACTTTCTATGACGAAAGTAAAACAATACTTATGAAAGATAAGAAAATGCGTCTTAAAACAACATATTTTATAATCACTCTAACTTGAACTAAGGTTGACTTCAAAGTCATATTAACTTAATAATCTCATTTATCTTTCAATGGAAGTTTAAATGTAGTCCCTAATATTTTTTTTAGTTGTAATGACATGTAATGATACACATAGCAATAGGGCCAACATTGATTTCAAAATGAGTAGAATTCTCAAATAATGGAACAATGTCATATGCTTAAGAACCCTTTTAATAACACCATTACATAGTCATACAATAACCAATCAGTTAAACAGAGCTATATTTTTATCAAAATAATAAAAATTAGACTAGTTTTTTTTAAAGCAAGTTTAAAGCAATTGAGACAAAGGCCTTCCCTGCTCCACTTCTGCAGTCTTTGCTACACTACTGAATATGGGTTTTCTGGTTTGCAATCTGCACTCCAAATCTACAGGAAAATTTCTTTATCAGGATTAAAAAAATAGTGAAGTTCATGGCAATTTTGGAAGGTAGGGCATAGGAAATAGAGTCCTAATTACAGCTAAATGCTGTAATAGAAACTAATAAAAAATACTAGAATTTTTAAATAGTACAATATTCTAAGGAATTGCTATAATGCATGCTGTAGGGTAAACCACACCAATGATAATTAGGGATTATGTCTGTTGTGGAGCACCATAGTGCTCTGGCAAATCCTGTTCTGGATTCAGCTCAAGGCTATTTCATTCAGAGTTGCTTGGAAACAGCCCACTTGGAAACAGACTGTGCAGTACCTGATAGCAGTTCTCTGGATATGCTTTTTCTCTGGGATGGTGCCCCAGCCAAACAAATTGTACAGCATTTCAGAAAGAAAAACTGTAAGAAGAATAGAAAGCTCAGTACTGCTGGGAGACAATGGCAACTGTGGTGGTTGGAGCAGCTCCAGATCCACCTTATACCCCAAAACTGAAGAGGACATTTTAAGGACTGAGAAAGGATATAAAATGAACCTTGAAGCATGAAGAGGTAAAAGATTTTGACATATCTTAATAAAATCCAGAAGTGATCTTGTCTTCTGTGAGTGCATGTGAGCATCTGGAGATGTGGTATCATAACTAAATTTTCTAGAAATGTAATTTCTAATGAGCACGTGAAGAGGCAGAATAAGCCTGAATGGCACATCACATGTGAATAACAACACTCACAGACAACCAGGCACACAGATACTCAATCTTAACAACAGCAAGAACAAACATATGTATAGACAATAAGACTTTAACTGTGCTGTATTTCAACAATTGTGAGTTGGGTATAAAAATGCTGTATATTCGTAACAGAGAGCAGATAATCTTTGCCACTGTGTTCATTATTATCTCTGAGTCTGGAAGAAATTGCTTGTGAGTTTGGCAGACTAGATATAAAAAAAATCACTTTATTTATTCTTTCTTGCCTTTCTTTTCAGCTGCCACAGTCTCCCAAGTACCCTTAGGCAAGATTATGATTACCAGAAGTGCAGTCATAGATTCTCCACACATAAAAATACTTGTCACTGCAATATTTTCTTCTAGGATTCAGAGATGACTGTATTTCAGATGAAAATCTAGATTCATCAGATCCTCCTTTCTTGTTTTTCTCATAGGTCCCTCTTCACATAGCACATTTAAATATATGAAAATAGCCACTATTATTCAATTTTTCTTTAACATTTTAAGTTAACATCTAACCTTTGAGTCTAAATGTGATTCCATAAATACATAAATAAATACTTTTGTTCTTCATGTTCCCGAAGTGGACAGTACAAAACTGGTTTATGCAGAGTCATGTTTGGTAAAATATTGCAGAGATGCACCTTCATAAAGCAGAATATCCTACTGAAAATAAGATAAAATCTCCGTAACATGTGTCTATAAAGCTTTTATTTCTCAGTCCATTCAGGTAAATCAAAATTGTCCATCAGATGCCAGCATGTCATTTCCAGAAGGCTATAATAAAATGGCTGTTACTTGCACTTGAGATTATTTGGGAAAGTTTAAGCCATTCGTGAAAATCAAGAATTTCACAGAATCATGGAATCATTAGGGTTGGAAGGGACTTCTGGAGATCACCCAGTCCAACCCTTGTGCCAAGGCAGGGTCACCCAGAGCAGGTGACACAGGAACATGTCCAGGAGAGTCTGCAGAGAAGCAGACTCCATGATTTCCCTGGGCAGCACTGGTTAAAATGCTCTGCCACCCCCAAAATAATGAAATTCTTCCTCTCGGTTGAGATGGAACTTCCTGTGTTTTACTTTATTACTCCTTAATAAACTCCATTATTCCTTGTCCCGTTTGAAACTTTCTTCTGTGATAACTACTGATTTCTTCATTAACTTAAGCAAATTTACAGTACAAGCATGCAAAGAAATAATATAAAACCCATTTTTTCGGTAAAACATTATTCTATGAATAGTGATTGATTCATAATATTTTCATGTTTCACATTCTAAAAGCTTTTGGTATAATCGTTGTATAAATATAATGTACCCAGAGGAAACAGATCATTATCTGAAGTGCATCCATTAATTTTATTACCTTGTATACTGCACATAACAAATTGTGCCTGAATATTTTTAATTGTGCAGCACCTTACATGCAAGTGCTTTGGAATTGCCACTTAATATGAAATATATCTTGTTAAGTGCATCTGTCATTTGCACAGCTCTGTGATAGAATAATATGATATTATTTGGTTTTTTGTAGCTTTCGATTCTTGTGTAACTTACAAGATAATGTATTTCTTCCACAGAATAGTGGCAATTTCAAATTACATGTTTTATTGCAACAAATTGTTTTGTATTTACTTTAATGCTTCCTGTCAAAATTCTCTGATTATTCATTTTTATGTCCTGTTTATTTTATTCTAAACTACTATAATAGCCAAGTGTCCACTCAAACTGCTAAACTGCTTCACTTAATGCATCAACAGATTTTTATTCTATTTTATAATATCATTTACAAAACAAAAACAAAACAGATTTTTTTTTTTTTCCTAGAGACACTTGTAAACAGAATATATAAGCTTTCGCTGATTACAACCATCAGAGTTCTTTGAAAGCTCATGCAAGGAGAGGCAGAGCACAGCCCATGTGGGTGGTTGGGTAAAGAAGCATCCACCAAAAGCATCAATGATTTTCCTTGTGATGGGAAAAGCCTTTCAAAGGGCAATGTCCAGACACCCTGCCTACAAACACAGGAGCAGCAATGCTCTGGGAGAGGGCACTTCTTTCCAGTGCAAAACATTTTTGCTGACAGGGGCTGACAACATTTGCATAAGGCTAGAAGAGTGTCCTGTGTAAATATGTTTCCTCAGAATATTTCCCTCTGCTCAGGAACAAATAAATTAAACCCTAAATAAATCAATTCAATTCTCTCCAGAATCCTGTGTTTTGAACTTATTCTCTCTCCTACCTATCACAAAAAAAACCAAAAAAATACAAACAAGCCAAACAAACAAACAAAAAAACCACCCCAAACAAACAAACAACAACAAAAAAAAAACCCAAAAAACCCCAACCAAACAAAAACAAGATAAAACAGTTCACCATTCTGAACTTGCCCTTATAATCCACCAGAAGTCTCATCTTTTTATGCTCTTCATCTGTTACATTGAAAATCTTGTTTATGAGCAAAGAAAAAAAAAAATTTTACATATTATGTAAAGGTAGGAGTTTAGTGTCAACATAATTGGGATGTCAAGGAATCTAATCATTATTTGTCCAGAATTAATTGACAGAGAGCAAGTAAAAAATAACAATACAATTAAAATTGTCATCACTTGACTTCTGAACTGATCTATGCCTTAAATCTGTTTGCCTTGTGTGGTCTTTTAATTACAGATTATACTGCAAATGCGTGACAATCATCAGTTCAATCACTGACTCGTTTCCCTAAAGAATAACAATGGGAGCATTATCATTTTTGATCTCTAAATCTGGTAGTTAGAAAGGTTTCACATTAAAACAACATAACACATCTTTGCTCCACTAGATGCTAAACTGCAGATCTCCCACAAATCCATACAAGCACAGGAATTAATTCCAATTCCTTCCCATTTTATGGAAAAGAGTTCCAGCACTGGAACAGGAATGTATGAAGGAACAGTAAGGCTGCTCTAAAAACGTTATTTGAGATTCAGCAAATCTTCCTTCTTGTTCTTAGCGAATACAGCAACAACAACAAAATTAATTAATTTACACAAGACACAAACACTATAGAAACTTAGTTGAATTACTATGGAAAATATAAAGCTCGATAACTCTGATACAATTTGAAATAAAGTTTTAAAGTTAATATTTTTTGTTAACTTTTATTTCACTTTCACTTGAACTAAATTGAAACCATTAACTGCAATTAGATCATAATGATTGGAAGAAAAGACAAATAGAGAATATGTTGTATACAAAAGTACAGTGGCTTTACAATGGCAGTTAACTTCTTCTAGCCTCAAGGAGTAATTTTGAGCATTTCACAGGATATTCCATTTGCCAATTCTTCATAGTTCTCATCAACTAATGTTAATTATTTATTCTACTCTCTATTGCTGGTAATTACTGCATTAATTAAGGATTCCAAACACTATTCTTCAATTTGCCTTTGCATTTGTGGACCAGTTGAAAGTCCCATAAATACACAAGGTTTCAAGTCCAGAGGAATTGTTTCTCTTTTCAAAGGGATTGTTTCCTCCCTAAAACCTTGACAATAAGAGATCTTCATTTTCACAGACAATTAATCTGTCAGCCACGCTAGAACATTTTTGCTACCAAGGTTACCACAATATAATGCATGGCACAGACCTCAGAGCAGCTGACAAAGTTGAAGAAGTTGATAAAGTCATGCTGGCTAGCTAGTCTGCCCTGTGCCTGCCACCCAGTTGGAAGACGTGCTTCCTAAAAAAAAAGTGTTGCGATTTGAGAAATTCTGGAAATACTTATATGCACATCTAGCCACATATAAACCATGAATAAGAATGGACCCATGGACTGAGGGAGACAAAAAACAGTCTTGAGTTAAAACCCCATGAGAATAATTAAGACAGAGTTCTGTCTACTTGATACATGACATAGTAGGCACTGCAGTGCAGCATAAGCATTATTTAAGGTGGTAGGGAGTTCTGCAGCTAACACCAAAATTAATCATCATAAAGCACTACATAATCCAAATAAATTAAACTGGAATTCTTGAGGTGCAGCTCTGTATTTGTCCAATGGAAGAGTGGAGCATGGCTAAATATGCCCTAGGCAGCTTCTGCCCAAAATGGGAACCTCAGTTTGTCAGCAAGCAAATTTCAGATACTTCCCTAAAAGTCATGTACAATCAATTCTCCCAGGCAGAAAACATAAAAAAAATTTAAAAAAAAAAAAAAAAAAAAAAATTCTGAACTTCTTATATCATCAACCATGGAAAAATGCCCAATTATTTCAAACAGGGTGCAGATGTTACCAGACTGCAATCAGTCTATTCATGGCATCTGGGAAGGGATTCATTGTAGCAATTGTTACAGTAATGATAATTAAATATATCCTACATGTTAAATATGGTCTCTTTTAAAATATTACACCTTTATACTTAAGCAAAATAATTGTAATAATTTGATTCCATCAAATTTCTTTAGCTTGGCCAGTACCTCAGTACCTTAGTACCTCAGACTTAAAGCATTTCACTTTAAGGAATTTAATTATTGGTTATAGATTGGAACAATTTAAAAGAAAATATATGTTCCAAATATCAGTTTATTCAGCATCTGTATTTCTGGTAATCATAACAGTAGGATAGATGTTGGCCCATGTTAATTATTTGATTGCAAGGCAAGACATTATTTAATAATACGAACAATGGCATGAGTTACAGTTTTACTGTCATTTACCTTTCTTTGGGTTTTGCTTTTCCTTTATTTAAAAGTTCAAAAGAATGGCATAATGTAATAATTTCTTTGGGGGGGGGGGAACAAAACCCTTGCACGTATTTTTCTTTGTTCAGCTGTAAAAAGGTTTGCAATTACTATTTTCAAAAAAACAAATGCCAAAAAATTTCTTCCAAATCCCAATAATATATTTTCTATGATACAGAACATTAAAGAAATCTGTATATTATAAAACATACATTGTATATTAAAAGTCAGAAAGCATTTTTTTCCCCAAGTGGTTAAAGTAATGCTTTTGGAGCTGTCTAACTCATATGTTAATGTACTTCAAAGCTTTGAGAATTCAGAAAATAAGATTACAACTTAAGTCTCTGCACAGAACAGATTGTTAATATACAATTCATTACTGTGAGTTTCTAACACATTTCCTTGCATGGTACTAAAGTGGTAATACTTCTTTTCCTCTTTTCTAATTAACAGATTTAACATTCAGAAATAATAAAAAAATATAAGGCAATATCACTTTACCGTTCCATTTAGACAGTATGTGCTAATATAATTCTTGTGATAAATATGAACCTGTTCGTTTATCAAATCCCTAAGAAGATTATCTAAAGCAACTCCCATGTAATTACCATTCACCATCTGTTCCACCAGGGCCTCAGCTGATCTGCTGGCATCCTGCAGTTTTCGGTACTTCTCAGGCTTTTCTCGCTGGATGGCCTGCAGCATGACAGGAAAGGTGAGAATTTCAACAGAGGGATTTAGAACAAGAAAGTAATTGATCTCAGGGATGTCTCCTGATTTCTCGAGACTTTTTAACCCATCATATTGCCCTGACTCCCCCCCGCGATTTGCACTGAAAACAGCAGGTACCGTAAACCACCAGGAAGGGAGTCAAAGTCAATTACAAAAAAATGAGAGTCAGAACACAACAGAGGCAGCAAATGACACATATCAGTATTTTGCAAACACATAAAAGGCAGAAATTAAGAGCTATTTGAAGCATAATATTTCAGAAAGAAAATTTTCATTTAACAGAAATGCCTTGTGGTAGAACAGATTTGCTCATTTTCATGAGCAAAAAATTACCATTGTCACCTAATCACAGGGATTCACAGCATTCCACAGTATCAAACCCATATAAAAATTGATTGCTTATGTTACTGCCTTGTTCAAAAACAAATAACTACCATAAAATGCATATATAAGACCACGTGCAGCAGACACCCATATATGGCCTATTAAGAAGATTTAACTGCAGATTTAATAAAGTCTTTTCATTGTCTCTATTGTACTTAATACTCTTGATTCACCTTTCTGTACACAAAAATTGCTTACCCGTGTTCAGGTCAGCTAGTAAGGCCTAGTGAAGGCTAGCTGCTAAAATTAAAGATATAGTAGGAATCTAAATTTAAATATCATTTTGGGTCAGTAGAAATACTGGTGGAAAGTAAACTCATTTTAGATCTGACAGCCCATCAATGCTGTCTTGTCATTAACACCATGAAGTCACTTCATTGATTTTAAACTAAATTAGTTGCATAATTTAAGTGTAATTTAGAAGCTCAAAGAAGCAACAAGGGCCCAACAGCCAATTGATACAAAAAATAAAATAGACTATATATCTCCCAGAGATCCTGACTGAGACAGCATCCCATAAAAGAAGTCCCTCACTTTCCTGCAGCAGATACACACATACAAGAGGATATGTCCCCCCAAATCCTACATGATGTATATGGAAATATAACTCTTGGCCCTGGTTTCAGTTTCCCAGGTTTGCTGACCCCATCGGGCTTCTCCATCACCCTATTTATTTCCACAGCAAAGGTAGATGTTGCATGACCTCAAAAAGGTTCCTTAAACTGAGAAGGAAGCTCAAGTAGGTGTCTAAGAAATGCACTTTGTAAAATGACCTTATACACTTAAACTTGGAAATACTATTTTTCAAATAGAGTGTTGCAGCCAATATACACCTTTGAATAAACTCTCTTAAAATAACTTTTAAAATGTAATGTTTAAAACATCTTCAGTTTAATAAGAAGCAGCTCCCTGGAAGACTTTGTAGGTGAGGAGATACAGAAACTTGAAAGAGAAATTTTCAATTAAATTCACACTCTTTCTCAGCCTACCTATCACTGCTATTCATTTGTTCATACAGAAAGGGTTAAAGAGCAGGCTTTCCAACAATATCTCAAACAGTCTTTTTAACACTGTCACTAAAACAATTTTGGATAAATAAAATAAGTAAAGAAAATATATTTAGAGAATAATAAAGTATTTTGTATTTTAGAAACACATCTTTAATATATAACTAATTCACCATTGAAATATTATGAAGTTAAAACCAAATAAGTACAGATGACTGTATGAATTATCTCTCATTTTTGTAGGTCAATAAAATCTTGTACCATTCCACAGAACAATTTAAATATTTTCCAAATTAAAAAAGTAAATTAACTCCCTGCAGAGTTCCAAAGTCTCTTACAGAATCTTAATTAATACTACTCTGTCTATAATGCCAGGTATAATTAACATGAGAATAACTACGGAGAACTCAAAGGAATCATTGAAACACTAAAATATACTGAAAATAATTCTACTCCGTCTGCAACACCAGGTGTGTAATTATCATGTGTATATAACTGTAGTGAGCAGAAAAAAATCATTAAAAAAACCCAACTTCATAAAATATGTGAAAACTTATATCTTCAAAATATAAAAATGATATGATATAAAAACTTGTGGAAATTAATCCTACCCTGCCCAGCATATACTATGTGTGCAGGAAAACATGGAGAAATGTCTATTTCTTTCCTAAAAGATTCAAGTTCCCAGGTGTTGGTAGAAAATATAAGCACTATGTATGGAGTCCTTAAATAAACATAAAATATTTGACACATATCAAACTTTCTGTCAACTATTTTTCTCCATTCATTTTTATGTAATTGCCATATATTATACAAATGAAGGTCTAACACTGGTTACAGGAGGACAAACACACAGAGGAAGCACAGTGATAACCAAAGGAGAGACTGATGATGTGGCATGGGAAGAAAGGAGGAAATTCACTCCAGTTACCCAAAACCCTGACCACATGTTCCTGCCATTAGTCTGTACACTCTGCCATCGTTTGCCAAACCTGCAAGTTGTGTTTTGGGTTTTTAAGATCCTCAGAAGTATTTCCATAACCCTGTGTGAAGTGCCTAGAAATGAATGGAATAGTCCTGGAAACACCTCTCATTTATCTCTTTGGTTCTGTTTTCTTAATTTTTCCTTTGCTGAATGGGACCATACTAGTGAACCATACAGGTTCATTTAAGGCACAAGTAGAATGGGATATTTTGAAGAGATTTGTGAAGCTTTGAAACTTAAATTCTGTACATTGTAATAAGCACTTTTTGTCAATGGTGGCTAATCCACTTCAAAATATCTCCAAATATATAATCTCCTTTTTTTTTAACTTTTTTTGATTTTTATAAAAGATTTTTTTCAGGAAAAAAAAAAAAAAAACACCACCAATATTAGAGGGAAAGGTTAAATTTACAGGCTTTTGTCCAAGCAGAGATTAATTCTCTTTTGGACTACTTTGTAACAGGCAATGCAAATGCATTATAGCCAAGTTTTAATTGATTGAAAAAATTATAAATTCATCTTTAACTAGCCAGAGGCAAGGGGGCTACTTTTACAAATCTAAACATTTTATTTGACCTTGGCCTAACTGCCTTTAGTTGGCAGTTAATGACTTCATAACCTAGAAAATAGTGATTGGAGAAATTTGGATGCTGTTCATATATCAAATCAACATCCTTCTTTGAGAGCTCTGTGAAAGGATGCAGGGCAGCAGTATTCCCTGACCTCCTGTAATGGTGACCCATCACCCCTGAGGACAGAGGGCAACATTGTCATCACCACTTCTGACAGGGATTCAGCTCTCAAATATCCACGCCCAACAAAGCATGCCTGGAAAAGGTCACTAAAACAAAACAAACATATGAGAGTGAGGCTTCTGAGAATGCCAAGAGAATAAATTTAATTGTCTAGGATATCTGACATTTTCCCTTACATCTGTTCCTTGTGTTCATCTTTGATTCTGAATTTCTAGGTGCTTCTTCTTGGCTAACCAAAACGCCTTTCAAGGAATTTTATTTCCAATTTCTTATTGGATAATCTCAAATCTAATTTACTAAATAGGATTTACTGCCTGAAATTGTGGAGGTTTTCACACCTGAACCTTCATGTATTTGAATTTTTAGTACTGAAAGCTCATTAGAGCTTAAGAAAATCATAATGGTCCTGAGTCATTCTTAGGTCTGATTTTAGTAAAGCGCACATTCTAACTGTAGAATATTTATGGTGGGATGCAGTATAAAAATATTACTTTGTTAATGCTTGGATGTCTCTGTTATTTAGGAGTATGGCTGTTCAACAATGAAACTTCTGTTCTTATGGCTTTGCAGTCTCCCTGCCCAGGTAAAGTAAATATCTTTCTTCTGTATCAGGGAAGAGATATAAATACTTTTCTTCTCCCCAGACATAGGAATGGACTTTTTGCACATATCTAATATAGTCAAGCTACATAATACATCTGCCAAAGGCTAATTTCCTGCCAGGATCTGAAGAGCAGCTGGCTTAGCAAACAGAGTCACTGCATTTCATACAGACTGCTCTTGGCTCTGTCTCCCACAGGACTCCTCTGAGCTGGGATGGGAGAAAGATTTTGCATTTTATGAATCACCAACGATGGCAAAAGAGATTTCCTTGTGGACTTCACTTCTGACGTCTCTGTCTATATCATGCAGCAGATGCACTTCCACTAAATCTTATGGAAGTGACCCCTCATCCATGAAAAATGACGGGCAGGAGCAAGCTGCCACAAGAAAAACAAATCTAAAACTAGTAACCTGTTCCCAAAAGAGCAGCAGATAAGAAAGTCATCACAAAAAGGCTCTAGGACTCAGCACTGACTACGGTAGGGCATAAAGGACAGTTTTGATGCCAGCCAAGCATAGGTGCTTTGTGATATGCCAATTTATGCTCTCATACAGACAAAAACACCTAAATGATAAAGTAAGGGCAAGATGGGATTTCTGCAGACATCTAGATGGTCGCATGTGTGAACGAGTACAACACTGGGGTATGACTGTGGATGTCAGTGCACATCCTGGTTTTGGCTGGGATACAGTGACTTTGTTCTCAGTAGCTGGGACAGTGATGTGTTTTGGATTCATTATGAGAATAATATTGATAACATTCATGTTTAGGGTTCTCTAAGTTGTGTCTATCTTAAGAACTGGTTTTTTTGTGTGTGTCTCATGCTCTGCCAGTGATACACAAAATAAAAAAAGCTGTGAGGGAACAGAGCCAGGACAGGTGATCCAAACTGGTTAGGGGGATATTTCACACCATGTCCTCAGTGTATAAACTGGGGGAGTTACCTGGAAGGGGCCTCTTTTGGGTTCAGGGAGGGAGTCTGGTCTTGGTCAGCAGGTGGTGAGCAATTGCATTGTACATCACTTGCTTGTTGTTAGTTGCTTTCTTTCTAGTATCTGAATTATTATTTGTTATCATTATTATATTTTACTTTATTTCATTCAACTATTCTTATCTCAACCTACAGATTTTACTCTTGGTTCTCCTCATTACACTGAGGCGGGTGGTGGGAAGTGAGCAGGTGTGGTGCTTAGTTGCCAGCTGGGCTTAAAGCACAACAGTACAATAAAATCTATTTCAAATATCTCTCACATATGTTTTCCTTTCTGCATTTAATTCTTTTTTAATATGCCTTCCACAACTTTACTAGGGATTATGTAATATGTTAAAACACACACTATCTTATTTTCCATTGATTTGAGGTTCATTTTGAGAGAACTAATAACTAAAAGTGTTAGCAAGCAGCAACGAAACTGTTCAAATCAATGAACTGAAGAGTACTTTCTGCTTTGTCTCTCATTTTATAGATGGAGACAGAGAAAATACCAGGAAAAGTCAGGTCAGGACAAGTTTTAAGACCTGGCATTCATAAAAAAATCGATATTTTTCTTTACTTTTAAAAAAAAAAATATGTTCAAAGACTTATGCTAACTGAAAACCATTCAACACACAGTCCATGTAGCACTTATCAAGTGCCATCTTTCAGAATTCTCACTATCAAATTAATACATGTAATAGAATGTTTTCTCTCTTAGAGCAACTAGAAACCCCTAAATATAACTTGATTTTCTCTATAAAATGTTCATTTTAAAAGCAGTGACAGTCTGCAAAATTAAAATAGGTCTTGGCCCTTAAAAATATTTTCAATGTTAATGAAGGATATATATTGATTTTTCTTATATCTATTTAGAATGACTGGTTTGTCTCAGATCTCTCTTGATACAAAACAGATCTTTTTCTGCACTGAAGAAAAAAAAAGCTGGAAATTTATCTGTTAACAATTAATTTATTAAATTTCCAAGGATATCAAAGGACCATCTGGAATATCTCCTGCTATCTTTAGCAGGAGATATTTATCTTTATCTTGAATTCAAACTTTAAATGCGCATGCACTGGTCAAATTCCACACATCTTTCTCCATTATTATGTGTGTTTTCATCAGCTGAAGAGAGATGTGGATAAATGTGGAGGTAGTGGCCTCCCAGCCCCAGTGCTGTTCCTCAGCTCCAGCAAAGGCAAGGCATGAGCTAGTGGAATTCAAGCTGGGACCAGAGGAGGTCTGTGGTTCACCCACCTCCACTCCTTCCCTTGCAGTAATCATGAGCTCCTCAAAAGCAAAGAAAGGAAAGAAGGAGGAAGGTGAACCATTGTTCCTGGATCCTTTAATGCTTTTATAAAGTCTTAGACAGTATGAGGTAGAGTCAATGGGAAACCTGACAGTGTGAGTAGCCTGAGTGATTCGTAAGTCAAGATGAGCTAATTTTCATCCTTGAAATAAATATGTTCCTCAAAATGTGAATATATGAAGGGAAGATGAGTATTTTGATTTTTTTCTGTTTATTTCTTTTAAAATTTAGATTGGAGCACTTAGAAAATTAACAGCATATCTATTAATGTATTAGATGAATATTTTAAACTCAGTATGGAAGCCTGTGAACCTGTAAAATCTACTCCTTGTATTTGATCCAGTCTGCATATATATATATATATATATATATATATATGTATATTTCACATAACATGAAGTTGTGGCATGAATTAATTAGAGATATTCCATGAGAATGCATAATTTCTAGCACTCATGACAATATAAATAAAAATTTTACACGGAATTAAAAAATGTACACTTAGTCACAAAATTCCATGCTACTCAATGTTGTCATGCCTGATTTATGACGGAAAAGCAAAAAAATGAGGAAAACCAGCAGCAAACCTAAATTCAATACAGTAACCTTGTTTCATCTCTTTGTGTTCTAGGAGTATGTATCGACACAGGTTTTAATGACGTTCTATAACATACTATGCTACTATTCGAGATAACTATATAAACCACCCCTTTCTCTTACTTGGAAAAGATGGGCATTTTTTCATTGATCTACAAAAATTAAATATGGAAGAAAATTTGTAGCAGTTTAGTTTTCAAGGGCTAAATTCAGTAATTCAGTCCGTGGCACACAGACACACAAATATAGCTACTTCTTAAGGAGTGCAGAACCATTCCCTTTGGCAGGAAAGAACAGTTTTTGGTTCTGGTATGGTACTACAATAGAGTAAAAAAAAACCCAAACAATAAAAGCCCTGTGGAAACTAGTGATTGCCATATATATTTTACAGCTTTGTAAAAGGAAATGGATATAGATTTTCTTTAGCATCCACTCCAGTGACATTTTTCATATTCTTCAGTTTATGCATGTATAATGCCAAATTAAGCTGTCAGTATAGAATTATATTGCATATTTAAGAAATGATATATAGCCTTTGGTATAACTTTACATAAGATTTTCATGTATCTAGAATACCTTAATTTAATATGAATATGCATGAATAAAAACAACAACAAAAATTTATGTGTTCAGACAGCCTGTGTAGTAATTTTGGTGCCAAAATCCGAAATTCACAGAAACAGCGAACACTCTTAAATTTATTTTGGACCATCAAAGCTTGTCAGTCTACATTTGAAATCGTTTAAACTTGGGCTCTGGAAGCACTTTGGCAAGCTCATGCAGGCTAACAGACATGCACAGGAGCAGTTTGTCCTACATTGACTCTTTCTCTGAGGTCGGAGATGTTCCCTTCTTTCCGAAGGACGGCGAACTCGGGGCTCTGCAGCACTGCCTCGGAGCGCGTCATCCAGCTGTGCAGCTCCGTGCTGTCCGAGTCAAACCTGAGACACACAAAAGCACAGCAAGGCTTCAAACTTCCACACTCCCCGAAAACAGGATTGGCAGCAAACGTGGTTGTTTAAACAAGTGAACAAACAGCAATTTCTGTCAGCAAGTTTTAAATTGCCGTGTCTCGTCAGAGAGTTCGTAGAACTATTCGCTCTAAAATTTAGAAACTTAGAAATACTTTTTCATTTTTAAGACCTGATTTGACAGCTGAGCAGATGCAATAATTTTCACAGTAAGCATTCTAATTTTTCAAGCTGATGTTTTTGGAAGACATGAAACAAATGTCTATCAATGAAGAAAGAGTGCCACAAGTCCTGTTGGCTGAGCTGAGGATGTAAGGCCTATCCAAGTGACCAAACACAGCCTTCAAACCTGTGAGATCCCTGTCCCAGCTTGTGGTGATGATATTATGAAAGAAATGCAAGCAGAAAAATTGATGAAAGCTGCTTTTTCTGATTAACTCAAATTTGTTATAGAATGTAATCACTAATCAACAAGTAAACTATAATTATCCACAGTTAAAGCTTTAGAAACCAAAATTAAGATCCCCAAATCTCTGCACTTAATTTATAACTAGTTTTCACTCTACAGCCCTCTTTAGTACATTTTGGATTCTTTCATCAACTCCTTTAGAACTGAGCTTATTTTATGTTAACCACTCTTCAGGTAATGTCTCAAAATGCAGATATTTAAATTACTAATGTTTAGAAATTTCAAATTGTGATTTAGTACCTACTGCAATTTTTAATACAAGAAGCTTCAGACTATTTTTTTTTTCAGTTGTGCCACATTCTCTGCTTGATTCCATTTCTTTATTGCACTATATGTCCTAATATTTATATCCCTTTTGCAGCTGACTTTCTTACTGCTGCAATACAGTGAGAACACAATAGAGCAGAAAGACCTGGGGGAAAAGAATAACAATCTGTATCTTTCAGTTTTCTTTGTGACTATTGGCTGTATCATCTGCGTACATCTGCAAATCTACTAAAAACAGTAACTTGAACAACAGTTACAGCCCTGGAGGAATTAATGATTTCATAAAAATACACTTAATTTATACAAGGATTTATACTTCTAAAATACAAGGTTGCAAGGCAAAACCAGGTGCTTCATAAATCTACGTATACAGAAATGAAAAATAAATACAAGAAAGAGTTCTATGCTTGAGCTAATATTTATGCTTCCCTTTTTTCCCTTCTCCACTGCAATTTTTTATATTCATAAATAATGAAAGCAAAAGAAAAATAATCACATGCTGCCTTAATCTCAGTCCATTATTCTACATTCAAATTATAAACTCCTAGGAATAATTTTGATAAAAAATTCCTGATAATACTAATTTAATACTCATTCAAGGACCAAAAATGTGACTTTGAAGTAATGGAAGGTGCAGAAGCATTCAGTTTTATAAAGAACTACAAATTCCAAGGCAAAAGACAAAAATTCCCAGATGGTTCAAGGAATGTCTGTGCTGGTTACAGATTCTAATCCCCACTCAATTGAGAGCTTCTTACTTCAGTTTTATTTCTGATCATTAAATCAACTGCAATTCTTGAAATAAAATGTTATCCTCTCTTTTACAAATAATAACTGCATATTTTATGATCTCAAAACAACTGACATCTGATAGCAATGACGTTTACCAGTCCCTGAATACTAAAGTTCCTTGACTGCAGGTAAAATTGCATGAGTTCTGACATTTGTTCCATTCTGAATCTGCAGGCAAGTAGAATTAGTGAGACCAACTCTCTGAAAAATAGCCTGGTTTTACACTGGTAAAGGAGGGAAATTGACAGAAAAAAATGTTTATCAGTGATCAATTCTTCAAAAAAAAAGGATCTAGCCCTTGCGTCTGCAACAGCTGGAAGAGGAATGGAAACATTTGGGATAGTTTTGACACTCTAATTAGGAACACATCTCACGGCCATCAGATGGTGGCAAGTATTAGACATAGATCTTTAAGGGCCCTTCCAACTGAAAGCATTCTATAATGCGATATGATTCTCTGATATGGCAAAGCTGATCCTACATAACAGATTGCTCTGTCACTTGCAGTTTCTTCTGAAGATAAATATAATTTCAGAAACAAAGCCTCCTGTTCAAAAAGGGGCAATAGAGAAGAGGCAGAAAAGAATTAAAATACATTAAAGTTAAGTCTAAGTATTTTTTTGCAGTGCATAAATACCTTTAAGGTAAGGACATCTTACCTAGTGAGACAAAAAAAAAAAAAAAAATCACTCTGTCATGTTTATCTCATGTAAAAGGAGGAAACATTGGTAGAAATGGCATTTAATCATTCTGCTTTAGTGATTGGATACTTCCTTTCTGAGCACAGATGCAGTTAGAAATTATATTAGCTCTAGATTGATATTGAAGTATAAAAAGAGTCTTTAAATCTCCTAGGAACAAGAATACTTTAGACATAAAATAGTTCAAGACTGCCTTTCTGTCCCAACAAACTTCAGTTCAGGTAGAATTTGTAAAAGTAGATCAAAGGAAGATACCAAACCAAAAATCACTTGAGAAATTACTCTAAATAATTACCCTAAATTAGCATGTACATTGGCATGCTTGCCACCTAAAAAATCCATTTGAAACAAGGGATTTATTCTTCATGCAGCAGTCATGCTTTTGTTTTCCACTTAATCTTTCTTCTGCTATTCCACACTCTTTTTACTCATCCCGCAGCCCTCTCTTCACATGCCAGCACATGTCAGCTGAGTTCAAATGGAGATTTGCTTTTATTGTAAAATATAAACAAATTAACTCTTGTTACTTAGTGATTTTCATACGTTTTTTATTAGATAGGGGACTTCTAGTAGGACAAGAGTAACCTACTCTAGGTATTTGGAGGGTATTTGGGTTGGAAATTCCATGCAGAGAAGAGATAAATGTGATGCATTTAAATTGTGAAATACCTCAAAGGTGAGGTTTATAATGTATTTAATAGCGAAAAGGAAAGCCAGAACAAGGAGCCGATTATGAGCAAATAATTGGTGATCTAGTAAGAAAGTTTGGATTGGGAATCTGAGATGGGCATATGGCTTAGGATGATCCAGAAAATCAATTTGTGGAGAATTTTCCATGAAAACGTGACCGGCATAGATTAAAATTATGAAGATGACTTTTAAATATTCTTTGAGTAAATAGATAGACAAACTAATTCAATGTTGAGCAAGTTCACATAGGAATATGAAGTGTGAAGTATCTTCCTGTCATGTGGCCAACATGGTACACAATCTTATCTTGAATCTGAATGAATTTAATCTTTAAACTACATTACTATGCTACTACTACCATGGACAGACAGTGGTTTTAATACTTTTAACAGACAGAAATTGCTTGAACATTTCCTTTGCTCATTTGCTTCCTTCCTTCCTTCCTTAAACAAAAATCAGACTGGGCCTGTCACCGCTGTGAATCTTGGACAGACATAAAACCATTTATCTACATATTGAGTTGGCAGGGAATGATACAACTTTGATCCAAGAACCACTTTATTGAATTATTTCATTTCCATGTCTGGACTGAAATCCCCAGCACACCAGAGATCTTTCTCAGCTTGTAGCTCTTCACTGCCTAGAACATATCAAAGAACAACTTTACAGCACATGGTGCCTATTGGAAGAATTATTCTGATCTAATTCCTTGCTGTCTTTCTTCCTCCTCTGTATTTGTAGCTGATAAATAGAGTTGTTCTTATCTTCTAATTCAACTGCCAATTTATCCTAACAAATATTTTTTACCTCCCTACTGTTTTAGGTTTAGTTGTCAAATAATTTTATTTCCCTTTGGAATAACATTTTGACCCTCCCTCTACATTTGTGATACTATTAAGTTTAGCCTTATCAATATTATGACCAGTGCATTTCTGTAATGCATAGCAAGGCATGGAAACAAATATTAAATCGATCCCAAGTGTCTCTCTCCAAAAGAAACTTCACTAGAACCATCAGGTACAGAGGACTTTCAAACCAAATCATCACAACCTGCAGCTAGTGCTGACTGGTACCACCCCAATAATATTGCTGGTAATTTCAGGTGCTAAATGTGAAGAATATAAATTCTGTTTATTTGGCACTAATCCATTTCTCACCTCACAAAAAGCATAAAGGATAAATGCTTAGCAAGCATTAAGAAGTGCCCATGTATACAAACCTCAACATACCCATTCTTCCCTACATTCCAAATGAAAATGTTTATTAATTATTCCCTCTCTAAGCAACAGAAAACTATTGTGTTGTGTCTTGGTCACCTTTTCCTTTCCTCTGGAATTGGCTACAGACATAATGAAATCAAAAACTATCTGGAAAATTGAAGACATGACTTTCTTCTTTTTGAATTTGCTACCTATCATTAGATAACAATACCAGAGCACAAACTGCATTTCGTGAGAGAATAAGGGTCAAACAACCCAATGGAGGGGCTGTAAAAGTGCTAAACAATCACCATTTAGTCCTGATTAACATAATTCACTGCACAAAAATGGGATATATGAAACAATAGTTATCAAAAAGACCATTATAAAGTCCCTATAACTTTTCCTTTGATATTTTTTTCTACAAAAATCCTAATTTTTCTAAATATTGAAGGATTGGATTCCCAAATATAATAATTTTAATAATAATAATAAACAAGTGAGGGCTTCTCTCTTTTCAAAAAGCTCATTCAACAGCTGTTAAATGAAAATAAAAAACACTAGATGGAGCAACTATCCTGTTTTAACACACCTTGCTCTTCAAAGGGCATCGAGTCTCTTTGAAATCTTCAGATTAACATTATAACAATAATAATGCTATGACAAGGAGACTTTCCTTGGAAACCTTAGGAAGCATTTACCAAAATGCAAAGAAAGGTAGCTTTGGTCGTTATTGAAGCATATTAATATTACAAATATGTTTAAATTAAATATTAACCAGCTATTACTATATAATATAGAATATGTTATTATTAAATATTAACCAGTCTGCTACTTAAAAACTTAGCCTCTGTTGAACAGAGTAGTTTTCAGATTTTTCTATGATATGCAACTTACTTGTTTTCTCCCAGAATATGTAAATCCCATGAAAATAAATATGTTATCTTGCATCCCTTTCTCTCATTTACAGGTTTTTAAATATTATAACCTCAGCTGAATTACATTTATCTCTAGCCCTAATGCCTCAAATGTGCATTTCAAGTTCTTGTTATACAGCTCCAAGTATTTTATCTTTCTCAGTTTCAAATTGAGTCCTGTGGGAAAAGGAGCTTTTCTTTGACTAGTAACAGAACTTAACTCACCTGAGTTATTCTGACATTTTTGAAGCATTAGTCCTGAAGAAGTTTTAGATTTTTTGGAGGGGGGGGAATGGAGGGGAAATAAATAAATAAATAAAAATAATCTGGTTCTTATCTCTGCTTTCTTCCACTTATGGCAAAAACTTGCTTTAAGAGTCAAGAAAAAAGCAACAGCTTCCTTCCCATGTGTTCATGCCACAGTAAATAAGAGCAATGGAAGTGGGACATTCAGTCCTGCAGATGTTATTGGTCTACAAGCCAAATTGCTTCTTCTTAATTTCTTCAGTTTAAATAGAGATTTTTTTACTTTCAATCCTGATAAAACACTTGGCATTCTATAAACTTTGATGCTTCAATCTTATCCATCCATTTTTTTTTTCCTCTCCTTGGCTTAGTAATGGGAGGCGGTGCTCTTACACAGTACACTAATACAATATTTGCTGAGTAGCCAAACTACTCTTCTTCCCTTTAGAATCAAGTCTGTCTAAAATATTTAGCTCACAGAGAAGTAAATCTGGAGTACAAATCTTTCTAAAGCTGTGGCAATGGGGCCTGATGAATTTATGTCAATCATAATCCTTTACAGAAACATTACTAACTAAAATCTGAGAACTGATGAAAAAAGCTGGTAAAACCTGGGAGCATTATTCACCACCTCAAAAAAGTCTCAACCCCCAATTTGTCTTTCCCTCCCAGGCCTAAAAGTAGCATGCAGTGTGTTGCATTGTGACTGCAGAAAGTACAACACAATCTGGCTATTCACATTTGGAAGGTTCTGACAAGCCTTCAGTAATTGCTAGGACTTTTCTATCAAACCAAAACTAAAATGAATAACCACCAACTATTAATCATTAAGTGTTCAGGGAAAATATTGGTTGTAAACACACACAATAGAGAATGATGTAGGATGAGTAGGTTGAGAACCACTATTCTTTTGATTTTTATTTTTTTTTTAAATCAAAAGGCATGCAGCACTGTGGGCTTTGTTTATCCTTGGGTGCAGCTACAACTGAATACAAACAAAAAAACCTGAGAGATCTTGTGGCCAACAATGTGCCAAGAAAATAAATGACTGGCTGTTTGGGAATACAATGCTTTTTCTCCTATCAAAAAAAAAAGCATTGATCAAAAAGTGGTCTAGCTTCCAGTGAACATTTTAACTGAGCACCCAAATTTTTAGATCAGCTTTCTTCTTCCATTATTATGCTTATGTCTCATAGAAGTTTATATTTTCTTGTCTTTGAGAGAGGAAAAAAAGCATACTATAAAAGATGTTCATTTTTACATGTTCATTAAAAACCATCACAAAAACTGTTATTCTATGCTGAAACTTCTTCCCCAAAGTTTACCCTCAAAGCGTTTTTTCCAAAGTTATTTATTGACTGGTCCTCCCACTGTAGAACATCTGCTTGCACTTCCTAGTGATTAAAGGTACATAAATTGTGGGGTTTGGTGCGTCCTCTGTTCAGTTAGAAATACCAAAAATATTATCTGAAGGGAGAAGCACTGCCTGCAGATAATATAACCATCTTTCATCCTACTACACAGCTGTGGATATTTCCAATATTTACTTTGTACCTTTCCAGAATGTAGGTCCACTCACAGCTATAAGTCACACCAAACTAGTTCTCAAGTGCTGGTGCAATTGCATTGTTAAAACAGATCTAGTAATTTCGGCACAAAATCAATAGTTAGAGCATATTAAACATTAACTCCCTTTTTCCTTGTGGAAGTGAGATTTCTCTCCTAGCAGATCAAAATAAAAGTCCAACCTGTGTAGAAATGAAAAGGACTCTGATTTTAAATATCTAAAAGAAAGCACAACTTATTCAAGTATCTAAAGTCATCCCAGGCAAAGACTGAGAGCTATTGATTGTTCCATCTTGACTCTTATCCAAAAGTTAAACAGAAATTATATGGCGAATGCACATATTTTAGGTAGCATTAAAACGAATCAAAAACCCCTGAAACCTATTATGCATGGTAAAAAATGATTAACATACTGTAAATTTTGTAGCAGAACTACCGGTAATATATCTAAAAGCAATCCTAGTCTCAACGTTTATAACACATCCTATTTTCTGTACAAGGATCAATCAGGTTTATATATAAACTTGTTAGTTGCAGTGCTTTAGACAGACATCAGCTAAAGCACTGTAATAACACATAATTATCAGTTTCTATAAACCAAGGTAGTTTGGAAGAAAAACAATTCCCATAACCCAGCTAATTCCTGCCCTCAGGCAGTCTCCTTGCATGATGAGTATGAAGTCTGTGTTCTGCTGTACCCTGCCAAGTTTGCTTTCAGTATTAAGGCAAATTAAAAGAACACGAGCAAGAAGGAAAATATATGCTAACAGTAAATATAGAGTAGTCGAAAAAGGAACTTCTATGCCAATTGGTCTCCAGCTTTATAATAGTGCATATAGCAACAATTTTCTTGAAGAATTAAAAACTAAGTTTTAAAAACGTCATACTATTTCACTGTGTTTCAACTAAGATAAGGCTTTCTTTTATAACAGTAATCTTGCTCTTTGCTTCCTTACGAAGTAAGATCATTCTTAAAATTTTCACTTCAGAAAAAAAAAGTAAAAGAAGTTTTAAAATATCATTTATTTAAATACTTTGAAACTGCAGGGAAATTTTCATTCTTAATTTTTCAATTTCAAAATAAAGCAGATCACTATTTACATGATAGGCACCATGCCACATTAAAGGTTTACTGTCATGTATAAGCTAACAGGGCCTCCATCCTGTTTCTCATCTTTGCACATTACTACTGAAACAGTAACAAGAATGCTGAGGCTTATAATTCCTAATAAGTAACAACACTGACATCTAAAAATTCCTTCGACAAATTCAGGAATTACAAGTCTGCTGACAGTCATTGCTCTGCATAATTTTGAATGCTTGGGCATATGTTAGCAAAATATAACTCTCACTTATTATTTAATGGTACCCTATGATATGGGAAAAAACAGATTCCAAATGAGGACTTTGGAGATAGATTCAATTAATTCAAATTTAGCTCACAAACTTATTTAGACCAAGCACTTTCCGTAGAAATAATTACCCAATTTAACAAAAAGGGGGAGAATAACTCTTCTCATGTTACATATACAGCACTCCTAAGTTATAATGCTGAACTAGAAACCTTACTTTTAGAATGGTTAAACAGAGGTACCATTTCTAAGTATAAAAAGTACCCATTTTTTCAATAGCATAAAGCTTCAATTAAAAAGAAGTCAGTTTGCTCCTATTCCTCCTATATTTCATTTTTCTTAATAAGTGAAACACTATTTTACAAGAAAATACTTGTCCTGGTAAACACATTGAACTAAATAAAGATATTGTCTATAGAAATGAGACACCGAATGCAGATTGACATCTTTTTCAGTCCTTGAATTTATTACCTTGGAATTAATGTTTATCTGAATAGCAAAAAAAAAAAAATCAAAATTAATATTACCATGAGTGTTTGAAATCTACCTTCTTAACCCTCATTTATGAACTTAGTGCTTGAGCCAATTCTGCTTAAACACATCAGAATTTTTTCTCCTGACTATAACTAGTGTTTAGCATCAGTTTAAAATCCCTTGTACTTGAGTTACACATGAAAAAAATCTGAAAGTAATAATAATAATGCATGTTTCACCAAATTCTAAAGTCTATTTTTACTCTTCACCCATAATCCCAGAAGAATACAATGAACTTTAGAAAGAAGGCAATATCTTCATTACAAGTATTTTAAAATTAATTTCTAGTATTAAAAATTTTTTCTTAAAGAATATGAAAATCCGAGAATTAATAGAATGCTTCTTGACCATCACGTTTCAAGACCCTAGTCAAGTGGGATCCCCACAATGCCATACATATGGAATTTACTTGATTATAATTACTATGCAATAGCATTAATGTAATCATTAATGTTCTATACTGCTAAATAGGTGTAATAGAAGCACAACATAATCCATAACTCACGCTGAGTAAAGAAAGATAATAATCAGCTGGCACCCTAGTAGAGAACAGAAATATAATTTTAAATTCAAAATAGCATACAGAAAAATATTGCAGTCAAATGACTATTTATGCATTTTTGTCCAGACTCTATCAGTATTCCTTTCTGTCTCTTGATGATTCTCACCTCTTCCTAATTTCTGATTCCACAAGGAGTTGCCTTTTTTTGTGGGGTGGAGGTGGTGGGAGTTCCTCTTTAGCATGCTTAACCAGGATTTGCTCTCTCGTGGTCACCATAGTTACAGTTTCCATTACAGTTGTCTGTGTTACTGATGTCTGAGTGGTAGTGACAGCCTGCGAAATCTGTGAGAAGTACAAAAACAGAGGTCATACATTATTTCAATGACTTCAGTAAAGATTGTTTGGAGGAGCAATAGAAAATAATGAGAAACTGCTCTCATCTGATCATAGGCTGACCTTCAGAAAAAAACATTATACACAACTCAAGCTAGATTGTTTTATCAGACTCATGCTGTGTGAATAAGATATCTGCAAAAGCCAATATCAAAACCAGAAAGGATTCTAATGAACTTATAGCTCCCTGGAATCCGTGCTGAATGAAGGAAAGAAATGAATGGAATTTTATAATGGAATCGAATGATAGCAAATAAATAAAATGCTACAATTACTAAATATTGCTTTCAGACTGCTCCCATTCCGAAAATTTGCTTCCTGAGAGGTGATAAAGATATAAAAATGGCCTTAATACCAATTATTAGTCTTACCATTCATAAAAATTTTCAGATAGAATGTAATCCACAATAACGTACTTGCATGAAAGGGCAGTTAAATTTCTTCCTGGAAATCTTAAATTAGAACAAATGCACTAGAAGGCAAATTAATTTGCATCAGTTTTATTCCATAATTTGAAAATAATATTTAGGGGTGACACCAGATACTAACACCCATGGCATGTAACACTGTAAACACTACCTATCTAATGCATTTAGCTTTGCTCTGATAATATGAAAAAAAACCCTTTGTATAGCTGCATTAAAAAAAAAAAAAAGATGACAAATATTTTTTGCTCATATTTGTTTGTACACTGCTTGTGCATGTACTGCCTGTATATAATTTTTATTCATATAACTTTTTTCAATCCAGATATGGGCAGCTGTTCTTAAATATCTTAACTCATGAGAAATAGGCCACTTCTTTTTTTGATTCTGTCAGATGATGGCTCATTTGTCAAAACGCTCTAGTTACAGCTTCAATGACCACCTCACAGTTTAAGGGCAGTGAAATGGAAAATAAAGGAAAAAAAAATTATACCAGAAGTAGAAAAAGTTGAGAAAAGCTTGAAAAGCCTTGCTTCTTTACTTTTGCAAATATGCAAGAATTAGAGTTTCCAACTCAACAACAGAAATGCCAGTATCTAAAAGTCCATGAAACTATAAACACATACATAAATTATCTATGACTTCTTGCATCAAAAACTCATTAGGAGAATTGAGTCAGCTTAGTTATTGAGACATAAGTGCTTCTATAAGCAATGAAGAGGCAACCAGATCTATGACCTTTCCCACAATGCTTTCTTGCATTAAAAAAATAAAAATAGAATGACATGGGAAGGGAAACACTGTTAGTAAACAGCCTCTTCCCAGCAGGCAATATCAGTAAAGCCAAGAAACCTTTATCCAAGAAAAAATACCCCAACAAATTCTTGCCAACTCTGCTGAATTCTTCCCATTGTCTTCTACGCAAAAGTCTCCCTGTTCTATGTCCAGGCTGACAGTGGAAGTGAAGAGTAGGGAAGTGATTTCGCACTGGAAATTGTCAGTATTTCTCACATAGAGCAGTTAACTCAATGCTGTGCTTCGACCTCTAGAAACAGGCAGTTGTTTAGGTTTTAGAGCAGACTCTGGACTACTAGGAAGACTGAAACATTTAGATTCAGAGCAGATTTTTAAAAAAATATATGGATTAATTATGTCAATTCAATAAGCTGCTTATGACCTGCAGATTTAGGTAACGCATGAACTACAAAATTCTTCAGAAGAGAAAAACACCCAGTTGACTTTTCAATCACTAAAGTTGTATGTAGTAATATTCTTGTTTTTGTTCTCTCAACAAGATGTACTGATTTTGACTTTTTTTTCTACAGAAATTATGACAATATTAAGTAATTATTTCCATATATTTTTATTGAAACTCTATACAGCATTTGTTCCCATTTTATTTTAAATAATTAGAAGGCAGAAGGAAAAGCAAGTTAGAACTTCGGATATCTAGGGTTCCATGACATTTGAAGATAGTACCTGAACTGACTACACATAAGAACAAAAGGAATTTCTTGCCTGTTATATAATTTTGGGCACAGTCTCTCTGTCTCTCTCACCTCTTCTCATAAAATTCTTATTACACTCTGTTTTATCCAAAAATCAATGATAGGATGATGTTTAGGACACCCAGGGTCATATCCTGCCATGTTTTCATTTGCTAATCAATACCAGGGCAGGGTTTCCAGTGAAGAAGGTAAAGCACAGGGTAAACCACAGCTAGAGCAGTGTAGGCATGATCTGCAGCACAATACCAATTACAGGAGTAGCAGCTTCAGCTGGGCATGGGGAACTGCACTTCCAGAGCTGGCAGAGCAATCACTGCTCAGGGCTGTCAAGGCACGATAATGTGGGGGGGGGTTAATGATCTGGATGTGAAAACAGTAAAAAAGTATTTCTCATGCTTAATCAACAGGAGTGGAGGTTAAATACTATGTGCTTCAAAAGGAGAAAGGAGATGTGAATTTGAAGTTCATAATTATTCTAATTAGAGACAGGATAAGAATTAAAGGTATATTGCAACCTTACTGTGTAACATGAAGCTGGTTCACATGTAAACTGCAAACACTTTAGTGTGCAAAGGACAATAGTTAAAAATATTAGTAATTACAAAAGAAAGAAGTAACTTTTATTGGCTTACCTGGTGAAAAAAAAAAGGAAGAAAAACCAAACAAACACAAAACCCCCCAAAACAATAAAAAACACACAAAACAAAAAGGCAAAATAAAACCAACCAAAAAAAACAAAAAAAAACAAAAAAAAACCAAAAAAAACAAAAAACAAAAAAATAAAAAACTCCCTCCCAAAGCAAATGTAAACAAACAAATAAAATACCTAAACAAACAAAAAACCCCCAGAAGTATCCAAACACCTTTTAATCACCAGAGCGGTGTGTTTCATATATTATTCAAAGATGGTGTAAATAACAACTCTATTTTCTTCATCCTCCTCAGTGCCTGAATACAAATGTGAATCTGAGAAGGGGCAATACAGACTAGGGATTTAACCCACTAGAAAATCATATGGAAAGGGCTAAGGTGACTCACAAGGCTGAACATTAAAATGCTTTCAAAATACAATGCTTGCCTGCGGTTTCACATCTAGCCCATCTTTGAAACATGTTAAAACTCATCATTTTTCCAAGCAGACAAATTCAAATCTTTTTCATCATCTATAGGCAAACATATGTACAATGTGTGTACAGCACTTCAGTAGTTTTATGGCATTTTATTTCTCATTTATACAGCAGCCTTCCTTTAATGCCAACATTTATTACTGTCTTTGGAAGTGCCCTCTGTCCTGATGAACTCATAATTTTCCTTTACACTCACTTTTGGAGCTGTCACCTGTTTTTTGATGAAATTTATCTCTGTGAGTGGGGAAGTTCAGATGAAGAATGGTGTTTTCTTTAGTTTGGAAAGATTTTCAGTACAATTTAGTGGAGCATAATGAACTCAGCAGAGCTGGGTTTAGAGTTTCTGGAAGCTCTGCATCTAGCCTAAGCAAGCTGTCCTTGTCCTTGATTCCACTATGTGGTCAGTGAAGGAAAGCTGACATTTTCACGATGAGAACAAACTGCTTTTTAGATTTCTCTCTCTCTCACATCCTGGCCATCCAGTCATTTGTAGCAGGAGCTTCAGCCATGTGTTCTGATTAGATGCTTGAATCCAGGAGCAATTAATTGAGCCAAATGTGGGAGAACTCACATTCTACTTTCTGCACTTTTCCTTTGGGATTTATAGCTACTTTATATGTCTAGTTGGAGAATCATCTTTGAACTGAGCCTGAGGTTGTCTCTTCCATTTAATTTCTTATTTTGTTAACAAGTTAATCATTTGGCAACACTTTATTAAGAGGGGAAATAACTAAGGACAAAAATGCAATTATGAAGGCCCTATGAAAATTATTAATCATAGAATCCTGAAGGTTGGAAGAGACATTTAAGATCATTGAATTTAACTATTGACCTAGCTCTGCCAATTCCACCACTAAACCACGTAAAGTTAATTTTGGAAGCAATAGCTAAGCCTGATGAATAAAACATACATTTTCTGATAGATTTTAGTGCAAAATATTCTATTTTTCGCCCTCTTAAAAGTCTCCTCCTCCTCAGTTCATGATTAGAGAACATAATGAGATCTTGCATTTTTTCCTGCAGTGTAAACACATAAATGAGCTCTGTAATGAATACATGTGAAAACCTCACTGAAATCATCTGCCCTGCCTAGACAGAAACCCATGGTGACAAGTACACCACCAGTATTTCACAGAAGATACGTTTGAGCAGTGCAACAGTGCCTTAGGAACAGGTTCCTCAGCCAGGTCTAGCTGTGCAACGCTCCCAGAAGGTGAAGCAGTCACTTCTATCCCAAGCAGAGCAGCTTCCCCTTGGAGGAAAAGCCTGTGCACTGGAGTGTTCTGCTGGGATAGGACAGCTACACTCTCTTGGGAATCCTAAGCATCTCCCAGCTGTGCTGATCTCTGGTTACAGCCTCAGGTCTGCTCATTTCATTTTCTGTTATCTAAGTTCAATTTTCAAAACTGGTAACTGCATTTAGGAGCCATCACCAATCTGAATAGGGCTTGAACAATTCGGAGTGACTTACTAACTTCCTCAAATCATGAGGCCCTACCCAGCCCAAATTCAAAAATGAATCTCTGGAATTTTCCCCAGCTTTGAAACATGAGGTTTTCTACAGCAAATACACTGTAATTAAATCTTATTTTCAACTCCTAAATGCTGTGTACACAATATGGTTTTGCTTCCTAAGTGAAATGGTGCCCTCCCCCCATTTTCTTCCCTTATATTCTCCCCAACTGATTTTTCCAACTTCAGCTGCTTTTTCTATCACAGAGTAAACTAAAATATTAAGGTACGAGTTGAAAGCAAGGTTACTAAGAGGGATTCAGATCACTACATAAAGAATAGCAGCTTTTCTTTAATTACCCAAACATAATTTGGTAGAAGTATTAGTAGAGAGCAACCAAAAAGGGCAGCAAGCTCAAGGAAATTGAATCAAACTGGCCAGAACTGAAAGAGACCTGTATTGACAGGACAGAGTTACCTGCTGCAACATTCTACTCTGTGCTGACTAATTAAAAAGCTTTAATATCCATTTCCATTTTACCAGTCAAACAATGACAGCTCAAATATAACTCAGTATCTCAGTGAGATACTCAATATAACTCAAATATATCTCAGTGAGATAATGGAATGGAAAAAAAGGGAGCTGGTTTGGCTTTAAATCCAGTAAGAAAGAGAGGCTAACAAGATGTCTAGGCAAAGTAATTGGATATGGGTTTGGGTACTACACTAGAATGTTACATGGCTTAAAGCCTCAATTTCTTTTTTTTAATATATTACAGTTAACATAAAGTGGTCAAAATAATAGCAGGTTGTATTTTTTCCTTGGCACTTTGGTTAAAGGTACAGATTGATTTCTTTATTTTTCCAAGAAATTTATCTTTTTTGTAGCCTCTCTATAATTTGTAAATCAGCATATCATATGCAGAAGTAAAATAGCAATCAATTATAAACTTTTAAGGTTGAAAAAAAAGAATTTCACTTAAACTAGCGGACAGTTCTTGCACTAATTGCAGACTACGTGCTATTTAAAACATACGGCTATAAAAAAGTGTGTTATTATAGGTTAAAAATAAATTAACTGGAAAGGTATTTTCATTCTGTTTTGTATCATCCCTGAAAACATAGTTAACAACCCAAGAAAATAATCAACACTAGAAAGAGAGATTAAAAACTAAAGAGATAAATAAAATTCAGGAACGTGATATTACAGTTGTACTATGCTGTCCTAAAAATAAAATCTGTCTTAAAGAATCATGCAGGGGAAAAAATTAAAACAAGATGACAAACAGCACCAAAACCACCTCATGCATTTGACTGTCAAAGGATCTGACTGTCACAAACTGATAAAACTGGATTTTACAAACCTGTTTAGAATTGCTCTCCACCTTCTGCACAAGGCTTTCCCAGCGCTGGGCAAAATTTTCAAGGCGACTTTCCAGCTTTTGAGCCACTGCTTTATTTTTCACAGCTACAAGGAGATCTTGGCTGAGCAACTTCAGCTTACTCATCATTTGCCTTTTCATTTCTAGATCTCCTTTTAGGATCTGTTAAACAAAGTAACAGAAGGAAGAACACACATTCATATAGAAAAAAAAAAATCCAAACCAAAACACCAACAAAAAGAGAACCAACAAACTTAGAAGAAAAATCATAAAGAGAACATCAGAAAGAGCTGAAAATGTCGAAAATGTGTTCGGGCTCCTATAATTTCATGATGCTATTTCCATAAAAACTGCTGGCAGAGCTTACATAGCAACACAACACAGCAAGTGGAGAAATTCCAAACTTCACAGCAGGCTTCAGGTGATGACACAAATCGAGAAGCTAACAGTTGTGTCACAGGAGTAACCTTAAAGCTGCACTAATGGTAACAACTATATCAACATGTCAAACAATCTAAAATTTCAATGTACTTTGTTATATATTGCATATTGAAAAAAAAAAGCTTTCTAGAAAAGTAATAGTTGATCGCAAACCACGATTAAAAAACCGAAAACAATGCAAACAAAAAAAAAAAAAAAAATCAAAAGTCCAAACTAAGAACACAAATAAACAAAAAATCAAAACACACTGTGTCAAGGGACCTTGAAATTCCTGAGACCTCTAAGTGCAAACCTGCCTATGAAACAGGCTGTTCACAGACCCAAGGGTCATCCATAGCTCCAGTTCTTACCTGGATTTACTTTTTAAAGCCTTAACTCCTTAACTTCACTGATTTTCATTCCTTAAACATTCATTCCCTACACCCTAGTCATGCTAACCATGGCCAAATTTTGAAGTCTCTATGCAGTTGTGGGTTGCATTCTAATCCCCAAAGAATGAAAGGGATAATCAAAGAAATGGTTAGACAACAGAATTTAGTCTATATATATATTTTCCTATGTCTATATAATCCAAAATTGTAATTAAAAATACAACTCAGCAAAAGAAAGATTCATAGTCTTTGTAATCAGTGCTCTTTCTAATCAGATTTGATTTGAAACATAATTACTAATGGTAGGCACAGCTAATAGAAAAATTTAAATTGATCTAGCCCTGAGAAGTAGAAGGTAACTTTATATTGAAGAATCTCTTTTCAGAGTAGTAGGAGACCTAACAGATGGAGGAAAGTAGATGCAAACAAGTTTAGCATGTTAAGCTTCAAGCATGGTTATATTTGACCTTTTTTTACGCCTACAGCGTCAGAAAAAGCTCATGTGGAAGCCACCATACACTGACTGGAATAATAAAAAATTGTTATCCTGTGGAACATTAGTTAGTTCTGAAGAGCAATGTTTGATTTCCAATCACCCCAGCCCACAGCAGCTGTACAGCACACCCTTGAGTTCAGCATCAATCCAAGATACCTGGAGCACAAGCAGGAAGTGAAACACAACAAAAATAAATATGCTAAAAATTTCTTTTAAGGATATTACTCACTGAAATTTAATATGCTTTTGTGACAGCTACAGTCAATCTGGAAAACTATGCTGAGAGATTCTGTTTTCACATTTCTTCATTAAAAACCTGTCAATGTCCCACAATAACAAAAAATGTGCTCTGGGTTTTTTTCCAGTATGAAAATAGACCTAAAATAATAATAGTAACTGAAAAATACGTAATTTGCCAATTTGGAAGGCAAGACATGGCAGTGTGTTTTAGGAAATTAATTATCAAATATATCAGTCATAACTTCTGTCAAGTGCATATTGTAAACCCTGATATTTGAACATTATAAAGTGATTTCCTTATTTTTGGTAATGTGGTTCTATTTTTTGGAGGGTTTAAGTTTTTAATTCTTGAGTTTTTCTTCTCCTTAAAGATCAAAAATTTATTTTGCTGAATGTAATAGTTTGACCAGCAACCATTGTATAATTAGTTTTCAGCTGCAAAGAAATTTATTTCAGTCAAAACCAGTGTAATGTCTAACTTATTTTATATATGTTAAAAATATATATATATATATATATATTTAGAGGTAGATTTTGTATATCTTTTCAATAACTCTCAGTATTTTTTTACAAAACCCAAACAAATAAACAAAAAAAAAACAAACAAAAAAGCCTCCCCAAAAACAAAAAACCCCTAAATATGACAACTTCATTTTACAGACTATAAAATATAGGCCTAGGACATGAAAAGAATCTATCAAGCCTGTGCCATATGTGGCACCAAAATTTCATCTCAGTTCTACATTCCCAGTGCATGGCATCTTCCAGCTCAGTACATGTTCTGCTTCACCCTACACCTATGTAAGGATTAAAGTCAGTTACAGTCAGTGAATTAATGGTAGGTGGAAAATTACAAAAACAAAACGAAGCAATTCTTGTTGTTTTAAGGAACTATTTTAAGAATTGGAGCAACTACCTGCTAAACAGTTTTTCTGACCTTTAAACTAGGAAGATCCCAGCAGAGAGCTGGTGACAAAGATAAATTTTCACATAAAATACTGAATAAATCCTTTGAAATAAACAGCAGTCTGTGGAGGATCCCACACCAGAACAGGCAGATGTGCTCTGAAGGAAACTGACCTGTGGAGAGCCCACAGTGGAGCAGGCTCCAGTCTGTGGACATTAATGTGATATAAAAGTCAATTTTTTTCCTACTGTGAACAGTATGTCAAAGACCTGCTTCACACCAATCAATTTAGAATGCTTAGGGCCTTGTAGGAGGGTTGTTTAATTTCAAATCAACAGTCACAATGCTAAATGGTTTAATAAATTACCTTCAGAAATTTCCATCTGGTTAAAGAGACTGGCTAAAGAACACAGCAGAATATCTGGCAAAGTTCTGCATCTAAGTGAGGCAGAAAACATAGGCTGGAACCCCTTATGTCATATTACAATATCAAACCTAAACTTATTAAAGTCTAATAAGAACAACTAATGTTGTCATTTCTTGCTGGAAATGACTGGAAAACTGAGGGATCAAGATATTTTATTGTTAAGAATATAAATATTTTAATTTTAAGTGAAAAGATACATTTTTATTCCTTTATTCCCTCACACACTTACTTTTGCAATTCAGACCTAATTATAAGGGTGATCCGTGGTGACAGCTTTCCTCTACTACATTTAAACACATGTCAAAATAAAATACACCAGGAGACAGGCACAATATGCATGTCAGGGTCAGGATGGGGTGATCCCATTTTCCCCTATATCTAAAAGCCAGTCCAAGAGCAGAATCTATTCCCTGCAGAAAAAACACATGATGTGGCTGATATATTAATACAAATTCCTGAAGGTTCAGACAAGATTACAGTAGTAAATTGCCATAGACAAGACTTCAAGCAAGTTGGCATTGTGTGAATGTAAAAACACTCACTGAAATTAGGAAACTGCTTCTGCTAAAACCTGATAGAGGGAATTCCAAAAGTAGAAGCTACGTTTCTGCTGCAAATCAGACACTGAATAGGCAGTTTTCTTCTAGCATACCACCAGTATTTAAATACCTAAACTATTGCATTATTAATCATATTTCTAAAAAGATAAAAATTATTCCTGTGTAAAAAGAGTAAGTTGCAATTAATAAACTCCACCTGTTCCGTTAAGGATGACAGGATTCTTATTGAGGTTCAGAGCTATGGAAAAATAATTTTATTTATTATTTTATGTTGTTCACTCTGTTTCCTCAGAGACCACAATTATTTCCTTATAATAATGCTTAACGATTTGAACTGGCAGCATAATTTTAATATAACTTTAACTTCATAAGAGTTTATTAATGAAACTTACAAAAGTACTACAAAAGCGTTTCCTTCTTAACATCACATTTTCAAGCAATTCTGAACGGTATCCAAACTGGCCCTATCCTTAACACTTGCAAAGCCTTAATAGTCTGCTGCTTTACAATTTGTGATAAACATTTCAACCCTCTGTACCTATGCCCTCCAGCAGCCTTCTGAAATCCAAAAGTACACATTTTTTGAATAAATTTGAATTTCTGGCAATAATTTTTTCCTACTGAAGGTACTCTAAAGCATCCTGAGTTGTCTCTAATCCATTATGCGTTAAAAGCCTGGCTTGAAGTCAGCCTCAAGATGGCTCACATGTTAGATTGCTGGAATTTCCAAGTATATACACTGAGGCAAACACGTTTTCCTCCCTTTACAAAGAAGTTTACTTAATCTTAAGAAATCTTTAATCAAAATCCAAGTCTGTACTTATAAATGCATATTTTTATTAACCCCTAAAGAGTTGCAGATGGAAAAAGAAGGGAGAGGAGAAAAAAAACCTTTATGTGACAGTGTAATAATTAGTGTCTCAAGATTATGCTAAAAATCAATCTTCTGGTTCTTAAATTAGCTACTGATTCATTCTATGACTCAAAGGAATATATATCAATAATTCCTGACCAGCTACAACAGAATTAAACAATCAGTCTCTGAGTTTTGTTTTTTTTCCTTAAGCTTTATACATTCGTACATGTGAGGATAAAATAGAGTAAATTTTAGAAACATCACAGTTACTCAAACCTCAGAAACCTCATGGTATTTTTATCAACCTAGAGCCTGAACATTTCTACTTTTACTAGAGAATGGTGAGAAAGACATAAATCCTAAATTAATTTTTAAAAATTTAAGCTTCATCTTTAGATATTTCTAAACAAGATATTTATATTCAGTAAAGAATGTTTAGCTAACAATATATAATTAATATGTCATATTTATTACTAAATAATTAATAATGGTTAATTAATAATAAATAAATATCAATGCCTTAAAAGATTACCAGTTTTGTCCCTAACAAAGCAATAATTCACCTATTTTAACCAAAGCATGGACATGACATGGACATATTTCCTTTCCCCTAAATTCTAGGCAGTCATCATTACACACAGAAATAGCACATACAGTATCATTTTCTAGTGCTGTGAAGCCATTGGTAAGCCTAGGCTGCCACAAGTTTTTCACTTCTACAGGCACAGCCAGACCTACATTCCCTCCATAAAGACCATGCAGGGTGGAGAATTTGCTGAAGAGTGAGGTGGAGGATATGGTGAAAAAAAATGCATTTTGTGCATGTAACTACATTCCTGATGTTGAGGTACAGTGGTAAAGTAACACAAATTTCCTAACTTCTGAGCCTTCAGCTTTTTCAAGTCCAAGGAATGTAGATTGCTGTAGGATAAGTACTTATATGCATATTCCTTTGCACATATGTATATATATTCTCACACACAATATACACACCAGCAGTATCAACAACAAAACTTTCACTATAAAAGTATATGTACTTTTAAGACACCCAAATGCTATTTTATTTCATGAACTTTTGACCAAAGATACAACCAAGAAATCCATCTCTATCTAGTGGCTCCTTTATCAGCAAGGCTATGGACCAACCTATTCCATCCACAGGAGGCAAAGCTCAGTCCCAAAATGTGAAATACATGTTCTGTTCCACCCTACTATCTGAGAGTAGGGTAAAGCCATGTGCATGCAGACTCAGATTTAGGAAGCTGGACATAAAGTAGAAGAATTAAAAATACATACTGCTAATTTGCTTAGATTGGTCAGCATTTCATTCTGATCTCCAAAGCCAGTTGTATGAATTTTGCTCACAGCATCCTCTTTCTCAGTAAGCCATGCATCAAAAAGGCACTGAAATAAAATTGGAGAGAAAAAAACTTCAGTCGGGCCTTTCCTATATATATAAAATACATTCTTATATTTCCTATGATGTTTTGAAGAACATTCCAATTTATAACTTAAAAAGGTACTAACCTGCTCTTCTGCAAAATGCTGCCATTTACGAAGAATATCTTGCAGAAGCACCCATCGTTCTTCTGTCCATCTACAGATGGCTGCCCACCGTTTTCCAAAGTGCTGGAGAGAAAGAAACACAAAAAAGAGTTTTGCATTTCTTTACTTTTTTCTTCCTAAACAAGGAAAGCTGTTTTCCCTATAGCATTGCAAATTTTTTATGGAAACATTTTCCTTGTTCACATTTTCTTTCAAGCATATGCCCTTAAAATATGTTGCATATTACACTGAAATGGATTTTAGGACCATTTGAAATAAAACCAAAATGGAGATATTAGGGAAAGCATTAGATCTAAAACCAGAATATTTTAATACTAGTCTACAGACAGTTTTCTAGCAAGTTTCTAGAATTACACTTTCAAAAACCCACTCTATTTGAAAAGTTTAAGATACCCAAAAGAGAACTACCGGAAACATAACGGCCAAGAATGTGGCCAAAGCAGAAAAAAAAAAAAAAAAATTGTTTTTTAAGTTGCATCATCAGTACAGTTGGTTAGTGCTCTTACCTCTTTTAAAATATTGCAATGAAAAAAAAAAAAAAAAAAAGAAAACAAACAAACCCACCCTTATAATCTTCCACACCAGCACAAATCCCGCTGAGGTTTCCTAGGTATTTGCAGCATATGCTACTACGCATGTATTTGAATTACACAAAAAATTAACCATCTTGTTCTCTTCTCCCTTGTTGTAGTTGATGATAGAAAACTTTTATTGCAATGATTTTTAGTCACTTAGTTACCCCTGGACATGAATTATTCAGCTGGTCCCAAATAAAAAGAAAAAATCTCTTATAAACATCTGAAAGATACTCTATACTACTGCATTCTTAATTTTTCATCCACTTCAAAAGTACATCCTGACAAAAAATATAACAGTTTCTTCCTTTTTTCACATTAGTTATTTACTTTATGACTCTTATGGGTCCCTTATAACTTGAGATATATTATGATGCTATATATTTTGTATTTACATATTTCTCTTATAAATTACAATTTAATTTTGGCAAAAGTGTATCATCCAAATAGTAGATTCTTAAAACTGAGTAAAATTATAATTGTATTTTCAACCAGGAAGAAAAAAATAAGTTTCACTTCCTAGGATATGGAAGATAAAATTTCAGAATGCCATCTGAATTTGTTGCTTTAACAGTTTTATGCCACAGTAAAAAGTCAGCAGATACAATTTTCCATTTAGTGGACACTAAAACCATACCTTGCTAATTGCTAGTTCAAAAATCATAAGCATATCTTTCCATAACTATTTTATAAAAATCCTCATACCTAAGTAACTTTTAAATAGCTCACATCTAAGCAGCTGATTTTTCTTAACGATTACCATGAAAAAAAATTCTGTCAACAACTGCAATAACATCTCCATCAATTATCACTGTGTACAGTACACCATCAGAAGTATTTTTTTGTTTGGTCTTCTAGAAAACACAAAACCTCAAAAGAACAAGATCAAATATCTGGGCCCGCATTAACTCTGAGCAATATATTGATTTGCACAGCAAAAAAAAGTTAATACAAAATACCATTTTATGCATATGATTTCAGAGCCACAAAACCTTTTTTTTTTCCCTCAAGAAATTGACTAGATCTTTTATGTTACTGAAGTAAGGAAAATGACCAAATAACTTCACTGCTAAAAGTGCTGATTCTGTGACCTACCTTAAATCTAGTTCTTTCTCAAGAGAGGCCAAACAACCATGAGACCAAGATACACTCTTGGGTTGAATGGATTTAAGACATGAAGTTTCAAGTTTGAAATATCATGTCAGGACTGTTATTTATAAAGTAGATTTTATACTAAATCACATGGTGCTCAACTTTAACTCTCTATTCACATCAAACAGTCGCCTGTGAGATGCCCAGAAACTCAAACTGCTCCAAGTGCTCCTAACACCTGGGAAAACAAATTTTCAGAGATACTGATTGAATCCACACTAACAAGTAAAATGCCCTCCTTCAAAAAAATGCCTTTTCTTACAGACCTAACTTGAATTTTCAGAGAAATCTGCATGCAAAAGAAGATTTTTTTTTTTTTTTCTGTTCAGAGGACAATGAAAAAATATTTTTGTGACTATCAAAAACAGAAGATGAAATATTTTATTCTGCTAAAAGGTCAAAGTGAGGAAGCAAGAACAGAAGAAAATGAGTAAAACAACTCTTGGGAACACTGGAGTAAAATAATGTACAGCAAGCTTGCAACTAGGCTTATTTGATGAATGGTTTTCTAATAAGGTATAGCTTTTCATTTTTAAAAACACTAAGAAAAAATAGAAAAAATGCTTTTGCCTATATCCAAATTTAATTCTTTACAACTAAATATTTAGCCTATTCATAGAATTTCTACCAAACAGCAATAAGTTTGTGTGCAGTTCTGAAATGTTCAACATTTCATACACCAACACACGGAGTGGGAGAAACAAACAGGATGAACTGGAAGCACTGGTCAGATCCCACAGCTGCGATATTTATAGACTGTGTGGAATGAGTCCTGCAGTTGGAAATCTGGGATGGAGAACTCCAGGCTGCTCAGGATGTAAACTATTCTACATGGAGATTTCAACTTCCCAGGCATCACCCAGGAATATCATACTGTTGTGATGACCAAGTCTTGGAAATCCCTGAAGTCTGTAGGATGTAACTTCCTGTCATAAATGCTCAGTGAGTCAACTGAAATAGTCTGTTCATTCTTTAACATTTCTCACTTATTTTGATATATTTTTACAAGAATTTCCCATATATCAACTTCAATCAAAGGACAGTGCCCTGAATAATATGACTATGTAATCCTGAAAAATATACTCTCAGCTCCTTTCCCCCAGCAGGGGAATAAACCATCAAGTAGCATTTGATACACTTCATACAGATTTCTTTCTAGCACAGACCTTGAAGACCTTTCCCCCTTGAAGCCTGGGGAAGCCTCTAATTTGAGTTAGCCCAAAAGAGTCCTTAAGAGACCTGTTGTCTGCTGGGTATAATTAGGGAAAAAATCTCCTTGCATTTATGGCTTCTGTATGTTATTCAGCCATTTCTCTGAGATGAAAATCATTTCCCCCATTTTTCCTGTAGAAACGAATCTGAGTGCAGCAACAGCTTTGCTACTAAAGTGGTTTGATTTTGCAGCACTAAATATAGATTTGAGCCTTATTCTGCAGCTGCCTTGGTAAATCTATGGATTGAGTTTAATTGGGGTCTTGGAGTTTTAAGTCTAAACAGCGCCATAAACAGAGTCTCTCAATACGTCACACATTGATATGTTAAGTACACAAAGTAATGTAAAAGTAGTTTTAGCATTCACACTCACCCGGTCTAGCTGTAGTCTCTCAAAGTACCTTAGGGGGAGAGATGCTTCTAAGAAAAGCCCTGAAATTGTGTTTAGTTTTAGTTTTCCAAGCAAGGGTAAATTTTCAGAGGACACTTTTGGCTTCTATGTCATTAATTGCATCTTAAATAGATATGCTTTTGCATAGGCAATAAAATTTAAGACGTTCTATACAGTTCATTTAAAATCAGCATAGATTCTTGTCAACCTTCCTGAGATCTAAAAATCTCAAAAAGTTCATTTTAAGCTTTAAAAAATTGTCTCATACAAACATTTGCAAAAACAAAATACATAATATATACATAGATATTTATATGTATGAAAATATTTCAAGAATTATTACCTCAAAAGGAAAGGCATAACTGAATTGCACCTGCTTGGAAAATGCATCTTTGACTATTACATGGAAATAACTGCTTATTTTCTTCCTAATCTGATCCTGACCAGCACCTCGCTGTGCCAGTCTTATTAAGCTCTTTTGTCTGACAGTTCATGCTCTTGTTTTGTTCTACATTCAGAAGTCAGACTGACAGATACATAATCACGCTTGGAACTTTTCTCCATTGTGCTTTTTGTCAAATGCTCTAATGGTTGTGCCTGTCAACACATTTTATCTCCTGTGCTTATATTCAGACTGCAAGTGATATGAAAAAAAATATTCCAAACAGTTCCTGTACACTAAAAAGAGGTGTGACATTTCACTAGGAGAGCAGGTGGACCATGGTAACACCATCCTCCTGGGCATTAAAGTATGAAAGTTTTCACACCTCCCCAACACTCTAAACTCTATAGCTTTATATCTGTACTTGGGTTTTATTAACATCTATAATATAGCTGCATATTCTTTGGCTTCCAGAGCAATGGTATTATAATGCTTTCTCTCAGATTTTTCTGTAAGAAATTGTGAATAAAGAATGTAACAAGAGCAAATGGACTGTCCCACACCACACCATGCTCTGCTCAGAGGTGGCCTGTGCTGTAGGGCAAGAGGACTCTTTCTTTGAGATATTGCAGTAACATCTGGGTTCCATTTCCACTTTATTCCAATATGGATCAGCCACAGATGTTGCACAGGACACTAATGGCACCTTTACAACCATTGTAATAATATGGGATGGAGCTGTGGCACCTGATGTTCCCTTAATTCCTCTTTCTGAAGATGTGAAATTAGATTAATTGTCTAAAAATCTGCAAACCTTTCATTTGTTTTTTACACTATTAAAAGTTCTCCTTTCTACATCTTCTAATTCATGAAGTGCCGTAAATATCAAATACTGTTAATTATTTTCTCTCTTCTTCCATTCAAGATATTTTACAAAGTTAGTTTAGCTTTTGGAGCCGTGTTCTTGCTAGGGATCTGCTTTATTTCACTGAACAGTTCTAAGGAGTTGGTTGGCAAGAAATTCTGGAAGGTTAAGACGATTTTGAGCAGGTGCACCAGTGTTCTGACACTTAAGATGAAGTCAAAATGAATTAATAACCACGGATCATTAGAGGTTGTATTGTTATCTTGGCTGGATTGTGCTCCTTGAATGACTAAGTAGCTGCAGTAGAGAAAAGGGAGAATTACATTTGAAGTGGCAGTGCTCAGCATCTTTGCCAAACCTACTCTAAATTCCAAACCCATTACTGATTTACTGGTACCCAAATTAGCTGCATTCAGGTATCTCTCTGTGCTCCAGCATACCTTCTGGCTTAATGTATTGATAGCTTCGCTAGAGAAACCTTGGCTGGTAATTATTCAGAACACACAAACTCTGATTTTCTTAGGTAATAAAGGAAAATGAAAGAAAAACACATTTTCCCTTCTGAAAGAGAAAAATAGAACGAATCTTAGTTGTAATATTGTAGTTCCTCTTGAGCTCTGTTCCTGGAGAGCTCACCATCAACACAAGAGAACCCTCCTTCAATGTATCTCAACATTAATTATTCACTTTTGTTTATCCAATTTCATTCAGAAGTTACCATAAGAGCAATGGAATAGAAATAATACAGCAATAGCAACTTTTCCTATAAGCAAGTCAATACTTGAAAAACATTTAGATTATCTTGGCTGCTAATTCTATCACAAATGTATCTACAATGTGTCATTCTTTTAAAGATACTCAAGTGATTGTATTTAGAAAATACAATTAAATGATAGTTCCATTTGTTTCCTAAGAAACATAGCTATGAGAAAATAATGGGAAAATAAATCATGACTTTCCCCTCAAAAGTACTTTAGAAAAATACAGAATAATCTTATTATTTCTTGATAACCATTATTTTTCTACAAA
Source organism: Acridotheres tristis (assembly GCA_037013685.1). Lineage (NCBI taxonomy): Eukaryota > Metazoa > Chordata > Aves > Passeriformes > Sturnidae > Acridotheres > Acridotheres tristis. The sequence continues at coordinate 104,945,152 of CM072884.1, forward strand.
TTATGATCCTGTGCACATTCACTATCTGGTTTTGCTTATTTTAAAAATTTCCAATTTCAATTTTTTGGGACCAGCATTGCCATTTAATCATTACCTGAAGCTGCTCTTCCAGTGCAGCAGTAGCTCTGTCACCACTGTTTTCATCCACCACCACTACCATATGGGTTAGGGAATTCACCTTGACTTGTTCCTGTTCCAGATCTTCTTGAAATGCCTATAATGAAAGCATATGTGTTAGAGAATACGTTCTAAAGTAAAAAAAAAAAAAAAAAAAAAGAAAAGAAAAGAAAAAAAAAAAAGAAAAAAAGAGAAAAGTGTACCATCGACTGATTACCTTGCATAACTGACTAAATATGACAACTCCAGAGCTTAAAGTTACTCGTTCACTAGTCCTACCTCTTACAACAATATTCCAGACTGAAAATTTTGCTTGAGAAATAATTTGTTGAGTTTGTTGTTGATTTATGCATATATTCATATTTACACAGATATTCACATAATATGTATACGTACCAATAGCCAGCAGATTTTAAATAGACACTGAATTCAATTTTGTACTTCATATTAATGTATGAAAATATTTAATTTTTTTCCCAAAATTGTAAGAATATAAAAAGTCACATATATTTAATTAAACAAGCACTTACTAACTTCAGCTTGGCACCCCTACGTTACTCACATAGGAGAAAATTGCTCAGGAGGTGCATTTCTAATGGTGATTAGAAAACTCATGCAGCACTCTAGTTTCACTCACTGCAGAAACCAGGAAACTAAGCAAGAAACAAAGCATTTCATTATTTCTGACTGTCTGATGAAAAACTTGCTTGTCTTTTTTTTTTTTTCCCTTCACTTGCCATGAAACATGTAACCCCCCCCTTTGCAATAGGTAACAGAAGTCAAAACCAGCCCAGCTCTGGCATCAGGGAGCTCGGCAGACAGATCTATTTTCTCCTTTCTTTGCTCAGGTACAGAAAGAGGACTCCCAACAAAAATGGAAGGAGCTAAAGTGGAGCTGGTAATGAAAATTAAAACCACAGAGAAGACCTCATACCACTCCTCTGATAAAAAGCCCCAAGGTATCCAGGACTCCATCCTGCCTGACACACTTTTTAGGTGTCTCTAACTTGCTTCAAACCAACAAAAGAATGAGGTAAACCAAAGTCCTGGATTACGTTCTCAGTACTTCAGCTGAGTGTGTTCTAGAGACTAATGCAGATATAGTGGGATAGTTCCAGTTTGAAAAATAGCATGGCTTTGTCACAAGAGAAACCTTGACTGTGTTACCAACTATGTTGAATTTCACTATGTTGTGGCTTTCTGCTGCATTTTCAAGTAGAGTAATTCAGTCATGTATGAAGTCCTTGCTGAACATAAGCTCATGCACTCTAAAACTCTTTTTCATAGGCATCTTACTTTTCTTTGGAATTAAAAAAAAATAATAATAAAACCCAAAACATAATGTGATTATAAGCAATAGGAAAGGAATTCACAGACTACTTTGTTTTTAGGGCATAGATATCTCACCACCCATTTCAGAGTTAATTTCTTTCATGGGCATATTGAGACAATATAAGAATCCTCCTTTTTCTGACTTTCATGCCTGTGAGTACCATTTGCTTCAGAGAACTAGACTATAAAACAATTTTCAAGGACTGTGAAGTATACTAAATTGTTAGAGTCATCCCTGGAATTTAGACTTCTCAACATTTTATGACCCAGCACTTGAAAGGGAAGAGGAGGCAGAGCAGTCATGGATTAGAGTGTATAACACAGCTCACTTCCCCCACATTTAACCCCCTCTTTAAGCCACACAAAACAAATTCATTGCTCTGTAAGCCTATAGCCATGGACAAGGTGACTTTTATTTCCTTATTAGCTGGAATGTGACAGATGGCATCCCAGAACTAAACCAGAGTTATCAGGAGTGGATGGCACTTTAGAGGTGGGAGTCACACTCATTGTGAAAGACTTGAGGAGTCATGGAACAGATAAACCAGAAAGTTAAATCATTATATAATCCTCAGGCAGATACAATTTACTCTGAAGTAAAATACCGTTCTTTATAACCCAAGTTCAATTTTTACCATGAAATTCATTGGTGAGAATTGTTTGTTTACAAGATCTTTGTTGGAACAGGAATTTATGATGGACAGTTTCAAGGCAAGAGCACACTGTTCAAATAATTTAAATGGAAATTTCTAATAAGTTGTCATGAGCTTATTAGAGAAATAGCAAATTTTCAGGGACTTAAAAAATGAGATGGATATAGATGTTGATGAATAAAGATAGCAACAACAGAAACTCATAAAATTCCACAATTACTTTAATCCCTATCTATCAGATAACAACTTATACAACTGCAACATAATATAGTTGAAAATTAATAAAAATGCCTACCAAAGTCATCCAAGTATCCAAAGACAAATCCATCCTGATATCTGGACACTGAAGAAGTGCCTCATTCTACCTTATAATTCAATCTGAAGTATTAAAATTCTTAGCATTAAAAAAAAGCTTATTTTTTCTAGAAAGTTAATGAAACTACAAAAATATACTTACTATATATGGTATAATAATAATTTGGAATAATAAAACCAGTACAATTAAAAACACAATTTTAAAATTCATTATAACATTTTCAATACAACATTCTGCTTGAACAGCTCAGTAGTCCTTAGATTTTCACTGAAAAGTAGCTTTCTCCCTTTAAAAAATTATAAGGATGGAACAATTGTGACAGAAGGAAAAATAATAAAATGCTGCTAAAAAAAAAAACAGAAAAACCCAAAACCAGAAAATCTCAAAAAAGTCCAAAAAACTTTACTGAAATGTTTAAGTATTCATCCAAAAGATATTGAACTAATAATATAAAATTTTCTAGTTCACCACTTCAGTCCACTTAGAAAATTCTCAGTACTATCAAGATAACGACCTCATATATTTTGGACCTAAGTAGCATGCTGGGAAGAACATTGTCCTCTTTCTCTGGTCTGATTGTTGGTTGCCATTCTCAATATAAATTAGTGTGTGTTTTTTTTGTTTTCGTTTGTTTGTTTTTAATATGAACCAGCAGAGAAACTGAAGTGTCAGTCATAAGAACTCAAGACCAATATTTTTGCAAGATCATTTAAAAATATATAGAATAAAGAAATCAGATGTATGGAAAGCATAAGTCAAAGGGGAAGACATATAATGAAATAAATAGAGTGAAAAGTATCTACTAATGAACAGGTAAAGAGAGGAAGGCAAAATTATAAGGGTAAAGAGGAGACAGAGGCAAGTTGACAACAACCCAAACCTATCATGTTTGCTGAAGTCTGTTTCATTTAAATGATGATTGCTTTTTATATCTTCAAACTTGATTCTTCTTATGAATTTACAAAAAATTGTTTTTCTAATACAACCAGACTCACATGAGACTAAAAGAAAATACGAAAGGTGTTGGGTTTTGCTTTTTTATTTGCTTGTTTAATAAGGAAGCAATAACTGTCCTATTAAAATTCCATTGTTTTAACTCTTGTTATAGGAGGTAGCTTTGCTGTGTGTAAAATCCAATAAAATTATAAGACATTTTCTCTCAATAACTGAAAGAATGGAACACCCTGTTCTTTGGCTTCTGAATAAGGCAAGTGATAAATGAATACAAATGTAATTAAAATTAAACCCCAACAATTTTAATTCCAGTATTTCTATCTAAATTGTCTCACACATGAAACGGATTTGAAAAGCAATACACATAATTAAATAATGTTCACTAACTCAACACACCAAAATGAAGAACTAGCATGTGGAAAAGAAATTTCTGTGTGTCTTCACTCAGAATCTTCAAATACAAGCTAAATACTTATTTTTCTCAATATTAGAAAGAAGCAGCATAAAGAGATTACATAAATAAAAGGATTACATTTTATGTTAGTATTCAAGCATAAAATGAATAGAAAAAGGAGTAAAGTTATTCAAGTCTTAGCACTGATGTATTCAAAATCTTTCATGTTTCTTTCTCTAATTGCCATTGCATAATTACCTGCTGTCTTTTTAAAAATGAAAATTTAATGTCAGAAAATGTCCTTAGCTAGCAAACCCACATCTGAATGGCAATGTTTCCTCACAGGGCAAGCACAGACAGCACTAACAGCAGCAGGAGCTGCAGAATTTATATTCTTCTTCAGTAGCACTCCTTAATCAGAATGCAAAAAAATCATCTTTAACACACAAGTGCATCATGAAGTCTTTTTCAGCTTTTGACCTCTTTTTAAAAGAACTGTAAAAGCTGATTTCAGTTTGAATTGTTTTTCAGGATGGTCTGCCCTCTAAAATCTGGATTAGCACTGACACAGGCCATGAAGCATCAGGTGTTAAAATCTCTCAACATACCATGGCAAGGAACTGCTTTGTGCCATTGATGACATTACAGGTCATCATATTAAGTCTCCACCATCTCACAAATCACCTGCTTTTCATATTTGTCTGTTTCCTTATCATCATCATGTGCTACAGACAAATATATAAATTCATTTTTAAATCAAAATGAATATTAAACAAGTCAATCTAATCCAGTAAATGGAATCAATCTATTACACAAGCTATCCTCTTTCCCTTTTTAGTTCTTAATTCTTACAATTAAAAAACTACCCTTATGTAATGTGGAATAAATTGGCCAAATCCCATCTCATATTCTATTCCTGAGTTGCTGGGGGTTTTTTGTTTTATTGTTTTTGGGGTTTTTTGGTTTGTTTTATTGTTTTGTTGGGAGGGGTTAGTGTTATTTAAATACATTACAAAAAGTATTTCCTAGTGTTAGGACAGTAGAGCATTTTACAGTGCATAATATGTATTCAGTGCAAATATATATTCAGAATCTCTGGAGTCCTAGCAATATTATGTAGTCTGACTACTGCATCATTCTTGCTACAACATGTGAGAGAAAAGAGCAAGATGCAAAGAGAAGAATACACAGGCATTAAAAAAACTGATATGTTTTCATTGTAACATAATGAAAAGATGTTACAGTTGCCTTGCATATTCTAATATACTGCTTATATATAAAAGAAAACAAATTTTTACTATCAGAATAAAACTCACAGTTGTGATAAAGTAAGTCTACAAAAGCTTGTTAACTGTACCGAACAATAAATATTAAACCAAGATTTCATATTACTTTGCTATGCTCTGATGGCAGGAGTAGAGCTCTTAAAATGTCAAACACCCAGTTTGGTTTTTATGCCTTTGGAAGCACACCACAGCATACCTTATGCTCTTCTATTTGATGCTTTAGGTCCTCTAGATCTGGACCTAAGGGCTCCAAATCTGTTTTCTTTGTCCTTTCCTCTGTTTTTGTCAGCCAATCAGCCAGCTGGGCTAGCTGCTGATTCTGCAGGTCCATTAGGACTTTATGTAAACTGTAAAACAAAGAAAAGATAATAAGAATTTATAAGTGAAGAAAACAACAGGCAGAAATATCTGCCTCATATAATAACAGATTTTCACAGGGTAACATTTGAAGGCAGAATAGAAATATGTGTTTTGAAAGGGGAACAGGGCAGTGCTCACAGCACCAGCCTCACAGAGCTCAAGAAGTGTTGGGACAATGCTCTCAGGCACATGGGGTGACTCGGGGTGTCTGTGCAGGGCCAGGAGTTGGACTTGATGACCCTGATGGGTCCCTTCCAACCCAACAAATTCTATGGTTCTATGAAAAAGGTATCTGATTTTTTTTTTTAAATAGTTTTGATTTAGGCAAACTGTTTTGAAGCTTTTTATTTAGGAACTGACTACATCATATAATATTCACTCTATTAAAGCTTTGTCTTCTAGTTGCATTCTTATTAGAGCTGGAGTTCAAAATTTCTGCACTCTGTTTTTTTAAAGCTTGTTTTATCCATTAAAGTATTTTAGAAACTACTCAAACAGCTGACCTTACCAAATTTTCTCTAATTTAGGGTATTAAATAGAAAAAATATTACCTTTTCAGTTATTCAATGGAGAATAGTCTGAAATATTAACCAGGAAATATTTCAGTTTTGCCTAATCAAATTGTATAGCTAGATCCAAAATGATCTGGCCAAAAATCCATTCCAAATTTCCACTTACACTTGCCTTTTCAGAAATTCTCTAAACTTTCCTAAAAAAACTCTTCATCAACATAATTTCTATTATTTCAGATTTTTTTCCCCCTAACTGGAAATAAATTATTAAAGATCAATTAAAACCACCAGAGGACTCATATAGTACTGTTTCCATCCTAATCTCTCTATCAATTGCAGATAGAGTACAGGAAGGTGATACCCTGTTTCAATAAAGCCCATGGTTCACAAGAGATTAGGGATCTCAGATCTCAGTCCTTCACCTTCAACTGTGTCTTTTATTGTCTTGATGTTCCAAACTAAGCTATTAAATATAAACTACAATACTTCATCCTGGAAGTATTCCTGTTAGCAATAAATTAAATAAACTGTACAGAAAACCTATTAAACTGAATTTAAGAAATTATGATGAAACACATATTATAGATGTAATTCTGAAATTAGGAGCATAAATTTTAAAAGTAAATAATCACACAAAATATTCACAGTTTATTGCTAAGAAAAAATTGCTTCTTCTTTCTTACCATTCACCATCTAGTTCCTTGTTTTGAACGTACTTTTATAAACATCTGATATGAGGTTTTAGTATGTATTTATACACCTCAGGAGATTATCAAAACTTTTGCTTATAGTATGGCTCTCAAGCTTCAAATTTAAAAAACAAAAAACAAAAACTTTTTCATTGAATTGAATGTGTTTTAAACGTTGAAGAACTTCCTATAAAGTGGTAAATTGCATGTTTTGCTCTGCAGTGGCATATTTATCACTGAGATGCTTTACTATAGAGAATCCTGTTTGGGAAAGGCCAGGAGGAAGTAATTTTTAAAAAACAGTTTTCCTTCAGCATGCTAGTGCACTGCTTATTAGAAGAGTCAAATACTTTCAATACATAGTGAATACATGAGAAATTCAATCTGGGCTGCTTTTACACAAAGGCATTGTTGTGTTCCAATCTTCCTCTGACATTCTGATCTCCTAAATCACTTTTTCTAAGACCCTTTCACTTTTATAGCATTTTTATCGGTATATTTTCCTCCTGTCCTTGTTTACTGCTTGCTTTTGTTTTCCCTGTGCTGTAAAGTGTGGTACCTTTTTCACACTTTCTATTACCACTACAGAGGTCAGACAGCCTTGCTGTTCTCATCTTCACAAAAACTGTCCCTGTTTGACTGTGTCACTGTTTCCTTAGGGACAAGATTACAGCAAAGTGCTCAGAAGATTGTGCTTTAAGCTGAATTAGAAGATGGATCCTGAGAGTTTAAATTATGTATAATAACCAAGAAATATATTATATTGTGATATGAAAGCTTTTTATAATCCTCCATCCAGTTTCTTGAAACACAGGGGTTTGACCAAAAGGCCAGAATTAACTGTATTTAAATATTTAGCTCCTGAGAAATTTTCTCTTGTCCTATCCCAAATCTCATTGAATTTATCAGAGATTTTTTAAATAAGAAATTAAATAGTAGCAAAATACTTTCTGTGAAGCCCCTATTATTTATTCAATCTTCTACTGAATTAATATTATCCAAACATGACCTGCTTTAGAAGATATTAGGCCATTCAATTCCCCAAGCAATGACCTACAGATGCAGCTGGGAGATGCTTTTAACAGCTGGTGTTAAAGCATATTTTAAGCAGACAAAATGCCACTCAGACACATAGCTACTTGTACGTGTTGATTTAAATGAAAATAAGTATATCCAATAAAAATTCCCTACAGCAAAGCATCATCAATTTTTCTCTCTCAAACAAGAAAAGAAAACTAGAACTGGAAGAAGTTAGGTTGAAACATCTGAAACCCACCAACAATTTTACAGTCAAAGGAAGGAAGAATAAAGGAAACATTCCCAATACTCAGTAGCAAGCTGAAAAGAAAACAAATGTTTGGAATGGCTAAGAACATATGTAAAAAAGAGAGTTATGTAATACAATTGTTGAAAATCACAGTTTGCTTTTTAATGCAATGGGCAAACCCAACTCCAAAAGGTAAGATAGAACTGGAAAAAATTCAGGGGAGCAAGATGGGTATCTGAATATGTTCAATACATATTTATGAAGGGAGTAAGAAAATATATACTTTATCTCTTTATCTTGTAAACCAAATTACTGCCCTGTGGCACAAAATCATAAGCTCTTTCATTTATGGAATTTCTTATTCCAAATGGTACTATATAAATCAAAATTTCAAAGTCACATATAGTAATATTAAAAATCCCCAAAGATTATTGTGACTATTTAATAGATTATTTCTCTACTTCTACTTGTAGTTCAACTTTAAAATATAGGACTTGCCCTTTCTTAAATGGTGTAATTTGCAATTTGCCTTCCGATAAAACCATAGCAGTATTTCCAGAAAAGATTTGTTTCCCTTTTCCCTTTTTATCTTTGAAAAGATTCTCTCCTTTGTAGCTAAATATAGTGCAATCCAATATTTGTTGAAACAACTGGAAGAAGATGAGGTAGGTTATGTAAATTGTGGTTAAAGTGTTATCTGTGTCCGAGTTGTTGATAGCTGCTGCTTTTTGTGGCTTCCAGGCTCCAAACAGCATTCAGGATTCCAAATCATTACACATCAAATTTCAGGTTAAAACAGATACAAGATGGAGTTTTGTCCACAGTGAAGTGAAGGAAAATCTCAACTGTTAGTCAAGTTCAGGATCGTTTCAGTCAAAATCAATATATAGTATTTCACCTGACATATTACTTACTTGCTTTGTTTTTCCATACTTGCTATCCTGAGACTTTCCCAGCGAGAATTAAGTAGATTCATTTGTTCTTGGATTTCATTCTCTTCCTCATCTGAAAGTTTTCCGGTTGATAGAAGTTGACTTCCAACTTGCAAAACATTACCAACACGTCCTTGGTGAGCTGTTAACTCCATCATAAACCCCTGACAAATACAAAGAATAAAAATAAAAATCCAGTTTTCAGTTGCATTCTTTGAAATGAAATAACAGAATTGCACCATTTTGCCAACATGATTTTTAACCTTGGGTTTAATTTTTTCAACCCCTCACTGAACCTTGTAACATAAACTGGAAATAAGTACTTTCATTTTCTTCAAAGGCCAAAAAGTTGTCTACACTAGGGAAGAAGAGGCTGCAGGTTGACCTTACTGATCTCTGCAACTACCTGAAAGAAGGTTGCGAAGAGGTGGGTATAGTAACAAATGATAGGATAAGAGGAAATGGCCTCAAGTTATACCAGAGGATGTTTAGATTGGATTCTAGGACAAAAAGGTCTCCACTGGATGCTGTCAAACATTGGAATGGGCTTCCCAGGGAAGTGGTTGAGTGACTATCCTTAGATGTGTAGATGTAGCATTTAGGAACATGGTTTAGTGGTGGATTTGGCAGAGTTAGGTTAATTGTTAGACTTGAGGATCTTAAGGGTCTTTTCCAACCTAAACAATACTATGACTCTAGGGAAGAGTCTCCAGTTTACATTCTCCAAATCAAAATGAATAAAAAACAAAACAAAGCCCCAAAAGACAAGCAAAGAGAATAGAATACAATAAAAGTATTTTGAAAGAGTATTATAAATATATACCTCATGGGTGTGAAACTGTTCTTTAACAACTTCTACATCACTGGATATATCTCCTTGTGCTTGTAGTGCATCTTCAGCAGAGAGAAGCCACGTGAGTACTTCTTCTAAAGCAGTTTGGTAGTTTTCAAGATCTCCAGCCCCCATCCGCACAGTGCTAAATTTCTTTTCTTCAACTCTTTCTAAAAACTGAACAAAACCAAAATTTTAAGAGCAATAAAAATGGCATCTGCTCAGACAGTTCTACAAAGGGATAAATGGACCACCATTATATTCTTAAAAAAAAAATAAAAAACCCCAATCAAAACAAAAACAAACAAACAAAAACAAAACAAAAAAAACCCAAATCAGATGGCTAATACATAGAAGTACTTTGTAATACAAAATCTATTAACTGACCAAGATCAGTTAAGTTGGGCAGAAATAAAAAAAAAATCTCATATTCAATTAGATATTTCACACTATTATTCAAAATACCTTTCAAATGTTCCGAATAGTGAACAATGAAAATAATATTTATCACATATTCAGAGAGGTATTTACCACAGCAGCTCATAAAATGATATAAGCAAAAAAGGAGCAAATTACTTGCCGACTTTGCAGAGAATCTATGGAAAACATGACATTTAAAAAACCCAAACCAACAAACCATTACACTACATGCAATGCTAGGCCTGAGCAATCCACAGATATATATTTTGTGAAAACCATTCTAGGAAGCTGAAAAAGCTCAAAACCTCATGCGAAATCATGATGTTTTAAAACCAAGCAAAAGTGTTGATTTCTCTTTTCTGCAAAGCTAACCTTATAATTATTTTTTTAGAAGCCAAGTATCTCTTATGAGAACAGAAATCCCATTTCTGGTCTAATGCTTAAAGTCAAGAGAAATCAACAAGTATTTATAGATTAGTATGAAAGTAAAAAACAAGGACAGAAGACAAGCAAAAAATGCATTTGCTAAAGGAGATTCCATACCATACATTTTCAAAACGTTCAGAACAAGTTTAGCTACTTTGTTAGGAATTTAATCTAAAAACAAACTATACATATAAATATGCTTATGCTTCCATAAAAGAAAAAAATATACCAAGGCACTTAATGTTTTTATAGTTGGCAAAAATTGTTTCTACTGACAAACTTGTTCCAATAAAATGCTCAAAGCAGCTAATAAAGCTTTTCATTGCAGTTTAGAGAGGAAAGTTAAAGTTTATCACTGGAACCACAAGCAGGAACACAGCAGGCTATGAGTGGGAAGGGACCCAGAGGATCCTCAATCCCCACTCTTATGTGAATGGTCCCAAATGGGATTAGAGCTCAACCAAGGGAGCTGACCTCCCTTAGCTGAAGTGCAATTAATGCAATGTAATCAATAAAATGAACTTTTCATCTTCACAACAACAGCTTCATTTGGAATTGCATACATCTAATAATCATATGAAATTTGTGCAGATTCCTAAATATGTGTTAGGCTAGGTAATAGTCATGATTTTATCCACCACTTGTGTGAGAAACACAATGGGCAGTAACTGAATCCTCATCAGAAAAAGCAGGCTTGGAAATCTGATGAACTTTATAGTTTGGGTTGTTGGGTGTTTTCGGTTTGTTTTTTTTTGTTTTGTTTTTGTTTTGGGGTGGTTTTTTGTTTTGTTTTGTTATGTTTTTGTTAAAAGAAGTACTATCTATACAGATATATAAATAATGAAGCACAGAAAATGGTCAGGATATATTCCTTCTGCACAAATTAATTTTTAAACTGTGTGTAATTCTAGATTTCAAATAATATATAATGCAATAAGAAATCGCACCCAGACACATCATATTTCTGCAGCAAGATATATTTTTTCCACTGTGGAAAAAGGGATAACTTGATCAGTGGTTTTCACAGGTAATATTTTTTTTTTTTTCTGTCTATAGCAATACTTCATGGTATATATCCATATGTTACAGTGTAAAAAAAAAAATGCTTTAACAGTTGAGTGAGGTAAATGATATCAGGTTTGTAGAGATCTGTGATGATCTATGTTGTCTGCATTTGTTTGAAAATTCTTCATCTGAAAATCCTTCCTTCTCTAGATCAGACACTGAATTGTCGCGTGTGACAAGTATTTAGCTGAGGACTCCCAACGACACTTTGTCTGAGGAACAACTACTAAGTATAGTTTTTCCTAATGATCAGCATTTTCTCTGCTTTCTCTCATGCTTAAATAAATATTTTACAGAAGAGCACTGGAAAATCTTGGACTCAAGACCTATGAAAAATGGTGCCTAGACTAATTTCAGATCTGTTGTAATATCTCTCAAAGAAGTATAATAACCAAAAAGATTCTAATAAAAATAGAAAGAAAAAGAGTTTCTTGAGAGGTATTTCAAATTGTTTTCTCAATCTCCCCTCCCCCCCCAAAAAAAGGCAAAAAAATCCAAAACCAGGCTGTTTTCTGAAATAAGGAAAACAGAGAAAGAATTGAGGAAAAGTACATCAGTATGGAATTCTAAAATTGTAACACTGTAAAATGTCTACAAGGATAAAAAACACTCCTTGGAGGCAAACGTGGTTTTTGACTTTTCAAAAAATACATATAAATACTGTTATATTTCATGTCTACTACTTCTGTCAGTGTTGTTTTCTCTCCAAAAGATAACTGGCCACCCTTGCTTATCCTGCATATCAAATGAAAAACAGCTATCAAATCAGTGGAATTAGCTGTAAATGGAACATGAAACACTTAGAAGTGGGCAACTACTGACTTAATGCTTATGGCACATTCTTTGTATTAAAAACCAAAACCAAAGTAGCGTTTCAAAGATTATTATACTGATTATTCATCCCATAATAAACCCCAAATTTAAGTAGACAGATCCTACAGCACTAAGAATATTCCCAAAATTAAATAATCCACTTAAGACAAACAAGAATAGAAATCTCTGATTCTTATAAATGGTATTGGTAGGTAACCAAATAGCAAAACCTGTGAGTGTTCTTGTTTATGAATTTATATGAAATCTCTTTGAAATGCCTAAAAAAGTGAGAAGAAATTGAATTTTAGGGTGTTGCATATATTATATGGGTAACATAGTTATTAATATAGATATCTGATATAAGTTGTGATGGCTGTTTCTAACCATATTTTTTAAGAGAATGAAAAACAATGAGGACAGGCTGAATCAAATTGTTATAGCCATATAATGCTAGGAAGACTATTCTTAGGAAAAAAAGCTGCTTGAATATGAATCCAGTTTCATTCTTAAATCAAAACTTGTTCTTAATAAAGTATTTAATGAGTATGTAACACAAAATTGATTAGCTGCAGTTAGAGCAAAACACAGAGTAATTTACTGACTAAAAACTTCAACCAAAACTCATTGTGGTGGTGCATCCCTCCCTCCCCCTTGGGCTGCACAGGAATCTCAGAAATACTCATGGGCTTTGGCCTTGAGCTCATCACAAACATTGCGTGCTCCCATTAATTTATGTTGGCTAACGAGCCAACTGTTTCTTAATTAGCAGTCTTGGAAACTCATTTTTCTTGCCTAAACTAATGAAATAATGACCTGAGCAGAACAACAGTTCTGTTATCCAACCTTTAAAGAAAGTTACTGACCCAAATTGTGGCCAAGACAGAAAGTCACTATGACTAAAACCGATTCTCTCATGCCCCTGGGAGCAGCAGTCCTAAGCTGAGACCAGTTGAGCTCTGCAGGACCACAGCAGGATGTGAACAGCAACCTCCCTCTGTGTGTGAGCCCTCTCAGAGGCACTGAACTCTCAGGTTTGCTGTACTTTGGAGAGCACTGACCAACACCACTGAAAAATGACATGAGATGTTTAAATTTTTAATGACCACTGCATCACAGGTAGCTGGGAATCAGTCAGGAATTCATCTCACACACTGCTTTGAAAAATGATCAGAAACTTCTGCATGTAATAATCCTGGTCATTGTTATGGACTAATATATAAAGAAAAAAATCGCTCTGGACCCATATGTTGTCCTCTAGACTCTCTTCCTCCTCCTTTGCTTTCTGTTGCACATAGACAAATTGCACCTAGATAAAATGATAGGAATTTTAATCTCTGTACACTTCACCATCTTCTGGTGGGATGTGGGGGCTAAAAGACCCCAAGGACTCTCAAGATTTAAGTGAAAGTAAAAATCCTCTGATCCTCAGAAGCCTGGAAAAAATGAGCTATTCCTGGCAAATGCATGAATTAACTCAAAGAATTTAAACCGTGAGCTTGTAGCCCCTCCAGGGTGAGAAAGTGAGGGGACAAAGCATTCCTCATCTGCTATGCATTATATTCCTAAAGGGAGGAGAAGGATTATTTGTGTATTATCAAATTCTCCAAGAATGTTTCTATTAATATATAAATTAATATATACATAAATAAATTCTGAGTTTTAGAAATTAGTTGGGCAGCTTTAGAAAGTAGTTCTATAGGAAACACTTAGGGTTGATTCTAACACTCTTATTTATATTATGTATTTCCTTCCTTCAGAAACTGCTTGCCCTACTGTAAAAGATAAAGAATGTGGCTCTGGACATTCAGAGCTTTTAAACTCAAAGACATAAAATTTTAAAGAAACATTTTTTATTAAATGCAAATTTAAGTTCAGAGTATATTTCTCATTTTGAACACCTCCTTTGCAGGATTACAGCTTCAGAAAATATTCACATTATTCACTCTTTGACTATGCTTCCTATCATCTAAGTATGAAACCACTGCTTATTCTTTCAGTTCCTCCAACTTCCTCATTACAAAATCTATTTTATATGTCTTTGATTCCAAAATTATGACTGTTAAAATGTTAAATGATAAAATGGTCATTTCAACAATCATGATTATATTTTCTCAATAGATGAGTTATGACAGAATAATTCAGGCATTTCTGGTAATAAAACTTATAAGATAAATTGGTTCAGATCACTTGTTATTATAATGTTAACAATTTCCTTGTTCCAAATGAGGCTAGCACTTCCATTTTATTAAGTATTTAAAAAACCTCTTTGTAAATGAATCTTGGGTAAGAATGATTTTTTTTTTGTTTGCTTTGTTTGTGGTTTTGCTTTTTTTTTTGGGGGGGGGATGTTGTTTTTGGGGGGTTTTTTGCTATTTGTCTGAAAATCCACACAGCTTAAGCTTATGATAAATCTGAAAAACTGCAGGTTTTGCTTGCTCGGTTGAGACAAGTTAGATTTGTAGTAGTTGATTTTCTCTGTGGTTCCATTTCTACTGCATATGTTTCCACCTGGATGAATTGACCTGTCCTTGCAACTGCAGTTTTGAGATGCAGCAGATTATTAGGTCATTAAAAGTCAATGGAGCTTAGGCAATGTATATGTTGAGGAGAAAAGCCAGAGCCAGGCAATATTGATGAAAGCACATTCATTACAAAGGAAGGAAAATGTTGAAGCTATTGACAGGAAAGTGGTAAAAGAAAATTAATTTCAACTACTCTACCAATATACATCTGGTACAAATAAAGACTGAAAGACACAAAGAACTTATTGGCATTAAAGCAAAACTTTGCACCTTGGGTTCTCGAGTGCAGATGTTAAGACAACTGAAAGACAGTGAAAAAAACTGCAATCAAGTGACTTGGGGAAGAGACTAAGACTGGGAACTCTGAGGACAGGTAAGATGATATTAAGACTTAAGAGACAGGAATCAAGGCTGCCAGTTGTCCATAATGATAAAACTTGCTAAAAAGAGAAAATCTGTTTCATTTTGCATACATGGTCAAGTGAGTCGGTGCTTTGCAGAAAGATTTTTTCCTTAGCTTACTTTCTTCAACACACCTGTGCTTGGAAGAGTATAAAATAATGTTTTGCTTAGTAGCTACTTGATTCAAAATGTATCAAAATATACCTGCTTTTATAAGGTCTCCAGGGAAAAATTTCAGTCTCTGTTTATTTAAGGGTTTTAATTTTGTTGATTTTTTTCCGTTCATAAAATGTATTGCTGTTTGTAGCATTGCTGATGACAAGACATCAGTATTTTCCTCTCTAAGGAAGGCACTTCCCATTCCCACTCAAACAATTAAGAACCCTGGCTCCAGACAGAATATGATTTGGTGTAAATCAACTGACTGTGACCGAATGAATTACTTCCACCATAAACCTACAACTAAATTATGATTTCTTCCTGTTGAAAGGGCTAGTATACCTACCATTCTTCAAACCCCTTTCCTGATGAAAGGCCTGGGCACATTTTAAGGGGATGTATATTTCAGTTGCTGTCATGTCATGCAGTAGACTGTGAGATCATTTGGCCTCTTTGCAATACATAAATAAGACTCCACTCTACATAAAGGTGAAATTTTCACCCCAGGATAAGTTTTCAGTATTAACTTAGGACTCTTCTCAGAACTGTCCAACTCTAAGTGATAACTGGGTCCTGATGAAAGTATGTCACAGGTCAAGAAGTCTGGGGACTTTTCCCAGTGTTGCTACCAACAACATAACTCCAGGCCAGCAGATTCAGCTTATCTGAGAAATTTCTAGTGTTTTGTACTGTCACATACAGACAAAAAAAGGAAAAGGTAATTTTATCCACTAATGAGGATCAGACCACCTTAAAATTTGAATTGTGTATTGTGAATTCAAATTGTGAATTTGAATTGTCACAGTGTAATTCAGTAGCATGAAAAATACACAAGATTGAATAGATAATGGTCATGATTATTTAATTTTAATTCTTAAAATGCAAATTTTAAATGCAGTAATTACTAAAGTAATATCTACTTTGAAGGAGACTGCTCTGTGGAAGACATTTTAAAGATCTTTAAAGATCTTTAACATCTCTTCTAACCTAAACCTTTCTGTGAAATGTTCTATGTTCTAAATTGCATTCTCAAAAGTCTCCATGTGGAGAAAAACTATTAAATGTATAAACAGAAAACCTGAATGCAAACAGGTAAATTATTTCTCAGCAAAGAGAAATGTAAATGGATTGTCCAAAAATATACTGAATTATTTCTTTAGCATGTTGTACAAGAGATTGAGATAGCAATATAGACTGCACCTCATTTCTCTCTGGCAAAAGACAAATGAATAAACAAACATCAAAAGGTATCCAGCTAAAATACAAATGGAGATTTCAAGATTAAGATTATAGAAATGCAGGCCAAAAGCAAAAAGTGGGGAAAAAAATCTAGGGTTTGGTTTTGTTTTTTTTTTTTCTTCTACTTTCATATATACTTCATAGTGAAGTCTACAGCCTTATAGTTAAAAAAAAAGAAGCATGAAAATGTATAAATGTGGCTCCATAATTCTGGAAGAAAAGGTAGCCTTCTCTTTCCAGCATCCCATTCACTTGTTATTTCTTACTCTTTTTTCCCCCCTATTCTCTCTTCTGCTACTACTGTCAGCAAAATCTGTGTTACTCAGACCATAAAAAACCCTCCAGTCTTCTCAATAAGAATATTTAACTTTGAAACTCTTTTTATATTTTCACATAATGCAATATCAAAATGTCTTCAAAAGCATCAACAGCCTCAGCAATTAACTTCAACGAGATACATCTCCAGGATAATTTTTTCTTTTGAGAAATAAAGATTCTGAGGCAAGAGCCAATTAGTGGATATACGACAGAGTTTCTGTGAAGTTGAAGTTGAGGTCCTGGAGATTTCAGAGTATTTAACAACATGTGTTGAATCGTGCTATTAGAGTTGGAAGGAATTATTAAAATAGGTGGTTTTGCAAACTCATCTAAAATCTTAGTAGTGAAATTTGCTTGAATAAGCTGAATACCCATTCACGGCTCTTATGCGGTTTATCCATTTTGCATTTAAACTCTCCCAAAATATATTCTAGTTTCTATTAAAGCAGCTCTCCGTCTTCAATGGAAACCACTGCAATGAATATACTTTCAATTTAAAATTAAAAGCCAACCAAAAGCATGTTACAGAAAAGGATCGAGTGATTTAATGTTTGGGGTTTTTTTTAATAATTCTGTAGTGTAACTCCCTTGCTTGTAACTACATACTCTGAATAATAAATCAAAAGCTGTGAATCAGTCAAAATTATAACCAATCACCTCACAGTAGATTTTTTTCTCCTGTTCTGAATGCAGAGCTTCAGGTTTATAAACTGTTTTTCAGTAAAAGTTAGAACTTTTAAAACAGACTTTTCTAAAAAAGAAGCAGTTGCATCATTGTTCAAATTTGAAATTAAGAAACTCTTGTTAAGTGTGCTTTAAAAAAAACACAAACACAAAGCCAAAACAAAACAAAACAAAAAAAACCCACAAAACAGATGGAACTTAAAATAGCACTGAAACTAGTTAAAAGTACCTAAAAATAACTTAAAAGGAAAAAAAAAACAGTCAAGTTAAAAGTGTGTTATTGAAAGTATGTACAGTTGTCTGTTCAAAAATACATTCACCAGCCATGTAATCAGGAAATGACTGGTAGAGCATTTCCACGTCTCCAATAGGAAAAGAAAATCACAGAAACCTTCCACTTTAAAAGTAATGCAAATCAAGTTTACTCCTTAGAAAACAGTTTTGCTCTTAAATATTTCCAACCAATTATAGATACATTCATGATTATGACATTATCAATTTATTCAGTTAATAGATTCAATCTGAATAAAGAGTAGATATGTTTTATCTAGAAATTTTAACTATGAAAAACATGATAACCTTTCTTATAGTCAGTAAGGAATACACTAACAGATCACATGGGAAATTCCATGTTACATTTCTAGTGTCCCTTGTTAAACAGGCTTTACAGTTGTTTTAAGGGGAAAAAATAGTTGATAAAGATTTACATAAAAATTAAAGGTTTCTCTTGTACGTTTTTTAAGATAAATTAAAAGCAAAAGGTAAAAAAGAGATGAGAAAGTCAATAAGTAATCGCTTTTTATGACAAATTAAAGAATTGTCATTACCCATTAGGAGTGGAAAAAACCCCACCTTCACTAGTGAATGCAAACAGGAACTGGTACATTTCCAGGACGTTTGGAGCAGAGGCAGCTGAAAGCCTGGAATCACACTTCCTGGGCTGATTCCTGCTACTTGTCAGCTACAAGCAGCTGGGACTGGTTGTAAGTTTAGCTAACAAATGGTCTAGATGTGGTTTAGCATGCTCTAAATCCTGCCATTATTGAAGAGGCAGAAGACAGAAGCCCTCCTGGTGAGACTGATCATGAGTTGTGCTTCTGCCCAGAGACTGTTTAGACTGGGAAAGCTGTGGTCTCATGGTTATGCAAAGATCGCCTGCTGACAAAAAGAAGCATCCTGAAAAGAATTTGTGTCAGAGAAGAGAATGGGATTTGGAAATAAGGTGGAAAAGATGCTGACTAGAAGAAAGATCCTGGAAGTAAGAAAAGATCCTGTAGATCAGAGAATTATAGAATATCTCAAATCAGAATGGATTGGTTCCATCTCCCTGCTGCTCACAGGACTACATATAACTAAATCATATGACTAAGAGCAACATCCAGACTCTGCTTGAACTCTTACAGGCCTGGTGCTATGACCACTTCACTGGGGAGGCAGTTCCACTCACTGACCACCCTCTCAGTGAAAAGCCCTTTCCTCATGTCCACTCTGAACTTCCCCTGATGCAGCTTCACATCATTTCCTCCTGTGCTGTTGCTGGTAAACAGAGAGGTGTGTGGAGACAAGTAGCAGGTGATGCCTAAGAATTTTGGGCAGTGATGTCCAACATCTGTAAAGGCAAAGCAGTGGCAGAGCTCAGCCTGATGGCTGGACCAGCAGCAACCTCTCTGCCCTGGCAGGGAAATTGAGAATTCATAAGCTCAGCTCTGGGGAAAACCAAATGAATGTGTGTGTGAAATAAAGTTGACTAAAAGCTCTGATATATTGGAAACTAGATCCACTACAAGTTATCACTTACCCATGAGAGTACTAACATTTTTAACAACAAAAAGTCTTGAACAAAAACATTAAAAAACCCAACAAAACAAACATAAACAAAGAAAAATGAGTTAGAACTGCTGCTGGTGTCTACATACAAAGCAGTGACAGGAAACAACTGTCATCTTGACAGACCTCCAGGCTCAGACAAGAAGCCATCTATTTTCCAGACTGTTATTGAAAATATAAAAAATTATAAACACACTTGAAACTGTTTGCTTCATCATTTTTCAAACTGTTCCTTGAACACACAGCATGCAGGAGAGCCCCCTAAGAAATCCAAAAGACTTGCACTTAGCTTGATTTTTCAATCTCTCCTTTTCCTTATTCTGACCTCTAGTGGCAAATTTTGCTATTTTATTATGCTTAGTCTAAATCCTGGGGATTTTACTTAGCTTTATAGAAACAGTTCCTAGTTTTTTTGAGTTTCTATTTAAATGAGAACATATAATTCCAGGCTAACACTTGGAACTATCATTATACTTGTTGTCTAAAATATATCCATCATGATCTAATGACTAAATATGTAGATAATTCAGTGTTTCTGAAGTTTCTCGAATTCTACTTTAAATTATGCCATAAATCTCCCCAATGTTGACACAATGGGATATTTTCTATGATAATTATCCTACATTAGAAAAATTAACAAAACTAGAACTAAACTTCTATTTCACTGTATTTAACTGTCTTGCCTCTCCAAAAGAGAACTTTACCATAACGTAAACAGGACACTATTTAGATCACAGCTTCTAAGTAAAAGAAAGATCTGGTTTAGTACAAAGGAGAGCAATTAAACAATCCTGTGATGCTGTACCACTAAATTCTGTGGCACAGACAAACCCTGAAGAGTCCCAGAAAGGAAGTCTCAGAGCAGTTTTAAAGAAGTTAAATTGCTGGCAGAAGACCAAGAGTGTGCCAAATTAAGGGTCTAGAAAACCACCATTCTCAAGGGCAAAATTGACAGAAGGGTTCCGTATTGTGAGAATAAATTCAGCTTAATTTTATAAGGAACTTTTAATGATTTTCAAGTTAATTATTGTAGTTATGAACTTACTGACAAAGTCCCATACAGAAACTTGGTAAAATGCACATTAAAAAACCCAGACAACTCATGCAAACTGCATTACAATACTTCTGTAAACACAAGTAATGAATGGATGGTTAGGAATTTCTCACAAACTAATAATGACAAGGTTGAAGCCTGAGGTGAAGGCCCTAGTTCTTAGGACCCAAATGAAATAATTATGAACCAGCAAATACTGTCCCCATTTACCACTGCTTCATCTCAAATTATTTCAATTCAAATACGCTGAATCTTATCAGTT
Source organism: Acridotheres tristis (assembly GCA_037013685.1). Lineage (NCBI taxonomy): Eukaryota > Metazoa > Chordata > Aves > Passeriformes > Sturnidae > Acridotheres > Acridotheres tristis. The sequence continues at coordinate 104,965,987 of CM072884.1, forward strand.
GAAATGTTAAAGAGTAATTCTACACAAAAACCGTATTTCATAAAATGTGTAATGAAGAAAACATAACTCCTGCCAAAAGAACAAAACTCTACAATCATAGAGATCAGTGGGCTTGATTTTGAATAGATAATTTAAGGCAGCCAAACTCAGACTCACCTTTCTGACAGGACCTGTCAGGAGCTTATTTACAGAACTACCAGTCTCAAAATACTCACAGATTTTGTTCATCCCCATTTTTTCAATGATTATATTTTGAGCACTCTTTTTTTTCAGTAGGAATAGAGCTTACCCTCAATCAGTATGCAGGTGACACCGAGTTGGGTTGGCATATTGATCTGCTGGAGGGTGGAAGGTCCTGCAGAAGAATCTGGACAGGCTTATTGATGGGCCAATTGCCTGAGGTTTAACAAGGCAAAGTGCCAAGGTCTGCGCCTGGGTCACAACAAGCCCAGGAAAGTCTTAAAGCTTGGGACAGAGTGGCTTGAAATCTGCCCAGAAAAAAAGGACCTGGGGGTGCTGGTCAACAGCAGCTGAGCATGAGCCAGGTGTGCCCAGGGGGCCAGGAAGGCCAATGGCACCTGGCCTGGATCAGCAATAGTGTGGCAGCAGGACCAGGGCAGGGATTGTCCCCCTGTGCTCAGCACTGGTGAGGCCACACCTCAAACCCTGTGTGCAGTTTTGGGCACCTCACTACAAGAGAGGCATTGAGGGGCTGGAGTGAGTCCAGAGAAGGGCAATGGAGCTGGGGAGGGTCTGGAGCACAAGTGTGATGAGGAGCAGCTGAGGGAGCTGGGGGTGCTCAGCCTGGAGAAAAGGAGGCTCTGGAGAGATCTTGGAGACCTTATCACTTCTACAACTATTTGAAGAGAATTTGTAGTGAGGGGGAAATTGGCCTCTTCTCCCACATAACAACAGATAGAAGAGGAGGAAATGGCTTCAAGTTGTGCCAGGAGAGGTTCAGATTGGACAGTGGGAAAAGTTTTGTTGCTGTACAGGTTATCAGGCACCAGAACAGTCTGCCTAGGGAAGTGGTAGAGTCACCACCCTGAAGGAATTTCAAAGACCTGTAGATGAGGGGCTTAGAGATAGTTTTGTGGTGGACTTGTCAGTGTTAGGGTAAATTTGACTCACATTTAAGTGTCTTTTCCAAACTAAATGATTCTATGATACCATAACATAAAAAGTTTCTTTTCCAGGTACAGTGTTTCACAATTTATTTTTTTTACCTTCATCCCACTTAAGGCTGTATATTTTATGTTCTGTGGACATAGTACAAATGAAAGCAGTGAGATAGGAGTTTTGCCTGGGATCAATAATCTGATAAACCAAAACACAGCATTCTTAGTCAGGTGTTCAATAAGATAAATCAATAACACAAACCCCAGTGCTTTCATGAATATAAAGAGAAAACAATGAGTAGTTTTAGATAAGGATTTTGAAATGTCTCAGAAAATTAACCTCAGGAACCTTTTATTTGTACGTTAAGCTGGACATTTGTAAGTGAAGCCTTATTACAGAGAATGTACAGAAGACAAAATACACACCTGCAAATTCAGGTAAGCCTTTTGTAGTTACCAAGCAGTAACTACTATCCAAAAAACTGTCAACATAAATATTTTCTGTTGGACCTTTTTTAGTGTCCATTCAGGAAATTCAAGGATTCAGGTTTGAGAAGTTGATTCCTGTCCCAAGATCTTCATGAGTTTATGAACACTGTCTTAGTAAACATGGCAAAGGAGGAAAACTTTTCTTGAATTTTAGCAGAAAATCTCTATTCATGTTACCTCTGGCATTTGAAAATGCTTCACTGGTTCAACCAGAAGTGGTAGAATTCTGACTGAACAAGAAGGGAGAGGGTGAACAGGTTTGCAATCCATTGTCTTTGGATTTGGAAAATGTCACAGTTTAAAAAAGCAAAATTTGTCTGGTCACAGTTAGCACAATGGAAATACTAGGTCTTGCACGTACCCTCCTGAGTGATAGAGTAAGAATTAGAAAGGAAGGGTGAATTTGAAGGTGCACAAGTTGTGGAGCTACTAGGAAGAGTGAAGATAAGGAAAGTGAAATGAAGTGAAATGTGACATAAAATAATAGACAAGGGGAGAAGATAGAAGAGAAAGAATTTGAAAAATGATGGTGTGAAAGCAAATGTTATTCCTTCTTGCCAATATGGAACTCAGAGAATCACAGTTCATACCTCTTAAAATTTCTGACAACTGACATATGAAGCAAATGTATGACATGTATAAAAAGTCATATTCGGTCAAATTTGCTGGATCTTGATCAAAATCTTTGGAAAGAGGTCTTATTTAATTATGATTATTTTGGGGATATTATAATATTCAAGTCTTATAAGCTGAAAGTTTGCAGAGATTGAAAAAGAATGATTTCATTATTTCAACAGAAGATCAAAATAATTTGTGAGACTTTCACATCCGTGATAGCACTGAAAACACCATGGAAATTGGCAGGCAACAGCCAACTAAATCTAATAAACTTTTCGTTGATAACTAGATGGAAATGAGAGTTACTTTCTTAAACTTTACAAAATCCAAGAGAAAAAAAGTTGAATTCCTCTTGAATTCTTTGTTATAGTCCCTTAGAGAAGTAAATTTTACTGAAAATGTTAAGGCAGTTGCATTATTTATAATGGTATCCAAAAATCATAATATAGCTGGCAGAAAATTGAAAGACTACTAAGAAATGAAAAGGAAATAATATTTATTTTATTTAGTTAAAATAGATGGGATTAATAAATTATACCAGCCTCATGTATCTGGAGAAAAATTATCAACCACTATTAACCAGAATTATAAACTTGCTTTAATAGATAGATAATAGCTCTTCTTTAAGAAATACATAGCTAAAGGCAAAAAAACTCCACTGACTAAGAATTCCATATATTGATTTGCGATGTTAATTGCTATTATTTGTAATCCAAGTTTATCTTGATTATGATGAGAATTTGCCTGGTGGTTTTCCCAAAGGATTCTTAAGTGAAGGCTTTCCATTTGTTAATATTTGTTGTGGCTGTAGCACAATGTGGCTCAGATTCTGGTTAGGTCTTCAGCTTCTGCCAAATTGGTAGAATTATAATAAATTGTATTAATTATTGCATAAAAGTGTAGTAGATGAAGTTTCAAAATTCAGGAAGAAGAGTTCTGAAAACTGGAATACAAGATGCAGACTGAATGATCAAATTATATCTCAGTAAATTTCAGCTACCAGGCTTTGTAGAAATGACTTCATTTATTTCAGTTTATACATTATTTTTGATGGTAGATATGCTTACAAAGCCTGCAACTGATCACAATAAAAGCACCCCAAGAAAAAGAAAAAACCTGTCCTATATAGTAACTTTTTATTACTCTAAGATGTCTGTTTAGTGTCTAAGTAGAACAAAAGAGTTACCATAGTTTTAAGCATCTTGTTTCAAAGCTGTGTGACTCATCACTGCCATACATTTAATGTTAGAATAATGTAGCAGGGCTCATGCTTGTGTGTGCAGGGTTTCTGTCCTGGAGTATTTAAGGGAAGTCATTATTCAATAAAATACCTGTCACTTGAACAGTGGATTTGAACACACAATGTTGAATAGAAGTATAATTTTGCAATAGATTTTTAGATGTTGGACAGAATTAAGCACCCAGAGGCAAACTCAAACTGTAGCACCACATACACACAGATCTTTTCTCCCTGAAGTAATGAAAGGAAAGCACACTGCAGTACACAATATGACCTTTGGGTCTCATACTTGTCAGAAGTTATAAAACTTCAACTACAGAAATTCTCATTATAAGGATTACTAGAAACAAGCTTTATTAAAACACCCCAGCTATTTAAAAGTAAAAAATAAAATAAGTAAAAATCAAATATAACCCCTTAACCTCAGTACCAGCAAGATGCCATTTGTGATAGAAATAACCAGCTGTTGTAATCTAATAAGCCAGGGTTAAATTTAATGTTTGTTTCACCTTTTTTTTCTAACTACAGTAACCTTCTGAGAAATGCCATCACTTGCTATTTTCTTTAATATGAAGGGTTAGAAAAAGAAAGAGAAAGCTAATGGCTTTTTTTTTTTTTAATAACTAAACCTGAGGGTGTAATATAATAGATGCCAAATACAGCTTATGTTAGATTTGTTCTTCTAATACTTTTTTAAGGCAATGTATGTACTCTTTTCAAAAATGGCTGAACAAAGAAAGAAGTTTATGATTCTAAAACAGCAGTGCTTGAATGTTAATCTCCCCCTACAATCAGCACAACAGCTACTGCCAGCCATGCAGAAATACACAGGAAAAAGTAACCACTTGACAGGAAAAAAGTCCTGGAAAAAGCAGGTCATTAAGATCAGGTGGAAGCAAAATGCACACTCCAAGCACAAGCTCAACAACTTTCTCAAAAAATTGCAATACTGACAGACCTGTGGAGGAACCTGCCTCCTTTTTTGGTCAGGGGATGTGACATACACAGCTTGTGCATACGCGTAACTTTTGAACCGCGGTTTAGGAGAAGGCGAAGGTCCCTGGGGTACACTGACTGTGATCTATGAATAAATCAGAACGTACATATGGGTAGGAGCATGGATTGTAGAAGTAAATACTGATTTTAAGAGCAACTGAAGAAAAAGAAGCAGAAAAGTCATTTTTTCAAGGACAGCGTTGGTATTCAGCAGGCAAAATGGGATGGTATTAAGGAAACCTCTCATTTAATCTGACACCCTTACCAAAAGCAACAAACTGTCAGGACTCAACACCAGCAGAATAACAATGTAAAGTGAAGCTTCTTTATAATTTACAAGCAGAGGCTCAAAAAGCAAGTGATCTTTTGTCACAACTTGAATAAACAGAGCCGATATTTATCTGTTCAGTACTCTAAAAGAGAGCATCCCATACCCAACATAAAGATTAAATTCAGGCAAGTAAACTAAGCCTAAAATGCAGTAAACACTTCAGCAGAGGCTGTCTGATAGTTTCAGTTCAAAAAACTGACACTGCAATCATAAATTAATTCCAAATATTGCATGAATTTTTTGAGAGGATAACAATAAACTGAGATTGTTTTAAAATTAAGTCACAGTAAATAAAATGCTAAAAAATTAAAAATATGTCATGACTATGGAGAAATGTCAACAGCTATTCTTTAAAAAGGTAAAGATGTTTCTATTTGCTTTTAAATGTAAACCTCCCCAAATTTGTTTTGTCCTTGAGGCTTCTTGTCACCACCAAAATGTGCAAAGTTGTACAGCTCAAGTGAGAAGCACTTACTTGCTAAACAGTAATTTTTAAAACAGTCTGGTGTGAGATGAAAGCCAGCATGAAAATACATGCAGAGGAGCACATTTGACTTGCCTGTTGATGAGACTCTGCCCATTATGCCCATGGGGTTTTTGCCTTCCACTGGCCATTTAACATCAAGCTCATGGGGTAGGCAGGGAAACAACCACTTTAGAGCAGCAAGATGAAAGCAGAAAAGTGAAACTCACTTCTTGTGAAAAATGCTGTTCATGTACTTCTATGTGCTCTTCTCTAGTGACCCTTGAGTGCCGTGGTAGCATCTCCACCTCCCTGATGGCTTCCATGGTGACTTGCTGGGGCAGGACTTGAAAGAGTGAAGTCACATACATTAAGATGGACTTTTTGTCTGGACAGGCAGTTGCAACATCTGGAAGGCAAATTAACATGTGTGATTTCAGTTCCCACATTCGACATGAGAAATAGCCCATTAGTTTCATGGAAAGTTGATAGACTAATGAGGAACCTATTGTACATGTGAATACTCTAGAGATTAATTAGAACCTTATCATCAGTTCCAAAACTGCAGAACAAACTTGCATATCAATGAGAAGGAGCCAAAGTTTATACAGGTAATATTATCTCATCATCCAATCTGAATTTTCCATCTATATTTCTTGTGTCAAAATGCAATTTGACACTGTGATCCCCATTAAGCAGGACTAGACATAGGAAAAAGTGTATTTGCTTGTGCTGCATAAGTACTGCAATTGTAAAAATGTAAGGACAATCTTATTTTCCAAGTCATGCCTTTTATGTTCTCCCCACATCATTTAGCCACTGAAAGCAGCAATGATGTAGGGGGGAAAAAATTACCATTTTTTTGTCGTGAATGGGTTGATAAAAACAAACGATTGAAGTCTAACTACGATAAAGCTGCATAACTTTTATATTCTACTCAGTCTTGCATTCTTCATGAAATCTGTGGAACATCAAAGGAACGTGATATTCACAGGCACTAAAACACATAAGATAAAAACATTTAAAAAAAAAACCAGAAAAAAAACAAATCCAAAAAACCAAAACCAACCAACCAACCAACCAACCAACAAAAACCAAACAAAAAAACCAAAAACCAAAAACCAAAACAAAAACCAAAACAAAAAAAAAAAAAACCACAGAAAAAAAAAAAAAAACACAACCGAAAAACAAACCAAAAAAAACCCCTGTAAAATCTCAATGGTCTTTAGCAGTCAGTACAAGACACTTTGTGTGAACACAAAGACAATTTCAGCTTCTGCACATAGCCATGCTATATATCAGCAGGAAAAGCACTTTCTCTGACTCAACAATTCCAGTCAATAACGATTTGTAAAAATGTAACACATGTAGCAGCTCTTTGAAATAGTTACTTTGTTATTTGCCATTGACGCTTACTTCCTACACTCAGTCTAGTGAATCAAGATGCAAAAGGACGGTTGTACAAGAAATTTATCATTAATTCCATAAATGTTTTAACATGAGTGCTGGCAGAAAGCCAAGAACTATGAGTTCTTACTGTCTTAAATCAATCCTGTCTTAGCTAAGATTTGAGTTCACAGAAAAAAATCAAATAAATCAATACTTCTACAATGTAGCATCTCATTCTCTCTGCCTAGAAGGTGGAATGGACAAGAGGGAAGGCACCTTGCCTTAAAAGTTTCACATATATTTGGAAATTAAGAAGAGACATTATATCAATAATTTTGGTTTGGCTTTCTGACCCATCTCCATAACTTTGCTTGGTACTTGATGAGAGACAGTTGAAGGTTTATTTCTACTTAGCATTGGCTGGAAAAATGGCACATTCACGCTAATATTCCCACTTCTGTAACATAAGTATTCTACTGTAAGCATCTTCTTGTCTTCTCTTGAATATTCTAACACCATCTTGTTGTACTTGGTGTCCACTAGTAATTGATGCTTATATGAATATCCATGCCTTCCTATAGGGAAGAACACAATGGCTGGATGATCAGTACCAGCTGTGATTTTTCTATTGTTTGTTCATTATTTTCCTTTCCAAAATGTCCTGTTAGCCAAATAGGCAAATACCTTATCATTTTTCTACAAAAATATGTCATGCAATAAATGAGTACCTAGCAAATAATATACATGCCAAAAATTGTTTACCCACTCTATCTGACAAAGAGTACATATGCAGCTGTCAAAATCCACTGTCAAATAGCAAATTATTTAATTATTTAATCACAACAAATAGCTAAACAACCATAGTTACAAAGCCTGGAATATCAATCTATCTCTCAAAAGTCTTTTTTTTTTTTTTTTTTTTAATTTTTTTTACAGGCTCCTGAATTATCAGAGCAGGAATGATTTCTGTTATGCTTTGCCTTCACATTTTCTTCTTTTGAACCCTACTCTGATGTACTACCTTTACCACCTGCTGAGTCGGATGACTATTTGAAATCCTAGTAGCTAGACAGTAAGTAAACTGAAATTCAAGCATTTTTTTGCAAGGAAGTTCACTATTTCTTTGTAAATATGTCTACTTTCATTTGTGGGGCAAAAATATCTGTCAAACCATATATACCTCTTAAAAAAAACCAATATCACACTCTTGGAAAATACAGAAGATTTTTTAATTAAACTAAGCCAAGATATGTAGAGTATGACATTTTTCCAATACTAATTTTGATAAAATTATCCAGGATTTTTTTTTTCCCCCGACCAATTTATCTCCTCAAATTGAACTCAGAGGCTATTCTTTCGGAAAATTTTCATCAGTTTTCTTGACAAAGACTATCCAGAGTAGGATTGAAAAGATAAGAGAAAAGGGGAAAAAATTAGACTACAAGTCAAAAGAGAATTGAAAATGGGAAGCATAATAAGGATAGCAGAAATTATATTAATATGTTTATCAATAAAAAAGTCTGAAAGCCTTTGGAAAGCTCTGGAAACCATCCCAGTTCTTTAATAATATACAGCTAGACAAAAGTACTGAAAAAGCTTCCAAGATGAGTGTTCCTGTTATTGGTAGGAAACATTTTCAGTACTAAACTTTAGGCTGACAGATTAACATTTTTCTAAAGAAAACAGTAACTTAAACTGAAATATGTCACATGAACCATATTGTCCAGACAACTCTTCTTGATACCTTTTTCAATCCATGGGATTACTTATTAAGACATGTGGCTCTTTGAGCATCTTTTATCATCAAAGAAAAAGATTACCTTGCAAGACCCTAACTTCAAGTGCTCCCCCTGAAAACATATTCAGCCCCACCTTTTAGAGAGATTAGTCTGTCCATTCAAATTCGCAAAACACAGACAAATAGAACAAACCACTTATTTAATATATGGGCCAAAATGCCTGTCTGAGTCTGAGGAGACACCACAAGAGCTCAATTTTGACCATGCATTTTAATGCGAAATAAGATTCCGTTCATCTAGAAGAGCAGTTACCTGGTACCAAATACCAAAAGAGTAGAAAGAATCTGAGTTCACCCCAGAACATTAAATAATGAAAGATAACCCAAATCCACTGCTGTTTAAGTGCAGTTGCCTTTACAGGGTTATTATAGATTTAACTTGGGAAACAATTTGCCTGATAAAAGTTTACTGCAGCTTGATTTTATTAGCAAATGTTACTTGTTTTCTAATGGATATAACTACAAGACTGCCTGTTTGTTAAGGATGACCACAATAAACCTGAAGTGTTCTCAAACTAATTATTTTCTAAATCTATCAAACTCTTCAAAAAGTGATCCAGTAGCAAACTTTTATAAACTTTGTAGTTCACAAGTGGTTTGGTTCTTGCATCCATATGTTTAGTCAATGATCAAATCCCTGCTAACATTAGGGGATGAGTGGAAATGAGGATGATATAAAACACATAAATGAGTTCCATATGAAAAAAAAAAAATACAGGTGTAGCAAAGCAAACAAAATCCAGCATTTTCCTACACTGTGTTACATTATATACACAAAGCCATGCCCAGAGCACAAGTTGTAAGTGTTTATGGAAATGTTTCTTAAAAGTTTAAAATACATGGCTACTAACAGAGCTGCTCCTTTTTAATAATATTTTGCTTTCTCCAAGCTCTGACCAACTAACAGTTCTGGCACTATTTGTGTCAAGTAGTTTTACTATTTGTGTTTATTCTTTGTATCAAACCAGTAGCAAAATAACTTTGAAAGAGAAGAGCTAACATGTCTGCTGCACTGTCAGAAAGATTATATTTCTGTATAGAAATTGCTTATCTGGTTTCTTTAGATTGAGAGACAAATTCTGAAACATATTTTGCCTTACACAGTGTTGAGAAGCAAGATAAGACTTGAGCCCTAAAAGAAGAAATCCTTTGTCCTCAACAGAAGCAGCTAGGATTTTCACAGAATCACAAAATAGAAAACAGAAAATTAATTTCTAAATTCTACACATCATCTAATACTGTTTGCTTCTATTACAATAGTAATATTTTAATATTACCTGCTGCTACCCCAAATCAGCTTTTAAAAGCTGTGCTAAGTAAAAAACATTGCCTTCCCTTCCACAAAAAATTTGAGATTCTCAAAGCTGATTTGAATTTTCAGAGATTATGTGTTTTTTATTTTCCCAATAAATAAAGGCTGTTGTTGTTTCTTCTATCAGAGTGGAGTTTGGGGTTTTTAAAAGGATTTTTAATGATAGGAATATAACATTTTTAGAGGTTCTATTGTTATTTCCAAATGCATCTCTTTAGAAAGCAGAAGCTCTCAGTTCCCTGAGATAAGATAGAAAGCTAACAGATGCATAAATGATTACTTTCTACTGTGTATTTACAGACATCAAGCTATGACAGAATCATGAGGCCTGTCTGAGATTGGCTCCTACTGGTGACTTAACCCCTTGACTATGAAAACACGAGCCATATATAGCTCATTCTTATCCAAACACCAAGAAACAAGAAAGATTATCAAGCATAGATTATAAAGTGTTTTGCTTAAAAGTACACATACTTCTCCCTCAGTCTCTACTTGGTCTCAAAATGTCATTTTCCTACAATCCATGTTTATACTTATGGTATGATAATAGCAGGAAAAATAGAAGTTGCAATGGTTTACTCTACTGACACTGACTGCTGCCACTAAGACCTTGAAGCAATAAACTCTACAGTCTCTGAAAGGTCAGCCAGTAACTGCAGTGTGTACTCACAATTATTGACCATTTTTGCTTCTTTTTTAAACTCGCAATTATTTTCTGCTGTGTTTTTTTTTTTTTTACTCCACCAGTAGATTGCATGTTAAATTCAAAATGAAAGCAATCTTTGCAAGTAATCTCAAGGAATAGCCTTGGACTTGCAGATAGACAAAAATCAATGTATGAAATATGGCAGAACTCTAAATAGTGAAATGTGGAAATTAAAACTGATGATTTTAAAACTTTATTTTAAAAACAAAGTTAAAGCAAAGGTCAACATTCTTCAAAGGCTATTCAGTGGCCCACATGAATAAGCACAGTGATCACAGTCTGTTGCTTTGCTGAATAAAATTCACATTTTAGAAACTTAACTGCTAGTAAAAGGCACAAATTACATACAGACAATTAAGTGAGAGCAGAAGCCTGGAAGACTTAGATAGTGGCACTGGCTTTTTCTTCTTTTCTATAGAATTGAATAGCCATAAACCTAAACCACTATGAAACCCCCAGAGGAAAATGCTGTTAGTTTTTAAACAGATATTTTCATAAAAAAGGAGATGTTTTATACCTGATGGTTAAGACCTACAGAGTACATTAAAAATGCTGACCTTTGTAGGCTGTATTAAACAAGGTCTCAACAGAAGCATGAAGAAAGTATCTACAGAAGATTAACACATTTGTGTTTGCCATTTAGAATTACAGAGACAGGTCAGGATTTGTGGAATTAAAGTGCTGCAGAATTCAAGTGTATCTGGTATTAAAATATTTGGTGGCAGAGCACACCTTTAATCTGTCTGAATGTCTGTTCTGATTTGCTGCATGAGTGTGAAGGAGCTTGGACTAATATGCCAGTACTATCCTGGTTAAGTGAACTTGATGCTCTCCCTGTTTTTTAAACCTGAAAAATCAGACTTAATACCACTGATGAACAGTAAAGGTGCTGCTTATTCTTTTTCAGGTTCCTTACAAGATTAAACATTGATTTAGTAACACCACAGCCTTTGCACCTTAAGCTATATTTAAGTGTCTTAGCAATAAAGATAGAGATAGAAAGAAGTGAAGTCAAAATAGCAAAGGAATAAAACACTAGTTTTAAAAATTTGGGGTATGATACATTTTTATTATATCATGTTTTTTACTAATATTTTTGTCATTGGGTAGGATTGAGCATGGTTCTCATCAATTTGCTGAAATAACAAATAATAGTCAGCAGTTAATATACTCGCAAAGCTGATATACACTACTGAAAGCTGCAGTGTGATTTTTCAAAACCTGGAAATGCAGTAAGGGGCGGGTGGGAAGTACCAGAGGAAAGAAAACTAAAATACACCCTGTCATCCAGTTCCTACTGAAGAGCCCTGAAAATGAAGACAGACCAAGGGAGTTATGCTGTAACTCCTGAATTCTGAATCAGGAATAGTGTTCAAAAATTGCAATATTGCAGTCACTGAACTCATAATTTTGCTAAGAGTATTTGAGATATTTTCAAACAGGCTAATATTTGAGAGTAAATGGGACAATTTTTAAAAATATTGTACATTTTCCACTTAGCTTTTATAAATATTTAGTCTAGAGAAACTGCACAGGTAACTATATTAAAAATAAAAAAAGAAAATTAGAGACTGATAATCCAATTACTAAAGATTTTATAACATCATATGGAGATAAATTCCTTACTTTTATTTAATTGTAAAATCTTTCATAAAGGTAAAACGATACAAGGTAAAAGGAAAAGGGCAATTGAAATCTAAACATCCAATTCTGAACAGACAATTGAAAGAGCCGTGTTCATACTGGATGGGTGATTCCATACTTACCATGAGAAAGTAATGCTTCAAGTGCAATCAAAAAAAACATTGGGAAACACGGCATTCTTTTGAAATAGTACTGGGAAGAACAGGGATTCTGCTGCTAGAGTGTGTGTACCTTCCTTTTATTCCCATCTGCAATCTGCTATTTCTGACAGGGAGGAGAGCTAAAATCACCTGAGGTTAATTCCATCCCAAACCAACAAAACAGAATGCTGAATGATACTACAGGTAACTTCTACTTTTCCCCTCTAGAATGTTATGGGCAACTGATTTTATATGGAACTTGAGAAAAGCAAAATGAAAAAAAGTGTCCAAGATGGACTAATTTGGATGTAAATTGAAGCTAAGTTGTTCTTGGCTTTGTTTTGATTTATTAAAAAAAAAAAAAAAAAAAAAAAAAAAAAGTAGCAGAAGTTTTAAGGAACAAAACTAAACTTCTATGCAGTAAAATTCCTAAATTATAGGTCAAGATCAGGTGTAAAATTAATTCAACATATCTTTAAAAGAATACAAAATTTAGTGTGTGCAATAGCACCTTCAACAATGATTCCTTTTTTCCACTAATTTAGGCCAGAGTACTGTTTGCAGCTACAATATGCTACTGTTTATATTCAAAAGACTGTACTTTCCCAGGGTATGCAAGTTTGATAAATTTCAGCTAAAAAAAAAATAATTAGAGAAATTTTCAATATCATTATGACAGACTGGGAAAATTCATAGCTATTAAGGTTCAGTTACATATAGGATATTTAACAAAAAAATCCCCCTCACTGACAGAAATTCATGCTTACAAATTGACTTGATGTATCAGTTTTAAATTCAAAGAAGAGTTTTCTTGATGAGTCTTATGGCTACACATCTTGAATTTTCTCACTGCATGTGTGAAATGGCTACGTCTACATGAAGACCAGTTACCTGAATAATATAGGCTTCTATACATATTTTTGACATGTAAACAGTATGAAAAATGAAAACTTAGGTCTTTAAGAATATTAACTGTAGCAGATGAAAAAAACTATTTCCATTTTAAAAGCACATCTTGAAAAAAAAATGCACATCTTGGAAAAGTTGAAACTCTAATTTGAATAATTTATATATATCATGATCATTCCTGCATTGAAATGCTAGAGAAACAGCTTAGAAGAAACCTTCTAAATGTTGTAGCGTACAGATTTTTTAACATTCGAAGGATTATTTAACCAAGACTGCAACAAATAGATTAATGTGCTGGTCTTTTGCCTTATGCTGATCGTGAGGAAAAGCAGTCCAAAATGTGTCATGCCAATACTTTTCAAAAATGCAAGCTTTGACTGAAGGATTACTATGCACTTTCCATTTTCCAGGAAGTTACTTAAAATCTACCTGTAATGTAATTTAAGAAAAAAACCCAAACCTTAAATCTGATTATCTGAGGAAGAGACCTGCTCATGCTTGACAGGCTGAACTTCTTAAGCCCATACTCTGAGGCTGGAAACATCTGCTCATATTTTGTATAAATATAAGCTCCCATTTACATTCCAACAATTTTATACCTGGCTAGTCTTGGAGAAGCAGAGAAATAGGTTAAGGGCAGAGCAGGATGTCTGGTAATTCATAATGTAAAGACCTAGAAATCAATATTCTAATGACTCCTATTTTAACATGCAGCAGAAAGAAGGTGTCTTGTATTTTCTAGCCAGTGCAGACCTCAGCCTGAGTAAACACAAGTGTGTGTGACACTGATGGGTGTGGAGCAGCATGTGAGAGCCCAAAGAGAAGTTAAAATGCTACAGCTTGGTGGAATCAGACCGGATTTGATGACCTCATAGCTATAATATTTACTTCAAAAGTCCCCTGCAAGATGAAATAGCTGAAATATGCAACAACAGCAGCCAGGTGTGACTGGGGTGCTAAACGGTATATTATGTGAGTATCAAACAATATTAAAATAAATGCAGTAAATTTCAAACGTGAAACACAATACATTAAACTTATTTAACATATAAATAGAAAACCATAAGTATTAAAACATTACAACAATTACAATTTAGTGTTCAGCATAATAGCAGCACTATAATGCTTTACTGTGTGCTCTGAAAAAGGAAATCCTTCTTAATACTGAATCAGAAAGGCAAATTGTGAAAGAAGGGCCTACATGGGACACCTGAAATCAATATTACAGTAACACCTTGTTTATTAGACATATTTCTGGCTTCACTATAAAAAGGTTCTCTCACATTTTTCACAGTTCAGAATTACTAATTTTATTCATGGTCTTCACTCACAGAAACAAATGGATAGCAAAATTTCAGCATTCAGACAGTTAATTCCAGGATTGCTCTATGATGCAATATAGGAGCAATTTAGGAGTACAACATTTACATGAATGGCTTTAATAAATAACTCAAAAAAAAAAATGGTTTTAATGCTTTAAATACACTGATCTCTAGTCCACTGCAATACACTTAGAACTTAAATAAGCATTGCAGTAGTTTGTGAACGAGTGCTATGGCAGAGACTTATGGAGTAAGCCTGGACCCAAAGAGGAAAGGTTAAGAAGTGGTAATTTAATCTTCTCAAGAGTTTCTAGAATTGATACAAATTTTGGGACGTTCTGAATGTAACCACCCTTCAGATTACATAGGAATCCCAGTATAAACAGAGCACACTAATTTTAATGCTCTAGTAGTGCATGTCCAGCTATTGTTCAGCAAATGCAGACAAAGCATTCAAGATCAGAACCAAAGCCTTTCACATTCACCAAAAAATGCAAAATTACGCTTATCAAACTTTACAGGATGGCCACAAGTATGTAAAATATGTATAGTGTTATGTACAATAGCACCTGCTGAAAGTACTTCATACATCTGAGCATTCAAGGAACAGAGAGATCATAGCCTTGAAATGCAACGCTTGTTATTTTTTTAGCCAAATATAAATTCTGAAAGATAAACCAAATTCATCTTCAAGAAACATAGTATTGATTTTATTCCAAAAGATTTGATTTGGAATTCTGGTTTTGGATCTGGCATGTCCAAGAATATTAAACTACAAGAAGAACAGAAGAAAAAAGTTGTTAGTCTTAAGTAGACAGTGTCAAGAAGAACAAAACCCTATTGAGAGCTTAGCCAAAGAAAGGCTTAGAGCAGCTACCTGAGTGCTCCTTATAAATATATCATGGGGTGAAAGCAATCAGAGCAAAACCATCAAGCTCAAGGACAGTGTTAGCACAAGGAGAAAAGACAACACAACAAATCTGAAGAAATATAGCTTAAAAATGCAGAAAAGTTTCTCGCCTTCAGAAAGCGAGGTTCTGAGCAAAGCAAAGGAATAGAAGCAAAGCATCCAACTGACTACAACAGAACTTGAGGAATTCAATAAAACCTTTACTATGAGCTGTTTACCTGAAATTGCAAGTAACAGGACATCAAAGAAAAATCAGGTCTTAAATGCTTTGTTCCTCCTCTCCTTTTTATGTTATAGTTCATACTAGCTATTTCTTAGTTATACTGTTTTAATACAGGTTATATTTTCATGCTTTTCTATCAACTCCACTCCCTTGCCTTTTATTAGTCAATTATAGAGAATTCTATTCATGCAATAACTTGTCCAAAATAATGATAAAAAGAATGTGTCATGTCTGACTATTCTTAGAAATGCTGCTAAAGCATTAGACTAAAGATGCAAAAGAGGTTTTGCATACATAGCATATATATACATATTTAACAACTAATAGTACATCAACAGAGCATGTGAAAGCTGGAGATTAATCAGTGCAGTCAGTATAATGTAAATAGGAGTTAAGAATGCATTAGAACAACCACCAGTTGTATTACATATTTATTATGCATTATGCTAACAAAGAAAATGCAAGCAGCCCTAAAATGGGTTTAGATAGGACTATGAAGCAACACAAAAAATAACCAGGTTAAATCTAAATATTAGTTGGTGAATATTTTAAAAGCAGAAGGATTTGTAAATGTAGAGCAGGGGCTAAACATTAAAAAAAAAAAAAAAAAAAGCAAAAGTTTAAGAAAATATACTCCTGGAAAAAGATATTAGAACTTCTAATTGCATCATTAGTATATTATCCCTTGATATTTAACTTACAAATGCTAATTATATTTTTATTGAATTAATTTTTCATTATTAATTAATTTTCTTGAATCTCTTCTTAAAATGGAAAATTACATAATCTTCAGATTCACCAACTGAATATACATTTTTCCATTAATTAATTACTAATTACTAAAGAGGTTATGTCATGTCAGGCCTTAGTCTATGCTTTTCAAAACAATTTAAATACCAACTTTTATTAGCATTTGTTGGGGGGAAGAAAGAATATTAAAAAAGGGATCATTAGAAGATGTGCTTGAAAAGTTCCACATGTTTGGTTTTAGAATTGACTTTTCCAGGCTGAGCAATTAAACGAACAAGGAATTCTACAGGTACAGGGCTCAAAGAGAGCCACGATGAGAATAAGAAACATTCATGACTACAATTATGGGAGCAGAGTCTAGGATTGTAAATGAGAGCAGTGGAGGCCAACACTTTCTTCAAGTCTTTTTTTAATTACCCAGTGCTAGAGAAACTGACTTTAGCCCAAACATAAAGAGTGGATTTAATGGCTATTAACTAAGAAAATATACAGAATCTAAAAATTATGCAGAAGAGGTCACCTTCATAAATAACTCAGAATGTTCTGAAGACCTGAGATTAGGCTTTAAAATGGGGCCTAGAATATATAATAATCACCTAAATACATGAAAAACATGTCCAGACCCACTGGGAAATTTTCATTTCACATTTAAACAGAGTACAGTCTTGTAGTAAAAGCTACAAACAGATTATAACACAAAGGTTACCAGTGTCTCCTCTCACTGACTTGTTTCCCTAGATTAACATAAAAAACCTACAAAACACAAAACCATAGAACTGAAAAATCTTCCAAAACTAAAGGAAAAAGTAAGCAGCTCTCCAAACTTTAACAATATACAATACTTTTCAAATTACAAATAATCTAGTAAGTATCCCAAAATAAGTATAAAATGGACTTTAGTCTACTTAGCTGCTTTTAACTTTGAGTCTTTATTTGACAGGGTAACTCCTCAAAAATCTTTGGGCCTGGTTGTGGAAGCGTTTTCATCAAGCAGGTTGTGCAATCTGACCCAGCACTCCAATAACTTAGCCCATCTCACCAAAAAGATAGTGATTACATCAAAAGTGAGCCTGCAGAATTCAGATAGTACAAGTGAGTGACACCATCAGTTCTGGAGTACACAGATAAGGAATGAATTATATTTTAAATCTTTGAAGAATAATATGAAATCTTTATGCCACCTTACCAGCAAAGCTATACAGCAGATATACTTACAACAGCAAAACCACATTCTTCTACAAACACGAGTCAAGGGACACCACAGCTAAACCTCCCAAAATTTTCTGTAATTAGATTCTTCCTTCCAACTAGACTGGCATTGCAAGCAATACATAGTCAGCAGTTCCAAGTGTCCAGAATTTAAGCCTCACCTACATGATCATTTTCAATTCAAAGGGATGCAACTCTTAGCATGCATAGGTCCTTACTCCCTGTGTAATTTTTTACTACTTTCATCTAAACTTTGGGGCTACCAGGATACCATTTAACCATGCAACTTGCAAAAAAGGTACTAAGTATACAAGTAACACAAAAATGAAATACCCTGCACCAGGATAAATACAGGAGAATAAAAAAAGCAGAATCAAAATAAAAAACTTACAAAAACATATTTTCTATAGTGTCACTGTACTCCTGGTATGGAATAAATTACAAAAATGGATAGTGCAATATTACTGAAACATGTTCAAAGACTTTACAGGTCAGGCTCTTTTTGTCATGTTTGTGTTCTATCATTTAATCTTAAAATAAACCCAAATGTTACAGCTTTCTGATGATCCTGCTAGAGAAAACATGGAAGAGCAATCATGTAAGTATCTCTGGTTAATCTCTTAAAGTTCTTTTACATATGTATTCTTATTGCCTTGCTTTTTTAAAGTGTTAGTATGCCATAATGATAGTGCCTCATAAAAATGTCTGAGCCTTAACGAGTTACCCAACAGAGAGTTACTGATTTAAGACATAGTTTGATTTTTCTGAAGTATTAATTGTTTCTGTTCTTGATGTCACACTGGTCATTGCAACAGATATTACTGAAAAGAAAGTCAAGAACAGACTATTAGAAATTTATTAGTTTAATGAAAATTGGAAATCCATAAAAGCTTGCAAATTTTCTGTTTCTTATATGTGGCCAGAGTAGTCAAACAATAAAGCATTCGTAATAGAGATCCCAAGTCTTTCAGAAAACAGCAGATAACTCTAGGATATGCAATGAGGTGTCTCACGTCTAGGTAATCTCTTTTTAAAAAACTCAAGCAGTTAGAATGGAAAATCACTATAATCTGAACATCTCATGTCATGTTGGGTAGCCAATATGCAATATGTCAGTAGTATCAATTCAATTCCTCGCAGAATAAATAAAAAAATAAGTTCTGAAGTTCCAGTCCATTACTCATAGAGGGAATCTCAACAGAGAAACATTCATATAAAGAAACTCTGATTCACACCAATGTCAAAACCTCCCCAAGTTACAAACAGAAATTATGTTGCCTACCTAATTTAAAGATGAACTGGCAATCTCGGATTTCAGAACAGTTCATAAATTTATTAACACACCCAATGATCATGTTCTTTTTCTGTTGTTGAAAATACAGTGAAGCATCACTGTATCAGTGTATCACATTGACTTATCTAATTCCCTTCCCAGGGTTTTCTCCAGCCCGTTTTGCATAGGACACAACCACCCTTCCCCACCTTCTGGGTCTGTGTTTCCTTCAGCACCCCAGGCATGCAAGCAGTCCCAGTCACTGGCTCACAGTGAGGTAACAGCTTTGCCACTGTGCATGGACCTCCAAGTCCACCTTTCCTATTTCATGTGCATTTGTGTCCTGGTGTTTACAGAAGGAAGATGAGAGAGACCTCATCACAGAAGCGTTTTTAAAAATTTCATTGTCCTATGCTCTTGCCCTTCTCTTCAGCTTATCACACCCCTTCCCTGACACAATTAGGTTATAGCCCTCATCACAAAATTAGATGCTTTTTGCCAAAGATGTTCTTTATCTACTTTGACAGTCCTGTTAAGCAGGCATTGTTCCTCAAACAGGTCTCCACAGTGAAAAAAAGCCAAAATCCCCAGTTATGACACGAGATTCACAGTCAAATGTTGATCTGAAAATTTGCTGAGCCCTCCTTGAGCTTTTCCTCTTTAGCAGCGGGAGAGGGGACAGCACTCTGTAAGGCACCATGCCCTTCATCCTCACCAGAACTCTGCAGCCACTCTTTAAATGCCCAGCACCTTAACCATTGATTAGTGCCCAAGTGAATGAACAAGAGGGAGTTGCCAGAGGGTCAGACAGATGTTGGGAGACTCTCTGCAGCCTCTTGGATCCAAGCGGCTGACAAGCAACAAACCTCTCAAGATATGGTCAGGTTTGCCGAGGAATGCCTCCATCTCCTGTGAGAGACACTCTCCAGGAAATATCACCCATCTTTTCTTCACCCTGGCTGAGGTGTACCTGCTTCTGATGCCTCCTGTGACAGAGTTATCTTCCTCACCTGTTCCACAGGCTCTTCTTTCAGGGCCTAACTTTTCCAGAGAGCCTCTGGGAGCTGGTGTGGGTTAGCTTGGGCCAACCTCTGCTGCAGACCTGTGCTTCTGTGTGCTCCAAAAGAGCAGCCAGAGGTTGATTGCTATCAGCTTCCCCTAAACATCTTATCTAGAACTGCCACTCAGGGAGCATCAAGCACCAGCTCAACTGCTTAGAAAGGATTGATATGACCAGAGGGCAAGAGCACAATAAACAGAGGCAACCAAAAGAATCACAGCAGTTCTCAAACGACTTCAGAAGATCTTAAGAGTAATAAAATGTAATTATGAAATGGTAATTTCCCTCTTACATGAGCAATCAGGGTTTATACTGATGAACATTATGAAACATTTTCTGAACAGATAATGCGTACCTGAGAGTACATTGATAACGCTCCTTACAAACATTAAAATTCATTCATACCTTGGATGGCATCTGGTTTAATTCCAAATAATGTTTTAAGAAAATGAAGCATTGCATAAAACCACAATAGTCTCCAAGAAACAGTTTAATCCATAGGCCTTTAACAGAAAAAATTAGTCATCCGGTTTTCTGGTAAGGTTTCAGAGCCACCCATACCTAGGCCTAGCCAAAGATGGGTTCACCAGTAAGTTCTTAAATAAGGTTCTTTTATCCACAGTATACAACTGTCAGACCACGTTAATATAACATTTCAGTTTGGCCACACAATCTGTGAATCTATAAAATAACTGTAGTGATATAAAACACGAACATTTTATCATATGCCCAACATACATAAAGCATTAAAATTAATGAAAATACCAAAATTTTCTCTTATTATTCTATTGACTATATAGTGATATAGTATCTAACAGCACTGATTGTATGCTAAATATATTTTAGCAAATACTTGTTAAGAGGAAAAATAAAGATTGATAAATCACACTGATGTGGACAGTTTGTCCCTATGATCCAAGGAATTAAGAGTAAACAAGTCATGCGTTGACTTCAAAGTAAATATTAGTAAGCACCGCTTGCAACAAGAAAAGTCAAGGAAATAGTCTCTTAATCTATCGCTTTCGTTCTGAGTAAGAAACATTCTGTACATCTTTTTGAGGGAAGTAAACTGACAGGCTGAGAATTTTTAAACTTAGCATGCAGTTTCACAACAGTTTTATCTTTAAACCTTAGCTTATGGAAGGAAGCCAGGACAGTTTTTGCAATTCCTACCTTTCAAATGTTGCACTATCCTAACTCTGCTTTGAGAACACAATAGCATATTTATCTCAGTTCATAAAGAGTAGAGTCTAGAGTTAAGCCATAATAAAACCAAGGAAAATAAAACCCAAACCAAAACCAGAATAAATATTTATCAACCAGTTAAGCTCTCTGAACCATTTCACCATGGAATAACAGAGAGGAGTAATGACAGAGGAAGGAAAGAGATTATTTCTGAGCTGACTGGACTAAATGCTGTGAAACCTCCCCTATGGCTGCACCACCACTGTCCAGTTTCTGACTGAAATAATGATAACATCAAGTCAGATTACAACTAGAAAAGTATACTTGTGATTCAATTTGTCTATTGCCAATTTACCAAATTAGAAACAGGTATCATTAACCTACTGATCAAAGCAAACATATTTCTCTTCAAAAAAGGGTATTTTCTCTAAAATAAGCATTTAATAAAAGTTGCTAGTATGCAAATAAAGTTTTATTTGTTCATATTGTCTCCAAACATAGCATAGAAATGCTGTAACATACTGAAATTGCCAGAGAGGATCATAATCTCATTTATTTGGTATCAGAAAAAGATTTTATTTCTTCCTTCAGCAAGTCATCATTCTTTTTCTCCAATTTCATTGTGCACTATTTCTATTGTAATTCTGTGTGAGTGACTATATATGCAATTCTTTCTGTTGCACGTTCAATTATTTAAACATAATGGCTTGTTAAATTAAGGGAAACACTTTTGATGGCAGATGCTGATATTTTAAAATGGTACTTGATGGACCTGTTTCATAATTATTTATAATGAGCAGGAATGTGGAAGAACTGGTCTAAAGGGATTTCAGCACTTCAGCTTTCCTATGCTCTATGAAAAGTGGTTATGTTCAATAAAACACCATACTAAGTCCTTGTTTCTTCTAATCCAGCTTGTGATAAGGGGTATATACCACTATGGATTTATGCACTAAAGCTTATTTCCTGAGTAAACAGCCAACAAAATCAGCACTGCTCTGAGCTTATACCCTCCTACAGGTTCATAAAGAATTCTAGAAGAATAATTCTGTTGAAGTAATGCTCTATTTTAATTTTACAATACAGAAAATTAAAGAAAGGTAACTAAACCAGAAGAGCAAAGAGTCTTTTGTAAAAGAGGAAACTCTGCAGTACATTAACTGCTCTGTTGGAGCAAGTAGCTTAATTTTTCCCATTTCCTTGTAATAAACAAGCAAGTCTCTTGATAAATAAATAAAGCCAATATAGTCCTAAAGAGGTTGGTTTGGTGGCAGCTTTTCCAGAGAGAAGTTACATATTGCATTTATAAACAGCCCTCAGACGTGGAAACCCATTGGTTTTCAAAGCCACTATGCAACACAAGGAACAGGTTCCACACAGACTAAAAGCCTTTGTTTGCAAAAAAGCAAACTCCTGCTTGAGCATTTGTGCTGCTGTACTTCAATACATAAAATGTCTATTTATATTCCCAAACTGGAGGATCTTGGCACAAGACCCTCGCTGCAATTTCTCCCTTTATTAGGCTCTGCTCAAAAAGCCATTATAGGGGTCTGTGTTATGGCTCTCTAGGCACACACTGCTCCATGACCCTAAAGAAATTAATCTTTTAGTTTTATATTCTAATTTTAGTCCAAGGAGCCAAGTCTCACATCATGGAGCTGTGTAAAATGCTAATAAAAAATTAATAATTTAATTCTTTATACTATTTTGACTGTAGACTTTCATTAGCTCCAATAATCACCAAAAAAAGCAAGAACATAACTATGAAGTACCATGCCATTGGATACATTACAAGGGTACAAATCAAAATACAATTAAATCCTAAAATGCTTTAGCTTCTTTTAAATAACACAGGTTAGGACACAAGTAGAGAGATCTAAAAATACTTAAAACAAGGTTTGACAGCCACCTAAAAAAATTTAACGAGGAGCAGAAAAGTGTTACATTTTTTCTTAAATCATAACTGAATGAGAATAACGTCTTTTCTTTACCATCTCTAAAGGCATTAGAAGGAAACTGTAGAAGAATCTCCCATAATGGTACAAATAATAGGTAATGAATTTGGAACCATTTGGCAATGCCTTCTGGGAAAGCCTTCTTTAAGTATGCCTTACATATACAATAGGCTATGTAGAGGTTATGTAGAGTAGGCTTCATACCAGTAATGGTTGGCATTTTGGCACTTTCCCAAAATATTAACATATACTAGCATAAAGAATTATACTTACACAACTGGTTAAGGTTTTTTTGGGTTTTTTTTTGGTGGGGTTTCTTTTGTTTGTTTGGTTTTGGGTTTTTTTGTTTTGGCTTTTTTGGGTTTTTGTTTTTTCTTTTTTTTTTTTTTTGGCTGTTTTTTTTAAAATTAACTTAGTTTACTTTGTCCAGGATGTTTTCTGGCACAGAATCTGATCATTCTGTTATTACTGTTAAACAAAAAAGCCAATGTAAGGAAACACCATCAAGAGTCATATTTACAACTACATGTTGATTTGAAACTGAACAATTAAAAACCATTTCCATGCCAAGCTGTAGGTCAGAATAATGTGTTACACAATATTTTAGCCACTGAAGCCAAGTGTCCAATTGTTTCAGTAACAGAAATGTGAGGGTGAATTCTGGCACTCGTCAGCCTATGATAAGTTTCTAACAGACTAATACTTGTCAGGGGAGTGATAGCTGATTATACGGTAAAATGGTACTGGAGAAAGGTGATGAACACACTGTAAAAGAAAGATTTAAAAATCACACAAGTCACTATAGCTCATGGCAGAGTAATTCTGCAGTTCCTTGTTTTAATTTATTACAGTAAACTATCCAATACCAATTTTATCCAACGTTTCCCAGTGGAATACTTGCCATACAAAAGCACGGCACAAGCAAATGTATATGAACTTTGATACATCTAGTAGCAAATTAACTACAGCATCCTTGCTACTTCTGTCAGTCTGTATTTAACAGGATGGATGCTCTTCCATGCCATGCTCACAGCCCGTACAACTGAGAGAGATGAGTGCCTTCAGGGAGCAGCCTGTACTCATCGATTTTCCACTAACCCCTGGCACTTCAGACCAACCTAGAGTCTCTTCCAAAAAGGGACACCTTTTCATAATACTGAGTGAGCATTTGCCCATGGAGAGCAGGATGCATTTGACAGAGTGCTTTTTGTTTTCTTATGCTCCACATTGCAGCAGCAACGATAATGACCTACAAGATCTGATGAGGCTCTACAAGAAGTGTCTGTCTAAGCAGAGGTAACAGAGCCAGAGCCCACTCTTCTCCTCGAGCTGACTGCTAGGAGAGGGACAGCACGAGATGAGCAGATGTGACACGACCCATGAACAGAAGTTCACCTGGAGCAGCTCATTACACACCACTCAAATACAGCTAAAGGACCCAAAATGTAGGAAATAAAATAAAACAACACCTTGGTTTTCAGTGATGCTGTGCACATTTAGACAATGTGCAAAGCCCTAAGATACCTTCCTTCTTCTCAATAGGTACAGAGCAACTTAATTCAGGTACTGGTGACTATAATCAATACTTAACACTCACAGAAAGCCATACAGTAGATTGAAGGACTAGTTTGTATAAAAACTTAGAATTCCTGGACAAGAACTATATGCTCATGTACTGTTGCCTTATGATGGCTGGTTTACTATATCTATCATTAACATATAAAGTAAGATACACCTCTATTAGTTGCACATTACTATAATATGCAAATGAAAACAATCTCCAAATTAAATCTGTCTGCATTTAAAAAATATTATGAAGAGTCTGATTTAAAGCAATACAAAACATTAGAGTAAATAGCTTCATCATAGATTTCTTGCCAACTTTCATGTGAATATTTCGTAATTTCAAGTTAATTTTCAAATCATTTAGACATTTCAAAAATGCATATTGAATAATGTTTTCTATTTTAAATGCTAAAAGCTGTCCATCCTCTGATTCTTATTTCTAAGCAATTTTAAGCTACAAGTTTAATTCAAAGGATGGCTGACTGGATCAACCACCACTCTACTGTTTTATTAAATCATGTATCAAGCAGTTTGATTCTGCACAGCTAAACAACAGCCCATGTTCAGAAAACTAGCAATTGGATTGCAAGTAGCTCATCCATGACCAAAACTAAACTCCTCTGAAGTTTGAAATAAATCATCTTGAATTCAGAGCAACACATTAGGCAGATGTGGTACAAAGTTGGAGGTATGTAGATATAACTGCCTATTAAAATCCAGAATGTTTTTTTTTCCACTTCACAGATATCTCAGTAATGTTAGGCTTTAGTGGAAAAAACAAATTAACAGAACTGGACAGATTCCTGAATACAAAAGTTCTCTAGCACTACTGGAGAAATATTAACTGCATTTACCATCTGTGAAAGAATGATAATGCTTGTGTACAGTCCTCACAGGGATTTTTGCAAGGTTTAATTAATCTTTAAATGTGTTTTGTAGATTAAACATCCAATAAAAGCACAGCTAACTATTCATTCAATTTAGGAAAAGTAGTTCCTTTAAAAAAAGCCAAGAAACAATAATTGCAATATCATTAAATAAGAGGAATAAGTTTGTAAAATTATATACTTAAACTCTGTTTAATAGTTAAACCTGCAGCTTTTAATGAAAATCCCACTAGTGTCCACATTTTTCGTACTTTGGATGTTTGAAAGCATCTTTCCCTAAGTTTTCAGGCTTAATTTAGAAGTCAGGCCTAGACCTGGATTTTTCCCAATGTCTAGAATCCTCAACTTTCTTCTCAACAGATAAAATCATGTTTTTGACAAAATATGTTCTTGACTTCAAAGCAAGAACACTCTCTCAATTCCTTGTATTTCAGAAAAGGACCAATTACCTTCAGTGAGACTGTTACAAATCAGAGTTTTGTTTTCTGAATAAACCTCAAGAGAAGGCTGGATTTGAAAGAATGATCCTTGAACACTGAGAAATTCTACCTGCCAAACTGGTATGAGACACTTGACATAGGACTGTCATGCCACGAACACAATCTTCCAATCTGCTTGAACCACCTAATGCTGCATCTGATCTGTTTCACCTTGATGAACATTGACTGATGTCTGTGCTCTCTGCAGAGTGTACCTTAGGAAAGAATGAGGTTAGTGCCATTTGAAATGCTGTGTCCTGATGGATTCAGTTGGAACTGGATTCAGGTTTTCACTGATACAATTACCACTGGGAGAGACATTGAGTCTTCAGCATTGTTATGGATGATGAAGAGAGAATTTCCCCCTCTAATTATTAATCAGCACATGGCAGCATGAAATACTCTACTAATGAACCTTAAACCCACGGCAATTCTTTAACTCTCAGCAAAAGGTGAAGATCTTCCAACATATTAATTGAAGCCTGGGCTCTTCCTAATCCTGGTGATATTATGTTTAGTTCTATTACATCAATTTAAGATGATTACCTTACATTTTCTGTGGTTCATAAAAAAAGGAAAAAACCTGACTCTACAGAAACTGTTAAAGGTAAGACAGGTGAAAAGACAGGAAGCAAAAATCAGTCTGTCTTTATATTTCTTTTAAGTTTAATTTAAAAATATTTAGAAACAAACAAAAAAAAATTCATTAAGGTAGCAAATTACTATTAGACTTCTTAAAAAACGTTTTTACTCTGCCTCGCCTTCCAAAAGAGACAGATTAAAAATATTTGAGAGAGGATAAAACATTAATTACTGAATCTCGTTAGGCTAGCAAGCAGAGGAGAGGAAAGACAACAATTTTAGAGAAAGAGAAATTAGAAGGCTCAGTAGCCTAGACTACAAAGAACAGCTAAAGAAACAAAGTTTAAAATTTCTTTCCAGCTCATAACTCCTGTCACACAGGCAGCACAGTATCCATTTATCACTTGCCAGATTCAGACTCAAGAGAAACAATCCAAAAGCAGATCAGGGTTTAATCACAAGGGAGCCAGGAGCGTCACCTTGGAAAGAAGAGATGAAAGGGAGCAATGAAGACTTAAATAAAAGCAAGTCAAGAGGCCTGAAGAGCAGTTACCCAAAGTATAATTCAAGAAGCTCATATCATGTCCAAATGGAGAAAACAGAAAGGATAATAAATTCTGGCAGGTTTAGTGTAAAAAAAACCCAGAAAGCCTGGCCCAGGAGGAACAACTAGCAAAACATATGAAAACTATTAATAAATCTTCCCTCAAATATCTCCAGAGCTGATCCCTCCTAGAGGCTTTGCAGAACGAAAGGATCAGCACAGCAGGAACATCTAAAGACAACAAGGCAGTTACTGAGAATCTAAATGACTTATTTGAATTTGTATTCGTTACAGTTTCCCACACTGAAATAGTCTGTGACTGTGACCAGCTACAGTGTGCAAGAATGAGACTCCAACTCTGAGAAGTGAACAATCGCTCCCCTCAAACTGCAGGAGACATTCTCAGTCCTACAGCTCAGTACATTGTTGGACTTCATTGCTGCAAGTGAGACCTGCTGGCTCATGTTCAGACAGGAATTAGCTGCAGATTTGCTGCAGTGCAGTTCCTCCCATCACCCAGGTTATGACCTAAAGACACTAAGATATTATCAGCCCTCCTCTCCACCCCTGAGGATCACAGCCACACCAGCCACCTGTGGGATGATGTAGCACTGATAACAACCTTTTTAAACCAGCAATCTAGACAGTTTTCTACCCACATCTCACTGCTTTGGCTTTAAGGAGACTATGAAAAGTCTTGCTAGAATCAAGGTAAGAAATATTAATTGATTTCCTCTTATTCACAGCACTACCCAGAATGACCAGGCATAGTGGTCCAAATCACTTTTTGATTCTCCATGCATCCGGACATTTTCTGGGAGAACCGGTTCCATAAACTTTGTTGGAATCAGTAAGCTAGGAATCTCTCTGAATTCTTCAGAGAGGAACCAGAGAGCAGGGACTGAATTAAAACCTTAGGATGGATTGATGTTAAGCCACTCACACATAAAGCAGAGGTGCAAGTTTAAGTTTTAGCATAATCAAGCAAGTAAAATTAGTTTTAAGTGCTTTTAGTGAGTGAAAGGTCTTAGACACCAGAGTAGAAGTACAAGTTCTAGTGAAGGTTGAAAAACATAGTCCTATATACTAGGGCTTCCATGGAGGCCCCAAGAACATAGACACAATAAAGCTATACTAAGAATATTACTTACATTTTTCAGATAAAACAAGATATACCATGTGTGTAGTTTATACATAGCCTGGCATGCTAGGAAACTAGAATTCTAGTAGGTTAAGAAGTGGTGGTCTGAGTTTGTGTCTTAGCTTGTTGGGAAGTTGCTATACAAGAACATGTATTAGGGAGAGCTGGTGTTTTTGGCCATTGCTTTTGCTATTTGCTTTGCTTTTGCTCCTGTTCTCTCACTGTCATCCTCAATACCCAAGAAGAAGATAGGAGCTGCAGTAAAATTGGCCCTGCTGGGGCCTCTGGGAACAGCTTCAGCTTCTATTTAGGACTTTATACCATGGACTTCAGCATATGTAACTTTTGCCTTTGAGACTGATGTGTTTTTGCAATAAACAACTTTTTAGCAACTAGTAACTGCTTGGCTCATTAAAGAAGACAACCCTACAAGTCGGTGCCTAGAGCACCGGAGATTTTAACCTAACACTTCTTGATGATAGACAGAGGCAGAGGAGACTCTAGATTGCTGGATTGTCTTTGTCCTTTCTGAAGATAGCTGTGACATTTTACATTTTTCCTAACATAGGGAGCTTTTCTCAAACATCATGAAATTTTGACAATCATTATGACCAGCATCTCCCTCTGAGCGTGTTGCCTCTCACAGCTGGAGGACTATTCAATGAGGATAACCAAATGATGAGGGACGCAGGGTTGACGCCCCCCCAATAACCACTGAAAGGATATAAAGACATTCAAAGAGAGTATTTCACTAAATTTAAGGAGAACTTTTCACAGGTACCTCGTTCAGAGTCTTGTCTGAGTGCATACACGTGTGCATATGCTGTACCAAACGTGCTAGGAATGCTGCTCTCCTGGATTCTTATGTACTACAGATTTGTAAGTTAGGCTTGCAAGTTACTGTTGTGCTATAGTAAATTTTTTAACCTATATGAATCCTTCTCTAAATTGTTTCACTTAAGTGATAAGATAAATGCTGTTAAATTGAAGTGCTGGAAGAGGAAAGGAAATGTGATTGATATTTGTATTTGATCATTTGTATTTGTAGATCCAAAGGAATTCTCCTTCGAAACAACACCCTTCTGCTGCATGAATTTCATGGAGAGATTCAGCTCAGAAAATATTTTCTACTAGAAAAACATTTCCGAAGGCAATTCCAAGAGTCTTTCATTTCAGTATATTATTTTATGGCAAGTAGTACTACTTTTTATTTGCCATTTACAGTTTTATGAAAGTTGCAGTCTCCTTGCTCTACTTTTTAAAGAAAATTAATTTTATTTACCAGCTTTAAATGGAAACAATCGCTGCCAAAGAATTAAAAAAAGCAAACGACAAAACATTCACACCTGCTAATTAATTTTTCATTAAAATATTCTTCACACATGTAACCCACTTAGCACCCAAGACTACTTCAGTTTAGAAGGAGGAATTTTCTAGCCATCAATTTTAAAAATAGAACAGTACCTCTTTGCATTTGGTTACATCATATACTAGAGAAATAAAAGGTTACTCAGGCAAGCACTCCCAGTGTTCTTTGCACTATTTGAAAGACTGTTGTTTTCTAAAGTTAAAGGCAAATTGTGCATTCTTAATGCAGAAGAAATACTTGTCTCAGCTCATTGAACTAAAGCCATTGTTCAATAAGACTTCACCTATAAAAATAAATCCTGAATTATCACCTGAACAACAAAAGTTCAAAGTTAAAAAAAGAAGAGTCAAGGACAGAGCACTAACCAACATCCATTTTGATTTGGATTACACTTTTATTTAGTTACATTTACTATGTTTGAAGGTTCTGGGTTGACATGGCTGGCAAACAAGCCCCATCCATAAGCAAATTCACTCCCCGTGAGACAGGGAAGAAAACTGAAAGTACAAGAGTGAGAAAACTTATGTGTTAAAATAGACAGTGAAAACACTCACCAGTTACTGCGGCAGGCAAAACAGACTCAGTTCAGGGCATTTGAGTACATTTTTTGCCAAATAACAAAAGCTGAACTTAAATACTGACTTAATTATTTAGAAACAAAAAATGACATGCAAATATTTACGGAAAAACAACTTACTCCTCAAAATACCTTTGCCAGGTCCAACTTCACGTTCAGGCTCACTTCACTTTAAACACCTTGTTTTACCTCCTCACTGTTCCTCTTTTTCATTCCAGTCACCTCTCCTCACTCATGGCTGCCACAAATTACTCCCAGTCCCTTCACCCAGGCACAGACACATGGTGTCAGTGCTTAGTGATTTCTTAGTTCACAGGTAAATTAAAATACAAGCAAAAACTGTGAATAGAAGCTACTCTCTTTTTTTTTTAAAAAAAAAAAAAAGCAAGCAAATTTAAACCTCATATTTATTGTGAGTTCTGAAACTGACAAACAAATATAATCATTTTTATGAGAATTAAGCTGGCAGCAGATTTTTAAGGTTTCTCTATTATTATATTATTATTATTACTTCTATTATAAAGGGCACATTAGCCAAAAAAATATCTTCCTTCTACACTCATTTTTGTACTGAAAGTTCGAAGTCTAGCTTTTCTGTCACTCTTAAGACTTTCCCAAAAGATTAGGACATTTCATCACTTAAACAAAATGCAGTTTGCACACAACCAATCCAAGAACTGTTTCAGTAATTTTCTACACTATCCTTCATGGAGATATTTCTCCTAATTAGGGTCTCTTCCTGTACAGCAATAGCTTTAAACAGCATTTTTTAAAGAGGCATCCAGAATGTGTCTTGTCTATGTTTTCTTCCCGCACACTCTGATTGATGAAAGGTGCTCAGTTTTCCTGTCTTTTGTTTCCTTTTTCTTCTTCAGCATTTAATGCAGTTTTTAATCCTGCATTTTCCAGAACTGAGTCCTTGCTGCTTGCAAAATTTTTAATCCCCTGAATGCTTTCCAGCATCTGAGTATACTCTGTATACTCAGGGCACAGTCTAACTACATGTATGAACTTACACATGAAATCAGACCATGGAGAACACAAAGGATGCATGGTGATTTCTGACTGGAAAAATTAAGAAAAGGACAGTAAGTCACAGTTTGCAGTATCTTTAATTGTCTTTCCTTGAGCACAAGCAATGCTACACAGCTATGTAGGAAGGCAGATCACTGGTTGCTGTTTATCCATTGCAGCTCTCGAGTCATGGTTGTGCTAAAGTCAAGCAGGCTGCCACAGCAAAACAACATTATAATAGCGAGGGATTTCAATTACTCTCATTTTAATTGTTTGAGTATTACAATGGTAAGTAATGGAGAAATTTGATTATTTTTTAGACATCATTTGACAGCGATTCTTGGAGAAGGCATTCAGCAAATACACAGGAGTAAAAGTGTGTTTTCATCATGTTCAGAGCTGCATGCAGGTTTTGCATGAAAAAAAAAATACCAAGAACCATTTAATATGGCCTTAAAGTACACAAATTCAACATGATTGATGATTTGCCACTTTGAGCATTGATGCAACTACTTTTTAAAATCCATCATTATATTTAAATGAATTTGCGACAAGAGATATCTTTGGTTCCAATGCTGACGTCTTAATCATGTCCAAATATTAGACTAGAAATATTAAATATTCATAACTTCTTTGAAAATGCTTGAAAGTTTTCTATTTAAGGAAAGCTATGTAGCCATAGCATAGCACAGACAAGCACATTTCCAGAGTGCAAACAAATACTATTTTCATGAAAGGGAAAAAATGGCCAGAAAACATACCAGAGAGCAATTATCCTTGCCCACTACCAATGCACACAAGCTTTATTCCCTTGCTGTTTGGTGATCAACAAGTATATTCAAGAGCATCAGCCCATTTCCCCCAAAGTCAGTTTATTTCAAGCAGTACAAGTGATACACCTTTTTTTCTCTCTGTTTATCACTGTATGCCTTAAAAATATACTCTGAGTTACAAAAAAAACCACTTTAATTTGCTCTTTAAGCCCTCCCTCCACTCACATTCAGAGGATTGCTTTAGCTATAGCTCACATAGCTTCCCCTTATTTCAGGCTGATTTTTTGTGGAGCAGATTAAGCTGTTTGGCAGAGCAATCCCTACAGATCACATCTCAAAAATATTGTTCAGACAAGACATAATACACTTTATTGATACAAACATCATTAATTCAAAGCATTTTCCCCTATATTGATACACTTGCACTAAATAATGTATCAATAAATTTAATGATAGGCAGAGGATTCAGAACTGGCAGAAGAAAACCTCCAACCTGCTTCCTGCAAGATGCTATACAAAATAAAAATCTCCCAAAAAATTGAAGTAAACTGAAAGGAAAATGGAATGCATCCTCTTTGAAACAAATTCCATAACCACTATAAAAAAAAAAAAAACAAAACATGTCACCCTCTTGGTTGGATTACAGATGGAAATTGTGGCAGAAACTTTCTTATAATCATTTTATAAAACAGTTACTTCCTATATCTACCAAAAATGAAATACATGTTCTAATTTTTTATGTCAAGATGCTCTGGTGGCATTCATTTTCCCCTGTTTCTTCACACCAAGCGTCCAGAAAGTAACTGCCAAAAAAAAGAGGAAAATAGAGAAAGTGTCCTTCCCTAATGGCTTGCTCCTTTGGTTTTAACTTTCCTTTTTGTAAGTGCTCCATCAGTGACTGCCGTTTGCCATTAAAACTTTCCATAAGTCATGTTTGAACTTCATTACCTACAGCTGAATCAAGGTTATTCAAACTATATTGTTTCAATGAAGCCAGTGAAAATCACCCAGAACAATAGATTAGAGTTTTACAGTAATTTAGAAACAGGTTTTTTCCTTATTTGCAAAGCAAATAATTCCTAGAAAAACCTAAAACTAAATGACCCCACCATCAGCTATGAAGATTACGACAATAAGCTTCTTTCTCTTTTAATAGTGTATATCAAGGCTAAAAATATTTTTTAAAGAACTTAGAAAAAGAGAGCAAGTATCTCTCCCAAATTTATGTAGTCCTTCTCTCTCTACACTTTCATTTTAATATATTAAGAATGCAAGAACTGCCTGAGGGTAGGTGAATCTTTTTTCTGTTTTCAGATTCAATCATTTCAAGCATTACTTTGTGTTCTCTTTGGAATCAGTAGAAAATAATACTCACTGTATTAGAAAAATTAGAAAAGAGATAATTGTTCTCTCAAGATTTTTTTTCTTTCTGATCAGATTTCTATACAGGAAAGCCATTACAGTGCCCAGAATATCTTGACTACAGGATTAACACAGACACACCGAGATAAGAAAATTAATTTAGGCTTTAGATCTGTTGCCTTATTATAGAAGAATGTCAACTGAAGATGAAAATCATTACAGAGAGAATTATCTCTTAGGGTCTTTATAAAATTTTTATCTCAAGAACAGTCACGCTAAAGGTTAGGATATATCTCACAAAGTTGGATTTATGCACACAAACTAGTTCACACTTGCTCAGTCAGACCCAAAAAAATAACCTTAGAAACTCAAAAAGTTTGGATCTTCTATAACATAGATCCTAAGAATCCAGGTCAGAGATCAAATTCTGATCTAGAAATTAAAGTTTAATTTCATTAACTCAAAATCCCAAAATTTCATAGGAATTTCTTCCTTTCAAAATCCCAAAATTTCATAGGAATTTCTTCCTTTCATTTATTTTCTATGGACTTCAACTCAAAGTTGTTTCTTCCATCACGTGGTGGATAAACACGTTTCAAATGACCTTCAGATAACAATGAC
The DNA here is from genome assembly GCA_037013685.1 of Acridotheres tristis. NCBI lineage: Eukaryota > Metazoa > Chordata > Aves > Passeriformes > Sturnidae > Acridotheres > Acridotheres tristis. Next base: position 104,999,942 of record CM072884.1, read on the forward strand.
CACAAGGAGAAAGTCCAGTATCTCCACTTTGGGCACAATGACTAACATTTCATATAATAGGGGATTAGTGGGAGTAGCCTGCCTCAGAGCAAGTATAAATCATAAATACTATTGTTGCCTATTTATTTAAAATCCATTATTTTAATCAAATATTCCCAATTAACATCTTAATCATCCTTCCATTTGTGACCTAAATAAAAATATAGACTTCTCAAGATACTTGTACGAGTTCTTCCCTTAAAAGAGTAATCACTTTATCAGTAAATCAATAATAGATAAATAAGAATATCTTCACAGTAGAATATGAGCTAAGAGGTTCCTAAATAGAGCAAATTTTTTACCTTAAAAAAATAAAGTATATTAACATAGAAAATATGGGAAAGGGCTTATAAATTTTTACCAAAGCTCTCCTCTAGTTTTTTGAGTATTAATCTCCAAGTGTCAATATCACATTCCTACAACTCTTTACACAAACCATCACTATTTTCAAAAAAGTATTTTTTAAAAGTACAGATATATTTGTATATGTAACTGGCATTTTTAAATTGAAGAATTTTAATTTGATCTGGGCTTATTCTTAGTTTGAAAAACCCCTTACTTACAATAAGTAGACTAAAACTTCTTCCAACATATAAATCTCCTCACTTCAACTGAAGTTTATTTAGAATCTAATACAGAAATTTAGTTGCCTAGGCAAATACAATCTTTCAACATATTTTTAAAATTTTCATTAGACAAAATATCCAATAAAGATACGCTGAACATTTACCTAAATAACCCTTCTTCCTTTGTGATTTTAAGACAGGCAAAACTCATTCTCTGAATTGATGCATCAGACAAATAATGCTGTTACAACTGATCTCTTCTCAGTTGTCTTCCATCAGAGATAATTTTGAACAACCAACTATTATGTACACAGTTCCAAAGGGCTTCGTTAAATTACAGAGTTTAAAAAGCATGCTTAATTCTAGTCTAAAGCATTGATTATGGACATATCAAGTCCCAATGAGAAATTTGACAAAGGAAAAACACTAGATTGAACCTTGATTAGTATTTTAACCTTAATATTTTAACATTTTTACAGAAGATAATTATCTAGGAAAAAATGCTAAAACACAGTATTATTAGTGACAGAGAGACAATTACACACATTAGTGACAGAAAGAAAATGTGCCATATTTGTAGTGGCAAAGAAATCTATGAGATTGTCAGAGTAGACCAACTATTACAATTTGCCAGTGCCTTGAGGCACTGTAACTGTAGAATATTAACACAGAAAGAATATTTTGTTTTACCAAGTTCTTTATAACAACAAATCAAACAAATGCCCAAAATAAAACAAAAGCAGAAAAAGAAAAAAAGAACCACCGTATCGAAAAAAGTGGGGGAGAAAGAAAAAAAAATAAAGCAACATAGACAACTGTGAACTCCCAGGTAGCTGAAAGCCCATGCAACAAGTGGGCTATTTATAGAAGCAGTATTTAGATGTAAAGCAAAGAAGTATTTAGAATACTGTGGTGTTTTTTTATGTGTCTCTATGCTTGGAGGTGCAAGGGGGTAATGTGTTAAATCCAAAGCTTTTGAAAAGAAAAAAATTGTCAAAAAATCGGCTCACAGCACAAACAGCTTTGCATTCTTTATCTGCAATGCTCAGTCTGCTTCTTCTCACCTTGGAAGAGACTGGACAGGAGATCTAGCTAAGAAATGAGAGAAGACATTCCAGTACCTCATCCAAAATTTTCTCAGAATTGTGTGAAGAACATCAGCTGTGGTCAGTGAGGCTTATCAATTTAAATAACATTGTTATAAGCTCAGATTTGGTTTTATAGAAACATGTAGTAGTAAGTCTGAATTACACCATCACTAAAAATCCAAAATGAATGTGAATCATCTGGAAATATGAGGATACCTATTCTCTGTTCTATTATGTGACTACTGCCCCTACTTTTATTCATGCAATATTTCCTATGTGTTACTACTGTTAGATTCTGCACATATTTTAACTCGCCTCTCATTTCTATGAATTTATACTTGCTAACCATCACTGAACTACTTACAATAGCAGCTGCAATACAAGATTACTACATAGTTCTTTATAATTCCAAGTTCAGTACTTCAAATTATAATATAAATTGCACACACTTTGTAATAGAAAGTCTCACCATTTCTTTTGTAGCAGATGTGCCCCACTTCAAAGTAAATCACACCTATTTTAGATTTTCCCACTGATAAGAGGAAGGGCCTATTTTGTCCTTGAGTCTCTTAAGCAGTACCCTTCAAGTTATTTATTTACACAGAAATTTGTAAAATTTACTGATTGTTGAATCATCTCTTGTTAACTCAATTGCTCACAGGTCAAAGAAAGAGTAAGAAATCTACTCACAAATATGGAAGATTAAGTCAGGTTAGATGGTGTCTAGTGAGTTTACTATTTTTGTTGCCTATTTGCTTAAGACTGCAAAGAAAAAGCAGAACTTTCACCTTAACATTGGGTAAAGAAGAAATACAGTTTAAACTTGAGGGCAAATATTTGTCAAAAGAAAGTGCAGAGTAAAATATTACAACAATAATATAGATCAAACTAGCAAGCATTTGGAAAACGTATGTATTACACATTCATTCATATGAGTTCACCCTTCCCACTGTTAGTTTTGAAGATTTTTCCATAGACCTGCTCTGGTCCTGCAGTTCATATCTGTGCTTGAAACTAAAGACAAAGCTTGTGATGTGACTTGAGGGCATGTCCAGAACTAGAGCTGAAATTTGTAATTTGATGACAAAAAGCAAAGCAGTAGTTAAAGGGTTGTGATATTAACTCTGCACTTTTAATTGTGTATCCTGTAGATTTTCCTCCTATTTAACCAAAACCATTCCTGGCTTTGAGAACCAAAAGGAGCCTTAAGAAAACAACACTTTTAAGTTTGATCTTCTAACGATTATAAGATTTTTGTGCAACTTAAATAATGATTTCTAGGCTTGAGACAGCTTTTTTTTTTTTTTTTTTTACTATTTTCAAAAGCATGATATCAAATGTAGCTCTTGTGACTCATATGTCTCCTGCATTTAAAAAACCAATCCCCCCCCCCTTGACAAAGTACTGGGCAAAACTGTTAAATTTTAGGGCACAATAGAAAAAAACCCCAAAGGTCTCATAATCCCTTGGAATAAGACATATCAGGGTACTAAAATGAACTAAAGATCAGTATTACAACTGTATACAATTACTGAGTAAAGACACTGTTAACAGCATCATGAACTATAGTGCTGAGAAGTCTTTTTCCCCTCTTCTTTGTGTTCCAATATGGTAGAATCCAATACTGCTGAGATACAGAAGTATAGGAAGTTAAGATCAAACAAAAAAGTTATCAAATGAAAAAGTGTCTGAGTCTCATTATCACTTAATAATGGTGCCAAAAACTCATCATCAGTGCAAATTAAGGAAAAATATGGAAAATATGACTGAGATGGATTAAATGAGGTTGTTTGTTTTTTTTTTTTTAATCAGACTACATAGAAGTATAACTAACTGGATAATTACTTTACCTAAAAAGGACAGCAGAAATCATACAACTTGATAGCTTATTTATTATTGGGCTAGCACAAACAAGTACAAGGCCCAGGAAAGTGACAGCAGGGAAAAGTTCATTAAGCCAAGAATCAGATGTTCATTGCTGGAAGGAAGAACACAAGCATTTCTGCTGCTACTTCACCAGCACTCAGTTGTTGTAAGGAGAAAGAGGACAGCTCAGATCTATTCCCAGATGCAGCTTCTGAGAGATCACTCCCTACTTTTCCTCAAAAGATCCTTCTGCTCCAATGTAGCATAAGTATTTTATGCCAAAGTAAACACAAACACCATTATAAAGCTAAAAACATCTAACTGTTATGTGTTGATGACCACAACACATGGGGCTGTTACTTATCCTATTCCTTGGTTAATTTTTTTAAATCATGTTCCTCCACAAATTCAGTACAGATGAAAAGTTTGCAAAGAACCATTTAACTACTTAAAAATGCAAGCCCAGGTTATCAGACGTTCCTAAAAGATGCAGGCTAATCTTAACAGCTTGATTAATCATTTAAGCTTTAATGCATACAAGCTGAAATTACAGATGTCATCATGACTTGGTTAATTTGCTAAAGACAGTTATTTCTTTTGCCAAAATTGTCTTAAGTCAGCTTAAGTCATACCAGCAAAGATGGCAAATATCTTCATCACTAATTGATTCTGAGACATAACAATAATGAGTGTGAAACATAGGGAGTTAATAACTTGGAAAAGTGTTCAGAGGTTATATTATTTATACCTAAGATACTCTAAATTCAAGAGAACAAAGAATAAGAACCTGAACTATTTCCACTGAAAACAATCAACAAAAATATTTTTAAAGTGCGCAAGTCAAATACACATCCAGAAAACCACATCAGTCAGCAAATTTCCTTAGTTGTATCAAAATCAATGATTTTTAATTTAAAAAACAAAAGGGAAAAAAAAAACGCTAAAAAAATACATACAACTATGGTAGAAGTTTTCGATATATTAGCTTTGCCATTCAAATGACCAGAAATTAATTTATAAAATACCTGGTTTGGGCAACTAATATTTGGCAACAAATACTAGTTTTGAGCAAACGTGAAATATCTATTATTTGAAAGGATAACGGAGAGCATTTTTAAAATTTAAAATATCTTACCTGCATAATCATAAATGTGTAATTAGAGGGGTTCATTAGGAATTACATTGGGATACTTTGGGCCTAAAAAATTCCATTTGCAAACACTATTTTTTTTAATCTTGCCCACTAATATATAGGTCTTTAACAACTTTCTTCTAAACAAAACCTTCTGACATCTACCAATTTACTCTACCTGATCTTGTATTTTCTTCTTGTTATCTTTAATACTCTACAGTAGGAAAGTACTACAGTAATGAACACTAGATATACATTTAGACCTACTTATATTTCACTCACTGGAAGGATTCAATCAAAAAGACCACAAATATGTTGGGTTGGAGTGGACTCAAATAGATCACTGATCCAAATTACCTGTTCCTTGCAGGACTTCCTAAACCCTGATACAAAAAAGCATCAAGGACAATAGCAGGAATGATCATCTCTGCATGAAGCCAAAACCAATCCAGATACAAAAGCTTTAACTTACACAACATAGGTTTTACAAGAAATACCTAGATGTAAATTATCTTCACTACTTTGATAACTGAAATGGAGATCAAACTCTGCAAAATGTTTTAAAAGCTGCTCATGGGATAGACTTAAAGTATCAACAACCTTAGTAATAAACTGATTATTTCTCATGGGACAGACTTTAAATATCAGCAACCTCAGAAACAAGCAAACTTCATATATTACCTAGAAAACCAGTCTGGCTGAGTGCAAATATTTACTTTTCAAAATCCAGTTAGATAGACTCCCTAGACATCTGTTTCAACATGTATCAATAATCAGTAATTTCAGAACACAAATGACCCCAAACCTTTTCTTTTTTGATTACTACACTGGCTGTAGAAAAGTAGACCTTCACTGAATAGTGGTTTCCTTTCTACTTAATATTTTCAAAATCAAGACAGTAGACATTTAATGATAAAAACTAAATTTTAAAGTGTTCACAAATTACACGTGCTGTTTTGACAGGTATTAAATTACAAGAAAATAATGTTTCACCACTGCATATTCCCTTTTATTGTAATACATTAGCATTTTGCAGCCAGAGAAGAGAGTGTTGTCACACAATATGGTGTTAGGAGATATTTGAGCACCTAATTAGGAGACTCGATAAATACACAATGTAAAATTACAGAAAGAATATTCTAGAAACTTCAAACAAGATTTCTCCCTGGCATGCATGCCAGAAATTCTGGGTTTCAATCTAGAAATAAATTTCCTATCACAAACAAAACAGTTATAGCTCCTCATATCCATGCTTTCAAATAGGTACAAAATGTACTTTTCCTTTGGAAATGTTTACAGAGGGGGAAAAAGAAATAGGTGGCTAGCACTGTGATTTACAACACTGAATAGCAAATAATTACAGCAGACATTTGGAAAACCACCAATGTTTAAGAGTTTTTTCAGTTGTTGGCTAAACAACTGCAAGTGTCTTTGCCAAAACCAGAATAAAATGTCTAATCAGATGTGACTCTTGCATTGAGAAAATAACTTATTCACTAATCTATTTTAAGAAGAAAGATTAACCAATTATAGAAAACACTGTGACTACATCGATTCAGTTGCACAACTCAGTTTTCAATTCCAATCTCATTCAGAGTTTACAAGCTCAATCCCATGCTTTAGCAAATAGAAAACCTCTTCTTCCTCCAGTGGTTCACCAAAACTGAGTTCTAGAAATTAATGAGTGTCCTAGGTAAGAAATGCTGTGCCATTCAACTACATATATTTTCAATATTTCTGCTAGGGGAATATATGGGTTACAAGTTTATTACTCAACAACTGAGACATGTCCAGCTATATTTAAACATTAAGAGACTCAATACTAACTTTAAATTCATTTTTTAATTTTGTTAAGTTCTTCCCATGAAAAACTCACCATGAATGAATCACTGAGAAGAGCAAAAACATATAGACAAGTTCAATTATAAGTGGCTTAACAGAAAATTTCATGAAAATACAGTAGAAGTGCTATCATATGGAAAAGAGGTATGTGTATATATACATATGCACACACACATATATATATAAAATACAGCAGCTGTTCCAATTGTCTTGGAACAAGGAATGTTTTAGGAATATCCTCTGAGGGAAAATTACTAGTCTGTCAGCAATGCAGAAACTATGTCAGAGAATATATAGAAATGTATGAAATTCAAGTGAATGTGAAAAACAAGGAACCTTTCAAACATGACTGCTTAAGGATGTATAAAAGATAGTCAAGGCAAAATAGGTAATCCTATTATAGCTAAGGTTAAATGACAGTGATATGAGACACGTCATCCTGATAACATTTCAGTATACACAGAAATGCAAGTCATATTTAAAAATATTAGCATCTAGTGTTTGAATATATGTTTTGGATATATATTAAAAGGTAATTTTAACTCAAGAGCTTTCCAGAAGATATAAAAGCTGCAGATGTTCTAAATCTTCAAAACAGAAATCAACAGCTTTCTGAGATGCCTCCAATTCAGTGCATGCAGATTAAAACTCTGGCCCAAAAGCTAAAAAAAAATTGCTTTAGAGAAAGTACATATAGACAGTTTTATGCTATTTCAATAGACCACACAAGTAGCACTAAAAGTAAGGGATTTTGTTTCAATTTATGATTTATCTCACAAAATGTTAAATTCTTGTGACAAAAAAAAAAAATCATGACTTTATCATCAAACGCATAGCAAAACTGTTTTTCCACTTAAAGAAAAAAAAAAGCAAACACCAAACAACATAATTTCTACTAACCTTCAGGATCAAGCAGTTTCTCTATTCCCAGGTGTTGCCTGGCTATGTTGAATGCATGGTCTAATCGTTTTACAGGTGAATGCTGAGAAGCAACAGTGTTCCAATCAAATAGGTCTGGTCTAAAATTAAAATAAGAGGAAGAATAAGTTTCTTATTCTTTTAGTCTTACATTTACTCATATATTTATAAAACTAAGCTTCAGCATCGGCTTTTTTATTTTTGCAATGAAAGATTGTGTTAATTGGCCCTGGGACTAATGAAGCTCCGTTTCTAATGGGTTTGTATTCTACTTTCATCCACGTCCACCACAATCACATTGCCCATATTTCTTGCCCTCCACCAAGCCCCAGCAACCTATAACTTCACATCCTGAACCACTGCTGCTCTGCCCCACAGCCCTGGGCTCCTGTCACTGCCCACAGTGCCCGCAGCACACTGGCTCCCTCATTCCAGTCCCAAACAAGGCTTCAGGGGGAAGTCCCGGTGCTGTGGCCATGCAATCAGGACTGGCATGGGGCAGGACAAGCAGGACAGAACTGCTGAGGCCATCTGGGGGCCTTCCTCCTTTCCCCAGCTACCAGTCTTTCACTTCAATTTATATTTCTGAGTGCAATCACTTCTAAGATTACGAGCTCACTGTTATATCAGATTGAAATCGGTCAAGAGGTTAAACAATTCATAGAATCATAAAAACATTTGGGTTGGGGAACACCTGTAAGAACAGAGTTCAGCTCTTACCCTAACACTACCAAGTCAAAATTTACATGCTCTTACAGGAAAAGACAGAATGACCAAAACTGAATTATAGCTCAGATGCACAGTCTGGGACCTTGTATTAGCAGCTGCACTATTTGCAGTATAAATAATGTTAGTACAGCACAATCTTTGGCTTTTCATCTGAGACTTAGCCATTAGGAAATCAGAATTTGTTATCAGCCACTCTGGAGAAATAAAGTTTAATCAAATACCCTGTAATTACAGTGCACGTAATATGAAGAAAAACAACTAGGCTATTTGTGACTTCAATACAGTGCTCTAAATCAGAGGACATTTAAATGTATAATTTCAACTAAAGATAAATCAAGCACATTATTTACACAATTTAAATTTTGCAATTAATGACAGATTTACTTACATTTTTATTAATTTTAGGAGTTAATTTTAAATAGTCTCCTGAGTTATAATAAATGGAAAAAATGTTCACTACATCATATTCTAATACTGTCAGGAGGGAAGAGAAAAAAAATGCCCTTTACCTAGCAGTTATTCTCTAGTTATGTACCTTTGCTGTCCCATTTTTTCTGAGAGGAGAGTGATTTACATAGTAACAACTAAGTTATTCTAAGTTATTTTGCTCCTCTCTGCATAGATGCTTAAATATTAGAGTTTTCTCCTTCCCATGCAGAATAACACCAAAATACTAATTAATATTAATATTAAATCTGGCTGAGGACAGGGTGGAAAAGTGAAAGGAAACTTAGATAGTAATCTCTGGGTTCACTAATGAATGGATTAAGTCTATGATCCCACAGACTGGTTTGTGTATTAAAACACAAGCATGCAAAATACACACTAGGTGTACATAATTAATAAAAAGTATTTTTGGCCATTCTCCCTTAACCAGGGATGGAGTTACTACTGTTCTTTGCAGTCTACATGTTACTGTGTTTTCAATGTACAGATAAATAGTGTTCAGAGAAAACCAAGTATTACCAAAGTGTGCTTGCACAAAACCAAGACCTTCTCTTTTTCCCTTCACTCTACCTTCCCCAAACCAGGGGGGGACGGATGGGTGAGAAATTGGGAGGGGACACAGCCAGGACAGGTCATCCAAACCAGTAAAAGGGATATTCCATGCCATATAACTTGCTCAGCCATAAATACCCGGGTAAAGGAAGGGAATAAGGTTTGGGGCTGCTTGTTTGGGAAGGTGTCTCCTGCTTCAAGAGTGGTTTGGCATCAGTTACTGCTTTTGCATCACTTGTTTTGCTATTCTTCTTTCCTCCATGTATTAAAAGAGTCTCTATTTTGATTCAAGAGTTTTCTTGCTTTTATTTTTCGTATTCTCTTCCCTGTGCTGGGGGAACAGGGGGTGAAGCAAGCAAGTGGCTGTTGAGTGCTCAGCTGCTGGCTGGGGCCAAGCCACCACACTCTTATACCTTATTCTGCAAGCACATGGATATTAATCACATCCTTATCTCTCCAAATTTAACACTAGGCATAGGATGCACAAGCTCACACAGTAAATTTAGTTGAGAGAACACTGTAGCAACCCCAAAGCTGTCTATTATGACTGTCTTAAAAAGCTTGGCAAGGATGTGTTGCATATATACTACACAGACTAGAGTGTAAAAAGATTATTTGGTAAGAAAAGCCTTTAAGATAAGGAAAGGAAAGAATTGTATCCAAAGGACTACCTTCCCCTCAATATTTTATTTTTCCTTTTTGTTTTTCTCTTTTAATTTGGCTTAAAGTTCTAAGCATACCTGCAATACTCAGAGCAGTACACTATCTTCACACAATCATTTCTTGATACAATATACAATATTGTGATACAATATTTTATATACAGGAACATACTTTTAATCAGTCAGGACTCAACTGGGCAAGAACATGAATATTTACAATTGTTCCTTAAGGAATGTCACAATATTTTCTTACCCCTCCTGAGAAAACCTTTATTATCGTTAATAATGTCTCAGATAATCAATTTCATCCAACTTTTCAATTGTATAATCCAGGAGGGGATTTTCAAGGTAACCTAAGATGGTCTAAAATCATTATCATGACATCATCTGTAGAGGTAGGACACCCAATATAAGACACAGAGAGTTTTTATTAGTTTGTTTTTTCTTTTAAAAATCAAACAGTCCAACACTCACAAGAGTTTCAAACAACATCACATGTTAACATGCTGCTAGTGCAGAGGACATGCAATATCTCTCTCCAAATCCTTACAGATGGCAAAAATACAAACCCTCTGAGACATAGTCAGAAGAGAATCAGTAAGCTTTAGTATGTCACTGCCAGATTTCTTATCAATTTTCTTTGTATTACACATAAAGCAGACAGCACAGATTCAAAGACAACTTACAAGTATATGGCCACCTACTGCAAGTCAACTCTGATAAGAATCAATTTAATTAAAATTAAAAAAAATTCAAAAAGCTCTTTCTACTCCAACAGCAATTTAACTTTCCAGATTTTTCCCTTTGTTGAAAGATTATGTTGTTATACACATTTCAGTAGCTGTATCACTAGAATTACAGTGTCACAATGTCAGCTTGAAGCATCAGCTTCTCAGTGCTACATGTCAGGATGTTTCACTGGGTGTATTTACACTGCCAAGTGTGATTGTGAGAAATATTATAGCCTAGAAAATGAATAATTGTGATAAGTGGAAAATAGCTTTTGAAAATCCCCAAAACAACACTGAAAGTGATTTTCAAATTACAATCCTTATTAGCTTTCTAAGGAGTTTTAAATACAGGAGTAAGGTATGAAACAGTAAAGGAAATAAATTAAATGGGATACTAATTCTCTGCGTTCATTTGTCCTCTCCACGTTGTCCAAATAATATCAATAGAGATGAAATTTATTCTCATAACTGCAGTTTGTGTATTGCCTGAAAGGGACCAAACCCAAGGAAAAATAACCAGCATTTCTCACTCCTCTTCTTGAACAATACAACCACATGCATTTTCAAAGAAGTTAGAATTAAGGAGATCATGCTGAACTTTATCTAGCCATTCACCAAGCAACTCAAACAGCACTGGTCTTGTATTACTTTATGACAAGACCATGGAGAACCAAAATTGAAAGGATTGAAGGCTTCAATGGAGAAGTTTGCATTGTAAAAATCAAAATTTCTATTAAATATAAGATAATTTTTATACCAACAGCTCTTTCGTATCACTAACAGAAATACAAACAATAAAAACAAAAAGAAAAAAAAAGTGAGAAAAACCCTGAAATTTTTCAAAACACATTTTCAAGAAAAGTAAAGTAACAAAGACTCCCTACATCCTCTCTGGCCCTCAGTTACATAACTTACAACAGAACTAGCTCAGCCAGAGTGAGAAAATTTAATCTGGAGTATAATATAGACAAACAAATCCTGACAAACCTCTATGTAGAAATTAAAGCCATGGATAAGACAGTTTTCTATTATTGTAGACAGAAAACAATAATATTTGAATCATAAAATCTACCATCTCCATTTCAACAGAAAAGTCCTATGCTTTCTTTAGCTTTTTACACAAGAATATCTTGCATATATCTTTAGAACTCTCACAATTAATAAAGGTCAGGAGAAACTAACTGATACATAACCTAGTGATTTGATAAAAACAAGATTATTTTCATACCTCTTCATCCCATTGTTTTTTATTTTATTTTTCCTGTAAACTACTGAAGAAAAACTTTTTTTTTGTTTTTGTCCAGGACTGCTTTTTCCTTCACTCCTCACTCTAGCACCCCAAAGCAGAAACAGCTGCAGTAAAGTGAAGTGCTCATTTGTAAGGCAGTCACCTGGCCTAAGTTCAGGCATTTTAAAGAAGCAAGAAGGAAGATAATGAGTGCCACCTGTTCCCACTTCAAAATCCTGATTACAGGGCCAGGGTAGAGAAGAAAAAGAGCCCCAGTAAAGTTAGAGGAAAGAGGTAAAACTCTCTCTGATATCTACCTGGAGGAAAAAGATTAAAAGAAGTAATTGGGGAAAGGGCTTTGTGATCTGGAGCCTGAAAAAGGGAGACTTTCAACTGTAGAAAGACTGACCTCAAAACATTTTAACTCCTGTATATTCCTAGGGTGATGATGTCACTCCACAGCTGCTGTCTTCTTTTTTTCAGTTCAATGCAGAAAATACCATTCAAGACATCATGTGTCAAGCTTATATCCTGAAAATTCTCACTCTGGGCTCACTAATATGCCTTGGAGATTTGCCAGGTGACCTGTGTTCCACTGCTTCTTGCACTCAGTATTGAAAGCAATTGCTAAATAGCCTAAATATCTATGGAGACATCCTAATTACAGACATGGGAAAATCTAGCTAAAGTAACCCCTTTTTAAAATTACAGATATAGAGTATTAGAAAAATCTGATCCAATCAAAATAGTAAGCCGAAAGCTAGGGATTGGTGGGTTAAAAGACTATGAGAAATAAAGTTTCCCACTGCCCTCATAGCATACTACGTGGTCAGTGCTTCATGATTGTCTCTTAATTTATCTCAATCTCTTTAAGGACATGCTTAGAAAATTCATCCAGATGCAAATTTCACATTACTGTCTGAACCTCTTAAAAAACCAACCAAACAAAAAACTACAAACCAAAACAAAAAACCACCTGTTCATCACTGAAAACATTATATAAGAGAAATAAAAATATCAACATGCATAAAGGAAAGGGATTGGTTTGAAAAATAAACGGCTTTAATGTTACCACAAGATCTTCTCACTTTCAGAGTCCAAACATTATGGAGAAACTTTGGGTAGCATCACTCAGTGTTGGAGTTTTTGGTGTTCAGGGTTTTCTGTTGGGTTTTGGAGGTTTTTTGTTTGTTCTTGGTTTGGTTTTTGTAGAAGTCTAGGAATAGAGCTAAAATTGAAGAAAAGTGTGCACACCAGGCACCAGGTCCACTGTATGAATTGAATATCATACCTAATTTTCAAACTATAGCTATCCTTTCTTTTTACTAGCTATGCTTCCATTCCTGTCAATGAACAGGAATAGAGGATGAAAGGAATAAGGAAGACAGCATCTGGACAAAACGTTATGGAGAACAAGGAAATAGACAAGAAAGAAAAGGAACAGGACAATTAGAGAAATAGGAAATTCTGGAAAAAGAAAACAACCAAACAAAAAAACAACACAAAAAACCAAAAAAACCTAACTGGAAAAACTGAACAGGGAAAACAGAGGAGCTATATTCAGAAGTATTTGTCATCAGAGTGTTTATCATTCTATGTAAGTAAATCACAAAATATTTATAAAGCATAGGATGTGTGAGACACCAGGTTTCTCTGAGAATTCATGTAAATCATTCTTGGACAACTTTTCTTCAGTGTATATTCAAACGGTCTTCTTAGGCACTAAATCCAAGACTCTCTGACACCCAATAAGTCTCTAATATACCTGCATCTTAGAGGGATTGAATTAGGCTCCTTAGAGAAGGTTTTTATTATTATAGGACAGAGTTAGGAGCTCCCAAGCACTGAATGTCCTAGTATACCTATTTAATTGATTCCATCTGGAATCTTGAAGGATAATTCAGTGTTCCCACACACTGAACATGAAATGTAAAGTCAACAAAAATCAAACATCATTGGTTCATCTTAAAAATTACTGAATCAGGACTCTGGAGGAAATGGGGAAATGAAACTTTTGCAGAGAACTTAGTGATTGAAGTCCAGAAGATGACTGGTGTGTCTTGAAGACTTGCCTCTGGGAATCTGGCTGAACATTTGCCATGTCCTAGATAAGAGCAGTAACTACTGGGCAAGATGCAAGACTTCTATGGAGTATTTCTTCACTTCTATTGAAAATAGGCTCACTGTGCAGAAAGCTATGCAAGATTTATGGCAGCAGACAGAAGAAGAGTAAAAGTCAAGTTTTGCAGACCCGAATTAAAAAACCTGAATAAAGTGCATAAATTCCAGTAAGCAGGAAATGAATGTTCATCTGGTGAACTTTGCACTGAACTGAACACAGCAGTGCATAAAGTCTGACATAAGACACAGAGATCTGTCTAGACAATCCCAGTGTGGTTTACTGGCAACTGCACTCCCCAGCCAGGGACTGATCCTGAATAAGTTCCTCTGTTCAGACTTCTGAAGCTATTCCTACAGAGAAGGACAAAAAGGAATTCCTGATTACTGATTTCAGACACCAGATATTACATGGTCCTGCAGAGCATGCAATCTGAGTATCATATACCCTAATCAGAAAACAGGCAGTCTGATATTGTCTCTAGGTAGAAAGAAGTTGTGGAAAGGTGAGTGGAGGTAAAATCAGAGGAAACTGAGAAGTTATATTCAGATCCTAAGAGAGGTTACAATGGTATGGAAATTTTAGGGAAAAATGCACTTGTGGCTCCCTGGATGGAATGTAGTTGGTGTGCTTGAAACCTGTTCTAGGATGATTCCCCACACGGTGGGATTGTTTGTCAGTGTTTCCCATTGTCTTGGGATTTGAGAGCCCTCCTCACCATCTTGCCTTTATTCTCAGCTGCCACATAGAGCAGCATGAGGAAACAGTCACCATCTTGTCTTTTTCTAGGGAATCCGCATGAACATGACCTGCAAGGAGCATCCATCATCCTCCAGGAAGATATCTTCTGCCAATGGGCCATTGAGTCCCACTGCATGACTGATAAAATGACATCATCCCATTGGGAGATGCTCCAGCCAGGGGGAGGAGCCAAGCCTTTCCTACCTAGATAAAATCTGAGATTTGGAACAACAAAGCAGCCTCTGGATTCCAGAGGAAAACTGGACTTTTCCACATCATCACTGGACCTTTGGAGGAAAATTGCACCCTTCTACAGGAGCACTGGTTCAACAGACCCACATCTGTCACTGCAGGAGGATGAAGCCACCATTTAATGGCACTGCTACCAACACCTGACTCTGTCGGTGGTTTTGGGTTTGCTCTTTGTAATACTGTATTTCTATTTTAATTTTCCTAGTAAAGAACTTATTCCTATTCCCTTTTCTTTGCCTGAGAGCCTCCTTAATTTCAAAATTATAATAATTTGGAGGGAGGGGGTTTACATTCTCCATTTTAAAAAGAGGCTCCTGCCTGTCTTGGCAGACACCTGTCTTTCAAACCAAAACAGATTCACTAGCACATCTTCCTTAAGCCACACACACAGACCCCCCCAGAGAACTGTGAATCTCTAGAGGTGGAGTTTTATACAGCATAGACTAGAAGAAGGCAACTTCTGAGAGAGGCTAAGAACTCAAATCAGCTGGTGGAATGGCATGAAAGGTTTTGAAAACAAAGACAACCTTCTACAGCTGTGTCCTTGTGAGGCAAATCCATACTTTCAATTCAGCAGCTATGAGAGGCTTTCAGCAAACACCACATTTCCCCTCTTTAAGTATCCACAGGAAAATCTCCTTCTTCCTCTGGGACAATCTCAAAGGCTTAGTTTGGGATCTACTCCTTGCTCTTCTCAAAAGAGAAGAGCAAGACTATCTTCTTGGTATACACATTGAAATTCCAGGAAAGGATCTGAGCTGTGTATATTTGGTTGTGCTGTGAGAAGCTCTCCCTCCATGACAGGATTTAGCATGACACAAAAGCCAGCACCCAGAAAAGCAAACAGTTGGTCATTTAAAAGAATGCTGAAACACCTAGGAAGCAGCTAGACTCCCCCACAGAACAGACAGGCCGTCCTCAAGCCCTGTTACAGCCATCTGTCACAAGCTCACTGAAACAGAGAAAAGCTGCTTTTCCTACCTGTGGCTGTGGAGGAGTGCGTTGAAAGCCAATCCATCAGACCAGCTAGTGGTGAAATTGGTAACGCTGACCTGCGGGTAATTGCGAGTCGATTGACGGACCCAGCTCAGCAGAATCATCTCGCTGTTTGTCTGCTGCAGCCCAGCCATGATGTTTTTCATTGCATCTTTGACCTGCAATAAAAGACGGAATTTGATCAATGACTGAACTTATTAAAAACTGACTACTTCTTTTCTTGAAATGAAAAACCTTCAGTTAAATAAATTTCAACATTAAAGAAAAACTCCTAAGTAATTAAAGAACATATTTATTCTCACAATGTAATGACAGCAATCAATTCTGAATGCTTAAAGACAACAGCTACTGACATGCACTAAATGCATTCATCTCTGTGCCACAGAGGAAGCAGGGACAGAGAAAGCACATTTGTTAGCATCACTTATGGTAACAGAGTTCTTTCAAACTAAGTATTTCTCCTTGTGGTTTGCTTTGATCTGGAAATACATCCTTAGTTAATATGATGCATTACAGCAAAAGCTGATAAAATGTTGAATAGCCTTCTTCTCTCATTGACAGAGCTGAAATAGTACGGAGGCAAAATAAATTTCCTTAGTGCACAATAGATAATGCTTTTGACTTAAAGGTGCAAACTATATTTGCATACATGCACTTGGACAAAAAGTCAATTCCATTGCATGCATTAAAAGAGTGTTATATATGTTTCAATTTTATTATTTAAATGAAGTTAATATTCCTTTTTCACTAGAGAAAGTTTACCAATCTACAGTTATTATTTTACAAAAAGCCTAGAGGCTTTTATAAATATTATCCTGGAGTTTGATATAATGCAGAAGACTTTTTTTTGTTTCCTATCAATTTCTTTAGTAAAAGAGTGCATAAAACTTCTATTAAGAATTATTATTCTGTAAAGTAACACCTTTTAACTCATTGCTTTCTCTGTATATCTTTTAGAATAGCAGCTCTTTTAATATATTCCCTCGGATATAATTGAACTATAAAGTTGCTTATTGCTGCTTATTCACTTAGGGAATATTGCATTTCATTATCATTTTTCCCTTGAATTACTCTGCCTCCAGTATCAAGCAAAGAAAAACATTCAGGGCAGAATCTACTTTATCATAAAGGGTGGACCACTTTGAAAACTGTAACATTGCAAGATAATATAGAGAAGCTGCAATCTGAAAGAACAGTCAACAAGAAGAACAATTAATTACTGTGACATTGTAGAAAAATACAGAGATAACCTATTATTTTTGAGTATGGTAAGTTGCTCACTAGTTTCACAGTAATTAATTCAATCATTTTATTTTGTGAAGATATGAATTACTGAAATAATATCTTGGGTTTGCATCCCAGATGTATATTGCTCAAAGAGTATCAGTGCCCTGAATTTTCCTTTTGAGAATTAGGTGTAAACATCACTTTATATGTTATTAGTTTCTAAGATGGAAGGAAAAATGTATCCTCTCTAAATTTCATGGGATATGTTCCTGACTTTAGTCTTAGATTATAATTTTCACCAATGAAAATTAATATAAATTCTGTCAGATAAGAACAGAAGTTTTTAATAATTGTCTCCATTTTTACATCAGGAGAAAGAAAAAAATGTAAGAAAATTAGGAAATAGACTCTTTATTTTTGCTTCATATGTCTAAGTGGATGTTTTGAATTTCTTGACAATATTTTGAGTGTCTTTATTTTTGAGAGATGCAAAAATAAATTTACATAACGTAACCAGAAGCTGAGATTTGGCCTCTGTTTTCCCAGGCACCTTGACTACTATAAAAATACAGAATCCTGTTTTCTTCACTAATCTGGATTCTAAAAGAGAAGAAAACTTTTGGAATTAGCATCTATTGCACCAAACTTAAACAATATGAAAGACTAGAAAATACTGAAGTTACAGTTAAGGAGACTTGTCCAAGCTAAGATTTAATTGTTCATTGTTCATTTTGTTTTTTATCATATGCTTATATTTCTAAGGCAGAGTTTTCTGAATATTATAAGAAAACTAACTTTTGAACAATGCAACACACATTAGCATTAAAGGATAGCTGAATGAATGCAGGAACACCATATTTAGAAACAGATTCATAACACAGAACTGATTATGTGTTTGAGCGGATATTAAATAGAAGGGAGCTGTCTATGAACAGAGATGATTAGACAAAATTAGTAAAAAAGTGGACCACCAGAAAGGCAATTATTCAGACGAATCCAGGTGATGAATCCAAACCTAGAATTTTTTTTTTTTACTTTTCAGCAAATGAATACAAAACAGCTTCAGACTCACCGTGTTGAGTTAAATATGCTTATAACAGATAAAGTTTTTCTCTCTTTTTCCTGCATTTCTTGGTAAGAGTGAAGACTGTCAAACATGATTTTTTATTGCCTCTTAGGAAAGTCACACATTTAAAATAACAGAGTAAAAGGGTCTGATCTAATTTGGAATTCTGAGGCCCCTTCCTCTTCAGTGAGAATTGGTGGACAGCTCCACTTCTACAGCTGGAGCCACCTTGTCCGCCTGGGTGTCCTGAGGGGCATTGCCATTACAGCCCAGCTGACCCCTTGGCAGCACCATGGCACACCTCTGCAGGCACAGCACCATGGCACACCTCTGCAGGCACAGCACCATGGCACACCTCTGCAGGCACAGCACCATGGCACACCTCTGCAGACACAGCACAGCACCATGGCACACCTCTGCAGAAACAGCACCATAACACACCTCTGCAGGCACAGAACCATGTCACACCTCTGCAGGTACAGAACCATGTCACACCTCTGCAGGCACAGCACCATAACACACCTCTGCAGAAACAGCACCATAACACACCTCTGCAGACACAGAACCATGTCACACCTCTGCAGGCACAGAACCATGTCACACCTCTGCAGGCACAGCACCATGGCACACCTCTGCAGACACAGCACAGCACCATGGCACACCTCTGCAGAAACAGCACCATAACACACCTCTGCAGACACAGAACCATGTCACACCTCTGCAGGCACAGAACCATGTCACACCTCTGCAGGCACAGAACCATGGCACACCTCTGCAGGCACAGCACCATGGCACACCTCTGCAGACACAGCACCATGGCACACCTCTGCAGACACAGCACCATGGCACACCTCTGCAGGTACAGAACCATAACACACCTCTGCAGAAACAGCACCATGGCACACCTCTGCAGGCACAGCACCATGGCACACCTCTGCAGACACAGAACCATGGCACACCTCTGCAGGCACAGAACCATAACACACCTCTGCAGAAACAGCACCATGGCACACCTCTGCAGAAACAGCACCATGGCACACCTCTGCAGGCACAGCACCACGCTGGCTGCAGGGTCCTGAAGCAAGAGCAGTGCCTGAGCACAAGAGTGCTGGCTGGCATTCTGGTGAAAGGAAGCTTTTTGAAGGCTTCTCAGGTAAGAAGTACAGCAGGAGAAGTGGCACATAGAGATGTGCTCACGTCAGCCTGAAGAGCTTTTCAGACAAACTCCCTCAGCATCCAGGCTCAAATACTGCAGCTATTTCAAAGGGCCTCTGCCTCATGCTGTCAGGTGATGAGTTGACCTCTGCTATTCATTTCTTTGTTACCTCTCCTTTCTAATGCAGTGTATCCTGGCAGGACACAAAGCTTTCAGGTGCAGGAAACTGACTTCCAGAGAACAGGTATACTGCCCTTCCAGGAGAATGGACATATGCTATGGCAATAAGAAAATATTAAATTTTGATAGAAGTGGGGGAAAGGACTATACAGACATCCCTGAAATGGCTTCTGAAATGCCAGGCTGCCAAAAGGAAAGCTGTGGACAGAATGAGAGCACTGCTACTCTTGTCACCACATAAAGACAGTGGCCAAAAGCCAGCCCTGGTCACAGCAGCAATGGACCTTTGATCTTCCCACTGCAGGGCCATGTTCTGGAAGCTGGGCATGTGTTGCTGAGTGTGTAACAGGACAAGGAACACAGCATGATCTCAGGCTCATATTACATCTCTTTCACCTAAAACCAGCACTCAGGTATGTAACATTTTGTAAGACTGGCACTCAGCTTCAGTATGCCAGACCCTAGAGAAGAGGGAGGGAAGAGATAATCTAAAAAGAAAACTGTTCTCAAAGTAAGAATTTTTCATTTTTCTTAATAAAATAGGAACCTTACATCTCCCTGACAGAATTACTTAGCATTTTTTACTCGCTAGATTTCAGGTATTCTGACTGCATATCTTACATTTTTATAGCTAGAACCACTAAATTCTTTCCAAGTACATTTGATAGAACACTTTTAAGGACATTTTCATAGATATTCAAGACATCTATCAAAGTAAAGGATATTCTTCGTTCATTGATTCAAGGTGGATTGACAGAAGCCTTTCATTTCCATAATAAAAAATCGAAATTAAGTAAAATGGTAATTCATATTCAAATACTGATGTGCACAATAACCCTGATGCTTTTAATAAGTCTCCAAATGAGGCTGACAGGCTGCTGAAATGCTCCCCTCTGAAATATTTTCTGCATGTATAGATCTATTCCTTTATGATTTTTCCCAGAGAAAGTCAAGATTTGGGCCAAATATTTTTTGCTTGGGGATTTCTTTCATGCTTTACATGAAAATAAATTCACTCTTAAAAAATAACATAACAAAACATAAAAATTTACACACTGCCATATAGAATGTTTTTCTGCTCTTAAGAAAGTTTATCAAATATAACAGTTCAGAAATTGATAGTTTTCCTCTATTTTTACTTAAACAGTGCTACAGTGAGGCTGGGATCACAGAACTGTGAGAAGCAGAGCAGCAGCTTCAAGGAAATGGAGTCTGATGGATTCAGTACTATAAAGAGCTTTGGCAGCAGGTGCTCAACTCAGACGATGGTTCCATTTTAGAGAAACTTTTAATAATAATCTGAATAAAACAGACTAGATAAGAAAGAACACAATCACCACAAGGGATACAGAAAGCCATATTTCCACTGCACAGAGATGAGAGTGGCAACAATGCATCAAATCCTGCTGCAGTGCCTCTACCACCTCTACCACTGCCTGTCCTCAATGGGACTGCTGATATCCATTTGGATTGGTACTGGCATTATTCCTTTCATGCTCCTTTCTTCTACCACCTCTTTTTAAAAACTATGTTCACACAAAGAGATTAACATTGCTGTAAGAGACCATCATGTTGTCATGTGTAAGTACAGTTGTGTCCTTCCATGGTCCTGGCTGCAGGACATGAAACTGGAAAAGATTCTTGTCTGTTCTTCTACAAGACAAGTGGTCACACAAACAATAATCTCATATATTTTTTTCTATTTGCTTTAGATGTAGACAGCTGAATTTCCTCTAAGTTCCTAAGATCCTCTCAGGATCTGTAAAAACAGGATTGCACCAACAAACACAAACTACACAAGCATGCACTAAATCAAATAACTTGTGTATTCCTATTTATTTGTCTTTAGGCCTTCCACAGACTACAAGCAAATATACTGGTCTTGGTATTTTACCAAGCTGAGACAAGTGGCCCTGACCCTGTATGAACAACTTATTGTGTTTCCAGATGCTTCTTATCAGGGACAAGCTGTGATAAACAAACCAACAGGAAGAAGAATTTCTTAAGAAATTTACAGCTGTTTCACCATAAATTCTGTCAGTATGTGACATACTACATACCCATCTATAAACAGGACAGAACAATCACAAACGTATTCTAGATCATGCAATTAACTTCAAAATTTGAAAGAAAATCTGGAAAAGAACAGATTTTCTCCACACATCTGTAAATAAGCAAGTTTATTTTGAACTCTTCCAATACTTTGAGGGAAATAGGTAGCAAATGAATGGCTCCTGAGTGTTTTGGGTTTTTTAAGGAGAAAAGCCAAAATATAAATCTGCCATTTTATTATTACTTTCTAAAATTACTCATCATTAAGCAAAAGGAACAGGGTTATTATTTAATAATGGCTTCTTGTTGCCAGTCAGGTTTTAGCTACTCTTTAGAACAAGAACTAAAATTGAATTCTAGCCAAAATAGAATCTTATTTACAGAATTTTGAATAAAAAGAGAAGCCCAGAAGGTGCAGGTCATTTTCAGTACTGAATGGCTAGAATAAAATGAAACACAGTGATGCCAAACTGATTTTTGCCCTTTTGCTTTTATATATTCTCATATATTTGTAGCTCTGTAGCCTATTATTATATAACTACATGTATTTGTAGCCAGCTTTTCACCTGCTCTGTTAGGCAGAAAAACAGAATAGATTCCTAAAGGCCCCAGTCCTATTTGGGGACCAAGGTTAAATCCTCTGGGAACCAAGGTTAAAACAGCATCTTGAGACATTTTCTCATAAACAAAGTACAGTTAGTACCTAAAGTGGGGAGGAATTTCTGGAAAAGGGTGGAACCAAGGGGGGAATTACATCATTACCTGTGCTTCTAATTGGGAATGCTTGTCAAGTATGCTAATTTGTTAAACTTATAAGACTGTATTTGTCCTATGTGGGGTGGGCATTTTTCTGTACTTGTTGCTGAGGCCTCCAGTTAAAGACCAGCTTTTGAATTTCCTCCTATACTAATACCACCTCCAAAGTGTATTGTTTTATTTCTAGATCTTTAAGTCATCACAGAACTCCAAGGATAGACTAAACTTGGACTGAACCATTATGACTATGCTGACAAAGCACAGTCACATTTTTAATCACTGCTTTGTAAATATGATCCTTGGACCTTCCATCCACGGGTAGTTCAAGCTGAAGCCAAGGGTACCATCACAGCTGCCATCACACATCACTAGGCTCAAGATGAAGCTTGAAATGAATCACTTTTGCATTGCAAACAAAAGGTTTTTGGTTTTGACAGGGATACTGTCAGAAAGCTCATCAGGCTACAGTGGAACCTGTGTCTTCTGTGTGTCTGTGCAAGTACATGTTAGGAGGAATGGTGGGAATGATTGAAAAGAAATTAGTCAGTACACATCTAATACTAAAGCGCACCTTCAACACTTTGCTTCAGGATAAAATATGAAGAAAACAAAATATTAATTTGAACATGATTAGTCATTTCAGGTCATAATTTATACAAATTAAAAGTGTGATTGAAGGATTATTGGTAGAAGTTGCATAGTTAGGTATAATATTCCATCTGCTCTTAATAAGTAATTTAGAACAATTTTATGCAATTAAACTAGGAATATTGAAACACGAGACAAAAGAAGAAGTGAGTTAACTATCTGCAGCTTTTCTCTGTTGGTGTTGTCCTGTAAAATTAGAATAAAAATGTTCCCTGATGATACACATTTGACTTTTGATAAGAATATTTCAGTTTTAAAGTCTTTTCAGCTTTGTTTCCTACCACCTTTTCTGGTTATTCCACGAAAAACTTGTGGGTTATTGCTTTGGGAACATAGTCAACACTAATGGGCAGACTTAGCCCAGATTCATACAAACACATGCATTCAGAGCATTTAGATGATAGACCTTTTTGAGTTTTGACTTTACTGCCATCTCAGATTTTTTTTTTTTTTTTTTTTTTAGTTAAGTGTCCTCATCTACCATACTGGTTTTTATGACCTCCATATCACAAAATCCTCTTTCTCCCTAAAGAGAGAGGAAGCTAAATGAGCGACATCTGCTTCAATAAATAGATAGTCTATCACCTTTTTAGTGTTCTAAAAATAATTCTTGGCAGGATGGGTCAGCAGAAAAAAGAAATTGATGTGATTATTTTGTTAAAATAGAGAAGCCACTCTTTCTAAGATACTAAAAAGAAATCCACACTGGCTTTGTCTATCAATTTTTGTTAGGATAACTCATATAAATAATCTTGCAATATCTGTCTGTTATATTACAGTCAAAAAACTTTCTGCTAATCCTGTAAAAACTATTTTGTCTTCTTAATATTGTCGGTATCCTTGATAATATGTAAGCAGACTGCCATCATATTTCCTGATTTAGAACATTTCATTGCTTATGTTTACTGTGTAGGTTGTTGCTGGACAATAATGGTGAAAAGATCAGTGGAATAAATATATTTCATAGGAAGAAATGAACAGTGCCACTCACCTGCCAGTGGAGGATTATATTCCAGATCAAACCAAGGGTCAGTTTATGATTTCCATCCACAATATCTGAGCTCCCTATATTTACCAAATCAACCTATATAGAAACAAAAAAATAATTTTAAAAGATTAATAACAAGCATAAGAGACTGGAAGGAGATGATGAGATAGGCTAAGGAAAATCTCCCATTTGGTTTCTGTTGTTCCATAAACGTATAACTCACATTTTATAAATGGCATAATTAATGTTCTGGAAAAAAACAGCAGTGATCTGGGGTTCCTATTATTCCTGCTACAGCATGTTGTGAAACATAAAATGGAAAGTAATAGCTTTAATAACTCAAATATCTTTTATATTAAGCTTTTACAATTACAAATCACACTACTCTGCTTTATACAACCTTACATAATATAATTTTCTGAATGTTAACACACACACATCTAGGCATTGTAAGAACCCACCATCCCAAGACATTACATATTTAGATTAAAACAGAACTTAATTTTCCTTAATTAAATTCTATAATATATAAAGAAGCATACAGGATGTGTTCTGGCATACAGATAAAGCAGTGATTGTGATCTAAGCAAGTCTTTTCCACAACGGTTCATCCAGTAATGTTGTTTTCCATAATTTTATCACACATCTGCAGTTTCCTAATGCATCATTATTTACCACCATGGAATTTTCCATCCTCCACATAGGAAGCGATTCTTCACCCTCCCCCACTTTTTGTACTCTCTGAATAAGGAAGCTAAATTCAGGGTTATAATAAACTGTCCTGCACATCTGGATAGAATTGTGACTCTGAAATTGGCACCCTTGCTGTTTTATAGATGCAATTTTTCATGGCCAGAACTGATTTTTTTTATGACAAAATACCTCCTTCTTTCACAAACTACATTCCGCAGTCTCCAGTGTACTTCTGAAGTTATTTGAAGTTACATCTGCAAATTGACTGAAGTTTTTCACTCTCAAAACAAGCTTTTTTTTTTTTTTTTTTTGTTTTTTGTTTTTGGGTTTTTTTGTTTGTTTTGTTTTTGGTTTTGGTTTGTTTTTTTTTTTTACAAACCACAAATTAGATATTTTATCAAGAACTCTGAAACTCTCAAACATCTCTTTTCTTCAAGAATTTAACATTTTGTACTAAAAGCACACGAGACTGGCTTTAACCACCAATACCTTGGAACATTTCCCAAATGGAATTTAGACTTTACATGCCAAATTTAAAATGGAGTCCCTTGCAGCGAGTGACACCCTACCACGTTTATTAGGGCAGTGCCTGCATATTCTACATTTATGGAAGTGGAAGCCTGAGCCCACATCTGTTCTACTGAAGCAGAGGGACATTGCCCAGGTTGCCACAGGGAGGTCTAAGCCCACACTGGGGAAATTCCCCACCCTCACATCCCCCATGCTCGCCCCTCAACCCTATCACTCTTCTGTAGGAACAAAAAAAAAAACTGTGAAATGGATTGACTGGAAGCAGCAGCATTTTTCAGTGTTACTACCCAGATGATTACAGAATCTCAGAGCAAAGATGGAACATATCAGCAGAAAATCCTAGACTACTCACAAGCTTTAATTCACTTTAGAACCATTGATTTTGCATTCCTGAAGTCCCAGAGAAATAATTCGTCAAATTATTGAAGCTTAAGGAAACTATTTCAGAGGCAGGTCTTTCGACTTCATATTGACAAGATACAGTAAATCTTCATATATATTATACTATTTTTATATAGTTTACAAGGTTTTCATTACATGAATATGATGGCCACTGGATGACCACTTCACTTTCTAAAACAATGTTTTTTCGTCTATCATCTAAAATTGGAATACTCTCTGTTTTCTTCCCAGGTTTGAAAGGGACAATTATTGTGCTCTGGAAAATGAGTGAAAAACACACCAGTGAATTCAGCTGATATGCAGTGAAATGATTCAAAAAACATTTTCTACGATTATTTGTAACCAGTTATGCAATCAAAACCTTTTTGTCCAGCGTGAAAAAATGTATTGATGATTTTTTTCCCCCAATAATGTCAAATGCTGCAGATTTTGAACAATTAGAAGCTTTTTCTTCTATTTATTTACATCGAATTCCATTAAATAAAAAGAACAATCAAGCTGAAGGTCTTTATGTCAATCTTTTAAGGTCACTTTCATTTATGTACAAATCTTTAGGTGGATTACCTCAGAATTATAAAATCAATAACTTTATTCAGCATTAGTGAACTCCAGCATTAGTGACCTCCTGCAGCTATCAAGAAATCCAATATAATATACAACACAGAATACATTATCTTTGTTTTGTCACCTCTTACTGTGGAGTTTAAGCAAGTGTTATAGTTTTTTTTTAAATTTATTCTTGAGAAGAGATATGATAAAATTAGTTGGCCAGAGGAAATGTCTGCTAAAATTATGGATCCATTAGAATGCCTGCATAAGGAAGATAATATGAGAACATTTACTCAAGAATGATTCACAGGATACTGGCTTGAAAAATCAATCTTTACAAAGTAGAATTGAAAGTGATATTGGTATGATTAGTGTTTTGAATCATGAGAGACAGATGCCTTTGAAAGTTAAAAAAAAAAAAAGTAGGAAAAGCTTGGATTTTCAGACTTCATAATTGTCAGAGATTGTGAGCAAATATTTTGAAAGACAGCATCTTATAACCAGCTATGGATAACTTCTTGTATTTAACTTTTAAAAATTTCTTTTAAACACCGTTCATTAGAAGAAAATCACGCAGGTTCATCTGTCTTCAGACAGCACCCATTATAAATATATTAGCCAAAATTTGCTGGAAGAGGATTTTAAACTTCTTAAAACACATTCGACCCAGATGTTGAATGACAAAGTATCCAATTCACATTGATAATGCTGTTTTGACTCCAGCACTTTTATACTACAGGCCAAGGTGTTTGATTCAACACCTGAAAAGCATTTTGTGTGCTGACTACAGGCTGCTCTGATCCTGTCCAGCAGAATACTTACATTATTTCTCTGCAAAACGTGGATTGCTTTGTTGACATTGTTCAGAGCATGAACTCTTGTGGAGCCCTTTTCTTTTGCCTACAAAGAAAACAAACCAAACTTGACTGTCCAAAATCAGAATGTAGAGTACACTATATGTAACTCAAATCCTATACTACACCTGCAGTTTTCTATTTCACGACTTTATGAGGACAGAATATTAACATACACTGGGCTTATGCAGCTTCTCAATATGAAATAAAGTCAATTGTGAAACAAACTGGATCCACAGTTAGAAGGTAATTTTCAGTGAAGGAATCATTGAAATGCATATTCCTTCAGTGAAGGAATCATTGAATGCATATAATGCATTCTTTTTATCATGACTAATTGTCTTCTGCATGGCACAATATAAGAATATTGCTATGGAAACTAAACAGATAACATCAATTTGTTTAATATTTATGTACAAGTATAATATCTCTGGATTTTGATTCTCAATCTCCCAGCCTTCTTCTGAGAAGATGCTGTACTTACAAAGTCCAACCAGGAACGCAATAGAAGCTATTAAAAAAACGTATATGACTGTATCACTTTAGAATTTCCATGTTAATAAGAGCAAGCAGTTCTCTCTTTTCAGACAAGTACAATCAGACAAGCTGGACCATATGTATGACATTATAAAACCATTCTAATTCTACACATTAAATTCTATTCCAGCTAAAATCCAGATATCTAAGAAACCCTGCCTCAGGCTTGTTTCTCTGTGCTGCACTTAGTAAGTGCATACAATAAAGTAGAATATTTTCAAGTATATGACTTTCAGTGTTACTGTCTAATACAGCTCTCAGTCACAATGTTTTCTCAATTTCAAATGAAACTGAAATCTAGTCAGACCCTTAAAAACAATTTCCACAGTCCTTAGCAATGGCAGAGATTAGTGAATATCACCTACTACAGTTATCACAACATTAAGACTTCAATATACAGTAAATATGTTACAAAACACATACAAGTTTTTGGCCTGTAAGGCATTCCAGGAGCTCCAGAAGTCTTCGTCCATCTCGAAAATCATTAAAAAGGTCTTCAATGTGACGTCTTCCATACTGAAATGAAACAATTGCTCTGGTTAGTTCAAACGCCAAAAATAATAATTAAAAAATAATTTAATATAATTATTTAAAAAATACCAGAAAGCTGTAAAAAGCCAGTGTCAGAATATATATGGAATGTGAGACACAGAGTAAAAGAGGAAAATATATTTAAGCTCAAAAGGTTCTTTCACATACATCTGTCTTAAAAAGAGTTCTATCATTTAAAAGACAACAATGCTTACTTTATTTCAAATACAGGTCATTCTTTCAAACAAATAAACCACAACTAAATAATAATATATCTAGAAAACAAAGAAGACTTTTCAATTAGGGTGCAAATCAGGACAAAAACAAAACAAAACAAGCAAAAAAATCCAAAAGAAAAAACAAACAAAAACAAAAACAAAAACAAAAACAAAAACAAAAACAAAACAAAACAAACAAAAAAAACCAACAAAAAAAAGTAATTTAAAAAAAACCACAAATAAACAAGGAAAGAAACAAGAAAAAAGCAATAAACAAACACACAGGAAATGATATAAATTTTAAGTGTCTAGTAGGTGTTCCACATGTCAGAAAAAAACCTGGAAGCACACAGAGAGAGAGATGAGCCAGATTTACTCTAGTCGGGATCATAGAATCAGATCTATGTCAATAGGGCATGGAATTGTACTGGATTATGGCCTCACTTCTCTAAGGGGCTGGCAGACAATTCACATTTTGAACTTTGCATCAGTGAAAGATGAAAGGCAATACTTGTGATTCCCCCCCATACAACAATGTTAAAAAAATCATTCTAAAATTCAAACCAATTTTCTGATCTGATGCTTTGATTAAAGCATGAAATATTAAAAACATCGACATAATTTTATAGTCTAGTCACTGAGCAACTTTTATGTGCACCTGTGATTTTTTAGATATTTTTGTATGCATGACAGCTATTGAGAACCACAATAAAAAGTAGGGATTATTTTGTGCCATGCAAATTATTTCCTGTGTCCACATCTTTTCTAATTTGTGAAGTTTGATGGATGCTTTGATTGATTTGAGAGGAAGTGTCTGTACTTCAATTTTCTAGAATTGATGCCATGCTGGTTTACATTGCTCATCTTCCATTTTTTCTACAGGACAATGTAAAATTGGGAATCTGTATTAAAAAGAAAACATTTGCTTTCCTGTCAGCAATGCTATTCTGCTACCCACTGTAATCCTCATTAAAACTAGCTGGGAATTTTATGAAAAACGTATTTTCTTAGGAAGTACTAATCTCTTTGGAAGGTTACTTAAACAGAAGACAGAACTAAGGACAGTATCCAGAGCTAAATTAATTTTTCTCATCAATACATATTTATGGGAACAGCACTGACTTCAGTGCTATTAGCTATTCTGCCATCACCTTTCTCTCTGACTGCTCTTCTGAAGCAAAATCTCCTTTCAATCCCTTCATTTTTTGGTAAGGCTTTGTTTCTGTTTCATGGAACAAACAAATCCACATCACCAATTTTCTACAGCACTGGGAGTCCTTGTTTTCTAGACAGTTTTCACACTGTGCACAAAGCATTCCAACTAAGCTAATTTCTATTTAACACACATGCTGCCACTTTATTAGATATCTGAAAATCAGTACTGAACAGATACATGTATGATTTACTTGCACTACTCAACAGCTTGAATTATCTGTTTAAGTAATAATACACAGCAACTCTATTTCCTGCCTCACATTCAGTCTGTGAAATGGTTTTATAAAAATGTTTTACATTACAAGATGAAATATCATGTGCCATTATGCGAGTCAAGTCAGGTACAGAATTCCTGAAGTTGTAGAACAAATTTAAAATTAAAACATGCAACTAAATCAGAGACCTTATTTTGTTCCCTAATCTTGCAGAACAAAAGTCATTTTTGCAGCAGGGAAACAGAAGATCTATGCACTTTAAATGAGATTTTTCACATTCTTTAGAAAGTTGGAGTGATCAATAGGCCCTTCTGTAACTATGTGACTATGAAAGAGTTGTGCCCATAATGTTACTGGATCCCTCTGGGAATATGAGCATAATGATATTTTGACAATAGAATATAATTAGATTGGTTTGTATCATACAGGAAAACTAGAACTAGCCTTCATAACTGCCTGCATCTCCATCGTTCCTCCTTTTTGCAGCATTTAAGCTATTCATAATGTTTATGTTGAAATCAATCTAGACAGTCAAAAATTCTCCTTAACAAATAATACGTTGTTTTGAGGGAGTTCTTTTTGATAAAGCTTTTAGAAAGAAAATAATGACACAGCAAATAAAGAAAATAAAGACACAGAAAAGAAAGCACAGTAGCATCCCCCGCAGGACATATTAATTACAAATGCATTACAAGTAAACCTTAAACCAAAAGTTCCATTGATTTTTTAGGGTCTTGGAAGCATACCTTCCATTAATCACAGCTAAAAATACACTAAGGCACCCTATATTACTTTCTAAACCTGAAGAAGGCTGCTGCTTTTCTGGCAATTGGGTAATTATGTCTTCTTCCTCAGACAATGTCTTCACTGGATCAGAGTTGCAGTAAGTCCTGAGACACAAAGGGCTCAAAGTTGCATCAGGTATATTTATCATGTCATTGGAAAGTGTCTGTTGACTCAAACTTTTGAAGACAGTGAAAAACCAAGCACGGCTTGGTTGCCAAACAAATGCCTAATCATTTGTTTTACAGTTTTGCTGATAAAAGGATTTTTACAAAACCTTTTTAGGTTGTGATCTAAAACCACTGCCCTTTACCTAAGAGGAATGTTCCGAAGACTCTCCTCTACCATTTGTTATGCATGTTGATTTATTAATCACTCTATATTACAAACTTATCCAAAACCTAAATTAAAAAAAAAAAAAAAAAAAAAAAGACCAGAATAGCTCCAGTCTGAATTTGGTTGTCACTCAGTTGTCTCTCTTCAAAATCACAGTGATGGGAGAGATGGGGGAAACGAGAGAGAGTACAGGACACAGGAAGGACTAAAGATACTTAATGTGTAGCACAAGGTGACTTTCCACCACAAGCAGAAATTCCTTCGTAGAGTAGAACAAAATTAAAATCTAAGATAAGACTTCGTTAAAATCTGAATGACTAGAAAGACTAGGGATTTAAGTATATGGCAGTTTTATATATAATTTTAATTTACTGTCTTTGAGCGAAATAAAGGTCAATACACAAACTTTTTTGGTTAACTGATAGAGGTGTTGGCTTCAACTGCTTATCTTTACACAACACAAGGGGACCTGAAGGAAATCCAAGGTGTTTTTTTAAAAGAAAATTAGCAAAAAAAAATTATACATATGGGAAGATTCTTGTTTTATTGTGGATTAAATTAACCCTCCAACTTAAATTATAACTGAGGAAATGAATTCACAAATTACAGTGGTATGGAAAAAAATCCCAAAACTACCCTACACAACACCATGGTCAACTACATAAGCCATAGTCTTAGAACTATGTGGTACTGTTCAAGTAACATGTGAGGAAAATGTGGACTTTGCAGTAAAGTTTTCCCTCAGGTGTTGTAAGAGAGTGAAGCATAGTTAGAGTATTCTGTGTAGTAACTCAACTGCATGTACATATTCTAGAATGCTTCCAGTATCAAGAAGACTGAAATGATATCTCCAACATCTTCTTAACTCAGACAGCAATTTTATGCCAAAGAACATTACCTAAAAACCACAAAAGCTGGTGAAAAACTAAAAAAAAAAAAAAAAAAGTAAAATCGTGAAATAGACTGAAATCAAGTGTTAATAGATAGTGGCAGCTGAATTTTTTTTTTTTTTAATACATTTAGGTATCTCAAAACACCAAGCTTCTTCCTACTTATCTCACTGTTGTCTACTTTCATTGTAATTCCTGTGTTCTTTCCAAGGACTCTATAATAGCTCTCATTGTCACTATGTAAATTTTACAAATAAATTTTATCAAACAACTAAATTATTTAATTAGCTTATTCATCAGATACATTATGGTGGAAGCTAACATTGTGGGAAGTATTACATGAAAAGCTGGTATTCTGTGTAAAGCTCTCTATTCAGAGCTACATGCAAGTCAGTTAATATTGTTAAAGAAATACAGAGAGCATAATAAAATAATTAAAAAATAACTTGCTCAGAGAAGGCAGAAAGACATCTGTTCATGAACATTGGCTTTCCAATGAGTTAAAACTCAAAAAAAATTGATTAGCATAAAACTGTTAGTGGTTATATTTTTGAATAAATTACCAGAGGCAAATTCTTCATTAAAGGAAAGTGGAGCAAAGGAAAAGGAAATAGGAAGGGGAGAGTTGGGAAAAGAGGGGAAAAGTAAGGAAGAGATGGTGATTGAGAGCAAATGTTGGGGTTTAAATGAGACCATGGAGAGGAAAAGAGGAAGTGGGATTGAAAGCATATCTTGACCCTAGAGACACGGCTGTGGGAATGGCTGGCAGAAGCAATCACAAATGGGGGTTCTTTAAGGAAAGTTTTTGCTCCAGCTTCCAGTGGGCAGCTTCCCAGGCAGAATGGAAAGATTGATTAACTTACTGACTCTGCGGAAAGAAGTCTGTGAGAAAGAAATGGGGAATCTTGTGATCAAGATCAGAGGCCCTGCCCCAGTCAGGCAGAGGAGAGGGATAACCAGGATTACTGGAGTGTGTGGATTCGAGGGCCTGGTGCATCAGCCCCACACTGGGCATCAGAAAGATCTGTTCTCTTCTCAGCTCAGTTTGCAACTAAGTCCCAAACAGCTGCTCTCTCACTTCCCCCACCCCAGCCACCCACAGCCCAGGGGAATGGGGTTTGGCATTTGTTAGTGGGTAGTGAGCAACTGTATTGTGGATCACTTGTTTTCCTTTGGATTCTCTTCCCCATTCCACTGGGAGGAGGAGGGAATGTGGAGTGAGCAAGCAGCTGCATAGTTCTTAGTTACCAGCTAGGCTTAAACCAAAACAAGTCATAAATTTTCTTCCACAAACATGAAGGGTAGAAATGTACTTCTATTTCCTAAGATTCATAAATACTCAAAATTTCAAGCAATGATTCTATTATAACAGCTACAGTAAAATGCATGATAAAAAAAGATTGAAACACTACTATTATTTCAAGTTCTTTAATAAGCATATATTTTTATTGTTTCCTAAAAATGTCATGTAATACATATATTTTCACATTTTTTAAAGAAAAATTACAAAGGGTAAAAACTTGGCTGAAGAAGACATCTTTGACTTTCCTTTTTGCAGACAAATACACACTTAGATTATACTTTTTGTTTGAGGCAGACTAGACTGTAAAAAGATTATTACAACAAGACAAGTTGGATGCTATTTCTTATGCATTTTACAGCATTATTGACTTATTATTATCAGTACATATGGGAAATCTAGGAGCTGAAAATATCAGCAGATGGAGAGAGACAGAGAATAAATTAAAAGAGTAAAGGCACTCTATTGTCAGGGAATTCAAGGTTCATCATGGCACGAGACAAAAGGTTTAAGGTTTTATTGGGTGTATATAAGAAAGAGCAGCTTACAATAAAACTAACAGACACAGAAGCCTTTCAGCCTTTTAGGACAGGTAAACAACTGAGATTTGATCTTGGGACGAGACCTTTGACTCCACAAGGGACAGGAAACCTGGACTGCAGAGCTTGGAAGGGAGCTGCAATGCCTTCCATCTGTGCCCCAGCATGCAGGGCTGTGGAACAGAGAGGCAGATGTGCCCTGCAGTTTGACCAGGACCTCAGAGGGCTGATTGATAATTAAAATAAAAGACAAGGTACAATCCAGAAGGACGTAAGCCATGAATCTTTATATAACTTTTTCAAGTAATTGTCTCAAGTTCAGTTTGTAAATCTCTAAAATTTTGCTGAAAATACTTAAGTTTGAAAGAAATATAAACTTAGTTAGCTCACAGATGTTACCCTTAGTAAGTCTTTAAAGAGTCAGCCTTTTCTTGCAGTCAAAATATTTGATGTCTCACTCTGTGAAACAATAAAGAAATGATATTGAACTACTCTCAACAGATCTTTTAAGTCAGTTTTAATAAAAGAAGGACTATAAATACTTGTTCTTGCTCTGCTAAAATATTAAAAGTTCAGTTTCTCTCCCCAACATCCTTACTTCTGGTTTGTTCAATTCTGCTGGGAAGTTCATCAAAGTGACTGACATTTTCTTTCATTGATGCTGGATTACTATTACAGCAGAAAAGGATATTGTCCCACTCCAGAGGGAACAAAGATGCACCAGGCATTGTTTAATTAGGCCTTAGGTTCATGGATTCATGGGAAGCACCCAACAATAGCTTGCCAGCCACGCCATCCTTCATCCCTTCAGCATTTTTTTCCCTGGCAGAACATGGATGCAGCCCTTCTGCTGCAGCTGAAAATCTGTGTTGGTCAGCTGGAAGTCAAACACTGCATGAGCTCTTTGCTTCCTTACTGTCAGGGATCCAATGCTTCCCAGGCTTTATGGTAGACATCTCTTATTTTTTGCTCTCTAGCCTAATTTTTCAAGTAATTACATAGAGGAATAACTGATAGACATCAATGTTTTAGAAATGATTGCTACTGACCAACTGAGAGGAAGCTTCACAACCCTCTTCTAAAGAAGCCACGTTATTTTTCCAGTCAGAGAAGCAAATGTTCCTGTGCCTTCCAACAGAGGAACAACCACAATGCCTGCTGCAGGCCCAGAACACCCAACACTACCCTAAAAGAGGGATCTGGGGACAGGTCCTACCAATTGTCTGAGGCAGTTCATGGACAGGACACACACTCCCAGACTGGGAGCTGGATTCATATACAGACCCTGAAGTTTGGGAATGATACCAAAAGCCCCTGAGACTTCAGTTCTTGTAAAAGAACTTGTATTTTGTATCTTGTATTTTCCTCTCAGCACAATAATTCTATTTTTCTAGTGTCATTACAGACAAGGACAGTTGCATATACACAAGTTTCTGAGGAATACTCTGTTATGTGAATTCTAAAATAAATCAGAAAAATCTCATTTTTAAGTGCCATAAATACCTAGAACAGAAACAGAGATGCATTGACACACACAATTATGTTAGCATATATACCCCCATTTCCTTAGCTCCCAGAGACTCACCTCTAAATTAAAAGTAATAAGTGTGTCATTTAAAATATTTTAAAGGAGACAAAATTTCCGTTTAGCAAGCAGTGGTAATTCAAGGCTGGCATCTACTGCATTTCTTTTAAACAATACAAACCTTACAGGGATATACAAAACAAATCTGGCAGCTGTCTTTTCCACCAGTTTATTCTAGCCAGAAAATGTTGTTGAAGCATTTCTCATTTTGCAGCATATGATGTTCAAGGCCATTAAGGACTTGATGACTGGCAATGGCATCAAAAGAAACCTGCTAGAAGTGGGAATGAACATACACTCAGCAAGTTCCTACAAGGTTTGAAGAGTGAGTCGTCAAATCAGAGTCAAGGACAGGAGCTCTTCTTTCGACAGGACAGCCAGCTCCATGCAATCTAATAACTGATTGCAGGGAAGTTGCTTTTCTTTTCAAGTATAAATATAATTATATTCCCCACTCTGCAAAAAAAGAGCTATAAAGAAGAAACTTACCACAAACTAAAAACTAATTTTATTTTTAGTCTTATCTCAAATGTAACTTTCAGTAGAGGATGGAACATTAATTATGTTTACATGTTTGAGAATATCTGTATTGTTTTAATTGACAGCGTTTAGGTATTTTGGGGGCTCTAGTGGGTAGAGTTTCAACAATATTTTTAAACAATAGGAGTCGAAGAGATTAAAAAGCAGGGTTTTGGAAAGGAAGTTCCAGCTCACTTACAAGTGGAGAAACACAAACTGTATCTAGCAGATGCCAAGTGCAACAATTTTGGCTAAAATTCTCATTTAAGAGAAGAACACAAATATTTGTTATTCATGAATATTTGTTATTCAAGTAAATTTTTTTCCTGCACATTATTATTTTGTTATTATAAAACTGAATAAAAGGGAGTATCCTGTCTTGATGAAAATAATAAGCTTTAGTGCAAAACCTCAGAGAGTAGAGAAAGATTCTGAAGTTTTTGCCTGTTGTCTTACTGGTGTTCTGCATCTTAGAGAACAGTTTAATTTTTATGCAAAGAGATCCAGGATATGTAGCACATACTGTATTTCCTCACATATGAAGATGCCCTTTCTGAGTTAGGATTCTCCTCTTATGATAGACAGGCTTTAGCATTACTTTTTTATCAGCTTAGAACTTAAATCTTGTCTGCACAGAAGAGAGAAGGTTTATAAAGAAGAAGTGGAATTCTAACATTTTATTTTGGAATCCCTTCAGATACATAATCTCAACTTTGAGATTAAATAAAATAGACAAACCTGTTCTACTCTCTACACTTGTAATAGGCAAATAGTCAAGCTTCTAAATAGGTGCAACTGTAATCAAAAAAGCAACAGCAATTTTCATGAATAAGAAAATAAAAAAAGAAATTCCCTATTTATAAAACACTGCTATTACTTGAATTACAAGTTCTATATAAACAAAAGACAATCTTGAACAGCTCTCCTCTGATGAAGATGTGAAACAGGCAAATGTGATGTATTATTTGCACAAAAGCTTTAGAATGAAACTGAGTTAGACTCCACACAATGGCTCAAATACTTGGTAGCTCCATTTGTGTGTTTGGAAAGTGGTGGCACTGCCCATCAAAACAGAGAAAGCACCTTGGACAACTGGGTAAACTAAGTCATTGTAGGCCATCATCCAGTTTGTTTGATTTGACATCACCCATTGGAAAAATATAAAAGGCAAGATATTTCCTGTCGTGCTTCTATTTCCACTAATTATTGTTTAGGTTTTTTGGGTTTTTTTGGGGTTTTTTTGTCTTTCATTAACATGTCTTGATGAGGAAGCACCTGACTCTTATTTTAACAAAAATCATAAAAGGATAATGAAAGGGAAGTGGGGTATCATATAGAAAATAAGTAATGAAATTATGTATTTAGTCTTTTTCAGTGAGCAGTCATCCTGAAGAACAAACACAGTTTCATAGCCAAATAAAAAATAAACTCTTCATTTGTCTGAGATAGCACTGCTTGCAAATATTTTTTTTCTTCCAAACCTATATTCATTGTCTCAGCTGAACCTTTAGTACTGACTGTAAGTGGATGACTCGCCCTCTGTCCTAAGGAGTCACAAATATTTAATCAAACTTACTGCATTTTCTGACACACACACTCCTGTCACCTTGCTACATGGAATAGTTAAATTAAGTAAATTATTATTTTAAATATTGACATTTAAATCTGTAGCAATTGTAAAATCTATGCCACCATATCTGAGCTGGCTGGTGATCATTTTCACTTGGTGAAAAAGAAAGGCCAGTGTATGTTTATTCCGAGTGAAGGTTACTCTGTTAACTGCTGTTCTGTGTCGAAGCCCAGCTGAGCAGGAGGAATCACTGCACGCACTGCAACCAAGAGCTGTTCTGGCACTTCCCCTACAACCACTGTTCGTATTCCCAACAAGCTTGTTTGCAGTAAATGGGATATTAATTTAAATGACATGCTTAAAAGAGCGAGTATACCTCCTCTGTTGAGCTCAGGCAGGAGTTTAAAATAGATTATTCCACTTTTTTTTCCCACCTGGAGAAGTCAAGCATAACTTTAGAGACTGAAAATCTGCCTATAAAACTACATGGCTAAAAAGATACAGGTTTTCAATGCAGTCTATTCCTTGTCTTAATTTTATTTATATATCAAGATATATTGTTCATTATCTAAATGTAAGAAATTGAATTGGTTTATATTAAAAAAAAAAATGGAACCCAACAATTTTTTGAACTAATATCAAAAAATCAGTAGTATGCTACAGAGCAATCTTCTATGTGTAAAAATTCAAGATATTCAGAATGAAATCCTAGAAAGAAAAAGCAGCAAGAGGACGGTATTTGCATGGGAACAGTAGAACATTTTAAGACACAGTGAAAAAGGAGAAAAGAACATAAGTAGAAGACTTCTAATTCAAATATACATGTATGGCAGCCTGCCAGCCTGACCACAGGCCACCCAGGACGAGCTGTGAGTGCAGCACCACCATTGCTCAAGGCTGCAGCAATCCTGATCTCTGTGACAGCCATTCTCTTACTGCCAGACACACAAGTCTGCTCCTCATTTCACATCCATTCTATTTCACAGAAGTCATGAGGCCTATTTTCAGATTTTATAAATGGCCAAAAGCATTTTATAACTGTGTTTTACATTATCTGATTATATATGCCCGTTACTCTAGCGCTCTTTAAAACCTCAGGTTTTATTCCCCCACATTGGTACCAATGCTGTGATCTGGTATGCCCAGGATGTCGGGAAGAAGGAATAAAAAAAGGAAAAAAAGATCTTTGTTACTTCTCCACATAATATTTTTTCTATTTTTCTCTTAGAGTGCTCTTAATGTCAATAATGTATGCAGGTAATATATATATTACATAATTTTCTTACATTGAAAAGAATATAAATTTTCCATTTTTCTTTCTCCACAACTCATCAAACCACAAATAATTGTTTATGTGGCAAATAAATGAAATTATAACCGGTCACAATATTAGAAGACATCTCTTGACTAGATGCTGAGTAGATATTTCTATTAGTTCTGCACATTATTGTCTGTAAACAGGTTCAACATATTTGTTATTTTTAATATGGTAAGTTGCTGTGTTTAAGCTACTAGCAGGTAGCATGCACATGCACCCTAAATCACCACAACTAATTATGGTAGCCTACCAAAAATGACTGGCACGTGCTTATTTTGTAATATCTGGCAATAAATGACATAGAATCTCAAGGCAATTTATGTAACAACTTGCATTTGTGAATCTGGATCCCTTTTCATAATTAATAAAAATAGCAACATAAGATGAATTTCTCTTTAAAAGCAATCATTAAAAAATGACTGTAGCAGAGTGAATAAGGAAGAAATAATTAGATTTTAGCTTGCATTTTAGTTGCATTTTCTGTGTTAATAACTTATGAATGGATCTAGAAATCTGTTTATCTTTTTGTTGGATTATACCATGCTGTGCCCATCAGTTAACCATATATCTATATACACATATACATGCACATATATAACTGATAATGTAGGATTTAATTTTAATCTGAATTGTTTATATGTCATTCTTATAAAAGTAGTGCAGTGAAAAATGTAGCACTTACCCTGAAACTATACAAAGGAAACAGATGACCACCAACCATTCTAGAAATACATAACAGCAGCCTAAAGACAGTGTAATGAACCAGCACCCAAGAGCTGCCAACTATCTGAACATGGAAAACCATATGTAACACCAGAGCTTGGGGAAGATGGTTTTGACTTCCTGAATTGAAGCCCACACAGCTCAGTCCCAGAGACTCAAATCTGCATCCATCAGGGCTCAGAGTGTGACATGGAACTCACAGGATCGTAAAATGCAAGCTTGACCAGTGGAGTTCCACATATGCACTGCAGATCTTTCCAGCTTTCAAAATTAAAACCATTTTCTGAAACTGAGAAAATATTATCCCCAAAGACATCCTTGAATGCATAAATGAAGGCAGCAAAAGAGAATAGACATGGGACAATTCACTTTTTCCTTTCAAAAATTTCATTCAACAATTTTTAAGAGAAAACTTTGACATGAAGTTTTAGAAAAAGACTTAGAGCTGAATCTTTTTTTAGAAGCGAGGGCAGCACCCTCACTTCAGATAGCACCACCCTGTCACTGCCATTTGCCTATAGAACAGTATCCCCAGCATCAATGATGATATTTTGAGTCGTGCAAATTCTCACACCTTAAGTGCCCGGGGTACACAAAGAGGAAGCCCTGTAGCATTGATTTGCCTGGGTGAGTTCCCAGGGGCTGGTCCTGAGCAGCCTGCAGGCCCACACATCATTCCTGCCAGGACTAATGCATAAAGGGACACTGTGTCTGACTCAGCACACTCTTCCTAGAATTACTGGGCCTTCGGGAAGTAGCTATGCAAATATCAGCACAATGTATGGATGGTGTGTGGACATGATGTATGTAACACTGAGAGGTTACTGCAGGTTACACAATGCATGAGTTCACACAATTCATGCAGTTCACTCAACTGCTGCTATGAATGTTAATCAGATATTTGGTCTCCAATACACATCAGGACTAATTAAAAAGTGTTATTTACTGTAGAGTGTAGGCTTGCTCAGGCAACTGCCTGACATTAATCAGCCCTTGAATGCTGGAATTTGAATCAAAAATATGCAAAAAATTTATGAGTAATGCCAGTTTTGTTTAGTGTCACACACTATTAAATCAATGAGGACTAAATGAGCCTTTATGCAAAGATACTTACAAAATAAACAACTGGTTTTCTGGAGTTCATTACTGCTTTCAAAATTTTCTGTTACTGTCAAAGTCAGGACATTTTTCATGAAAGTTGCTGGTTTACTCCTACTAAATTATTTAAACTCCATAGAAAGACACACATAATGATCTGGGGACAATTTTCACCTTGAGATTTCCATTTTTCACGGAACAGAAACAAATTTTGTACAAATTCTGAAGTATTTACAGCAGTTTTATTAATTTTCTTGAGTACTATGGTATTTCTAGTTTAAAGCTCTTTTATATGAGGACAGATATTTTAATAGAGTCTAAAGCAATAGAATGGGGAGTAATAATTTTAAACTAAAAGAGGGAACATTTAGATTAGATTTAAGGAGGATTTTCTTTTACATTTACGGTGGTAAAACACTGGAACAGGTCATGTGATGGATATCCCATCTCTGGAAACATTCAAGGTCAGACTGGACAGGGCTTCTGGGAGATATCCCTGGTGGGAACTAGATGACCTTAAAAGATCCCTTTCAACCCAAATCCTTCTATGATTCTACAGCACTGGAATAACCTGAATATAAGTCCCATCCAAGAGGGAGTTCTGCTATGACAGTGTCCTGGTTTCCACTGGGTCGAGTTAATTAATTTCTCCTCCGTAGCTGTTCCAGTGCTGTGTTTTGGGTTAGGAATGAGAATGGTGTTGATAACACACTGATGTTTTGGGTTGTGCTAAGTCATGTTTATCCTAAGTCAAAGACTTTTCTTTTTGCTTCATGCTCTGCCAGGGAGAAGGTCAGCAAAAGAATCTGGGAGGGAGACAGCTGGGACAGGTGACCCAGAAAGCCAATTGTGTCCTAGGTTGCATCCCAAGGTGTGGGCAGCAGGTCAAGGAGGTGCCCAAGGGATATTCCACATCACAGACTGTCATGCCCACTATATAAACCAGGGGGAGTGACCCAGAAGCGTGGTTGATCTGGTTTCAGGAAGGTGGAGTCTTTACTGGATTTTCATGTGCTATAGTTCTAAATAAAGTTTGTGGAAACATGAACACAAATATTTAAAATAGACTTCATACTTATTACTTTTCAGTTCCATTCAAAAGAATAGAAATTTGTGAAACAACAAATCAGA
The DNA here is from genome assembly GCA_037013685.1 of Acridotheres tristis. Taxonomy (NCBI): domain Eukaryota; kingdom Metazoa; phylum Chordata; class Aves; order Passeriformes; family Sturnidae; genus Acridotheres; species Acridotheres tristis. The sequence continues at coordinate 105,041,460 of CM072884.1, forward strand.
AAAAAAAATTGTAGAATGCATAAAAATGATCATAAGTGCAATAATTAAAAGAGCATAAATAGATTATATAAAGAAACTACAACAGAACTTATTTTAAAATCATGTTTATTTGCTTTTAATTTGCTCAAATGAATCTACAATAAAATGAAAAGAGATCAATAATCAGCTCTGCATTTTGAAATATATATATATATATTTATTTATTATCAATACCTGGCTGTTCATTCAAATATGTGTTCTCCTTCTTAAATTTTTTTGGTTCACTGACATTTCAGGAAAACTGTATCACAAGAGTCCTAGTGAAAACTTGATTTTGAGTAGACTGTAAATCATTTAAAACTCATACATTTAAATGCATGGGAACAAAATATTTTGCAGTAATCTACCTTATGTTAATTAAGCCCTCCTTTAAATTACTATAATGTTCATAATCAAAGTTCACAATTTTCAAAATTGAATGGTCCATATGTGCTGCCTCGGCTAAAAAAATTATGCTGAGTAGACTTCTAATTAGACAGCTATGAGATTATATAGTGCTTCAGACTCTTAAAGGATCTTTCTCTATACTGCTAAGTACAATCTTAAAATCTCCTTAATGTCCATGTGGTTTCACATCCATGCAGAAGGCATGGTCAGACTCACTTAATGGAAAGAGAAGACTAGGTAACTTAGCACTGTAAAAGCACAGAATCCAGAAACCAGCAGAACAAGGGACTTGTCAGTCTTCTTCCAACAAGACAAAAGGACCTTAAAGATCATCTGGTTCCAGCCCCGGTGCTGTGGACATGGACCAGGTGGCTTAGAACCCCATTCAATTTGGCCTAGTACACCTGCAGGGATGGGCCACCTACAACTTCTCTGAGAAACCTGTTCCAGTGCCTCAGCACTCTCTCAGTGTTTTGTTCCTAATATCCAATGCCAATCTACTCTACTTCAGCTAAGACCATTCCCCCCTTGTCCTATCACTACATGCCCTTGTGAAAAGTCCCTCTCCACCTTTCCTGTAGGCTCCCTTCAGGTGCTGGAAGGCCACAATCAGGTTATCCCAAAGTCTTCTCTTTTTCAGGCTGAACAATTCTCTAGCCTTTCACTGTGGGAGAAGTGATCCAGCCCACTGATCATCTTGGTGGCCTCCTTTGGATTCCCTCCAACAGATTGATGTCATTCCTGTGCTGAGAACCCCAAAGCTGGATGCAGCTCTGCAAGTGGGGACTCAGCAGAGCAGAGCAGAGCAGAGCAGAGCAGAGCAGAGCACCTCCCTTGTCCTGCTGGCCACAGGGCTTTGGGTGCAGCCCAGGACATGTTTGGCTTTCTGGGCTTCAAATGCACACAGCTGGCTCATGCCCAGCCTCTCACCCACCAGCACTCTCTCAAGTCCTTCTCTGCAGGGCTGCTCTAGATTTGTTCATCCCTCAGCCTGGATTGACACTAGGGGTTGCCTCAGCACACCTGCAGCACCTTGCACTTGAACTTGTTAAATTTCATGAGATTCCCATTGTCCCACGTCTCAGGCTCATCCAGGTCTTCCTGGATGGCATCCTCATCTTCAGGTGTGTCAACTGCACCGCTCAGCTTGAGGTCATCTGCAAATCTGCTGAGGGTGCACTCAATCCCTTTGTCTGTGTCATAAATATTAAAGATATTAAAGATATTAAATAGCATTTGTCCACTAAAAGAATCTGGAGTGGTCTGGGATAAAGCCCACGTGGCAGTTGCACATGCAGAAGGATGTGTTCCTTCACCCAGGAGTCAGCAAAGCTGTGGAACCTGTTGCCAACAGAAGGCTGCAGATGCTAAGAAGCTTATTAAGTACCAAAAACAAGTGGTCTGTGAGAAAGTCTGTGAGTTGCAACTGTCAGAGACTGTCAGATTATGGGAAAAAAAAACAAATCCTGATGCCCTTGCTCTAATGATATATGTTTCCTTAATCTTCTGCTTTTGGACATTGCTGAACACAGGATACTCAGAACAACAGCCCTTGTTTTTCCATATATTTTTTCTATATTGGTAAAGACCAAGTTAAATCTGCAGCTGACTGCAGTTTTTAGATATGGGTCCTGACCTGATTTTGGCACAGCACGCCTTTACTTGTGTCCTTCAAACTGCCTTTGAGGATGTCGTGTTTAGGGACCACATATAGCTTTTCCAGTACATATATTCCAGTGCCCCAGCAAAATCAATCTTGAATACTGCATTCCCTTTGACAAACATCTGATCTGTCATAACTTCTAACATGCTCACATTTTTTATTTCTAATTTTTAACAGCTTCTCAAACTGAAAGAAATTGAGAAAATGTCTTATTTTGAGTTTTTTTTAAAAATCAGTAGTTTTCAAATAGGCAAATTAAAGTTTCACTGCTAAATCTCCAATATACACCACAGTAATTCATTCTAACCTTCTAATTATTTTGTCTAATGGAGCCAAAATATAGCACTTAAAAAAAAAACAACCAAACAAACAAACAACCAAAAAAACCCCTTACCTTATCTTACTAAACAGGAAATCGTATTGCAAAAATGACATCTTGGAATCTGAGTATTCTCAAATCTGTAGTACTAAATTGTAAGGAATTATAAATATTCACATTTACATAATTATTTGAAAATCTTTTACAGCAAACTACTATGCCAACCTCCTTCTTGAAAGCATGATCTTGAAACTTGAGGTATTAAGTAGCTGAAAATAATCAAGGGTAAAAATTCTAAGTTTTTATGCCATCCCTCCCATCCTGAAGTTGTCTCAAATATGGTATCTGAGTATGTATTCTATTCAGTAATCATTCAGAGAGAAGGAGACTGTGAAGGTCATTGGTTTTGTTCACCCTATGAGTGCTAACAAATTAATATTACCTATTATGAGGCTTTGAAGAATATAATTATAAATTTCAACTGTTTGTGCCAATGCCTCTTGAAGACAAACTTCCCTCACAGCTACTAATTGGCAATATCAAAGTGCTTCAGAAGAAAGCATCCCTTCTACACAAAAATCCTCTCCCCCTCCAGAAACCACCTACAAGATCACAGCGTTCATCAATCAGTGGAAAAGAAATATATTGCCAGCCAGCATTTTAATTTCTACAAGAAACAGCCCACCAGCATGCAACAGCCAAACAAACCAAAACAAAACAAAACGAAAAAAGGAAGAAAACAAAGAATCAGAGACTTTGATTTGTCTGGAAATTACTGCAACAGACGAGGCTCTCCTGGGCACATTGTCATACCTTTCTGACAGATAATCCACTAGCTGTGTAAGAATATCGTGTAAGGATACTTACATGCATGGTGCTACAGCATAATCATACAGATGTTTAATCAGCCTTTATTAGTATTAGCATTTTCTAGTAAGCCTCTGGCATCTGAAGACTTCAAAGAGTACAACCATATTCTCCCGTGCTCAGAACATGTGCACAAGAAGGAATGATCACTGTCTTGAAAAGTCAAAAATCTAATTTCAAATAGCATGAGTTTCCCCATGGCTTGCTTTTCTTTGATGGAAGCATATACTCCTGAAGTCCAGCTTTGGCCTTATGCTCCTGTCAGTACTGAGAACACTGTTTGCAAGTAAGAGGCATACTGGGATGATGATGAAGATTCCAAGCCAGATGCATGAAGGATCCTATCTCAGTAACTGCAAGAAATCAGCACGTTTTCTCTTGGATAGGAACTCATTCCAGTTTGAAGTTGAAAGCTTGCACAAAATATTTTTATTAGAGTCTCTTTTTAAGTTAAGGCATAGAAATATCTTTACAACCTGAACACATTAATAGAGTCTCACTGATCTTTCTCTTTTTTTTCTATAGAAGTTCATATAACCTGAGTGAGAGAGTGAAATATTATGGTTCATGTCTTGAATATTGTTATGAAAGACTTTTGGCCCATTATGGCAAAATTGAATAAAGAAACTGCAATGACCAAAGCCCACTCCTCAGAATAAGCCTCCTGACTGGAAGTTTAGACTGTGAGTTAAGCCACTATGCAGACCCTTGAGATAAAAGAAAAGTGATGCTATGGCCCATTTATCTCAGGTCTAGGGAGAAGTAAACAAGGCTGAGGGAGAAGAATGTATTCACAAGAAAGCCAAACCCAGAAGCTGGCCCATGGGAAGCCATAATCCACAGGCTCATCTGCCGAGGCCAGGCTTGCACAGACACCCCAAAGACAAGGGAGGAGAGTTTTGGGGATGTGGTGTAACCTCTAGTCAGAGGCAATGAACACCCATCCTCCCCTACACAAACTGGCCCAGTTGTAAAATTCAACACTCAGGAAGGCCACGTGGGACATTCACCTGAGAGGCAGCTGAGGACGTGCCATAAACCTTCAGACAACCCCAAAGCACCCCCCAGATTAATTCCTGAGGCCTTGCACCCGAGGACTGCATGTGATGCAAAGTGATGCTGCAGAGCCAGAGTCTGTTGCCAGAACCACTGGCAAACTTCTCTCCCCAGGGGAGGTACCTGGCATTCCCACCTGGCCTGAACGTATATTAATCCCCTGAACTCCATGTTTTGTGGAAATCTCACCACAGAGAAGACCAGAAGAAAAGGATCAACAGGACATCATCAGGATCCATGGAACAGTGATATTTTCTACTTAATCTGTCTCTGTCATTCTCTTTCTGTCTCCCTCACCACCTCTTTTGCTATTGCTATCTATCTCTCTCTCTCTACCTCACATTTACTGCTAAATACAATCCACACTATTGGCTTTGGCATGTGGCACTGGTCTCCTTTGCACTTGAATTTGGGGAGAAGCACCTCCCCAGTAATTTTAATAATTGGATCTCTAAAACCTATAAAAGTTCTGACCCTGTAAAAGATGCCACACTTGTTTAACTATATAATTTCCTGTAGAGGAAAGGCTGTACCTGCCTTTAGAACAAGACACCCCAACAAACATTATTTTTCTGCTTGATAGGGAAAATAATGCCAAGGTTTATGCTATTTTCAATACTATGGCTTATCATAACCTTTTATTTTGTCTGTATATTGCTTCTGCCTGAAGTTCTGTCTTATATAGCCCACAGCTACTTCATTGTGCCTTAATGATGTAATAGAAATTGAATTCACTGCACAGATATAATAAATATTATTAATTTTCCTCCTTTTTTGATTCAGCTTTTTTTTTTTTTTTTTGAGTCTGTTGCTTATTTTTTTGACTGAAAAAAACTCCATACTATTTTTATGGGATATAAATTAATAATAAAGATGCAAAAATACAGCCTGAATTTTTGTTTGTTTATTTTTCTCCCCCAAACATTTGGCAACTTCTTAGTATTGCTACTAAAAGAAGACAGCCTTGTCCTATTCTTAAGTTTACTGAGAATAGCTTCAAAAAACAATGATGGATTAAATAAAAATTCAAAATGCCCAATTTCACAGATGTTTCTTTACCTTAAATCCACATTTTTATAGTAAGACATTAAAATGCACATAATACCCGTTCGTGTCTTATACTACAGTGTTAGGATCCATCAGGGTATATTTTGGAAGAATGTAAGTCTGCACCTCAAATGCACAGAAAGCTTTCTTGGGTCATCAACATTTGCAGTGTGCATTAAAGGACTACTAAAACACATCCTGGAGAGTCCTCATAGCATTAAATATATCTACTTAGAGGAAAAGTAGGTTAAACACACAAAACTACACTTCTATTACTAAGACCAATTCCACCATCACTTGAAAATAGCATAATATCTTTTCAGGCCAAGTTTCATTTTATAAATGGAAAGTGAAACCTAACCTATTCTCTGTGGAGGGCTCTTCTGAAGATAACATCAAATTCACCCTCACATTTTTTACTTCAATATTATGATGGCCATGTAAACTGGATCTGTAAATTACATGGGAAAGTCTTAATATGGCTGGGTATCTTAGTATAATTTTTATGTACTTAAAAGTGTTTAAAAGCTGTGTGTTTGGATCCCCAGCAGAGGACCATGTGGATAAAATGAGAATACATTTGAGTTGTAGAATCCCCACCTTCAGGAAATTCAAGTGATTCAAAAGCCCCACACTAATTAATGTCTTCTCCCACCAGACACCTGATATAGCCTGGTCCATGGACCTGGAACTCAGGTGCCTCAGCAGATGGGCAGCTCAGACTCCTAATATGGCAATCCTATTTTTAGACAGCAGAATAAAGAACTAAAAAAAAAAAAAAAAAAAAAAAAAAAAGAAAAAACAACCCCCCAAAAAAACCAAAACAACCAACCAACCAAAAAAACAAACAAAAAAACCCCCAAACCTATATATAAATAAATCATATCTAATTTATAAAGAACTAAAAAATACTAATGTATCTGCAGACAAAAGAAAAACATTTTAGAGATTACCATGAAAAGTGGGAAGGGAATGAGTTGTGTATAGATTAACTGAAGAATTGCATTTTAAAATCATTGAAAACTGAATATTTCAAGGGATTTTAAAATAAAAGTGTTTCTGGATTGTTTTCTTCCAATATTTCTTTAAATTTATGAGAAAATATATATATTTTATTGGTCTGAATAGTCTTTCTTCCTCTGTTCCCATCCATGACAGTTTATGAAGCAAATATCCATTATATGAATACTTTGCTTCTGAGAAATTCAAAATGCTTTAAAATTCCTTCTGTGCAAAACCTGGAGGTAGTTGGACCTTTAAATTCAGAACTTAAAATACTCAGCAAACCGAAATTATGAATATTTTTGACTAGGTGAGGAGAAAGGCATTTTCCCTATTGTCTGGCTGAATCAAATGCTACTTGTGATGGTGATAAAGTTTCTTAGACAAAAATAAAAAATATCCTTCAGCCTTCTTCTATATGCTGCAGTTCCTGTCAGATTGGCCTGTTTGTAACATCTTAACCTAAAAAGTTAACTAAACAGTAAACATCTACAAAGGTCATTTTTAGGCTTGCCTTAGGTTTTTAAAAGGGAGAATAAAATTATAAAATCAATTGATCCAGATATGATACAGAATACAACAGTCTGCTCTTTTTAAGTGCAAGGTGGTGGTGGTGTTGATCAGCAGTACAAAGTCTGCAGCAGGAGTGGATTATTTGTGTCAGCCTGAAGGAGCTTTTTTTCTCCCCTTAACTTGCACAGCTGCCATCCTCTGTCCCCATAGACAAGTTTCAGTAGCAACGAATTTTTTGAGAATGGAATGAGAAGCAGTTCTCGTTTATTCAGCATGTCGTGGCCTAGTGAACAAACCCAAGAGATGTGAGAAGGTTTTAGAAAACACAATCTTCAGCTTTTCTTTTTTTTTTTTTTTTTTCCTTAAGGCTCTTTTAATATTTCATTAAAAATAAAACAGTGTGGTTTACACAAATACATGTGAGGTGGTTTATGAGTGGGTTCCTGCACCACACACAACATTAAATCCACTAGCTCAAAATGCACTGTGACACTACCAGGGAAATGTCACACCTACCAAAAACTATGTCACAGTATGTGCAGTAGATTAATCATCCCCTAACTATGATTCAATCTGGAGTGCAAAGAATTTAGCTGAAGTCGAAAACTATTGTTGTCAACGTTTTTGTTTCCTAGGTTCAAGTCTATGTTGAATTTCTTTTCATAGGCAAGCAGGAAAAGCTGTTCGAAGTGTTTAAGCTGAGTCTTAATACAAATTCATGTGCCTCTGAGACATTCAGATTGATTACTGTGAGAGTAAGTAACATTTTAAAGGTCCTTAATGATTCAAAGATTCTGGAAACTGCTTTTGCAAAACTATGTAGCCTGGATACAAGGACTTAGCTTCATTAATTCAAATGTTGAAGTTCTTTCATATTTTAATGGGCAACTCTCAGTGGAAAACCTTCCAAAAGAATGGAATCAAAAGGATTTTTTTAAATAAAACTAATCATTGGTATTGGTAGAGGTCATAGATAATTACCAAGCAAGCATACCACTGACACTATTTCCAGAGATTGCAGCAATTATATGTCTCAAAAAACTGTACTGGAAACACGTTGGAGTCTAAAATCCTTACTGAAGGCACTGTAATACTGAATATTCAGGATACTGAATAATACTGAATGTTCAGGACAAAAATATTCAGGTGAAGACTTCTGGGAAGCCCATGGAAGATCTGTCAGCAAAAGGTCAGATCTTTCATTTCTTCCTTGTTTGTTATTTCACTACGGCAATGAAACTTCTGGCTCAGAGAACCAGGAAAAAAAAAAAAAATATATATATATAAAAGACCTTTCTGAGAAAATAATCTTTCTTACCTTAAAGCACTGAAGGCACCAAATTGTAAGAATTACAAATTAGGCTTAATCATTGCTTTGGTCAACACATGGAAACAAATCTTTGCGTTATCTTTTCTGAAGTTTTACAGTAAAGTCAGCTCTTAGTGGACAATCTCACTCCAAGTAGAACCAACAAACTTTGCTCCCTCACTATTTTGCACAAGTGTCAGTCACATAGGTCACATTCTAAGTACTGTCCCTTAATTTTAAAGAGTCTTGAATAAAATTGCATTAAAATAACCCACACTGAAATAACATTTCCACATTTTAACAAATGTATCTAAACTAATTTTTTCAAAAATTGGAAGAGTCCTGCAATAATATTCCACCTGCCAAGTTTCCACCCACAGAAATTCAGATTTCTGGATTATAATTCAATCTCTCTGGAAAAAAATAACAACTGACAATACCATATTGTAGCAGGACTGTCATTATGCCAGTTTTCTCAAATGCTAAGATACCAAAAGCTCCTTAAGAATGAATCCTGCTTTGGCAATAAATAATACAAAGCAGATAATTGTGTAAAATACTTCTACATTACTACTACATTTATTGTTTTATATGATTATATTATTCTTATGTAGATTTAGTATAAAGTTTCTTTACTTGTATTACTGTATCTCGAATATGAATTTTACTGTAGGCATCCAAATATTTCACGCTCCTGATAACAGAAAATTCTGCCAACCACAGAATGCATATTCATCAATGAGAGACTAATCAAGAGTCCCAGTATGCCTTCAGCATGAATGTGTTATTGATGTAAGGAAAAATTATTCTCTGGTGCATAAACTGTGCATAGCACAGTCCATGGATGGATGCAAAGACCAAACCCTTATTTCGTAGATATGCCCAGAGAAGTACCAAGAGTAAAAGAAGTTGTTCCAACAAAACTGTACTTTTCCAGATATTGCGAGGAAAACTCAGGAAGAGCAGTTTTCTACACCACCACTGGAAGGGAGATATATCTGAAGAATATTAAAACCCTACATGTGACCTCAGCAATTTCTTTTACCTATTATATGGAATTAGAAACAACAAGTCTTTGAATTTAATCTGGTCAAACTTTGTGGGAACATAAGATCACATAGATGGAATGGATCTGATTATTTGAGTTGCATTTCGAGGTAAAAAAAAAAACCCACAACACTTTGACAGGATGTAATATTTAGCTTCTTTTTTCCTTATTCTTTGACATTTGAGACAAACATTCCATCTCAGAATTCAGTGAAGCTGAAAGAGGCCTAACTTTTGGGAAGTTAATTATTTCAGGCTAGGAGCTACGGTGCCTTTCAATTTGTTCCTGATTGCAGCACTACAGAGCAGACTGTGTTTGGAAACAGAGACAGTGAATTTAACTGGAGTATGACAAGCAGTAATGTATGCAGGATAATACGCTTACCTAATATCCTTCATTAAAAATGCACAACACTGTAGGGAAAACGCAAACCACTTTGAAATACAATCAAAGCTATTCATATTTAATACTTCAAACAAGAGATCTAAAATGTTGCAGAGGTGACAACACATTACAGAAAATGCCGGCATTTAGTCTTGTCAAATTATAAAATAATAAGCTTCTATTTTAGATTCTCTGAAAAGGCAATTAATTGTGAAACTATTTCACAAAATAACTTTGTGCCTCTGTCAGAGCCTAATGAACAAAATAGAGATATGATGCATTATTTGTGTATTTTCCAATAAGCAAGTGCCGAACAAAAATCTGCAGAGCTTTCTGAGATGACTTCTCAGTAGAGTAAGTAAGCTCAAATGCTTTATCCATCATCCATTTAGAACTACACTAAAAGTATCAACATTAACAACATCCTCAGGTACACCATCAATGTGTCCTACTGTTTCTCAGATGTGCAGCAAATTATTTTCCTTTATTTTGCATAGGGGCAAAAGTAGGTAAATTTAAAAAAAAAAAAAAAATCCAAAAAAACTCCTAGCATTAAACAACCTTCAATTAATAAAATATTTTTATGTATTCACACATTAAAAGAGATGTCTGTGAATAAGTCTCCAAATACAGCAAAATAATTATGTGAACCTTAATAATCACTTTCATAGTCTGATCAGATTCCTGCCAAAGAAGATTTTTTTTTGTTCTTGGCAACTTAAAGACACAATAGCCTCTCTGTGGATTGCTAACTTCTAAATATATTTGTAGCTCTATGCACATTGGCTGAATCTCTCTATTACTCCCACAAAAGCCAGCAAGAGGTTTTTTAGGGGACCAGATTCCATAACAGCAACAAGAGAATCTTTGTTGAGCCATGTACAGCAATTTCTACTCAATGTGCTAGACCCTTAAGTAAAGCCCAGTCAAAATAGAAATCTCCTTGATTATTTTGTCGGGAATTTTCTTCTAGTAAATTCAGAATGTAAGGAAAACAAGACAAGATTGTACCATGTCTGTAAAACAAGATCCTTTGAAGTGTTATTTATGGTTTAGCATATCAATTGATTTTAACTTTGAGCAGAGTATAAATCACTGTAAATTAAATTCACTAATAATCAAATTATTTACCTAGTGAGAACCAGTGATAAGTTAATTCAACCCTAATGTTAAAATCCAACATAAAATTAAGTTGAAAGTATCCATTAAATGTTAGTATTCATTTTAGGCTCCAAGTCTAGTTTGCCAGTGTCATGGACTCATCTAACAAAAGTGTATTTTAACACAGTCAGCAAGATTCTAAACCTATAAAATGGAAGAGAGAAATGATAAATCCACGGACATTTAAAAAGTTCTTATGACTTACAGTACATATGTGGTTCCTACATGGTTCTATAGCTAAGACATCAAATATGATCTATGACTTTGTACATGAGCCAATATCGAGGAATAAATAAAATCTATTAACTCTGTATTTATTATTATTAAGAGTATTATGAGACCAAAAGAGACAGACCTGTCAGAAGTGCTAAGGGCACTGTTGTCTTTTCTCTGTTTCAGCTACACAGTCCTGGATGTATAGATGAAAAGAGTCTTTTAAAACATCACATCTGGTCTGCAGCTGCATCCATCTTTAAGGCTCCAAACTCAGTTTCGTTTTTGGAAAAAATTATGCTGTCAAATCGGAAAAGATTTGAGGAAGTCTTATGACAGCAATGCACCTTGAAAAATCATCTGACAATGAAAGATGGAGATAATAAATCTATTTAGTTAATTTAATGCAACCTAGGTATTTCTTGATTCTGTTATTTTTATTATTTTCTGTATTCAAAGCCTACAATATCAAAAAGCAAAGGAGAACTGTCCTCAAGTGTAAAAAGCACTTAAGATCTTTTTTTAAAACTTTCTGAGAGATAATAAACATGTTCAGCTCCAGTTGCACAGCTGTATTTCAATATATGAAATATCTCTTCTGCTCTGAAATGAAAGTATTTATGATAAAGACAAGGGTCTTTAATTTTCTTTTCCCCGCATTCAGAAAAACAGCTCAAGGGCAAAATATATGCATGATACAGACAGCATGTGATTTAATAACTCTACAGGTATTAATGACCATGGACATTTGTGGTTTGAGGTCTTTCCTCCTTTTCTCTGTCATGCCTTTTATTGTGAATTTAAAAATTCTTACTCTTAGTTTCATTCTCTCTCTCACCAGCTTTCTTTACCCACTTTATATATTGCATCATCACTGCTCTTGGGATCAGAATGTAGATACCTATTCTGGAGGAGACTTGCATTAGCATTTATAATCTCAGTTAGGAGATAAATATATGTATTAGAGGCAAAAAAAACCCCAACAATCTCCATGTCAATATCGTTCATATTTTGGAACTCTTAAAAACAATTCTAATTCATTGAGCCCTGTAGAACATTGAAAGGAGTAAGAATCAGTAAGAAAATGAGATTTCGTGAGAAAGTGGCAGATGTGTCCAGTGCTAACATCCATCCAATAAAAAGCCACCTTATCCATTAGATCATGCCATGTATCAATTTGGGGGCTGTCACATTGCATTTCCTACAATTTACTCATGTGAGGAAGGAAAAGGAGCAGAAAGTAAATAATTTATAAGAACTTCAGCTAGGAGAACCTGTTAATGCTTTTTTCCCCCTTACATCATTTAGTTTATTTTTCTAGGAAAAGGACAAAACCAGTAATTAGGAAAATGGAATAAAGGCAACTGAAAGACTAAAAATCATGCATTTGGCAGTAGAGGATTGTAATGGGATCCAGCGACACACAAATTTTGTCTACTTTTCTTCTTTCTGAAAAAAAAATAACATGGAAAATGCAGAGGAGACACTGTATACAGTGCCTTTATTATATGAACAGTCTTACATTATTTGGGATTGCAAATAGCAACATATTCACAGCCACTGATATAATGGAAGGATTATCATTCTTTGGGTTGGGAGGGACTTTAAATATAATCTGATTTTAAAACCCTTTTATGGAATGGTTTCCACCAGACTATGTTGCTCAAAACCCATCCAACCTGGTTTTGTACATTTCCACGGATGAGGTGTCCATAACCTCTCTGTCAGCCAGTTCCAGGGTCTCACCACCCTCACAGCACAGGATTTTTTCCTAACACACCATCTACACCTATCCTACTCCATCTTCAGGCCATTTCCCCATGTCCTACCAATACATGCCCTTGTGAGAATTCCCTCTCCAGCTCTCTTGCAGACCCCCTTTAGGCACAATAAAGGGCTCTAAGGTCTCCCTGGAGATTTCTCCTCTCCAGGCTAGAACACCCAGCTCTCTCAGCCTGTCTCCACAGAAATAAGAGGTGTTCCAGCCATGTGACCATCTGCCTTCTTCTAGCTCCTCAGGACTTGATTCCAACAGGTCAACATGTTTCTTGTGCTGAGAGCCCCAGAGCTGGACACAGCACTCCAGGGTGTCAAGAACAGAGTAGAGAAGGAGAATCACTTTCTTACATCAGAGGCAGACAATGACATGAATTGAACAAGAAAACTGTAATATGGATCATACAATGCAAAACCACTTACTCGATGAAAGTAGTTAAGTCTCTAAAAAGATGCCTACCTTTCTGCCTATGCTTTCTAAAATTTAAACTCCTGTATTTTATTCTGAATAAATGATGCAACAGAGGACTCATGTACTGTGAGTGTAGAGTCTGGATTTCTCCCTCCTTCAAAAGTATTTTAAGTACGATTAAAAATGGTTGCTCTGAATTGTTTTGAAGTAATGATTTCCTGGATGGGATTATATTGACAGTTTAAGAAAGTAATCTTCTACAAAGCAGATTTTACCATCATAAGATTAAATATTTCAAGCATGCAACCCTGATAAAAGCTCAAACATAACCCACAAAATTGAGAGGAAAGCAACCCATGTCATTATAGTGGTTTGGTTTGTTTGTTTGTTTTTTCTTTGTTATTACAGTATCCTCACACATATTTATTTTACTTTCTTTATTTTTTAAATTTCTCCTTCATGGAAATTTAAATTTTGGCATTCAATATTCTGGACTGAAGTGGATCATTTCATTAAGTTTGTTTTCTCTGAACACAAACCTTGCAGTTAATCAACTGAATTATTATTTCAAAATAATGAATGCCTTATAGAAACATACTTTGACATCAAAATCAGTAAGAATATAGAAATAAAGCTCCTGAAACTACAACACAAAACAAATAATCAATTAAAGAGTTATTTTACTTGTTAGAATGTAACTATTTACAAGTTTGTGAACATCTGTAAATATAAAATGTATTGAAATTTGGTGATGCAGAGTAATAAAATTTAAAAAAAAAAAGTTTTCATATGGGTTTATACCCAATGCTTTTATTTCAGTATCTTCATTTATAAGACAGTGGTTCCCATGTGCCTAAGTCCTCACAATGCAGGCTCAGCAGACGTTACTTACCAGCTCACAGTTTGCAACATAAAGCTAAAATGTTCATAATGGGAAGTTTCACTGAATTCATGTAATGTCAAACATAAGCAGACGTGCCTGCAAAATCTCCAGTTACACTCCAGGTACTAAGGTGGAGAAAAGGAGCTTCCACTTTTCATTCCAATGCCTCTTGCTGATTATAAGTGTTGCAAGTTTTGCAAGAGATAGTGTGAACCAATTTGCTTCTATCAGCAGCGGGATACAGGACACCAAAGTTTCGGTGCAGTATTTAGCACCATAAAGTTACAACTTTGCCCTGGCATGGCAAAGATCTCGGGAGATCACAAAAGTGAAAGGATGGAGTGGTAAATTCACGTATGTCCCAGATTAAATTAAACTAGTGCTCCCAGACTGAAAAGGCTCACCAATGTGGTTTAAAAGTGTCTGAGAGACCTGACATGAATTTAAACTTAGAGGCCTCCTCACCATATGCAAAGCAAGTGTCTTGGATGGCACCTAGAGTGCAGCTTCCAGCATGTTCCACAATTAAATCTACTTTAAACTACCCAAACCCACTATTTGAGCTCAACCAACAAACAGCAAATATGAAGCTCAAAGGAATTTTTTAAAATAATATTGCTGCTTCAAAGCAAAACACTAATGAAGATGTAGACACACCTGGTTGGAATCCTGCTATCCAAATGCCCAATGATTCCTTCAAAGAATTTGAACAGAGTAATGAGGTATGGCTTCCTTCTGCTAAAACTTTATTCCCTTCTATAATCATATTATTTCCATTAATTTACCAGCTCAAGCTTTTGATACAGTTTCTCATAATTTTTTAGCAGTCTGAAAAGTACTATAATGCTTTTCGATTCACATTTGGAGCCATTTCAAAAAAACAACTTAACATCTCATTTACCACCTCATGGACAATTTAACTTGTACATTATATAGTAAACCCAGCAGTCAGTAATTTTATGATTGAGCTCCTTGAGAATTTTGGGGTGAATACCAATGATCTGGACTGTGAAGACTAGATGGACCATTGCTGATTTATTATGATTAATTTTATCAATTTCGCTATAAAATGTCCTGGTGTTTCTTATTAGAGAAATACTCACATATGTACCCTATAGAGAAAGGTGCTACCGAGCTTTTCATGGAAAAATTCAGAATGGTTCATTAAACATAATCAACTTTTAAGATTCAAAGGCGACAGACAAAATCACTTTCTCAGCCTAGCACTGTACACTAGGCTTCTTCTCTCAGGCTTTCCTTCACTGCTTTCTAAAGCATTTATCAAAGTTTATGAAAACCAGATTTTCATCAAGCCAACTTTTAAATAGCACAAAGGCAAGCATGGAGATTCAAATTTTATTGTTAAAGAGAAGCGGACAACTGGTCCAAATATTGTTGGTCTACAAAATCATGTTTCCTTTACTAGATAGTGGTTTAAAAATACATGAGTTTTTAATTTATCAAAATATGAAAGATCATTATTGGTTTTGCAGGTGGGTTATACCTACAAAGAAGAATTGAGATAATTAAAGGTCTTAGAAATTAAAGCCACAAAATACAGAGGAGTATTATGTCAGCAAAGAAAACAAGTAGGAATTTATAATTTCTGTTGACAAAACATCAATTGTTACTCACTATGTGTCAGAAAGAAGCCAGCTCTAGTCAGTGACAACACGAACGAGTGCTGGTGAGTCACTAGTCATGAAAAATCTGGCAGCTAACTATTGAGTATACCCATACACTTATTTGTACAAAGTGATTATGTAAGTCATGCTTTTTTGAGGTTGATGGTGGTGTCAATGACATGATGGAGAGAAGTCAGAGTGCCAGGGTTGGAAAGTGTGTTCCCTCTCTCATGTTTGCTTGTACTCTCTCCCAGGGAGACAGACCTTGTTTAAACTTAACCCTCACATCACTTTTCCACACTGGGGCTTCCTGCAAGATAGGCTCAGGAACCCTGGGGTGACACCCAGGGGTGCCACTTTCTGATGGACAGTGGCTCCAAAGCACAGGAGCTTTCACTGAGGGCCAGATGGGCACGTCCCATGCACAATGCAGGAGATACAGGCATTCTCCCTTTCTCAGCTCAAAACTATCTGTTCATCTAGGTCTGATCCAGAGGACCCTACTCAAGAGAGTTAATGGAACAGGCTAAGCTCCAGCAAAATATATGTTCCTACATTTCTCCTGGTTCAGAATATGTTCACATTTTAGACTATTACTTGCTTTACTGCAAGTCACTTGCACTAATAAACAAGATATTCTATCAATTCCAGCATTACAAGAAATTTGTCTTCTCTTATTCATAAAAAATGCGCATTTGATTATTCTCTATTTTTCCTCATTTTTATTTTCTTACTACTTTTGATGCCTTGAAAGGCCAGCTAGAACAGAGGCTAGACAGCGTTAAAGGAATAAAGTAGGTATTTATTAAAAGGCCTTGAAAGGATACACCTTGGACAGTACAAGAGCCCAGCCAAGGCTATACCCAAGACGGATGGTGGGTCATGAGTTTTCACACTTTTATAAATTTTTGTCCATTTACATATTGGGGTTAATTGTCCAATTACAGCTTCAGGTTATGAAGTCCCAAACTCCCAGATTGCTCTCCTCAATTCACTGGGTTTTTTTTGTAATTTTTGGGCCCGAACCTGCCATGGTGTCCTTGGTTCTCGGGCTGGAAAAGGACTGTTTTGCCTAACTAAACTGTGAAGAAAACGTGGTAACACGTTATGTGAAGTTCAGTGTTATATACTAATGCACTACAGAATCTGGAAAATATGAATGCTAAAAATTAAGGCATCACTTTAACCTATGTCTCTGTGCCACTACACCACTGCTTGCCCACCTTCTTTCCTCTCCTGTTGGTGCTCAGTAATTTTTTTTTTTTTTAGTTACTGTACAACTATATTCAAAGCCTCCAATCAGGATAAAAAGTTCTCTCACCTCCATAAACAAGCAATGAAAAGCAACCTTTCCTATATTAGCAGATAACAACCACAAGGAAAAAAAAAAGAAAATAAAAAAGGAAAAAAAAAGGAAAAAAAAAAGGAAAAAAAAAGGAAAAAAAATGAAGTGTAGTAACAAAATGCAAGAGGTGTTTCACAGAAATAGTAAAGAGCTTTATGATCCTCATTACAAGTGAATTACTGAGTTTTATAAATAGTTCAACCTCTTATAAGAAATATAATGAAATGTTTTTAAATTAGCCTTGTGTTTCTGTTGCTGTACTTCAGAGCAATATTGGCCTCGAGATCCCTTAATGCTTTTTAATAAAGCATACAAGATGAAATAAGAAAAATTAAAAGTCAATTTAAATACACTTAAAAGATTTCAATTTGTACATGTTAGTGGAGTAAATTATAGATAATGTGTTAAAGTTCTGGGGTTTGTTATTTCTAAAATGATGCAATTAGCCTCCAAGTTCAAACTCAATGTTACAGTATAACTATTTTTAGCAAGTAAAAAATCACTTTACATCTACAGTTAATTGCAGTTAATTTGGCCTTTGAGATATAGCAGTTCGAAAGCAATAATGATTTTTAATGACAATGACAATAGCAAATGCATAAACTACTGAAAGCAAAAATGAAACACCCATGGAATCCAAGATGGAATTCCACCAAGGAATCAATTTTTTTTGCCTTTCTCATTAAACTACACTGCAGAAAGATTTTTCAAATTCATGTGTGAAGCAAAGGTGAAAACATAAGAATAAATTTTTCAAGCACTTCAACTTCTTATAATTGCTCTTTTCTTATTGTAGTCAGTGAAGTATGTGTTAGGTTTTAACACTAAAAATCTTGTTTGGTAGCTTGTGAGGTGAACCAGTCAATCATCATTCTCCACAAGTACACACAGCCCTGAACTGACACTACTGCACAAGCATCAAGATGACATCTGGAGCCCCTTCCAGCCTCGGCCACTCTGCCTGTCCAGCCTGAATCACACTTTCACATTTCACACAGTTCACTTCTCTTCTTGCTCCACTTCCAAGAAAACAGAGATGTATTCATAAGGACTTAAATGCCTTAGAAGAAGGAATAAGAAGTACTCCTTCTAAATATAGAGAAAATACCTGGTTTTGTAGCTTCACTTACTATAATTGTTGAAAAATATTTCATAAGTCACATATTTAAGCAAACATTTAAACAGCTCATCAGAAGTGACTATGTAATTACCATCACTCAAATATCTCCAAAATTATAATCACTCTTAAAAAACAAGAACAAAAGGAAATACTTTAAACAAGCATTTGGTACAAATCACAGCCTAGAAGTACAATAGGACACAAATGAGATGTTTGTCCTTTTATTCTTGCCTTCTTGCCATCCCTTTAAAAAATTCTTTTCGAGAGCAACAGAAGTATAGGATTCCCATTTCTGTCATCAACATGGTCATGAAGTGAACAACTATGCAAAATTGTATTCAGATCTCCTGTCATGGCTTCAGAAAAAATCTGAATATGATAGGATTTTAATACCCTTCCATTCCAACCCACGATATGCACATAAGTAATGATGCAATCCATTCCAGACTAGGGAAGTAGATGGGGCTGGCTTTCCTTGTATTATCTCACTTATTATATTATTTACTCCCCATTATCACACCTTACAGGTATTACACATTAGCCTTGGTGAGGGCAGTACACTGAAGGCTGCAGGTGAGCCATTGCTGGCAATGCCCACAAGCTCTCCTCTGTTTACTGTGGAAACTAAAATGGTACAAACGTGAAAGGTTGCTTTGTGCAATTAAGGGCATGTATAGATAAGCAACAAGACATTTACAAAAATTTGTTGAATCCTTGCAAAGTCTAGGAAACAAATCACAAATCTGAAATGTATATGCACAGTGGAGTCAAAGCTTAGTGATCAGGAGTGGCAAAGCTGACACAATGGAAATGCATTAGAAGAGTAATCAATCACAGAAGTTTCTTGGTAATGATGATATTGAATTGAATAATTATATTGTGGATTTATGTATTTTATATGAGCAATCTGTTGCAGCTATATAATGAAGAGTAATCCAAGGCAGAAGATAAAGGAAACAGAATTCCCATTTTAGCTAGAGTTTCAGCAAGGGAAAATATGATTGATATGGGTCCAGATTCATACCATTTTCACAACTTTTAAAGAAAATTACACAAAGGAAAATGTTCAAATCATTCACTAGCTGGAAGATGTAAAAGGAAAAATAAAGAACTTTTTAAAAAAACAATTGGCTTTGAAAAATACAAAAATATGACAGTTAAAAATAGATTTATGTGCAAAATATGTTGAAAATCCTCTTCTTTTCTATGGTAAATACTGACTGTAATCAAGTGCTAAATTAAAATGTCAAAATGTGTATTATGATGACAATTTCTATCAATACAATACGGTACTACAGATGAATTAATTACTCTGAAAAAAAAATTGTCTGCTCCACTGAAATAATTTCCCACAAACTTTGCCAGCAGTTTCCAGTTATATATTCCACAGCATGAATCTTTCCCCCCATGTCATTATTGAGAGTAATAATTTTACATTTAACTTATAGTTTTGCTCAGTATAGGAACCTCTATATTCCTACAGAAATAAATTTGTCATAAAACACCCTTTGACCTGGATGAGTTAACCCTCTGTTGCACCCTGGAAGTGAGTAATTCAGTTCTAGAATTTCTGTGAAAAAATGGAAAAAAAAAAAAGAAAAGTAACCAAAATTAAAGTAATTTTACCTGAAAGTGGTTTTCATTGTAAGACTAAAGCCAAAGAGCAGGAAAAAAAAAAAAAAAAAAAAAAAAAGAAAAAATAGAAAAAAAAAGAAAAAAAAAAGGCTTCTTAGGTCCTATTTACTCAGGGCTTAAAACTATGTACTTTAAAAGCTGGTTTTGGCTTTTTTATGTGGGGTTTTGTCCTATTTTTTCTAATCTGCTTTGGATATTCGCTTGTCAGCAGCATACCAGAGTGCCTTTTGTCTCTTTTACTGCAGCATACCCCTGTCTGGCTTTATCGTTAGTGTAGAAAACTTGAAATATAATTTTGTACTCAATGTTTAGATTGTTCTAGGCTGAACTGGGCATGTTGTGTGTTTTTGTAAAGTTGGTTTTAAGCCAATAGTCAAATATTTCAAAAGGTGATTCATGTAGGTGATCAGTTCACAATGTCAAAGTAAGTTAGTATTATGTAACTGCATTTACTTATTACTTTTCTTCCTTTACGTTTTCTACATCAGTCAATTTTCATTAGCAACTGTGATACTACTTAAATGAATCTCCCATAGCAAGCAAGCAATTTTTGGTCATTTCTTTACAGCTAAGACAGTTGACAGAACAACCTCTATGAACTTGTCAAAAATTATAACCTTAGCTGTAGGCTTAGCTGTTATAGAATCATAGAATATGCTGAGTTGGAAGGGACCCATCAGGATCAACAATTCCAACTCCTGGTCATGCATAGGACACCCCAGGAGTCACACCATGTGCCTGAGAGCATTGTCCAAACTCTTCCTGAGCTCTGTCAGGCTTGGTGACCACTGTCCTGGGGAGCCTGTGCCAGTGCCCTGCCACCCTCTGAGTGGAAAAACTTTTGCTGATGTTTAACCCACACCTCCCTTTTGTGCCATTTCCTCGAGTCCTGTCACTGATCACTTGTCCCTTCTCTTCCCCTCACAAGGAAGTTGTGACTGCAGTGAGGTCTCCCCTCAGCCTCCTCCAGGCTGAACAAACCCAGTGCCCTTAACCCTTCCTTACTTGGCTTCTCCTCCAGACCCTTCACCATTCTCATTGCCCTCCTTTGGATGTTCTTTAACAGCTTATTGTCTTTCTTATACCATGGCAGCCCAAACTGTCCCCAGCACTGGAGGTGAGGCTGCCCCAGCCCAGAGCAGAGCAGGACAATCCCTCCCTTGCCCTTCTGGCCATGCTGTCCCTGATGTCCCCAGGACACGCTTGGCCCTCCTGGCTGCCAAGGCACACTTTTGCCTCAATTGTGCTGCAAAAATATAAAATAAAAAATAAAATTAAAAAAAAAAAAAAAAGTGTAAGTGATTAATTCATTTTGTCAACCACAGGCACTACTGGAATTGAATAATTACTGTAAATAATAAAATAAAATTAAACTAGCCAATACCAAACCACTATTTTGACATCAAATTGCTGAAATATATTTCCAAAAATACAGATTTTTTAAAAGAAGTTCAAACATATGAACAACTATTTAATAAGTATTTTTAGATATGTATTACCTGTCCTACTGCTAATTAATTTACTTTATCTTCTAAAGCCAATTTTCTTTTATCAGATACTACAGCTTTCCACATGGAATACCAGGAAGAGCTACATTCTAAAATATTAAATGGTATCTTATGATATTCATGATACTTATATTATGATAATAATACATAATTTGAAAGACATCATCCCAATTTTGAAGGGCTCAGGTCAAGGGAAAAATGTGCTTTAAATCATTATTTATTCTAAGAAATCATACCACTTGTGTCTCATGATTAAAAGTCAATCAATACTAAAACATATGTTCCTTAGAGTTCTTCAAGTCTTTATGCTGATTTTATTGTAGAGTTTCAGAAATAGTGAAAAAAACTATTACTACTGAAAGAACAATTGAGTGGGTGGACAGGAGGTACCGAACAACTAATTGGATGGTTTTAGACAATGTTTTGATCATTTTGTATCATTAACTTGGACAAAATTTTTGTTCTTACTAGCCTACACCCATCAGCTGTCTTGTATTTCTAAAAAATTATTGAAGCTTTATTTACTTCTGTGATAGTAGATCATTAAAAAAAAGACTTTTTTTTAATAGGGCATTTTAAGGGATAAACAGTATCCACTGTCAAGAGATTAAGACATGGTGGGTACACAGGCATTTTGCATCCAAATAAAGGGCTTCAAAGCCAGATAAACTTTCCTGAAGAAACAATCCATTACAAGAAAAGTCCGCATAAAACAATATCTGTTCTTTTCACTTCTATTATCTACACCATCCAAATTCACTTTTCTCTTTCTCCCGGGGAGGCTAGAAAGACCTAAGACTGTAAGAGGCAGCCAAATCCCAGGAGTGGTTGCTTTCCAGGCCCAGTTTGAGAATGTGTGAATGCATATTCTTGCTGGGCATGGGGATGAACACATAAACATGCTCATGAGTTTTCATGGGGCTGGCACCCAGATCTGACAAGACAAAG
Source organism: Acridotheres tristis (assembly GCA_037013685.1). Taxonomy (NCBI): domain Eukaryota; kingdom Metazoa; phylum Chordata; class Aves; order Passeriformes; family Sturnidae; genus Acridotheres; species Acridotheres tristis. The sequence goes on from CM072884.1 coordinate 105,063,720, forward strand.
AGCAGAAACTTTTCCAGCACACACACACACAGGTAACACTCCTGCAAACACGAAGCACAGGTGATACAACACTGCTCTTCCTCTCTAACTAAGAATATTTTGGATTTAAGATGAGAATAATTTTGATAACACACTGATGTTTTAGTTGTTGCTAAGTAACATTTCTATTAAGTCAGACTTTCCAATTTCTCATGTTCTACCAGTGAGAAGATGTACAAGAAGATAAAGTAGGAGGGAGCTTAGCCAGGACAGAGACCCAGACTGCTCAAAGGGATATTTCATAGCACAGAACATGATTCCCCATGTATAAGCTGGGAGGAGTTGACAGGGAGGGACAGATCATTGCTTGGAGAGAGATGGGTATTGTGCATCACTTGTCTTTCTTGACTTTTATATCTCTCTTGTTCTCACTCTCTCCCCTTTTATTTTAATACTTATTATAATTACAACAACAACAATAATAATAAATTGATAGTTTATAATCATAATTATAATTATTATTACGACTATTATAAAATTTTGTTTTCAAATATTAAGAGGTTCTTATCTCAACCTTCTACTTTTACCTTTTCTTTTTTGATTCTCCTCCCCATTTCACCCAGGCAGAGGAGGTGTGAGCCAGGGGCTGTGTGGTATTTAGTTGCTGGCTGAGGTTGAACCATAACAATTCTGTCTCCACTGTCGTGTGCACAAGGAAAATTGAAAGACTGGTAACATATATGAGCAAATACTGTCAAAGAGAAAATAAAAGTGTAGTTGCATTCCTTCTACTGCCTCCTCCAGGTCATGTTAAGGAATAATGGACAAATATCCTGCTGCACCCTGTGCATTAACTCTGTGCTTCACCAGAAAGGTCTTTAAGCCTGCCCAAGATGCTGGCAGAGCTCTTAAACTGAAAGTCAGCTGACTTCCCCTTTAACATTCTGCAGAGAAAACTGCCATTTCATTTTCCCCCTAAGGGAAGCCTCTAAAATACTTTATGATAGTCTCTTTTATTAATAAGATTCCTAGATCATTTGAAAAATCTTATTATTCATTATAGCAACGTTTATCTGGCAACTTGTTGTATCTTCCATTAGTTTTTAGAACTTGTAAATTCATTCAGTTATATGCCTGAAGAATTGCAAATTAACTTCCTCATCCTTTTTATAAAATTTAGTAATTCTCATGTATTAATGAAAATGAAATTTCATTAAATGTCTTACAGTTTTATAAAAGAGGAAGATTAAGGCTAGTTCACTCAATCAAATTATCTGGTTCATGAATACTATACACAAAGGAAGGTGGGAAGTCTGCAAAGGCCTTCCACTTATTCCTCTGTAAATACCAATGTTATTTAAAGGCAAAACTAATTTAACAAATACTGAAGAACAGGTTGGAAACATTTGTGATATCTTAGGACTGCCATTATAGCATGACAACACTGTATTATTACTAGACATCTGTTTGCAATTCCAATATAAGGTAATTAATAAAAAAAAATCCTTTCTTAGGTAGTTATATATTTATTATATTATTATCCATTCGGTCTAATGTTGATATAAGTGGAAGGGAACTGTGGAGCTAATTACTAGTCAGGTTTCCAGAATCTAATAGTCCAATATTTGACAACAAATGGAGAGAATTCATTCTTAAAGGGCGATGTAATAACTGCTTTCCTTGTGCCAGGAAAGAGGAACTTGAGAATTCTGGGGTGATGACAAAGTAAATTGCACAAATAAAAACCAACATAAAATGTAAAATAGGTTGTGTGAACTCTGAAAGACAAAGCACGAGGAAAGAGGCATCTCTGTTGACAAGGAAAGATATTAATTTTGCTGTCAGCTGTGATGTTATTGCAACTCAGGGAACAACTGATGAAGAATGAGTAGATAAAGTATCTAATTCTATCAAGGGTGACTTTCTGCAAGTAATCACAAACTGCAGTAAGGAGCAGTCAATCAAAATCATTGCTGTATATGCCTGGAGATTGTTCACACAAAATATAACATTAGTGAATTTGTAACAGGCCAGGCTGCACAAAGTTCATAATAAAAATGACTCAAGTTTGGAACTGTAAGACAGAGACAGAAAACTTATAACTGGATAAAACACATTCACACAAAACACCTTGAAGTTTTTACAGCAATTTCATACAGTGTGTAGATTACTCCTGCATGATCAAAAAAAAGAATGCAAAAGAAAGTTTGATGGGGTCTCACGAAATAGGATAGAAAAGAGCTCAGGTATAGTGAAAAAATCTTATAGATGTCAGTTAAACTTAGCATTTATAAGAGCTCTAGCAAACTTAAAGACAGTTCTGGAACAGTGCTAAGAGACAAAGAAATGCAATCCATCAGCTCCTTCCATCTTGAAATGCAAACAGAAATTTATTATAATCTAGTTGCCTTAGCAATAGTAGTACAAATTAAATGCTGCAAATACTTGAGCAATAACTGAGGTTGTAGCCTGGCAACATGTGCACGTGAGAAGCTCCTGACCTGAACCTCAGTGGCACAATGACCTCATAACAAATGGCCACATTTCCAAGCTTTAGGCTAAATGAAGAGTTCAATAAAAGATAAGAAATTTAAAAGATTTCTCAGCAAACACGTGATGCTATATTAAAATTTATACACTGCAGTGAGTGAAATAAATTTTCAAAACACAGGTCTGTGTACATCTGGGGATTTTCTGCCCCAACCTTTTATCTACATGGGATAGTGATAAATGCCACAACATTAAGAATACAGTGGTTGCCAAAAGTGCAAGGTGATAGCGCTTGATTTATGACCTCTGATGTCAAATCCTGTGGTCATTACTCTGAGCCAACACATTGCTCAAAAGACCCATGCTGATTATACACATATTAAGCACAGAAGTAACAAATAAATAAAATAAAATAAACTAGCAATTGCTATAAATATGCGTGACTCTATGTAAATGCATGTGTTCATTGGTATAATGTAATGAGAGAAGTGCTCAGGAGGAAGCAGAGAATTCCATTGCTTCAGGGAAGAATTTCAAAGTTACTACAAATTTTATGCTACTTTATTATGTGCATCCAAATTTATGTCTGTAGCTCTGGTTTATGTACAGCCTTTCCTTGCCTCTTCAAAAGAACCAAGGTTACACCCATTGCTGTGAAAACTGAAAAATCCAAGAGGAAAAATCCAAAAGAAAATCTTTCATATAGACCCCTGGAACATAAAAAGTCACCATAGACAAAGACACCTAAAACAGATATATACATATCTGCTAGAAAATAAAGAAAAAAGTTAAGGGGCTCCTGCAATCCCACCAAGAAACCAGTCCCTGGTCAGTAATGGATCCTGACAGCTGAATTGGTAAATCATCTTACTAAACTCTAACAAGAGGTATCAAGCCTTTGAAGTTTACTTGTGATATCTTTATAGTATTACAGGTATTAATGTGTTACACTTTTTTCACCTCTGTGGCTGTCTATCTCAATCCTCTAGCAGGGAGGCTTCTGTTGTACTATTTCATTCAGTGGTATGGAAATGGTGATGGTGTCATACCTTCATCTTTAAGAGTAGTTTCCAAAATGGGAAAAAAAAAATAAAACTTGTCTGCCTGAAAACCTATGTTAAAGACTTTTGCTTTTGGCTTTTCACAACAGTAGCATAAAAATTCTTTGAAAGATATATTAGTCAGAATAACCATGTCAAACTATAACTGATAAATGTTGAAATCCCCTAAAATTTCTCCTTTGATGTTTTCTCACAGGAATGACACCCTCTGCAGTGAAGCAGAGTACATCAGCAGTGTACTCCTTGTGCAGAGAAACAGGAAAATCCATTGACTCTGTAACATCTGCCTACAGATTACAGAAGACCCCATCACTTCTGAAAACTGCTATTTTGAGACTGTAAAAGGTTGCAAGCTATAATTTCCATGTTTAGCATAGTGAGAGGTGATAAAAGGGGCTAGGTAGAATTTATGGAGTTTGTTCTGACAGTCTCTGTGCAATTTCCCATTCACATTATTTTCAATTATTTCCTACTTCATAAGATAAATTGTACAAATTTATGAGAGCAGACAGAGTACAAAGCTGTCCTTGCTTCAGATCACAAGGTCATGTTCCATAATCACTTGATGTTACTGCTTCTAGAAGGACATATCTAGTGTTTGTATAAGAAGTAAATCTTACTCCATTTTTTCCTCAATAGAAAAAAATCAGAGATCTTATTTTTACTGAGACTGCCCACTAAAACTCAGAAAGTAATATTTCATTGTAATAAACTACAATAGACTAGAGATTCTATGTAAAACACAGTACTCCAAAGGTTTTTTTTCCTTAATGCTGTATTTTTACAAAGAAAATGCAATTTTACAGTCTTTTTAAGTCAGGTGAGGTTACCAATGACCACACCTTGAAAGAATCAGATAAAATAGATGTATGAAATGGAAAGAAAGTAATTTGCCCACTTATTCAATTAAACACAAAATATTACATAGATAATACTCAGATATAGACCTCTGACTTTTTGAAATCAACATCTATGGATTGGTTGCCTAGGTCTTTACATATACCAGTAAATTATCACTTATTTTAAGCAGACACTTCACTATTAATCCTGCTTAGGTAAATGGTATTAAAAAATCCAAAAACCCTAAAACAAATCAAACAAAAAAAAATCCCTAAAAACAATTCCAGTGCTATTTATTCCCATTTTTGTCAGCATAATCATGGACTACCTCATGTTAATTTCCTGTGAAATGTTTAACTCCTATATCTCTGCCATTTAGCTGTCTGAATTCTACTTAAAAAAGATTCTAGAAACTATGCCTGGAAAGCAAAGAAACATGAAAAGAAATTTTCATGCTACAAATAGAAAAGTAAGATGAGATAGAAGATAAGGGATTGAGTTTTCCCTTATTTATGCCAATAGCCACTAGGAGCTCACACCCTGACATTGAAAACTGTGCCATTCCACACTGGAGTGCAGAGGCATGCAAAAACAAAACCCGTGGGGTTTATATTATTTTCAAACATATAGATTTCCTATAAGCTATTAATATTTAAAGAGTAATCTGAACCATAGAAGTCATCACACAAACTTTGACACACGTCTGAGTCAAAGAGTATTCTTTCATCATCCTCACATATGAATCATTTTCTTCTTTGATCAGCTTTAGAAAAGCTGAACTTCTTTTGAGTGGAATGTAACATTTCCATGCTGCACACCAAACCAAAGTAATTGGAAAGTTGCCAATTAATTGCATGCAACATCTGCCCTTAATGGTGATGTACAATGATGTTGATAATGAAGTCTCACTTGCTGAGACTGAGCACTAATTGACAGTGTGCTCCTTTGAACTCCATGTTACTTGTAGTGTTAGATATTCCTGTTGAAAAACACCCTTTAAAAGTCTTCAAAAGTGGCTGTGGATGCTAAGAAAGCTATCTGGGACCTAACTGACTGAAACACAGATTCCATCTCAACTCCAGACTCAGCACCCATCACCAGGTTAATTTAATTTGTGTTGTTTTCTTTACTGCTATCCAGGGAACAGTGAATTTCAGATTTCTCTAATTTGTTTGTATCTCAAAGTAATTTGAAAACAAAATCAAGGGAGATCAACCTAGTCTGCCTGTTTAGTGAAAAGTCTTATTGCATATACCACATTTTTAATATAAAACATTTATTAGCTGCAGCATTGCACACACACTGACAATGAGTTTTAGGGGAATGCAGTGGAAATTATTTCACCTTAAAGGTAATTAAGGGATCAAAGTTAAGATGTACATACAGCTACTCCTAAGTCAATATTTGTTAAAACACAGTTATTTTATTTTGATTCTCCATATTCTCTGTTGGCCCAGATGCTGTATGGTGCCTGGTTATCCCCCCCACCCCGTCCTAAACTAGGTGTATCTACAGTAATTTGGCATAAAATACAAGCCTTGATTTAGAAATTTTAAAAAAAGAATATAAATGTCAAGGAGATATTGATATATCAGCATTCAGCATAATAAAATCTGTTCTTCTGACTACACTTCAAGGCATTGCTTATTACTTATTACATAACTGGAGAAATGGAGATGCATTTCTTTTGTAAAGCACTAGTTGGATGTTACTTCTGACCAGACTTTTGGTTGCACATAAATTATCAAGTAACCCCGTACAGTCACACCTCAACCATGCATATTTTTCTTTTTGAATTGTTTTATATCTCCAAGCATAGGTCAATTGCTAATGCTTTGCTCTCACTACTTGTTTCAAATGTAGATATGTGTTTACCCAACTGCTTAGCATTTCTTAGCAACTAGCAAGGGTTCCCAGTAAAATTAATGTCAATTTTAACAATGACTCATTGTAAACCTTTAAGTGACTTCTTTTAATTTTGCCAAAATTTACCACTCTATTACTGTATCTGACAGTATTTTTCAACTGGAGCTAAACACATTTGAACATTGACTTACAATGCCTTCTGAATTTTATCAGGATATATTAAATTACAGGATGCATTTTGCTGTGCAGAGATAATATAGGCATATGACACAAAGGTAGTAAAAAATATTTATGCTTTATGTGACCATTTATTTCCAGTTAAGCTGAAGAAATTTTCAGAAAAACCCTAACCTGTTGCTAATCAAATTTCAAAGAAAAAAAGCATCAATCAAACAGCATGTAAGTACATAAACTTTTACCTTTGTTATGAAATGCATTACAATGTCCTAAGATCATACTACAAATAATGCTGGATTTTTCACATAAAAAACTGTTAAAGAATATGATAAGGTTACTTTGAAAATTGATTCTTTTATCCTTGGTAAAGAAGACTATTATGTGGATAATCACCTCAAATATTCAATTATTTTAATTTTTGCAGCAGACCAGAAATGGCAGGCATTTTGCTCTAATTTACTACCACTTGCAGATTTTCAAACATCTCTTCAGAAAATTGTGGATAAATAATCAATGAAGGAGGAAGTAGAAAGAATTAATTATTTAGAATTTTCAAATATAGGCATTATGCCTCCCAAGAAAATTTTCAAACATGACTGCAAAAAAAATGCTGAAGTTTTTCTCAACAACCAGTAGGATTTGGTTTTCAAGTTGTTGACTCGTCAAGAAACTTCTCAGTTATTCAGGAGGAGGAAACGGGCTAAAAGGAAGTACGGAAATTTTACTTCTCTAGACAGAGTGCAACAATAAAAATATACTGAACACCATTAGTACTTTTACATGACTCCACATTTGTTCAGTATGCCAAGCCAAATTTACAATGTTATTAGCGAGGAAAATTAAAAATCTCTAATAAACTCAACCCAAAACTCAGGCAGTTTGTCTGCCTGCCTAAATATTCCTTCCAAAACAACTTTGTTAACACTTCTCTAATCAATGAACATACTGAGGCATTCAGTGTAAGAGTGGTCAAGACACAATTTTCATATTTTTAATCAGAAATTATGTAATGTTGAGGATCAAAACTTGAGGAAAGAAATAAAACTCTATTTCAACATTTATCTTTGGTTCAAAGAGACTCTGTTAGTGTTCAGTAATCTCAATACTTAGACCTAGGCATATCAGTTTCCCACTCTCTAGTCAATTTTTCCTGCCCCTATATCACCAGCCTATTTTTATAGAGGAATCTATGTCAAAAACCTTGCTAAAAGTTAAAATAAATTATATTTACCACTCCAATTTTTGTTACTTTCATATGGATTCATGAGCCAATTTAATAATCTTAGACTACAACACTGAGATAAAAAAAGGCAGATTTAAAAAAAATAGAAGAAAACTCCCTAGGAAGAAGAATTCCTAAAAGCAATTTTGAGAACATTCAATGTTTTGGACAATGTAATTTTACCCAGACTTTTAGAATTAATAGCAACAAAAATATATTAGAAGGAAGTGTATCACATACATAGAATAAATCTATTCAAGGCTGTGAAGATGTCAGGAAAGAATCTTTAGAATTTATTCTAAATCCACGAGCTTACCATATGGTTCTGTGGTTTAATGGAAATACATGCTCAGACACTGCAGTGAAAGTGCAAGGTCATGAGCTATCTGTATTTTGAATAAAAGACACCTTGGCAGCAAAACATGCTGGAGTTTCAGAAATCCCAGTGTTAAAGCCAATTATGGCATAGTGAAGACATAAAAATCCTCTGTTCTTCTTACCAAGTGTCAAGTGTTTTTCTAGTAGGTGTTTTAAGTGATAAAACTAAGTATAGGAGACAACATGTATCACTGCAATAAGAGACAAAATTTCAAAATATAATTAGACAAAAATAGATAATCTTTTAAGAGGCCAGTGACATTTATTGGGAATTAAGTTAAAATATTGAAATCTTTTATGTACCTTCTTCAATAAATTATTAAATAGTGTATGGTGATAACTGAGCAAAATTAAGACCTGTATTTGTTACTACAGTATCTGATGCTCAATTGCTGTGATTTAGAAAAATAGGAAGGCAAAACGAAACCTTTTTTCATTACTGGTTTTGACATTACATTAGCACATCTTCTGCTTTAAAACACAAGCTGAAATTCAGCAGATTCATTAATTTTATTCAGTCTCAGCATTTTAATAATTGTTCATGGAATTAAACAAATTATAAATGAGTAAGTGCATTTTCTGTGAAACTTTTAACTACAAGTTAAGGCCTTTTGCTACTGTTTCAGCTGACTACAAAAATTATACTGCCCAACATGTTGAAGCAAAGATAATTCCACTTTTAGGTTTTATATAAAAACTGACCACAATTGCAGTAAATGGAGCTCACTACTTCCACATTTTTTGTTTCATTTGCAGTCACCAAATTAAATCTAATCAAACCTTTCCTAGAGGGATTTCACCATAAACTACAGAATAAAAAAATTATACCTTCTCACAGACTTGGTTGTCCTAAGAAAATATCTATCCAAAAACTCACAAAAATTTACACAAAAAAAAAAAAAAAAAAAAAGCGCAGTGAACAATAAAAAGTATGCACTGAAGCAAAATTCATGCTTGGAAAGTAAAGAAGAAAATTCCATTAAAAATTCTTTGTTTATTCAAAACTTTGATGGAGGTACCCAAACAGCATGATCCAACTTTGAAGTTAGATCCAACTTTGAGGTAAGTCATGCTGTGGAGCAAGAGGCTGGACAGACTGATCTCCAGAGCAAGTTTCCAATCTAAATTATTCTGATTCTAGACTTGGAAAAGAGTACATAAGAAAAAAAGGGAAAAAAAAAAAAAAAGAAAAAAAAAGAAAAAAAAGAAAATCAGAACTAAATTAGAAAATTAGAAGAGCAAGTGTATCCTTATTAAGCTTTCTACCAGAATATAACCTTGAATTTGTATTAATTTCAGGAAATAGGACAGTAGAACAGAAGATTTTATATCATGGGCTTAGAGAGATTGATATTAGAAATTAATTTTCAACAATATTTCCCATTCAATATGGATTTCTTAGCATTAAGCTTATCGTATTCTATTACCAAGCTCTTTTCTGCTATGTATGACTGATAAAAATCTTCTGTCCAGGCTAAATAAAGATCACGGGGTCATGAGTACTTGCCTGGATCATATTTTTATTTTTACTTACAGACAGAATATTCCTGTCAAAATGGTTAATTTAAAAGGCCTCTACAGGTTATAATAGAAGATACTTATTTCAATTGTAGACAAAGTTGTTCACTATCACAAAGTAAAGACTGGACGTTCAGGATGATCTTGTGTGTGGTAAATGGTCATAATATTGATGCATTTAATTTTGGTTCTCTTCAGGTATGGTTTGCAAAAAGCCTTTAAACATGAAACCAACTGCATTTGGGTTGCAAAAATTCAATAAAACCTGGAATAGTGGAGTGGTTTTGTCATAGCTTTTCTATAAAGAGTGTTTATTTTAGTGTATACCTTGTTATTTGGCTCCAGAATCATGTAACTTACTGCTTTTCTCAAATATTACTGAAATAATATAAAGTACTTTGCTTTTATTCCATAATATTCACAGATATATCTTAGTAGAGATACGAATGATTTCAAATTTGTGATCTCCTGCTCATGAAAATGCTAGTCAGCATTGTAATAATTATGATTGATGTCCTTTAGATAGACAAGACTTCTAAGTGTAATACAAAGACAGCACTACAAAGATAATGCTTCCTTCTCCAGTTCATCCAACCATAATACATGGTGAGAGAACCCTTTGTGCTGTTTTATCTCTTATTACACAGTGATAACCACACTGCTTTGTCCTCCTTGTATCCTAAAAAACCTTAGCAACATAATCTCAGGTATTACAGCTGGGTTGAATTTAAATTATTTAAACCAACTTAGTTCCTCCTCTTAGAACAGCAAATTGGCAAATATGCCCCTTTTGTGGGGGAGAAGCCTTAATTTCTATGTGATTGCTTTGGGCTTTTCCACAGTTTCTAACACATCAGTAACCCTTCCATCTCTGCTGTTGGATGACTCTCCATCCCCTGTCTCCACGGAGATGGCAGATCAAAGCACCTCACCTGTACAACGTAAACATTGTTGTGCTGCTCCCAGGCTTTTCTCTAGTGAGCCTGGTTTATCTTTTTCCTCATTCAAAAGCCATTGAAAGCTCTTTCATTGAGTCTTGCTAACTTCTGCACAAAGATCCTTTTTCCCGTTTGAGACAGGTGTATCCATCTTTTGCCAGCAGGCTCAGTATTGTGTAAACTGACACATGATCAAAAATCCAAAATTCTGCTGGGATACCCAGCTTGGAGCCACATATTGATCTGCTGTTTCTTCCCTCATCATTCCCTGTGCCTGAAAGGATAGAGGAAAACATTTCTTGTGCCCTTGATGCCCTACTTAGTCATCTCAAAGACTTGAAGTATCTCTTTATTGCTCTTGGACTTTTTGTTGCAGTTTTATCACTGCCTACCTGAAACACCAGTAATGGATAGTACTCTGAGGGCTGTTCCAGGGCAGGAAGTGTTCTTCTTCACATCTGTAACCCAGGCCCTAGAGAGGCAACAGACTCCCTTACAAAGTATGTGGTGGCTGCACTTTGGACCTTTTCTTCCCCCTCAGGAATGAGTTTCCAATGACAAGTATCCTTCTTTTTTTCATTTATGGAAGCAGTTTGGACACAGGACATTGACTGACAGTCAGCTGCTCACTGTGGTGACTGAATTTTTTTCAATAAGATTCCTATTAGTTTACCACTTTCTGAGCTTAATTTCCAAACCACATTTTTTAATGGGAAGCCAGTTTAGTAGGACTGCCACAGCCACTTGGAATAAAACATTTGATTAAAGATGCTGAATTCTGTCTCACTTAAAGACATGGAGAGTTATCCAAAAGTCTTAATATAGTTATTTCAAATTTGTAACAAACCATTCCTTTAATGATGCTCATGAAGTGAACATCTCACTCTCATCTGTTGCTTCTGTCAGGGGATATTTTGGTGGAAACATAGCTCAGACACAGGCCCTGTTTGTAGGACAAGAGTAAGAAAGTGCTGTTACGCCTATGAAACAAAAAAATATTGTCTTGTGGCCTCATGTATCTTTAAAAGCAGCAATTATTGTTTTGATACACAAATATTTTCTGCTTTCTTTCCTTGGGGTTCTTACATTTCAGTGCTTAAAAGTGATATGTGCATATACTCTTCCATGGTTACATGAGAGTTAGTGGGAAAAAAGCTCTGTAATAAATAATATTTTGTCACATTTATTGTGATTACATTTTGAGGCGTTATAAGTGAGTCTATCATAGTCTCAGGACTCATTATAGGTCAAAACAGCACAACATATAATCTCACAGTCACTCTGACAACAGATATAGGGGTTTGTGTTCTGTATAGGGATTTTATTTCTTTTCTGGAGGTCGTGCTGGTGAGCATTTAAATCTCATTCTACCAAAAGTATATTGGAGAAGTGTGATCCCTAAACTTATATCAACTCTCTGCTGTTCTTGTGAGCATTATCAAGAATAGCAGGGGCTCAGTTTTAAACTTTTCAAACATGAGATGCCAGAGGGTTTTTCAGATCTCAGCTACTACATTTGCAGATACATCACTTCAAAGTTATTGTTATCGACTACGATAGTGCTTTAATCAGCACATCAAAATACTCCTAAGACCCAGAGCTATTTCTTCACATAAGAACAAGAGCTCAAAAGCAGAATATGGCAGGTGTTTTCCAGAACCCTATGACTGTGTTAGGTCAGGTATGATCTGGTTTCCAAGTCATTCAGTGACACCAGTCTGACACCTTCATAAACCTGATATTCAGATTATGTACCAGCTGCACACTCTGCTACGTGGCATCATTGTAGTAGAGAAAGCATATTTATTTATCTCCAAGCTGAACACCCTTCCTCATTGGAACCTCACCTAAGTCTCCAGTTTGCAGATAAATGTTATATATGTAATTTATGAACACTTGTTAATATGAAACTATAATTACTTCACATATTTACTCCATAGTAGTTAATTTCCACACACAAAACCCCTCTATACATCTCAAAGGTTTATTGCACTGTTTAATATTGTAAACGCCAAAAAACCTAATTTTACAAACCCCAGTTTAAAAAGAGTCTAGTAAAAAAAGAAAAAAAAGTATATTGCTAAAGGACTAGGGAGGGCACACTCTCAATTTATTTCTGTTTGCTTTTTGTTTAAGGGAAAACTAACATAATAAATCACTATGATAACATTCAAGGTTAATAATAGATAATGTGCCGTGTGAACAGCCAAATTAAATGAGTTGTTTTCAGAAAATACCCAATAGATACCAAGATTGCAGAAGAAAACAACTCTTCAATCTCAGGATTATAGTACACTCTCTAAAATGTATTATAGCCTTATACTGTGATATTTTTACGAGTTCTCACAATTCAGAATTATTGTGAGTATCCCAAGTATTGTATATTTCTCAGAATTATGACTTAGTATTTCTATTCATTTTTTGAGTCTTAAAAAAATCTGGTCACAATCACTAAGTCATGTCTGAGATAATGGCAGAAAGACCACAAATCTCACTGTACCCACAAACCTGCTAAACCCTCCACAAGTGCTAAACACTCAGAGGAAATATATAGATTTTATAAAGGTCACAGAAGTGAAAATAGAAACCCTTGCTGATCACTATTCAACACAATCTATTCAAATATCTGCTATAATATCTTTGTTAGGTTTTGAACAGAGTGGCAACTGAGTAGAGCAGAAGCTATTGAAATTGATTAATTAATTAGTCAACAAGCTGGAAAGCAGGTATTTCCCTTGATGTCAAGTTCCTAGAAAATTGAGTCAGTTTTTTATTAAGCCAAATTAAAAGAGAAAAATAAATACTGAATTCCAACTACAGTATCTCAAACCATTATAACGCTGCAAATTAATCTCCACTTTTAACTACATGTGAATAATTTAATTTGTATTGTACTATTCTTTCTAATCTTATGTAAGATGCAATAAAAATATATTATTCAAGAGTGATCATGTCCTGAAAAGCTTTATTTTTTTTTTTTTTAATGTGCTCTGTATCTATCTATTCTTGCATTTCTTTAGAGTAGTCTTTTTGTTTCAGTGGATGATGTTGGACATACCGAATTCTCAAATGAGAAGTTTAGTCCTTTCATGCAGAGCTGTTAGTGGATTAGTCTGAAACTGCTGTATTGGCCCACTTACTCATTCTTTACTATGAGCAGAATTCAAACTGAGAATGCAACAAAATATGACTGCCATTGCTAGTAACTTCCATTTCACCTGAATGTGTTTGAATGGGCCTCAAACAAGGTATGAGGACAGCTGGCAGCTGAGAGGGACATGGAAATCATGTCTGGAAGGCACACCAGCAGGATGAAGAGAGAGAAAAAGCTCTTACAAAGGACAAAATAGTTTCATGAATACTAAAATGTTAGAGAAAGATCATAAATAAATAATTTAGCAAATAGAAACAATAAAATACGTATGAACATATATCAATTTTGAATGTCAGCACTGGAAATCAGACTTAAGAGAAATGTAAGTTTTCTGGTAAAAAATCATGCTCCAGCTATTATTATGGCTGCTGATTTAAGCCACTGATAACAAAAGAACATATCCCTAAAAATCCGATTTCAGTTTGAAAGAGAAGTGGAGTGAGTCATAAAAAGAGGCTGCTATAGAAGACGCACTAGCAGAGGACATGAATTTTAGGTACTTTGTTGACAACGGAGCAACCTTCCAGCATATTCTCTAGATCCCAGATGATCACTCCAAAGCACTTCCCTATCTTAATTAACTTTGAAAGCAAAGCTTATTTTCACAGATTTCCCATCAGATTTAGGTAGGTGCTACCTTGGGTGCTGTGACACTGAGTTACTGTGTTAATTCCCTCTCTGTGGATCAGTTTCTCACACAACACACCTTCCCTCAACTCCTCTCCCCCACCCACCTTCCCAGTCTCTTCATTATGCTATAAGAGATAACTTCACATCTTTGTGCCACAACCTGCTGAGCTATCAGCCCGGATTTCCTACATCTGAGGCAATCAATTTACAATTCCTCCCTAAATCCCTGCCTCAGTCTACCTCAATATTATTTCAGCTGGCATCCCAATCCTTCTACTCCCTTTATTACTGCACTTTCTGGTCCATCTCCAATTTTTTTACAAACAGAAGCAAACAGTTTTTTTTAGGATGATGCTTGGATTCACCATAAGCACAGAAAAGATATATGCACACACTGCCACAGTTTGCAGCAGTAGAGAGCTGTTATCACAAGCAAACAGCTACTGAAAAAGAAAAACAAAAAAAAAAAAAAACAAACAAATGAATAACAACAACAAGGAAAAAAGAACAACAACAAAACAGAAAAAGAAAATGTAATTTGTACCTGGAAAAAAATGTGTTTGCCTCACAGTTTCTGCAAAGCCATTCTCTATTATTTCAGGTGCTAAAACAGTAGAAACACTGCCTGGAAGAATGTCCGGTTCTTAGATTTCCATAACTATCAATTCCATAAGAAGAAGTGGTATAGTTTATCTGGGCATAGAGTCCTTTTCTCCATTTTTTTAATACTGAACTACAAGACAGAACTTTCCTGGGTTTTTTGTTTTTGTTTTTCTTTTTCTTTTTTTTTTCCAATTTTCCATTCCCTTCATCATTTTCTGTCCTCATAAACAAGCTGTTGGTTAGCTCAGTGAGGCAGTCCAGCCAGATGACTGTATGTGCAAGCATTTTAATGATGGTTACAAGTAGCAAGCAGTGTCGAGTTGCCGCCTAATTAGCCGAGTTCTTAACTCTGCCCGACCTTCATTTCGAACCCCATGCAGAAGCCAGCTGCATTCCCATCTTCCACACTGCACCTGACAAAGACCACAACCTGCCTTTCTCTCTCTTGTCCTGCACCAGAGAGGGTACAGCAGCTTTAGTTGTCAATTGGGAGCCTGCTCCTTTTTCATAAGATTCTCACTACAAGTTGCACTTCAATAGGGAACATCAACAAAAACTTTGTAGATTCCTGCATCCTATTGAAATTCCAGTGGTCACGTATGGCAAAACATGATGTGCAAAGGACATGTAAAGATCACTCCCTGCCAACCATCATTATCATAGAGAAGTCAGAAATGCAAACTATTTAAAAGGAATAAATTGAAAATAATCTCAGTTTACTGCTCACTGTCTACTGAATATTTGGCAACATTCATACCTAACTTCAGGTATGTCCACTTCACTGAATTTTACTTCCTCAGATCTCAGTAAAGCACCATGGTGTCCACTGGAACAAGAAAGGCCAGGAAATCTGGCAGTGGCCAGACCATGCAATAAAGACAGATTTTATATCTGTCAAAGCTGCTACTGCAGGAAACTTGCCAATGAACTATATGGGGAAAAAAACAACCAAAAAAAAAGTGAAAAACTGTTTTCCTCAGATCATTAGTTAGATTGTGTTTTGGCCAGCTGCAAGAGAAAATCTGCTGCTATGGATCTCTCACCTGTTTTCACCTTTTTTTCTTCATTTCCTAACTAGAGAACATATTAGCACTTTACAGATAAACTTTCAATAATTTAGAAATGGATTCCGTAGCTAAGGGATAAGGATTCAAATCAAGCTGAGTCTCAGGGCTGTAGTTAAAAGCTGAGTTAGTTCAGCTGAAGTTCAAATTTCAAAACATAAAGATTTCATAAAACTGAAACTCAGACGTCAGGTCAGCTGAACCCTTTGGATTTGTTCTCTAATCTTCTATCTTTTTCTTCTAATTGAAAAGCCGACAACTCATAAAAATTAGATAAATTCAAAGCAAAAGTGTGAGTTTACCGAATCCCTGGTAAATATTAATCCAAATATGCTTTGGTTGATAAAACCAATCTTTTAAATTCTAAAGCATTTCAAGGTATAGGTAAATACATTTAAATAATTCAGGAAATGCTCTACAAATATGAAAAGCAAAGCAAGCAAACTAAGGAAAAACAACTGATGTCAATTCTTTAGCTTAAACAGAAGCAGAAAAAGAAAGAGCAATATTCTTTCTCACCCTGTTAAAATGCTTGTGCATCACCTTAACTACAATGTTAAGTACAATGTACAGTGGGACAGAGAAGCAGCCCTGAAGTGTACTCTACTAATTTTTTTTCAAAATGCTTGAATGCTTCACAAAAACTAACAAAACAAAACAAACAAAGAAACAAAAAAAAAAGAAAAAATACACGAAAAATTTCCAAACCAAACCAAACAAAACAAAAAAAAAACCCCTAAAACCCAACAACAACAAAAAAACCCTTCAAACCAAAACCCAAACCTGAAATAATTTGCATTGTTCATTGCAACATTAGAAGCAAGGAGAGAGACTAATTAGACAGAACCGAATTGCAAACTTTCTACTTGTATTTCCCGCACTCCTTGGATTTGGTGTGTAAGGACACACTTTTCCCCTTCAGACTTTACCAACTCCAGGCACTCCGATATGGTAAATTTATTTTAAGAATTAGTTATAGCAAGAAGGAGCAGTACTATAAAGCTTCATGGGAACATGACTGTACCCACTGGAACTATGTTTTTGGGTTTTTCTTTTCTTCAAGGGGAAAAGTACATATTTTACTAATAGAAAATCGTTCATATCTTCTAATACCTCAGTATCCCGTATGTTATTACACCATATATGGTTAACATAGTCTTAGATATAAACCTCATTAGTACTAAAGATAGAGAGAAACGGTGACTTTTAAATTTTTTCTTTTTGATGTTTTGTATCTTAACCCATTTTTAACTGCCTTTAACTACAGCTAATTTTTTTTTCCTATCTTTGACATCCAAGGTGGTGAATGTGTGGGGTTTTATGGTCTTATTTGTTGGTTTTATTACAGTAAAGGACTTCCTTTGAACAGGGCAAAATGAAAGGGTAATTATTCTGCCAAACAGCTTTGCTGGTCTTGAGAAATATCTGGCACATGTTAAAAAGTGTCTGGCAAACTGCTCTGCTATTTCACTGATCTGGAGCAGGGAGATTAGGCAGGAGTTGCACACCTTTGTATAGCAGATGTGGCTTTTCACATATCTATGAAAATTTAAATTTCCAAAACAGAGATTCAAAATTATAAATTGTAAAGGCTTATCACATTTTTAAAACAAGAAAAGACAAACAGCTAAACTTCTCAAAACCTCATTAACACTCTACCATCCGGCAGCATAAAGAAACCAATTGCCCATTGGCTCAAGACTTTATAAGCTTAACAAAGCTTTTCTTGGCACTTTTGTGTCCTTCCTGGCAGCTCTGAGCCAGACCAGATCTAGGTGGAAAGCTGTGAGCAGAAAGTATGCTTCCCACCCATCTTCCAACAGCCAGGCCAAACAAAGAAGGATGTTCTATTTCAACTGGCGGAGTAGACTGAGGAACATGGTAAAACACAAAATTTGGAACGAGAGGAAAGAACTGCTACTTTAGAGAGAACAGAAAAGAGTCAGTAGACCAGGGAGTCTTTGGAAGATGGGACTGAACTGCTGACGGGTACAGACAATCAGAGTTCAATCCAGTATCTTCAGTCTCATGTAACTCTTCTGCCTAATTACTGCAAGTCTGCTTTCCCTCACAGAGTCCCACTTTCTTTTAAATAAGGAGACTTTAGTAAGACTTGTCAGGCTTTAGCTCTCTTCCTTATGTGATTTTTTCCCTACTCTGTACTCACAGAAGAATGTTTACTGCTGCAAGCTGTCAGAGCAGTCATGCATCATCATACAACCCTAAACTGAATTTATTTTTTACCCCATGCCATTTCCCCAATCAGTGAACAGAATAGATCTCTTGGCATCCAGCTGAACACAAAACTCAGGTGACACAGTAAAGCTGTTTTCCATAGTGCCCTTGACTGAACTGTTGCTGAGAGTGGAAACCATGTGGCAAAATGTGAAATGAAGCAATAATTCTACAGATAGTGCTGCCATGAGGGTTTGGCTTCTCTCTCTTCACTTCCCGCACATAATATAATTTAAACCAGCCCCCCAAGGATTTCTATTATATGCTCTTGATCTTCTGGGTACTGAATTTGAAGAAGTGTTGAAAAATCATTGCTTCTGTTAGAATCAAAGAGGATTTCTGTCTGGAACAGATAAAGTGCTGTGTAATAAAAAATCCTCTGAACTATCAGGCACAATGCACGATATCCATATTACCCAGCATCAGCAAACACATTTTATATTTGCTTTTTAGCACTTCAGTTTCTCACCTGAAATACTGCCTCCACATTGAAAATTGGGGACTGTAAAGATGATGACTAATAATGTTTGGGAATTACTCAGATATAAAGGTGTAAAACCCATAGGAAATGACAAGGGAAATTTTAAAAATTGTCACCAGAGCATGCTTTGAATAGGATGCAGTAAATAAAGCCTATGGCTACACACAGAACAGTGAGTATGAAAATGATGAAGGCAGCAATCATCAGTAAGCATTATCCCTCCTGTGCACGGAATGAAGTTTAACTCCGAGGAAGGAAAAACAACAGTATGTGATTCTCTAATCAAATCCTGGGCCATTGTGCATAAACACAGGGAAGACAAAATTAAGATTATACAAGCAGCTCTGATTCTGAAATTCCACAACTTTTAAGTGCTCCATTTCTCTAACAGAGCTCTTAAGCTTTTCAGATGTGATTTAGAAACATACGCATGAAAACAGTCCCCAAAATAAACCAGACATCAATAAAATCAGAAATTAAAAACATTTTAATCCTATGACACAGTTTGTGTGAATGTTACATCTAAGAAAACAAAATTCTTTTTAGTATAAACAACACAAGTGATAAACTGGTATTATAGCACTGAAATGTAGGAGATGTAGAAAGATGAGTTTCTTATTTGTGTTTTGGTGGTATGGGTGTTTGACCTTCCTAAGCAAAGAGCAGAAAATTGGATTTTCAGCCCTGCAACTTCTTTTGCTCTCTATAGTGAACTAGAATCTGATAGAACAAAAATGCACAGGAGCAGGGACACTAAATTACAGGAACATCTTTCTCTATTAAAATTGTCTGTATAAAATATTAAAGTATATTTATTTAGAGAAGACTGACTGTGACTCTCCAGAATCAAGACTCTTGTCTGTCTCAGGACTTTCAGAATCAGTGTATATACACAAAAAAATATTTCCATATAAACTGGCTAAAGAGAGACCTGTTATATTAATATTAGTTGGTTCTTCTCATCACAAAGGTAATTCATATAATTCTACAGGTATGGTAAACTACAGAGTTTTTTTTTTCCTTTATGTCAAAAGATTAATTAACTTTATTTTTTACATTTATTTATTTTTATGTAACAGCATATTACAGAAACACAGTAACATTCATATAAAGTAACTGAAATAAAGTGTTACCTAAACTTTCAGATGAAAGATGAGGCAGTTTTCTAAATCTACTCGTTAAACCAGTTTCAGGTTCTGTAGAATTTTATTCAAAACACCGTGTTTGTAGAGCCATTAGGGCTTTGCTCACTGCAGCGTGTTTACATAAGGTTCATTAAATTATTTAAGAATATAAATATAAATATTTATATTAACTCTATAGCTTGATCTGCAGAGTTTATGGACTTTACATCAGATGATGCTCATTTATATAATGCTGGTGGTACTATATATTGAAAATTCATTATAGTTATCTATCGTCATAATGATCAGCTCATAAAACTTTTTTTTTCTGCATTATGATTGCTCTTTTGGATCTTTTCCAGTACTGACTTCAAGTAAAGCATCTGCATATGAATACTAACACGAAGCTAATTGCTATTCACATAAAGTTAGTCAAAGAAATGAGCATCTTAGAATAACATACCAGGCTTTTTCCCCCAAGCTGAATGCTTTATTCCACTATTAGCTTTAGCCTAACTTTTCTTAGTTTAGTTTTAAGAGTGTTTATTGAGTTGCAGAGGTGAGGTGGTGTGCAAAGCAAGAATAAAAGAAAAATAATATCATGATAAAGCACCTTTGTTTCCCAGCACACAATCTACAGATGTTCAGCTGTTGGTACAAACAATTCCTCCTGTGATTTTAGAGCTGAGAGTCTGCACAGGAACTTGCACTCAGGTCAGCTCCTCTTAAAATATAGTGTAAAACTCTCAGAGACAAGAAACACAATACCCTAATAACAGGGAGTACTGCACTTGTTTGCCTCAATGTAATTGCTTACTGGAGGAAGACTCAGAACTCTCCTTAAAAGTAGTCTCAACATCCTGGTGATGCCTTGCTTTAGAGGTATCTTGCTGTCCAGACTGATACAACCTTGTTTCAAGTATTGTGAGAATCACAAGAGTCAGCCTTTGTGAAGTAAAGCAGGTATGAGTGCTCTCATCTCTGTAATTACATGACAATTATCTACTAATTCTCTAAAAATAGACATATAATGTTGATTTTAACTGATTACAAAACCTGGCCTTTGCCAAATATTAAAATATATTCAGAACTGCAAAATTCCATTTTTCAAGCTTGAATAAGTATATTAAATTACTAAGTTAATAGTCTTTTTATAAGCATTCTGTGCTAGATTAGCAGACTAGTAACAACATTTCTACATTTGTTATTAGGAAAGACATGAAGAGACAGGAAAGAGAA
This sequence comes from Acridotheres tristis, assembly GCA_037013685.1. NCBI lineage: Eukaryota > Metazoa > Chordata > Aves > Passeriformes > Sturnidae > Acridotheres > Acridotheres tristis. Next base: position 105,084,719 of record CM072884.1, read on the forward strand.
CTGTGTACACATAGCTATGTCAATCTCATTCATTTGCTTAATGCATAATGCTTATGACAATACCAGCTTTCTTTCCTATTCAAATGGAACAACCTAAATATTAGGCTGAGGCACCACAGAAGCAGCTTATTAGGAAATGACAGTGCTGGAGAAGAAGAGTACTTAAAAAAAAATAAATTGTCAGAAACAATAAATTAAACAAACAACCTTTCCCTTCAAAGAAACTATGCATTTGCAAGCATCACTACAGGTATTTTTAAAAGACTTTTCAAAATAACATTTTCATCATCTGTCAGCTCAAGACTGAAATTCCTAAACACTCCCTAAATGTATGATTGTCTTCTTATGTTCAAGCTGGACAGCATTTCCTCCATATATCCTCCATTCAATTCCATGGTGATATATTTGTGTACAATCACCAAGCCAGACAAACTTTCAAAGCTCCTGCCCTTGGGATGTCAATGACATTTGGGGATCTCTATGATGAATTGGTCATCATAGAATTATGTGGAACATCGACAACAAAAATCCCTGACTCTGAAATCCTTTACACCTTACATTATTTGAAAGTTCAAACCAAATTTTAACTATAATGGACATGTTTTAATTACAATAAACATTCACTACTTGACTATGCCATCTTGCCTTTTAAACAGAACATATTTTAGTCCATTTTGAAAAGAATTTAGTGAGATCATAAAAATATCAGCCATCTAATTATTTTCAAATATAAGGGATACTATTAATAATCTAAACAGCTGCAATGTCAGTGAATTTAATTAACAGATAAAAATATGAACAACAGGGAGCAAGGCAACATGCTGTTTCTAAAGATGTGCAAAATGGAAGTATCCTCTCCTTGTACCTGGAATATTGACGACCCAAATTCACTCCAGCTCACTGCACAGGCACAAGCCTATTTCAAACTACTGAAAAGATACAAAGAAATTTTCATGTACTTTCTCATCTAAACCAATTCAGAAGGCAGAAGCCAGTACTTGTTCTTACTCTCCTGAGCTAAACCCAGCTGACAGCTTGCCCTTCCTGAAGTTTCTCAGGATGACTGAGAAAAGCCAGACCAGACCTGAGGAAGCAAACTGTGCCATGAGCCTCCTCAAAGGAAAGCAGCTTGGCTTAGATTTCCCCAGTCAAGATCTGAAAGTTATCTTTCACTTCACTAATGCAACCAAGAGTTTACAAAAGTTTTCTCTGTAAGACCAGTGGTTAGTGATCTTATTTTCATGAACAATCAGCATTGGGAGTTACCCCTACCCAATCTCCTGACCATTTTGATTAAAAGCACACACACACTACAGAAAAATAAAGAAGTTTATAGATTTTTCAGGTGCTGCACTTCCTGGAAGGTATTTACTAAAAACACCTCTGCCCTTTTGCCCCTTGATCTCCACAATGTTTTTTAATCTTTTTTTTTCTTCTCTCTAAGACCATAAGATGTAAAAAGAAACATTTTAGCCATTTTATTTTCTAGAAACTGAGACTAAGACAAATAGATTATGCTTTAGTTTTTTGAAGAAGGAAAAAACCCAAAAAACCAAACAAACGCTGACATTTGCCATCTGTATAACATTGCTAAAACTTTCTTCCTACCATGTTTAAGAGCCTGTGGAAAATTGGAATCAAAAGTTTCTGTTGAAGAGCTCAGTTTTCTACAGTGGGCAATCAGAAAGCACCACATTTGCTTTTGTTCTGCACCTTAGCAAATCCTAAACCTACCTGCCAAGTTTTGTGGTTTTAAGCAAAGCACATTTTTCATTGTGGTTCAGAACACTCAGTCCCCCAGCTAAGTCATTATTACTTATTGCTTTTATGTGGCCCAGCCTTCTTGCAACGACAGCCAGTTTGGACAGTCTGCTGTGCCTTCCTTGTGCCTGATGATGTTGGGAACAGATGAATGGGAGGCACTCCGGCTGTTAGAGCTGCCTACCAACATGAGCAAACACCACAGGGCCTGATGATTATTTAGTACTGACAGTTTTGGTTTGGAGAGAAATGGACTACAGACAAATAATGAAAAAAAAGAAAAAGCTATTTTTAGGAAATTTCCCAGGTAACTTCTGTGTGAAATGAGTCTTTCCCATTACAAGAACTTTCTGTAGTCATTACTCACCTTAAACAGTTTAGGTTAATGTGTCAGGCAGCACAGACCTATTGGCTTCTCAATTGTTAGGTATCCTGATGGGAAAACCTAAGTTCTACATGGTGCATTTTAAAACCTGGGGCTGGTAATCAACAAAAAGAAAAAGCAATTTGAAATTCTTTTTTTTTATTTAACTGAGGCCCTTGACTTGGTAAATCACCAATTAATATTAACTTTGTTAGCCAGAAACGGAATTAGATTGACTGCAGTACATTTCATCTTTGGCTCCTTCTCTGGTGAATGCAAGCAGTTACTTCTAATGGTGTTAAAGCTCAGATGAAAATGTTAAATAGAAGAGTCAATTGCAAGGTCATTACTTCTTTTTCCAAAGTAATGAAAACAAAGTACTTCATGCAATATACAATTATAGGTTAATGACACAGCCCTCTGGAGTGGCTCTAAGGCCTTGTTCAATTTAAAATACTGATTTAAACAATTCCAAAGTAACATTAAGTGTAAATAAAAAATGTTAGTCACAGTTTAAATGTTATATCAAAGCTACATATGATTAAAGAAAAAATGAATAGGTAGCACTTTTAATGCAAATATTTAAATGAGAAAGTGTTCTAAGCCAGTATGAAAACAACACTCACTAAAACCAGCTATTGCAAAGGCAGAGTGAGAATCAATCTCATAAAGCAGAATTTGCATACTCATTTACCTTGGAATTTCTGCAGAATGAAATAACATTACCATAAGACAAAACCCAACAAATTGGGAAATTTTGCTGGTACCTTCTTTACAATTATATATTGCAATGCTATGTGAAAATAACCTATAACCATATTGGTTTTACAAAACTATTTTTTTTTCCCACACTATATGACTCATTCTCATCACAAATAACCACACTAGATTCTCTTTCCAGTATCTCCTACAAGAGAGAAGATGGCAGGATATATTTCATGGTGATTTTGAGTCTCATGCAATTAAAAATAATTTCATGTCAGTGCATTTGCGTTTCTCAGACAGAAAAATACTCCAAACAATCATTAAAAATTAAAATCCCAGAGTACTAACTTTCTGAGTAGCAGCAAGCTATAGACAATAAAAAGGAAAAAATAATAGATAGGTATTTACATTGCTGAAATTCACACCCTTCAAGTTCTGCCTGGAGTTCTGAATTAAAATAAGAAAGCGAGAAAATGCAAGAATGGGATTCAGGGTCTCTCTGGGACAAGACCAAGTTGTGTTACACAAATATTTTTTCATCAGAATCAGGAACAAACTCTGACCTGAGCATTTCATGCAGAATATTTAGAAGAAGCTTGTATTGTAAGAGACAAGAAAAAGATCTTTTATGTACAGCACGTTCTTTAAATCTACCCTAAGACTGAACCTTGTGGATAAGAACGGGAAGCACACTGGTCAGGAACAGTATCACAGACCTTTGTTGCCAACATTCAGCAATGTCTCTGGACATAGTTGAATACCTGTGCTTCAGAAGGATCCTGTCATGATGCAGAAGGTTCTGGAAATCACTCAAAACCAAACCAAAGAACAGTGAAGAACTAATCCCTTTCACACCCCCTTTCTGTGCCCCCGCTGCCTTAAGGCTCTCTGTAGCCCCACCACAGACAGACATGGCCACTTTTCCAAAATTTTCCAAAGCCTCTTTTTCTAGCTTCCTTTCTTTTATTACTTTTTTTTTTTTTAATGCAATCATGATGGTCTCCAGAAGCATTGAAAATACTCAAAAACTACAATTCAGGAGCATGACAATAAAGACAACATTAATCAATAAACAGAGAACCAGGACCTTTTAAAACTAACTGCAAATTTATTCCTTAATATATACACAGTAAGTACGACTCAAGCACTGGAAGCCCCAGGTCCAGCCCATATATTTCACCACTGACAAGAAAAATGCAGTCTAAAAGATAATTAGAATTTTGAACAGAGATATACCTATTTTTGACAACTCCCTTTCAGGACAGATAAACAGTAAATACCAAACACTTAGGTTTCTGCAGTAGTATAATGAAACAATCTCTCTGTAAAAAAATATAGTATCTACTTTGCTTAAAGAACCTTAAAAAAATTCAAATTATCCTCTCTTACTGGAGTGCTCCTGTAAGGAGTTAAAACAGACTGATACATCATTATTTATTTACTTTACATTTTTATTTTCTTTTTATTTTTTATGCAGGGAGTTGCTAAGTTTTTTGCACATATAACTTATTTTTCACAGCAGTATTCCATGCTGCTGTTCTATGTATCTGTCCTTTCCCTTTCAAGTAGCTAACCAAAACAGTTGGTTTGGACAAGGCTTATTTAGGATGCCCTTTCCTCACTTAGGTCAATTCTCTGAAGAAAATGTGTAAGAATTTGGTTCCCAAGAAAACAAATTTCTGAAGATGCAAAAAAATCAAAAAAGGCATCACTTACCATGCACACACTTCATTTTTCACAGCACCAAGAACTCCTGAGAGAAGGCCAAGAGTAAACCACCCACTACTTCTGTGTTGGGGACACCTTAATGCATACTCCCACCACATTGGAAAGCTGCCAGCAAAGCATCCCCTGGCCAAACACCCCAGCCCCGTGTTCAAGCACACACAGAAACACAGAATCACACAGAATAAACTGAGTTAGAACTCCCAAACACCCGTACGTGTCCTTAAGAAAGATTTTAATGTATCACAGACACATAGACTGGTAAAAACCTGTGTGGAATTTCCCGGTGTAAGAGGCAAAACAGGTAGAGAACAGAAATGTATTAAATTGCTGGTAAAACCTCTTTATAAGAGGTTCACTCTATTTCACTCTTATTATTTAGAAACCAGAAAGGGCATAGAAAAGGTGAAAAGGACCTTGCCAGCAAAGACCTGCATTTATATTGTATCTGATGCAGCTAGGAAGAGGAGTTGCTAAAAATGTACATAGAGCCTTCAAATAATTACAAAACATCTAATTTGCATGAGATTAGACTGCTCTTCAAATTTTTAGTCTTTTTTAAGTGATTCACATAGTTTCTCACTACTTCATTCTTTTATTCTGATCCTATGTCATGTTTTGTTCTAGTTACAATGCTGTTGGGACCCAAATATTGACTACTTCTGCAACTGGCAAAAGAATGCACCTGACTTTGCTCACATCCTCTGAGCATGACAGCTAGTTTCACATTCCAATCCTCCTCAAAAAAACAAAAAACAAAAACAAAAACCAAACAAACAAAACAACCAAGCAACCAACCAAACCAATCAACCGAAAAAAAACTCACCAAAAACCCACAAAGCCAGAACAAAACACCTATTATGGCTCTCTAGGGTTCTCAATTGCCCTGTCACTGCCCTGTCACAGAGGCATTAGTGATGACTCAGTCACCACTAAAGTTCTGTCCTAGGAAAACAGGGACAGGGGTTGGTTCATTTGAGATCTTTTATAACCTAGATACAAAAATTTAGACACAATATTAAAACCACATTTTTAGATTATATTTATCACCAAGACTGCTCAGCTTCTCCTTTATTCCAACCAGTATTTCAACCATGTTTAGGGATATGCATATGTTTTCACATTTAATGCATATGCAAATAAATTTTCACTCCATGACTGTTCAATTTTTTGCTTTAGAAGATGCTTCTGTGCATTCAAGACCACTTAAGCTTTCCTCTTTTGTCCCAGTTCCTGAAGACTTTCAAACAGAATTCTTCACATCTTTCTGATGAGCATCTAAATTGTTTTCTTACAGCCTGAAGAGAAATTAAGTTCAGTGACTACTATCATTTCATAGGGAAGTTCGGAATACCTTACCATTACGTTTCACAACGAACTGCATGGCTTAACATTCAGGCTCATCATAGGCAAAAGTCAGTATCAATATAACAGAGAAGCATTTGCACATGTGAGAGAGAATATAACCTTAGAGATCTAATTAACGAAATTAAAGGGAAAAGTAAAAATAAATATTGTAAGACAATTTAAAATCCTAAACCATGCATATTCTTTCTTTTATTACCTGCAAAGACCTCTTACAAATCAAGTACACTTGCAGAACCAGTATTATAATCAAGTCATTCTGGTTATAGTCTTCTTGGCTTTTCCCTTTTTCACCTACAAAATTTTTCTTTTCCTCCTTTCAGTAGCTGACGTTATTTAATATATTTATGAATATTTAACCTAAAATAAGGTTTCAAAATCTGATTCTTTCTATGTTGGGATTACTTTTCATCAGGTATCAGATTGCAAATTTATCTCCATCATATTATAGCTCACATAATAAGGTTATATGAAACAACTGTTTGAAACAGTGACCCACTATATTTCAAGATTCATGAGCTGCTTTGTACCTTGAAGTATATCAAGCATCTTAAAATTGTTTGGAACAGAATATGTCAACATAAAAGCAAATTGTAGCACCAGAAAATACTAAATCATCCTCTTTTCTTTTCCAAAATGTGAACTGTGCTAAGATCATCAGAATTTATTGATTCTATAGAGAGGAGAAAATTATTTAACAATATTATGGGAGAAACTAGTAAATACAGAGACTACTTTTCACAGATTTCCACTTATTTTGAGAGGTGTATATATAGTTTGTATATATATACACACATATGTTTATATGTATCTATATCTATAGATAGGTAGGTCTCCTATGCATCAGTGGCAGAGCAAACCATATATGCAATACATCCTTTCTCTTCTCATGTTTTCCAAGTGTGATTTCAGATTATGGTATAGCTTTTAAAATGGCATAAAATTGCATATATATATATTGTTAAAATTACTTTCACAAATTTTCCCAATATCATTTGTAGGTAAGAGATGTAGCAATGAATGACAATTTTTCATTTAGATGAGGCATGTGATGCCAATGAAAGCATTAACATTTATGGAATATTTTTATAGAGAAAATAATGTTAAATTACATTGCTCATACATTCCTTCTGTTTATAATTAAAGAGAAATTCATAGATGCACAAGATCATATTCTGCCACCAGTGTATTCATTAGCAATACAAGCATTTAGATAATTACATAATAATGCATTCTTCACTGGCAGTTAGTAGCAGAAGAGAAGATTCCTACTTTAATTTCCTTATATTGCTGTAGTAATCATAAGCTTTCAGACTAACCAATTCCCTCTAAAATATTGCATTCATCTAACTCTTCTGCTCCTCTCTATGGAAATCTGAGGAAGATCAGCCTGCTCACTTCTGCCTGCCTAGGCAATGTCACACACCCAGGGCTGGGTGCTATGCATGGGCTCCACAGAGACAGGAAAACCATACCTAAAAATCCTAGCAAAGCTCGATGCCTATTGTGTCTGGCTCTGTCTATGCAACTAGAAAAAGATATTACAACCACCCAATGCCACATTCCAGGAGGACAACTGTGGGCACAGTTGTGTTGAGCCATATGGTGCCTCATGACTCGATTACACATGAAGAAGATACACGGCTTTGATTTCCATCTTTACTACAACCAACCCAAGCTCAGAGGATTGTTAATTGTCCCCCACTGATGAATTCATCAAAGTCCTCATTTGGAGACAGCAGAGTTGTCTTTGCAACTCATGTAGGAAGCAGACATTGTTAGAAAGGAAAATACATACACACAGGTTCATCATAATTTGTATAAATGTACACCAGGGGAGTCCTGTGTACCTGCATTTCACACCAAGACAGGCTTACTTCTCATTATCAGTTTCTGTGCTCTCAAATTTGTCTTCCAGAAAACAAATAAACAAAAAAAAGAAAACCCTCACCAAAGAAAAAAATCTCAAGAAAAATTACAGGTTGCTATAAATATGGACCTTTCCATGACCTAAGTTACTTTATGCTGGTATACCTCAAATATGCACAGTCTACAGAGAGAGAAAAAAAAAAAAAAAAAGTGTCAGGAAATTTAATTGCCAACAGGATAATTCTCCAGAAGTAGGAAACAACCAGCAAGCTAAAAATAGCTAAATGTAAGTGGGCCAAAGTGACCTAGATAATTTGAAGAGGATATTGCAGCTAAGTGAAAGGGGGCAGAGAGCTATTAAATGTTTTTCTGCTTTAGAGGTAAAGGAATGACATAAAGAGAATGCATTTTTTTCTCTTATATTATTTTACTCATAGTCTTATAGAACTGGGAAACATAAGATTTAAAAGATATTTGTAACCTGCTTGACCTTCTATACGTATGTTTCTTGCCAATCCACAAACGGAATACATCTTCAATCAACTCTAAAAACATAATATTAAAAATAAAGCGTGTTTAACACTGTTTTCCTTGCTTTGGCTAATGGGGAAAACTAACTGAATAGCTTTGTATGGTATAGAGGGTCACAATATAGCTTAGGGCTCTGAAATGTTGAGGTTTTCAAGTGTAGTTCCATTATTTCATGAGGTGTTACTAAAAAGTATCTATTGTAACAACAAACAAAATATTACAGTCACAGTGTCTCATAGTGAACCATTTTTTTTTTATTTTAATCACATTCAACATAGGATTTTTTTTTTGTGCAAATGAGAAAATTAATTTCAAAAAGAGAACTTCACCATCCCAGATTCTGAAGGAGAGCAGTTAGATACATTTTCATGCAGAATGTAATTTCTGCTTTAATGGTTTAACTGTACTCCCTACAACCCCTCTTTTTATTTTTTTCCCTCCACTGATTTATTTTAAACAAGTATTTGGGCATATTTAGTCCAAATTTATACAGTAGGTCCCCATCTTCCAGTTCTCTCAAGGAGACAATGGGTTTTATATATATTTGGGTTGGATATCAAAGACTGGGGAGATTGCCAGAAACAAGGTGGTGTCCAAATGGCTTTGGGGCTGGGTGAGTTGAAGGAGATAAATCACCACACACCAGTTCCTGGCCCAGCCACTTGGTAGCTGGACATTTTGTAGAGATAAATGTCTCTGTCCTCTGGGCTCTCCACTCACTCCTCCCTCCTGACACACTGAATTCCCTCACAGCCCAAACGTGTGTTGGATGGGTGTGCTCATTCCCCTGTCACAGATGGAGTCTCAACATAGGCTCCAGCTCTTGGATTACTATTTCTGTGCCTCTGAGGGCCATTTTTATGCTATGCTAAATGTGGTGCCATTAATATCTCACTATGGGAAGTGATTGTCATTTCCTGGAAAAAAATAATCTTGAATATTCTAATGCATAATTAGCATGAAATTATTATAAGAGTAAAATAAGAATTGCTATTCTGGGCAATCCAAGGGCTCTTCTAGGTTCATGCAACTCTGATAGAGGCCTGATCTCCTTAAGAAAGAGTATAAGGATAACACAAATGTAAAATCACATGGTGCTTCTGAATAATGTCCTAATTTCTATGAAATTATGGTTGGAAATTTCCCAAGAAAGGTTCTGTTTGTTAATGTTCAGAAAATTCGGGGTGGACTTAGATTTCTTGCTGATGTGATCTGAACCAAAAAACAAAGCAAACAGTTTTTAAACTTCATGGAGAAATACGAGAGTCACTGTAAAGAGCTCTGTGTGGTGAAGTCTCATTCAGGGCATACAATATGCACAAAAGAAGAAGTAATATAAGTAATAATTTTTATCTATTAAAGTATTTTTTCTTTATGCCAACAAATGCTAAATACCAACTATCATTCAATCACCTTGGATTCAGTATAATGAAATCCTTCTTCAAGCTTTTGGTTGTTTCTCTCTGACCTGAATGATTCTGACCCATCAGTAGTTTTGCCACATTCTTTTACCCGATAATCATCAGCTCAATAGAAATTTGCATGCAACCCCACTGCCAGATCCCCTCTGTTGTCTAAAATGACCTCATTTCTGTCCTTTCGTTTCTTCTCTTACAGTAGCTTTGTGAAACATGGGATCTTTCCCATTTAGTCTTTTTTGGAAGAAAAAATAATATTTTCAGATCCACACTTTCAGTCATACTTATATATTCATACAAATTATATTAAAGAACTAATGCAATTATGAGTCATGTCTTCTTTGGATACTATATTGACTCTTCTCCATTATATCAGATGGATCCACATGTCTAGTAATTAGAACCATTTCTGGCAGAAAGAGAAATAGACAAAGTAGTTTAAAATATTACCAATATTAACATCCTCCTCTGGATACAAGGTTGAAATCACAGATTTCAAAACAATTGATGGCTTAAAGTTTTATAGTTAAGTCTCTTCTGAGCCATTGCTTTCTGCAATATTATTTCTATTATAAAAGGTGACTTCTAGTGCCACTGAAATCAAGAGATATGCTCAGAATCACACTATGTGAAGAAAGGTATTAATGCAAAAGGCTTCCTAAGTTCCCTGGCAGTAAGCAAAACAAGAAAAAGATTGTTTAGCTAGTAAGCCATTACCTAAATTTCCATGAATGCTCCTGTGGAGAGCATTCACATCCTTCCCTTTCCACTTCCACTTTGCCCCAGACAATCACACAAACCAGAGCTTGAAGGCAAGGGACAAAACAAAAACTGCTGCTGGCTTTTGAGATTATTTGTTTGTTTCAGAAACACCCTGTCTGGTGAAAACCAAGGACAACTTGATAAAAGAGGACGAAAGAGGAAACATTTGATTGAGAGATCCATGGCATCCCCAGACAAGAGACCATCATAATAATGAAGTGGCAGATCATTTGGAGAGGAGTCCATGGGTGCAGACAGGCTCCAAAGTGAAATGCTACATGTGCAGAGCCCGGTCTGGCTTGGTAAGAGTGCACCTTGGGATCACCAATTCTCCAAATACCACCCACACCAGAACCCTCATCCCATTCTGTTGGGCCCCATGGGAGACCCTGAACCCCTGACTGCTCACTGTCCCCGATAGCTGAACATGCTATGGCTCTGTGGTAGCATGTCAGCACATGAATGTCCCTGTGTGATTTGTGTTTCCATGACTATGAAGGCAGTCATCATATTAGGCAAGATTGATGTTTTGTATTATTAAGACATTCATAGTAAGATATATGAAAAAAAACTGGAATGTTGTTCAATGTGATAAAGGGTAGTGTAACTCCAGATGGCTTTTGTTAGTTATTACCCAATTAATCCATCAGCTTCTCTGCAAAGTAGTTAAAGGTGCTGTGTTTTATTGCCCTCCAATACACGCCCTTTACAACCTGATCATATAGCAGTCAGCTATCATCTAGATTCCTGACATTTTTCCTGCTTGTAGCCTAGGGAAAAATGCTTCACTGATTGCTTTAATTGCAACTTTCTAGGTAAAGTTTCTCCTGTTTTCTATATTTTTATATAATTCTCAGTTCATTAACATATTTTTTTTCAGTTCTAACTGCTGCTAGGAGGAGATTCATCATTTAAACTTTACATATGTAGTAAATATACATATGGCATATTATAGGATATAATATAGCATACTCTCTTACTATAGTATACTAAAATAATATCTGACATTTTGTATACCAAAAATAGTGTGGCCAGCAGGACCAGGGCAGTGATGTTCCCTCTGTACTTGACACTGGTGAGGCCACACCTCAAGTCCCACATCCAGTTCTGGGTCCCTCTCTGCAAGAAAGACATTGAGGGGCTGGAGCCCAGAGAAGGGCAACAGAGCTGAGGAAGGGTCTGAGGAAGCTGGGGCTGTTCATGCTGAAGAAAAGGAGGCTCAGGGAAGACCTTATTGCTCTCTGCAGTTTTTTTTCACTGAATGAGTTGTCAATCATTGTATCAAGCTGCCCAAGGAGGTGGTGAAGTCACCACCCCTGGAAGTGTTTGGGAAATGGCTGGACATGGCACTAAGTACTATGGTTTAGTTGACACGGAGGTGTTCAGTCAAAAGTTGGGCTTTTCCAGCCTTAATCATTCTATGATTGCTTACACAAATTGTCAGGTGTGAATACAAACACTGAGTGAATAACTGAATCATCAGTACAGACTGCAAAGACCAACTCAATTCCTTGATGATTTAAGTAGAAATTAAAAGATCAAAAAATGTCAAAAGAAACATGCACTGGGGTTTTCCCACAGGCAAAAATACAAGAAGGAACTGTTTGGATGCTGCTTCACTATGCAAAAGCATGAGATGAGATGGTAAGCAGCCTATCTGATAACCTTATGTAAGGAGTGTGGTACACCTTGACAGGTGCATTCACTTCCGCTTTTGAGTTCCTTCCTCATCTTCTTTTGAGCATAGCTCCTGTTTTCTGACCTTAAATATTATTTGCATTGCATTTTTCTTCATTTGTTCTATGAGGACACCACTTTTGAATGCATATTTGTCAGAATTATAGAAAACCTTACTGTCTATAAGCCCTGTGTATTGTCCATAACTGAATCAAGACTTGATTTTTCTCCCTCTGTGCACTCTGACCAGTTTCCTTAAGAATGGCTCCCTTTAGGTTTTATATCTTATTCAAACATGGCATTTAAAAATTCTGTGAGAAGATGATTGAGATTTTTCAGTGCATTTTGCCTGAAATTCCTTACGACTTTAGAGTCATTGCTATCAGGGTGGCAAGATAACTCTCCATCTTTTTAATTAAGGATTTTTAATGTTTCATGCAGTAATTGATTACAATCCTGTAATGGAACTCTGCTTCTACCTGTGTGATAAACTTTGTTGCTTATACCTGATTGCATTATGTGTCTCGTGCATGACTTCCTTGTACCAAATGCCAAATGGGCCTTTAGATGATTTTTCCCCAAAGAAAACAAGTTCTTGACTTAAAATGCAAATTTACATATGATTGTTGACTACAGAGAAAAGAAAAAAAAAATCAACACATTTGAAAATTGCCATAATATTTTTTTTTCAATCCAGGATTCAAAAACTCTGTTATAAGATAGAATATACAGAATAGAATATACAGAATACATGGGTTGTTTCATGCATAGACAGAGCGTCATAGATTGTTTCATCCTGCAGCCAAAGACTATTCTAATTAAAAAAAATAAAAATGAGAAGAGTCTCATTTAATATGTATTTTAGAACAATGCTTGCCTATGTCTTGGTCAATACTTACAGCTTTCAACAGGATTCCAAATGGAATTACTATTCTCAGGGAGTTATGTCAGGGTTTGTTTGTTGGGATTTTTTTTAGTGTAAAGGATTTTATTTTTACCAACGGTTTAGATTATAAACATATATATATATATTATATCAACTTATTTTTATATATATTTAAAACTGTACCAGACTGAACAGAAGAGATTGTTTTTTTCATCCTTTTCCCCTAAAACCTTAGTTTCAATAGAACCAACTCCAAGTACTTGGGCACAAAAAAAGCATCCTGTTTTTAAGTCAGCAATATATGCTCTCACACTAATAGTGGCAGGAATTAAATGTGATAGACTTTAAGGGGCAAATCAATCAAACGCACTATGAAAAGCAGATAGAAGAGAAAATGTCTATTCTGTGCAATAACACCTGTCTTGTAGATCAGCAAAAAAAGTGGAAGTATTAGCAAATTCAGTGATATGAGCATCAATATTTAATAAGACTGGGATACAAAAACACGGGGGGAAAAAAAGTGCACCAGAGTGGGAAAAAAAAAGTGATTTTTTTTTCAAATAACTTTAACAATAGCAAAGCTGCTTTAATAATTCTCTAAGCAAAAACCTAATAGGATGTCCATGTCAATTTTTCCACTGCTGTTGAGAAATAACTGCAGCTATCATCTGCAGGGTGACAGATTTTTCCCTTCACAACTCCCAAGTGTAAGATCAGAGAAAGAATGGAGGAAAGCAGCAATAAAAATCATAGATATTCTTGATGCTGGTCCAGAAGCACCCTCAGAATCTGATGGAGCCACTTCCCATGTCAAAGGCAGACATGAAAGGTCCTGTGCACACACAGTTACTTGTAACCATTTAAAAATAAGATTATTTTTTCTTACTAAGACCATTTTTCATAGTGATCTATCTTCTTCATGGCAAGTAGGACCTAAAATACAGGCAATGGTTTAAAGAAATTAAAATTAATAGAAGTTGCATTTAATCCAGCTGTAATATCAGCAGGCCCTTTGGAGGACTGAAAGTCTTTGTACACAATACAGATACCTCAAAGCATAATTTAAAAAAGTGATACACAAAAATACAAGAGCTTACTGGACTGGCGTGGGTCATCTCATCGTTACCAACACTGATACATCAACACCCCAAAATTCAGTCTGTAACACTGATGTGGTCTGTCCAAAACGAAATACTTTGTGTTTTGAAGAGTTTTCTTTGTTTTGCATTACCTGTTTTTTCACCTTTAAGGCATACTTTTTAAATGCTTTATGCATTTAAACAAATGAGAGGAATTGCCAAACTTCCTGACGTCAAAGACAGACTATAAAAAAAGGATATATGTGTGAGAGGCACAAATTGCACCCACTGACTCAGGAGGTTTAGGGATGCTACAGAGCAGCAGGGGAGGGCAGGAGCCCACTGGAGACCCGACCCAAGGCGTGCAGGTGAGGAGCTGGGCTGGTGTCAGGTTTCTCCCTTGCTTTCAGCTTCGCTGATAACAGGATGTGACACAAGGACAGATGCTGGATCTGTTTAAATGATGCAAGAAGATCAAGAGTGAGAGGTCCACCAGTCCTAAATGTACAAGCTTGCACCTGCTCTTCTACTCTCTTCGTTGATCCTGAGAGATGTGATTAATCTTTTTCAGATAGGGAGAATGGTCAATATTATTTGCTTGAGCATCACTAAGTTTGCATAACATTCAGATAAATGTGGACAGTAGCTCAAAAATTGTTTCTTTCTTCTGGTTTTATTTTTGAACAACCAAATATAATATGAATCCACTAGTCTTATTTGTCTGTATGAAGAGTTTTGCTTTGGAGATTCTGAAGATGATTAGATGCAATAGTAATGAATTCTGAGCACGGAAATGATGATGTCTACTGCCTGCAACAATCATGCAAATTTGTAAATGTTTACAAATTCACAAGCTAGACATATGCACCACTGAGACCAATATTGTAGTGCTATATTTAGCTTGTTCCTATTCCTCTCTCAAGGTATATATACAATAATAACTTCAAGTGAACAATTTTATATAGGTTAATCTATTTTACTTGAACTGCAACAAAAAAAAGGATGAGAGTTTGAATAGAAATCTAGAGGTGCAAGGCCAAGTGTGAGGAGGAAAAGGTGAAAGATCTCAATAAATATAACTTGATTATTTTTTTCCCTTAGCAAAACATATTGCAAATGCAAGTCCAGTGCCCTCTGTTGCTAGCAGTAGTGATTACTTTGCTTATTTGGCATGTCTGATACATTTCAGGGAAGCTCTTGTTATTCTACAAGAATCTATAAAAAGAAGAATGAAAAGACAAATAATTTTAGTATAATAGAAGTGCATGTATTTTAGTCTCTAACTCACTCAGAAATTTCAGATTAAAAGCCTGTTATACTGCACCATCTTAGAAATCTCTAAAATGCAGTCTGCATTCACTCAGACATTTCTAATGATGAAAGTGTTTTGTAATGCAGATGCTCATTGTTTCAGATAATGCACTTGCACAGGTGTTAGAAGGGGAGTCATTTTCGTGGAAAACACTTTAAACCTTAAAATTTGATTTGGAGAAGTAACATAACCTCTGCACGTGCAAAAAAAAACCACAAAAAACCCCAGAAGATACTGAGAATACCTTCACAACCTTCCTTGGCTCTGCTGCAGCAGTGACAGCTTTAATTCTATGTGACAAATGGGGATTTCCTCCAAGGGCTGCTGCACTCAGGGGCAGGATGTCTGTAGCACTGAGCTAGGGGATGGGACCAGGCTTGGACATGGGTACAGCTCTGCTGGAGAAAGAGCCCATTTTCCCCGTGGAAAAGCTGCTCCTGAACTGTAGCTAGTTTTGAATTTATGCCCTCTAAGGCAGAGCAGAGGAAACATGTCAGTGCTTGTACAGTCATGGGAGCAGACAGAAGCCAGCCTCACTTGCAAGAAAAAGGTCTTTTGAGATACACAGCCAGCAGCCCCAGCTCCACCAAAAGAATTGCAGATAATGAGGTAGAAGGAGAAGTTTCACTTATCATCAAAGTGAAAATTAATCTGCTATCCAAAAGCTGTCTTGTTAAACTGCCATCATTTAGACATTTTTTGGAGGGGAAAAAGAAAAATAAGCCTGCAACAGGCAAAATCGTATAGTCTCCTGGTAATGGGAGAATGTTCTAGAGAAGAAATATTAGAAAATCCTTTCCATTCAGGCACAGAGAAAAAAATTGTCACTGTCTAAACATTAATTAAAAAAAAAAAAAACCTCCTAAAATGCAACCACAACCGATAGAGACATTTTAATTTGCTTTTTTGTTGATGTCGAACGTCCATCTTTGTGACTTTGAAGCCAAACCAAAAACAATTTCTCCTCTCTAGGTTTTCAGTGAAAGGGTTCTTTTCTGTACTGACAGTTTGCAAAGCATCTCCAGCTGTGTGACAGCCACAGTGGGTCATGAGGCTCAGAATTCTGATGTTACCAAGAACAGGGAAAAAAAGAAACCTTCCCTCTTAAATACTACTTTGGTTTTGTCATGCTGTATTGTGACACCACACAGCTTCTGGTTCTTCTTGCTCTCACAGTAAGTGATGGCAGAAAATCTCTATTTCCAGTGCTCAGGCCTCTACACTGGGCAAAATTAAATATTTATAAATAATAATTGGATTATTTAGGGAGATACTTCCTAAGCATTTCACCAAGAGTAAGCTAAAAATCCTTTTTAAAATAAAATATAAAAAGTCAACAAGTTATTAAAACTGAAAGCTCACATACAGTGGTGATGCTATGTGCAAAATTCAGTGCATGAGGATTTTTGTTGTCTTTATACCGCGCCTGTTTCTGTTTTTAGTAGTGTTCTGTTCATGATAACTTACTTGGTCTTACCAAAAAATCTATAAAAATATATTAATAGATAGAATTTCATTCTGGAACTTGTACTAAGTAAAATGATTATCAATATTGCCATTGATATTACCTTTAAAAGTACAGTGAAAATAATTTGAAGTTATTTTCCATTCCAAAGGAAATGTAATTGATGCATAATAAATATTTACACAGCAAGAATCCCATTTTACTGCATCATAAGAAAAGATGCAGAATATAGAGCACTAATAGTTTATTATACATATATATAGATATAGATATAGATATAGATTAGATATAGATATAGATATAGATATAGATATAGATATAGATATAGATATAGATATAGATATAGATATAGATATAGCAATGCAAATAATTCTGAGCATGCCTGATACTTCCTTATGTATTCTGGAGATATAAAAAAAAATAAAAATATCTTAAAACTTAGCAATGCAAATGTGTTTTCTATACCAGGTTTAAACATTTTTCTTTAATGATATAGAATGGGCATGATGTGCCTTTGGTGTCTTTTTGCAAGATGTATTTTAAAAAGGTTACTGGCACAAGAAAGCCTGGAATTTAAAAACAAGATGTGTCCCAAGGGTAGTGTTGATCACACAGAGCTGCAACTCAAGTTAAAAGCTATTAATCTTCAATGAAAATTCTGGTTATTTCCCACACTGCAGCAAATAATTGGGCTCCCACATTAGGAAGCTGTTCTTTCTCATCACTTTTACTGTAGTACTTAGAAAGGCTGGCAACAGACATCAAACAGTAATTAGGCATTTAAGATGAATAAATATCAATCATGGTTTCTAACCAACAAAAGAAAAATAATACCAACAAATTTCTTTTTTCAGATTTATCACAAATGATACAATTTTAAGTCTATCATGTTTTCTGACCGTTTTCTTTCAAAAGAAAAAATAAATTCTGAGGCTAGTCACAAGGTATTATCCATGTTTAATTAATGAATTGAGCTAATATCTACCATACTCACCTTTAACATGTGAACTTTAAAGAATTGATAAAAGTTTTAGCACAGACACAATTTCAAAATTTTACTAACAGTCCATCTTTTGTTTGCCCTGGAATCAATGTTCTTACATGTGATATCTGATCCTCCTTTACATGTAACTCCAAATTAGTGCTCCTTAGATGAACAAAGCACAAGTTTCTTTCTGGTGAAAATTCAGCAGAATTCTAATAATCTAATGTCAGCCTGGAGCTCAGCAAACTTTTATTTATCTTGTTTCTCCAACAGGATTTTGTGCAGGCACAAATTCTCTGTAAATGGCAGAAACACCACAGCTATCCAAATGAACTTCTCTGAACTTGTGTGCAGTGACACTAATATTTTGTTCTGCAAAGCCAGCACTGATGTATTCTCTGGAACTCAATTCTAAACCTGAAATCCCACAGCATCAGCACACCCTACTGATAGCTTTTATTACCTGAAACAACTAGGGATCTTTTCTGGTCTAGTTGACATGCATATGCAACTATTGTTCTGATTTCAGAAAATAAAATGTACCAGCAGACATCAGTGCAGCTTGAGCACACTGATCAGAACCTCAAAGTATATTATTTAATTCTAATTTTCCTACCAGTCACCTACTCATCTAAGAAGCTGTCTTCATTTGACATATAGGTTAGCTGTCAAGAAAGCAGTTTGGAGAGAGCTAATATTGAACATTTTAATCTGTGTTTTTGTGATTTGCTGCCAAACTCCATCCCTTCCTTCAGCTCCTCTTCTTGGCTATTAACTGTTGTCCAGAAGGATGGCTAAAGACAGATTATTCACAGGGGTAAAAACATTTATGCGGGAGCAGAATCTTAAAGGAAGTTGAAAAATGAGACTATTCTGGTCTTCTCCACAGAACTTCACCCAATTACTCCCATCCCAGAATCTGCACACTAAAATAACTTTTCTGAGAGTCACATTAAAAAATTATTTTAATTTGAAGTCATTTTGAGTGATAGCAAGGAAAACAGAGCAAGTGTGTCAGCAAATGCAGCACTGCAAATTTCTCTACTGGATGTCAGACTTTTGGCAGTGCTGTTTCTCTGGACCTCAACTATTTGACACACTTCCTCAAAAGACCAGTAAACCGTTCATATGTGCCAGTCATTCCTGTTGGCTGATATGCAGAAGACAATCTACAATCACAAGAGACCAGTAAAGAGTCTTGAATAATTTCTGCCTGTCCATGAGCTCAAGAAGGTGAAAAAAACCTGAAACCATCACCACATCTGCCATGATATAAGCCACATACAAACCCTGAGCAAATAAATTATTTAAACTGCTGTGAATTTGACTAAAGCTGCAAACAATGCCCTCTCGTGTGTTCCCTTTATCCCTGCATGTAACACTTGACTGAAAAATTTAGTTGTTATTCTAAACAATCTCATTAGTAAAAGGTGTATTAAATTTTGCTGGTATTCTACTAGTCACAAATATTTTAAGCGAAACTGTCAACCGTTCTTTCTTTGGCACAAGTTGCATCATTATTGTGTTTCTTCATATGATCACACAAGAATGGAATCTAATTTCACAGTCACCATGCAAACAACTACATCTTAATGCTTCCATCTGCCCATAAAAGGTGTCATTTTTCACAACTTACATTCTCCACAAAAAGGAGAACTATCAAATTATCTTTTTCATTATAGAATTAATTGGCATATACAAGCTCTCTCCTATATGCAAGTAAAGAGTATTTCCATCTTCAGTAGCACTTTCTGCTTTGAAGCCTGTTATGCAATGAACAAGGCAAAATATTCAACCAGTGAAGCAGCATAAAATCATTTATAATGAGGTACAGGCATCGTTAAGGTAATTGTTGTGTCTGTTTCCAAGTGCCAGGTGAGAGTGGCTACATTTGCAGGACTGTGACAGATTTGCATTCTCCCAAAACACATAGTTCAGGATTTCAGCTATATGAAATTTTAAAAGTTGGTATCTGAACAAAAACTGTTATATCCAGGACCAGACCTATCTCTAGTGAGAGTTCTAATTACAGTTCTATTATTAAAAAACTAGGTTATAATATTTTCCTTTAATGTCCTTATGTATGTCCTGCAGAACTTCATTATTTTATAGATAAACTTCATCTGAGGTCAAAGAAAACTTCTTTCTGAATAAAATTATATTAAATTATTATGTTTCACATTTTAAAAATTGCCTTAAGTTTCAACTTATTGCATGTCATTTAAATGGTAAACCAAGAAGTTGTCACTCAAGAAAGTCACACCCCATATCTGTGATTGCAACGAGGAAAAGAGAGGTCTCGGGTTACCTCCTCCCATTTCTCTTACACTTGAAATTTACTATTTTATCTCATGAACATTGAAAGGCAACTTTTGGCCTTTGCTACTCAAACTTTGATTTTCTTATAGATGGGTTGCACACCCTAATTTTCAAGGCCCAGATTTTCTGTATAATTCATTTTCTGGCTAACAAGAGAAGTAAAAATTAGAGAGAAACCTGCTCCTTTGAGCAATGTAAGAGGGACCTGCAAAATTTATTTTCCCCACTTTTTTGATTTAGAGCACCCTGCTCAACTTTTTAAAACGTCTGAAGAGAGACACATCCTCACCCATAGCAATTGAAATATTGCTGACATTTCTGCTATCTTTTCCTAGATACCCTTTCACAGACTTCTTGGTAACATTCCAGAGGTTTTAGGTTCTGCACATCTCAGACAGAAAACTGTCAAGATTGTGTGGCTGAAAGTTTGTTATGGATTTCATGTTAGGGACTTGACTGCTAAATTTGAAGCATCAGAGTGAAGGAGCTACACATGATCCAACTGAAATGTCACTGTGGGCATGGCCAAAGGAAGGACAACTCTCTTCCACCACAGGTAAAAATTATATGTACGTTCTCATGTTATGCTGGTGGCACATCAATTAGAAAATTATTTTTCAATTCTTTACAGCTTCTCACGTTTAAAAGCATTATTTGTATTTACATCACAAAGCATGTGAAACAACTTGCAAATCTGAATGTTTTGGAAGCTTAGGCCGAGAATAAATGCACTGAGACATAGTATTGAATTGTTAGGAATATAGTGCAGCTCTCTGGGGAGAAGTGCACTATACATCCAACGCAAATAAAGATTTAGAATATTTAGAAGTTTTATTTTATTTTGACTATATAAAAATGGGGTGGTTGTGTATGGAAGGTAGTGGATGGGAGAGAATTTTCTAACAATTTTATTTAACTGTTAGTATTTTACAGTTAGCGATCTGGATTTCACTTTTCACAAATAAGAGAAATGAACCATGTAATACATTTCTTTCTTAATTCCAACCCTGTAGGCTAATCTACTCAAGACAGCACCCCTAGAACTACATAGGATTGACTAAAAAGCAATTCTGCAATGAAAGTAATTCATTTAGCATTTTTACAAAGCTGACAATGATGAGAAATCACTAACAAGTAGTAGCCTGCTAACTGAAATCGATTCCACAGCTAGAAACAGAGATGGATTTCAACCACTGCAAACAAGTCAGGAGAAGAGGGATAAATTGTAGACTTCACATGGAAATCCACTTTCATGTTTTGAAGACCACCTCTCAAAGCTGTTACAAGAGGGAGAAACATAATCCTGGAACAGTTTTCTATACAGCAGGACCTCTCTTATTTCTGTCCTAAAAACCCCAGAAAGTAGGTTCTTCAAGATGTAAAGATCAATAGTTTTTTTGATAGCTGAAATAAGGAGACCCTGTCCAAAAAATCCAGGTCATGCTTCAGGCAAATAAAAACTTGAATCATAATGTTTATGAGGTTTTTCTCAGAGCCTAAATGAAGTACAGGGAGATTAGTACTTTTACAAATATATGTTTGCAAATGCATTTTCACGTGCATATATAATAGTATAGAAATACTATTATAAAACTCAAGTAAAAAGTAGCTAAAACATCATTAAACTGCACTAAATAAAATTAGAATTGGAGGAAAGGCCTCTAGATCATTCAGATGAATGAGTCAAACCTAACATTAAAAGCATGTGTTGATAGGTATTTTCTAAACCTTTCATAATTCTTGTTATTCTTCTATAGACTTGGTCCAAGTTTCCTCAGTAATTGCAGCTTTGCTATTCCATAAAACAATCATTTCTGAGAAAACAATGCTCTAGGAGCATTACATTTTCTTTAGATATAGAAGCAAAACAGTTACTCTTCATTTTCCACAACTATTTCTGTGACCATAAAAAGTCCTAACTGGTAATACATTTCAAATTAGGCTGTATCATATGATTGTTGCTGTGGTTATTTATTCATACATAGAAAAGCATAATTATAAAATAAGTTAAATCTCACTATTGCCAAAAACAAACAAACAAACAAACAAAAAAACAAAACAAAAAACAACAACAACAACAACAAATTGCATCTTTCACCCTTTGTGATGCACTTCCATTATCAGAAACATATTAAAGTTGCCTCTTTTTTTTCTGCAATAGTACCATGTTGTGGATTCATTTTGTTTGTGATTCAATACAGTTCCCAGAGTTTTCTTTGCTTTATTATTGCCAGTTCAGCTATCTCCCCACTTCTGTATGCATATGTTGTACTGCTGTCCTACACCTAATACTTGACATTTGTCTTGCAATTACATCATCATTCTTCAAGACAGTATTTCATCCTGATGCAGTCCTCCAGATTGCTGGACATCTCTTCTGTAAAGATGCTGAGCACAAATGTGTGCTGTCTAAATTACTTGAATCAGTGTTAGAAAATGTTCTAGACCATGGAAAAGCCCTGTGGGACTCCCTGATGGAGTAAACCACTGCTGAGCATGTTTTTCAACATTATGGTGATTGTATTCAGATTATCACACTCCCCTTTATTAATTAGTAGAATCAGATGGGACACAATCAAAAACCAAGATAAACAGAAGATACACCACAGGTCCTATCTCATTGCTGTCCATTGCCTGGTAAAATAACAAATGATGGAATTGATTTGTTTTATGATTAGTGGCAAATAAATTTGATTCATTTTCCTTCAGGAATTTTAACAAAAACCTTTCCGTAAATTAATAGCTCAAGCAGAATTTTTCCAGAGTATTAAAGATAAAATCATTATATACTGCCAGAAGGGCATGCGTTAAATAAATTAGTTATTCGGTCTTCTTGTTCCCCACTCCATTTATAATGTAGCATTCTCAAAAATAACTATTTCAAAACATATTTGCTTTAATAAGAGGTGTGATCCAGTTAACAAATTATCTCCGACCTTGCCCTTCTCTAATTCACCCAGTTTTGTTAAAGATGCAATTGCGATTAGAAACAAGAAAAGACAAGTCTAATAGAGGAAACTCCTTCGTTCATTAGAAACTTAACAAAGAAATATAAAAAAGAGTAATACAGTGCGTCCCTAGTTTGAGAAAAGGCAAGGCAAATTGAGGTAGAGAACATTTGAAGAGAAGGACGGCTTCTTTCATTTTAATCACTGCTGAAATCAAAGAAATAAAGTTTGAACATTTTTTTCTGATAAATCAGTCAACAGCCTTCAGCAATATCTGAGACTTGCAACTTGAAAACTAAGCTTCAGTATAAGAATATCAGGTTTCTTTTTTTGTTGTTGTTGTTGTTTTATTTTAATATATTGACAGCAACAACAAAAGATATCTTGGTAAATAATTAAATTACCTTAGCAAACTGTGCATTTATCCATTTTGTGAAAGTTTTCTTTTGAACATCTTCCCGTTCATCTGCCAGAGGAAAAAAAAAAAAAAACCACTTCATCAGAATTATGCAACAAAATAATGTAATATTCTTAATTAATGTTTCAGTTTTGGTTTATTGTCAACTACTAATAATACTTCAAACAGAGGCAGGAAATTTGTTTGGACCTATTCTTTGACAATTGCATCAACACATTTTGAAAGTCTACAGATCCCCTTTGTAGTCATGGTCTATATTCCTAGTTCAACTGACCTATCCTGTGCTTTCTTTTCTTCTGGAAGAGAACATGTTGCAGTAGGATCTGAAACACTCCATTCTAATTTTTAATTTCATATAGGTATAAAAAACCCCAAACATATCATCCGATAGTTTTGGCATCAGGAAACACTTCTACAGTAGAAAAGTATTTGAAATAACATTATATGCACCTCCTCAAATTGCTTGAGGAAGTGAAACCTTCTGTATCCCAACAATACATTGTTCTCCAATGGCAGCCCCTAATGTACCTTATGCTTTTTTAAACTTGCAACTATTCACCTGTAACAAATTGTTATATCCTTTTCCTCCAGTGCAAAAACAAAAAAAAAAAAAAACAAAAAAATAAAAACAGCAACAAAACAAACAAGAAAAAAAACCCCAACCAAACAAAAAACAAACAAAAAACAAACAAAATCCCCAAACAAACAAACAAAAAAAAACAAACAAAAAAAACCCCAAACCACCACACAAGTGTTTGTTCAGTCATACATGAAATTCTTTTAAAGTTCTTTAATATGAAAGCTTTGTAGAGGGAGATTATCTATCCTAACCCTTGATTTCTGTATCTAAGTTATAAATACAGTCTTGATACTGAATGGAACTGGATACAAAAAGGTATAATTCTGCTATATTTTATATAGGTTGAATGAGAAAAAAAATTCAAACTAGTGCTTGTGTAATGCTTACACTAGCTAGAGTAAGCATTTGGCCCAAAAGATTGATTAGGCATAATCTCTGAAATATAAAGGACAGATTTCTTTGCTTGGCAAAATAAAAATCAACCCCAATTAGAAGTGAAGGACATACGCAGAAAAGGGTGCAGAATGCTCATACTAAAATATAGTTCACTCAATGCAGCCTTTTGGTTAGCAGCAACATTCTCTACACTTCCTAAATAAAAAGGGATATTAAATTCTTTTCTGAAATGTATAGCAATTAATAATGTTAATGGATTCAGCTAAATTTGAAAAACAGGTATAGACAAGCTAGAAGGCAAATGCATGGCATGAATAATGTATTTTGCTTTCCTTCCCTCCACCAGTCCAAGGATCCAAGGCAAGACAAATCTTTTTCATACAAATCTTTTGTTCTTAAAACCTCAACTCAATATCAGTTTAAACATACCTTTCCCACCAGAATGTTTTCCAGTTTCAAAGATATAATATACTCATTAAAAAGTACTAGTTTGCAAAGTTACTATTGCATTATAAAGAAGTACAGCATACTTAAAGGAGCATATTCTGAGTTCATATGATCTTGAGGAAAAAAAGAAAAAAACACAATAGTACAACTGGAAACTTGCCATAGAAGTGCATTATATACACTCTGCCACAAATATATATATATATATATATATATATATATATATATATGAGTATTTGCTACAATAAACTTCCTAGAATTCTATTGCTATCTATCCCAAATAATGCTGACAGCTTCATCCTTTGGCTGGAAGTAATACTTGAATAGTTAAGAGACTCATCTAAAAGCAGTAGCATGTGAAGCAGATGCATGTTTTTGGTAATACATGATGTTCTTGCTGTTAAAATTTTTATTTTTCCCACAAGCAATACTTCCCTCTGTGTTGACTGTAAGTTGTTTATTAGATGAGTTTTGTTTCATTTCAGCCACATGCAGTTCACAGAAGATGAGAGAAGAAAGATACATTTTGTTGGTAGAAGATAAATATTCAATCTGACATTATATTACAAACTTCTTCAGCAACTTCATATAAAATATTACACATAAATAGCTGCTTCTGTTTAATCATCTCCGCTAAAACTGCCAGATGCAAATGGGTTTGAAGAATAATGTGGCATTTAGCAAGGGAAAGGAAAAAGAGACAAAATCCCTTTTTAAACTGTTCAGACTTCTGCTTTTCCACCCCAGGCAGCTGTAAGAGCATATTTAGTAACGGAGTGGGTTGTTTGCTTTAGGTTTTTCTGTTTGTCTTTTTTTCCCACAAAGATATATGCAAGTTCAACTGCTAGTTACCAATTAATTCATGTCCACTGTGCTAATAAAAACCAGAGTCTCCTGAGAAAAATAAGAGTCAACCCCACAATTTGAATGTTTGAAACTTATTCAAAGTCCAGGCAATGCTCTACTACTTTGTAAACACAAATCTATTCCACTGCTGTAATCTTTATACAGAGATCATTGCAAGCACTTTTATCTCTAGGTGCTGCTTGCTCTGACAAGTTTATACCACAACCATTTGTTAGTGACAGCCTCCTAACCTAAAAATGAATCAATCTTTTGGTTTTGCATGGCATGATTCCCTCATTGTGAACACGATCTTTTACAAAGAGATGTTCTCTTAGCTCAGATTTATGGATTGAATGCTAGATGTAGAAGCTGAATGACATTTATCTAGGTGCTGCAGAAATGTGCCAAGAACAATCCTCTGCCACTTTCATAATGCTGTGTTTATGAGATCCTTCAGCAGTGAGCCAGTGAATGTCCTTGCATGTGCTTTTACTGTGAGACAAGAATAATCAAATGGCCAGGCAGGTAATTCCTTCACCTGTTCAAGAGTAATATGGTATGTTTATTTCTTTTCTTTCAAGCTGAAAGAATTGCAGAATAGTGTACTGTCTCTCTTCAGGTTAGTTTTAAACACTGCATGGATCCTGAATTCCTTTATCACAATAACAATGGGATCCCTTCCCACAGCAAAAAAAATGCTGTTCTCAAATTGATGGTCATTGAGTGGAATAGGCTTAACCTCATTTTCTGGAGGTTATCAACTCAGAAAATGAATGCTCTGAGGACTGCAAAAAGCTTTCCAGAAAAAAAAAGAGATACTGAGCTGTAAGATTTACCTGATTTTCATGCCCTACAGCCTGTGGTACCACTGAAAAGACCTTGTTTTAACTACAACACTTTCACAACTATGGTCAGATGAGCATCCAGCTTTGCAGCTATGAATGCAAACCTCTCAGATTAGCTAACTGCACATTTGACTTTTGAAGTATTATTCCAGGTTAGGCCTCATAATAAATTATGACCCAGAAAGAAAGTGCAGTATTAATGAAGCTAATCATCTGACAAAGGACAGTTATGACACTTAATCAGGCAGCAAGGCTAATAGAGACAAGTGGCACACTGAAGGATGCTTAGGAACAATCATGATTCAACAGAGCAAAGACGTTATTAATAGTGGCAAGTGGCCACCATATAACTTTCCTAGATACTTAATAGATTATGTTTGCAATACCACTCCAATGCAATTTCTATCTGATTTCTGCAAGAAAACCTCCACCATTATATTGTCATCTCTTTGTAAACTACACTTTTTACTACCCTTATACTTTTAAACAATTTGAGCAAATACCAAGCAGATTGTAAAATGAACAAAGGTTCAGAAACATACACTATATATGTCACTACATCATTCCATTTATATCATAAAAACCATTTTCCCATGGAAAACATGTACTGGGGAGAAGGAAATCATTTTGTTGCATCCCTCCCTTTTTTTTTTTTTCTACAGGATCTTCAACCTCTCATCTCTTGACACACCTGAATAAATATTTCTTTCACTAACTCACAGAATGGCTGAGGCTGTAAAGCACCTCTGGACATCATCTGGTCCAACTGCCCCAATCAAGTAGGCCACCTAGAGCAGATTTTACAGGACCAGGTTGAATGTGGGTTTTTATTATCTCCAAGGATGTAGACTCTTCCTACTGCCACATGAAGACTGCCTTCTGCCTACAGATCTGGGTAATGGTTTCCAGTGCAGGTGGCTTAGAAAATCCCCCTTTAGAGTAAATGCAGCCCAACTCTTAAAAATAGAAGACATTCACTGGTACATGAAGAGTACGGGGAATGATCCATATGCTCAGATTCTAAAGTTTAATTCTAAACAAACAAACAAGAAAACATTGCTATTATCATGTCAGTGAAGATGTGACATTTGTAGAGTGTTTGAATCATTCAGAGTCAGGGAGTGATAGGAGACTGTTGTGTCATAGAAGATTTTATGCAGCCTTCAGCAAGCAATTCCATCACAGGAGTGGGAACACAAAACAGGGAAGAAGGAGAGATCTTATTCTGTTACCTAGTATTGATCTATAAGCAAGAAAGGAGGAAGGGGGGAAAAAAGAAAGTAAAGAAAAAAGAAGAAGAAAATCGAAAATAATTCCCATACACTGGTGGAAACTTTGAAACAATGGTGTCAAGGCAGGTGTCAATTCCCTCATTCATGGCAACTGCAGGTTCATTGGAACACTGCACTTTAGAGAAGAAAACCATCAAAATTGCTATTTGATTTTCTAGCAGCCAAACAATGCAGATTGAGAAAAGGTCAGGATTTTCTTCAGTGAGTGGGAGTAAGTACCAGCAATGGTGGGAGCTCTGGGAACAAAAGAGGCCACAGATAGTCACATTATTGATACTCTGGCTCTATTGACTCGCTATTCTTAGAGATTTTCAGTACATTATTACAATACCGTGCCAGTAACTACAGCTGCTGAGAAATGTTCCCTTCCCATTCTTGCTTATCTGAGGGGGGAAGAAGAAATCAATGCAATACAATGACTGAATGATATTCGAGTGGACTAGATTTGATTTTTAGTCATTGAGGTCATCCAAGACATTCACAAGCTGACAGGAAATACAATAGGCTGCTTTGACAGACAGACAAGGAATATAAGTCTATTGCTCATGTAAGGCAATACAGAACATGCAATTCTTTGTCCACCTTCTATAAATATACTGATGAGCAGTGTGTTGACTTAATCTGAATATTGTTAAAACTCCCTGTTCTCTCCACTACCCTCTTGAGACTTAACTGTGGAACCAGATTCAAATCACCATAATCAGACCATCTCAGGCTTTTCAAAACACTGATGAACCTATTCAAATGCTCAGTAGAAATGGAGCACTGAAAGCCCTTGCTAATATAGATTTAAAGAAAAAAGAAGTATAACTAAATGCCATGAAAAATAGAATACGAAAATTTTCTGAGAAAGATTTGGTAAGACTTAAGATAAATTTACAAAATGAACAAGTGTATTCCTAAGAAAAAATAATTTGTTCCCCCTGTTTCCTTCAAATAGAGGAACTCAGAGAGAGGGACCCATTTATTGATCAGAGGACAAAAAAGAGGATATCTATAAGACCCAACCTACAAGATTTCTACTCACAGATTAGTGTAGCAGATTGAGCCACTGACCTACCTTGCCTAGACTGAATGTCAGGCTGAGAAAATCTTTTATTTTTCTCATTTTGTTATGTTAGTTGGAATTGTTCTCCCATTATAAATGTTTAAGGGTAACTGCTTCCTGATTTTTCCTATTTTTAAAAAATTCTTTAAGACATTGCAGATGTTTATATAAGGTCTCACTCTTCAAATTTAACTTTAACTAATTAGTTTAGAGAAAAACTACTGAGTGCTTTTGAGGACCAGTATGGATGTCATGTGTAAAAGAAGGAGCAGGGGCAGCACAAAGGATAGAGAGCATGACAGCCTGGGGCAGAAAGAAATACAAAAAAGGAAAGAAAACAAAAACAACAATAATCACAACAAAAAGAACAAAGAAAAAAAAAGAGAGAAAAATGAGGAAGGGGTGAGGGGAAGACAGAAGGAGAAGTAAACACCTTTACCCTGGCTTGGGAGGAAAAAAGGGGAAAAGGAATATAGAAAAGAAGGAATGGGATGGGAAAAAGCAAACGTAAACACTTCCTTTGTGGAAAGAAAAAAGGGATATCTGGTAGCTAGAAGATCATATGCAGGGAAGCAGTGAATTTGAACAGAAGAACTACTGAAGCATGTGCAGCTTAGTCAAAAAGATTTGACTAGCATCCAGAAGTACCAAAATAATGCAAACAAGCTACATATGATTCCTAAAACAATAACAGGCAGCTGTGAAATGTACACATAGATCTGTGTTTGATCAAATTCATGTAATTTGTTCATATTTGTTGACCATCCCCCTGTCCTTCTTCCCCTCCACCATTTATCAACCCTTTTCCCTAAATAAATTGTAGCATATGGAACTCCCAAGACAAAAGCAGGACCACAATTCCAATGTAATTTAAAAAGAAAAGAAACAGAACGTCAGCTCACATTTCCAGAACATTTTAAGTATACACAATATGGGGTGTTCAGCTCCAGTTCATACACTGTAATTGTATTCCCAGCTGCTGACCCAGTCCTCCTGTGGTCCACCACAGACAAATACACTTTGGGAACTG
This sequence comes from Acridotheres tristis, assembly GCA_037013685.1. Lineage (NCBI taxonomy): Eukaryota > Metazoa > Chordata > Aves > Passeriformes > Sturnidae > Acridotheres > Acridotheres tristis. The sequence continues at coordinate 105,114,792 of CM072884.1, forward strand.
ATCTTACTTCTCCATGTCCTTGGATTTGGCCTGAGGACTGTAACACAACACCTGAGTGTCAGGACATCTGCCTCAAGTCCTAGTGACCCACCTCTGCCTTATCCTTTCAAGGATAAAGATTTTTGGTAAGAGTTTTGAAACACATTCTACCAAAAATACCCTGTTCTAGTTATTAACAGCTTTGCAAACACAAGCTTAACTGTTTTTTGTCTATTGGTTTTTTTTTAATGTTCTAACCAGCAATTACTTTGGATCCAGTAAAATTTTCCCAAAGGGAAATCACTAGTAAAATGCAACCTAAAAAGCCCCAGTGCTTCAATGCATCAGATTTCTCTGCACAAGATAAATAACTGCTCAAAGTTAAAGAACTTAAACCTATCTGTACCTGAGAAGCTGGTGCTTCAGAAGCAGTTCAGTTTATGTCTTATCTTTCCATGAGGATATACAAATACTCACCTGGATATTCACCTGTGTAGTGTCCCCTTTTTAATCTATTTTTTTTTAATGTCATATACATATATTGCCAAATGAAAAGAGTGCTTGTTAACATTTCAATAGAAGCTATTTTAGCATCATACAGTTGTTATGACAGTACTTTCTGAACACTTGAACATATATTATACCTTAGAATGAGGTAATATATTTGTCTTCACTTAAACCTCCATGCTAGTTAGAAGGGCTGTACCAACAGAATCCACTGTTGCTTTCTGGAACTTGCAGAATATTGTTTGATTTGTGTTATCAATGTTTTTGAAGTCAGACACCAATGAAATAATGTTGCAAGTACATCCAAATATCTCAAAAAAAACCCCAAAAAATACCAACGATGTTTAAATGCTTTCTGGTTTTGTGGTTAATTTTCTTTGTTTGTCAGTTTTTGTTTGGCTTTGGAGGTTTTTGGGGTTTTGTTTGGTTGTTTTTGTGTGTTTTTGTTCACTTTTGTTGTTGTTTTTGAAAGAGACAAAATTTTTGCAGAAGAAGATGACTTGCAGGGTAAGACTTCTTAGCGATACAAGATTGACTAAATTAATGGGGAAGAATACCGGTATTAGCAAAATGTGAAAGAAAAGTAGGAGTTGGTCAATACTAACTTTGTCTTGTCAAATGAGTACATATGGGGAAAATGCTTAATATTTCTTGATGGATTAATTTGAACAGGACATATTTTTTTTTCTTGTTTACAGATTAGGGAAGCACAAGTTAAATGATGCTGAAACATCATGTGGTAATATATAAAAGTAACAGAAACACTTTTTGCCACATAGATTTAGTACTCCTATTATTATTGCAATATATAAAATCAATTGCAACTCCAGAGCCCAAACCCACAATTTTTACCACAGCTGCTGAGAGATACCTTGATCCTTTTATCTTACACAAACAACTAATAATTTGCAAGATTGATTAGCAGCAATCATAAGATTCTTTGAGTAAGGAGGCAATGCTTGCTGCTCAGTCCCCTTGCTCGTTGTTGGGCTGACTGGAACAAAAGAACCTGACAGACATTTTAGAAAAAAAAAAACAACACAGAACTTATTTGAAAGAGCGACTGGTAAACAGATTAAATGCATTTTGACTGTAGGACCTCTGGTTTCAGAGTTTCTTACTTGTAATCCATTTTTGTTCTTTCCCAGAGAAAATGGGAATTTTTAACTGAAGACAGAAAGAATGGGTATCAAGCCTTTTCTCCCCTCTGAGCTCATGGGCATTCCCACACTCAGCTCAGGAAGGACAGTGCCATTAGGACAGACAGACTGCTCCAGCTGTGGCCGGCAGCAGTCATCCCCCTGCCAGCCCAATTGAAGAGCCAGCAGCAGAAAATTCTCCTCAGTTAGACACTAATAAAATTGGTTTGTGTGCACTGCACCCTCATTGATAACCTGTAATAAGCATTGTTACTCCTCTGCACCAAGGAGCTGAGAACTGCTGAAATAAACTCAAAGTGAAAGAGAGTGCTCTCACCTTGGCCACTGTTTAACCAGCCAGCTCCAAGAGAGGCCAGCACTATAAATGTCCCTGTCACCACTGTGGGAAAAGTTACAGGCCAGAAATGAGCAGCACTGGCAGCTCCTGCATTTCAACAGTGTCACAAAAAAAAACAAAACACAAAACAAAACAAAAAAAAAACCAAACCAAAAAAAAAAAAAAAAAAAAACCCCACAAACACAAAAAACCCCCACACACCATAAAAAACCCCACAAACAAAAAGATCCAACAAAAATACATCCTCCTAAATAAGAAATTTCTCCTGAAAAAAAATTTAAACAGCTCTAGGCTTAATTGTTTTCACCAAGAGAGTCCCATGCACTGGGAGAAGGAAAACTGTGATAAAGGAGCTATGTCCATTACTGAAGTTGGCTAGTCAGGATAGAGGGGCTGTAGGTTCTTGGGTTTTTTGTTTGTGTTTTTTAAACTTTGGAAGAGAGGTCAGTATTTAGCTGATCAGCAGGCCATCTCAGAGTAAGCTGTGACAGAGGCATTGCATAGGAAGTATTACTAGAATAGAGATTAATTACTAGAGATAAAAAAAAAAAAAAAAAAATCAAGGTTACATAACTAGATAAAATTACTCAGTATTTTCATATTTATAACCTTTATGAAAACTACACAGTTATTTTGGTTTCGTTCAGAAAGCACCAGATAAATGCTTACTGTTAGACTGTATTCTTCCTTAGCTGGAAACTTTTATCATCTAGGTTACTATTTTTGTTCAGATATGAGCAATAGAGGACAGGAGACTAAGGACAGTAATGTTAATTCATGAGCCAGCCAGAGCAGAACACATCGAAAATAGGAAATAGGAGCCCACAAACTTTCTGAATTATAGATTTTCAACTAATAACAAATGAAGCTGAAAGAAGTATCAGGATTTAAAATAGGTGATCTGAGTCTAAAACATGACATTAGTGTCTAGTGTTTCACACAACCTTCCGATGTGAAAATGAAATTGCTGTTCTGTTTTCAGCAAATGCCACCTAGTGATGCATAGTTGCAAAGCTTTGAACTGCTTTGATTTTTATGTGTATTATCCCAGATTTTCTGATTTGCTCCTATGGAAAAAAAAAAAAAAAATTCAGCCAAATGCTTTACATGGTCACAGATTCTCAAAATTCATGGCACACACATGCAGAGGAGGGTGGGTTAACCATATGTGAAGGACCAACATTTGTTACAGTTTGTATTAAAATATTCATTGCAAACAACCATGCTAAGTACACTGTGGTAGATAGCACTATTCTGTAATAGCTCAATTTCTTTTTTTGTTCCTCTGTCAAAAGCAGAGAACAGGCTGTTCTAGTATACTTGACTGACTGCTGTCTACTTTATTTCATTTGACCCAATTTGTGTCTGAGTTAATTAGGAGGAACTGCCACTGGGACATCAGAGAATCTATCAGAGAAGTTTGCAATTAATGAAAACAAGGTGTTAATATGCAATTGTTTACAATACATACACCCTGTTCTTAGGGTGAAGATACTGTCATTATAAGCTGACAGCATCAACTGGTCCACAGCTAAAATTTATCTTATTATATACAACGTTTGAGAAACTGAAAGAAAAGAACACATGGCTCTAAGAACAGCTGTGTAAATTAAGATAAGTGAACTGTGTTTTCCACTCCTGTTTCACCTCACCTGAAATAGATGAGGTAATGATGAATGTATTTAAACTGGAGTTGCGATTTATTTAATTCAGAAAGAACTATTGTAGATTTCACATTGTCCGGTCTCTTTGCAACCTTCACCACTCCCAAGCCTCCTCCACTCTCCAAGGATAGAAAAAAAAAAAAGGGCAATCAAAGAGGAAAGCCCTTGTTTAGTGATAATTGTGGGGGGGAAGCCAATAGAATAGAATTTAATTCCCCTATACCCTTTCCCATTTCACAGCTACTCTGTTCTGTTGTAGTGGTTGAATTGTACAAGTGACTGAAGAATCTCAAATTTTGAGAAATAGGCCTATTAGGATCTGAGTGTTCAGCATACTCAACACAATTGTCCAGTACTACCCCATACCTGGAAAAACACCAACTGTACAGGTGAAGACTAATTAGATAGAAGTCTAAATACCAGCACTTCACAGAAAACCTGAATTATAAAACATGTTAAATGTGTATCCCCTACATTCTATAACGTCAGACACTCTCGAAAAGAAAAAGAAAGTAATTGAATTTCTAGACAGCTCATAAGCAACACCTCGCAAACAGACACAATGTTTACTGCAAACTGTTTTTACTTCAGCTTCTTTCTGAGGCTTCTATTTTTTGTTTAACAGCTTTATTTGAGAAGCGACTGTTCAGTTCTTGCACAAAGAAAAAACATTCAAACTGGAAGAATGGGAGAGGGTTTTGTCTCTTTTGCCTCTAAGATGGTGAAAAATGAGAGCACAATAGAAATGAGTTTTAGACTTCATCACAAAAATGGTGACAACTGTTACAAAAAATATCCAGTTTTTAGAATTTTTAAGACAAAATGTACTAGAGTTAGAACCCAACAATGTGCCCAAAGCTACCAATAACTCAAACTGTGTTTTTACCCAGCAACCAGTGGGAAAAAAGCTATCATTATAGAGAAGAGGCATTATAAGCTGTAGAAATCACTTTACTGAAGACTAGAGAAGTATTTAAGGCAAGGTACCACCCTTGTCTATGGAATTACACAACAGCACTGGCTTCTGGTCCAGTCCTTGTCTCTCCAGTACCACACAGACAGGGGCAGCTGTGGCACAGAGGAAGTACAGCATGTGCTTCCTCTTAGGCAGTCAGGCATAGGTCCTGCTTATGAACAATTTATTATCTATGGTTACACTAAAACAACATACTTTGCATAAAGTTCTCAGATTACCTTTAAGTTGTCTACAGAACTAACTGAAATTAGGTAGAAATCCTATCCAAAATTCATCTGCCTGGCACTAGTGGACTGGTCTTTGTTAAAACTGAATGCTCAGTTTGGGGCTGAACACAGTTGTCATCCACACATGGGGACAATGCTCAACATCTTAAATTTATCTTAGGAGAGTGGATTAGAAAGAACTGGTTAAAATAAAATGGGCAGGGACACTAAGATAGCAAGGAAGAAAGAGGAAATACATAATTTCCTTAGCCATATTTTGAGGTACTTTTTCCATTCTCGGGTAGGGGGAAAAGTAAAGGGAGAAGCAATTTTTAGAATTACAACATCATTACATTTTATAACATGTCCCTGAAATTCTTACTGTGCTTGAGAACATTTGAAGCACTAGTGAAATATTTATTAAAATTAGATTTAATATGAGTGCTGTTCATCTTCTCATTAAGTAGGTATTGTCTGAGCAAGTTACAAGAATATTTGCAATAACCAATTGTACTTAAATCTTGGCAGATTTCATGTCCTCCCAACTGAAAGAAGGATTTTCTGTCTGTATCAGACATAAACACTTTAGATAACTAACATATTTGCTGCCTGTATGTATCCTATGCATTGATCAGTGGGTTTTTTTTGGTTTTTTTTTTTTTTTCATTGCATACATCATTCAGAACTGCTTGCAATGAAGGATTTCATATCTATAACATTAAGTGAAGATTAAGAAATATTAGTATTGATGCTAGGACAGTTACCTATTATAAACATCGATTTTTATTTCGACTCAGTGCCAACTCATCAGCTCTAGTGAGAGGAGCTGTGTTTCCTTAATATAGATTCAGTACAGAAAAAGAAGAAAAACATCTATTTGTCATTCTTTTTACAGCTGTTCTTTTCCAGTCTAGACAACTCAAGGCAAGTGTGACATTTCACAAGATCATAAACTACACTGAAGAAACATACTGTCATTCTATTCTGATGTTTTTGCAACAGTAAAGAAGAGCAATTTTCTTTGTAACCTAATTCTTTTTAGAGGCACCTTAATCAATCTGCATAGATATTTTGATCACATTCATCCTAGTAGAGAAACAGAGTGAACAGATATTGAAATTTCAGTTTAGGCTTCTATCTTGGAGGATGTACAAAAGACCAATTGAAAATATTCAGCATATAAAGCCCATAAGCCAGCAAAGGAAGGGAAGGAAGAAAAAAATAAGTTAAAATTAATGTTAAAATTTATAGATAACTTATTGGGAGAGGAAAAGGAGAAGAAATAGAAAAGAGAGAAGAAATGAGAATTCAGCTAAAAAGACTACTGATAAAATCTCACCCAAAAAAGCTGAAAATATTACACTATGGCTTTGACAACTGCTAAAAACCTATACATGAACCAAGGGAAATTGACTGAAATTAGAGCATGGTGGTTTAGAATGAATCAAAAAAAATGTTATACCCATTAATTCTCAGAAAGTTTAGACAGCACTATACAAAACAGTTCAATGTGAATACAATAGAGAACATATACCTTTCCCTGCTTAAATGAGGCATAATTCCTATTTTCTCCATCCTCCTTTAATTTATTTATAATACATCTTCTTTGCACACTCTCTTGCTTCTTTAATGTTTTCACACTCCAAAATTTGAATCTGGTTACCTGCTCACTCTATGGTTCACAGTTACACTGTAGAATTCCTGAGAATATAAAATCCTTGCGACTAATGTGTAAAAGGATAAAAGGGGATTTATAAAGATTAATGGTGGGAAGGTATTCAGATGGATCTGAGCACAAGTATCCTGAGGCAATGTTTAGCTTCAGTAACGACTAATTACTGATATGCAGATGCTGAGATGAGCTCAGTAGGTCAGAGCATGGTGCTAAAAACACCCAACGTTGTGGGTTCAGTCTCTGTGTGGAACATTTCCTTAAGAGCTGGACTCAGTGATCCTTGTAGGCTCCTTCCAGCTCAGAATATTGAGTGAATCTCATGCTGGCATCTGCCATCTACAGTGCAATGGATCTTCAGGCTAATTCAGTGAGCATGAGGATCAAGAAAACCAGAATGACTACAATATTCTGTTCCTTTTCCTTAGCTCACAAAACAAATATTCTTTGGCCAACACAGGAACCAAAAAGAAAGTTATTTCTAAGAATTTTGAGAAGTGAGGAATGAGTTGGCTACTCCTCTAATATTTGCAACACCTAACAACTAACTTAGCAACCACATAAATAGTGTCTATGTTATTTTGGTATTTCTACATCACTAATTGTCAGGCATTCTTCATCAGCATCATCAGCTTGATGACAATGACATACAGAGGTTAAATCATTTGGATATCTGATTAGCTGTCAGAAACAATGATTCTATGACATTCAGGCTCCACCTAACATCACAGCAAGACCCAGAGGGTTTGCAACCAAATACCAGTTTTGAAAATTAAAATTACTGCCATTCTTATAATGAAATAAATTGAAAATCATGTAGCAGGCAGCTACATTAAGAAAAGTAACATGGAAACTATTTACAATTAATATAAAACAACTTACAAAGATCAAATTGGCATGACTGTGACATTTCAAGCAATGTAAATGGAAGTCTTAAGATTTTCCATGCTTCTATTTTACTTTCCCCAGTAACAAGGAAATTGAATGAATTTCAGTTCTTTGGCATGTTTCCTCGATTGACAATTAGGTCTTGAATAGAAAATAACTTTCATAATACACAATTCTCCATATTAAATTGTTTAACAGCTAAAGAGATCACCAAGCATAAAAAGAATAAAATCATTATTTTAAAAATATTTCTGTCCCAACTGTAGTCAAATGCGATACTCAAGAACATGAAGAAGTAAGCTTAAATAGCTTCTAAACTCTGTTTGTTCATATAATCAGGCATGTAGATAGTATTCGATAGAATATAATGCAGAAATTTGCCCCCTGCTAGGTTTTACACATGGTAAGGAACTATCCAGAACACAGACTGATTGAACGGTGACTTCTTGGACTAAGCAAAGTTAGCCTGAGTATAAACGTAAACAGAGAGAGAATTTAATTAATATTTTCTATTTCAGCATGAAGCTAGGCATAATCACAAGAAAACAACTTTGAATGCTAACATCAACTGAGTGCTAACTCAATAAGATAGGTAGAGAAGCATAATAAGGAAGCAATATGAAGACAGAATTTTAAAACTGACTATAATGTGGCTTAAGTTATCTTCAAGAAGTAGCAAGTATTTACACAGTAAAAAAAAAATTACATTAGTAAATGGAAATAGAACAATGCTTCCTTCTATAGATGTGAATTCACACTGTGAGAGCTGTAATTGTATTTTATGGATACTAGTCCGAGAAACATATGTTCTTTGCCTTTTTTTTTTTAATATTTTTCTCTGTCATCTTTGGCTTGTACAACATAAACCTCATAAAATATATGTAACATTTAACCAGTCACTAAGACAGCTCATCATCAGGATTTTTATATTTAAAAAATTGAAAATGGTTATAGTCTCATACATAGAAACAGTTAAGTCATCTTTCCTTTGGTTGTTGATTTATTTAAATGCACTCGATTTAAGGTAAGCATTTAAGGCTCCACTGGTTTTTATTTTAAAATGGAACAGATGTACACCTACTTTTCAATGTACTGCACTGTCAAGACACTCCCCACAGTGCTCCTTGTAGTGCAGGACTCTGCTAGAACATAGAAGAACCTACTTTATATTTCAACTTTGAAAAATATAAATAAAATAGTAATGCATGTAGAGAAAAAAAAAAAAAAAGAGATAAGAGAAAAAAGTACTTTGCTATTTCACAGACATGGGGCAGACAAGTCTCCATCCTGGCTGGAAGGAGGTGAAAAATCAGTGTCATTGCTTGAAATGATGCATGCCACTGGATTATTCTCATTAGTGAGGATTACCGTCTTGGCAGTCTAAGCAGTGTAGATTGGAATAACTGAAACAAGTATAATGCCAACACTAAGAAATAAGTAAATTATAGAATTATAATATTTTATCAGTCTGTAAAGCTTAATAGCTTTCCCAAGCTATTATTTATTTTAATCTATATTTTCCATAGAACTTCATCTTTGAAAATATTTCTATTCTAAGGAACACACAGTTACTATTACTATGATTGTAGTGAAAGTAGCAAATCAAAACCCTCAAAAATTTGCTTTGATTTTTTCCTACAGGCCTTGTCAGAAACTCTTTCTACAAGTTTAATAGTTGTGATTAGATATTACTTTATAGAATTAATTATTTTCATATTAAATGCTGCTTTAGAGAATTAATTAGTACTGCAAAAAAATTAAGGGTATTAAAATTCTGTGCACTTACTTATACTATACAGTTATAAAAAGATGAATTAATAGTGGTTCTAAAACATTGAAATTTAGCTAGAAATCTGATTGGTAGACTTTCTATACACACTCAGAGGACTGTAAAATCAAAGATATCAGTGGGGTGATTCAGCAGCAATTTGCAAACCATAAAAAAAAATCATCATGAGGCACTTTTCAAATGCACCCATATTTGAATTTTTCAGTATTTGTATTGAAGTGAAATATATCTTAAGACTACCCAAAGCACCAATTCCAACACACAGGTGTACACACATATACAAAAGGGTATACAGGGTTAAAGTGCTGAAGTTTTTGCAGTGGGTTCTGACCTTCAGATAAATCAGAGGTCTGCAACTGCTTGGCTGTGATAGAAGCAAAATATTCACCCATATGATGCTCACTTGTGCAAGTGTTCAAGCAGCCACATCTTTACAGCCCTGGTACATTAACAAAGCTTTCCATATAATTCTGAAAGATGGCACAAACATCCAGTGACGTTTGATGACATTTATTAAACTGTTCAAAGAAGTGTTCACCTCACTTCTAAGTATTCCTAGAGATCATTTTCAGTTCTAATGTCACTAAAGTGAGCAATAAATCTGGTTCTTGTTCCTTAATTCATTATTTATTCCAGGAACATAAACTTTAACCTATATGTGTAAGCAGCTTTTTTTAAATTTCTGTAGCGTGTATTTGACTGCAGCTGGGTTTTTCTTTTCAATGCTATTACTTGCTGTATTTTCACTTTACAAATTGCAATTAGGCCTGGTGCTTAAAACGCATTAACTACACTTCTGAGAGCTGCAATATGTAACAAAGACCATGGATTGTGTGTGTTCTTCCAATCCCTATTTTTTGGCAAACTACTATCCTCGACTATTGAGATTAAGTATTGCCTCTACATCTTTCTGCAAGATGTATACACAAGGCATAGGAGACCTGTTATGAAATAGTCATCTCCCAACAAATATTTAAAGTAACAAATCCTACCAATCACACTTTTGGGTAACTTTGCAAATGTAATTACAGCAGAAATTCATTGAAAAACCTGACCATTTTTCTGAAGACTCAAAATGCCTGAATTTGTTAAGCATATATTGTGTTAACATGTTTTATGTATTCACCCTCCACCACCTTTAACTCTTCAAGGCAGTGCCTCTTGCTCTGTATTTTGCACCTTACTAAAAATTCACTGTCCCTGTGAGAAGCCAGGCAAGCACTGCCAACTCTGCCACTTCTGTGTCTGCAAACACAGTGGTACAAAAAGTCTCATCAGCCAAAAGTTGTTCCAGATATATTCTGTACCACAGCTAATACTCAAGTACTCAAAACAAATCCACCCAATTTTTCCTTTGCAAAGTGGGTTGACCTCTCTGCTGCCCTACTCCCATGAACCTATACCTACCCTGAAAAGATGCCAATGGAATACAGAGTGCTCCAAAACAGCACCAATGATGGCATGGAGATTTACAAGCAAGCCATTAAATTAAGATAAAATGGACAGAAATATGCTAAGCACTCTTCAGAATGCATTTACATGCAAGTTGAGCTAAGTGAAATGCTTGAGGAAGACCTAGACTCTAGATTAGGTATGATGCCCCTCCTCGCAAATTAAAATTAGTAAGGTTTTCTCCCTTACTACTGCAGATGAAACAGGAAGCAGACTGGATATCAGCCCCAGAGCTTCATCACAGCCACTTATTCCCACCTGAATAAGTGAAAAATGCTTTTGCATTGATGGGAGACATGTACATAAATTAAGTTGTTTTCTATTTTTGGCCCCTTTTTGATGTTGTTTTGATTTTGATTTTTATAACTTATAATAATAAGTAAGGAAAGAATATTTTATTCTTAATTTACATGAAGAGTTATTATCAGAGTTGTTAAAAAGACTGTGTAAGGCCGTGGTTGTTCAGTAATTAAATGGATGGAAATATCCCTAGTCAAAGGGCAAATCCATCTATAGAATTGCTGAAAATACAATTTGTTCTTTTATAACAAGCGAGAAAACCATATACTGATTCAATGTTATCTCTCGTCTGGATAGAGTACCATTGTTACATTTAATTAATACAATGAAATTTCCCAGTCTATTCTATTAGTTGTTTAATGAAGTTAGAATGAAGTTAAATAAGTGCTTTAACTCCTTACAAAAATTAAAATGAATACTGAGCAGTAGTAACATTTCTTGACATGACAAATCATTTTTTCATTTATTTTAAATACTTAATTTTTCTGTACTATTTCCCATCCTAAGTAGCAGAGAAGCAACATACTTAATTCTGATATACTTCATATACTAATAGTTACCAAAGGCGACAATTATTATTTCTTGATCCCATTAAAACAGAACTCGACTAAACTTTCAATTTCACCTGCTAGTCGCATTACTAATAAACACATAAAACAGGACAAGATTTTCTAATGAGTTATGAGCACTCTTGCTTTCTCTGCAAGAAGTGCAAACTAGTAAGACTCAAGAGTTCCAACAGAACAATAACTTCTGCATGTTAAGCATATGGGCACATGTATTACCTATTACTAAATGAAAAATTACATATTGCTACAGTCAACGGCCCTTTTCTCAAATTCTACATGAAGAAATGGTATCAAAACTTCGCCTACTTAAAACGTGCTGGTTTACTCACTGGTGAGATGTGCAAGAAAGCAATGTTTTTGGGTTTTTTTGGTGTATATATGTGTAAGTATGTTTCAGGAGAGATAGAAAGCAGAGCTTATGGCTAGTGGTCTAATCCAGTTTGCTACATCCATATCACCAACTCGACCCTCTCTAAATTGTGTGTGCCAGACTTCACTTCAGTCTGGCTTAGTCAAGTTTATCCCTGCATGCATTAAGAGTGTAGTGAGAAAAAAAATCTGTTCACAGGAGGATTTTCCTTCAGCACAGCCAAGACAAAAGCAAGAAGACCAGGGGAGCAAGAGCTGTGACTTAGCTCTTGCTTTGCTCTCCAAAGATTTCATTCTTCCCTTGAGGTGGCTGAAAGGAAGACATCATTCACTAAGCAGCCAGGAGTAACTTTGTCTTTGGTTCACATTTGATTTGCTTGAACATCAGTGATAAAGAAAAGTAAGCCAGGACCTTTCATAATCAGTCAACAATTAAAATCTGCCCAAGATCTGTAAGTGTCCTAATACTACTCTGAAATGCCACTAGATAACATATCAATCAAGAGTTGAATGCTGATTGATAAGGTATCAGTCAAAAAAAACAAGTCCTGTCACTATTCATTCTACTTCAAAACTCCTGTTTGATGAAATATTTGTACTATTACTATTTAGGCACTCAAGCTTTACCATTGCAAATTCTCCTGATGGAGAGTAAGGTAAATCCCTCAGTTTTGTTTATTCTGTGTGTGTAAAGCTCCAACTGAATTCTACAGCTTAAACTGTAGCCCTGAAAACATAATTGGAAATACATATTAATGCTGGATAATTCAAAATTTACTTTGAGATGAAGAATTAATACTTGTAATTTCAAAATAGAAATTGAGAACTACAAATATTTGTAAATCCTCAATGTGTTAATAATTATTCACTGAAATTTCAGTAATTGTGGATGATGACTGCCTTGAAAAATTCTGTAGTTTGTTCATAAACAAAGGCCTCCAAAAACTAAGTACAGCATTTTAAGCAGATGTATATAACTTAAGAGTGCCAAAATTAGTAACCTTTTAACTAATCACTTACTAAAAAGCTACTTTTAATAAACATAAAGCAATCCCATTATACCGGCCTATATAAACCTCATTTTTTAAGTGGATACAGATTTTTACTATGGCCTTATTTTGTCTAACTTTGTTTTCAACACATCTGAAACAATTTCAGTGAACCTAAGTAAAAAAATTTAGTTCATACCTGTACAGAAAGACAACAGAATTTGGCTTCCCATGTGAAAATCTGTCATATAATACCTTCAAAAATTAAGAACTATTGTGGTGATTAATTTGCTACACTGATTTACAACAGCAAATATGTGGATATAATCCACCAGTATCACTTACATACTACATCATCAATAAACAAAATGACAACAAAAAAAAAAGGACTGAGAATTATAAAGTTACTCAGCCATCTGTGCTGTTAGGGATGCAGGCTTTCAGAAATATTAAAACAGGCTAGCTAGTACACATTGCTATATATAATAAAAAGCAGTGCTTGAGGGTATCTTTGACTAAAATATGTTATTTTATTAAAGAAGTTGTTGCACAAGAAGCAATTATTGTACTGAATTACATATACAAAATTAAACCATTTTACCAAAGTACTCCAAGTTTACATATAAGATAAACACTGGAAGGAAAATGCTTAGAATAAAATGTCGGTTGGAACATCTCTGGAAACTTCGTATTTATTGAGCAGGTTTGTATTTCCCATCAGCATCTATTATGCCTCTCAGAGTGATGTCTTTTGGGTTCAAGAATTTGAAGCTATTAAATTTGTGTCTATTTAATCTGTTTTTATAACTGATATTTGTAGCATAAAAAGGTAAGAATTAAGGTAAAATTTTCTTCTTATAATTTCAATAAATACTTCTGAGTCATTTTATTTGATAGAATGCCAGGGTTTAGATAATTTTTCAAATAGAAAACTGCAGCTAAAATTGAATGAATAATTTAGAAGTATTAAAAATAGAAATAAATATAAAATAGAAAAGTTTTTAATGTCAGTGGCATCTCTTTGAAAATCATACTTTTTTGAACATATTTCCAGGAAGATTTAAATTCCTAAAAAGTTTCTTTGCCACTTAATGATTGTAATTCAGGCAATTTGTTGGACCAAGTCTCTAGATTGCTTGTAATTCTTGTCAGCATCTTAAAATTACAGTAAAAATAGTTTATTGTATGGATTTTAGGGATTCCCTAGAAAATGCATAGGGACAGTTATTCTGAGAGATCTTAGCTGGTCTCAAGGTCTAGGTGCCTGCAGGAATCCAGACACAACAGCAGAAAAGGCCCAGATTTGTTGTGACCTCATCTTGGTGTTACTTGTACTATACACTTGTGGGATACTCAGATCTGATGATCATTATAGGAGCCAGTGAAGTCTCTCTCTTCACTTCAAATCAATAATGCTCCTGCAAGGAGGAAATCTGGAGGGGACAAAGGGGAAATCAGGAGAAATCAGGGGAAATCCTGGAGCTCAGCCAGGACACAAGTGCCTCCAGATCAGCCCACCTGGAGCAGGGGCACAGGCACCTCACTCCAGACCCAGAAGGAGACCCCAAGTCAGCCGATTCCTCAAAACAAAACCAGTTTATAAAGAGCTGTTCCCTAATAAAACATGTGTTTGGCTCTGGAAGAACATGTACACTGTCCATATTTCTGCAAAGATGTTTTTGTACATTCTCAGAATTCTTTCTTAAAGTCTTTTCCACGGCAAAACCATGATTTTTCAAAAGTCATGACTTGGGACTAACCAAGATTAGGGGGAGCTACCATTCCACACACAATTTAACATCATTTCATATATTTGCAATTTGCAATATCACAATTTCCCACCTTGTGTTATTCCCCAATAGAGAAACACAAAGTCCTGAAAATTAAGAGCAACCAGGGAGGAAGATTCCACAGATGTCCTCTGTTGCTCATTATACTGGAACTTAAATACTCCTATTTCATAGGTCAAGAAATGGAAAATATTTAAAAGGAGAAGAAAAAATGGCATTGAAAACCAGATTGCTTTCACTGTCTATAACCCTTTTTTCCCAGCAATTCATGACTATACATGCTAAAATTATGCATGTTTAGCATGTGTATTACCATAGCATCCTCTCTCTAGTTCTTAGCTTTCTTTTGCAGGGCTCTGTCAGAGTACGCTAAATAATTATGGTCTCTTTTTTACACCATTCCCAAAGTGCTTCCTTTTCCAGGCCTAATTAGTTCTGATATTCAATGTAATTAGTTGAATTTAGAAATTTTCTATGAAAAAAGGTTGTTCTACAGATTCTCATCAGCCTATATCAGGGAAAAACATTCCACTGATGGTTAAGTATCAACAACATATTTAGAGTTTTCCAAAGCTATTTCTAAAAAATTAAAATTATATAAAATTAAACAACCAGGTGGAATACAATTCAATCTACTTTATTTCTGTGGGAAAGGAGAAGAACCCCCTCAAAAAGCTACTTTAAAAGCCTGTAAAACCCAACTTTTCCAAGGGAGTAAAAGGTCATAATAAAAGCATTCATTTCTGTAAAGTCATGTATTCCTATATAAATAAATAAATAACTGTACATGTCAGATTTCAAGGATAGCACCAAATTACTTACAAGGAAAAAAAAAGTTGCTTGGTTTGTCTTTTTTTCAAAATATTGGAAAAAATTTAAAAAGCTCAAAAGAAGTTTTGGCTTGCCTCTTTTTTTTTCATTGTTAGGGCAAATTTAATTTATTTATGTGCTAATCAAGTTTCAAGTGCCTTTAGACAGCTGAGAATTTTACACTGAAATATGAGGTCTGAAGTTGAGAAAGTTAATTGGTTTCACTGATGAAAATAAGCCACTACCTCTGTGACCAGCCTGACCTGGTTTGGAGTTCTCCCTTGCAATAAAAGACAACTTGTAGCGATAGAAATTAGCTTTGTTATCCTCTCAAAGTCTCCAACTAAAACATGACACCCTAATGGCCAATTATACCTCCACACCTGCTGTTGGGAGGAGGACCTCGCTAATACTTAATTTGAAGAACAGTCACTTTAATGTTTTCTGAAAAATAAGAAATAGCTGAGTAGCCACTTCACCAAGCCAGATAACCCACAGGAAGCGTTTTCCAGGACAGGCCACAGAATTCAGGGAAATAGAAATTGTTTTGCCACTTATGGAAAGATATCCGAAATCCAACCTTTTGTAGTTTTTACACAAAACCAGAAGGAGCAGTTCCAGCAAATTTTCCCTCTGGTTATCCAGAATATGCCCAGCCTAAAGACTCTCTCTCAAAATTCTTATTCTCTGCACACTAATAGACACATTTAAAAAGATATTAAGACACAACCCAACATAAATAGAATATTTCTGTAGGCTATTGATTTAATGAACTTTTATTTGCAGTAAGTTTCGCCCAGAATAAAGTAACATTATCTATAAAACCAGACTGAACAAAGTTGCTTTCTTGAAAACAGACTGCAGAACAGGAAGGGATGCACAGCAAGAGTACACAACGCTGGAAAGCATAGGATAATGTCACCAGCATGATGCCTTACTAACACCTTCCAGGTGTATTAGCTGTATAAATAATAAAGTAGATTCGCCACATACAAGTATTTTTTGTCAAAGAGAGAATGAAATATGAAGAAAGATAAGGCTGAAAGTGCTGACAATATTTCAGATAGAGCAGCTATTTACAACTCGTGTTTTAACATTGGCAAACTTGACTACAGAAGATACAAATACAAATACTACCTGTCCCACTGCATGAGATATAACAGATGTCTCCAGTTCAAATTTCTTTGTGTACTCACTCTCTTCAAAATCCTGCATGACAATGCACTTCTCATGCTGGAAATGATCATGTGGTGATAAAGAGTAATGCAAAAGACTAAAAAGACCAAAAGTATGGATATAATAATTTGCACTCAGAGGCAGGCTAAAGGATGGCTCACAAAAATCCTCCCAACTTGTGTGAAACTATGAATAACTAATAGAATATTATTATATGATAAAAACTGAAAAAAGAGGTCCTAACATCGGAATTATTTCTGCCACAATAGAGTACAAGTTAAGCCATTTAATTTCTGCGTTTCAACTGCTGTATCCAACTCAGAGCAAATGATTTCAGTCTTGATTTATTAGTCATTATGATGGAGATTAAGAATCTCCTTTGTAAAACCATAAAGGCGTCCAAATTATGACTGATTTGAACAGGGTTGATTATATAAGACCTATTTAGAAGTCAGTGACACTGTCATGAGGTTTCCATTCCACCTTTTTATCAAACACAGTCCAGTCAGGCTAAAATTTCTATAATTATGTTTTTACTTCTACTATTAAAAATTAGAGTTAAGAATAACTATGAGAGTTAGGCTAGAGAAAAGATTTTCTCCTATCAGAAATATTAATCATATAGCTATTTTCCTGGAAGGCATCTCAATGTGTCCTTGGAGTTGTAGGCAAATTCAGTATTTCTGGTTTGGAACACATCCATTCTATGGATCCATCCACATCTATTTCATATGTATCCATTGGGAACATATCTGTGAGAGGAGTGAAAGAAAGAAAATATCTGTAATACGAGAAGCTGCAGTCATTAGAAGAAGCTGGCAACTGCATTTCAGTACTATGCATGTGGCAGTGCACCAGGAAGAGGTCAGAAAATAACTTTTCCCTTTTTCTTAACTTACTGACTACTATTGCACTGAGCACAAGAAGTGAAGCCCCTTTCCTTGTGCTGTGTCCCTCACCCAGCACTTCCTTCAATAAGTGTGGAATAAGAAGTAAGGATGGTACTGGAAGGTGAGCTAAAAATAAAAATATCATGAAAACTAGTGAAGAACTGAAGAATAAATGGCTCATCACAGAGTCCAGGCCACCCCTCCCCCCCCCAAAAAAAAACAAACAACCAAACAAAAAAACCACCAAAAAAAAAAAAAACCAAACCAAACAAACTAACCCGCCCCTTTCCACAAAACCACACAAGTTCTCATGAAAATTAATTGCATTTATATTTGATGGAAATCCGTAGAGGACAAACTAGATATCTTAGAGTAAGAACCTGAGGAGCAGAACCTAGACTGGTGAGCTGTTGGACATGAAGTCAGACAACCAGGAGGGGCTTGAGGGTAAAATGGGGAAGCAAAGCAAAACGAGAGAGAGAAGAAAGGTCAGGCACAGATCTCTCTATGCCCCAAAATTCACATTGTCAAAAGTCTGCAAAAAAATCACCCTCAGGGCAATCTTGAGACCATTAGCCTCTTGAGAGAATGCCAAATTTCTGTGAGTTTAACCCCAATGGCAAAGATTACATGCACTAATGATAACACACGAAGACACATACCCACACTACATCTACCACAAAATTATGCCCTAAAAAACATTCAAAGTCAAAGTAGTAATTGGTCTGAAAAACTGATTACAGCTGCCTTTCAGATGGATCACAAATTTAACATGTAATTCTAACTTTGGTAGTTCTGTGCTGTGGCTTCTTATTTGTCAAATGGAGATGTTAATACCTTGTAGGCAGCATGGAAAATAGGGTGCCCAACGTTTGTGAAACACTGAAATTACATGGGAATGAGAACCAGGATGTCATTGTGCACTTAAAAGCCAAATAGAAAGGCACAACAGCAATGGGAAAAATGAACAGTTGCATGAGTATCATCAAATGTAGCATTTCCTAGTTGTTTACACCACAAGTTCAAGAGAATTTCATGCTCATTTCTACAAGAAATACCAGATGTCTCACACAATCATAATAGACTTTACATTTGGAGTATCTTCCTAATTTACTCTCAACTATTCAAGTACAGATTTTCTTGAATTTTCACATTAAGGAGAGACTTTACAGAAGTTGCCATAGAGATGCATACACCCCTTTCCAATCATGTCAAATATAGTCAGACACAATTAATTATTCAGTTCAGCACAGAACATTTATACTTTTATATTAAATATTCCAGGGCAAGAGATATTTTTCAAGTCTGTTAAAGAACTTCAAATAGTAGTAAGTGGTCTAAAGGAAAAAAAAAAAATTAAAATCATGAACAGAAATAATTCTGTTCAAAAATTAGGTAAAATAGAAAGCAGTTACGGCTCCCTTCCAGGTAATTCACTATTTCTTTATCACTCTCACAGATGCAGAAGGTTTTGGAAGAAAAGGAAGTTGTTTGCCATTTACTTTGCATGTCTACAAGGAACAAAACCCTGTGGTGGTTCACATGTATGCTTATTGAAAGATTATTCTAATTTCTCTTTAAGAGAATATAAAATGAAAGACTAATATTACAACACTTCTTAATGAGAGTGAAAGCAACAAAATACTGATGAAGAGAATCTGGAGTTGTCATGCAGAATGCAATCCTCTTGATTGGCAGCTGTGGCTTGGCAATACTGAGACCTTGTACTATTTGATTAAAACAACATCAAGATGGAAAGATCTCTTCAAATTAGAGGTCAGAAACATCAGTCTGTTTTTTCTGCAGTTGTCAGAAGTGATACAGGGTAATTAAGTCTGGAATAATGTCAGATAGGTGGTACTTTTCTTTTGAAGCAATTCATTAGGGAAGGCTTGTCACTTGTGACATTCCCATATAAATCCTGGTGCTTGGTCTCTTCTCCAAATGAGCTTAAATTGTTCTGTTGAATATGAAAATACTTCAAAAGAGACTGTGTCGTCTATCTTACACAGCAGCTCAAAATTTCATTTGGCTAACATTTAACCAAAAAAAAAAATAAAAAACAAACCCAAAACAACCTCGACAGCAACAACAAAAACTCAAAGAAAAGCCATACCACAGTTTCCAAATCTCGTATGTAAGCAAAAACTTGCAAATTGAGAAGATGTACAGGAGATGGATTAGCTGCTATCAGCAAGGAATAAGCACTGCCAGGATGAACAGCAGATTTGGGCAGTGAAGAACTGCCACTTGAACACTTCTATTTCACCAACTCAACTTGCTTGTCTATTCTCACTATGGCCATAATAACGCACCAAAAAAGTTCAACAGTGAGCAAAAATTATGACCTTATTCCATAATATGTGGCATAAATTTTCACTTTTGTAGCTCTATCAGTGACTTCAAATAATACCTCTAAAAATTTTGAAGATCATCTATAAAACCAACAATGAAATTTAAATAACATACACTGAAAGACTCAAATGTGAAAAGCTAATGGCAAGTTGGAAAGACAAAGGACAGTGTCAAAGTAACTACAGGTTTTCTTTTCTTAACTGGGTATCTTTAAAGTAAAATAGGGGGTTTTTTTTCAAAATTTGGTTAATTTGTTTTAAACTGATGGGGAAGAACAAAGGCTAAAATCCAATCCAAAACCCCAAGAAAATGTTAAACTGTTAGGCTATATTTAAAATAAATTGCAGAAACCTTGTTTATAGTCAATATAGTCTTTTTAGGCTACAGGATTCCACCTGAGGAAACTCATTAAAAGCATAAGCAGTACTAAGGTGTCCTAAATAATTGATTATCTATTGTACCTATACTGACCTGTCTTGCAATTAGGCATATTGAAGGTCTCATAGAATTACGGACTTCTTAGTTGGAAAGGCCAAATTTTAAAAGCTTTTACATGATGAATAAGCATTTTTAAACACTCAATTTTATTTCACAGGGTCAGGTATGGACCAAGACACTGTACTAGATTTCCCAGCAGTATGCTTCCACAAAAATTTACTCATGCTGCTGCAAATACATGTGGGAAATAAGATCATGACATTAACAACTCCATCTGGAGTTTTCAACAATATCCGCTATAGCTTGGAAATATAATTTTCTTTGATTTTCAATATTCTTATTAATTTCTGGAGAGAAAGTATTTGATTTATAAGCAGAAGTCTTGATGCCTTAACTGAAGGTGTGTCAATTACTTAGTGTTGATTTATCTGGGGACTTCCAGGGAAGAACAGTGTCAAAGATTTAGAAGCCTTTATTTAGTAGATGTCCTGGATTTATTCATTTAAAAAATAAAAATCACTGGCCATGATTTTCCACACATTTTCCCTACAAATAAATTTGCTTGACAGTAAATTACTACCATGTTATTCAGGAAAGTCAAAGCTTTTAATTGTTCTATGTAAATGCATTTTTGTTAAGAAAAGTCACTTTTGTTATTTAGTAGCCTTCTCAAATTGACATTCACACATGCCATTACTCCTTCTAGGTGAAACTTCTTTCTTCATGTAACAACATCTTTTGGATTTTAAAAGGCCATTCCATTTTTACCTTTAAGAATGCCAATCATATACCAGTGACATGGGGTGGATTTAATTCTAATTAGCACTGCAAACTGTGAAGATATTGACACGAAGCACTGCAGAAAAGCAGCTTAATTCCTTTTTTATTAATCGAAAAAAATAGGAATTACTGATCAAGATATTCACAAATACTTTTGCTTTGGCTTCTGGTGCAAAAGGAACTGAAATTATGACAGCTTCAGGAGATAGTTCAGCCTTGAATCCCAAGATTGTTTCGCATCCCATATTTCTAATATGAAGGTAAACAGTGAACAATTTTTTTTCACCATCAGGGTTTCAGCAATGAAAATGCTAATTTTCAACAGAAATGAAGCACCATTATTAATCTGCCATGGAAAGACAGGCCAAAACACATGCTTGCCAGTATCAAAGGACTAAGGCAATTTTGCTAACACTTTATGATAGAGTTAACCTTCAGAAAAAAAAGTTTTGTAAACAGTATTTACACAGCATGTAAACTACTAAGAAATAGTTACTTATCTTGCATTACACTAACTGTTGGTTTCTGTGACAAATGAAAGACTGCAGAGGCAAAGGTGACATATTTGCTTAGCTCTTAAGCCACAGTGGTAGGGTGCATGCTGAGAGAGATTCATTAAAGCCAGCTATATAAAGTCAAGCCTATTTTCAAGCATAAGCAGCAGTGTCTGACCCCTTGCATGTACCTTCTTTGGATTTAGAATTTGGATTTTACTATCTTCTTGAAGACTACAAATTGCTCCTCCTAATAAGCAAATTATTTTCAAAGCATAAGGTCACTGTGGATGTTGCCATTTCTTTTGCTGGATTGAAACATTTGGGATTTTTTCCATTATGTTTGCATGTTTATATTCTTTTGGGTTTAATTTACTCTATAGTTTTTTTTTTCCAAAAGGCTAACTTGACAGAGGTCTAACTTGAATGCTTCTCACATAAAGTGATAGAAGTATTTTAATCATGTTACAGAATACAAAACTATTCAGGTTGGAAAAGACCTTTAAGATCATTGAGCCCAACCACTAATGTAATGCTGACAGGTCCACCACTAAACCACGTACCTAAGCACCACATCCACACATTTTATTTACACTATTTTATCTGCAATTAAAAACTGGTTAAAATAGTAGGGCATAGAACCAATCCAGTGCTCAAAATGGTCGTTTGCCTTATGCTCAAGCGTAACATCCTTGTCCTTACAAGAATTTCCTCTAAAAACAGGGAAGAGGAAGGGCAACGACAAGCAAGTGAAAAAAACCCAAATCATTTCAAGCTGGACAATTCTATGATATTTTAAGTCCAAGTCAGTTGAGACATTGCAGACTTCCAAATACAGATGTGTCAGCACAAAAGTGAATGATGGCTCCGATAGCCCTTGCACAGTGAAATACATCACAGGCAGCTGCACACACAGCAATTTCATGGGAGACAGCAACAGCTTCTTCCAAGATGGATTATTCCTACAACATCTTGATTTCCTCACTGCACGGTCTGCAAGTCAGGCTGGTCTCCCAGCAATGTGGTACAGATGTCAACTCCCTTTAGGCAGCACATGGCAGGTATCTGCTCTGCACACCTGCCTGCCTGTGGCTGCTCCCACAGATCTCCAGAGGAGCCCCAACATCACTCAGCTGTGAAACAGATTTGCATCAGCTTGAAAGTGGGAACTTGTCAAATCTTTGTAATCAAGTTTTTTTGTGTTGTGGCCTTCTACATTACCTCCATGGGATATGCAGGAGAAGGATGTCTCTCACTGGTATACAAAATAAATAAGTGATACAATAGGAGTAAGACCCACTGCTGAAACTTCCACCTGAAGCTAAGCAACCACTTATTTCAAGACTTGGGTAATATGGGAGTCTTGCCTGCCAGAAATCCCAGAAAGAGGTGTTTACCTGCTTTTTAAACATATTTGCATTCTCCTGATAAATTTCTTCAAGCTCTACAATACTTCTGCTTTTCAGACACCAGATCACCCTGCTAGGGCTAAGCCAAGAGTCTTTGGCTCTGAAGCAGCAATTAGCTACTTCCTCTAGATTTCAGGACATTTTGATCTCTAATTCTTTCTTCTAACACAAAGTAATTCCTCTTTCTAGATGTCTGCAATACAAAAATCTATATAATTCCTGAATATAAAGTAGAGTTTTGGGAGCTCCTATACTGTACCTCTTATTTTAACACATCTTGTATAACTATTCTTACAGATGACCAAATTGGTAGAATCCACTGCTTGTTTTCAAAATTACTGAAGAACTTCAGTAATAAATGAGCCAAAACTATCTACTTGTCCTGGTTCTTCTCATTCTAAACATGGCTGTCTCACTGTTCTCAGTGAGCCTTTCCTACCTGCAGCTCACAGAATGCATTTCTAGATCTGAATGTTTTACCAGAAGTGCTGTATTGTGTATTACAGTGCATCAAAATGATCAGCTGCAGTTAACACCTTGGCAGGTTGCATGTACACAGGGTTGGATACAATTTATATTGTGTGTGTTGAGCCTGAATTCTTGTAGTAAAGCAGAAGAGAGAAGCTGAATGAAAACATGTACATTTGGTTAAAAGAACAGAGATATAAAAGCACTAACTGTCCCACCTGAAGGCAGAAGCATCACCTGTATTAAAGACAAGAAAGGCATGTTTCCATTTTTTGAACCTCAATCTGATCCCAAATCCAGATCTCTGTAAATACTATGAATGCATTGCAAAGGGTGAAGCAGAATACAGATTATCCAATCTGTAGAGATCTGCAGTGCTGCTCCTTACATGGCTAGGAATAATTGCTGGAATCACAGCACAGTTTAAGTTGAAGAGACCCTTAAAGGTCATCTAATCAAAACTCCAGGCAATAAAAAAAGACATCTCCAAGTATATCAAGGTTGCTTAGAGCCTCATTCAATCTGTCCTGGAGTGTTTCTATGGATGGGGCATCCACCACAAAGTAGTTTTTTATCAAGTAATCCACAAAAAAATTAAAATTCCATCTATGACAGGCATGATTTTGCCTTCTCAAAACCATGCCACTAACGAAATCAAGTACAGATAATGGAAATCATATAATTTTAAAATGCCATCATGAACAGCTTGCCAGTTACATACAAAATGCATCTACTTATGTTTCTATAAACTCATTTCAGAAAAAAACCTAAAAAACTACTCAACTTTAAAAAAACAGCTTAGCTTCTCTACCTGTCCTCACACAAAATTTTGCCTCAAGTTAATAGTTACTGTTGGCAAACAAAAGGATCTATGATTAAACAGCTCATTTTCTTTCTTTAAAGATTCCTGAAATACTCTGATGTTCTCACAGTAAACAGCTGCCATCCACAACTGCTTGCTAAAAATAAAAACAAAATACTCAATTTGGACTGACAATAGAATTTAAAGTAAAAAGAAAAGTAGGTTGAGTTTGTGGCTAAAATTACTCCCCCACCCCAAGACACGCTGTAGTGCAATCGATGGAGTTTTGGCACACACTAAATGCATTTTTAGATAATGTAAGCAAAATGCACCACAGTAAATCAGATGAATAAGTAGCATTCTGTGTGGCTGGCACAGAAGCAGTCGATGCATTTAGGACAAGGACTAGGAAGCTGTCGCGCCAACAGCAGCCCACAAAGCCTCCTTTGGAGCTGCAGTGGGGCTATCTCAGTCCTTCCCCTGCACCCTTGTCAGCTTGAAATATCCAGCACAAAGGACAAAAAATTTCCTATTAAGTTGTTATACACTTTTTAAGCAAAAATAAAATAAAACTCTCCTTAATCTTGTTCCAGGAAAATGATTGGGTCAACTTCAATATACAGCTTTGTATAAAGCAACCTATATTGTACTCTTCAGGGCTGTACAGTGGAAAGTGTAGGGATATTTTAAGCAAAAAGGGTCTTGACAAACCCTTCTTTTCCTCTACCACAACAACAAATTGCTGCCCAAAGCTAACGCTGTCCAAAGTAAGCACATGTTCAAATTTGCCTTAAAATATTCATATATCAAATTAAATTTTGAATCTCACATGGCTTTGCCTCACTCCTGTCAGTTCTAATTACTGATTTATTTCTGGTACCAACAGCTTATATTTATACAGCCTTCTCAATCACAAATTCCTCAAAGTAATCTGATAAAGAGATCTCTCGCCCACCAGTACAACATAGACCCCATTGGGACTGAACTTTATTCTGGGCCAATAATATTATAATTTTACAAAGATATGAGAAACTTGGGTAAAATCCTATGGAGAAAATTTAAACAGACAGTACAGTTACCACAGCAGGATTTTTTGCCAGGCTATTGAGGTTAACACCCCTAACTCCTTCCAAAAACCACTGAACATTTGAAGGCAGGAAACAATCTTGGTTATATTCTAGCAATTTCTTATTCTAAATGATGTAATAAAATTTAACATAGGATATTCAGCATGCATCTAACATTTACAAGTATAACTGCTGACTTTATAAAGTATTAATATTTGCATGTACACGTGCACTCAGTGACTTTACAACTGCTTCAATTTTAAAAATAAATCCTTAAAGTTCATTTAATCTGCTCAGAGTTATCGAGGATAAAAGAGCACAGATAATACGAATAATATAAATACTAGAATTTGATAGCAATGCCATATTTTAAATGAATGATTAACCACTAAAACAATGAGTTTCATTCCCAACTACAGCTTTATCGAAATACAAAGAGATAAAGTTGAGGAACTATGTAGATGGATTATGTTTACAGTCAAATTGCTAATCTGCATCAATTCATACAAAATGTAAGTAAAAAAATATTAAGGAAAGTGGTGTCACACCATTTTCCTCTTATAATTTAAGACAAAATCAGGGTGGGAAGGGGAAGAGACTATTGAAATACAACACACATCCTCATGCATTTACAATCAAGGTGGATTTAAGCGTGATGTTTCTATCCTATCCTGGAATACTCACATTATTAATTGATCCTCCATATTTTTCACCCTCAGACTCCTAAATCAGGCAGAAATTCCACTTTGCATACACTCTTACTTTCAGAGAATGATATGGCAAGTGAAGGGATTAGAAACTGCATCAGTCTATATCTACGTAGTTAGTAGCATCTTCATAAATTTCATCAAACAAAAAAATCCAAAAGTGACACCTGCAGACCCCACAACAACAAACCACAGATCTGACCTGGCACATCCACACAATATTCTTGATGATAAATGGCAAAATTACAGTAACGCACATGAAATTTTAGGAGCTATAAAAGCAAAAATAATTAGCACGTAAATTATATTTTAAAGAGCATCAAAGCTACTGCTTAAGGTAACTTGGGAAAGCTGAAGTGGCTGTGCAGTGCTGGAAAGCTAGGAGATAAGTTTTCTTTCCACAAAACAGCTCACAATGAGTATCTTGGAAGCAAAAGCTGTCAAATTTAGCACTAGGTGTAAACTAAATAAATACAAAAGACAGGCCTGCCTGACTCCTTTACAGGTAATTACATGACCTAAGCCAATATAAAAGGAAGATTTTATTCATAAGTAACTTATTCTTTCAGTACATGCTGCTGAATAATGTCAACCATTCTTCTAAAACAGCTAACTGATCTTTGTTTAAAGTTCATTTTCTGGAGTATAAGTGATTTTCCCAACCAGAGGTAATACACAGCCAGGTAATACACACATCTCACCCCCTCTGATTATACATTGGCTTTCCTGACAAAGAAATAAAGTAGATAATACGAATAAAAGCTCCAGCCTCCTCCACTTCAACATGTATAAAGTCTTCTCATGTCTCACACCATTTCCGTGTACATTTCCTTTCTTCCCTTGCTACCTCAGGGTCAGAGGTAACAAACACCTTGTTTCAGGGAGCTGATAGGATCCACCACTCCTACCCACACTGGCACTTCCAAGTCATGCCACCACCTGAACATGCAGAACAGACATTACATGGCAATCACAGAATTATGGAATATTCTGCACTGGAAGGGACCCACAAAGATCCCTGAGTTCAACTCCTGGCCCTGAACAACACTAGCCCAAGTCACACCAGGTGCCTGAGAGCATTGTCCAAACACTTCCTGAACTCTGTCAGGTTTCATGCTGTGACCACTGGGGAGCCTGTTCCAGCGCCCAACCACCCTTTAGATGAAGATTTTTCTCCTGATATCCAAACCTAAACCTCCCCTGACACAACTTCAGGCCATTCCCTCAGTCCTGTCACTGTCACCACAGAGCAGAGATCAGTGCCTTCTCTTCCACTCACAAGGAAGTTGTGACTGCAGTGAGGTCTCTCCTCAGCCTCCTCTTCTCCAGGCAGAACAGACCCAGTGACCTCAGCCACTCCCTGTATGGCTAATAAAATATAGTTCCCACTCCAGGTACCCCTGACAGTGACTGATGTTTATTGTAACACAATCTTGTTCTGATTTGCTATTTTAAAGCAGCAGTTCTCTTCTGCTAATTGAAATTAAAACCATTGATAGATATGTGTTATAAAGGTCACAGTGAAGGAGGATTTAGTATTAAGACACGAAAAAGCTAAGCTGTGTCAAAAGTGAACAGCAATTCCTATGTCTGTGTTTTCACTGCAGGATCCTGCTTTTCTGGAAAGGAAAGGCTGTGCTTTGGTGATCTCCTTTGCTCAATACACTTTTCCATTCTCAGCAGTCACCAGCTCCCACTTGCATCCCACCTCATGTCTTTTTCCCCAAAAAGAGCTGTCACTCCTCCAGCACATAGACAGCAGCTGAGGGATTTGCAGGAGAAATCCTCATTTTCTACCTAGAGACAGCACCACAGCAGTGCCTGCTGCTACAAAGTGACAAGGAAAGCACAGCCTGACTCCCGCAGCCGAAATCATTGGTGAATACTAACAAATTCTTACTGAGCAGATGCAGACTTTCAACACCAAATCTATTCTCTAGAGCGCTGCTTTTTCTCAGGGAGTGCTGGAACTTGACTGGGAAGATTTTTTGTCTCCAAGGGAAAGGGAGGGCATAAAAATATAAATAAATCTTTCTTCATCACAATATTCTCTGAAATGGCTCAGGTGTTTTAGATGCAGAACTTTAGACACTTGAAAAAAAGTAAGCAAAAGTAATCAGTCTGAAGTAGTCAAATAGTCTAGAAACTGTTGCCTTGACTGGCACTGTTTTGCAAACATCAACATAAAAATTGGAAATCCATACAATCAACCAAGGTGAAAGTGTACTTTCAATATAAGAAAAGGAATTAGAATCTGACACAAATGTGGTAATATTGTGCAACCAAGGACACAAGGAGCAGTATTAAAGTTAATATATGCCATTAAAGTCACATTAAAGAGGAGTGAAAGACAGGTGAGAAGGTGGGTTTCCACCTTCCATCCAAAATATTAACAGTTTTTCTCAAAAGAACCAACATTCAGCTGTTGGTATAATTATGAAATTCACTAAGTGGACTGAGAGCTTTAAGCCAGATGTGACTATTTGATCATTTAATACAACCTGCACACAGGTCACTAGGTCTCAACAATTTATCCAACACACAAGCCAAAAATAATTAATGCTTGACTAAAATATAATCTTCAGAAAAGAAAGTTGTTAATAAATTAACAGTTAATAAAGGTAAAAATGTAAAACAGCTATTCATCATTTTTTCAGTGGTTAATTATCTTTTTTTCTTACATAATAAAATAAAATCTATTACATATCCAATGTTTAAAATTAATTCCTATCCTTCCTTTTATGCTTAACTTTTTAAAGGGAAAATCCAGTTATTGTTCAGAATCTCCCTCTTTGTTTTATGAACTATCTAGAGGCTCTCCTACACTGAATTGAAAGTAACCAGGGACCTCATCTGAAGTTTCTTCAGTTCATTATTTCACCTCTTGCCTTCTCTAGCATCCCTTGGAAATGTGACAGGCAGCGTGTGCTCTGTGCCAGCCCCATCAACGACCAGGACGAGATGTACTGGCAGAGCAGATGATGGGTGATTTCCATCATCCCTGTTATTCACAGCAGAAGCCATCTCCCAGCCTCTTCTGACAATTTCCCCGTCTGTACACACAGGGATTACACTTTCAACCTACAGGACTGCACTGACAGTTTGTGTTTAATTGCTGATTCGCTGTGATCCCTGTCTGGAGCCAATTAGAAACCTAAGCCCACAGTTTTGATGTTTGCATGTCAGAACACAACGATTTACTCACTTACAGAAATTCTCTAGGGCTAGATGGTTTTGACAGCATTTCTATTGCAAGAAGGTAATTCTGTGCTTGAGGATGTAGACTGAATTCTTGCGGGCAGGCACCTGAACCTCAGCCAGCCTTGTCTCTCAGGAGATTCTTCAGCTTTGGGCAAGAGAGCCTGTCTGCTTCTCACTGACTGAGAAAATATTTGCCTTTTTTCCTAGGAGATGACGTTCCCTATTGGCCAGACAAGGTTGGGGCATGAGACCATGGTTCAGATGAGGCAAAGCTGGGAAATGAAGCTGGGTGAGCTACCAGGAAGTCTGCACAAAGTAGAGCTCCCTCTCAGTTATCAAATAAAGTTCCAGAAATCCTTAGCTCTGTCCTTATGAGAAATGGACAAAATACAAATTGTAATAACTTTTTGTGAGATAAAGGAATTATATTCTGACCATTGCCATATCCAAATTCTTATGCATTCTTTTTTAGGGCATTTCCCCAGTTATGCCATTTCATAAGATATACATCCAATAGTCTTCACTATAAAAAAAACCAATTCTTATTTATACTAATTAATGCATCCTAATGTGATTCAAATGCTGTAAAAAATACATGTATACAGAAGCACTACTGCTTAAATGAGAAAAATATCTGCATTCCATATGGAGTGTTTTTAAGACAATGAATCATTATAAAGTAATGGTTAACTATATCTGCTTTTAGAAAACAAAGACTAATTTCTATTTTGACTCTGAATATGTTGTGAACAGCAGTAACAGACGTAGTATCAATTCATGCTACAATATTTTAGTAATGCAATTACATCTCAAACTAGAGGCACAGTAGCATATAAGTAATACTAAATTTATTAAACATTATTGAAATTTCTTTTATATGTATGCTCCTAATCATCCAGTGTTTGGGGGCAGAGTGAGAAGACAAAAGCATTTGGTATCCAAAGAAAATAATCTGCCTATTCTACCTGGCCATTTCAGGTCACTTTTAAATCTAACCACTTGCTGTCACATCTTATTACTTATATGTGTCCTATATTCATGACTATTTTTTAATTAGTAGCTCTAGTATAAGCTGGTCTGTCTTTACTTCCAAGTGACATAGCAACCACAAGTTACAAACAGGAATATCATTATGCTTCACTACATGGCTTTTTAAAAATTTTGTGACAACTGAGTATGAAACTAAATTTTCTTTTATATTTATTTACCTATAGGAAAAGAAGAAAGACTAGCTCTACTTCTTTTTAATATTATAGTATTACAGAAATTATAGAAACACATAAGAATAATTACCGAGAAGTGAGCCATGGGAAACCATTAAACTTTTAATATGCCATTAGAATAAAAAAATGTTGACCAAAGACTACTGAAAATTGTATATATGTCAATGAAATGGCAGAGAACCCTTCCAAAATCAGACTGGTTAGAAACTCTAGTTAGTAGGAGGCACAGAAACAGGAAGAGGTGATTTGGGTAATGATTTCTGGGAAATTTATTTTGACACCAAGGAAGTCATTTGACTTTTCTGCACTGAGCAATAAAACAATAAATCTTTAGCTGTATTAACATGCTGGAATAGACTAGATGATGGAAGTGTTTTGGCACCGGGTTATGAGATAGGTTAATAGGACATTTTTGAAGCTGTTCTGCTCTAGTACTGAACTGACAACTATAATAACCCTGAGTCATCACATCTCGCCAAGACAAGAAGTTGCAATGATGAAAGTGATAGCAGATTAGTAAGACTTTACTTTCACAATTTAGGAGAAATGTCACCTCTTGGTTCCTGCTAAGGTAACTTCTGATTTCACATTTCTTTTACATTAATTCAAAACTCACAGAAGCAGCAAGTGTTAAAAGAGCCACGATAATTTCAGCCAATCATATGATTAATATACAAATTTGAACATATTGAAGGTATTAAGAGGATTCAAAGAATCCTTGAGAAACTAAGGACAATTTTTAAATGATATTGCAAAACATATTTCTCACAATTTAAACTATATGCTCACTACCATATTAAAAAATATGCTACTTCGGGTATCATTGCCTTTCAATTACTATAAAGTGAAGAAGTATCTCTAATAAGGTACTTCCAAATGTACCATGCATTGTTACACAGTGTATCAATACACAGCCAACACCAAGCATTGTTAAAAACCTGTACCCTAAAGAAAAGGTTTAGATGAATCTGTCATGGCCTATCTGACTCACCAACAGATATTGTGAAGTGCAGCTGGTTTCAACAGTTCAGCTCATAAACAATGCAATGGAAAAATAATTCTCTGATTTGTAATCTCCCAGAAAATAGTATTAATAAATATAAAAACCTTTGCCAATATAAAAAAAAAAACCAACAAACAAAACAAACAAACCAAATAAACAAAACAAAAAAAAAAAGTAAAAAAAGATGAAAAATCCCTCCATCCGACACAATCAGATATATACAAACCAGAACATCTGAATTCTCAGTACATTAACCCAACAGTGATTTCTCTCTTCCTTAAATAAAGAGGAAAAATACAGCAGATTTCAGACATCTACAGGAGGGATGCTGGGGTTATTTTGTTATGTATGAATTCATTATATTCTGTCCCTGGAAATGGACAAAACAATGATTTTGGAAAAAATCAGACTACACAGAAATTATCAAAGTGGTGAAAACCAGCCCTATTTTCAAAGGTTGATGTGTTTCCAGGTAAGTCAGATACTGTGATGCCCTTGATATTCTATTTCTGTAGCAGTCGAATATTTTCAATTACTGATGAGCCAAAACACTGTAACCAGCTGAGAATACATATAGTGTAGAGATGTCAGTCTGATATTTCTACATACACAGGGCAATCTTCCACTGGAAGTACAACCATAGTCTCCCTAGGCTGATACATCACTTCACTCTACATGATCACTAACATAACAGGTGAGCTTCAACAAAGAAACATACAGTCCTGCAACAAAAAATAAAAATACTCTAACCATAAGAAACTAACACTTTTATATAGCTCCAGGTCTGTAACTATTGTTCAGCCCTCCAACCTCCCTGTATTTTCTCCCGAGTAAATTCATAATGTCATGCTTTAAACCAGCGTCCCCCCACCAGTCCCCTCCCCAGTCATTTTCCTCATATAGGATCCCCAGACTGGCTGCGTTATTGTGCACATGCAGCCACAAACCCAAATCTTTCCAAATGTTCTTCTAACACTGGTGTACAGGTAGGCCCTCAATAACTGGGCTACTGCTACCAGCAATCTGAGCCCAGTTACATTTGGAGAGTCTGTGGGGGAGCACTACTTCCTGTTCCTATTCATCTTTATTAACCAATGTCTCTTATTCTAAGTTTATTTTCCAAACAATCCTTCATTCTGAATGCTTTTAACTGTTCTGATTTGAGAATACAATAGAATTTGCACCCATGAAAGTGTAAAGTGCTACAACAACAAAACATCAACTAAAGAGGCAGTCCCAGCCAGCAACATGACTATCTGTACCTTCCAAAAGTTGCTGTACAGGGATGGAGAAGGAAGCTTTTACCCCCTCTCTCACAGCAACAGTTCATGAACCCCTACAAAGCATGAGATTCCTTCTCCAACATCCTCCACAGAAGCCCATGGTGTACAGCTGGGCAGCTTCGTCCATGCACTACTTGCCAAGCTGGGAGCAATATTGCTTCCATTATCTCTCTCAAGTCCATCTGGTGCAGAGCAGCCCATGCCATACAGTGCTGCCGTAATTTCTACAGGCTAACCCTGACAAAAGCAAAAGTGAAATTCTAAGTGAGACGCACTTTTGGCATGAGCCAACATGCCAAATCTTAGACTATAAAATTTACTCATAAGTCTCATTTTCTGTGTAAGCCGCTTCCAGTTCAATATATTTTACAGCTCTCATGAAAAATTAAGATTTTAATTTTAATTAACATTTAAAAATCAAGCCATTCCTGTTCCTAATGGAACACAGAATGACCACTTTTTCCAGTTAAGAATCTATCCTTTGAATATAAATGACTGAAAGCCTCATTTCGAAGCATTTCTTATAGAAAGCATCAATCCTACTTTACCACACCTGCTATATGATTCGTTTCCTTGAATTTTTAGCATCATTGAGCTGAGCCAAAATTTTGGAAAGCATTTAAATAAGCCAAGCTCTTAAGTCTCAAAAGCAAACACAAACTTAAATCAAATTAGTTTTAGTGAGTGGCTCTAAGTCACTTTTCCAGCTGAACCTCAAGTGTGTCTGCATATTATTTTTTTTTGTGTGCTTTTCTGTTAGTTCATCTCTTTCACAGTCTTTAGAGCAATCTTTAGTACTTATTTAAAGCAGTAGTTCTAGTGGTTTGAAAGTGGAAAAAATAGCCTTTAGAAATGTATAAATTAATATAAGTTACTTGTAAGAATATTCCAAATAAAGCCAATTACATAACATCATAAAGAAAGTATATTAAGTACAAAGACAAACATATTCATATCAAACCTGACATATTTGGGGGAAAAAAAAAAATGGCCAGATAATTTCACCATGTATTAAACTCCATGTTTCCATCTCAATGATTTCTGCAGTGCTTATAATTATTTAGGGAACAGATCCTAAAACCATCTCTTTTTGTGCCTGCTCTCTGTTGCAAATGAACCTGCAAACTGATTCCTCAAAACAGATTATTCAGGTGTTCTACCTGTACCCATCAGTTGTTCCCATACTCAGATGGTCTATCAAAAGCAGGGAAATTCACTGTCAAAAGAACAAGTCTGTGGGTAAGATGCATGCAATACCTGTGCATCAGTAACCTACTTTTCTCTGGACAACTGCCAACACAAGCAGCAGATCATAATTCTTACCTGTCAAGCATTGTGCACCAGAGTGTTTCTTCTCAATTAACAAAGACAATTAAGAATCATGAATATTAAAGGCAGCATTAAAACTTATATTTGCTAATTGATACTACATCAACTGGTGAAGACAGGAGAATTAGCAACAGCCAATTTGCAATCTGCACAGAAGTGCTTCACATTCTTAACTCCTTATGGTCAAGCTCAGCAGCTCTACTGCTCATGCATCAACTTTTGCATATTAACCAGATACCACTTGAGGAATCTAATCAACAAACACCAACTACAATTTCTTACAAGGCCTTCACATCATATCTTTTAATATTATTTTATAGCATCCTTGAGGAATCAAACTATTAGATTAGGGGCATTTCTAAACAAACAAAAGCAGTAAGGTGACTGTTTACAGAAAAGTAAAGTGAGGGAAACTTGTGTTCACAACTGGAAAAAGAAATTGCTATCAGATAGGTAGGAAAGAAAACCTAGTTTCCCATATTATAGAATTTTTAAGTGCTCTTTTTTCTTCCCAAATTAGGGCAAAATGTGGGCTGCAACTTTTTTTGGTTTTTCAAATTGATTTTTTTTTTTAAATTTCTGAATTTAAGACATTCTTTACTAAGATTATTCCAAAATCCAAAGAGAGAAAAGCCTAGACAATACTGGTATTTTTAAAATAACAAAAATAAGAGACCTTAACAGCTTTTTTTCCTAAGGAAATAACAATTTGAGAAAAAGAATTAATGAGTTAACTCTTTTTGAAGATGTCACTGAAAAGTTCCTACCCATCTTAATAGTTATTTCTTCAAACACTAAAAGGTCTCCTTGACAGAGTGAAGCTTCTAATATAATGCAGATAGACACAACTGCAGAATGGAAATGCATTTGAATGTAAATCAATCCAATTCAATAGATAAGTCATGATAATTTGAGATGTTAAAATAAAATGGCTAGTTATTAATGGAATTAATGGAATTATAAATTTTTAAATATTGCAACTAAGCATTTAGTTAAAGAAATAACTAGTCTAGCAAAAGATCAACTCTTAATAGCTCTTCTTAACAGTGCCCATGTAAGAAAAAAAAAAAACAAAACAGAAAACAAAAACAAAAAAACAACAAAGAGCTTAACAAGAAGATAAAATTAAAGTAAGTGCAATTACTTTTTCCCAGTAAAGAAATGATGCTCAAAGCATGATGAGAGCACAGTGGCATAACTCCCCTGTGAAGAGCAGGATACTTTTCCTGAGCTCCTCATAGCAATTTTGAATAAGTTTGCATTTTCTGAAACACACAATTCTGACAAGGAGATTTGACTGAGGACCAATCATACCAGCTTGCCTGGTATTGGAATGAGGAGAAACCCTTGAAGGGAATAACAAAAGGAACTATGTACAGCTATTGAGTTTAACAGAAGAGTTTCCCACTAAATATTGCCCATTTGCTTTTTCTAGCAGCAATTATTAGGTTACAAACACTTGCTCTAAAATGAAAGAAAAAGTGTTTGTGATCCCAGATCACTGGGCTCTTGCTGACCACAAGCACAAATATCCTGGCAAGAACCTGTAGGGCTCTAATCTTCTTTGCATGCCCTGGCACTGTCAAGTCCAGCAAAGTAGTGTGGCATCCCTGCAGCCGTGGGTGACTGCACTGCTGGATCTCATCATGCAGCATGCACAGCCCTGCTGCAACCCTAACAGAGGACATATGTACCATTCTGTGATCACTCTGTTGCAGTTACTTCTACAGAACTCTCAAGAGCCTCCTTATCCACATATTTTGGTTGCTTCTTTCAGGAGAAGTTAACCAGTCCAGAGGTGTCTGAATCTCAGCCTCAAGGAACCAGGGATGACAGCTCAGCAATGCTCAGAATTTCATTGCCCCTCAGCAGCAGCAATCTGTCAACCCTCTCACAGAAGAAAGGAGTAATCATCCTGCAACAGAACTTACATATTCTGGGATCCCTCTTTCCCTTCCAGTAGCATACACAAAAAACCCACCACACAAAAAACCACATCCTTCATCCTTTAAAAAAAATTATAAAAAATCAACCACAAAAATCCTCGAGAGCTTCTTTCCCACCCCAGTATGATCCTTTGCTTTGGTGCAAATTGCAGCCCTCCACTCCCAAACTAAGCAGGATCTTTAGGAATTGGAACCAGTCTGGAAATTCCCAGACATAGCTCCTCTCCATCAGTCTGTCTACGATTTATTCTGTGCTACTTCCTGATTTCAACACTGTAGTTAATTAGGACAAGCACTCATGTGAACCCCAGAGTAATACACATATTATTGCAATGGAGATAAACAAAAAAATTATCTCACCTGCATGAGCAGGTCACTAGAAGCTGCAGGTATCAGGCTTCAAACAACTACTACACAAGGACAGAGAATTGAGGAGGTGATTCTGTGGTCAACAAGGCACTGACAAAATTACTGCCAACTTCTCCGCATGACCAAAAAGCGGATCTCGTACGACCTGGAATCAGAGGTCCAGCTCCAAAGAAAAGTCAAATTAGGAGTGTTGACACTTAGGTCTTCACCTTAGATAAAGGAAGAACTCAGTTAAAAATATTACTTGAGAACTATCGTCAGTGAAACAACTTATGCTATGCTGCTAAGCTAAAACTGTTCAGAAATGAAGACTTTTCAGGTGACATGGTACAGAAGTCACCCATTTTGCAATCTCGGTGGAAAATTACTTTTGGAAAAAATCACATAGGAACAGGCACTCCCAGGTCTGAGTGGAATCTAATTTCTTGGTGACCCTTACAGCTTAATACAGGTCAGCCAAACCTACCAGACAACTTCTCCTTGGGGTTATCAAGATAACCTTTTATATAGCAATGATGGACACCCATTACTTGAAGGAAATACCAACATAACAACCATGACATTACATTGACACTTGCCTTGGTCAAACTATTTACACTCCCTGAAGGAAATAGTTTTCTTTCTCTTTTGTATTGCACCAAGGAGAATGTCTCTCAGAGTCCATTGAAAGAAAAGGCATGGTACCTTTAAAATTTAAAAACTGATTATAAAAAAAATCCATTGGTTATAACATTATTTGTCCAGTTGGAATTTAGAAAAATTAGGTGCACATTGTCACCCACATTGATGTATCAGTGTTACTTTTCACTTCTTGTTTATGCCAAGAACTTTTAAAATAGAATAAATTCTGGTGAAAAGCAGAACCCAAGAAGAGTAAAATGATCCGCATATCCATATAACTAAAAAATGAGAATTTGAAACTATCACTACCAATCTGATGCAACAACCTTGGGTGTGTAATGAAGCTTGAGATGTTGATAAAGGTCATATGGTGAGACTGTAATGAAGATTCATCTACTTTAGTCAGATTTTCTCTGGCTTTACCTTTAATGGCATCTCATTATTCCCACTGGCAGAGGTAGTCATGTTTGTACACAAACTAATTAATGAGGAACTCTACCAAGACTTTCAGAGCAGAAACAATCATGCATGCTGACAGTTACTAATAGCAGGTGGGAATTCTCAGTCATGAAGGATGAGAACTATTCATAGCATTTAACTGTAGGCTACTCACTTCATGGGGAAAAATTATAATTAAACCATTTTACAGATCACAAGAAAGGTAAGACATGAGGCATATTGAAATTTTGATTTACAGGTTATGAAAAGTTTCTATCTTTCCAGGGAGATTTTTTTCCCCAAAAAAATTAACGGATTATCAGATTAACAGATATCTATCATGTGCACTAGCTCATTCCTTGCCTTTTTTCCCCTCTTCTTCACCACTGACAAAAAATATATTCTGTAAACATTCAATATCCTTTTAGGACCCACTAGTCTCAGAAACAACCCCCGAAAACTAACATTCATTTTAGTAATCAAGTATTTTAAAAGAAAACTTTCAAAGGCACTGTGTATTTCTTTAAAATGTGAGACGGGGTTCCCACTCACATTTTAAAGAAATACACAGTGCCTTTGAAAAGTTTTAAGGTTAGTGTTACAGGAATGAGTTAAGATTCTATGTAATATTAAGGCTGATAGCCCCAAATTAGCCTATCAGGGAATGGACAAAAGTGCTTCAGCAGCAATGTTTATTTTTTTTTACTCTTGTAATACAGTCATATTGTAATTATAAATTATTCTAATTTATTCTTCCTACACCAAAGAAAGCAATACAACTAATAATACATTACACTCTGCATGAGCTATGTAATGAGTTATAAATGATTAGATGGCCAAGATGCTATCTACTGATGCTATTTTAATAGCAGGTGCTTATTAATCTAAGAATTCCATTCAGCAAAAATTAGCTTTTCATATACAGATATAAGGATTGCTTTCAAGTTTTCAAGTGAGCTGCATTAATGTTACTTTGTTCCCAAACAGGGCATTTAGAACAATCACATATGAAAGGAAGAAGTCTTCTTAAACAATAGTAAATCTGCATTGTCTGGAAGTGCAACAGCTCTCTAAACTTTTATTTATTTTTTTTTTTTTTATAAAATCCTAGCAGAAATTACTGAAGGAGCTCACAATTTGATTGTAGCCTCCATAAGTGATGACTGCCTCTGCAATTAGGCATAAAGACAGATTGCTTCCTTCTCATAAAGCCCTTGTTCCACACAACATAACTAATTAAACCACTACACAGGTCTACCCAAGCACACAGAAAGAACAGTGTAATAAAGACTAATAAACAGGAAAGGAAACAAGCTCGTGCATTTAGCAAACACTGGTAATAATGGGACATAAATCATTATTCCTGCTCTTAGAACCAAGACCAAAACCGTTATAAATTAGGTGGCTTACAAAATTCTGCCAATTAGAGGCATGTTTTATTTTTATTTCTTGAGAATGTTTAAGTTGATTTGGTTTTATTTAATACAAAATCAGGAACTAGTACCTGAGGTTTGTTTTTGCTGTAGCCTGACACCAACATAATCACAAAAGAGAATTCCAAACACAGAGACTGCATTGCTACCCAAGAAAGAAAAATGCTATACCTTTAGCATCTGCTACAGCATAAAACCATTATACTGCAATTAGGTAGACTAAGGAGCAGCTGATAAGGAAACTAAAAATAAAAGATGAAGACCTTAGAAACAAATTTCTTTCAAATCATGTTTCTTACAAAAATGTTTGCATTTTGCTCTGCTCAGGATACTGATCTGTATTAAGCAACCAAGGTTCAACATAAAACAGATTAACGATGTCTGACCCTGCACATAAAGATTTACTACACACCTCCACATACTCAGTCCTCTTATATAAACTGATGAAATTTAGATTTGCTACCTGTGAAAAGTGGCCATAGTAAGCAACTATGGAATTTGAAAAATAATTCATAACTATTTCTCCACTTTTCAACAGCTCTAAAAACTTTTCTTCAAAATTTGTCATTAATGTAAATGACATTGACTCGTTTAAAAATAAACAAGCAAACAAACCAATTAACAATCATAGGAATGACTATCATAAGAAGATTTGGTCAGGAATATTCAAATTTAATTTTCTTTGATTTTCCTATCATAATTTTCTTCACTCAGTCCAGGACTAGATCTGATTCCTAAAAAGAGAGATCTTTTTCTAAGAACCTGCCTTCATAGAAGAAAAAAAGTAAAACCAAAACCAAGTGTCATTTAAAGAGTCCTGTGCAATGTTTAAGTCTCAATATAAGCACTGTAAGTAGAACTACAGAGCAGCTGAGTCTGGCAGGGACCTCCCAAAGTCCAAGTTCTATCACCACAGGATGGTCAGCAAGGGCAGATTTTTCAATGCTGTGTTCAATCGGGTTTTGACCGTCTCCAGTTATGGAGATTCCATACTGCCTTTGTACAATCCATTCCAGTGACCAACAACTGACAAAAAGTTTTCATTCTACCAGACCTGAATTTCCTTCCTTCTTCCAACCCACATCCTTTGCCTCTTATCCTATTGCTGTGCACCTCTGAGAAGCCTCTCTTTTCTCTACAAACCTCTGGCCAGGTAGTTGTAGATGGCAGTCCCTCCCTTCCTTATTCTGAAGGGTGAGTAAATCCAGCCCCTTCATGCCATGTCCTCCAGCACCCAAGCCTCAGGCAGCCCTGCTCTGGACTCACTCCAGTACATCTGTGTCTAACGGGAAACCCAAAACTAGAGACTACATCCCTGGAGGGTCTCAGGAGAGCTGATTTGAGAGGAGGCATCACTTTCTGGTACTGTGCATCCACCTTCATAAGACAATTCTGCCACACTACTAAAACTAAATTTTATCCACTTTTCTTCTTAACTCTGTCAGTAAATTATTTTAATTAGTTTTCAAACAACAATGAAAATATATCACTTATAGAAAAAAAAATATTTTACCATTTTTTACAGTAACTGCTTCTGTAAATACACCTGATGACTTGACAGCTCTCACTTCAGATCATCAGAACATCTACTGTGTTGTCAATGGGAGATAAACCTTTCTACTTATGAAGGATTGGTATTGACAAGTATTTTAATAATTCAAATTATCTCAAGAGGACGTTTACCACAAATGGCATTTCTCTCCCTGTTCCTTTTGCTATGAGGCAAAAAAATGAGAATCAATGGTGTAAATCCATTTGAAAGAGAAAACAAGATGGAAATCTAGACAACTTCAGTTATTTGGCCCTGAAGAGCTTGCTCAGAATTTCCTGGGATTATATTTCAAGTTACATTGCTCCACTACAAAAAGTTACAAAATTTTGCCATCTGATCTTCATAAATAGTTAAGAATTAAAATGTAAAAGGACTGTATTGTCACTATACAGCAAACATACCCCACAGCCATCTCAATGACATCTTTGAGAGCACTTTTCCTTGCATCTCCTTTCATCATAGACCTCTGCTGACAATCAAAGATCTAAGTGCAAGGCAGTACACTAACAATGTTTGAATTAAGTATGCAGCAAAGCTCTCCAAGATTGTGGAAATTTCATCAAGATGATAAAATATGACTCCACTAAGTTAGGGAACTCACTTCTCAGAAAAATCAACCCTGTAGGCAAAGGAAAAGCCACAAGAAATAAAGTAACTAGATATGGCTTCAAAGTCTTCAATGCTCTGAGAGCTGAGCAAGCTGACTCAAAAGATTCTCAGAATTACAACCAAGATTTAGTTTCCCCTTTCAGAAGGTGAAGGATAAAGTAAATTATTTTCTCCCCATACTAATACAAAATTTAATTTTGTTCATGAAGAATATGAGAGAATTAGCAAGCTTTGTGGCCAAGAGTGGAAAAGTTGGGAGTACTCAAATGACTCCAAGGAACTTCTGGGAAGTTGTCTGCCACAGCCACTCTTACTCCTCCAGTTCAATTGTGCCAGGCAGCAAAAGAGTGTCCCAAACCACAGACTAGAGGGATGCGGGCAGCTGTAAATGGCTAGCAATGCAGGAGCATCCTCAGACATCACTGCCCAGTCAGTGCAGACCCTTGTTGAGAAATGGGACAGGGGGAGGATGAGGAAGAGAGGAAAAATCTGGACCAGCCACTGACATGATAATCCAATTTACAGCTGTTCAGAGCAGCTGCCGGAGCCTGCTTCAGTCCTAGGCTGAAGAAAATGTCAGCGGAGATCACAGTCTCATTAGGGGCACCAGACTATTTTAATCAGGAATTAATCAGATTCATATTTTTGCAAAAGTTTTGAATCTAGAAGAGCCAGTGAATACACAATATGTTGTGCATAGGCAAACGGTAAAAGCAAATATCTGAATTACTCAAAAAGACAGGAATTTTAACTATGAATGCAAGTCACCAGTGTCAGGGCCAAGGGGCTGTATTCCACATCCACTAATTACTGACACTCCTCTTTACAGGCAGCACTTCATCAATCAAACACTTCATCAAGCAAACACAAACCCTCTCCCTGAAATATGTGAGCACCTTCAGTCTTAGTCAGAACATAATTAATTCTACCAAGAAGCATTTTACTTAATCTCTGAATATCTTCGGATAACCCCAGATTGGGGAAAAAAGAAAAACAAAAACATTTTATTTTATCTCTTTTATTTATTTTGTCTCTTATCTCATCACTGATGTACAGATATTTTGCTGTTCGTTTGTTCAGTCCAGAAGCATGTATAAAAACAGAAAACTAAAGTAGCTGATATTATAAATGTAGAGATTAACCCTGAAACCTGCCTCTAAACATAGTATCCTGTGACCTAGTACTACCTTGTCAGAACAAAATCCTAAATGAACAGAGAGGCTTAATGTTAGTGTACTCAAAATCAAGAGGTTTTCCAGACCTGGCAAAAAAGAGGCTTTTAAAAAAAATTAATAGCAAAAAATTAATACTTCTAGACTGTATCTTGGAATAGAGTCTCTTCTTGAAGTACAAGAGATCAACCACCAGCCATGGCTCTTAGCACTGAAAAAAAATAAACATCTCAAACCCATGACATGAATATAGCATACTTATGTAAAGTCTACAAAGGATGTTTTAAAAGAGAAGAAAATCTTTACTTAAGACATACATGACAAAGGTTAGTAAAAGGTAATGATGCAATTGGAAAAAAAAACAAACACTTAATAAAAATTCTCATTAAGCAAATAAATCTTAATATCAAATAAATGATTGGGCTAGTCAGCAGCAGATTCACCACCAAGCTTTCTTTTTACCACCCTAGCAAATGATATACTCATTTTACCTATTATAGTCAAGCTTTCATAGTCCATTCTATCCTTATCAGTTTACCTGAAGCAGGATTTCAAGAAGCTATTCTTTTTCAAATTGTATGTTGTATTATTCATAATGTTTTCACTCCCACTAGCACTTGATGTCTCCTGATCTATACAGCACAAAACAAGCAGAAAGAATAGCCTCTGCCTGAAGTGTTTACATTTTAAATACTGCACAAAACAGAATTTGTACCTTTATTCAGTACAATGGTATAAAACTGGCATGAAAGTAAATTGCCTGAATGTAGTTATCTCCATCAAAAGAGCTGGAGAAACTATTGGTTTCATTTTGAGGTTTCTTGTCCTTTCTATAACGTGGGGAAAGTTGAAAAAAAAAAAAAAATCAAACTTCAGTTATTTATTTTGTTAATTTTATTGCAGATTTTCCTCAAGAATCTTGCTTACTCTCCCTTATATCATAACTTCCTCTGAAAAAGGCAGACAATACTCCACTGATTCTGTTAGGCTGGTTTAGTTTTATCTGAAAGAAATAAAAGATTGCAGAAAGTGCCTTTATTTCCCTTGACTAAGACTAAAGTAATTATTCATTATCAGCATCACTATATTCCTCTAAATATATACATCAAAAAAGTACACTTCTTTTCTAAAATGGAAGTGAATTTCTTAAATATGTGTCTGTGTATATAAAAATTTTCAAGAGGAAGCAAATAAAACAAGTACTAAAGTATATCCTTGACTTTCTCTTACTTTTCAATTATAGTTTGACCTTTCCACCACAATCTTGAAGAAGCTAGTTCAGTAGTGATACAATAGCCTTTCACCCAAGCTCTGCACTGACTGTACTTATCTTTATGACATGACTATCTGAACTGATGCTTTCTAACATGCCATATAATCTTTTTCTTTAAAATTTTCTCTTGGAATGGACATACTACTCTTTACATGAGATTTAGACTTCAAAACACACAATATTTTCTCCTGAAACTCTGCTTGTAGCGCTCATGACTATATTTACCTTTTAAACTTGGAATATCTTGGAATGCTTACAGCAAATTCCCTTTCATTTGGTAGGAACAGTTATTCCTGTGATGAGTATTCAAAGGGATACTCTCCATCTGCCACAAAATAAGCAGTTGTTGAACATATCAAGTAGCTTAAAAATTCAGGGCTCAGTTGTCAGCAAAGCTGAACATCGCATTTGAGAATTATAAATTTATGATAACTTAGACTGATTGCTTAGGATTGGCTTAATAAAACTAAAGCATTTTTGAAATTACTTTTTTATTTTTGGTC
The DNA here is from genome assembly GCA_037013685.1 of Acridotheres tristis. Taxonomy (NCBI): domain Eukaryota; kingdom Metazoa; phylum Chordata; class Aves; order Passeriformes; family Sturnidae; genus Acridotheres; species Acridotheres tristis. The sequence goes on from CM072884.1 coordinate 105,158,790, forward strand.
CTTTTAAATTACCTCTCAAGGTTGTCTAGATTTAAGACTTACTGTGTTCAATGTTCCACATATGATATATGTGGGTGCTTAAGTATATTTTTACAGAAGATTGTTGGATTTTTTTATTGGGAATCTAATATCGCCCTTAATCATGATACTTTCCAGTGTGTTCACAAGGCAGCTTCAGGTAAGAAAGACTGGTCCTACAGTTTAACAAGTCCTAAACTAATAACCTTTTACATAGACAGCAGTGGCCAGTGTACTGTACAAGAGTTAGCTCAGACAACTTGGAGTATGTGCTTGACTTTCTGCTTGGTGAATTCTTACATGGAAAGCAAAATAGCCCAAAAGATGCTGCTACTCTAAAAACAAGTAAATAAAATCCACAACTCAGGCTGACAAATGGCCAAAGAATAGAGCAGCCTGATAAATAGAAAGTATATAAGAAATAACATCACAAAAGATGCAATCCTACAACATATATTCAAATACTTTTAAATATTTCATGCAGTTCTGGGTTTCTGTAGATTCTCCTGACTGACCCTTCCATGCACACAGCACACAATCAACTGTAGAATTTTTGATGCAGAAGTCTCACAAATTTAAATGCTGTCTACAAAGTATGTTTAATTTTCCACAGAGTTAAGGAGTTGCATGTGACTATAAGGGCTGGTTGATATTTTCTGTAACTACTTACACAAGTGACTTTCAATCAGATGGAAACACCTAGAACTTATTCATACAAATATACTAATAAATATATGGGGACTTTTCTCACCTTCCCAATTCAATTATTCAAGTTAGGAGGCTAATCTACTAATGCACCTGCAGTTCAGGAAACAAGATATCAATGTTGATTTCTTGCTTGGACTTGCTGGCTGAAAGAGCTTATTGCTCTCTATTGCCTAGATATTTGAGCCTAGGAAAACTATCCAGGTAATATCACCAGGCTACGTAGCACAGCAATAGTTAAGCAAAGCAAATATTCTCTCAAGCATATTTCTATATTTCCTTTTTTTTAACTTACTGAAAAATTAGAACACAATTTGCATTCAAAAAACAACAAGAAATTACTTTTTATTTGAAAAACAAAGTCTTTATTCATTCATTGTTAAAAAAGGAACCAAGAACCCAAAGTCCATCCAACTGCATGGAAAAATTATCCTTTTTTTTTTAATATCCAGTTTCCCTTTTGGTTGTTTATAACTGGTTGCATACCCAGAGCTCTAAAAGGAGAACAAACAACTATGTCAACCCAGCTAATGGCAGCTATGGAAATATTCACATGGGAAAAATACTTCCCATGCAGCCAAAAAAGAAAAGCAAAAACCAATCCATAACTTCTTAAGCCATCCATTTCACTGCTGTTGAATAAATAGTGCCTAGTTTTCTGTTGCTTTTGCTGAGATGCCAGGCAGCCACATTACCTTTGATCTATTTCTGTTCAAGTAACATAGAGAAGTGTCTGAAACAATGATAATATGCACTGTTGATCCAGGAACAGTAGTAGATTATATAGCAAGATATATCTTATTGGCTAAAAATAGAGGTTGTGCAGACAGGATGTCCTGAAGAGTAGCACAGAGGACAGGATGCTCTTACTGTTAAAAGCTGAATGATTTTTATGGTATTTATAAGCCCCTGATTCAATTTGCTGTTTGCTCATTTGATATATCACTCCTCACAAAATAAGATCTATATGGAAGAACAATAAACATGTTATTTCACGCTGCAAAACAGCCAGATTTTGTTTTGAAATACAAGTAGTCTCATGGACAGAAAATATTTGTTCTTTTGAGTTATTTTTTAAAGCTCTTAAGAGGCTACAGTCAAATCTTAGTATAGAGGAAAAGGACACACACTCACCTACCCAGATGAGATTGTGTTTGCCTACTCAGATTTCTCTAATGTATCATGATCAATGGACAAGAAGATCAACTTAATTGTCCTAACCGCATATTTTATGAACTGTGACAAGTTTGTTATAACTCATTTGCTCTAAACTTTTCGTTTGAGATTGTGAAAGTACCAAGAGATAAACTCAGCAATGTCAACAAGCTCGGTGGCATAGTTCAAGCTGTGAAGGTTCAATAAATAGGTCTGTAAACATTGCAAATCAACAAAGCTTTTGATGAAATGTCAAGCAAGACAGAGCTTAGCTATATTCAGCTCAGCTTGAACTCATAAACCATTAACTGGCCTCTGTAGTTTCCACAGAAATGTGTTATGAATAAAACACAAATATTGAAATAGAAATAAAAACAAAACTTTTTTTTCTTTAAGAGAGAAGATTAATTAAAGCTATTTAATAACTGGAAATGGTATCTTAATCACCCCAATAAAGACAGATTCATCAAAACAGAAAATATGAAAATGCTGCATACTCTTATAATGGAGAAACCATTATTTTGTGACTTCAAGTAAGGCAAGGATGCAAAACAGAAATAGAACACAAAATTAATTTTGAAATACCCTAAAGATATTTCAACTTTGAACCATTGCAAAAATCTGTTTTTTCCTGCATGAGACAAAGAATATTGTTTGCTTCGGAGAAAATACATATTTTGCCCTTCAGTTTTAGTACTAAGAATAGAATAAAATTTGTTACAATGCATCAAGGTACCTATTTATTACAGAAAATAGGATTAATTTTTTTCCCCTCAAGTGGAGGATTGTATTACATATATACAGCCAAATATTCTCTCAAGATCTATTTCCAAAAGTCTTGAAAGTTACAAAGTTACTTGAGCTCCTTTTCAGTAACAATCCTCTGTAGACGTCCATGCAATTATTCTAGACTGAATGCAATGTTGTTTCTGCCCGATGGCCCAGTTTCCAAGCTATTTCTATATCATCACTTGAGTAATTCATTTGACCATGTCCAAATTTGTTTGCAGTAAACTTTGCATCTTTCTACTGTCTTTGTAATGAAAAGTTCATTTAGGAAAACAATTAAATCCTCTTTGATCACCTAATAGCTATTATCCATAACTGTGCCAGCCCTCTGGTATTGTCATTGCACTTTTCCCTCCCGTCGGTGAGGAAAACAAACAAACAAACAAACAAACAAACCTGTTTAACCTAATCAGAGACTTAGTACATACAGAAGTTTGTTTGTTTGTTTCCCTTTCTTTACTAACACCCTGTTGATACTCTCCACCCAGCTTTGGACGATTTAAAAATAAAAGTTACGCAAGGCACGGGTATCTGGCCGGAGGGAGCGGATGCTCCGGCGGGGCCGGGGTCAGTCGCCTCCCACGAGCCCCACTTGCCCTTGGCTTGGGAACTTGTCGAGCCCCCCGAGCGCAGCAGGCAGCGCCCAGCAGCCCCAGCATCCCGGCAGGCAGCCCACTGACCTAAATGCCGTCCTTAGGTTGCGTTCCTGCTGCTCTTCACTCTTTGAATACTCCTTGTGTTCATTTAGAGCCGGTACTCACCCGAGGCATCCCCAGGCATTGCCGGCACTGCGGTGTCTCGCTACCTTCGTGGGGAAGCGGTCAGTGGATTTCCCCGTGGGCACTTCTCTCTAACACATTCTCCAAAGTAGGAGAAACCTGGAGGGAGACTCATTGCCAGGTGCAGGTAAGGCACGCCTGCAATCACCCTCCAGTTTCACGGGCACAAAAAGAGCACCCCGTTCTCAGAAGCCAGCAGGAGAATTACAGCCAATTTTGTTTTCTCGAACAGCAGCGAGGTACTCTCCCAAGGTACACAGGCAGCGTGCGCTGCGCTCCCTCCCTCCTCGCTGAAATGGTTTCTCCCTCCACAGGCTCAATCTACCTGATTATGTTCTCTCCTAATCAGTAATCTTAGTTTCCCCAGCAGTAGCGGCCCTCCTCGTCCACCCAGGATTTCTGGAGGGCAAGGTGCAGAAGCAGGGCAGCAGCACTCCAGGGACACAGGGCAAGGTAGCAACATTTTGGAAGGACTTGTGTTTCTGTCTGCTTTTTTGTTTGAACACTGGAGTACAGCCTTCGCCTGTCTGAGAGAGAGATTATGCTTCCTGCTTTTACAATCCTATTCAAATAAGCTTAAAATCCCTAAGAAAAAAAAAGGCTACCTACTTCATCAAGCAGGAACTGCTTTTCAATACAGTCTTTTTTTTTTTTGGTGTATCCTTTCCCTAAAACTAGCTTGTATCCCTTTCAAATGTAACAGTATAAATGCATCTGCAGTATATTCTTCCTTATCTCTAGTGAACAAATAAAATAGGTATGATTTCCCTCCCCTCCTGTTTCTTCTTTTGTAAGCTAAAAGACAGGAAGGATAAGTAAAACACATATTACCACAACAAAGTTCAATATAATATGTTGTTCAACAAGCTTGCTGTGAGCCTGAAAGGGTACTTTGGGTTTTGTTTGTTTGTTGATTTATGTTTTTGTAATAAGTAGGGAGGATGGTACAGACAAAAAGAATCTTCCTCTTTTTGTCCTGATTATTACAGCTAAACTGATTATTACATTATTAACTGTTATTCTCCTGTAAATCTCTTCTAATCCCAGTTTAGAGACTATATCAGAATTAATTAAAAATTTCCTTTAGTAGTTAACAGGATAGTCTAAAAACATTTGTGGAGAGAGCATTGGGCAAAGCATGGATCAAGGGACAATTTACACCAGAATTTTAAGCTGGCTATAGAGCACAGTTATGCTGTGGTCTGTCAGACACAGCCACATAAAAGTGTGACAGCAAAGAGGTAGGAGATGTAGAGATAGGAGATGTGTAGGACCACTCCATTCCAGGACATTGTGGTACCTATTTAAACACTGAATATCCCTAAAGTCTGGTCATTTAATAGCTAAGCAAAACTGTCTTTTGTAGGCAGCATAAGCAGACTTATGATACACTTTAGAATCTGTATTCAAAAAAATAATATTAATTAGTATTCCTTTGACATCAGACCCAATTTAAAACAAATTATCACAAATTATACATCAGTCTCCTAACAAAAGCTAAACCTTTGCATTTATCATCCAAAGAAACAGCATCTCTCCATTCACTGTAATAATCCATTCAACTGAAACTTAAGGTCATTTCATGTTTTATTCAGGGTTGTACATTGAATCAAGACTTACCATCTATGACAACAGACTAGAAAGTTACTTGAAAGTAATTTTCAGTTAAACTTCTTAGATTAAACCTCTAGAGCTACTGAGTTGGTTATGGGAGGACAACAGCTAAAACTTTATTAATTGAATGCACTAGATAATAGAGCACCTAGATGTGTTCTCCTTGCCATTTACAGCATGGGGAATGATGTCTCAATGCCTACAGCACAGCTGAGCACACCTCACACCAAAATATACTTCTGAAAGGCTCAGAAATGCTATTTCAAGCCTCCTTTATGAGCAAAATAGAGAAATAAAACACGTGACTTTCTCCTGTTATTAAAAAAAATTCAGCAGAAACTGTGCATGACTGAACATGAGTATGATAGCAAGCACTAGAATAACACTGTAAAGTTTATAAGGAATTAGAAATAGGGTTGCTACAATCATTTCCACAATATAGCTCTTTATTCATTGTAACTCTGAAACTGGTAGTCTAGAAAAACAGGACCACAGTGTCTATTCCCAAGACCTTAAAAACTTTGACAAATGTGGCATAAGCTTGAAAAGCAATCGAGAATTAAAAGACAGTAAAAAAGCCAGAAAACATACATAAATTAATAAGTAACAACAAAATAATGGTTAGAGAGTGCAGAGGAGTTTAGCATGAGCCAGAGAACATTGCTTGATTTCCTAATTGTATTCCATCACTCTGCAGTAGGACAGGCCTCATGTAGCAAAGACTTTGTCAATATACTAATTCAATAGAAACTGTTATTTTTCATCTTTTATGTTTGTTTGGCATTTATCAAAATAATATCTGTTCTTTTGTCACCTAAGCTCCACAGGAGGGGTATTATTGGGTGATGTGAGCAAAAATACCCCTAAATGTCCAAGCAACACTGCTTAGGCACCTTTCAACCTAGACAAAATTATTGCTATTCAAAATCTGATTGCTTTCTGTGAAAGGAGGCAATTTATTTTTAAAGATTGCTTACAGATTGTAACTCTACCCAGAATAATGGCAAGAAAGTCTACAACTGACTTTTTAATCACATCCAAAAGGAGTATAAAACTACACCATAACACACAGTCTTTCACGTCACATATGACATGTTCCTCATCTGGTGAGACAAACAAGTCTAAAATCCTACCCCACAGCTTAGCTTGAGACTCTTCCCCAGTATAGGACTCCTAAAACCACAGAATGTTCTGAGTTGCAAGAGACCCACAAAGTTCATTGAGACCAACTCCTGACCCTGTACAGGAAAACCCCAAGAATCACACCCTGTGCCTGAGAACATTGTCCAAATGTTCTTTGAGCTCTGTCAGGCTGGTGCTGTGACCACTGTCCAGGGGAGCTGTTCCAGTGCCCAAACACCCTCTGACGGAAGAACCTTTTTCTGATATCCAAATTAAACCTCCCCTGACACAACTTCAGGCCATTCCCTCGGGTCCTGTCACTGTCACCACAGAGCAGAGATCAGTGCCTGCCCCTCCTGTTCCCCTCACAAGGAAGTTGTGCCTGCAGTGAGGTCTCCCCTCAGTCTCCTCCAGGCTGAACAAACCCAGTGCCTTCAGCCCCTCCTCACACGGCTTCTCCTCAAAGACCTTCTCCATCCTCATTGCCCTCCTTTGGATGTTCTTTAACAGCTTAATGTCTTTTTTATACCATGGCAGCCCAAACTGTCCCCAGCACTGGAGGTGAGGCTGCCCCAGCCCAGAGCAGAGCAGGACAATCCCTCCCTTGCCCTTCTGGCCATGCTGTCCCTGATGTCCCCAGGACACGCTTGGCCCTCCTGGCTGCCAGGGCACTGCTGGCTCAGCTTCAACTTTCCATCCACCAGGACCCCCAGGTGCCTTTCCCTGGTGCTGCTTTCCAGCCTTTCATTCCCCAGTCTGTCCATACATCCAGGGTTGCCCCATCCCAGAGGCAGAATCCAGCACTTTCCCTTGTTGAATTTCCCATCCTGGTGACTGCCCAGGCCTCTCATTTGTCGAGGTCTCTGAAGGGCCTGCCTGCCTTCAGGGACTCAGCAGCTCCTCCCAGTTTTGTATCACCTGCAAACCTGCTCAGTGTCCCTTCCAGTGCTGTGTTCAAGTCCTTTATGAAGATGTTGAAGAGCACAGGGCTGAGGATGGAGCCCTGTGGAGCCCCCGTGGTGACAGCTCACTATGGAGAGTCATATTTTAATGACACCAACTCTCATTCTCCAACACCCACCCACCCACCTCAGGGGCTGGAAGAACAGTTCAGAGCTCTCAGGGACCATCCCTCCTAAATATCTTCACCAGCTTCTCACCTTGCCCACCAGAGTTTCTTCCTTCTTCCCACATTGGTTAAACTTCTACATCCATCACTAGCAAAAGGGGTTGACACGGGGAAGGAGAGTGTTAGTTTTATATGGAGCAGCTGTGCTATATATCCACTTAGCAACCAGAAGCTGGGAATTCAGCCAGTGAAAAGTAAATGACACGTGGGTGGTTTGGTATAAGAGCAGAGACCTTGTTTATCTTTGTCTGCCTAAATAATTTGGAACACAAGAGAGATACTTCCATGTTTTTGAAAGACCAAAAAACCCCTGAGTTTATACACAGAGTATAAGGAGTCCTTACCAACTGCTTGTTGAGAAGGAGCCTTCTATGAGGAAATCTGCAGCCGAGAGCTGTTACTACTGAATGAGCTTTATGCAGAGAGATACATGTTTTCCTCACTGGAATGATATTTGATAATCCAGGATTAGAAAAAGAATAGCTAGAGGGAAAAAATAACTAAAAATAATAATAAAAAAACCAACCTCAAACAAAACCAAGAAGGCTTTCAGAAAGAATAATTTGATAAAACAACAGGAAAAACCCTGATTTTGCTGAGGTCAAAGGCAAAACTTCACTAGAAATTGATTTTGCTTCAAGATCTAAAGTCAACATCTGCTCTATTTAGTATCACATTATGGAGGGACATAGCTATTCATTTGTGCTGGGCTGGAGAGACCTTAAAGAACATTCAGAGAATGTCCCTTTATTTTCCTATGAATGTAGACACATAAACATATTCTGTATTATCCTATATTTTTTCACCCTTTTGTATAGTTTAAATATATATAAAGAGAGAGTGTGTCTGTGTGTAGGTATACAGAATTTTAATGTATTCTTATACTTCTTATATTCTTATATTTCAAGGTTTGGAGTGGGCATGTATATATATTTGACTCACAAATTTTTCATCAACTCTCTCCCCCATTTTTATACTTCTGTCTCACCCTTTTTCTTGCCAGTGTTATCAAGTGATAACAGCCTACCAAGCAATCACACAGCTTTTAAAAGTATTTTCTTAAAAGTTGCTATTTATAATGATATTTTGACATTTTTTTCCAAAAAGGAAGGTATGAGAGGAGAAAAAGAAGATCATTACAGCTATATCATACTTGCAGGCCTGAAAACACCTCAAATGAGGCAAAAATACATCTCCTTACATCCAGTCACTGTAATTTTTCCATTTTCAATTCCTTTATACATTCACAGCTTGGACTACATGATGATATTCTATGTAAGACTAACCCAAATGTGTCTATTCAGTCTAATGTCTTAAGATAGTAAAGGACTGCCTCATTAGGTAAGGAAATCAAAGGTGTAAGTTTTGCCACACAGTTTTAATAAAGCATAGGAAAATCACCTATCTGTTGGAAAGGTTTTTATCCATCCCGAGTTGGGTGATGACAGGTGTTGTGTGTCAGTGAGCCATTACTGCACTGCCCACTGTAATCTGTCTGAAAAGTAATGTATACATACATGAGAAATAAATCTGTGGAATCAGGGATGTTTCCCTGAGTAATATACCTAAAAATTAAGGTGTAATAAAGATGTGTTAGATGCTAATTCCTTTTAAAATTACTTCACCATTATAATTATATGCATTCTGACTCAGTTTCTCAGAATTATTCAAGGACTGCTGCTACTGTTAGCAGTATGATGACTACTTGCTTGAATGGAGATAAAAAGCCGTTTCTGCCCTGGAAGACTATACATACAGAATTTAAACTGCACACATAGGCACTGAAGATATTACCTGATATAGCATAAGGTACTGAAGCTTGTCCAATATTCATCCAGAATTGTGATAAAATAAAAGAAACATTATTAAATCCTTATCTTCATGCAAACCCTCTCTCAAAGACCAAACAGACTTCCCAGGGTACTAAACTACCAAAGAAGTCAACCTTATCTACAGAAAACTGTCAGAAAATCTTGAGATCCAAATGCTGTTTGATGGATATAATGATTTCTGAAAATTTTATAAACTGCAGTTTCACTGAGATTTGTAATCACAATTTGCTGGAAAATTATGTTACTGTGGAGTTTGGATAATGTCATAATTAGACAAGCTATACAGTAAGAATTACACTAAGTATTCCATCCCTGCTTTTTCTTATGAGGCTTTTCTGATGCCACAGACATCCCCAGACTTCTGCAGGGCAGTCCCCATTGTCACTCTCTTCTCCTTCACCTCATTTCCTTCCCTAACTTTTGGTCCAGTTACATTTATTTTTCCCTTTCAGCACTGCAGGGAAGCATCTGGACAGCTTCCAAGTGAAGCCAACACCTCGGCCCTGCACGCCTCGAGGAATCTGTGCCACTCTCGTCCTTCACACGCTGCCCCTCCACTGCCTTCCCCTCTCCAGTGCCTGGCAGCTGCAGTCAGGAACAGGGCTTTTGAGAGACTATGTCAGGATTTGATTTGAACTGAATGGCTTTGGCAAGGTAAGTGTTAAGCCAGACCCCTCATGAAGACAGACTTGTGCTGCAAAAATCCTTGGGAAGCCTGGAAGACTGGGTCTCCTTTTCCAGAAGTCCCCAGATTTCTCAGGGAGGAGAAGCAAGCTGTAAATCCAACACAACTGAATCAAGAAAAGCACATTATTTTCCTACTAAAATTCAGCATATAACTTTTTTCTGTATGTCTTTGGAAATACAGAGCCCTTAATTTACTTCCTGATTTTTGGTCTTGATTTCTTCTCCTAGTCTTGTATCATCTGACTGAAAATCCTATTTATTTTATATTCCTATTGTATAACGTGCTTTTACCTTGATAAAAATGTTTCTGTTTATAAGACAATTCGACCTAACATTTATACTCAGTTTTTAGTAATGCTTATTTAGTCAAACTCACTTATTAAAGAAAGAAAAAGATACTACTGTAACAGAAAATAACATTTGCATCCATATGTGTTTGCCTCAGTATATATTCTGGTTTTCTTTGACTAGCACTACAACTGTGCCAAGAGTGTAAAAAAGAAAAATGAAACCATAACCAAAACATAAAAAACAAAACAAAAATAAAACCAAAAATATCCCCAAAAGCAAAATTACAGACATACAAAAAGAAGTGAGTAGGACATCTCCAGCAGTATATTACTGACGTATTCTGGAGCACTCGTTTGGTACTAAATCACAGTTTGTCTTGACCATTTTTTTCTATGTTGTCTATCTCAGGTATGAAGCCCCAGATTGCTCATCTTGTGAAACTTTATATGGTCAAATTTGCAACAATAGTTCTAGTCTGCAGTAAACCAAAAGCTTTTTAACATACATCTTGCTGATAAGGCCTAATTCAGTTAAACTGACCATTGCGAATAGTGTAAATTTAATTGCTCTCTTAGATTTGCTGATAATTGCTTGACAGACCAATAAATATGGGGTTTCCAAACATAATGAGTTATGTCGCTCAATACTGTCCCTACTTACTGCTCCCCTCTCTTACTCCCAGCCTTCAAAATGTTACAGGAATTACACAATAATTTGCTCAAGAATGCTTGTCAGAGATCTGTTGTTTTGATCCCAATTAAGTAAACATTCCTGAGTCTGCATGCAGAAAGAAAGTAGCAAATGTTCAGAATGATAACACAAACTGACATAACATCTAAGATATGGCCTGAAAAATGCACGAAACATTCATCACTTCAGTTGCAACTACATAAAAAGTAATGCAGACACTGGACCTGAATCCACGCTCAGAAGAGTTCACAAAATAACACAACCAGACGGCCATCTGAATTATGAAGGGGTTTTTATTCTTCTTAGTTTTGTTTTTGTTTGTGGTTTTGGGTTTGGTTGGTTTTGTTTTTTTATTTTTTTTTCTTATCCGAAGGATGGGAGCAGTTATTTTTATACTGCAGAGGCTGCAACTTCAATATTGTGCTCAGTTTTTGGCCTCCCACTACAAGAAAGGCATTGAAGCACTAGAGCCTGTCCAGAGAATGACAATGGGGCTGGGCAAGCGTCTGAAGCACATGTCTGATGAGGAGCAGCTGAGGTTGCTTAGCCTGGAGGAAAGGAGGCTCAGAGAGTTGTAGTGAGGTGGGGATTGGTCTTTTCTGTCAGGCAACAAGTGACAAGATAAGAGGAAACAGCCTCAACCTGTGCCAGAGAGGATTTAGGTTGGATACTAGGAAAAAGATTCTTCACAGAAAAGTTTGTAAAGCATTGGATTTGACTGTCCAGGGGAGTGGTAGAGTCACCTTCTGGAACTGTTAAAAAAGTGTGTGGATATGCCACTTATGGACATGGTTTAATGTCCACCAGTGGTGGTGGTCCTAGTTTGAGGACTGGACTTGGTAATCTTGAAGATCTTTTCCAGCCTTAACCATTCTATGATTCTAGGAATGATTACTTCCAATTTGTTGAATACCAGTTATCTTTAAAAATAAATTAAATCTCTAGAATTATGCACATAGTAATGAATTCTATTTTCACAATCATTGAGACTTTGATTCTATGCTGTGACTCCTCTGGTTTAGCTGGATCTCCTCAATAGCAAAAGACAAAGTTGGAAATGTGTCTTATTTTGACTATTTTTGATTGCTTAGTATTTTATCCAGGCTATGACAGCGTTAACAGGAAATTATTGTCTGAAAAGATACAGGTTGAAAGAAATCAGTAATAATGGGTGGCCATCAATACAGCAAAAGAAAATATAAAATGATAGCAAGAGGAAGCTGGACTTGTTCAGAATAACAACTATAAATTTTTAAGCATTAATAATTCCAAAGAAATATTTCTGTTTCTGGTGTTCTCTCCAGACCTTTAAGTCATGATCCAACTGATTCCTGAAAGAAAAGCTGAAAGTCAAAACTGTGCATGTAGTACCAGAAAAGTACAGGAAATGTTAGAGAAAAGTCAGTCTAATCTTAATGGTCCCTTTGAACCCTGAGGGATCAGCTCCATTGCAATTTTCACTTGACCTTGGTTCTAATCTTTACTCCTCTGCATATTCAATGAATTAACAGAATAGTTGCTATATAATTTCTAAATAGCCTAAGACTGATAGAGGTCCATTTAATCTTCAAGTTGAATTTTACTCTAATTAACGAAGTCTTTTTTGGATACAAGTCTAGACTGAGAAGTAGCATTTTGGAGTTGATCAGCTGGAGTAAGCCCATTTGAAAATAGACAGCCAAACCTCATAAGCCTAAAACTTTGTTATGATACATTTTTTTATAGAGTTTTTTCTGATAATATTGTAATTGTCAAAAGTATCTACTCTTGGATATATCTTTATTAATCCTCTATGAAATGTGGTAATGTCTCACTAAATGTGACTGCTGAGATAACTTCTGCACATGCAGTACAATTAAGATACAGCAAAATAAACAACTAGCAGAAGGAGCTTCAGTTTCATAGCTATTTTGAGCCTAAGGTAGAATATATGTGCACATAATTGTACTCTTGGGATTTAAGACATGCCTAGAGCTGGCTTTTTGTTTGGTGGAGGTTTTTTTGAAGAACTGTTAGTACTTCTCTCTCCAGCCCTACAGGCAGCTCTGCAAACCCTTAAGCAAGTAGAAAACAAACAGAGGGAAATACACGACAACTTGATAAATTGGTAATCATACACAAATATTTCAGAACTTCTTTTTTTTTTAGCTTTTTCATTGATCGACAATAACAAGGATGTCTAAAAGTAAAGAGGGCAATCTTGCATTTTATTCTTTAAAAGCAAGATGAGATTGTAGCTGTGAATGGACACATAAATCTTCACTAGTAAGTAGGTCAAAAGGTGTGAAGAAAGTTTCCAATCACAACTGCTGCAATGCTGACAGACTGCTCCAGCCAGCTCATTGGGTTGAACTTTCTGCTTGAAAACTGCACTGAGAATTAATAAAATAGAGCTCTTTCTTTTCTCTTCCTTTTGGTCTCTGCTTCTCCATTCCATTCTTGAGCAGCTCATTTTCCCCCTGCTGAGGAGGGATGGCATTTGGCTGCCTGTGGCTGCCGACTCAGAGTGGGAGTGACCTGGGAGCAGAGGGTGAGTCCATGGCCCTGCCAGCTGTGAACCATTCCATGTTTCCCTATTTCATGCCTGTGCTGTGCTGGCACAGGCAGCATAGATATTGGTGACTTCAGGGAAATGGGGGAATGTTCTAATTCAGTGGGGACAGGAACTGATCATTACTGCACTCATGCACACACACACTTATCTTCTTACCTAAATTATAACAGCATCAGAGCACCCAGGCAAACTAATGAATTGCATAATTGCACAGCTTCCCCTCATTAAAGAAATAGGATTTTTTTTCCCCCTCTTACCTATTTCAGTATATCCCTTACCTTCCAACTTGTTCATGAACTGCAGGTTATCACTCTCCATAAAACAAAGGCTCAGCTATGTACTTGTACTCTCTACACAGCACTTGTGCTACACTTATATCTAATGGCAAATGGAAGGGAAAATGTCATTTTAACTAGAAAAAAACTTCCTCAAAGATCTCCAAGAATACCAAATGATGCCCTTTTAAGTAGATCAATGCTTAGTGTACTGTAGCTGTCAAAAATCCCACCCATTTCAAGACAGTTCTTACTGAAATAAATACACCAGGCATTAAAGAATATTAGCATCTAACAGCTTCGCTTTTCCCAAGAGCTATCAAGTATTGACCAGGGAAGAAAATGACAAAAAACAAGTAAGAAGAAAAAAGGTAGGCACTTACAGCTCACTTTCTTCATCAAACAAAAGCACATATTACATAGGATTTGTAAGTACCTTTGAAAGACTTTGAGCATTAACTGACTTTCAACAAGTGACTTAATGAACAAGACAACAGGAAAACCTCTTCTTCCTCTCTGTATAACCTGACTGCTTAGTGCTGAAGAGAACAGATGGCTAGCATTTGCATTTTCCTTGGAATTAAGACATTCTCTTCCTAATTGACTTCTGCAAAACAACAATACGTAGAAATATCAAAATGGAAAGATTTGGCTAATTCAAACACAGTTTGCTTTCTCCTTGCAGGTAGAGACAGGATCCCCTTGGAACCTGGAAGCTGTTCTGTCTCTCAAGCCTTGTTGAAATAGTTGCACTTCGACAAATTTTTGCATTGTTTTTTATCAGGTTTTTTGTTTGTTTTTTTCCCACAAAGCACTGTCCTTGGGTAATGTTGCCATAGTGCCGTTTTTGTCTTTTTTTTTTTTTTTAATCAGCAAATCTCAGCATCAATATTTTTTAAACAAAAGTGACATTGTTATCACTGCCTAGTGATTGAAGATGGTGACAACAGGGTTGAGTGTTTATGGGTTAGAATCATGAGAAGGCCACCAAGGCAGATATCCTGGTGTGAGTCTGTTATAGACCACCCACATGGGATGAATAGGCAGATGAACTCTACTATAAGCAGCTGAGAGAAGTCTCAGAATCTCTAACCTTTGTTCTCATGAGGGTCTTAAATTTTCTATCCATCTGATGAAAATACAGAAATACAGTAGAGAGGAAGCAGTCTAGGAGCTTCTCGGGCTGTGTGGAAGAGAGCTTCCTGATACAGCCAGTGAGGGAGTCAGCTAGGGAAAATGCTCTGCTGGACATGTTATTTGGGAACAGAGAGGGACTGCTGGGTGATGTGGTGGTTGTTTAGGAAACAGCAAACAGGGAATTAAAGGGTCAGCAGAACTGATACGTTAGAGAGAGCAGACTTTGCCTGTTTGGGAGCCTGGTTGACAAGGTGCCTTGGGAGGCAGTCCTGGAGGGTAAGGAAGTCCTGGAAGGACTGAGGAATGGAGTCACCTCCAGCTGCCAGACAGACACCAGTGGTCTTCCTTGAACCTCCTCTCCTCTAGCTGAAAACCCTCCATTTCCTCAGCTGCTCCTCATGTGACTTACTCTCCAGACCTTTCACCAGCTTCATTGTCATTCTCTGCCTGCTGGACATGATCCAGCAACTCAATGTCCTTCTTGAAGTCAGAGGCCAATAATAAAAACATCTCTGTATTATCAGCTCTGTGTTCAGTACAAATCCAAACCACAGCCCCATACAAGACAATGTGAAGAAAATTGGCTTGACCCCAGCCAAAGCCAGAACAGGGTGTTTTCCAGCCTAAATGACTTTCTGATTTGCATCACTGTTAAAAACTTGTGAAGCATTTTTTGATTGCTTAATTTGTATCTTTCTAAAAATTCTTAATATTTCATATTTAATTATATTTGCTTGGTATCCACTTGATTGGAATAATATTAGGAATGACTTACTGATCGCTGATATGACAAATATTCTAAGACTACACTTACTGATAAGAAAATTCTTATCAGCACTGTGTGAGTGATAAAAATAAAGATGGGCAAGTTACTCTGTAGCAGATTTACCTGCTTGAGACAGACACTAATGCAAAATCTTTAAAACCCTTCACATCCTACCCACTGAGAGGAGAAAGAGAACAGCATTAACTGTGTTGCCATGCAGTGGGATAGTCACAGGCTGCAGAGATGGGTGGAGAGAAGCCTCATGAGATTCAACACGAGTAGGGTCCTACACCTGGGGAATAACTCCAAGTACCTGCACAAGTTGGGAATCACCTGCTAGAGAGCAGCTCTGCAGAGAAGGACCAGGGAGTCTTGACTGGTGACAAATTGACCGTGAGCTGCCAGTGTGTCCTTGCAGCCAGGAGAGCTAATGGGATCATGGGGTGCACTGGGAAGAGTGTGGGCAGCAGGTCAGGGAGGGGATCCTTTCCCCCTGCTCAGCCCTAGAGAGGCCACACCTGCAGTGCTGTGTCCAGGTCTGGGCTCCTCAGTACAGAGACATGGAGCAATTGGAGATGGCCCAGCAGAGGCCACAACGGTGAGGAGGGGTCTGGAGCATCTCTCTTGTGAGAAGAGACTGCAGGAGCTGGGCATATCAGTCTGGGGAGAAGACTGAGAGGGGATCTCAGCAATTCATATAAATATCACAAAGGCAGTGCCAAGAGGATTTGCCAGACTGTTTATAGTGACTCAGTGACAGAATGAGGAGCAAAGGCCAAAAAATAAAACACAAGGAGTTCTACCTAAACATGAGGAAGAAGTTGATGTCAAAGCTGGCAGAGCACTGGAACAGGCTGCCCAGGGAGGTCATGGAGTCTCCCTCTCAGGAGACATTCCAAACCCACCAGGATGCCTTCCTGTGTCACTGCTCTAGTACAACTTGCATTTGGAGGGGGGTTGTACTGGGTAATCTCCAGAGGTCCCTTACAACTCTTAACGATTCTGTGATTCTGTGAACTCAGCTTGTCTATCTCTTCTGTATATCACAGCAATTGTAGCAAATGTGAGATTAAAGTTATACCTTAAACTATTACATTAAAGTGCATATCAGATGTGACATACCTCTAAAAAACGCCTGACTTTACAACAGCTGATTATATATCAGTTGCAGATACAGTACTGTCTGAAGCTATTTCTCCACTTCATTTTTCTCATTGAATTTTGTTATATAGCCTCAGTTAGAAGCTTTCCAATATAGAGGTAGGAACAAAATTAATCATGAGTTCGTGAAAAGAGAATTGCACTAGATTAACCCAATATCCTCCTCTGAGATGATAACTGAACTTCTAGACAAAGAAGTGGAATGGGTTTAGTCTCTCTGAATGTCAGCATTTGACAGTTCCTCAAGTACCTAAACCCCATCTAGCTGGAATTCACCAGTTGAAGGTAGCTAAAAAAAAAAGGCAAGTTTAATGGAAGTCAAGCCTGAGAAAAATAAGACAATAAAAATTGGTTGCATTTATAGGCTCTTATACTTTCTACCAAAAAGTTTCAAACTTAGTTTTCAGGGTGTTTTCAATGATGTAGCATCCATCTTCGCTCTCATGATTTTTTATAACAGAAACATGCATTTTCTTCTTACAAAGTTCCTTCTCCAATTCAAATTCTCTATTGCAAAATCCATTAATGCTTGTCATCAGCTTGTCAGCTGTTAAAAACTAAGCTTTTACAGTAATCAGTCAATGTCTTCAAATCAATTATGGGTAATCTAAAAATATTTCAGATTAAACGTGTCATTATTACTTAGTCCAATTATTTCAATTGATTTTATCAAAGATTAAAAAGTTGGTAAAAAGTTGGATTCAATTTCATTTAACTGGGCTTTTTTGCATAAATAACTGTTTTTAAAAATTTTTGGGAAGGCAAAAGTGAACTTTTCATCCAGATGCCAATTTTATTAAGTGAAACCTTCACGTCCATGGGTGAGATATACACAGGACTGACACAAAGATATTCATCACAGTCAAATAGATGCATGAAGAGATTAAGGAGAGCACCAAAAGTTTAACTTAGGTTTTTTTTCAATTTTTCACTTTGTTTATCCTTGCTAGAACATACCTGGGATAGCTGTATTATACCACAAATGTGGTTAACTAACAGCCAAACCTATGAGACCCTCCTTCAGTAATCATACTTTTTTAGTGGCAACTGCTAAGTTCACTCAGTCCTTTCAGATCCACCTGGAAATTTAACTACACAATGCATTTTTATTAGTAATGAAATAAAAAGTTAATTTCCATGAAACATTCACATGTAACATTGACTCTCTTTGAAGGGCAGCTACACAACTTCTTACATCATTTACTTTACTTCTTGAGCACAAAAGATTTAAAACATCGTGTTTAATAAAAGTGATGAGGATTAAAATGTACCACTTATGTCCCAGCACAATAAATGATCATTCCATTTTTATCCAGGCACAACTCCCCTTAATGTTATGGGAAACACTTTACAAAGGCTGCATGATCAACTTCTTGCAGAACAAAAATAAGAAAAGCTCTCTGCAGAGTGCTGTCAAACCTTTACCCATTAAAAAATCTGTTGCAACATATTCTATATCACTGAAATATATAAAGCTACACTTTCTGCTTTCTCTTCCACTATACAGCCAATAATTAATCATAGGGGTATTTTTCTTTTTTTTTCTCAGTCTTTCATTCTTTTCCTTGAAATTCTACATAAGTATTTCCTTTTAATTTGGTCCTTTTTTGCTAACAAATCTGCTAACAAATATATAGCAATTTATTACAGCTATGAAAAATAAATAAAATATAATTTCATAAGTTATAATTTAAAACCACAAGGCTTACATTTCCTTTGATATCCAAATATTTATTTATCACTTTAAGCAAAACCCATTATTTTTCTTGTTACAGTAACAAAAACTAGCATTAGTTAAAGACTGTGTATGGTAGCAAGAATAAAATTCAGTACAAATTGAGAAAAGCTGGTGTAGCAATCAGTATCCACTCTGCTGAAGTTATTCTTCCTCAAGACAGTCAGCATTCATTTTTTAAAAATAAGGATTTGTTTTAAAAATAAACTATTAAGAAATCCCACATTACACTGCCATCCTGGAGCTCTAAATTGGGAGGAATACAATTTTGTAAAAAAATGGAATTTGAGAGAACTAAATAATTAATAATTTGTGAAGTTACTCCAGTTCCGTTCTGGTCAGTTGTCCAATCCAGCTCTAAAACCTAATACTTTGCAGTCAAATTAATTTTTGGCAATACGGTTTCCTATTTGCAGAATGGAAAACTGATTTATACAGCTTATACAGCTTTATACAGCTTTATAGAGCTTTGTTTCAGAAATAAGATCTGTAAACAAAGTTTAACGTGGCATTCAGTCTGGCCTTCAGCTATAGAAAGCTCCATCAAGAGCTAACATTTCCATTTTTGCCTCCACCTGTGGCACAGAGCTGCTCTCTACCAGAGGCAGCTGAGAGCTGGCTCAGAGCTGATTCAAGCCAGCAAAACTCTTTTCTCTGCCTTAAGCCAACTCAGGTGTGGATCAGTTATAGCCATTGCTAAAGGTCACGTTGTAGTTTACAGATGGTTGAAAGGATTACTTCTAATTAATTTTTTGGTACTTCAGGATGCAGCATTTCCCCAGATAACAAATATGATAAAACTGGATTTATTTCAAAGCATACTGTATGATTTTGCATATTTGTCTTTCTTGCATTGACTTTCTCCCGTGATTTATTATATATTTCTTCCAAGACTAATTGTATTATGAAAATGGCTAGACTTCTATTCATTGTCTGTCTATTTTCCCATTATACACTGGGCTGTTTTATTTTGGTTTTTTTTCAGCAGAAATACATAAACATTAACTGCTAGTTTCAACTCACTTTGGAATTTGATTTAAGGAAAATAAATTGCTTATGCTTGGTCCAAATTTATGCTGAAAATTCCAGGATTTGGGGTTTTTGTGAAATTAGGAGGGTATTTTTTGCTAGTCTAAGATCACACTAGGGAGGACTGACATGAGACCTGAAAACAGAATTAATTTCCTTGCCTGAGGTTGGTAGTCACCTTATTAATAAACGTTGGTGTAAGTTCTAAAGTTGTTATGCCATCTATGTCAATTTCTGCCGAGTGAGTGCATTAACTTGCTATTCTGTGTGGTAATTTTAAATTAAGTATAAATTGAAAATATTTTTACTGTTTCTGTATATACTCTTTGGTCTATAAATATTTTGATTTCTCCCTCTCTTTTTGTAAAGCTTTACTATGTTAAATCTAAGACAAAATCACTACTTTATTGCTTAAATTTTGTCAACACATTTTATGAAGTTCTTAAATAATTTTTTCCTTACCTACTGCAATCTGGTGACATTAACAGTGAAGTTCATGAGGTTTGTCTTCACTGCTACATAAACTGCTAACAATGTTTGTTTTTACCATCCTAGATTTCTTGCTTAATTAATCTGATGTTTTAAGTTGAATGTTATGCTTCCTAACGTTGTTGGAACTGAATGATCTGAATCATTCCTATTTGTTACAGTCTTTTCCTTCACAAACAATGCTTTAAAGATCCTCCACCTATTTTGGATGCAGTGAGCTGTGCTGTATTTAAGAGTCTCTACTGAAAGAACTGTTTATGTTTAGTGGCCTCTCTTCAATGCTTAGATACATATATGAAAGAGAAAAAAAAAAAGCCTGGATTGTATACATTTCTGATTCTGAACGCAAATCATTTATTGCTTTATGAACACAATATCCTCCAGGGAGCATCACACATAGTCTGTATGTCTTTGAGCCTTTTCCTTTTGCATGTTGAATTTTGATAGTTGAAATGAGCATAAAATCATATACAGTCATAAATGGCTTCATCTGTTGTGGGCCTAGGGAGTCTCTCACAACCTGCTTTCCCCAGTAACAACTTGGGATTTGTAACCACAACTGTAAGAAAAGAATTTGTATGATGCGGACTTGGATACTGGGATTGGTATACTTAACTTCTCTCCCTTTTAAAATTCAAATGTCATCTTTCATTCATGAGAGCAAATTATAAGCAGGCTCTTTCTCCCACCTTATTCACTCTCTTTTGACCAAAGATTTTGTTGTGTTTTGCTTTTTTTCTCTCTTTTCATAATGGGAAACAAGGTCTAGTTGGAACTAAATCACAATCCAAACACTTTCTACTACAGAGCCACACAAACACTGGGAGTGATGTGACTAAATGCAAGCCAGCATCCATTTCTGACTCAAGGCTCCAGTTTTAGCCAGTGGAGAGGAACAAGCACAGCTAGCTCAGGACTAATCACACTTTGTAACTCTACGTTTGACATAGTCATCTGAGCTGCCTTCACAAACAAGCCTTCATCATTTCAGTCTAGCACCACAGAATATCACAGGATTGTAGCACATTCTGAGTTGGAAAGGACCCAGAGGGCTCATTGAGTCCATCTCTTATGCGAATGGCCAGACATAAAATGAATCATTTCCTGGAAGTGTCTTTGAAAGGCTTATTTCTCTCCAATAAATGGGAGCCTGATGCATCTACCTTGGAGATAGGGATGTGCATTACAGACATCTACAGTTCAACAAAGTCCATTCCACCTCATCTATTGCATAGCAGCAAAGATTATCAAAAGCATTTAACAGCAGAGTATGTTTAAACAACCTCCCTCTTCCATCCAAATACTTGCAGTGCCTGCAGTGAAAGGACTCTCTGTGCCCTTGGCACTGTGTACGAATAACCTTTGTGTTGTCTATGTGACTCCTCTCAGTTACTTTTTAATTCCATCTATAATTTGTCTTCTGAAGCCTTACACGGCAATAAATCCCATGACTTACTCATGTGGGGGAGAGACAGGGAGATAAAAAAGCAAAAACTCAGTTCACACTGTTCTCAACCTGTTGCTCAATTATTGTTTTTAAGAGTCTTGCCATTCTAGTGTGACAGGAAAAGCAAACTCTACAAATCCTTGTGCTCTAAAGGCAGGGAAGGCTTCTCCCAGCACTCTGTGTGCACACACTGCTGCTTTCTATTCCCAGAGGTAGGAATACTTCATCAGGTCTCTGTGCAGAATGATAATGAAATTTAATTTGGGAATTCTCCATTAAATGCTGCTCTACACCGTAAATTAGGTTCTCTTGTTAAACACCTAATTTGTAGTATTGAGTCACTATGTCCTGAAGGCAGCAGCACCTGAAAGCATATAAAACTGGATGGAAAGTGAAAGATAAAAATAAATAGGATGAAAGACGGTCTAAACCAGGCAGAATTTCCACTGCTAAATTATAAAAATTACCTCCATTACTCACACTTTATTAAATGAACATTCTGATCATGTCCCCACAACTCAGTCAAGAGGGTGAGAATATGATGTGCATGATACATGTATTCCTTCAGCACAGACAGCCAGTGACTGTATTCTTGTTTCATGGGAATTTTTCTCAGGATACAGAAATTTTGGCTTCCCCCTTTTCCCTTAGTTTGTGTGGTCAGATGAAATTCAGCCTTTTTGCATTGCTTAGATGGACAGAAGGTCTCCGGTCTAATACAATATCCAGCAAAGTACTCCAGAGAAACTCCTTCATAACAAAAATTGTTTCAAGTCCTTCATTAAAGACTGAAAAATTTCTGTGCCACTGTCAGCATAGTGTTATGCTGGAATATTTCAAACAATTTTTACAATATCATGCAATTCACCCTGTATGTGTGGGATTCATTACATTCATTCACAACAGGGATTAAAATGACAGCTTAGTGTCATGTGAGGCAGGGGGATTTGAGGCTGAGAGCAGTAGCTGGACACTAGGCCAGCTGAATTGTACTTTCTGCTGAGTTACATCAATATATATAGCTTTGGAATAAAGGGACATAAGGATTAAGGGCTATCTTTCAGCGAGATTTTGTAATATTACAGATATTATCACACAGAAAATCTAAAAATGGACTTACTGGGAAATGTGTGAGTAGTGGAAAAATAGAAAAGCACATATAAAAAGTAAGAGTTCTTCAAAAATCATCATAAAACCCCATCACGCTCATACAGCACAGATGTTTCTCAAATGATAAGCAGATGTTTATATGTAGACTAAATTCTAAATGATCCCAGTTTATCAGTCAACATCCTTCAAATAAATTCAATAGAAATTATAGTGACCAAGAAGACATTCCTGGGGAAACAAAAAATCAATTCATGCATGTAAAGGGTTAAAGTATACCACAGAAAAATATATGTAGACATGACAGGATAAAATTCCTAAAATTACATTTGAGACTTTAAAAGCCACAATATTGAGGGTCTAGCACAGGAAATCCAGAGGAATATTCTAAGAGGACATGAATAATTCATGGCTTCTGAAGCACACACGAGACAGATGATCCCAGAAAAACGAGGTATCCAGGTGTGCTCCTGTCAAGTGCAGTGACATGAGCACAGTGTAAATCTGCTGGAGAGAAGCATAGGCTCATCTCCATCCCACCAAGACGCACTGTGAACTGGCTTCCAAAAGACGTGTTTCTGTTTTCACATCAAAAGTATGAAAAGCCCAGAGAAGGGGACTAGCTAAAAAAATGCCTTAAACAATAACAGAATAGAAAATGCTCCCTGCCTCTAGCATATATTAGAATTGACCTTAAAGTGTTTACCTGCTTAGAAATAAAATTTTAAAAAAAGAACACCTGAATCATAACCACCCTTGCTTCTTCAATTTTGTGTATCTCGCTACAATCTGCTCCTCCTTTCCCTCCTCTGATATGTGCCTTCAGTGACATATTGTTCAAAAGTTTGGTAGTAACTCTTTTATCAGGAAAATAATCATCTTTGCGACATTGCTTGGTTGCTGCTCCTCATTGCTAGGGTTCAAGTATAAATTTTGTTCCTATTGAAAATGATACAATTGAAGCTTAATGAGAAATACCAGCATGCCATGATATGTTCCAAGTGATACACCTGACAGCCAGGTGTAAAGCTCAAAATAGATCTGTGCAGGTTGTACTCCAACTTTGCATTCCTGAGGTTACAGTCAGACAACAGTGTCAAACGTGAAGTCTTGAACCTGCCCAGTGTTCAGCCTCTCTCAGGGTGTCCACCCTGAATGATTTCCCCTTCCCTCCCACTTGCCTCTCTAAAACAACTCCTGGTTTAGCCAGCTCCTGAGCACAGAAGCCAGAGAAGAAGCTGAACCTCACAGGTAACAGGACTCATTTTCATCTCTTTGAAGACATTTTTATACTTGGAAATGTTCTAGCATTAGTACAGCATATGCCAAGCTCTTAAAATGAACAAAACTAACCCTTTAGTGTGAAAGCAGATTCTGTCTTTAAATTAGGTCTGAAGATAGGAGCGAATGTGTAATTATTACTTTGAATTTCCAATACAACTTTTTGGGGGGTTGGGAGGGTTGTTTTTTTGGGTTTTTTTTTGGTACACATAAATGCTTGTTTCTTGTCTAAAGCTTTTCTGTATAATTTCAAGCACTGCATGAGGAATTTTACGACCTAACCAGTTGAAACTAATGGACATGCTTTAGATTCCACTCAAAACTTGATGCCTCTGGAGACTTGAAGACACAAACAATCCAACTCTTTTGTAAAAAGGCGCATAAGAAAGAGCAGGAAAAAATCACTAATTCAAGTAAATTGTTCAGTCAAGGATTTATATGATCAATGTGATTGGATATATTACAGATGTACATTCTTTATGCACATACACACATATCCATAGCTAATAAAGAGACACATACATATATATATATATAAACTAGAAATCCCCAAACTATTTGCTATTATTTTATTTAGTTCATTATTAGTAATATTTAACTAGCAATATTATGTCAACTGGCCTTTTGACCTTTTTACCTAATTAAACTTGAAAGAACAGATGTCTATAAAATCTGCTCTGAACCAGTCCAGTCTTCTCAGATTTACAGCTAAAGACATCTTTATAACTGGTGATGAAAACTCGGATTTATTAAAAAGTAGTGATTTTCATTGCCCCATTTATCAATTAAGTCTGATCAGACAGCACTGTGTATTAACCCAAGTCCTATTTCTAGCACCAAGCCAATGGAGAGGACCACAACACAAGTAAAATACATGACTTTTTGTCTCTACTGTGTGCCCAGCGAGCCTGCTCTTGGGCTACCTGCACATGCTGGCACACCTTTCCTACCACCACCCCCATCAAGTAGAGACTGTACAGGCATTTCTGGATGTGCCAAAACCACTTTTCCACTTTGCTCTGTGGTTGTACGTGTGATTTGGCCTCAGCTGGAGAACTGTCTTGAGCAGAAACCCCACGGCCTCAGCCAGCTCTGGCCCCAAATTGGCTGAGGTCTGTCTCACCCAGACATTCCTTTTTCTAAGGAATGGCAAAACAGGGATGGATGACCAGGCTCATGCTGACTTAGCTCCTCCATAAGTCTACAGATACAATGCCATCGGGTTGTGGAAGTTAAACTTGCATGTTTGTGATTTAAAATAATGCCACTTTACAAATTTCCTGAAAGACAACAGTGTGAAGACATTGGCTGTTAGGAGATCTGTTGGCAAAAATGCATCAAATTTATGAATATAATATAAATATAAATTATACTTGTATAAATATAAATATAAATTTGACTTTCCTGGCTGCCCACTTCCCCTTCAGTCCTAGCAACTGTTCTGTTTGAAAATTACTCATTATGACATAGATCAACAAGTTTTACTAGGACAAAAGAAAAAGAAAGGAGAAAGGAGATGCATATCAAAAAATCTGAAATTAAGAGCCAGTAGGCACACGTTGGAACCCATAGTATTGCAGCTGATCTTTTCAGTGTGAAGGTAATCAAACACTGGTACAAAGATCTCCTTCCCTGAAGATACAGAGAAGTCGAATAACAAGTCTTTTTTATACATGCTTCTTGGAAAACTAAGTATCAAAAATAATTTTCAAGAATACATCACATCATGCTATGTTATATTTTTAGTCAGTTTCAGTTTATGATTGCCACATATGAGTTTTCTGAGAATAATTTTGTTGTCCAGCCTGGACACATAGATCAGAAGCTGAACTCAGCTTCATATTAAATACAGTATAATGGCTATAATTGAACCTGTGTCTCACCCATGGGGATTAAGAAATATTTCCCAAGCCTGAAGTCCTTTTGAACATGTCCAGTGGATCTCAACTCTATCTGTGAGTAAGACCCAAGAGCATTTTACCTCTCTCTTCCCTGCAACACATTCATCCTTCCAGGAGGAAAGAACCAAGATATCTTACCTTGTAGGGACCACCATGCACACAGGGCAGCTGGATCCCTGGCCTGCACAGCTGTGACTCCTAAGATCATATCCTACTGTGTCACCCATCTCACAGACCTGTTGCAACTTTTAGATTCCAGTTTGTGATGAAAAGTCCCTCCATTAACTGCACATGGAGCCCAGTGTCCTGATCTAGGCATTCAAATAATGTTTGAAGCTGGCTGATATAAATTCCTCTCTGATCCCTTTATCCATTCCCACAAATGCACCCATTGTTGCTCATTAGCTGTAATTCCAGAGTCAAGTTTCCAAACAGAGCACGAGAGTGTAAATTGTGCAGACATTTTGCAGTTCCCAGAACATTTGCATGTGCAGTTATTGTTCATCAGCCTCATCGACCGCAGCACCCGCACACGGAATTGTAACCAAGACCACAGCAGATGCCACACTGAATCCTGCACAAGCATCCTCATCCTGCACAGGGCTTTGTGTACAAAAATCTTATACAGCAAGCAAGGATAGTTATCACATACAGGCTCAGTGTCCATTAGATAAAAGCAATCAACAGAAGAGATCATTACCAGAAAATCACTTCCCATTTACCTTAATTTGTATTCTGGTTCCCAAAGTGTACAGAAAGAAATGTTACACGCAATAATTATGGCAAATAAGGTAATGGTCTGAAAGCACAAAGCAAAAAGAAAGAATACTACCCAGTCATCATCCAAAAAAGCAATAAAAAAGCAAGAGATTTTCATCCCACTTTTCTTTATTAAAAAATACACTCCACGAAAGTTCAATTCTTCTCTAATTCTCTCTCAAGAGGAAGTTCCCATTTGACCTAAATGTCTGTGCATGAAAAATTTATTAAGTGACGTGGTTTGCTTTATTTAGAATAAAAAGAATATCTGTTTGCCATTATTACTGCAGGGAGCAGAAGGCAATGTTAGGTCAGATGAACACAATGCTTAAAGGTTTCTCTGTCCTTATTATGACCTCCTGCTACTTAAATTGCATATTAAATTTCAAAATAATCCAAAGAGAGGTGCAATATCGAAATAATATCTTACCTAAAGAACTTACTACTTAAATACTTACCATGGACTTTATTATATCATACCGTTTCAATTGCTCACACCTAAGTATTTCACATTGTCTAGCAATGGAAAATGATGCTTCCAATGTATCAATAAAGCAGGAGTTTAGCATGACATTTACACATTGTAGAGAGTTCTGCTTTGTTTAAAATATATATATTTGAATTATTTACTAAGTTTTTCTAAAGTTCTAAGTTCTTTAGAGAACATTACATATTTGTTGTTGATGTGGAAGCTGAAATTAAACCACAGGAAGTGACTATAAGTAATAGGCATTTCAGGAAACTTTTTTAAAATAAAAAAAAATAGTCTTCTGGTACATGTATTTCCTCTCTTTTCCCATCTGGAGTTAGGCAAATGATTCATTTTGATGAATGGTTAAAAGTTTGCATTAGTATCAGATTAATAAAATAAGAAATTCGAATTTAAAGTAAGGCTTGTCCGGCTGATTTATTTTATTAGAAAATAAACTAAATTTGGCAATTTAGTGACTACCTCACTGCTAACTTCCTGATATTTGACACTGACTTCAAGGAGGGCTATTTTTGCTAGTTTTTGTTGGTCCTTCACAGATTCAGTGCCGCCATCCTTTCTCTGATCCAGGAAACTGTAGTCACATGCAGCCTGAGCCAGATTTGAAAAGACATGAGTGAGATCAGCTTCATGCAAACATAGTTACTAAATGTTCTGCAGTATCATCTGAAAGGAAGCTAACGTCTTGTCAGGGTAAAATTGTCTTTAGAAGAAATACCAGGCCCATGACAGCAACCAAATACAGAGGCCATGTGATTCCCCCCTGCACTGGTATCCAATTTCTCTCAAGCCTGGCTTCAGCATGGCACCTGTGAGGACAAGGAAAGCTCTGGCTCCATCCTCATGCTGCCTTTTCTGTGCTGTTCACTGTCAGAAAGCACCCTCGTTAATGCCAGTAGGAAACAGAGGTCTAGTTACACAAACTGGGAAAATAGACTTTTTTTACTACATATAAACCTCAGTTCAAGAAAAATAATAGTTTAGATTAAAAGCATACTGTGCCAGGTATATTGTGTGGTGTTTAATGGAAGAGGAACACCTGCAAAATGCATATGCTTCTATTAGGGGAGGCCACCTGAGTACCACAGCCACTCAGCATCAGGGATGTTTGAAAGAAAATGAGACATAAATACAAGGACAGAGACAACAAACTCTTTCAGAAAGCTTTCAAGCCCTTGTTAAAACCAGGTGACCTGTTTAGGGTAAAGTTGGTGAGAGGCTTAGGATAGGAGGTGGAAAGCAACGCTGCTGTTTATGGTCCATGCACCATAATGGCAGGAAGGGCATTTCTGGGAGCACTTCTTCAAAAACCGCCAGAGTAGTGGTGATGTTCCTGGAGAACATGTCTGAATGCTCACAGTGGCCCACACTGCCCTGTGAAGAAGGAAACTGAGGCAGTCATGGATGCTGGCTATGCTCTCAGACGCCAGAGTTGTGTGCAGGACTCTGAGGACTTGTTTTTCCACTCTGGCTTTTAGAGTTAACAGGGTGAAAACAAAGTAAAATTCCTCATTTGTGTCTAATTGGAGCCCAGATACAATGAGCCTCATTGTCTGTATGTCCTACAGATTTCTAAAACATTTTACATCACAAATGTTGTTTTTAATAAAAAGTTTATGAGAAATTGTAGTCAACACACTTCTTTGTCTCTCTTGCCATATGCAAAAAATGTCACGAGTTCCTCACACAGGAGAACAGGAAAAGCCACAGTTTTATCTTCAAATAAGAATATTTATGAACAGCACTTAAGGGAGAAAAAAAGTTGAAACATTCTCTTTCTACTAATATTGAGGATTTTTAGAAATGTTATTGATATTTTTTGTACACCCTAGACAAAGTATCAACTCTAATTCAATGCATGGTTCCCTCAGAACTTTGATATGCAACAGAATTGCCTGAAGCCAACAAACATCCCAGAGAGGGTTAAGTCTACTCAACCTCAAAACAAGATCTTTGTCACTGCAGTTGGCCAGATAAGCCATTCTCATAAGCAAAACCTGAATATACATTTTTAGATCCATAGAAAAATAACAAAAAGCTGGACTTCAATTTTCACATAAAAGAATGGGTCTTGGATGATAAGTGTAAAGTTTATTCTCATATATAAGAAAAATCATCTACAATCTACTGCAATGCCAAGTAGTAACATTTTCATTTTACACTTGTATTCTGTCTATGAAATAAGGCATCTTGTAATTTATGAACTAAAACTACTATTTATATTTGCTTGCTTATGTTTTATTCTAATAAGATCATCCAACCAAAATAGTAGAAATGTTCATACAAGTACTGTTGTTGAGGCACTATCTCAAACGATGTTAGAACTCACATTTGCAATTTCAATCAAAAAATCAAAGCCATTCCTATGACTGAATTCATATTTCTATTCACATACTGATTTTTTAAAAATAAAAGATGAAAAAAAATTGAATTGCAGACAAACACCCTGAAGTGGTGTCATTTTAAAACTGTCCATTGAAATAAAATTATCATCTGGAACATGGGGTTCTCAGGTAAGGTAGAATGTCAGCCTGCAAAAATGTGTTGAGATGACATTTCTCTTAGATTTTTCATGGAAATATGAAAACCAAAATGTTTAATTAAACCCTCCTCCTACTTCTAGTCCTGGATAATGTAAAGCAAGTGGCAAAAACATAGTTGTCTGAGGTTAAGAAATTCATCCCTAAGAAATTAAATTTTTAAATTTGCTAAAAATACATAAGACAAATATACTAAAGTGGCTGCATTTCACCTTTATGAATAACATATACACAAGATTTTCTGAGCTAAAAGAGAATCTTTCATCCTCTCTAGTCTCCTGCCCTGATGGAAAATAAGTAATTTTAGCACATGTAATATATGTGTGTCATACCAATAGGAAATATCAGCGTGGGTCGTGTTTTTACTTTGTGTGTTGACACAGTAATTGGTCAATTATGTGTAATGGAGACTAACTGCCTCGCACAAAAATATAGCTGCACTCTACCTACACTCTCTGCATTAATAATAAAAATAAGTTGGCTTTTTTTCCCCACACACACTATCGAAGCCAAAGAAGGTAAAGGCATTGAAAAAACTTTAGAAAAGGCAAAAGTCAATCAGATGTGATTTTCACCATCTTGTAACATATTGTTCTTAGCAATCACTTAAAAATTGTGCAACGGGAATGGTCTTAGAGATAAGGAAATGTCAGCACAGCTGAGGTTACTGAGTCTGACCCTGGGCTTTGTTGTGACCCTGCCTTTTGGGTGTCTAGCACAGAGCTTGCCCTTCTCCTCACACCTTACAGAATATGCCATACCTCAGCATTTAGGGATTAATTAGCCAGCTCAAAACTATAACAGGATGTTAACATAGTTGTTTAAGCTCCCTGCACATTCAGGCAAGGAGAAAAAGTATTTTTAGGGGAGGATTTCTCTCTTCCTTTGAATTTAAGATATGGGTGATGAGAATCACCCTTCAGACTTGATATTCTTTTTCCTCTGACTACAGTAGAAATGTAGATTTTTTTTTTTTTTGGTAGACAAAGTTGGGTGAAATTGATCTAGCTGTACTAATACAAAATACCTAGCTTACAGTATGTCTGTCTGAAAAGGAATTAAATTTTACCAAATCTAGTTTGTATCAATTGAAGTTTCAGTGACATTGAAGAAAAAGAAAAAAAATCATTCACAGAGCACTATAAAAATATCTCTATAATAAAACAGCAACTGAAAATGTCCTTAGCATTTAATTTTTAAAAAAGACTTTGACTTAACAGATAAATTTAATTTATTGCTTAGGTAGGACCTTTGGGTATTTTACAAAGTACTGACTAACTACTGTACAATCTCTTGTCACCTTGCAGATCTCATTAGTATGCAAGGCACCTGCACTGAAGCTCTTATTTTTGTTCCTTACTATATTTACAAAAAGCTAAAACTTTTAAATGAAGTTCCTGAGTTACAGTGAAACATTTATTTATTCTCTTCAAAGAGCAACAGAGTTGGGACCTTGAGTTCACCAAGGGCATAGGTGCCAGCTCTCCTTTGGTGCTTGACTACTCTGGGAACTGATTTGGGATCACCAGGATCTGTCAGGCCCTTGGACAGGAGCACCTATCCATGTCCTGGTCCCCACAGCCTGTAAATGTGCATGTCAGGGATGATTCAGAAACAGGTGTGCAGAAATAGAAGAAAGAAGGACAAAGCAGAAATTTTCACTGCTGTTCTACATAGGGGTCATGAAGGGACAGTATGTGACTTTCCAAAATCTTCTCTGATGTAGCTATGGAGGCAGAGAAAACCATAGCCTAAGGAAAACCAGGTACAAGAAAAGAAAGTGCAAACGAGATTCGTGAGAGCAGGATTGTTTTTCCTAAAGCAGTGCACATAGAGAAAAAGATGGAAGAGAGGTAGCTTAAGGACAGAAAGGAAAGCCTGAAAGAAGCATACAAGGAATATTATGGGAAAAAAAAATAAGAAAAAAAAAGGAGAAAAACCCAACGATATAGGATGCCCAGGGGAGGAGATCGATCTTTGCTTCCCAGTCCCTCTCCCTTGCCACAGGTCAAAGTTCCAAGACAGCATGACAGACTTGAAGGGACTATCGTGATGAAGTCCTGGCACCTCTTCCTTGCAGTTACTGGCAATCAGGAGCAACTGCCAAAAATTACTGTGAACAATGAATGTACATGTACACAGAGGTGATCTCAAAAGATGACAGAGAGGTTTTTGACAGATTAAGATATTATTATGCTTTCCCTGTGTATTTGCTTAACTTTCAGGGTTCAGGGGGAAATAGAGCAATATGGATCTATGTAAGTGGAGGCTGGTAATGTGGCAGGCCATCTTTTAAATTACCTTGCAAACCAAAGCAAAAGAAAGGCAAAAGGAAATTACCAGAATGAAAAAAAAAAAAAAATTCAAACAAGTCAGAGAAGCTGAGTGTGAGGGAGAAAGGAAGAGATGGAGAGAGTAGACAGGTTCTGTTGTCATTTACACTCAAGTTGTGTATTTACACTTGTCTAACAGGCAACATGATTAGGCCAAGCTCTCCTTATCAGCAACAGCTAAAAGTGAATGACAAACCACACAGACGAAAAAGACTTATTAGCTCACCCAAGTCTATTATTTTTATAATCAAACTTAACTAGTTGTTCAAGAACCAGATCTCACATGGATACATTGACATTTTACTGAGCGTTTATTTTGAGGGGAAAAAGAAAAAAAACAAACCTCCCCAGCTTTAGATGACATATTCATGGGTATTATTTGTATGTACTTTTTTGGTTAGAGTTTTAAAAATCTACCAGTTGTGTTAGATTTTCTTCCCCCTCTGAGCACCAGTAAGGCTTGGAATATCCAACCTTTGTATTCTGAAATGCATCACCTTTGCACTTGTCAAACTAAAGCTCATTGGTGTTCGTTTCTATTCATGTTTTTCTATATCTCTTTTTCATGTCAAGCTAATGGTGCTTTAATTTTTTGCTCACATCTGGAAGCCTGTACCTCATTGTTCCACACACCTGTACATGACAGTTGTGAAGAACAGATAGGACAGAATCCACACCAGAAAAACATTATGCTGTTCATTTTTGGGCTCTGTTTACTTAGGACTTTATCCCTGGTGCAGATTATTTCTTAGAGACAAAGAAATCATCTATTAGGTACATGTCAGATACCAGAAAGCCTCAAAGCGGCATCAACAAAAATCATTCGTAAGAGACTTAAATGAAATTGCAATCCTGAGTTATGATTGATAGCTAACTAGAGTTAGAATCTCTGCAGCTTTCAGGATGAGAGTAGATGACTTTCCTTTGAATCAAGTTTCCTCCCTTATATTCTATTCTACAGCAGATTTTTTCTTTTTTTAATTGAAGCTTTACTGTGGCTTAAATCCTTGCTGAATTCATCACAGAAAACAACAATAATCTTAATAAAAACTATTATGAAGCTAATTTTCATTAGGTTTTTATATTCATCCTTCACCCAGTTTCCAAGCTATACAACAATGCTGCACAGAAACATTCAAATTGGTCAAAGTTAATTTTGTGGGTATGAAAAAAAAGATGAGAACAATGAAGATCAAGACTTTACTATGACCTGTTGTTGTCTTTGTGAGTATTTCAGGTTTCCAAGACCACATTGATCAGTTTGATTTTTAAAATTATTTTTTCTTAGTAAAGTTCAAATATTAAGTTCATAATACATTTTCAGAGGAAATAAGATGGCTTAGTTATTGCACGCTACTTATAACAGCTAATAGATGAATATTGAAATGTAAATGACAATATTACTAACAAACCAATCACTGTGAAAAATTTTAAGTCTTTTCTACAAAAAAAAAATTAGTTAACCACTAAGGTATTGATCTCAACTCAAAAAAACTAAAGTTAAATTATAGCAATATAGACCAAATTATTAGGTTTCAATGTCATGTTGCCACTGGTGCAATGTCATTGCTCAAGACAATTTTATACGTGATACAATTATTACATGGTCTTATGGATTTTTCATCACTTTTGTGTATATTAAACTAGACATATGAGATAATACCAAAGCATAATCACATTTAGAGCTTGAGCTCTACTGTAAGCAATTCAATAAGAGGGTTCATTAAGGTTTTGCAGGTTTTCAGAAAAAACAAATAAACAAAACCCCAAAGGAGGGATTCCTTACATTTTTGGAGACTGGGAAATTAAACTTAAGAGAACTGTATGAATTCAGCTTGGTGCACTGTTCCTCCCTAACTCCATGAGCAGCAGGTATCAGATTTGGATTTGGAGCCAAGTGGGCTTTGAATGTTTATAGGTGCTCTTATGTGAAATGCGAAAAAGTTCACCTGATCTAAATGGAAACAGCCAAGCTTTTCCTGATATCAGTTTTGCATAGTTTCCACCAAAACATACCTGACAAAAATTTCCACAAACCTGTGATTCTCTACTCCATTAATAAGCCCCCAAGTAGGTCAAATACACAAGCTCATCATAACAGGCCTATTAAGTAATAATCTGAAGAAGAACAATCTACCTTTGGTACTTAAAAAAACCTAAATCAATGTATTCCTAGGGGTGTACATAAAAACATTATTTTGGTGAAATTTCCTGCTGTGCTGCAATATTCTCAATAGCATTTGCTTTTTTCTGTCTCCTAGAGGACAGGGCTGCTTTATTAGCACCAACAAAAAAATTCATACAAAATACAGTTCTTCTATTCTGTATTGTTAAAAGGTCACTTCTCCAGTCACCCTATTTGACAAGAAAGGGATACAAAAAAATTACTTAACTTTGTTCTCTTTCAGTGTTGCACAGAAAGATTTTAAGGAAGAAATCACTCTAATATGAAAGCGACACAAAGGGGCCACATGGAATATTGTGATTCTGTGAACCAAATTGCTCTTTTAGTGAGATAATCTTTCATCTACAGCGAACCAGGCTCTCTGATCCTTGTGTCTATTTTTACACATTGCAAAACAGCAATAACACTTTGATAGAATTCACCAGGCTTGTCCATCAGCTTCAATTTTGGCTTGGACTCTCTGGAGAAGCACTGTCTTAAGTACACGTTAAAGCTCAGACTAACCCTCAAATATTCATGCATTTGTTCAGATAATGTATGTGAGCAGGTTTTTCTGCTGCAGTTTCAGCTATTGCTGATCTGTGTGTCCCAAGGCCAGAGGAGTGACATGAACCATCCCTGGCAGAGGAGCTCACACAAGTTTCACTTTTCTTGAGAACAAGAGCCAGGCATATACAGTAAGGAGCACTGAGAGCATCTTCACCTGCACACTGCACAGTCAGCACACAGGAGAAAATACAATAAGCCACTTCCTGATTTAGACATTAATTTTTAAAAGCCCTGCTATAGTTTACAGCCATTTCACATTTCCTGTAAACAATCACAAGTTAAAAAAAAAAAAATACAGTGGCCGCAGTGCTGCCCATGACACGAAGAGATGGCACATGCTGGCACTTTGTCACAGAGCCAGCACCCTCTCCCAGGCAACGATTGCCCCTGACAAGGGAAAGGAGATTTCCTGGTCTTCAGTCATCACCGAGTGTCTGGCCTCGAGTCTAAAGGGACATATGGAAATCTTCTCAATTCTGTCACATTTACTGACCATCACAGTGCCTGTCAAAAGCATCTCTGAGGTACAAGAACCAGACAGAAAGAAATATTAGACAGAAGGAATCAGGAGTAATATAGCCCTGGTAACTGCAGAAGCTCACATGGAAAAGGTCATCTCCCTGATCAATCCAGGCCATGTCATCCAGGCTCACAAGTATCCACAGCTTTTGTTCAACCAGGAATATCAATCCTGAGGACTTTAACACTTCATCCTGCTAGAGAAGCTGATATATGAACTATTTGTTTCCATTTCAAGTTCAGACGTTATTCTTACACCATCACTTCAAGTAACATTTTTCTATCATCCCCCAGTATGCAATCACTTGGCTGGTGAAAGCCAACTCTGCTTTTCAGAGATGAGGAGTATTTGAAATTCAAACCTAAAATGTACAATTCAACAAATGAAACAAAATTAATTCCTCTCACTAATTAGAACCCTTCTCTTCCTTAATGAATCTTCTTAGAAGACTAACAAAATCATTAACTAGCAGTTGTTGATTGGAGGAGGAGGGTTTTGGGGAGATTGGTTTTTTCTTGCTTTTTTTAATAATATCAAATTCTAGAATTATGGCCTTCTATTGATATATTTCCTCAACAAACCCAAGGAAGTTTTAGAACATCTTTAATTGTCTGGAAAGTTTAAGTTAGATAATTGGACATTTTGAGGGGAATAACTATTTATTCCTTTATTCCTTATTCAAGACACCTCCTTTTATGCTGTATTCTAGAATATGGCTCTATTTTTGCTCTAACATATGCAGAAAATAGAGACATAATTAAAACTAGAAAGAAACAACATATTCACTGCTCTGCCATTCCACAGGCTCAGCAAAATGTGTACACACAAAATCTATACACCACCATAGTCAATTTCTACATGCTTTCTATGCTTTTTTTTTAGACACCCACTTAACAAGCCTGTCATTCCTCACAATGCTTTAACAACTTTGTATTTGTAGAACAAAGTTTCCGTTCTGCATGATGCTGTTTTCAACACTATTATGACAGGAAATGGGCTTCCACCTCCCATTCTCTTAAATGTTAATCTGTAACCTTTATTTTCTATTTATATGTAGACGTATAAGTGGCAAAATTTAAGGCAGCTGTTGCCATTTACAGTGTATTTCACCAGCTGACAATGGGAACTCCATAGATGCCAAGGTGCTTTGGGCTTTTTTTTCTGTGGAGAGGGGCTGAAATATGATTTCTGGTGGTATATTGCCCACAAAATTGCTTTGCCAGCGCTCCTTACTGTCACTGTGCATTGGAGTTTCTCAGACCAGGACTCAGCTACTACGTGAAAGGCTTGAAAGCTGACTCAAAGGAAAACACTGCCACAATTCATAGTAAATGTCGTTGTGGGCACTGGAATGTTAATGTGCTGCATACTGCACTGAGGACAGCGCATCCAAATAGATTCAAACTATTATAACAAGTTAAAAATTGTCCACTGGTAGCTATTTAAAGGTCATTAGTTACTTTATATATAAATATAGTGCATGTATTCAGCTAGCAGAAATCTGGTACTACATTGTTGGCCATAAAGGGAAAAGTTGGACAAGTTCTAAATAGAGATCAAAGCCTGGGCCAGATCCTCAATTAAAGTCAAATGAGTTATATTCATGCATGCCAGCAGGAGATAATTTACCGAGTGCAGAAGACTCTGCATCAGAGCAAGAGTTAAATGGCAAACCACTAATGGTATGACTGTAATTCTAACTGTTCTTGTCCAAATGTTCAAGAACTGAGTTGAACAAAACACTAAAAAACAACGCATGAAATGTTGATTTTATGTGCCATCCTACTTGCTTATAAAATGTATGCTCTTTTTGGCTTAAAAAAATGAAACTTCACAAATAGTAGATAATGACAGCAATGTATAACCTGCTCCCACCTTTAAAACTGATCTATATATTCCCACAAGCTACTTCACTCACAAGCAGCAAAAAAAAACCCTTGAGGGTGAGAGTACAGTAATGTGTAACATTTGTGGTTAGCAATTCCTATGGTTTTGGGACAAGGTATTTGAGTACCTTGGAAAAGACTTGTTTGGTTTGGTTTGTTTTTGTGTTTTTTTTTTTAAGCTAAAAAAAGGAAAATAGTTAAGTGATGTTTTATTAAGATCACAACCCTGAGGAGAAAATTATTTCATTTCCTTAACAATGAAAAAAAAATATGACTCTTTCTGCTGCCACTATTTATTTGGCAATGCTTTGGTTTTCATATACATATGCTGCATATCAATAAGTTCCTTTCTAAACAAACAATATAAAACAGTGGAAAAAGGCTTAACAAAAAAAACCTTCAGGTTTTAAGTTTGTGAGTGAAAGGAAAAGATACTATGCTGCCCAGGGCAGTAGAAGATTGAAAATATCTTATCCATTTTATATGGTTATATTATTGTGATTTACAAAGTTGGGTTTTCTTGACAAATTATCCCACATTCTATAATTATTAAAAAAGAAAGAAAAAAAAGGTAGAAAAAATATTTTCTGCTCTCTTTGGTCAGAAATAGAGGAAAAACTGGGAAAAGATCTAAGAGAAGAGATATTAGATGAAGGGGAACTTGGAAAAACTATCAAAACAAGAGTAAAGCAAGAAGGAATAAAATAGGGTTTATACAGTCCATATGGATTAAGACCCACATATTTATAATTCTGGAAAACAGAAATTAATGCTGGAAACATTTGCTGAACCATATTTGCACTTTTTCTTTCAAAGGTCAAAGAGGTGTATAATGGTTTTACAAAGGGAAAAAAAAAGTCACTGTAATAAGGTCTGTTACTTACTATACTTGCTCTGTAACACTAAACCAAAGAGCAATGAACTGTACTTTTGGAAACTCTAAGGAATTGTCTTTTATAGCTGAAACGTCAAAAGAGAATATGGAAGACCAGCTATTAAGTTACATGGTCTTTATGTATGGTTCACAGTCAGTGAATTTACAGGAAATTCTATGTTGGAGAACAAATAGGGCTTGTTCTCTTTTAGCATTTAAGTGGGAGAACCCAATCCCTTTGACGTGCAGCTCTCCCTCCCCAACAGACACAATCTTTCCAGCATATTTCCTTGCTCTTTAACATTTCTGTACCTATTGAAAATGAACACAAGCCTATTTCATAAGCACTTCCCTGCTCCTCTTGCAAGGCAGGAGCTGGCACAAGTGCAGGCTCACGGCAGGTTTGGGTTAGGGCAGCTGGTGAGTAGTAGACATCCCAATCCTTTTGTGCTTTGCAAAACGCTGTCAGTCCATGGGAAAGCTCTCTGAGGCTGAATGAGATGGTGGGAGGGGCAGTGATAAAGGAGCTGCACTGAGAATGTCATCGATTTAGGCTGCACTCAAAGCCCGGACATTCTGTCTGAGGCACATCACTGAGATAATGTTTCACTGTCCTGGCTGGGCAGGGACTGCTGCACTTCCCAG
The DNA here is from genome assembly GCA_037013685.1 of Acridotheres tristis. Classification (NCBI taxonomy): domain Eukaryota; kingdom Metazoa; phylum Chordata; class Aves; order Passeriformes; family Sturnidae; genus Acridotheres; species Acridotheres tristis. The sequence goes on from CM072884.1 coordinate 105,197,264, forward strand.
GCGCAGGAGCCTGCAGAACAGATATAGCCACAAACAAAGTTTCCCTACGCTTGGACACTGAATTGTTGGGATCCTCAGTGGTGAATTCTACAACTCATCACCTGATGCATTCCCAAGAGCAGTTTCTCCGACCTTTGCCTCTGCACAAGGGATGTGAACAAAATAAAACCTGCTATACTCCCTAAATGAAAGTGTTATGACAATGCTTTTTTTTAAGATGCTCTATCCAGTTTAGAGCTAGCTGGCAGATATTGTCCCCAGTCAGAGTCACAGGGAGAACCCTCATTGAGCACTCCAGCTTTGGATCCTCCGCGGGAAATTCGTAATGATGTAAAATAAGGGTTTTACAAAGGAAATGCCTCGCTGCAGTCACCGCTTAAGCATTATGGACCAAGATTAACATTGTTTCTTTTACTGAGGAGACAACCACAGCAACTGCTGGGTTATTGTGGAAAACATTGTAACTATCATTTCTGCCCAACAGGAATGTTGATCCATCTGGCTCATTCGAAGTCTATGTTCCAGTTAATCCAGGTCAAAACTGTTTTACTTCCGTACAGTGGAAACTATTTTAAGAAGTTCTAAGCAGTGTCCACAGATTGAGACAAACTGCTATGCAGAGCTTTGAGCACAATTTATGTGCAACATGAAGAATAAAGAGCCTTCTGCCCTATGTGCCATGAAATAATAGATCTAAACTTGTCAAGGCTCATTCTTGATTACATTGTTGTGTTCAGAAATTATTATTATTATTATCTTTATGCATCATTGCAAAGCAGTTCTAATGATTATGGGGGACTACAGTCTGGAACACTTACACTGAAGAAATACCCAACTAGAATGGTAGCTCGCCAAAATAAACACAAAATGGAATTAACAGTGTAGTCTCAAGAGAAATGTTGAGGAACAAACCCCACAGGTTGCTGAAACAAAATAAAATAAAATAAAATAAAATAAAATAAAATAAAATAAAATAAAATAAAATAAAATAAAATAAAATAAAATAAAATAAAATAAAATAAAATAAAAAAGTTTCCAAGTTAGTCTTCAGTAAGTTTTTTTTTTTTAGAAAATTTGTGGTGCTATAGCTCTGCCCTAAATTAAATATGCATAGCACATTCTTTGTAAAGCAAACGTATAATTACAGAATAACATGGGCTGCATGGAAGGCCATCTAGTCCAACACTGTTCTCAAAGCAGAGCCTCCTCCAGGGCTGGATCAAGAAGCTCAGGGTTGTGTCCAATTGAGTTTGGAACCCTGCCAAGGGAGGAGATTCTACAACCCCTCTGCTTCATTGATGACACCCATGGTAAAAAATAATATTTTTAGTATCTTTTCGACGTTTTAATTTCAGAAACCTGTTTCATCCTTTCTCTGTGCACCCCTGGGAAGAGTCTGACCTAATTTTCTTCATAACTATCTATGAGACAGGAATTAGATACCTTCTTATCCTTTTCATTGCTATATAGTACAGTAGTTTTAACTTTCATCACTAGGCAGAATACAGTTTTGCACTCAATACAGTTCCCTACAGTTTTCTAATGACAGGATTTTAGGCTTTTCTCAATTTGTAATTAACTATGGACTAGTTTTAAGTAAAAAGAGAGCATCCCATATTCAAATAATTTCTCTCTTACACTACTTAAACCTGTGTAGAATTACCTAAGTTCTCTAAAGATGCCTGAAACAAACTCAAATATTGGTCAGGGAAACCATGAAAGCCAAAGTTAAGCTGAGTTAAGTAGAATGTTTATACAAAAACTAAGTTAAGTAGCATGCTTATTCAATATTGAGGATAATATATTTGTGGCATAGTTCTTGAAACCATTCCTCAAATTTTTAATGAAGTCTGCCTGTGTTAACAGGAAAAGAGTGAATCCATGATTATCAAACACGTATTTTAATCAGTTCCTGATTTAGCTACACACAACCTCAGTGCAAATCTCCTGAAAGTTTGATGTTCTAAAAGAAGAAGGTTGTTAACCTTTTGAGTCATTTTTAGGGCAGCTAGAAGGAAGGGAAAAAGGCTTTTATCTTAGATCCAGAATGCTATATGTTATCAAAGTACGTAATAGAAAATTGATTAATTAATGAGAGAGAAAAAGGCAAAATAAATTATATACCATGGATATTGCAGAGTCAAATTGCACAGAACAAGGAGAAAGCAAAAAAGAATTTCTTTGTTGGCTGAGATGCCTCCAGAAATCATCTCTAAATACCTCAGTGTGAATAGTTCTTCAAGGCATGGCAAACCCTGAAGTGGGCTGGAAAGGCCACTAAGCCTCATGCTCTAGCAGAGATATTGAATGGAAAAAAATAAAAACCCAGGGTAAATTTGCAGATTCCCAAAACATCTTGTTCCTGGCAGACTTGTGGGCTCTCATGAGTTTAAAGGAACTACAGTGCAGTTTCAAGGACCTAATGGGAGGCAAATAATAACCATTTTGAACAGGAAGTGAGACCACTCCCTCCACAAGCTTCAAGACAAGGAGAGAGAATCATCACAGACATTCCACATTATGATTTAAGTCAAAGTTTTTTTGAAAAGTCTGAATACAGGATTGCTGTACTCAGATTAGGCATGTGAATAAACCAGGGAAGCTGCACTCAATGAAGTTTATCAGTAAAGGGTTGAGTAAAAAGGCTTGTAAGCTTATAAATATTTCATAGAATTTTAACACTAAAGGTAGTATATATTAAATATGAAAGCCATACTGAATTTCCCACTTTCTCTAGGAAAATACACCACATGTTTTCAAAACACTGGGAAATCCAAGCATTTTTTTCCTAATATCTTTGAAATATCTAATATCCTAATATCTTCCCTCACTTGAGAATGTGCATTGGGTAGATAGGAGAAATTTCTGTTTTTCTCCATCATCGGTTTCTTCTGTATCCAAGTAAATAGCAAAAAGACTGAAAACACAGTAAAAGAAATTGAAGATCCCTAAGGAAAAGAGATAGGAGTTTTTGTCGAGGATCAAAAGGGAATTAAGTATATATGGTCAGTTAAGGAATTATTCTGGGAGAAGAGATTTACTGCAAAACAAAATTGACTCACAGTTGAAGACACCAGAAAGTCTGCAAAGCTAATACTGAGGAGCCATCAGACTTTCCCACCCCATTATGAGAAGCACTTTGCCTACTTTTCTTGGCTTAAAGAATGAGCCATACAACAAGATTTATGTTCTTATGAGATAAGTGTCGAAGTAATATAGGTGACAACAGTCATTTTAGCAGATCAAGAGGCAATATTATCAATACCATGGAAGTAAAATCAACAGTAACTTGTTTTTGTTGCCTGATGACTAAGAGTCCATCAGAGAAGATCTTTTCCTGTTTTGTTCTCTTGTGGTGTTAGTTTTTCAAAAGCAGTAAGGGAATAAGATCCTTTCAGACAGGGATTAGTGTATCATGCTGGTGATTTGGGATCAAAACTGGCATTGTAGCTGCTGGGACATTTCTTAGCAGTAATGAGGAAGCTGTCTGAAAAAGGAAGAGAGGGATTCAGTATCAGTAGCCACAGTAAGCCATGTTAGTACTTCAAAAGCTGCAGTTCCTGACAATAAAGAAAGATAAGAAAGAAGCTTAGCAGGACATTTATCAGCAGTCCCATTACCTATAGGCAAAAGCAACTAAGCCCAGTCAAATTTGCCCATTTTTTTGGGCCAAGCCATAAGAGGTCCCATAACATTTTACTCAAAATATGTAAAAATTGAATGTATTTTTTTTACAGGGAAGTCGGAGGAGGATGGTAAAAGGACAATCACGACAAATCAATTGGCAAAAGAGGGCCCTGCAGATGGCAAAGCAGTTTATGGACAAGACTACTGGAACAATGGATAATGGGAGCAGCCCTGAAGCACCTCCAGCAGCCCTGGCTCCACACGACTGAGACATTCCTTCTCCCTCCCTCTAGCCTCCAGTGAATACATCTCTGTTTCAGAAGTGTGTGGGCCTGTCAGGCTTTGGCCTCAGCCCCAATCTGAGCTGCAGCTTTCCCTCTGTGGCTTTCAGCCTCTGGTGCTCCAGGTGGTTGTGCCCAACCCCACAGAGACCTGAAGGCAGCACCTGGAAGAGCACCAGAGCTGGTGACTGAGCTTCAGTGAGAACAAACGAGATCATAACGAGTCCTTCCTGTCCACAAATGGGGCTCAAGTCAAAGATGTGTAATACAGATATTCCAGTGTGGGGTCTAAATTAACTTAGTCTGAGATTAATTGAACCCATCACAATTTATGCATAATCTGTAATTTATACCACGCTGCATCAAGCAAGCATGTGGTTTATTGTACACACAGAACAAGATGATTTAGATTATAAGGAGACATGGTGAAGCGACATACAGCAGACCTGTCAGGGAGGGAAAGGGAGGAGAGCTAGAAAGGGCTCTGAGTGAGAAACCTGTGCTTTCTCATCCTTGTCACCGTACTCCCCTTTGTGAAAGCTGTAATTCCAGCAGCAAGGTCTTACAAATCTACCTGCCAACCAGCCTGAGAAGACAAGGATACGAATGAGAAGTAAAGAGAGTTAAAATGAGCTCCCATATCTGTAACTCCTGCTCGTATGTCTTTAGGATTTTCTTCACCTTACATTCTCATGCAAACCCTTCACTGGCATGCATTATCATGACAGAGCTCTGTGGCTGACATGCATCTCAGGGGTCTTTCCTCTAAACCTCTCTGGCTGTTTTCTGGCTGACTTTTCTCTCTTTGCCCAGTTTCCTGATGCAGTTTCAAACAGACTTCCTGATTCTGCTTTTTCATCTGTTCCTATCGTCACCAACATCCTCTGCTCTTCAGACAGGCTACACTTACCACGATATTTGTATCATCAAAACAAAACCTTGTAAATGTTTTGTAAATGTATAAATGCATTTATTTTATTGGAAATATGAGAAGACATGAACGCATGAATAAATAACCATACAAACTGGATGTGCAAGTTGCCCTACTAGTGTTTGAATTGCATTGAAAGCCAGCCGCTTTCTCCTGCCCTCCATAAAGAAATCTTGAGGCAGAAAGGCTCTGTGCATAAGGAAACCTGGGATACTGACTGCATTAGTCCCAGAAACAAAGAGATTCACTGATTTTCTGGTGCAATTCTGACTGGGTTGCAGCACTGCCATTTTTGTCTGTTAAAAATGATGATATTGTTAACAGTCAGGGCCCCATAAGAGGGTTTCTCTGCATGAAGTCAGGCTTGAGTGTTACACTTAATCTGCAGTTACATTTTAAATTGCATTTATATTATAGCTTAATTGAAGTGTGCATACGATTTCCCACGAATACTACTTTCAGCTGTTATATCATATCAATAATAATTAGAATGATTTATACATTCATTCCACTCAGATCATGTGTGATATGCTTCAGAATAACTAGATCTTTTGACAACAGCTGTAATAGCTAATAACTGTCACTACCATCACATGAGGTGCTTGAAGCTTCATAAACTCACCTCTAAGATTGTTTCTTGCAACATCTTTGATCATTTTTAGCTATGATTGCAGCCCTGGCTACACCATGACAACTTCTCTTTTCATACAGAAAATACGTTCTTGCTCTTTCTGCCAACCTAATTTCAGTATTCAAATTCATTGACTAAAAACTAACCAGGCTTTTGTTTACAGTGATTACAAATTCATAATCCCGTCTGGGCCTCAGAATTTTACACAGCATATTGGCAATTAATATCCAATTAATGCTTGTGGACCCACTGATTGTATTACATATCTACAAAGCAGACTGCTGACACATTCATTTATATTTCAAACAGCACACTGCAGGCTATATGGTACAGGGAGTACATTGAAAACTCAGAGTATTCCAGACTCAGGTACAACAACTCCCCAGGAACATGTTCTCACAAAAACAATCAGCCAAACTACCAAAAAACACCAAAAAAACACAAAGAAACAACCCCACAACAATAAAACGAAACTAAACCAAAAAAATCCTTGAGAAAAAAAAAAAAATCCAGGATTTTTTTACTGTGTAGAAAACACAGAATTAAATCATCATAGAAAACATGTAATTCCTGGTATTTATTTGGAAAAGTTCTCAGGCAATTGCAGAGAGGTGTGCTGCTGCTGTGTGAGAAAGAAATAGTGGATTTATAAAAGTAACTTCACATGGCTGATCACAGCTCTAGGTTTAGCTGTAAACCTAGAAACAGGCTTCAGTGGATGCAAGTTAGAATACAAAGCATTACAATAAAAAAAAAAAAAAGGAAAAAAAAACCAAACACCCCCCCCCCAAAAGAAAAACAAACCAAAACAACCAAACAAAACAAAACCAAAAAAAAAAAAACCACCAGAGAGAATGCAAATATGTATGATGTAAAACTGAAACAGAATATAACTTTCAAAGAAGTGGTACTGACTTAAGGAGCCCTGGAATCTGTGACATGCACATTGCACTTTCTTTCTGGCTCAGAGAATATTCTGTCTTAATGAAAAGCTGTTATATAAAGTACATCTTACAAGTTTCCAAAAAGACTGTTGTTTTTTAATAGGTTCCCAATTGGGAGCCTTTATCATTAGAATGGAACTGAATGACTTCTGATTATAAGTAAATATTTCCAATGTCTCATTTCAAATATCTTAAAATTTAGCATTTAACTGAGCTACACATTCATTTTTAACAGTTAAAAAACAGCTAATCCCTTCTTTGCTGTATTTTAACAAATGAAAATAACATTAAAAATAGGGCTTACAACTCAGATGACATAAATATGGCCTAGAAAAATAATTAACATCTCTTATTAGTTACTAAAAACACTGATAGTCTAATAACAACATTCATTTGGAAGGCAACAAATATTCTAAAGGGCTTACTTTTATTTCTTTGATTTTGAATTAAAGACTATAAAAACTAAAATCTCAACATGTTTAAATCTATATAAACTAAAGGTCTCTCAGGCTTTTCTTAAATTTTTGCACTCAGAGTAAATTTGCAACAAGCCTTCAAAATAATAGCCATATTTTCACAGAATACAAATCAAATAAAAGTACCACCTTAGGCACTATGCAAACTTCTAATTTTTAAATAACTTTCAAAAATATTCTGATTGTACTGCAGGTGTTTGCTGCAGATATATTTAGGGGTTTTTTAACTTGAATAAACTTTAAAAAAATAATGGACATTCTATATTACATATTAATTTAACTAAATGGGCTTTCCAGTAAAGGGATATTCTGATAAGCTAGAATGAGTACATCCTGAAAGACTAGTTCTAAACTGATTTGCAGTTAGTTTATAATATGGGCACACGGGCAAATATGGACAGTTTTGATGCTTGTGTGCACACCCCACAAAAACCCGGCATCAACAGAACATGAGAGACCCCAAATCTGGCTTTAAAGCCACCTTCCACACTAGTCAGACAAGCTGCTGGCAAACAAAAGCACTGAAAAAGCTGGTTGAAGTCACTGCAAGGTGACTATTGATTATTTGAGAGAGGCCTTTGTGATTGTGGGAGGCTCTGAAGGAAGGGGAAGAAAGCAAATGGCACTCATTTTCAAATAAAACAAAGAATAGTTGGGTAACCGGGGAAAGCAATGAAGCAAATACTCTGAAAAACCTGCAAATCACCCATGAAACCATGTCTAACTTATGAAAGAAAAGAAAAGAAGCTGACTGGGAGTGTAGACAGCATGGTTTTACAAAGGAAATTGATGCCTGACCAACCTGACAGCATTTCCTGAAGAGGTGACTGACTCAGTGAGGAGGGGATGGCAGTTGATGCTGTTTATCTTGATTTTAGCAAGACTTCTAACACTGTCTCCTGTAACATTTTCATTTAAAAACCCTGGTTTGAGGGTTTAGTAATGGACTAGGTGGCCAGTGGGGTGTATTGAAAACTAGCAGAACTGCTGGGCTCAAGTTTGGAGCTGGTTGCAAAAAAGTCTATCCAAGAATCTGACAGGAGCCTTGTGCAGTTCAGGAAGGGCAGAAAGTCCTGCCTGCACAGAGGGAGGAACCACTGCACGACCCAGTAGAATCTGAGGACTAAACAGCTGGGAAACAGCTTTCCAAAAATGGTTCTGGTGGACACCAAGCTGGGCATGAGCCAGAAAAGTGCCCTTGCAGCAGGGAAGGGAAATGTTATCCTGGGCTGCATCAGGCAGACTGTCTCCAGCAGGTCAAGGGAGATGATCCTTCCTCTCTGCTGAGCCTTGGTCAGACAAAACTGGAACACTGAGTCCAGTGCTGGGCTCCCCAGTATGGACATACTGGAGTGAGTTCATGGAAAGGCCACAAAGAAATGGTTAAGTGATTGGACAACTTTTCAAATGAGCAAAGGCTGAGCAACCTGGGACTACTCAGCCAGGAGCTCTGAAGGTTCAGGGGGATTTTATCAGTAACTAAATGTTTGATGGGAGGGAGCAGAGCAGACAGAGTCAGACTCTTCTCTTTGGTGCCCACTGGCAGAATGAGAGACAACAGGCATAAATTGAAATAGAGGACATTCCATAGATACTTAAGAAGAAAAATAGATTTTTGTGAAGATAGTCAGTTGCTGGGACAGGCTGTGGAGTCTCCATCCTTGGAGATATTTAACACCCAAGTTGACATTACCCCGAGTAACCTGCTCTCACTGACCCTGCTCTGTAGCAGGTAATTAGAGTAGATGATCTCCAGAGGCATCTTCCAGCCTCGGCTGCTCTGCGAGTCTGTGAAATATCATCAGTTTATAGGCTGAGCAACAGCTTCTGGAAGCACTCCAAGACAGACACAACACCTCTTAGGAACTCATAATCCATCAAAAAAAAGCCTCCATAGATTGACTCATTGCACTAGGAAAAAATGAATTCCTTGGTTACTATTTAAGGCTAAGACATTTTTCACTTTCTAGATAAGAATTTAACAGATAAGAAGCAAGTAACCTTGGTGTCTACAGTAGGCAGATTTAAGGAAAAAAAAAAACCTCTACATTTTGAACGAACCCTTGTTCAAATCACATCCTTCCTTCAGTTAAGGGCAGGATTATTGGTCAAGTAAACTTTGCTTCACATTTGCCTGCAACATCTCAAGTGCAAAATGAATCAATTCAGCAGTAGCAGCAGCTGGGAAGAGTTGGCAAAACAACTGTTAAATCAGCTTAAGATAACTTGCAAAAATTAGCAAGCCTTCTTGGGGGAGGAAAGGGCTTATTTAAAGTAGCTGAAGTGGTACAGCAATGGATGTGCATGACTCAGAGAAATGGAAAAACCGCAAAAGGACTAAAGAGAAAATAAGAGGGCTGACAACAGTTTTGGTAGAAAGAGTTTGGGCTTCACAATTCAGCTACTATTCCCCAAGAAAAATAGGTTTGCCCTTACAAGATGAAAGGGTGAATGTTCACTGTCATTCAGTTTCTTTCAAAAGAAACATAAAATGTTTCCAATTATGTTTTTTATCTATAACAGTTGAAAAACATTATTAAGTTAGCAACTGTGCTAAACCCAGCAGTAATTCAGAATTGATTCTGTAAAGACATGCCTTGTTTTGAACAGGAAATAGAGATGGACAACATAATCCAATAGATTTCCTCTCCCAAGGCAAAAATGTGCCCCAAGTTACATTCTCTAAAGCTTTACATCAATCAGGCAATCGGGACAGAAACACCACTTCACTGAGGATAACTTTTACTTCTGATAGAGGAATGTGATATAACTAAGTACAAGTTCTACATATATGCCCTCTAGAAAGCATCTTGATGCTAGCAGCCTATTTCAGATCTATGCTAGTAACACTGAGCCATCCTGTAGGCAAGGATACAGGTATCGTGGAACTTCAAAGAGCTACAGAAAAAAACCAAACACATTTATGATGATTTATTTTATTGCTAAATATAAATTTGTTTATCGTAAGTTTTTTTTGTTTACAATAAGTGTCCTACATTCTGGATATCTGGTCCTAGAATCCACCCTTTATTTCACAGTTTTAATTTCCCTCCATGATTCTTGTTAGAGCTTTCAAAACCGATTTATTTAATTATTAGGAAGAACAGAAAGGTCAGAATGAAGCCTACAACATGCTTGTTCTTTACAGACTACTATAAAAGGAACTGTTCTCATGTTTTGGCGAGAAAACAAGAATTCGTTTTTGTGAAAAGTTACTTGGCTTCACCTTTGGTTTCCATTCAACATCCAATGCAACCAAAACTTTCTCCTCTGTAAACAGAGTATAAGCAGAGCAAACACTTTAATCTGGATCTTCGACATTTTTGGAGCATTAGTAACCATCATTCAACCAAGCATTTATAAATGTGATCTTAGAATTCAATGTAAAAATATACTGATCTCTATTTCCAGCATCGTTGGCAGGGCTTGGAAGGGTGGGGCAGGGAATAAAATATGTACTAAATCACATGATAAGAAAAGGTCAACAGTAACTAAAGTCAAATGAATAGAAGAAATACTGCTGTATTTCTGAAATCCAGTGCAAAATAATTTGGGGTTTCTTAAAATCTTCATTAAAAGCAGCACAAAAAAACCACTAAAGTGAGGTTTTTTGAGTTAATAAGACTGTACACATTATGTCCACAAGTTCACCACAGGTGTGTAACTTCTCAGTGTCCTCTTCCCTTTCATTTCGATGAGCAGGTGCCCTTGGTAACTGGGCAGGATTGTCTCTGGGTAGTCCCACCCGGATCTCCCTGCAGTAAGGAGAGCCTCTGTCCCTCTTGGTCCCCCCAGGCCCAAACCGACTTGCTTATGTTTTCCTTTCTTATTAGTTGATCAGCTTTGGAATGAGTTAGACAGCCAGGGAGGGCTGGGGACTCATACTTTCTAAGCCCAGGAATGTGACAGGATAGCTTTATGTCTAACAGCATTTTTCCCTGTATTGAAGAAACAGGCACAAATACTCCCAGTTATTGCTACCAACAGCATCAGACATTTGCATCAGAACATGTCACAGACAATCCACCATCCAGTAACTGCAGGAGGTGCCCTTTAACACCTCTAACAATGCTAACTAGTTAATGGTATTAATGTTTTAGAAAATAAAGTGCTTGTATTAATTTTCCCAAAGCTTAGCAACGTCTAGGTAGCTTTGAGGTTTGTTCAGAGTGAAATACTTCATGAGCAGTCTTTTCTAAATAAGAACTTTAAAATACTGGGGGGAGGAAAAACCAACACTGAGAGAACAAGGTGAAGGATATTGAAGCATTTGTATGTGATGAGCACGGAGAGGCTTAGGAGAGAGGATGACACATGAACAGAGACCTCAGATTTCTAAACAACTTCTTTGATATACAGACCTTCAGCAGAGTGCGAGCTCTGTCCAAATAGAAATAGATTTCACTGAAGAAATATTTCTTATGAGAAGCCTGTACCTGGTTAGGACCAATAAAGAAATCCTTTCTCTCTTTTCTTTCTTCCCCTCCCGCCCCTGGGTTTTCTCCAGTCACTGCAGTCCATGACCTTCACAGGGAAGTGCTTCTGCTTTGACAACAGGCTGCAAACCTCCAAGGACTAGCAGTGCTTTCTGGGAGAGAAAACTGTTGCCTCACTCACAATCCAATCAAAACCTCAATGTACCAAGTGAAAAATAAACCAAGGACATCATTATTCTGTTTCATTGTGATTTGGCTTGCCTTCAAATCTCATAGCCTGTATATCTGAAATAGCAGCAACACCTCCATTAGTCGGGCCTTCCAACACTGTAATCAAAGTATCTTTCAGAATAAAAAGGCAGAAATGTCAAATTCCAATCACCCTTTAAATTCCCTCAATTCCCTGTGCTACAGAGAATTAAAAGCCTTACCCGGGGATAATTTCCCGTACAAACCAGCGTGCAGGCACGCAGATGCTCTGCCACAGAGGCAGGCACCAATTTTAGAACACGGCAAGCCCTGGGGTGGTGGGACAGGGAGGCTCCCCTGCAGGCATCCCATGCTCATGGCCACACTCCTGCACCCAGTGCAGCTGATTTCTCACATGGGATAACAACTTCCACACTTTATAAAAAATACAGGCTATCGTGTGTGCAGCTGAACAATGCTGTATACCTCATCCAGTGTGCATTATCTGTCCCTCTTCTTTCCAAGCTTATATTAAAAATATCAGATGTTAACATTTCTGCTTTTACTGGGACACTTCTGAAGGTCAAGAGACCCAGAGTTTTCTCAGACTTTATTGGCATCCACATGAATGAAGTGGTTAAAAGAAATAGGCATGAAAGCTTTGATTAACCTGACTAAAACTCCTTTTCTCTCTCATTCTGGGGTGCTTGCAACACCTCCAGGTCCCCAGAGCTCTTTCAAAAGATTTTAGCAAAGGCAAGCAAAGAAAAATATGATATTCTGGATCCACATTTAGGTCATTTCTACACACTGAAGTTTTTTGGTTTTTTTTTTTCTTTTTTAAGGAGCCCTCAAACCATTACGTTATTTCATAGTAAACTACTCTAGGGGGAAAAAACACACCCTTAGGATTAAAATACTTCTGTAATGGTTTCTTTGAGGAAACTTTTGCAACAGTATTTTCTTATTTTATTATCATTGAAATTATCCTACTTTCTTTCTGCTGAAGATGATAATCCCTTAAAAATTCTTCAAGAAAGAAGTTAATTATAAATCTGGCATCTTAACTGTTACCTTGTATGAACATATCCAAAATTACAAGAACATATGCTTCTGCTCACATAATACTATTTCTTTCTCCTACACATGCTCATAATATTTAAAAACTATATTTACTCTTCAGAATAAAAAAAACCGCATACAACTGAAAATAAAAACTAAACCAACAGATAGATACGGATATTTAAAAAATACAGAATTAGAGAAAGGATCAGAAAGCCTCTCAAATAGTATCAGCCTCATGCTTTAAATAATATCCCATAATATGACTTGCAAAAACCAATAAAGTTTATGACTTTCTTAAAATGCAGCTTATCTGTCCTTCAAAACACATAATTAAAAATGTCCTGAGTTGTTGCACAAGTGGTAAGTAACCTAGAAGGGAAGTCCCTGTGGTCTCTGCAGCGAGTACTCTGAACCCAAACAACTCCTTTGCTCCACGTGTTTTTCTGGGAAGGTGAAGGATCTAGTTCCCTTGTGCAGCACAGTTGGCAAGACGTTCTGGAAAGCCACACTCCACTAGCCATTATTGCTGCTTTCCACAAAGCTCAGTCTTTGATAAGGCACAATTATTTTAAATTCCCAGTGCTGTTCTGCTTCCCCTGACAGTGATACAGTATTACCACAAGTGCATCCCCTGCAACAGCAACGTGATGTTACAAAGTTCTGCTAAATTTATTGAGAAGTCTTTATCCAGCAGTTAGCTATAACACAGTACAATGGTTATCCTCCTAAATGATAATTAAGCTTTGGGGTAACATTTAATTGAAAATGTACTGTGAAAATCAACAAGTCAGCTCTTTCAAATTGAGGCTGCTTGGTTCAAAATACCATTCAATGTGATTTTGTCTCACAGTAATCCATGACAAAAATATATGAGTCTAATCCTGTTTCCTCTGGAGATCATTTAAAAACACTTAACCCCTTTGACAATTGGGTTTGAATAATTTCACATTATTAGTCAAATGGTTAACCTTTTTCTACAAATGTTGTACCTTTTCAGTAATAAATAACATGATCTTATCAGTAACTATTCCATTAGTAACATAACTGACTTGTTTCCTTCAAAAAAAAAAAAAGTTTAAATATTCACAGTATGTAGCATGCTCTTAGACTCCCATTCTTTGAATACATTCCCAGGATCAATAACTGTGTTGGAAGGATCTGTGGGCAGCTGTGATGTCCTTGGGCAGCCAGAGGACCAAGGGTGAGGAGCAGACACCATGCAGGAGCAGACAGAACGAAGCCCCTCCTGCACTAGTTAGGGTGTAACTTTCCAAGAAGTTCTCTCCTTACAACCAAGATCCAAAGAAATTTGCTGCCATGCTCCTCCTATTTCCCTGAGTGTCTTGGGCCACAGCAGATCATGTGGCCCAGCAGGAGCAGCCTGCCAAGCCAGCATTCCCCTGAAAGGTGTGTGTGTGTCCCAGGGCTCGTTCTGGAGGAGCTTCCAGGAGCTTCCACACAGCCACTGCCAGTCTGAGCCCAGCAGCCAAACCCTGAGCGTCCTTTGAGTTCAGCTTCCTCCAAAGGGATGCAGGGCACACTCTCCGGGTTGGGCAGGGAATCTGACATCTGGGATTTCACATCAGAAATTGCTGATCTGAGCTGAGGTGTGAACCTGGATGCACCCCTGCTGCAGTAAATCCATGGCATCCTGTAAGAGACCCCTTGTGGCCACCAACTTTTAGGCAGGATTAATTTCTTTTCCATGCTAGATGATTAGTTCTATTTTTAGTCACTACTTTGTGCAAATCCAAGCAGAGAAAGAGGATGCCTGTGTGTGACTGCAAGCAGAATTTGGTTCCATGTCAAAATAAGGACACCAAAAGAGGATTATATCTGCTAGAAGGAAGAAATATAGCATATGATACTGAATCCCCTAGGGAGACTGGCTTCTGAAATGAAGTTCCCAGTAATCTCATCTTAATTAAAACAAAATGAAATTTATGATATCTCATTTCCCCGCCACTTTATTATTTAGGTGTCATTGTCAAAGACTCTGCAGAAACTGAGGAAGAGACAGCCACTGCCCCAAGGAGTTTCCAGTCTGACTCAGGAAGAAGTAAACACTGAACAGCTCAGGAAAGAAAGTAAAGCCCTTGGCAATGAATAAATACCTTTGTATTTTCACAAAGGTCATTCTCAGCTAAAGTGAGAAGAATCAGGGAATGAAGAACCTGTCTTTACTGCTGTGGCACAGGGGAAAACAGAATACAAAAGGGAAGAGGTGAGTGCAGAGGTGGATGAAGGGTTGAAGAGGGGCCATCAAGAAAAGAGAAAGAATGGATTTAAAAAACAAAATACAAAGGTGTAAGTGACCACTATCACCTCTATGAGGAAAAAGTTTTCATCCAGTATAGAAAGAGAAGCAAAGGAAGCACAGGCAACAAGTAGGAGATGTCCTGAATGAAGGCAGTGGACAAATCTGGGAATAATATTTTGGGCACACCTTGTCACAAACTGCAGATACATGGGGTTTTTTTTTTTTTTTTCCATTTTTATTGAAATAAAACTATAAAAACCCTCTTGAAAATATTATAGAAAATTATATAAGGAAAAATGCTATGCTCTTTAAAAGAGTGGGGATTATATAAGGAAAAATGCTATGCTCTTTAAAAGAGTGGGGATACAGCTGAGGAAATCCATTCAGCTAAATAACTCCCAAGAAGTGCTAGGACATCCCCCTTTAATTTTAGGTATGGACACAGTTACATAACATAATTTAGCAAGTGATTTAATGGCTATTGTCGTTAATGCTACATGCAACTCTGATTTCTATTAATATTTTACAAAACCTCTATCACAACTATTTTTTTTTCTTTCTTTCTTTCTTTCTTTCTTTCTTTCTTTCTTTCTTTCTTTCTTTCTTTCTTTCTTTCTTTCTTTCTTTCTTTCTTTCTTTTCTTTCTTTCTTTCTTTCTTTCTTTCTTTCTTTCTTTTTCTTTCTTTCTTTCTTTCTTTCTTTCTTTCTTTCTTTCTTTCTTTCTTTCTTTCTTTCTTTCTTTCTTTCTTTCTTTCTTTCTTTCTTTCTTTCTTTCTTTCTTTCTTTCTTTCTTTCTTTCTTCCATCTACTAATCTTCTGTGTTTCCAGAGTGAAACTACAACTTCTGAACTAAGCGGCAAATATCTATCCCCCTTACTTAGAAAGCACCTGCCCAACTTTCCTTGCAGCACCATCACTGCCTCAAGGCTGAGGACAATAAATCTGGGCTGATATTGTCATTCCCTTGGAAAGGGAGTATATAAAAAAGTGAAGAAAACAAATTCTCCTTATTCTTCTCCAAAGAATCTGTTGCTAGCCAGGACTAAAGCCTCTTCAAAAAAAACCCCAAGACATTTCTCCTTCCCAACTACACCCCCAACATTTTCAGAAGTCAAAAAAACTTTCTCATAATTATCCAGTATGTGATAATGATGGTCTCCCTGTTCCACCTTACTTGAACATCTAGACTGTGTCCAATAAGCAAGAGGTGTTATCACTGAAGGAGCTCTCTCAGCAGTACAAAACTGTCTGGAAAATTGATAGCTGATTCAAGTTTTATTTATTGAACAAAAAAATAAAGTCTGAGTTCATCTTGCAAAAAGGGAAAGCAAATATGGCATAAGACAACACCTGCACCTCGAATTTTTCTGTTTTAAGCTTCCTTCCTGTCAAACATAAAAAATTTAATCTTATTTTGACACTGTCTTCATCATACGGACCATGCAGCCCATTATATGCTATGGGGATAAATGACAACATGAATGTATTTCCCTGCCTTTTATAATCAGATAATAAAGAAAAACAGAAATTCTGTTATTATAAAGATACAAAGCTACACTGAAAGTGGAAGAGCCAAAACAGATTATAAAACAGGGGGCAGAGACCATAGATTATGTCCAGACAACACTGACACTTCTTTTTTCACTGGCACAATCTGTCCTGAGAGCCTGGGTGGGGGAGGAAGAAAGATCATCTGGAAGTATGGTGGATGGATTTTAAAACTCTCTGCCATTCTTTTATTCTTGGCTCTCTTCAGTCTCCTGCTCTTGGCATCCTCTGTTTTTCTTCTTATTGCACACAAAGGTTCGTTTTAAACCAACAAACAAGTGCAAGTCTGGAAAAGATGCCTGTTGATTTACTTTTTTTTTTTTTTTCTGGGAAGAACATGGGAGAGCTCAGCTGCTGCTCGCTTCGAATTAAACTGACACCCCCTCATCCAGTGGATACCAGACAGTTCAGCGACCAGAGAAGAGCTCTCTTACTCTGTAAGTTAATATTAGGCAATGAAACTGCATATGCTATTAAAGTTCAAAGAAACTGATTACTCCTTTGATGTGTTGCCAAATTATTAGAATAATGACGTTATTTTTTTCAAGTGTATTGGTGTGTCTCCTCAATTCTCTCTTCTTTAACCTCATACTTTAATAACTGTTGAACTTCAGAAAGAAATGTGTTATTTTTCTTCAAAGGAGAGCTGGGTACTGTTTCAGGATGACTTCTTTTATATATAACGTAAAGTATATTAGCCCCCTGTTAGAGACAAAAAATGTCACTTTATTTTCCCCCTTAGGTGCTCTCCTCCTTTAGACTTGGAAAATAAACATTTAAAAATGCATGCTGTTAGTGGGCTGTGCAGCACTACACTGCTCTGTCAAAGTGAATATTGTGATAAATTATGTCAGTCTGTTCATACTTACAATCATCTTCCACTTCCTCATACCAAAGCATGTGAGCAGACATGAAATCTCTCCACAAAACAGAGGAAAAAGAAAACAACAGCTAAATATTTCTTGGCAAAGTATATCCCAACTTTGCTGCTGCAGTAGCTTTTGTCGAATTAGGCTTGTCCCTGCATGGCTCCAGCTGTGTCCCCGCAGGAGCCCCAGCAGCTCAGGGAGGAGAGGGCAGAAGTCGCCAGGGTGGGATGCAGGCAGGGTGGGATTCCGGCAGGATGGGATGCTGG
This sequence comes from Acridotheres tristis, assembly GCA_037013685.1. NCBI lineage: Eukaryota > Metazoa > Chordata > Aves > Passeriformes > Sturnidae > Acridotheres > Acridotheres tristis. The sequence continues at coordinate 105,214,787 of CM072884.1, forward strand.
CAGGGTGGGATGCAGGCAGGGTGGGATGCTGGCAGGGTGGGATGCTGGCAGGGTGGGATGCTGGCAGGATGGGATGCAGGCAGGGTGGGATTCCGGCAGGGTGGGATGCTGGCAGGGTGGGATGCAGGCAGGGTGGGATGCTGGCAGGGCTGGTTGCCCGCAGCGTCTGCGTGTCCCGGGCAGGGAGAGGCAGGGATGGATCCTCACTCCCACCCAGCCGGCATGGTAACTAATGCCAGTGCTCTTTGGAGGCCCCGGAATGTTTCAAATTCCAGGACCTGCGCAGAAGCAATGCTCTCTGAGCTTCCCCCTGAAAACAAAGTTGATTTCCCATAATAGGACAGCCCATGCACTAGACATATAAGGCTCTGCTTCCAGGGTAGCATGTGCAATGGATTTAAATTATGTGTTGCAGCTTCCCAAGGAACATTCAGGCTACAAAGCAGGGTGAAGATATTTAGTGCTCCCTTTGCACAGCTCCCCGGAGAGCCCCATGAAACAAATTTGATTCCTTCCCAGCAAATGACCCCCGGCCCATCCCCAGACAGGTTCCTCCTTTTTTGGGAGAGGATCAGCAACCCTCCCTGACTTTTGGGATTTCAGTCTCCCTCCCAAGCAGGGGAAAAAATAAACAAACCCTAAATAGTGTTGTCATCAAACTAAACGTGTAAATGCTAACACAAGTTGTGGTAAGTCAGTAGCTGCTTAAACAGGAAAAAAAAAAAAAGAAAAGAAAAGCTATTGACTTACAACTGACCTTTTCCACTCCCAACAAAACCACGCAGTACTAATGCTGTACACAGGAGCTGCAGAGAAAACAGGGGAAGGGCTGTACACAGGCTGCCTGCCTACTTCTCTTCCTAACAGTGGGAACAGCCCTTCACTCCCAAATCCCAAACAGGTGGGACCTGGGCTGACGCTCTCCCCCTGCACTCAGTGCCAGGCCTCTTTTGTTTACACAGGAAGGAAAAGCAGGCATCCACACAATACTTGGGAGAAGGACTGCAGGATCCTTCACTCGAACCCAGATTTTTATAAGGCTGCTTCCTACAATATATACTTTGTACAGTATGTATGTCCTTTAGAGACAGGCCATATAAAATCATGTAAATGGTTTCATTTGAAAAGTCATTTGAAGAAATACTGTTGCACTGTTCATTTTTTTTAAGCTATCCTTAAAAACCTGAAAAGTGGTATTTTTCAGTTTTAAAGCTTAATGTGTCTAGTCATGCTGATTATAAGTTTATAAGTAATTTCCTGGATTATACAGAAAAATAAACACAAAAATGAAGTGTGTAATATAACCTTATTGCCACTGTCATTTTCTACACTGATAGTCAAATTAATATACTGAAGAACCTGGATGTACAGTGCACGCCAAGAGATTCCTAAGGATTCATTTCAGCCCACAGGAACTGCAAGTCATGAACTGATGTAGAAAATAATCTGAAGCAGAGCAGAGCACACTGTAACAGCAGCAGCATTTTGATTATTTGAGGGAGAAGGAGACTGAGAAAACCCAGGAAAGGAACCACTCATTGTGGATATATATTGTTTTAAAATACCTAAAGTCACTCTTAATAGCACATGCTATCAATAACTGAGTCCCATATTTAACATATTTAAACATATTTAAACATGTTTAACATATTAAATGTGGTGGAAGTAAACGCTACCATGTAAGAAAATTATAGAACTGTGATCTTACTGGTTTATCTTCATTCCAAGGTGACAAACCTTTTCTCCAAAACTTTTCAGGTGCATAGATCTGTTTCTAAATTTGATCACAGGGCCTTCATCTCAACAGAGACCTGTGGCCTGTTTTACACCCAGCTCTAGACGCAATCCACAAAAATTCATGTGGATTATTCATCCTCTCTGACAATGGCTTTGGGACCATCAGAGCATATTTGGATCAGGCTTTGCAAGAAATGCTGTGCTACTCAGCGTTTTCTTCTAAAACATAGCCCAAAGAAGCGTCCAGTGGAAATATTTACAATAACTTACATATTTAACAATCTTCCACATGCAGGAAATCCATATTTGCTTCCTCTCTTTATACTGAGGGAGTTCAAAACTCGGGTGGCCTCAAGAGAATACCTGCTTTATTCACAGGAGGGCAGAACCCTTCAACTTACAATTTCCCTTCCTCCTATTGATGCTCCTCCAGTAAATTGGAAAAGAGTAACAATTTGTTGGGCCATAGATAGAAATAACAAAAGTGAGTGTTCAAATATACTGGGTATTTTGATTGGGTTTGGATTTCTAGGTTTCATGGTGGCAGTGGTGGTTTTGTGGGACTGCAGAGAAATTGAGAGGCTCTTAAAAACTAAATACTATTTCAGCAGCTATGAATGCTGTGACTGCCTAACATTGAGAAATATCCAGGCTACTGAAGATGTTTAAAATGTATCTCCTAGCACCTACTAGCCAACGCTTACATTGCATGGATAGCCTGGAGCATTTTGACACATCAGTTTTTGTTATTTGCAGGGTCTTTTGGCTCTATATTCAACAACAGAGAGCAAGGCAAAGCTTCTCTGTAGCTTTATGTCAGACAATTACTGCACACTCAATAAATGCTGGTGGTCAGAGGCCACTGCCTCACCCTCCCTTCTACATGCTGCAGGTAGCAGGCTCTGACCTCAGTGCTCAGAGACTACAGTGCCTGTGCTGCAAGACAGGAAAGGACCAAGCTTCAAAGTCACAGAGAATTTGGATAATGTAGAAAATCTGGAGTGATAAAGATGGGTATTTTTTTCAGTGATTGCTGTCAGCTTTAGTTTAATGTTGCCTTACTCTTCCACAACCAGTAATGGCTTAAATGAAAGAAAATTGTCATCGTCACAGAAATGGTTTGGGTGACTTTCAGCCACCCATTAACAAAGGTTTTACACAGAGGCTGTTTATTTCCCTGCTTGAGAAGTCCTTTCAAAGCCCAAGTATTGATAAAGTTGAAAATATCTCCTTTCTAAAGGCATGAGCGTGACAGCAATGCAGAGCTGGAGGAATGGCCAAGAAGGCCAGCAGCTATCTGGAAACAAGGACAACAATAAACTGCCTGTTCAGAAACCATTTAGGGGATTGGGTTCAGTGTATGTCAGCACGACTGTAGAAAAGAAATGGATTTCAACATCTCAACTTGGCAGCCACGTTTATTGTCTCAGTAAGCTAAACCCGAGGAAGGTTAGGACTTGGGGCTAATGGTCAAACCGTGGACATGGAACCAAGTTCTCTGTTCTCTAATTCTTCTATAAAGGGCTTCATTAAAATTCAGGGCTTCTCTGTCAGGGAAAAAAAATAACTCAACTGGAAAATGATGGTTTTGACATAATTGATATGAGAGGAGAGGTCCCCAATTCAACATAAATAAATCAAATAACTTCATGTTAGTAACATCCACAGAGCAACAAATCTACCATCTCACAGTAATTTACTGGGACACAAGCACCTAACAAACCCCCAACAAAGCAAAGCACACCATATTGCCATTTGTACCATCTATTTCTTTTCCTGTTAACAGATAAAACAAGAAAATAACAAATAGGTAGCATGCTGCACAGAACTGATTTACAAACCTCTTATGACTTTTTAAACATCCCTGTGGCACATGTTGTTTGCCAATACGACTCAACATCAGGCAGAGTGCTTACAGCATAAACCTAAGACAGATGATATTTTGATTATAATTTCAGAAAGCATTTCAACCTTTATTCCACCCTGTTTTTAAATCACTGCCAATACTGACCTAAAAAAAAAAAAAAAGTAAAGGCAATCCAAGCCTGTTGCTCGGCTCAGCCATTAAGCTCATAACAAGATGTCTCTGTGCTCTTGCCAGTATTTGCAAATCTATCACATCTATCTGTGTGGGAAGAAGTACTGAGCTCCAGGGACCATGGGGCTGATGTGCAGGGAGAACTGGGATGGGATTCTTTCAAGCACTAATGTGCAGCGTGGGTTTTTGCCCTGGTGGTATATTGGCTCTGATTCTTTTTATTATTCACTTCCTGTCATGAAAAAACAAACAAACCCAAAACAAACACAAACCACTTACATGTCAGCATCAGAGGGAAAAAGAAAAAAAACATCTTCGACAGCTTTATCACAACAGACATAAACAGGCAGCTTCTGATTTTCCTGTGAAATCGACAAGGAAAAAAATCTTTCCAATGTGAGCCATTGAAGAACTTCTCTCTTTTGTTTCTTAGCCTATTTTTACTTCAAAAAGCAATATATCATAGAGGATTTTAGTACAGGTTGCAAAGGGGTTCTTTCTCTTGTTTATTTGATCTGCAGACCAGAAAATAAAAGACAAAAAAACTTCAAACCAAAGATAAAAACTTGCTCTTATCTCTGAAGGAAGTAGTACCTTTTGGCTTCCATAGTAAAATATATTAATATAAACGTATACTCAGAAAATTAGTAGTCAACACAATGATAAAGACAAAGCCCTCTCATATGCAAGGTTTGTAAAAACAAAATAAATTTTATTTCTATGTCATGAAACATTTCTTCTTGAGAACATGCTCTAGCATATGAACCAAAATATTGGCTCACTGCTGTTAGTGCTCTCCCCAAGAAAGCTCTCTCCTTCCTGTCGTGGCCACTGGGAAATAGGGGTTAATCTTTCTTGCAGAGCATCTAGCAAAAAGAAGGGTAGGCTAATTTCTTGATAGTTCAACACAAAAAGTAACTCAGAAAACAACCACTATCCATTCTGGAAAGCTTCAGCTAAAGAATAGCCAGTCCTTTTCACCTAGTGGATCTGTATTTGGTGCGAGGTCTCAAGCAGATTTAGCAGGAAAGCATGTCCATGCTTTGTATATATTTATTCTCAAACCCTGTCAATTCTCCAACTCTCAGAAACTTTCACCCCAGCAGAAACGAAATCAGTCTTTACTGGAGCCATTTGGACCAGACTACTTAGAAAATATACTGAGCCATCCAAAGGCAAGTGTAAAAAAGGATAGCAAATTATATTAAAAAAAAAAAAAAATTAAAAGTACAAAGAAGAAAAAAGAAAGAAGATTTTAATTACTGAGTAGGAATTAAAGTAATAAAGAGGAATTAGAATCACTCATTTATGTCCATGAAATGTTGGTTTTAATCACTCCAGAGAGGCTGATATGTCCAGAAGAGAGAACATCTTATTAACTAGCATTTCTTTCTCTAGATTTACACATGTAACTCCCCCCAGTCACCACAAGAATACCACATAACCTACAGAAAAGATCCTGAAACTGATCTGGAAAATGTCTGAGTATCTAAAACATTCTCCTGCCCCAAACTGCCCTTGGTGGGGCAGGGTGTGTCTTTCTCTGGCTTTGTTTTATTGGTTCACCCTTGATTGTGTATCCAGGCCATAAAAGATCAGGGTCAGATTGTCCCTTTTTTCCCTCTCTTCAGGGGAAGTGTCCACAGTGTCCACAGGAAGAAATTCTGAGCCCACAGATCAGTAGTGAGACACAGCACAGGAGGTCTGCCAGTTGGGCAGAAAACTCCTTGGTGCAGTTATTTTCTTAGGGTGGGTCCAAAACACATGAAACTCACACAATTCTTATTTTCATTGCAATTCACCCAAGGGGAGCCTGTATTCAAGTCACCAAAGAAGTCATCCCAGACTCTACAATACTTAAATGCAACTGATAACAACTTGATTACTTGCATCATATAATATCAATATTAGCCAGTTTTTATAAACACACACATTTGCATACGTGTATGTCACAGAGCAAGTGCACTCACAGGCAAGTAGTGGCAGTAGTGATGTATGCATGTGCATATTTAATAGCCCTTTTAAGAGGATCCTATTTCACAAAGTTGAAGACAATTATTAAACCTCGTCAGTGAAAAGAAAGAAGTTAAACAAAGAAATGTGAATGATAATTGGAAGATGTTTGAAAACACTGTTTAGGCCTACATGTCATTACTACAAAAAGTTTCTCTGGTTGAAAACAAACAACTGCAAACAAAAACAAATTTAGTCTAGAAGGGAAGCAGGTATTTAAAAAACAAAAGCAAACACAATATGTAAGGAGCAGAGGAAAAAATGCCAGGTTGATTGCAAAGAATATCAATAGGAGGTAATTATGAATCAGAGTCAACAATCCATACGTACAAGAGAGAATTCACCTAGGTCTGCAGGGAAGCTGCATCAGCTCTGCCAAAGACAACTCAAGGTCACTTTGCAGAGCAAATGTGCTGGCTGCTCACACAAACACAGATTTCTTTAGGGAAACACAGCTGGAGTTGTGACAGCCGCCCACACTGTCCCAGTCACCCCATCACGTACTCCCCTGGCTTCCCTCTGCTCCAGTCAAGGTTTCAGCTAGGTCCAGCTTTGACACAACACTCTATGAAAGCCACAGATAAATTGGAGAGGGCTCAGAATCACAAATATCCAAACAGGCGGTTTTCTTTGCAGAAAAGCGAGGGAACTTTACATGTTTAGTCTGGAAGGAAAAGGCAAAGAAGAACGTAGCTGCTGCCTTTCAGCATTTAGATATTACAACACCCCATTATTTTTCATGCATGCCAAGGAAAGGAACATAAGTTGGGTGAAATCAACTTAGATTTGATATAAGGAGAAAATTGTGGGAGTAGCAAATTACACATATGAAAACATATACACAGAGGTAATCAAATCCTTTTAAGTTGAAGTTTGTAAAGAAATCTTTAACAAATTTTTCAAGGATAACAAAGTGTCTTTGATCTATCTCAACCCTTGCAGCAGAAGAAATCTAAATGCCTTTAATCTCTGTATTTCTGTAACTCTAAGATTTACAGACTAGATAATATGGCCAGTCATAAGGAGTTTGCATGCATCTCATATACAAAATAATTGTGTTGTGAAAAGAGAGAAATCCAACGGATATGGGAATACACAGTGACAATCTGGAAACCTAAATTCTATTAACAGTTCTGCCAGTCACTCATTATTCAATTCCCCCCCCTCCTTTTTTTTTTTTCCCTGTTTTCCATACAGAAAACAACACTTACAAACTAAAAAAGTGCTGTTACCCTGCTTAATTATTGTTTGAGAAAGGTGACAAACTGTTTAAAGTACAGGACTATTAAGGATCTGTGTTTTAATTACACTGATTTCATCCTAAGTCTCCCTGGATGACAATTGCTCAAAGCCTTAGTTACAGTGGCAAAAGACTGTCACATTAAATCTGGGAAGACTGGGCTACTATGACAGCAAATTATGATGACAAAATTCTGTTAGTTCAAGTCTAATGAAACATTACTGCACACACTAGGATGAATGTTAAATTATTTCTGTGTGGGTCTATATGCAGGTTAGTACATCAAGATGATGGCAAACTGAAGTTAATGCAAGCCTGCAGAGATGACATTATAAATGGCAAGATGATTGCAAAATGATGCTTCTGCAAGTGAACTGTGATTAAAAAATAGGTTTCTAAACACAAAAATGTACTAAGGGAATGTAAAAATAAAGCTACAGAAAATAAAACCAAAGACATTTTACTTAAAGCAAAAGACATACTGGATACAATTAGTGCTGCAGTCCAATTCCCTGCCAAACTGGCCAACATTGATTAGAAGGGCACAAAGCCAGGATGATACTGCCTTACAAGTAACTGCCAATAAATTCTGAGTAATGGTATTACTAGGACATTTTTTTCCACTAAAAAGAGGTAATTGACTCTGTAGAAACACAGATAATTTTTTAAAAAGTGCTCAAGATTATTGTCCTATGAAAGAATCTGGTTTGATCAGGAAATTCTTTCTTAAGTTTAATCATATTAATGTTTTTCTTTCTTATATTCTGGCAGGGTTAATAGTACATGCCTAGAACCAGATTATTCATTAGGCCCAAAAGAAATTTGTCCACTCTCAGGTAAATTCAAATACATAGGATCCACTTCACCATAAGATTAAGAAAATTAGATATTTAATATGCACAGTGCTCATAATATTTTAATGTGAATAAATCAGTAACACCAAAGATCTGCTAGTATATTTCCTTAGAGCAATGTTTGATTATTACTTCTAACATATGAGGAAAAAATAATTCAAAACCTGAAAAAAATTGTCATTTTCCTTTCTGTATTTTAAGTCTTTTCTCCTTGCTATAATATTTCTATCTACTGGTATATACAAGAGGTTCACTTAATTTCTATTTTGGCAATAGCAGGTACTCTGTGTCTTTCCAAAAGACTGGTGCCTCTATCCATCTGTCTGACTCTCTATCTGTAATGTTTTCCATCTTATTATCACCCAAAATATGTGATACTCAGTTCCTGATAAATTACACTGGTGAACTGAAGTGCTTTGTTTAAATAACAGGCTTTGTCAAGAAGTTTAGGTAGTGCCTGACCTTTAGGTCTAAAGCAGGCATAATTTTAACCTATCTAGTAGAGAAGAAAATGAAAAATTCCCTATTCTTGAAAATTTATAAGTTTTTACTGGGCAAATTACACATCCTATTCAGCAAAATAATAGAATGGCAAAATCTCACTAAAAATAAATAGAACTTAATGAGGTAATTTGTTTCAGAGATAAGTACAGAGCGACTCGGCTTTTTTCTTAGATTTTTCTAAATAATTCTACAGCTAATAAATCAGTACTTGGAGTACAGAAAAGGAGATCAAAATGATGGTTTGAGGCTCCAAGTCACTCTGATTACAGGCTGAAATTTGTAAGAGCCATTATAACTGCACACATTACATTAAAATTCATGTAGCTTTCCTGGAGACACATATACATTCCACCTGAAGGCATGGACTTTTGAGAAGACTAGGAAATCACTACATCCAGCTACTCACTGATCTGTCTGTTGGCATAGAACCTCTGCAAACTGAAGTTACCTGTGAATCTGAACTGAGCACTGAAAAGAATTCACAGACTGAAGTAATAAAAGATGAACCATAGAGTGCTCCCTCTCTCCCTGCTGATTTTAATCTTACTAAATACAATAATTCCAGTGAAGATATACACTAATGGCAATAAGATCTGTAAAATTTACTGAATTTTGTTATGTTTTATAACACAGGAAAAGAATAGATGATGGGAAAAATTACTAATTTTTTTAAATCATTAATGATAAGCAATCAAAGTCACTTTATTATAATGACATAGAGAAGATCCAGCTAAGGAGTTTGAAATCTAAAAAGTCTATTCTCTAAGAAATTATTTCAAATCCTAATTGCTTAAAAACATTAAATTTCCTCAATGCACTAATTACAGGTTGTTTTTTCAGAGTTTTTAGTCTGTTAGTTGCTTAAGCAGCATCTAAACAAATGCTTATCACATAAGACCTGTGGTTTGACAAGAGTCCAAAGAGATTTTGTGTTGCGGGTTAACAACTGCTTCTTTAAAAGCACTTCATGTAGGTTTAAAAGTATAATTTAGATCAGAACTGGGGCAGCTTGGTTAGTAAAATGAAAAACATAAATTTTTGCAGTCTTCTCTGTTACAGATCCGCTAACATACAGCCTACTTTCAGAAGAGAAAAATGCACCTCAAACTATTTCTATGCAATAAGTCTTGGCTTATGCTTGTTCATAAGTACAACTAGATGATATATTAACATTAGAGAAAGTGGGCTAAATTTAAAAGTCTCTAAAATTCATCAGTCTGTGGAAGATAGAACAACAACAATCCCATGTGGAGGACAACAGCAGCACAAGGATTCAGAGAACAAAGTATTGGTCACAACCTCTGCAGGCTTTAAGACAGCTGCAGATGACTAAATTTATTCAATACTATTTTAGGTGTTTCGTGGTAATTTGCCTGGCCTATACTCATTTCTTTTTAAAGGCACAGGTTTTCTATTAATCTTGGGTTAGAACCATCAGCCCCAGCCAGAAGTTCCAGTCGCTGTGAAACATTTTAAATGGCCTGTGCATAAACACCTGATTTATTGCCTACTAATGCAGCACATGTATGACTTCTTCTTTCCTTTTTAAAAACAAAAAAAATATTTCAAATTAAAGTACTCTGTCACTCTTTAATGACTCCAATTACTTATTCTCCCTGTTTGATAAATATATCCTTATAAAACTTCTCAAAATTATATACTTGACCAGAATGCAGATGAATCAATGACTACCACTACAACTAGAAGAAATATTTTTAAGTCAAAATATACAAATAGACTTAAAATGATTTAATGATGGTGATACATGTTTCAAGCATAAAATACATCAAAAAACACACTAAGTACTTCAGCTACTATGTAAAGCTGTTTCAACATCAGCTGGGTAAAAACTACCAAATGCAATGCACATTTTTTAAAAAGCTCTTCTGGAACTAAACACCAGTATGTCTAATCATGGTACCAGTCTAATTTTCAGAAATTGCAATAAGAACAGAATTAACAGAAGCAGATATGAGTTTATGGAAAAATGTATTTTACAGGGGCAATCACAGGTCATCTGTCTGGTAGAGTTCTTTGAATGAGTCAGTATGCACACAGTCAAGGGAAACCTGGTTTATGCAATTTAAAGAATTCTCAATACTGCCTCATTAAAGAACTTAGACAAAAAAAAACATGTCCACAGACAAATAAATCATTAAAACACAGAAGTGCCAAAAGCATTCAGCTTTCTCAAATGTGTATGTCACCAGATGTATCACAGATCAGAGCCAGGACTGGTCAACATATAAGGTACACTGATTATCATTACATGGATTTAGAAAGAGAAGGCAACTCTCAAGTTTCCTAATAGTGCCAAGGTATTCAGGGAGATAAAAATGAAAGTTGGCTGCAGAGAGATGCAGAAGAGCCTCAGAGTGTCAACTGGGCAATAAAAAAGACAGATGAAATTCAATATTGAGAATATGTGGAGGAAAAGAAATCTCAAATTTACGTACTCAGCATGAGCTCCAAACTAGTTATTACCACTCAGGAAAGAGATCCTGGAGTTATAAAAGGTCTATGAAAATATCAACTCCATCTTAGAAGCTGTCAAAAAGCAAATCAAACGCTGGCCATTACTATGACAGAAATAGAGAGCAACATACAAAATATCATTATGGTATTATTTAAAGTCTTCAGGTGTTCACACTTTGAATACTGTGGGCTGTTTTACTTCCCCTATCACTAAAATGATACAGCAGGAATAGAAAGGACAACAGAAATCACTGAAGGCTAAGGAGAAATGGCTTCCATGTAAAGAATGACTACAGAAGAGTGTTCAAGGCAAGGTGAGGGAAGGGTGAACGAGCATGCAAGTCCTCTGGACCTGAGAAGGAGGAAGAGATTGCCCAGGGGATACACACCAAGCAAAGGAGCACAGCATTACACACTAGTCATTAAACCATGCTAGAGAGGGGCTGAGGCCCAATAGGCTGGTACAACTCCAGGAAGAGGGTCCCAGCACCATCCCTGAGAGTTTTCCAAAATCATCCTCCCAATGTACAGCTGACAAAAAAGAGCTGACCCAATACTGGGCTTCCTCACTTGAGCTGGGAGAAAACCAGAGGGGTTGGCTGTGCTGCTACAGAAGCCTGTGGTGTGCTCATGCCTGAAGGGCTGTGTGCAGTGCTGGCCTCCAGGAGGATGCTGTGGACTTACAGAAGAGCAACTGGAAACAATCAAGGAGCAGGAGCACACTCAGAGAGCTGGGATGCTTCACTTTGTAGAGGAAAAGGCTCAAGGGAGATAGGACTGAGTCTTGAAAAGCCTGAAGGAGTGAAGAAGCTGCACAAGGAAATTATTTACCTGATCTTGTAATGCAACAACTTGGTATATGATGCACAATTGGTTTAAAAGACAAAAAGAAAGTATTTCTTCAGCCAGTGGGCTACTTACTTCTGGATTTTGCTTCACAAGGAGTTTAGGGAGGCAGATGTTTATCAGCTGGTTTAGAACAGAGCTAGACAAATTGATGGAAAACAAGTCTGTAAACAGATGCTAAAAAGGAATGAGGCCAGAATCCACTCTAGTATTTTTAATACAGTGCAGATGCTGTGGTAAGAAGGGAAAATGGATCCCAGAAAGTGTCCAGGCTCATGTGCTCTCCCTGTCATCTCCTGTTGCCATTTTCAGGAGAAATAATCCTTGGCTTGCTGCACCATTGTTCTGACCCAGCAGGACATTTTGTATAAACTTAAGTTACAGAGAAAAGTAAATAACAGCTGAACATAGCTGAGGTGTACTAAGCTGATAGAGGGTCTTTAGAGATGAACAGAGAACAATTTTTCACTCTCTCTTTTAGCACAAGAGCTGGATACAAGAAAGAAAAAAAAGAAAGAAAATCAGCAAGTGACTGGTTCGAAACAAGCAACAAGAAATACCTCTTCACACTGTGAGCAGCTAAGGGACAGGGCTCTGCTGCTGGATGATGTGGAAGCCAAGGGTTCATGTCACTTGGCTACCCTGGGAGCCAGGTACCAGCAGAAATGGTGTGGATGTCAGGTGTCCTCAGACAGGTCCCCTCAGGCACAGAGTAATTTCTTAAAGCAAAAAGGAACTGGACACTTGCCCTACCTGTGCCCCACTTCAAGCACCAAGCAACACTCTGCAGACAGCATTACAGCAGCTCTTTGCACACCCACAATGCAGTCATTTCTTTATTTCCACTGCCCCAGTGCCTCTCAGGCAAAATGCTGCTGGTAAGCTTTGATGGGAACAGTGCAACACAGCTTAAATCACTGGTATTATTCTTACCTTTTGTAGTTACAGCCACCTCTGAATTTAATAGTGCTGCGTGTTTTAGTACAGCTGTGTTTGCACGACAAAATATTAAAGAGCTTTCCACCTTTTTAACATATATCCTGCTTTCAAGGGCTTATAATTTAGCTGAGAAAATGCTCACAGCTGAAGATCAGCATTCAAAGTCTCAGTGTGGAGGCAGCATTTCATTTCAGTTGTGAGAGGGAAAACAGTATGTCATTTTTATAACTATCAATAGAAAGCTTCTGTGGGATTTTTACTTTCTGGATTCTTTTTTCCTGTTCTAAGACATTTTCCTGTTTCAAGTTAAGCAACTGGATATATTAATAAGTGACAATCATTGATCACAGCATGAACACAAAAAGATAACTCTCTTTAAAAAAATAGATGGTGCAAAATCAGTGTACATTTTCCACAGCTTTACATGAAACACAAAAGCATAACTACATAGTCATCACTCCCATGCAGTGCTGACAAAACTGTAAAAGGTTTTAAACATTGGGTTCATACTTTTACATTCAGGAGAAATTATAGATACTAACAGAAGAGACATGTGTAAAACAGAGGAATTCTTAATTTATCATTTCCAAAACCTTGAACAGAATCAAAAATCTGTTCTTTATTTTAGAGAATTCATGGTTTAAGAGAGGATAACAGCCTTTCTAATTCTCAAATTTTTGTGGTTGTTTCCCCTGATATGACTTCAGAAATATTTACTGATTATGTAGTCATTATATCAAAATGTCTTGTTTATTAGCATAACATTTTAATTTCTTCGCCTTTCTTCCCACCTGCAGATATACAGAGAACTGGAGCTGTCTGCAGTACCAGAACAGGCATCACACACAAATATATCTCTGTGGAATTCAATTCCTGGCATGGGTGAATAAGAGGTTAATTCATTTCCAATATCCATCACCAGAAGTATGAAATAATAAAATATTCTACTTAAGCTTGTGTGCCATTCCCTTCTCTCAAGACCTTCATTAGAATGTAAGAAAGCAGAAGGAAATTACCACACATTGGAAATAACAAATAATTCACATTGAACAGAAAAACATGATAAATACATTTGGGTATGTGTATACATATGCACAAAGACACATACATACAAGCAAACATACACAGCTTTAGTATTACTTTAGAGGAGATATATGTACAGGGAGATGTGGAAGGACAGGGTAAGTGTCCAGGATTCCCTGCAATAGGGAGTTTGACAGAAATAAGATAATTGCTATACCCAGTTCTAGAATGGGCTTCTAGGCAGCTTTAGTTTAAATGTTTCTAGAACTAAGAGAAAGCTTAAGACTACTGAAGTCTTCCATGGAGCCACAATACATAAGAGTAGTCCTGGGCTTATTGCACTAAGGGGTACACATGTATCCTTCCTGGTTGACAGACTGCACAACCCAGTGCAGAGCTTCCTAAAGCACAGCCATCAGCCCAGACACAGTCTGGGGATGGGAACAGGAGTCATTGTATGTGCTCCTTGTGGTGACAGTTCTTAATTTCATTTGTAGGGAAACTCCTCATGGATCAGTCTTTAAATTGTCTGTGTCTAATCTCTATTCAGGAAATATGCCTTAACATAATCAACTTTATTAATTATTGCAGAGCAGCTAATCTCTTGCAACTGAAGAAGGCACTGAGAAGATGTGATGGCATTACTCTTCACCTGTCCCCTATATCATTTCTAGTCTTAATAGCCTCAGAGATTAGTATAGTTCTGAAATCTCACTGATGGTCTCCTCTGGGGCATTATTACCAGATCACTCCCATTATTTGATGACAGGACATGTTATAAACATACACAGTTGCTTGAAAGACACTAATTGCAATGTATGCTCTTCTGCAAAGTTCTTGCTGGCAGCAATCTCAAAATTAAATCCCTTCAATGCTGTTTTCATATGCATGGATATCATTAGAATTTTCTCATGGCAATCTGCATCAACAGAGGTGTGCTCAGCTTTAAAGTGAATCCCATGGTCCCTTCCAGCCATCTGGGGGTTTGCCCGCACGGGGAATTTGTGCAAGGTAAGGCTGCATTTGAATTTACTGCTCAGCAATTACTGCAGACAACTGCTCATGTGCACCACCTCGTGTGAGGAAGCTCTTCTGCCTTAACTCAGAAAATGGTGTAGCACAGGGGTGCTTTTGGGGCTCAAATAAAAACGTCAGATGAGGGTTAAGCTATTTTCTCACAGCAGAAATCACATTGGTGTTTTTCGTGTGCTTTTCTCCCCTCATAGATATGCCCTTATAGATTATCTTTCCATATCCTTCAACTGTGTTTTCCTTCAGCCTCCACTATTTAAAATAAGAATATCCTACTATAGTAAGGTAAAGATTTATTGACACCATCAAAAATATCCTAAGTTTCAAGTTCATGAAAGGCCGAGGTTTTGACATGTGAAGCTTGGTTTAGTTTACCTGATCCATTCTGTATAAAGTCTATCCTAAAAATTTCTTTTCATGGCAAAATTCTTAGAAAACAGCTATAAGCCTTCAATGTCTTAAAGGTATCTGTTAAAAATATTTCCCTCAAAAAGTAAAGCATTGCCAAACATACATCCTCTTATGTACAAATAGTAGTCATTTCATTCAAATGCAGTTTAAGGACTTCCATGAAAGAGATGCATCCTTGAGACCAAGAGGACATGAGATTCCAGAACTGAAAAAACCCCCTTATTTTGGGGGTAATTTTTAACAAAACTGCCTCCATTTGACCAGGTTTTCTTTTATTAACTGACAGTTTTAAAATTCTTCCAGGCACCAGAAAAACAAACAAACAAACAAACAAACAAACAAACAAAAAAAACCCCACATACAAACAATTTTTTTTTTATTATATATCTTTTTCCTAAGATGTGGAGGTACTGAAAAAAGAGAGACCCCTCTGCTTCCCTCCCTGCCTCCCTGTATACATGAATGCTTTACACAGACACATACACTGGAATACTAGTTTTAAAATATACAGACAGATCCTAGAGAATCAACATTAATGGAACTTGTAAAAGCAGGTAAAAAAACAACAAAGTAAACCACAAATATTAAAAACCATGCCCAGAGGCTGAGAGAATAATGATAGGAGGTTCCACACTCAGTTGTGCTGTCAGAAACTCTCCTGGGCAGGGGTTTAATCACTCGGGACTGCCCACAGCAGAGCTGGAGGGGCATGCCCAGCTGCCCACCAGCCTCATTCCACACCCTGGCTCTCTCTCCTGCCACTGGTCTGTCTGTAATTGACTCCTGGAAGACAGAGAGGCTTTCTAAAGGCAAAATGGTGAATAAAATCTGCATGGTGGGTGTTAGGGTCGGGATCCTAACATTCCTCTGGGGCCCACTCCTGTAAAACCAAGGTGTTATTGTGTGGAAAATGAACCATTTCTGGCACAGTAGCCTGGGTGCAGGGTGATCCCCCCAGTCCCTGGGCTATAAACCCCGCAGGAGCAGTAGATTTCCCCTCATCAGGCTTGTGCAACTTAGGCAAAAGCAAGTTTAATAGTTTGAATAATTTGAAGTGTAGTAATGAGCCACCAGCCAGCACATTTATAAACCCACACCACTCAGAGCAAATTCCTGTGTGACACAGGATTAAAAAATGCTGCAGAGCTGGCAGCACACCTGCCAAAGTGACTCCACAGGCCCCATCCCAGGGCAAAGAGGAAGAAACCATCAACATCAATGTCACTCCCTTTGCAGCAAATGATTTGGGGAGGGAGAGGGGAGGGTGCAATGACACCCTGAACTCACCCTCTCCAGGATGAAACCTTCCACCTTGAAATGCAGAGGGGTAACAGAAGTGAGAAAAGGGTGCCTATCAGGAACTGGGTGTGTACTTAACAACTGCATATATGACCATAAAGTATCCACAGCCCTGTTCCTTGGATTCTTTTATTAAACAGACAAAAGTTTAATTAGATTAAGAAAACCAGCTGGCAGGTTTGGCCAGCAGCTCTGCTCCTTCCACCCACAGAAACATTTCAAGTGTATCAGACAGAGGATCCAATCTGCAACTTGGGTGCAAGAAAGCTGGAATGGTCTTCTGAGAGACCAAAATTGTCAGAAGTTCTACAGGTAAATTAGAAACAAGATCATTTAAGCATAATGCATCATAAAAAGAAAAAAAAAAAATCTGGGCTCAAATGTCAGCCTGATTTGAGGCAATATTTTGTCACAAAGATTGAATTGGTTTCTTGTATAAATGGGAACTTGAATTTTATTTTGTGTCTAAACACACTTGTGACATTGTGCAAAGAAATCTACATTATCAGTAAGAATGTTGACAGGACCAGAGCCACAGAAAATGTGTCTTGAAAAGCCCTAGCGATTTTTCTGGTATTCTGAAAAAATGCTAGATGTGTAAAACAAGTCACTTCTAGAAGACTCTAAGGACAATCTGCAGAGAATAGGGATTTAACTGGAGGGAAGGATGATATGGCATTAATAACTACTGGGCTCCCTGCCAGTGAATGGGAGAGGCTTGTCAGAGACACCCCAAAACTAAAACCAGTAAATGCTGGTCAAGAGTATGCAAGATCATCTTTAAAACAAAAGTAAGTCAAAGCAACAGTAAAAGAAACAAGAAATATGTCTCTCAGAAAAATTAAAAAAGTTCCCCTGATTCCTCTTAATTATGCAAAAAAGAAGACAGGACTAATTTATGTTATCTAACCAAATGCAAAATGGGAAATAAAAGTAAGATTTTTTTCCCCCAAACCACCAAGAGCCATGCTTTGAAAATCTCCTCCCTCTTCTTCCAATCACATAATTGGAAAGTTATTTGCATATTTTATAAAATACCTGCTGTGCATTGCAGTACTCAGGCAGTTTATTCAGAGAGGAGGAAGCACACTGTCAGATGATGAACCTCGGTGCTGGGGCTCAGGCATCCCTGTCACATCAGAGCTGCACTTTGCCATGTAATGGAGCAACTTAGAACTACTTATTCAAAGCATTGAACTCAATTAGCAGTGGAGAAATGCAACTAACTTGCAGTGAATAAATTATCAACTTCGCTTCTTTCTATTCACAAATGTTCTATGATTAGCACAAATTATTCTTATAATTATTCAAATTTAATTCACCATATTATTAAAATAATATTTAGTCTACAGCTCATTCACCAGGAGCATGAATGTTATAAATGAGTTTATTAATTCTGAATATCTAAGTAGATCACATGGTTCAAGGTGTAAAGCTGAGAATCAGAGTGTCCGGGCAATTACCTACAGCCCTGAGTTTTACATTAACTTCCCTGCTTTATACTCTGAACACTGAACAAATGTTGGATAAATTGTCATTGGTCTACTTATTCACTAAGCACTTTTGGAAGAGGAACATAACTGAGGCAAAAGTAATGCATGTGAGGGATTGTAAGGGGAAGGGAAATACAGGGAAAAAGTTACAAATGGAAAATACTTCACTAGGATTTTTACAAGTTCAAACACCATGGCTCTTGGACTGAAGCTGTTAACAAGCTCCCAGTTAATAACATCCCTGTCGATAGGAAGAGAGCTCACTAAAGGATGCTTCACTCAAAACTGTACTTGTAAGAATCCTGATAAATCTAAGTCAACATTTAATAAACCAGCCCACCCAGTGCAACTCCAGGACAGGTAAATTCATAGTACCTAAAGTACCTGAAACAAGAGTTTGCTGCCTTGTTTCTTGTGCTGCCCTGAACTCCTTCCAAGATCTCTGGCCTCAATTTTTTTTTCATCTTTTCTCCAAAGGATTTATTTCAGAAGTTTGACTGCAGTTGTGGGCTTCCCCCTGTGCCTGCTCCCATGGGTGAGGGCAGAAATCTACATGCTAAAGAAAAGGCCATTCTGGATTATGGAATAAATGCTTCATTCAAAGACAGAGAGACTTTTTACTTTTTTTACTATAGTCTGTAGTGACAAGAGGAAATGCATTTAAATGCAAAGAGGTTAGGCAGGTTTAGACTGGACAAGAGAAAAATATTTTTTGCCATGAAAGTTGTGAGACACTAGAGCAGTGAAGAAGTTGTGGATGCTCCCTCCATCCCTGGAAGTGTCCACAGCCAGGTTGGATGGAGATTTTATCTAGTAAAAGATGTCCCTGCCCATGGACCAGATGATTTTTAAAGGTCCCTTCCAGCCCAAACCACTCTGTGAGTCTGTGAAAAAAACTCCGGAGATGAAAGGGAAGGATGAGTAGAGGTATGAAAGAATTTGTACACTAAAAAGAAAAAAAAACAGACTGAAAATCTTTATGCCGAAGGAAAAAAAAAAAATAAAAAGAAAAATGTTTTGCAAGCAGGTAAGCAGGACTCTTGTGGCAGAGAGACGTGGCCTGTCCACCACACTTAAGCCCTGGCCCCCAAGCCCCTGGGCCTGCACCAGTGACCTATCCCACTCTTCTGGATCAGTTATCCTCAGAAAAACCTTCACCCATGGGGTGCTCACAGAGCCTGCACTTGGCCACCCCCACTATGGGACCTGGCAAACACCCACTACACTGCAAGAGTGCTTTGAGCTCAGCCATGGATGTCGAGAAAAATCAATGAAGAACTCAGAGTAGTGAACAGGGTTTATCAGCTGAAACAGTGGAAATGGGGAACTATTGACCAGCAGATCTATAACAAGAGGAATTTGGGACTTGTTTTCTTTGTGATGTTTTTACCTGAGAAATCAAAGAAGAGATGTCATTTAAGCCCCAAAAGAGTACATCTGGGTTAGTCCTTGTTAGTAACCAGGAGGCTGGGGAGTGTTCCAGCCCAGCCCCAGTGCAGCTCCCAGCCCAACCCACACCAGGACACCCCTCTGTGAGCACAGGTAGGGCATACATTGGGGATCTCCTCATGTCGTCATGGTGCCTCCTGCCCACTGAGATTACTTTCAAATGAAAGATTTTCCATAGATAATTGTCAAACAGAAGCACAGCATGACAAGAAAGCTTCTGGTCTCACTCAGTAAGCAGCATCTGTAGTCTGGTAATTCTTAACAGCTTTTTATGCTATATATTTATGAGTTATAGATACCATTTTGCAGTATTTTTCTAGCTCAGACCTAACTGATGGAAGCACCAGAAGATGTCTTGAAAGAGATTTCCTCTAGCTGGAAATTGAAACATTTTTTACAAAAGCATGGACACACTTGTGCATATTCTCTCCTAAAAATCCAGACTGTAGGCAGAGCACGTACGAGATTACACAATGAGAAGTGAGATGCATAAATGCCTTTTTCTTTATAAATGCAAACCATACCTTCCCCCTGCCATCCCTCTGTCCCCCTGCAAGTATAAAAACAGGTCAGAAGAAAAAAAAGGTTCTCCTGTTATGATGGGCTCATTCCAGGGAACAGGCCTTTTTGTTTGAAGGGACAGGCTCTTACTTACTCTGCTACTGTGGTCCTGAGGATGTCTGCCTCTAAAACCTTTGCTACAGTTCTTGACACCAATATATCACCATCACCTTATTCACCTGTTGTGATCTGTGCATCCCAAAATTTAACATCTAGCTGACGCTTTATTCACAACAGCACCCTGTGAAATTTTCCGGTAATTTGGGTAAAATTTATGGCCAAAGGTATCAGGCAAATACTGTTTCTGCTAATACAACAATGCAGGATGGCTGTTCAGTTGCCTGTGCAGAATGAGCTGATGATTGTGATTTAATTTATGGTGGACAAGAGACAGTACTGTAAGGAATTCTCATTGTTTCCTTTTATTGGTGGAAGCTGAAAAGCAATGAAAAGTAATCTGCCCTAAACTTCTATCTATGGTTCAGGGAATAGCTCACGAAAAAGTCTACTTTAAAAAAAAAAAATCAAAAAGGGAAAGAGAAAGGAGGGTGTCAACAATAGATGAATAATACACAGACATGTCCATGGTGATCTGAATAATTCAGCACACAAAATTAAAGCATGTTTCACATCTGCCACCATAAAAGATAAAGCTATCTAGTCCGTTTTAAAAGTATAATGATTACAAGAGAACACTTCTGATTCACACTCAGGTCTAGTCTGAGTGCCAACCTTGTGGTCCCCACAAAAGAACATCTCAAAGCTCTGCACTGAAAGAGCTCCAGCTGCAAAGTTTTAATTGACTAGAAACAGCAAAGTTTTAAAGTGCCACCTGTTACCAGTAAACCCCAGTGGTTCTGACCAGTCTGCCAAGACCCTGCACCTTTGGGATACCTCCATCCACCAAATGAGGTGCCCAAAAATGACCACTGCAGTTATTTCTCTGACTGCACTGAGAACAACTCTGTTTTCACATACCCTCCCTACACCTCATCCTAGAGCCCTGCCAAGCTTTCTTCTGCACCTGAGTTTGGAGTGCCAGTCTAAAAAGAAACCCTTCCAGACTCCTTGACTTTCTGTGTCTGAAGTTTCAACCACACAGCATCTGAGACTACAACTGGTTCCAAATGCACTGATCTTCCAACAAATGCTTCTTTTCCAAGTGGAGACAGACCAGCAGCTAAGCACCAAATGGTTGCAGTGGGTCCATATGTCTTTCAAATTTTCACCAAGATGTGATGAGAGAGAAAACTCAGCAAGCAGAAAATTCCTTCCTACTGTGTGGAGACATGTGAGAGCCACGCCTTACTATGCCAACACATCTTATGCACTCAGCCTGATGCAAAACTGGGTCTGTCTTTTTTGGGGGAGCCAAAGGGGGCACGGGGAAGAGTGCAGCTGCTGCTGCAAGGAGACACTTGGATCCCAAGCACAGCAGAAGAGCCCCTCATTGGCAGTGAGGGCAGGGCCAGCAGCCCATGGCACTGACACAGCCCTGGCTGCTGTGGCCCCTGTGCCAGCCTCCCACGGGCCAGCTGGGAGAGATGGCTCAGCCCTGTCCTGGACAGGCACCAGCCGTGCTCCTGGAACCTCCCAGACATTTCTCATAAAGTAACAGCACCGTCACACACGTCACTGCCTTGGTGTTTTATAAGGGACCTACTGCAAACAGTACTTTTTGTATTAAATTAATGGCTTTTGAAATGCAGCAAGGTGCAGAGTCTTCCAATAGGGAAGTGTTGCTGCCAGGTAGTTTTTCAATGCAAATTCTCTAAAGCCTTGATTTGGCTTATAGGAAAAAGTATGTATTTCATCTAAATAAGATGATACAATAAGATATTGTATTTCATCTAAATAAGCCTCCATGATATCTGACTCATCGTTTCCATTTTAGAAAAAATACACACTAGGTATTAAATGAATCTAAACCAAACCAAAACCCCAAAAAACCAACAACCTCCTCCTTTAATCAGAATATGGAAGTCACTGTGTTTTTCATCACTGAACAAGCAAATCCTTTTTCTTTAGTACCCTGGAGTATTAACAGGTGCCCATAGCCCCTAGCTGCATTAAACTACCATATGCTACAGAGATCAAAATTAATAAACTAACAATATAATGTGCCAGTTTATTGTGCTTGCATTTAATTTTCATTTTCTTGTTGGTGCGTTCATTACTGGAAAGTCATATTTAGGAATTTTTAGTCTTAATATCAATAACTCAAATTTTGAATTGTTTGTTTTAGCCTCATACCAGGTAAGCACAAGTACAGAAATATATTTCTGCAACTACACTTCAAAATGCCACTTAATTCATACTCCTCTATGACTCTATGCTAAAACATTAGCAGTTCCATATACTTTAAGGGCTTTAACAGTGGAAAATGTAACAAATTTCCTCGGACATAAGATTATGTGCACAATAAAAAATTATCTGAATCTCGTTTAACTGTACAAATTCATTTCTTTTTAAATACTAATCAGCCAGAATAAAGCATCACA
Source organism: Acridotheres tristis (assembly GCA_037013685.1). NCBI lineage: Eukaryota > Metazoa > Chordata > Aves > Passeriformes > Sturnidae > Acridotheres > Acridotheres tristis. The sequence goes on from CM072884.1 coordinate 105,237,202, forward strand.
TACAATCTTCTGCTTCCTTCTCTACTTGGCATCTTTGATGGGTCTTTAAAAAATTCTCTTCATTTTCCTCCATAAAAAATGTTAATAATTGGCAAAGAAACCCACTGTTGCGAATACTAGATGAATATGGAAACCACAAAGCATTATTTCATGTGGAGCAAATGAGCATAGGTGCCTCCAAATATAAACAGGCAATGCTTATCCTATTCTTCAGAGAGCCCTAGTGTTGGCTCCTAAATTGAAGCATCTGCCAAAAACGACACAAAATTCTGTGTCCAAAACCAGGAGGAAAACATTGTCCATATTGTAAACCATTTGCATGACAATTATGGCCTTGAATCAGTACCCTTCTATTCATGTGAGTAATCAGTACTCCAGTGAGTGGTTTCACTGACTCCTCAGCCACTGCTTGAACACAGATGCACTGTAGAAGGGTTTTATCCTACTGACTGGGGTGACTGCCAGGACTTACAGGGTCCAGCACAAGTTTTATATTGAAGTTACACCATCTCTGACCCTGTGTAAAATTAGGGTCTTGACCCCCTCTAGAGCATTTCCCAAGAGCAGCTCCAGCTGCGCTCTCTCCAGACATTTCTGGGAGGAACTCTGCTCTGTTGTCTAACCTCCTTTCAGCTGCTCATGGGCTGTGCTGCTTATAGCAAGAAGTTCTGACAACTCTGTGTACATCCTTTTGACCTTCATCTTGCAGTTTTATTGCCTTGCTCTCAGGGCTGGTGCACCTTGATGCTGGAAGGTCAACCTGCTCTGGGTTAGGGGCAGGTTACACACAACTGCACAGTAGTGGCAGGGAGAGGTAAGGTTATCATCTGGCTCCAGGGACGTTCCCTCATGTGTACAGCACTGAAACAATGTAAGAAAATAGCAGAATTCGCTGATTTTTTTTCTTTCTACCTTATTCCTACAACCTCCCAACCACTGAGAAAAATACAGAGCCCTTTGACAGACCCTTCCTCAAAGCCTTTTTCTCCCCATTCTCAAAGGCTAGGAGAGGAGGAGCAGAGGCAGTGCTGTTAATCCTTCCTTAAAGTACTGACTGAAACCCACTGAAATCGATGGAAAATCTTCCAGTGATTTTAACAGACTCAGACCACAGTTCTCAGCAGACATGAGCTGTCTCCAGCACATCATCCTGGAGAAAAGAGACAAATAGGCAGAAGTGCAGCCTGCTTCCCACTCAGGTAGGGTTGGTGTCAGCTGAATCAGAATTGCTCAGACCCAGGACATGCTGGCAACTTCAAAGGCATAACAGAAAACAAAGAAAAAAGCTCACATACTAATCTAGTTTGTCAATATGCATGGACTTCATTGAATTTTGTGATTCATGCCTCCAAACACAGGACTTTTTTTTTTTTCCCTGAAAGAGATTGTTTTGATGTTTTCTAAATAAAGCACCTTCATGTTTAATTTCTAAATGACACTTCAAAGCTAAATTAATTATATCACTGGAAAGCTTTTCCATAAGGAGCTTTTCAAAGGATGCCAATTCTTGATTTTTGCAGGAAGAGAAAAAATTACCTTTTTCCAGGTTTCTTTTTTTTTTATTGCATGATGCAGCCAGCATATAATTTTGAGTAAATTATTTATATAGATCTCATCCTAGTCATTTGGTTAAAATAATGGAAAGACATCTGTTCACCTATGACACATCAAAACTTTTGAGAAACCATTAAAATAAGAACCTAATCCCTTAATCATTACTCAGGAAGAAGAAAAATCAAATGCAAGTTTTACTCCAGAGAAGGGAGAAGAATGGGGTTATAAACTATATATGGCTGTTCCTCAGTCAAGCCACTCCTAAATTTTATCCCTTGTTTTCATTTTCCCTTATTCTTAATTTCAGAGTTGCTCTGAATAAAGCATAAGCTTTATTATCATTGATATACACCAGAATGATCCTATGAATCTGTGAGATCACAATACAATTCTGCTAATCTAAATATTTTTCTTATGTGGAGCCAGGTTAATGCTCAGTCTGTAAAATAATACCAGTACTAATGGTTAATACAATTCTAATAGCCAAAAGACAATAAAGAAACCTAATTCAGAATAACATGTTCTGGAGAAAGCATCTTCCAATATTTCAGCCTCGAAGATCTATTTCAATTAACATTTGAGGAGATCCGAGACATCATAAAATGAAAGTAAGTACTAAGTTTCCAAGAAACAGAAACTGAACTGTAATTCCATTGCACACGAACATATTCCATCTTCTCAAAGAGCTGAACTGTGGTTTCCAGTATTGGCAGGAGGTACTCTTATAATAACATTATATGTATGCTGCAGTTCCCTTGATGTCTTTCATATTTTTTCATAAACAAAATTACAGTGACAGTGCAGTTCATTACAGGAGGTTTCATTAAAGAACTGGTTTATTTTAAGAGAACAGCAGCAAAGAACTGTCTTCAGGGATGGAGCCGAGTAAAAGGTCTGATTATGCCTCCGTGAAAATCAGGCAGAAATTATGCAGGATTTTGACACTGTAACACAGGAAAATCCTCTTAAGAGACACAGGGAACAAACTGTTCCACTGTGACATGCATTAATAAACAGGTGCAGCCCTGTCAAGTTGTTGCAGGGTGACAAGTTTGGCCCTCCTGAGACCTGGCTTCCCGTTCTCAATCAGGGCTGGCAGTGCCCCAGTGCTGGAGCAGGGACCCCGAGGGGGATCACAAATCACAGAATGGGTTGCACTGGAAGGGATCTAAAAGATCATCTACTTCCAACCCCCTTGCTATATCCAGGAATGCTACTCACTAGATCAGGTGCTCAGGGACCCATCCAGCCTGGCATTGAACACTACCAGGGATGGGTCATCCACACCTGCTCTGGGCAACCTGTTCAGTGCCTCACCACATTTAGAATTTCTTCTTAATATCTAATCTAAATCTGCCTTCTTTCCATTTAATGCCAGACCCTCTTCCTATCACTGCACACTCTTGTAAAACGTCCCTCTCCAGCTCTCTTGTAGATCTCTTTAGGCATCTGAAAGTGCTCTAAGTCCCCTCAGAGCCTTTTCTTCTGCAGGATGAACAACCCCAAACCTCTTACAGCAGAGGTTCTCCAGCCTTCTGGCCATCTTCATGACCTTCCTCTGGACTTGCTCCAACACTCCCCATCCTTATGTTGGGGGCCCCAGAGCTGGACACAGTACTTCGGGTGGGGTCTCATGAGAACAAAACAGAGGAGGAGAAGTTGTGCCAAGGTGCAGCAGCTGGGAAACAGGACGTTCTCCCTTGCTCTACCAGAGTGGGTGAAAATCCACCATGCTGCCCACCCATCTTCTCTTGCCATCAGGGCTGCAGCTGGCCCTGCAAAAAGCAGTAAAGTGGGGCCTCTCAGCAGTTTTTTTATTTCTCCTTCTAATGCCAGTAAGACCAGTTCCTGGAAAACACCACTGCCTTCTGAGTGACTGGCAATATTTTCATTTTTCTGAGCCCACCACTTTTCTTTCACAAAAAATAATCTCCGGTTTGGGATTAATCAACTAAAAGGTCACTTTGCTGCTCAGAGTTTTCAAAAATGTAATCCGAATAAATGTGATGTGGTAGTTTTTGTAGCTGTGTTTCTCAGTCAAATCAGATATGCTGTCTCCTATTGTTACTGCAATTTACCTCCCTTGTATATGCTGCTAAGACAAGACACAATCAACACCATCTATGACTTCAGGCGATGGGTTGATGGAAGAGTAATTTCTCATTTTACTTTTTTGTTGACACTATTTTCACTGTACTCTCTGGAATGACAGCTTTGAGGTATCTGTGCTAAAAATATGCAGTCAAGAGCATTACTGGCTCAAAAATACCTTACCCCTGGAAAAACTGGTTCCAGTATTTCAAAAATCTTATTTTTAATCTTCTTCCAGAAGGCAAACATAATTGCCCTTTTCTACCTGGGCTCTGACAAAGTAGTCAAAATGACACTCAAAAAGAGCATCTCCCTGCTATCATTTCCCCTTTAGGCAGAGGCAGTGGTTGAGTACAGTGACCTCTCCTCTTGTATGAAGTCCAGACACTCTGGGCTGTCTGTAACCAAGCCAGCAGCACAAGACACCAAGCTATTACCCCTGACTTATGGCCATACCACTTCTTAAATGTGAGGTCCTTCCAGGTCGTTATCTTTCCTTTCAACTACTTCAATGATAAAGAATAGAGAGGGGCCTTAGGACAGATTTTCATCCCTCCATGTGGTTGTCAGACTATTTTCCTTTATTGACACTATGAATACATAACTCACTGTGGTTTCTGAAACATGTTTAATGCATGATATATTAAGAGCTGTAGAAAACACAATATTAAAATTCTAACATGAAAAATTATACCATTATGGCTCATTACATTCTCTGTCGCAGCCATCTGAACTGTGAGAAACGTACTGTCATGCTGTCATCTACTTCTATAAGATCTGTGATCATGTTGTACATGATGTCATTTATTTCACAGCTATAAGGAAGATAAAGTCTTCAAGTTCTGAAGTGGATCATAAGTGTTTGCTACTGGTCACCTGAGAAGAGCACTCAACTCAAGATCTCCAGAATCAAAAAAAAACCAAAGAAACTAAAAAATCAAAAAACAACCAACGCAAAGCCTTACATACATAGTGGGATTTCTATTTCCAATAACAATAGTTTATCTTGTGAATTTATTCAAAATACTTATATATTCACATCATCTTGAAAGAAAATGTGGAGTTTTTTTCTTAACTCCAGACAGTTCAACACTAGCATTTGTAATAGAGCTTTGAAAACACAGGTATCATCAAAACTCTACCAAGAATCTCAGTAGAGCACATCAGAACTTCTCTTTCAATGTTTTTTTTTCCTGCTGCTACCTTTGCCTACCATTTGATTATGAAAAGTTCACATATTGCTGGAGGTTTACCACAGATATAGCTTTTACTTAAAAATGTTCATTGGAAACACCTGGTAGGTATTAAAATGATCCAGCATAATCTGTCAGAAAAGCACAAGTCTGAATTCAAAGTACATGCAAAAATACCTGGAAATGCCATGGGCTTTCAATGCCTCTGTAAATCATATAAATTTAAATCTCCTACTTAGTAAACATTTTCTGATTTAAAAACCATTTATTGCCTCTGACCACTCCTACAAAAACAGTGAAATGCCATGTACTTTAGATATGCTGATGTTGAGACAGACCTTCCTTTTATATTAAAATACTGTAATAAAAATTCCCAGCTTTGCCATGATGACTTTCAGAAAATAACCTGACATTTTGGTATCTGCCCCATTGCTGCCATTTATTTTGCATCACTGTTTTGTTTAACAGAAGTAAAATTAACTTAGATCCCTAATGGAACTGCCTGAAAGACTGTCCCCTTCTCCAGTCCAATGTATAATATTAATAAAAGCTGATCACTCAAACCAACCTGGAATATTTGGCTGACAAAGCCAGAGTGAACATCTTTGCATGTCCTCCCCCTCTCTGGGTATCTCAGAGGGGGCTGCCTTAGAATTATGTAACAATGGTAATCCTCAAGTACATCCTCCCTGCTTTGTGGAACCCTCAGACTGAGCAAAGCGGTCAGGTCAGGAAAACTACCCACAGTTATTGTTTTCCTTATAACAACAAAACAAAAAACACCCCTTCAGAACCATAATACATATATTTCATCCCATAAGGAAAGAGCCAGGGCTGAAGAGAAGGCTCCAGGGAGACCACGTTACAACCTTCTAGTACCTAAAGGAGGTTTATGAAAAGGAGGGAGAGAGACTTTATATATGGGCAGAGAGTGATAGGACATGGGGCAATGGTTTTAAAGTGAAAGAGAGTATCAGTTTAGATTTGACTTTAGATATAATTTCTTTACTCAGGGTGGTAGGGCAGTGGAGATTCCAAAGAAGTTGTGGATGCCCCATCCTTGGAAGTCCAAGGCCAGGTTGGATGGAGACCTGAGCAACTTGATCCAGGGAGTGGCATCCCTACCAAGGGCAGAGGGTTGGGGTTAGAACTACAGGGTGTTTAAGGTCCTTTCCAGCCCAAGCCTTTCTATGAAAAAAAAAAAAAAAAAAAGAAACAACAAAAACAAAAACAACAAAAACAACAACAAAAATCAACCAAACAAAACCAACCAAACAACAACAAACACACTACAAAACCACTCTTTCCCTAAAATAGCGACCTTTGTATCCAACAATTTTTCTAACTCCTACAGTGGATACAACAATGAACATCTGCACTCTACTTATTTTGTTTTTGCACTATTTTTTCCATATGTTAAACTTGTCTGTGCAGGGTAGGCAGTTTTCAGGTAAACCTATGCAGATTTGTTGAGAATGCATGGTCACAGCTTCCAGTGGACAACCTAAGGCAGGACAGAGAAGCCAATAATGGCCAGGGAAAGAAACCATTCCAGAAATTTGGGCTTCCAGGCTGCCAGTCCTGCTCCTTTCCTCACTGTCCTCACTGCCAGCTCCCTGCCTCAGAGGCAGACAGCTAAAAAGGACCATTTCATACATGACACAGAAATCATCATTAAAGAAACTGCACAAATGTGTCTTCTCAAAAGGTATCTCTAGCTAATGCAGCAGGAGTGATTTATTGGTTCAGACTGTACAAAGCAGTTTCCTGTAATTTTGTTCTTTTCATGCACTCTTTGGGCATTCTGGAGGGGTGAGAGGAGGGAAGTGAACTGCTTAAGGCACAACAATGCTTGCAACACATTCTTTTTTAAAACATCACAGCCTTTGAAAATAGTTAAAATTATATTCCAAGTCAAGTTTCCTGAAGTTATTCTTTCCCTGAGACCAACAAATGTTTCAGGTCTGGAGGGCAAACACACAGCACCAGTACATTTCTAACTCATTAGTTTGCTTTTCTCTGCAGGATTTAGATTGACATCTATTGGCCTAACTTGTGACACAACAGCCTAGCTCTTCAAATGTCAACTCCATCCTCCCTGCTTTGTCAGGCTTCCCCTGCAATATCAGCTTCAGAATCGGTGTTTTAAAGCAAAATAGTCCAGTTTAGCTTCTAAAGCTGAGCCTATGGATGTGAAAGCAATGTTCACATTATTTCCCACTTTTTATTCATAACGTATAAAAGATGACAGCCAAGGATTATGATGTCAATCTTTTAAAAAGACAACAAAAACCGAACAGCACTAAAGTGAGACTTGATGCTGTGCTAGTCAACTGATGCAGATCAAATAATCACTGGCATAGGCAGTAAAGACATATTGGTTTACATGAATTTAATTAGAACATATTTTTTAATGTAAGTTGAAATAAATTAAATTTCCTTATGTTTAGATGTGCACAGATCACATACGTGTACACAGGATAGAGTTGCATATCTTTATTCAACTACCCTTTCTTCCATTTCACCCCCCCAAACAAAATTCCTGCATGCAAACTGAAAAGACTGCAAAGCTCCAGGCTGTCACAATCACAAGAATGTACACATCCCTTCCATCACAGAATAATAGATGGCTATCTCAACATCACTTGTGGGTAAAATCACGAACCAAACCACAGGTTTGGTGTGGTTTTATTGGGTGTTTTTTGCCATAAAATGCAAATAAAGAGCCTTCTACCAGAGATTTGAATGGACTAATTTAATTATTCAAGGCTTAACTTTCAGGAAGAGGATGCAGATAGATCAGTAGTTTATTTATTAGAATAGGCCAGTAGGCATAGAAGATATATCCATGTAGTTTGCCTTTTCTCAGACAGTACAAAATGTACTTCTCAAAAAGGTTTACTACTACTAAAATTAGTAGTTCCTTTTCCTAAAGCTCAGGGACATGCAACCTTCAAATTCCATTTGCTCATTTGAAAGGAGCAAAAGGAAATTCAGAAGATTATATAGAAGCAGAGCCCTTCCTTCTTAGCCACTAGCAAATTAGTGTCAAATATGTTTTCTGGCTTTATTTCCCCTCTGGAGGAGACAGAAGTAATACTTCCATAACCTGATCAAGGTCCTTTAGATTCTGAGTCAATCTTAAAAAACCTCCAACTTTAAATGTCAAGGTAAACATTTAAACAATATATTAAATAATATATTTAAAAATGTGTTATCAGTTTACACTATTTTACAGCTTCTTATGGACAGAGAAATTTCTTCCATCCCTTTCCTTTTGCACACAGACTGGTCACTTACTCTCAGTACCATGAGCTTCAGATAAGAACAGGTTCATAAAATCACAATTGCCTCAAAATACATCAACCTTCTCCTACAACAACAACCAATTCAATCCACTGACTCTTGCCAGAAACCCGGGTATTTATTATTGCTGCATTTTGCTCACTTCATGGGTACCCATTATGGCATGCTGTCAAAAGCTGAAGTGTTCTGCTAAAACTCTTACAGCCCTTCATATCAAAAGTGCCTCAGTTGGGCTTTTACAACCTCTGAGCAGAAGATGGCAACTCCTAATTCAAGAACTTTGGACTAATTCTGGAATGAAGTATCTCAGAATAGGCTGACCTCAATAGAACTGACTTAACCAATTTGTCACAAAACCAGGGAGTACAGCTACAAGAAGCGGTTCATTGCTCCATTTAATTTAATTAACTGCTTTCAGATGTGGCTAATGCTTTGCAAACTGTTGTCTTTGTGCTCTTAAAATTGTAGAGTCAAAGTTATGCTCATGTGCATATGACTTAATTTTTTCCGAGTTTCAAGATAGGAAACCATGTTTCATCTCATTTTTCTATAAAATGCAAGTGGAAGTTGCTATTGTTTATTGAAATAAATGTGTAAACTATAAAGATGATTTTTTATAAAATCCAAGCATGTAGTCATGCAAAACTGGTGTCATGCCTACACCTACCATGTGCCAGCTGTAAAAAGAAGCAGCAGGCTGCACTCTCTGCCTGACCAACAAGAGGCCTGAACTCAGGAAGTTTACAATTATTTTGGTTATAGTGTGGTGCTAATAACTCCAGGGTCATGGGTTTGGTTCCCATATGGGCCATTCACTCCAGAGTTAGGCTCAATGATCCCCGTGGGATCCCTTCCAAATCCAAATATTCTCTGTGATTCTGTGAATTGAGTCAACAAACACAAACAAGACCAGGACCCCAACAACTCTAGTCAGATCAGTCAGAGGTGAAACCCTCCCAGCAGTGACCTCCTTGGCTGTCCAAAGTTACTTCACAACAAGCTGCTTGTTCTGTACATCTGCACAATGCAGCATTTTATGCCAACACCTCCAACAGCTGAAAATCACCATGCTGGGGTCCACATTGTCTTCACTCCTGACTGACACCACCCGTTTTTGCCCTGGGTGCCAGGGAGAGCCACGGGTCAGCTGGATCTTCCTAGGCAGGATGGACAGCAGGACCTCGAGGGGAGAGGACTGACCCTCTTATCCCTTAGTCATCTCTCTTTAGGGCCTTGGAAGAGAGGTCAGTTTTCCCCTGGCTTCACTTTATCAGAAAATCTTACTTACATCAGTCTTTACAGACTCTTAAACCCCATGACATTTATAAACAAAAACCACTTATTAACATTTTCAAGCAGTAGTACAGAACTGGAGGCTTTATTTTTTCTCCCAACAAAATTGTTGCTTCATACGTGAAAATGTGCTTAAAGACAAGGCTTTTGTTTGCTTGCTTTCTGTTGCTATTTAATCTTCCTCCTACATCTGTTGGGTCTCACCATCTTTGATGAAAACAAATATATCTTAGCACAGGCATAACCATACAGAATAAACCGACTGCAGCAGTGCAAACTGTAACTACTTTGATAAAAGCTATGAGGTTATTTTTACCTCTCATTACCAAGAAGCGTGTTTCCACTTATCTTCCCAAGTATTTCCACTTGATACTCTGTCTATCCTTAAGATCAAAGTCAAGAATGTTGAGCCATTCATTCTCTCTACAATTCCCTGAAAGGTGTTTGTAGTCAGGTGTGGGTCGGTCTCTTTCTCCAGGCAGCAACTGACAGAATGAGAGGACACAGTCTTAAGCTGCATCAAGGGAAAATTAGGTTGGATATTAGGAAAAAGTTTTTCATGGAAAGAATGATAAAGTACTGGAATGGTCATGCCCAGGGAGGTGGTGGAGTCACCATCCCTGGATGTGTTTAAAAAAAGACTGGATGTGGCACTCGGTACCATGGTTTGGTTGAGGTGTTGAGGCTTGGGTTGGGCTCAATGATCTTGAAAGTCTCTTCCAACCTAGTGATTCTGTGAATTCTGTGAATTCTGTGAATTCTGTGAACCAGTGGTAAAGGTGGGAGAGTGAGGAACAGGGGGCATCAAGAGACACACAGAAGGCTCAGGTTGGATCTCAGGAGAAGCATCCCAGGGGGCTGCCACACAAGGCTGAAGGTTCCTGGGGTGCCACCTCCAGAGCACCCAGCCCTGTGCAGCCACTGACCCCTGCTCTGTGAGACACAAACTACCCCAGTTACCCTTCTAGGCCATGATCTTGCCACCACACACTTGCCACCACATGATTTCACTTCTCAAAGTGAAACAACCTTGAGTAGTCAGGTTGTCATGCTCATGCTAAGCCCTGCAGAAGGCTCCTCCCTGAAGACACAAGTGAGATTGATTGCACTTTTGATTTGCTCATTTCCACAACTATCTCACCATTTATATCCCTCTCTCATCCATTTGAAACACCCGATAAGCACACAAAATTGATTATAATGTCCAATTAATCAGGTAAAATCTTCTGGGATAGTTTCATGGGCTTTTTTTCTTTCAGACACCCTATCTTCAGACAGGAAAGAGAAAAACAATAAAAAAATCACAAAAAATGAGGTTTCAAAAATTAATTCGTTTAACAAGAGGTAGAAAAATGTCCAACTTCATCAGGGCTGCTTTGTGCTAGTGTAAGAAATTATGTGGTTACCTTAGTGCAGGTTCTAATTTACATATCAGAAAGTGCTATATCTCAAAGTAGATTAAGATAGCTACATGTTTCAGCTTTAAGTGCTCATCAAGCCAAGAGATAACAGAACTGATGAATGGGACATTTCAGATCCTTAGAGAAATGAGCACTATTACATAAAAAGTGTGATTTGAATTTGTCTTTCTGCTTAGGCTGTGCCTTCCTAACGGAATTTATAAATAGAAACAGAACTTTAAAAATCAAGAGCTTCCAGAGTGCTTTTTCCTTCATCATCGTCTGATCACGAAGTATTGGACTTACACAAATCCATATATCTTGCATTGAAATAATCTGCATGCTTTAGTCACTCCTCCCCAAATCAATTAATTACTGAATAGAAAAAGGTAAATGAAGTTATTATTTCAATCTGACAAAAATTAGTTTCATGGTCATTATCTGTAAAAACAGAGAGAAACCAAAGCCCTTTAACTGTTGAGGAGATTGAACATAAAATAACTCTGTGCTCCAGAGGATGGGAATGCTATGTCACTAGTTTTTAATAAAGTGGTTTCCACAGACTTAGATTTACAGGCTCAGAAATCAGCTCCTGATGAATCAATCTGCTTCCCCTGCTGGGATATCAGAACAGACAGGTCACTGTAACTGCAGAGCCAGACAGCAGTGGCTCTGTTAAGGCAAAGGCTGTGCCATTAGGGGACATTAGAGAATAGAAGCCTTCATTCAGCCCTGTACCATGTCCTGCAGATAGCAGTTTTCACCCTTTCCTCACAGCATTCTCCCGTGTGAGTCCTTCCCACAGCCTGCAGCTCTTCAGAAGCTGCTCCCCAGGAGTGTCTCCAACAGGATGCAGTCACCAGGAACAGAATGCTCCACTCAGGTCCCCTGAGGGGCCACAAGTGCTGCCACCAACCTGCTCCAGCATGGGCTCCTCTCTCCATGGGGCCACAGGCCCTGCCAGGACCCTGCTCCAGCACAGGATTCCCAAGAGCCTCCTTTGGGCATCCACCTGCTCTGGTGTGCAGTATTCCCTAGGCCACAGGTACGTTCCTGCTCCACCATGGACCTCCACACCTGCCTTCACCATGGTCTCCAGCACAGGCAGCTCTGGCACCTGGAGCACCTTCTCCCTCTCCTTTTGCACTGACCTTGGTATCTACAGGCTGCTGCTCTCACATATTCTCACTCCTCTCTCCTCTGGTTACAACTGCTTCAGTGCAGTAACTTTTCTTTCCCTTTTAACTACATTATTCCCAAGGCTGATGGGCTCAGCCTTGATCAGGGGCAGGTCCATCCTGGAGCCAGCTGGCATGGGCTCTGTCACACACCATGGAGCCTTCTGGCAGCTTCTCACAGAAGCCAGCCCTGCAGCTCCCCTGCTTTGCCACACAAACCAATACATGAGACAAGGAGAAACTGGAGTGAGTCCAGCACAGCTCTGGGATGGTCAGGGCAGGAGCAGAAGCCCTGTGAGGAACAGCTGGGGGAGCCAGACTTGCTTAGCCCAAAACCAGCAAGAGACTCGTTCAAAATGGCAAAATAAACAGAACCGTGTCCATCATGTGAAGACTGAATTGACATTGCTATGCTCAAACACGTATGGCAGGCACACTGTGCATAACTACCACTTACTCACAAATACTAAGTCTCAAATCCTATTTCTGTTTGAAATGTATGGAAATTATCTGCTATTTTTTGCATGCTTGTCATAGGCAATTATAACAGTCTCTCAAGGCCAATGTTTTCAGAGTTTATGAGGGGTTCTCAGGTTCAACATGTAGGGGAAAACATATGCTACAGCTATTTCTCTGGATGATTTATAACTGGTTTATAGAATCTATTCTGCACAGAAGTACTTTTAAACAACTCATTTGTGTACTACAAATAGAAAAGATAAACACTTCTTGCATCTATACAAGATAATCTTTCGGGTACAAAACAATCTGATCTCAGATAAACCGCAGGAGCAGTGCCATATGTTTGCAGATATCCAGAATGCTGGCTAAGTTCTTCCTGAAGTTTTAGCTTTAACTCCAAGATAAAAAAGATCTTTTAGAAGGAACAAAAAACAACCAAACCAAACCACCCCCACAAAAAAACAAATTAAAAAAAAACCAAACAAAAAAAAAAACCCAAAACCAAAATAAAACAAAACAAAAAAATCAAAACCCAACACTATTTAAAAAACCAAACAAAATCTAAAAGCAAATCAAAGGAAACAAACCCCCACATTCAAAAACCTTAAACAAACCAACCAAATAAGAAAAAACTCAACACATAACACTCCTATCCCTCAGGAACAAACGAAAAAACCCACACCAACAAAACCTATCCTTTACAAATCCTTACTACTTTCAAGGGTAAAAATACTACAAGCTTAGTCTTATGTGGTACTTGGTCACCTGGAATTTCAGGTCTGTCAGAAGTGAAAACTATTTCAAGACCTCAAGATTTGAACTTGATTTCAGTTCTAGAAATAAGGAATTGGCTCAGGTTCGGAATAGATGTAACATAGACCCTTATTGAGCCTGAACTAGTTTGCTCAGCACTAAAATGAATTAATATGACAGATTTAGTTTACTATCATATTTGTCTGAAAAGCATTCTATAAGTTTGCCTGGAATTCTGCCAGAGATGGTACAGAATTTCTGAATGACAGAGTGTTTCTCCATAATAAGAACTTTTTCAGAGTATAAATACAAATAGATACCTATGTCTTCAACCTAATAAACTCAATTAGTGCTTACTAGAGCAGCCAGATTTTAGAACTGAAAGCAAATTATTTTCTTTAATTTATCTCAGAATGATTGAGAACCTTAAATAGCTGCAAGCTATGACAGAAAATTATTTCCCTGGAAAATACCTGGGCTTCAAGTTTGAACACTTCTCCACATAAATAGCTATGTCTATGAAAAATTCCACTCAACCTTGAAGGGGTATTTCTGAGATCTGTTCTCAGGATGTGGGACACCAGCACTGCAGCAATTACTAATAGGAAAAGGCAACTACTGTTCAGCCCTACTGGAACTAACTAAAAGGATAAATAAAGGCAGGAGCAGTGCCTCAGACAGGAACATGAGACACATTAAGTCTCCCATGATAACGAAACTTTAATACTTCATTCCTACTGTTCCATTGCAACTAATTCTATTGTGCTTAGGAATTAGCCAGAAATTACAGTGAAACAAATACAAATTCAGTTTCCTCTTAGAGAACTCAATGGAGGTACTGTTGTAATTTTGTTGCAAACTTTATTTTTCAAATGTTTATTGTTAGTCCATTCATTTTAAATATCACATTTAAAGCATCTGCCCTAAATTGACATTTATTTTAAATTTATTTTAAATGTTTTACTTTAAGTTAGCCTTTTTATTGCTTGCTCCCTGCACACTATAACATCTTCCTCAGATAATTTATAAAGTACTGAATTGAAGGCTGGAAGATAATCTACCAGAGAAAAAGAGTCAAAAGTTTTTACTTCTAAAGACTGTGAAGCTTTGGAAATGTTTGCTCATAAGAGACAGCAAAACTGAGTTGCAAGCCCTTTATCACCAAGTGAATATTTCCCATTAATGCAAAGGAAAATAACCCTCCATTGCCTTTTACCCTCCATTGCCTTGAGATACATTAATTGTTTCAGACATACAAATTTCTTGTTATGTCCTAGACACACATCTGAAAATCAATTTTAGATACTTCACAAAACATGATATTTAGTTATTAGGTTTTGGGTTATTTGGGCTTTTTTCATTTAAATGAACTGAATTCTCAAAATAGTTACTTAGCAAAATATTCTTTCAATTTAGCTACAGCTTCATAAATAATGGTTGTTTTGTTCTGGGAAGGCTTAAGTGAGCATTCCAGGAATAAGAAAATTAAGTGCACATATTGGAAGCTTGTTCATTTTTACTGCATTTACAAGTCTTTTCCTCTTTCTTTGCAATTATGATAATCTGGCGCGACAGTCTCATCAGATATTTATTCAAAGCACACGAAACTAGCTCAGTTTTCACAGAAGTCTAAAGTTTCAATCTCACTTACTGAAAATGTATAGAAGAAGACTCAGTAACCTGCCTTTGTTCTGAATTTCAGTACCTCTGCTGTGAATGCCACTGGGACAAAGGTGGTGGCATCACTGCTGCAGCCCTCAGCTTTCATCCTCCCCTTCTCAGTTCTTCCTTCACCTTAACAAACCCAGCCCTAATTTCCTAGTGAGAAACTGCATGTTTCCACAGGGGGAATGATGCTGTTGTATCAGGCAGATTTATATGCAGGTCAAGCAATACCTACTCACTTTCTAGGACTCAAGGCTGGTCTGCAGCCTCACAGCACAGACAGCATCTTTGCCTGCTCTTTAAAAATAGTTCTTAAAATGATATTACACTCTTTTGTGTTCCTTTACATCACTGCAAATTTGCAGGGAAGTAAAGGCTCAGTACTCCTTGGAATGAATGAGGACAGTGACTCAGGGATCTCTTCAAAGCAGCATCAGCTACAGGAAGCTGCACAGGAGCAAGGGATGGGATCCCACAGCCTCTCTGGGCCTCGGCCCCTCTGTTTGGGTACCTCACAGTGAAAAGCATCTTCCTTACCCCAGGTCTGGATCTCCTGCATTATAGTTTGTGGTGCCTCTCCTCCTTTTGCCATATAACCCTTGACATGAGCTTGGCTCAGCCTGTTCTACACCTCCCCATCAGACAGAGCAACAAATGTCCCTGATCCCTCTCACCAATTTCTCATCCCCCTTTTAATCCAGCTCATATATCACCAATCTCTTGGGATAGAAACTATGGAAGACAAGGTCAGAGGCCTTGCTGAAGTCAGAGGTAGGCAACATCACCTGCTCTTCCTTCTCCCACACAGCCAGCCAACCCATGAGAGAAGGCAACCCAGAAGGTCAGGCTCATCTTGCCCATGGTAACTCTGTGCTGTCTGTTACAAATTACCTACTTGATTTTTGTGTTTGGAAATGGTTTCCAGCAGGGTCTGCTGCATAACTTTCCCTAGATCCTCTTCCTTGTCCTTCTTAAGGCTGGGACCAATGTTTGCCTCTTTTCTGTCATTGTGAGCCCCCTTGAAGGTGACAGTGAGCAGCCTCACAGTGACCCCTGTCAGCCTCTCTGTCAGCCTGGTCCATCAGACCTGGGGATGTCCCGTTGGCCTAAAAACCAGGTCTTGATCTTTCTCCACTGAAGGTAACTCTTCATCCCTCAAGCTCTGCCACTAGGCTCAGAAGCTGAGCTAAGGGCAGAATGTAACAGGAAGAAACAGAAAGACACAGAAAAGCTGAGGTAACCACTCTGTCTGAGGTAATCAACTCTGCTCCTCTGTGGGGTGGGCTCACACTTCCCTTTTGCTGAAGGCTGTGCACAGAAACTTGTACTGCAGCACTCAGAGCCTTCCCAGTTTCAGCTTCAGCTAAGCTGTGGCTTTCCTACACCCCTTCTCCATCCATGAAATCTTGGACAATCAGTCTGGGTTCCTCCAGGGTAGCCCACAGCTCCTACCCCCTTTGGTACACTTGTTCCTATATGTGAGCTCTGCTTGTGCCACCTCACCTCCTGCCACAGCTGCTTGATTCCTACAGGTAGGGAAGGGCTGTCCCTGTGCTCTGAGCCCCTCTGCTCTCCAGGGAAGCTTCCCATGGCATCCTGCCAAGCTCAGATCTGTTTTCCTAGATCTTCTAACTATTTATTGGATTTTACAAAATTCTTTACATTAAACTACTGCAGTACTAATTTAATAAAAATGTTGTTTATCATAAAACCCCCAAACCTTTAAAAAAAGATTAAATACAGAAGTTGTTCTGCTGCATATATTAAACAGTCTTGACTTTCTCAGAGCATCAAATAAACCAGGAATCTGCATTTGTTAGTGACTCAGTAAACAGTATAGTCTCAACCAAAGACTGCAAAACAACAGATTTGTGAAAAAGAAAAAAATGAGAAAAAACAATATTATGCTAAGGCTGCTATTTTTGTACCAACTACGTGGACATGTGGGTTCATTCTGAACCTTTGACCATTTGATTTCAAATAAAATTAATTATATGAGACTGTGCCAAAGTCATTAGTGAAGCTAGGTCCTAAAGCCAAGATGAAATACAAGTTTGTCTGGGAAAGAAAGCCAAATCTTTAAGTCCTTTAAGTCACTCTAACTCTTAAAATCTAGTCAATATTTGTATTGGTTTTTCTTTGACCAATCTTCAGTGACTGATATCCAATTATAAAGTTTTGTCCTTGCAAACATTCATTTATTCTTCATAAATATTTCCCAAAACTTAACTGGAAGTACAGAAGGAAAATAAGTCAATTTGTATACTGGTGGTGTTTCTTACAGTGCAATTTTTTACCCATGTCACACAAGCAGATAGAGTTTTTATTACATATAGTCAATGAAAATAGTATTTTATGAAGAATATAAAAGAGGCCAGAAGACTTGTCACCTCTTTCTTGTAACCATCTGGCTTTTTGAAAGATAAACCTATGTTTGGGATTACTTCTGGACAGAGGCTGCAGGTGGCAAACAAAGGAGAGTCAAGGAAGATGGGAACACTGTGGTACTTCATGCTTCCTTGGGCAATTTTTTTGTTACCAATATCACCTGTTGTCACTATTATTAAGGAAAATAACTTGTGCATCTGGAAACAAAGTGGGAAAGTTTTTCTGGGTAATTTAACTCATTATTTTTGTCTCAAAGATTTGTACCTGCAGATAGAATCACAGTACATAAACTGGTGATGTGCTGAACCTTAGTGTCTTTGAAAATTAAAGTTCCCTTTCAGTACTTCCTGCATCCACTGCAACGGGAAGTTCTGGAGGATTCAATGCTGAATCTTTCAGATAGATTTTACATGGTTTACTTTGAGTTGCACAGAAATACAGTTGGAGCCCTGTAATCTTCCTATCACACCCAGCTGGAAGCTGCCTGATGCATCAATCTAATGCAGTTGGAGCCTGCTGCTTACAGCCCATCCCTATATCCATCTATCAGCTGTGTGTCCAGATCAATGAGAAAGCGATTACTCTGATGGGAATATAAGAAAAAAAAAAAAAAAAAAAAAGGTGATAAATAATTGTAATAGGCATCTGATGACTAAAACACGCTCATCTACTCTAATGGAAATGCCAGCTTTATAGCAGAACCTCAGCACATAACAAAATGCTGTGGATGATACATAATATCTTGCTAAGTATCCTGGACACAGCTTTTACATGAAAAGAGAAGCCATGCAACGCTGTCTCTCTCTAAAGATATATCCAGAGGAAAGGACACATAACAAACATGAAACACTTTTTCAATAAAAAAGTCAAGTCTCATTGAAAGAGTCTGCCTTTAGCTAATTTTTAAATTAATGTCTTTAATACCCATAATATTATTAAAATTGTTTAATAGTAGATTGAAACTTAATATCTAATTTCACTCAATGTAACCTGAAAGTGCTATTAAAAATAATTAAGCTGAAGAAGAAGAAAATATCTCACATAATCTGCACATGTGAACAAAGAACTGCATGAGTCATAGGAGAGAATGACAAAAGCACAAAAGATTGGGGTGGAAATGGAGCCAAAATTGAGAGCAGCTTCAGAACCAGAGGACAGAGGAAGAATTACAAGGAGAGACAAGTCTGGGATATGCAGGAAGGACCAGTTTGCTTTTCTGTCCACAAGCCTAGAAGCAAGTGAAAAATGATTTACAGACATGATAAGTAAAAAGCCAATTACTGTGTATAACAGGTTAATCACCCAGACACACAGTAACAGGTTAATCTCATAAAGCATTGTAGAATTAGCCAAATAAGGAATTAAAGTTATATTTATTCCAACTCATCCTAGGGTTTCTATGGAGTCAGTTTATTTTGCACTTCCTGGGTATTAAACTATTTGTTAATGTGCATGTTTTCTTCGTTTTGCCCTGCAGGGCTGATATAAATACTGCATTCATTAACTCACATGTACTCTTTGCTGTCATGATTTATCCATTACAGAACTAAACAATACCAGCCGATTTATTAACTACTTCCATTTCTTCTGTAATGTAAAACTCAAAACACAGACCTGTCTGATGATAGCATTGTCAGATATTTTGGATAGAAGCAGAGAAAAAGGAGCAGTTTTTCTGACTATCTTCTGCAAATTTGTATTAGCTGTGTGTTAGTTGTATATGTTCTACTGAGTACTTGTCAATTAACTGTTTTAAATGTTATTGCCTTTTTAAGTCACTGTCTCTGAATCCTCTGTTGATCTCATTTTCTCAATACAGGTGGAGTGCTTGAGGGGCACAATTTTTTTTCCGTCTCCTTACAAATCAGCTTTTCAGTGTAGCAGACCAATTTCTATTCTGCTTTCTAATGCAACCTTTTTTCTTCATGCTGTTTAAAAGGGTAAGCAAGGTTACAGAATTACTTAATCATCACACCTAATTGCCCATCCATGCCTTGCCTTTATGAAGGAAAATTCATTAACTATTCTGTACTGAGTCGGGTGCATCTATGCAAGGCTTTGCCTTCTGTCTGCATCTGGGCTACTGGAGATAACGTCTGGGTTTATTTACCTAGAAGCAAAGTCTACACCAAGATGAAACTGTAACCACATGTGCAGTGTGGGTGCTCCTGCTGCATGGTCACAGTCCCTTATCACAGAGCATCCCTCCTCTGCTCTTATCAGTGTGACAGCACAGGTGCCACTGGTGCTACAGGATTCACGTGCTGACACAGCTTACACGACAAATGATCTCTTAAACATCCTCACATCTTTCCTATCTGTGATTCAAGTGAACAAATCCAAAAAGGAAATTCAGGTGAGAGCAATAAAGGTTATGCTGTAAAGATGGAGTCTCGTGAAGAGGGGGACCTGTGTCATCTGACAAATTAAAGTCAACTTGAGCACAGCAAATGAGTGCCCCTTTGACAGAGCTACCCAGCTTAGACAATAAGACTCTGATTCTGTGTTGCTGGAGGATTCAGAAGTGTTCATTAAGGAGCAGAGAGGTGTTCACAGAGCATCAGAGCCTCCAGCATCTTCTAAATAGAACTAATCAAACAGTAGGGTTTCTGATAAAAGAACATCTAATGAAGTGGTGGCTGCATGTTTGTGTTCCCAGCTACTACTGCAAAAAAAGGTTTATTTCTAAACATCTTTGACATATGGAAACAAAAAATACATTATTTATAACGATGCTCATGTGGCAACAAAATAAAAAATGGGGAAAAAACCTTCTTGGTTAATATTTAAGCATCCAACAATAGCTGGAAAAAAGCAAAAATAAAAAAAAGCAATAAATTATAAATAATCAAATAATCACAAATTAAAGAATGTGTGTATTAGGTATGTAGAATACTTATATCTGGAAAATTTAGGCTAAAGGAGGGAGAATACCATTGGAACACAAGTAAACAACAGTAGTTCATCACATGAGGCCTTCTGTAACCTCATATAAAAGCAAAGTGAGACTTTTTAATATTCATTCATTCTTTTATAAAAAATATACTGCTGCCTGTAAATTAGTAATATCTGCAGGGTCTACATAATTCATGATTTGATAAATATTTTACTTTTTTTCTGCTTATATTAACAGTTCTTACACAAATAAATTGAAACTGTATAGCTTCATTTGCTATGCATTTTGGCCCTATCTTAACTGTGACTTAAAAAAAAAGTCCTTCTGGGCAGGTTCTGTGCTCTTCAGGTCCTCCAAAGGCAAACCTCCAATGAGTGGCAGTGACAGGGTCTCAGATGCAGCATCTTCAACCACATGGTGACTGACTGACTGGTTGATTTGGGGGGGTTAGGTGGTGTGAGGGGTGTTTTTACATAATAAACAGGACTAAGTAGTTTCATTAATTAGTTTCATTAATTAGATGCCAAGCCCCTAACTGCTCCCAGTGAACTTATATTCTTCACCCACAGACTGTCTATTGGTGCCAAAACTCCTGAAATTCCTTAGCATCACAAGAATCTTAAAATACTCACTTTGTCACAGGACACTGCATCAGCCAAGTAAAATCCTGCACAAGTCACAAGTTCTCTTCTGTGCAAGCAACTACAAACATTCAGGGGAAATGGATACCCCAACCTCGCTGCCAGCAGAGGACAACCTCATCTCACAAAGGCAGGACAGATAAAGAGAAAATCAAGTTTCTACAATTCCAGTTCACTTTAGTTCCTGCTCTCAATCACCAGACTACAGTTTTCCTGAATACAAACTTCATATCCAGTTTTTACAAAGGACAAGTTGCACACACATATATATGTAGAGTGTGTGTGTGACATATATATATATATATATATATATATATATATATATATATATATACATATAAATACACACACATATAAACGAAAAGCATGATGTTACATCAACTCCTCAAATAATAATCCCTTGTACACGCCCCCCCCCCCCCACCCCGAGCACAAACAGTAATTGTTCAAAATCTGTAACACATGTCAGTTTTTAGGTCACTGGACAACAGCCCACATAGAGCAGAAGGGACTGAAAATTAATGCTACTGCTGAAGAGAAAAAAAAAACAAAGCCAAGAAATGAAGAAATGATAATACTATGAAGACACATAATTGCTTATTAAACAGCAATTCTTACCAGATTTTATTCATTTATTCATTTTTGACTGAATATTTCAATTTCCTCAAATATACAGTATGCAAAAAGAAAATGAAATAGTTTCTCATTTGAAAAAAAGAAAACAACAAAAACCGAAAAACCAAATCCTGTTTCTATGGTGTTTTTTTGAAAGCAGTATTCATTGACATGCTAAATAAAACTAATGCTAGCTTGTATTGAAATCATTACCACTCATTCCCTGTTTCGGGGAGGAGCATTTATTCTGATGAAAAGTGAGAACTACCAGCCCTAGCTTGTAGAGTGTAGATGTTACATGCAAGAGTTGTCAGTGGTTGTTTTGAGGCTGGATTTTTTTCCCTTCTTGTCTCAAGCAGCTATTGAAATATTGTGCTTGGAAACAGCCAGCTGGTACTAGATTTAGTATTTGGTTTTGTTCTGTGGTGGGGGTTTTGTTTGTTTGTTAGGGGTACTCATCATGCCTAGAATAACTTTCAACCCGCAGTTAAATACTTACCTCTCTGCTCATGAGCTTCAAAGCAATTCTCTGAAAACAGGCATTAAATGGCATGCCATTTAAGTGTTTCATCTGTAACTACAGACTGAAACATTTTGTTTTCCCCACGCAAGCACAGCCCGTGTGAACACTCAGAGCCATTTTTCCCTGGCTGCCATTCTCACAGCCACGTCTCCTGCTCTCCCTCTTTGTCTCTCGTTTTTCCTCCTTTTATGCCATCCTGATGTTTTGAGGGACACAAAATAGCACAGTGGATGGTTTTAGCGGAGTTTAGAGGCTAAGCAGAAACTTCTCTGTCACTTTGGCCGTTTGTCCTGACTCATCCTGTGCCAGGCAGTTTTCTGTCAGGCCATGGCCGTGCTCCTGCTGCTGCTCCCAGAGGTGCTCCCATGGCACCTCTTGCTCCTGAGCAACATCTCAGTGGAATTCCCTGGAGCCAGGTGGGATCTGTCTCTCCCTCTGGTGTTAGCACATTCCTGCTTTTTCTGTGCTGCTGTAGCAGCTTCTTCCAGCTGGGCAGGGCTGCTCTGAGCTCCACTGGAGGAGGATGCCTCTGGAGCCCAGCTCCTTTTCCAATGGTGTGATGACTCCTGTGGCATCAGGCCACCAGGCTGAGAGGAACTCATGACCAGAGAGAACCTCAGCAGTCTCATGAGACAAGATGTTAGCACAAGCCCTCTCTCACAGGCACAGCACAGCTCAGACACCAAAATACCAATCAGATAAAAAGAGCTAGTGCAGCCCCCCACTCCCTCCCCTCGTCATGTAGCCACCACAGCGGGTACAGTAGCCAAACATGCCAGGCAAATGTGGGGCTGCAGCATTGCCACAGACAGCTGCATCCAGAGAGAGAAGATGGTGGGAAAGGGCAGAAATCAGGCAGTTGCTACTTACAGGCTGAGTATTAAACTAAAAATCAACCTCTCACCGCTAGGACTATTAGAGCAGTGTTCACGATCTCTATGGGGGGCCATTTTCATCTCTTCTTTGATGTGAGAAAGGTGAAAGTGATGGTGCATTAAAAACAGGAATGAAAGGGGCAGGTTTGGAATCATTAAGTAAACTCTCAGTCTCTTAAAAATGATATGTTCTTGAATTTATTCATTTTCTCATCTCATCTGGACATATTAAAGCAAAGGATATAGGAAGAGAAAGAGCCCTTGCATGTTTCAGCCTCACTTTGCTTCCAGATACACACCTAGTATTTCAGTAGCCTTCAGGTTTGACCAACTGCAGTAGTTTAATTAACCATTACATTTTTACAGGGTGTAATTGGTCTCACAGCTAGTTCATTAAAGCCACAGCAGAATCATTCTGACAGTCCAGCCATGAGCAACTTCATACAGAGCTTTAGCAGGTCAGCTCCCTGCACATTAAGCTGGCGAATGTTTTCTGAACAGAGGACATGAAATGGTACCAGCCATGTAGTCCCTTTCAAGCGAGTACCTAGAAAAATATTCTAAAGAGAGATGACCAGGAGCAAAGAGACAGTTTCCAACCTCATTACTCCCTATTCTACTCAACATATGCCAAGTGTTTGCACTAGGCAAACTGACATTTTAGCTTACCATTGGTCTACCCTGGAAACCTGGTATTTATAATGTAGTCATTCTATATCTGGCCCCTGGAGCAGCTGCAGTTAAAGGAAGATGAGTTATTAAAGAGAAACTCTCCATTTGGTGGCATTTTGTAGGTGGAAGTCTTTTGAGACACCCCTATTACCTGAAATATTCACTAAATAGTTTTACTTGACTGGGACTTTGAGGTAATCTGAAATATGACACTTTTCTGTCTTTCAAGCTTGAAATTCACAGACTTTACAAAAGTGTAGGGTTCTGCATGAATCTCAATATTCCCAGATGCAGATTTTCCAGAAGTACATTCTGCCTATGACTCAGAAAATAACCCTTGTCCATGTTTTTATCATTCACACCTTTTTCTTTGCTATACTTTTAGCTTTTCTTCACCTGCCTTCAACTCTCTGTCTTCTAACTTCTTTGTCCTATTTTCCCTTTTTAACTCACTTATCATTAGGAGACATTTCCAATTCTCTTCTCCAACAAGAACTAATTTTCAGGAATGAACTCCACTGGCCTTTGCGGTCACTGGACCTGTTTTTGAATTACTTTTGCCTTAGTGCTGACAAGCAGAGCTCAAGGAAATTCACTTTCTTGAGGTATATCAGCAAGGTCTTCCAAGGCAAACACAATCCCCTGCTGCCTGCTCTCCAGGCACACACAAACATATTCTGCAAGGCCCTCAGCCAAATGCAACTTGTATGGCTCTGGTGAGTAGCTGAGCCACTAAAGTTAGTTAAAAGAAAAAAAAAGTAGTGTTAAAGCCACGGTACTATGCCTGATAAGATCTATTTATCATTGTGTTAGCATGCCCAGGTTTTAGTGCATCTGGAGCTTGGTCAGAGTAAACAAATCTGCACTCACAGCACTGACAAAGGGAGCTCACATCTGCCTGCAAGAGACAACAGAGAAAGAGGCTGTGGTTATTGGTAATAACCATGTTGAAGCTCAACAGGGGCCTATGGAGAAGTCCAAGGCTTTAATTATTTTTTCGAAGTTTCTCCCAAACAGTATTTGTCTTCAGCAGTGTCTTCAGCAGCAGAGATTTACATCGGGAAATTTCTGAGCTTTTAACAAAAACTGCTTCATAACAACACTCCTATCTTTTCTCCAAAAATAAAATAATTCCAGAAACCCTCCACTTGATTAATCTTGCTTATCTTTAACATCACACAATACCTGAACAAAGATCTAAATCACTTCTAGGAACTTGGTTAGCTATTTCTGTATTAATGTGACCCACCTCTGCCCAGAGTTTCACAGCTGAAAACTTGCTGAGATGACACCCTCATTACCAAGAACATAATTTGGAAAAATATTTTTAAAACAGGAGTTCCACATATATACTGTAAAAGATACACAAAGGACTCTGTTAACACTTTCAAGAAGCTTGAATGCTTACATAATTTTTGAGCACAGTTTGACCATTGTATCAAAGAATCATACTGAATTATATCACTCTAAACATAAAAGGCATGCAAATTATTTGGATAATTGAGTGCATGAATAAAAAAATGATTGCTAAATTGGATGCTGTACAGCTTACAGATAAGAATAACACCTTTGTTGTGTAGGTTTTACAGACTCCATGACCCTAACTGCCTCAGCACAAGGATTTCTTAAAAAAAAAAAAAAAAGAGGTATGCACTCTACTCAAAGGTCAGAGCACACACTGAGTATTCATATACTCAGGAGTTTTGCTGATTCAAGAATTGACATGAGCTCTGAGCCCCAGCAAGGAAACTTTGGTCTCCAAAGTCTGTTCAAGGCAGTATCCAGCATCAAAAAGCAAATTCTAGGAGAAGGAAAGTAAACAATAGTGCTGTTAACTCTGTTGTTCCTTAAGCTCTCAGATATCAGTGAAATTCTTTGCCGTCTTTTATAAATTAAGTTCCCAATCATTAGAATGAGTAGTAGCCAACAAGCTGTTTATTACACTAACATGAAGGGGGGCTTTTAATCGATAATAAAATATTTTTAATTACTAATAAAACTCCATTAACACTTGAAACATGGATGCTGGGATGCTAAAATAAGCTTAAAGATTCATGAACCAAGTCTATCTCCAAGACAGACTACCCACACCCCTCTCATGTTTCACATTGGGATGTGGGAGATACAATGAATTTAAAGAAAAATGAACAGGATGCAGTGGGCATCGGCAGTGAGTGAGTACACACAGAGCTTCAGATTATCTTCTGCACCTAAAGGAAACTATTTTGAAAAGCCATTCTTCTACAAGGAGTTGTAGCAGTAAGAAATTAAAAAAATGTGTAATACTTGGAATTATGAAAAATACCAATATTAGATTTATCTGTGTGTGAATGAACATAGTTCAGAAGCACAATGACTTGGATACACCTCAAAAGGTGGAGGGAGCCTTGGGCTAATGTGCAGATAGGCACTGAAGAGGCCAGGAAGACTGTTGGGCTATTAATCCAAGACCAATAACTCAAGTGTAACTTTCTGAAAGAAACATCTATTTGTCCTTTTAGGAATTGTAATATTCATTAAGAAACGCGATAATTCAGATTTTCTGTCATCATAAACCCTTCCATTCTCTCCTCAAAAGAAAAAAAACAACCATGAAATGGTGTTGTTTCTAATCACTTCAATCAGTTAGTTACAGGTCACAGTTTCTTGATGAAAAATTGTTTTCAAGTACCAGTTACAAAAGCATGTCTTAAATATGAGGCCTGTAATTTTATTATAATTAGAAGTGTTTGTATGCACAGCTGAAGAGGAGGTGTAAGGCACTGATCACTGTATAGCTAACACACAGTGAATGCCAGAGGAGGAGAAGCAATATACTGTAAAAGGATGAGAACCAGGGAAACACACATTTATAAAGTGAAGACATTTGAGAAATGTACTTATGGAGAGATCACAGAAAAATGTTGGCCCAGAACATGCAGAAATCACAGCCATCAAACAACACATCAATTGACAAAGTCAATGAACGGATGAAGCCAAGCAAAATCAAGCTAAAAATTAAGAATGAGAAGTTTTGTAGTGACAGGTAGCAGAGCGTGCCAGCTGAGTGAGCTGAAAGGCTGAGGCAAGTTTTCAGCTAGGGAAGGCGTATTTGTTTGGGAAGGGTGATTAAGCAGCACAAGCACACTGCCAAGAGCAGTAACACACACAGCAGCTGCTGCTGCCTTCCCGGGTGTCAAACAGAGGCACCAGGATCAACAGAGGGCTACCTGTGCAAAGTGTAACGATCTGGTTTTCACAGAAGGTCACATGGAATGATCTAATGGTCTTCCCCGCCCTTAAATTCTCTGACTCACACAGCAAGAGGCTGCCAGAGCACAGGAAAGGAGCACAGCTCTGCCTGAGCCCCCTTCTTGCTTGTGCAGTTCAGATCAGTGTGCTTCACCTCAGGAGGAAAAAGAAGAGTGTACTACAAAACACAAATTCAGCACCAGGGACTCACTGCAAATGCTGGTGGTGGGACACTGAAGACTTGAGGCAAATATTGTAGAACTTATTGAAATTACTGAAGATTTCCCTCCAAGAGGAACCTGTTGAAGGGGTTTCATTTGCTTAAGAAACTGAAAAAACGTAACTGTGAAACTTCTCTCCATATGTAGAGCACATCACTGGGAACTAACAGAGAGCAGATATTTTTCAATAGTATTTTGGTGACACAGAAAACCCAGACCAGAAAACATTTAGTAACTGTTCTGACTTCTCCACCATCCTATCATCTTACTTGCACCCACAATATAAGGAGAAGATAACAGTATTTTTCTTCACAAATTACATATATTTAGTCTATTTTTTTGGCAGTCAACCACAGCTCAGACAAATCTGATCTTCCCTCCTAGAAGGACTATACTTACTTTTTTCCTAAGACCAGGAATGTTATATAGTACCAGTACAACTCAATTATTTAGAAAGGCAGATCTGGAATACATGGTCTTTATGAAAATTCTAATTCTTTTCACATCCAATTCTAATTCACACTTAAGACAAAAAACATGTTCAACAGTTCAATACAGTATTTTTTTCTTGTCTACCATCTTTCAAAGATTTTGCCTACTTTTGGCATTTAAAAATATTGGTTTTTCCCATAAAATATTGAGACAGAATAACTATCATGCTACAAAGACAACATCAGATTCTCAGGACATTTAGACCCAACAAATATTACAGAGGCCCATGCTGAGTTATGTATAGCTAGAAAAATCAAATTTCATCTGCCACTCTGTCAGGCTGCATTCCATAATCATTTTATCACTGCAGTGAATACCAAGATATTTATCTTTCCTGGCCAGGTTAATCTTGTGTTCCATAATTATCATGACTGCCATAAACACATTCAGCTCTGTTTCTGCACTTGCAAGTGGTGCCAGTTTGAGGGGAAGCTGAGCATAAAGGGAGTTGCTTTTATTTACTTTTAACTTAAAGGCAACAGCAGAAATTAAGAACTATATTGCATTGGAGATTTATTACTAGACATGTGATGAAAGCTTTCCAGTTAATTTTTTTAGCCTCAAACTAAATTGCAATCATTACAAGGCGACCACATTTACAGTGTTCCAGGCAGGAAATGGCTCCAGAGTATTATGAACATAGTTGGATGGCAGTATCTGTCTGTCTGTTTGTGAATCTGGGGTGTGCACACACACAAATTTTGGTGAGTTTTCCAGAGCCCTTTCTTGGGATTCCCCACACACATCCCATTTCCTTTGGTTATATGACAAATCCTCAGGATGCAGCATGTTTCATGAGTCTGCAGGCCTGGTAACATCACCATCCTCCTGTGCAACACAGCTAAACAGTTTGCAGTTCCAGATTTGGCTCATTTGGAGTTGGCATGGCTCTCTTCACTGCACACTGTAGTTGTGCCCTAAAGCAGTGGAAAACATGGTCAGCCAGGGATCTTTCCTGCTAGACTGCCATTCCTACTGCAGATTATTAGCACCATTCCTACAAACATCTGCTCTCCTCCTGCTTTGAGTAGGAGAAGACAAATAGCACCTTTGTCCCTGCTTTCAATGGCAACAACCACGCAAAATGCAAGGCTCAGAAAAACGGGAGAGACACAGAGAGAAAACAAGAAAAGAACATGACTCTGCCTAGGGACACTGAAGGCTTCTGTGTACTTGTCAAAAGGCCAATCAAGATTAAAACCTCGAACAGTTCCTTGTCAAAAGCCAGAGTGCAATGTGTGAAGCTCTAGCAAAAGATTGAAAGGAATGGTTTAGAGGGTTGAGCATATCCTTTAGTTCAGAGGATGCAAAAGTTGGAGCAAAAGCCAGACTGCAAACTCCCCTAGGTTTTGTCTTCATTTAACTTGTAGGAAATTGGCATCTCTCACTGCATAACTTTAGAAAAATGAAGGTGAAGAGTATAGACTTTACCTAAACTTAGCAGAGATGAGATATATTTTGTGGTGTCAGTGCAACCTGAGTAAAAGCTGAACAAATTAATAAGGCTCTGGCTAGTTTGTATTCACAAGGTCAGCAAAGGCATATAGAGTAGGAACAAGCAGCAGTTTCCAAATCCTGCTCCTCTCCCTCTTTAGCTCAATATTCTAGAGGGAAACAGGAAGATACAGAAACAGACAGAATACACCCATGATTACAAATCACCAGAGTCTTTCAGAGATAAGATTCTGACATAATATAAAATACAATTATCTCATAAGAAGAAGTAATACATGTGTATATTCATAAGTATTTACATATCAGTTTTCTCTTATTTTGTTTTCTCCAGACTTCCAAAATCTCAGTGTAAATCTTAACATCCCTGGAAGTGTTCAAGGTCAGGTTGTATTGGGCTTTAAGCAGCCTGATCTAGTGGAAGATGTCTCTGTCCATGGCAGAGTAGTTGGAACTAGATGATCTTTAAGGTCCATTCCAATCCAAAGCTTTCTATGATTAAAAAAAAAAAATAAACTAATTAAAAAAAAAATTATACTCTTGCAAGTTTAGACAAGCTTCATAGGACTTCACTGGACGGTAGGGAGAATAAATTGGAGGCTGTAAATCCATGCTCTTTTGAGGAGATTGAGACAGTCTGACTTGCAGTGTTTTGGGGCTACATCACAAGCAAAGCAAAATGTGCTTAAAAAGCATCAGAGTTGAAGTGGATAAAGTCACCTTTGGCTTCTGCTGCAGAAGTGACAATATGGCAAAGTGAAGCAAAAGCCCAGTGCCACAAGCCTCATTAGCATAACTAACAGCAGATTAAGCTGAGAGAATATGACACAATGACCCACAGATTCCCCAGCTGTACTAAAAATAGCAACACAGAAGGAGACAAGATATCCTCCAAATGTGGAAAAAAACCTTCCAAAAAAGAAGGTCTTAGGGAACCTAAATCTAAAGGAAACTTCTTTCTCTTTTTAAAAAACTGCTCCTGGTAACTTGACAATTCAGAAGCAAATCACTACCTCTATGTGTCACATGCAGGACAGCTGAAAATAAAGCCATGTGTTAGTGAAGGGCCAAAGATTGTGTTCAGTTAGAGCTGTCTTTAAAGCTGGAGAGAGTCCTCTGAGAGGGGTAATTCCAGCCAGGCTGTCAGTAACTGCAGTGACGGCTGATGAGAAGGTGGATCAGTATGTAATAGAAATTGCACGAATCTGAACTCAGTCCAAGAGCTAAGGAATGACTAATTTCCACAATTATATTAATAACAAAGTGGGTAGGCTGTGGAGACTGGTCAGTTTTACAGAGCACTAAATGCTACCACAGCTATTGAGTGTGGCTGGGAGGTGACCAAGACCACATCCACTGCTTATTTTTCAGTTTAAGCATATCTGACAGAAGAGTCAATGTGGTACACACAGTTCAAAGTGGCAGCAACATACCTGTCCTGTTTGCTTTGCATGGTTTGAATCTAATCCTGTACAACTTCAAGTAGGATGATAGTGGCATGCAAAACAGGTTGATGTGATGCATGAAATAGGTATGTCACTTTAGTTTTTATCTGAGAGCTTCAACAGCCAAACAATTTCTTTTACATCCCTGGAGAATGATATGTATTAAATTTAACATGAGCATTAACTACTGGCACCTTCAATCTGCAATATCACCTACAATCCTCATAAAATACAGCATATAAAACAGATTTAAAAAAACGAATTCAAAGTGCATGGAAGATGTAGCAAGTATTAAAAAGTAAAAATAAGAGGTGAAAAGAAAATAACATGAAAGACAAGAACACATCACTTTAAAAAGTGTTAAGTATTGATTAACAAAATAAAAACATAAGAGAGATAAACAAAAATAAATAAAACTGATTTAATTTATACATTTTATAAAGCACATAGAACCATTTAAAAAGTATGTTACACAAATTCTAGAAAGAGAGTATTCATAAGGTTAAGAATGGTTCTCCTTTATGTAGTAACTGCTTTTCCGGTTCCCTGGATGGAGAACTGAATAAGGAGGAAATATATTTGCCCTGAAATAATCAATATAAAATTAGTTCACAGAGAAAAGTCTAGGTATTCCACTTCTAAAGCCTAAAAATCTTCAAGACAGAAGGGGCATGAAGTGAACTTAGTAGTTGTAACACTAAGGTTATAGCTAAGCTTGGGATGGGGCTCTTCCTGTGTTTCCAAACAGAGAGCACAGATTGCCAGTGATGAACCTGGTGACCCTCAGACACCAAGCAGGAGCTGCAAGGCTGCCTCATACAGTGCTGTGACATTGTCAGCAATCCCAGGCACGTGTTGCAGGGTGGAACAGCATCTCCCTCCCTGGGAACAGTGTTCTGACAACATTCTTTCTCAGTCCAACTCCCCACATAAAATCACGCTGCTTTTCTCAACACTATAAAGCCTGAATTACAAGGATTTTTCTCCTGGAGGACATGTAATGTTCAGTGTTCAGAAACACAGAATAAAATACTCCAGTAGGTAAAAGGGAAACAATTAATTCCCTTAATTATTTTAGTCAAGGTTTTTCACTCTCCGCCTATCCACACTCCTATGGGGAAAAAGCTCAATCACTCTCACACTGTTTACTTTCCAGGGTTAACAACATTTACTTTAATATTCAACTTCAGACTTGATCTTAAAGGACTGTAGATAGGTTACAAAGGAGCAAATATTTGAGGGCTCAAATAATTTTTTTTCCTCTGAGCTGAATGCATGCATGAGAGAACCATGCTGCAAGTAACTTGAAACGCATGGAGAAAGACAAATATTTTCTAAATATACTCAAAAATGTGTTCTTTGATGTGTTTTGGTTTTTTTTTTTCCTCTCCTTCGGTACTCCTAAGGGACTCATTCTTCAACCAATGGTTAGAGAAAGAAATAGAAGTAATTTCATTTTAGGTGTGTCTACCATACCCTTATTTCTTCTGCCAGGAAGAAAAAAAATTCACTGCTTCATATCTATTGTGGTTTAATCATGAAGGTCCTTAAAGCCCTACTCTATTCCTGAAAGAGTAGTAGTATTAAGATTAGCAATCAAAATGTTCAATATTGCAACCTGGTAGGCAATACAGTACCAAAAAATCTAAAAGAACAAGCCAAAATTTAGGAAACTGCAATAATGTAATTAATGAAATTAATCCTGCTTCATGTATAGATGAGCTTTCTCTTGCTCAATTTCAAGTTCTGTTGTAGCTCACACATATCTCTTATATTGCTCTTGAGCAATGGAGCTCATCACTTACTACAAGAAATTTTACTCTTCCAAACTACTTACAAGCACTACCACCAAGACAAATTACTTACAGGTGCAAAGCAACATGCCAGAATGTACAAAGAAACAGCACCGATCTAATTTAAAAATGCATCTGCAATGAAGATTAACACTGAATTCCAGTAATGGGTTGGGGTAATTTCATTGCTTTGGTTACAAGGAAAGAAAGTCCTGCCAGGCTTCCATAAATCCTCTTTGACTGATCTCCAGAAGGAACAGATGAAGATGTGACCCTGACCCTTTCTAACCAGTTTGCTGCCTCCTCCCCAAGTCCATTTCACTGAAGGTAGGAGAGATATCCAAGAAAAGCCAAATTTCCATGGGAGTCTCCACTGAACCCTAACCTTCACCTTGTTTAAGCCTGTTCTCTAGCTTACCCATAAAGAAGCCAGAAATAACATCCACTTCACAAATTTTGACAAGTGAGCCAAAACCACTACTGAGCTGCTGTACAACCCAAAACCGAACAGATAAATAAAAAGAAATAATAAAAACTGTCTTGGCCCCAACGAAAATTTGTGGCTCCTTACATTTTCCCAGTCGTTTACATTTCTTTGTATTGAGTTAGGCCTTCAGAGGCTTACAACCTCAATAATTATAGTAAGGCTTTTCCCATTTTTAGTAAAATCTTGGAAGAGGAACTGCAGGGTTTTTTTTTCTGCAGTTTTCCATGCACAAGCAAGCTTGGTGCTATGAGTTTGTCAGTGTCTCAAGCTCAGAGGGTCAACAAAAAAGCTCTTTAAGTCACAGAGCTGAAATTAGTAATGAAAAAGATAAGATGGTCCCAAGGCAATGTCTCCTCCATACTTTTTTTTTTTTTTTGCTGTTTTGTTTGTTTTGTGGTTTGTTTCTTTTTGTTTGTTTGTTTGTTGGTTTGGGTTTTTTTTTGTTTTAAAGTTTAAAACAAGTTTGTCTTGAGATATCATCAACACAAGGTTTCTGCTGGGTGCTCCAAAGTGGCTCCTGAACACCTCTGGACAGACTCCATCCCACCTGCATTCAGCTTTTACAGACAGCCCTTTTACTGAACAACTGCATTGGTTCAAACTTCGATCTTGTTAGCAATGGTAGAAAAGGAGCCCAGTCTCCAGAACAGGAGCTGTGACAGCTTCCAGCATCCTGCAAAGGACATCCTGCCTTTCCCCCATCTGGCAGCAGCCCTGTAAGACATGTCTTGATACCTTCTCAACTTGAAGACACAATGTGTTTTTCCTTCACTGATTTTCTCAGAGTGACGAAACAATTCAAATGCTGTAATTTTTTCCCCTCAAACTCTGCTAGGGACAACAGATATTATCAATGTGTTGTGAAGTGCCACAGATACCTGTTTGAACTTTTTTCAAGGACAAAGACACTTCTGTGATTATTTTTATGGCATATCTTTTTAAATAATGCTTTATTCCTCTTTTTTTTAAACCTTTTTTAATTAATAGCCTGTCACAGCCACAGCACCATATCTCTTTCAGTTTTAAGTACTTAAAAGTGAGGAAGCATCCTTAGAATTGGTTAAACTCAAGAGTTGATTATATGTTATGAGTACAACCAAGGAAAAATTTTGACACATGAAATCCCTCTCTAGCAGATGAAAACATTTGCAATGCAAGGCATTCCTGATGTTGCTCAAATACATTTCCTCATGCCCCTAATCTTAGCTCAGGTGTACACAACCTACAGAAGCTTTAAAATAAGGATGCCCTTTGCACAATGTATTTTGATAGTCTTTTCAGGGAAAGTTCTGGATAAATAACTCTGGAATTACACTGCTTCAAATGGAGAGAGGTTTAATTTTACAAACTTTCTTGCTTTGCCAAGTATCAGCTGTGGTCCACACCCACACATTCTAATACCAGCTATCCCTAAAAATGAACAACCTTGAGTCATAATGTCCTGTCAAAAGGAAAAAAATTTGAAAGCTCAGGTGGAATAATTCTGTTTAACCTAACTGTGGTGGGTTGACCTCAGTCAGCAGCCAGACTCCCAGCCAGGCTTAACAGGACAGGGGTAAAAAATAGAATATAGAATGCAAAATCTTGTGTTTATGCACAGAGAGTAACTTACCAGTTATGTCATGGGTAAAACAGACTCATCTTGGGGAAAAATAATGTAAATTATTGCCAATTAATTTAGAATGGGATAGCAAAAAGCAAAGACAAAATTATTGAAATAATTTTCTGCCCCCCATTCCTTTCTTTTCCCAGGCTCTGGGAACTCTGAACTCCTTCCCCACCACTCTGACTCTTCAGAATACAGGGTGATGAGCAATGGGGACTGTGCTCAGTCTCTAACAGCTCCTTTCCTCTGCTCCATCCTCTTCACACTTATCCCCTGAGCCAGCTTGGATTCTCCCACAGGCTGCAGCCCTTCAGGAACTACTGACCACTCCCAAAACCTCTGTGCACCATTCTCCCTCCACATCTTCACCCAGGGCAGTGCTGATGTGGGTGAGTGAGGCCAATGATTCCCAGTCCCATACTTATGCTGGGGGCACAAAATATGGCTTTTCCAGCCTTGTCAATACAGCTCTGTCCAGCACTATCAATATGAGTTTCTTTCCCCTTTAAGCTAATTGAGAGAGTTAGGACCCAACAAAATCCCAGAGAACAAAATAAAACTGGTGATTTGAGCACTGATACACCTCTCAGTAGTTTCTTTGTGCTTTCTCATACTTCTACAACTTCTGGGGCAAGGTGTTAAACAAGAAAACTGTGCTGCAACACAACCCAAATACCTTGTGTTTTCTCTCCTGAATTATAATAATGCTGTTGTGAGATGTTCAATCAGGTAAAAACTTATCTCCTGGCCTGACAGACACCAACAAATAACATGAAGCAACAGCAGAACAAGTTAGTCCTCTGAATTGACACCACTGCATCGAATTGACTGGCTCGTGTTTTCTGTCTATCAATGCAGATATTTAATCTTCCTCTCTCTCAGTTTCAGTGTTTCTATTGAAATACAGGCTGTGGAGGATTCCCAATGACATACCTATCTCTGGCTCACACACAAACTGCAACGCCCAATAAAGGTACCTCTGTTTCCATGGCATCTCAGAATCATCAATGGGTGCCTCATCTCTGCACAATACAATTTTCATTCAGTGTAAAATCCTTGAACTGTGAGTTCCAAGAGTGCCATAAAATGCAATCCCCTTTCTGCTTAGGGTATTTACAGCTTCACAGCTGGTCAAGGTTTGCAGTCATCATTCTGTGCCTGGTTTTTAGGAAGCAAACCAGACACTTCACATTAATTACATATTGTTCCCTAGAGCAAAGTCACTTTTCTCTGAAATTTCTCTCATGCCACATAGACTGATGTCACAAAATAGATAATAATGCATCCACATTAAATAATAAATACATTAATAAATATGCTGCTCTTGAGGCTTAGGCAGGTTTGCAAAATTGTGTGCTACAACAACAGAGCTTCTTGGGCTGCTTCTTATTTGATGGGTCAGTCAGGTCATGCAGAATATCATAGTAAATACCATTTTCACTAAGGACTCATTAAGGAAAAATTCATCTGCTTGTTGCCAGAGGAATAACCCTAATTGGTTCCCTTCAGCAGTATTCAGCTTCCCTACTGTTATGGGGCCCTTATCATCTACATGAACACTTTGTCTAAGGCTGATGATCCAAAGTCACATTTAGGCCCACACAGTTCAACAGTGCATGTAAGAAAAGTGTGGGGTTAGGTATTATGACAGACAATCAGGTATTATTACTTAAAGCATTTTTACCTTGCTAAAGGAACTCTACAGGAAATAAAGAATAGATTATCTGAAGGAAGCAAACCATATTTGAGTTTTCACATTCTGAGGGCATTTGATAGTGCTCATATTACTTGGCACACAAAGACAGGGTATGTCAAGAATTTTCAATTTTTGCTTCTTCATTACATCCTTAAATTAGTAGCCTGAGGGTCTCCTCATAACCCTCACTGCCTTAGAATTTGTTTGTTCTTGGTGCAGGTAGCATCATAACTGATCATTTACCTAATCCTCATTATTTCTGAAATTTTGAAAAATAACACAGCCTGGGAATAAATATAATTAGGGATTTATCAATATCTGTGACATGCTTTTTGTTCTTGGCTTCTGCAGAAATATCTGAAGAGACACATGCATACAAAGATTTAATCACACTGGGCTGGAAATTTATTTCACTGCTTTTGAAATGTTTTGCAAAGTACCAAATTCATTCGTAAGATAAAAATCCCTTGTGTCTTTCAGTAGTCAAAACAAGGCCACCAGGAAATGAGAATTCAGCAATTTTACTCTTAGCTTGAGAGTTATCACAGACACTGAAGCATAAACATTTTAAAGTTCTTAATAACCTTAACTTAAATCTGCAGTCACTGAATATTTCAATGGAACCAAAACTACTTCACCAAAGCCCCCAGTTTAAAAAAATTATTTCTATTATGACTCAGGAGAATATAAATATAAAATGTTCCATGTCCACGAAGTTGTTTAATACCTTTGCTTTTCTGCCTTGTTATCAAACCTCATTCTGTCACAATTCAGGGCCTGCAATCATTATTGAAGAAAAGAGGTTGCAAATTTCACTGTTTGCAGTCCTTACTGAGAGTGAAGGAAAACCAGTCTGGAACTGCAAAGTTAAAAATAGTTTAAAAGTAGTTAAAGATGGATTTTTTGGTTTGAGGTTTTGAGTTGGTTTGTTTGTTTGTTTGCTTGTTTGTTTGTTTTGGGGGGGGATTTGTCAAACCCTTAATTTAAACAATTGATGAAATTTCAGCTTGTCCTTTGAATAAGTCGCCTTCATACCATGGGATATTAGTTAAATATCATTTGAGACCATTAATATCAAATTACAGAGGAATTCTCATTATAAATTATATTTTGTAGTAGTAAGAAATTAAAGATGTGTTAAATAAGACGATAGTGTGGGAATATTTAAATTATTTTTGTTACCAAAAAAAATACAATAACGAACTTCTTCCCAGTATCTGTGCTTTATACTCCCATAATAGCTGTAAAAAAATAACAAGCTAGTCAAGAAGAAATTCTACAGAAAGCAGCATGTGGTGGTTTTATTTAGTGTGGCTTTTAAGTTTCAGGGAAATAGATCAATATAAGTGATCAAAAGTGAATGCTAAAAATATTTGAAGTCATCAAGAAATTCCCCATGCTCTTTATTCCTAATCATCAGAAGGACACAAAAAGAGGTGAAGGTGAGA
This sequence comes from Acridotheres tristis, assembly GCA_037013685.1. Classification (NCBI taxonomy): domain Eukaryota; kingdom Metazoa; phylum Chordata; class Aves; order Passeriformes; family Sturnidae; genus Acridotheres; species Acridotheres tristis. The sequence continues at coordinate 105,274,578 of CM072884.1, forward strand.
CTAGATATAGATTAAGAAAGCACAAGTTTAAAGTAGCTCAATTTTTGTTCAAATTTTACATTAACTTTTTCTGATCTTTGGCTTTCCCCAGTTGTGGCAAATTTTGGGCAGGAGGAGGGAAGGGAAGGGAAAGAAAGAAAGAAGTCTTGTAAGTATTGGTCAAAAGCAACCATATGTCCTTGACCATTTCAGTATCTTGAGATTCTGTATCATCAATCAAGTCAGAGAACTGGTTGTGCTGTGTGCAGGATCTTTAGGGAAATGTAAATGGAAGAAACACCTCGTAAAGAACAGCGTAGTAATGTAAAACACTAAAGCTGGGTAACTTGAGGATACTAATGAAAAAACTGTGTGACTAGTCTTGATTTATTTTTCAGATTTTCCATTTTTAAGACTAAGATCTATTCTAAAGATAACAAAAGCCAAAAAAGCTTCAGTACAGCCAGAAGTTTCTGATTTTTATAAACAGGTGCATCTTGCACTCTGATTCTGATGCACAGATGCTCAGACCATAAAGAAAAATTTAGAAAGATGCAAGCAAAACTATTATTACTTCCCTTTTTCCATTGCTGGTAAATCAGTGGTTTCTCTTCTTTCACATCTCCATTTCAGCTCTTCCTGATTCATGACTACATCACTGGGTTTATCATGTTCAGGACATTTCTGCAAGGAACAGCTCCTGTGTTTGTATCCTCAGTTCTTCAGTGAATCTCATGGACATTTTGGAACTAGTGCTACAGAGCAGGAAAGATCCAACAGCACTGGTACCTTGTAGTTTAAGAAATCATAGAATAGTTTGAACTGTAAGGGACCTTTTAAAGCTCATCTGTTCCAACCTCAACTAGATCGAGTTGCTCAGAGCATCATCCAACTTGAGTGTTTCCAAGGATGAGCAATACCTTTCTGGAAAATTGTGGTTTATCCCTCTCACTTGCTTTTTTTAATCTAAAATTTTCCTCCTTCAGCTTAAAACCATTCTCCCTTGTCCTATCATGTAGCCTTGTAAATTGTCCCTCCTCAGCTTTCTTGTAAGTGCCCTTTAGGTACTGTAAGGCTTCTGTGTGGCTTCCTCAGAGCTCTCTCTTCTTCAGGCTGAGCAACCCCAACCCTCTCAGCCTGTCCTTGTAGGAAAGGTGCTCCAACCCTCTGATCATCTTCACAGCCCTCCCTCCTCTGGACCCACTCCAGCAGGTTCATGTCTTTTTTGTGTTGGGGGACCCACACATGGACCCAGTACTTCAGGTGGTATCTCACAAGGGCAGAGTAAAGGGAGTGATTAAAATATATGATTTCAGGGATATGTGGTTTAATATTCTGTGGAAAGAAAAAAACAAAACAACCAACCAACAAGCCAACTCAAAACTCCCCCAGCCTTTATAAGGGGTAGAGAGAAAGGATACCCTTTGCCATTTATTAGCAAATATGTCCCTCCCCAAATTGTTAGTAATTTTAATTCTGTTACACAGCATGAATAACTAAATTAAAAACATACAAAATGTGAACTCTGGGTTTTGAAGGACAAAAAAATTTCCCTCTTTGCTAATAGACTTAATTTATTAATACATTTTGCTTAGATATGTCTTTGTATAATGCTTTCTGGCAGTACATAACCAGATGCTCAGTAATATCCCTTGGACAATTTGACTTCCATATGTGCCTTTCCTTATGCTTTTCTTGCAAGGCGATTACCATTCATTCATCAAATGACTGTCTCATGGAAAATCCAAATCCCTTTCATTCCTCACCTTATGTGCTATTTCCCCTCCTCCTGCCCTCTTCCTCATTCAAGTGGATTATTAAAAGGACAGATTTGAATGATAGGGAGAAGTAGTACAGCTTTTTTCTTCTGGCTCAGCTTCTCATGACCCTTGCCCAAGACAGTCAGGCACTTCCCCACACTGTGAGTATTTCTCAACTAAAATTTCAACTTTCTTCAGGAGGAACCACAAACTGAGTGAAGCAGCAGGCTACCAGCAGCAGAAAGTCAAGAGCTGCCACACTACACACATCTTCCTCTTGTCAGAAAGAAAATTCAGGACTTGTCAGGATGAGCTCATTCAAAGTAAGTCCTGGGGTGCTGGTGGACAGAAAATGTACAGAAGCAGATATGGATGTACTAACACCAGAACACATTTTCAAATGTCATGTTTCTGGCTAAGACTATCTATTAAAATAAATTTAAAAAAAATAAAATCACGGCCTAGCCTCAATAAAATATTGAATGATTTGCAAAACTATTAAACTTTATCTCCACCATAACTGATGTCCTCCCATTCTTCTGCTGCTGAGCACAAACTGCACAGTTCATAACCAAAAAGGTTGACAATGCAGCACCGCTTCTTGCAAGGCTCCTCCAAAAAGCACTAGGTCCATGCACAATTTGATTTTCTATTAGCAGGACCATTGTAACCCTCATGTCACTACCAAAATTGTAAGTTTCTATGAATAACGTCCAAAAAGGTCAATCTCCAGTCTTCTAAATATCGTTACTCCTGGAGTGTTAGGCAGCTGTCATTTCCCTCCTCCACAAGTTTTCCTCACTAACTCGAGCCTCTCCCTACCCTAATTCCCTTTTGCTCCTTTAAGAACAAGATATTGACTGAACTTGCAAGTGCTTCACTTAAAGAGGCTGATGGGAATTATCATTGTTCTGCCAGACTGCTCCAGCCCAAACCCTTAATCTCCGTTTTTGCCTGTCATCTCACTCTTCTTATTTCCTGTTTTTTCGTCTTCAGTTCATGCAACCAAGTATCAACATACACCCTGATTTTTATCTCCTCTTTGCTGAATTAATATACGTACCACACCTGAGGTACATATCTGTAAATCTGTATGGAAGTGAGTGTATTTTTCTTGTGTTGTCATGCTGTCTAGGACTACAGATTCCTTATCCCTGACTAGGATTAATAACCAGAATTATGTGAAGGAGCACATACAACCAGAATCCACCTCAGTCAGTAAATAACCTTCCACAGTTTTCTTAATTATGTCTGGCCAACCTTTGAGTGACAACTCTCTGTGCTCTTGCCCACCTTCTAGAACACCCTCCCAAGAAGAGATTTGAAAACATGCATCCCATATCTAAATATAAAGTGAAAGATGTCAGCTCTATAAATTACTTCAGGAAGACAGAACGGAAGGAAGATTTAAATGTAAGGATGAGAGAAAATCTGTGTGCATCAGGCAAAGGATGTACAGATACACAACTGGATATCTGCATGTATCTATAGTAGAAACATCTGCTGGTTCTTATTGCTGCTTCTCTCTGCTTTTTCTATTTCCACTCAATTGCTTCCTAGCCCTCTTTATTGAATGTAGATGCTCTTTCCTTATTATTATTTTTCATATTTGATTACAAGCTTGTAAGATAACAAAAGGAAAGGAAATGAATATATAGTTTCCTCTAATCTCACCAGCTCTACACTTTCATGACTAAGTTTCAACTCAATTCTTAACATTTTAAATTGTTATTTTTAATAATAAGTATTATATACTGGGGTTTGCTCATTAGACAGGCCTGTATTACTGTAGACCTATTTATAATCAACAGCTGGCTCCACCTAGTGTCCAATTAATTCATCAGTGAAAGAGAAAGCTAAAACCAAATACAGAGAGAAAACAGAAACAAACTATAAAATCACTTGTCAGCTGGGTGATGGCCACAGACAGCATGAAGTTACAATTGCTGGTGTCACAGGGAAAAGGCCATTTTAAGTAGTTACTGTATGATGATTGCCAGCCAGCACTCTGGAGACATGAAGAGACTAAGCAGGTTCAGGAGTATAAATATAATATATTCAATATGAAACAGTTTTACTGCTACCCTGAAAAGGAGAATGAGACTTAAGCTCTTTATAGGAGCTACTCTCTCTATGGTTTCACCATGATCAACAATGACAAATTATTGTTAAATTTAATTGAACTTCTGTGGAATAGAAAACCATTTTATTTTATTGTCATCAAAACTACAGAACTATTTCTGGCTATTCATACCTCACAGTGATCCTCTCCCCTCCCGGCAGTTACAAAATCTTTTGAAATGCCTCTTGTAGATGATCAAAACAGGGAAATGCTCAAGCTAAGTAACACTAGCTATTAGTTTTACTGATCTTTACATTCAAACTTTGCAAAGGCTGGTTCACTGCTGTGTATGTAGAAACACCTTTCTAAAACTGTTACAGCTTTACTCAGCAACATTTAGCCTTTAATAGCCAGATATCTGTTGACCAGACAACACAGAGTACAGCCAACAAAGTTATTTAAGATAAAGTCAGAAGAGTGAATATCCAGTTTGACAAGAGATTTCTTGATTATCACCTGTGAAAAAAACTGTATATCTAATGAAGAATGGAGTTTACTTAGAAGAAAGCATTTTGTAAAGCAAAATAATCCAAGTAATTTAACATAATCATAGCCTGTGAGCTATCAAGCAGTGTTTGAGTGGTTATTGAACCTTTGAACAGCAAGAAGGAGAATGCCTTAAATTTACAAAGCACTACTTTTACTTATTTGATTGAGGGCTATGCACTCTGATAGAGCTGACGTCTGTTTTAAACCTGTTCGTATCACCTGTTCGGAGCTGCTTAGACACTTCACCCTAGTGGTGATAAAATATATTTCTATATGTACAATATACACTTAATGACTGTTCACCGTGGCAAAGAGGGAGAATCTTTGCGGGGGGAGAGGTGGACAGGAGGAAGGATAATGTAGTAAGACAATACCTACACCAAAGCAAGCATCTGTAAATTTTCTCAAACTCTCTCAAAATACTCTGCTAAAAGTTATGCTTATGACCTATTTAAAGTATTCACAGCTAAAATCAAATATTATATGAAAACCTCACAGTGCAACACAGAACATGAAAAAAATGCACACAGAAATGCTCTCTAATGTTACAAAAATAAGAGAATACTCAAGTTCTCAACAGTTAAGCAGCTACTGTCATTTCTCATTAACAGCTTTCAAAATCCTGTCTGAAACAAGTTGATACAGAGAAATTAAGAACAGTAATCAAGCGAGAAATGATAGACCAGCTGGGTAGGCATCAAGTTGGCAAAACGTGAATACAGTTCAATAGCTGAAACAGATGCTGGAGTTGTTGAGAAACCCTGTAGGAGATATTGATGTATTTTCTTTATATAATGCTGAACAACCAGATAAATGTCAAGAGCTAAAAACTGATGGGGAATAAAACCTGTCGTAAAAACTAACTATAAAGCAGAGACATGCAATAATATCTTTTCATTATTCCAGAGTATTCAGTAAATGCATCTTCACTTCCTTAGAATTCTTCAATATGCCAATATATCAATCAGAGCTTGCTAGTGAATCAGAGGAAGCTTTTCCCAGTCTTGTTTCACATTTGTTTGTTTCTATCTACCTGAGGCTTCAGAGAGAGACTTAGAAAATACTTTATTCTTCAGTCGCATCCTAACAGAACACTCTCTTTCAAGCAAGCAATTCCCCGAGCTTGGAGACGAGCAGGAAAAAAAGAGTAACACGAGCATAAATGAAACTGCAAAATCCATTTTGCACGAGGAATTTTGTTTTCAGAGTTTCAAGACCTCAACAACAAATCCTCTGCCATCAGCGACAGCTCATTCTAGCATATGCTTTGTCATGGTCAGTTTCTAATTACATTCATAATGATGCAATAGCTTTGATAATCCTACCTTCCATGCCAGCTGCTTTTCTTGTCACTCCATCATGCCAATAAGTTGGCTGCCGTAACAAATCAAGATAGTGCAAAACAGCATCTTTCCCCTGCATCTGTCATCTTCCTGAAAGCATTCTATTACTGCCGACTGCTGGGAACCAGAAAGTCTATTTGAATTCCAGCAGCTCCCCTTTCGCATGATTCAAGTTAGGTTAGGTGGGCATGCCTAACATGATTCTCTCCATCATTTATTATGCAGCTGCTACACCGTCGGTGTGGTAACCACTCTGACTTTATCTGATACGTCAGTCTTGCAAACCTCTACCTCCGTGCAAGCCCACGAGCCACAGAAGCATCTTGCATTTAATGAGCATTCTCCCTGACTAAAGAGAGTGCATCTGTAAATCTGTTTCAAATCCTGCTGCTTGTATTGTCCTCTAAGGCTGATGCAAATGTTTGAAGATTTCTTTTTTATTATTCTTGCGGGTTTTTTTTCTCTTCGGAAAGCTCTTCATGCACGCTTGAATTATTCACGCTTCAGCTAAACGTTTGCTGATTTGTGTCCAACCAAACAGCACCTTCCCGTTGAAACTCTCTGCTCGAAAGCTACTTCTGAATAACAGTGCTGTGCGTTCAGGCTCTCAACTCTGTTTCATTTTGAACATGGCTTTTATAGCTACACCTCGACAAATACATTTAGTTCTTTTCATGCAATGAATGGCTGTCTAATGAAGGAGCTGTACATTTTTAAGCAATTTATCTAAGCCTATCTGTAGGTGACACTTGCTTTTTGTGCTTTTTACATTTTAACAGTAAGTGGATAGCTCTGTTACAGCATCTTGATATTCTTAAAGTGGTAAGAACACCACCATAAGCTGCTTTTCGTCAGCCTGTGGAGGACACTTTCAAATGACAGAGTTTGCCTAACTGCTTCTGAGTATCATGAATTAAAGGGATAGGGTTGTTTTGTTGTCTTTCTATTTATATTTTATGTTGAGTGGGGGAAAAACACGCTTGCGTCAGTGATTTCAAGAGAATATTAATAGAAATTGACATCTACACATCAATCATCCTCCAAGTCAAATTAGCTGCATCTCCTCCCACCACTTCTGCCTGCAGTTCAGAGTCAAGGCATTTCATCTTTAATGCGTCTGGTTGCTCATAAGCTGAATAAACAACTCCAACCCTATGGTGGAAAGTTTGAATAGTCTGTGAGAGAAAAAAAGGGACAATTCAATAGAGGCAACAGCCTGGCTTAAACCTGACAGTTAAGTGAAGCAATGAGGGAGAGCAAGGATTATCACTGGAGTAATACCTCCTTCCTCAGCCTTTGCACAATGGCAAAGGAGGAGAGAGGAAGGGGAAAAACGGCAGAGTCCCCCAGGAAAGATTTCCCTTGCGGCAGCTGTCAGTTCACCAGTGCTCATATTCCCAGCTCAAAAGACTCACAGGGTTTTACTAAAATTTCACTTCTTTACTCAGATTATATGTGTTTCTTTACTCAGATAATATATGTTGAATTTTTCTGTGGTTTGCAATCCCTCCCTACCTTGATAGTCCCTACTTCCCCCACAATTTTCTAATCTCAGTTAAGCTCCTCAAGGTCTTGGCTATGAAAAACAAGCCTGAAAACATGAGCTCAGAGGACATCCAAGTCACAGAAAGTAAATGGTGAGGGGGACAGGGGGATGGGGGCACCAAATAAACAAAAACCAAACTAAAGCAAAAAAAACCACAAACAAGCAAACAAAATCCAAACAAAAAAAACCCTTAAATCCCAAAAACAAACCAGGAAACGAGGTAAGAGCATTTCCTATTTTGAAAATCAAGTAGAAATAAAAAATCAGGACAACTGATATCTTCCTCCAGGACTCCCAGGGGGTGTTACCAGTGGGTGCTCCCTGCACTCCTCAGCAGGGACCCTGGGCAGAGGGGCAGGTTCTGCTGCTGGGTTGCTGAACGTGAGAGAGCTCCCAGCCTTTTGGGAGGATCTGACTCCCTGCTCTCGCCCACTTCCAAATGGCACAGCTGACACCTGAATGAGCTAACATAGCATGGCGCCGTTTCTATATGTGATACTGTATTTATTCCTAGCATGCTGCCAGAAAATGCCTTTTTAGAGATTTCATGTAAATAAAGTAGAATTACTACATCTGTTCCTCTGTCTGTAGCAGCACATATCAACAAGCTAATTTTGCATTCAAGGCAACAGAGATAGTCCTATCATATAGTTGCAAAGTGCACAACTATAAAGCGCCTATCTGAAAATACTGTCAGCTCCTTTTTGTTCACAGTTCAAGTCATTTCTGAAGTGAAACAAACCAGGCAATGAATGAGGACTGACTTTGAAGTCGCCATCAATTCCAAGTACATAAAAGGATACGCTTAATATTTCACACTTCTAGCTGCATTACAATTTCTAAATCATAGACACAGCAAGAAGGAATTTACATGGTATTTCTCAACAGATGAGTTTGAGCACATAGATCATATAGCTTGTTTTTGCAGGGAGGATCTAAAGTACCCAAGAACTCAACATAGACTTAATTTCTAATTCAATGAATTTTAAGATGTGCAAGATTATAGATGAAAATATCCAGAAAAACATTTCATGTGTTAGTAAGACATATAATAATGAAAAGTGAATGGGAGTATCTGGTGTGGCAAAATATACTTTACCAGAATCTTATCCCATCCAGATACCTCAGAATACAAAAAGGAAGAGGGAGAAATGAGGGAATGATGAAAAGTATTTCCAGACAAATAAGCATGGTATTACAGGGAGGTCCTACTGTGGTTTATCATTCAGTATTACTGCACTGCAACACAGCACACAGTGGATGAGTTTAGCCACACAGACATTTCCAGACAGATCAGGTCTATGGGGAGTAGTGATTTTTGTTCTAGGGGGAAAAAAAACCAAAATATTTTTAATTACTTTTTTTTTAGAGGAGAAAGAAACTGAAATACACCAGTGTTTGTATCTTTTGTGTGCACTAGCTGTATAGAAAATCAGCCCAGAGACAAATGGAGAATCTGGGAGGAGAAACCAGTATCAGTCATTCTGTCCACATCCTAATGGGCCAGATTAATAGCTGGCTTTTGTCTCTGGCTTTTTCTGCATTTTTCTGCAAAAACAACAGCCGTGGTTTCTGCATATTGTAAGTGGATTCAGCATCTGCATGGATATAATTATAGCAACCCACCCATATGGAATGAATTGCTTTAGAGAGAAAGCTCCATGGGTTGCGCTCCCAGAATCTACAATAACACAAATACATAATTTTTTGTCTTATACAGAACTGTCCTCAGTTTGGAAAAGGCAGAAATAAACAGCAAGTGGAAAAACACTCATCAAGTGGTATTCTGCTTTTTACAGTACTGAAAACTCAGCAGGCAAAGAAACTCCAGCCTGTTTGGGTGACAACTCTCTTCCGGTTCCATCTACAGCTTATGGCAAAGACATATATATTTGTTTTAATTGTTTCACTGCTACTAGAAGGACTGATTGGGGCATTCAGGGTGCTTGAGTTTGATTGTGGTGGTGTGTGCACATGACAGTGACAACTAAGGTACCTTGTAGAGCCTCCTCTTGATGCCATTTCTTTTATTTTCCTCTTTGGAAGCACCAGTGACTCTGACTAAGCAAGAGTAAATAATGGATCACTGAAAAATAGGAACCAAGCAGATTGGCCTTGACCTTCAGCTCCACATGATGCTCTACATAATGCACTCGCTCCAGTATGCAGAAATGAATTCTGATTTGCCTGGCAAAAATTGTTCATTTGTTTTGCTAATACATCTCTTGAAGAAAGTCAATTTCTGTTCCCTTTTTCCCCACCTCCCATTATACTTAGGTACTTCATGCCTCTCCCAGTGAACAACTAATTCAATCAATCAATCATGCAAGAAAATACCTTAATGATATACTGTGCATGTTTAGATTAATAAACGCCCTCAATAAAAGCACTGGAAAGTTTGTTTGGATAACACAGACAGGAATTATTAATTATTTCTGTAAATAATTCTATATTAACTACTTTTCAATTATAGGATTTCTGATGTATGACTATACGAGTAATTTGTGCATAAACAGTCACTTTCCAGTATAGTTAGACGCACTATTATCAGTACTTCCATTTTAATGGCAATATTTCAAATGTTTGGAGAGGATAACTTCTGACAATTACAGCAAATGTAGCTTTGACTGCCCGAGATTTAAAAGAATTACTACAGACAAGTGTATGAAAAACTGAAAACTAAAAATGCATAAAAGTCATGTCTGTATAAACCAAAAGGCAAGTGCCACCATCCTCTCCACATGGATTCTTACAAGCCCTTTCCAATGGAAAGGTTCAGAGGCCTCATCATCCAGACAGGACCACTGTGTTGGCCAGAGAGAAGTTTCAGACTTGTATGTCTCAAGTCATCCAGACAGGAACCTGGCAGATGTCCCAGGAGCTGAAATTTTCAGGGGTTTAAAAATCTTTGTTCCCCTGAATCGTAGCTTATAGAGTTATTTTTGTGCAGAATTCATCTTTGTTTTTTAACTGAATCTCAGGTATATGGAATTCAGCTAAGTTCAGGCATTTGTCATAAGATGAAAGCTCAAAATACACTTCTCTCAAAATGTGTTAGGAGGACTCATGACCAACTTTTTAAAATAAGATTGATTCTGTTTATGGAAACTTTTTTTCAAAATTTTATTACAGGTGTACTTACAACAATAATAAGCAGTGATTTCCTCAGCAAGAAAAGGATTTCTTATTACAGGACATTAAAAAAGTTATTCACAAAAAATGCTAGAGAAACAGTTCTCTGAGATGGCAGAGCATGGCACACTAAAAAGTGGATACTCTACATTAATTCTGAATATTGCTGTATGATATATCCATCTGAACACTGCTGCAAACATGGATAATATAATCTCTCACATGCAGTAACTATTGAGGAGTTTTAATGTCAACCTCTGCTTACGTCTACAGATAAGCCAACACACAGTCTACATTTGGTTCTCACATAGCATATGTATTTCAGTGACACTGAATTTAAAACAGTAGGTTCTAGCAAGAAAAAATGAATCTAGTTAACTCATTCTCCAAATATTTAACACACATCAGGAAGCAGAAACACACAGTTTCCCTATTTAACACTCAGAGAATTAGTGACCTTGAACTCCAGCAAATGCTGCTAATCTTCCTCCTTCAGCAAGGCTTGTATGTTCTGTTAGCACGAAACTGAACAGTGACATGAAGTTCATGCTAATTACATAAAACATGTATTTTGTTCTCTTACAGCTCATTTTAAATCAGAGTGATCTGAGCTGCACAGCTTTAACCTTCTTCCATTTGTACCTTGACTTCTTTGGAAAAATACATTGTTCAGCAGTACTGAGCTTGAAATAATTACTGACTTAAGCACCTTCATTTGTTCATTCTTTCTACAGTTGCAGTCCATGTATAAAATGATGTATAACAGATGTACCAGTAATTAAATAAAAAATTTCCAAATTAATTGAATTCACAACAAAACCAAGCCACCCAGATCTAGCACACACCTTAGAGCCTGCCCTTCTGTGCAGCCCCTGTGGGCTGGTACTCAGCTCGCTGTGGTTCTGATCTCATGCCATAAAGCACTCTCTCATCTGCTATAGCTCTCCACCAAAGCATTCCATGTTTCTCTCAATTTTCACTGAATGCAGATGATTGTTACACAAGCTGAATTAGGGAACTAGTTCAATAGCAGTTGGTCAATAAATGTTTTGGAGATCTCATGCTTTGAAAGGTGTTCTATTGGTTAATCCTACTGCTCCTGCAGTTATATTCTGCTTTAGTGGTATTTCCAATTCACTGTATCGGTTTTCTGATGGATCATTAACCAGCTGGCAATGTGCATAGGACAGCTATATGTAACAAAATTAATTTAAGCAAATTCTGTCATATTCCTAATTCCTTTAATAGGTCAAACTTATTTTTTCTTGCTAATTTTTTTTCCTAAATTAATTACTTATGTTGTTTGGGTTGCATTAATATTAAAACCAGACTTCTGATTAATATTGCTGATGAGAATGCAACTGCTAATACAAGTCCAAAATCTCCAAAAATGGCAACTGAGAGTTCTTAACAGGCAATACTTCTAAGGTTTTGCTTTTCAGTTGAGGCTTTAAGTTAAAATCCCAGGCAACTCTGACACAGGTTCATTAAACATCAGTAACTGTTTCAGAAAAACCGTAGTCAGTCCCTGAAATAACAAAGCAGGTACCCCACACAGAGAGAATTTATCTAAACCCTTTTAATCTGTTAAATGTTCCCAAAACCCTAAAAAATATAGGATGCAGAAAGCAAATTTCTTAATACTCAGTGAACAAGCCTGGCCACACAGTCTGGGGTTCCTGTTGTCTGGATTTCTGTGCATGTCAGCAGCTGACTTTGGAACACTTTCTCCCCTTCCTGGGATAAATACCATAATGAGAGCTCAGAATATTAAAATCTTCGCATTTACTCTTCCTGTAACAGGAAATAAAGGTACATAACAACATTAGGAGGTGTTTTAATATATATATTTAATTAAAACAAAATAAAAACCATGGTGGTTGCCTTGCACTTTGCAGCAGACTTTCTGCCTTAGAAAGGAAAGTTCTCCCTTGAGGTGTCCAGGGCTCTTGCCACAATGCAAGTTAACAGTGGGGGCCACAAATAAAAGCATTTTCTACCTTTCATATCCTGCCTTGTAAGCAGAAATAACACACTTCATAGTGTCTACCTCTGTCATTCAATAATCTGTTTTAGCTTTGGAGGTTTAACACTGGATGTCTACTATTTTGTCGTAATATACATAAAATGTAGAAGGACAAACAGGACTAAGCCAACTTAGTTTCTCTGAAAATTGATGTACACCCAAAAAAGCACTTGTAGACATGGGTTCAGGGGATTTGTGTGTGTGTGTGCGTGTTTGTTTTTATATGGGATTTGAGATAAAAATCTAAATGTGAAACAAAAGCTGAATTCACCATCCACAGCTGTTAGTGCTCAATAACCTTCTCAACTTCAGCACAGAGACCTTGAATGTCCATTTTTTAGCGAATGTCCTTTTTCATGAAAAGCTTGAAGAAGACACTGTGAATATTTTTATTAATTATTTTAATCTCCAGAAGAGCCACAGAACAGTGAATTATTTGAGCTGCCCTATAGTCCCTGGTTAAAAGGGCACACAATAGTGATTTAGCAGCCACTTCAGCAAGAATCTTTTCTCGCTCAGCCAGAGCTGAAAGCAGATTTAGGGGAAGGTGTGACCCTTAAAGAGTCAGTTCTCAGGCAGACAGGACTGGGGACCCCCATGCCCTCCCAACCCCACACCTGTGGTGGCCTGGAGCCACATGAGACCAAGAGCACTTCCCAAACAGACAGGAATGACAGAGGAAGAAGTAACTCTCTGCATTGTGATGGGGTGATTGATGCATAACTCACAGATTAGTTGAATTAGTAAGACTGTGGCCTAATTAAACTCTCCCTCTTGCATCTTGTCAAACTTCCAGCATATCTGGGACACTGAATGGCACCAGTGAGCAGGGTGGCAGCTGCCAAGGATCACTATGCCTGCCAGGCTTCATTTTTAACACTGTTTTGCATAATATCAGAGTGCAATCAATTTTGTATTGTATCAGTACAATAGCTGAGATTTTGATTATATCAACAGAGTATATAAAATAGCTCAAATTTTAGTTAAAACAATTACAAAAGGTGAATTCTTAAACCAGGTGTTGAATATGGAAACAAGGTATTGCTAGAATACATGTTCCCTGCGCAGTTAATATTTATTTTTTTAACTACTTATAATTCAGGGCATATTTACTAAGATTACAAAACATGGTATAACACTACTTGATTCCAGTATTCTACATTATTGACCCTTTTTATGCAAAAAATTGCAGAATTTAACAACCTCATTAGCACCAAAAAGTAATTATCTTGCAAATTTCCCAGAAAGACATGAGTTCAGTTTGTACAAACAGAACACTAGTTCCAGTAAAAGTGACAGACACCTGCATCAACTCCCAGTTCAATGGGGTGATGTGCAACATGTGCATGCTGCTGCTGACCCTAGGTCATTTTGGAGTTACTAGATGTGGCTCAAAGCACAGAAAATTGTATAATAACACAAGTAAAATAGTATCCCAGACAGCAAACACAGATACTGCATAATGAAAGGTTCACCACACACGTTACCCTAGCTCCAGTATGCAGTTCAAAAATGTTAGCAACAGCAAAGGCACCTGGGATGTTTTAGTGCCTATTTCTCATCCAGATATTCAGCAATTCCAGATATCTGTCCTGTAGAAAACAGCAAGTATGTAAATTTGTAATGAAATCAAACCTGTCCTGAATACCAAAGCCATCACTGTCATGTTTCTTGTCTGTTTGGGGTGGTCATGACAGAGGACCCACTGTTAAATTTGTCTTTTTATTCTAATTCATGCTTTCTTCATGCCTTTATAATTTTAGATTTAAACTCCATGCAATTTTTTTTTTCTTTGCATAGTTACCCAATGACACTTTAGGTTCAATTAGGAAAAACTGTGGAAGAGAGAGATGTTTCAACACCATGATGCACACAGATTTCCTGTCAAGGAACAGGAAATTTCCTGCCCTCTCACATCTTCTCTCAACAGGAACAACAAAAGCTCAGGAAAGATGCTTCCTTGATGCAGGCATAAAGCTTCTTCATAACCATTTCAGGCTTATCCCTGTCTCACTTTAATGTATGCACAGTTGGACTAACAATAGCTGTTGCCATCAATATATTCCTGAAACTGTCTCCGTGTCTGTCAACACTTCCCAATTCAACAGACTTGAGTAAAAGCACCATTCTTCTGCTTCTTCTCTGGCTGGCAAAGTGGGGCTACATTATCAGTGAGAAAAACAACCTTTTGAAAATCACCAAGAAATGGTTGTATGAGCACTTCTGAAGGAACAGAACTCAGCTCTTGACTTCCAGGAACAGTTTTAGCCACTAGCCTAAATTGGCAACCACTCCAGACAGAAAACTGGGGAGAGTGGACAGGGAAGGAATGCCATAAAGCAACTCCCTTCCCATCTCAAGCAGAAAAAGGGGCTAAGAAATTCTCTGAGGCCTAAATCATGTGTGTAGTTTTATAGCTTGACCCTTGAGCAATACTGAATAATACCAAAGCTGCAGGTTCTCTCCACACCTGCACGTCTTTCTTGTACAATCTTTTCCGAAGATGGTTGTTCAAGCAGAGGTCTACGTGTGCCTACTAAACCAGAATAAAAAACCAAATCACTTCCTTAGCATAGAATGGCTAAGGCACAACCTGAGTTAAACCAAAGGCAGGAAAAGACTTATGAAAATATAAGTCTTTAATGAAGTAGCTTAGTTTTGTCACAGTTTATCACTTCATAGAAAGCACCGTTCAACTGAATGTATTGTGAATACATCAAAAGTTCTCTTAATTTTTAAGCACACTGTGGATTGAGAGTGACTCATTTACTGTGAGTATAGGAACACTTGATCTTCAAAATGTGTGATGTGAATGGGAAGATATGACAAGATAAAGTTTCTTTTTGCTCTACAGGATAAGTGTAACACAGTCACTAGAACTTTACAAAAAGCCCTAAGGCTCCGAGTCTGTGTGAAAGGACTTGCAATTTATAGTGAAGCAATAGATAAAGAGAATCATGAAAACATTAAGGGACTTTTTTCACTTTTTTATTTTCTGGGATACTTGTATGCTTTGCCTGCGGCATCATTCCAAGAAAAGTTAGGCAGCTGTAAGATTTATTGGCTGGGAGCAGAGCTTAAATGCAATTTTCTCTCATCACATTCATACAAAGATATTGCATCTTCCTGTACCTTCCTAGCTAAGAATGGCATATTTAATTGCTTCTGTGACAGGTTGTGGTTGGGGGTTTTGGGAACTCACTTCTATCACTGTGTCAAATAATACCACAGCACTGTGTAGAGTTCCACTCCCAGTGTGCATACTGAAGTGTGGAAACTTAAAATTTGTTTACAAGGAGCATTGATGTGAGCAAAATTTTATTGCTTGAATGTCTTCAGGAAGCAAACATAGAAGTTAGACAGTGCCTAGAGCAACTGGTTTTAAAATCAAGGAAACAAATCAAAAAATTAGGAAAACTTCTAGCTTGGGTAAAAACACCAGTTCTAAATGATTTTTAAACTAAACTCAGTAAATTGAATTAATTATGTCTTAGAACACACTGAGGAATGGCAGTTTATTAAACTGTAGCTGGATAGGGCCTGTAGCCATAGGACCAGGAGTAGTGATTTTAAATTAAGAGACTGTAAATTCAGACTAGAAAAAGGGAAAAAAAATTATAGGGGTAGTGAAACACTGGAATAGGTTGCACAGAGATGTGCTGGGTGCTCCATTCCTGGAAACATTCAAGGTCAGGTTGGATGGGCTCTGAGCAACCTGATCTAGTGGAAGAAGTTGCTGCTCATTGCATTGATGATGACCACTAAGGGTCCCTTCCAAACCAAATAATTCTATGTTTCTATAATTATATTGTCAATTATTAATAATATGCAATTAAAATATTAAATAATTGCATATGCATATATCTATTTCTCTACATACAAATTTAAAATGTCAACATTTATAAGATGGGCATATTTCTCCCTCACCCTTTGGAGTCTTCAGCTTCAGTACTGACTAAAACAGAGTTCACAAGAAAGGCTGGATGGACACACCAAGATTCTAACTGGCTGCACTCCCTGGCAACCCAGGACATGGAGTCCCACATTTATGTTCTTAGCTGACAATAATAATAGGAAAAAAAAAGGAAAAAAAAAGGCACAAATCCAGATGTCTTTATCAAAAGCTCTGGCAGCAGCCTCCTGACATCTTGACTAATAAAGTTCAAATATTAGAGTAAACACAGCTAAGAACTATATCAAGTTGTCAGCCAATGCCCAAGCTATTGGATGTGTTCAATAAATTTCCTGAAAGAGGACTGGAGAATTTCTTGAGAATAGAAGAGAAAGTGAAGTGCCACTGAAGTTTACCTAGCAGGTTTATTAAAATGGGCTTCTTCCTTCAAGCACTGTTCCAAGCTTCCTCACAGAAGTTACAGATACCAGATAGCATCCAAGAAATTAAGAATCTGCCTTATAACCCAGGCCAATCCCTATTTGTAATATTTCCTGTTAATAATACCCGAGGCACCTTACCCTCTTCCTTACATTTAGTGCCATCCACCTGGGGAGAACATGGTCTGATGACTGGCCAGGCAGAACCAATAACATTTATAAGTTTCTTCCTCTACTTGTAACATCTGAATGACAGCAATTAATTTTTTTTTAAATTCACCACTATATATCAAATAAAATGTTGACTACCAGAAAATACATAATAGAAGGAAGCAATTTATGATTATTATGTTTAATCCTTCATTCTTACTAATACCTTAGTGTTTTCCCTGACAAAATAAATCAAAGCAACATCTACATCTTCTGACACAACATCTCTGCAAGATGATATTAAATGTATTTTTTTTTTCATATGGAGTGGTACTATGTCAATAACTGTCCTCTGAAATGGGTGTTTAGGAGATTATTTCCGTGATTGCCATTGAGATTACTATCTCCATATATTCTGATCTGAAAATATCTGTGAGTTAACTGCTGCTGCTGTTCATGCCTTGAGAACAGCCAGCCTGCGGCTGTTTTGCTTCACATCACGAGCACAGGAGTCCTGGGCTGTTGGAACCCAGAAGCCTGGGAGTTTTGAACTTTCTGTGCTCTCTGACACTGACCCCCAGGAGAACACTGCTTTTGACCCAAGGCCTTGGAGAAGGCTTCCAAATTTAAGTGATGGAGTTAGAATCACTGGTGTGTAGTTAGAATAGAGGTATGTGGTGTCACATGGTGAAGGGTTTGGAATTTGGGGTTTTTAGAATATAGGAATATGTATGGGACAAGATGGACGTTCTTGGGTGTTGTCTCTTTCTGTCTTCTTCCTTCATCTTCATGATTTCAGGCAGTATTTTTTGGTTGGACAGTCAGTGCTGCACCGCAGGTCACAGGTGTTTGGTTATTGGATCAAAAGTATAAATAATATAGGTGTTAATTCTCTATTGGACTGTTTAGCTTTAAAAGACCTTGTAACTAGCCAGATTTGCCTCCATTTTACTCACTTTTAGCTGGTAGATACAAGTGTTGCAGAACTCTCTGTACTATAGATAAGATTTAATAAACAACAGAGCCCAAACACAAGCAAATTTATCTCCTTTGTGTTTTCAATCCTGACTCTGAGTGAAGGCAGAAGGAAATGAAGACAAGCCACTAATTAGGCAGTGCAACTAACCCATTACACTGTGCTTTGCCTTTCTTCAGAAATCACAACTGAAAATTTGTTTCCTCCGGCCTTAATCTGCATCTTTCCTCCTTCCATGCCAGAGGAGCACGTTTTCAGTGAGAACACTGCACCCCACACAAAGCTGCCTCCTTAGCAATGCTAACAAACCACTTGCCACCCAGCTCAAGGCTACCTGTCTTTCTCCCAGTGACACCTTCATGCTCTCAGTGCTCTGACTAGTCCTGATGAAAGGGAGGCTTAAATGAAGTATGGATTTTCCTTCAGAGGCTTTCTGAACAATACCTTCACATATTAGTAAGAGTTTGGGTTTGAAATTGCAGTCAGAAAAAAGAAAAACGCTCCAAAGTAAAGAGCTACACTACCTGCACTCCTGTTTCAAGGGCAGGAGTACAACATGGTTCTGCTTAACCCTGCAGGGGAAGAATGTGAAATAATAACAATTTCTAGAAATTATATTTTCATATTCATAATTCAATAAGAGAATGAGCAATGCACTTTCCTTTCCATAACCCTGAGTAGCCAACATATGAAATGTACCTTCTCATTGGCCAGGCATTGGCGATTTTAAACAAGAGGAGAAGGAGAAAAAGGCTTGGAAGAGGATGATGCCATGTTGTGCTATTTCTGATCTGATTATCTGAGGAGTAATAATGTCTCTAGGTGCAGCCACAACAATGCAGGCAGGAAAAAAATTTAAAGGGGTGAAAGGAGATGGGCTTGGACTAGCTCCTTTTTGTAGCTTCTCCTGGTTGGCACAAACTGGGGCAAATATTATGTCCTTGCCATATGAAAACACATAATTACAGGGTCTCCTTCAGCAGATATGAAGCACTGTTTGGATAAATGAATGCAGCCATCTTCAAATCACCTATAGTGGAGAGCAAGGCCCATTGATGGAATCATGCCCAAAACATTGACACAGGGAAAGCTCAGAACTAGGATGAGATTAAGCACTGCTAAAGAAAAAAAAAAAAAAAAACAAAAAACCAAAACCAAAACAAACTACACAAACAACAACAAAAAAAATCAAATACTTAAAAGGTCATAGCTGAAAAAAAACCAGGTACTTTTTTTTTTTTAGTAGCTAACAGAAGAAATCAGAGCCAGTTTTCTGAAATGGGCTAGAAGCTAAGTTTTTTAGAGAATATCCTGAAGAAATTGGGATTTCCCTTATTCAATAAAGTTTCTTTTTCCCAGAAAAATGCCACAGGGTCAATTTCTACTTCATAGTTGAGGCACTGGGAGGACAAAAAGGAATGACCATGCACTTTTAAAAGAAAGCATCAAAGACATCTTCATTTCACTGAAGCATTAATCACATAACAATGAATGCTTATTAGCCTGCAATTCCAGAGCCCAAAGTTTATTCCCATTTAAAACAAAATACTCTCTCACAAACTGCATAATAAATGCACCAAAGATTCATTGAAACATGAAATAACTCATCTGCCATGGGAAAAATTGAATTGAGATTAGGGAAAAGAAGATCTTAGTAAGAAGTATTGCATTCAGAAAATTACAAAAACAAGGAGACAAATCAAGATTGATTAAGAGAAGATAGTCCTAGAATTTATGATGTCTCAATTTTTATATCTCTGAGTGTTTTGGTGATCAGACATGCTCCCACCTTTATAAGAATAACAATTATATTTTACTAGAACTAACCATAACCTTTTATGCCTTTTAAAAATATATATTTCCTGCAAAAAGTAATGCACTTAAAAGTACTGACATATTTTCAAAAACCAAAAACAAATAAACATTGATGTCATTGATTTATCTTGATAGCTAAAACCATCAGCTTTTCTTCATGCTTTAACTTGGTGATTTTTCATGTTTCAATGGGAATTTATAAATCTTCAAAATGAGAGAACGGTGCTGTGTATAACTCAAGTGTTAAAAAAAAAGAGTAAGTAGGAGCTTTTAAATTATCAGCCTAAGACTTTTCTTTTTAAGCAACTCTGCTGTGCAAAAAAAAAAAAAAAAAGTAAAAAACCAAAACCAACAAAACCCAAACCTTACAAAAGTAGAGGAAATAAAGAAAAATAAAGCTCTAACACAACTCTGGGTCTGGTTTTGGTCCAGTCATTTCTGTGGAATATGAGCTCCTGATGTTGTCTGAGTCAGAAAATCCAAGACAACCTCCTTCTTCCCAAGGTGTTTACAGCTGAAAAATCCTGAACCTGGCATTCATAAACCCATTTCAAAACTAATGGCAGGATATATAATTTTAGTCAGATGACAGTTATTACAACAGCATACTGACAAGATTCATGCTATCTATAAAATGGTAGTCTCCTTGTAACATAAACCTGAATAATTAATATACAACATACTGAAATACATCTCTTTTTTTTACTGTTCAACAAAGACAATGGACGTAGTGAAAATTGAAAAAAAAAAAGAAATTTTCATGCAAATGTTTAAGTAAATAATAAAACTGTAAAAATTGAGTCTGTAAAATAAAATATGAACTCTTAAAAGTGGCAGAAGTTTTTTGAACTTTTTTCTCCTACGACACCGGAAATATTTTCCTCTACAACAACAATTGTTTTCTTCAGATGATAAAATTACTCTGTCTTCAAGATTTATGATGTAAGTTAATAAATTTTATGCTTTGAGTTTTTCTTTCTCCGTACTCCTCTATATATTTTTGAAACTTTGTCATTATGGCTTACAGAAGAAAAATCTTAAGAGAACTATCTCGCACATGAATCAGTGTCTTCTTTGCTACATTAGACTTATGCTAAGATGAAAATTTCTTAGTGTCCTTCTCATCCTGCTGGAGAAAGCCCAAACTTGGACTAATTTCAAAATTTAACAAACAAAAAGCAAACTAGGAAACCTACAATGGTTCCTTATTTTTAGAAACATATCCCAGTAGTCATACTCTACTTGCAGGAAATATTTATTATTTTAATTTTTCTTAAATGAGGAATCAGAATTTAAATATAAAATTTACTCAACAGTACTACTAAAAATTCGACTTAGCAACCAAAACCAGATTTAACCCTAGGAGTCTTAAGTGTTCCTTCAAATTACAGTGAAATGCCTTTTATATCTGTTCCCTAACAGATATAGCAATCGCAAAGCTATAAACCTGCTGCAAACATAACCATGACACCAGAAGGCAAGCTGATTACATCTTATGAGACCCAGACTTCCATCTAAATGTGTTTCAGTAGCAAAACTCACTTAGGCAAGTCCTGAGCCTATTTCCCCTGTAATTTCTCAGCAGGAATCAGCATAAGCAATACTTTGATGATCATATTTCTACAGGATTACCTGCTACAGGCAGTACCTTTCCTTGCCTCTGGACAAAATAAAATAAATTAACACATTTCTCAGAAAGGCAATTCCAAAGGACTGAAGTATGTCCTGTGCCTCTGTGGGGATATATGCATTCCTAGCTTTTTCATACATATTAGGTTGCATTTTTTAAACAAACAAAAAGGTAGAAAAGCTCCCCACAGTTCCAGCAACATTTATTCCTTTGGGGGTTTTTTTCATGCATCTTTCATTTACTACCATCCTTTCATGACAAATTCTGCAGTTATTTTCATTGCCAGAAAAAATTTTAAGAGCTCTCCTGATCCCCAAGAAGAAATCCTAAATAGTGGATGGCACACAGAGCCTTCATGCAGGAACTCCTTAATATCAAGGACTGTTCCATCAATAAATTCTTCTAAATCTGGAAAAGTCATTCTCTGCCTCATCCCAATCTGACTGGCTCCTTATAGTTTCTATGGACTCAAAAGGTGATTGCATTGCCTCATCCCAATCTGACTGGCTCCTTATAGTTTCTATGGACTCAAAAGGTGATTGCATCCTCTCAACTCAACCTTCAAACCAGGAGTTTACTTTTCTCCCACAGTTTCCCCTGCAGTAATGGCTGAGGTTGAATTAGCCCTTGCAGATCAGCAGCACTGAAGTGGTGATGACCTTCTTCAACACCGAGGAAAAGTACAAATACTGTTCCTGTTTATGTCACGTTTTGATTTGCACAGTAGCAGTAAAATGAACAAACCTTGTGGGTGATGTGCATGGTAAAAGCACAGACTCTGCCTCCCCCCCGTGCTCTGCCTGAGCAGGATTTCCTCAGAGCTCACCAGCCTGGCTCCCCTGACATTCACATACAGACTGTAGGGACTGATCTGAAAATATAAATGCCCTCATAGAATTAAGTGATTGCATTTGACCTCTATTTTGACACAATACTGAGAATTTCAGATTTTCAGAAAAATCAGACATCATGGAGTTAGAATTCCATTTGCAGGGTGAATTCACCTTTCTTGGATTATTTAAAAGTAAATCTTAGAAATGTCATATTTTTTCCCCTTTAGATGTCCCCATATAAACCAAGAACAATCTTTTGATTAAATTACTGGGAAAATTTGTTCTGTCATGGAAGGAAGTCTCCAACATTAGACTTGATTTTCCATCTCATCAATTGTATTTAACGGGCATTTAACAAGTTGAGAAAACTCTCAGAGAATACAAATCCTTTTTCTTCCCAGGGTTCATGAAGCTACATGTGAGTAATACCAAAATAATTTCACTGGGGTTATTTTGGAGTTGGTACAGCTGGTTGCAATTGAAGCTAGACTCCTGTCCACAGAGTGGTTTTGAACATGAACAAGATTTGAGGGGCCTTATACAGGTCCTATTTATCCAAGTTCTACAAAGTGTGAAAATAAATGTTTAGTGAACTTTAAAATAAATGCAAGTTCTCAGTACTAATATCTGGGATACTCAATGGCATGATATCATCAACATTCAATAAGCATCTGTCTTTCCATCTCACATAATTAGTACAGTATTTGGAATTTTTGAAACTTCAAATTGACAACACAGAGAAATAACATATTAATTTTAAAGAACAAGTCCTATCTAGAAACAAAATAATAATATAAATTCATATAGTATTTTATGGTTTTTTTGCTTTTCTTCGTAAAATTAAATGTAAGCATTTTTTTATTTTGGTTTATAACTAGTTGAAATGTTATTTAATATGATGCAATTCCAAAGTTTAACTGCACAGACTTAACACTATATTTAAAATAGTCTCTGCCACTGAGAAACAAGTTGAAAAGAAGTAATGAAAAAGTCTAACTTGTTATTGAAATTAATTTAAAATATGTTACTCTTCAGCTATATACCTCTGTATGGATTTGCTAAGATGTAGCTGTCACCAAGACCACTGCTAAACACAATGAGAATTTACCATGCACGTGTTTTTTTCTGTTAGTCAAATCATTTCCAAGTGACTTAGAAGTGACAGTAATATTAGAGAGAATCTGTCATTTAGAAAAACAAAAAGGAAAGGCAAAAGACAACAAGCAAACAAAAAAACCCAAATTAAACCAGTGTCAACCAAAACAAACAAGGTAGTTGTGCTGCATTGTCTATGGAGTGAATGGATGGATGAATGGCAAAACACAGTGAGAAAATAGATTGTATTACTTATGGATGTAGCAGTTAAATATGAAAAAGGAATATTGGTCAAAACTGAGGCTGGTTCCAATAGTAAAAAAATATTCTTAAATCACAAATATTAGATATTTTCTCAATATACTAATGTCATCTACTTTGATTAGAAGGACAATTAAATTTGAGAAACAAATCATCTGTTATTTTGTATGACTAGCACTGAAAAGCTCCATTTTTTTACTGAGACTGATACTCTCCTAAAAGAAAAAAAAAACTCAAAAACTGCTAAGAATTAGGGAATTGAAAAAGTAGCCCTAAGAATATAATCAGAGTCAGAAGCCCAGGTATGTACCTGATTTTTGATACTTGAACCTCTAAAGTAAAGACAGTAAGACAGCAAATGCCTACAGCATAAGTGAAATATCTAGCCAGAATTTATAGGAACTGTAAGTAAATTTAATGTATTTTTCAGAAAAGTTGTTCAGGGATACAGAAAAACAAGTCTCAAGTTGACTTTTGACTTTAAAAAGTTCAGAGGTTTCATCTATCAGAGCAAGAACAAGAACAATCTTACAAATTAAGAGACAAAAGTATATTCAGAATAATTTCAAAATACGCAAACTGAAAAGACTCCAGAAAACTCTGGGTATCATGAAGTATGACTCTAATATCCAATTCAAAAAATCAAGTTTTCAAAATTCCAGGTTTATCTCCTTCTTCCAACCAGGATGATCTGAAGCAGCTTTTCTTCCATATTGTTCTGATATGAATATTTAGTTCACATTCCTTTTTAATCTCCTGGTAAAATAATCCCTTGAACATGCATTATATGTCTGAAAGTTTTCCCCTTTATTTGGTTATATTTAAGGTGTTCAAAACCACACAGCTATTTGACTGAGTCTAAAGCAATTTACAGCTACAAAATGATGGAGCCAATTTTTCTGGTCACTTGGCTTAGTTACCACAGCAGCAAAGCAGCAAAGATGGACTGAGCCAAAATTCCTTGAAGCCAGCAGAGTTTACTCTCAAAGAACTCATTTCCAGGGCATTAGGATAGTTGGTCTCAGGTTTCTGTAAGAGTTTTGTGCTGGGCATCTCTCTGACAGGTCAGGGGGATTGACTCAGGCAGGTTCCCTGATTTCTCTAAGTGAACAGGGAATAAATGGCTCAGAGATGTGTGAAAGATTTAAATCTATTGACTGTCAGGTTAGTGGTAGATTAGACTGACACAGATCAATGTTTGTTAGCTCTGGAAGGTTCATCTCTGGCCAGTCACTGAAATAATTTCAGAAAATCACAAGTTTTCTTGTGCAAAAAGCAGCAAACAACATCCCTTACTGCTATATACCATCACAATAACAATATCGTTTATGTATTTATCTATCTTACATATTATTTTACCTTAATTGCAGTTAATACTTCAGCAAAGAAAGGGCTAAGACACGTTCTTTAAGCAACTATCCACACTTGCAAGGATCTTCTCTCCTTCCCATCACAGCTTCATTTCCATAAGAGCCTTTGATTAAAGGAAACTATCTAATGCTTTCTGGAAATCTCAGCAAGCTGTATCAAGTGGCAAACCCAATCTGATCTAAACATTAATTCCCTTTACAAAGACTCTTCCCTGTACTTACCTTCTGTGTTCCCCTATTCACTGTTTGCTATGATTTCTCCACATTTGGCATTTCTGCAAAGATCAAATCAAAGCACTTGAGACTTCCTATCCCCCTGCTCTGGGGCCAATATTTATTTGAGTACAACCCAGTTCCTAGTCCAGTAAGTTTCTAATTCTTCCTGATAAGTATATGCTTACACATCAAACCAAAACGTTATGAAAACCATAACATATAGAAATAAAATCCTTGAAAAAGGATTGGCCATGAACAAATCTTTGTGAGCTGTATTGCCACCCATTGCATGAAAACAATGAACTAGAAGTGAGGCAAACTCTTTCAAACGTTTATAGCAATTTTGGGAGGATCAGGCAACTCATTCAAACCCTGTAGTGTGCTGTGTTGCCTTCTTTTAGACTTGTTTGTTCCATGTAGACTTCTTGTCCTCCTTGGCCTAAGGGGATACCTTGCAAATAAGGCATGCAGGTATTATGTGAGCAAAATTTTCAGAAAAGGATAATGATTTTGTATGTTCAAGTTTAGTGGCCTCAGAAAGGACTATACTTCTCAGATGGCAGGCGCTTAACTTCTTAAAGTCTTTAAGCCATCTTAAACTGACTTCTGAGACACTCAACCTTACCATTTACTTTTCAAAATGTCAGCCTCTGTACTGCAGACAGCTTAATGCCACAAAAAAAGAGCCTTTTTGCTTTCTAAAGCAGCTCAGATTAAAGTTATGTAATATAGTAGATAACCATGAGCACTTTGCAAACCAAAAGGCTTTCTAATGTTTCAATATACTGTGAATTTTGTTTGCTGCTGACACAACTCTGCAGTTTCTTTCATTGTTTTCTTGTTTCATGCCTGAATCAACGGTATGACAAATCTCAAATTCTGTTTTAATAGTTTCCTGAAGGCTGAGTTTTTGTCAGTATTGTGCCTGATACAGTAGAAATAATCATCATCTAGCTATGAAAACAGTTATTTTGCATTATTATCAATCCATTAAAAATAGATAATTAAATGAAATCAGATACAAGTTGAGAGAACGTAATAATTTATCAATGGATGGCAGGTTGAGAATCAGTCTGAATTTCAGATGTTACACCAGAATTTTGATTCTTTCTAGTAACAAAAATAGAAAAAAGCAAGTACAGAAAGTAGAAGAAAATGGATTACTTTTTTATTGTTTAAATTGTTAAAAAGTATGAGAAAAAACAAGAGAAATCAAAGGAAGTCAAATCAAAAGCTGAACTTATCTGAAAAGCCAAGTAGAGTTAACAGATTTATATAGGAGTTGGCTTAGTCAGACAAATGACAATGTTATCCTGCATTCTGATCCTTGAGACAGTCTGCATATCATCTTACACTTGAAATACTCCACTCATGAAGATAACTGCTCTGTGGAATAGATTCCACCAAATGTCACTTCTACAGATGAAGGAATTAGAGACAAAGTATCTGGAGAAATTCAGCAACTGAATAGCTCATGGGCCAAGCACGCATGACAGAAAGACCAAGGAGTTTTTTGGATTCAAAGGAAAAACACAACAAAACTCTGGCTGCTGGGAAAACCTCTTGAGAGAGCCAAGCATGGAGATCCTTTCCATGAGAGCCTGGAGGTCCCACCCATGGTGGGAGCTCATTTCCAGGATTGCATGAGGAGGAAAGGGGAAAAAGATGCCAAGTTCACATCCAGCCAACCACCACAGACACTTAAACTGAGATTCCCTGGGGTCCATCTGGGCTTAAAGACTGAACAAAAGCACATTCCTGGCAAGCAACTTGCACCTTGAAACTCTGAAAGCAACACTCCTTTGTAATCAAGACACGGCACTCCTTTTAATCCTCCAGTCTATTAAATTCAATTATTGTGGTACACTGCACTCTTAAATAAAAAGAACACATACAGTCTGTTTTTATAGGAAATCATGCTACAGGATATGGTATCAATTATCTGTACCAAAATGAAATAAGAAATGTAATCAAAAAATTATACACATATCTGAAAAAGAACTAATTACAGTAAAGCCTTGGTATTTTTGTCAGTAGTCTCAGTCAGGAAAATGGATATTTATCAGAAGTATACTCCTGGCAGGTTGTTCAGAGAAAAGACATTCACAAAAGAAACTGTGAAATAATTAATACACAAAGGACCTTTTTGATGATACATAAATAGACTTTACTTCAATGAGATGTTGCATCCAGATTTAGCAGTGGGATACCAGACCAATTTAACACAATCAGCAAAACCGTAGACCAGACCCTAAATTACTGTTGCTTTTAATGAGTAGACAATACCTATGCATGTGCCCTTACTGTACAGGACAAACTATCCAACACAGCAGCATCAGTATTTTTTTTTCTTATGAGCTCATAAATATAATCTAAAGACAATTTCATCTGTGTTATTAGTTAGAAACACTTTCCAGCAGTTGCTACAAATGGCCATCCACATTTAACTCGTGGCTCCAAGAAGCCATTGGCAAATAACTAAATGGAAGGGAACATTCTCTCTTTATCATCAACAAAGATATAGAATTCCCTCCAATAAGGGATTCCTGCTATTCTCACTATTTTCAAGATATACACCTCCAAGACAGCACACTATTGGCTTCATCAGCACAATTAAACCTTGTATATTGGTTTTGCAATTCTCTCAACCCTGTGTCTCTCTGGGTTGCATTCATCCTGATCAATACATGATCCTCCGGTGTAACTTGTGTCTCTGTCTGTGCTTCCAAGGTCTCTGCTATGACTGTTCAGGCTGTAACACATTCCTACCCTACAGACCAGCAGTGGTTTCCTGCAACCATATGCACAGAAAACATACAACACTTTCTCAGCTATTGCTAACAGTATCTAATTACAGAAAAGTTATTAAAAGCAGTTTGAATTTCTCCCTTTCTGGTTCAAAGTGGAGATATTACTTCTAGAGTATAACAAGCAAGATTAGGGCTACCCATCCCTTCTGCTTGTTCTATGGGATCACTTAAGGCATTAGAAAAACCTTCTTAAATAGGGCTCATGATGATTGCCCAAGTCCATAAGGATAGAAAAAGGCACTTCTATCCTTATGGCAGCATAATTCCTGTGCAGTAAAAGAGAACATTCAAATAGAGGCCATACTTCCATTCTCACGGAGTTGCTATGAGAGATGGAAATTAAAAAAGAGGCAGAAGCAGTTACTTGTGTGCTCTTGAACTGGTGAAAGTAAAGCACAAAGTCCACATTCTTGGCCTCAAAACTTTTCCTGTCATTTTCTACCTGTGCCATCTGTGGACTCCAACTTTTGCTCCGCCCTAAATCACAGTTGTCTCTGGAGCACTGCCAAGGGGAACCCCTTCTAGGGCTGGGACCACAGGCTGGGGGGATGCAAGCAAATACTGGGTTAGCAGAAGTGGTTTTGGTCCTCTTAAATTTACTTCCAATTCTAAATAATGTGCATCCTCACCATAAAGTTTTGCTTACAATTTTCCTATTGCACGGTACCACCTTCTAATCTCTGATGATATTACTGGCAGTAGGAAACCAAAAGGAACCTTGGGTAGTTCCACTAGTAATTAACAGTGTATTTATCTGATGACTGACACGAATAAAATGCCAAAATGCGGGGGAAAAAAGAGTAAATCAGTATTTCCACATGTGCCAAGCAATTTGCTGCATAATTCTTCAAAAAATCATAACAATACTGCTACATGGGTTATGTCCTCCCTCATTTAAAAAACAAACAAACAAAATAAAAAAAAAAAACCCTAATGTCATACTTTATGAGTAAAATCTCACCAAAGTCTTGTTGGAGACACCAAATGCAGCATATTGTATGTTCAGAGGTTTATTTTTATTCTTCCCCTGAGATCCCAGCACAAGTAGTTCTGGTGGTCAAATGAGGGACCCTGTAAGTGGAAATAAGACCCCAGCAATGCACCTCAGAGAGCTGCTGAGTGCATGACAGCACCAGCTAAGCACCTACCACAAGGCAGCACAGACATTTGCATTTACTGCCTATTTCTCCTCCCTCCTAGGTTATTTTCTTCAGAGCCACTCATTAGTCTTTTTTTTTTTTTAATTCCATGAAAAACACCATACTAAATGAAGGTATAATGTCTAAAAAAAAATTTAAAGTGACCTGATCATTTTTTGTATGTTGCTTGACAGACAGAATATTACAACAACTGTTTTGGGACTATGTCTGATTTAATCACTTTGTACAACTTTTTGTGCAAAAGAAAAGGCAGGTTTATTGAAGCAGCTAAAACTTTACTTTAGCTAAGCCAATTTAAAAAAAAAATCTAATATCTACAACAAAATAAAAGAAAAAATGGCTGTATATGAGTAGTTATACCCATCTCTCAAAATCACAATGGTCTCGTGTCAGGTTCTGTCAAGTTGTTCTAATCCACAACAGGCTCACATTTTTTACTCTTAAATGGAAGCAAATCAAGCAATTACACATGATAAAGCACTTATAGGTCAGTTGACAGCATAGATGTTTTCTGTAATGTGTATTTTAGATTTAAATGAGGAATGTAAAAAGAGAAGAGGATACTTCAGATTTTCCTGATTATCCCATTCATTTTCTTTGTACTTGAGTTCTAAATTAGGCAGCTGTTCACATCTCTAATCATAACAATAAACCTAATCTCCAAACATAAACCATTCAAAAAGTATTTTAATATCCTTTAAAGTAGCTTTCTTGGACATTTTGTATTTCTTAAACTATGAATTAAACATCAAAGTAAAAAGAGTTAATAAAATCAATTTATGCAGTCTTCTTTATGCATCAATTATTAATGTGAACCAAGTCGTATCAAAACTTTATTTTTTTTCTTCTTCTCACTATATGTTTCCATTATATGATTCCACTTACTGCTCAGGACACAACTCCTTTCTGGAATGTATTTTGGGTTTTTTTTGTTTTTATTTTTTGTTTACAGACTACATAAGGACTTCCTGAAACTACAGCTAAGATAAAAGCCTATTCAGTCTTTAGTTTTCTTTTTCATCTTTCTTTTCCTCTATTATTCCAACAAGAAACAAATTATAGTGACCATGAAATCAAGATGTTAGAAATAATTGGCCTCTGTAGGACTTTTAAGGTAATATACACACATGTGCATACAAATTTTAAACACATATCATGTACTTGCAGATAAATCACAGGCTTTCTATACTGTACTCACAGAAGAGATGTTTCAGCAGATAATATTTTTATAGCTGCTCTTGCACAATAATAACTATGACAAATATAACGCTTCACTCAGTTATTATTTGCTGCACAGGCAAACAGTGTTGCAGCCAAAAACTATTCTTGAGAAATGACAGAAATACCCATCAAAATTCCATGCTCTGGTGTTTCCCTTGCCCTCCTGTTGGTTTTGTTAATTAATCTTTTCTAGCATGCATCTGCAGGAAAAAAACAGAACAGATACAATCAAAGTAACGATTTGATCTGTATCTAAACCAGACAGAATTCAGACCACCAGGCACAGTAAGAATTAATGAGATGTTACATTTTGTTTGCAGAATTAACATGAAATGTTATCTGTGATATCCTTGATCTAGACAAATATTCACCACCACTTTTTATGCAATAAAATGAAGCAAATCCTGAAAACTAGGTTTAGACATTTGCTCTCATAAATGTCCTGAATTTTTCCTTACAAATTTCCTGTTATTCTGTTACTGCCTAGCTTGCTTTTTAAATTTTTTTTTGTACCACATTTTCCCTCTCCATGTGGCTTCCTAATCGTCATAATTTCCCTAAGCAAATTCAGGCAAATAAGAGACCCTTCACTTTGTTTCATGGGAAGGTGAATACTGACCAGGCAGTCTAAATAAAGAAAAAAAATAATAATAGAAATTATTTCAACAGCTGTATACCACTGTGTTGTTCTATTTTTTTAGCTTATAAAAAGAATCAACTCAAGATTTTATCCTGTAAGATAATTGAGCTCAAGGGCTTTTTGTCAATGGTTTTATTTTTCACTCAAGTTCCCAGAGCTAAGAGCTGTCCTCATACTTAGTGAGAGAGGATACTGCTCTGAAATAAATAAGCACTTATTTGCAGATCCATTTATATTATTTTGCTGCTATGAAATAGTTTTTTTATCTTTTATTTTTTAAATCTATCAAGATCCCATTTACACAAGAGTTTTCATCATGCTGTTACTCAAGGAAAAAAAAAAAACAAACACATCCTTTCCATCCCTTCTCTCTTCAACCCAAAAAACATACAGCCTTCTTCTGAAGCAAACTTCAAGTATTCATGCATAAGGTGAGCCCACCCTTGTCCAAAGGCAGAGGAATAACCTCTCCCCAGGACTTGGAGCAGAAATGCTGTTCCTACCATCTGAATGTGGTGTGTACCAAGGAGCATCACAAGGCTCAAAAACCTTCTGTTACCTGTGAGTACCAGGGAGGAAAAAAAAATGTGACAAAGTAAAAATGACAGAATATCCTGCAGAGTCCAGTTTTCGAGCAGAAGGAATCTCTAAATTTATGCATCAAAATGCTAATAAATGCTTTGAAGTGTTTCCATTCTGGTTTGGGGGGGCTTTGTTGGGGTTTTTTTGTTTGTTTTTTTGTCTAGTTTGGGGTTTTTTTATTGTTTTTTTTTCTGATAAGGAATAGCTATTAGGTGTGACTGTATCCTGCACAGCCCATGTGTAGAATTATGTCAGACCAAGCTCTGTCTCCATCCTACCAATGCAATTGTACTTTTTCAGGAAATCTTATCTATTTAACAACTTGCTCCAGTTATAATACATTTAGCATTCAATTAAAAATGGGACATTATTAGATAATAAGATACATGGTTCATTTCCTAGCGTGAATAAAGCTGTATCTTATGTGTATGCAACTCTTGCTAATTAGGGCATTCACCTACCTCCATATTTCAAACTTAATAAATGTCACTTTGAATATTCCACATCTTGGCTTGTCCTGCATCCATTTCAAATGTCTCTTTAGTGGCTGCCCAAAAGTTTTTGTACTTAACAGCAGTATATGCAGGATATATAGCTGATGTCAGTATATTTGTCTGCCACATACCTTTGGCAGCAGGATACCCTTGCAGCACTCATCCTCCTCGCCCTGTGATACTTCTTAGCCCTTCCTACTTCCATCCAAGTTTACAAGTTTTACTCTCAAGGTTAACGACTCACTCCTGTGCAGTCAATTTTACACCAGGCATTTGTTTGTATTTCAAGCAGTGGTTCCTGTACACTTACATTACCTAGCATTTTCATGGACATGCTACATCAACTTTTCTTGATTTTGCTTAGATATAGTTTGGGGACAGGATTCAAATTCACACCAGCTTATATCAGCAGCAGCACCTCTGAATGCAACATTTCCATTCCCTTCTCAAATATATCCTCTAACATCGTAAAGCATCAGCTCAAATACGCAAATAAATGCCACTAGAAACATATAAAGAATGATTTGAAAAGTCTCATTAGTGAGGAAAGTAAAATATTAAAAAAAAAATCACCAACAGTATATTTGAAATTTATTGAAAATTTTTTTTTTGCCAGTATAGAAAAATACCTAAAACAACATATAATTATGCTTGAAAATAATTCAATTTTAATTTCCAGAACCTGGTGTTTCAGCACTCATATTGTCTGCTGACATCATCACAGAAGTAGAGACCAGCTTTTCCCACTTACACAAGGGATTCCCCTTCCTGGAAATCCAGGTGAAAAACTCCAGCAAGAATCATGTACAGTGCCTTTGTTGGATGTGGGGTTTGGTTTTGATTTTTTGTAGGCAGGCCTAAAAATATTGTTTATTCTCTCTTATTTATTCACAGTGGTTCATTAGCAAGATTTTTGAAGAACAAAACCAAATTACTGGCATATATAGCTCATGTAGTTTATAAAGTAACATCAATTAAGCATGTTAAAATTATATTCTTTCATTTGCAAGAGAAAATGAATCAATATTAGCTGTGCTTTTTGTTTTCTAGATGAAAACTGTAGGATTTCATCTTGAATAATGCATGACTGCTTAGATCAAAACAAAAGAAAATACAGACATGCTTTTTCTTTTGTGTTCTATTATCCATTTGGTGATTTGTAAGGAAATCAAATTGCACCTCACCCATCAAAGGCTGAAATTATTTATAAAACCATATATATCTAAAATGCAGCTGCATTTAAGCAACTTTCAAATAAGACAACATCCTGGATATTTATGTTATTGTACAATTAGTTACAGGACTTGTAACATATTTTATATATTAAGAAATGCTTTTCCAAGAACTTAATCTCTGAATATTGGCACTTTTCTTCCTTCCTGCTTCATATACAGTTTGGCTTTCAGAAGAACTTTTCATTCCTCCTGAAGTAGTGGCAATTATCATTTTCAGAAATGTATTTTGGAGCATTCATACATGGTCTGTGGCTCTGATGTATACATGCACTTTGGAAAAGTGAAGAGTTGAAAAAAAGTTTTCCGAATCCTCACATATTAAACATTTTCAGCATGATTGCATCCAATTGTCAGTCATGGGACAGATAAAAAACTATAAGATCAAGAGTAGAGGGTTCCTATAAGACGCTGAAGGATTCATAAGCCATCTGTATTTTCAAGGACGGGTCTCTTAGAAAAGCAATAATTGACATGAAAAAGCACATAGAAATGATTCACACGAGTAAATACTGCAAATGGTACAACGGTGGATAATTGTAACAACCCCTTAAATGAAATGGTCTGCAAGTAAAGAGGCTCTAGGCAGCCTCCGTTCCTCTGTTCTCAGAGTTCTTCATTGTTTATTACTGAAAGCTTGTGTCATGTATAGCAGTTTCACGTTTATGACACCCTAGATAAGCCACTGAATTTCAACAGAGATTCTTATGTCCATCAATTTTAAAGAATTGTCACGTCACTCCTTATAAATGAGTGAAAATAGTTTTCATGTGTCCATAGGAACTTAGAAGCTGGCCTGCCTACCTTAGGAAATGCTGTGAGAAAAGGTGCCATCAACCATCCACCACCCTATGGTAAATACTTGGTTTTAAAAATATACTTCCAGTAAAGCACACATTTTAAAAAAGGGTCTGGACAATGATGAACTATGCTGTTCCTGAATGTAAATATTAAGGATCAGCCTTTTAAATAAAATCCAAATTAAGCATGGTTGAATCCTTTGTACCACAAGTTTCATCAGCCCCTGGCATGCCTGCTACAATCCTGAAATCCATTTACATATACAGATATGACTTCATGACAGGCAATAAATGTTTTAGTTGTGCCCAAGCGCTTTGGTCCATCCAGATTTCCCACTAAATCAAACCAAGCCCTTCAAAGGACCACAGTCTAGCCTTGGGTACCCTCCCAGAAACATTCACAACTTGTTCTCCCTGCTGTGAGACAAAAAGGTGGCCAAATCTGCTGCCACCAGAAAAGCTCCTGAAGGGCCATGGAAACATTCTGGACTCTCCCCAAGTGTTTATTTCTGTAGATCTGGAAGGAGCCAGACAAATCCCACCCCAACCTGTTCTATGGCACCCGTGTTTTCTGGGAGGGACAAAGGACCATCCAGCCACCTCCACCTGCAGGGTGGCACCACAAGAGTCACAGAGGACACCACCAGGGTCAGCCTGGACGATGACAGCGAGTCACAGCAGCAGCACATCACCACAGCCACCCACTGGCACGTGCACTCTGGCCAAATTCGGACTGAATGGCTGTCCCTGCTCCAGGAAACTCTACAAACCCACAGAACCCAGCACAGCGAGACACACTAGGCAATAATAGTCTCTGTTTCCTGAGGAGATGTTAACAGGTACACAGTAAATGTTACATGCTCCAGATTGCTCTTTCTTTTTGTTTCATTCTGAAGACATTTAAGTTTCTCAAAGCTTCATTTACATTACTGAATTGCAGATTCAAGTTATCTTACTGGATTCAGTGAGTTATCCACAGCCTGATACATCCCTACCTATCCCAAAATGAGATGTGCATTAAATCATGCCCTTTGCAAGACATATTTTATACTGCTATGTAATTTGTACAACTTATTATCAGCCTTACTGTCAGAGACAACACAAAAACTGTTCAACTGAGAAAATAATTCATTTTCCCTTGATTCTGAGAGGGAGGAATACCAAGAAGAATATGAGAAAGGTGATAAGCATGTGTTATTGATTTTAAATATTCAAGAAATTTATTCAAGGACTTTGAAATGTCATGGACATCAGGCTGTGAAATTATTATTTTGATACTATATACAGTAAAATATAAAGGTGCGTTAGTGCCGTGCCGTATGACATTTCCCAAGTGATTGCTTCCCCATTTCCTATGCCAATTGGGTAACGTTTTGCTAAATATCATTTACAGATTTTGTTTCTTTTGTGTATTTTTAAATGAGAAAGCTATTAGCTTTATTTCTCCAGGTCCATAATGCTCAAACATACTAAACATTTTGATTAAATACATGCTTTCTTAAATTTAAAGCATTCTTAGAGAATAGCTTTTTGTGTATTTTCCAACACACTTTTTTTGTCTAAAAGTTTTCAGTCAGTAATATAAAAAAGAAAATACAAGTAGGAGGTCATTTTTGAACATATACTGTGTGGTCGTTATGACACAGAGAGAGAGAGAGAGAGAGAGAGAGAGAGAGAGAGAGAGAGAGACTTACACTCTTGACTTTGATGATTTATGCAGCAAAAGAACCACTTTATTTACATTACATGTTTATTCATAGACTTCTAACAACAACCATGGATTGGACATTGAGGGTTAGACCTCTTGAGTTCATTTGCCTTATCACTTGTCCATCAATCCTCTCTTCCTCTAAAGAGGAATGCAAAACAATCATTGTTTAGAAGAAAGAGTGTGAGAAAGTGTAAAAGAATTTGTCAGCTAAAAGAAGAAGGCTATCGGAAGGCTAAAACAGAAGGCAACAATACTGGACAATACTGAAAAACACTTCCATTCATTGCAGTCATTGTGTTTCAGAATATGTAAAAATTAACAAACAGGTTGAAAAAAGAACAGAATGTTCTGATTTTGCTTGTAGTGTAAGGTGGAGCAGTGGCACAGGCAGAGTCTGAATCAACAGCCCTTTAAATGGACATGGCACAGCAGGAATAAAAACAGTGCTACATCTCCACATCCTACTGAAGACCACATAATATCCATCCCCTCAGCAAAGCCCCCTTGGCCCAGGGGCTGTCCTGGGAGGCTGTGGGGTTCCAGGAGGCAACAGCCAGCATGGTACCCAGCCCTGCACTGCCACTGACATCCCCCACTCAGGGTCCAGCCTGCACAGCCCACTGTCCCCTTAGGTGACATTTAGAGGGGACTATGGATGGATTCAAGATTCTTGGTCCCTGTTACATCTTTGTTTTTCAATCTGCAGCTTCTCACTCCCAGGCTGATGTGATTTTTTCAGTGCCATGATTTTCACAGAATCACGGAGTGGGTCGGGTTACAAGGGATCATGATGAGTCATTTGGTTCAACCTCCCTGCTCAAGCAAAGTCATCCCAGAGCACAAGGCACAGGACTGTGTCCAGACAGTTCTGGAATATCTCCAGTGAGGGAGGCTCCACACCCTCTCTGGACAATCAGTTCTAGTGCTTGGTCACTGCACAGTGAAGAAATTCTTCCTCATGTTCAGGTGGACCTTCCTGGCCATCAGCTCCTGCCTGTTCCTGCTGTCCCATTGCTGGGAGCAGGGAGCAGAGCCTGGTCCATGCTCTGGCCCCTCCCTGCAGACACTGACAGACAGGGATGAGGGCCCCTCTCAGCCCTCTCTTCTCCAGGCTGAACAGCCCCAGCTCCCTCAGCCTTTCCTCACTGAGATGCTCCAGTCCCTCCATCATCTTTGTCACCCTCCACTGGACTCGCTCCAGCAGCTCCGTGTCTCTCCTGTCCTGAGGAGCCCAGAGCTGGACACAGCACTCCAGGTGATGCTCTCAGGGCTGAGCAGAGGGGCAGGATCACCTCCCTGACCTGCTGCCGGTGCTCTTCCTAATGCACCCCAAGATCCCACTGGCCCTCTTGGTCACAAATGGCACTGCTGGCCAGCTTGGCACCCTCCAGACCATCAGGTGCTTCTCACCAGAGCTCTTTCCAGCAGCCAGTTCTGGTGCACGGGGCTGTTCTTCCCCAGCCCCAGAACCCTGCAGCATTTGCCTTACATGAGTTTCAGACAGTTCTTCTCTGCCCATGTTTCCAACCCACCAAGGTCCTTCTGAAGAGCTGCACAGCTCTGCTGAATCAGCCACTCCTCCCAGCTTTGTGTTCTTTTGTCATGCTTGAACTCCTGGAAGGCATGCCCTCAACACCTTGCTCTCCTATTTATGGGTTTAATTAAGTAATGAAGGGAAAAAGAATCTTAGACTATGATAAGCTATTTACCAATAGAATATGCGTGCTTTTATTGTGCAGTTATGTAATTTATTATGGAAGTGATTAATATATTCAATATGCATTTCCTCCTAATGAGTGCTTCGTAATTGATTCATAACGTTATCACAGTGTTTTCCTGCAAAATGCACAAGAAACAGTGGGGAAATTGACTATTGCAACTGAGCTCTCTAACATGTAATCAGTTAGAACTGCTTTGCCTTCCACTTAGGCAATAAGCAAACACTATATTGTGTAATAAGTCATGCCTGCTGTGTTGCTAGGCACTATACTAATGACTAGGCTTAACATACGTGTAAATTATTACACCCTTACTCAGATCCTGTGGTGCCTCATTGCAATTTCTCATTTTTAAGTACAAGTGGAGAAAATACAAATTAAAGGAATTTTTTTACACCAAAACATGGCCTTTGGTTTAAGGAAGAAAAAAACCAAAAACATGAAACATGAAAAAAAAAAACACTCCAAACCTAAAGTGCTACCAACTTTTATAATTTATGTAAAATACATGGAATTCAATAGAATAATAATTCAATATCTACTGGCAGGATTTAATAACAGCTGTCAGGTTGGGACTCCACTGTCCTAGACACAACTAATGCATGCAAGCCCTACCCCAAATATTACGAAAAATTTCTACATGGAAAGGTGATCAGAGGTATTGGAACAGGTGCCCAGGGAAGTAGTGGTATCTGCGTTCAAATGTGGCTCTTGGGTTTACAGTTTAGTGGCACACAAAGTGGTGGCTGGGTTAATGATTGAACTGGATTTTGGAGGTCTTTTCCAACATTGATGATTTTATAATTCAACATTGTCAGCCAAGACACAATCCTAGACAAAGCAAAATTAACTTCCAGTGATATCCCACCCTTAAGGGGAAGGGAGCACTCAAGATTCATAAGTGCTCATGATTAAAAGAATAACACAAGTCAGAGGATCCATAAAAACTCACAAAGTTTTAGTAGTAAATTACTTACTTGGCATGGAAATTGGTGTGTTAGTCCTTGACCTACTGTATAAGGGAATGGCAGCGGGTTTTGGATAAAGGCATAAGATGAAGAGAGAAGGAAAGTAAAGGGGGAAAAAAAAAAGGAAAGAAAGAAATAGAGAAAAAGACACCATCACTCCTTGTTCCACCATTGGTACAGCCAATGTCCAGGGTCTTGGGGTGCACAGCCAGGCTTGGTGGGGGTACCTCTTTATATATAAGCTTCCCCTGCCCTGAAGATAAGTTTCTTAATTTCTATGCAAATTAGTTATCATATCCATTCTTCCAGACCCTTCTGGAAAAGGGTCAGAGGCTTTGAGTGGTCCTGGTCACTCTACAGCCTGATCTCACTTCTCAACCTCATTCCTTCTCTTGTGCTCATCTCCAGGAACTAGAACAAGGATGTTTGTCCCAGAAAGCTGCTGCCCTACCTCCACATGATCCCCTTTTCCAGCTGCATCTTGCTCTTTCCCATGCGTGGGACACGTTATTACCAACTATTCTTGTCTGTTCCCAGCAGTCCTTGGCTGGCTCACGGCCATCCAGCTATCAATGTTTGAGACATTAACCCTTTATCTTTTGGGATTCCACACCCCCACACTTGCAGTGAACATGGGAGAAAATACAAGGAGGCATGTCAGTTGTTCAGCTGGAGCCATTCCCTCCTCCTGTTATTTCATTTGCCCAGATTTTGCTGAAAGAAAATTTAGAGAGGTGGGAAACAGCAGTCAAAGTCTGGCCAAAGCTTTTTGAGGTTTGAACAGCCTGTTCCACCCCTCAGTATTCATTAATACTGCAACTTGTCAGTGAAAGCTTTCCCTCTGTCTTTATCTTCTCCCCAGTCTAATTAATAAAGCTCAGGGTGGAGTTTATTACTGCCTATAACTGTCTGGAGCTGTGAGACAGCCGTAGAGAGAGTTACTGCAGAGGGAAGAAGCAAGGAAGACTTCACCACATCTTTTGAACAAAACAAACCCAAATCACTCCCCCCCACTCCTCCCCTGCCAAACTCAATCTGTTCAGGCACTTAAAACAGGAACGGTCACATCAAAAAAATCTACTTTGTCACTTCTATTAACTGGAGCTGTGATGCCAAATAAAGGTGTGTTAAGTACAATGAAAATGAGGCCTGAGAGGTTTGGTGCTTGGGAGATCATTGTGTGAATGCAAGACAGAAAGAAATCTGCATTCCAATGAGAGGGAGCATCATGCATAATGCAATGGTTACCCTTCCATAACAGCAGATGAAAATTGCTTAAAAAATGCACAGCTTCCTTCTTACATAACAGGTAAACCACTCATTCTCAGGAGCTTTCTTAGACTGATTTATTGACACATACAGACTGCTATTGATATATTGCAAAAAACCATTAAGACAATCCATTTCTTTGAATCTTAACCTCAAGCTAGAATCCAATTCAGTTAAACACATGCTCAGATATGGTCATTGTCTTGCTGCCATATGGAACCCTCTGAGAAACAGGAAAGAATGCAAGAGCAATAAAGCAAATTACTCCTACAAAGGAACAATAATGGAACAGTACACCTACTTCCTCAGGAAGCATCAAACAATGCAAGAGTTGTTTTCTATGATTTTGTCTCTCAAACATGTTATATATTTTACCTCATCAGTACAATTGTTGCACTATATGAGATAAGCCAAAATAACTTTAAAAAAAAATCCAAACAAAAAATCCAACCAACCAAACAAAAAAATTAAAATTGTTCTCAAAACCTCCAGAAAGTTCAAACTAAGAGTTATAAACTAACTTCAACCAAATACTTATCCACAATAAAATATGGAGTTGATCAATATATATCAAATACAGTGGATAAGGATTAATAAGATACCTTTGGTCAGAGTTCAATAGTTTATTTCTGTCAGTAGGAAAACATTTTTTTTCTCTGACAACAGAAAACAGAAAAAATATTTGTATTTACTGGAAGAGGTAGAGAAATTATCTTTTCGTCAAACATGTGGTAAAACACCAGGAATAGAATATTCACCAGAACATAGATGTGCTGTGATAAGTAAAAATTAGTTTCTGAGAAAAAAAATGTACCACAAAAAAAAAATTAAAATTTAAATAATTAAAAAAAAAAAAAAAAAGAGGAGAGTACTTATCATGAATCAACACACCGAAGAGCAGAGGAGTTATCCTGAAGATGGAAAGCACATAAATATAATCAGGCAATGATCAACAGATTTCTTTTAGTGCAAGACCTCTAGGGAAGTGCAAAAAGCAGAAATTGGCTGATGAAATAGAGTCATCTTCAGCAGGAGGCCTATATAAAACACAGACTAGCTTTCATAATATTGAAAACTAAGTATGATTAATGACAGCCATGAAAGAT
This sequence comes from Acridotheres tristis, assembly GCA_037013685.1. Lineage (NCBI taxonomy): Eukaryota > Metazoa > Chordata > Aves > Passeriformes > Sturnidae > Acridotheres > Acridotheres tristis. Next base: position 105,315,364 of record CM072884.1, read on the forward strand.
TTCCTCTGTGTGCTTTTTGATCTTCTGATCATGATGTTTGCTTCCTACTTTGTAGTAAACAATCTGATTTTGGTAAGAGATAGATGCTTCTAAATGTGAGTCCTCTGGGCATTTATCATAACCACCTCTTAAAGCCAAGACGGGCAGTGTAAACCACCCTTAAGTTTTAAGCTCAGATATGCGCTCAAAATCCTTACGTAGAGCCAAACCACTTTCTATTCTCATCAAGTGTTTTTTAAGCTGCAGGCCTTTATCTTACACAGTAGAACATATCCTTTATTTCAATGGGCTTCATCAGGAGTTAAGGGTTCCCCACAACGTGAAAGATGAATTGTCCATCACAGAGGAAGTGCCAAACACATCCCTGCCTGCACAGCTCCACGGAGTCGCGCCACAGCTCCCGAGGTGCCGAGCAGCTGCACCAACTCCCCCGACTCCTCATGCTTCACACCTTGTAGGAGCCTCACTGCCCACTCTCAGGAGCACTCCAGCATGTTTTTCCTGGAGTGTTTTTGTCACATGTCATGGACAAGCAGCAGGAGAATCTTAATGCATACTCTGACATCAAGATCATCTAACACACGCATGCAACAACAATCAAAAGGAACAATAGTGGGATATTGCTGACTTTTCTCTGCTAGAAATTTTTCTTGAAAAATAGCAGATTTGTGTCCTTCTGTTGTGTTTGGTGTTGACATCCCACAAATCTATTGCTATTTCTAAAAGTGTATATATGTATTTGTCCTGATAGCTATGTAGCTATGGATAAAAGAATCATTCTCATAAAGACTTTCTACACAGGCAAACTGTGTTTGTTTGGTTTGGGGTTTTTTTTTTTTGTTCTTTTTTTTCTTTTTTTTTTTTGTTCTTTTTTTTCTTTTTTTTTTTGTTTTTTGGGGTTTGTTTTGTTTTGTTTTGTGGTTTTTTTGTTGGTTTTGTGGGGGGTTTGGTTTTTTGGGGTTTTTTTGTTTGGGTTTTTTTAAATTTTAATTTTTTTATTAGACAGAGCACTTTGAAGACATTTCCTTTTGCATAGTAGACATTTTTGGGCACTGGAGCAACAAAACTGGACATCAAGTTATCAAATTATATAAAATAAACTATTGCAAGTAGAACAGCTCACAGAGTAGGGAACCTGCTAGAACATTATTTCCTAAGTATTTTGGAAGAGTTTTATGAAACTAAATATTCCTTGCCACAATTTGAAAAAGGTAGAAGAGAGGGTCTAGTCTTTAACTCGAAAACATTAGGTAGATGAAGTTAAGGTTTTCTTAGGATGAACTAGGAAACTGAATTCAAATATTGTAACTGCAATATCCTCAGGATATATTTTTGAAACACTTTCAGCACTGTAATTTCGGTTGGCTAGAGTAATTGAAGTTAAATAAAAAGCTCACAATAAATGCAATTTTTCCTACCTTGAATTTAAAAAGGTAAAATATTCAGTGTGTTTGTCAAAACAATTTAAGACTCTTTTCTCACTTTTCTGTATGAGGAAGAATGATGTCACTCTGCAAAGAAAAGAAACTCCTACTAAACCTAGTAAAAACACCTAAAGCTTTTGATTCTGGGAAAGCATTGATGGAAACTTTCTTTTTGTATTCCACTGAACATTGGGATTAAAATTAGAAGAAAGAGAAAAGCATGTAACATCACATAACCAGCTCTTTTTTGGCTACAACAGAGTATTTACATGAACGAAACCAATATCTTCCTATCTGGTTTGGAGAAAAAAAAAAATAAATAAATTATTTTTCCCTAACAATTTTGTAGAACCTTTCAGGCAAAAGTGGCTACAAGTCACAACTCTAAATCAAAAAGTCAATAGCCATAAAAGTTCTCTAAGCATATTTTTATGGACAATGGAATTTTTGAAGAAAAAAAAAAAAAGCAGCAGTTTGAAACAGAATTACATTTCTTCTCTCCTGCACCCCATCTTGACAACTCCAATTCCATAAATTCTATAAAGCTTTCGAAGTAGTTATCTTGAAGATTGGGACTTTGTAATAATTCTCTTATTTTAAGTTTACTTGGAAGATTCTTTTATTACCTTAATAATCTTGAATGCACTATCTGAATCTAGCAAGTAGCAAAGGCAAAATATTCTAGAACTCTAAAACTCTCTAAAGACAAAATATGTCATGCCTGGTCATTCTTCAGATCTTTTCAATCCTTTGTCAAATTTGCTTCTGAATTTTATGCAAAACTTTTTTACCATTTCAAATTCCAACACTTGCTGAAATCCTTTGTTCAGCACCTTAGCATCACAAGCTAGCAAAATTAATTATGTAGCACATCAAGAAAAAAAAATGGCAATCAATATAAATACAGATACCGGAGTATCTGGATTTTCTGTCAATGAATGCTAAATTCAAGAGACAAAGAAACTAAACAAAAATAAAAATTGGCAGCAGTTACAGCCTGGCATTTCAAAAATAAACCTCCAGTGCAGTGTGATAACTCCATTGTGGTATAAGAAATATTATTTCTTCAGTTGTCTGAAAATAAGGTAAGGCAGAAATAGGAGTTGATGAGTAGAAATGAAGATTGAAACAGCAACAAGTGCTGGAAAACAAAATCTTTTATTTGTTCTGGTAACAGACTGTTTCAGACACCAGCCCTCTGGCCAAGTGTTGTGACACTTCCCAACTTCCAGGCTGGATTTCCAAAGGGCACTGGTTGCTCCAAGACCAACTGGGGGCCATGTAAGCCTGCACTTAGACTACCTTGGGACAAGTATAGACAGAGGGACAAGGGAAATGTGGGACTTCTCTTCCTCATACACAACATTATTCCCTCATGCTTGAAAAGAGAGTGGTGTTCTCCAATTTTGATCAGTAAATCATATCAAGGTGAAGATGGAAGGTTCTGCACCAACATGTGCAGGAACAAACCCCCAATGCTGTCTATGAGTTCCAGCAAAAAGATGCTGCTCATCCTAAATAATTTTTATGACTCCCTGAACAGGATATAGGATGCAAAGATGCAAATGAAAATCAGAGCAAGCTGGAAACATACAAATCATTATTACTAATGATGAACATTGGTCTAGACCCACCTCCAAAATATTATCTGTAAGAATCATGATAAAGTTTCTTGGGGGACTCCACAGAGAATGATGGAGTGATCAGTTATAGTGATCTTTTAAGGGTGTTGCCCTTCAGGAGAGGAGTAAATACAGGCTTCTGGCACCTGGCTGTGCCCACAAAGATAATGACAGATGCAAATGGAGTGACATAAGGTTCGAGGTAGATCTAAAGAGACCTCTCCGAAAATACATTGTACAGCTTAGGTAAAGAAGGGAAATAATTCAGTTGTCAGAAACAGATGCTCTCAGTGCCAAGACTGAGAGATAGCCAATGACATGAGAAATTGTAAAACTTGTGTTTGTTTGACATTGTTTGTGGTGGGGGAGGGTACTAGTGGTTATTTTGGTGGTGTTTGTTTGCTGGGTTTTTTTTGTTTAGTTTTGTTTGTTTGCTTTATTGATTTTTTGGGTGTGCATTTTTTTTCATTAACACATTGCTAAACATTTACTTTGAGATGCACTTTGATGTAAAGATCAATATACATGAGAATGTGAGAACACAATCACAGGAAGACAGGTAATTAGTAAATAGTGGTAGAGGAAAATTTTAAAAACGACGTAAAATGTAGGTGAGTGAAAAGCAGGTTTTATAAAAGAATAGGTTTCACCTTTGCAAAAGCCCTGATCCTAAAAGTGTCTTCTCAGGGGTATGTGCTTGCAAGTCGTCAGAGCTTTCTATTTGGTACATGTTTTTCCCCAAATTGTAACCAATGAGCTTTAAAAGCAATGCTAATCTTTCTGTATGTGATCTTACCCCTACTGGTAGGTGGGAACAGCAACCTGAAACACTTCTGTGTGTCCAATGTTAAGGAAAACAGCAAAGTCTGACCCTAAAAGCCAACTGAAAGAATGAAAAAAAAAAAAGTCCCTAATATTTTAGGAGAGACATGAAAATTAAAAGAGCAAAAAGGATCATCCCTATTTCATATATCTCTTTCAATTTTTTAAGGGCTGTATTAAGTCATCACCAGTATTCAAAATATTACAGTTAACAGATATCTGTTCTTCTGCCATATCCAATTACTAAACAGAAAACTACTGCTATAAAACGCAGTCTGTGCTGAAGACTACCACATCCCTATGTCATCAAAAGAAATTCCCCTTTCCTCTCTGACAGCTGCTGCTAAGTTAAATCTGTGGTCCTGTGGATTCCGAGTTATATACCATAATATCAAAGTCAACATTTTTCCTTATGAAGTCAGCAGCTGGAAAATCAATTTATCAATCAACTATTAAGCCCCTATTACTTTACATATGTATTTTGAGTAGATATTTAAGAGGTGAGGCAAAAATATGTTTCTGCTAAATATTTCCCTGGACAGTTTATACTTCAAAGTGCATTTCACATTATAAGGAATACATAATCTGCTTACAGTTAGAGTCAGAAACGTCCAAATCACTTCATGGAGATTTTGCACTCTCCTTTACTCACTTTGTAGGCCATCACAAGTATGATGACATGAAACCTACCAAGCACTGCTGTCCTGAGCCAGCTGAATTCCCAGTCACTTGCAATGCTGGCAATTAATTCCAGTGACATGAACTGAAGTGATTTTAATTGTCACACTGAAAGTGAATACAGGACTAAATGCCTGTGAAGCACATAGAACAGGCAGCTGGAGACTTCAATCAATGTTAATATGTTCTCTTAGAATCACAGAGGGAGAGTAATAAAGACAGTGCAGCACACAAAAGGTACAGAGGACTAAATCAAAAGCAGAAACTTGAGCTCCAGATGAATCTGATCAAGGTTACAAATAATGCATGAGACCTGGAGACCAACAAGAAAAAGTATCAGTGATGTGACAAATGCGAGATAAGAAAACACCTTTTCAGGTGTAAGATGTAGCTGCTGTGCATCTTATTCTAATATACTTAATCATCTTGTTCCATAAAATTCATGGTGATTTAATGCTTTCTCAACACTGTCTCATTCTGCCTATCTGCTGATTTGCTCTGCACTTTTTATTACAAAAATGAAACCTTTAAAAATCGTGTCCATACCAATATTATCCAAATGCCTATTCCCTTCACTGTTCTGGAGAAATGCTAAGGAGAAATGCCCAAAGCAATATGACAGAGCCTTTCTAATACATCTGACACTTGGGTAGTACAACATGATAATGAACAATAATTACCTCACAAATAAGTCTCACACTCCTCCCATCTCTCTGGGTGATAGAACAATGCTCTCCTGCCAGCAGTGGTTTCTGTTTGAGAGCCCCATCCACATTATTTGCCAGATTTCACCTGAAGACATTTTCTTAGACATTAAATTATTTATTCTTTTTAAAGCAGTATCTTCAGTGACCAGGATCTGTCAACACTATGTGCAACTGCAGAGTAACATTAAATCTGGAAAGCTGAGTGCAATTACAATACATCCTTCATTTAAAAAGTCGATCAGGAAAATTCAGATGAATTAATGTTGAGGAAGCAGCTAGAGGGTTTAACTGTAAGGAATGCATAGCACTGTCTGTATATTGTTTTAACACACTGTTTCATGTTTTTGAGATTTTACTCAAATACTCTCCTAGAAAATAAAAATTCTGCAATTATGAACTGAAACTCCTAAAAACATATTCTGTTATTTGGAGATCACTCACCTGCATTAATGTATGCAAAGAATTAGACTGTAGCTTCTATTTACGTCACAGCCAGTAATAGAGTCAATATTCAAAATAAATTAAAAAAAAAAAAAATTCAACACCCCCTGAATTTTGCTATCACCTTTCATTAGATTTCTACTCATATTCTGAGAAGTGCTGTAGGCAGGAGTTTACCTCTCAAATGCTTTAACCACAATGCAAAGACGCTGGGGTTGGCTCAGCTGGTCAGAGCATGGTGCTGACACAGCCAAGGTTGTGGGTTCAATCCCTGTACGGGCCATGTGCTTGAGAGCTGAGCTTGGTGATTCCTCTGGGTCCCTTCCAACTCACACTTTTCTGTGATTCCGTGGGAATAATTGATTCTTGACAAACTGGCGAAGTGGTGATGCCCCACACCGATGGCAAGAGAATTCTCATAAGAAAAATAGAAATAAAACTAAAAAACGCAGTGGAACTGGTACTCAACTGAATCCATATATTATACCCAGTTATTACCCACCAGAGAGGGAAAATAAGCTAAGTGACAAGAGCACTTACTGCATTCCCAGTCAGCAGTTCCTCTGCTCTGCCATTAATAACTCAGGTATTTATCATGGCTATCCCTTTGTTCTGCCCATCCTTGCATTAACAAGTCCATGAAATAGGTCCTAGAATGCTGGCTGGGAACATTTTCATTCTGCTTAGAAGTCCCCAGCACAAGCAAACCTTCCCTGCTGCAGCCTGCTCCTGATGGGAAGCTCCAGGACTGGATGGAGGGGTAGCAGGGAGCAGCAGATGCTGGTCCTTAGGCTAATGCCCTAGGGGTCCCACCTGTGTCCTGGGCAACCTCAGGAATAACTTCTGTCATGTTTAACCTCTACTGACCTCCATAAATTTTCAAAAGGAAAATCTATTTCAAAAAAAATTTCAAGAAGGACAAAATCTAGACTTAGTCTGCAGCTGCAGCTTAAGCCTCCAGTACTAAAATGGAAAAGATTACAAACAGCCCCTCTGCCCCATCTGCTGAAAGGACACCACAAGCTCTGGGAGATTTTATTGCAGACCAAACCCACAGATATTCAGTTTATACCCAGTTTACACAACTGATGTGCAATGAAATATGTATTTCTCAAAATCTCTCTAGAAACAGCCAATCTCAAACCATCAGGAGGGGGAGAGAGCAGCAAGAAGGGGACAGTTTATAGGGAGAAGAGCATAGGCATGCTGCACGGATTAAATTCAAGTTTATGGCATTCCCTAAATTATGTGAACCAGCTGGAAAATGAAGCAACCTGCAGCACCACCCACTCAAACATCATATCCTTGCCTTGTGGGTTTCCATCAGGTTTAAGTCTTGCTGCACAACCTACAAAATGTTTTAAATAAATATTATTTCCTTTGACGAAAGGAAAATAAATCTCTCTTGAATGTTGTATAGTTGGAAGCATGGCTACTCACAAGACTTCACATTGGACAAGGTCTTACAAAATAAGTAATAGATAATAACAAGGGGAAAGAAATAGATGACGTGAAGTTTAGCTTTAAATTTTTTCAGTAATTCATCAATTTCTCTTACTACCTCTTTAGTTAAATGCAATCGTTTCAGTGCTCTGAAAGTGTTTAATGAAGTCCTTTTGCATTTTATTATTATTATTATTATTATTATTATTATTATTATTATTATTGTTGTTATTGTTATTGTTATTGTTATTATTATTAACATAGGGAAGAAGGAAGGCAAAGGACAGCACAGTCAGGACAGATTACTTGTGTAGATAAACTTGAAATTTAGCAAAGATAAACTTGAGTGTGGCAATAAATTACAAACAGCCCGGAAATAAGCAGAATGAAGATGCTGGGAAGCTTTGCCCTGCTAATGGAAACCTGTGTGGGCAGGGGTCCAGTTTGGGGAGTACTGGTGGGGTGGCACTGGTGGTCACTCCAGCACAGCCTTTGGCCACAAGAGAAGTGCACGTCAGCAAGGGACACCTTCCCCAGGCCCTACTCCACTGCTTATGCCATGAAGAATGAGAGTAGGAGCTGCAAAAGCAATGAGTCACAAAAAGCACACAAAACTCATCACATGCTGCTGCATAAGGCAGGGGTGTGAGTAGGTATGAGAATGGAATTATTTCAGGCTACCACCCACCTGGATTGTTTTAGAAGCAGCAACTCAGAGGCTGAAAAAAAAAAAAAATACAACTTGTGCCTCTTACTTTAAATGAGAAAAGCTAGAAAAGTATACACAGAGACAGAATGTAATTAATTAATTATTACAAATTAAATTACATTAATTTCTATTATGCTCAGCATCTTAATTTTTTATTATTATAATTTGGGGGGATGTGGGGTGTGATTGGGGTTTTTTTTGTTTGTTTCATCGTCTCCTTCCTTCAAAATTCTTTCCTTTCCAGATCCTTACTGAAAAAAAAAAAAGAAAATAGTACTACTTTTTACCAATATGCAAAATGCTCTTTTTTTTCCAAAGATTTGCAGTGTTGTGTTTACAGCTGGACTTGATTCTTAAAGGTTTTCCTAGGTTTTTTTACTGAATTATGACCAGAGGACCCTCAAACGACATTCTCTTAAAATATGAACACTCTTTTTCATGAAACAAAAATGTAAAGATTCGTCTAATGTAAATCAATAGACAGATATTAGTAGTACCAATGTTTTTTTCCTGCAATATATTCAATCATTCTTTCTTAATACCCAATATACCTTTCCCTCTCCAAGTAGATTTACTAAAACTCACTTTATCACTTCAATTCCTCCACCACCTGAGAGAACATATATTCTTAGATAACCCTGATACCTATGACTATGAATGTTTCAGAGTTCTTTTTTTTTATTTCTGAAAAACATTAATTATCCTCATTTCTGGGGGAAAAAAAAAGCTTTCTTTAAACTTCAAGAAAAACTACATTGAGAAAATTTATCTCTTGTTCTTATCATTAAATAAACAAAATTTATATTTTCATAACATTTCTATACCCAAATGGCATTATTCACTACCATGCCAAGAGAACCGCCTAGATTCCTCACATTTTAAAATATTTTTGGGGTGGAACCAATTCAAGCCCCTCCTGCACATCAGGCACTGCAGAGTGGGCAGTAAGAACCAGCACACGGTGCCTGCAAGGACATTGCTGGTCCTGGGAGGTTTCTTTTCCTCCAGAAGGCTGCAGGTGGCAGCTGCTGTGAATCTCTGGGCTCAGAGGCACTTGCTGCTGTAAGGTGGCATCTCTGCATCCCACTGGGAAGGGCACAGAGAAGGGAGCACCTGGACAAGAGCCAGCAGTGAGATGGGTGGAGAGTGCTGAAAGCCATGACTTGGTACTGAGGGATGAGACACAGAAGGCTGGAGATGTGGAGCTAGGTTTCTGGAAGATGCAGCAGAAAGACTTGGTGCAGAAATTTAGTGCACACTCTCTAAAACCTTCTCAGGAGCCTCACATCATTTAAAATGGCCCTGCCCCCTTTCAGTATTTTAGGCTGTTAATGAGTGTGAAGCAAGATGATTCAAAGGATATTACATGTGTTTCATGGCACCAATAGGCAAAGTGGCAATGTAGTGGGAACACCAACATAGTTATTGTCAATATTTTCTTTGTGCTACACATAATAAAATGTATATTTTTCTATAAAATAGGTGGCACAGGGTTGCCTTTAACTGGGGACCTTTCAGTCTTATTTTAAATACATATACAGATTGAAGCCATCTTTTCAGAAAATAAGTCCATATGAAAGTACTCTGGCGAATGAAATAAAGTGTACCAGTTTAAGTGCAAATTTTTGATATAATCACCTCCACTGAACCTTATACATGTACTACTATTAAAAGCTGAAAACTAGAATTCAGCCCACAGGAATTGTATCAGCAAAAACACAATTCTGGAGAACATAAATTTACAGCTAAAGTTAATGGCCTTTCTAGAATATATCAAGAAACCAACATAAAGAAAGCAGCAATAGATTTTCTATTTTTCTTGGTAGTTTAAGTCTTTAAATCAATTCTTCACTTCAATTTCTCCTCCAAAACACTACACAAAGAAAATTAACCATTATAAATAATGGTTTAATTAATTGACTTTTTTTAAAAAAAGTCAGTCCCTGTAGATTATCTGGCAGATAAGTATCAAGAGAAATATGTTACTTAAGACAATTAGTGAAAGGTTCAAAAGTTCATTACTGCTTTGAAACAGCCAAATAATTTCTATCAAAACTGGATGGTTTATAAATCCATTTCTTAGTGATTTCCCATAAAGACACTAACGCTGCACCTCAGTTTGGCAGGAGCTAAACTGAGCATCTCCACCATGACCCATCTGTGCATTGAGAGGAGGGAAAACACACCTCAAGCACCTCCCACCTGTCTGCTATGGCCTCGGTGTCCCCATAAAGGAAATTGTGGTGTTTGAAGAACCCTGAGGTCTCCTGAGGACCAAGAGTGGTCCCTGGCACTCAGCTGCTGCCCTAGGTGAGATTCAGCCCCCTCCTCTCTGCTGCCCAGGACATCATAGCTAGAATGAGAAACCATGGCATTCTTCATTTCACGGTATCCAGAAAGAAGTAGGTGAGGAAAATGGGATGACAAACAGAAAATATGGCTAAAAAATAACCTGACCACAGTTCAGGCTGGATGCCTGCATGAGCACCCTTTCCCCAGCAATGGATTCCAGCACCTGTTACTTCCAATAAAGGTAGTGGAAAATGGCACCATTCTACTTGAGCAGGAGACTAGATACATATGCAGGTTTTCAGATAAGTATATTCACACATGCACATCTATTATTGCATAGGGTTGCATTCAATAGTCAATCAGATCCAGCAGGATCAAGGGTATGACGATAATTCTGATTTTAAGAGTTCCACAAGCACATGAGGTGACAGGTTTAGAAGTGCTTTTTCAAAAAAAAAAAAAAAAAAAAGCCAAGAAAACTGATGCTATATAAAATACCACAGAGACATTCAAAGATATTTAATACTTTGGAGGTCTGACCATTAACTTCAATTTGAAAGTGAATGCTTTGAGAGTAATCACTTAGTACTCATTTTTAAATCCCACTGGATATCTTCCCAAGTTCCTTGGAAAATTTTGGCCAAGAGTGCTCATGGATAAGGAACTTTTGATTGAGCAAAATATTTCTGGCGCCTTAAAGAGGCACTTCACTGCTGAGTGGAATCTACAACAGCATCTAGACTCTACTGCTCACTGACTTCTTTAACTGCTTCTGCATAGCTTTAAAATGTCAGTGGTATTGTTTTCCTTTTGATGCCCATGGATACAAAATCAGGATCTTTAAAGATGATCCATCTGCACCAAAGTAACAATTTTGTAATTTACAAATTATATGTATCAAAGTATGTTGAACATATGTAGATATACCATTAGGCTTCTTTTCATATTGAGCACTGGTTATTCAGGAAATACACAATTTACATGAATAAAACAACAACAGAAATAACCCTGTGATGAAGAGCTTACAAACATGAATTCTGCATAGAAAACCACACACAAAATTTTCAGTGTAAGCCAATCTCACAGTGATGACATTAGAATACAAAATTAGATATGGCATTGTGGGGGAGTAAAATAGTAACAAAAAATGCCTGTATGACTTTGGGGAGAAGAGGCAAGAATGGGGCTATACTGAGCATCTGTCAACACCCCTCTCAATAGCACACAATTAAAGGGAGTTGCTCCCATGTCTGACCTTCCCATGGTCTGGGTCACACAGCACGGAACACTGAGACAAAGTGAACTTGACTCAACTGGACAAAATTAGATGAGGCATCTTCAAATGCTCTGTATTCTAGTTAGGTGTGTGCAGTGCAGCCTAGAGCGAGTCCAAGAGAAACCCCTTGGCACAGACAGAAGGGATCTCAGCAGCCAAGGTCTCGACCCACAGATCTGCTCCTGCTGGGCTGCCCTTTGTGCTGAGATAAGCACTGCCTAACACTCCCTGTCATGGCAAGGGGAATAGAGTTCACACATTTTAATGGGAAATCTATTGTTAAAATCCCTTAAGCCTCATAAGCAATCTGTAAGAAGTTTTTCAAAAGAAAAAGAGAATTGTTGTCTCCATAACTCCCCAAAGAAAGTGCTGGCTTCAGGAGTCCATTAACAGAAATGACTGCAGGTGCCTATCTTTCCTGCTAAAATTAAAAAGCTTTTTGCTTACTCCTAATTCTATTATTTTTCATCGTAAACATTGTCTCTAATCCTGAATTGTTCTATCTCTCAGTATCCTAATAGTAGCTCACATTTGTCTGCTACACATTTTTTCAAGGTCCAGGATTTTCTTGTCTGGTGATTAAAACTGTTTAACAAATTTAACTACTTTTCATAGTAGCAGCACATCAATGAATGGGAGAATATTGTTTTTTGGGTTCCTACTGAGAAGATAAAACTCAGCAGTCTCCCAATACAATAAAGACAAAACACACAGTATCACTCAGGCCAGAATGCTGCAGAACAAAGTTGTATTTCATGCCCTTCACAGACTCAGAGAAGTTACTACTGCCCAGGGTTGCACACTTAGGAATGGTCACTGTTAGCAAGTGCACAGCTGGAAAACCACACATCATCAGGAGGCAGCAGCTGCTAGGAAGCCTGCAGTCAATGTGGAAAATCTTGAGCATCAAGGACTTCCTGCAATCTGCCCAACAGATTATCACCATGGTCATCCAGATTACAGGCAAATGTGATCAGGGAAGTCACAAAGAGGATTAGGACTTTAACCATAGTGGTAAGATGACATAGCTCAGAATGGAGGTCTAAATATAGGCAGGGAAGAAAAAAAATCTACTTAGTTATACAACCCGTAGAATCACTTATGAAAAAGAGTGAAGGGCAGAAAAGCAAAGGGCCAGGAAGTTGTTGGGTGGGTGATGTTTATATCCAGCTCCCTTGAGACACTCAGGCAATTGTAATAGCAGCCAGGCATTTCAGAAACAACCATTTGAAACCCAGGAAGCCTCACAGTGAATTTATAGCAGACTCCCAGACTAAGATGACTTCTTTTAACCATGTCTGTGGAGCTGTCTACCCAGTCAGTTATTTTAACTTTGAGAGACAACTGTAAATACATTGCTAAAGCAACACTGCCATATATCCTGCCTGATGCTGTATAACCAGGCACCCACTACCCAACTCTCTGCTAGGTAAATATCAGTCATACCCCAAAGTTAGAAACAGCAGAAAGATGTGAGGAGAAGCTTTTTTTCCTGGCAAAATCTGTTCATTAGGAGGTCCATGATGTCAATCAATGAAGAAGCCTCACTGATGGTGAAGTACAAACTGGTACTTCCTAGAGGCTACCTTTCTCCACTGGAATCCAGAACTAAGGCTGAAAAAATAAACTCCAGGGTGAACGAAAGGGAAGAAGATGGATGTGAGATTCACTAAGACAATGGGAAAATCTAAACTCAAAACCAGAAAAAAATCTATTTTCTTCTCTATTTTCTGTAATTTAATGAGAAGTTACAGGAGTTGAAGCTTAATAAAAGAGTATTTATTATATATATAGACATACATCTTTAGAATATACATAAAAATAACCCTTTTAGTTCCTTTATTTCATAGACAGCTCTCAAAATATGGAATGGGTTGGGGTTTTTTCTTTTCAAATTGTAATATACTACCTTTCAGTTGTTATTGGCCATTAGATTGAGAACTTAAGAAATCAATACACTTTACCTAATGTATCAAAAAGAATGAAGACATTCCATTCAAAGAGAAAGAGGATTAAATAAGATAAAGCATGTCTAATTAATAATAAATTTGTTTCAGGGTTTTATAATTTTTTATGTGAAAATCAAAGCTGCATAACAGAAATAATTTTCAAACATGCAAAATAATAATGAAAACAGCAAGGGGGGAGAATAAGAAATAATTTACTTAATATTATTGTTTATCAAGTTAATAACACTAATCTCTGGGGCACAATGAATACAAGTTAAAGTTTATATAACTCAGAGAAGCTGAAAGGTGCTATTTGAAGTAGCAGGTATTAAAATATAGGTGTAGCTAATTCTTATTTTAATTTTCCATTTAAATGGTAATTTTTTTATCACTGTAGCATCGAAATACTCTCACAAAAAGCTGAATTTGAAGCGAAAGGAAAATCCTTCTGTTCCAAAAATGACTTGGCTATGCTCAGTTTGAATTGCCATACTACTAAACTGACCTATTCCACAAAAAGATGCCAAATAAGAAGCCAAGACATTTCTTTCCTGCCTGTTTACATAGACTACAGCCATGCTCTGCAGGTGTTCACTCTTCTCACTTGGGGTTTCATTTTTTTTCTTCTACATGTACATAAACTCCTGTGGAAGGGCTTGTGCCCTGAGGGGCTGAGACAAATGGCAGCCTTTTCAAAATAATCTGTAGCAGACTTAGTGGAGGATGAAGGTGTGAGGGAAGCCAGCAGCTCCAGCTGCAGGGAATGTTTGTACCAAAAGCACACGCTCCTTCCACTTTCTGAGACAGGCCAGGGAAGTCTGCAGCAGTCCTTGTCTTCCAAAAACACATTTATCAAGTCTCACACAGAAGCTCTCCTGTTAGTACATCAGAGACAGATACATTTGGACAATGACTGGGTTGGCAATATTTAATATCTTTGCATCTTATTTGTCACTTTTCAAACAACACCATCTTACACTTGCTACTCAGTGTCTTCCTATTTCATGTCCCCAGGCTCCCCTGGTAACCAAGTTCTTAAGAATAATCATTAAATTAATTCCTCCTCCCACCAACAGTGCCTCCCTGCTTTACACACCAGCAAACTATGGCAGAGTTTACCTACCAAGAAAAGTTTCTAGAACAAAATATAGCAATCAAACAAATAAAACCCAAGCTCCGTGCCTCCACTAGTCCTCCCAAACAGCCTGTCTCTCATCTCAGGCTCCCACCACAATCTGCTGGAAATCCTCAGCTCAAGACATCAAGCTAGATTTGATATGAGCTGTCTTGAGAAAACTTTTTTACACATCAATTCATTCTCTGTTTATCTGTTTACCTTTATTTTCTCTTTCCATCACTCTTTCATAATGTTGTTGAGATGATAGCAAAAGGTCAGAGAAGGTCCTATCACTTCCCAGCTCTCCATCCCACCTTTAAGAAGAGAAACCACACCTGCTGGTTGTGAGTGGTATTTCCAGTGCCACACTAGCTCTGGTTCTGCCATGTGCAATAGTTCCCATTGTGCAGCTCACCTCAGGGCCCTGGAACTCGGGCAGGGTCACCTGTCACAGCTGCAGAGGGAGGCTTTGACCCCTGCAGAAACCTCCCCAAAAAACATCACCTGCCTTTCTCGACTTGCAAAGGTGTGACAATAATAAACATCTAAGACCACCAAAGGAAATTAGGCAGACTCTGCGAAAGCAGAGCTGACGCAGACAACTGTGTCACCCATGATAAATCAGACAGAAGTATTCAGGAGCAAGTAGTGATTCACATTACTCACCCAAACGAAATAAAATGAAAACTTGCCATGGAACAGGATAACCTTTAGTTTAAGGACACAACCATAAATCACAAAATTAAGATTTCTTTTTAGGAAAATATTTCCAAATTTTCTGGCTCACCTTAAGCCTTTTCTATGACAATCACTTGTGGACTTAGAGGAGAGGGCAGATGATTCCTTCTCTCCTTGTTCTTACAAATACAACCTTCTAATTTTTGAAAGGTCTTGGAGTTACCCAGACAGTGACATATTTCATTGTTAAAACTGATTTGCCTCACACTGACCATGAGTGCCAAGGGGAATTTAAACTTCTGCCTTGCAAAATAAACCATCAAGCATAGAAGTAGCTTTCCTTGTATTTACGACAGAGAAATACCAAGGCTTTCCCAAAAAGTACACTGTCTATCTATTTTACTTTCCATCACAGTTTCTAAAATTAAATTTTGCAGTCTGAACATAATAGTCCAGAACTAGTAAAAGACTGGATATTAAATCTGCCAGATCAGCCCAGGACTAACAGTAGCTCAGTAGCTCCATTCAAAAAACCAGGATTAGAATACATATCACCACAGGAGAAATCTTAAGAAAGTAGAAATCAAGATATTCTCATGGTGCTAGTTTGGGAATATGTGTATGGGTGCAGGAAAAATTGCCTATAATCCAGCAATTTTTTTTTTTCTTTTTCCCAGTAAGTCTATTGACATAATCACAGAATTTCTGACCTGGCACATAATCAACAGGATGTGGATTAAAAAGAAACAAAACAAACTAACAAAAAACAAAACAAAAAACAAAAACAAAAAAAAAAACAACAACAACAACAAAAAAAAAACACAAAAACCCAACCATGAACAAACAAACAAATAAACAACAAAAAAGTGATTTTGTTTCTGTGCCTCCAGAAGGTCTCCAAACAGGCTGAGTAAGCAGCAAATGGATACCTAACAATGGCAGGTGGGATTTTTATTGTTCTGTTCCCAACTAAGTTAGTCTGGTTATCTTTCTGCAGAGAACAAACCTGCAGAAATCATGGCTGTCTAGGAAGACTCTTGGGTCAAACAGATATTGTTTGCATTAGGAGTAAAATAACTCAAAGTGC
Source organism: Acridotheres tristis (assembly GCA_037013685.1). NCBI lineage: Eukaryota > Metazoa > Chordata > Aves > Passeriformes > Sturnidae > Acridotheres > Acridotheres tristis. The sequence goes on from CM072884.1 coordinate 105,331,609, forward strand.
AATCAAAACTACAGAGAAAACTTCAGAAAGTACAAATATGTCCTGCAGTTTAAAAAATGCCTTTTACCACAGAACCAGAATGGATCAAAGAGAGGATGTGTTATTCTCTCTCCTCTCTCTTTGAGGCTGTAATAGAAGAGTCAAGTACAAAAAACCCATTGGGAAACTCTGCACATTCAAAATTATTCTACTTCAAGTCACAATGTGTACTACTGAGGTGCTTAGCTTGATAAAGGTGAAATCTTGTCTCTAAAACTCTGCATGTTCTTCAGACCCAATCTTATTTTAAAGTAATTGACTGAAACTTAATCTCTGGATTCAGTCATGTAGAAAATAAGTTTGGACTACTAAAATTAGCAGCAAGTCTTCCCAGAGCTTAATGTTTTAAAATATTTTAACAAAAGTTTTTGATATTTTATCTCAGTAGTGTTTCCAATGCTACTTTCTAATAAAAATTAAAATACATTCTTATCCATAGCAGAGTAAGTAAAAGGTCCACATATTCTGGTGCTTTGTGCCAGAAGAAAGACAGAATAATATGTAGCTTTTCCTTTCCTTTAGCCATATTGCAACAAATGATATTCAATGTGTAGATTATTGTACCTAAAGGGGCTCATATTAAAAAAAAAAAAAGAAAATAAAAGGAACAAAACCCAGATAATGTTATTTAATAGTATTTTTTTCTTCTTCTTACATAATAAAACAAAAATAATTAAAAATATTTCTACCTTCGGGGTTATTTTTTTTTCCTTAGGAAAGTTATTACCTTCAGCTGTTTATAAAAGAATTATGAGATCAGCCAAAAGATAATGTAAAGCAACAATGTAAATTAAAAATTCAAGGCATTATAATTGAGTTCATAAGCTTATCACTTATCCTTTCCTATCAGGAAAAATAAGTGAAAAAATGAGATGGTGGTTTAGTCCAGAAGGACACCACTTCTCAAGCCTGTACCAGCTAGTGAAAACATCCTCTTCCTCCCCAAAAAAAACCCCCAAAATCCACGAAAACAAAAACATGCAAAGAAAACTCCAACCCCCTCAATATATTTTTACCTATCTGTTAATTTTAAAGGAGAACAGAAATGGCACACTGAATGTATTATCACAACCAAAAGAGAGGAGAAGTGGAGCTCTGGAAGGCATTTCTTGGGTAAACTCCTGGAGAAGGCAGAGCAGGAGCAGAAGGAGCCTGAGCACGGCTCCTTTCCATCCTCACAGCTCCTCCTGGACTCTGGTTCTGGGAGGCAGAGACATTGCCCAGCACCATGAGAACAGACCTTGCAATCACATTTCTGAAAACCATGGGAAATCGAGCCTAAGTAAAAATTAAAGGACTAAATCAATTACTTTTAAAACAATTCCGCATCTTTGGAGAAGACCAGAACACAGCTTTAAGCCAAAAGACTGAAACAAATCAAGTTATTCGGCATAAACCACTGACCTGGAGAAAACCGATTACTTATGCTCTATTATACGCTCCATGGTATTAAAATCTTGGCATTATTATTATTATTTATCTCACCTGCGCTCCCCAGGCAGGAGCTGCTCGCAGTCTCCAGCATTCCCGACAGGTGGCGTCTGGAATCCCACGGCACAATTCCATCCAAAACCTGGGAGTCATCAAAAGCTTCTTATGCAAAAGAGATTCATATTAATTATTCTTACTGCTTGCCTGCTGCAACTGCTCTGGCCAAACTGTCTAACCACGCAGAGCAATGACATAAATGGAAACAGAGCAGAAATGTTCATCTTAGAGAGTCTCAAAGATGTACAAGTGCCTTAATCTATTACAGAAAAACAAATAAAAAGAATAATTATAGATTAAAAAGGGTAATAAAACTACCAGGCAAGCCATAAGCAGCCAAAAAACGGATTAAATATATTTGATAAGACTATTTCAGACTGAAAATAAAATTCATGCAGTAATTTACTTCACAATTTCCGACAGTCTCTTTTTAATTCCTGCACTAAATTCCAATATATAATTTTCTTAAAGACTAATTTGAAAAAAAAAAAAAACAAAAAACAAAAAACAAAAAACCACAAAAACAAAACAACTCAGCTTTTAAAAACACTTCCACTTTTTGTTTTTCCTCTCATAAAGTAATACTTTTTTGGTTTTTTTTTTCGAACCAGTGCCAATGCAGTATAGTAAACAAAGGTAACAATATCTATAAGCCTAATTTCATTTCACATTAAATTTTTATTGTCGTTCAGTTTAGTACACAATTCTGCAAGCAAGACCTGCTGTGAATGAATGAAAAGAAAAAAGAGAAAGAAGAAAACAGTTCCAGGACTTGATATCTGCAGAGACCTGTGGACAGGTTAGCTGTTACACCAGCACTCTCCAGAGAGAGGTAATTCGGTGCTATCATTACAGAGGGCAAGCACACATGCCCAGCAGCTTCCCCAAAGGCACACAACAAAGCAGGGAAAGACCAAACTGGAAACCACTGTATTCAATTTCCCAGCATTAGAAATGAGCCTGGAGATTACAGCTTGTCTTCTCTGCATTTTCCCCTAAAACCTCTTGGAAATTCTATATGCAATTTTTCTTATTCCATCTACTTATAATTTTTGAAAACTATATTTTGAAGATCAAAGCCAATTATGACCCTTCAGAATTACAGAACTTCATGGATTTCAGTAGCTGTGGATGTTTGAAAGCTTAAAGTTTGCTCATCTACATCTAGTTTTAAAAGAGTAGGAAAACCAAAACTGGTTACAACTGTTTAGTAGAGCAAGATCACCAGAGGAACAATTTAATTCCAGCTCCAGTGAGAGCAATACAAATGTTATGCTCTTTACTTTGCTGGGAGAGGTGAGGAACAGCAGAGGAATAATTCCTCAGGGCAGCAAGTTTCAGAAGCATGCAGAGATCATTCATTTCTAGTCTGCCACTGTTTGTATTCAACTAACTTTGATTTCTAGGTTATTTTGGAATTGGTACCACAAAAACATACTGTGGGAGTGGTAAGGCAAAACAGAAAAAGAAGCCAGCCAGTCAGTGTTGATCACATCTTTACAGTTCATGACCATCCCAGAGAAGCCTATTATAAATTCCTTCTGGAGGAATTTCTAGAATCAGCAACACGAAATCTCTCAGTACAGTGCTTCCAAACTCTTTATGTGTTTTGAACAACAACTGTGAAGAAAAAGAAACCACACTCAAGCTATTTGGAATGCACTGCTTCACCAGCACCTTGCTGTGCCCATTCAGGAAAGACTTGAAATTTCTCAATCAGCATTTAAATCAAGTAATCGCTGCATGTTTTCATAAAATATATGTAATTCTCATTCAAAACAGGACATTATGAAGAGCACAACACATTTTCCTAGCATGGAGTTGAGCTAGTGACAAGCTAAGTTCTTTTGTTTATATCAAAAAAGCACTATAGAATATAATAACCCATTAAATAGAAATTAGTGCATACCAGAAAAAAACCTGGTATTTCCCCAAATGCCACAGCCAGAACTCAAGCAATATAATCCAGGAAGAAAGAAAAATTGAAAGTTTGTCCATGTATAAGAAAAATTCATGGTTTTCTTTGTTAGTAACCACATCTTGGGGCTATTTTTTTCCCAAAGACTACAGTTCATTGAGCTATTGTTCCAGCATTATCATGTGTAAATAAAAAAGCAAGCAGCACTGGACAGTAAATATGATCTCATCATAAAATAGTCACACATTTGGAGAATAAGCCTGGGTGCAAAACATTTCATCATTTGGCTTTTAGGAAAAGCAGGCACCAAAGCACCTCAGGAGCTCTGGATCCTGGGAGAGGGGCCCATGTGCCACATGTCTGGAGGACCACGATGGGTGGTTCTAGGCTGTTTCATAAAGAAAGGCAAGGAAGGAGTTGTTGCATTCTATGCTAAGGAGATCCTTCAATGTATAGAAGTCAGCTATGGCAACTGTGGGAGTCCTTATCAAACAGCCCAAGATCAGAGGGGTCTTCTCCAAGGAAAAACTTAATATTGCAGATTGCTCAGAACTCTGTTGGGAGGGACTCAATGGGATCTTTCACAGAGGGTAAAGGAGCTGTTGAGTGCTAGGAGTTTTTCAGGAATTCTCCTTTGGAAGCACAAAAACAGCTCATCCCTTTAAAGGTAAGGGAAGTAAGCAGAGCAACACCCTGGCTTCAGTGTGAGTGTCAGAATCCGCTCAAAACCAAAGGAGAATTGCTCCAGACATGGAAAAGGAGACAAATACCCACTGGGAACTACAAGGGCATCTACCACTGCATGCAGAGAGGAGAGCAGAGGATCTAGGCTATTAGAGGCCCCATCAGTCTTCTTTCAGTCCCTAGGAAAGTTATGGAACAAATCCCTCCTGGGGTCCATCACCAGTCAGATGAAGCACACGGCTGGAGAAGACAAAACAGATTCACTAAGGGCAAACTGTACTTGAAAACCTGATCACCTCGTGTAACAAAGCAGTGGATGCGGGGTAAGACATGGACATTGTCTCCCTGGACTTCCCCAAAGCTTTTGATACAGTTTCCCACAGTCCCCTCCTGAAAAAGCTGATGTGTTATGGCTTGGACCAGTGGTCCATGAGGTGGATGGGGAATTGGCTCACTGGTCACACTCAGAGGGTGACAAACAGCTCCTTTCCAACTGGCAACCTGTCACATGTGGATGTTGACCCATCTTGTCTAAACTGTATTTTGCCAAGAAAATTAGGACCAGATCACCCTTAAGGTCCCTTCCAATCTGCTATTCTATGACCAAAGCCACCTCTGTAGAGGACCCCAAGTTCTGAACAGGTGCCTTACAGAGGGTAGCAACAAAGAAATGATTCATTAGGATTGGCATCATCTTTCAACAGCAACATAACAAGAAAAGACAGAGAGTTACTCAATATGAAAACTAGATTCCCTACAAATCCCTTTTTTTCCGTGTTCTTATTAGGGAGCAATCTTCCATTTATGGTAAATTATTAATTATATAATCCATTAAATACCACACAATTGTCTTTGTCAATAAGACATTTTTGTTGTTAGCTGCTTATGGTGAATCTTATGTATTTGATGCAGTCAGTGAGAATCAAACAAATTCACATCAAGTTTTGTATAAGAAATCCCTCAAACTACAATTTTTTTGACAATCTTATGACACAGTAAAAATTTTAAACGCATTGTTTATGCAAATTAACTGTGTGCTGTTAATCATAAAAATACTTCTTAACAGAATGTTAAAATAAGTCATTAATTGAGTAAAATATTTCTAAATTCCTCAAAGACAATTTTGCTAAGTTGTATTCTCTGAGGGCATTTAAAATGGAGCCAGAGGGGAATTTTAAGTATTTAGAGGCAAGGTGTTTGCCATAATTCATATATTTTCCAGTCACTTCAACATCTCCAGCTTTGTTATGCCTCACTGCCTGCAAAATCAGTCAGCTTCTAACCCTCAAACACAACTTATTAAAGCTAAAGATTTATACACTGAGAAGAACTTTTTTCCCATTGTGGAACCCTCATAATTGGTATCATCCCACGTGTGTGTCTTTCCAACTCAGTTACAATACACAACCAAAAACCAAAAACCACAGACTTCTACAGAAGAAAAAAACAAAATAAACACACACACACAAACACCAAAAAAAAAAAAAAAAAAAAAAAAAAAAAAGTTTAAAGTGATTTTATTTTTCCCCCTTTTAATTTCAAGCTGTCTTTAGAATTGCACTCATTTTTTTCCAGGGCCTGATCCAAAGATCAGTAAATTCAACGGAAAGACTGATCAGCCTCAATATCATGGGAGCAGGCTCATAACACACCATATGCCAAGTATGAAAGTATCCATCTGTCACTGATCCATATCTTGTTATTGTTATGTGCATTACAACGAGGGATTGGTTTTCTAAGAGAAGAAGCTTGTAAAGGAGTTGCTGGAGGAATTTCTAAACAAAGGTTTCTGAGCACGTAAGCACGCGGAGTGCAGGCACACGTCCCCAAGTCAGCAGCGCTAGCAGGAGTGTCTGACAGCAGCTGGTGCTCACCTCTGCAGCTGTGCACAGAAAGAGCCCTATGATAATCTATAAGCTCAGGCCTCTTTTGGCTCTTGGGCTGCCAATAAGTTTATAACTGATGGAATATTTCACTGCAAGAGAGAGCCAAGCAAAAATCTATGTGACCCCTGTGCACAGGGGCAGAGGACACCCCAGCAGAGCAGTGTGACAGCCATCAGGATCCCTTCACTGATAGTCAGCACTGGTGTCACAGGGGCATCAACATCCTATCACATTATAATGAACTATCTGCCCTTATTTTGCCTGAAAAAGCAGAAAACAGTATTTCCCCTAGTCACAGAAGTGTGATGGCACAAGTCATTTTTAAAAGCATGCTGACAGAAGTATAAAGGCCCCCTGCAATTAAGGATCTGGCTTGTTTAATTAATTATCCTTTTCAACATTACCCTGCATCTTGGGAAACACACATAGCCCTCAAAAAAAGAGAGCAGAAGGTGGGCATTAATTTGAAAATCACCTCACCACCTCCTTTCTCTCTAAGATGAATCATGAATCAGTTGCATTAAAGAGCATGCTGCAAATTCATTTTACTACCCCATCATCTTTGCTCAGGAAGTGAAATAAGCAGAAGCAACTCTGCTCTGAAAGTGGTAGTCATGATGAGTGGGCTCCTATATTTAGGTGCTCACCCAAACCATGGTAAGCCCCAAGAAATTGCTCTGTGAGTGTCAAGCCCCAAAAACCCACCTCCTCTCACATCCTTCTCTCAGAACAGCCTCCACAGCCAGCTGGCACCCAACTCATCCCTGCAGCCTCCTCCTCCAGGTGCCAGGAGCTGCTAGCCAGCAGGCTGTGTGCACATCTCCATCCTTCTCCCCAGCATCTCCCCATAACCACCTGTGCCCTGCTCCCACCCCTCAGTCCTTCCCTCCCCACTGTCCCAGCCCTTCCTTCACACTCCTGTTTCCCCATCTTGCACTCCTGCATAGTCTCTCTTGTCATCCCAGTGGCACACCCCCACCCCACACATTCACTGCTTGTTTCCCCAGCTTAATCCTACCTAACCTTGGCTAAATTCCAGTTTCTGCTGCATGAACACAATGCACGTGCAAAAACTAAATGCCTTTCCTGGCACAGGCAGCCATCATACTTGGGAGGACAGTTTAAAAAGTAGGTCTGATTAAAACAGCCTTCACAGTAACAGAGATCGCCTGGGGATTCAACTCCTCACCACCTTGAAACAGTTTTTTTGAGCTTGGTTGCAGTTATTTGCAACAGTTTTCTGTGTTTCACCTTTGGCAAATTTTACCTGTCCAACTTACCTGAACAAGTGGGGATAGATTCATATTTGGAGTTATATCTTTTCCAAATCCAGCTAAATAAAATGGAAATGTTTGTTTAGGTTTGAAAAGACAGGTGTCTGCTAAGGAAGGCAGGAGCCTCTGCTGAAATGGAAAAGGTAAACTCCCTTCCTCTGAATTATTATAATTTTGAAATTAAGGGGCTTTCAGGCAAAGATATGGGAATAGGAATAACAGTTCTTTATTAAGAAAGTTAAAATAAAAATGCAGTAATACAAAAAACCAAAACACTGATAGAGTCAGAATACAACCTGACACCCTGTCAGTCAGTCAGGGTGTTGGTAGCAGTCCCATTAAATGGTGTCTGCATGCTCTTGCAGTGACAGATGAGGGTCAGTTGAAGCAGTGCTCCTGTAGAAGGTTCAGTTTTCCTCTGAAGGTTCAGTAGTGGTATAAAGGGGCCTGATCTTCCTCTGGAATCCAGTGGAAAAGGCTGCTTTGATGTTCCAAATCTCAGACTTTATTTAGGTAGGAAATGCTTGGCTCCTCCCCTTAGGTGGAGCATCTCCCAATGGGATGATGTAATTTATCAGTCATGCAGTGGGAATCAATGGCCCATTAACAGAAGATCTTTTTCTGGACAAAGGATAGGTCATGGAAGAGATAAAGAAAATTGCCCCGCCCGGTTTCAGCAAATGGTGATAGAATAAATTCTTCTGGTTACATCTCATATTGCAACCTAAGACATATTCTTATGATAAAATCTATTTCATACTGTTGCCCAACAGTCTTCTTAAACACTATTCTAGTTATCTAACACAAGAGATAAACAAATCAAAACAGTGACTTCAAGCTGTTGAAGGTTCACAAAATCTTGTTTTGCAATATACCAACACGAAGTTTATTTAGTGCTAGACATAAGTTGCTAAAGACATCGGGATGTTTATGTCACTAGCATGCAACTTTTCATCATATAATAATTTAATACAGGCAAAAATATGAAAAAGTATATTTTTCATTTTTTTCAACTATGGCAACTAACCAGACAAAAGAACCTGGAACATTTTCATAAGTAATGCAGACAGAAAATCTACAGTATTGCACACCTGTCCTGGTCATACTACAGATGGCAGGTCAGCAATGAAGAAGGTACCTGAATGATTAAAGAGGAATTTATGCACTAAGCAGGTTACAGCGATGTGTGATGAAGAGAGGTGCTAACCTTACAGAGCAGAATAAAAATTTAAAAGCCTGTTCGAGGATTTCACAACACTGCCTCACTTTAAAAAAAAAGAATAAAAATCTCCAAAGAGACAGAGGATATTCTCAGTATACTTTCCTACTGTGCTGCTCATCCATATAAAAGAAACCACCTCCAGGCAACTCTGTCCCTAAAGATCTGGAAACTGTATGTGCTTTCCCACTACATGTTATCCTGCTCACCTCCTTCATCTACCAGATAAAGGATTTAAGACAAACATTACACACAACAACAACTCATTTTCCCCCCAATTTCTCAAAATTGACCAAAGATTTTTGTTGTTGTTACGAGGACACAAAATTTTGCTCTGCTAGGTTGATGTTTAAACTCCTTGGAATTACAGTGATTTATTTCATTAGTCAGTACAAGAATGGGGTTCCCTCTCTTTGGGTCTCAGGGGAACCATGTGGCTTCCAGGAAACCCAAACCAAGTTCTGTATTAATTTCTTGTCCCACAATTGAATTAATTCTTCCCTCGTTTTGTCCGTTTTAACAAGCAAACTGACCACATGCCACTGATTCTCATTTAAAATAGATATTACCACTCTTTCTCCTCCTGAAAACTTCGGTCTTCCTTCTTATAGGAACATTCACTTGAAAGGAGTGCAGGAAAGGGAAGTGGAGGTGTCTGTGCACACGTGGGATTTCCTTACTGGAGTTTACTGCAAAAGGCCTAGGAAACTGAATACAAGGCTCAGGACAGGTTTGAATTGTACAACTTGGCTGCAGGTAAGAACACTCTTTAAAAACACTGAAAAACTGAACAAGGACTGCAAAGGCAACTTGAAAGCTTTTGTTTTGCTCATGCTTCCATAATTCCTACCCCCACCCCCCACAATTCAGAAAATTATTTTGAAATCTATTGTTACTGAATAATTGATCTTACCGAAATTATGGACTCAATGGGTAACTGTTACTGGCATCGCTAGACTGGATCTCTGTTACTAGGTCACAAACATGATTTTTTTACAGAATTGGTTGCCAGCATTTAATAATTCTGTCTTACAATGGGCAACCTGTGATCAGCAAGCTGCAAGGATACAAGGATAGCACTGACTCCATTTTTCAAATAGTCCCATGGACATCCACTCAGCAGCATGAGAGACAATAAACAATTAGTGTTTGCTTGTGTTTCTCAGCAGGGTTGATGCAGAACAAATCCAAACATTTCAACTTGTCTATATAACATCATAAAAGTCATTGATATTTTGTTGCATTGAATTTTTTTCTTTTCTATTTTCAGAAGCATACTTTATCAGAACTGCATTTATTATTCATATTGAAGTCCTGGCTCAAAACTCACTGTGCTAGTCTTCTACAAAGCACTGATGAAAGATGGTTCTGGATCGCAGAATTTACAGTCTACAAGACAGATGAAAGATGAATATAAAGAAGCTGGTACTGAGGAACATGACTGCTCAGAGTGCCAGAAACTGTCTCAGTGCAGTGATTGCTAAAGAGGTTAAACCAGTCCCCATGCTCATTTCACCTCATTTTTAAGTGAAACGTTGTTGAGTGCCAGGTTTTTCACATGGAGAACACGTTCCCTAAAACTGCACCTGGGATACACCCACCACAACAAAACTCCCCAAAATCAGTAGTTTAAGCTGCTAATTAGCCTTCTGAATGAAATTATTGCAGTCACTTCCCAGCTCATTTAGACTCGAATTGGTGATAGAGGAGAAAAGGAAGTATAAGTGATAAGTGAGTTATATTGCTTACATGAAAAATTACCTAGAAATGATGGGTGGCTTTTTTTCCTGAACCCCTGTCACTTAAAACCTCCCAAGAGATCATTCTATATGAAATTATTCCTGGATGAATACCTTAGTTGTGTGGGTTTTTTTGTTTGCTCTTTGTAGTTTCTGTTAGTTTTATATATGGAAACCAACACTGCTAATCTATGTCATTGTATTCTATAATTTCTATCTGGATCCAATAAAAAAATATTTGATTGTTGTGAAGTGCATTTCTTTTTCATGCCTTCATGTTTTCTGTAGTGTTAGACAAAACTATGATAAATCTAAGGGTGGTAATTATGTTATTGAAATTATATATCAAGCCCCCAAAGGTAGTCACCCTAGACAGAGACAGAAGAATAGAGACTCATGATCGTAACTATTTTCTTTTTTCTTTTTTCTTTTCTTTTTTCATTTTTCTTTTCTTTTTCTTTTCTTTTCTTTCAGAAGAAAGCCACTGCAATAGGTTATTCACCTTACCATTTAATAAAGCTCTGAAATCAGTATTGAGCTACAGTTTGATTTTAGTACCATTCAGCTCTTTTATTCCTTCAACGATATTAATTCAACATCTGGATGATCAGTCTGAATAGTTGGTACTATACCAGAGCAGTTACTGTTCCAAGGTTTAAAAAATAACAAAAGTGTGTATGTGGATATGCACAAACTACCACTGGTCAGCTCCCTCTTGAAACTGAGCAAATTCTGCCAGGAAGTAAATATCTCCCCCATTGACACACCAGTTCCTTCCTCATTTTTCAAGATAATTAAATTTCATAGGCATCTTTATTCCTCAAACACCTTCCAAGAGAAAAGAGACACTACATAATATACGGTTTTGTTATGACACACACTGAATATTTAGTTCACTTTCTTGCTTTACTTCTCTTTCAGCAATACCTTTTACCAATTTTCCTGTCTCTGTATCTCTGGGCAATCAAACCCCTAAAATTTATAGAAAAGTCTTACAGAGGAACTAGACATACAAGGTAGTGCAATTTGGGTATAAATGAATACTTAAAGGTACAAAAATATCTCAGTGAAACACAAAATTCCTGATTTACAAGACCATTCCCAGAACACATACCTCCACTTCTTCAATAGGGAAGAGGGCGGTACGCAGAGGGGAGGGCAAGGGGAAAAAATTACCATAAAACCAATGAAAAAAACCCCAAGAAACCCAAACACAGTCCAAATAAAGATGAAAGACAAAAAACTCCCCACAAAACACACAAAGAAACACCAAAGCTCACTGTCTCAGACCAGTCTACTAAGAGAGGCAGTTTTTTTAAGCTCAGTTTTCTCTTCAAACTTTATAAGACAACTGAATGCGGGGAAAAAAACAAAACAAAACAAAACAAGAATAAAGTAGACACTTTATTGCATCCTAAAGCTTTGCCTGAAGCAAGGTAAAAGTGATAATGAGAAACATCTTCATGGCTGCATTCTCGGGGAAACCACTCTTGGAAATGGCTTGTGGGAAAACCAAGGTCTCTGTTACTGTATACTGCTATACTGCTCAAAATATGCTTTCTACAGTACCACTTCCTATGATACTACAATTTCTAATCATATAATCAAATATATGCCACTAAAAATAAAACATTTTGTAAATGACATGATTAAATCTTTCATACAAAATTAAAACCAGTTAAAATAGGAGCAATATCCAGTTATAGAAACATTTCTGCTTCCAGCTGGAAATTGTGGGGAGAATAAAAAAAACCTGCTAAAACAGTAACTAATAATAAAACTCTTTAAAGTAAAGCATAACCCCACTACATGATCTTTCTAGTAATGTGGTCTGCCTTGACTTCACTGCTAGTGAAAGCCCACAGCATCTAGAACATGTCTGAAGTGATAACTGGAGATTTCTATCTCATTTGAAATTTATACATTGAGATGTATAAATTGTATATAATGTGAATATGCATAAGGCTACAGCCTAAGGTCTCCAACATTTTTGTGTTTCTTTTCATTGTAAATAGGAAAACAATATTAATCTCAAAAGTGAACAATTATTTGAGCTTATATTCTCAGTAGTTTTTGAAAAGTAATTTTTCATTTCTTCTTCTTTTCTCCCACACAATGAACTTATTCAGACAAGTATATTTTCCATTGATAATGCCAGGTTTAAAATATGCAAGACACTTTGGGAAAGGAAAACAATAGCTTTCTGGTATACATAGCAAAAAAAAAAAATTGTTCATGTTTCTTTCTGTATGGAAAAGCATCCACATTTCAACCTGCTTTTTGCTAGTGAAAAACAAGAAGTAAATCTTGATAAGCTTAGGGAGAAAGAACTTAATTGTTCTCCCCTCTCCCCTTTGCTGAATACCAGTTTGAGATGCTTATGGAAAGGTGTAATTTTAACATTTAAATGCTGCTACCCCACTCTCCAGTGGCAGAATCATATGTCAATCATCACTCGGACATGGTTACCCAGAAGATTCTAAGAAATCTGTACATACATCTATGCTTTTCTTGAGGAAGTTTGTGTCTTAATAAACTGAATGCACAACAAGCCACTGATCTCTCTTCTGTAAATCAGATACCTTGCTGCAGGCTCAGTTGCTTAGATACAGAGTAATCGGGGTAAGTGAATAAATCAAATTATCAATAACATACACGATTGCATCCTATTATTGAAACAGTCAACTAATGTAATTTTTAGATTAGTTGGAAAAGAGACATTTGAAATTTGCTGGACAATATGAGATGCCAAATAATTAAATGAACATTAATAGACATTTTAAGATTTGGTCATTGCAGATACATTGGAAGAACCATTGTTCTCTTTACAATGATAATTACAGGAACTACTCATATAAAGTATCTCTCTAGTAATTCTGAAATAAACACTCAACTAAATACTTCACAAATTGTTATTCTTGATACAAGGTAAACCCTTATGAAATGAACTTACAATGTAACCATCTGAAATCACTCAGCTTGCATTGATTTTACTTCATTTGACAACAATGCAAGACTGAAAAGATGGGGAAAGTTCAGCTCACAGCAGAGATGATTAATAGGAGACAGAATAAAGGTGCACAAAATAACATATGGAAGAGAAAACGCAAATTAGGCACTTCTAATTGCTCTGCCTCCTGATGCAAGAGCAAAGGCCAATCAATGAATCTCAAAAGCAGACATTTTAAATTAATGAAGGAAATCTTTTTATACAAACTATAATTAATCTTTGAAAATCACTTCCACAAAGCACAAAACCTCACAGCTTATTGAGAAAAGATATAGATAATGAGAACATCTGTTTGTACTTAATAGGATAATAAATAAAATAAATTGATTATTGATGGGAGCTATAAGGGGGCCTAAAGGAAATCACTTTTCAAGAAGAGCAACTTATTCTGTCCTAATCAAATAAAAGAATTGTTATGTTCCTCTTGGACCTCTCTTAGAGCTTACTATTGACAGTTATTAGAGTATAATAGTAATAACTCTAAGTTGATACAACACTTTTGAGTTCATTGGCTTCCAGAAAGAATCTATGAAGTCATTAATCTCATTGCTTGACTCTCCCTAGATCTCACTAGATAATTCTAGGGGCTTTGCTACAAGATGTGTAATGACAATGACAGCTACTCTCCTTTAGAGAGAATTGTGAACTCCAGAAGACATGAGGACCTGTTTTTCTGTTGTTGGGTTTTTTTGTTTGTTTGGTTGGTTTGGGGTTTTGTTTTGGTTTGGTTGTTTTTGTCTTTTTTTTTTTTTTTTTTTTAACTTTCAGATTCTACAGTTTCTGAAGCATATTGGTGATAATTTCCTGAGATGCAGAGAATGAATCCAACAGAGGAGACACTCTGCTCGACATAATAATTAAAAGCAAGGAAGAATATGTTAAGAATGTGAAAGCTGGTGCAGCCTTGGCTGCAGCAACAATGACATGGTGAGATGTCTGTGAGAAATGCAGAAAGCAAATAACCAGATTACAGCCCTGGACTTGAGTAAAGCAAACCTTGACTTGTCCAGGAACCTGCCTGGAAGAATTCCACATGCCTAAAAAGAATAAGGCCCCAGGAAAGCAAGTAGATTTTCAAGGATTACCTTTTCTGAACTCATGAGCCATCCATCCCAACAAATAGGAATATAAGTGAAAGGTAGCAAGACATATGCAAAGATTAAAAAGGAGCTCCTGACAAGAGTCAGGCATAAAAGAGAAGTGTAGAGAAATGGAAGCAGGGGCAGATGACCCAGGAAAATGCAGATGCTGCCCAAATATGCAGGGACAATGTTAGGGAAACCAGTCCAGAGCTGAATATAGTAAGAGACAAAGGGCAACAAGAAAGGCTCTTGTTTGGTACAGCAAGCAGCCTATGGAAGACTGAGGAAAATATAGGTCTGCTGCTGAATGGAACAGGTGACCCACGGGCAAAGGACGCAGAGAGGACACTGCTCAAAACCTTTCTTGCTTCTGTGTTTCCTGGTAGCTGTGGCACTCAGTAATGACAGGCCTCTGAGATAAGCTGGGAAGTGCAGAATAATACCTTTAAACCAGATGGAGAGATACAGGTTCATAGGATTTGATGGGTGTCACTCCTGAGTGCTGAGAAAATAGGCCAATGTCATTGTAAGGCCACTCTGTATAGTCTTTGGCAGGCCTTACTGGCCAGAAAATGTTTCTAATAAAGAAATCATATTCTGCTTCTAAACTCCACAATGGCAGGGAGGGTGTTGACTATAAGCTACTCAGTTTCACCTTGATCACTGGGACAAATACGGAGTGATAATCCTGGAATCCATCACCAAACACATTTGAAAGACAGGGACAAGAAGGCAATTGGATGCAGGCAGCAAATATTCATGAAGAGACATTGTGCTTTAGCAACCTAACAGACTTCTGTGGTGAAATGAGGTCGATTGAAAACTGAGTCAAATGCCAGGTCAAAGGGTTGTGACCAGCAGCACAATGTTCAGCTGAAATTCACCATCAGTGGTGTATCCCAGGGGTTGATACTGGGGTCAACACTATTTAATACTTTTGTTAGTGACCTGGATGAGGGTAGAGAGCTCCCACAGCAAGTCTGCAAGTGGCATGAATAGAGCAAAGATAAGAGGCATGTAAAATACCTGACAGAGGGAGTAAAGATGATGGAGACAGACTTCCCAGTGGTGCCCAGAAGCAGGACCAGAGGCAATAAGTACAAACAGAAACACAGAATATTCCACTTTGTTTTTTGTTTAATACAATGAAGATAGCCTACCATTAGATTCAAGACATCCAAAACACAAGTGAACATGGTCCTGACTGCCCTGTTCTTGGCTGACTGCTCTTTGCAATGTGTTGGGCCAGAAGATCTGCAGAGATGTCCTCCTCTGCTTCTGCCAGACTGTGCTTTCAAACTGATTGTAACAGAGCATCTAGGACCATTCACAATACTGGAAGTCGAGTTTTCTGAAGATATGGAAAAAAGTGACATCAAGAGCTGCTGGTGAAGATCCAAATCAGAAATAAGAGTAGATGTTTCCCTCAAGGAAGGGGAGACACCCTTGCAGGCCAAAGAACTCCCTATGATTATATCAGGTACAAGCTTATGTGACTACTAAAACTCTAAATAACAGATAATGGTAATCAAAATAAATAAAACTTAAATAATTCAGAAGAGTTGACCTTTTTTAATCCACCCTGAGATACGCAGATATCAATTACCTAACTACCACAGACAAGCTGCACTGTGCTTTCATTTCAGGTCAGGATGCATCAACCAAAACCCTCAAGGGCAAGAGGAAAGACATTTTCATCTCTTGAGCACTGCCAAAGACAAACTGCAAAAACCTCTCACTCGTCTGTATTTTCAGCCACCTCAGCCTAAGATGGAGGCCAGAGGAAACCTTCTCCCATGTGCCAGGGAGCACAGCCCAGAGGGACACCCTCTCCCCCAGGCACAGCATGGCTCTGCCCTGCTCTTGGATACACCCGTGATGACCAGGCACAGCAGACATCGAGACAGCACAGCAGAACCAACCTGCTAAATTGACATGTCCTCTAAAAACCAGGTCAGAGTGCCTTTAAGCTAAATAAATCATGTTCTGCTGATCTCATAAAAAATGGCCTTAGCTTTAGGCAATGAAAGTAATTCCCCTCAAATGACTGAATACTTTTGCAAGTCTTTTCAGGAGTGATAGAAATATTAACAAAACACAGTCCTACTAGCAATTAAAGTCTTGGAGGATTAAAAAGCATGTATTTAATTTTTTTTTTACTCCACAAACTACAATAGCTACCTTTTGGGCCATGGTCTAATTAAGTATTTTTAAAAGCAATTTCCATTTCACTAGAGATTATGAAGCAAGTAGGTTTTATTCTTTTTACTTTGTTTTGACAGCTTACTCTAATACACTTCTTTACCTTAAAATATTTTATCACAGCTCTATAATTAAGGAATAAAGAAAACACAGTAAGACTACGTCCTCCCTATTCCTGTCACCACTAATCAAAGTATCTATCTACATATACTTGATTATTTGCATAAATTTTGGGGTAAGCATGGTGATTTGGGGAATTCCCAGGGCTTTGAATCTACAATTTATCTGGCCTTTCAAGGATATGCTGGGTATTTCCCAAGGGATGTAGTTTTCTTACTATACAAAGGGAAACCATGTTTCTAAAATTATCCCCATTGGATATAAGAGAAGAAATGCGTGTAAAAAGCTTTTTCAGCACCTTCAGTCTTTGAAAGGTCTTATACTGGTTTGGCTTGAGGCCAGCATGACAACAGATGTCTTAAAACAATGTTTAATTGATGAGGATACACAGGTGAATAAAAGCAGACTATTGGATCAATTTAAACATCCAGCTGAATTTTTATTACTTTAACAGGCTGAACATTAATGCATCTCTAGTGTGAAGAGGTGAGAGTATGACTGATATATGACTCATAAACACAACAAATCCATTATACGTAATTTTCCTTACCAACAGGAAAACCTCTCCTGAGAGAGCAGGAAATTGCTTAACTCAGAGCTACAAAGATTTCAGATGTCCCTCTCCCCCAGGCAGGCTAATCCACCAATAAAATCCCAGATTTCTGCTTCTGAAAAGAATTCTTGAGACCTTTGTATTTAAGCTGGTTCTTCAGCTATTCCCTTACTTGCCATCCAGGCAGTATTCTAGGCATAGAGAACTGGGCAACACAAAAAGGATTTGCCAATACCCCACCAACTATTCTGGAATTCAGTTTCCCATTTGTGGTTACTGCGCTAAAAAGAGAGAGAAAGGACAGCAACACACACGGACCTCTTTAGGGAAAAAAGGTCAGCTTTATTGTACGGACAGCCCGGATTTAAAGTGTGTTACGTGCAGCTAGGACAGGACAGGAGCTCATTGGACAATTGGGAAAAACATCCCTGGGACAGCACCTCAGGATGTATCCCATGGGAAAGACACCAGGCGTTAATCTTTATTATGAATTCCACTCTGTTTTTCACCACATTATCACCCTGGGAGACTTCCTCCCTAACTGAAGCTGTAGTCAGCTTGTCAGCCTGGGAATGGACCTGAGAGTCAGGAGAAATCCAGGTTTGAAAAAGAATTTCCAATCTGTAATTCCCTAGCTCTCTAAATGTGTGTGTCCACACCCACTCCTTTTTTAAAATAGGATAGGCTTAGTATAACTGGATTAGCAAGCACTTTTCCAAGTCCTCATGTGGTAATGATGCCTACATATTCAAATACATGGGGAACCTGAAAGAACTAAAGGAGTGGGTGCTGGGCTGGTATTTGATTCTAGCCAAACAAGAGAATCCCAATAGATAATGTATTATAGAACAGAAGGTAGAATGTATAAATGGAAAACTCTTTTCTTGATTTGTATTTCTTCTCTCTATAGAGCTAGTGATGTAAAAATTACATGACTAAAAAAACCCTAAATAGAATGAAGAACAAACAAACAAATGTATCTGTAAGCATTTCATCAACCATTTCTGCAACCCCCAGAAGCAGCTGTCTCATTTCATCACAGACAGCAGCATTGCTTCTGTCCATCTCAGCTGAAACAAGGGTTTGAACTGCACATTTCAAATAGGAATAAGACCATGCTGAATGAAGATAAAATCTTCGCTGCTGGTAATAATACTGAACAGCTACAACTGCACCCAAATTTACCATGTATCAATCACTTATAGCCTGAAGTAGAAGAACCATTTGATTTTTCCATGTATTACGCTTTCCTTTGCTCCTAGGTATGGAAGGAAAACAACTCAAAAATTATTGACTGACAAGACAAGAAAAAACAGGATGTCACCATTCTTCTAATGCAATTCTCCCTTCTTGGATAAAAAGGGTCATGATTATGAAGATGATGTCAAACTGTGCATGTCTCACTGTTAGAAAAGTAGGATGAAATTCCTTCATTTTACAG
This sequence comes from Acridotheres tristis, assembly GCA_037013685.1. NCBI lineage: Eukaryota > Metazoa > Chordata > Aves > Passeriformes > Sturnidae > Acridotheres > Acridotheres tristis. The sequence goes on from CM072884.1 coordinate 105,350,264, forward strand.
GCAATGGCTACACACAACACCAGCTGCAAAACTGTCAGACAAATAATGTGTTACTATATTAGGCAGCTAAAATTAAAGTGGATTTGTCCTTCAGCATCAGTTAGGTCAGCTTGTAAACTTTTATTCTCTGAAGTAACTGAGATCACTTTTGTTTTTTGGGGTTTTTTTTTCATCTCTTCTACTTAGATGAGATATAGTGTGTTAACATCCTTGGATAATGTCATTATTATCAATTGCTTTCAGAAAGCAACTGTGATTAAAAATAATTAAAATTATCATGGAAGATCTTGAATGAGATAAAACTTTAATAGTTCAAAAGCGTCTTCAGGAGGGTGTAGCTATATTTTAGTCTGGTTTTGGAAAACAGACAGAGTTACTTCACTTTAGAAGATACGGGTATGGTTTTGAGCAACAACTTTTAAGGATTGCTGTTACCCCATCTCTCCAAGATAAATTCTTCAGACTGAGAAAACTGAAAGAAGTAGATTTCAAATATTATTTAAAAAGTTTAATGTTTACAGGATAAAGGTCTAAGAGAAGTAACACCGTATTTCTGGAGTAAACCATTCATAATTAGAAAATACAGTAAACACAAGAGTAATTTAAAAGACATCACAAATAAGTGCATGAAGTAAAACCATACATTTCTGTATCCCCTTTTTTTTTTGAAAAACAAAATAAGCATTGTGTCCCACTCTCAAATCTGAGCTCTGCTTTAAGAAGTGATGTTAACATGCTTCATTTGCACCTTATTAATGTATGCGATCATGATATTTTCAAGCAGATGCAGAGGATGACTTTGTCAGGAATGGTAGACTTTGACCAGGCAAATGACAAACACTTTCTGCTGTTTATGAATAAATTCATTATTTTCAGCTATTTACCCATTTGTATTGATCTCCAATTTTCGAGAAAAATTAGCAATTCAAGCTCTAAAACAAATAATCTGACTATAGACATCAGAACTGTATTAATTAACCAGCTAATTTTTTCTATAGAACATTACTCGAATTAAATGCTCATGATTTTTTTTTTTCCTAGATGAACTTGCAGTTAATACAGATAAATACTCTCATATCACAGTAGGCTCAAGGTGTCCTAAGGATGTGCTCCTGCCAAACAGCCACTTTTACCAAATTACTGAAGCCTGATATGAAGAACCATCAGTTATCCTTATGGGACAACTACAAACAGACAGAATAGATAAAGAAACAACATATTTCTTAATTTACAATCTGTTACCATAATATGGATGCATTATGAACAGGCAGTAGCTTTACAAGATGGTATATTACTTATTCATTAGACCATTAGATCTTCATAAAAGCAATGCTCTGAAAGTTGCTGCTCTATTTGCCATGTCATGCTCAATAGAAACAAACAAATGTTAGTTTATGGGAAATCCAAAGAGCTTAGTTGTTTTTTGGTTTTTTTTTTTAAAGATATTTCATTTCTTGTTTGACTACTGATTTTGCCATAAAGTTCCAAACCAGTCCAAATTTAATTTTTTCCTTCACTTTTACTCAGGCAGAGTGCCTTGTGCTAACAATAAATTTAAAATGGCTCTCAGAAGTGGAACTTAAGCCCTAAACACGCCACAGGAAGAAAAAGGCTTGGCATCATCCTTTAGTAAACATTGTCTCACCTCACAGGGCAATTTAGGCAAAGAAATCTACAGTTGCTTTAAGCTTTCATTTGCTTCCAATTAAAAAGTATTTAGATGTTTTTGCTTAAAGAATTGCCTCAAACTGGATAAAACCAGTCAAAGTGGATTATGGTCTTTATTGTTCTTTATGTGCAGAATATACTTACTGACCAGAACAATCCCATCATTTATCTTCAAGACATTTCCTATGGGTTTATCCCATTTTGGAACAGCATCTTCTAGCTCATTGTACTAAATTACACCAGTGAAGGGTTTTCGTGCTGGAGATTCCATTTTATTTTCACAAATACACAAAAAATGGCTATTCTAGACTAATTGGTGATTAATAAAAATACATAGTCCCTACAAAACTTTATTTGGATGTTTCCAAATATACAACTCAAAGCATACTGGTACAAACAACTATGTTAACTTAAGCTTAAACGGAAACTAAACAACATTATTCCACTTTCAATTAAAAAACAAGAGTAACTGGGTTTGTTACTGTATTTTTTTTATGTCCAGATAAGCAATTTTCTTTTTAAGTATCATAATATTTAGCATAGTGGAAAACTGAACAGATTCTTTCAGAGGTACAGATTTTGTAGGTCTATCACATGCAATCAAAATGTTGAACATGTACAAGACTACTGTTTTGCTGTACAGAAAAATTTGAAACTTTTTTGTAGGAACTTCCACCAAAGTTATAGACTCATTTAAACTTTGGCTTTATCTCTATGAAATTGCTTGCAATAAATTGAATGATTTTGCAACCTATGTCTGACAATTAGGTCTGAAGTAATTTCATTAATTAAAAAAGAAAAAAACAACAACAGCAACAACAAAAACACCTAAGAAAGTCCCCTGGTTACCAGAGAGGAACTTAAGGGCAAACAGGTTGAGAAGAAAGAATCAGGAGTCCATTAATGCCACTGTAAAAATTACATCATACTTTTATATTCTTGCATTGGTGCAACAGTAAGTGTATTATAAGCAGCAAAAAGAGAATAAGGTACTGCAGTGTATTAGTTATATAATTTTTCCAAGTTTTACACATTATACTTGAAAACCACTGGGTAAGGTCCATTACCAAGAACTCAAGTGCATTAAAACATTTTCTGTAAATTCGCTATACATTAGAGGCCTTCAGAAGGAGAACATGATCCGACAGTATAGCAGAAGAAATCAAGATTCCATTCTCTCAGGTGAAGAGGCCAGACAAGTGCTTCTTTCCATCACACTGGTGCTCTCCAGGCTCAGCCTGCTAATTGCTTTAGACTCTGAGCCTGCTTAACACGCTGAGAAAACTAGGACCCACACACAAAAAAGCCTTGCAGTTCCTTTCTTTTTAAATGGCTGCTTCATACTGTTAGAAAACCTTCATTAGGGAACCTCAGCTCCCCACTTCCCACAGGGACTCCAGCCTGTGACTCACTCCATTCAGGTCAGGGTGGGCTCTCACCCCCTCCTCTGTGGCAGCCATCACACCCCCAAAGAAGAGAAACAAGTTTCATCCAGAGTTGGAAGCAAGTAAACAAGAAAAATAAAATAAAAGTGCAAATCAACAGGCAAAAACAGAAGTATTAATACAAATACCACAGCTGCTCCGAGTAAGGACCTGTTCCCTAGGACTGTGTACACTTTTGAGTACATGGGTCATGGGATTAAATTCCCTTCATTGTTCAGATATTCCAGAAAAAATCTCTATACAAATATGGCATCACACAAGCACAGGTCACTTCTGCTGCACAAGCTATGGACATCTACCTCTGTTTTCCACCTTCCCTCAGGCTTTGGCAAAGTTTTCATGTAAGACCACTCCCCAGTTCTTTTTCAGGATCTTAACGTTGCTCATGTGATGGTTCCTCACTATTCACATTAAAAGACTGTAATAAAGTCAGCAGTAGAGTTTGCTTGGTTTTTAAAGCAACGGTTTTGCTACTCAGTTTCATCTCATGCTTCTAGTTTCACTTTGTTAAAACTCAAGTTATCCATTTAAAAAGTGAAATTAGTGAAATTTACCTCACAAAATAAACAATTAAAAAAACCTTTTTTTTCCAGAAAAGGTAAGAAACTACAAAAATAAATATAAAAAATGGAAGTCATAAAACAATCTAAATTAATGAACAGAGAAAAGTGTATCAGCAGAACATCCCTATGACCCTGTCACCCAAAGCTGCTGGTGAGGAACAAACCTAGAGCAGAAAAGCTCTCAGTTCATCAAGTCAGTGCTATAAAAACCACAGGTCTCATTAACATTAATCCTGTAACTCCCACCTTTTTACGAGAGTCAGACAGATTGTATACAGACAGATTTCACTGCATGTTGCTTTATCAAACCAGCTACATTTCTAGTACCTTTCATTACTTGCACCTCTGAAAATAGATTCTTTTTTCTAGGTTAGACTATAGAAGTAAAAACTGGTCTCCAGACAAATAAAACAAGCTACTTTACGGAAAAATCAATTTGCCCTGATATGAAACAGAGAATACATGGTGGCATTGGAGGCTTACTATTGAAGAACCCAGGGATAGTTTTCAAATCCTTTCAGAAAGATACATCTCATTTTCAAATCTATATACACTGTATCACTGACAAAAATCTTACTTTCTATTTTCTTCTATTCATATATTCTCCCAGTCTGAGCTGGTCTGAAATTTTATGTTCATACAATAAGTCTTATTTCAATCTCTAGAATTTTATAACAAGAAATGCAATGTTTTGTTAAAAAAGGGGGATTTTACACACAAAGAGAAGGCTTAAAAAGCATAAAGATTTCTGTCCTCACTTCCCAACAGCCAAACAAAAACTAGCTGATCTTTTTTTTTTTTTTTTTTTTTTTTAAATCTGGTCTCCCAGAAATAAAGTGGCATACTTGTAGTATATAATGAAACACACTTGTAATACAATTGCTATTTTATTTTTGGTTACAAAGTCAGCTTTAATTAGAATGCCCTAAATTTAGGGCCTCAAACTACAGTACAGTTTTATGGTCCTCTTCCCAATAGATTTCAAGCACTTACTTATCTTTTTCAAATACTCTGATGTCCATGCCCTCTAATGTACATGGAAATTTAGCTGGCCTCTTTTTAAATCGTGATGAAATTGCCTCGTCAAGATTGAGAAAGCCCTCACCTCTTCTAAAGCAATTTATTCACTAAATATGGCTTTTGAACCTTAATTCCTCCATTTTAAATTAAATCTTCTAAATTAACAGTGATCATGTCTTGGCAAACATCTCAGTAATGATAGTGCAGATGAGATGTGTTGACTTTCAATTCCAACGTTATCTTGAGCAGAGTCCCTGGACAAGAGAGTATCCATGGATACAAAGGTCCACCATCTCCCTCCCTATCTAAGTAAACTCTTAAAAGTTACATCTCACTTGCTTAATTAGTACAAAGCCTCATAAAAAGCCATATTACCATGGAAAAGGAAAAGTGGCAACTTGGAGTTGAAAGCTGAGCTAGAGGCACACCAGATTGCAAGGCAGCATTTGTTGCTTGTAGCCACCATTAATTTCTTAAGTGCAGAACAAACTAATTTTGCAGGCAGATAAATAAGGTAGATTACAAAAATATTTTTGCAAATATAAAATATAATCCGAATTAATGAAGAGAACTGCAGTAATGAAAGAGAATCATAAAGAAAGCAATGGCAATGCAGAGATTACCAGTGGCTCTAGCATGGTAACACCTACATTAAACTTAAGAATAAATAGTCAGGAACATAATATCAATTTAGAAATAACTTTCTATATGAAGAAATAGTAGAATTTGGCATTTGACACTTTAAAGAACCCCCACTGGGAGGGGCTGTTAATATTTCTAAATAATTAAGTTTTGACAGATACAAGGGCATTTCTCAGTGGAGACAACTGTTGAAGTGAATTCAATTTAAAATATTCGAAACATCAAATGCCAAAAGTAAAATATCTGATGGTTAACTGCACAAGACCACAAATCCAGGTTTGATTCAGCATTATTTTTTCTGCCATAAAATCCAACAGGAATTTTTTTTTCTAGCCCTTGAATGAATAGTTGTGCAGTTCTATTTTTGCCAACCTCTATGATTCTACTCAAAGACATTCTCCTAGAGTTACTGTGTTGAAAGCACCCACACCAGATTGTAAATGTACTGGAGACTTCATTTTCTGCAGAAGTCTGTAGAGCAGTATTATAACTGCTCTATAAAGACTGGCTCCCTCCCTGAGCATAGACCAGGTTAAAGATAAAAACATCTCTGTAGATCAGCTGCAGTCACCACCCAGGGGTACCCTTCTCTCTGCTCTCCTGTGACAGAAACTCTTCAGCCCATGCAACAACCACACCACCAGTTTAAACCTTGGATACTGGGATGCATTCACTTCTCATTGTGGCCATCTCTCACCACTTTGATCACAGAAGCCTGAATGTATCTAATACACAACTCTTTAGCTTGTCCCAGTCAAAGTTTCTTTCCCACCTATTTTCAAGATTCTTGAAATACACACACACACAGGAGAAACAATGATTGGGAAATTGTGGTATTTTAACTGATACCTTGAAATCCAACCCAAGTTTCCAGTGTCATCATCATCACTCTTTTGTGTAAAAATTTCCATCATAAGAAAGGTCAAAGCCTTACCAGGTAAAAAGCCACCGCATACAGTGTATTCTTTCCTCTGAGAGAAAACTGGGCTATTCCTACCTCTCAATAGCTTTTTACTTTCATTTTGTCCAATTAAAAAAAAAAAAAAAAAGCAAAAATAAAATCTACATTACATAGAAGCTGTTATCCAGAAGTTACGGGATTTTTGAGGATGAGTATTTGAGAACTGAACTCTGTAATGGATCTGTGATCATAATAGATCCCATGAATATCAGGCAGCAGGTGTATCTCCTCCTGGAGATGGAAAGTGCATGTTAACTGATTCACACTTTTTTTTTTCTCATTGATACTTATTATCCTTCCTTTGGATTGGCAGCTAAAGAAATTTCTCTAATAGTTCAAGAAATTAAATTAATTTGAAATTTCAGGTAGTATTTACATGCTTCCTCAAGTGGAGACTTAAAAATATTTTGCATCTCAAAGTCAGATAGCTTTCCTCAAAATTGCATTTTAAAGAACAGACAGCTGAACTAAAACTCTGTTGAACTGAACTTCATCATTTTGCCACAGTTATTGCACACATACATAAAAATGAACAGTGACGTGCAGACCACAGTTTAAATTCCCAAAGCAGGCAGACTGAGCTCAGGAGAATGAATATATAGACATTTGTCACTAAGAGTGAATTGCAAAATAAACATATTCAAATAGGAAGAAACATAAAAAAGCTTATAAAAAGTCGTGTAACCAGGTAACACTCGTTTTTACATGGTGTTCTTCTGTGAGATGCTGACAAGACAACTTAAACTTCCCTTAACATCAGTTGAAAACAAGGACAACGACATGATACCAGGTCAGGGAGGAATAAGAATTCCTCCCCCAGCAGATCATAAATATGATGATTAACAACCCAATTTTCTTAAATGTTTCTTGTAGATACTGCATTTCCAACTCTGGAGGGTTGTGGTTCTTTTTTTTTCATTGAAATCCAAATTATATTAAGGAATAAATCCCATTTACTTTTCTCAACTCAAAATAAATTATTTTAGGTATTTAATAACCCTAAATTTACAAATATCAACATCTACCAAGACTCAAAGACCACATGGATCACAGATATGTTTCAATGTTTAATACTGAACGAAACAAATTGACATCAATTAAATTCTAAAAGCAGAAAAATCACTATTGCTGAGTGCTTTCCAATAAATCATAACCTAAACCAAATTGTCTAGTATTAATATATTTTGTCCTAAGGTTCAGAGATGTTGTAGAACAGACTTCGAAAGAAGATAAGCATTGAAAAAAACCATAAAATTACAGTTTAGAAATTATTCTAAAAGAGGTAATTAAAAGTTTTTCACCCACATCATTTAACTAGGGTTTGGTTTATTGCTGTGGTCGATCATTGAAGACTGCAAAATACAATTAGGAAAGTAAATGGACTCAAATTCATATAATAATGGAAAAATAATGCACTGTGCTTGATAATGTCACTGCAATTTTTGTACAATATCCTTTATTATGCAAAAACATTAAGTTTCATTACAACATTTGAAAGGACGGGTTTAGGGTTTTTTTTGTTTTATTACAAAAATAATTTGTTAAATATTTAAAACCCACTGAAAACATCCATATTTATCTAATTGGTTTCTTCCAGCCTCCCCACATTTTATACAACACTGGTATAATTATTCCTGAGGACTTAGGGCAGTGCTGGAGCTGAAGCAAACACATTTCTGCTGGGAGAGAAAGTGACTGAGACTGATAAAGCCAAAAGAAATCAGACTCTGCTGGGACTAGGCTTGAATCTTCAAGATTTTCTGGCAAAGGATCGCTGACTTTTTAATCTCATCTTCCACCAGTTTAATAAGACTGCTCAGGGTTGTTTTCTACTGTTTATTTTTTTTTTTTTTTGTCTGTTTTTAAATTGACCAAAACTATAAATTAAGCATAAGTTAACTGTGCACCAGCATAGAGAAGGCTTGCATTAGGCATACAAGCAATATTATTTGAAGGGTATACAAACAATCAAGCACAAAAATATGTCTTGCTGTTCTAGAACAAACACATAATTTGACTACAAAATAGGTGGGGGGGGCGTTTATATACAATAAAGAAAAATAACTTTAAGGAGCTTAATGTAGCATGCTCCTAGTGTTTGCAGTGATTAAAAAACTACTTGCTTAGCTAAATTATTCTTCATTGGACAAGAACATCACATAATTAAGGTCTCCAATCCTTCTTCGCTAAGAACTTCACAAATACTTAGTAAGGAACATTGTTTAGAGTTGAATGGGGCAAACTGAAAGACAAAGGTCTAATATGTTCAACAATCAGCAGGGTTTCTTTGGCTTTTTGAGCAAATCTTTACAGATTGAAAAATGCATGTATACACAGACACATAACTCATGAGATACACTTGGAGTAAAATTATGACAGATATTAACATGACAGTGAAGGACAAAAGCAAGGGCTGAGACAAAAATAAATATGCAATAGTGCAGCAAGACAGCAACCTATCCAAAAGGTAAAGACAACACTCCAGTAAAAAATGAATGTGCTTGAGTGCAAAACAAAACAAAAAAGCATGGAAAAGCCACAGGACTTATCCCATTATTAAATGTATCTCCTCTTACTCCAAGCAGCACTTTGTAGTGAAACAATTCTTACAGCCTCAGGTGGATCTAAGCATTTAAACCCTGCAAACACAGAGGACATATAGCCCAGAAAGATACAGCCTCCAATACTCTACTGAGGTCCAGAGGAGATGCAAAGAATCCCCACCTCCCATAGAGATTTCCAGGGATGCTGCAGGGCATGCAGGCTTTGGATTCTCCTTTTTCAGCCATGGAATAGCAGCTGCTACTGGCTTTTATTATAGGAACAAGGCACAAGGTACACAGTGGCAGAGTGGGCTTGTATTTTGCTTCTTTCTCCCCATCTCTGTATCTCTTAAGGTCAGAGAAGAAATGCCTATTTGATTAAGGGCATGAAATTATAGGAAGCTTTTGATTTCACAATATTGGTAATTAACTATATTTTCATCTGAAGAAATCCATTAAAGAACTATGTAAGATCTGCACTGTGGGCATCAGAACCCCAAGACTGCTGATACTGAGAGTCAGCTCAGCACACAGGTTGTTTTCCCTTAGGCATTAATCAAAGCACGGAATTTTAGACATGAAGAATACTAGGAGTTTGTCAATATTACTGTTTTAAAGTGAAGACTATTTGCTTTTTCTCTTCTTTATCCTTCATGTTTGTAAGGGAATTACAAGTTTAAACAAAATCTTATAAACCAACTATATGAAGTTCAACAAGGGGAAGTGCTGGATTATGCAACTGGGACAGGGCAACCTGGGATGTACAGACACACTGAGGAGATACTGGAATGCAGTGCTGTGGAAAGGGACTTAAGAGTCCTGATCAAGGGCAATTTGAAGCTGAGCCAGCAGTGCCCTGGCAGCCAGGAGGGCCAAGCGTGTCCTGGGGACATCAGGGACAGCATGGCCAGAAGGGCAAGGGAGGGATTGTCCTGCTCTGCTCTGGGCTGGGGCAGCCTCACCTCCAGTGCTGGGGACAGTTTGGGCTGCCATGATATAAAAAAGACATTAAGCTGTTAAGGAACATCCAAAGGAGGGCAATGAGGATGGTGAAGGTCTTTGAGGAGAAGCCGTGTGAGGAGGGGCTGAGGGCACCGGGTCTGTTCAGCCTGGAGGAGACTGAGGAGAGACCTCACTGCAGTCACAACTTCCTTGTGAGGGGAACAGGAGGGGCAGGCACTGATCTCTGCTCTGTGGTGACAGTGACAGGACTGAGGGAATGGCCTGAAGTTGTGTCAGGGGAGGTTTAGGTTGGATATCAGGAAAAAACTCTTCCCTCAGAGGATGGTTGGGTACCTAGTGGCCCACAGTGATATCAGAGAACACTCTTCTGAGGACATAAAACATAGAAACATTCACTATTTCCCAATCCCACTGTACTTCCACACTTTCTTACTTATTCCTTACCAGTCTTCTCCAGCACAACTTCATTGGTCTCTAAGCCCAGGACCAAAAGCAGAGGAGTCATGTGTTCACATTTTCTGTGTACAGTCCTGCCCACAAATTTTATTCATATAAAAGATAAAGAGGTGACCAAACAAAAATACAAATACAAGTTTCAGCTAGAGACTGGGAAAAAAAAGGGAAAAAAAAGAGAAAACTGAAAATGATAGAAGGGCACAAAGTGAGAGAAGAGTGGCAAAAACTTGACTAGAAATAGGAAAAAGCACAAACCTGCCTTGACTTCCACCCAGCTTGATGACTACAGGAATAGCTGAGGCATCTTTGCAAGGTACTTCCTTAGAAAGTAAATTGGGCTTAAATCCCAGAAATCCCATTTCTAAGATGAACAGATGGGGTAACTTTTAGGCAACACCTGTAATATACTTGTGTTTGTATCCATAAATAAACTGAAACTAAACTAGAGGTAAAGAAAGATGTTGTATTTCAGCACAACACACTGTGGGCAGAGTAAAGCCAAAAGAAATGTGAAGGTATAAAGCAAGACAGAAAGAGCAACAGAAAAGAAATTGAAATTGTTCAAAGATAAATTCAGCTATGCTTCTGGCAAGTAGCAATAAAGGCAGTAACACTGAGAAAAGACCAATGTAGGTAATAGGAAAGTAGAGCAAATAATCAAGATGGGCATAGGCATAGCATAAAATACTGAATATACCAGAAAAAGCACACAAATATGTACACAGAAAGAGGAGAAATACAAATACAAAAGAGGTTGAAAAACGACAGTTGAAAAGATGGATGACAAAATGACACCTGCCTGACATGTTTTGAAGATAAATATTTTTCAAAGTACTTTAACTACAGCAAGTTGGAAAGAAAGGATATATGAAAGTAAGGCTTGAGGATTGGAAAAATTAGCTTTGGCAGAAGAGCTAAAAACAATTATTTCCCCTCTCAAAAGGATGAAGATACAAGGCGTGGGACTGCAGTGTCTGCCTGTATCTATCCACTTGAGTTTCATTGGCACGTGTAGATTGAAGACTATGAAATATTCCAGTGCTGCTCATTTTCACTGGCTTCCTTTCCACTTCTTATACTGTGATTGCACAAACACACACACCCCTTATTGAGTGTCAAGGTCCAAACATCAAAATATTGAACTGTATTTTTGACATTTACCAGAAGTATTTCTGGACTATTTCTGGAAAGGACAATATAATTAGTTCTGGACTTAATTTAATCCTTCCCAGATAATGATAATGTCATGGTAATGACCTTCAGTCATAGCTGTCAGCTCTCCAGCAGTATCAGTACTTTGTTATTTGTCATCAACTTGCCTTTCCTCACTTTCACCTTGGGTGGAACAAGGTTTTCTGATGTGATATATTAGCCTGGAGCAACAGAGCACAGAGTTATCCGATTTTCTTTTTATTGTATCAATTCATTCCTTATTTGGGATGAAATCTTTCTAACTTTCTAAACAAGCAGTCAAATAAATCAAGAAGTTCAAATATCATCAAGGAGGCCAAAGCAAATTACATCAAGTCCACAAATGCAGTTTATGACTATTTCTTATAAACCTCTACCAGATTACAAAAGCAAAAAAACATACTGATTCTCCTCTAATAAGTTGTTGTTTGGTTTGGGTTTTAAAATCCAAAACTCCTACACATCCCTCATTAAATAAACACTATTTTCTTCAGAGCAAGTTGATGCTCACCAGGGCAATTCTCAAAAGCATCACAACACTAACAACACATTTGGAAGATTCATACATGGCATACTCTCAGCATTAAGGAAGAACTCTTATTTGGTGGCAAAAGAGTTGTGAAAACTGGAAAAAGAATTGTGAAACATTTCAGATCAATTTCTGAGAAGCAAACTGGGTAAATTCTGATTTCCTGCCAAGGTAAAATATTCATTTCAATATCTCTGCTTCTTGTCCATCTTTGCAGACTTTCTGTTTCAGCTACCTGAGAACCTGGAGTTTATTTCTCTCCATGTTAAAATGTGCTTATAACAACATCTTGAAGGACTTACAGGCTTAAGTGTTCCGTTAACAGAATTGCTTTAGATTGAAAGAACACAAATTAGTATTTGTGAACTAATATTTGAAATTAGATTTCAAGTACTTCTGAAACATTTGCCTTTTGTCCTCAGACAGCTTTGAAGGCTACTTGTCAGAGCATCCACTGAAGGTGGGTTGAAGACACGAGCAGCAAGCATTTAAATTTGATGTTTGTGAGATTTCCCGTCTCTGCAAGACCTGTCTAGATGCTCTGCCTGCTGCCTGTTAATAGGCAGGATCAGATCATGGCTTTCACTGCTGTCCAAGATAATTAGACAAGTGCACATACAATCCTGTCCCAAGTAGTTGACACATTCCCTTTGAGCTGATACCAATCCAGAACTTCTTAAAAGGCTTACTGCTGTATGCTTCTGTGCCAGATCTTCATAATGTGGAAAGTGCAAGTATTTTTGGACAGTTGTCTATAGATAAACATCCGGAGCTTACTTTTCTTTTTTACTCTGACATAAAGAATTGAATCACAGAATAAGATGGGTTGGAAGGGACACACAAGGATCATGGAGTCCCACTCCTAGAACTACAAAGAACCATTCCCAAGAGTCACCCCACGTGCCTAAAAGTATTGTCCAAACACTCCTTGAGCTCTGCCAGGCTGGTGCTGTGACCACTGCCCTGGGGAGCCCAGCCACCCTCTGAAGAACCTTTTCCTGATATCCAGCCTAAACCTGACACAACTCCAGGCCATTCCCTCAGTCCTGTCACTGTCAGCACAGAGCAGAGATCAGTGCCTGCCCCTCCTGTTCCCCTCACAAGGAAGTTGTGACTGCAGTGAGGTCTCACCTCAGTCTCCTCCAGGCTGAACAAACTCAGAGCCCTCAGCCCCTCCTCACACGGCTTCTCCTCCAGACCCTTCTCCATCTTGGTTGCCTTTGGACACATTCTAATAGTTTAATATTTTCTTATATTATGGTGACTAAAACTGGTTCTGGCTGGGATACAGTGAATTTTCTTCCTAGCAGCTGGAACAGTGCTGTGTTTTGGGGATTTGGAATAAGAATGCTGTTGGATAACCCCCTGATGTTTTGGCTGTTGCTGAGCATTGCTTACCCTCTCAGAGAGTTTTATTCCCCTCTTTTCTCTTTTATTATGACTATTATTATATTTTATGTTATTTCAAATTATAATAATATTATCTCCACACACATTTTTCTGATTGTTCTCTCCACTCCACCATGAGATAGGTGTGGGGTTGGTATTTTGTTGCCAGCTGGGGCTAAACTAAGACAGAAATTGACAATGTAGCTGCTGAGGAGGTTTAATTTCATTCTGTATCAACAGCACCCTTCCCAAACCAAGTACAAAATAATGACAGCCTAACATCCAGATTTCTGAAGGAAACATGCTACTCTAACTTTAAAAAAATCACTTTGGTCAAATGTGAAAGACTCACTGATATTCTTTTTTTTTTTTTTTTTTTTTGCTTTCCAACAAACTTCTTACTCCTAGTGTTGAATCAACTGAAGGCCAGGCACTCTTTTTAATTAAAAAAGTACAAGTGAATCCCCTACTTGAGGAACCAGAGACTTGTTTAAGCCTTTGTGTCTTTCAAAGGAATTGAGCACGTTTTTATCTGAGAAAAAATAAGCACAAAAACAGCATTAAATCATGGGTATCTTGGCAACTTTCATCTTCAGTGTTTTATTTCTTAGATGTTTTAATGTTTTTAACTTTGTTGTCATACTGCCTAAGCAGCTCAGACTATAAACTAAACTGAATTATTTACCAATATGATCCCCTCTTGAGCTCACTAAGGTACCTGCCTAGGAGAAGGGGATAAAACAAGCCAAAGCTAAGATTTTGTTGCAATGCTTGAAGGAGAGCAGATATTTCAAGTGGCAGCTGAGAAAGAAGGCAGAAACACAGTCAAATAAGCAGACCAATCTGTCTACAGAGAACCTTATGTTGACAGGCAGGTACCTGCACAGATATTTGCAGACTCAACTGTCTAATTGGAAAATTGTTTCTTTTAAATCCCACATGCTCCAGCTTAAAATACAGTTTAACACCTTGAATTTAACTTTATTTTAAAATAAAGATATGTTTTCAACTTAGATGGGAAACATAATGAATAAATAGATTTTTAAGCAGCTGTTGACCAAAAAAAGAAAAATAAAATCAGCCAGGTTTAAGTGATTTTTTTTCTTTTTAAAATTTTTTAAAATAATGCTTCTTTTTCCCATATTCCACATTCTCTAAACAGATTACTTGGTTTAGAATATCTCCAGATCCAGCTACTCATCATCTCTTGACATGGTACTAAGATGCTGAAAAAAATAATATCAGGTCCTCTGGTATTTCAATTCACACACCTCACAGACTCATTCTAGTCTTCTGAAAAGTTGCTCTGACTGTTCTGGTCATTCTACTATTAAAAAGAAAGAAAATTACAGAAACTATGACACTGCTATAGAACACAATCAAGCCAATACAAAAACTGAACAATCAAAGTTACTTAAAGTTGCCAGAAAGAATAGGTCCATTCTCTGAAAGAGCACAAATTGGAAGCAGACTTCACTGAGTTCTGATGGGAATAAAGAGTAAGAACAGCACTAGTGCAGAAATAGAGGCAACGATAACCTGTGATACATTGAATTTTAAGGGTTTTTATTTTTCATAGTCAAGTTCAGAGAACTACTAGCTGTAAAAATAAAAAGAAACCACACTATGCAAATCCAAAACATAGACATGAATTCTTAACACTTACCTGAGAATAAACCCTGATTAACATTCAGTCAATGCAGATTAAACACAGGGGCAGGGAGATTGTTTTTAATGATAGTGGAAAATGAAAAGCACATTCTTATTTTCCCCAGGATCTGTTTTCTCAGAGAAAACAGAAATTATTGACTAAACCACAAGAGTTAATTCGCTATCCCTATGGATGACCCAAGTTCCCACACATGGAGAAAACTCCTTCTGTCTAAATTCTTTAACTGGGAGAAGCCTAAACTAAGCTGGGGAAAAAAAAACAAAAATCAACACACTGCCAGGCATGGCAAGCTACAACCATCAGTAACTAAATGTCTGCCCCACCAGCAAAAACACTCTTAGCTGTATTGTGCTTCCCAGCACACTGGAATACAGAAAAATCAGGCTTGCTCCTGGCTATTACTGCTGAGAAACTGGGAACTGTGAAATAGCAGCAGAGAGAGAAGCACCTCTCCCTTCCCTGGTTACAACAGATGCAACACCAACTCTTCTCCCAGCTCTATCCATCTCCCTTTCTTAGTCACTTACCATCCCAGCAGGAACAGACACTTTTGCCTAAACACATCTGAAGTTTTGAGACATCTCAGTAAAGGGCAGTAAGCAGGAGTCCCTACACAGGGATCACAGAATCAGAAGCTATGAAAGTTTGTTGTTATTACTGCTATTGTTATGCTCCTGCTGCACTGAATCCCCATCTAAGGACAGTTTAGCTATGTAAGAGCACAAAGCTTGGAGAAAGAAGCTGGATAAGACCAGGAACATGTGCCCCAGCCGTCAGCGACCTCCAGCTCAGCTCCCACTCCAATGGAACAGGCACCAGTAGGGTTTGCTGCTGTGTTTGGCTGCAATAAACTCAGGAGAGCATCAGCAGTCTGGTGACAGCACTGTGTCACAACAAGCAGTGTCACAATGTGCACAGTGGAGATGATGATAATGGAAATAGTGCAAATCCCCCTTCCTTCTACTTCTCTAACCTCAGCTCATCACTGGCCATGACTGCCTCTAACACTCAGCCACTACAGGATCTTTACAGTTTAAAAAGAGAAACAGAACTGTTTGTGAAGCTTTGTTTGCTCTTTCACCCTTGATCTTGCTGTCACTGACCAACTGTCAATGCTTTAAGACATCTCAGATGTGTCATCCAACTCCTCTCTGGTCCAAAGTTATATCTGGAAGCCTTCGGATATGTAGAAACAATTCGACACACAATCAAATAAAATTCTACCAAAATACAAAAAAAATAATAATGACTCTAAAATTAAAGAAGGAGTCCAGAAATTATTCCTACTTGTGTCACAGATGGTCAAGTCGTTACAGGGCAGCTGAGAGATGTGCCAGCATCAATCTATCAATCTCCATTTTGCTATATTAATACAAGTTACAAGTCTTGTGACTTGGATTTCCTATGCCCAAGTTAAGGGTCACACTTAGGTAATCAGCAGCCTAGAAACCTCACTTATGTTATGAACTGCCTTCTGAAAGTCTGCATCACCTGCAATTCTGTTTTGATCCCACTGAAACAGATCAGCTGAGAGATTTCAATATGCTTTGGGTGAGGATGTTGATAAGCAGGGCTTGAGTATTCACGTGCCCAACAAAACAATTCACAACTTGCTGTTCTCATACCCAGAAGAGAACACTGAGCACACCAAAACACCCACTAGAACAACACACAACACCTGGGAGCTGTGGCACCCACAAGCATCCCAGTCTGAGACACGCAGAGGAGCAGCTGTTATTTAACCCAAGTAAGATCTTTGAGCCTCAGGCACCTTGATTTGGAAATGCAGGCCATATCAAGAGTCTTGAAATAAAATTAACAAAATAATGTAAGTCTTTGCAAGATAAGAAATCGAAGCAAATATGAAGAAGTGGCATGATGAGTTTGGAGATCTAAAAATTTTGTTGAGCATGTTAGCTGTAGCTTTTATAAAGGTCTTAAACGCACACTGGAAGGACAATGGCAAAACTGAAAAGCAAGACAAAAAGCAACATAGTAACAAGTGATTCTAGATCTACAGCACTTCCTAGACATTCAAGCAAGGTGCAGATTCTGTTTTAACAACAAAAGCAAGGCAAGCACTACATACCTATCTAATTTCACTTTGGGTAATGCAACTATGTGATGCACATTAAGTACTGTAAAATACCACACTCAAGCTGTACAATCCTAACATAATGGGATTAGAGAGTACTTAACGGGAAGACACATCAATAATTTATCATTATAGATCTGGTGTTTCTTAGCATGGCTCCTTTTCAGACTGCTGATATCTCATGTCTGCTGCAAGGGTTTACATGAGAGGCGAGTTTTGAAAGTAGTAGAAGGTGAGACCTTGGTGCTTTAAAAGGAGTTCATGCTTCAGGTGCTGTTCCCTGTAACATATGTTCTACTTTATAATATCTCAGAGCTGCAAATGACCAAGCACTGACCCAATAGGGCAAACAGCTTTAAGGATGAAAACTTCCACTTTCAAACCAATTATCCTTTCATTTCTTTGCTTTGGTTTGGGTATTCATCCCTGACTGAGAAATACATACAAGAGATGCTTTATCTCTCTCTGCTGATCAAAGCTGTTTTCTTCTACATGAACCTGCCAAAACCTAGCAACACAGATACTGAAAATCAGTTCCCACTCTGTGTAGGTGGGATCATACTCACAAACATCTAATTTCTAGGTGCCACAGGCAGACTATTTTGGACCAAACCACTGAAAAAAAATGAAAAACATATAGTTACAGAACCAAGCTGGCTTCACGAGTGGCTCAGGACTTACTATTTCTGCCTCAGGCTCATTCAACATTAAGCAAAACTCAGTTGGCAGGCAGTCAGATGGCACAGCAGAGGCATTAATTTACTAATAGAAAGGAACTCGCTGCACAGTGCTTTCTTGAGGTTGCTTCTGTGATAATTGCACCAGAAAAATAGGTTGTATTTGCATTACTTTTTAATGGCTCCTGTTCTTACATTTCCAATATATTTTTTTATTCTATCTCAGTATTACTGTGTAGGGAAAAGGACCCAGTGATAGATCCATACTATATTTCTGGTTCCCTTAGAGACTTTGCATGGCCTTTGGCAAGTCAATTTACCTTCTCATCTAAAAGGCAAGGTAGTAATAGCACAGTAGCTCCCAAAGGTGTTCCTTGTTGCCCTAACGTCTGAATAGAAAGTGCTTCATAAATACTAACATCAGCCAATGAAAATGCATAAAATATTGGAATTTAATGATGCAAGTGCATTTTATTGAGGGCCTGGAAGATGAGCTAGCTTGAATCCTGCAGAAAGCCAGGCAAGTCACCAGGGAGAAGCCAGGGAGCCCACTCCCAGCCAGGGGGTCTGCACAGACTTCTGAGCCCCAAAGGGAGGGTGCAATGCCTCTCTTGCCCCGAGGCACAGGCACTGGAGAGGTGGGTGGACAACACTCAGGGTGAATGTGAGTTCTCTAGAGTGCAAGGAGGGCATGACCATCTTCTAGGAGAGACAGCAGAGCTGATGTTCTGCTGTTAACTGGACAAAACAACCCTCTTGCTATGCTGGACTGAAGAACTGATGCATTAAGGAGATTAACACAAGCCTGGGGTGTTTGTTGTCCTGCCTGGCTGCTCTCAGATGGATTTCAATAACTGACCATGGAGTAAAGCCCAAAATTTGTCCCCCAGCCTCAGCAGGATAACATGAATAAACAAAGCTGAAGAATTACTTGTGTTTCAACAGAGATAGAATGCTGTGATACTAAACCCTCACTGAAGATGTGGTGGCTAATGATGGATAAGTGAGTAGAGATTTTCACACTTTCCTTGAGATCAACAGCTTGAAGCAAAGACTCACTGTCTCCTTCTCAGTGCTAATTACCACATATGATAAACAGAATTATATTCCATCTCTCAATCCAGCTAGAACTATCATAGATGTGTGCTGTATGTATATTGCATTTAAATATTTTGCTGACAATAGATATTGAAATATCTATAAATATCCAGAATTTATCACCTTTTCTGATTTTTCTTTTTGGTATTTTTTTCTCACTACTACAGTCTAGTAATTGTGTTCAGTATTAACAAGTAGATATTCAACACAGACCAAAATAACGAAAGTGATTATTTTACAAGAGGAAAAACATTCAAGGTTTTAAAAATAAGCAGGGGTACTTCTGGGCTCATGCAAAGCATGCAGAAGAAACTCAATTTTCTGTCATTCTGCAAGGACAGTGCATGCTTACCAACATCATCATATGCCATCTTGATAATGATCCTCATTGTCAGTGCCATAGACTCGAGGGCACAGTCTTTATTTCACACAGCTCAAATTGATAAGCAGTCAGTTGTGAACAGTAAAACATTTCCCACAAAATTAAATTAAGCAAGATTATCTCAATAGGAGTAGCAATGATATACATGCACACAACAGGTCTCAGTTACTGTGCTTTGATCCAGTAGATCGTTTTCAAGCTCTTAAATGGCTGGATTTGTTTGCAAATATATTGTAATTAGATAACTCCTATAAGACAATGAAATGTAAAGCTGAAAAACAAATAAAGCAAAACAAGGCTGACCATACCTGCAGCCCTACGAGGGCTGCTGAATCAGTTACAGCTGAACGCTTAATTAGCAACATCCAATTAGAATATTCACTATATTGCAACTAATCAGCTTAAATTCATTAAAATGAAACATACATTAAGTATTATTATATATTAATTGCTCCAATAAGCCCCAAACATTCAAAAGTATTATGAACATATTCAAAATTAAGCTTGCGGTCTTCTGGATTAAAAAGCAGAGTTGTTTCCAGTAGTAAAACAAATATTTGAAGCAGAGAAGTTAGGAAAAAAATTATTTTAAAAGCTTTTTTTCTGTTATCCCAATTTTATTTGACATTAATTCCATCTGTAGTTTGCAGAAGGCAACACTACACCCACAGTCATTCCAGGGCAGAGAAGGCAGCAGGAAAATGGATCATAAATAAGTGTGAAATCAAAATTAAGAAAAGATAAAAAAGAAATCACAAGACTGAGAAGGGTAATGTTTTATTAGAGGTAGTGTAATTTGGTCAAGGGGCAGGGCTGGGAGGAGAATAAGTAAGGAGCTTACAACACCCATTGCAGTTTCCAGGGCTGTCACAGGGCTGCTGTGCTGCAAAACTGCCAGGACTTGCTATTTGTTTCCTCCTGACATTTTCCTTTATGTCAACAAGTAGGCCAGCTATACAGTTAGTGGATATAAAAGCATTAACTCCAGTAGAGAACTTTATTTCACCCTTCTTTCAGTCATTTTCTCTGTGGCTGAAATTAGACTCCAGAGGTGCAGTAATGAGCAACAGGGAGGGAGGGAGTACGAAACAGCTTTCACAGGAAGAATTCCATGGATAAGCCATTGCAAATTTCAGCTGGTTGTACATAGCATCATAATTTACTGCTCTACATAAATTCTGCTCCTGATTATAACTGACTCAAAGGGAGTACAGGCTGCAGTGATATAAAGCCCTTTCTGAAAGAAAAGTCAACTGCAACACACCTCATGGAATTTGGAACAAAACACCAGCTTTTAAAGGGACAGATAGACTCCAGCTGGGATCACATCTAGAGGGAAAACCCGATTTCATAGACTTTATAGACCAGAAACGGCTTTTGCAAACTCATTCAAAGAGAAGTTGTAGAGAGGCTTAAGACAAAAGCAGTCTTTGGAGCTTTTACAGTTTACCAATTCCCTCTAAGTATATTTTAAACTCTCCTCTTGTGATCCAGCACTGCCCATGCGAGAACCAGAGCAGAGAGGCAGAACCCTGTAACTGTGGGTATGGGAGTCTCATGGATCCCTGAGACCACAAGCTTAAAATACATCACCTAGCAATGAAATTCAAGTGAAAAGCAGCCATGGACAGCCACACTGAGAGCAAGGGCTGTCACTCAGGGCAAGCAGCAGCGTGGCAACAAGCTACCACCTATAAACGTGCACTATAGGTAGCAGCAAAGAAGAGAGGGAGCAAGAAGGGTTTTGCAAGGAGAATTTACAGCACAGATGATAAATCAAAAGGAATGCCCCCATTAGTCTCCTGTAAGTCAGAGAGGTTCAGGGAAAGGAGCATTTGAGAAAGCAGGTTTACAAAAAGGCACAGAGGACATGAACCTTGAGAAAGCAGCTGCTTACCAAAATTTATAGCCTAGAGAACTTCAATAAGTTGTAAATTACATTCCTCATGGGAGACTCAATTGTGCACATATGTATGCAAGATTGAGTCACAATGCAAATATACTCCTGTGTATGTACACTAACTTATATGTGCCCCATTGAGTTTGAAGATTTAAAATACTCTTCTGCAAAGCTTATGAGGTCTACAATGCCATTAGTGCTCAGAAAGAACATGCAAGCTAGAAAATTGCATATCTATTATTCAATCATTTTATAGACTAAATTTTCTCTTCCTTAGATAAGTACCTTCCAGTCCTCCTTCCATGTTGGAAAATATATGCATCCACTTTGAATAGATATTTCATGAAGTTATTCCTTGTAAAAGAGTATCTGTTTATGTTTACATTTCATGGAATAATTAAACAGCTTGTTATGGAAAAGCACTTAAAAAAATCTTTCTAAAGATGAATAAATTTTTCCATATCTTTTCTTCTTAACCTCTTCCAGCAAGAGCTGTTAAACTTGAACTGCTTGCACTGCTATGCTGGAGTACATATCTTGCAAGGGAATGCAGATAGGTCGATAATGTAGCTGGAAACCACAAAACTGTAAAGCAGACCAAAGACTGGGAAATTCTCCTTTCCCCATACTAATAATCTTTATGCCTACACCACCTCCAGAAAACAGGCTACAGCTGGCCTTGAATCAAAACCTGAACTGCACTAACAGGCTTGTGGGTAAGAAAGAGCTCCATCTCATCATTGCCTGAAGTCAGGCTACCTGGGATTGGTGTACAACCAACTGGGGTTTAAATTAAACTACAACATTAATTATGACATTAATTTGAAGTTGCAAATAAAATAGACAACAAAAATTTGACCTATATATAAAAGAGCAATCCTGAGATCCTTATCAATGTAGAACCATACTGCATTTTCAGTCAATTCTTATGGATGCAGGAGCAGAATTTCACCTGGATTATTTGGATCTGCCTTTAATAGCTTCTATCAGAGAACAGAAGAATACACAGCAAGATCATCACTTCCAGCATTTCTGAATTAAAGGGGCTTTCTGCTGGGTTTAAAAAGGTAGTTTGATGAGGTTAACTACCTCACTGTAGCACTGAACATTAAAACTGACTAGTAACTGTTCAAGTGCGATGGTAAATTTGGATATATTCACAAACTCCAGTACATTCTCCAAGATGTACACTAAAGCTTTAAACACATAAGCCATCTGACAGCCCAAGAGTCTTAGATGTTCTGCTTTAAAGGAATGGGCTGCAAAACCTTCACTCACAGAGTGCTCATATTTTAATATTTACCCCACAGATCTTGACAAGAGAATATAACAGCAAACACGAGTCTTAAAAAGCCTTATCTTCTAACCACATTATTTCCGAGATTCAATTAAGATAAATACAATGTTATTAAAGCAGCATTCATGAAGTATCAGCCATTTATGATCTCAAAAAGGGCAGTTACTCCTCAGGAGGCCAGCCACAAATGATCTACATTGTTTATCTCTAAACTGAAGAAGCTCAGTAGTTCACTATTCTCCATAGAGTATTTTTACTCTGTAAAACTTACATTTCCTTTTTTTATACCCCTGGAAAATTGTTAACAGAGATCTGTTAGTCTCACCTGGCAAGAACGATACTAGGAAGCAAGGAAGATCCTATTTTCGATGCTATGCAATTATTTACATGTTTTTCCACTTATATTAAATTTCTCTCACTACTAGACAGGAATTTATTAACCTCAAACCAGCTGTATCAATTAATCTCCATGTCTTTTCAAGTAGCTGGCCACATTCTGGAGCAGTAATTATAGGAGTAAGTACAGGTTTTATTTAAGATTTCCACGTCATACATAGGTATATTTAGAAAAAAGACCATGCGTTTAGCAACAGAGATATCAGACTTCTGAATTACAGACATAAACACAGGAAAATGACCAAAATTCTAATCCACAACATTTACAATGCAATCTTTTCCACAAACAATGCATCACTTGAATGCTAAACTCTTCCAAGGCTACACTGAGTTCATCACACCTACCACTAATTGGTTATGTAACAATTTAAATAGGATTACTATCATAATCTGCTGTCAAACCTGACAGCTGGAGATGTGGTTCAGCAAATAAAATACTCATTTACAAAGACTTTTTTCAACCAAGGTAGTTTATGTTCTTCAAGTTTTTGTACAATTAAATTAGAGCTCTATACTCCTCTTCTGAATATTGAGCCAGTTTAGCTGACATCCACTGCTGCAGTACCATCTGCACAATTTCCCCCTTATTTCTCTGAAGGGCCACATTCAGGATCCTAGAAGTTGTTATATTCTGTGCATGTTACAGAGAAATCCATGATGCTGCAGTGCCCCATCCTGCAAATGTACTTTAGAATTTTTCACCATGTTTTTCTAGCTTTTTTGGGTCACTTGAATAAAATCCACTTCCATTCTTGGAAAGCATTCACTCCTGTGAACTACAGATTCCACAATCCTTACTCTAATTTTTCATGTAGCATTGTTAAAATTATTAATATGTTGCCAGATGAAGAGGAAGTCCAGGCCATTTCTGTGTAGCACTGGACAGGACAGACTTCTCCAGAACCATTCCCGGTGTTCTCCAACCAAGATTGCTCCTGTCAGCCCAATTCCCCTTGCCCCAAAAGGGGTTGCCACTACTAACATTTGCTAAAGTATTATAAATATGTGACGTTCAGAAGCCAACACGATCCCTGTACCCCGAAAGTATTATAAAAATTGCACAAGGACTTAAAAAGTTGGTACCTCTGCTGCCAATCCTAATCATTGAAGACAAGTCCCTGTGTGGAGAACTTCACGGACAGAACACAAAGAAACAGACACTGGTTAACCCTTATTTTTCAGTTCTTAGTGTATAATGAATGTGAGACTCTCAAAAAAACCTAGGGATTCAATATAGCCACATCATAATTGGTAAGGCTTCAAATAGGGAAAAAAAAAAAAATAGACCACAAAATCTCACTAGGATAATGGTTTACCTTGCTGAAAGAACCAGAATCTCTTTTCCATGATACTTCTTCCATGTTTCAGGACATCTTGTCTCCTCTACAATTTTCTAGCCATCTAGAATATATATACAATATATACAATATATTGTACCAGAAAATCCAACAGAACTGTTAATACATCTCTGAAAATAGGTACTGGTGGAGAAAGGAACCACCAACACGCACACACACACACACACACACACACACAGACACACAACATTCCCAGAACACCATCCCAAGTGCTATATTTTCTGTGTCATAGAGAGGGAGACCAGACCACAGGACTCACCCAGTGCCCATTAGCAGACGAGAGTCAACCTGGGAAGCAAAGCACAGATCCACACACTCCTCTGACTGCTGGTACCATCACAATTTGCCTGTGAAACTCTCACTACAGAAACTCTCAGCAAGAGGGAAATGCTGAGAAAAAGTGGCAGCATCCAGAAACAAAATTCTGCAAAAAAAGCGTTGGATCTTTTGTACTATGCCTTGGTCTCCATTGCAGTATAATGCACATCAGGGTTATATGGCTGTAAGATTTTCCCTGGTCTCGATTGTTGTACCAAGTGGAATACAGAATCCAGAGGGTGGGATGAATGTTTAAGCACACACACCTCCAAGGTACATTCCTAGGCTACAGCTTTCAATCCTGCATGTCTTTTTACACACACATGCACAAGTGGTTTTTTAAGTATGATCAAACTCAGGAAGCAGTTATAATGCAATTCTCCCACTCCAAGTGGGTATACGACTTTTAACATAAATCAGTTCTACCAACTGGTTAAAAAAGTGGTTATGATTTTATGGCAAAATTGGAACAAGCTTCCTCATGAACAGAAATATACATTTATCACATTCTGATCAACAAACGTGGCATTGACATGGGGCAACTTGCATCTTGTTTAAGCACTCCTTCCTTCAACTCCACTGTTACTTGGTTTGTTAAGCTAGGACAAAGGAAGAAAAAGTCAAGTCAAACTAGTACTCTTGTCATCTGTATTATGATTGCAAATTTTGTTTTGAACCACAATTTCATTACAGCTGTATCATATTTCTGACAAAAGCATTTATCAAGAAAATGACATTATAAAGCTATATCTCAGAATTACCTGTTAAGCAAAGAAGCATGGTCCAGTTGTTCTATCAGGGAATTGATGTTCTATAAATCAAAATCTCTTAATGTACCTTGGAAGACAGGTAAGCCTAACTGACTAAAAGAAGGTAAAGTCTATTATATACTGGCTTATACTGTTGTGGTTTGGGGGGATTTTAAAATTATTTACACATGTGACTTAATTAGAATTGATATTTTTGTGTTTCAAAGAGTAAGGAGATCACACAGTAATAATTAAGATGTGCTCTTTTGAATGGATATTAAATATTGCAAGACACTAATTTTATCCTAAAAGAAAATTAAGCTCTCTTAAGACCCTACTTCAATTATTGCTTTGAAACATATACCTAAATATATCAGGATTGCACTAAACCCTAAATCACTGGATTGTATTCTTTCAGGAAAAAGAAAAATCTTAGATATGCTGATCAGTGAAGTCAGTAAAAATATATTCATTTCACACAAAACTGAAGTTTGGAACCCAATTCCAAGCATCCTAGGCAACACTATGTGTAGGATATACTATGTGCTATGAAACAACTCAAAGTTAACTCGAGCATTACTTAAGTAGTGGTGCTATGTCTTAGAAGTAAGTGATCCTATGGGATTGCCAGAAAACTTTCCTGAACTGAGACAGAAAATCAGCATTCAAGTAAGGCAAATACAGATACCAAATGCAAAACTCCTCACTATGTAAATTTCAGCTGGTTCATTATAAAACACTAGACAACACGTTTTGTATGTAAAAGGATACATTTCACACACCTGCATTTTCTACTGATTTTGATAATTGACCCAGAAGTCTCTTGGTTCGTGCTTGAATAGAATATCTTTGAACAAATATATGCATTGAAGAAACAGCTGAATTTAGCATTCTTAAGACCTTATGAACAGCAGTAAGTGGATAAACTTCCCATCAGGACAGGGAAAGAAACAGATCAAATCCCAGGCATAATTATATCAAGAAAACTCAGCTTCCATTCCCTTTTAGTGTATTCAGGCTTATGTACTTTGCTCATCACTTCATTAAATAAGCTGCATACGCACAGAAATTAAGCCAGTGCAATTTCTGGTCCACAACAACCCTCCAAAGGAATCTCCTCAATCCAGTCACACTCATGGCTGTATAAAAAGCCTAAAAAATCAGTTTCTATACAGGTAAACTTTCATTTTAAAAAATGGCAGGTTTAATTCCAGTGCCAGGGTTTGTTTAGCTCTTTAAGTTCTGAAAACAAGAAATATGACAAGTCGTTTACTTTGACAAGCATTTTGTAAACTGCTGCAAGCAGCATTCTAATTTAATTACAAGAAAACTCTTAATAAGGAATCTAAAGTGAAGTTAAACTTTTTATTTCTTTCCCAGTTAGAATATATATATATATCTATATATATATCATAGACAAAAGAGAGATGGAAGAGAACCAACTATTCTCCCCCATACAATCACTCTCAATTAATATACATTTTAAGATACTATACTTTTTTTTCCCCACAACTTCTCTACCTGTCTAGGTAGTAGTACATAGAATATACTCATTCTAGTAATATTACAGTTATATCTTCTGAACTTTTTTTTACACTAATGCAACACTCCAACAGTAGCACTATCTATCACACATTCATGGTGTTATTTACAGGGAATACATTTGTCTATTTTGAGTCTTCATCTCTCCTTTGTTAACACTGCTCTGGCAGGGAACCACAGCGAGAACATTTGTAACAAGCAAGCCAGCCTCTCCCTTTTCCACAAGGATCCCACTGACTAGAAAACCCCACCACCCACCACTCTCAGTCACTTGAGGACTACCACATCCCATATTCTCTTTTATGATACAGGATTGTTCACATGGTACTCCACTTCCAGAAGCCCCAACAGCTATCACCAGATTATTCTGGGGTCACTGTCTGGGAATTAGGACCAACATGTCAGGTTAGCCCAGCCCACAGTTCAGGCTGCTGACAACTGCACCTGTCTCAGTCTCTGATAGAGACAGTCTGTGCTTGTGCTTAGGTTGTATCTTCTTTTACAGGCATTAGCAACTTCAGTATATTGTATCAAGTTCCACCAGGACCCTCAGCTCCCTGTGATGGAGCTGTAAAAGCCAAACTCATGGGTACCCAGCAGTGGTACCTGCACCCTGAGGAGGGTGCACCTGCTGAAGCACTCTCTGAAATCAGGTGAAAGCCTGCTTAGGAGATAAAGGAGGTGAGCTTGGATTTGATCAGAGAATGACCATCCACATATGAAATAAAATGCAGATTCATCTTCCTCCTTTACAAGCAGATTAACAGTAGTTAATCAACACTGCAGTCAGAGCTGCAAGATACCACACTACTATGGCCAGGAAAGTAATTTAGATTTTCTCTCAGTCTGGGAAGCAGAGAGGCTGTGTGGAACGTTTTTTTTTTTTTGGTACCCTGGTGATTTGGGGGTTGGGTTATTTTGGTTTGTGTAGGTGGGTTCTTTGAGGGTGCTCTCATCTTAGTATTTGGTTTTTTGTTGGTTTGGTGTTTGGGGTCGTTTTAACATTTAGAATCACAGATTCTCTGCAGACCTTTATTGAGTAGAAGGTTCCCTATAAGTCCCTATTATGGCACGTATGGCAAGGGATGCCAAGCTTGGCTAAATGTGGTCTTCTTGTGCCAGGACTGCAATTCTTGGTAAGCTTTACTTTTCTTACTTAAAGAACATTTGCTCCTTCAGAAAAGAGTTGTTTCAGATTGAATGAAGGATCCTTCTCTCTGCTATCTGTAAAAGAGTACTCATGAAAGACAAAGTACAGATTTTAAATATTACACCTCTGCAGCTTGATATTGCCTTATCTGTGTAGCGTACCAAATTTGCTCTAGTTCGGCAGCAATAAGCATTAAAGTCATCTTTCATAACAAAGTTAGGATTTCACAGTGTTTATTCAGATTAATACTTAAACATGCCCCTTTATTATAACCTATGCAATGAATAATTTGCAAAATAATTTGAGGAAATTAATAGTTTAAAACTTGGAATTATTATTCAAACTGCAGCAGCTACAAGAGACAAAAAGTATTGTTAATATTAATTAAGTATAAATAATTGTTTTAAAGAGCCTAGCCACAAAAATGCAGTACTTAAATATAAGCTCTGGATCTTTTAAAACTACTCTAAATTTGCTGAAGATTTAAACCTTCCTGGTGAGTGCTTACATTTTGAATATGAATTAGTTGTTTGACTGCAGTAGTCATGTGTCTATGCACCATAACTTCTCTTCTTTACCACGACAGAAGATTGAATTCCTGACATACCTCATCACAAAGAATTTTCGAGCAGAATATTTTGCCTAAGTCTAAATGAGTCATTCAGGGGACTTTTTTTTTAAAGACAATTTCTAAGGAGGAAAAAAAAAAATAAAAAAAATCTACTGTAGCTAATTTTTTTCCCCCAAAGTATCCTGAGGGAGTTTATATTAAGAGTTTAAAGAATAAAACTGACTTTGGTATTCCATTCCCAGTTGCTAATTTATTATGTGGAGGAAGTCACATGAGCCTTGAAAGAAATCTTGATGAAAAGGGATCTGTCTCAGCTGCATGGGGTTTAATTGACTTAGTCTTGCAGGAAGAATGCATTAGTATTATCTATGCCTCTGTTTAACTATCAGCCAAATGGCAATCATCATGATGAATTAATTTTCTACTCTGCCATGCAAATCACTCCATTTGTGGACTCACTTCTCTGTTTAGCAGGACACCTGGTTGAAATCCACAGACCATAGGTCTAGTCAAGGTCACTGGAATAATTCAGCAGAAAGGGAGAAGACTGCCTAAGGACCACCACTTTTACCCTTCTGGTTACATTCAAACAAATATTTTGTTGGATTTTTTCCCCGGGGGCAGGGCAAGTTTAGCAATTTTTACTGTAGGCCATTATATCTAATTAGTACCCGATATTTCTTTTATTTGTCTCTAATGAACCAAATTCTCCCTTGACTGTTTTCAGAGTCTGGACCTGCATGAACTTAACAGAAGCAGCCTCAGGTTACACCCAGCTCTGATCAAGCCAGCATGCAGATGCTGAGAAGAGAGCAAATTTTGGTGCAGTGTCACCAGACCTCAATCTGTAGCTCTTTCCTGCACTACTGATGATTTTATAGCTATGAAAAAACAACCCAGAAAACAGCCATCATCCCAGAGGACAGGGCATCTTCCAACACTACTCTCATTATTGCTGTAGCCAGCCAGCAGCATCACAAAGAGGAAGGAAGAAATATGATTAAATTAACAAATTTAGCAAGTCCAATATGGATTGGGAAGCAAACTAGAAAGTCTCTTCACACAGTAGAAGTTTCCTTCACCCATCTGTTGGGTGTAGGAGCCCACGGGGAAAGAATCCCAAACAAGCAGCAAGTCCTCTGCAGTTTCACACAGCGCATCAACATTTCCAGCAAATATTAAGGACCAGTGACACTCCTGCAGAGTCTCAAGATCATGAAATGATAATTGTTTAAATCCACAACAACCAGAAATCATTCTGAGAAGGCAGCCAACATTCAGATGAAGAATATTTTTTGCAAGTGCACAATGCCAATCCTTAGTTATTTCCCTCTAGTGTTCAGCAAAACATTACACTTGGGATAAAAGGGGAAAGATCACACAAAGCCTAATTGAATTAGCTTAATTATTGTGCGTGGGGAAAAAAACAACACAGAAACAAAAGTGCTGTAGAGAAGATTTTATTTTCCCAGCTGCTAGTTTTTTTCAGGAACATATGTGATTACCGTGATGATAGATAACCTAAAGATAGGGTGCCCCTACAGTTGGAAGGCACACATGGGACAAAAGAAATAGGTTTAGGTCATAGGGGTGTAGAAGATTATACTTGACACTTTCAAGGCCATCTGCAAGGATGAAGCCAGTTCCTGAAGACGGTTCATGGCAGATGCAGGCCATCAAAGAACAGCAATACTATTGCATTAAATTTATTACACAATCTTTATTATGCTAGTCTAATTCCACTGACAAAGTGGAAATGTCATATAAATCTATTTGTAAATAGTCTGATAAATCCCAAACACAAAACCAGCAAGTTTTCCTTGACATTAGGGAAAATGAGAACAGCAGACTCCATCATCAAGCAAAAGGTTAACAGGATAAAATAATTAAATCATAGTTAAATAATAGTTTTGCTTCAATGATTACTTGTTCATACATTACCACACTATCTTTGCAGTAAGCTTATTTGGGATCATTGTGACTTAATGAAAACTTCTGGATGAACTTTCTTCACAGGTCCTTCTCCCCTATATGATTATCTCAAGCCCAATTAGAACGCTGTTTGGACAGAGGTTGACATATATTGCACTTTTAAATTTTTTTCTCCTTGTACAACAAGGTGGAAATGAAAGTTGCTAAGCAGGGCAAACACCCTAAATAATTTGATTAGTGCACTTCCTCTTTGATAAGGACTTCATACATTGGCTGAACAAAAGGTAAAAACAGCTTTTGAAAGCTACAAATGACAAACTTGCTTTAGCTCATGTTTATATTTCTTTACAATCCAACCATTCTGCTAAAGAACAAATTAGTTATACAGTGTATTATCTCACTAATAAACAGGTTGATATTTCAAAATTAGGATCCAATCTATGGCTTCAATAGCCAAGCCAAAGTGCTCTTTAAAAGCAGTCCAGCAACCACTTCCAAGACTCTTTGTAGATTATACTATTTATGGTACCTGATTACATCCTGCAGCATAATTCAATCACATTGTGTTCCTGATACCAATCACAAAGGACAACAACAGCAAAAAACTCACCTTGGCATTCAGTATAATATTTGACAGGTAGTTCAAAGCAGCACATTGCTCATAGACTTCCAGATATAGGAGGTGAGACTTTATTCAAAGTAATTGCAGAAATTCAACAATGGATAAGGCACCCCAGAAAGACACTGGCATCATGGTAGGGGATATTTTCAAGGAAGACACTTGTACTTCAGAATTACCTAATGCCAGGATAGGGAATTTCTTCCTCCACTGCTGATAACCACAAACAAGTCACTACTTCATTGAAGTCAGTGAATTATTCTTAGCTTAAAGAGAGAGAAAAAAAAAAGTGTTGAATTCAATTCTGCCAATTATGGATTCATACTGCAGGAGATCACTGTAATCAAAATAAATCCATTACCTTAAATGTCCAATGGGTATAGAGTTAATGACGAGATGTGAGCACTTATCCACATGACAGAATCAACTGCAGTACACAGCCAAAACACTTGCACTCAACCAGCTAAAATGATAATTGTTTACAGATGCTGCAGGTCTAAAGCTACTTTAAAGACACATATAGAATTTCTTTAGATCTACATTTGAAATAGCAGAACCTCTTAGAATACAAAAATACTGTTGTCAAGGCAACAGTATACATAAGGCAGGAAATTTAAAAACTCAGATATTTAAAGAACGAGGTATTAAATTTAGTTTCTTAAATAAACTGCTACCTGGATAACCTTTTACCATTGAAATGAAAAAGAAATGCTCACTTTTGATCAGAGACTATTACTTAACAGGATTTAAGTTTTGAGACATTTTGGTAACACATTTCAGAACAATTTTCATCCCCTCCAATTTTCTTCAGACTGAAATGACTAAGTAGCAAAAGCTGCAAGTGATCAGCACTTCTGAACATACCAGATCCCATGCTCTTTAAATCCTTAAATAGGTGAAGAAAAAAAAATCTACCTAACTACCCAAAAGTCAATTTTTTATCCTATAGTTAGACATTTGCTACACCACAATGAGCAGATTATATAGTGGATGGTTAGGTCCTCATTCTGATAAAAAGAAATGCAGCCTGTCAAGTATAAGAACAATAATGGAAATACCTCCAAATAAAAGAAAACAAAAACAAGATTAAAATTTAATTTCAGCAAGAGAATCATAAGTAATCTAATTTTATCTGGAAAAAAAACCCAAAAGATTTATTTGAGTGCAATAGTTTAAAGCACATAATGAAGCCCTGAACTCACGAAAAATTTTATTTCAGTGATTAAATTATTTTACCCATCTAAACTACATATTTAAAAATCACCTTCTACATAGACGCCTTTGCATGCTGTGATTGTAAACATACAAAAGCTTTCTAGTTCGTTCTGCTTATTAGGTCCAGCTAATCTATTTCTGAAGCGGGATGAAGAACAGGAGGACATTACTACTACTTCATTTTACTTTTGTTCCACAATTGCTTTGCAAGCTACAGGTGTCCCACAAAACCATGGATGAACTGGCAAGTTAGTCTCACAAATTAGTCTCAGCAATTTATATCCGTATTTTTATTCTGTTTCATCAGCAGAGGGCTTTTTTTCCTTTCATCAATATGAAATTACATCAATCCAAACTCAAATTTTGTGTAAAATATTTATATGTAAATAAAATATTTATTTTGACACATGCATGAGCTTTATGACTGTGACCCTGTACATTCCCCTTATGCAGTAGCTTCACCCAGCCCCTAAAGCCATTTTGGACAAGAGCCACAACGTTGCATAGAGGTAAATATATTATTAAACAAAGGCCTTATAAAAATCAGCCTTGCTCTGCTGAATTACCAACTAGTAGCCTGTAAGTTCCCAGAAGAAAGAATCAAAGGAATGAGAGGCAGTTAACACAACAACCTGTTCTAGTAAGAAAATTGTTTGCACCTGCATAAACAATAAATCTATCCCATGAGAATCCGTGAAGAAGATACGTAAACAATCCAAGAATAGAGAGATTTGATAGACAGACAAAATGCCATTTACTAACCAATTAATTGAGGGGCAAGAAAACTACAAGCCAATTGGAGCTAAACACGAGGTCTGTCAAAACTGTATAAAGATGAGTTATGCGAATAAAGAATGGGGGTTTTTTGCATTAAGAAACTGAGTCCCTTCTGCTTTACTGCAACACCACAATTCCTCCCACGTGCTGCACTTTAGGAATAGCGACACCACGTACAAGTCCCCAGTTGTGATTCATCACAGCCAAATCTCCACTCCAGCAGCCGTGGAGGCATTCCCTTTATTTCTGACGGGAATCCAAGGACTGCAGCCGGGGCAGCAATGCCACACCTGCGCCACAGGAGCCGGGATGCGCTCGCTCGTGGCTTACAGCTCTCCGGGAATGCGGTGTCACCCCGGGCGGCAGGGTGTCCTGGGCACAGGGGACACTCTGTGCCAGCCCCGGGCATGCCAGCATCCCTGGCATGGGAGCAATGCCCTGCCCAGCACAGCCTGCTGGCAGATGAGGCTCCTGTCCTCGGCGATCCCCTCGGAT
Organism: Acridotheres tristis; assembly: GCA_037013685.1. Classification (NCBI taxonomy): domain Eukaryota; kingdom Metazoa; phylum Chordata; class Aves; order Passeriformes; family Sturnidae; genus Acridotheres; species Acridotheres tristis. The sequence goes on from CM072884.1 coordinate 105,383,877, forward strand.
TCACGTACAGACTTTGTTACGCACATACAGTTGTCAGTACATTTGTTTTCTCAGGGCTAACACCTCCCTGCCATCAGTGTGTGGAGGGCGACTTCAGCCGAGCAGGCAGAGCACATCCTGCGCTGTTCCCTGTGCACTGAGCCACCCAGGGAACTCTCTCGGGTCTCTGGATGCTTGGGGGAGAATGGGGGAGAAGCCCTCGCTCAAATTATCCAGGTTGGGATATGCACTAACAGTTCTGGTCACTTACAGTTCATACATCGATGAAGCTCGGGGAGGGCAGATGAAGCAAAGAGGGGGGGAAGAAAAAAAAAAAAGGAGAACCACCATTATAAGTCTATTTAATTGCTTTTATCACCATTACATGTTGTAGCTCTACCTTTTAATGGTAATTAAGTACAAAAGAAAAGCAAGCATATATCCTGGAAACTCAGTTAACGCTGCTTAGTGCCAATTCCTAATAATTGCTTTGTTATGCGGCATATAAAGAACAAAATAGTTGTCTTCTAATCAGAATTTCAAGTCATGTAACTTAACAGAAGGCAATCTGGGTGAGATAAAGTCCTCATGCAAACCCTAAACCACACCAAATAATTTATCTAAAAAGTCACCAAGTTAAAACAGCAGCTTACTCCAGATCTGCATAATTTTGTGCTGTAAGTTCAGAACAAATGAGGTCTTAAGCACTTTTCTGAAGGCTGCATATGAACTGAAGAAATTAGAGGGTTTTGTGTTGCTAATCATGACTACAGTTACTAAGTTCTGAAACAGTAATAAAATCTAAATCTTCATTAAATTTATGAGAGAGTATTTATGGCATGCAGATTTCTTTTCACTGCATAAAACCTCTCACTCTCAGCTTTAGGTTGCATTTACTTTTTTTTTTTTTTTTTTTTTAAAGTGTTCTTTCAACATAGCAAGCATGCAAATGCATTTAAGACTTGATGGTGTTATTTCACTGTACAGCCAAGAAAGACATTCTGAGAAATGGAAACCACATGTTCTTCAGAGAAATTAAATCACAAAGAGAAGTTTTATTAAGCTCTGCAACATCCATTTCCCAAGGCATGGTCTCCATGCATTCAACAAACATGACATCAAGTACATTAGAGATCCACACTTACTAGACTGGCATGCTTATTAGTGGTTTGGAAAGTGACTGTAGCTTGTAACATCCACACTTGCAGTTGTTTTACACTGTCTCTTTGCTAATACCATCTCAACAGCTCTCTGGAGCAATCTGAGCTCAAGACCTGCATGGATTCTGGTTTACCACCAGTATTTTAAGAACTGCCAGTGCCCCTGCATGCAGCAAAAGGAGTATGCTCAACCTCAAACCAGAAAGAAACAGGGTAGTCCATCAGGTCTGGGGAAGGCCAATTTGCATGACAAGCTTTAATTTGAAGAGCCAGGCAGACACAAATGAATACCATCGTGGCCAGAAGGGCCCATAAGATAAATGGCTGGACTGACGTTTTACAACAGGCTGAATCCAGTTACCTGCATTTTAATAAATCTAACCTTACAAAAAAGTACTCAATGCTGGACCAAACACCTCTAGATATGGAGGATCGATCCTCAGGGGTCAACCATCTTCTCTGTGCAAGATATTACGTGTTTTAAATAAAATTATTAGCTTTGACTTCTCCTTCCTTATTGCTCCCTCCCTTAGTAGGCATTCAGCATCCAGGATCCTCTGGCCATGAATATACTCAAAGTAATAAAGTTACTTCTGCAACATCTCATAAAAGGCTTAAAACAAATCATTGGCTAAGCTCCATATACATTCCCCTTGGATTTCCAGTTTTATGGATATTTTCCAATATATTTCTAATAGTAGAATCAGCCATGCCACATACAAGAGTCAAACATGCCAAGGACATGCTGAACAGAGCCCATGCAGTGGCCACTAAATTCTTCCCTCTCTCTGGCAGCACAGCTTACATTCCTCACACCTAAGCTCTGCATATGTGTGAATCTTCTCCAAAGCTCAGGCAACTCAAGCCATTTTGTATGAGTGAGAAATGATGGATTAGTGTCAGAGTCTGAAATTATCCCCACAGAGATGCGACAAGGAAAACCCAATTTTGTTGCAATTCCCTGATGGTAACTTCTGCAATACAACTGTTTTTTGTGTTTTAAACAATTTAGTAGGTATTTTAATGCTAGTGCTGCTATTTGTGTGTGTGTGTTGTAACATACTGAAGAAATCACTTGATCAATAAAATTTGTATGTAAAGAGTATTTGACAGAGCCTGCTTTCCTGTAAATTGTGCTAACAAACTTTAAAATTTTATCCTTACATAAAGTTAATTCTCATTACATTTTTCAATCATTTTACTTAGAACTGACAGCAGGATGCCCAAATTAATGATATTTGCATCAGACATTCATCTTAATAAAATATTGGTGCTATGAGTTTTTGAACATTACCTTAAATCTGCAAGTAGAGAATATTTTTATATGGCAAATACAGCAACGTATTCTACCTATCTTTCCTCTGGTTTCATGGGAAGAGCAGATCTGCACCTGTCAAAGGTCAAACTTCCTATCCAGGAGCTGCTGGAAAGCAGCAACCTCCCCCCCCGCCCCGAAGCATGAAATTAATATAAACATAGTGGAAAAACAAATGAGATACAATCTCTTTTAAAGCCCATCCTGTACCTGATGCCCTAAATCTCCATGAGGTTGCTACACTATTTTCATGTTCAGTCACCAAAATCTTCCTTACTGGATCCCAAAATCTCTTCTGTAGAAAGTGCCTCCTTGTCTAGATAGTGCCATATGAGAACAATTCCATTTGTTCACCATCACTATAGACTTAAGGTGTGTTTATGATTATGCTGTGCCACCATTTCACTCTTAAGAACCTCTCCTAAAACTTCCAACCCAAATCTGTTCAAGAATGCATGTCCAAACAAATACAGAATCCCAACTCCAGAAATGCCTTACATAGATCATGGGTTACAGAAAAAGGTATTTATAGACCATTCAGCGTTTACTCATTTGCAGTGCAAGTGCACGTGGAGCTACAAGTTAAATTAACTCTTCTCAAGGCTTGTAAACAAGATTCCATCAAGTTCTTCTCGAGTTTGCTTGTGCCAACAGCTTTGTTAGTTTTTTGTTCATTACTGCTCTCCAAGTCCACAGTCAGATTTTAAGCAATGCATTTCAAAGTTGGATAATAACAACAAAAGATAAGCTGAGTAAGAGATCACTGTGGGGTATACCACAAAACAAAAAGTATACCTGTGATGAATATTACCATGGAAATTGAATTTCCTTATCTCTCAAGGCTTATAAACATCTGGGGCAATTCTATAATTCTTAAACTGATTCTGTTTCTTATTCATCATAGATAATACACCAGGGAACTGTGCCCAATTAAGAAGCACAAGTGTTTGTTCACTGTCTACTGCTAACATCTAAATCCTAAAACTACTTTATAGCAGGAAACTTGAAAAACATTTTAGAGCAATTTGAGATCTTACATTTCTAATGATGCAACTAACATATTGCCACTGAAGTTGATCTGGAAACAGACTTTCCAAGTGAAACAGAGTAAAAGGGATAGTTAGGAAATGCATAGGTAACATTTCCTGTCTAGCTTTTCAGAGAGCGTCTGTTATCAATTATGAATTTTTAAAGTGGGAAATCAAACTGAACATTGAAAGTAATTACTAGCTATAGGGGAAAAAAAGTAGGAAGGCAGCACTCAGTTCAGAGTTGTAAGCATTTAGCAGTAAAGTTACTGCCTTCAACTTCAGTTCCTGAAAATTACACAATTGAAGATTGTTTTTTTAATCTTCAAGTTCTCTCATCTCCAGTCAGCAACTACCCAAATACTTCATTACACACTAACAGGACAAGTCTTTAAATGAAGGGGGCTTTTCTCTGTGTTGCACTCAGTTTGCATTTTATATCCCCTAAACCGTAAGTGAGCTAAATATGGAACAGGGAACATGTGCTGCTATAAGGGGTAACACAACCAGCCTAACCAGGAATGACTACGGAGACAGATCACCAGATACTTTTTTCACATTCTCATGGTGCAGAAACCCAATTAAAAGACATGACACAGAAGCCAAAAGAAGGTCTTTGGGGAGAAAAAAAAAAAATAAACAAATAGCCACCTAACTCTTCACCACTTCCTACTACCCACAGGTAATATCCATCCTTTTAAACGCCAAATTGAAGAAGAAGCAATTATTATGAGAAGAAACAGTAGAGTGGTAACGTCAGAAAAAAGCAGGAGATCTTCAGGAACTGCATCACTGAGACTTCAGTGGGAAAAACACCAAATACTACTACAAGACTGTCTTTACACTACCTGAGTAAAATAAACATTCACAAAATTTATCACAGAAATCATAAGTTCTACTTACTACCACCCAAACACTTGCAGATTGAAATTGCCATAGCAGCCCTAATTATTCCACAATGCATGACAAGTGTTTTGTTGCTGTTTTTTTACAGGTACAAGAGAGATAATTTGTAAAAAGTCACTTAACCGTCTAATGACACCACTATATCAAGGCTTGCTTACTGAGCAAGCACATATAGCCTTGAGAAGAGTTAATTTAACTTGTAGCTCCACGTGCACTTGCACTGCAAATGAGTAAACGCTGAATGGTCTATAAATACCTTTACTACAACGGATTTGGTTTCTTTCCAGGACTTTAACCAAAAAAAAAAAAAAAAATTAAAAAAAATTTAAAAAGTAAAAAAAAAACCAAAAAAAACAGGCGCCTGAAACTTTATCCTCTGGGGGAGCGTTACAGCTGCTCCCACTTACAGCTTTAACAACCTGCCCGCCAGCACAGGCACAGCCGCAGGCAGGGGACGCCCGGGGGTCCCGCACGGTGACACTCATTTGTTGGGACACGGACACGAGGACACGAGCCGAGATGCGCGATTCGCCCAGCGAGAGCCCTTTCTACGCCGCAGGGCGAGAGGAGAAGTTCAGCTAACACAAGAAGTAATTCCGCAAAAGCCGAACAGAACCCCCGAGCTGGGGCCGCGCCCGCCGCGGGAGCGCGGAGCCGAGAGTGTGCGGTTCCTACCCGAGCGGCTGCGGATCACATCGCGGAACTCATCGGCCGCCGCTTCGCTGCCAGCAGCGGGGCCCAGGCGTCCCGGCTCAGCCATGGCCCAGGAGCTGCCGAGGGAGGCGGGGAGCGAGGCTGGAGGGCCCGGGCCGGGCCAGGTGCGGCGCGGCACTGCCCGCCCTGAAATAGCGCTGGGGAGGCGGCTGCGGCCCCCCGCCCCCGCGGGGGATGGATGGATAGATGGATAGATGGACGGAGAGGAGCAGGGAGCGAGCAGGGCTCCCCCCGGGGCAGGAGCGGCACCGCCCGCGGCTGCGAGGGGGCGGGCGGGACGGAGCCTCCCTGTCCCTGGCAGCGGCCCAGGGGTGCCAACTTTTCGGGGGGGTATCCGCCCGGCCGCACGCCCCGGGCAGCCCGCGGAGCCCCGGCAGAGCGGTCAGGGCAGCGGGGGAATGCCCGGCCGTGCCCCCCAGCCCTGCCCGGGCAGTGCCCGTGTCTGCCCCGCTGGGTGCGAGCCCTGGCGCGGGGAGCGCACCGCAAAGCGCTGGAGTTTGTCTTCTACCTCCTCCTTTGTAGCTCATCCTCCGAAGGGCGAAGGTTCTGAATACCTGGTCCTGTGGCGCTGCTCCAAAGCCACCTGAGCGGCACCTGCAGCCTGGTCAAATCCCTCCTCTGTTCTCAGGAAAGCGGGACACAGGAAAACATTTCCTCTTGTGTTTAATACAGGAAAAGCGCATCTTTGTCCCTTCTCACTGTAGTCCAGGGACAAAACGCTTCCCGCTGGCACTGCTTCCTTGCAACCTTCCATTAAGTGTCAATTTGGATGGCTGCCACCAGCCCACCATTATTCCCTTCCCCTCAATTTTCTCTCCACACCAACTTTCAGGACTTGCCTTTTATGCTGTTTCCCTCGTCTCTCCAGGCCCCTAAGAAGATTGCATCACCTCATGGGGAAAGTAACCAGGTACAGGAAATAACTGTTCTTGGATATATTTAAGCACCCTCTCGCCATACAAGAGAAATCCAAAGTCTTTAAAATTTCACCTTAAAATACAGACAAGCAGAGAATTACCTGTTTTTGCTAGTTTATAGGACAACAATGTAGCACTTTTAATTCAAATGTAGCCTAGCTGCTTCTCAGCTTTAACACCAATTCATAGATAATTCATAAGCATATATAGAAGGACGGGAAATTAAGGATAAGTGTAGAAAGGATGTATGCCTTCACTTGTATTTGTGTAGGTAAATGACTTGCATCTCTTCATGTATTCCAGAGTATATCAGGAGAAATGTACTCTTTTGAAGATAACAGAGTCAAAAAGAATAGAACTAGGTAAGAAAACCAGGTCAGAGACAGTGAACAATTAAGAGGAAAACTATTTACAGGCAGCAAGGCATGTGTGGGGGATTCTGAGGAAAGGAGCTTGTCCCCATGGGAAGCAGCGGGACACACCCTCCACACAGGGGCTGTCTCGTGGCTGGGTTCTGCCCTCCTGTTGTTCATAAACAGCTTTAAGAGATTAAGTAGATGAGTTTTTTCATAATCTGATAATTCCAAAAGTACTTTTAAGGTTTGTTTGTGATGATCAGTTTTTATTACTTCAACAAAGTGAGTGGGGAAAGAATGAAGCATTGCCAGCCTTAAATACTAAAAAAACATTACTCAGAAAACGCATGAAATTGTCCTTGGATTTTTCAGGGGAGAGATGTTATATTTCTTTGTCCATATTCCCATTTTCAGTTCCCTCTGGTTGCCCCTGGTGTGTGCCAACTCTCACAAACTTCCAGTGATGCAATTTTGGCTCCCACCACAGGGGTTCTTGCTAGAAACCTGTCAGAGATCAAATTTCAGGCTGGGTTACACCAGCTAGCGAGGAGAGCCTGTATTTTCTCCTCCAATATTACCATTCTGTTTAGTACCCTGTTATCGCCCACTGCACAGTTTTTCCCAGGCTATCAGCTAGATTCTCCCAGTCCCACGGCAATCCAGACATTCGGTAATTCGTGTCTGTCTCTCCCCATGTCTTGGTTTCTCGGCCTCTGCCTCTCCTTTTTCAGCTGACTTGTTTTTTTGCACTCTGGTGCCTTGGAGAAGGTTCCCGCACGCCTTCCCCTCCCCCATAACATGCACAGCATTGCAGAATTTAAAATAGGATTCATGCACTTCTCAACAGCTGATCCAGAGCCTCCCATACGTTCTGTTCTGTCTTTACAACCCGTGTGGGGAGACAGTATAGCTGCTTCCCTCTTCTTCCAGCTCTTCTTCTGTCTGTTCCTGAGGCCAAAATGGAGGGAAGATAATTTCACCTCATTTTGGCCAAGTTGTGATCACTGTTCTTCCATAACAGCAATGTAGAAGGAAGGTAATCAGGATAGAGACAAAAATTTCATGACTGACACTTGTCACTCCAGACTGCCTGTATCAGTAGCCAAAATCTCAATACTGTGATCTGACAACAGGAAAAACACTATCTTATATGAATATATGCTTATATTCAGCATTTAAGAACATATTTTTAAATGCTGAATCCGTTCTACTTTGTTTTAGAGACCCAGCAAGACTGTATGCACAACTTCAATGCTAGAAGTGTTAACAGATTTGATTGACTTTATGAGCAGGCATAGTCTCTTAGTACCTCATATTTTGGTGAAAAAGTAAAGGTTAAAAAGTAAAAACTCTGCATCCCAATTCTGCAAACACTACCTACATATATATCTGCACACACACAGATATGTATGTTTGCAGCACCACTGTTGGTTGAGTTCAGAAAGTCTCCAGCAAGAATTCCCTGCTTTTCCTGCACTACAATTATTATCATTCTGCTTAAGAGTCTTGTTTCCCCACAAACAGGAATCTTGTTTGAGACAGATCTGGTCTCCAGGAAGCTAATCTAATCACAAAATTTCCTGAAGTATTTAAACTCCTGAAGTCCAAATCAAGGTAAGACACTAGAGCAACATATATTACATTCCTTTGATAAAGTTATTCCATCATGTTAATCAGTGAGAAAAAAAGGGTTTTATATACCACTTTCCCAGAAAAATTATTGTATTCATGAAGAGGCTTTTCTATCAAGGCCTCTAAATATCACAGTAAATGTCTTCATCATGCAACTACCAAAGAGTGGCGAGGTTGGTTTGTGACACTGTCTAATGTAGAATCTCTGCATCTAGAATTCTCCCTGATTTCAGCAATAGTACATGTCTGTTTTAAGCTCAGATGCAATGAACTCTTAGATCACACTGGGGCTTGTAGCACTGCAAAACCTCAATTCAGCACACTCTGAGAATTTTGAAATATGTCACTTCTTTAAAACTCAGTGGAAACTACCATTTCCAAAACTTAGTAACATATATGCTTAAAAGAAGGGGAAAAAAAAAAAAAGAACAAAACAAACACAGGACAAGCAACGAATAATTGACTGGTTTTGATAGTGAATACTTGACATGTAACTTTTAAAGTCATTCTCTGGGGTTCATATGTGTGTATGCATGTACTTATGTTCATGTAGAACATTGTTTATTGCTTAAGGATGAAGAGAGTATGGTCAGGATCAATGATGCTAAACAAGAACTGGCAAGACTTGCTAGTCAATTCTTGTCCCAGAAAACAAGTTTCACTCAGTTTATAGTCACCATGGAAAATCTCACACTTTGTGTTTAATGTATGCTACTGGAATTATTTGTTTAGATTTTTATCAAAAGCTGACACTGGTTAATAAAAATACTAGGGAGGCCTTCAGTTAGAAATTACATTTTAGGATGAACAATATATTTTAATGAGTAAGTGACAATTATTAAAAGAAAATTTCAGCAAATTATTGACTTAATAACAGACTCTCAAACATGATCAGAGCCTGAGGATGGATGCTGAGTGATAGATTATCTATCCTTAAAGGCATCTGTATGGTTTGATTCCACTTAAATATACTGATCCTTTTTTAGCTGCATGTTTAAAGGCAGACTTGTTGCTAATCATGTTAAGGCAGCTGTTTATTATCAACTACAAGCTGAAACAAGGATTTGCTTGTTCAAAATTAGACTTTACCCACAATCTTCTTTAATATAAACAATTTAATAAATATTAAAATAGACCAAAAGACTATATGGGAAGATATCCCAACTTTCGGGTCAGTAATCATAATCCCTGGCTAGAAAGGTCTAAAACTTTAGGAGAAAATTTAACATTCTGGATTAAAATCTTTTTTAATGGTGCATACCTTTTCCAGGAGGTCATGTTACATTCTGACTCTGTCAGGCTATTTGTGATGCATCGGAAATATTTCTACAGCTTGATTAATCTAGGTAAGGGAGCTGTTTGTAGAAGTCTACCAAAACACCATCCTTCCTGAAAAAAGAAGTTCTTTATCCTAACCACAGTGAATGACCTATACTATATTAAAACCACTTTTCTTGGCTAGGTAATATTTTGATTTTCATATTATCTTTTAATTATTCTGTAAATCAAAATGAATAAACAGTCAGAAAAGTACATAAAAGCTTTCGTTGTGATAATTTATGCTTTAAAATGATGACTTTGAAGGAAAAAAGGAAGTATGGTTGTGCTACAGACTTCATCTGCCCTAACTAATTTATGGCATCTCCCTCAGCTAACAAGAATCACATGGTGTAAATGGAAAATGAGGCTCTACTGGTATTGAAAATAAAGAGGTAATTTATTTCCATCTTTCAGAAGTGCTATTCAAAACTGCATATAGGCTTTTGTCACAGCTGATTAAAAAGCTTGGGTTTCATCTTAGAATTAGTTTTATAATCTATTGAAGCAAAACTGAAAGTCAGCACTCTAAATACACTGAAAAACCTGAAAGCTTATTTGCTGATAAGTACTTACTAAATTGGTGACCTGCTTACCTACTAGGATCACAAATACTGGTGAACAGCACGAAATCTTGTCGTGGGCTTCCTCATGAGTTTGTGATGGATCATGTTATGCCTTTGTTCTGCCTTTTTTTACTGCTATGATGTTTGTAAAATTGAAGATGTATTGGAAAGATTTACATATAAAGCAGTGCTGTGAAATGTTTACTTTAGATTTGATTTTTGGTGTACTTAATTCTGGAGAAAAATATATGTTGAATCTTTAATAAAAAGGCCTTTAAGTAACTGAAACTAAACAAAAAGTAAATGCCAAAAGGAATTATTTATTGCACAATGATGTATCCTGTATTAAAAAGTTACAAAATAACCTCTCAGTTACAGCACTCATAACCATATTTACAAAGGCAATCAGCAGTGCCTCATGCATAGACTTAAGCACACTGTGAAGTAATGCCTAATTACATTTTTATAGCTATCATTAGGCATCTTTTGGCTCATACTGTCATGTGCAGTAAATGCTTAAATGTTTTGGTCCCTATCCTCAAAGATATTTTGACAACTAGTTCTCATTTTTAATTTATAAAAATTAGGGACCATTAGGGATCTTTTCCCAAAACCAAAGTATTTGAAATTTTCTCTCTTGGAAGAGTATTTGAAATTTTGTCTGTGTTGGAAACTTGGGAACAAAACTAAATTGACACAGTAATCTGGATCCAACACTGCTGAGCCTACAACTTAAATAAAATAGTCTATTTAGTTTGGGGATTTTTTAAGTGTTCTTCAACAAATCTTTATGCTATTTCTATTAGTATCATAGTACCTAACAAATAATCTAGTATAGATATATCTACACTTGGGCAAAACTGCCCATCACATCCAAGGAACATTCAATCTATGAATGAAGTGGTTTAGTTCCCGGGAGACCTTATCATTACCCAGAATAAAATGTCTCCAAACTCAAAGAAAGTTTTTTTTCTCCCATATTATATTCTTCTCAACATCATTGTAGTAGTTTAGTAGTTATTTAAAACAGAAAACTGTGGGTATTTGCTTTTTTTTTTTAAATTTTATTTTCTCCTTTCTTGTGTGTGTTGTATAGAAAGTTGCACTTCTTGTAATAAATATTCCTGATTCCCCTAAAAGTTTCTGAAAAAAGTCTTATGTTAGTGTGAACTGTATTGGATCTAAATGAATACATGTCCTTCATGGTTGTTTGGCATGTCTGCTGGGGCTACCATTTACAGAAGAAGAGTTAAAGAATAGATCACTGTATGTGTGGCATATGCATGATTATAAGCATAAGCTATGGTTTGTTCTTTATGTCTAAAAGAATGCTTTTTCTTCAGTCAAAAACAACAACAACAACAACAAAACAAACCAACAAAACAAAAAAACCCAAGAGCAGTTTCACTCTCCATTTTCCTAGTCTTGCATAGGTGTAAGTTCACTTGTTTAATTTTAGGAACATGAGTAGAGGTGAAAAAATATGCAGATAGTAGTCCTGTAATTGACTTAATAATAAAGTTAGACAACAAATATTTGAACACAAATAAAATTACAAAGTCTTGCTCTGAGTATCATACACTTGAAGCAGAAAATTCAAAGGCATTCATCAAAATGACCCAGCATTGTGTTAAGTAAAGAACCAGTAACTAAACAAGTTGGTAAAAGGGTGCAATAAAACAAGCCAGTGATCAAGCACTTCTGCTTCATCTTGCTGGTAAAATAGCACTTAGTTTACTTTCACTGTCTAAGAAATAAAATGTCATTCTAAAGAGCAAATGTTAAGGAACTTGAGCCTTTGGGGCTTAGGAAACTGTTGGTAAAGAAGCAAAAAACTTGGAGTGGCATAAAGATTTTGGATAACTTAGATGTGCTGCAGCTTGAGAATGGGTCAAAACACAAGTATGGTATTTTCTGAAATGGTTAAATCCCTGAAAAGCAAAAAGAGTAGAGAAGCTGTACTATCCTAATTGTTAGAATTGTATTTGCCAGCTCAGGTTTGCATGAATTTACAGAGGCCTTTTTAACATGAGGTTAAGTAGCAAAGCTTTTAAAGGCTTTTCCCATCCCTGCACGTCTCTCACAGCCCAGGAGCAGCTGATATTTTTTACCAGTACATTGTTGCTCACTTGTCTGTGTGACATCAGTGTGCAGTCACAATTCAGTTCCAGCCAGTCGTGTTTGCACGTTACTGAGCCACACTGTGATTGGAATTTATGGACTCTTACATTGCCTCTCCCAGGAAATCCAAGGACCACCATGCACCTCTGGATGCTGAGTACCTGCCTCTTTTAAGACTAGTCTTGGAGCAAGGCTCCACTGGGGTTTTTTGCCATCAAGTTCTTCTCTATGGGGAAAGTCAGATTTCATAGTCCTGGACTGACTGTCAGGGAGTATCAGCAAGCGTAAAATTCACATTCAAAATATTTGCAACAAACTCCTATTTTTGAATGACATTTTGTCAAGGGCTTTTTAATTATTTTAATCTTCAAGTGTATCTACAGATAGACCTGTTAGCTATGAGATAACTGCTCTGATAAATCATTGTAATTGTAGAGGAATTTCCACCAAAATGTTTTAAATAATTGCACTAGATCGAAGGGTTAGTGACTAAAAAGAATTGGAGAAAGAAGCATTTGAATCTTTCCTCTCAACAAAAACAAAGGAAAAACACAGTAAGAGGTCATTCTTCTCTTGTGAAATTCCTCAATTACCTGCAGAGTTAAAAGGAAGCTTTTAGTCAGATCTGTTCGTGATTAAAATATATTAGCAAGTCTGAACAACTTGTATATTAATTCAACCATGGGTTTTTTTTCTGCTCTGAATGGTGTTTTACTCTTTCGAAAATTTGTAAAGAAGACATGTGCCCAGCACATTGAATCCAAATTCTTATAGTTGAACTATTGAAGGAAACCCAGTTAGAAATGTATCTCTGCAGAGCACTGAGGTGTCTGCCAGCAAACCTAATGTGCACAGTCAGAATCACTTTATGTGTGAATCACCCAGCATGGCCATGGCCCTTTAACGCTTCAGGACTAATTTCATAGGTTTAGTTTCTATTCTTACACAGCTCAGGGCAGCTCCCCTGGGGCTGGGAATGTGGGGACTGCCCATGGGAGAGGCAGGGCGGGGCTGGGCAGTCTGGGTCCAGCTCACTGTGGCAGCCCAGAGCAGCTGGGGGCACTGGGGAGGTGCAGCCCTGGGCACTGGGCACCTGCCTGGCTTTGTGCATGTCTGGGGCTGGGAGCTGAGCCACGGGGTGGGCACAGCTCTGTGGCACCCCTGGCTGGGAAAGGCAGGGCTGTGGGGACTTGGAGGCTGGTCCTTCTGCTGGGATGATGCAGTAGGGCTGGTGGCCCCAGGGGGGTGGCTTGGGGTCCCCAATTGTCATCAGGTGGATGGAGGGGGGCTGTGCAGGGGGTGTCACACAATGGGGCTGGGTGACAGCACCTGAGTGGTGGACCATGTTAAAGGGGTTTTGTAATAAGATGACACATGTGGTATTGTACAGTACAGACAAAGCTGCAGAGAAGAACTGACGTGGTCATCTCCCAGGAGGGACCAAAGGGCAGGAACCATCAGCTCACAGCCAGGACTAGCCCATACCCAGCCTTTCCCTCTCCCAAGCTGGTGCTGCTGCAGTGTGCTGTGGCCTGCCCAGGGAGCAGCTTGTCCAACATCATCTTGGAGCTAGCACCACAAACAAGGATCCCTGTTCCACCAGAAGGCTAAAGTCAAGTAAGGCTGAGCTGCTGCCAGATGCATAATGCACACACAAGTGCAAACAGATATTCAAACAAAGAGCAATGAGCAACTTGGGGAATGTGTAACCAATCTTCCCTCAAATATACATGTTTGCTTTTCAAACAGAAAGAAAAATAAAATAGCTTATTTACATTTATTAATTGTTCTACTACAATAATAAACACAAACGTGGATGTTCAGGAGGTGCAAGACGAGATCACAATACATATATATCCTCATATTCTTAATTCTTGCTATTTATTTTTGTTAGAAATTAGGATGTGTTCAAGGAGCTGGAAATTAAAATGACTCTGAATGTCTTGCTGTTTTATACAAAGAGTGATACTAAACCACCATTGTGCCAAGTTAGTTCCTTTCTGGATCCACTGAAGAGCTAGAAAACAACAGTCCAAACAACAGTCCCAGACAAGTATTTTGTAATGCAGAATTGTTCCTTAATATACAGATGCTTTTCTGTTTACTCATTAATAAAATGAGTAAAAACAGAGGTATGGATGCTGCATGTATAACTAGGAAGTGGTGGCAGGTAAACATCACTTGGACAGCATCCAGCAGTTTTACTTCCCTCCCAGGATGGTAACGTGGGTATGTTGGACATAATCTTTTATGTGGTGTGTAGCTCAGCCTGTCAGCTACAGCTCATGTTTTTCATCATTATGGCTGCAAAAACAATACACACCATAGGAATGGTTGATGAAAATAAAGTTATTAATACAAAAACATCGCTCTTTCCGGTGTTAATTTGCTCAATTTAAGTACAGCTGGGCCAAGGAGAACAAAAATCCAGCAGTCGATGCAACTTTTAGAATAACTGCAAGTGTTCTCATTTCCACTTGAAAGTACCATTCACTAAGTTCTACAATGTTTCATTCTTCATCTAATACCCCTCTTGCTTTCACCTATTATATTACAACAGTTTTATGTATTTCTGGTGAGGAAAAGGCAGCTGGGTCCTCACTCTACAAATGTTTTTATGGATGGAGTCAGCATTAGCAAATACAGAATCCAACTGTATTTTCTGGACTAATTGAAAGAGTAGAGTGCTAATGGGAAGGCTAGCTGAAAAAAAAAATATAAGCCACACTGAGCAGGGCTCACAGTAACTCCATATTTATGAGGTGACAATCTCCCTACTACATCTCTGCTCACTGCCTCCCTGGTTCTGATTGTCCCTGAAATCAGCACTGATAACAGACAATTGTGTAATTTGATTTGCTTTAGCTTTTTGAGAACAGTGTTCTCAAATAGTTCCATGCTAAAATCTTCACAGTTCTTGCTTACTACTAATACCCATCCTACACATATACTTAATCTATGTTTATCAGTTGCTTTAAATTAATGGAAGTGCCTTAAACAAGTATATGAAAAAAACCCAAATCTTTATAGGATAAATCCCAGTGCAACGACAAGAAAAAAAAGAAAAAGGGACAAAGAAACAGAAACAAAGAAAAAAACCCCTACCATGAATCTGCTCATATATTACTTTATTGATTTATTGACATTACAGTTTAAAATACTTGTAAGATTTCGTTAGATTCTAAAATTTTACCCTATACTGTGCTAAAAAGTGCAATTCTCTTATTTCATGGAATGGAAGATATAAAATATGTTGGTATGAAATCACAGTAGTGGCATTACCAAAGTGTTTTTCTTAGGTAACATTCAGATATATTTCATAGTGACAAAGCATTGCAATAAAATATACCAAAATAAACTCTTTAGCGATACCATAATGACATATTTTGACATTATTGGGATGGAAAGAGAAACTTTCAAATACAAGCGTAAAAAGAAATTGTTCTGAAGCTCATACTAAAATCTCCTCCAATAAAGCATTTTCATTCATAAAAACCAATATTTTTTGCCATAAAATTGTTCTCTTGCCTTTTTTTCCTTGCTTCTTTGTGTTTTTTTTTAGCAAGCCTTTGAGACTACTCACTTTAAATTAAAAAGTGAACAAAATCCTACTTGTAGGCCCAAAAGTAATACAGCTTTGCAGTTAGTGTATCTTTCCAACGAATATAAATAAAAGCATACAAATCTCTGTCTCTTTGTGCTCCATGCTTTCACAGGTTCACCCTTTGCTCATTTTCTGACCCATATTTTCTCTACCCCAAGTTTATTCATGACCAAACAAATGGCAGTGACAGATGTCATCCCATAGACCACTTGAATTGCTATGTCAGGATGGGCACCAGGCACCTTCCCCTCTGTGGCTCTCTCAAATTATTAAATGTGCAGCCAGGTCCATGAAATGAAAAGAATGAGAATAGATAATAATGAGAAGCAGATATTTCATAGGTCAAGTTAGTTCAGTGTAGTATTGCAAAGTTGAAGCAATAGAAGATCTGCCCAAACAGAAGAAAACTAAACAGGTTATAAAATCTTCCTGCAGTTGTTATGCCCTTCCCTTTTCCCCAGTAAAAGGAAGGATGAAATCCATCTAGATACTGGAAACAAAACCTGCCATAACTGATTGTTATTTTAACCAGAGCTGTGCTGCATACTGCTGTTCCTCTGGACAGTTTTATTCGTACAAGCTGCAGCACTGAGTTGATTGCAGCTCCTGCTGGGATGGGGGTGGCTTTGCACCTCTGTGATGCAGAGCTGGAGGAGGATGGAGCCCTCAGCTCTCGAGTCATCTTTCAGTGCCCACATTGTCCTGGGCACAAGGGAGAGGCTGATCTGGTGTGAAGGGCTTTGCACAGGGAGTTTGTGTCTGACTGGTGTCCATGCTTTGCCACTGAAGCCTGGGAAAATCGTCCTAATGTGCATAAATGTTTCATTTCAGCTTTGTAACACAAAATAATTTTAATTGAATTATGATGAAATAGCAAAAAGACAATAATATTAATTTTTGAGAAATGAAGTGCATTGGCAATGTTTTTAACATTTCAACTCACATTTTTCTTGATTCTAAAGCATTTTGCTCAATAGTTGAAATAATTAAGAAAAGACTTATTGTTTCCTGTCCTCAGTGGCAGAATGAGAATTGTTGCTTCAAGGTATTTTTTTTCATTATCAAAATAAGAGCAATGCAAACAAAATTTGTATAAAATGACAGTACTTCAATAATAAGTTTGCCATTTTAACCATAAATTCATCCAGAAGGCAGACATTCTGTAAGAGGAAAGTCAATATTTCTCATATGTAGATCTGCCTTAAAACTATCCATACTTTTCACAGGCCTGGAACAGTGCCTGCATTTTGTAAGCAGATCCTTTAGAATTGGTGCACCCCACAGCACATTGCCCCTTCCCAACTCTCACAGTAATGGGGGTATATGCAGGTATTTTTATAATAGAACTCTCAATTCTTACAGTCTGACTTTTGCTCCAGTCCTGCAGTGAATGTTGAGTGAATGGAGTCAGCTGGCCAGGTGTAATCAATAGGGATGGAAAGGAAGACAGAGCTGCAACAAAATGCAGCTTTTTAGGTCTTTTGCTATTTCTGGTTGACCTCATTAGAATTTCTGCCTTATTCATTAAGTCTCTGCTTCAGCAAAGCATGTAAGGCCATAGTTACAACAAACACTCATCTGAATGAATAAATTATATTATAGTTAAATACATGCTTTCCTGTTTTCCTGAAGGGTGTTTTAGCACCTTGTTTTTCTAATTAAAAGAAAAAATGTCACAGAGGAAAATGCAGCTGTGTAATACCCTATTATTTTGCACAACTCAGACAATAAACTTAATCTTATCTAGTATGCTAAATAACTTGGAGAAGTTCTTAGCCATCTAGTCAACACACCTTAAAATTTCAGGGTAATGCTTATTATAGATGCATAAAACTCATTACTAATGAATAAACATTCATTTTACATCACTTACTTTAAATTCATGTAATTCTTTATCCGTCGTGCCTATTCATGTAAGGAATTTAAAGTTTAGCTGATTTAGAATTATCCATTAGAAACAGAAAGGAGGAAAGAGAAGGGAGGGGGTACACGTTTTTTGTATTGAGTAAGTTCAAATACAACTTGAAGGACTTAATTTCCAGTTTAGAAGAATAGCATTTGCACTGGAATAAGCTATGGCATGTTTAGTACTGTAGTGGATTTTAGAAACAAACTCATAAGTAAGCAATTAAGGTCCTTGCTGGTGAGATTTATTCTGTAGAAGTAATGAAGAGCATAATTATTGGGGACAAACAGGAATATTTTTGTGCTTCCTTTGAGGCTCAAAACTCTCTCATATCGGATGGCTATAGTGTGGTATTGCTAACCTGGAAAAAAAAAAAAGGACAGAGAGCTTGACTTCAGCTTCTCCCAAGTGAAAAATGAATAGTGATGCTAAGAATGTAGGAATGGTCCTAGTGGCTCAGAACTTGATGCAGCTTTGCAGCATCCTCCAGTAGCTTGTCTCCAGCAATCACCAATAATCGATTTCTAGATGGGAGTCTTAAGAAATAGAGCAGGCACAGCAATCTAACTCCTTACACCAGTCTGACAATTTCTGCCTTGTGAATGTGCAAAGGTAGAGTTACTGGTTTCAATATTTTTGAGAAGTCTTTCTCTTCCAGCAGTCTAATCTCACTTTGAAGCTGTCAGCGAGGGTTTTCACAGTTTCCTGTGACAATGAAGTCTTCTGTATATCCTCTTTATTTTGTTTGGTCTGCAACTTCATATCAGAGTTCCCACAGTTCTTGAATTATGAGGAACAACCATCAGTTCCCTCTCTACCTTCTCAGTTTCACTCATGATTTTATAGTTCTGTCAAAAGCTCCCTATAGTGTCTCTTCTCTGAGCTGAGGAGTTCTTGTCTGTCTAATCCTTCCCCTGAGAGTTGCTCTGTAAATTTTTTTATCATTATTACTCTTCTCTGTACTTCTTCTGTTATGTCCTTGCATTGGCAGGGAGGCAGATTTCCAAGCAATACCCAGGATTCATGTACATGAAGTGCCATTGCATTTTTCAGTCCTGTACTTTATTTTTTTGTGATAACTCATAAACATCTCATTTTTTTCTGTTGACTGTTGTTGACTCCTGAACTAACATTTTCACAAGCCCTGTTACTAGACACCTGAAATCTCTTTCCTCAGACACAATTGATTGTTTAGAACATCTCACTCCAAAGGTAAAATTGCGTTTTACACGTCTATCATCCTTTTTCACTTCTTCCACATTTAGTCATTATCCTACTAAGTTTTAACACACCTGGTAGCTCAGTATTGAGAGTTTACTGGCAGTTGTATTAACAACTTTTTCAGCTCTGAAAGCCTTCTGCATCATCAACAAACTTTACTGTTTCACTTTTCAGTCTTTCTCCAGATAATTTCTGTATACATGTAGCAATGCTGGACCCAGTGTGAAACTATGAGACTCCTAGAATGGTTTTCCTGTATTGACAAAAATGATTATTTAAACCTACTCTTTCTTTCCAATTTTTGAGTATTTATTTGCTCATGGAAGAATCTTGGAAAGAAAAAATCATTTGATATCTTTGATGGAATGTTGAAAGGTTTTTGAAGCAAAAGTATACAATAGCAAATGATTATTGATTCTTTAAAGCATGAGCAAGACCAAATTTCTTTCTATAAAATATTAATTGATTTTTCTCACGGATATCACATTTATCTATGCACTTTCTAACTGTCTTCTACATTATATACTCTACTAATTTGTCTGATCACTAGTCCCCAAATCTCCATGGGAACCTTTTCCAAATTTTAATGTAGTGGAGTTTTGATTTTTCTTTTGCTACTCCGACCATTTAAAGAGGAAGGTGAGAAACCACTTTTAATTGAATGCTATTTTTAAAATGTTCAAGACTCTTTAGAACTCTGACAAGTCACTACTCTGATGTTAGCTTTTCCTGCTTTTATCCTATGAGATGGATCCTCCAAATGGTTTCCCATAAGGATTCTATCATGCTCTCTTCAGGTATGAAATGTGCAAAGAACTGATCTTCACCCAGTTTCTGTCACCAGGAACACTCAAGATACTTCTCAAGAAATAAGTACAATCTTTATTATAGCAAAGGAAAACAAGACTGCAAGGTGAAGGGCTGGCTTTAATAAAGGACTGAAATCAGAACCATGTGCATAAATATCTTGTCACTTCTTCAGTGGTTTAGCACTAGCAAATTTGATATGAATGTCCCATAACAGTTTAGCATGTCTTGTCCCTGGATTGATGCACAGTCCTTCAATGGATATAGAAACTGTTTCCTGACTCTTCTTTGAGGTCTTTTTCATTAGCCTATACTGCCTGATAGCTGAGCCTACTTTAAAGGGTCTTTTAATAGTAATTATAAAAAAAAAAGTAAAAAAAATCAGGATTTACTCCGGGTTGCCCCAGATTTAAAAGAATAAATTAAAAAGTCCAAGATATGATCAATCTTATTGTTTCAGAAATAGTTACAACCCAAAATCAGTCTATGCATAAATGAAATTTAAATCACAAAATCACAGACTATCCTGATTTGGAAGGGACCCATAAGGATCACCAAGTCCAGTTCCTGGCCCTGCACAGGACAGCCCAAGAATCACAGAATCACATCATCTGCTCTAGACCATTGTTCAAATGTTTCTTGAGCACAGGCTGGTGCTGTGAGCACTGCCCCGGGGAGCCTGTTCAGTGCCCAAACACCCTCTGGGGAAGAAACTTCTCCTGATACCCAACCTAAACCTCCCCTGACACAACTTCAGGCCATTCCCTCAGTCCTGTCACTGTCACCACAGAGCAGAGATCAGTGCCTGCCCCTCCTGTTCCCCTCACAAGGAAGTTGTGACTGCAGTGAGGTCTCCCCTCAGTCTCCTCCAGGCTGAACAGACCAAATCCCTCAACCTCTCACAGGACTTCCCCTCCAGACCCTTCTCCAACTTTGTAGCCTCCTTTGGACACTTTCTAGGAGCTAAATGTCTTTCTCATATTGTGGCACCCAAAATTGCACACAGCACTGGAGATAAACCTGCACACTTCCCAACTGACATTGTAAATCAACACGGAGATAAGGGCAGTTCCAGAAAATCTTTCATTATAAATTCTTGGTGTCTATGCCTTGTGCCCCAGCACTGTTCATGTTTGCATACTAACTAATGAACACACCCCTCATTTAAATTAATGCTCCCTTGTCTGGTATAAACAGGCTGCAGCAATTCTGTAGCTGGCAAGCAAGGAAAAGAGGAGAGGCTAAACAGGATTAGCAGAATATCAAAGCATCCTCTTTAATTACCTGCTACAATATGTTCATTTATTTTTGTCTCCAAGTTACTTTTTTTTCCGTTCATACCTGATTGATCACATAAGAACAGGGCTGGGAACTAGGAGAATCTATTCATTATCTTAAAGGTTGTTATAGGGAGTGCTCTTATTAATCAGAATTTTAAGAGGAAAGGTATGAGGTTGTCCATTGCAATTCAGAAAACTAATGCTCAATGGGAGGACCTAGGCAAGAGCCACTCATACCAGCAGGCCAGCTAATCTAATTGATAATAGTCCTATTAATTTGGAATTGTATATTAACGGGCTGCAGCACTGGATCATCTTCATACCATTCTCATTATATCAAGTCCTTATTCATTTGGAAGGTTAAGAAGTGCATAGTATTAATAACAAAATTAAATGGAAGGATGTAAATTGGAAAGAGATATTTATTAAGTGTTTATAGGAAAGAAATAAGCATTTTAGTTTCACTATCATTTGACTAAGGCTGCATATAAGCACCTGAAGAAGTTGCATGAATGCAAGATGATGAATTAGGAGTTGAAATTAAGTATTATTATTTACTTCAAAAGTAGGGAAATAAAAATATGAATTGTGGTTCTTTTGTCAGCTGCAAAAGAATTCCTGTGAGTGTTGCTAAATCACCACAGTTGCATAGTGCCTTTCTGAAGAGTGTCTGGGTCATTGTGAACATCCTGCTTAGACTGTTGCATGGACAGCAGAATACAAGCAATTTTCAGGGAATGCCAAGTCATTAGTCTCTGAAGGCTTAGGCAAGGGAGAGTTTCTAGGACATTTTGCACAGCTAACCTCTCTAGAAGTGCTCAGAGCAGAACTTCGGGCACTTAATAAATTTTACAGCTGAAAATTGAAGAGCTATTGACCCTCTGCTACTCAAGCATTTCTTCCAGATTGCTGTCATGGACCTTGGTGTATAAAGTCTTCCTGTGTTGCACTTCAAGCATGGATCTGTAAGATTTTTTCTTTGAAGTCATAGGTGATTTTCTACTATAGTTTATGTTTTATGTAACATGTTAATAAAAATGTTAAACAAGCCAGTTGTATCTAATATATAAAGAGAGAAAATAAATACGTACCAATGCTCTTCTGTGCTGTTTCATAGAAGT
This sequence comes from Acridotheres tristis, assembly GCA_037013685.1. NCBI lineage: Eukaryota > Metazoa > Chordata > Aves > Passeriformes > Sturnidae > Acridotheres > Acridotheres tristis. The sequence goes on from CM072884.1 coordinate 105,405,827, forward strand.
GATATCAGTTACGGGTATGGTCCACAATTTCTTCTTTCAGTGTGAGAAAACTTCTCTCCAAGACAGATCACATTTGTTTGTTTGTTTATTTATTTATTTATTTACTTGTTATTTGGCTTCATGCTTCTGGTATGTTGTGTCCAGAGAAGTTTTTGTTACACATTTTCAAACAGATGGGTATGATTTAGCACAGCTGGGTTTATCCTACCAGTTACACAGCTTGGAATAATCTTGTCTGGGTTAGGGCAAAATGAGTCATAGCTTCCCAAAATCATTTGTCACTGTTGTAGAATTAAAAACAATTGGTCCTGATTGGTAGTTTCTGCTCAAAAAAAGATGTTTGATTTGAAGGAGCAAGACTGCTGCAGATAAAAACATGAGGGCTCATCTCAGAACTGCTTTATTTGAAAAACTTAGGTCTACATTTTGGTATATGATAATTTTTTTCTACTCCCACAAAATGAAAAAGTTCTCTACAGTGATGCTGTAGGATATACTGTGTAACTGGTTCAGTGCTAGAGAATAAATATTGAAAAAGAAATAATACTATGTTTTTACAGTAAAACCAGGATCTGTACAAAATATCCTCTTTGTCTTCATGAACAAAAGAGTACGGTAACAAAAATTTGTTGAAGAAAATAAAGAAAACAAATACTCTCTGAATTTCTAGATTTACACATATGTGTTTATATACCTTGAGCAAGACTTTCTTGATTCCTCCCTCTGCTGCTGGGCTCTGTCTGGTGTCAGATTGGTCACTTTGGAGGGACAGGTTACCAATCTCGGCAGAGACCAAGTCCAGGTGAGCCCGCCAGAGCCAGCCTGTGTTTAGGACTCACCAGAACAGAGAGATATCCAAGAGCTAAATTCCAATCCCTGCTGTTTCTTCAGAGGGGAAAGCAGGCTCCCAGCTGACACTAAGCAGAAACAAAAAGCTCCTACACAGTTTGCTGGCAAGCTCCTGCTCTAGAGGAGAAACCTCTTGTAATCAAATTCCTGCTTTGAAGTCCAGAATTACTTTTGCTGCACTTTCTTCAATGGAGTTTGTTCAGTCTTCCTCCAAACTACAGACTGAATTCCGTCCTTCCCTTATGAATTAAGAAATTAATCTTCCACAGAAAAAAAAAAAAAAAAAGAAGTTTTGGTAATGACACTATGGTTTGTCATCAACTTTGCTACCAAATTACAAGTAACACCTTCTAGGGTCCCTGTCATCTACTCCAAAGAGTTTACCCATGTTTTTTCCATGTTTGATCCTATGAAAGCACATGAGACTTTTGTACGTATAATTCTGAAATTTTACTGCATTAATACAATACTGATTTCAAGACAGCTTCTACTTTGCCCTGCACTGCAGAAATCTGAGGAAGCATATCACTGCTGTGCACTGCTCTGTTTCTACACACCAGAAAATTCTTCCTCAGATCATCATGTCTAGTTGCTTTAAAATAGGAACAAACAATGCCACTTAGCATAAGTTGGGTTAGGTAATAAATGAGCTGAGTGCTGAAATGAAGGCTCCTTATTTGATCAAGGAACCTAAGGGATTCAATATTCATGAATTCGTAATTTTTTTTCATCTATATTGAGTCAGCAGATGCACATCAAAAGCTGAATCATGTTTACCAAAGGGAAGGAAAAAATCTACTGATATGTTGATACAACAAATCCACATATTTCCTTTGCTGGCATGATTAAAAGGGACCAGAGTTTAAGCCTTTATCTTAAGGATTTCTGGTAAATAATGCTGCTTTAGATAATTTCACTGTGTAAAATGTGATCAAAACTGTGCAAAAAAAAAAAAAAAAACCCAAAAGAGAAATTCTGTGCTTTTCTGAAAGTAGAGGGATTTTTTTTTTTTTTTTTGCCATTAAACTAGTGTTTCCTATCCTGGACTCCATGATCTGCATTCTTTCATGACCTCATAATCTATACGAGGCTTGGGGCACTCTTAAAGGAATCTTGGCAGTGGGACAGGGACCTCCCCCAGCAAGCCCCCAGGGCAGCACAGGTCTAGCATTCATTCCCTAGTCAGTTCTATTCTGGAGCTGTGTTTTTAATGCCATTTAAACCTCTAGTTATTTATAATGACCTTGGCCATGTGGGACCTATTAAAAAAACAATCCAGGCCTTCCTTAACCACATGAATTTTTCCAGAAAATATTACAATAATTTACAATGGAGAAAAAAGAAATTTGGTACTCTGAAATCCTCATCAAATCACACACCCTTGCTTTCACACAAATCTCCATATTCCTACCATACAAGATGTGTAAAAGAAAACTCTCAGAAATTTTCTTATGTATGCACCTCTTGGGGCTGATATGGGCCGTTATTATGATTTATTTGCTATTTGTTGTGCACTGGCAGATGTTTGAGTATTTGCAAACAAGATGGATGATGTTACCATTGTGTGACCTTGCAGCCTATTTAGTAATGAGTTAACACAGGCAAACAGGGACCCCAGAATAATGATGTGCTTGCAGACTTGGGCTACTACTGAGTTATTTGTATCATTGCTTGAAGAGGCATAGATGTTAATTACCCAATTAGTACCAATTAGTAACTCAGCTAAAGTGGAGGTGGTGCTGTAAAATTGTCAAAATTTCTCTCAAAATTACTTCCTGGGGCAAGCTTCCACCTAATAAGAAATTAGATTTCTCAGTGCTTTTCTAGCAGTAAGTCAAGAAACAACTGCTAAGCTAACTGACATTGTTAACAAAATTACACTGTATTTTAACCTATCTACATTTTTATTTTTGTCTTTGATTTAGTGGATTTACTTTTTCTGTGGGTTGCAAATACAGATCATCAGAACACAGCTCAGCTTGCTGCTAGAAAGAAAGGAATCATTTCTCCTGCCACAGATCAGTAATGCTTGAGTAAACCAGATTTGAAATTAGTAGGGGTATGAAAGAAGTTCTAGTTTTGGTGGATGATAGGACAAGATAAAGACAAAATATTTTTATATTTTTTTCTTATTCATTGATCCACTCTTATATTACAGTAGTCTCATGACTGTTTGTAAGGTCTCAAGTATGAGGCTAGTGCAAAATATCAAAAAGCTACTCAGAAAATCTAACATGTATAAAAGAATACTAAACGGTTTAAAATAGCTCTTTAAAGTGCTATTAGCTACTGAAACCATGGTCACTCTTTCAAACTTGTTACTTCTCTTTCAGTACATTAAAAAAATAGGTAAATTCAGTTCTATTCAGATCTTTCTACAGCAATATTTACCTGCCATTAAACAGTACGAGGTACAGTTCAACCTTTATTTGCAGTAATGTAGCCTATAGGAATTAATGATAGTGCCAGTAAGCAACTGAGGTCAAAACGTGATCAATAGATAACAAAACCTCTCACCTTGTTGCACTATAAGCATATTCCTGAACCAGTTTTTATTTCTTTTTAAAGCTGACTATATTTTCTTACATTGTATATAAGCTGCAGGGATGGGAACAAAACCAGTTATGATTTGGTATTTATTTGATATTTTTTTTTAGTCTTGATATAACTGTATATAAAGTCTTCATAACACATTCCTTAAATTGTTTCTTTCAACAAGAAACAGATCCTTCATGTTACCATTTTGATGAAAGAAGAGTTCACCAGGAGCCAGAGCACCAAGTTCTATGGATGAAGAGCCAAGACTCATTCTGGAAACTTGAGAATCCATTGCTTGCTTATGCAATAATTGCCACGATAAAAAATTCATCTCTCAGCATCCTGTGCACTCAATATCAAATAGATATTTATAGATTCAAGGTTTTTTAGTAGTTTAATCAAATTAAAAAATGAAAGGTGCTGTTAGATGAAGGCAATGGCATGCATAGTGAAGCACCTTAATACATATAAACTTGTGCATTTCTAGCTAATCAATTACGTGTTGCTTTTGCCTTTTATCTCTGACTGTTAACGACTGCCATATTAAATAAAGTCTTAAATAGCTTGCTAAGATGCTCCCTGGTCTCTAGAAGGCAGACTGAGTGTCTGCCAGCTCCTTTGCTATAACATCTTAAGGTCTTTAACTGTCTGAACAGCTGGATGATTGCATATAGCACTGGCACACAGCCACTCTCACATCCAAACCCCAATTAAAGCCGCTGTCACAGTGCTAAGAAAGCACAAGCTGCAGTTTTATTTTATGCAACAATCAATGGCAGTCATTTTTTAAAATGATATAGCACTATAGTTTTGCATATGGCTCAGCAAGCGCCCTTCTGTTTGCAAGTGGTTAATGATCTGCCAACAAGCCTCCCCAACGTTTTGCCATTTGATATTATTTGCCAGACAGTTCACACGAATACTCTTCAGTCTGTGTGCAGAAATTTCTTGCAGCAACCCATGTTTGAAATTTCAGGTACATTTATTGGTTAGAATTGAAAACAGAGGCCACATGCTTAGTTTTTTGTTTCTTGGTAGGAAAAGTACAGCTCTTGGAGGGAGAGGCATCTTTGGGGGATGATTCAACCAACCCTGTATTAGTGTAGGATGAATCACTCTCTGCCTCTTGGCTACAGAAGGAGCCTGAATGATTGACTAACCTAGGCACTTAAATTTCAAACTAAAGTAAGGTGGTTTCCACTCTTAATATATGCTTTTGACAGACAGTGATATACAACTGTTATGGTAGAGCTGTTAATGGAAACACTATTATATAGTATACTGTAGTAAGTCTAAATATCACTGAGGAAATCGAAAATTTGACTAAAAACCCCAAGCCAACAATGGTTTTAAATCCTGTCTCAATCAATAATAATATCCAAACCACATCTAAATATAATGAACTGTTAATATTTATATATTCTTTTGCTTTACCTTTATTCTTATAAGCTCTTTCTTATCTGTTCTTGACACTGCATGAGTCATATTCTAACCCAAGTTAACAAAGTTTTATTTAGCAGAAAAATTGCTAGAGCCTGCAGTGCTATTCTTTATATATATATATATGAATGTATGTCTCTAAGCCCAAATCACTTCCTTCAGCGCCTTGTGTTGGCAAACTTTAATATTAAAGGACCTTCATATTGATAAATCTGAAGTGTGTTTCTTTTGCCTAAGTAATTAAGCTGACATCCTTCAAAAGAATCCTATTCAAATAAATCAGAGATTAGTTAGAGAATACATTCTCTTTTTTGAACAGGTAGAAATGACTACTTATTCATGCAATTTAAAATGCTTCCCACTGCCTTTTGAGAGAGCACGTATATTCCTCTATGACACGCTGCTTATCAGAAGGTCTTGAAAATCTTCAATTTCACTGCTTTCTTGTAGGGCATGAAAAACTGCTGCAGCACATATAACTTCTGCATTGTGCTGATGTAATGGGCTGTTCTAGCTCAACACAGCCAGGATCAAGCAAGAGGTAGTGGAAGTTCTGCTCTCTGAAGTCACCAGTGTGACATCTCAGCTGATTGTGAGATGATTATCCTGGCCTGAGGCAGGAGAGAGTAGTAGCCATTTTGTGGGAATTCCAGTATCCCAGGATAATCTAAAATTAACTCCATAAATTTTTGAAGGGCACAAGACATTTATTCTTATGAAAGAAAAAAAACCATATTTTTTTATTATGACTCACTGTATTACTTTTTTATTTTTCACAAAGCATTGGGGTAAGCAATAAAACATTTCTGTAAATCAATCCATCTGTGCCTTGTACTTTATGGACTAAGAATATGGACATTGTTTCTGCTTTGTAATAATTATTAAGTCTGATTTATTGAATTCTGCTTTTTGACATCCTGGAGGGACCTCACTTTGATGGTCTGTTGTACTTGTTCAGGAAAAGTTCCTTTAATGGTTTATAGTGCCAAACTGACCTTTATATTGTGTTTATTTTCCTATCTGTGTGGCATGGTACTAACTCACAACTTTTACACCCTTTATAGCTGTGTCTTTTGAGAAAGATACAGTTGCTTGCCTTTGTGTTTTTTTTATTCTTTTATTGAAAAAACATTCTCTATGATTAAAGTAATGATTCAGTCTTTCAAGATTAGTTGTAAATCCTTCCTATAACAACACATCTTCGTATAATTAACTCTGTGGCTAAACCTCCCCTTAAAAATATTTCAAAGGAATTTTCCATGCTTTATGTGTGATGAGTGACCAACCCTTTGAAAGTGAAAAGTTTAACCAAGTTTATGTCATCTGTTTGTGAATATTATAAGATATTTAAGTAATGTCAGTGATGAGCAGAAAAGGAACATGAAAACTGAACTTTTTCATGTAGAGACTTCAGTGAAACATATTTTGCATTCAAAAAACAGTTTGAGTTACCAGTAAGGAAGAAGTAAACTCATATTTTTCATTGCATGAGGGAGTTTTATCTTTCAAAAAGTCCTTAAATGCTAAACTGGAATGAAAACAAAAAAATCCAGTGTTAGAAAATTCCTATGGTAACAACTGTAAATAAATATTTTGATAACATTAAAAATTTTAATTTAACTCACTGCACATTCATTTGATTATATAGTTTTATTTTATTCCATATTATTAGTATAAATAGAAGTATATGATGACATTTAACCAATAAAGGGTCTAATTTATTCCATTAGACAATGACCCTAGCAGATTCGGAGAGAGATCAATTTCCATGCCAAAACACATTTACTTTGTGTCTGTTTAGCATTCATTCTGCTTCTGTTCAGAACAGCATTTCCCAAACTATTATCTTATTGGATCAAAATGTGCAAGGCAATTCCACAGGAGCAACCTTTAGGATGGATTCCTGCTGCTCTTGTTTTCATTCACTCTAAGACCACTATCATGAGAAACAGGAGGGGTAATTCAGACCTCCATCATCAGGTAAAAATAAGGAGTTGAGAAAAGGAAAGACAATACGAAAATATTATAGATGTTCTTTCAAACCTCAGGAGAGGGACACATTTTAGACAAATGTTTCAAGAGTGGGTGTGGGATGCTGAGCTGGAATGCTTTCTGTTAACCATCTCTAATTTCATTTCCTACCTCGCTTTGTGATCCAGGAAGTCTGTTCTCCAGCATGAGTCATTTTGTCACATTCCAGATCTGAAATGAATAAAGCCATTAACATTTATAGTATGCTGTAGTTTTGCCATATTTTGCAAATGTCTATTATTTTTTCATCTGTTGTCATTGTCAGGAATAACAGCTGACAATATAAGTATATATGTCCACTATCAGTGTAGAGAAAAATAAAAGTGACCTTTAGTCATTTCATAATAAGAGCTCATTCCAGTTTAAGATTTGTTAAAATGTGATTTAATCAGAGCAGAGGCTCAGAAAGAGTGCTTTATTATGACTGCTGTGGTGAAGATGAGTTGCCTATGTTAACACAGCCATTCCATAAAGGTTTATGAGTGATATTGACTTTACGGGGTTTTGGTTAGATCTGAGCATCAGAATCTTATCTTTTGGTTTGATCCAACTCATGGGAAAGCCTGCTCCAGGAATGCAGTGTGACTGGTGCAAGGAAAATAGGAACTAAGCTGGCCTAACCTTTCAGAAGTTACCTTAGAAAGATTCATTCTTAGAAGTGGGAAACTGCATGAAAAGCCAAAACCAAAGTCACTCATTTATGATTAACCTTCCCAAATATATGCATATATAAATATATGCATATTCAATTAGGTAAGTAACAGTAATAATTAACTTCTAACAATATTATCATGATACTATGAATAATATTAGAGAGCTGGGTGCTTTGGAGATATCAGCTCGAACATGCTCCTATATCTGCATGACAGCTCCTGCTGTAAGCCTCCCGCTGCTGCACTAATAAAACCTCAAAACACACCAACTAACCAAAAAACCCCACAGAAAAATAAAAAGAGGAATTGATAATTGAACAAAGTACAGTTAGTTGTTTGCATCAACAGTTTGTGTATAAAATTCTCATATTTTAGGATTGGAGGCATTCATATGGCTTCTGGCAAAAATTATTTAGGTTGGCATATTCATACCTGTCAACTGTTTCTAATTCATTTTTGAATCTATGTAAAGGTAGACAATTACATCATTATAGCAGTGAATATACCTTAACTAGGTCCGATGTCTTGATGCCTTCCAGACAAAAGGGATCACAGACAGTACTTCTGTTTCCATAACAAAAGACAAACTTGCACAAATGCACTTCCTAGTCAGTCAGAATACTCCTTTATGGCAAGCATTCATTTAAAAAATAGAGCTGACTCAAAATGGATATCTTGTTTTAAAAATCACATCACAAAAAAGGGAGTTGTTTGATGTGGCCAAATGCTAGTCAGGCCTCTGGTTTTATTCATGTGTAAGAAAATTACCTAAACTATGTGGAATCTGCTTTAGAGTCTAATTTCCATACTTTTGACCATAAGAATACCATTTTATCCAGGAGAGTGTCTGTGCCAAGAGAGACTAATGACAAAAATGTAAAATGTACCTGATCTACACGAGCACTGCACTTTTATCATAGAGATACAAGTGGTCACAGCAAGTGTAAGGTAGCAGAGCATCTGGAGTGCCCCATTATAAATGAATGTTTCTTAGGACTTGAGAAAGCTAGAACAAGAAAAAAGGAATGGTTATTGTTTAATGAGTGATTTTGTGAACAGGGTGAAAATATCCTATATTTTGATATTCCACTAAGTTCAGTACAAAACATTTCTCTACTTGCCATTTTTTAGGTATCTGTCTTAGATAATATCATCAATACATTAATTTTAATGAAATATGGGTAACAGAATGCTCTTCCTGGAGTGGAGTAAAATAAACAAAGCTGAATTGTAAAGCTACCAGTGGTAGGTGGAGAAGGGGCCATCAGGTCGCTTTTGGTGTTGAATAATGCTGAAACCAGCTTGACTCATCAATCCCAAAATTAAACATTCTTATGATGAGGTGCAGATCTAGTTGACTTGGTAATTTATCCAGCAAAGGATCAAACAAGTGACACTACCAATAACTAATCTAAAGCTGCTGAGCTGACACAGCTGGTCTGGAGACATCTGACAGTCAATCACTTTATAGTATAAAAGCTCAGCCACACTTTTTAATGGCAGGGTATTCTAACATACTCTTTTGTGGAGTGATGTGGAAATTCCTGCTTTGAATGAGGATGCCCCTCAAGGTTACTCCTCAAGACTGAGTGAAAGAGACTTGCCAGTGTCATTGGTATCTGTAAGCAACATCAGTCTCTACCTAATAATTATTTTTTTCTAGCTTTGATATAATTGTCTTAATATAATTGCTTCAATATTGGCTCATAATGCATACCAGTAGCATAACTTATATACTGTGAATCAAAAAGTTTTGATTAAGGTCTGTTTGTCTAATTATTTTCAAAATAAATCATTTATATTTGTATAAATATAGCTGGTTTGTTACCCACAATCGAGGGACAGAGTTGTATAGAGATTCAATTACACCTTTTTAGACTCTAATAGTTGACAAAGTCTGGAGCTGAGACTGGATCCAGCTGCACCTAGACTCTCCTCTGAGGAGTTTAGAAAGCTAGGAGGTCTTTTCTGCACTTTGTGACACAGTGGGAGGACTTCCTAAACAACTTTGAAGCTCCCATTCTGCCTGTGTGAATATGTTAACTAAATTCCTTCCTACAGCTGTGCATGGATATTAACTGCACACCTTCCCTCTCTGAGCTTTGTGGAGCCAGTTACAGTCAGTGCCTTCAGCTGGCAGAGGGTAATTGGTGCTGGTGTTCTGCCACTCCATATTATGCCTGGTAGTCAATCACAGTCTCCTGAACGCTGCAAATAAAGCCACAAGTCGCAGCAGCTGCTCTGACAATGAGGAGATGTGCCTGGTCTCGCCCCTGTGGATGTCATGCTGAATAACCTCATCACCCAGACTAACAGGGTGGGGTCTTTCCATCCCTGCCAGCTTCCCTTAGCTGGGCTATCTGTTCCCAGAAGTCTATCATAACCAGGGGATTATTAAGATAGATTAATCTCTCACCATCTTTACATTACTGCTATCAAGCTGTAAGTAGTCCTAACCACTTTATTTCTTAGGCAGTCCTCTGAGGTCTGCTAGACAGAAAACTTCACAAAATGCAAAGCTAATAAGATGGATTGAATCCCTTCTGGGGATTTTTGTGATCTGTCAAAATACAGATACAGTAAATGCAGATGATGGATGATAAATGCAAACCTTAAAAAGGTTTGAAGAAGGAAAAAGTAGTATATTTATTTAGAAAAGATAGAAATGTTAATGAATTTTGCTCCATGGAAGCATTATCTACCATGGGTGGTTAGGGCTCAGGCTTGCACAACTAAAAGTGATAAATGAGACCCAGCTACAAAATAATTGTTGGGTTATGAGTGTCCCTAGAATCCTTGTATGGGCTTGACAATTTTAAATCTATCTCAATTTCTTATTAAATAATGTATATACGTAAGAAGGGAGAGCATAAACCCACACAGGAGTCTTTGAATTAAAGCTATTCTTACTTATTATCGGTGACAATGAACTCACAGGTTTCATAGAAACTGTTACTTAAACTCTACCATGACTGTTCCATTCACACACAACTTTCCTTGATCAATCTAAACCTCAGATCTTCTGTACATGTAGGGTACAGTTTAGGTTCCTTGATAATCTTTTGGTTGAAGTATCAAAGAACTGTTTTCTTTGTAAGACCACAAGTGGATTTTTATTGCTACCACTTCCATATCTACTGCTACCAATCACCAAGTGGGCTTAACCAAATACTACCAAATGCCAGCTGGGATTAGCTAGGTAGAATAAGGGAGTTGTAGAGATGTGGCAAGGCTGTGTTAGTTGTTTTATGCCAATTGGTACTGTAGTCTTTGAATAGTCATTAGATAGCTCTGCAAATATTGCTAGACTTTTGAAATCTGCTTTTTCTTTGAATGAGTCATATATTCTATTGGAAGAATCCTAGCTTTTATGTTAAAAAATCTGAAACAATTATCCCCTTTCCTAACACTTTCTGACATTAATGAGGCAGTGGTATTTTAGCTTTTATGCTGTTTTGAAAAAGAAAGTTGAACTGCATCTTTCAACTCATGAGGGAATCTGTTCACTGATGATGATATTATTTGTCTATTTTAAATATTAAGTGGTGGATTTTTTTCTTCCGGTGCAGCCTCCTCTAGCTTTAAAATAGTGTGACTTTTGATGTGCTCTCTTAAAAGTGCTTTTTAGTACTGCTAGAGGTGGAGAACCCCTCATCCTTGAGGTATTGATCTGGCAGGAAGCATAATGCCTGCTAATACCACCTGTGAGATTATGGCTTCTAATTTTTATATCTGTTTGATTTAACATGCTAGAGCAGGAGAGGATCCCAGTCAAGCTGAAAGACTGCATTACTGGTAAATATGAGCTGGAGAGCCAAGACAGCCTGGATCTCTTTACAAACATTATGCTGTTTCCTGGCTTTGAGATCTGATGGGAAATTCAGAGACATGGCATGAGTAGAAAGCTTTCTAAGATTTAAATGTGTGTGTCTTATCCTGCAGAGAGTGAACTCGTTTGCAGTAAATGAAAGCCCATTGGCAGAGAAATGACATTACAGTCTGTTTGCTATGGAGTGCCACCTTGGCAAATAAAACCCCTCCACAGGACAGTCTCATCCTAAGCCAACCCCATCATAAAATTCAGCCACTTACTCACTCATCTCGCCCAATTACTAATTTTCAAGATTAAGACTTGCATTCTTAGTGTCAGCAGTTATGCCTTATATGAAGCTTTTTTGCACTGACATCTCTAGCCTCAATCCATTATGTGAATCGAGTCAAATTTATTAATTCTTTGTTATTTAACAGCTGTGCTATGGTTCTCAAGCTCCTTCAAGTGAAGCCACATTCATTTGTCAAAACTGGGACTGAGTAAATTAAAATAGAAAATGCAAATAGTTAACAGCTGAGACCAGAAAAACCTCAGTCTTTCCTGTGCCCTTCTCATGATGTGTACCATAGCCATGTTTTGTTAAACTAAAAAACTGCTTCAACTTCACATTTCTGTCTCCCTGACCTAGAGACAATGGGAGTCAGCATCATGACATTTCCATTTTTAAAATTCTTAGCACATACTGGAAAGAAACATTTTTCCTCCCTGGTCAGTGAACAATGGGACAGAAATCAGAGACTGTAAGCTTTATGACAAACAGAAATAAGAGAAAAGTATTTTTAAAAACACTAGGAAAACAGAATGATTTTTCTGTACATTTTGTGGTTGAATTTTGATCCAGTTTATCCAGTCCTCTAAATAAATACATTACTTTGGATCATTATCCACTTGGGAGAATGCCATAAAAATGTACCACTAGTTGACTTACACAAAGGAAAATATTACAAATTATAAATTGAGCACAGCTGGGCAATATCCTAGTGGGAGCAATTATTTTGGCATTATAAAATGCAGGAGATTACAAACCCTGAAATGAAGAAAAGCAATGACCTTTCTTCACCAGAAAAGTCTTGTTCAGTAAGCCTTGCTGAGAGATGGGCGGTAACACAGATTGATATATCGTGTTGCAAACACCATAATTAATGTGAATGACACTTTAGACTTCAGGGAATCAGGTAGTGTTAAAGGTGTTTTCTCCTGTAGAAAATAGTAACCGAGATTGGGGCTTTGAATGAATACTTTGCTCCAGGCATCACCTTTATCAGTACAATTTCCTCATCGTATAGACTCTCACACACCTCTTTTATGCTTTCAATCTCAGGCATCAGGGACTAGTAATGGTGCTGAGGGGGATATATCATGTGAACTCAGAATCTTATAATCTGATATCTCCCAATATGCATTTAAACGGTTTCCTATCTTTAACAACAACAACAACAACAAATTCTATTGGGAATGTTTTTCCTTCTCTATTTTGTAAATTACTAAGGAGGATTACAAATAGTGCAATAAGTACTGTTTATGATGATTTAATGTTACTATTCTAGTTAAACTGGTGTTATTAAAACCCCACCATATCAAAAGCCAAGCATGACTGCATACAACACTGTCATTTTCTTTCTGTACTGTGTGCTTCTATTGATTAATAAAGTATCTCAGATTACCTCTATAGATGTATCCAACAAAATGCAGTAGAGATGTGAGCACTTAGGCTCTTTGTGTTGCTTCTCATTTTTTCAATAATCTCTACTGTGACATAGCTTGGATAAGAACTAATTCATTTCTAAGTCTATTACACAAAAATGAACATAGATTTATGGATACTTTCATGAAAATTCTAGTTAAATACTGGAGACAAAAACCTTAAGCAAGAGCAAATATTACTCTATGGTTCATAGATATGGGAAAATCTCAAATATCTTAAATCTTAAGCAATATTTGGTACACAACATGCAGTCCTCCTAAGACCTGACAGATAATGGACTTGGGCCCTGGGTAATAGTTCAATACATCTGCTTTTTGTCATTGCTTGGAAGGCCAAATGCCAAAATACAGTATGTCTGAATGTTCTTTGGATAGAAATCTTTATCAAATATCATGTTTGGATACAGGAAATTATTTCTAGGCCAGAAATGCACTGTAAAGCAGACATAGATAAAATACTTCTATGTTCTCACAGGTGCTTGAAGAGTTAGTCATGATGGGGATGACACTGCTTAGATGGGAGTGTGTGTATGTGTGTGTAATAACCTAGTGAAAAGAGCAAGCAATCAAGTGGAAGAGTTGTTTTATACTCCTTTTTCACACCAAGTTCTTTTGAAGCAAATGTTCCTATAGCTCAGGAAGAGGTACCAAACATCACCTCTTAGTGGATACTACCTGGCAGTGTTCTTCAAACCCCATGGTCTGCAGAGTCCAGTAATGAGCCCTGAGATGAAACATGGAGTATGCAGTAAGTATATAGAGTATGTGTCTGAAACTGCTTAAGATTTTGATATTTTAAAATATAAATTCAGTGATACTGTATGCCACATTTCTCAGAGCTTTTTGAAAGCTGCTGCCACTAAAGTAGATGTTTTAGTATACATTTTTGGCTATTCTATGCCTTTAATTCCAACTCTCATTTCCAATCTTTCCTTGTCATGTCCTACTTAGATCCAGCTCCCAGGTAGCAGATGGAAGCTGCCAGTAGAAACTGCAAGCAAAGGACTAGGGACAAAAGGGATTTCCTGCATTTCATTCTCAAATAAATAGTAAACATGAATATAAGAAATAAAAGAAAAAAAATAACTTAATTCTTTAACCCAGGGCAGGGTATTTGATGCTGAAGGGTGGGAAATCCATTACCTAGCATATCTAGACACTTTCAGCCAGTGAGTTTCTCTGTGCAAAACAGACTGAATTCCATATCCAGAGACAGAAGCTTTCACATTTTGGGTCCTGTTTCTTTGCCTTGTGTCCCATTAAACCTGTCATAAAAGTGTGTCATGGTTTAACATCTCAATGAACTTCTTTTGCTGGGAGCCTGGCTAGCAACAAGGGGTTTTTTTGCTATAGCACTTCCTAAAACATGCAACTCGAATTTACATACAACAATTGAAAGGTATTTCCATTTCTTTCACCCCTGGTAGCTTTGGATCAGGCTGTCACAATTAATCGCTAAACAGCAAGAACAGTTATAAATTTAATCTAATGCATTCAAATCAAATCTGCTGTTATCTCAAAACCCTCAGGCCCCGTGGTGTGCACCAAAAAGGTTTAAACCAGCTTGTAACTAAGCCCCACACAGCCACTTGCTCACTCTCCCCTGGCTGGAAGGGGAAGAGAATAAGTGTAAAAGTGAGGAAACTCGTGGGAGGCTTGCAAGCGAAAGCCACACAGGCAAGCCAAGAAAAGCAGGAAATTCATTCCCAGTTCCCATGGGCAGGCAGGGCTCAGCCATCCCAGGACAGTCTGGTACCATTATGTGCAGCATTGACTTGGGAAGACAAAGTCTACCACTCCAAATGCTTTTCCCTTCCTCCTTTTTCCCCATCTCAGTGAAGGCATGGACTCTGTGCTATAACTGCTCAACAGTTACTAAAACATCTCTGTAATGTCAACACTGTTTTCAGCACAATCCAAGACAGTCCCATAAAAGCTACTGTGAAGAAAATTAACTCTCTCACTACCAAAACCACCTCAAAGAGCCTGAATATTACCATGAAATGTGTCCTGTCTCTTCCTTCGGTGACCTTTGATTAACTTTTATGAATGTTTATAGATCAAGTGCAGTGTAGGGCAGAAGGTATTTCTAGAATAGGAAACTGCTCTTATAAACCCTTGAAAAGGACTGCCCCATATCCTTTGGTTGCTTTTCTTTGGAAGAGAAATAAGTAGGCTTATATTTCCTAACGTGAGCACACAGGCTGGAAAGGTTAGCATGTACTACTGACCCTTTCCTCTTGGGAATTGAATTTATTTTGCTTCTGATGCCAAATACAACACTTACAAGGCTGGAGTTAGGAATGAAGACTGGTGGAGGAATGGGAACAGGAAGAGAAAAGTAGTTTGGACTAATCTTTCCACATGTCTCCTGTTCAGAGGGGGTGTGGTAAAACAACATCTTTAGAGGGAAATAAAAACAACAAAAATAGGAAGCTGGTTCTTCTGAGCTGTGTTTTTTTATTTATTCATTCTCACTTTTTCTCCCTCTCCTCCATCCCCAGCAAGAATGAAAGAACAAAATAGCTGGACCATTTAATTACTTTTTAAAATTCTTTTTAGTATTCTTTCTTTCTTTCCTTCTTTCTTTCTTTCTTTCTTTCTTTCTTTCTTTCTTTCTTTCTTTCTTTCTTTCTTTCTTTCTTTCTTTCTTTCTTTCTTTCTTTCTTTCTTTCTTTCTTTCTTTCTTTCTTTCTTTCTTTGTTTCTTTCTTTCTCTCCCTTCCCATTGTCTTCTCTGTAAAGTTTGTGAAGAAGAAACTGGGATTAGGAGAATAGGTTTTTTTCAAAACCAATTATGAATGTTATTTTACTTATTTTTATAATTCTTGTTTGTACTGCATAGAAGATAGTGCATACATAGACGTACTTTTCTGGGTAACTGCTTCTCTTAGCAAACTCTTCATTGCTGATTAGTCCATTCTATTTTCAGTTCTGTGAACTGAAGGTGAATGTGTGGAAGAGATAGAATATGCTTTTTCTCTTTCCAGCTGCAGTGCTGCTTCCTAATAACAGACAGCGTCCTCTAAATCACCTACAGTAACCCAGCAAGTAACAAAAGCAGTAAATTTCGCACTCATCTAACATTATGCTGTTTCAAGAAATTCTTTACACTGGAAAGCTGAGACCAGATGGGATCTAATGGCACAACTGGTTACTGTAGAGCAGAGAAGTACTGAAATCCCAGCTCTGTGCTGGGTGGAGTTGGTCACCCATAACCTGTTCATGCCAGGCACGGCTGACACAAGGCAGTGCTACAGGAAGAGGTGAGCTGAGGGAAGGGAATCCCTGGAGCTGTGTGTGCATCCTAACGAGCTCCTGTGTGACTTGGGGTTCAGTTTGTCTGATGGGCAGGTCAGTCAAAGGCAATATTATCCTAATGCAGTCTTCATTGTTTTCTGAGAGGCTTTTGCTAGCTTTCAACTCAGGGATGTCTCTGCTTGGATCTGAACCACAGTGAGGGGACATTGGGCTCCCTTGGGTAATCATGGGGAGGGTATTACAGACACAGTGGGAGTATGTGCACACTTCAGTGGGTTAAGCACCGATTTACTATTTAACATTGGCTGGGCTCTTTTTCCATTTTTCAACCCAGACTACTGAATTGAGACCAGGAACCAAATAGAAGGAGCACACTAGGGAAGGCGAAAAAAAAGAAAAAAAAAAAAAAAGAGGTGGGGAGAGAGAGAAATTGGGTTGATGATTGTGGAAATGAACCTGAATAGTAGGATCCTCAACTATCTCATTTTCAATGCTGTCAATGGCAATGAAAGTAAGACCAGAAATGCCAGCAAGGAAAATGAGCAAATGCAAGAAAGAGCTAAAAAGGGAGAGAGGCTGAAAGAGTATTTGCCTCAAAGAGAGGCAAAAAGAGTTTTATTTTTTGGTAAATTCATTATCTGCTGGGCATGGGTGAGTATTGAAATTACTAATGAAATTGATGAGTTGGCTTTTTTTCAAATACTGAGTTGAATTGCAATCACCAAGACATTATTACTTTACCTAATGTGAATAAACCATATTCCTTTCCCATTAATTCCAGAGAAATCAGCAGGCATCTAAATCAAATAATAAAGAATGGGGATTAAGGCTTTTCACTTAGAGTGCTGTTCACATGTCAGTGCCATTTTGATTGGGGTTTTTATAAGTTACATTAGGAAAGAGAACCTACTCTAGATGTCACAGGTTTTCATGTGCTCATACTAATTGGACTACAATTCAAACTGGAGAAACTTAATCACAAAACTCACTGAATATATGTACTTTTCTGTATGTATGGTTTACATTAGCTCAGTCTGATAAAAATCAAGCAGTTGTGCAGACCTGAAAGATTTATGCAGAAATATTCTGCACATTGGATTTTTTAATTTTTTTTTAATAAAAACTGCTGAGGATATGTAGCACAGGACAATGGACTAAAAACTAGGAAAAAAAAAAGAGTGCCAGCAAAAACCAAGTCAATAACAGGGGAGAGGGAAAGAAAGCATATGTATTTTCTTGCAGTCCTGAATTAGTCATATTAAAGCTACCATTACAAGAAATCACTCTAAAGGAACCTGCTTGTACATGCTCCTGGTTTACCTAATTTCTGTCTCTAGCTGTAAACTCTCTGGGACTTTTTCTGTGTTTTCATTTTGTATTTGTTGTATTTGGGCTCACAAATTGGAGAAATTCTGAGTGGGGACTCCTAGAGGATAGTGCAAAATGGAATGAAAATTATTGGTGGTGATTGCAAATAATGAAGAATAGTAATAATAATAATAACAACAGTAATCTTAAACATTAGAACATTTAGTGAAATGACCTGGTTGCATTTAAAAAGTACAGCAGTCTCGTTTCTTTTAGATATGATGTATTGGTTTGAAAGTAAAACCAATGCGAGACTTTAAGTCAGTAATACAATTTAATAGAAGAAAAGAGAAAAAATAAAATACATGTAATAATATAAAAGAAATAACCACCAACACAGTCAGAAATACAACCTGACACCCTGTTAGTCAGGGTGTTGGTAGCAGTCCGTATAAATGGTGGCTGCAGTCCTCCTGGATGACAGATGTGGTTTAGTTGAAGCAGTGCTGTAGAAGGTGCAGTTTTCTTCTGAAGATCTAGCGATGATGTGGAAATGATCCGACTTTTCTCTGGGATCCAGTAGAAAGGTCTGCCTTCGTGTCCCAAACTCCAGTTTTTTTATTTAGGTAGGAAAGGCTTGGCTCCTGCCCCTGGCTGGGGCATCTTCCAATGGGATGATGTAATCTTATCAGTCACACAATAGGACTTAATGGCCCATTAATGGAATATATCTCCTGGAGGAAGGATGGGTTGTGAATAGATAACGATGATCATCCCCCGATCTTATCAGATGGCACATCAGCAGAGGATATCTCCCACAGAGATAAGGATCACCACCCCTCCCACATTTGAACAGATGGTGATAGAATACACAAATGTTGCATTGTATCCCAGGACATATGATTTTCCAGAACACCACCACTAAAGAACATTAGGGAAGATCAGGTCAGATTATATTATATGAGCAACTCTCTTCATTTGTCATCCTAGAAACTTCCAAGTGAAAAAACCCACCAAAACAAAACCTAACAACACAGTTGAAACATCCCTCACATAAACATGGTGCATGTAAATACATACAAATTATTTCTACAGCCATGTCTATACCATTTTATGTACCCAGTGACCAGCTTTCAAGATGTCCTGAGGGAAAGAAACTAGTGAACATGTGGACAGGGGTCCCTTAATTAGCAAAACCTGGAATAGCTAAACTTATTTAAACAGTGCAACATCATGCTAAAGACCTTGCTTGTAAACTGCATAGAAAGATTCCAGTCCAGTAACTGCAGAACAGGTAATTTTATAAGACCTGAGGCTGTTAAAATGTTATCTACTGAGAGACAATGAAGCTATAATCAGGTGACATAATCTGAGGAATTAGGGTCTCCAGATCTTTATAGAGTAAATACAGACAGAATCAGCTCTAGATTGTTTCAGGGGCTAAGCTAAAATCAATTTTTCAAGTAAAAGCTATTGTTTATTTTCTGTGTGTCAGGCTTCTGATCTCTGTTAGTAGATAAATCCTTTGGTCAGTACCACTGGCCTGTGCATCACAGAAACACATTAACAGTAAATAGGACCTTCCAGCTCTTCAATCTGGGCAGCAGGGAAGACTGAGATAGATAGTACCTAAAGACAGACAAAAAATTAAAGAAAGAGAGATGGCTGCTCCTTCTTATGACTAATGCTTTATAGCTCCTATTTCATTTTTCTACTTGACCTGTGATCTCTCTTTTCAAGTTTCTATCTCTAGACCAAATAAAACCATAATTCAGAAATTTTATGAAGGACAGTATCTTAACTTTAGTTACATAAAAGCTTACTTATGTATCTAAAATCAGTTAAAATGGATTTTAAAATTCTGTTTCATTTAATAAAGTCTTAGACCATTTTTAAATCCATTTAACTGTCTCACCAGATTCATATGCACTGTGTATTTACAGTATGCAAATGATCCAGTGAAATCTTCTCATAAAGACCCACTTTTTTGATTTTTAACTAATTTTTATTACTTTCAAATGTTCTTACCTTTTGGAACTTTCATTTTATTCACCATGACGCATGAATATCCTAATTGTTCTTAAGTACAAAAACTGATCGTTCAGTTTCACTTTTCTTTTTTTTTCTTGGTGACATTGTTGTCTGTTTTCCTGTCCTTTCTCCACTTTCTTCTGAGGGCCAGAAAACCAGTCAGACTTCAAAACATGTTGTGAAAATTGGCAGGAAAATAAGAAATTCCAGATCAAAGACTAGCACACTCAAGGTTAAATATAGTTCCAAGCAGAGCAGAAGGCAGTAAGTTCCAGCATCTCTGCTGATGTGGTCACTGTAGTAGAACTGCCCTTCCCAATCATGTGTATTCAAAAGGCTTATGTTTGATTTTCAAGCACATTTCAGGGTTTTAATTACTGCAGATATTCCTGGCATCTTCCAACGTTATCATTAGGGCATGAATACTTTTCTTTCATGCTGCAATCTAGCATAACTGTATTAGACTGAGCCATGAGCTGCACATTTCACTTACTCTCCAGTATTTGTTGTAATCATGCAGGCTTGAGCAGGGGCAGACTATCAAAATATTAACTATTTCTGCTCTTTTCATTTTTTTGAATACAGAAGACTCAGAATTTCTTCTGATTTCTCCTACTTACAACCCCTCTTTTTGTGTCTTTCTTTTGAGCAGTTCCGTGAGCATCACATTTTTGTGTGCCTGGTTTCCCAAGGTATTCTGTGTTTAACACTTGGTTAGTAGCCCATACTGCTGTTTTTTCAATTGTCACTATTGACACTGATGTGTGCTCTCTCCTCTACCTGGGCACATATTCTCACAAAGCTTCTAAATCTTAATATAGCAGAGACTCCCATCAGGTAGAAACTGGCTGGTGCATCCAACTACAAAGCTAACAGAGAGATTGTATAAATGGAAAATACATTAGCAAACACAAATGTATATTGTCCTCCCATCTAGATTGCTCTAATTTTTATGTACCAAAGGTAAAAATAGCCAGAATGTACACTTTACAGAAGAAATTAGGCATACTGTCTTGCCTTACTTGTGCAGTCCAATCCTGTTTCATTTTTTACCTCATCACATGGATCCTCCAGATCTCACCACCAGTCAAAGGACCTCCATGAGGAAGCAGCAGGGGTTCACAGCTCAGGTACTGTGCCCACCTTGTGTTAACAGCCAGCTAGACAGCCTGGTTGCTGGCAAATTGATTATTCTTTGAAAAGACAGTGGGTAATCTTAGATTTGAGCCATTATGTTATTCTTAGAGTAGTTTCCAACCAGAAACAGAGACCACAGATGCCTTTCCCTTGCCTGCTAGTGGCCTGCATAGCCGAACTCCAGAGCAGTGGTGTAGGAATCCAGCTCTCTCACTAGATTGTATTAATCAACTGCTATGAGCATAAAGCTGGATTTCACTCCCATGCTCATAAGGTTTCCCCCTGCTGTGCTCTGATTGCTTCAGCTTTTTGGCATAACTCAGCACAACCTGCCAGATGGCTTACTCACAAAGGGAATTCTCTTTCAGATAGCTTCTGGAATTTTCCCAATGATAACCTCTTCTTGTTCTGGATATTTCTGGGCCCTTCCAGCTCACCTCCTTTAAATGCAAAAAACACCATTACTAATGCATATCTCTTCTTCATTCATCCTCTCCCCCCAAAAAACCCCCAAAATGCAACATTTTACAGCATTAAGATTATATAAGTAAATAGTCCAATTATCTCTTTTACAATCGGTCATTAGGAGTTTCTTTTAAAAGGATTACCCACAACCTCAAAACATTAAAAAAAAAAAAAAAATCAGGTAATTTCCACTGAATTCCATATAGAGTTACATACATTAATGTAGAGTTATGTATATTAACAATTGGGGATTGAGAAAATATTGTTTACCCCTAAATTTGTTTCTTTGGAGATAACGAAACAATTATTTTCTAGCAAATTTTAATAAATACTTTGACTTTTACACAATGTGGGCCTGCTTTTCCTTAGAACTCATGTCCCTCTCAAGACTCCTCTACATTTACTTCTTTTTGAAAAATCACAGTGTTCTTTATGTTTTGTAGATGCTCTTTGATGACTGAAAAGAGATATCACTAGTTTCTTGTGAATAGTTTCTTGGGCCACAAGGAATATTAACTTTGTACCCCACTGAATATTTGGAAAGCTCTTCTCTCACAGTTGTTATGCAATTTAGGTTTCAGTCTTGAAATAAGGATTTTGGAAGTTTATTATTTTTTTCCTTCTTTCGTATGTAATTCTTTAGGGCAGTTTCTGTGTACTTATATAAATCACAACTTTAATGTTTATTTTGAAAAGCATTTTGCCTGAACATCATTTCTCTAGTATTCCCAAACTTTCCCATTTCTTGAGTTTCCATTCAAAGTTGCACTCCTTTTTTATATTATAGGAACTAAATCAGGCTGGTCATAAACTTTGGAAAAATCCCAAAACAGTTTCTTCTACTGGCACTTCTGGCCCACCAGATGAAATAAAAGAAGTTTCCTTTTCTGCTGGAAGACAAAGAATACTAGATTTAGTTTTTAGTTGTGAGAATAAGTCATCTTAATGTGATAGTCTGATGCTGTGACCATACTGAGCAACATCAGCAGTAAAGATATTAACAGACAACAACCAGTAAAGATATTAAGATGGAATAGGACATCAAAAAATGTCTAAAAGGCAGATTTGGAGTTCACTGCTTCTTTGATAAGCCTGTAAATGTTATGGACCCTAATAAATTCTTGTAAAATTTCTAATTTGACAATGGATATCTTCCATTTTGTCTTTCAAATTGTTCCTTTGCAATACATCTCATTGATCTTTCATAAAATTCACATTTGATTTTGTTAGGTACTTATTCTTTCTAGGAGAGATACATCATTAAATGAATGGAAGATGAGAAGGATTGAAAAGTTAATTAACACTTAGATTAAAGCTCTGCAGATCAACAGCACTGTCTGAATTGTCTCCATTTTAAGCAATAACAATAATAATAATAATTTCTCTCTAACCATACATCTAGCAACAAAAAATTGAAGTGGAAATTACTCTCTCAACAAAAGCAGTAATAATAATATCTGCCAGTCATAAATGAAGCTTAAGCTCACAAAAATCAGAGTGAATTCTTAATCTTTAACTGTTATGAGGCTACTATGAGATTTCCTATAAAATTATTAATATATATTAATTCTTTTATTTTTTACATTATCAAATCATCCTTCTACCTAATGGAACTCACCTTTCCAAAACAAACACTTACTCCCCGTAGTAAAAGGAAAATGAGCACCAATCCCCAAACGAAAAACTAGACTTCAGTGATTACAAAGGATGCCTTTGGATATTCCATTTGAAAATGATTGCTTCTTTGTCACCATTTTGCTTGGTTGCCAAGGGCACTAGCAGCTGTCATAGCAAAGAGTTTTAAATATAGGCTGTTTTTACCTGCATGCTGCAGAGTCTGCTGCACCCCTGTTCCTGTTGTTGAGAACTTCAACTTCCATCCATTGATCCTTGTTTCAAAATCATGGCTGGAGCACTCTCTGGAAATACTCCACAACTCCTGTGAGGCTTTCTTTGCTTCAGGGAGTCCACTGGGAACACAAACCTTTTGCTCAAGGAGCCAGGAATGGTGTCAGTGGAGTAAAAGATAATATTTTCTCTTACTCTCTTACAGATACAGAACAACTGGAAAAGGTCTGATTCATCCCTGGAATAGCACAGAATCAGAGAATTGGGTTGGAAGGAGCTTGAAAGGCCCTCAAGTTCCAACTCTTCTGCCATGGTCAGGGGCAGCTTCACTAGATCAGGTTGCTCAAAACCCAATCCAAGCTGTCCTGAATCCCTCCGAGGATGGGGCACCCACCCCTTCTTTGGGCAACCAGTTCCAGCATTTCACCACCCTCACAGTCAAGAATTTCTTCCTAAAATTCAATTTAAACTATTCTCTTCTGGTTTACAGTTATTCCCCTTTGTCCTATCACCACATTCCCTTGTAAAATTTCCCTCTGTCTCTCTTGTAGCTCTCTTTAGGTACTGGAAAGGATTCTAAATTCCCCCCAGAGCCCTCTTCTCCAAGCTGAACAGCTCTCTAAGCTGTTTCCATAGGAGAGGTGTTCCAGCCCTCTGATCATTTTTGCACTCCTCCCCCAGACCCACCTCAATAAGTCATCTAGGCATTATTACAACTTTCAGGGTGTATATCAGACTTCAGCAGGAAAACTGACAAAATTTTGATTTAAGCATCTAAGCAACAATAAGACAACAAAAAAAAAAAAACAAAAAAAACCAAAACCAACCAACCAACCAAGCAAACCAACAACAACAACAAGAAAACCAACCAAACAAAAACCCCAACAAAACAAAAACAAAAAAAACCCTACACACACAAAACCAAAACCTGTCCACTCAATTCAGATAATTCAGAATGTGTTTTTCTTGCTCTAGACTCTTCAGTTCAGAAATCTTTTTTTCTAATTTTCCAGAATAAATTAGAACAGCTGAGAGCAGTAAATATACATAGAAAAAAACACAATTAGGAAGATATTGAGGAGACAGAGTAACAGAATAATTTATTGTTCTTTGCACTTGAAATGTGCCTTATGAAGACATGTTCACTTGCCCGTACATAGAACTATTCTTACTGAGGTACAGGCCATATAAACAAATACCCAAATACATATGTGCACAAAAGTAATTTAAATTAGAATTATTGATTAAAAGATTTTATTCCTCTTTCCATTTTTAAAAATCCTATTTTTCATCTGTTCAGCCTTGTGCCTTTAAATATAGGAAGAAGGATAAATAAGATTTAGGGTATGGAAGGGTTTGAATTAAAAAGGGACACACAAAAATAATTCTGTTTGTATAAGCTCGGAAAACACATTCACTCCTGATCTAAAGAGACACCAGAGATTAAAATGTGATCCATCACAAAAGCACAGAAATAAATTATACATATGGCTGCTCTCAGTGTGAATATCCATATTTACATGCACAAAAGAACAGTCATTTGCTAATAAGAGTACTTGTGACCTGTCATTAATCTATCCCAAAAGCTTGTACACTCCCATCGTGAGGAGTGAAGCTTATCTTGTAAATTTGGAGACTAATATTACATGAGCAGGCTCAGTTCAGGATCAGACATGAACCTGTTCTGCCTGAGTTCCAAGCCAAGCAGAAGCAGGGTGAGCCAATTTTCTGCAGCCCCAAATTGGAAGCAAGACATTCTGCTTCTCAGACTTTACAAGCTACAAAAGTTAACCTCGACTCCAGGCTTGCTTGAAGGATGTGCAGGGTGACCTCCTGTCCTCAAGAAAAAGGCTTAGAAAATGCTGTCAGGTGGCCCAGTCTAGACATGATGCCAACACCTCCTCTTTGGATCTGTCTCCCTGAATCTGATTTGACACGGGAGACCTTTTTTTAAGTTTAGTGTGCCAAAGAAAATACATTAAACGTCAGCATCAGCTTTGCCATACATCTGTGATAAGTACCTAGGATCATGTTTGTTCTTCTAAATGGCAGCATGAGAGCTCTCATGCTGGGCATGCTGGGCTAATTCATCTATTGTATCCTCCATTAAGTCATGACCAACTAGCAGATTAAAAAACAATGTCTGGTCATTAATAATCCAGTGTCTAGCCTTGATTTTATGCTATTATTCTAGTGTGACAGATATTCCAGATAATTCAATTTCATTTTCTAGCCCTCCTCTACACTAACATTGTTTTCTTATTTTGCATCATTAGAATATTTTTTTCATAAACAGTAATCTTTTTATTTATCAATCAAAAGATTGATAACTATGATCAGACCAATACCTGCTGCTTAAAGAATTGCATTATTGATCAGTTTCCACACAAAATAGTTCTTTTTAGCTCAAACTTCAGTGTATTCTAGGTGTCATTAACACTTTTTCAAATGCATTTCTCTCCACAAATTGTTGATAACCTTCCCTTTTAACTAATAAGAAGCATTTGCTTCATGATTTGGAAATGTTTATAGATGCTGCTGTGTCTGGATAAAACTGTCTCAAGTTTAGAAAATGTATTTACCTGCCCAGTAATAGGAGAGGGTGGCAGTGGTGGTGTTGGTGTTAGTGTTTGGACTACACATAAACAACACCAGGAAAAATTCAAAATAAAATCTTCCACTCCATCTGAGAGTGTGAGTGAGGAGTAGAACTCATACCAAAGAGCACTCTAAAAATGGCACTATTCCAATTTTATTTTTACAATATCTCATACAATGTTTACCTGTACAGTCACAAATTAGACAAGATTAAGAAAAATTTGGAAAAAAATAATAAATCATTATTTTTCTACATCCTTTATTCAGATAGGACATGGCATAGCCTGACTCCTTGCAAAAAATTACAAATTGTTATTATTGTTCTTACAATATATACAAAACTGTCACTGAAAAAAAAAAAGAGAGGCTTAGTTATAGCAGGAGAGAGGCTACTAAAGTTTCACTTTGTAGATCTGCTATTGTACTTTACATTTGTATTTGAGGCTCTCTAACAGTTTTTTCTTGTGCTTTAATGAAAATCTAGAGTTCAGTCTTTTAGGAAAAAGTAATATATTAATCTGTTCTGCTAGCAAGTGTTACTAAAATCTAAATGTGTGTAACTGTTGAAGAGTTGATCTATGAACAAGGTATTTTACCAGTTCAGAGGAGAAAAATATCGACTGATCCCTCTGGTCATTGAGCTATGTAGCATGTAAATACAAATACTTTGTTTTGGTGAAATCCATCTTAGTCCACCTACTTGTTTTCCTTATTTTTAATAAATGTAAGCTCCTTTCTCATCCTATTTAATCTTTTCTTCAACTCACTTAATTGACCTTTTCTATAAATTGGTCATCTTTCACAATACTTCAGCATTAATTATTGTACCTCTTTCTTCCCTCTATATATCCAGAAAACAAAACACTATAGAAGAACTTTCTATGGCTTTCTAATTAAGACTGAATCAAGGATTTAGCTTCATTGTTATGTATGAAAAAGACAGCATGTGTGTTGCTGGGCGCAGAATAAATATTTTGATCATTTGTATGTAAATCCATTAACTAGTTTATGAGGAAAAAGAATTGAAAATATTGCCTTTAAGGAATTTAACACCTGCTGTACTTCCTTGCCCCCCAGATTTCCTCACCACCAGGGCCCTGCCCATGGAGCCCCAGTGTCAAAGCTGGTCCCAAGCAGAGGCTGCTGAGCCCCAGGACACTCCAGCCCTGGCAGGATTTCCTCCTGCCTCTTCAAAAAAGGGTGCAGCTTTTGCTAGCACAGGGTTGGTTTTGATCACCATGTCCTTCAGCCCCTGTGGATGAGTGGGAGCTGCACAAAACCAGCTAATCAATAGTTATCTGGGTGAGGAAAAAACAAATAACCTAGGAAAGTTTTGAAAAAGTGTCTCGAGGTATATACTGCTACACAATATTGACAAAGACCCACTGGGAAGCTAAATCTGCCAATCAAACTAATTGGATTTAGCAGGAAATGATGGATTGAAGATGTATGAAAATAACCATCAGTGTGACCGAAAAATGAAATGCCAAATAAATTTACAATAGCAGCCGTATCTAGTATATCAGCCTCCTGTCTGCCTAACCTGTGGCAGAGAGAATAAATCATAAATTTTGGGCTCTCCTGCCAAGAGAGAAACATTAATCACATCCAGTCTGCAGGTCCTGCTTTGAATAAATGTAACTCCTGACATAATTTTTGGCAAAACCTACAAAATTGTGTATGCCAGAATTAGGTTTGAAACCAATATTTGCTCTTGTCATAGAAAGCATATCACATAAAATTATGTTAAAGTGCTCTGTCAATCAAATAACCCATTTTTGTAATATCTCAGATTTTTTTTTTCTGCTGCTTCTTTACCATGCTGCTGCATATTTTAATGTGCTCAGAGCAAAGGAATATCTTAGTATCATTATGAAGCTAATTTTATTATAAAATTTTAATTATAAATTTTAATGTGGCAACCATCACATATTTTTATATTGAGTTCCTTGCAGAGATTCATTAGAGCAGCCCTAATTATTACGCATTCTTTTCATTTTCATTAGAAATTTGAAATGAGAGACATAATTGTTTCTTTCAGAGAAAAACTGTAGTTCAACAAGGTTTGAAGACAGTCTAAAACAGGGTTTTGGTTCATTCTCTTTGTATCCAGGCCAGCAGGCCCTGATTCCTTAGCAGCAGCTTGGGATCAATATTGGTATTGCAACTCATTTTTCCTGAGTTTAGAGCACAATGTGATTTTTCAGCATGCTTTCAGTCTTAAGACTAGATCTAGTTTTTTGTTCCTGTGGTTTTTTTTTTTTGTTTTTGTTTTTGTTTTTGGTTTTTTTTGTTTGTTTTTTTTTGTTTTGTTTTTTGTTGTTGTTGGGGTTTTTTTGTTTTTTTGTTGTTGATTTTTTGTCTTTTTTTTTTTAAATCTTTGATTTCTGTACAGCACAAGAAGACTTCTAGTGTTTGACTGTGTTGAAAACCCAGTGCAAGTAAATAGTTCAAACAAGAATTACAGATACATATTTGCTAGCTTTGGAAGTCCCAGCTTCCACCAAGTTAATATTTCTTTTACTTTTCAAGACCTTCTATATTTCACTGCAAAATAAACTTCCCAAATGGCTGGCAGAACACTAAGCTCCTTGCTGAACTGTCATACCACAAAATGTTTCTGGATAAAAGTGTTCCTTCTTACCACAGCAGTCTTAAAACTGGCTTTCAATGCTCTGCTGAGAACTCGTGTTGATTTTCAGCAATTTTTTTTTTAAACTGCAACGTATTTTTTTAAACTGTAACATACTCATTGGCAACTCAAGGCTGAAGAGTATTTCTATTAAGTTTTTGAAAAAATATTATCCTTGATAATACAGTCAGGCAGATATTGTGCACATATTGCATCTAAATCATGGATTATGACAGAAAAACAATTAAGAATCTTTGGTACTATCATGTAGTCAAGGTTAGTACTACAGGGATGGGACATAGCAGATGTGTACTATAACAATTATCTGCATAGATGCATACTGCAAATATTGTGCTATGTACAGCATACATCTACAGTATAATACACATGTAGTCTGTATCTATACATACATCATACGCTGTATATGGAGTGAATAAACATTATACATATAGTATATATATATTAGTGAGTTATTATCAGGCATTGGAATAGGCTGCCAAGAGAAGTGGTGGAATCCCCATCCCTGGAAGTGTGGGTGTGACTTTGGGGATGTGGTTTATGGTGAACATGTTAGTGCTGGATTGATGGTTGCACTTGATGATCTGAGAGCTCTTTTAGAACCTTAATGATTCTATGATTTAGAATCTACACACAATATTTAGTAATGCACTGTAAGCATTTATACACATTCTACTTGAATAACCTTTTTTTTCCCCCTTCTTTTCCTGAAAGTAGGAAGAAATGGAAACAACCAAACAGAATCAAGGCAAACCAACAACAAACACAGCAGCATTAAACCCATACCCACTGTCAGGAGCAGTAAAGTAACTCCAGTGTGGACTTTTGTGCTTATATTTAGACTTGCAAAGCACCAACTTTGTAAATGGTGGCACTATGAATGTTACCATGTCTTTAGTGAAACACACATGTTAGAATGTGTACATAGTATTTGAATGTTGTGATTTGTATAGTTGCTATTGATCATATCACCAAAATTATAATAAATTAAATGTTAGAGAAGGGAAAAACATTCACAACATTGCTCTTGATTTTAGTTCCTTACTGTTTCAATCCTCTGGCACGCTGATGGCATCAGAATGGTCAGCTGTGATT
The DNA here is from genome assembly GCA_037013685.1 of Acridotheres tristis. Lineage (NCBI taxonomy): Eukaryota > Metazoa > Chordata > Aves > Passeriformes > Sturnidae > Acridotheres > Acridotheres tristis. The sequence continues at coordinate 105,435,266 of CM072884.1, forward strand.
GCCTGTGTAAGACCTACAGTTCTCTTAATGGATATAAAAGCAACAATGACAGTAATGAATGCTTCAAGAAAATAATTCTAGTCCATAGGCTAGGTTGTCACTCGAGTTGCTGCCAGGTCAGCTGCTGCTCTTTAAGATAGTCAAACATCAGTGACAGCCAAAAAGGATCAGCTATTCTTGCACTTGTCTCTGCTCCTCTTCTCCACACGCTTGAAAGAATTTAAGAACATGTTCTACTCCTCTTGAAATGAGTGCATCTAAATTTTTCCTGTCATGCATCAGATTTTTTTTTTCTCTACTTGAATGGTCAGATTTTGGAACTGCAATAAGATCAGAGAGACAGTAAACCACAAGCAAATGTGCTTTATATTTAGTGGGACAGATGGTCTCAATTACCATATCTTGTTTCTTGTGCCCTATATTTTCCACTTACCCTGTTAGACCTTTCATATATTTCTAATGAGAAAATTGGGTAGATTTAAAATTTTATTTTAAGGATTATTTTTTTGGAAAGCCTTGGTTTAATATATGAATTTAAATTATTTTTCTAGGAAGAAAGCCAATATGAGACAAAGGCATTTTCTCTAAAGAGAAATGGAAAATATTGCTGAGTAACAATTCAGAATGTTACTGTCGTGGTTTAATTTCAGCTGGCAACTAAGTCACAGGTAGCCACTCACTCATCCTCCCCGCAGTGGGATGGGAGAAAGAATTTAAAGAGTAAAAGGAAATGCATGGTTTGAAATCAATATAGTTTAGAGTTTAGTTGGCGGGGGGAAAAAAGTGCCATACATGCCAGCAAAACAAAACAAAGCATTCATGCCCCACTGCCCATGGGCAGGGAGGTGCTCAGCCATCTCCAGAAAAAACAAGACTCCATTATGCACAATGGTGACTTGAGAAGACAAATGTCATAATATTTTCCAGCAGAGAAAGTTATTTTTTTTAACTGTAACATATGTTCCCTCCTTCCTTCTTTCCCCCCCAGCTCTGTGTACTGGTCATGGCCCCATGTGCTCTGGGATATCCCTGTGCCAGCTGGGAACAGCTCTCCCAGTTTCCCAAGCCTGCTCGCTACTGAGGTGAGGTGAGAAGCAGAAAAGGCTTTGACTCTTTGAAAGTCAATGCCTTAAACAGCAATAACAAAAATCTCTGTATTATCAACACCATTTTCAGCCCAAATAGAAACCACACCCCCATAAAAGTTGTTGTGAAGAAAATTAACTCTCTCCCAACCAAAACCTGTACATGCTGTTATTGAAGAAAGTTTAGTTTTGAGTTAAACCAGCATTTCACTCTGTAGTCAAATATATTAAGAGTTTGACTAATACCTGAATGGAGCCGTGTCAGTTCCAGGTACGAAAATGAATTTTCTCTCTAGACACTTTAAAGTTCTACAGCAATTGAGAAGCTCTAATTGATTACAGAACAACAGCTTCACTAATGACTTCAGAAAGGGTATTTCCAAACTTTATGTGTGTGTGTTTGTATTCTGTACAGCACTGTTTTTTCAAAAGCATTTTCACTGAGTCTAGCTGACAAAAAATTACATTAGCATTGCATTTATTAGCATTAGATGGTATGCCATTATTATAAGAGGTCAGAATAATAACACCAGAGCATGGAAATGATGCTGGTCCACCCAGGTGGAAATTGAGGAATTGAAGCCAGTTGCGATTTGCAAGTGCATCTGTGGTATCACAGTTCTTCCTGTTCTAAATCATTTAACATTGGCTCATTTAGGAAAACAAAACATCTTGTATGTTCATTTAAATATTGTGAATAATACGAAATTATAATTTTCAAATAACGAGGAATGGTAAAAGGTGATGTAGTTACGGGAGTCTACTATTGGAAAAGTTTATGCAGAAGTTATTAAATACCTGATTAAAACAAAATCATAGATCAACTAGAAAAACAAATGTATTCCTGACTGAATTATTTTTTAGCCTCGTTTATTGTATTTGCTGAAAACTAATATAAATTCTTGGCTACTACAACTTTTTCCTCTTTAAATACAATACATGTAAAAAAACTTTTCATTTTTTTTTATTGTGGCAAACTTTGTGGCTCATTATCACTTTTTACTTTTGTGTTTGGGTTTTCAGTCATGAACAATGATGCATCTAGCGTTATCAAAGTTCTACTTGTAGATTTATCAACAGGAAAAACATACTCGTGGCATGAAAGGGATCTCTTACTGAATAAGTGCTTCAGAAATTTTTAATTACAGGAACTTACACCAAATATTCATAAAAATATTTACAAGGTTCTTTTGTTAATAATAACATCTCTTTGGTGGTTTGGTTTTTGGTTTTTCAGTCTCATCAGAAATTCCCTAAATTTTTCCTTATTATCTTATTTAGGGTTGAATGTTGCTGTATTTCTCAGTGTGCCAGATGGCCGGAGAAATGAAGATACAATCACCTCTTCTGAAATTTACATAAAAATGAATGTACTGACATAAAATTAAAATCAAAGGAAAAAGAGTCACAATGACCTTGATGGACGTAGAAAAAAAGAGAGACATGAGGAAAAAATCCCAGCAACTGATATAAGAGGAACTGTAAAAAGTCTTCTAGTGTTTTAAGTATGTGAATTCAAGAATTTTCTATTTTTATTTTCAGGTTTTTGCTCCTTGAGGAGGTATAGAACAGAGCCTGAGATGCAACTATGCATTTATTCTGTAGATATAACCCTTCAGTTAAAATATTAAGGAAACAGGTATTCTCTTTCTTTTCCTTCAATGTGTTATTAATCTGTGGCTCTGACCTTCCCCAATTTATTGTAATACAGGTTTCAGAGAAGTCGTCTTCATTTTGGAGTAATTGCATTAGAATATTTTTGAAGGATGCAAGGCACCTTCCCAGGGATGTGCTCTATTAGAGTTTAGTAGCATTCAATATTTAATAGCTTCTGCTTTTCAGAAGGATAAAGATGAGAGTTCAGGAAATGAAACAGAATATAGAAACTCCCAGTTTCAAGCCACACAATCAGAAAAATCCGCTAACTATAATTACCTGCAGTCATTGTTGCTGAGAATTTGAGGACTCCTCATGAAACGATCCAAATAGTAACTAAAGGCCAGTTCTGAAGGAATACTTATTATTACTGCTGTTCTTACATAATTACACATAAAAAGCATGGTCTGTTGTGTACAATTCAAAGACAATTTTTGAGTCTAGAAAACATACTTTGAAGCCAAGTAATTTTTTTTTTTAAATTCTTTGCATTTTATTGATGACCAAACATAGTATAGCTAGTCAGATTGGTTATCTGAACTGAGAGACCCAGAGCTCCTCATGGATCTGATGGGTATCAGCCTGTGGCATCTAAAACCTGAATCTAAAGCACATCTGGGCTTAACCAGTATTTTTTCCAAATGAAAAAATCCCTTCTATCTTTTACTTCACTGTTAGAGGAGCTGCAGAGATAGAAAGTAAAGGTGGTTTGCTAAAGGTTATGTTTCTTCTGCCGTGCTGTATTTTGCACATGAATAAAATGAGAAGGCTGCAGTTTCCAGTCAATCAATGTTTGAGGAAATAGCAACACTTTAAAAAGTTCAGCTTAACAGTTGCAAGCTTTCACTTGAAATATGGCATTTTGTGCAACCTCTTTGAAAGTTCATAGCAACTGTTGAAGACAGTAAGAAAATTACTGGTAATTTTAAATCCTCAGCTTCATTTGACAGCTCCATGCTTTAGGATTCAACTTTTCTTTCTATTTTTTCCCCCCTGTAGACAGTACATCCTCTGTGAATTCACTAGTTCTAGACCTGACACTTATTCATTGCATTGCTCTCCTTCAATTATGTACTTGGCAATTGCTCATACTCAGCCTTGGAAATGGGAGACATTGTGAGAGTGCAAATAAATGTAAGCTAGGAAATTAAGGTTATCTTTTATGGCTTTTAAAGTACATGTAATAGAATCTTTATCTTCCCACTGGACAGTCAACATCTCATTTGGAGCAAAAAACTCCCCAAAATGCTGCATCTCCCATTTGAAGCATCATTGAAGGGAAGCAGAGATGGGACATAACAGTTACCTCATCAGTGGCTCATCAGCTTTAAATTTGGCTCTCAGAGAGGCCACTACATATATTTCAGAATAATGCCAAATGCCAAGAGTGCTAAAGGGAACTATTTTTAATGTACTCATAGTTCTTTTGCCTTCTGTGAGGCTGGTTTATGCCGACAAACATGATACGTTTTGATTTTGTTTTGGGTTGGGTTTTTTTTTTTTCAAATGCAAGGTTGTTAACTACTAAAAATGATTATGTGCTAGTAAAATAAATGTCCAATAAACATTTTTCATACAGAAAAAACTCCTCATAATCTATAATATTTTGTGAGAATTAATAGACATAATATACTAGAGGATTACTTTTTATTATTTCTATTAATATTGTCTTCAGATTCATTAAATCTTCCTTACTTTTTTCCTCAGAAAGCAAAAAGTAAGTACAATAAAACGAACATTAATAAGTTTCAATGCTAATGGCCATAATATATTCTAATCAACATCTTCAGGATCACATCTGTCCAAGTTTGAGGTGCTGAACGAAGTTCCGTATGGAGACTTTGTAGGCTCAATGGGAAAAATATTAGAATTTCAGGAGAAGTCTGTCATGAGGATTACCAACCTGATAACTGATGTGAAGAGCACATATAACTGAACAATAGCCATATACCTGCAAAATAAGAAAGTAAAATTTCCAAAGCATAATTATGTAGAGTCTTCATTTCACCTTTCTAACCTGCTTACCTGGTAAAAATAGCTCACGGTTTTCGTGTCAGGGATCTCTGTGTCAGTGGCTGAGACATGAAAGAGCTGTAACTTATTCAACAACTCAGTCAATTTGTGGTTTTAACCAAAAAGTTTTTATTTCTTCCCAGTCCAGCTTGGGGCCCAGGTACTATTATGCATTGGGCTTTTTTCCGGGAACCAGAGCCAATATGATAAGCATCCCTTACCAGTCTGCTTGGGAGGTGGGAAGTTTCTATGCATGGAAAAGAGAACAGACAGCTGGGAAAGGCAGCATTTTCCCAACAGTCCTGGAGGATATGTGTTAGACAGCAGTGGCAGCTGCATGGGTCAGAGCTGTAGCTACTGATAAGAGTCTTTTTCTCTGCCTAAAGCACCATCATCTTTCTTTCATCACCAGTAACTTAGGAACAGAAGGGTAGGGCTGGATCTGTAGATGTTGCCTGAGAGCATCTTGTGAAGTCATATGAAGCTAAAGAAAAGCTTTTCACTCTTTTGTATGGGATTTTTTTGGCAGATAAAAGTAGTCCTTGAGTCCAGTGGTGTTAACGGCATAAAGGGTGATTTAATCAATGGGTATCTGTTAGAGATGAATGAATCCTGAATATATCACTAGCATCACAACTGGAGATCCTCTTGTGAGCTATCAAGGAAGACTTAGAGCCATAGTGCATCTGATAACATTCTGGGAAGGAAAACTGGGTCTTTTAGGTACTCAAACTACAATTTAGGCTATCATACTTTTTTCTAGATGAGTATTAGAACATTTACTTTTTATTGTTCTCTTTTTCAACTAATTTTCTTTCTTTTATTTACTTTTCCAGACTTTTTCCTTTAAAGATCTATTTTTTTCAAGACTTCATTTAGACAGCAACTTGTTTCAATAGTTTTAGTTAATAAAAAATTAGTAAATGGACATTTCAGAAGGAGTAAATAGACTTCTTACAAGGAGTCCCAAAGATAAAACAAGGAGTACAAATTAATCCTGGGGAGATTCAGATTAGACACGAGAGCAGTTTTTCACAATGAGAACAATCAGTCAAAGGAATATTCTGCCCAGATAAGTGGCAGATTCCCCAGTGTTGAACAGTTTTAAGATTCAGCTGTACAAGTTGCTGCCTCATCTTGTCTAGACAATGCTTTTGCCAGGAAAGGTTGGACCAGATGATCCCTGATGTGCCTTCCAAGCTGGTCTTCCGTAGCATTTTACCCAAGACTTTCCCTTTTCCTATGATCTTCCTTACAGGTTAGAATTAGTTTACTGTTCTATCTTTCTGTTGCTATATTTCTAGCTAAGATGCTTGAGTAAAATTTTACTGAATCATTGAAGGTCAATTTCATTGTTGCCAAATTTATCTTTAAAACAAATACTGTTTTTGAAAGCACTTGACTTATTTAATTGACTGTGAGTTCTTGTCTTCTTTTCCTGCCCAAAGTCTTTACCATGTGTAACTTTTTCTTCTGGGAGTTATTTCACAGTCTGTAAGAAGAAAAAAGTTAAGCAGTCAAACTCTATTTGACATATGAGCCGAAATGCTAAATCCTCTGCTATCAGCTGTAAGCAGTTAGGCTCACAAGTGAGTCAGGACCAGAGTTAAATGGGATTGCAGCCAAAAAAATGGAATTACTTATGGAAGTAGTTACTCAGATAGAGGAATGGGGGTCAAATGCTGGGCCATAATGAAGAGTATTAGTAAACTACTGACTGGATGAAAAGTTTGCAGAAGGGATTTATGCTTTGTCACAGGACTTTTCTACATTTTCCTGCCTGGAATGACGTGTATGAGACATCTTTCATAAAAGCTGAAGGATATGATCACAGTTTCTTTTGATTGTTCTTTAAAGAATACTGAAATACACAGGCAAATGAGACAGTTTATTGCTCTTGAAACTATATGATGTTTATCTGTGTGCTTAAAAAAATAAAGAAAACTGTATATTACACTTGCAGGTACAATCAAGAACAATATGAAAACCATACTGAGAAACATAACTGTCATCCATCATTGAGCTTGCCTGTATCCCTGACAAAATTTAGGACAGCCATACATAAAAAGAAAATCCAGATTAACAGCTGCAACATAACTTTTCAGGTTTTCCATCACCCTTTTATTTTCAGTTGTACATTTATTTTGAGACATTCCCAAAGAATTAGTCCTTTTACCTTGAGCTGGACCTGTGATCCTGCCTTTTTCTGTCTTTTCCCTTCTTTGGTTCAAACTATGACCCTGTTTTTACTCTACATTGAAAATTTCCCTAATAATTAGTCTTCTCTTCCTCTGCCTCTTATTATAATACTGTTCTCTTGTTAAAAAAAAAAAAGTATTATGCAATCAACTCCTTCTTTTAGCCCTTCATCCCCTTTTCCATTACTAAATGTGTTGAACACCTTGCCAGTTTGCTTTTCTGAACCTGCTGTTCTGGATGTTTTGCAAGTCTGTCACAAACTTTGTCTTCCTGCTCCCAATGACATTATTCTCAAAATGTCCATTAATTATCTTTTCTGTGTTTGATGTCCTTGAATATTCTTTTGGCATGTCCAAATCACCTCTAATTGTTTTTTTGACATGGAAAATATGATCATACACTCATTTGCTGTTCTTTGGTAACTGTATTTTTAATTTAATGGTACCATTTGTTAGTAGTTCCTCAGAATTCATCTTCTCTCTGGTATGTCATGGTGCTATCCATGGTAACACCAATTTGATCTCTTGTCTTCAAGGCAAAAAAAAACCCTATCTACAAGACATGATTTTTTTGGGGGGGAAATGCATCTACTTTATTTTGGTTCCTTGAAAGGCTTAGTCCTTTGAAGGCATATATTTTGAAAGATTCTTCTGAATTATAAAGAAAAAAAGATCCACCTTTAGACAGAAGCTGACTGACAGAAAATTTTGAATACTATTACTTTATTTAGTCTGGCTGGCATGGAGCTAATTTTCCTGATAGCACCCTACATGATGTTGTATTTTAGATTTGTGACCAAAGCAGTGCTGATAACACAGGGACGTTTTAGCCATTGGTGAACAGCTCTTGAGTAATGTCAAGGTCTTTTCTATTTCTCACACTCATGCCCTGCATGAGAGCAAACTTGGGGCACTTGGGGCTTGGAGGGGACACAGATGGGAAAGTTGATCCCAGGGATGTCCCAGACCATGTGCTGTCATGGCACAGCTGTGTGGAGGAAAGTGTAGAAATGTAATTTTCCCAAGTGTAGTTTTTCCCAGGAGACTGGCATTGGTCTGTGGCTGGGAGGTAGTGAGCCATTGCCTTTGCATCACTTGGGGGTTTGGGTTTAGTTGGTTGGTTGGTTTGATTTGGTTTGGGTTTTTTGGTTTTTGTTTTTGTTTTTTTTGTTTTGTTTTTGTTTTTTTGGGGTTTTTTTGGGGTTTTTTTTGGGTTTTTTTTGGTTTTTTTTTTGTTTTTTTCCATGGGTAAAATAATAAAACAATTCAAAAATTTTAACTGCTAAAGAGGGTAACATTATAAAAATATATTAAGTTAAAAAAATCAGATTAGGAACTAATATTGAAAGGCATTTTGAAACACATTTTCTGCTGTAGTTTAAATCAGCCTTTCTCTTGCCTTGTAGACCTTATAAATCTGGATTTTGTCTTTTCTTGTGGGTGCACTTCCTTTAAAAAAAAAACTTCCAAGTAAACAGACTTGATCATTCATTTAGGGGAGATTTGGTGGAGTGTTACAATATTCAGCATATGTGATATATATTTCCACAGAGATGCCCATCCAAATGACTTCTATTGAAAGTCATCAGATGCAAAGTCTTTGGAAAATGTTTTTTGAACAGCAAAACTATACTTCTCAACATATTTCTTTATGTTAAGACATGGGATTTTCTGTAAGAATATATTACTAATGGAAAATTCTAAGCAAACCTATATTCACATCCTTGACTAGGATGACATAGCCAACTTCAGTTTTTCATGGAATCAAAATGTGCATTTTTAAGACAAGAAAATAACCTTACTTTAAAATTTAAATTAAGTTCTATTTTTATGATTTTCAATTAAGCTATACACCCTTACATATTTTTTTCCTGTGTACATAATATTTTTAGATTATAATTAAGTTCAGGAATAGTCATGTTCACTAATTAAAACCTATTCATGTTAGGTGACATCGCTTATAATACAGAATTTTATGTCAAATGAAAAATGTTAGCAAATGCTTATCACAGAATGCACATCTCTGCTGTTGGGGTCAAACAACCAAATTCTGCTGAGTTCTGAGTTTTTATGCACAGAACGCAGCAGCTTTTGCTATGTTCTTGTATCACTTTCTGCCATTTCTCAAGCACACTAAAAGCTAATGTAAAATAAGAGAGTGTTTCTTTCCTGTTCTTATTTTGCCTGCACTCTCTATTTGAATTCATTGGGGTACTCTTTGATCAGTTGCTGTGCATTTTACAATAGCAACATCTGGGATTCTCTGATCTTGCCAAATTGTTTGTATTCTTTATAGCACTCGTTAAAGAAGTAATTAAAAAAAACAGAAGCAGATCTTAAAACCCTTAAAAAAAAAAGTTATCCTTGAACAATAATAGAAGGAATTGTGCATAATAACCTACCCTGAAAAGGCTTCAAACAAGATTTGTCACATCTTTTTATGGAGAAAGGCAGATCTGCTTTCTTTATTTTATTAATGATTTCATAGCCACATCCAAAATGCCCACGGTTGCTTCCAGCTCAATGCTTGGAGAAGATTTGTGTTTTGAACAGGATTGTTCTCATTCTCATGAGCTAGGGAGCCTTCATTCAGAATAATTAATCTCTATTTGGAAATCCTGTTTCACGTGGAAAAGGCCAGTCCTAGAGAACATGGCAGAAGTATCATGTTTGAAAATTGTGAACAGCAGAGCAGTAGCTGCAATTTTAAGATGCTGACTGGGTTATGAGTGACTCTTTAGCTGCAATGTCAGCAGATTTGTCACTTGTTAGAACTGTTCCTTCTCTGAATTCCTAAGGCACAGAGGAGAGCTCTTCCCATATTGATACCAGGGGCATAATCTGTAGCCAAGGAAAACTTATTGAATTAGAGACAACATCTCAAATTTCAGGGACAAGGCAGACTTCAAAATATGCTCCATGTAGAAGATATGTATTTATTCATATAACTTGCAAGTTCTTAAAATTCAGAGCAGTAATTTCTGCCATCATGCTTTGACAATTCCCTGTCTACTCGTTACATATGCCTAAATACAATCCCATTTGTATTTTCATTTGCTCTGGCCAAACACTCTGTTACAGTTGTATTCCTCTCTTCAGCAATGGTGGACTTTACAGCTCAGAGGGAAATTAGCAGCATCTATAAGACCGTTTAGAAACTATGTAGAAGCCATTTTTATTTCTTAGCTTCACAGTAGGAATTTTTTTCTCAATCCTCTTTCATTATTCTGATAGCAGTTTGAAATTCTTGTTCCTCTTAAACAGTTTAATCTTGGCTTGCTATTAAAAAAAAAACAAACACTTTTGACTAATTTACCAAGACTTAGAATAAAAACAAAATGGAAAGCAGACTATAAAATCACATTATAGTCTACAAGCTTAAGTTATAGTGCTATTGGAGCTGAGAGAAACATTCAAAGCTCTTTCTTTAAAATTAAAAAAAAAAAGGATGATACTCATCAGCAGCCAAATTTTAATATTTTTTTAAAATAAGACAACTCTCAAAGCTTACATGACTGAAAATTCTAATTATAATAAAACATGCAGTACTGGTCTTAAATGTACTTCCTGAAACAAAAGTTGCTTCAAATTTAGTACAGTACCAAAGCATTCCTGAGCAATTCCAGTAACATGTTTGGGAAAGAAATATGAGAATTATAAAGAAAATCATGGTTACTGCACATCACCAACATTTAGGTGGCAGTCTGTGAACTAAAATCTGTCTGAGCATCTAGGAGGTTGCAAAAGAAAAAAACTATTAATGACTGTAGAGGACAAAGGAAGCAATGTCTGAAAGCTGTGAAGAAGCTTGTTGCTATAAAGCAGAATGTACTGGACTCTGCTGATGATTATTCTACCTCATTATTTCTAGAGGGCTCCTTCTAAGATCATTCTTGTATTGCAGCAGGCTTTATGCAAAGAGCAAAAGAGACAGAACAGCTTAAATAGCTTCTCATTTAAACAGATAGCAAAAGCAACAAATGTGATAATCTTGCCAAGTTTGCAGAGCAGGCTAGGGCAGTGAGCGGATCCTCTCTTCTTTGCTTTACAGCTGCCTTATTCTCTCTAGGCACAACATATCATTTCTTTATGCATTTGTTTTTGGGTTTTTTTTGGAGTTGGGGCAGAATTTTTGTATTTTTTTTCCCCCTTCTTACTCGTTTGTATACCTATGTCATCATCAGCAGTTTTGTTGGAAGAAAAATTATCGTTTCCTAATCTTTTGATTCATAGTAAAAGTTGGCCTGTGAGAAGCAGCCTCATCTCCATTGACTTTATTCTTCCTTGCTATAAAACGGATGAAATGAAGAAACATCAGAAGCCATGTTTAAATCCAGGACAACACCACAAAATGTCCTAGGCAGTTTACCATTAAGAAAACAACTTCTGCTCTAGCACATCTCCAGCAAACATAAGCAGATCTGTCTTCAGCCACACAGTTAATCTAAGCCAGAGGCATCCCAACCACAGTGTTTTGAACATAAATAGTACCCCTGAAGATAGCACAAATGCAGTCCTGGTAGAACTTGTAGAAACATCACCCACCTCTGGGATTTCCATGTGTCATGGAGTAACTCTGTGTTTGGAATTAACTGTCCTCCTGTAATACCTGCTTCTTATACTGTGTGAAGAAAACCTGTGTAAATGAATGCTACCTGCATTTCCAGCTGAGCATGCAGGAACTTGGCTAAAGGCTCAAACACCTTGAGAGTGGGCTGTTGTAAAGTATCCTTTAGTGAGTGAGGTAGAGGTATTCCACATAATTTTCTGAGATCCCAGAGAAGAAGTTTAGACATGGATGGGCAAAGATAATGGGCCTGGATTAAGAATCCACAAATGGAAGACAAAGAATTGACTATGCTGGGCAAATGCAGGGCAGAAATCAGCAGTGACTGGCACATGTTTCCATCCTTGCCCAAAGCCAACCCTCAAACCCTTCAATCTCACCTCTCCTATAGCAAATAAGTGAGAAAAGCAAAAGCACTGTCATTTCTCCAGTTGTGCTCCAAACAGGAAATTAAAAGTTCTGAAAGCCATTTTCTGGTTAGCTTGGATTGTATGGGCTTCACATTTGCAGATGACCCATCTGAATGACATGAAAATGCCATGATGAAACTTTGGTTTGCTCCTTTTTACTAGATGTAATAAATACTTCATGTACATACACAGACTTACACACAAAATTTCTCTCATTCTTTTACACATATATATACAATTGCCATTACAGACCTCATAATTTATACTTGGTGATGTAGCAAGTATGAATAAAGCAACTACAGCATCAAGATGTTTTGATAAAGCTGTTTGCAAAAGATTATACTAAAAATTAATTAAATTTATTTATTTTCCAACAACATAATTTTTCAGTTCTTGCCAGTTGTGATTTAATTTGGCAGGTTTTTTTATTTGTTGGTTGTTGGAGTGGTTGGTTTGAGTGGGTTTTTTTGTATTTTGGAATCATCAAGATATTAAGATTGGTTCTAACAGCATGTCTTTTTGGACTGAGCCATGCCACAGAGAAAATTACAAACCACTTTCATGTTGCAGCATATTTTGGATGTGACAACATCAAAAGTGTTGGCACATTCTGCTGATAATAATAAGCAAGTGTAATAAAAGTTAATATTTCTGCCTAGGCATGTCCATTGTCAAGAGCCTTGTATCCACTCATTAGAAGCACTACATTTCTGAAATCTGTAATTCCTGAGCAGTCATGTGCTGAAAAAAATACTTTTTCGGTAAAATAGCTAGCCTGTCTTGCACCATACATGCTGTATTTGTAATTAAATCTACCTTTTCATAATTTTCCCTCATTCACCACTTCTCCTGCTGATGACATTTAACTCTTCCTGCACCTCTGTTGATCCATCCTAACCTTTTCCAAAATGCTGGAATGACATCTCAGCAGCCTGCTGTTTTCTTGTTCTTTGAAATCAGCAGTGACAAAAATTAAGCCTACTTCAAGAGTGGCAAGAACTGAAAAGTAATTACTTGTGCACAAAATTAAATTAAATATTATTTTTCATTGCAGAAGTTTAATTTCATGCTGTTTGCTGCCATTTTTTTTCCATTGATGAATGACTAAAGATGATTTTTTTCACTAGTCAGCTACCTTTAATTTTAGATAGATGTTGATTGGTTAAAAGGGGAGTTAATGAAAAACTTATTGAAGAATAAGATTCTAGCATGACATAATAGTTGATAACACTAACTGAAAGTCTTTTCCTAATCAATACAGCTCATCTATGCAATCAGACTGCAGCAGTCCATAGGAACTCAGTTTGTCTTTCACAAAGCCCAAACAATATATGATGGCAAAGAACATTCATTATCAATCAAGGGTGAAGAAATAAAGGCTGAGGCACAGAAAGTAAGGCTTCTGAGTCATGTCAGGAAGACAATTTAATTAAGAATGGAGCATAAATTAAGACCAAGGCACCTAAAAGATGAAAATTCAGCTAAGAGCAGCAGACTGATGCTTCCTGCTATACTTTAATACCCTATTCTCCCTTGGTGGCTGCTCTCATTATTGGAGTACAGATGGTGAAAACACATACTGTTCAAATTTACTATGCTCATTCGCAAGGATGTTAGTTAAGAAAATAGTGTTACTCTAAACATTAAAGCTCCATTTATGTTCTTTTTTTTTTCTTTCACTTTTCAACACCAAAATAAATAAACCTGCGTATGCAGTTACTGAAATGTTCTGTGTGCTTTCTAGAGATGGAAAGTACATGATGGCTAGTTTGCAGACGCTGCAGTCCATTACAGAACAAGATAATTTAAATTAAAAACTTAAAAAACACATGTAATTTCCTCAATGATTCTTAATGCCTTCTCTTGAGTCATTACAGTAATTGTGTAAATACGTTATTATAGAGTTATGAGATGTGATCTTTAGTCGATCATCTCAAATTACTCTCCCCTAAGTAAAGATGCTGTCACAAGGTTTGCTTCCTGAAAATGCTCGGTCACTCACTGATTTCACAGATAATAACAGCTACAAGACATTTGTGGTCCAAATTAACAGCAGAAGTACAATATTTTTTATTAATCATTTAGGAGATGGATAAGTGCTATATTAATAAATATTGCAGATACTGTTTAATCATAGAACTAAAAAGACAATGTGAAGTAGTAAAACACAGCTGTATCTCACTTTTATACAAGAAACCAGAAAATCAATTGGACACAGAGTAAAATTACAGCCCATAATAACAATCACCAAAGGGGCTGAAACCAGCGTTTTCAGTTTGCACTTAGCATACCATGGACAGATATACTTATGTGCTTATCATCACCAGAAAGCACTATTTGTATTTACATATAAACCAAAAAATAATTGAAGGCATGTGAGTTTGAAATCCTCATTATAATAATCTTTTGCTACGTCTGTATTTTACTGGGTAGCAGACAAGTTTTCAACCCGCATTACTTTATGCTGAACTTATTGCCTCATTCCCGTTTTGTCTGTGTGCATGCACATTCATGTGTCCTAATCCCTAATTCTTCTACCTATGCCTCAGTTTCATCTCCTGTAAACTGATAGAATATTAATTAGAAAGTGTTAATTTTTATTTCAATTATAGTCTTTCTATTTCTACACTAAATACTGTCAGGTGTTTGGCACCAATTCAACTTTTTCCTTTTACTTCAGAATTTCCACCATTCTTCCTCCTAAAACTGAATAAGATTATGAGATTTTTTTATCAGAAATCACCTACTCTTCTTTTTATTTGTTCTTATCATGCAATGTCTGATTTACATATCTGCTTTCTTATTTTTTGCAGTGTTTTACAGTTTATAAGTACTTTGTAGAGGTTTGCTGATTGAAATGATAGAAGTTCAAAAGACACAGGTAATAGGGCCTGATTTTTCATTCAGCTCTTGCTATCAGTGTAAGAACACCGAAATCCTGTCCTGGGCACAAAGCAGAAACCTAATGTTTCACATCTCATTCTGAATGAGGATCAGTTTACCAATTCCGTTCTTTCTGCAGACAGTCTCTAAACACAAGGGTGGGTGGTCCATCTAGTCCACTACTGTGTCCCCTACAGTGGGAAGTAAGAGCAGCTAATCTAGGAGGGGAACAGAACAGAATAAACCTGTGCCACACTTCTGTCATGAGCTCTTCCAGCTTGCAGCTCAGAGACAAGTCAGCTGAGGTTCTTTGTGCTGATGAGCATCTCACTTCTGAGAATTTATTTCAAAGGTGCCTTTAGTATGCAAATCTTTCTGACATGCAAAATATCCTGGAAAAGTTGTTCCACAGTTTATCTATGGACATCTTGGGAACTTCTTTTGTCCTTAGTGAACCTCCGACATGATTCAGTTTGATGTTCCTGCTTCAGCAGTATAAAACCAGTTTGCAGTACACTGTGATGGTATAGCTGCCTTTCATATAATCAGCCATGTTTCATGAATCTCCTTCATATCCCCAAAAAATAATAATTCTCCAAATTACAATGGAATTCCAATTCACCTGGGCTACGTGGCAAACCACCTCAGTATTAGCAAATGTATGTAAATCAATTTCAGCAGAAGTGCTGACTCACAGACATTACACATCATACTATGTCACCAGTATCAGTTCCATGTTTTTCATGGCTTCTCACATCCTCCTGTAATGGGCACTCTCTTCACTTTAAAAGCAAGAAAGACAAGCTGCCAAATTATATTTGCAACTCTTACCACAGTTTGTGGAAAACTCCACAGATTCTCCTTCAGATTACCATGCTTTGTAGATAGACTTCAGCTTTATCACGCAAATAACCCTGAAGACTGGTGGTTTTGATAAATTAAAGTTTTGCTCTGTATTATCTGTGACTTGTGTCCTTCCTTTCTCAGTCTCATGAGCAGCAGCTGAGAGAAAAGAGATCACTGAAGCCCTTTAATTACAGAGCCGGAACTGCACTGCTTTCATGCTCTCAAAATAGCAAAGCTTACATAAAAACATTAGCAGCATGAAAATGCAGAAAGAATATTGGGAACAGCTAGCACAACAGAGATTCAGTAAAGGTAAACAAAAACTACATTTAGACAACTTTTGATCCAGACAATTCTGTAGTTAACAAGACAAACAATCCCTCTCTTCGTGATAATGCTTCCCCCAAATCAAGCCTTTCGGGAAAAAGCCATCTTCTTTAAAACCGTGGATTATTGGTCCTTGCATTGTACTACTGCTTCTCATTGTACCAAAATAAAACATAGCTCCCATGGAAACCCAGAGCATCACAAGTCTTTGCTAAGTCACACCTCAGCAATGACAGACTTAAAAGAACCCAAGCAACAACAGCAACTGCAAAGCCTTAAGCAAAAGTATCCTCTTTTATTTTTCTGCTCAGGTCAAAGTAACTTAAACCCACACATGGCTCAGTGTAGTACAAGATCACATCAAACTCATGGAAATCTGACCAGTTCTTCATGTAATGTTACTGAACAGAAGTTGAAATAAATAAAAGTTGGGTATATTTTTTATAAAATAAATACCTACTAGATGAGTTTTCCTTCTAATCTGTGCTAAACTAACAAAATTTAACTTCGGCATATTTAAAGACTAGATCAAAACAGAGGACTTAGGAATAGAGGCACTTTACCCCAGTGATTAACTTCTGAGCATCTGCCTTGGCATAGTGCTAGTAGGGACTACTCTGCTGTACTCATTACCATTGTAAAAGAACAAGTGGAGCTCCTGGACACTGTGGTAATTAGAAATCCTATGGCATTTATTAAAAGTGTAAGAGCATTAACATCAGAGCTCTATTCAAATTCCCATTTTGGTGATTATCGTTAGCTCAGTTTTGACCTTTTCCTGTTTCAGCTGGCTGTCAAGTTTCTCATTTAACCTCCTAAAGACTTGTAGGTTCATTACTGTTGCCATCCTGTCACTGGTCAGGTGGTGCATGAAAAAACACGCAAAAAATTTATGCATTTTTTTAGTAGGAAGGCTGGGTCAGCATTTTCAGTCTTCACTTTTCTGGCAGCTTGCTTTGGGAATCTCATCTGAAAAGGTGCTGATTTAACAGGGAGAACCTGGCTGCTGGCTCACAAAAGCCAGCATCACTGCTTCCTGTCCCTGCAACCTCCCCTGTCCCTGTGTGCAGCTGGGGATGGGGCAGGCGGTGCTCAGCCATCCTCAGTGCCCGAGGCCGTGGCTCCCTGCATCCCAGAGCTGCCATCTGATACCAGAGCTCCCTGCATCCCAGAGCTGCCATCTGATACCAGACACATCCAGGGCTTCAGCTGCACCCCCCACACCGGCTGTGTGCTGTCCCCACGGGGTTATCTGGCACCTCCCTGCCGCTGCTACAGCACTCAATCCACCACGGGGTGTGTTCAGTACTATCAGTTACGTTTCACAGGCACAAAGGAAACATCTCAGACATCCCAGCAGTTAAGACCCTTCATCAGCTGAATGAAGATAAACCCCAACCCTTTCCTGGGCATTGAATGCAGCTGTCACTGCAGTGACTGTCACTCTCTGCTCAGAGGATGAGGAGTCTGGTCCTGAAACTGACTTGTACAAGTAACAATGAGCTGCTAAAGGTGGGATCAGCAATTGCAATTCAAAGGAGTCATGACGTTTCTTCCGCCCACTGCCCACCTCACCTGGGCTACCGGCTAGCTCCGGGAAGCTGCGTCAGTGAGAGGCCCCTCCTCGGCACCTCTCTGGGAGCCGCAGAAGGGGTGTAGCAACAGCTACGCCTGGGCAAATCGTCTGGGAGGGATAAAGAGTCGCAGGAGAGACCTTTCACGGTTCTGGGGGAAGGGGTTTATTGAAGGAAAAGGTAACAAGTCCGAACCTCGTGGGGAGGAACCGCAAAAGGCACTTTGAAGGGGTCTACACAGGCTTAAGTACGGGGGAGGAGCGAGGGGAAGGCACAGAACTCTGGCCAATAATGGTTAATGGGGGCAGGTACAGAAGGTGGGGAAAGGGGGTACATTGAACCAATAAGGTAAACCGAGGGTGGGGATACATACAATATAACCAATCATGGATACAAGAGGGAATGCTTGACATAGAAACTTCTGGAAGAAAGGGAGGGGCTACAAAGGATTGACATCCAGTGGGGCAGGGTTTAGGGTGAGGGACAGGGTAGGTTCCAGATAAAGGGGAGGGGTTTAGGATGACTGACTAGGACCAGGGTGGGAAAGGGAAAAACCATTGTGTACTTAACTTAGGGGAAAGAAACTGGGATGAACCATCAACACAGAAGAAAAATTAACATTAAACAACACAACAGAGTCAGACTACAATGAACACTTACTGCTGATGTTTTGCACGAAAACATGCAAAACACATAATACAAAGTCTCTAAGATATCATCATTCTCAATATAAAAAATGCACCTAGCTGCATTTTCAGGTTTTGGATATTGCAGACTTCTGTCATCATCTCAAGAAGAGAGTTTCTGTATTTGGTTGAAATGGAAGAACCTGAAGGCACTTTCCCTCATATAGAGAACGATAATATTGAGTGTACTGCTAGGGGAGAGCCTTTAAGTTGCTGCATCTCTACTTCCAGCTGAGAAAGCCAAACTGCATCCGACTCATTGCAGATGATAAGGAAAAAAAACTTTAGTGCTGTATCTCAGTTTCTTCAGAGAGAGGCATCTGCTTCAGAGAATCAGTTAAAGATTGAGGCTTATACAGTGAGAAAACAATTCTGTTCTCCCCCCAAGGGAGCAAGAAGCTCATCTGTCTTTGCTCTCAAAATGCTGCTGTTTTTTCAAGAAGTCTCCTTCATTCTTCAACATCTGCTCTGTTCCTGGCTGTGGAAGAGATTCCCTGGGATTTACATGGAAGTGTAAATGTATTGTAAGTCCAAACACATACAATATTCCATCCACATTTCCCCACAAGCTGTATCTCATTCTTGGTTTTATTCTTGGATTATTAAATATTATTCCAGACCAAACAAGAAAATATCAAAGGTGTGAAGGACACATTAGCTAATTACAGAACTAAAATAACATTAGTTTGATTCTGTCTGAGTTATCTTTGAGACCACCATCCAATATGATCTTTCTTCACTCTTTTTGAAGGTTTACTGAAGGGAACCATTCTAGGTGTCTTAATGTATTTCAATCTATACATTTTCTTTTTTTCCTGTAAGAAATGCTTTATCAAACATGAGTAATTAGGTTTAATGGAGAAAGAAGTGGATGGACTGTAATAGTCTGTAATACAGAGGAGAAAAGTTCTTATATCTCAAATGCACGCTGTGCCTCAAGCAAACTGTGAGCACCCTCTGTTCAGCTTACCTGGAATGTACAGTTCCACTTCTGACCAGACTTCACACTAACAAGCAACCTGGCCACAGGCAGGGAACCATTCAAGTGTATTCTCATAACAGAAATATGGTCCCATTTAAGGAGCAATAGGAACGTGTGTCCTCCCTGAATGACAACTGGGGAAGGAGCACAGAGGACTTACCTGTCTGATCAGAGCCTAAGCCTGAACGATGCTTTTAAGGTACCAGCAGTATGGGAGGTCTGCCTGGGTCAGGGCAGAGCCAGCTTCATAGAATAGAATCACTCAGGCTGGAAAAGATCCTCGAGTCCAAACATTAAGCATGTCCTTATGTGCCACAACTCCAGATCTCTTAAATACCTCCAGGGATGGTGATTCCACCATTTCCCCGGGCAGTCTGTTCCAATGTTTGACAACTTTTCCAGTGAATAAATTTCTCCAGTCATCCAATCTAACCCTCCCCTGGCACAGCTTGAGGCTCTGTCCTATTTTCCTATCACTTGTTACCTGTGAGAAGAGCCTGACCCCCACCTTGCCCTTTGCAAGTAGCAGTAGAGAGCAATAAGGTCTCCCTGAGCCTCTTTCTCTGAAGGATAAACACCCCCAGCTCCCTCAGCTGCTCCTCATCACACTTGTGCTCCAAACCCTTCCCCAGCTCCATTGCCCTTCTCTGGACTCACTCCAGCCCCTCAATGCCTCTCTTGTAGTGAGGTGCCCAAAACTGCACACAGGGTTTGAGGTGTGGCCTCACCAGTGCCAGGGTGATGATCACTGCCCTGGTCCTGCTGGCCACAGTGTTGCTGATAAGGCCAGAATGCCACTGGCCTTGGCCACCTGGGTCCTGTCAGCTCAAGTTCAGCTGCCAGATGACCAACACCTGTCAAAGAGCCATATCACAGATATTAGAAGTTTTTGTTTTAATTTCATTTAGATTACCCAGAGAAATAAGACTTGTATTCCTCTCATCATTTGATTAACATTTTAACTTGGGTATTACAGGATAAAGGCAAGGGTAATATTACTGATCAGTTTGGAAGTAGCACAGCTTGAAGCCTGCATGATATAAACAAAAAATATTTTTCAACAAATGCAACATAACTCATAAACCTCAATGAGTGTCCTGTGTCACACTGTACAGTACCAGCCCACTATGGGGCAAACAGTGCACCATCAAGGGAAGGAGGAAGGAATTTACTCTTTTATTGTCTGGATGTTATTTGGTTTTAAACAGTTACACTGTGCACAGCTCTGGCTGTACTGAGTCATGAATATAAGGGATATATGAGCTACATGCTACTCTCTAATTTCTTTAACTGAAAAATAATGATACTAACTTGTTTTGGGAACAGCAATTTAGCTGAATTATATATATTTATAGAATTAGCTATTATATTATTTAAACACAGACACCTGTAGATGCATTAGTGAGTGAAGATTAAATGTATAAAGGAATAATCTATTTTATAACTCTGCACCTCTCTGCAGTATACTTTTGGATACTGCTTTGGTAATTAAAAACTTTATGAGCAGTTCATTGTAGGATAGTAAAAATGTGTTAAAATCCATTAGCACAGATTGAATATATTCATGAAATGCTTCTTTGGTACAATAATGAAATTCAATTCACTTTTTTCTCTCTCCTTTTAGTAAGAAATTATTCCATTGGAAAGACAGAATAGATAGAGTAAATTGAGAATAAAATGCAGTATAAATGAAAACAGTTATTTTAAACCAAGTCATGCAAGCTTTTTATTTATGCAGCAACTTTCATCTAATAAAAAAGTCTGTGCCATTCTTAACTCTTAGGGAAAAATCCCAGCAACATAGCAGATGAGAGGAAGATAAACTTGCACTCTCACAGAAGTTACTGGGAAGCAGCTATTGTGAATCCTACTACTACTAAAAAATTGTCATATTGGGAAATAAGGAATCTACACAATAGAATTCGATGACTTCTTTTTATGTTGTTCATTTCTTTCATTGCTGATTTCATGTGCATTTTATATGTCTGGTTCTTTTTCTCTTGTCCATGAACAGGCCAGAACAGACAGATAAAAAAGTGCTCCTGGGAGAGCAATTCTAAAAATAAAATATGGTGGTTCCTGGCAGCAACAGAGAACTACACACCTAGAAAGGAGAGAAGGCCACTGTAATGCAGACATTGTTATTTGCTGTCTGGAAAATTTCCTCAGATTTTAATAGTAACCACAGTCCTTTTAGAATTAGTGTCAATTGCTGCATACATCAGAACCAAAAGATAGACAAAAATTAAGCCATGAAAGCCAATTACAAAATTCTAAATGTCAACTTCGTTTTCCTCAGAACTCAGGATCACATGTAGAATTTATGCTGAAAAATTCCTTTGCAAATCTTTCCCAGTAACCTGTAATGTCATATTTACTTTTCATTATATGTTACATACCCAAGAATATGAAATTTAGAAGCTCAAAGGTCAATTAATATATCATGGCAACTTGGTATGAGATATTTCAAACCAAATGAGCACATATCAACACTACTATAAACATGTTGTTATTATTAAGGTCAAGTATAATTGATATGAAATCCAGATGAAAAAAGGAATAGTTGCCTTCCCCTCTACTGAGGGCATAACTCGCTTTTCCTTTTAAAATAGCACTAATAAACTATGTAATTTTATTTTTATTCCTAGACTGTTCTCTGTCTCTGAATTAGTTCTGAGGGTTTCCACAGCTTTACATTGATTTGTGTAGTACTACATTAAGGTGTAGCCTTACTTCCCAGTGTTTCTGAGGGGTTTCTTCTCTCCCAGTCATGATATCTTTCTTAGTTAAAGCAGATCATCTCTGTCTGGATTCATTTTGTGATGTCTGGCAGAGCGGCTGGGTCAGTCCCTCTGCAGACAATACACAAAGTTACAGCTGAAAAATGTGGCTAAACCCATGTGGGGATTTGCTACCTCAGGTCTAGCTGTCCTGTGTCTTTCTTCCAGTGATGCCAAATGTATAATTTATTGTCTGGCAACATTCAGCATTCACAGTTCTTTACTCATGGATTGTACCTGATTCCTGGGGAAAGTATGCCATATGCTTATTTTAGAGGAAAAAACTTTAAAACAAGATTTTAAGTGGAGGATGAAATGGTGTTATTGTATCTAGAAGTGACCTCTCTTGTGGATAAGTTTAATTTTTTGAGTATGGGCACTGTTTTCCAGTTGGGAGGTGAGAGGCCCCAGTTCTGGGAGCTCAGCTGGAGCTGTCCTAGGAAGGGGTGATCCCAAAGGGGTTCAGCCCACAAACCCCACAGCACTGCCATGAGAGCAACCTCCTCTTTGTTTCAGATGTCAGAAACTGTCCCACATTCCCTCATCCTGCCCCTTGCACTGGCCAGTAGCAAGCAGGTCCTTGTTTGAACATTAACAGATGTGTACTGACAACATCAACAGACCAGGTATTTGTCCACATTCTACAGAAGAGAGTCTGCCATCTCCTTAGAGCAAAAGACAGACTGAAGCAATCTAAAATTCCAGTGCATTATAAGAGTCTCTGAAACAGTGCAGACATTAAACAGAAAGAAGATTTAAAGCCAGGGGTTCCCAGGTGCTCACTGCTGTTTGGTAGATATCTGCAGATTAACATGGGTAAGAATTGTTAACAAGATGAACACTTTGGAGAAATTCCCACAAGTGATACAGCTGCATTAATAATCATAAGGAAACACTTGTGCACAGGAACATAGAATTAATTTTCATTTTAGGCTCCAGAACAGAGTGTAGTTATGTACTACATGGCTATTTCTGTACATTGCTGTTCTGTTTCTGGTAGCAGCTTGGAGAATAACTCAGGGGACAGAACATACAGTTTTTCACATTTCATCACAACTCAGAAAACTTCCTTGTGTCAATTTGTACAATATATTTTCCCCATAATAAAATTGCCATATATTAAGCACATACTAATTCAAAATGTAGTTGGAAGGCAAAATAAGCCCAATTCTTTCCTCTAATACATCTTCTTCGAAGTCAAGCAGTTGCACAGAAAAACAAATAGGGTTGAACATCACTTAACTGCTTACATCCACGTATTCTGTGCCAAAAGCAAAGATTTAATTAAATTAATTCACTTTTCTTAAAGAAATAAACAGTAGATGTTATGTTTGCTAGTCTAATATATATGAAGCCAAAAGTCAGATGCCCCTGGGATTTGTTTCAAGAGACTCACAAAACTTTATTTGTTGCCCAGAACAGAAGAAATATGTAAATCACTTTTTATTTTGGATAAAACCATACCTACTGCCAATTTAAAGGCAGAATTAAGCCGCTGAATTCTGAATTCTCAACAGGAATACTAAGATATCTCAGAACAGATAAAATTAAATTTTCTGTAAGAGAGTTGTCAAAAGTGAAAAGTGCTGTGAGCACTGCAACTTAGATTTTCATTATTAAAAATATGCATTATAGATGTCCTTTTTTTGGATAGCAGAATAGCAGACTATCCATGAATCAATATTTGTTATTCATGAGAATTTGCTGAATACACAGGCCAAACAATTCATTAGTTCCTTAAATTAATTGTGTTCATTCTTTCCTATTAGCATTTTCTGGTTGCCCAAAAGCTTTTTTTTTTTTTTTTGTGGGTGATATATTTATCAAAGAGATAACTCATGCAGTCCTAGTAGGAGCCTCTGGTGGCTAAACATCAGACTAAAATTGAATTTAGAAAGATTACGTCTTGGTTTTTAGCCTGCTGACAGAGAACATTGGGGATGTGTGGGATAATTTTAAAGGTTTTGAAAGGTAACCAAGGAGAAAAGCAAATCTATTTTTTTTTGTAATTCTAAATTTGCCAGTATAAACTTCTTATGAATTCAAACATTTTATTTATTTTCTAAGGGGAGAAAACATATGGTCAAACATATTGCAACCTAATATATAATTAACAAAATTTTAATATGTTACTTAATTCACAGAAATATGAAAAATATGGTTATATATTTGATTCATTTTGCTAGTTTAATTTTGCCTAATAGCTACATAATATTTTCATTTATGTTAGCATTTGTTAGAATTACTTCTTGCCTGCCTATTATGCTTAGAATACATTTTTAAGATATTCTAATTTCTTCAAAGGAAAATTGCTTCTTTGCAAATTGCAAAGGCCTTTTCCTTTGCATTGTGTCTGACCCTGATGCTCACCATAATTTCCCAGTGTAAGTTGATAACTTTTATTTGTTCTTTTACAAAAGCAGTTAGTCATGTGGATAATGGCAATGAAAGGTAAGTAACTGTCGTTAAGCGTTCCAAAAGGTTTTCATTAAAAATATGTTTAATGGCTTGTTTGAACAAAAGAAAAGCATGGAAGGATCAGTAAAACACTAAATATAGTTAATTTACCAGTGGAATGATATGGAAGAGTGAATTTTGCAGTGGTAACCTAACTCTTACCCCACACTTTCTTCCAAAGTTTCAGCAGTAATTAATTAAAGATGCCTAAAGAAATTAACGTTAAGAATGGATGGAAGTTTTACAGATTACCAGTCACTGGATTTCTATTCTTAAGCATTTTTCCTGGTAGGACCATTGTAAGCTGACTTAGAAAGTGTTAATTTAGTAACATTTTTCTGCAGGAGGAAAACTATCACTTCTTTTGAAAACACCCACAAGTTATAAGAATATAACTTTTTATATCTAATGAAAACATGCAATGCCACAGATGTAAACCACTGCTCAGTATTTTTTTTCCTGTTGTATAATCCACAAAGTTGTATCCTAACCAAGGAGAAAAGGAAAAAGAGATGAATAGAAGAGAAGGTGTGGAGCACTTTAGGAATACATCCGGGCTCTGTAAGACTGTTTTTACAGGCAGAACTCAATTAAATAGAAGAAATCTCTTACAGATCTTGATAACCAAACTGCATGGGGCAAATACCTGCAACTGCAATTTAAATATGGAAATAAAGTGTTGAAAGTGTTGATTAAACTGTTCAGCAGCTGAGCCCAGAAGCCTCTGATTATGCAAGGGAAATCTCCCATAACTCCCAGATCCTTGTACATGGATAATCTCCTGTACAAGGCTTGAAATGTCATAAAACTTCAGATGTTACAAACAAGGTTTTTTTCTTTTTAACCTTTTTTTAATTTTTTTTTTAATTCTTCTTCAACCTTTATTAACCCATAAAACTTAAATGCTGTTTATGAAGACCTACATCTTTGGGTAGACAAAATATTAATTCCTGCTGCTTTATTTGGGAAAGGACTTCACTGCCTTCCTATCTAGCCAAGCTGAGACCCAGACAAATGTTAAAATGAAAACCATTTACAAAGCTCATATTTACCATATTTTCAAAATATCTGATACTGCTATGTCTCTTTTTTTCCCCCTGAAATGGATTTTCAAGAGTGTTAGACACTTAAGCATAGCAATATTTTTGAAGCAATTGTAAAGCCCAGTGACCTTTCCCAGCATACCACACAGAAATTTGGTGAGATGCATGGGAGAATTCCTTTTTTCTCCCTCCTGCTTCTTTTTTTGTGTCTCTAAAGCAAATCTTCCACAAGGTTATTATGAATATTTAAGTGTATGAAGTATCATAGTCACACCTCCTTTGAAATGGGAACAAGTATGGTGTGTAGTTATTACACCGCCAAATCAGTTCTGCCACACACAGCATAAGGGACAAGTGTGAGCTCCACGTTCTGCAGTAAGAAGTGCTGGAGCAGACTAAGCTTACCAAAACAAAAATAACATTTAAAGCTGTAGAACCAGCTGTTGTTTTAGGAGTTATCACAACAGCATAGACAGTGGCAAAAATGACCTGTTAATGTCCAACTCCAATCTTAGCAGACACTTTAAAAATGCATCTTTAGCACTTCTCTTCAGTAGGCAGGACCATTCTTCTGTGGAACTCCCAAAGTCATGGCACTGCTTTCTACTGACATAAGTCACAGCAAAGGTAAGAAATGTTTCCTGGAAACTAAAAGGATGCATTTTGCAAAAAGTGACAGGGGTTTCATTCTTAAAAGCTGTTCTCAAATGCATCATTGGGGCAGGACAAATACAAGTATAGCTGGTTCTATGCAATGGGCCAAACTTTATCTGGTTGCCACAAGTGGGTTTTCCTTTTTCTTACAGAACAAACGTCGTTAATTCCAGGCTGGCTTTCTTACAGCAGCTGTTTTCCGTAAAGAAAGTTCTGTATAACTGAACCTGGTGTGGTTAAAATGTGTCTGCAGCCAGCACTCCAGGAAAAAGAGAAGTCACTGGGGTACACTCCAGCTGAGTTGCCTCTCATCTGTCCAAGCTGTATTCATTGTTGTGTCTCCTGGTGCTCCTTATGCTCACAACTCCCTGCTTTAAAATGTACAAAATAATATTTTTCTTTTCGTACTTTTGCTGATTTAATGTGTCTTGGATATCTGATTTTGACTGTTGTTTCATTTCAGCCCTTCAGCACCCTCTGCATCCACAAGATTTGTCCTGGCATCTTCTGTGCCTGTATTCTGTTCCAGAACATTGTACTGCCAGAGATCCTGTGATTCCTCAGTCTTTTCAGCTGTGGGAGTCTGTATCTCCTTCCTTTTGCTGCTGAGTTGAGTTGTGTCACCTGTCCTCATAATTTCTTGAAGTAATGCCAGGACACAATAGGATAGCAGTAGTAGCAAGTAATTTTTCTTCGTTAAAAGATACAGAGAAATAGGGAGGAGGGCAACAAGACAGGAAATGGAGAAATTGTTGAAAATTCAGGCTTGGAACTGAGATGAAATGAATAATTAAGTTGAATGTTTGAAAATCTGCTTAAACTGTTCATAACTATGTCAAATTGTTTATGAGCAATTTGGGAAAAAAGCTTATGATCTCACTGACCTTATGCTACTGGTGATTTTTTTTTTTTTAAGCATGATTTGGACCCCTGAAAATACCCTACAAACACCCCTGAACTATCAGGAAACAAAAGTGTACCACAATGTTTAAATTTTTTAGCCTTTCTATAGAAAACCTTGAGTAAATAGAAATAAATAAAAACAGCAAAGTCAAATCTCATTTGTAAGAGATTTACAAATCTCACAGCAAGTAAATTTTACTACACTTCCATACAATGTGGTGAAATTTTATCCTTTCATCTTGCATATATTACTTGCTAGAACACACTCTTTGATGAGAGCAGAGGATCATTTTGGAAATAAAAAACTCTCTGCCTCTCATAAATTTTGAAAATTGCTTTCAAAAAGAAAAAAAATAAAATTATTAAAACACAGACTTTGAAAACTAATGGCATACGAGTCACCTTTGCAGGTTCCTTTTAAAAGCAAATATTGATTTACTCATTACAAGTGGTAAATTATGTAAAACTGCCTACATATCACTGTAACTTACCTAAGATACAAAAATACTTTTAGTTTTTCTGTACTGTACATACTAGACAAAGTAGACTCAAGATAATGCTAGCCAAGCCTATGCCACTCTAATAATAGAAACTGAACACTGGACAAGGATATTCTTGCAGGGTAAAATATTCTTGAAATAAGGAAGAATTATTCCTTCCTCCAAGCAGTTAAGCAGCTGTGTGCAAACCTTGAATCAATTTTTATAACAAAGGCGAGGACGCAGAAAAAGGAACTTGAAGTAAGTAGTCAATAAGAGGTAAGAAGCAACCTTGAAGGGACATGAAAAGCCAAGAGGATGTTAGAACTTCAAAACAAAACCAGATGTCCTCTTCAATGTGTAAGTGAAAAGGATATTTGATCCTTTGTACATCCTTGAAGTGCTGCGGCTGAAAGGAATGCTTTGCACTGTAATGCTTCGTTAGTTCAAAGTGATGTATAAACATTAGGTAATGAAATCTCACGGTATCTCTGCATTATCTACATGTTTTCCTGTCCAAGGACACACTCCAAGGCATTTACAACTCTGGAACCTTTATTTTCTAGCCCATTATCATTTCTTTCACCTTACAGTGGTTTTTAGCCTACCTCAAGTACATATCAAGAATGCCTGAACTGTCAGTAAACCACAGGTGGCAAAAATAAATGTTTTTATTGAAAGCATTACACAATATTTTGAACTATTTCTGCAATAATATGGGAGGGTTTGATCCATCAAAAAAAAGCATTATTTTCTTTCTTCACAGCAACACATACAAAATCAGAAATGCAGGGTGATAAATCAGATGCATTGTTTTTGTGGTGCTGTTGAATGCAAATATTCTGCACAACTACAGAGCAATGTGCTTCACTCTAGTTCACAGAGGAAACTTCACGCAGGTGAAATCTAAATATATCAGCCTAAGTTGTTGGATCACACAGAGTATGAACTCAGGTGTGAAACTGGGTAAGACAAATGCTGAAAATTAAAGTTCCAAACTCTGCAAGGAGGCAGCTCAGAGTACAGCCCAGTTCTGCAAAGTTCCTATGTACAGTTCAGTAAACTTGTTTTTTGTAGCAAACTTAAAGCCAGGGAAGGACCTGAATGATAAGTTTGCTTTGCAGAACTTAGGTAGCTCAATGTGCTAAGGCATGGCTAATCCTGAGAAAGACTACAAAAATTATTTCTCTCTTTCTTAATCCCTATTATATGAATATTTCTGATGTTCAAATATTACCACATTCAAAAGAACTGCTGTGTTTGCTATATTTGCCATACAATGGTATCTTTTGACTTAGGTGCACATGGCCTCAGGATTTATTAGGCAAATTCATAGGTATTTGTGGGCTGTGAGAGTGTAGGTTAGTTCCTCATATTAAAGCGTTGAAGCATCAGCTCTGTCCCATCTCCTCTGAGTTTCTTCCATGGAGAAGGTTTTCTATAATGATAATCCTCATGATTACCTGTGGTGGATCACCAGGTAGTCACCATTCTTGTGGCCACTTCCTGGAGACAAAAGGCCACTTCCTCACTCTAGAGAAACCCTCACACTGCCTTGTACCCTCACAGTGTCATTCCAGGGCAGAAAGAGAGT
Organism: Acridotheres tristis; assembly: GCA_037013685.1. Taxonomy (NCBI): domain Eukaryota; kingdom Metazoa; phylum Chordata; class Aves; order Passeriformes; family Sturnidae; genus Acridotheres; species Acridotheres tristis. Next base: position 105,464,403 of record CM072884.1, read on the forward strand.
AAATCCCAGCTCTGTGTGTGAGGTTGTGCGTACAAGTACATGAAAGAGAAAGAGAGATATATATTGCTATACAGGTATTTATATATACACACACACATACTCCCTTAAAAACAGTAATTCAATGTTAACAGTCAGCAATTTAGTGAGGTACTCTGCAGCATGCTAGATTCGAAAATCCAGCTTCTAAAAAATAAAAGAAGGAGACTCTTGTGGGATTTTACGAGAGAAACATCATTAAAGGCTAATAGGAAGTTAGACCTCAAGACCTCAAAGAGAAAAGAAATTGGAATTTCAGCATTGAGAATAGTCAAGAGAGAAGAAAGTAGATTGAAAAAAGAGAAAAAATATAAAACATTCAGCCTTTTATCAGCACTCGTCTAAGCTATTGCATACAAAGCACGTGGAATGTAGGTCAGAATTCCTCAACGTGTAGAAGTGCTATTTTCTTCTCAGTACATTTTTTATTACTTTCTTTATTTAATTTTCCTTGCATTTCATCTGATTTTTTTTCCAAATAGGACTCTTAGGAGATTTCATTGCATATTGTGGTGGGTTGACCAAAACTTCTCTCTCACTCCTCTGCACAGCTGGACAGGGGAGAGGAAATACACTGAAAGATTTGTGGTTTGAGACAAGGAGAGGTCACTCACCAGTTACCATCACAGGCAAAACAGGCTCAACTCAGGGAAATTAATTTCATTTATTGCCAATCAAATCAGAGCAGGCTGATGAGAATAAAATAAAATCTTAAAAGCATCTTCTCCACACTATTCTCTTCTCCCTGGACTCAGTTTCACTCCTAAATTCTCCACCTCTTCCCTCTCAGCAGTTCAAGCAAATGGGAAACGGGGGCTGCAGTCAGTTCATCACATGTGGTCTCTGCTGCTCTTACTCCTCAGAGGAAGGACTCACACTCTTCCTCTGCTCCAGCATGGGCTTCACCCCACAGGAGAGAGTCCTCCACCAACCTTTCCGAGATGAGTCCTTCCCATGGGCTGCAGCTCCTCATAAACTGTTCCTGCATGGATCCCTCCCACAGCGTGCACTCCTTCAAGAATAAATTGCTCCAGAGTGTGTTCCCCGCAGGGTCACGACTCCTGCCAGCAAACCTGCTCCAGCATGGTCTTCCCGTGGGGTCAGAGCATCCTTCAGGCTCCCACCTGCTTCTGGTGGATCTGTGTTCCCCCATGGCTGCAGCTGCCTCTGCATGGTCTGCACCAGGGGAATCCCAGCCCTGCTGCCTGAGCACCTCCTGCCCCTCCTTCTGAACTCACCTGGGGTCCTCAGGGATGTTGCTCTCACATATTCTCCTCTCTCCCGCAGCAGCTGAGCAGGGTTTTTTCACCCTTTTTAAATACATTACCCCAGAGTTGCTCCCTCTGTCACTGATGGGGTGGGCTTGGCCAGAATCAGCTGTCTTGGAGCTGGGGCAGTGGCTCTGCTGGACACAGGGGAGCTTCTGGCAACTTCTTAGAGAATCCACTTCAAGAGCATCCCTGCTGCAAAACTTCATAGTGCAAATCCAACACCCATATAGATAAAAGTTATAGGTGACATTTCCTATGAAAACAGGAATTTTCTAAAGAAATATATTCATAACAATATAATATTTGTAGTATATACTGACATATAATTATACTTCTATACATATAGCATAATCATTCCTTATATATTTAAAGTACATATCATATTTATAATAAAATATATTTATACATCATACAGACAAAAATATTTATTAATCTTGAAAATCCGTAACAGAGAGAAGGACATTTTTGGGAGGAGGAAAACAGGCATGCAATTCTGAAAGAAAACATAAATTAAACTTTTTTAATGCAGTAAAATGAGCACCAAATTTAAAGTTGACACGAATCTGCATCTCCACTTTCAGAAGAGTTTTACTTACTGATAACATTTGAGGGCCTGCATCAGGAACTGTATGTTAGACCACCAAAAACTTTCAGAGCTTTGCCCCTTACTGTAGGTTCAAACTATCCTTAAAATAAAAATTTGGTTTTGGCAAGGTTTATTAGTAGGACTTCTGTTAGCATCCTGAGAGAGGGTTTTTGCAAAGCTGGCCATATTTACCATGTCCTTTGGACCATGCATCCCTCTGAACTGCTGCACACATGCATCTCCCTGATGCTTCTGCAGAATGCAAATGACTTCTGCTAGTTACCATGGGGACATGAGCAAGGACCATGAGATGCATAGCAACAATGCTCCTATTTTTGCCATTTTTGCTTCATGATAAGAAAAAAGGAACTACAACATATCCTAGAGATTTTCCTTTCTGTTTATATATTTTTTTTAATTTTTTTCTTCACATGCACATATACACAAAACACTTGCTCCATTTTTGCTGACACATAATTGAAATAGTTGGACCTTTAAAGCTAACTATGAAGTCAGATTAGTTTACTTTCAGCTCCTTAAAGGAATAACAGGAAATTATTGCAAGAACTATTATATTTTCAAAGTACAAATTTCTTCAACAATCTTGAAGCATTAAAAGATACTTGAATTATGATGTGTTTTTACAAAAGAAAACCCCCGAAATTTGAATTAATAAAATACACATACACACATGCATACCTTGAGAGAGAAATCTAGTCTTTAAAAGAACAAGAACTAGTCTACAATAGAGCTGTATAAATTGGACAAACACTAATGAATGGATCATGGGTTGTTGTTTTGATTTGGGGCTCTTTTTAGAAAAGATACAACACTCTGGTAATTGAAAAAGAAAAGGTAGCTGTTAGCTTAATATTTTAAGAGAGAACTTACCAGCTGTGTTCCCCAGATTCTGTTGCTCACTCTTGTCTTCCCCCTTTATTAAACTTACTCTTATCCCTGTGAGGTCCTTTCTATATCAGTAGAAATGCATTTAAGCATTTTTAAAATGACAGTTTTCTGAGTGGATAAGTAATTGAGTAACAAGACAGAAATCAATGTTGCTTAGTCATATGTTATTTCTTCATTTTTTAATATAATTAGTATGAAAACTTTGATTGTATTAGCTATGATTTTAATAGGTAGATCTAATTATGTTCTCAAGGGATAAAGATGATGAAGACTTAAGCTCTGCTGGTGTGACAATTCAAGCTGTCAGGCTGCCATAGCTCACTCTGCTCGTGGTTCCTCCTCCGCTGATTCCTTAGATGAACAAATGCTCTGTCATTGCTCTATTTTGGAGCCACTATTCAGCTGGTTACACTTTGTAAAAACATTTCATTCTCCAAGGACTGTATTGTTCTAGAAGTCTTGCAGATACAAAAGCAATAAATAACTAATTAGGTCAATAAGAAGACATGGTAACTTGTAACTGCCTAAAGGATGGCATCGATACCCTGACTTGTGATTTCTAGGGCAGCAGGAGATAGTTTAGCATAAAAGGCAATCCTCTCACTGTGCTTGAACAGAAGATATAGCAGGCACCTGAGGCACAGACTCACAACTTCCTGTGAAGGAGTGCTTTGGTTCTGGATATTATGCCCAGAACACAGTCCCTTGGGCACCACCCTCTCATGTGTGATGGGCAGGGCTCCTGTCCCACCAGACAAGGCAAGAGACTCAGGCTTGCAAAGGTGTGGTGTGTATAAAGGGCTAAATCGTGTAGGTAAATCATGTCAGAGTGAATCAGAATTTTTTATTCTCATAATGTGTGATTAATACCCAGCACCAGGAAGTTATTGTAGTAATCCTACTGCAGAAGCTGTTTCTGATTATTTATTAGGGACCATCTCGAGCTATGGACATTGAGTAGGCCCAGAAGTAATCACAGCTTTGTAGCTGTCTGTGCCAAATTTTAGGATTAAATCAATCTTCCACTACAATCTTACACCACTCATCCCTGTCCCTCCCTTCCCACCTTCAGCAGCCATTCAGGAGGTCCCTTGCCAGCAAGCAGCTGATGGAAATTTCCAAGCCAACCAAAGAAGACATCAGCTGTGCAGCTCCCAGGAAACCAGTGGCTTTCAGCACCTCAAATACACTCTTCCAATTAAAATGCTTTCCTTCCCTGTGCTCTCGGTCTTTATCTCATTGTTCTTTTAAGTGGGAGATTAAACTCTGCAAATGGAATCCGGATGAAAATCTGCAGTTATCAAGGGGGAAAGGGTCAAACAGCAAATGGAACAATAGAAATTAATTTGATACTGTTGGACAATGCAGATTGATTGCAATTATATGAATGCTAGTAAAGTATGCACACATGGCAGATTTTCTACCTATTTATTTAAATAAGAGTTACATTTATGATATCCCATAGAGGATCATAAATATTCAAGGACCTAAATTTTCATTAGTACACTAGCAAGTAAATTTTCAAAGTGATGCACAGGGATTTAACTGCACGAGTCCCATTAATGTCACTACTTTGAAAATTTACTTCCCATGAACTTCTAGAGGATGGGGAAAAAAAAGAAAAAATACTCTCATAATTTTAAGAAGTAGACAGGAAAAATCTTGTCATCACTTTGGCATTCTGGTACTTTAATTGGTAAAGAATAATTTAAATCATATCTTCAAAAATAAGCTCCATTTTAGGCACAGACACAGATGGTGACATTCCATCAAGAGTTTCTGCTGCACATTATTAGACAATGTACTAACAGAACTTTTACTTTGCTGTAAATATTAAGAGTAGACCAATTCTGCATGACTTCTGGGAGAAGTTTAATGGCAATTCTTGGTCATGAAGTTAGCAATCAGATTCGTTATTTGGGATCTGAAATGTATAACTCTGGAGTGGGATTTTTTTTTAATCTTTTGAGAGCTCATTTCCCCTTGGGCCAGTTATTTAGTTACATTAGTGTAACGAAAATTCTGTCTTTCTTACATGAAAAAAGAATTACTATTTTATGGGTGGCAGAATTTAATTCAATAAGGAGAAACATTTTTTGCCATGCATAGAATTACCAATCTGCTTTCTCTTTCTCTGAAATATATTTGAAACAAACTTTATATTTATGCTGCATTTTTCTATTATGTCTATAATAAAAGATATGAGTGCAATCAGGGTATAGGTAAATTTGTGTAGTGTTCCTCAATGAATGCATCAGAGATTGTGGGAATTCATACATCACTGTTGATTTTGTATTTCAGCTGGGAGGAAGAAGGAAAACCATGGGAGAAGCCCTTACTTTGAGGTTATAAACTTTCAGAGCCAAGAGATTAAGAGGAAAATGTTCTCACCTACCTACACTTTGTGTGGGCATCACTAGAGAGAAGACCCGAGGTGAAGGGACATTCTGGGTCTGATTTCAGTGCATGGACATGTGTGAAACTTCAAATTCACAGCTGCTGGTTGGGTTGAGCATGGGTCCTTGTTGATAGAAAGAGCAAATACAGAGGATGCAGATATCTCCAAGAGGTGTTTCCTTGCTCTGCTGCAGAGTGGATTTCACAGCTTACTTTGCCTGTCAATGAGGATGATGAGCCGTGATGACTGAGCTACCAAAGAAAGATGCTGAAAGAAACTGATAATTCAAAAAGCTTCAAGTCAACAGGCCTAAAGGATAGACATCACAGAATTATAAATCTTGACATGGCAGAGCAGCTAACAAATTGCACAGGCTTTAATTAAAAATGCCTGCTATATCAGTAACTTGGAGGGTGGTAAATTTTATATCTCTAATTAAAAAGGTTTCATAAGTGATCCAAAAAGTTACAGATGAATAAACATTACATCTATATCATGAAAGTAAAACAATAAACACCTGAAAGACCAGGATGTGATAAAGCCTAGCCTGCTGAGTTTTCTGAAGAGTCTCACTGATATGCTAAAATTCAGTGAGTGTCTCCAAAGCAATAGATAGCAGGAAGTTTATTCAGTCCTCTGACAAGGTCCTGCACAGGAAATTAGTAAGGAAAGTAAATATTTGTGAACTAAAGTATTACTGTGGATCAAATCTCTCTAAGAGACAGAAAATAAAGACTAGAATTAAACTGTCAGTTTTTGCTGAGGGAAAACACAGAGTGCCTCAAAATCACACCTGAGACCAAGGTTTTCTGGCATAGTCATGCTTTGGAGGAGCAAAGTAAGCAGGTTGCAGAAGTTATTTCAGTTATGGAAGCACAGAGTGGACTGTGAGGAACTTCAGGGAGACCAGACACTGAGCTCACAGAAGCTGTCATTAGGTACAACACATTTGAAGCACAGAAAATATTCACCTGGGAAAAAAAATAGATTCTTCCTATACTTCAAACAGTATTAAATAATTTTCCTACTGCTTCAGGGAGGAAGAATGCAAATGGAAGGAAAATGAGAGTTGGCATATTATAAATGGATAAGTGGAAATGTCTGTATTTTCAGTAGACTGTGGAACGCATTGCTGCTGCAAGTCATTAAGGCTGAGAATTTAAAGAGACTCTGACTTGCATTTTACAAAAACAAGAAATTAATGCTCATGCAGAAGTATAATGACTAATTCTAGGAAAAGGGAAGCAAAGTGATGAAAGGGATTTAGCATTGTATTGGCTTGCACTTGTCTTTAAACTAGTAAATGTGCCAGTGGTTGGGTTTCACATTCTTAACAGAGGTAACTAGTTCTGCAAACAGACTTGTTTCTTGATCTAAAATACTTCCTGCAAGCTAAATTTTTTTAGCTTCTCTTCTGGTTCCTCAGATTCATTTGTTTAAATTGTAGAAGAGTGAGGGGTAAAGTCAAAGGAGTTCAGAGAGTTAAGAGAGTTGTTAATTTATTTTGGTTTTTTTCACGGTCTAATTGAAGGACCCACTTGCCATCACCAATGCAACCACAGGTGGGAAACAGCAAGGGGGGAGTGGAAGGAAGACTAATTTTAAATTTGATTGCTGAAGCAAATATTACCAAAGGATAATATTGTAAGGCAGGAGCAGTGCCCTGTGAAAGCAGGGGTGTTTAAACATGGGACTATGAAAGTGAAAATTATGACAGGGAAGGACCGAAGACTTGGCACGATGTGGAATTAAATGTCCCCAAGATAATGATAAGTAGTTATATAGTTTGGGAGAAGAAGGTGATTCTGGGGATGGATAGGAATACAGCCATGAGAAACCAAGTCTTTAATAGTTTGTTCTCAGATGTGTCTTTGGAAACTTGATTTGTTTCATTTTCATGTGCCTGCTTGACACACAAAGTCCCCTTTTCCTCCCTGTTCCTTCTATCTGGAGGTTGTGACAAGTGTGGATGGTGAATCAATTAGAGAAAAAATGAGCTACAAACCTGTGCCTGCTTTTCTTCTTCACAGAGTGACTAACACATTTCAGGAACCCAAACCTGGGGAAGATAGGAAAAATCAAATGAAATTTTAAATGTATGCAGAGAGAATCAGAACTGCCTGAGACAAGCAAAGGGAAATTTCCTAACGTTAATCTACACAGCAAAGAAGATTATTTTTCCAGTTTACTTTTAAGTGCAAAATCTTTCATACACCTCCAGAGAGGCTCTTTACTGGCAGAAGAGTAATATGAAGATTCTGATGTGTCAAATCAAAATGTCCCTCCCCACCCCCTTATATAGATTCATCTCTCTCCCTCTCTTTGTCTGCCTCCCTCTGCATGCTCCAAGTTTAATCTGCAGTTTGACTTCAAATGCAATAATTCACCAGCTCTAGGCATGTGCTTAAAGGACTATGTATAATTGTAATTCTGAAGAGATTAATACCTTATATTGATCCCCTATTTCTTCACCTATCTTGACAGCATGTAGTAATTTTTAAGAAAAGGAAAAGTGATTTGTTTACAAAAGGGTCCTGGTTTATTGCCTATTCATACACTTGTTAGAACTCCTGTATTCTCCTAAAATCAGTGTGGTAGAGCATGCAGAGTAAATATGTGTTTAGATTTATTGGTTACAGTTGAGAGCATATGGGAAAAGCTATAGTCTAGAATAAAAGCCTGCAGAAGTGTCTGTTGGTTTGAAAGGACAGGTTTTCTCTTTTATAAATAGTCCTTGCTGGCACATCCATTTCTTGCCCCAGTTCAGCTGCTACATTTTACAGGCAATGTGGATGATTTCTATACCCTAAACTGAGATGGTGTTTCTTAATTGTTTTGAATTGTATGTCCTAACAGAAATGAACTACGTTTTTGTCTGGTAAAGAGTTGGGATTTTTTTGTTTTTGTTTTTTTGTTTGTTTTGTTTTGTTTTGTTTTGTGGTTTGTTTTTTTTTTCTTTTGGTTTGGTTTTTTTTGTTGTTGTTGTTTTGGGGGTTTTTTTGGTTAGCACTTTAATTGAAAATGCCACATTAATATGACAGACAGGCTGCATGATGTACTTCAGGGTATAAAGAAAGAGATTAGTAAGAAATAAAAGACATCTGCAGATTCTTACATGTGTTTGGTTTAAATTTGCCCAGAAAGTGGACTCCATAGTGTGAAACTAGCAATGCTGCAAACTACTAAGGGAAGCACTTTCCAATAGAATTGTCTCAAGTCTGTGAAATGCTAGTTACTGGTAACCTCTGTTTATTTAAATGATAACTTATGTGGCTCTTTGCAGTGTATCTAAGTCTTCATCACATTAAAAAAGGGGGTTTTGGTTACATATCATATATCTGCACTCTTTCTGCAAAATTATGTGTCTCGGACTTTAATGAAGAAAGACACTTTTAAAAGCACAAACATACACAACACCAAAAGTTTGATATGGATGATTCAAGACCTGGAGAATTCAGGAATGTATTAGTAGATCTAGGCATACAAATAAAAGTGGTCACCACTTAAAATAGTCTGCTAAATCTTTATAGAGATGCAAGAGAATATCTATTATTTGAAGAAAAAAAAATGTAAGCACAATAAGGAAAATATTCATTTTGCTATAATATCAAAAAGCAAATAACTTCCATGAAAATGACAATATACAATCTTGCACTGCATTCAAATTTCTCTCAGTCACTCCATAAATAGCATTCTCTGTGTGCATTTAAAGTGAATTTCTGGAGCTCTATTGCACTGATTGTTAATACCAATACCCCTTGACTATGTGTTTTGTACTAAATGAATCCACCCTTTAGTTATGATATGGAGGCAATATGATTTTGGTCTACAATTTATGCATTGAATATCTATGCATAATACTGCTAGCTCAAGCTGTATTCAGAAAATAACATAATTTGAAATATCTTTGGTTTTGTAAATTTAAATTAGAAGCTTGTGAAGTTTTCCAGTCAACATGATATTTGCAGAAAGATAGGAAAAAAGTGTACATGTTGTTGGCTGGCACAGGCTCAGTCTGCATTAGCATCTTGGACCATTTTGCAGGCACAAGAGAACTCGATTTCTTTCCTATGAAATTGGGCAGGAAACCCTGATTCAGGGGCAGGTTTAATGCACTACAAGCCCTAATGGTCCTTAAGCAGTGATGGGAGCTCAGGACATTTCCAAACCCCATACATGGCTGAGGGCACACAATTCTGCAGGCCAGGCTAAATGTAACCTAAAGTAAAAGGTGCAAATTGCAAATAATAATGGGGCTCCAGCAGCAACTGCTTTGATCCAGTGCTCTGCTCCTGCTGAGCTCCCCACTTGCTAATGTAGGCACAGCCTCACGTGTGCTTTCAGATCATCAGTGGTGTCCCTATTAAGGCCAGAAGCATAGATCAGATGAAAATAACAGACTCAGAATTAATCAAAACCCTTCATAGTTTTAGTCACCTTTTTCTTTTCATTAAAACTTCATGGTAGCAAGGCCAGGTATAATTAATGAAGAAGCCTTTTCTCAACCAGGATTATTCTGAGGTATAAGCCTGATTAGTTTCCACTCATTCTTTGACTTATTTCATGTTCTTTATATAAAATTAATGTCAAAAAATTAACTGTTATTCCTTTCCATTGAAAAACTGAACTACTGAGATGAGAAAGCATAGATTATACAGACCAAAAAATGTACATTCAATGAAGTGTTTCATTACCAAAAGAAAGGATGGAATGTGATTTTAAGAAAGTATTAATAAGAATTTTGCTATTGTTCCCATATTGCAAGTTTAAATGTGAAGGACAAAATTGGGCATAGAAATGTTTCAATGCAACAGTGAGCCAAAAACCTTTTCCATAAAAGCCAATGGGTACTACAAAAACAGGAGATAAAGATGTCCTGAGGCAGTAAATTAGATTTTTCTGCATGTTCCTTTTATTTACAGAACATTTCCAGTGTCTGCACATGAGTCCTTTAAATGTTTAAGTACTGCAAACCCCATTACAAACATTATTGTGTATGTTTTCAAAAGACAAATGCCTGGATGATGATAGCCTGACTCTTTGTTTCTAATTTCCCTTCATGTGTGACTTGGTGAGATGATATTAACTGGAGAACTAAATTTCACAAATGCTAATAGTGACTAGCTCAGGTGTAAGAATATATTACTTGCTTCTGTTCACAAATTATTTATACAGGCTGTAATCTGGCATGACACCTCCACTTAGTTGATGACTGTGCTTTTAATCAAAAGCAAGAGTTGACAATTTTTCAATCTTTAACAAATAAAAGTTATGCCATCCCACTGAAACCAGTGATTGAGCAGTGAGACTTTAAAAGTCATCTTCAATTATTGTATTCTATAAATCTTTGTCACATAAACACAATCTCTATGGGGTTTTTTTTTTGTTTGCTTCTACTCTCTGTCTATGGTTTCATTCACACCCTTTTTCCAGGTCTGTGTGTAGAACACCTCAACGACTTTTGCAGCACAAATACAAGGTTTTACTTCCTAGTCCTTTCCATCTTAGATGTGCCCACCTTAGATGTGTCCACCTCAGCCTCTGGCATCCAGAATCAAAACTTCTCAGCTGCCCCTGTATTTCTGTGGCTTAGTCTGCCTTCCTGTAAATTTATAGCTGCACATTGGATTCTTCCATTGATTTATATCCATCTTCTGCATTTCTGCAGGAGCCACCATGTCAACTCTCCCTTCCTTTCCCAGGCACTGTACCACATCTGTCTTTCATTTCAGAAGTTTCACACTGCTGAGAAAGCTTTTTGGCTATTTCTGGCCAGCTGCTCACTATGCTTTTACTGGACTTGTTTGTTTTGTAAAAGAAAAAACTATCCTACATACTAAAATCGTACAAAAGTGACAGACGTTTCAGAAATAGCAAATACTGGTTTGCTTGTTATTGTGCAGAAAACAAATTGCAAAACCTGAGGCCTGTGTTTTATATCTCAGAGTTCCAAGAATTTTAAAGCAACCTTGGAACGTATTACAAACTGCTGAAACCCACAAGGAAGCTGAGGGAGGAGACTGCACAGTTATGTTGAGAGGTTTAGAGCTGAATTAAGGTGCATTGCAAAAAAAGGTGGATAAAAAAAATTCCTTCCTTGGGCATAATCAAGTGTGGGTTAGTCGGATTAATGTCTGTGATTCTTTTCAAGACTGCCTCAAAAAAAAAAAAAAAGTAGATGAAAGCTTTATGAGTTTTCTCTAAATGTAATATGAGGTGTTAGTCATTTTATCATCTCTCAACTTTGTACGATGGATGCTAAGGTGACAGGCTATCCAGAAGCAGTGGAAATGAAAATGAGTCAGAAAACCTTAATTCTTCTCCTAGTCTTGCTCAGTAGTTTTGGCAAACATATTTCTTTGCTTCTGCTTGTTTTGAGCATTATGTAAGTGCTGGTTAATTCTAGTAATAGGCACGAAGGGTAGCAAGATTCCTGAAATAGAGTGGGAGGAAAAAATATTTTACTTTCCTCAATACAGGTGGAGAAAATAACCTGATTGAACTTCAAGATTCCAAAGAGAAAGAGCTGAAAAAATATTCCTACAAAATTCCAATAAACCTTTGAAATAAATGCTAAAAAAATACACAGTACATGTTTAAGCCATATTTAAGGGTATTCAATGTATATTTTTAGATGTCCTTTTATATGAAAAAAAGTTATCAATTTTTTAAATTATAGTAACCTAATTACATAATTATGTGCAAAGAAATGTGCAAAATAGGTTTTGACTAGGAAACCATAGCTGCATAAGAGCCACTCCAGATTAAAGTCACCCTTTTCACCTGACTTTTCCTTCTCAAAACTCTGCCTTTCTTTTGCATCTTTGCCTATGCAGGCCACAGGCTGGAGGGGTGACTATTCAAAGTATAATGTGCTTCTCTTATTTAGAAATCATTCGTGTTCTAGACCTTCAGGGAGATGTACTGAAGATTAATATATGTCACAGCAGCCAAACAAACATATTGTCAGATCCGCTGTCAGGACCACCTGCAAGCAAATTGATAGCTCATTTTCTAGACCAGGCTTCTAAAGTGAGCCTCAGGTTTTCTAGGGTCTATTTTTCCTTGCTTTTGAGAAGCAAATTTTCTCTGCTTTTCTTTAATGACATGGTCAGAGACACAATACACAGGTGAAAATTTATGTGCCTGATTCTAATTTATACTTTATAGTAAATTCTGATGTTTGGACAGCTAGCATATGTGATATCCATTATGATATCAGAGTGACTGGCAAACTGTGTAGGAACACACACACTTTAGCAAAGACCAGTTAAACAAAAGACCTGTATTTGTTGCTGGGCATGCTCAATGCCTCTTTAAGTAGTTGCAGGGATCTCTGGAATTCCCTAAGTCATGTTTTTGAAGGAAAGTTGCAACCAAAGCAGATAGTTTGTGCATGAAAGTGAAAGACATAGAATATTTTACCTGTCACTCAATCAAATGATGAAAAAGTAAAAAAGAGAAAAAGAAAAGAGTGGTTCTCACCTTGCTGGAACAGAATGGATTTGCAAGTTCTCAATCAAGCAGCAAACAGAAAAAAATGGAAAGGCTTTCTGCATCTTCTACCAATTCTCATTGTAATTAACATACTCTAGGTCACTTTTCTATTATTGTCTTAAATTACTCTATATGTGAATAAAGAACATATGGCATTGGAGGTAATAAGCTGAATATTTTAACCTTTAGATCAAGTGGAGCTGCACATGAATTGAAAAGGAAAGAGACCAACCAACAACAGATAGCTGAGAAAGTATCTCTAAAGCAGGAGCTGTTAGGCCATGACCTCAGCAGGCAAGAACAAATCCATAGGAGGGTGAACACGAAGTGCTATGACCTGCAGGTCCAGAACATAAATCACAGCCATATTAGACCTTGCTTGAAGCCAGTGAGCTATGGTCAGTGGAGTTAAATTGTTTTCTTTGTTCTGTAACGGTTAGCAATGGAGCAAAACTAAAGGAGGATGAAGCTACAAGCATTGGACTTTTTAAAATTAAATTTCTAAGGCTGTTTATTTATTTACAGGAATTAATCAGAGTGCCTGATTGCTTTTCTCCTGTTTTAAAGTGAACAGTATTCATCTTCTATGTTAAGGTAAGAAAATGACCTTGCCGTCTTACAGAGACTGACACAGAATTTTTTTATTTTTTTTTTACTTCTGCCAACCAGTGAAGCAAAAGTTACAGACAAAAAAATCCCTCTGAAATTTTGGAAGCTGCAAAGTTTTTCACAATTGCTTGGAAAAAGTGAGAACAGAGTAAAGAAGTTTTCGTATATATTAGTCAGCAAAGAATACCTGTCTCAAGGGCTCCCAGTTTCCTGGTACTGCAACAATTTTATAATTCCATTGAGACAGCAAATATGACAACATGGTAAAAATGGTTTTGTTGAAGCAGTCTGTGCATGAGAGAGATTCTCTGCCTGCATTCAGGAGACCCAAGAGATGCTCTCAGCTGCGTGCAGTACACACACCCAGAGGTTTCCTCTCAACTTTCATCTCTACATCATGGGGACTCCTGCTGCAGTTTTGTCAGCCCTGGTGTCCCTGCAGGGCTTGCCTGCTGCCTTCGGGCAGTCTGGCTCCCAGCTGAGGTTGGCTGATGACATCTGAGGGAGATACTGAAAGTGCTGGCTGAGTGATGTGTGTGTCTGGGCTTTCTCTGTGGGGAAAGGGCTGAACACACAGTACCTACATGGAGGATTTCCATAGAGCCAGAAAGGAGCAAAAGAGACAGTCCTCATTTCCACGGTATGAGGAAACAAAATGCAAGATGAGATTCTTTCTTTATGAGTTTTTTGTTGGCAGGGCAGAGGAAAGAAAGGTCTTGAAGAACATCATGGGGCACAGGACCACACTTCAGGACCAGCCAGTGGGTCTGTGCAGGGGCTCCACTGCAAGGCTCCACCTGAGCTGCTACAGCCCACGAAGCTGGCTAAGCCACACTGTCTGAATGTCAAGAATGACCTGTTCTTCCTGCCTGTCAGCTGAGGGATCCTCCAACCATCTGGCTTGACTGTCTCAGTCTGTGGTGACTGCCTGTCACTAATTTATGCATATATGATTTTGCTTTAAACAATCAAATGCTGACACCGATAGCAGAGCAAAAGTAACTGCAGTGGAGGCATTTGCTAGATTAGATTTATTTTAGCAGACACAATTTGCTGCCATATGTCAGACCCCCCTCTGAAGGCTCATTGGACAGAAACTTTTTACTGCCCACTGCCTTCAAAAAAATGAGCCTTTGGAATTTTCATAAGCATTTTACCATTTTGGAAAGCACCACAACAAAATAAGAATAATAAATTAAATATATGTAGGAAATTTAATAAGGAAACATAAGCACTACTTTAATCTAGTTGTTGTTTAATCATTCTGTCATAATTACTACTGAGAAATAAGACCATAATCCCACCAGGTGAGTCACTAAAAGCTCAATTCCACGGTAAATCACTTTGGAAGATGATGTCTGAAGAAAGCTTAGCATTCTCCAAATTCCAAAATGTATATGCCAGCCATCACTTAAATAGCATCTGGGATTTATTTTGAATAGAAGCAGCCAGGGGCTTATATTGGCAAGAACAGCTGAAGAAACATTTTAGACCTTGACCTTCAACACTGATAAGGAGACAAAGCTGTTTTCTATAGTATTTACTCTGAATGCTGTTTGTCTTTCTGCTTAGCTGCTACCTCCAGCTAGTCCTTCTGTTTTCTCATGTCAACCTTAACACATTTTCTCCATTAATCTCTTCATATTCTTTTGTCCTGTATCACCTCTTTTTCCTTCTTTCTTTTGTCTTGTCTCTGTTTTTACAGGTAAATCACTGTTTTTTCCTTCTTCCCATCTGAGTTTAAAAATAGTTTTTACCCTGGCAGTTGCACAGTAGCACCCTGAATACATATTACAGTTCATACTATACTTAGAGCATAAGCTTTTGAGAACTTGAACTATCTTCCTATATTTCTCTGTATGATATAGGGCTGGGATCAGGGCTTACTGTATCAGGGATAATAATAGCATAATAATAGCATTTTCAGACACCAATAAGACAAAACTAATTTTCAGAACCTCTAATTCATTTAACTAGATATTATCTTTGCCTACACACAATTAAGAGGTAGAATAACAGAGACTAAATGGCAGCTTTAAGTAAGGTCTTTATATATTTATCTATGGCAAAGGGATATTTTATCCTGTGTATTGCTATATGAAATCATTATGTACTTTTAAATTATTTGCCATTCCAGTAACATTCTTTCTTCACTATAACTCATCTGCCTAGCTCACCTACTGGCTAATGAACCTGCCTCAGAGTAGATAATGGCACTTTTGTAGTTCTCATTACTTTGCCATACTTTCTTATAAGCCTCTAGGTATACAGTACTCTTAATTTTTTTCTCTTTTCTGTGGGTCAAATTGTAGTTCTCCTGAAGACAACGATAAAACACACTAATTTGTCACAGTGATCACTGTGGCACAGGTACTTTTCAGACTCTTCAAAAATGGTGTCTAGGCCTCTGTTCTGTTACCTAACCTCTCTGCTGGGGGTTGACATTAACCCAAGCAGCAACTGGATCTTCAGCTAGCACAGGTGTTCGTTTGCACTCCACAATCTCCAGGTCCATCAGCTTGGGTGTCCCTGCATGGGAGGCATGGATCAGCTGCAGGAGCAAAGAGGAAGGCTTAAAGTGAGAGCATGAGCTCTGCTCAGGGAATCTACACATACAGCTTTGTTAAACCAGGCCTTGCTCCCTAACAGAATTTAGAAATGTGCTACAGTTCTCCATCCTGCCCACTCGTGGTGAGCCCACTCAGCTCTGCCAGGGCCAGGCTGAAGGACCCAGGGCTTGGCTCTGTGGCCACTGTGGGGCAATGGAGCCTCTTGGTCCAGATCCCACAGGGACTGTAGCTGTGGACAGTTTCCAAAGTAATTTCAGATTTTCCAGGACATGTTGGTGGTGGCAGTGGTCTAGGCTGGCCCCAGGAGCTGGCAGGAGCACCTGGGGGCAGAGTCCAGTGTGGGAGGAGGTGTCCCTGTGCTGGCACCCAGCCCTCCAAGGCACAGGCTGTGTGCTCAGCCACGCCAGCCTGGCACCCCACCTGGGATCTGCAGCCTCACCTGCACTCCTGGGCCAGGGACACCTGCCAAGCCTGACCTCCAGAGTGTCATTAGGGGACTGTGCAGTGACAAACAATGACAAAAAGCCTTTGTCCTGTATAAATCATAGAATCGCCTGAGAATGTGGGTTCAAAACCGTTGCATCCACTAAAAGAAAGAAATAGCACTGGGGCACTTTTACTGAAGCACAAAATATTTTAATGTACATTTTTACAGTCTCTGAATAATTTAGGAATGCAAACTCCATAGAACTTACCTTATTATTCCAATACTTTGTCAAGGTTATCTTCATTACACAGTGGTTTACCACATATAGAAAAGCTGTAGATTTGATTGAAAAAAGCTATTATAGCAGCCAGAAGCCCCTTGAATTATATGTGCCCATAAAAACCATTTGCAGTAGCTTTTACTGCATTTTTCTTGCATTTAAACTCTGTCAGTTTTGGATATCTCAGAAGTCAAACACTGTTTTAAGATGCACTGAGTATGGAAAGAAAAGAGTCAGCACTGTGATATTAAAAAGTTTTTTTTTTAAAGTTTTTAAATATGAAGAAATGGTGATCTAGAAAACTAGTCTTAGCACCAAACAATTGACAAGGATACTCTCAATACCAGTTGCAGACATATAGGTCAGCTGCACAGAGTTGAAAGGCCTGGCACACTACATAATTTAAAAAATTAACCCTTCAGTGTGCAAGGAAATGCCCTTCAGTACAGTCCCCTGAAAACTGTCAGGAGATTGTGCCTTCTTTAATGCTTAAGAGGCTATTGACTAATATGTGATTCATAAATCCATTTCTGGTGCTGGCTCACAGAGGGATATGTGGACTGATCGTGGCCTTGCATATATTTTCCAGCTGCAGAACTATCAGTCCACCCGCGTCACTATCCCCCTCAACAAACACCACCACGAGCAGAACACGTCGTCCTCTGAGGCTTCTCCTTCTGGAAAGACAGCCTGGAAGAGAAAACAGCTCCCACTGTACACAAAAGTGACAAAAGAAAGTGATGTAGGGAAAGAGGAGGAAAAGGAGAAACGAAGGAGCCACCAGGTGCATGTTCAAGGTGTGTTTGCAGAGTAGGTGCATGAGTGAGAGGCTTACAAACTGCTGAGATTGTTATTGCCAGTAGTTCCTATTCAACAGACATTTGAAAAAAATATCCATCATTTCTTTGATTCAATTTTCTCGATTCACAGCAACAAGGGAGAAGCACAAATTTTTCCCGAGTTCTGACAATCCCATTTTATAAACAGGGAAGCCTTGTTCTGTGACAGTACAAGTTGCATGTATTTCAAGTCTCATGTTTAATTTTCTCAAAACACAAAAGGTTTCTTAGGCTTTTCCAAATAATAGCAGATAAAGCTGTGCATGTATGTGTACCTGCACACATAGACACAAATAATTTTTCAAAGTTTCTTGCACATGCAACAGGAATGTTACAGGCAAGAAAAGCTGGCTTGAAGGAACTGGTGTTGCTCACTGATGGAAAAATATAAGAAAAAGAAAGAAGAAAATACTATGACTTACAAGCCTATAGAGCAATTACAGGAAAATGCTTGTATTTTAGCTACCAGCCTCCCCAAGCCTTACTCCCTAACAGCAATTTAGAAATTTATGACATTATTATAACGGTTGTGCATCCTGCATACTTCAGTAACCTACAGTGCATTAATATGGGTCTCCATAAATAAAATTCTGTCTTTTATGTATGCAACATCCACCCCCTCCCTTGCATTGCAAATTCCATTCCAAATTGTGCAAATTCAGAGGTGCTTAAACTTCTGCAAAACATAAGAGTTTAGCAGATTTACAGTGCAGTAAAAAAATAAAAGTCAACAGCATACCACCAATCTGTTCAAAACCAGACAGCCAAGAAAACATGTATACTTCCCAGGCTATTGCATATTCAAGCACTTTTGCCTAGCACTGCTTTCCTAGCTTCAGATCTATCTTTCCTCTTCATGCCACCCAAAATCCTATTTTAAAACGGTCATACAAATAATGCTGAAAATACATCACCTTGCAAATTGTTATGGTTTGGGAACCCACATAGTTTTCTTCCCAAACATCAACAGGTTGAAGTCCCAGTTTGCCAGATGGGGGAACCCAAGTGATCAGATCAGTGAAGAACAGAAAATACCAAATACTTCACAGCAATAAATGATTACACCATTGTCCCTGGTGTGAAATCCTCCAAAGAAGCTCTGCCTGACACACGAAGCCAGTTCCTTTTAAAGCAGTATCTGTTCATCAGTGAGATACAGGGCAAAGAAAATAGTGAGGTGGAGCAGATGAGAGATTTAGGATCATGCAATACCTACTGGATGCTTAGGGGAGGGAAGGGAGGATGACAAAGGGAGAGATCAGATCAGGAAGGAACAACTACTGGAAAAGTATGAGGAGGGAAGATCAAAGAGTACACTCTCATCTAAGCAGGCAGCTGAGCAGTTTATTTGGCAGAACATTATGTTTGATGGTTACAGTTTGTTCTATTTTCTTATTAAAACCTACTTGTAGTATTCAGTAGTGGACGAGCATTCAGGGCAGGGGCAGGTGCCCACTGCCAGGAACCTTGACGGGGGCAGGACAGGAGCACCTTGGGGTGGGGGCACAGGCGAGGGCTGTGCATGTGTGTGCTGGAGAGCTGCAGGTCAGAGCAGCAGCAAGTGGGAAACAGAAGAGCTATGAAAGGGGCTTTTCCTTCCCTGATGCTGGGGGTCAGGTTCAGGAGTGTCTGGAGCTGGGATCTGGGATGAAATGAGCACCCACAGGGAGGGAAGATCTCCTGGGTCCCACAGTCCACCAGGTTCAGCTGCCTCAGGCAGAGTTAAGCTGTTTGATCAGTCATCACAGTCCCATTAGGGACACAGGGCTGTATCAAATGTAACTGCTCAGCTGTGCTGGCTGCAGTGGCTGGACAGTGTCACTTTGCTCCTACTTTCTTGTAAAGCATCAGTAGGATAAGGAAGATTGTCCAGACTGCCATGCCAGCAGTGCTGCAATTCTTGCCTTCAGTCCTGTGACAAGTCTTTCAGCCCCATAACACAGATGTTGAAGAGAGAGACTGAAGCACAGAACAGCCAAGGAAGTGTGTGATGACTGTGATGGAATTAGCTGCAAGTTGTTACTGCAATGCTAAGGAAGAGCAGACCTGCTGGCAAGAGGAAGTAATCAAAAGAAGAATGCAAATATTTCTTTTCTTAACTGACTTCAAGGTCTAATAAACCTCTTCAGCTTTTCTTCTATGAAAAAGAACACTTTTCAAGTAGCCGTACGATTTCAGCTTCAGAAGTACGGTTTATCCAGAGATTTTTTTTCTTCATTCAAAATGAGTTAAAGATACATCTAACAGAAGACTCTCAAGATGCAAAATCAAGGGATGTATTTTTATAAAATCCACAGAGCAGAAGACAAAATACACACATACATGCATTAGATAGATAGATAGAAAGATAGATAGATAGATAGATAGACAGACAGACAGACAGATATGGATATATGTATCTGAGATGTTAAATCTTCTTTGTACACTAATCATAAGACTTTTACACCAATCAATTAATCACTTCAGTTCCCAATAAAGCAGCTTGCGACAACAAATGAAATTTGCTGAGCAACCAGAAGGCCAACAATTTTTGACAGTGATAGTCCAAAGAGAAGGAAGCAAGTTTCAGAGATGATCTTACATCCTTGAAAAAGTATTTTCTAATTTGATTAGGTAGCAATTAGTGTGAGAGCCTCTGTCGATTTCAATCATTATGGTGAGCTCCAGAAATACTGCTGAATTTGGAAGAATCCAGGATTCAAATCAATTTATAATGCTCTGGAGAACCATTGCACATCTGGATATACTATACAACAATCCTAGTTCCATTAAGTATTAATGGGTCTGATCAGTCACATCTAATAAAGGAAAAGCTGACTATTGTCTTACATTACATGATACTCCTAGAGCACAGTGAAAAAGAGTTAGCATCCTAGCAACTTCTCTGCCTTCATTTAAATTCATGTAAAATGGACTCCAAGCTGAGAAAAGGATTTCTCAAACAGCAAAACTCTGACAGCCTGGTAAATGTGACTGGCAGGACCACTGCTTCTGGACTTGTCTGCAAGAGCAAATGGCTCCTTTGGAGGGACATTCAAAGCTAAGCATGAGTGCAAGACTGAAGGTGAGACTGGAAACTGCTATTCCAAAACAGAGAGGGAAGGCAGATTGTCGTGCCAGAAGGAAGCAGAAAGGATTGATTAGATACTCCTAGAGACTTATAGGATAAAGTGCTTCTCATGCATGGTCCCTCATGCAACCCCTCCCTGCCCCTAATACATCATTTATAAGCTGAAAACTACTCTGCCTGCTGCTGCTGCTGCTCTGTGTGAGGGCAAGAGGGAAACTGAAGGCTTTGTGCAGAGTGAGAGGCCATCCACAACAGGTACCATGTGAACATTCAGATCCCTTTTCTGCCTAAGAAGACAAAAGAAAGCAGCTAGATCCATAAATCTACTCTCTGCATTCACGAGTGAGCAGGTGCTAAGAGTGGTTTTACTCATCTATGTTTCTGAGCATCTAACGAAGCTTTCCATAGATCAGGACCTCATTGCACTAAACCATTGCACAGTCATAAAACAAAGAGAAAGTCTCCTTGCCCAAGAGATTGCAGGAGACAATAGATAGATAAGGTAGAGGGAGTCTACAAATTCCACTGGCAAAATGAGCTGGATAATATTAGTTAAAATAAGAAACTGTGGTCTCAAATATTGCAGAGTTCTGATGACCCTGGACTGGAAATTTCTTCTCCCACACTGTAACCATTAACCTCCAAGCTGGCCTATCAACACTTTGAATGCATCAGTGATCATCAAGGACTGATGTCAACATTAAAATCCTTCACTATAATAATTTTCCTGTTATTAAGAAAGATCATCCGAGAAAAATTGGACCAGTATTAAATTAATATATTCATACAATTTATTAACCAATGTAATAAGTTTACAATCTAATCTATTAAAAAAATAATCATACCAAAATAAACATAGTTAAAACCACCCAAGTCAACATGTGTCAGGACAAAATATGTATTAGCAGATAACTACTGGTGATTGTGAATCACATAACAAGAACGGAAATGAAACTTTTTGTTAACTTCAAGAGGCATCATGCCTACTTCTGATTATAATCTAGATTAAATTAATCTTGCATTTTAATGAACTGAGCCAACAAACCGATGCACTAACAGGCAGCTGTTCATAGAAGTAATGCAATTTAATTTTGTTGTTTGTTTTCCATACACTGCTGTACATTTGTGAAAGAAAAAAAAAAAAGGAAAATAAGTCAATTCTATATACCACATGGCTCCTTAAGCACTTCTTATTATGTCTTCCAGGAAGACCTGTCTGTCTTTTCCACCCAAACCCTGATCTTGCTGATGATGTTTCTGAAAGAAGCCAGGAGGGATAACCCAGCGCTAGACTGAGAGGAAAGTATCCAATATGTAAATTCTTGTTTTCTCTCCCTGCTAAAGAGAAATCCACATTTCATTTGTTAAGAAAACAGTCTCCTTGAAAGCAAATTAGATGTCCAATTTTTAATTAATATAACGCAAGAAAGCATGTTTGTAATTTTTCCTTTTCTGCAGTGGTCCCCAGCCAGCTGACAGCTCATCACTGGAATGTCCTTTGGAAGCTGCTTGGTGATCCAGCCAGCACAAGTTTAGAGCTCCTGGAAGCCAACACAAGACTGGAAGGAGCCACATGGCCTATGTCCAAAACATATCTGATCCCCACATCCACAGAACCCCCTGACAGTTTCTCTCGTCCTCAAACATTCTGTAAATGCCCAAACAAGTGAAGCCTGGGAGGTGCTGCAGGTGTCCAAGGCGACGTGGTGCCCTCTATTAAACAGGGTTACCAGGTTACAGCAAAGGTCACACTGGCACAGCCTCTGGGGCATCTTGAGCTTTGGTGGTCACACGGTGCAGTCTGGACTGCTTCTGGGAGAAAGCTGTGACCCAAAGTTCCTGCTGCTCGAGCAGAAAACAGAGTGTCAGAACATTTCCTTTACTTTCAGCAGGTGCTGCTGAACCTGCACTCTGCCGTCCTCAGGAAGAAACACGGAGCTGGCCAGTGGTACCAAAAACTCAGCACTGCTCTCCCTCTGGCAGCTTCTCCAAATTCTTGTGTCAAACAGACCACTAAGCCTCATTTCATATCCAGAGGCTCATTTTCATCTCATTCCCCAAGACTCTAAATGGCTGCACAGTGAACTCATAATGAAATAGTATCTTTTATATTGATATGGCTAAAACACAATTAGGAGACTACTGAGAATGTTGTATATGGAAACTCCTGTATTTGTTTTTCTGCAGAGACTAGAATATCAGAAGCCATTAGCTAATACTAGGTAGCAGGAAGGGATTGAATATTGAGCTCAAAATAATTTTTGATATACAAATACAATGCTTGATAATGCTGCTGATATTTAGCAATGATGTGAGAATACATTTGAATATGGATATTTAGCAACTGAAGATGCACCTTACAGACACCTGTAAAATAACAATTCTCTATGTGTATTACGGGTTTCTAGCACTGTGTATGCCGTTAGAAAGTTTAATAAAACTAATTTTAACATTTTTTCATTTCTGACCCAGCTGTGACTCTGATTTGTCACTTTGACTGTACAAATTCTGGACACAGTCTTTTGTTTTGCATCACTCCCACTCCCAAAGCTTGTGCTATAGAAGATAGAGGTCCAATTCTTGTCTTTTATTCTCATTTGTATAAAGAAGAGTGGACATAAATATTTAATAACTCTTATAGATCATTGAGTCTTTATAAAAAATCCTCCAAATCCTATACTTTTCTTCCTATGTATGTATCATTTTCTGTTCACTGCCAGCAAAGTTAGGAAGTTTTTGCTTAGGTCCTAATAGTGTCCACAGCAAGCACTTTTTAACATCTAAAATTGCTGGTTTGGACAACCTCAATTTTATTATGTCTGCCTTGCCAACAAAACACTTCTACCTAAAGAATCTTTGCTTACCATCTTCTGCTTTAAGCCAGTCAAAAAAGAAACTATTTTCAAGTTGTGAAAGCACATTGCCATGCTCTTCTCTACTTCCCAATTTATCATACAGATACACTAAATGTTATGATTCATATGGTGAAATGCAATGTATTTAAGTTTAAATGAAAACTACAGCAATGACTAGCTACCAGCAGAACAGAAATAAGAAGGAATTTGAGTTTCCTTTTCTGTAGTTCTTTCCTTGATCAAGTCTAACCACATTTTTCTTGCACCTACAAGTCTCTCAAATAGATAGATGATACTTAATGGCCTGCCTTGAGACATGATTGTTAATCTTCAGAGGGAGAGACCAGAAAATCCTCAAATAAAAAAACCCCAAAGTTGATTTATAGATTATACTTCTCTTCATAACCCTGATCGAGGAGGAAATACATTTTTTGGATTGTAAAGAATTTAAATGAGCATAACTTTATGATGGATTCTAAACTACACATGAATGAGTGAGGTGAAAATGCGTTTAGGAAACCAGTGCATTCTTATTCTCACCTGGACTGGCAGATAAAGGAGGCAGCTTTAGTTATTCTAA
The DNA here is from genome assembly GCA_037013685.1 of Acridotheres tristis. Taxonomy (NCBI): domain Eukaryota; kingdom Metazoa; phylum Chordata; class Aves; order Passeriformes; family Sturnidae; genus Acridotheres; species Acridotheres tristis. The sequence goes on from CM072884.1 coordinate 105,488,330, forward strand.
TTCAAGACTATAACATCTGCAAAAAGCTGCAGTGTAATCATAGACAGTAAATTTTAAAACTTGAAAGAATAATTAAATTGTAATTCCTGCCTAGAAGGTCAAGTGAGTAGTTTCTGTTTTAAGTCAAACATGTTAAAAATTAGTCATCGAACTTGAGTTATTTAAAAATAAGTTAAGCAAATAAGGAAGTGAAATTACCTTGTAAATAGCTTAAAAGATAATTCAACACCAATGGTAACACATTCTTTTTTTCTTTTCTTTTTTTTTTCCAAATTAAGAAGAATGCTTAAAATCTTTGAAAAAGAGCTGCTCATTGGAGCAGTTCAGTGATCTATAAACTAAAAGAAATAATTTTTGGGCACTTTATAACATTGTAGTTAACTGTTAAAAGGTAAACACAATATGCTAAAAACTGTTATTACAAAAGGCTGGAATAAAGCATTTCAGCATTTCTAAATTGAGCCATTAGATGGATGTTCACCTTTAAACAGCCCAACCAACAATCCTACCAACACCTTCTCCTCCTCATTACCCACATGACTCTTCTTGGCTTTCAATATCATATGGAAAAAATACAGAGAAAACAACAAGGAGGAGAGTAAAAACGAGCTAGAAGAAGATTTAAATGCACCTCTACACACCCATGGCAGGGTCTCTACCAAACAAAAAGCACATGCCTAATCCAGAGCCACTCATAAATAGCTCATCTGCCCTCCTGGAGCTCAGGTACCAGAGCCTTCTGTCCATTTCAAAAGAAAGAGACTAAATCACACATCTCTCTCTTCTGCATTGGCAAAGTGACCCATGAGCACTGCAAATTCAAAGGGAGAAATTTATACCCACAGTTCCTCAGCTGTGGAGCAATACTCATTCTACTTACCCGAGTTCTGCCAGTTCTAGCCAACAACTTCATCCAGCTACAATTTTTAGGTAAAATAGCACCAATGAACATATTCATAAAGCCAATTAAAGCTCATCCTAGTCTTCTACGTCGAGAACAATTTGCATTCAGTCTTAGCTTTGGAAAGTAAAAATAATGATGTAGATAATTTCTTCCTATTCATTAAGGACAGTGGATATTTTTATCCTGTTGGACATTTCTGCAGCATTTAGAAACACTATTTCAGGATGACCCAGTGTTATCTGACACACAGAAAAAATCAATGCATAATGTATCAGAATGTTTTTTCAGGAACATACAAAAGAAGCAGTGACAGCCAGCTGTACCTCCAGTGCTCCAGCCTTACTGCATGGGGTATAAAATGAGATCCTGTGGAGAGGAGAAGAACTGGTGACATTATGTGAGCCTAGTCAGATAAAAAGCATTCAAGTAAACATCTGCTGGGTATTGTATAGCTCTGCCAATGCACCTCTGTGTAAAATCATCCCACTGTTACCAGGACCTGTTTCTTTATATGATGAGTTCATAAATGAAAACCGGGTTGCTGAGGTTGGGCATAAGGATAAAGGTTATAGCTCCAGGGAAACTTTAAAGAAGCCATAGCCTTTCTTGTTTGAAAATGCATGCCACTTGTAGTTAGGGTTTTTGCAGTTCTAAAAGCTCTGTAAGTGTCACATTAATACCAAATGTTGGTATAGTTACAAAGCATCATGCTGTCCTAACAGACATATCTGGCTTTATTCATCATTTCAGTATCACTTTTCAATGATAAACTTGCTTATGGGTTCATAGGAAATTGCATTAACAGGAATATACAAACCTGACCTAATTATCTTCTCATTAACTAACATTTGCCAGTCTATAAATATAAAGGAGTCTAGCACATACCTCAAGGTCCAAGTTGAATGCCTTTAATAACATTATACTGGCACAGCTGAACTTTTTATTACTAAATAATATGCCAGAGTTTATCTTAAGGTAGAGAGTGGAGTCTGAGACTGCCAATCAATTCCTGCAGGAGCTTTAAAATAAAAGAAGTAGTGAGTAAAGATTTGTGATATTGCTCAACACATATAGAAAGAGCACCTAGTACACTGGGAAGCAACTCCTTACCAAAACAACACATTCTTTTGCATACTCTGAGGGGACAAGAGAAATAGAATGATGAAAATACAAGCAGTGTGTGGGAAACCTGTAAACACATTATTTAATGCACCATTGGCAAGCACAGTGTAAGAGAGACCATTGCACATATGAGCAGAATAAGAATTTAGTTAAGTATTTGCAGCAGGAAAGTAAAATTTTTGGTTTAATACAGATTTGTTGCTAATAGAACCAGGATTGTCATGCAGGGTTATTGTTAATAGAATCACAAAATCACAAGATCAATTAGGTTGGAAAAGAACTCTGAGATCACTGAGACCAGCCTTTAAATGAGCACCATATTGTCAACCAGAGCATGGAGTGCCAATTCCAGCCTTTCCTCAAACACCTCCAGGGATGGTGACTCCACCACCTCCCTGGGCAGCCCATTCCAATATCTAATCACTCCTTCCTGGGAATACACTTTTCCTGATATAATGTTATGAACCATAAAGGGAAGGTAATGATTCAACATTCCTCCAATATGACTCTAATTTGTTTTCCATAAAATTTTGCCAATTATATATATATATATAAATATATACACACAATTTTTAGTAATTAGACACACACACATATATATGCAAACACATATTGATAACATCAAATTCCCCAATAAACTTGCAATTACATAAATTGATTTCTGATATCTATGCAGATATAAATGCAGGTATATTTGAAAATCAATTCTTTAGTGTGGTACCTTAAAAACATTTTAAAATTAAGTCTGATAAAAGTTCTAAATGAAATTTTTAAGACAGCTTCTTCTTAGGCAAAATTACATATGATTCTAGTGTATATTGTAGGGATTTTACATCATATGATAAAGGTTACAGTTTTATCCACAAGATTCTGGGCATGAAAATTGGAAAGATATTTGTTTTCTCCACAAACTGCTGTTCAACAAAATGATTTTTTATCTGTAGTAGGAAGCAAGGCAATATATAATAAAAGAAGTATCACTCCTAGATTAAAGCACTATGACTATGATGAGTTAGGGGAATTTTGTACCCTGGCAGCTAACTGATAATATTGACTCAGATTATAGCTTGTCATTATAGTGATGGTAGATTGGCCTTTTCAAACTAAGTAGATCGGTCCCTTCAAATAAGTACCTTGTGACAGTTTAGGTGATTTTTCCAACTCTGTCCCCCAGTCCATATTTTGTGCTCAGAGACTATTTTTTAGACTTTTTTCAGGGCCACACACCAATTTTCTTCAAGCTTTTCTCAGCCTCAGGAATCTCATACTCCCCAGCCCATAGCAATATTATATAAAGACCCTCTGCCAAGATCTTCGAATTTCCTGAGAAATCTTGCATTAGCATATGTTTTGAAAGAAAACATTTGCTTTAATTGCTCTTACTTTACTCCCTGGCTTCAGATACATCTGGAGCTGGGGAAAAGAAGCAGATTTTAATGTTCCTCTCTAGGCAGGTTAGGATAGGCTTGCAATATGGGAAGAAATATGGCCTCAGAGGTAATCTCTGGGTTTCCACAGAAGTTCCTGTAGGAAGATTTTCAGTGTTTAATCCCATTAATATCATTATACTCTGCAGGTATATTTTACATTTTCTGCTAAATAATTATTTCAGAATACAACAGCATGGCATGGAACATATCTTCAGTAAAATATAATCTCCACAGAAAACATAAGAGAACTGGATTCATGAGTCCAGTCATGCTATGCTTGCTCAGCAAAGGCATCATAGCTTGACCCAACTGCTTTTTCCCTGAAAGCCCTGAAAGTACTCATTAAAAAATGGCATCACTAAAAGAAAAACAGCATGTGTTTGTGTTTGACTGTGTTTCTGTACATCTCTGTCCTGGGCTCCTCAGGGGGAGCAAGGAGCAACCAGCACCACCACCCACCGTGCATAACCCAGCCTTTGCACCACCAAAAAAAGCAGCTTTGCTGTGGTCCTGCTCACTGCTGGCATCTGCAAGGGCCTCTTTTGGATCAAGAGAGGACTGAAGTGTTTAACTGGAGTTAAAGTGTTTTATCCCCAATGGCTGCAGCAGGGTTTTCAGTGGGAAGGGGTATCTGCTCCTTTGAATGAGGCTAAACTAGAAATTGTGTCCTGAAAGTTTACCTAATCTGGTTCTAACTGAGGGTTTCAGTCCATGGGAGGATGCAGAGTGCTCTGAAGTAAACCTCTCCCTTTGGGGGTAAACCCACCACAGCCTCAGTGCTGTTTGACTTGATCAATCCAGTCTTACTGGGTTGCACAGTCTGCTGACACAGTAAAAGGAATGTGGAAATACCATGGCAAGAGGGACCCTGGTCTCCCAAGAGGGGATTGACAATTAGCTTTTTTGTGTTTTTAAACAGACAAAAAACCAAACACAAACAACAACAACAAAAACAATCAAACAAAAAAACAAGCAGTGAAGGAAGTGATATATTCCCTCAAAGTGTTCAGTGCCAGGCTGGGTGAGGTCCTGGGCACCCTAATCTACCTGGTGCCATCCCTGCCCATGGCAGAGAGCTTTAAGATCTCTTTCAACCCAAGCTATTCTATGATTCTATGAAACACAATATGTGTTTTATTTTACTGCAGATGGCAGTAGATGAGACCCTTCAAAGAACTATAAAATACCAGATTCTTACATTCCCTTGGGATCCTGACTGTGTTTAATCTCTGCAGCCTCTAAAAGACTTGACCTACAACTAACAATATTATTTCTTACCTGTGTCTATCTGCAGACAAGCTCCATATAAACCTCATTTTATACCTCCTGGGTAGCTCAGGAGCATTGATCTTCAAAGCACAGTTATGGAATGGTCTGATAACAACAGGAATGTACTAAATTGTGCCACTCTGGGAATGTTCAAAGTGTTTGCTAGAAGTTTCTATTCAAGTAACACAAATACCAGTCTCCCTCACCTTATGAGGTCAGAAGAAATCACAACACAGAATGACTCAGCTGATGCTGTGGTGAATATCTGTCAGTTATTTGTCTGGCACTATTATGCTGCCTCTCCAAGCTCCTGGGAGAAAGTAAATGTCAAAGGCACCTTTAACCCAGGAGCTGAGCTTTTTCAAGAGCTGGTGTTTAATATATTCATGCCAGGCTAAATAGGAAGGGTGACACAGGTAATCTGACTTCACCTGCTGTGCCAAAGCACCATCTGTCAGTGTAATGAAGAAGGGCATGTTGAAACCAAATTACCTTCACCTGAAAAAAAAAAAAAAAAGGCTGAAGTTTAGACTGAGCATTCAAAGGCCAATTCTTTCCCTGTTGACTTCAAGCCAGAATGAGATTATGAGCTGTCTTAATTTATCTCACTTCCAAGTCTTGTAAGCAGGGAAGTAGAAACCTAGATAAAGTGAACAGTAAATACTTTCTGTGGTGTGCAGGGAAACAGAACTCCTCTCAGCCCTCTCAAATGTCTTTCGAAACAGAATTAACTTGGCTGCTACGTTTCTGTACATCTCCAGAATAAGATACTACATGCTGGTGGGGTCATCCTGATAAAGAGAGAAGGGATTGCCAGGGAGCTCCAGGTTAGGGAGAGAAATGGAGAAAGTCTCTGGATGTGAGAAGAATCGAAAACCCCTGGGGACCCACAGCCTGCACAGCACTGCAGTGCCCCTCACTGCAGGAGTGACCCTCCTGGGAGGCAAGAAGAGAGGGAGGAAATGCCCTGTTTCCCTGGAAGGTAGGTCCTCAGTGTCCCCTTTGTTTAGCTACCTGCAGGAGAAAAGTTTAGCTCCTTTCTGCTGTGTCCTCTGCAATCTCTCGTACTTGGCTGAAGGTTGGACTTGATGATTTTGGGGTCTTTTTCAACATTTACGATTTTATGATTCTGTGATCTATTAACTGCTCAACTTGTGGGTGTTTCCCAAGTAGGAAATTAGGGGTGAGCTGTTCAAGCTTCTGTGAGTCTTGAATAAAATTATCAGAGTCAAGTAGCACTGGTAAGAGAATCACCACTATTCAGAAAGTCCACAACACTGCTCTTTTCTTATTTTTGAAAGCTGTACTTTAAGCGCATCATTTTTAAAGGGTATAACCTGATCTATGGTGTTAGAAACATATTTTGTACAATACATTCCCAGAGGTTCTTTGAGAGGAGCAAGGAGGTAACAATGGGCAAGAGAAGGTGAAAATAATGGGGAAGGTTTGGAGGATACCTTTTCTCCTCACAGAGTTCATAGATAGTTGTTCACTGTTTGGGCTTTTTTACCATAGACTCTTGGGAGGACAGTTTTGCCTCCTAATTTTTAGTATTTTCACAAGACTAGATGTCCCACAAAAGGAAAATCTTCATTCTCAAGACTAAGGAAAGCTGTAAAAACTCTACTTCTCCCAACATGTTTCAGTATTAAAAAAACATGTCTAAGTGTGGAGACCAACGGGAATAAAACTTTCAGAAACCAGAAATAGAACTGATTCAGCACCATTATATCTTCCATACTCTTTTGCCTGAAGGCATTTCTAAAAGCTGAACTCTTCTCCAGCTGCTTTTGGGGCAATCCAAATATACAAAAACAGAGTATTTTTGCTTTGGCTTTTTTTCCCCTTCATGCATGTATAATAATACATAATTATGCTATCATAAATAATCTATGACTTATATTACAAAAATATGTTATTGTTATAATATGTAGCAAATATTATAAAATAAATAACTATTAAATTATGTAATATATATTCTACTACTGAATGATGTCATTTCTTTTTCTTCACATATGGAAATAAATTTGCTATAACTATTGCTTTAGTTGTGTCCACACTGGATTTTACTTTCAGTCAAGTACATACAGATTTTGAGTACTCTCCCACCCACGGGGTATGATGAATTTTGTCCTGAGTATCTCTTGGTTCTCAGCTCTCATATTAAAAACTGAGGTCATATATTTCTCTTTAAATTTAAATTCCCTTTTGCCCTTACCTTTCTTTCAAACCCTTTCAAGAGGTTGCCAAATGACCACAGCCACAACTGACTGCAATTCCCAGAGTCAGGACAATGGACAGTGGCTGGAACAGCATCCAGCCCCATGCTGGGTGCTATAATCATTGTCTCCTCAGTCTGGAACCTCCTGATTTGGGACCATGCTGCAGCTCTATCACTGACAGCCCTTGAATACTCAGCTCTCAACTCCTACTGCTTTTCAAGCATATCTGAAAATAATAGATTTCATTTTACAACAAAGGTTTTGTCACTAAAATAAGGGAATAAGAAGCACTCTGAAGTTTACTCTGAAGATAGAATATCTGCAGCCTTGGTTAGGTATACTGAGTACAGCTGAGACTGCAGTGCTCCTGGATGTAAAAATAAACTTTACATAGCAAAGGAATTCAGTGTTCCAGGATGCATTTTACAAATAAGATATTAACTTCTAATCAAGAAGACAGACACCACAATCTTAAACCTATCCAAGTATAGAAAATGCACTATTTGGGGAAAGGAATGTCAGAATTTCATTACATAAATAGTCATTAAACTATAACAGAGAGCTTGTAATGCAACATAAAATACAGGTTGTAAACACATACTCCACAATGCATTTCATTTAGATTTCATTTTTCATATTCACATCCAAAACCTAAATGTAGTTACTGTTGTGTGAGCTTAGCAAAGAGAAGCATTAAAATCTTTTGTTGTTCTTTCAAAAGAAATAATGAAAGACAAAGTAGACAAGTTAAAATCTATAAAGATCTTGTACTTTTGGATACATTGTCACTTCTGGATGCATACATAAATGCTCTCTTTAAAAATATACATTACAGCCTGTGCATATGTGTGAAGGAAACATTATATACTTACACAGAAATATATTTACCTAATTAGTAATTGTCAAAATTAAGAATTATTGATTTTCTCTTAATTGTAATTTGAAACTCAGAAAATAAAATTGCAGAAAAGTGTAATACTAAATTATTTTTACAATACAAAATATTGTACCTACCAGTATGTGGCTATAGCATAGGACAAATAAGAAATACATCTTAGTAAAATCACCTCATTGTTCTACACTGATGAAGAAAATGGACAGAAATGCATGGTGGAAGGCTACATAACAAATTTTATAGTCTAATCCATTGGACTGGACTATATCTCCCCTGCACCAAACTCTCCTTGTTTCTCATGCATAGAGATGATCATTTATTTTTCTGTAAAAGTGCACTACGTGCTGTATTTTTGTCTCTAATCTGAGAATTTTAGTGTGTCACCAAAAACACTCTGAAATGTCTTCTGTCTGATCTTTATTTTAATTGAAACAGGCTGGTAAAGTAATGCTCATACAAGCTGCTAATGCGTGTGCAGTTTATCTTCATTTAATGAAATGTCAGGTTTAGGACAGGAGAATCGTGGAGTTTCCTAAGCTGTGAGGAGTTTCAGAGTAATGAGATTGTGTTTCCAACATTGCCAGAACTGTTTGAACTTTCTGAAGTAGTCAGAAGGGCTGTCCATGAGGTGGAACATTTTGTCTCCTTATAATTCGTTCCCCTTTAATTCTAAAAGGCAATTCTGAAAGGTGTGCTGTCACTGGTCAGCATGTACAATTCACAATAAGGCCACTGGGGGCTGGTACACAAATCAGCATCAATGGATGTTCCCAAATACAACTTGCTCTCAAAATAATTGAAAAAATATTGTTTTACTGTACAGTTCTTCACCACAAAAAGAAAAGAAGAAAAATAAACCCTGTCCACACTGCTTCTATTTCTTTTTAACTCCTTAGAAAATGCCAGAAATGTCAGTGCATGACCTTGCATGGGGAAGAACACACTGCTGAATAACAGGCTTAAAAACCAGCTTGCTGTGCTGCTATCTAATTCCTACAAAAGAGAGAAAGAAATTAAAAGGCAGACAGGTGATAATTTCTGATTACATGGGAGGAAACTTCTCATTTTGATGCTCTTTTCTATCATAGAACCATAAAATATCCTGAGTTGGAAGGGACCCACAAGGATCATTGAATCCAACTCCTGGCCCCACACAGAACAGCCCCAAGAATCCCACAATGATCCTGACAGCATTGTCCAAATGTTCCTTGAGCTCTGTCAGGCTGGTGCTGTGAGCACTGCCCTGGGGAGCCTGTTCAGTGCCCAGCCACTCCCTGGGTGAAGAACCTTTTCCTGATACCCAACCTAAAATATCCACTAGCCCAGTTCTCCTGTTGAATTATAAGTAAAATTATTTCAGCCTTTTCTGCATGGACTATTCCTGAGCAGGGGTACATGGAGATGGTTGAATTATGACATGAACTGAACAGTAGGCAAACATATAAAACAAAGACCTGCTGCATTGCAGCAATACCACTGTATTCAGCTACAGCTGTTCAACTGACTGCCTTATAGACTGACCCAAGAAAATTACATTTTCCCTCCAACCCCCATCTAGGGTATTTTGCTGAAACTGCTGAAAAGCCAAGCATTCTTCATAACAGGTGAAAGTCTCCTGGGAGGCAACAACACTCTTCTTGTTATCTTCATGGTTGTTTGCATTCTATTTTCTTACCTTCATTACTCAGAGGCATCTGTATATTTACCAGTTTCAAACAAAAACAAGAAAACATACGGGGTAAACTGAAGTTTTCAACAAGCTCCAGAAAAAAATTTCACTTCTTAAGGCAAAATGGAGTTTCAGGACTTTTGACCTCAGTATTGTGAAGTACTGTAAATGTATCCACTTACAGCATTTTCTCGTCTATGAAAGGAGAAAAAAAAGAAGGAAAACTGAATTTGAAATAAGCTAGAGGCATGAAATAAAATGCTATAAATACAATATATCTTTTATATCACAAACTTCGTATCATTCAAAGGAAGAGCTGTGGGGAAAAGGCTATTGAACTTTCCTTGGAAGGTGACAGAAATAAATCTCCTACTCCAATTTATCAGCCAGTATGGGACTAGAATCTCTCCAATCAGAAGACATTGAGATCTATACATGAAATGCAGGAAAAAGAAAGAGAAAAAGAAACACCCCAGAAGGTCTAACCTTAACAAACTCAGACTCACAGGCTTCAAACAGGAAAAATAAAAAAGTTAATAGACACTGTAGTAGAAGAATAGTATTCTTTAGACAGAAAAATCTGATACATGCTAATGGGTGTATATTAATCCTTTAAACCAACAAGATACTGTGCATTTATTCTAATACCATATTTTGAAAGCAGGAGAAGTTGTAAACAGTGGCATTATGATGTGGATGCTCAGGACTCACCACACTGGGTTCTTAGACTCTTTGCACCATTTGGGATTTTTCCTTTTCTGTCCTATTGACACAGCTGGGAGGAGTACTTCAGTTAAAAGGAGTTCTAATATTTACAAAACAGAATTGTTCTGTTTGAGTCTTACTCATGAAACCTTGCAGGAATCTGAAGTGCACCCCTCTTGCTGACATTTGGGGCTGTGTGGGTGTGTACAGCTGTGGTGACGAGGGCAGGTGTCCCCACTAGGACACTCTGCCAGCTCTGGTGCTGTCACTCCAGAGAGCAGCAGCCTGAGCACCTGGGGATGTGCCACCCACACCTTTCCCCTGCAGGAAGGATCCATCAGTACATGGTGGGCCTTGGCCAATGCTCAGCACCCAAAATGTGGCAAAACAGGGTAACTGCTGAGATTTGAGGTGCTGATTAACAGCTTACAGTAGCTAAATAATGTTAATGATGCCATCGCCCATAATTAGTGTCATGAGGTTTGTGTAATGTCTCTTACTCTTCTAATATTCATGTAATTGAGCTCCATGAAGCATTTTTAGACAACTTGTTAATTTCCTAATCAAAACATCGAATTGACTGTCAGGCTTTTAACTTTAATTCTACTTGGTTAGTTTCATGCATTATACATCTTGCAGGGAGGTTTGTTTAGGCTTGAGCCACTCTGCAGTGCCACAAGTTGAATGTCCCCTGAGCTCCTTGTGCATTTTTTAAAGATCTCAGTGTTTGAGGTAATTGGACTGGGAACTGGTTTCCTGTGCACTGGTTGCAGATTAAGGAAATTAAGGGTGCAACAGTCAGAAAGGTGCGTTTCTGATTTAATTTGCTCTCTGGAATGACAGAGCTATTCAATCAATTTCGGAGCATTGCTATTATTCTGGAAGACTGCCAGCCAAGGAAGTAGAACTAAATTTTTAGCTGGATTTGAAACAAACAAAATAGAACAGGGAAGCAATTGGCACTGTTGTAATATAAAAGAACTGAAGGCTTGCAGAACAAGCTGACTTCAATAGGTGTTCACTTTTAATTAAAAGAGAAAGTAATTATTTTAAAAATCCTTTCTTTGAAAGGCATCTGAAGATGTGGAAAAAGATAGAAGATGACATATCTTTTTTTTTTTTTCAGAAAACAGGAATATGAATAATATATTATAAAGAAAGCAAAAGAAGAATTTTTACATGAGGAGGGTAGATAAAGAGGTATAAGGAAGTATAAGTTTGAAATTATTGTTATTGCACACTTGGCAGATTAAATAGTAGAAGAGATTGTCGTTAATGAGGATGAAGCTACTTTCTTTGCTTACTAATATCTATAAATGTAATTTGTGCATCTTCTGGAAAGGAATTTGAATGAATATGTATTAGACATTTGGTTGCTGTCTGATCATTTTCATCTCTCCTTTATACTGAAGAATAATAGTAATGAAACTGAAGAACTGTATTAGTGGGTCACTGATTATCTCAAAAGCAGGAATGCTGTAGCATCCCTTGCCGTTGCTGTCCTGCCTTGAATTAGGTTGAAGTTTGAAAAACATGCAGCCAACAGAATTTTATCAAATGATTTTAAAATCAGCCATTGTCTGAAGTAAAAAAACTGTCAGGTTTTCCCTAAAAAAATATGACTATTTTCCTTTAAATTCATAAATACCGAGGAGACTCAAAAACTTACATTTGAGTTTGATAGATGCATTATAACTTGGATCAATTTGAAATATAAAGGAAGATACATTTGGTACTCTGAAAGATTTAAATTTTATAAAGAAATGTATATAAGTACCTGGAGGAAGAGTGTTAAGGGGCTGGAGCCAGGATTTTTTCAGTGCTGCTGAGTGCTGCTGGTACACAAGAAGGAAAACTGAAATATCCAAGATTTAAGGCTATCAAGAATCTGTATGTAAAGAGAGAAGAAAAAAAGGGATGAGGAAAGAACACTCAGTCAATCACTCCAATAAAGATACCAGGAATAAGCTTTAGTTCTATGAACAGGAAAAGAACAATTACCAGGCTATATCTTAGCTATCATGTCATGTAGGACTTAAGCAAGAATTGCCAGAAGTCAAGCTGAGAGCTGAGACCTTACAAAGAAATAACAGAAACAGTTAAAGAAAAAAAATAGATGAAAAAAAGTAGGGTTCCTAAGTATAGAACCAGCAGGGATAATCTAAGCAAATCTCCAAAGTCACAGAATCACAGAACGACTGGGTTGGAAGAGACCTCCAAGATCATCAAATCCAACCCAAGCCCTAACACCTCAACTAGACCATGGCACCAAGTGCCACATCCAGGCTTTTTTTAAACACATCCAGGGATGGTGACTCCACCACCTCCCTGGGCAGACCATTCCAGTACTTTATCACTCTTTCTGTGAAAACTTTTTCCTAATTTCCAACCTAATTTTCCCTTGGCACAGCTTAAGACTGTGTCCTCTCATTCTGTCAGTTGCTGCCTGGAGAAAGAGACCGACCCACACCTGACTACAAACACCTTTCAGGGAATTGTAGAGAGTGATAAGGTCAGCTAATCCTCTCAGTTTTCATCATGAAATCTTCAAAGATATAAAGGTGAGATGCAAAATGAAAACAGAGGTGTTGAAATGACCGTGTTAGAACTGAAAGGAAAACTCCAGGAACTCTACAGAAACCTGAAAGGTGCAGTAAAACAGATGTTAATTCTGATAACAAACATCTCAACTCACTCAAATTTGGGGTTAATGGATATAAAAGGAAAAAGTATTTAAAGCAATAAAAAAGGATGAAGAAGCTGAGAAATTATTAAATCTGGGAATCTGATGTCCAAAGTGTGCATAATTTTGGAATTAATTTTGAAGGAAATATTGCAAACTGAGATGTAAAGGGGAAATCAAGATGAAATTTAACACAGTGCACCAAAATGTAGCATAGCTTACCTAAAGGAAATTTGATTCCATCTCTGAAATTCTTTCATCTCTGGATTTTCTACATATTTAATTTAGAGAAAATTTGTCAAATATTGGTTCAATTGAGGGAGATGCAAGCAATTAATCAAAAGCAGACAAGGAAGTGTTAAAGCAAAGGCCTGTAACATATAACTGCTGGGACTGAAGGGCAGATATTAGACTTGAGCTACTAATAATTATTATGTTTTGTTTTATATTTTTGTATTTAGTCCACCAAAAAACCACAAAAGTTATATAATGGAAAAAAATATAAACAAGACAGAAGATGAATTTAAAAAGTAATAATTTTAATATTCAAAAGATACATAAAATGTTTTTAAGAGCAATTTAGTGGCATTAAAAGGCTTCTAATTATTAGAGTTTTGGATATTTGGGAAGTAGAAAGAACAGCTTTCCCATAGCCAACACCACTGAAGATTTTAAAAAAGCCAAAGCAAGTCCCTAATTATTTATAATACTGTCCTCTGTAAGATTATGAAAGGCACTGTATTGTGCATTATTTGTGGTGGCAGGTGGTTGGTTTTGGTCACTTCACAGGTCCTGTACAGTCCAAAGCATCTTAGTGCAACGACCTAACAATTCTACAGCTCCAAAAGAAAAAATGAGCTACAGATTTATACCAACTGTGACTTTAACTCTGGCTTTCCAGCACCGGACTGCTAAGTCTAAAGGCATTTTTTTGCATGTGCTATAGGACATCACAGCTTTCATCTGTGCCTGAGCTGCCTTTCACCTCAGAGTGCTAGGACTAGCAGTTCATGACACAGCACAAGCTCCCCTATGGCTCACACACTTCAGTTACAGAAACAAAAGTTGGGGTGTTTTTTTAAATTTTCCAGCAGGTATACTTTTTGTGAATATGAATGATGAATAGCATTGACAAGTAAGTACAATATTTGATTGGACAACAGCATGTGTAAATCAGAAAACCAAGGTCTGAAATGCAAGTTAAAGCCACAGGACTGATGTGAGAAAAAACCTCAGAAATAAGTATAAAAGTCTGCCAGAGAACAATCAAGCTTTTCAGTTAAAATTCCCTAAGCACAAGCCAAGACCAGAAGTGATTAAAGCCATACATTCTTGAAGTGATATTTTCCAAACTATTAGCATCCTAAATTTCATCTCCCAGGTAGAGTGAAAAATGAGCCAAGTCATTTAAAACATACTCCTTTAATGTATTTAGATATGGCACAAAAGAAATTAATTTCTTTCTTCATGTGATTGGCAGCATCAATAAAATATATACTCTGACTTTTAAGGGAAATGCTTCTTACAGTTGTAAAATTGCATTTCTCAGTGTCTGCATGCATATTTTTAAGGAGACCTCTAATCTTAACAACAGTTACATCAAGTAGAAAATGTCACCTGATTAAACAAGCTGTTTTCAGTCCTTGAGAACTGATTGTTGAAAATGCTTTTCCCCAGCTCTACAGCATCTTTGTACAAGTAGAATTTTTTTCTGTCTCTCCCCCAGGGTGTTTCTCAGGTAGCAAAGCAGGTTTTGATGCTGAAACCAAGTGATGGTTTCCAGTGCTGACTCACTGATGTCAAATAAAGCACATACTGGCATTTCTGTCTTTCCCTTTTGAGCACACGTATAGTGATCTCTTCATTGTCTTTGGCCAACAGTTTCATTTGTTTTGTCAAAACTGAACAGCTTTGAGGTCTCATGTGTCAGCAAGATCAGGAATGTTATTTGCAGGAAGGTAAAGACAGAAAAAGAGAAATGTGAAAAAGAGAAAATTCACATCTTTAAGACACAAGATGTGGTGGTGCATCCCTCCACAACAATCCCTCCACAATCCCCGAGCCTGTTCTTGGATCTCAGGAGTTCCTGAGGAGCCTTGACCAGACCAGTTGGGGGATGAAAAACATCTCTGAGTGCAGCAGGGTCTCTTCCCTGACACAGGTGGGAACAACACTGAGTGTAACAGGAGCATTAGCTGCCTGGCCAAGGTGGGGAACAGAGGATAACCAGTCATCCCTGATGGCCTCTTGTTATCATGGATCTATAATAAGTCATTGTTATAATTGTAATAAATCCTATTTAATCACTTTACGATTATTAAATTAGTGAATGATTAAATGCTGCTAAATCCTTTTACACCCCTGTCTTTTTTATTTGCAACCTTACACTTTTTTTAACCAGGTAAATAATTCTAAATTGACTCTCATATGATTTTCCTTAGTATGCTTCATCATGCATTAAGTAATAAAGTGAACTTCACCACTAGAATCTGTTAAAGGAGCACTTTCACAAACTCATATTAAAACCTGCTTGTTGCCAATGTCTTTGATGGTGATTCTTTAAATAGCTGAAACCACTCACTAATGACACAAGGCCATAAGAACACATTTAAATTAGTTCAACTGTGCAGTGAGCCTTAAAATCTGAATGACCCCATAGTACTGTGTTTTCTCCATCAAATGAAGAAGGGGACTTGCTTATTATTGTTCTATTTATGGTGTAATTTTTAGTGTGTTGTACAAATATTTTCAAAATTGCTAGATGTTATTTTGTGTCTGCTTGTGCTATGAGTATGTATTCTCGTGAAATACGAGTGGGAGATATTATGGAAATGTCACTCGAGGAAAAAAATGGAGAAAAAGCATTGCTGGCAAGTATTAAAAAATTGTGTAGGAGCTCAAGACCATCTCTGCATGAAATTCGATATACCTCTGCTAGACACCACAATGGTTAAGAATAGAAAGCAACAGTTATCTAAGCACTAAAAGTTGTCTTCAAGGCCACAATCTGAAAAACAGAAGAGACACAATATTATTTTCTTCTGTCTTTCCGAGTTGTGAGAAGACTTTCAGTGATCCTGTTCAGGTCATGAAAGCAAGGTGCTGCAGGGAAACAGGCAGGAGAAAGTCCTTCTCAAGCCTGTGCTTCTTCTAGTCTATGAAGTTCTGAGCACCCTGGTCCTTTCATAATTGTAAGATTTTTTTATTGGAATCTGATGCAATACATAGCAGAGGAAAAACTAGGAATGTTGGAAGAAAGGAAATACCACCAACATCAACACTGAAATGAAGACAAGAAGACAATTCACATTTAGTGTAGCATGTGTGTGGTAAGAAAGTATTTTTAAGTTTGCAGGTACGAATCTGAAGACTGATGTAACTACCCTTTCATGCACTTCTAATCAGGAATATATTGATCAGTTCAGGAACCAAAAGGCCTAATTGTGCATCACCCTTTTAAACAGAGATTCTACCCCAGTAGCTCAATGAGGAAGCACACTTGCAGTACAAGGGGATTTCATGTATGTTCTCCTGCCTAAGCAAAAAAAAAATCTTATTAAAATGTATTCATCTTCTTGCATCCTTTTTTTCTTATTTTTAAAGACAAACAAGAATAAAATTCCAAATATCCTTTTTTCAGTGTTGCAATTGAAGCAATAGAGCTGCAAAACCTCCACTGTCAGGATCCCTGAAAATCAGGGCTGCTTCAGAAATGGAAATGGATATTTTCTTGGATTTCAAGTTTTTGTCATACAAATTCCTTATTCCTGTGCCTGCTTTGAAAGGTCTCTTAATGAATGTGGAAATCAGAGGGCAGAGTTATGCCACAGGGCTGTTCCCATGCAAACAGCAATTGTGGGATTCTTCTCTAAGCACAAGCTAATTCATTATCACTGTCTTCAAAATTCCTATCAGGAGTATGCACAAAAGAATTTGCTTAAGGAAACAAAATTAGAAATGAGGCCTATACCATTATAATTTTTCATGCCTTTAAAAAGATAATACAAACACTACAATGCAGAGTAATTTGGATGCATTTTTTACTAAGTCTGGCATTCTTATAGGCTGTAAAATCTCTTTTTCATGAGCAACTATAGACATGGATTTCACAGAAAACAAATTTAAAAGAAAAAGATGGAAATCTCTGCTGTTTCAGATCACAAAAGTATTTTGGAGATATTTGGAAACAATGGAGATAACAGAACAGTCTTGGAAAGCCTGATACTTAGCCATCACTCTTAATAAAAAAACAAATACTATCCGATCTAGTAAATTTATATTGCAGCAATTATGGAAATGGGGCAGGCTTATTTTCCTTCAATATTTTAAAATGTTTTCTCAGTCATATTTATTCAAAATCTTTATGCTTCTCTGCCTCTAGCTGTGAAAAACAGAGGACAGAGAGTTGTCAAAGAAAAAAAAACACTTGTCTCTGATTTGTCACAAAGACAAAATTTTGACCATTTGTTCTTTACTTCAAATATTTAAGCCTGGAATTCTTTCCTGTCCATTCTTTGTTCTATTCAAACTTTTATCATACAGGGACTCTTAAACTTTGCTGAAAGGCTTGATTGGCAACGGGCCAGGTCCCCAGGTCTGCAGCTAAATTAAATAAAATAAAGCAGATTGTCTCTGCTCTAATATAGAAAGACTCTGTGACTCAGATTTATAATACATCAACTTGCCTACTGAAATTCTTCTAGAAGATACATAAATACATGCTTTAATTTCTGTCTGGATCTCTGCAGAGACACCTGGAGCAGTTGGATGCATGGGCAGAGTCCAATAAGATGAAGTTTACTAAGTCCAAGTGCTGAGTCCTGCATTTTGGCCCCAATAACTCCCTGCAGTGTTAGAGGCTGGGGATGGTGTGGCTGGACAGTGCCCAGGCAGAAAGGGACCTGGGGGTACTGGTCAACAGCCAACTGAACATGAGCCAGCAGTGTGCCCTGGTGGCCAAGAAGGCAAATGGCACTTGGCCTGGATCAGGAACAGTGTGGCCAGCAGGAGCAGGGAGGTCACTCTTCCCCTGTTCTGGGCACTGGTGAGGCCACACCTTGAGTGCTGTGTCCAATTCTGGGCCCCTCAGTTTAGGGAGGACTTTGAGACACTTGAGCACGTCCAGAGGAGGACAACGAGGCTGGTGAGGGGCTTGGAACACAAACCCTGTGAGGAACAACTGAGGGAGCTGGGGTCGTTTAGCCTGGAGAAAAGGAGACTCGGGGTGACCTTATCACTCTGCAATTCCCTGAAAGGTGTTTGTAGTCAGGTGTGGGTCGGTCTCTTTCTCCAGGCAGCAACTGACAGAATGAGAGGACACAGTCTTAAGCTGTGCCAAGGGAAATATAGGTTGGATATTAAGAAAAAAATTTTTATGGAAAGAGTGATCAAGTACTGGAATGGTCTGCCCGGGGAGGTAGTGGAGTCACCATCCCTGGATGTGTTTAGAAAACGACTGGATGTGGCACTCAGTGCCATGGCTTTGTTGAGGTGTCAGGAAACAGGTTGGACTCGATGATCTTGGAGGTCTCTTCCAACCCAGTCATTCTCTGTCTGTGTGAATTTTGTGTGAAATCAGAGAGCCTTGTTAGTGCGCACCACAACTCCTATTATGCCCTAGTTTTCTCTTAAATAAAATCTAAATATGCGGAGAGATACCAAAATCATCCCAAAACATAGAAACAAAGTGCACTTGTGTCAGCAAGGTATTCTGGCACCCCCTAAGCTGTACCAGCAATGTGGTTGCATTTCCATTCTTAGGTTTTCAGCTTTTTTTCCTGTTCAGTTTTCTGACCTCTACTTTATTTTCACTTCCCACCAATATTATCCTGTATCCACATGGCTGCAACATTTTCACACACTGCACCCACATTTCGAATTAACAGGCAAAAAATCCCAGAAATGCTTCAAAACAGAAAACTTTTGAAAATAATATGTTGAATTCAATTAACTGAAAAACAGAGTCCTTGAATAGCTATTCCAAAGAGATATATTTTTGAAGACCAACACGAAGCTTACAAAAATTGATTCTCCAAAGGTCACTTTCATCTTATTTTCCCAGTAGTTGCAGAAAACAGAACACTCTACATCTCTAAAATAATTACAGAGAAAAATAAAAGTATTCCTAAGTTCTTGATGCTGCACATACTGAGACTAAACTGTCTTTAGAGACACACGTAATTGCAATTCATGCAAAAAAACACTTAAATGAGCACTGTGTAATTCTTTGAAAGTTTTCAACCTCCCTGTGCTACTTGAAAATTTGGTTTGGGTGTTTTAGAGACCTGAACTCACTCTATTGGTTTTCTGGCCAATTTATAACTAAATTTTGAAAGCCATTTCTGCAATATCCAGATGCATGAACTGTAACAGCTTTTGTTTCTTTGCCTTTTTGTTTGCTTGCATCAAAGACCAGCTTCTAAAAAAAGTTATTTATTCTTGTTTATAACAGGGGTTCCAGAGTGTTCCATGTACTTTCACTACATTTATGATCTATAGTCACAAACTGAATCACTGTCCTCATCCTTGTTCATTCAGGGACACATTTGTAGGTGATGCACAGAAAGAGATGAGGGATAAAAGGAGCTCTGGGTCTTCGGGCAGAGCTCACAGCACAAACTGCAGGGGCTGCCCTGGGAGTGTCCCCTGCAGGGAGCTGTGTCCCTGCCTGAGCTTCCTGCAGAGCCTTCATGCTCCCACAAGGAAAGTTAAAGAAAGTTTTCTAGAGATTCAGGGCAAGGTCTAGGATTGAATGTTGTGGCCTTCCCTGAGTTTCTGACAGTGGAATTTGGGTGATCCCAACAATCCTCTCACACCAGCTCCAGGTAGTCCAGTGGATAAAGAAACGAGCTGGTGAGGTGGAGACACTGAGTGTCCAGTCTTCCAAAATCCTTAAATGACCTTGCATAAGTCACTTAAATATTTATCCAAAATATTATCTTCCTATTTGTGCTTCCTTTCTTCCTATTATTCCTTGCTTCTCATATGGGTAAATATTAAGGATTTCAGTGCACTCAGTGATAATGGAAGCCATTAAGTACCTAAATCAGCAACTCTGCATTGATCCATAATCCACCTATCAAAAAGAATACCTTACAAACGTAATCAGCAAAACATCTTTTGCCCTATTTTGGGAATACTTTTGCAATTATGAAACTGAAATTAATAGAAGTTACTTAAGTTTCCAAGGTAGATTTGTACTTAACTCTTGTCGGATATAGACTGGCTATTCCCAGAAATGTAACTGGCTTTATTCCTTTCAAAATAAAGTGTTATTAATACTAGTATGTTTATATTATCCACACAGCAGTCCAACCCATGTCATTACTCACATGGAACTTATTCAGAGCATTCATATATCTTCACATGTCTTCCTATTGTCCCTTTTTATTCACTCTATTATCTAAAGTATGCAGATTTTTTAAGTGCTGTGATGTGATTTTTTCCCCCTGCCTTGAATAAGTGGCTGTTCTTTTCTGATGGTTTGCTTGCCCAGCTGAAGTGGCCAGAGCTGGACACAATCAATGACTATATTATTATTTTTCCTTTCTGCAGGAACAAAAACATCTTTCTATGTAACTTGTTTTCTGATGGCTTCAGACCTACATAAGCACAAAGCCTAAATTCAGCTTTTAGGGTTGTTACACAAGCAAAATTCACATTAAAGTCACATTAAAAATTGCTCATTTTAAATATATCCTAATTTAAGGAACCACAAATTGTTCCTTGTAGAACTTGCCCTTAGAAAGTGCTTCTCAAGCAGATGAAAGAATTAAATGTAAATAAATTGTTTCTGAATACTTAATATGTCATTAACACATTTCACTGTTTTAACATCCCTCAACTATTCACAGGGCCTTCGAGATAGTTCTCTCTTATGTCTTTGTCACCACAAAATAATTCTTGCACACGGTGCACATTAAGCTTCTGAAAGCCCAAAGGACAAAGGAACAAAACAGTTTCTGTTTCTCCTTCTTCTGCTTTTCTCCAAGGACAATGGCATAAATTAGCAGAGTTACACAGGAGTCCACAATCACCAAAGCAATACAAATTGCTCAATTGCCCTTCTCAGACCAACTCACCAGAGCTGTGACCCAGCAGGTGCTCTGTGACAGGATTTATAACAGGAAAGCTTCAGCAAGGGGAGTGAGACAAGTTTAGTTAATTAACTAAGTATAGCACCAATTCCACAGAGCACAGCCTCAGATTTCCCTGTCAGGGAATTCTTTAGATCTTGGAGTATCAGCTTTCTCTACTCGCTGCTAGGTTTTCTTTTCTTAGTACATCAGAGCTTTGCACACCACCTGCAGCCCCGCTGGAAAGCAAATTTTCAGCCCTGGTTTGCAGTGCAGATCAGCACTGCACAGGTCATCCTTTCTCAGCTTAGTCTTGTGCTGCTTCCACACACTCATCCTCTAATTGTGGTTCATTCCCACAGTCTTCTCCCTATCTGATTGTAAGTTTTAGCAATGTTGGGTGTAAGTCTTGCTTATGATTTTCAGAGATATCAGAATTTTATAGAGCTACTTTACTTTTTTCCCTTTTTAGCTTTCAATCTAAAACTTAGGTTTTCCCAGGATTTTACAGGAATTAATTTATTAACAGTTGAGACCATATTTCATATTTCTGTCAGGAGATAAACTTCTGCCTTTTGGTTAGGGCCATTTTCACCTGAGCAAGAAGACATGACATTTGCTGAAAGCATACATTCAATCTTTTCATTGCAAGGACAGTTGCCCTCTTGCCAGACAGAGTGAAGCTCAGTTACAAAAGCACATTTCCACCTCAATTATTTATATCTCTTACAAGAGAATTTTATTGAATAGAATTTTATTGAAATTTAAAGATTGCTTTCAGAAACCACTTAAGTAAGAAAGTCATTACATATTTAAACAGTCTGGCTTTGCTGCAGTGTACTTGGAGGCAGAGGGGCAGATGCTGACTGATTTTTACTGATTTTCAACCAAGCCTTTGTTAAATTATCATGACACTTGTTCCATTATCACGTGAAATTAATTTGCTTAAAATACAAAAGTCAACTAAGGTATCCATAATTTTAATTTTTTTAAAAGGAAGCCTAATCATTAGAGTTAGAGTGTATATGTAAAGTCAGTGTTGTACACTGACAGCAGCTACCAGAAAGAAGCAAGTTCTGAAACCATCAATGAACTTTTCTAGATTCGTGGTCAAACCCTACAGAGTTTTTCCAGAAGAAGAAAAACTCACATGATTTGGAACATTGTCACAAGATCTCTTGGGAAACCAAGATGGTTATATTTCATTATGTGTTTTTGCAGTGAAACAGGTTTACATAAACTGCCGGGTTATTATCACAGTAAAGATCATCATTTCTTAAACTGCTAGAATGTTTCTGGGGAAATTTTGTGACCTGGCTTCTTTTCTTAGAGGAAAATATTACTCCCTTCAATATCAGAAGTTTACCAGAGTAAGTACATATACCTGTACATGTACACGCAAAGATTAAAATCAAGGCATTTTCTGAAATCCATATGAATTTAAAATACTGCAATAAAAAGGTGGAAGAAATTGTCTAAGAAGTTCTGCAAGATCAACACTTTATTGTCTGTTTCTAAAACTGAAGTATTTTCAGCATTATCATGACATATGAGAATGGAGTACACTTGAGTATGAATCAATATAATTTTGCATTGTCACATGCAATGGGCCATATTATTTCCATTTACTCAACTAACAAGACCAGTCTGCAACAATATAATTTTCCACTTCAGTAATTTTCTTTTCTAACAACTCTTAACATTAATAAAGCTATACCCACAAAAGCATTAGATGCATTGGACATAAAATAAACTACATTTTAACAACCTCAGCAGACGCTGCCAAGTCCTGAAGTCAGCCAGGACCATGTGCTGCACAATCTCAGAGCAGAAAATAGCATTAGAGGGAGCAACAAAGATTTTGTCATTAATGCTGGGATTATTTATGCGAGGTGCTTTTGTGGAACTGCAGTTCAGCTCTCTATGTGTCCCTAAGCTCCTTGGGTGAGACACAGGCTCAGTCACACTTTCACTGCTATCAGAAGAGCTCCTCCAGTGAGTCTACAGCTGCTTCTTACTGTCATATATGCAGTTAATTGTATGTCATATGGGGTCAATAAATGTACACACTGTGGATAACTGCAACAATTTCCATCCCAAAAGCCTTAAGCAATGTTCTTCCTTCTAGGCTGTGAAATCCAGGCAAGCTTTCCTGTAACACAAGCCAGGCCAGTTCCCAGGAAGGCTGTTTCCTCTGGCTAAAGGAAATCCCAGTGCATTTTCTACTGGCTGTGTTACCTCACTGGGGTTCCAGCAGGCACACGAAGAGGAATTTCCCAAATATTGTCAAACAGATAGTCAGGCAAAGAGAAGGTCATGAGCTTCCAGGCTGAGGTACAATGAGCCACAGTCACTTTTCCACAGGGTGAAGCACACTCCTCTGCTGCTCCCTACACCCCAGGGACAGTGTTGGCCCTGATGAAGATTCCCACTGCTATGTTCTTTTATTCACTGTGTTCACGGTTTGGTTTTGGTTCTGTCCCATGAGGTGTTCAGTGTCAAACAGAAATTTGCTTTATGCTGTGACTGAGCTCCAGCTATGCCTTGACACTGAACAGCCACTGCCTCTTGGGAGATACTTTATCCCCACACAAAGAAGATAAGAGATAAATGTTTAAGTCTTTTGTGCTACTGCTTTCTCATCCTTTGAAATGAAACCATAACAAAACAAACAAACAAACAAACAAATAAATATGGTAAAAGGGACTTCTCCTTGCAAGAATGTGGGAATTGCAGGGGTTTATCCCACGTACAATGGGATAAATGGGATGTAAGAGTTGTGTCTTTTTGGATTAGATATCTGAACAAAATAGGGCAGCTGTGGAATTTGCAATGATTATATTTCTATGTAGGTTGGCTAATATGTGCACATATTTTTATAATTAGAGATGCTAAAAAGATTTTCAGAGAGAAAGGACAATTTACAGCCATTCTGACCCACATCAAACTGGACAAAAAAAGAAAGAGAATGCATTTTCCGTAAAATATGTTTAGCTTGAATCTGTCTATGTTTCTAAGAAAAAAGGAATAATTTCAGTTTCCTGACAGTAAAATGCAATCTTTTATAAGAAGCAGAATACTTAAGTGTGAATTATAGTAAATGAAAACTCTTTAAAAAATAATAGCTTTTTTTCTTTTTTTGAGTCTAAGACAGGAGTAACAGATATCAGCATCTTACATTAAAAGAAGAGAAACTAGGAAAAAAATATGGAAACCTACCTTTTAAGAAGTAAATTCCTGAATAAAAGCCATTTGCTAACAACCAATTCCCCCTGCCCAATTTCAGCCTTATTTTATTGAAGAGTAAGTGAGGAAAAGGACAAAACCAGACAAGCTGTGTTTAGGAATCTTGGGAGTTCAATTAATTTTCATTGCATGGCTGACAGGCCCCCAGTAAGAGAGGAAAGCAGGTAACTCCTCTGTGCAGGTGAACTGAAACTCTAATTCTTCAGCCATGTGAGTTAGCAGGGCTAGATAATATCCAGTGAAATGACTTTGTCTCAGTCTACCTGATTTAGCTGTGAGATATTTTAGCTGGCTTTGTACTTCCATGACATGTTTGTGTTTCAATAAAACTTTATAAATGGAGGCTCAGCCAAGATTCTCCAGTCTCTTTTATGTATTCTTGTGCTCATCAGCATTTTCTCTGCTGAACAATAAAACAGCAGAACAACAAATTCACAATTTTCTGGTTTATTGCCGTGTCATTATGTTTGTCACACCAAAGACCACTTTAAAGGGTGAGCATTTTAATTCTTTTGAAGTACATTTAAAGTAATTGATCAAAATGTTACATGAATTTCAGGTTCCCTTAAAACACAACAGAGGATGTTTTCTTCCTCAGTCCCAGAGACTTTATTTATTCTCCCATATCACTTCAGCAGCCCCTCAGCACACATATGCTGAATGAGGCAAACAACCCATTAACAGCTGTTAATCACCTTCAATAGCCCAGCTGCCAGAGAGTTTGTTAATTCAGGGCACACTATTCCAAATGTGGTTATGGTTCAGGACCTGGCCTGCACCATGACACTGCCATATTTCTAAATTACTTTTGCTTTATAGAATTCCATTCCTGATATAACTCCTTAGAGCCTGAGAAACTCTTGCCAAGGGCTAAAGGTTAGTTTTAAATAAACTGACAACACACCTACTACCTTTGTACAGATGCAGTTTATTTTACTTCATACTAACAGAAATCAGGTTATGTCCTAGGAGGAGTTTGTCAGTGCAAATGGGAGCTGCAGTAAGGTCAGACCTGGTATTTCCTGAAAACTACTGGGACATAAAACGATCCTGACCAGTTAAGCCCGAGATGTGTGACATTAAAGACTGCTGGGACTGAATGCACTCTTTCTTACAACTTGAAAAATTCCTTTCTTTCAAATGTTCAGTCCTGTCGCATTCTGCTTGGTGACAGAAGCAGAAAAATCTGTGCACAAAGAGCGAAGTCACAGTCTGTGTTGAACCTCATTTATTGGAAATAAAAGAATTTGATCTTTCTGTCTGGCTCAGGAGAGGTAGAAGAGTCACGTTCATGTCCTACACTTTGGGCTTGATCTTTTTCTTCTGCTTGGGCAATAAACTTTTAGCTAAGCTCTGCACAGTCAGTACAATGCTTTTAGCATGTTTCTATGCCTATTTTACAGTAATGGAGCTCTGAAAGTCATCAGTGTAATATATTTTGAACTGCTGGCAAAATGTCTTTTTTTAATAGACATATTCTGCATTTGTTTAGAGTATTTTCTATGGAATGCAACCAGTTTTGACCATGTGGCTCATATAGTTTGCTGAAGTCAGCAAATTACCTCTGTTCTAAGACACAGTAATATTTCTTTTTTGTGTTAGTGTGTGTGTGCACATATAATCACAATCATGCATATTTTTCTCAATTAATGCTCAGCCAAGGAAAGTTGTGGTAGAGAACAGGAATTCCTTTACCTGTAACAATACATGGCTTTTACTATAGTGTTTTGGAAACTAGGTTGTGTGTGAATTGACTGAAGAGTAATTTTTTATTCTACATCTACAGCAATCATTCCTTCTCAGTTTCAAAATAGATTTTTCAACACTGTGCTTTGACACCTTCCTCAGAATTTCTATTCAGTACAGTGACAGCTCAAATACTATGCTCATTGGGAGGTGGAGATATACCATTCTTAGAGACTGACATAGAAAGAAGTAGCAGTGATTATGTATGCTTATATGATTCTTTTCTAACTCACTCTACATGTTTTTCACACTACCTATTGTATTCTTTAATGATCAACAAGACATTGAGTATTTTCTTTTTTTCTTTCCTTCACACCCACATTTAGCAATTCTAAATGCCTAGAATTGAAAACTGCAAAGAAAACTCCTCCTGGTCTTGAAGGTTCTGGGTCTCTCAGGACTTCCTTTTCTTACAGGGGTTTGTTTCAAACAAATAGAGGTTTGTTGGTTTGGGGTTTTTTTCTGCTGAAGGATGTGGAAGTATCCATGGCCCAGAGAAGCACAGAGGTTTTCCTTTCAAGCAGCCATCTACATGTGGGAGCAAAGAATTCTGTAGGCTTTGCAGGAGAGCTGCCTCTTAGGGAAAAACAGTGGCATTCACCTGTCCTTTCCCTTCAGAAAAATTCATCTCTTCTGGAAACCAGTCAGACTCAATGTGGCAATTCTGTGTAAAGCTGGGGTCCACTGCTGAAGAAAAGGCAAAAAGACCAAGACAGGGAAATGTGCATAGTCTGCTACATCTCTTATACCTGCAACAGCTCAGCCTAGTGGTTGAGATACTTTTATTAACTTTGGAGAGGAAATAACATAGACAAGTCATTAGGCAGTAAAGGAATTTAAGACTAAACAGAAGCTCTGCTCTGTAACTTCCTGTCTCCTTTCCCACTGCAAGACAATCACATTATGTATTGCTTTTATAAAAGAATTGTGAATCACTCTAAATAAAGTCTATTCACTATTAGCACAGAGAAAGTAAAAGGTTCTTTACCCTCAGATGACAGAACACATCCCCAACCTGAGTTCATTGCCAGTTATGAGCCCATTGCTCTTTGTACAGCACTTTCCTCCTGCTGAACTACATCTTACTTCTGATGATCCTCAAAATTCCCCTTTGAGTTGTTCTGACTTGCAAAATGAGCTCAAATTATTTTACTCTAATCCCATGAGATCAGTTATTGTGGCCATAGTCATAGTCTTTCTCTGAACCTATTTCTGCTGAGATTTATATAACAATTTAAAAAATTAAACAGAATTTTCAGAAATTTGTAGACCAGGACTTACCATACTCCTCTCTGCTTCCCTACCTGAAATAAAAACATCCTCCCTTTGGTTGTCTTGGTCATTTTTATTGCACAGAAAATACTCATGCCCATCCCAGGATGAACTATTTTTAGTTCTGGAAGCTAAGTTCTCAGAAAAAATTTTGCTCCCAGGAAGAAATTTTGCTATTTTTATCCGTGTATTTAGCCCTGAATTTTGTGCTTCTCACTCTGCAGCACTTCCATGAGATGCTCAGGAATGGGATGAGTGCTGCTTGTGGAGGAGCCCACAGAACTTCACTGGAAGGAGGGAAGACAAGGTGCTTGTGTTTCAGGTGGCAGAGACATAGACAGAGTCTGGGGGTTAAATACACTGCTGCCTCTGGAAAGGACAAATTGTTCATACTAATGACAAGGAATATCCTCAAGGTTTTGCTCCCCTATAAGCTCCTGTAAACCTGCACTTTCATGAGAGGACCGGTGCTCTTCCCACACACCTGCCAACTACCCCAGTGCCTGGCAAAATTACAATGGCAGAAGTAAATAAACGGACACTTATTTCCAGCTTGACACTTGACTTTTTGTTAGTCTAACTGCACTGAAAGGTGAATTGAAATTGTCTGAGGCCTAGAACAGAATGGGAAGAGGTGTTTTATCTGGTTGCAGATATGCTATCAAGAAAGACGCCACTGGCTAGACATGCTGCTTGAATTTAAGAGAAAATAGTCATCTGCCTTTTAGAATAATTCAGTACCAAGCAGAATAATTGGTTCTTTGAAACAGAAATTAGTTCTTCATTCACAGTTCCTGGAAGGAAGCTCAAATTGGAAAAGTTGTTTAAAATAGATGAGTTTGGAGATAGCATTTTGTACAATGGAATTGACCCATTTAATTAAAAACTTGGTTGTCAGTTGCTGTTTTCTTTCAAACTAAGGTAACTCTGAGACTGAAGTGGCACACATCACTAAAGATAGAGCACTGCAAATAATGAGTTTGGTTCCAGCTGCAAAATGAAGAAAGGTCTTTTGAAATGGATAGAAAGTTTGGTTGGTTGGTTGGTTTGGTTTTGTGGTGATGGTGGTGGTGGTGTTTTGGTTGTTTTTTGTTGCTTTTTTTTCTGGAAAAAATTGGTTTTTTGCACTCTGAAATGGAATTCTGAAAAACTGTGCAAAATACATCAAAAGAAATTATTTCATCTTGTCCAGGTAGAGTGGGATTCAGATCTTTGTGTTATATGGCACAACACAAGCTAAAAGTCTACCAGAACTGTATATTAGTAATTCAGCTTAAAGCCATTGCTCAGAAGAGGTTAGAGGAGCACCAGAGATATTAAATAGGTGAATTTAATACGTTTGTGTGATGCTGTCTCTCTGCTTGTGGCTTCTCTGACTGAGAGCTGTTAGAAGATTTCTCTTTACAGGCTCAGGGGTCACACGAAGCACAGACACAGGTGACCTTGGGGGTCACAGCAGAGCTGACACATCCTGTATCTCCCACACATTCTGCTTTTCACCTTCTGCTTTCCTCTGCAGCCTGCACCAGACAGACCCCAGAGCTACAGTCTTATTTGGCTTTCCCTTGAGTTTGAAACAGCTTTATCCAGAATTGGTGTCCATCTTGTGGATTTATGTCTCCTTAGGCTTCCTTCTGTGGACAAGTAATACCCTTAAATTCTTTTGTAAAGTCACTAAATATAGATTATTTCCTTTTTAGGTTCTGCAGATTATCAGCCTGAACTCTGAAAACTGTACTTAATTCCAAACCCTTTGTTTTAAAGGTTTCAACCCTCATTCTTAACTCTTTATCCTCTTCTGCTGGTTAGTATAAGCAGACTTGGAAAAAAAACTCTGATCTTAATCTGAAAAACTAAAATAATGAAAGTAAAATATATTTGAAAAAATTTAAATATTTATTCAAAAGCAGAAAAAAAAAAAAAAGTAATAAAATTATTAAAGCTTGTATTTTACAGCCAGAGAAAAAGAGTATGGGATTCATCAAGGACTTATCTGTGCAATTAAATCTGTAGTTCTTCCTGTACACCACATAAAAACTCACACAACAGAAAACAATGTAATTCAATTTGCTCTCTTTAACTTAATTATCCACTTCATTTCTTAGAGTCATATAAAAACGCTAATTTTTTTTTCTTGTTAAAGCTCATTGTGAGTTTTTAAACAGAATTTATATTACTGTGTTACCCTATGTATCTCAGTTATGTCGTGCCTGAATTCTGGAAACTAGACTACCCTCACAGAGGATTGAAAGCAAGGATTTGTTTTACTTAATTTTAAAGTGCTTTGTTAACTGCTTGGGTGCTGCCAAATGAAGCTGCTAAATCCTCACAAGAAGCATTCAATCCTGTAATACCATCAACATTCAAACGAAAGCTGACAAATATTATTTTCTCCACAGAACAGCAGAATTAGAGCAGGCACTGCAGGCTTGAGCAGGAAAGATGAAGCAGTTTTCAGGTTGGCTCTTCTCCATGTTTTCACTGAGGTGATTCCTTCACTGGAATAGCTCAAATGACTCACCCTCAGTGTGAAACTTCCATCCTTTATCACTTACTCAGAAAACCTGGCACAGCTTCGAGCCTTGGCTGGGTGAGTTTCAGTGTCCTGGAGCTTCAGTCAGCAGCAGCCAGGGAGGAGCCCAGCTGAAGTGTCAGCACTGTGGGACACCTGTGCAGCTCCAGCTGCCTGCGTTTTGGCTCACTGACATGTTGTTGTGTGTTATGTCCAGTTCACTTGAGGCAGTATTGCTTCATAAGGTTTCTGTCCTTCCTGTGCTTGTTTAGAAAGAGAATTTGCTGTATGATGCCATGAAGTAAAGCTGGGAGAAAGAGAGAGAGCATCCTGGAAGGAAAGGGTGCTTCACTGTCAGCAAAGCTTTCACCCAGGGAAACTCTTATGGAAAGGAAAATACCCTAGCATGATAAATATATTGACTGCCTTAAGCTAAAATTGGGTGGAGTCATTATCTGCTAAAAATTACATCTAGATTTTATGTAAAACCACAAAGACCAAAATCCTGTTTCAGGTTACAATCCATTAAAACCAAAGCATGTGGCAATGGAAACCATTATTTGAATGCTTAGAAAATAATACCCCAGTGAAATATTTCTTCTTTCTGTTCAGACTGCATTTGAGAAACATTGTTCTCTGTGCTGAAGCAGTAGCTTCTGACACAATCTAACCACCACATCACAGTTGTTGTTGTTGTCGTTGTTGTTGTTGTTGATGTTACAAAAGGAACTAAAACTAAGACAAAAAGCTCCATGCATTCTTCTCACTCTCAGAACCAAAAATATACTTCGACCATTTGGAAAGAGAAAGTAGTTAACTGCAGAGAGATATATAGCCCAGATTCTTGGGCTGCTTATTTTTTGACATATTTTACATTTTGTTCTTCTGGTACTTGATGTTCTACTGTGACCAGCACCGAGGTGAAAAGGGGTTAGCTGATTCGAAGATTACATTTGTACTGTTTGTTCCATGTGGCCTTCTGGTTACTCTTGGGATCATGTTTGACTGTCATCTTTATCCCCAGGCTGCAAGTATATATTTCAAAGTCACTAACAACATGCAGTCCACAAACTCCACATGGTATACTATTTGTTAGGCAATCACGCACATGACAGACATTGTTTCAATTGCTTCATTTCAAATTAGTTGAGTGTCTTACATCTTCAGAACAAAGATAGAGTAGTAATTAATCCTCAAACAAAGAAAAAAAAAAGTAAAAAGTTGATTCCTTGTCACAGAAATGAGAGCTAAGGCACAATATTAAATGGTAAATAATTAAATAATGTATATAGGCAGAGAGGTAGAAGATTTCTATATAAGCTGCACTTAGACAATGGATAGTGAATATTAAAAGGTGGACCAGTGTAGTAGCCAAGGGGATGGACTGTGCAGAACTTATGTTTCTGAGTAGATTTCTATTAGTATTCAGAGGTCTCAAAAGAATCTGCAAATTGACAAGGACACACGTTCAAGAAGAAAAACATCAGTAAAAGAACAGGAGTTCAGAATTCCCTAATCCCAAGATACTTCTGAGACTGCTTGCATTTCCTAATTGTTTGTTCACATTCATGTACTGTATTTGCATAGCAAGAGCAAAAATATTTAGTATTTGAAACACAAATGTCAGGCATATGTCACCACATCACACTAGAACTGCCTTGGCAGTGTTGTCCTGATGAGACTTTGGTTTTACTTTAATGGCAAGAGGAATAATTCAATTTACAGTCAGAAAGACCTGGAACTTTATTCTGCTCGCTGGCCTGCAGCCAGGTCACACTGGGTTGTGATCTCATAAACTTAAAAGAGTCAGCATGGATCAGAACTCGAGGAAGTGAGCATTCAGTGATTTAGAAGTGATGCTTCTCATCTCAAATCAGCAATGCCCCTAGAAGGGATTGAGGGCTCAGTTCCTCAACAAAGCCATCATTCAAACTGAATCTAAACCTGATGCTTTGACAGTTTGTGTTTATTAAAGATCCAGGCTACTTTTCCGGCCCTGAGCTTACACTCCTACTCAGCTCTCCAACCTGACCTCTACATGTTCCTGGTGCACTGACCAGGGATCTCTGAAATTGTGCCATCCTATCCTATCCCTGTTTTCTGTACAGTTTTTACTGATGTACAAAATGCATCACACAGGAGAAGGTGCAGCATCTCTGTCTCTTTACAGCAGGACAAATGTTAAAGCACACAAAAGTTTTGAGTGTTTGTGCGGTCAGGAAAAACCGTAGCAGTTATCAGGAAAAAAAACCCTAAACATAGATAAAATGTAAGATTTACTCTACTCAGAGGTAGCGATCATCACTACATAGTTTGCAACATGTAACATTTATGTTTCTCAGTACCTTTCAGAATAAGTGGTCTAACTGTGGCACAAAAATTGTTATCTGGGAACCATATTAGCTATGTCCACCAAGAAATTGAGAACAATAAAAAAGAATGATAAAGAAGATAAGCAACTGACTGCTTTTTGACATCAACATGTTTTTTAAAACTAACAGAAGCAAAGGAGAGATGATAGAAAAAGAGATGAAAGGTAACATAATAAAGGAATACAACTGTTGAAATGTCAAAAGAAGATTGAGGTAAAAGTATCTGTAATCACTTAAAGACTTTTTTTAATGTCAGTTTTTGAGTGAAAAATATCATTTATACTAAGAGTAGAATTTTTTAGCAAATTGCTTGGCAGAGCATTGCAGGCCAGAGTTCCAAGAAATACTGGTTGGCAGAAACATTTATCTAATGAGGCCTTTGGGCACTACCACTAGAGAACCAAAGGACTGCTCTTACAAAGCTATAGACTGGCAATTGCTGAGATTTGTGAACCTCAGATTGGGTGTTGTAACAGCTTCAGCAGAGATGCTGTGACAATTTAAGTTGGGTCTTCAAGAAGAGGGAAAGAATATTCCTCATAAATCTGTATCTATGCCATGTACAACGAACACTAAGCCTTTAAAAGCTGCAGTTGAGAGACTGCTTCACTTTGGGGTAATTCTTTACTTGTATAATCAATTTGTTTCATCAATCACTAAATTTTAATGTCACAATTTAATTTTGATGTGAAGTTGCAAATATATGAACATGGGTAATCAAGTTTATGTTGCACCTGGTCTGAGATGTCAAGGGAGAAAGAGGAAGAACACAAATGTTTCATACCAGTTTCCCTGATGCCAGGTTCTCCAAGGGGAGCAGAACAATTTGCAAGCAATCTGGCCCAGAAGGGTCAGCACCATCCAGAAGCAGCACCAAAGTATTGATTTCTGTTCCCTCTGGCCTTTCTTACAGCTGAGCTAGATGTGTTTCTCCTACTGAAAGATAAACTTCCTGAACTAGGATGGTTGCTGTACCAGGATCTTTACTGTCATCTCACTCCTTGAGTAGTTTTGTGAAATAATTGAAACAGAGCTTGAACTAAGCAAATAAATGGAATAAGGGCATCCTAATCTGTCTATCTCTTGATATTTTGGTTTTTTTTAGTTCAGATGATCAATATTACAGAGATGCAGCTCAGAGTTCATATTGCATGTTTTGGTGTCTTGGACCCACATGAATAAGTAGGGATATTTTAAATTCCTAAATCCAGTATTATAATTCAAGCCACATATTCTATCTTATGATTTTATGAAACAGAATTATTGCCTGCGGATGTTAATTTCCAAAGAGAATCTGTTCTCTGTTAAGAACAGGTTATTATAGATAGTTGTGTAGCTAAACTATACTCACTGTCACTCAAGAAGAGAAAAAGCCTCAAACCAATGGAAATATGACAAGGGAAAATGCTAGGAAAGCAGTTTAATTTTGAATATATAGTAATCTTCAGCTCTCGGGAAAAAAAGGCTAGAATATTAAGAGCTAAAATGTAAAAAAAAACGAGATTAAAATAATAATAAGCTATTACTAAAAAAAAAATAAAATTCAGGACTTTGACCCACTAAGGTTGCATTAGAAGCCTGATAATTTTGGGGGCATTTAAAATGAAGAGGGGGGAAAAAAGATTGGCATTGTCATTAAGTGTCAGATGTATCCTAGGAAAAAGAAGCATAAGATGACAACATCAGTCTTTTTGATTTGAAGTTGTTGTGTATAAATACAGCTCAGGCATTGATAAAAAAAATAAATAGATGCATATCATATGTACTTAAAGTACCAGTGAAGTGAACAGTAATTTCAATGAAGTTGTATAGGTATACTCTGTGGAAAGTAAAAGTACTGTTTGTCTGTAAAAACATCCTAGGAGATCCCTAAATTTTCTAGTTCATCTTTTCTTAAATGATCTATTTACCTCTTTTTTTCTTCAGCCAGAAATTCTCACTCATACACTTAAAGTGTGAGAGAAAAATTGCTCACCTGAGAATTTCTTCCCATGTCAGATCTTGTATTGTTTTCTTTAGAATATAAACTGGAGAGAATCAGATGTATTTTCCAACTTTTTTTGTTATTCCCATCATGTCTAGAATGGGTTTCCATAAAAAATTGTGCAACCATCCAAGCTGGCCTAATGTTTTTTCCCATTTTTCCCCCATTTTCACACCTTTCTCTATTAGTCCCCCTTCAGCCCATGACCCTTAGAATGCAGCTACATCCCTTTCCAGTCAAGCACTGCTCTTATTTTCTAAAGGAATTTATCAAAAGCTGCTCTCAGCCAGCAAACACCTTCCATGCCCAAAGAATGTTCATCTGTTCAGGAATATTATGCACCATGAAGGAGGATTAAAGAACCAACTAGCTGTAACATGAGTAGCAGGAGTCATCATGACAGAAAACTGATCAGTGCAATGACTTCACGGCTGAAAGCAGCACCTGAAGACTGATGTCAGTACAGCAGAGAGCAGGAACACACCCAGCCAGGGAACATCAATCCCACCTGGGGTTAAGATGCACCTTGGTGCTGCAGAGTGATGACTTGCACACCACTCAGGAGCTGGTTGAGCAGGCAGAATTGCACCACAGGGGCACAGTTTGCAGTGAATGACTGGCAGACAAAATCCTGAGAGAAAAGCAAGTCAGGCAAATCTTACCAGGCAATCCCTGAGAAAGATAAAGGTGTTTTGGGTTTTCTTTTTCGAGAAGGTTATGTAAATATGTTGAGCTAGCACTCCCTGTTGAGCTATTACTCACTGTACAATTGGCTTAAGGCAATTACAATCCAACACAAAAGCTAATCTGCATGTAGACTCAATTCAACAATCCAAAATCATGTTCAACAGCTTTTGTAACTGCATACAGTCCCTCTGAAAATCACTGGGAAATTACTGTACAACTTACAAACAAATTACATACTGTACTTTTGTATCATAAAATCTGCAAGAAAGCACTCTAAGCACAGAATAACTTACAATAAGCCATTTGAAGTATTTAGAATTTATTTTCTTTAGCAGAGAGTTATGAGAAAAACATAACTTAAAAAAAGATTCCGCAGTGCTGTGTGTCTCACCTTTACAGAAAGACCTCCACAACATAGTGGAAAAAACTATTGGACTATTCACCAGTGGAAGACCATAAACTTTTATTTTCTTTCAGCTCCAGTGGTATTTACAATGTCACAAACTTTGTTGGTGTCTATACTAAAAGGTCAAGGAATAAGATTAATGCACTTGGAAAGATGCTTAAATACTGTTGCAGCCTCATGAAATGTCACCTTTTTATAGCTAGCATTTATTTTCAAATCTTGGATTTAATGTGATTTTTGATAATAGAGCTTTAAGAAAAAAATTGTTTTAATTTTCATCATTAGTAAATGATATTAAAACACTATAAATAACCTGGAGGAAAACAATGGTGTTATGAAAGCTTGACTTGCTCCTATGATAACAAAGTGCAATACACAGTTTCAGTTTCAGCAGTCCCTCTGAAATCCAAATTCAGAAATTCTGGTTATCTTTGGAATATCTGTTCAGCTTCTGCTGTCTCTCTGAAACAACACAAAATAAAGAGCCTGGACCATTTAAGAAAAAAAATGATTGCTTTAAACTTTCAAATGGAATAAATTAGTTGAACAATTTATTTCTTGCATTCTTACACAGTTTAGGCACATTGCAAAGGAATTTCCATCAAGAACTGCTTAAGATTTAAATCAAGTAATTGTGTAAAAGCCTCCAAGATAAGAGTGGGAGGAAAAAGGAGACAGTATGATTGATCACTCAAAGTCAGCAGTGTTCATATCCTGAGCAAGACACTTGCCTACTGCTCAGTGGAAGGGAAAGAAAGCCAATGGGACGAAGGAAGCAGGGAGTTATTTTTGCTTTCTTTTTATATCACATAATTTTGAAGACATATATCATGTTTCTCTCATCCATCTCTTTTGTAAACTACATGCCTTCAGTCTCTTCAGTACTCCTCACTGTGAAAGTTCAGCCAATCTGCAATTATTTGCCCTTCATCCTATTTTTTGGTATTCTTTTCTGGTAAGTTAACAGGAACAATTACAAAGAACTATGTTAGAACTTCAACATTGTGTTAGGGAAACAATCATTATCAATATTGATAAATTATTCAGTATGCATGTGTACACATGTGGGAATATATCCCTAATACAATATATTCTTGTTTAATTTACACTGGAGTCTTGATTACATGTTGTTATGAGAGAAGAGGCAGTTGGACCCAGGAGATGTTGCAGACCAACGTGGAAAACAGGAGACAAAGGCTGCAACCTAATTTGCTGCTTTGTGTTTATCAGAAGTAACTCTGCAGGAACCATTTTGACATTGGAATAAATGGCTATGAAATATCAAGTATATCACTGATTGTCTTCAACTGTGCTACTACAGAATGAGAGATGTGTGCTTGAGCTTCATTTGCCCCTTCCTGCCCAGAATGGCATAAAAGGCTTTGGGTTGGAAACTCCTGCCAGGGTCTCCTGTGTATCTTATATAAAGTAAAATCTCATGACCTCTCACAGGATCTGTACCTGTCACCTCCTCTTCCAACAGCATATGCCTGAAATCTTGTGATTTCATTTGTTCCTATTCAGTTTTTTAGGCAGACTGTCATCTGGGAATTTTTGGTGATGCACGTAAAAAGCTTCAACACTGATCCTTTGCCCAAGCAATATCTCATTGCCTGTCAGCAGTTTCTAACATGCAGAAAAATAAAACAAAGGGATTCCCAGTCTCAGTATTTCCTTAGGTGATACAACCACTGAAACTGAAGAAATTCCCCACATCTGCTTCACATTTCAAAACAACTGAAATAGGTTAGGAAAATTAATTTTTAAAATCAGATGTTAGGAATCTATATTGGTCAGTCCTCCAATCAATTTCAAAGATTTTTCCCCCTAATGCAGGTGCAGGTGAGGTTACTTCCCTGTCTGTGATTACTCCCAGGGATAAACAGTGTGCTCATGACCTCAGGCTGAATGAATTAGAGAAATGGCAATGTTTACAAGTAGAACGCCCACATTTCATGTCATCCTACAGCAATAAAGTCCACAAAATATCATAGTGGGACATACAGCTGTACAAACCAGTAAAGCCAGGCTGCAAAGCTATGGTAAACACAGCAAACAGATCACTCTGGGACAGAGAATATGCCAGATGCCATTACAGGAACTGTCAGAATGTCCATCTCTAAATACGAGTAAACTACTACTAATAATAATTCCTAAATTAATTACAAGAATAATTATAAGCAGTTAGATTAAATAAGAGATGAGCCAGCAGGAAGATTGGCAAATCAGTTTCCTTTGGAAGCAGCAAATGAACTGAGACAGATATGCATTTTACTGTCAAAGCACACTGTGATAAAGACAATACACATCAGCCTTTCACAAGATTCCTCATGAGAATCCCAAAGAATATGTTCTTTAAAAGAATTTATACAGCCTCCTAGCACAGACACCATATTCCACATGTGAAGAACAAAACCTAATTTTCGCTTGGACTAATATTGATAAAAGTTACTGCTATTTGAAAGAATCCTACTGCTGAAAAGAATTTGAACAAGGCAATTTTTGCTATTATGGGCAAAGCAGGATTCTTTTCTGTTTAGCTTTTGATTCACTTAGCAAAGCTCAAAATGATGTGTTTGTTGGATATATATCTAAATGTTAATCCTGTGAAAGAGATCCAGAAAGAAACTTCTATTTCTATACTTCTCCTTCAGAAGTAAATTGTCTTCTGACCCAGTATTTCTCATAATCCAAAGCTTTAAAGGAAGATTAAAGTCTCTCCTGCCTGTTTGTGCCCATGCATAGATATCAATAATTTCACCCTTGCCCCCTTTCATCCATCTAAATTAGCTTTTATCTATCTGAATATACTTAAGTTTTTTAAAAACTGCTGTGGTCCACCCCTGCATCATACATGCTTTAGGACATTCACACACATACCTACTTTTGTGTGAGTCTAAGAATAAAAATATAATAAGTTGCCTTAGATTTCAGTCATAAATATTGCAGGAAACACTCATAGGTGTCCCAGGCAATCCACACAACTGTTTATAGCTAGGTCTTACTCATAGCAGAGTTACTGCGAGACATTTTTTAAG
Organism: Acridotheres tristis; assembly: GCA_037013685.1. NCBI lineage: Eukaryota > Metazoa > Chordata > Aves > Passeriformes > Sturnidae > Acridotheres > Acridotheres tristis. Next base: position 105,526,567 of record CM072884.1, read on the forward strand.
TGTCTGGCTGGGTTTCAAACATCTCCAGTGGTGGATATTCCACAATATCTCAGGACACCCAGTGCTTGAGTGCTCTCTTAGAAAACCGGTTTTTATGTTCAGACAGAACTTCCTGTATTTCATTTTGTGCCCATTGCCTCTGAGATGCACTGAGCAGAGTCTGACTCTGTTACATTTCCTCCCCTCATCAACCTATGTGTTGATAAGATCCCAAAGCCTTCCCTTCTCCATGCTGAGCAGTCCCAGCTCTCCCAATCTCCCCTCATATGAAAGGTGCTCCAGTCCCTCAGTCATCTCCTCAGCACCTTGCTGGCTCACTGCAGTGTGTCCATGACCCTCTCCTGCTGGCTGAGCAGAGAGGAAGGATTGTTTCTCTCGACCTGCAGCTGCTGCTCCTCCCAGTGAAGCCCAAGGTGCTGTTGGGCTTTGCTGCAGCATCACGTTGCTGCCTTGTGTCCAACTAGGTATCTCTGGGACATTTTCTTCTTCCTAGAGTTGCTTCCCAGCTGGTCAGCCCTCCACATGTACTGATGTGTGGTCCCCGACAATCCTTTTGCCGGTTTGAAGATATTCAGGGTAAAAGTGGCAAAATAAAAGAAGAGCGGTGTGACAACCATAACTTAGCAACATAAAACACTTTAATAATAATGAAAGTAAATGTGGGATGAGGCCCAAAAATCCGATTACAATGACCAAGGGGATAAGGTATCTTTAGGAGCCAGTGGTCGAAGACGAGGGTGAAGGGAGGTCCAGGTATAAATATGGGGTAGGAGAGGGGTGGAGTTGAGATATGGTCCAATGAGTATAGGGGAAAGTGGTGCAGAGGTGGGGTAAGGGAAGCAGGGTCCAATGGGGTAGGTGGGGTGGAACATTGCACCAACTGAGGGCCAATGGGAACACAAGGAAGGGAGAAAATTCTGGATATGGGAGTGGTGATAATTGACCAGTAAATTAGATATTAACATGGGCAATCCCATAACTCTTTGGAACGTTTCTCTGGGGTCACCACAACTTAAACAAATGCTTCCCACAGTCTAGAGTTGGGATACAGCTCTTCTTCAGTGATGGTTGCCTGAACTGGAATACCAGTCAGGCTGACTCCCACAGTGGCTGGTGTTGTACTGGTGTTTGGTGTGGTGTTGTTCCACCCCAGGTGCAGGATTTGGCACTTCCCTTTGCTTGCCTTCATAAGGATCCTGCAGGCTCACTCCAGCCTGCCAAGGTCCCTCTGAGCAGCAGCACACACACATTTTGCATCAACGTTCTGATCCTCCCAGTTTAGCATCACCTGCAAACTTGCTGAGGCTACACTCAAACTTATTATTTAAGTCACTGGAGAGGTTGTTTTACCTTGATCTTGGTCTATTAAGTTTGGTGACTTGGTCAGTGTTACTTTTTATGAACCATATCCACAGGACACAAATCCTGGGTGTAAATAAAATTATTCACTATCTCTGTACCCATGAGAAAATATCTCTTGTGTGAAGAACAAAAATTCCCCAACTACTCTGTGTTTGATGAAAATATGAAACCAAGATTTGGTAACTGTGTTTATGTGTCATGGTTCCAAACAGTTCACTCATTTCCCACAAATTTGCAGTCTGGACTGGGGAAAAAGTCAAAATTTTCAAATCAGAGGTCCTGATGATGAGTATTTAGCATGATACTAAAGCTTTTGATGCAGCTAATGGAGTCTTAGATGTGTTCAGCATTTCCTGTCCCCTGTGAAGGCTGCAAAGATTAAGACCAGGCTACTTATTAAGATACAGAAATATGAAGATAACTGTCAGTCTTAGTAATTTTTGTATATTTAAATAGAGCCATGATTAATATTAAAAGGATGTAATGTTCCCATGTTTAGCCCATTTTAGCTGAAGGCTGCCAAAAACAGCAGTGAAAATGGGATGAACTTTCTACACTGCACATCTCAATGGGACATGAGCTTCAAAGACTGTGCAGGCATCTGAAAACCTAATGCAATTAGTTAATCAGTTTATTGTCCCTTTGATTGTAGGCAGGAATATATTGATTTTTTTTTCCTCCTTTATTAATTCTAAATTTAGAGTTCTATATTTGAAGCACACAAAAAGGGGGAAATGAGTATCTGCAGCTCACCTACGTCACAAATATTGCATATTTTGCAAAGCATTTTTAATATGACATTCCTTTCAGTGCAATGAAAGGTGCTTCTGTGACATATTTAATTTCTTATTTCCTGCCTGTCAGATTTCTATCATTAATATAGCTTGCTGAGTATTTAACTAAATGGTAATGAAAAGTAAAATGTCTGATTTCCTTCATAGTGTGTTTCTGGGAAAATGGCACTGTGCTTTGCCCTAGATGAGCATTTGCCTGTAGTTCTAAGTGAAGAACCAATTTCAGAGTGGATTTTGCATGGTTCTTGTATTCCTGAGATAGTTTCTTAGAACCACTAGGCCATCTGAAATCATTATTCACTATTACTAGTTATTACCATTATTATTATTATTATTTACATGTGAGGGAAATATTAAATCTCTACTTTTGCAGTGGCTACAAAAAGTACTAAGAGAAAAGCCTTCAAAGAGAAGCAATTACCATCTGGTAATTATTGTTACTCTTCTCTCATATACCACACATTCTCACAGAAATTTATTTTTTATTAGAGTTTTCAATTTTAAACAAAAATGTGCTTCTGAACCAAGCCCTGCTCCATGTTCTGCACGTGAATATGTGAAGTTTTCAGTACTAACAAAGGGAAAATCTGTCATTTGCTTCACATCACATCATTAGAATCATGCATCATCAAATATTTAAGACTCATACTTCTGTTCAGTTCTGTTGGAAAAACAAAATACTTCTACAAAAATGGGTGGAACAGCATGTTAAACACCAGATAGGATGGAAAAAAAACCAGATAAATGCTTTCAAAGCCAGCATGTTGACTGGCAACTTCCAATATTTCTGTGAAGAATTTGTAGTCAGTGTGATGTTAACTCAAAAGATATGTAACATGTTAGAAAAAGTGCATTTAAAAATTCATATTTCCTGCAATTTATATAGCTATCAAATCTAGAATCTTTTGGTCTTGAAAATTAATTTCCACATGAATAAGTCATTATAAAGATGAATAAGCTTGTAACCAATCACAGAAATGTCTTGCTAGTGAAATTCAATTTTGAGGACCTCTTCACACATTGTCAGTGTTTTCATTTATGCAAGCATGATCACAGGAAATGATGAAAGAGCAGTTTTTATAATTTCTAGGTGACTGCCAAAACTTCAAATCCAAATTCAAGTCTGTCAGAGTGAGTAAAACTCTTCAGAAGCTAATGGAACTGAACCCAATTATGTCAGGATGAATTTGGTCCAGAGACCAAATTGTTAACTCTATGTAGAAGCAACTTTCCCTTCAGGTTAGGGAGATCTGTACACAACATTTATGACCCCTGGGGAAAGCAACAATCATCTCTAGAAGATTTAATCCTATTTTGTCTCCTTTTAGCAATTTTCTTCAAGTACTATAATAATGCACATGTGAATTCTTACTCTGTCTTCCCATCTTCCCACACATACCCCCAAGCCAGTGTCTTGAAATATTTTCTAAGTCATTGCAGTAATAACATTGCTAGATAATTTACAGAATATTTCTTTCAAGAACAGCAATTTTTATTTAAGTATGTGACATGTTCTGTTGGCTATGCTATTGGCTAGGAAAATACTACCATCCCTTTTGCAGGGCTGATTAAATTTCATGGGATTATTTTTGTGTAATTTTTCCTACTGATAATTTACTAAAAAACCAGAACCACATAAATTAATAACATCCAGAAACACAAAGTGAACTTTAATTTGCAGTATTGACATAATTGTAGATAACTTAGTTTCTGATAATGATGAGTGATGCTCCCTAAGAATACTGTAACGAAGATTAGTCGGAACTGGTTCTGTTCTTTGCTGCAAGACCTTCAAAGTTCAGATTTTTCAGACTGAAGAAACAGAAAAAGAAGCTCTAAAGGATATGAAATCTTGCTATCAGCAGAAGAAGGCAAACTTTGTAGAAACTCCTTTTACATTATTTTATGGCATTTCTTAGGGATCTTGATTTTGCTTTGTTCTGTTTCTATTTGTATCTCGTCTATTTGCAAGCATTCAATCCAATTAAGGCCGTAAATTCATGGATTACTATTCCTCAATTTTCTAGCCAAGGCATACTAACATCTTAGTCACTTTCTTAGAGCAGAAACATCCAGTTCATGCCTCCATTAAAATATGGACTAAGAAAACATCCTCCTTTGCTATGAGAATAGTTCACTTCATGTACTTGTCATAAATAATATCAGTATTTTTCTAATGAAAAAGGTGTTCACATTGTCTCTCATATGTCCTCTTATTAAATCAGCATATATTTTAGAATATTTGAATAAATAGTAAAGATAATTTATTCTTAACAGCAGTGCTGGTGACCTTTCTCTTCTACCATGCAAAACTAAACAATCAAACGAGCAAATCCAAAGGGAAGTCAACAGAAAAAGTGTGCCTAGTGCTTTTTCCATTAACAATCTGTCCTAGGCTTCAGCTTTCCTGTCCACAGAACAATTGTGACTAACATGCTCTCCTCCCACAATGGTGTCACATGGTGGCAGCATGAAACATCAGCAATTAATGCTAATTGGAATCCTTGCATTTATATTAAATCAGTTGTGTGTCAGAGCAAGGACACACTTTGGCACAGGGAATAGTAGAACCAAAATATACATAGACACATAGTTATGCTGGCAATGGACTGCCCAGCTACATCTGCACCAGGATATTTCCCTGGCAACAACTTAGATCTGATTATCTGAACTAATTATTACATTATTTTTATTTGAGAAGTCAAATTTGCCATGTTTAATTTCCAGATGAAGAAACTGTAAGGATTCTAAAGAAAGCCCTTTTCCTACATCTCCCAACCTGCTTTTGGCCTTCATACTTCAAGTCAGCTCATCTAAGGCCTTCCTGAGCATGAACATAGACAAACTATGCAACTGGCTGAGGTTTTAAAATTACATATCCTCTCTTGAAGGATATCTCACTTAATTATTGGCTAAGGCTGTTGGAGAAAGGCCAGTGTTTCACTTTAGAGAAGGTGTACCTTCAGTTCACTGGGGCAAGCAGAACCATATGGGCACTGAGTACCTCAGACCTGCCCTGAGGCTTTCCATCATCTTGGACAGTGCCCTTGCAGGGCAGACACGAAGGTAGAAGCAAAGGTTCTTCAGCTCATTGCAGAAAAAAAAGGAAGAAGAACTCGTGAAAGGTGATGCTCTTTCCTCTGGTTGATAGTGGGAGGGGTGGAATATGCAACCACTCATTTGGGGGGATTAATATCCATCTATCCCTGTACAGTGCTGCCCTGGTGCCTCTGTCTGAACTGGACCTCTCAGTACTCTCCTGGAAGCCCACTGCAGAGAAGGGTCATTAATCACTTTGCTCCCCAAGATACTTTGCCTCTGTCAAGAGCAGCTCCTCATTACTTGAAGGATGCTCATGAAATTAAGTGAACTTACCCAAGTCAAAATGAACAATCTTATTATATAATAATGAATAATATCATCATATAGGACAAGGGGTAATGGTTTTAAACTGAAGGAGAGCATGTTTAGATTAAATATTAGGAAGATATTCTCCACTGTGAGGGTGGAGAGGCACAGGAACAGAGAAGCTGTGGCTGCCCCATCCCTGGAAGTGTTCAAGGCCAGGTTGGACAGGGATTTGAGTAGCCTGATTTACTGGTGTCCCTGCCCAAGGCAGTGAGGTTGGAATGAGATGGTCTTTAAGGCAGCTTCCAACCCAAGTGATTCTATGATTCTATGATAACAGACTAGTTTGAAAGGTTTGTTTCTTCCATGCCTTCCTATTAATCTCTGTATTTGAAAACATGTTGTATTTTTGAAAAACATAAAATCTGACAATATAAAGGAGTGGGGAGGCTTTCAGTCCACATCTACAAAAATCACACAGTGAAGTGATATATTCCACACACTTATTCACATTAACAGGCCCACTTGAAAACACAGGAAAAACGTTTGCCCAATAAACTACTTATGAACAGCCATATCCATAGGTGACCAGTGTATCTGAGGAAAGCTGCATTTGAGCCTGCATGTAAGTACCTGTAAGTAATTTGCATTCTTTTTTCAAATTAATAAAATATATATCCCATGAATTTGTGGGATTTTATGTGTCTAATTATAAATTAAGTGTTAATATAAGAAATTATATTAATATATTTTAATGAAAATGGAAAAAAATGTAGTCATTATTATGAGTGGTTTTAAGTGCTGTTGAGTCATATGTGATTCAGTTATTTGCCCCACTGCTAAAGCAATGGCATTTTCAACATGACACTAAGGATTTCTTACTGACAGCCCACAGCACTTTGCACCCACTCACCTCACCTCCTTCTATCTTCGTCAGCCGAGATTAAAAATTTCACATGCATTAAATCTGAAGGTAGTTGATTAGGTTTAATTCATTGATCACTACAAAATTTAATTTGCTGTTTTTATAATGAGAAAAAATACTCAAAGCCTATACAAGTCTAATAGCTATCTCCAACATTTTGTAATACTTCCTGATCTATCTACATATTTTAGACTCGGTTTGTCAAACGGCGAGATTATTAGCTGAAATTTAAAAGAGTGAAAATTTATAGCTCTTCAAGTCAAATAAGAATGAATATTTGTAATGCTCAGAAACTAAGAGTCAAGTAGAAAAAAAAAATATTGTTAAGTCATCGTCATATTTTTTAAAAAATAGTTTTAAAGGAAAAAAATCTCTGGAGGTTGGCCAGGCTGCATTTGTGTGTTTATAACTGTGTTATCAGGCCTCTGAAGATAAATTCCTCAATGAATGGACTTAGAAAGATCACCTCTCATTTCTACACTGCTCTGGATAATAATGGTATTTATCTCTCCCAGAGAAGTATTTGAGGATCTGGTTAAATATCCATTATCTGGCATCCAAAGGCAGCGTAGAACTGTAAAACATTAATAAATCAAGCAATACTTACCACTTAAGTATTTAAGGCATAGATTTACCTCTCAAAGTGTGAAATCTAGGCACTCTATGAAATTTGAAAATCCTGTATGTTTGCCAGCACAACCAGAAACTGAACATAATTACAAGAGGCTTGGGTAACCCACTAATAGTGCTTCACATTAAATAAAGACAACAGCCAGCATTATCAGAACTGCATTTCCATGCTCATTGTGTTTTGAGAGAAAATGGCCACAGCCATAGAGAGCATACCATCGTCACCCTAGCTAAGCAATTAATTTCTCATTTAATATTTCCACTGTTGTGAAAGCCCAGCATGTGTTTGGATGGCCACAGTAGAGAGCAACAGCAGCATTTAAAATGTTGTGAGGTTTTTTTTTTTTGTTTGGGCTTTCCTTGCAAATTATTAAATTTGTAGATTAAAAGACTGGGCATGCAATTAAATTGCCAGTTTTCTGATTTATCTACCAGCAACAGAAACGTTCTATTCTGTTAAGAGAATTAATTCAGATGCTGTAGCATTTTCATTAATTTTTTCTTCTTAATGTAGGTCTCTGTCGGGGGAACTAAAAATCTAGAGAAAAGCTTGATATGTCTAAACAATTCATCCTGGAATTTTAAAAGTAAAGGTAAGATCCTCACAGCCTAATGGAAAATAAAGCCAGACAATAATTTGTTCAAAACACAGTAGAAAGTTTAGCTAGCTTCTAACCAATGCCCACATTCACAAAAGGATTTCAGCTTCCACATGGGCACTCAACACCTAAATCCTCATGTATTCTCCACAGAAATCTCCACTTAAACTTTGTGCCTCCTCGGATGATGACAAATAAAAGTGGCAGCATGTCTGCTTATCCCCTGTGGATGTTGCAGCTTCCAGCTCTGCTGCCCTCCAGCCAGGGCTGGCAGAGCTGGGGATGCAGGCTCTGGTCTCAGCAGGGTTTTGGTGCTGGTCTAGCAGGTGGGAGGTCACAGTGGCTCAGTAGCTGCAGAGAGAAAACTGCACGGAAGCTGTGGCTCAAAGAGGGGCCTCACACTTCAGATGCTTCTTGCTTTGTTTTCCAGGGCTGACACATTTCTGGGGCTACGATACCAACATCGATGGTTTATCCATAAGCAAAGAAATATTGCTTCTGAGAGTTTCTTCATTTTGTTTATTGACTCTTAGGAGGGGAGGAAGGAAGTAAAAGGAAGAAACATTTGCAAAATACTTTGGTCTTGCTGTAATAGATGCATACCTCCTTTGACTGAAGAAGGAATGAAATGAGATTAACTCCAAGAAAGCTGAGGTGATGTGCAATCAGAAAAGAAAGACAGGTGAAAATACGATCCCAGACACAGATGCCAGTTCAGGCTTTTTCCCTGACATCACTTTTCTGTTAGAATGTATGTGGACATTGTACAAGATTAATAGTTCCTGGCAGTTATTCCAAAGTACTCACCAAGGGCCAGATTTCTGATCTCTGTTAGCATGAAATGATGCTCAAACCAGTGCATTGTTTTTTAATATGCACTGAATAGGATATTAATATGTGTTTCAATATGTAGTTTCTTGTTACAAGACCTTTTCATTCTGTATGAAGGTAAAAAAATCAAAACTGGAGAGGGTGAAGATAGTAAAGCTATATATATTTTGAAGACCAAAAGGAAATGAATGTTAGAGTGAGACAGGAGAATAAAATTAAAAATTAAATCAGTGCAGCTACAACTCATTATGGGAACTCCTTTCTCATTTGCCACCTAACTTTAACATTAACATTAGGATCTGCTATAATTGTTGCTTGTAGTAATTAGACACATTTTTAAAATTCTAGGCAATACCTACAGCTTCCTTCCTCCTTTTGTGAAATTTAGTTGTCTGCAATGCTTTAAAAGTTACAACTCCTACAAGAACATCACTTCCCTTTCTTAGATCCAGGGCACTCAAAAATTGAGAGATTGTTCAAATGGAAATATTTAGTTTAGGTTCTAAGAGACATGAGGAGCAAGAAGATTGTTTGCCAGAGACATGGAGATACCTGAAGATGAAGTGCTCCCCACACTGCTTGGTTCAAGCAACAGGAAGATGATGTTCAACAGAGAAACAGGCAAAGGAGATAACAAAAACATCACAGTGGAAGTAAAGCTAGGAAAGTCTTTCAAATCTTCAATAGCATTCTACCCATCCAATTTGACATGTCAGTTTCAATTTTTAAATACTTGGGACAAATTTTTTTAGATATTTGACATTTCACTTCTTTTTTTTTTCTTTTGAAACATGCGCAGGAAATTTTCAGCCCACCTCTGTCATCAGCCAAATAACATAGTCCCAGCTAAGGCCATCTGAACAAGAAACCTAATCAAAGCTGGAGCCTCTGCTCCAGACTCTCTGCTAGAAGCAGCATTTTAAAAGAGTAAGTGAAGCCCAAAGAATTTGAAGCTGCCCAAGGCAGCTAATTTATTTTTTCTAATGTACTACTTTTCATCTCCTTACATGAAAACAGAGTCGTTACTGATGATATAATGTACTGAGTTCTCTAAATGCACTATGCAAAACAAACTGGTTTGGTTCTGATCATATAAAGTCTACTTTAGTACTTTTTTGTTCATTTTAGTTATTTTAGTTCATATTAGGGCACCAGATTTGTGTAAAATATTATCATAAACAGCAGATGGTTTTCCTGAACTAGATTTCAGTTGTTTTTATCTCTCCCCTTTTTAAAATGGTATTTGCATAGCATTTAAATTAACCTCTGAACACTTCAGGTTTACCTCTGCTATTATGGATAATTTATTATGATCAAAAAAGAAACTGCAATTTCAATTTTGGTGAAATAGTGGTGTCATTTGCATTTGTCCCTCAGCCATGTTGATGTTAGTCTACCTGGAAGCTTTCACCATAAAGGTGGCTGCTGTGATTACATTTGATCAGCTTCAAAAGGGATTTCCCAGAAAAAAGGAGTGGAAATGCTTTTATAGACTTTTAGATTATGTCAGAATTTTTTTTGTTTTGTTAATATGAGCTTTTGCCAATCCCTAACAGCATGATCCAAATCCCATTTGAAGGCAATGGAAAGTCTCCCATAGAGTTTGATGGCCTTTGGATCAGTCCCTAAGTGCATCTACACTTAATGAGATGTTAATGTGAATTTTATGCTGCTGTGTATAGGAATAGATTTTCCAACCTTTCTTTTCCCCACTAATGCAAAAAGAGTGAGCTACCTTTTTAAATTTTAAAATTTTATTTTCCTGCTGTAATCGGTATGCACGCAGAAGGAGGATTTATGCATCTCACTGTGTTCCCTACCTTCTCCCCCTCCCAGCACCCTTTAACGCTGCGATCTGCAGAGAGCATCACCCGCTTCTCTACAGGGGAAATAAGTGCTGGCCTCTCTTTTTGCCTCACCCCGGGACGAGATAAAGGCAAAATTAAGGGCGGCGGAGAGGGAAAGGGGGGGGGGGGGGGGGGGGGGGTGAAACACCACCAATAAAATAAAATTAAAAAAAAAAAAATCAAAAAGGAGCAACCAAAAAGCACGAGCCCCGGAGAAATCGGGGAAGTCCAATCCTGGTTTCTTGCTCCACCTGGCGGGAGATGCGCGCGGGGCCAGCGCGTCCCCGCCGCACCTGAGGCGACACCGCGGGACAGGGAGGGGATGGATGGGGGACCCATCCCTTCACCGGTGGCTTCTGGGGGTGTTTTATGGAACCCGAGGGAGGCAGCTGGGGGATTGATGCGGGGTGGCGAGGAGTGGGTCTCAGCTCACGCACAGGGGTTTTTTTTCTGGGTGCCAAACGGGAATGATACTTGTTCTGCAGTCCCGTAGCGTTGTCCTGCTAGTTTGACTTCCCCGGGGACGCGGGGATATTGAGTGACTCACGGCGGTGTCAAGATTAACCCCTTCCTTTCAGTGGCCTGACCCGATGGCTGTGCACAAACCTGCAGGGCTGCTGTCTCTTGGACAAGTATTTCACATATAAATACACAGAAATTCTCAGAAGAGAGAAGATGTATCTTGTGGGAATGTCTCAGTCACTCCGAGAAGAATAAGAAATCATCTGCTTCGGGTCAGTGACATTGCTGACCTATCAGGAACATTCACTTAGTGTGGGAAGTTGGAGATACAGCACAACACGTACCGTAGGAAGTGGTTTTGATTAGTGTGAGCAATTCCAGTACTTCTCAGAAGCTGTTAGCACATCTTAAATCTCCTCTTTTATAAATATTTGGAACACAGACAGGCGTTAATGGCAACATTTTCATGCCCTTAGGTACAAAGCGAGCTTTCTCTGGAACACTCTGCTCTGCATCTTTGAAAGCCTCAGCAGAGGATTCACCCCAAGCTGAAGTACCAGGGAAGCCACAGCTCCACACAAAGGCAGGCTGCAGGAGGAGTGGCTGAAATCACATCCATCCAAGGACAGATGTCCCAGCAGGAGGGTGGAAGTAGATTCCAGATTACTACGGGGTTGTTCTGGCTGTTTGTAGCCTAATGACCTCTTGGCTTTTTTGGGCTACCTTGAGTGTGGCACCGTCAGGAGGTCCAGGGTCTCAGACTCCCTGCCAGAGAGAAAGCAGCTTGTCTGTCAGTGCTAGCAGGCGATGGTGACGTGCCAGGAAAGACAAGGACTGCACTGAGAGCTGAAGAACAAGGAGAGAGAGAGAGATTTGCATCTGGCCATGGGAGGGAGGATACCCAGCTATGAGACAGCCTGGGTGCCTGCAGCCAAGGCTGCACAACAACCACTCTGGACATACAGTTAGACACAGGGAAAGAGTTTTTCCATGGATTCATAGCCAAACTTTGGCAGGAGAAGTGGCAAGCCGCGATCTTGCTATTTGAAACCACTAGGATGGAAGTAGCTGCAAAGTTTCACTGTTTCTTAGATTTCCCAATGGCCCATGAAGTAAAAAGAAAATAAATAAATAAATAAAAATTGTTACCAGTAGAGAATATTTATAACAACCATTAGTTATTTTGTCTCCATTCCTTCAATAACTGCTTCTGTAGTAAAGGCCAGCTATTTGACAGGTCACAGAATATAGATTCTCATTGTGTTGATTGATAATTGAGGTATTTGTAAGTCAGTCTCGATTATGTAAAATTCTTGGCATGCCTGACTTTTAAATAGAATCTTTCCTCAAACAAGTATCTTGGGAGACCATTATAAACCCTCTTTTCCCAAAAAGACTGAAAATAGATACACTATCTCTATCTTCCTTTAAATGTCATCAAACCAAGCCTATTTATTACACATTTCAGATTCAACTTAACAGTTTCAGCATGATATATTTAGGAGAGTGGTAATCTCTTAGGTTGCTTAAAAACATGCTGTTCTTCAGTGAAAAGAAAGATACACACTGCATTAAAAACCAAACCAGGAAAGCTTGCATTTACCAGAAAATTATTATAGTATGTCCTCTGGCCAAGAATTTTCTTATCTAGCTGAAGACTGAGTAGCTTTCAACATTAACCATTTGCAAAGCATACTAGAATATGGCCATGAGTATCCATAGCAAATTTTAAATCTGAAATCACACCATCAAACAGATAATTTCTGCAATTGGCTGGTTGCAATAGCTCTATCAATTCAAACATTTATCCCACCTGGACTGCATGGGTATGTCCAACACTTGGTTCATGAATCCTGCCAGCAGTGCAGGAGCAGCAGTTGTGCATCAGGTGAGCTGTAGCAGATGACATCTTTTATCTGGATTCACAAGCTGATCACCCCAGCTGTTTGGTACAGTCTGTTTACTTCCTGAATTCTCCCTTGTGCCTCCCCTCTTTGCCCTCATCTGCATGGAGCAAAACAAGTATATAAATGAAAAGGAACTCAGGCTGACAAACCAGAAATTCAGTGCCAAAGGAAGATTAGACATGTATAACAAGAAGACATTACATATTTTGTCATAGCTGCACTCAATATGCAGAGATTATTTACCAGGTCCGGGGTTTAAGTGTGGCAGATGGATGCAGGCTAGCAGTTCCCACGAACAAAGATGCTGTTTCCGAAAAAAAGGTGTATTCAGCTTCTGGAAAAGAAATTTACCTCTCAGCAGGCACTGGAAACTCCAATCTTATTTGCATTTCTCAAAGCAGCTGCACACATCTCCCTTTCTCTGCCCTAACTCTCCCTGCCAGCTGAAGCTCTGCTATACAGATAGGTAGTAAATAATGCAGGATTGTGCAGGTTGTCATGAGGCCTTTTCCTTCTCCTGTGCTGCAAGCGCCTTTTCAGAAGCAATAGTTAAGTTGTCAGCAGAATGAGATTACAAATCTGATGCTCAGCACAGTTTTGGACAGTTTGAGCTTTCAGGCATTTTCTATGAACAGACACCAATAATTTCACTGCCACACTGGTGGGTGCTCTGTTGGGTCAGGAGTTTTTTAGACGGGGCTCAGAGAAAGAAGCACAAGAAGGTTAAAACAGATATAATATTATAGATTCATGCAAAGTACCAAAAAAATCGAAGGCTATAAGATAATGGCATTTTATTCCTAGGCTTTGAATTAAAGTGTCTTTCAACTTTGTTTAAGTGATTTGGATTGTCGAAGCAAAATTCCTGAACATAAACACTTGTTGCTATAAATATTTAAAATTCTCCTTTGTGAAAACACAGATGAGACATATTAGCAAACACAGCATTGTGTCTCATTATGACTTCTATGCATAATGAAAATGTTAAAAGCAATATGGTTTCTTTTAAAATAATACTGGCACTTAGAGTATAATGGTACACCCTTGAAGATGTTGTTATTTCACAAATGTTCAGCGTGCAGGCTTTCGTACTAATGCTTGTTGTAATACAGCGGGAATCTGTACTGCTATAAATTCTCACTAATGCAAATTACTTAGGGGGATGGAAAAACCTGCCTTTATGTTATGTTGTTCATTTTAATGTCAATGCCATTTTTCATTCCTCTATTCATATAGCTCTATTATTAAAAATACTTGTCTGTTAGGTGGAGATGAGCAAACAGCCCAAATTTATAAAACTTAGGCTCAGGCAATTGCAACAACAATCTGTGCTTTTGGGCAGCCACCTCTGCTTGAGAGATTTCAGCTCATGCCCTGCAGGCACTAATAAGTTTGGGAATCTCAGGCACAGCAATAAGGGAGGAGTTCCTAGGTTTTGAAGAGCCTTAGACTCTGTTCTACCTCTCAACAGCTGCTCCTGGAGCAGCTCCAGCATTGCCCTGTGGTGGAAAATGACTAACCCTGTTCCATAGGTCAGAGGCTGAAATTTCTGGGGCTGAGGTACATCACAGGGCAGCATTTCTCCTGCCACCAGCCTGCCACAGAGCCACCACCCACCCCTGACACATTGGTAGGATCCTGGCCCACAGAGATCCCTCTCCATGCTGTGCTGCTTTGAAGGAGAAACAAGAGATGTCACAGGGCTCATGACAAAAACCTGAACTTTGGTAACAAAGTTCCTTTTGGTTTTGATCAACAGCACAAACAGCAGGTACTAGCACAGAGGGTGGAACTCCTGCTCGTGCTAAGAGGTCACACAGTTTCTCCTTAGCTCCAAATAAAAAGTACAAGGATGGAGATGAAAAAGAGAAAAACAAAGCAAAACACATGTATTAAATCAGTAAACAAACAAAAATCAGCAAAAGGAGGAACCATGAAAGTTTGAAGCCAGATATAATTAGAATTCATGGGGTTTTGCCCCATCATAATGCAATCAGATCCACTCACCATCTACCCTGTTACCTTGTATCTTGAATAGTTCAGCATGATTTTACAGAGAAAAAGTGGGGGGGGGGGTGTTATGTCATATTCCAACAATCTAATCAATTTTGTCCTGGTTTTTCTGTACTAGAAAGTATGCGCTTGATTTTGTTAAATATTGCCATTAAATGAGTTTTCTAAAATAGTGTAGATAGTTTCCTGGGAAAGACATCAAAAATTCCTAAGTTTCTATAGTGAAAATGCCCCAAAGAGAGCAGCCTGTCTCTCCACTATGCTTTTCAAAAGAAAATCATCCATAAGGTTCTGTGCAGAAGATGATAGTGAAGAGAATGTGTCTTCTATGTTTGATTTGTTACTACAGAGAAAATGTTAATTTTAGTGAAAGTTAAACAAAGATACAGTTAAAGGGCAACATGTTTCTGTTTCTTGGTCCTTAGTATCATATATGAGATTGTAACGCTGAAGTGGAAGTGTGGAATGCTGTAATAATTTTAACCAAATATTTTGTTCTCCACAGAAATCACATTCTCTTTTGCTAGTAAACTACTACTCATTTTTCTTCACCTTTTCTTCACACCCATGCACTATGGATGAGTTCTCAAAACATTGTCTCTTGTCTTTAATTATCTAGAAAAAGAGTTTGATTTCAAAAAATATTCTGTGTTGGAAGGGATCCACAAGGATCAATTATAGAATGCTATGTTTTTTAAATTACATGGGAAACATTTTTCCTCAGCATCTCTGTGCATGCATTTCTACAAATAGTGAATTACATCTGCACTCAGTTTCCACTTAGGCAACTCCTGAGAGTAATGACATTTCCATTAGGTCGAGGCCATGATGGGATTCCAAGCACTCCATCATTTCTTGAAGCTACCAGCCACATCACACAATCAAAACCATACAAAACCAAAGCTTTTCTACTTATGGTTTTTTTTATATGTGAGAGTCATTCTTGGAATGGAGAGTTCCCTTGGAATCTCTGGCAAAAATAAAAATGCAGTCAGAAAACTCTGGAACTTGTTTAGAAAGTACTTTAGTCATTGAGAAGTTTGAGCTTTGTCCATATTCAAATTATTTTTTAAAATTCCCATTAAAACGAGACTTCCCTTTTCATATTATGAACTTTTTACTGCTATAAAATTAGTGCTGAGACTGATGAAAATGCTACAGCATGGAGAACTTTTTGCATATGCACAGCTGGGGAAGAAAGGAAACCATTGAGCAAAGGAGCTACTGACTGACAGCACAGAGCAGAAGTACAAGAGATGTTGGTGAATACCAAATAGCACAAGCATGACTTTTTATTACCTCAGAGTTCTTGATGTTTTTTTCTTTTTATTTTTACCAGGTATCTTCTAATTTTTCAATCATCCGTGATCTCCTGACTGACAGAAAAAATCAATCCCTATGCCACTATTATAGGTTATTTTATTATGGAGAGTTATTTAGTAACAGGGTATCTTGTATTTCTACCTATGTCTAGGTGATCTCAGTGAGAAGAAAAAAGGAAAGCTCAAAGCAACTTGAAGAAAACACATAGGAAATTGTCATGGGAGAATGAATTTGAACTACAAATGCTCCATGGAGGAATGTTAGTATATTAATACCTTCCTTCTAAACAGAAAAATGAGACACGACTATGACATCAGAATTAGTGGATGTACACAATGTTTCAGGAGTGAGTGCTAGAAACAAGACTGTATTTTGTCTTTCTATAATAGAAAAAAAAAATAGGTAAAGATAAGAATGGTGTTCTAAAATCTGTTCTCTATAGACTGATGAAAACTTCAAAAGAAAAAAAAACCACATTATTGAGCTGAATTACATTTCCATGACATGTTTGAGGAAGGAATGAAGAATTTTGCAGTTAAGTTCCTAAATTCATTCTCACTGCGAGCATATGTTTGCCAACATGTCAGTGCTGCCTCAGCTCTCTGTGTCAACTACTTTTCTTCCAGAGCTCTGATATTCTTCCTTTCCATTACCATTTGTTACCTGGCAGAAAAAACTCCTGATTTCTGAGCTTCATAGTCTAAATTCAATGCCAAATATGCTGCTGGTCAGGTTACTGAACTATGGAAGGCTGAACAGCAACATCAGTTAAGAAGTCTGGGTTTTTCCCTAACTCAGAGATAATCACTATAAATCTAAATTCAAATATTTCTGGCCTGTAAGTATGATAACATGGAGTTTTTTTTGTTTGGCTGTTTTTTTTCTAGGTTATTAATCAAAATTTGTATTCTACCTCCACCATATTTTTCATCTTGAAAACTTGAAAATAACTTATTGTATGTTTTCAAATGTAGAAAACACATTGATTTGGCTTATACGTGCTAAGTATGCCGGAGTTTTATAACCCAAATAATCAATTTCTCTGTTCTCTGCTGCACTCCCTTTCTCTGTCTAACCACTATGCTGGCAACAGGACTAACTGCATTCTTATGACATAATGGGTTTGGGTTTCTTTAGTCTCGCATCAGAAGAAATAAAACATAGAAGGAAAAACTGGCTACTGGAATGTCTCTGGTAAGACTGCCTAGTAGTTACTTCTATGGATATGTTTTTTATTTATGTCAAGAATTTTTAAAAATATTAGTGAAAATGAGAAATTTCCTCATGACTCTGTGAAGGAACTTCATTCAGCTTCTCTGAGATTCATTTCCTATTTCTTGAGATCCTGCTGGGCAGTGTGTGTGTTTCCATATGCAGCTCTCCAAGGATCACACACTGCAAAATAATCACACAGGTAACAGAATATCACTCTTAGATACAATCACCTGTAATCCTACCTGTTAATTTCATTTGACATTTCAGTCTGCTTCTGAGATTTCAAAAGATTTAACGAGAAGCAATTGGAAATGTTAAGAAGAAAACATAGTGGGTTTAGTCACATTTTTTGAAGTCAAATAATGGAGGGTGAAATTAAAAAGATGGAGTTTCAGCACAAAAGAATTGTGTTTAGTGGAGAAATATGAGAAATTTCCCCTTGGTCAAGTGTTCTGACTGTACAGCTGCCATGTGCCTGTGCACACACTTCCTAAAAGTGAAGTTCTTGAATTTCTTTCTCTCAAGGAGCAGAGCTCTTGGGAAACTGCAGCTAATAGAGAATGCAACCACACGTCTCCTCGGCAGCACCGCTACTGGGAGCACATTAAGCTCATCCTTTGCTCTTTACAATTGCTTCCCATAGAATATCAAATAAAATTCAAGGTCTCAGCACTTATCTGCAGTGCTTAGATACCCAAGGCTGTAGCCAGAGTGGAGAGCACAAAGCACATGGGAGCTTTCATGTCCCAAAAAAGACCCTGTCTCCACACTTGGGTAATATCAGGGCATGCAGAAAATCCCACTCACCATTTTGTCTAGGTTTCTATAGGAAATAAACCTGAACATGTGGAGTAGAAAGCACCTGCTTTGGATGAGAAACAAAGCAAGACAAGGGGTGTAACTATGTACAGACACAGGACTGAAATTCTGGATATCTTATTCTGGAGCTAAATAAGGTATCTGACAGATGTCTTATTCTGGGAGTGGATCAGCAATAGTGTGGCAGCAGGACCAGGGCAGGGATTGTCCCCCTGTGCTCAGCACTGGTGAGGCCACACCTCAAACCCTGTGTGCAGTTTTGGGCACCTCACTACAAGAGAGGCATTGAGGGGCTGGAGTGAGTCCAGAGAAGGGCAGCAGGGCTGGGGAAGGGTCTGGAGCACAAGTGTGATGAGGAGCAGCTGAGGGAGCTGGGGGTGCTCAGCCTGGAGAAAAGGAGGCTCAGGCAGAGCCTTATCTACTCTCTACAACTCCCTGAAAGGAGGCTAAAGGGTCTGGCTCTGCTCCCAGGCAACATGAAGGACTCAAGCTGCACCAGGAATGTTCAGGTTGGACATCAGGAAGAATTTCTCCACTGAAAAGGCAGTTAAACATTGGAACAGGCTGCCCAGGGAAGTAGTAGAGCCACCATTCCTGGAATGGTTCAAGGAGCTACTGGAGGTGGCACTTAGTGCTGTGGTTTGCTGGACATGGTGGTGTTTGGTCAAAAGTTGGACTCAATAATCGTGAAGTTCTTTTCTAACCAATTATTTTAAAGACCACATAAATAATGCCTTCATGAATGAAGGAACATCAAAAAAATTTCAGCCCAATACAAAAGACATCATTCCATGCCATCTTTAACACAATTGTTGGTATAGATAAATGCTTAGAAAAAACAAAACAAAACAAATCAAAACAAGACAAAATATATAACAACAAAAAATCCTTTTGGATAGACTAAGTGATTGAATGCTGTAGCTGAGGCTGCCTTGCTCTTCAGTGTGCAGAGCTCATTATATATTTCACACAATTTCAAACTACTTTTTCATTACAGACAACATAACAAATATGTGTTATAACTGCAGACTAATTATTCCTGATGTACCAGATACTATTTGATTTTAATTAAAAATATTTTAAATTACTTCATATTAAAATGTGACAGGGACATGTACTTTTCCACTCTTAATTATTAACACTTTTAACTCAAAGAAGTACCATTATAACACAGTTTAAAATACATCTTAGAAAATACTCTTTCTTAAAATGCAGTTTAGAAGATTTTTCAGATTCCTAACCCACAATTTAAAGGAGCTTTCATCATTGTGACCTGTAATATCGAAGTAATGAGATTCTTAATTCTCTGAGGAGCTCCACTAAACTTAGTCAAAGCTACTTGTGTGAATGGAAAAAAATAAAGAGTTAGTCTCTTAAATCTGTTTGAATTTGAAATAGCTCTGGTTTAAAGGACGAACACTTTTTTCTGCTGAACTGACTACAATAGTTTAATTTAGGAAATTAAATCCAGACATATAGAAATGAAAATGAAAATGTGAATTTTGAACAAAAAGTTACAATCAGAGCAAAGATTTAGGTTTTGAAAAGTTGTGTTTAACTTTATAATATTAATTAGTGCAGATAATCATTCCTGAAACCAGAACTGGGAGTTCTTCAGTTTATTGCAAAATTGAGCTAGAAAAGTCTCGGGTAGATTTCGGCAACTGGGAGTAGGATAAGTACTTTGTGATTCTTTGATTTTCCCTTTGCAATAATGAATGAATTGAGTTTTTGAGTAGTTTCTAAGTTTCTTTATGTAGATGCTAAAGTGAAACATTAATTTTGCAAAAGATCACCGAGCTAGGTAACAAGAAAGCAGCAGTCTGAATTAATTACTTTTTCAATGCCACTGTTTGGTTTACCGGATCTATATTGTGGAAAGCCACAAATGAAGAAAATAAGATAATTCAAACTAAGGACAAACATTTTCTTTCTGTTTCCAAATAAAATGTTGCAAGAACAGGTACAGAGCTGCAGCCAGGCAACACGATATGCACTGTCACTTTTCCACCACTCAAAATTGTATCACAGCCCGAATACCTTTCACAGATGCCTCTTTGTTTTGACTTCCTTCAAAGTCATAGATCCACTAGCAAATTTTGTCACTCTGCTTGTAATGCCATGAGAAGTAAAAGGTTTTCTTCTCCCACTTGGAGCTGACTGGGGCTGTGTCAGACCCAGTGCAGCCCCTGCTCCCTTCCCACAAAGGCCAACCTTGCAGCTCCCCCTCTGCCTTCACCTTGCCACCTACAGCTTGCACACTCTTTCATTTTGGTTTCCTAAAGCAACAAAACCTTTTAAAACAAACTGAAGACATTCTCAGCTCTGGCATCACAGTATTATGTAATCAGGCAATGCAAATTGTTGAAAGATTAAAAGATTCTGAGAAACTAGCAGTAAGTAATTCAATTATGTCCTTTAATCTTTCTTATGCTTATATTGTTTATTTGGTTTGGCTTCCTTTCTATAAGCTTTTCATATGAAAAGTTAAATGTATAAAGCAATTAAATATTTTATGATGAATGTCTCAAGCAAGAAGAGATGTCCATCAGCAGCCATCCCATTTCAAGCCTATTTTTACATATGAACAGGTTTCGTATTTAATTTCAATATAAACTATTGAACAAATACTTCTCTGTGCATTTTCTCTTATTTTCCTTCAACAGTCTGTCTGCAAAATTTCTGTCCTGTTTTTTTTCCGTTGATGAAGGCTCTAAAACAAATCAACTTCTCCCTGAATCCTGAATCTGAACATGATAAACACCCCTCACCCCCCTCCAGTTCTCTACACTTTGTAGACAACTGCAACAATTTCTGCTTTATCTTTATGTAGGATCTTAATTTTGCTAAGAAATCCTCTGGACAGCAGCTGCACATAAGGTTTCATTTCCCTGTCTCTGGGGAAATGCACTTCCTACTGAATAGAGCTGTGTGACCCAGGAGGGGCTGCAGCAAAGTCAGAGCGAGCGAGTCTCTGTTCTCTGGATTAACACCCGCCTTTAGAGGGGGGGATATGGGGACCTCCTTGTTTAAATTCTGAGTGCTCACAACCAGCCCAATAACTGGGTGGTATATACCCCTCAAGGTTTCTAAAATGCTTAAAAAAACCCCCAAATTAAAACCATATAGGAGGGGAACTAGGACAGAGAGAGAAGATAGGTAAGGTCATGTCTGCTGCCAGTTGCTTCTGGCAACACTGTTCAGTGATAATACTGAAGTGCACAAAAGCTGCAAGTGAGCTAATGTAAAATTAGCATAACTTCTGACATCAATAAATATTATAAAAAGCCTGCAGGATTTGTATTTTCACTCTCTTTACAAATAAAAATACAACTGTATCATGTTCCCCACTAGCAGCTTTAAAAGTGCTGCTTACAGACCGTAGAATTTTTAAATCTTTACTTTCCTAAAAGTGAAAAATGCATTTTCCCCTACTTGCAAACACACCTACTTAAAAAAACCCCAACACATTCAAACATTCAAATCTTCTTAAATCCATTCTGTCTTTTTGCTAAGTCTGAGATCACTATCATCAGATAAATCAGGTAATGTTTAAACATTAAGGGTCAAACACAAGGGTCAAAAGTTAAAACAGAAGAAGTCAAATATAATATCAGAAGTCTGGCATTTTCTTATTTCTTGCATTAGTACATGTTTTTGAACAGGAGATACCCTTACTTTATTTCACTTACAAATTCTGTTTGTAGACAAGAATGAAAAAAGCACTGAGGACAGAAATACTGGTGATAGCCAACAATTGCTTTCCATAACAATTTACTCAGTGAAAAACATTTCCTAGGAAGCTGTTGCATAATTATATTGAATTACAAAAATAGGCAGATATTTTAATGCATATGCTATAAGGGAATGGATAATGGAGTGAATGATATTATACAACAAAGTTTTGGCTATTATCTTGTCTTTGCTAGATTTTTATTTTGACACATTTTCCAAAGGACTACAACCTGGAGCTTATTTCTATTAAAATAAAGATTTCTAAAAATATTAAGTGAAGAACTCCTTATTTTCAGAAGACAGGATTGAAAATCTTAGGATTTGTCATGAAATTAAAATGCCTGAAGTATTTTTGAAAACTTAACATATTGCCCAGAAATGTAAGCAGTCTGTAAGAGTGCTTTAAACAGTTAGAGTGTTTTGCATTATTATAAATAGTTCTGCCTAAAACTATGTAGAAATTCTATAATTCCAGGGTAGGGAAGATAAAAAACTTTTTTTGGAAAATATATGTTACCTAAGCAGAGAAGGATCAGCTAAATAAAAAAAATTCAGAAAAATCTTCAGGAGGATTAACCACCTGCATCAAAAGAAAAATCCATATGCCCTGCTAATCCCTGGATTCTCATCTATGAGCTCTTTGTAAAATATATGAAATTATAATGGCAGCATCAGAATGCACCAGTGCTGAATATATCAGTGTTTATCCAGGCACAGTGTACACAAGGCAGATGTTGGACTGACCTTTGCTCAGTGAAATCTGTCTGATGGTTTAGTTGCTCTTCTCCGCTCATTTGAAATGTTCATGATGGAGAAAGATGTCAGTGGTGCATCTTTACATTTCAGGAAAAGAGCTAGTCACACACCTCCTTGGCAGGACACCAGATCCAGTCTGAGAAAATGTCATGGCAGCATTAGTTTAGAGCATGTCTCAGACTCCTGCAATGAGTGAAGATAAAAAAGAATTTGAGAAAAGTGGGGTTGTAACATTGTTTTCCAAATAGCTAGGGTTTGCTGTTTCATGCAGGGTTTAGGAAAAGAGAATGGGAGATTATGTTATCCTACGGATTTCCTTCTCGAACTGAAATCAATGATGGGTAGATGAACAGGGTTAGTGAAGGAGGAGGTCGTCTCAAAATCTCGACTGATGAACAACATACTCCCAAAGCACTGCTGTTCCATGTCACTTCAGGTATTACTGGTGAAAAAACAATGTTGCAGAATAACAGGCAGGCTATGGGGAGGGAGAAAGAGTGTTAAGAAAGCAATCCAAAGACTAAAAAGTCACCAGGAAGTGTTGTAAAGGAAAAGGAGAGGAAAAGGGAGGACGAGGTTGCCCTCTTGAGTTTGATGTATCTCTGAGGGAATAGCACAGTGTGTGTTTGGAGTAGTGTACATAGCAGGCCTT
Organism: Acridotheres tristis; assembly: GCA_037013685.1. Lineage (NCBI taxonomy): Eukaryota > Metazoa > Chordata > Aves > Passeriformes > Sturnidae > Acridotheres > Acridotheres tristis. Next base: position 105,549,785 of record CM072884.1, read on the forward strand.
GGGGCATTTCTAAGCTATCAATAGTTTGCCACAGCAATTAAATGTGGCATTCAATAATAATCCTTGGGGCAAAAGTATCACTATATGCCAGTTAAATTATCATGGTCAGCAAGCAACAGACAACTCTCTACCAGTTTTCTATTCTTAACATGAAGTAAGCATTTAATTCTCTGGCAACTCTGTTACTTGCCTTAGGTATAAGAAACATATCTTGTAATTGCCATTTATTAAACTTTGCCTCTATAAGCATACACAACATAATCAAGGTCCATAAATAAAAGTAGTGTGCCGTATCTTCTACTTTGCCTGAGAAATTCTCTTTCTCCAGAAGACAAGGAAAGCATGCATTCAAAAAAAATGGCAAATACAGGCTATCTACCTCTCTTGTGATTTGCAACACCATGATGGGAAAACCAGCAACACACAAGTTCATTTTTTATTTAAGTGATAAGAGGCAGTGGGAGAATGACTGTGAGCTCTATGGCGCAGCCAACTGTTGCACGGAATTACGGAAATAATTTTAAGGGGAAGCTGAAAGCATCAGAGAAGGTGTTTGAAGACAAGCACAGCTACAGAATATGGCTTTTGTTTTCCAGATACAGTTTTATTTCGCTGCTCCATTTATGCTCTTAGCAGATGGTGTTTTCTTCTCAAAGCTCCAGAGAGCCAAAAGTAAAAATAATATCATACAGGAGTAGTCACTCAAGGGAATTTTTAGAAGGTTGTCTTTTCTTTCACCTGTATATTTGCTCATTTGTCTGAATTCATTGTGAGCTTTCAGCTCTTACCAGCACATTTCCATAATTACCCTAATGTTCATATGGTCACTTCTGACATGTTCACTGTCAGGTCTGGAGTGGGTTTTCAGAAGTTTAGGAAGAAACCTGCCTTGAAACCTTAGAGAGCAATTTAATTTCTACTACCTTCCTTACTTTCCCACTTTCCCATTGCAAAGCAACAGTTCCTTCCCATTTTTCCTTTCCATTTCGATGTAAAACTTGTTTATAAAATGCTCTATTGCCTACATATCTTGCAAATAGATAGATGAGAGTGTTAGTTATATGAGTACCACTGGCAGGTGGCAGTTGAAACAAAAACAAATTATAGAAAGGATAGAGGAAGTAAAACAAACATGGTACAAGTACAGTTTATTTTCTTATTTCATTACAATTTATGAACTTTAGAACTTATGTCTTCCCTCTCTATTTTAGCACTGTCTATATTAAAATATTGCCCACACTATGAATTAATACAAAATAGAATGGCTATCCATTAAACATTAACGTAAAAAATTCTATTTATATTATGTTTCTATTACTGCATCAGCACTATCTTAGCAAAAACTATAAAAGTTTCCGATAATAACAACTTACTGAATTTGGAAAATAGATCTCTTAGTAGAAAAAGACTTGCCAGTGGAAGTCAGAGAAATAGTTCACAGGTCAGCAACATAAGAGCATGAAGGGGGTTTTTGAAGGCAATATTCTCAGTCAGAAGCATCCAAATAGCTGTTAGTCTCAGGTTTCTGCTTCACTTTTTTTCACTCTATTCCTCAACAGGCACTGAAGAATTTAGTAGCATAGTAAAGTGCTCTTTTAACTGTCACAGAAATATGATCCTTGATAGAACACAATACTCTGCTCATTGCAGAAGTGGGATACAGCATTCTCTTCAGAGCTTGTTGTGTAATTTCTCATTGTCTTTTCCAAGGAAAACACAGTTTTCTCATTGACAATATAGAATATAAGAGACCATGAGCAAAGCAATGCCAAGTGGGGCTTTGTTAAGCCACCAAATGTTCTCTTTGAATACCCTGCCCCTCATGGTATTGTAGTTATTATGGGGAGAACACATATCTCCTCTCTCTTACAGGAGCTCTGGAGATCTCTGAAATCTTTATGTGCTTGAGGCTGCCTGTTCAATAGCTGGGTTAGTAAAAAATGTGCTCATTCCTTCAGTGTAAGGGAATGTTATCTCTGTGAATCTCACTGATTTAGCAGACTTTTTCACTGCATTTTTTCTAGAGATTAATCTACATCACATGAGGTCTGAGACAACTTGGAGCTGGAGGGAGTGGTCAGAACTGTCCTGCAAAGCCAGGGCCCTTTTTTATCCCTTTTCTTCTTAAGCTGATGAGTTCTCTGAAAAATTAAGTTAAATTTTCACCTTAGTGCTGTGTCCAAAGCTACGTCTCCAGAAGTTTCAAATAGGACAAGCCTTTGAGGATACAAAAACTCATTCTTTAACCTGAAGTTTCTGTTAATGATGGAATATAATTAATTTTCTATTTTTCATACATACATAGATGCATTGATTTGATAAATAAAAACTACTGCTAGCTTTTTAGAAAATACACAGGTGATATTCATAGTGAAATTCATAATAGAATGTGGGCTAAATTCTGTCTCCAGGTGATAGGCTTTGAGAGAGCCGTGCTGTCAGTGAGGATGATGGATTCTGGGACACTTCCAGGAGATGCTAGGAATGATGAGGGCTACTCTACCTTCTAACTATAGTTTATTTATTCCTTTAAATTAAGTGGTTCTATGGAACACAGCTTACCTTTCCAACATCACAGAGCAAGAAACATTTGGAGGTAATAATGCTAGAAATATTTTTAATTTTTACACTGAATTTTCTGTTTTCATACTTACAAAATAATTTTCTCTTTCTCACACCTTTCTGTTTTTTTACCATGCCAACATAGACTTGTTTCAGTAATATTACAAAAGGCATAGAACAGAGATAGTAGACAAACGTTCAACACATCAATCAATAAACTTCCTAGCTCATTAAAACTTAAGGCATATTCATTATTCCATCACGTTGAACAATTACTTGTTTTTTAAAGGATACCAGGTATTATGATCATTTTCGTACCTCTCCACTTGCCCAATACTCCCCTTGAAAAGTTAAGTCTTTTGAGCCTGAAAGAGCTCTGGATCTAAGTGAGGGAAAAAAATCCTCACATATAATACTTCCAGACTTTTAAGTTCTACTCTCTGTTAAGGTCTTAAGAAGATTTATATAAAGCCTACAAGTTGTTCCCAGTTCAGGTCCTTGGCAGCATGCTTTAATTTTAAATCTGTTCCTTTTTTTTTTTTTTTTTGGTCTATCAGCTGGGCTGGGAGGTGGGAAATGGTGACACACTTCTAAAACTCCTGCTTCTGCCCTTCCCTGTCAGAATTATATGTAGCTCTGCAGTCTTCCTGAGAGTCATCTGCTTCATTACTTGACAAACCTTATTCTTGCATTCTCTCTGGCTAATCCCCTGCCTTTCTTCTTTCATGTATCCCTAATGCTCTTAGGAACCCTTCTCAACCTTACAAATCTCACTAGAAGGCAGAAGTAGCCCCTAGTGAGGACCCTGTTTTCATATTCATCCTTTTTGCCAAGGGTGCCAAACTCTGGAGCTAATATTGCACTGACAGGGCTGTTAAGAGTCTTTGAGTGGAAATTTCACTTGCAAAGGGTTTGTTTTTAAAAAATAAAAGATTTTAATAAAAATATGATTGAGAACAATTTAAAACAGTAGGAGAAAAATTTGAAAAAGTAGGAGAAGCAGCCATAAAAGGGTAATGTTTTGCTCTACTGCTTTCACCTTTTAATGCTTCCAACATAGGATTTCAATAGTTTATTCCAAATAGATTCATATTGGAAAGATTATTGCTTATTTGGGGGTTGTTGTCTCGTTGATGTTTCTTGGGCTTTTTTAGTATATTTTGGTTTTTTTTACCTGCTTATATTTTTTGTCTTTCCAATCTTACAAATTGCCAGCACAACAAACTTCCAGCTTCACGTGCATCTAATGGGAGACTTAATGTGACCTCACAAGGAAAGGTGTGCTGCACATGAGTCTTCCTGTTGATACTGCATAGTATTCGAGGTTTTGGGCATTAACACCATCATCTCTGGAAGGAAGAGACACTTTCTGGATGCAAAAAGCACTTCAACATGTTGATGTTAAAGTGGGTGCTTTTAGCACATCAGAGGGTGCTTTCCTTCTAGTTTTACAGGGTATATCTTTTCCATATCTCTTGGAACAAAAAAAAAAAATCTGTTTTGATACTATTTCTCAGCAAGACATTCATGCAAGGCAGATTTGAAAAATAAGCACTTTTTTTTTTTTTTTTTTTTTTTTTTCCTAATTGCTATTTTAATCTTGGACTTTCTCTGACTTGTTTTCCAATATGGCCAAGACAAGAGAGATTGGCAATGCTCAGTCAGGGATGCAAGACTTTTCATATTGACTTGGTTTGATGGAGAACGTGTTTCCAAATCCTTTCACAAAGGCTGGAAACTGAACTGGTCCTGTACCCAGGACAGATAATTGAAAAATGTATAATAAAATATTGTTTAGATATATAAATCATTAACCAATAACTACTTTTATAGAGGTAGTCTATCATGCCAGATAGATTTTTATTCTACTGGTCAATCACAGCATGATTTTGTGGGTTTTAGCATTCAGTCTCATCAGTCAATAAACTGGATGCAAAGATAATGCTTTCAGTTTTAAGCTAATTATTGAAAAAAAAAAAAACCCAAAACTTTCAGAAGATCCAGCAAAACCTGATTTCCAGTCAGAATCCAAAATATTCAATATTCTAGATTGAGATGGGTGTCCTGAATATATGATGCATTGCTTCAGCATCATATTTACCTCTTGTATCCATGCTTGGAGTTATGACCCAGAAATTTTCCTTTTCCCCTTGATATATATTCTCCTGCAGTCTGTCAGACTCTGTTCCCTCTGCCCCTTTTTCACACATAATCCTCAGGTTAGTGCTCTTTTTCTCTTGCAGAACATCATGCAGTTGAGTACCTTGTCATTTCTTGAAAAATAATTGTTAAATTGTCTGTAAACTGAGAGGGATTTTCTACCTGTCAACATACTAGACTTACTGAGATAGTGTGTTGACAATGTGCTTTTGAAGTATTGCATGCTCCCAGCTTTTTCGGCATTTGCTTTTTCTCACCAGGCTGACTTTGTTCTTGTTTGCATCTGATTCTCCCTAGAATCTCTTTTCAAAGAAAAGTGATATCTTACACAGAATTTTCTTGTCTAAAGAGGTCATGAAGCTGAGATAAGGGCAGATGTGACAGCCACCATATTGCTAGATACTGGGAACAGAGCCAGGGGACTGGCAGGCTAAAAAGCAACAGTTTCCACAGCATTTACTAAAGCGCAAAGTTGCATATGCAGGACTGTTGCAGAATTTTATCCCTGATGAAATGGGAACAGAAGTGAGGACATAACACTGTCATTTTAAGAGATGAAAAATCTCACCCCATATGTTTATTCTAATTATAGAATCACAGAATGGTTGGAAGTGACCTTAAAGATCATCTCATTCCAATCCCCTTTCATGGACAGGGACACTTTCCACCTAACCAGGTTGCTCAGAGCTGCATCCAACCTGATCTTAAACACACCCATGGATGGGGCATCCACATCTTCTCTGGATAACCTGTTTCATAATTTAGTGCTGGCTCAGGTTGCTTAACAAGGGTGCCAAAACTTATTATGCAGCCTGTTGGGCTGCAAGAGCAGACTACAAGAAACTCTAAACTTTTCACCCCCAAGTGCCCAGCAATTTAGAAAATCTTCATTTTTTTTTTGGTAATATAAATGCATACCTGGGCATACACATCTATTTTCCCCTTTACACATAAAAAAATAAATTGGCCAATTTATTTCAAGGAACACTAGTATGTTTCTTTCTCCTGCTGCTAGAAACTTGCTTCTCTCTTCCACAATACTGCTTTCCTGGGGTTTTATGATGTGCACTTTCTTACAAGAGTCTTGTGATTTTCCTGTACCATGTTATGTTCCTCATCATTCTCCTTGCAGCCAGCAGGTTGTACACCAGCAGCCCTATTAATATATATAAACAATATTAGAAAGAACTTTTCTCTGGTCATTTGAACACAAACATTAATGCCCAGATATTGCTGGCTGCCTGAAAGCCATATAATAAAATCTATACTACTGAAAATCAAAAAATTATTCTAAAGTGATAGCAGAATATTGTCAATGAAATATGATTTTTGTAGCTTGGGAACTTCAAAATGAAACAACAATAAAAAAAAAAGTTCTATTGATTTTTGAAAGTTTGCCAGACCAAAACTTTGTATCAGCAGATGCACAATGCATATTTGTATAGAAGTGTCAAAGCCACGGGATGTTCATAGACCCAGCTGGGTAAGTGACTGTTTTATTTGCATTTGTGTGATTTGTTCAGAAAAATGAAAGATACTGCATCAACTCCAAGTTTGACTGAGCAGAAATATGTATATACAGGATAAATACCCTCCACACATGGTGTGAGACATAAGCAACTTTGTTGTACATAGAGGGAAATGAAGTTAATTAGATGAGTTGAGATGCAGTGGTTAACAAGTTTCATATGCAAGGCTCTTTTACATGCTACAAATGAAATAGACCATGCTTTGTTATATACTGTGCCCTATTAGGTGCATGGCTATATGTATAACACTATAATTTATTTTTTATGCTAAAGAAACTTTCAGTTTGATTCTACTTTTAAATGCACTAACAGAGCTCACAAACCCAAGTATCCAACCTGTGGCACACAGGAGCAGAGATCCACACATGATGGCAGCATGGGAGAGGTGATTTACAGAAATTGGTTGTTGCAGACTCTGAAGTTTCTACTTGGTCAGCATCAATGTAGCAGATGATCCATAACAACCAGTCTTTGATCAACAGCAACATCCTTCACCTTTTACTTCAGAAAAAGAACTGTATCTGCTTAAAAAATCCATGGAAAAAGGCTGCTTGTTTCCCTTTTTATGAGACAGATCTTAGATGCCCCATCTCCTCATGCCCTGTCCATGTCAGATATCCTGGAGAAAGGACTATGTCTTCCCTGATGTTTTGTACTGCAGCAAGGTGGTTGTGGATAAAAAATTAAAATGATAACTAAATTAGATGCAACCTTTAAGTACCTTCTTTGATGTGGAAAGGATTTTGGGTTCTGCTATCAGGTACCAGGATATGCTAGAAGGTAAAAAATAATAATTTTATTTTGGATAGGTACATTCTTGTCAAATTTGAACTTCTAATAGGGATCACTAGGGAGGGAAGCATGGAAAGTGGGGGGAAAATGTAAGTCTCCATACAGGGCTAACATGAATCTACCTTCCAGATACTCCAGACAGAGAAGCTGTCTTGTTCAGTAGGCAGTGGCAGTAGCTCCTCCAAACATAGCTGAGAAATAAGGGTGAAGAAGAGAGCTGCTCTGCCTCGGCAGCAGCAGTCAGAGCTGGTTTATCACTGACTGCTCAACTCAGCGAGGCAGAGAACAGCATTACCCAGATTCCCTCTATAAAACTGTCACAGCAGGACACCTCCTTAAACTCCCTGTAGTATGGTGAGACTCCACTCCCATTCCTACTCCCTGGGTCTTATAAATAAAAGTAATAATCCAGTCTTCATAACCATTCATCCTCTGCTGCTGGGTTTTTTTCTAACTGTTTCCATGTTCTTTTCAGTGTTAGGAATGGTAGCCAGTCCTCAGTACCACTTTACAGACACAAGGGTTTTCTATCTTCCTTCAACTGCCTGTAGGGAAGCAGTGCTGTATCACCAATGAGTTATACTCTGAGCAAATTTTCTGGTAAGGAATTTCATCTAAACGTACCTTGGTATAGTCTTGGTACAGATAACCTCTGCAGTGCTGCCATCTAAACATCTGTCTTTTCCTGGGGAGGACAGAGAATATCTATTTTGAACTGTGAGCATTTCTGCAGTCCGTGAACACTTTGCCATTTTGTCTTCACCCTAATGCAGTGCTGAGTGAGCACTGGTGATGAGTGCATTGCCCTCCATCATGTTTTGGGAGAGGATCATCACTCAGGTGCACTCACTAATGTCTCTCTGGAGCTGATGACAAGCCCTGTGTGGTCAGACTTAATGAGTCAATTAGAGTATATGAACAGGCAGCATAGTTCTGAGATGCAGGGACTTGGCCTTGTCTCGTTACAAGTTGGTTGAAAATGGCCTCTGATGCAAAGTAATTAATTTTCTGACTCATGTAGGTGGACTACCTGACAGCTTTCTCCTGTTTGCTTCTGAAATGGCTTGACTTAGAGAGAGAAATGTCCCTCGATAAAGTGGTGAACTGCTGTTTATCGGCAGCAGTTTCTACAGAAACGTTACATCCTTCCTCTGATTTTCTTCACTGCTGTGGTTAAAGGAGGGCTGCTCAAAGGTCTGGCACAGCAATCATTTGTCATGCAGACAGACCTGATAACTCAGTCCAAAGTGTTGGAGGCAATCAAACTGTGGTTAGATCACAGAATTCTGAGAATATGAGATTAAACTGCATCTTCATCGACAGCAGAACAAGTCTTTGACTTGCTCTAGTTTCTTCAGTTCTTATGCTCATCTCCAACATTAACTACTCAAATTCATGTCTTTATTTTTTAAAGGAAGTCTTATTAATTGGGAAAAAATCCCCAGTCCACGTTCCAGTCATAAACTATCAGTAGTGATTTACCTCTTTATCAAACCTTCTTCATTTTAAACGAGAATTCTCTCTTTCATCTTTGGAGGCAAAAATTAAAGTTAAATTACTACCTGAACAAATTTTGGAGTTTTAATCTTTAGTGACACCTCAAATCATGATGTATAAAGATTTCTTAGCAAACTGAATTATCCTTTCATCAAAAGAAAATCCTGTCTAAGAGCTGCACTTAAAGCATAGGATTGGTTACATGCTTTTTGTCAGCAGAGGAATACAATATTTTTAAACTAGCTACCATTGTTACAATGTCCTGCAGCTGACAGGCTAGTGTACAAAACCACAAACCTTAATACCTGACTGAATTTGTTGGTCACAGTTTTCAGTCATATCTACCTAAATAAATTAATAATTAAATGCCCTCTTCATTGACACTTTGATTACAATTAGATCAACAGAAAGCCACTGTTTAAATAGAATCCTTGAGGCTATTCTTTGTCTTTGGAATTTAAGGGATTTCTCAGAAGCCTGTCAAAAACCACCAGAGCAGGATTTTGACTTCATCAAAGCAAGGCATCAACAAGCCAGTAAATAGGACTAGAAACAGCAGTGAGAGAGATACAGGAATCACAGAATCACAGAATAACCTGAGCTAGAAGGGACCCCCAAGGAGCATCGAGCCCAGCTTGTGTCTCTGGATGGGACAGCCCAAGAGTCACATCCTGTGCCTGAGAGCATTGTCCAAGCATTTCCTGAGCTCTGCCAGGCTGGTGCTGTGACCCCCCTGCCCTGGAGAGCCTGTTCAGTGCCCAGTCACCCTCTGGGGGAAGACCCTTTATCTAATGCCCAACCTAAACCTCCCCTGACACAACTTCAGGCCATTCCCTCGGTCCTGTCACTGTCACCACAGAGCAGAGATCAGTGCCTGCCCCTCCTGTTCCCCTCACAAGGAAGTTGTGACTGCAGTGAGGTCTCCCCTCAGTCTCCTCCAGGCTGAACAAACCCAGTGCCCTCAGCCCCTCCTCACACGGCTTCTCCTCAAAGACCTTCTCCATCCTCATTGCCCTCCTTTGGATGTTCTTTAACAGCTTATTGTCTTTTTCATATCATGGCACCCCAAACTGTCCCCAGCACTGGAGGTGAGGCTGCCCCAGCCCAGAGCAGAGCAGGACAATCCCTCCCTTGCCCTTCTGGCCATGCTGTCCCTGATGTCCCCAGGACACGCTTGGCCCTCCTGGCTGCCAGGGCACTGCTGGCTCAGCTTCAACTTTCCATCCACCAGGACCCCCAGGTGCCTTTCCCTGGTGCTGCTTTCCAGCCTTTCATTCCCCAGTCTGTCCGTACATCCAGGGTTGCCCCATCCCAGAGGCAGAATCCAGCACTTTCCCTTGTTGAATTTCCCATGGCTGGTGACTGCCCAGGCCTCTCGTTTGTCGAGGTCTCTTCAGGGCCTGCCTGCCTTCAGGGACTCAGCAGCTCCTCCCAGTTTTGTATCACCTGCAAACCTGCTCAGTGTCCCTTCCAGTGCTGTGTTCAAGTCCTTTATGAAGATGTTGAAGAGCACAGGGCTGAGGATGGAGCCGTGTGGAGCCCCCGTGGTGACAGCTCACAGCTCTGGTGTCACCCCATTCACTGCAACCCTTTGTGCCCCATCTGTGAGTCAGCTGCTCACCCATCAGTGATGGTGTGAGTGTGTTTTTTCAGCTAGGGGCTGGACATTTTGTCCAGGATACTAAGAGAGACACTATCAAAAGCTTTACTGAAATCCAAAAATATTACATCAGCAGGATTTCCTTGATCAGCTAGGTGGGTTACCTTGTCATAAAAGGAAATCAGGTTTGATATGCAGGACTTTCCCCCTGTGCTGACTGTGATGAATGACTGCATTGTCTTTCCTGCACTTTTTCATAACTCCCAGAACAATCTTCTCCATAACTTTACCAGGCACTGAAGTGAGACTGACAGGCCTGTAGTTTCCAAAGTCCTCCTTCCTGCCCTTCTTGAAAATCGTGAAAACATTCATCAGTGTCTAGTCAGCTGAGACCTCTGTGGCTTCCCAAGACCTCTCGAAGATCAAGAGAGGTTTAACAATGAAAATAGCCAGAAAAACATTTTCAATATGATAAAAAATAATTCAGAAATATTATTTATTAAAATGGAGACCACCTTGTACAGGGAAAAACCATTTCGTGTTTTGATTCTTCTTCCTCCTCCCATTTTTCTAACTTCTTCAGTGAGGCAGTGATAAATGGTTGTACCTATGTTACCTGTCACAGAGAGGACAACTGCATCAAAGAGGCCCCTCATCAATTTATTTTCCTAATGGATACAGCACAAGAACTGAACTTTGGTTAATGGTTTGTGTCAGAAGAAGTAGAGCTGGATGCATTCACAGCCTGCATATGTGTTGTCACTCAGACAGATGCTCCAAGGTACTGTCCAGGGTAATGAAAGGCTGTTCCCCTCCTCCTAATTAATTGTGAGGGGAAAGGTTTGCATTCGGCACCAAATTCCTTCCATATCTCTTTGTTGTTTTTTGGGGAGACAAATTTTGCAGCTCCTGTGAATGGGAAAGTCCAAAGGCCTGTGTTTAACAAAAACAAAACTTACTTTTCAGCAACACTGAGCCAATCGTTTCAGGCACCAAGGCTTCCAGGGCTTTCATGTCTCCAGCTCTCTTCGAACTTTAATGAATGGATACAGAGCAGAGAGCCTGAGAAATAATTAATTTGGACAACCTCTGATTGTCAGACCCAGGCCAGAGAAAAAAAGAAAGGAGATTTGCAAGAATCTGTGTGGAAATTCAGAGCACCTCAGTGACAGCTGAACTTGGAAGCACCTCAGGAAGGTGAATTTGGGCACATCACAGCCTCTCACACTCATCATGGGTGGGACATGAGGGTACTTTTTCCATTTATAAGAACTAGCAGATAAAATCTGTCCAAAGGAAGCCTTCTTAAGGAAAATGAGTGTTTCAGACTTGATTCAGGGTGTATTCACCTTCTTTTGTTCCACTTTTGCTCAGATTTCAATCTGGAAATCCAAAGGCCAAATGAATACCATGTTTATCTAGCATTAAAATGCTAATTGAAGTGGGCCCATGGTGTCTTTTAACATTTGTCCACCAAATGCTCACTGAAATATTTCTAAGCAATGAGCATTTTTTTCTGAGATCAAGTGATTTTTATTGTTGAACAAACACATATTGGATTCCCCATCTTACATTTCAAATTTGGTCACACATGGGTTTAAGATTCCAGCCCTGAGTAATTGCCAATACATGAAAATTTATTTAATTTCATTGCCTTTGCTTATTTCCTTATGAAATGACCTTTGAAATGTCTTTATCTCTTTTCTATTCTTTTCTTAATGACACATTTATTTGATGGGAGACTAGTGGACACAAAACCAATACCAACAAATATGACTGTTAACTGTAGTTGATGCACCTATTTCTTAAGTAGTACATGTTGGGCCAGCTATTCTTTAGCTTTTTAATATGTTCTCCTCACTCTGCCTGCATCACCTTTCTGGGTGGAACACACACTTTTGTTGTTGTTGATTTTATTTTGTAGGTAAGTTACACTTTTTTTCACTTCAAGGAAGACAACATTCAAGTCAAACCCGTTTCTGTACTCTTTTATTATTTTTTTGTTTGAATATCACACTGATTGCCCATTAAATTTTTGTCAAGTAATATATCAAATAGTTTCAAACAGCTTTGTTCTGTAAATGTTTTTTTAGAGAAGGCGCATTCTTTTGCATTAACAAAGATTCTGTTCCAGTTCTGGTTTGCCACGGGACACTGCTCTCCACATACAGCAGAAGAGAATGAGTCCCTGACATGTGCCAGTCTGCTCCTTCATTAATCACAGGTTGTCTCCCAGCAAAGTCATCTATGAGGTTATAAAGGAAACTAAATGAAAATTGCATTCCTCTCCCTGTGGCAGCAAAGAGGGGCGGGGAGGGGAGGTTTTGTTGAAAGCGACTGACAGTCATTCCATGAGAAATTTTGCTTTGTTAATAAACATCCCTCCACTTCATAAATGCATATCATCTCTGCTTAACAGATGTGAGATTATCAGGAGGATTGTCATCATTTAAAGCCTTTCCAGGTGTCTCAAAGGCAGATGGCCACCACTGCTGCACCTTGCATTCTTTCCTGCTGTCTCCAGGATACCAACTTGCAGAGCTGATCAACCTTCTGCTCCATATACAGGCTGTTTGTAACTTTGAGGGGTTTGGTGGGGGTTTTTAGTTTGTTTGGGTTTTTTTTACTTTTGTTTGTTTTATGTTTTGATTTTTACTTTGGCTTGAGGGTTTTTTTAAGAGGAGTGGGAGCATTAAAACTGACAAAATAATTTCCCTTTTAAAAATTGCAGGGACCTGCCTTATAAAAAAGGCAATGTTAAAAGAATAATACTACTTCCAAATGATTTCAAGTTTTTCACACTGTGTTTTGGTCTAGTACCAGGAGATACATCCCCTCCACTCCCAAATTTGAAATTAACTGAAGAATTCACCCATATGTTTTAAAAAACCAAAATAAAATCATTTTAGGTTCATCAAACCATTTCAGTTCCAAAAAACTAAAATGCGCAGAGTTTTAACTGGTATTCTGTAAACCAAGTTGAAAGGGAATTTCAGTTTGATCAAAATACTTTTTTTGTTAATGCCTTTAAGAGCAAGCCAAAACACAGCATTTCCACAACCCTGGGAAAAATATAGAAGTAGTCATAGAGGAATGGGTTCACTGTACTCTATTAATATTTTTGTCAGCTGAAGAAGTACAAAACATCACTAAGAAGTAAAACAGAAGTAAAATGTATAACACATATTGGTCATAAGTGTTTATTCTTGCACTAATCATTTTATACTTATTTTCAGAAGAGACTGATCTGAATTGCTCTTTAGATTGTACCAGATACATAACTGGAGTCTAAACACATTTCAGTGTCTGTTTTAAGAGGGACAGAATGGGATGGTGATCCCCAAACTAGATCTTTATTTTTCATTTGTTTATTGTCAAATCCTGGTCATCTGATAGAAGAGTACTATTGGAAAATCAATCCTTCTTACAGCTTTAAAATACCTTCTTCACTGGTGAACTTATATTTGCATCTCAGAGATAGTAGCACACATTGCAAGATGCTTCTGAGACCCAGGATATTTGTTTGAATTACAGGATGCTTCTGAGACCCAGGATATTTGTTCGGATGCATAATACACTGGCCTTGAATCAGTATAGTTAATGGTAGATCCTTGTTGACATTAGGTAACAAATTACCCATACTTGGGTTTTAAACAGGCTTGTCCATACATTTAATGACAGGAATGTGACACATTTCTTTTTGTCTTATGTCATCATCACAGCTTCTAGTGATATTGCATCCAGGTTTATTTTTAAAAGTTGCCATTTAGTTTCAGCCTGCCGGCCTAATGGAGTTCACAGAACATCTCTCAGGGCTGCTGAACCAGCAGAGGCAGCACTCGATATGATATGTATGCTTAAGCTTTAGGGTGCATAATAAACATGAGAGCTTCATGCCCTGAAAAATAATCACTAGGAACACAGTGCATAAACTGCAAGCTAGAAACTGCAAGCTAGAGACATGTTTTCTTTTGGGCTATTTCCCCAAAGAGGCATCAAACAATAATACAGAATATAGTGTACCTAAGTGCTTATTACTTGAACTTTAGATTTACCTTTAAGAATAAAATATTTACACTCAGTTTCATAGTATTTTTTTTTCTTTTCCTTCCCCCATCCACGTGATTTAATATAGCAGACTTGATTATGGTGGAAAAAATCCCCACTGCATTTTTCTCTTTGACAGGAATATCATTCTCTTTCTAGTGACAATTCCTTTCCTTACAGCACTTTCAGAGAAATTATGCACATGGGACACAAAACACTCTTGAAGTAGCAATGAAGTCCTTTAAAAACAGGAACAGAAAACCATGCAAGGTTACAGCAGGACACAAGTAATTCCCAGCCCTTTCTTGGCCTTCCTGGAGGTGCCAATTTCCTCTCAGGATGCTGCAGAGGAGCTGTAGGTGTGTGCCGAGGCTGCAGACACGCAGACTGCCGTGCCCCCAGCCCTCTCTGGGGAGTGATGGCTCTGCCTGAGTTACCTGCATGGTCATGAATCAGAGCATGTCTGACAGAAATAAGACAATTTAACCAGCACCCATTCCTCACATCAAGCCACTAACATCTGAATAGTGGCTATCTTCTCACTTTAATTCCTTATTCTCCTTACCAGTATCACCTCCCCTATCCCCAGTGGTTTTGTAGTTCCTGTACCAGAAACTTTCCTCTCCATGACTCAGCCTGCCCACCTCTGCAGTCCCTGTCTGATAACTCCCCGTTCCCCTCCAATAAAAGTTACCTTGTGCTCGCCTTTTCTTTGTTGTCCCTTGGTTTTTAAGAGCTTGTATTTGGGAACAAGCACCTCCTGATAACCATTCACTAACATATACACTCAAAACCTAAAAACAGACTTTCTAATACTTGTCTTTAACAACGTCTTACTCCACTGTTCTTATTAAAAAGTATTTTATTTAAAGAGTGTTGAGAAAAAGAAAAAAAAAAGTATTGGTTGAACAACTCTGGAGTTGATTGGTAGGAAATAGAGGCAGCAAACAAGTATTAGAGGAATTGCTGGGGAGGAAAAAAGAGACCATAAACAATTTGAATAAGCTCCTGTACTATTTCTTTTGTGTTTACCAGACCATACCAACAAATGCTGTTCAATGACTAAGGGTGAATTAATTTCCTGGGCAAACTCTTGCCACCAGGATGAGCACAAACATAGGCTGCCTGACAACTGCAAGCTCTCTCCTAACAAATGAAGCACAAAGAGGACAAAATCTCTCTTGCAAATAAATTAAAAAAAAACCAAAACAAACTGAATAAAAACTATTTAATAATTGTGATGTTCACATTCACAAAAATCTCCCAGCGGAGTATGAATGTGTACACTGGACTGTGCTGACAATGCCAGTCCTGTCCTCTGCACCCTGTTTCACACACCACATCATTTCTTCCCTAATGCAGCCAGGCTGTGTCTAATATATGGGGAAACACAACCTCCTCTCCCATTCCTCAATTTGCCTGATTCATCAGATACCCCTGGCAGAGAGTGCCTATCATGCATGCCAAGGCACAAAGAATAGTCCCCACCTTTGTCTTCAAAGCACAAACTGATACTGTTTAATCACTGTACCTAGGCTTTTAAAATAAAACAGGACAGTGTTGGACCATTTTCCCTTGTAATCAACTCACTTTTGTCTCAGTCATCTTTAAAAACTGCTGCTTGGTTATTTGACTTAACGAATCCCCAAAATGTACTGTTTTACTTGAGTGTGAAGCTTTATGTACTGCCATAATTATTATGGTCTCAGTTTAACTGTGTGTCCAATTAGTCATTGAAAATCTATCTACATAAATATTTGAAGAGGTGCTTCTAGTGAGCTTGAAGGGAAAGGGCCAGCCAGCTTCTCTCAGTCTGAAGCTCCTCGGAGAGGCTAATTACCAACATGTCTCACCTCAGTCAAAAGCTGGTAATGAGCTCTCCCATTTTTATGTTTGTACTGGGTTATGTTAAATACAAGATTCAGTTTCACCCTTGGTACAAAACCTGAGACTCTTCACTTAAAAACTGAGGCAGGAGGAGAGGTCGTTATTATTTCTCACTGTAACAGGGAGTCAAACACAGGAGAAACACAGATGAAATTCCAACGGGGTAATGCTGATATTAGCAAATGAAAAGAACAGTTTGTTTGAAGCTTTTTAATTAATAAATATGGTAACTTTATCTCCTCCTTGAGAAAAATAAATACATTTAAAGGTGAAAAATTAAATCCACCTATAAAAGCTCAATCATGGAGAGACATTGTATAATAGGTGTCAAAATACACTGCCCCTTGTGTGACAAACAAGTTATGTAAAAAGGAGAGAGACATTTTTAATTATTTGCATTCTAAGTAACAGTCAACCATGCATCATCACCTTTCATAAACATTTTTTACTGTTATCCATTTTGGATGTTGCAAATAAATAATGCCACTTGCATGCTACCTTAGTCTGATTGAGGTAAGAGAAATTTCAATGAATCTGGGCAGCAACAAGTTACCTGCTATCCAAGACATCCATAAAACAACAGCTGGGATGCCTAAATTGCTTTGGTTCCTCACCATACTCCCCAGAGTACTCAAATGTGGCACAATCAATTCCTTTAGAAGTGGCATGACAGAAGAAGAGATAATTTTATAATGGTGAGGAAGAGAAGAAGGAGGAGAGCGACCTTCCAGTTGCAGATGACAACCACAAAGTCCTTCCAGCATGCAGAGAGGTGCTGGGGAGCATGGCCAGCAGATATCTCCAGCCTTTTCTGTTCATCTTTGTGCCAAGAACAGCTCACAAGCTAAAAAGGACAAACTGTGATGTCATTTGATGGCCACTTATAAAAAATAATATAAAGAATGGCTGTCAAAACATGGAGAATTGCATGTGTGCAACACCAAAGTATTTGTGAGATTTTTGTTGCAGAGGGGATTGTAAGAGGTGTAACAAAGGAACAAGAGCAAAAAATGCCGCTTGATATTACTAGTGAAAATTGTTATTAGTTCAGGACTGTAAACTGAGCTACTCTCTATACCTGTAGCTATATACTGATATACCTCAGATGAGCATTGTGGCCTTATTAGCAGAAGGGAACTCTGATTTTCAAATCACAGCCTCTGACTGGAAACAGAAGTTGGAAAAGCAGAATAGCTGCAAACTACAATGTTTGGGTGGTTAAACACTTCCACAGAGCTGAGAGGAAAACTGCTGAATTCTCACACTTTCTTTTTATTTTGACCTTTATGAAACAGCCACACTGTGATCAAAGGCAGCCTCCTATCTTCTCAGGCCAACAGTCAGAACAGCTTTATTTGCTCAAGAGAATATATTTACATGCCAGTATAGAGTGTTTGACAACAGCTGAACTAACACATGCAGCAAAGTTTGGCAGCTGAAGGGCAAATAACTGATTAGCAAGATGAATGGAAAAATTTTATTTTTTGTGGTTGCTGTTGTTGTTACCAAACAATGCCAGCTGCTCATGACAATACTGTTTATGAAATTGGAGATTTTTCTCTACTAATTCAAATTTTTTGTGTGCATTTTTTTAATGGGAAAGTTGGATGGTATGCAGTCAAAATAACCTTTTGCTGTAAAAAGGAGAAAATTAAGCTCCAAATAATTTCCAGCAGCAACTCACAAAAAGATGATATTTTGCTTCTATCATGATATTAAAAAAAAGGTATATATAAAACAAAATTCACTTAAGCTTATGAAATATAGACAAATATTTTTCTTCTGTGATTTCCTGCATTATCAAAAGTAAATAGTATAATTAATCTATCATGCTAGAAGTGCATGGAATAAAGCTTTTTTAAAGCCTAGAAAGGTGTTTTATAGCTTGTGTGTTTCCATGGTAAGACAAAATACTACCAGACAGATAATTAAGGCTCCCTCAGAAACACTTTCAGCAGAACTTTAACCTTCTAGAAGGAGTACAAAATAGATTATAACACTGACAGAAATTTCCTTTCTTTACTCTATGAGACCACTTGTATCAGCCTTTAGTACAGGCAGCATGTGAAGGGAAGGGGCTGGTTTTTAAGGGTAGACTGGCCCAGCACTCGAACCAGCAGCAGTCTGCATCCTCCAGAGACTTCCCAGCAAAGAACACTGGAGCAGGCTTAAGGAGAAGAATCTTCTTGAACTTTAAGGATACTTGCCTTCACTTTGAAAAAAATGAGTTCATGCAGATACAAATATTTGTCAGTCATAAAACCACTAGAATTTACATCCTATTAATAGCTATAGCTGCAAATACCCTCAATAGAAAGGGCAACA
Organism: Acridotheres tristis; assembly: GCA_037013685.1. Taxonomy (NCBI): domain Eukaryota; kingdom Metazoa; phylum Chordata; class Aves; order Passeriformes; family Sturnidae; genus Acridotheres; species Acridotheres tristis. The sequence goes on from CM072884.1 coordinate 105,568,184, forward strand.
GTTTTATTTCAAGATATTCAGAACATATTTTGAAACACCTTGAAAGTTTTAATAAACTAAAAGTCTCTGGCCATGCAAGGAAAAATAATTGATTTGAGTGGTACCTTAGATGCAATGTTGCAGGCAGCAGAGCTTGTTAACACATAAAAGTTTTTGCTTGAAAGGGAGCTCTGATGAAATATCCTTTAATCTTCAAATCAAAAGTAAGTTAAAAAAAAAAAAAACCAAAAAGAGAGAAGTCATAGTTTTCCAAGAACAGAATCATTACAAGTGGGGCGTTGAGGCAAATTAAGGTACCTATTAGAACAACAGCATTAAGAAATCTGAGTTCCCTAGGTAGGTTTGATAATTAACTTTTGTGACAATAGTCTAAAAATAGCCTTCTCTTCTCATGTACCATTAGATTTTATTGAACTGCCATTTTCTAGTGAAATGCTGTTCTTTCAGTTTTCAATTGGTGCTCTGAAATAGCTCTGTCAGACCCTGTACATGTTGGCTTAAGAAGCAAAACCTGCAGGGCTGAGCTATTGTTCAACTCTCTTTCCTGTGAAGCAGCTGCTGAATTTTCCCTCTTATTAACACTGCTGTCTGTGCAGGGGAAGGTAAAGGATTCTTACACCATACGCCATTCCTATTTTGGGGCAGGGTTGTCCTTTTTTAAAAGGCTGTGATGACCATGTTAGACAAAGAGAGACACTGGAATTTCACGAGGCACTTCACAGCCCTTCACTTCAGTGCTGACTGCACCAGGGTGCTCCAGTCACCAGTGACAGAGAAGGGGACCTTCCAGAAGGTGCCTCAGAGCCAGGCCCTACTGCAAGCACTTACCCTTGGCTCTCCACTCACTGCACTGGGAATCAAAGGGAACAAATGACATTATCCGACTTTTTAGGTACTGGAATTTGGGTAGTGTGGAGGTTAGATGTGTAAAAACCACCATTAAGGGGCAGTTACTCAATCCAAATGACCCTGGAGCTCCATACTAAGACTTTAGGACCATCTTGTGAAAATCCAGGCTTTATTCAGGGCAATTTTTAGGGATGTAAGAGAGACTAAACAAATTTTTTATGTGTTTCTTCTTTATATAAACAAGCTTTTCTCTTTTCCCCTTTCTTAGGAACAGAACAGTAATTTCATCCTTCAAAAAAAACTCCAACTTCTTCCTTCCCTGTCCTGATGGTTAATTCCTCTTTTCCCTTGCCTCATAGCATCAAAACCACTCCTGGCCACTAAGTAGAGCTTCATCCTTGAGACCTTTGGGGTCCAAGTTTGAGGTAGAATGCTTGGCACAGTAAAGCATATGCCAGCACTTACATAGGAATAAGAAGCCTGAATGGTTTTGGGGTAGATTACAGAGCTTTTGGGACACTAGTCAGACTGAAATACAAGGGTAAGACAAAACCAACTTCAGGCTTCCTCCTGGTCTCTTTTTACTTTACATCATTTTCACAATTTTGTTCACATACCAGATTTTCAAAGCAAGTTAAATGAGAAGCATTTTCATACTGCCTCTACAATCATCTAACAAATCATGGCCTTAGATTTCTACTTCTTTGAATTGGATTATAACTTAGGTGAAAGTTGGTCTTATGCTCACTTAATAAGGCTTCTATTGAGTGTCAATTCATTTGGAGAGATACCAAGGCACAAAACCATTTCAAGCAGAGGGGTATTTCATGTCTCAGATCAGAGGCTCAGAGTGTTCTCAACATAACCTAGTCAAACACAGTGCCAGAAATATAATGGGAATGCTCTTTCCTGGTTGCTGGGCTCATCTCTTTGCATCCACTGGCAGTGAATCAGGTTTTCCTTCAGTGGGTGCTCCAGCAACACTTCTTTAACCAGCAGCAAAGCCAGCTGACGTGTTCCTGCCTTCCCCATGTACCTCTGCTGCAGCTGCTCATTTTCACCTATCCACCAGAGTTTCTCTCTGCTGTGCACAACAGTGTTCTGCTGCTGGGAAGAACACCCTGAGCTACGTTCCTAATAGCACTGCAAAAAGCTCAGTGCCAGCCACTGTGTTTGGTCTGGCAGTATGCAAAGTTTACCTTCACTGAGCATTCTTCTTCCAACTGTCTGTGAAAAAAGATAGATTTCTGAAGTTTTAGGTTAGACCTCGCTGTGCATTACATAACATTTATAGTGGAAACTAATTTTATGTAACACAAACAAGAAAAACAATCAAAGCTGGTCACTAGATCTGTCAGAAGCTATTTTTTCATGCAAACAAATTTGGAGATGAAAGGTCTAGAGGATGACACTCCACAGTCTGCTTGCTGGAACTGGGGGAAGGTGTTTCAGATTGCTAATGAACTTGCAATTCGTAGTAGCTGCTGTACCATTTGAGAATTTAATTATTATAAAGGGTTGGGCTGACACATTCAAAGCTACATTTGAGAATCAAATGTTCAATTCTTACCAAGATGAAAGAGTGAAGTACTAACAGTGCATAAATACTGCAGCATAAGCAAAGATGCCTGTGAATGGGGAGAGCAGGGCAGGGGAGAGTAACAGAATATGCCTGACAATACAACAGTGACAATAATAATATTGGTATAGTTTGTCAGAGATAATTTGCTAGAAAGTGTCAACATTTGACCCAATAAACACAGCAGAAACAAGGATTCCTTATGAAGAGACTGCATAACAATCCTTAATTGGATTCACCATTGGCTTAATTTGCTTGGTAATAATTTTAAATTTGGAATTCAGCTATATGTCATGTTACTTAAATATTTATGACACACTCCTTCAGGTGGTAAGGCCTGAAATAGACTTGCATGAGGCCTGAATTATTAAATATTGAAGTAATGTTCTTGTATAATAAATAAGTGTTTTCATAAAGTGACAGGTATTTTAATCATACTTAATCATTAGAAGTATCACAGAATCATTAAATGGCTTGGATTGGAGGATACTTTAAATGTAATCTAGTTCCGGTGCCCTGCAGGGACACTTTCCACTAGACCAGGTTGCTCAAAATTCCATCCGAGACTTTTGTTTTCCAATTTTTTACACAGATCACGACTCAGTGTAGGTCAAGTTCCTTTTCTAATTTGTTGTTGTTGTTGTTGTTGTTGTTGTTGTAAACAAGAGTAGGTCCAAGTCCTTCCCCCAGGTTTGCTCTCTGTCTCTGGTGAGCCAGCCTCGCCTTATCCCTGAGGAATGCTCCGTGACTTTTCCATGAAACACAAGCAGATCCTGCTGCAAAAGCTCCGCTTGGCCACGGGATGGGGCACTCTGCACACAAGTGACACATCCCTCCTCACACAAGTGACTTATCCCTCCTCACACAAGTGACATCCAGAAGCCGCCGTGCCCCCGGGAGAGCCTTGGGGAAGGGACAGGGACCAATCCAGGCCTGCAAGAGGCGAAAACAGTGCGGGGAGAGAGAGCTGCTGGCATTTAACCCTTCGAAATAGGGCTCATCTATTAGAGTTTCTGTTAGCCACAGAGAAATGAATGGGGTGGCAACACTGCAAGTGTGTACTACAGGTGTTTGTGGCCCAAAGCAGCACTTCATGCCTGCTAATATTTAGGAACTCGCCAATAGGTCTCAACGGCAGAAGAAAAATAAATAGCTCTAAAGTGAGGGATGTTGTAATCCTGCTCCTTCACCTTCTTTTTTATTTTTTGTTTCTTTCTTTTAAAATCTGTATCACAGAATATGCGGAGTTGGAAGGGACCCACAAAGATAAAGTTCATCAAGTCCAACTCCTGCCCCTGCACAGAACAGTCCAAGAGTCACCCCATGTGCCTGAGAGCATTGTCCAAACACTTCCCGAACTCTGTCAGGCTGGTGCTGTGACCAATGTCCTGGGGAGCTGTTCCAGTGCCCAAACACCCTCTGGGGGAAGAACCTTTTCCTGATATCCAACCTAAACCTCCTCTGACACAACTTCAGGCCATTCCCTTGGGTCCTGTCAATTTGTATAGTTCATAAAACCATAAAAATCAAGACCCATACAGATTTTATTTTACCTCTGGAAGTAGGGAAATACACTTACTCCCATTTTACAATTGCTGAACAGACACACAAAGGGAGTCTTTTGGTAAAGGTCACAGAGGAAGTTCATAATAGAAAAGCAAAAGTGTGAGCCTGCCAGGCATTGACCCCATGTCTGCACCATTGCAACACCCTCATTCCTAATGGTCTTCTCAGTATTCATCTCTCATGTAAAGAGAAGTCCTTTTTGCACCCACTGTTCAATACCACTCACATTCACTGTTTATTAAAAAAAATAAGTTGCAATTCCAGTTTGACCGTCTCATGCTGTATGTGGGATAGCTCAAGGCTGAGCAGGCTGAGCTTGTGAGAGAGGAATAAACACATGGGGGAGCTGCACGGCCTGTGATGGTTTCTAACTTTAAGAGAAGCAAACACAAAAGCGGCAGAAAAAACTGTCTGATACACATTTTACCTGTGGCTTCTATTTCTTCTACTTTTACTATAAACTAATATAGAGGAGTTTATTTTAGTTGTTTTCTGATGAAGGTTAGGTTCCTCATCCACTCCACTCTAATCAATTAGGTTTTCTATATGGTTGTTCTTCAGCTTCAGTTTCCACTCATTTTTCCTTGTACAGCCTTGTCCATTTTCTGATACAGCAAGTTTAACTCTATTAGATAGGATGCCACACACTCATTCCTTCTTATATTGCTTAAATTTCACTTCTGTGTGTTGTACTCCTGAAACATCTTCCTTTCTCAAGAGTCTGCCATAAGTTGCTGCCATTTTGGAAAAAGAAAAAAAAAAAGAAATCTGTCATATTTTACCCCAGCCTACAACCAAACACCATGAAGATACTCACTCAACATCTCCCACTTCCAGCAGTGGGATGGGGAAGAGAATCAGAAAAAAAAGAAAAGTAAAACTCATGGGTAGAGATATGAATACTTTAAGACTTGAAGCAAAGTAAAATATAATAATCCTAACAATATTGTAACAGTAATAACATTAATAATAACTCTACAGGAAGATAAGAGATAAAACCCAAGAGAAACAAGTGATGCACAATACAATTGCTCAGAACGCACTGACCAATGCCCAGCCTGTCCCCAGGTAGTCAGCCCCTGATGGCCAGCTCCCCCCACTTCGTGTACTAGGAATGATGTTCTGTGGTGTGGAATGTCCCTTTGGACAGTTCAGGTCACCATGTCCTGGCTTTGCTCCCTTGTGCACCTGCTCCCTGGCAGAGCATGAGACACTGAGATGTCCTTGACTTAGGGTAAGCACTGCTCAGCAACAACTGAAACATCACTGGGCTATCAGCATTATTCTCATACTGAATACAAAACACAGCACAGTATCACACACCAAGAAGACAACTAGCTCTATTCCAGCCAAAAGCAGCACAAAATCTCATTTCACTCAATCTAGAAATTAAATTTAATTCCTGAAAACTCAGCTAATTAAAAACTGGAGGCAAATGGAAGACAGCTGCATGTAAGCTTTTTCCTAGCTCTCTCAGTGGAGTTGATTTTACCTTGTGACTGCTCAAAAGACTTTTGTTTTCCCATTCTGCAACCTCAAAATGCACAATTCCCCTCACCAGCAGTGTACTCTTCCCTACTAATCTGTCCTTCCCATACAGAAACTTCCTGTGACAGACCTATTTATTATGAAAAACCTGTATACTTTGGGGCTGGAAACACAAAATTCCACAAATCACATATTCATAGTAGTTAGGAGCTTAAGGTTAACCTGTCAGGACAGAAATATTTCCTGAGAGAAAAACTCAAGAGTCAAGGGTAATGACTGCTATTGGAGAGCTAAGACCCACTGTCACAGTGAGGAATCATAGAATGGTTTAGGTTGGAAGGGATCTTAAAGATCATTTAGTCCCAGTCCTCGTCATTGGCAAAGACACCAGGTCTTTCTTTTAGAAGAGGAAAAAAAAAAGAAGCTACAAAAAGTTTCAGCTTTCAAAATTGTTTTATGTTTACTTATACCTTCAGTAATTCAGCTTCAGCAACCACAACATGCCTGGTTTGGCAAATTATCACCCTTCCAATTAATGGAAACCGACTGCCCAAGACCCAAGGGCAGCCTGGGGCATCCACAGCCACACTGTGGCCCAGCTGCCAGAACTCCAAGTTGCCTGTGGGCAAATGCAAGGACTGGGTCTTCTGGGAAGCCTGGGAAAATGCTTGGTAGGTGATCTGCAGGGAGCCAACAGTACTAAATAGCAGCATCTCTTTACAAAGTAAGCCCTCAAAATAATGAGGAGTCACCAACCACTGTTAGGCACTTCCCTCCCAGTTCTTGAGCGTTGTGAAAATTACTTTTGTCTTCAGAGACCCACTGCTTTAGGCAGTGGTTAGTATGATTCCTTAAAATATAATCCCTTCCACAAACTCTCTTAGGTCCATGAAGAAACCTAGTAATTTTCTGGTCTGCTTAAATTCTTGGAAGCCTCATACAGAATCTTGCTGTGTCTTGAAATTTATTTCTGATGTTCAAACTGACTTATGAATGGTCACTGTATAGACAGTGTCTTGTACCATCCTTTCCTCAGCAAGGACAGTAATTTATCATTAGTTAATTGTTGCCCTTTAGACTAAACTTACTGGTTTTTTGCCTAGCGTAAGATAGTTACTCACTAATTTCTCTTCTAATCCCCGGTAGGTCTAAATTGGTTAAAATTTTCAGAATTGCAGAGGTCTTCTATACAGTGCAAACTACTGGAAATTGCTAGATCATAGGCAATATGAAATAAGTTGTACAAAACCTACTTCTGGTCAATACAATATTCTAATTAACCCATTTTCAAGGAGTTCTTTCTTTAGGTCTTGTTTGTTTTGTTTTTTTCCTCTCCGAAGTGCTGCATACTACTGATACCATAATAACAGTCTGGTATTCAGCCAGATTTATTTCCCCTTTCTTAAAAGTATCTACCACATTTTTTGTTTTTCAGCAATACAGAACCACTCTGATTTGGATTTGCTGAAAGTTATCTTGCCAGCTTTGAGTGCCAGCTCCTTCAGCTTTCTGTGGTAGAGGTTCCCTGACACATCCCTACTAAAGGCAATGCATGGACCACGGAATTTTGTTTCTTTTCAAGCTGATCATTTTTGTTTCCACATCCTCCTTTTATCTACCTGTCCTGCCTTATCAAAACATCCTTTGAAAAACAAGGTAATATTTGTGCTGGTTTATAAGAAACAGCAACCAGGCTTAATTAGAGGCTGTCTTTACTGAATACGTTTTCCCCATTCACTGTTAAAAAGTTACAGCATTACAGGCCGGTTATGACTTCTTTTCTTTACATTGGCAAAAGGAAGGTGAAAAACTTCCTTGTAAAAGGGAATATTGGATTTCTGAAGCTTTTGGTTTCGTGTTGCCTGACTATAAATACAAATAAATGCTCACATAATATCCACTGACAAACAGTTGGATCAAATGTGCTGTTCAGCCACATCAAAACTCTGCCATGACTTGTGCCAGCAGATCACGTACACTGCTCGATAGAGAAGGACTTGACATCTGAAAGGTGCATTTTTAGTGGCAGACTGTTTGGAATAGTTCAATTACGAACAGTACTTTTCAAGGATACAGCCACTCTGTGTAATGATTTCATCTGTTTCCTTGGGGGAATTATGTACTGAATCCACACAGAGCATCTGATTGCATTTACCACCTGCAGGTGTTTTTAAAGTCTTTTCCTAGGTTTAGGAACTTTAGAGCTTCACACATCCAATGGATCTGATTATGGGTTTTAGAGCAGGCAGAAAATTATTTCTCATTTATAGGTAATACATCACCAAAGTCTACTGATGTATCAGTTGGCATATCAATTTTGTAAATAGTTTACTACAAAGCCTTACCAATAGAGAAATATTTGTACTTTGAATCCATTACTATAACAGAATGCTGAGTTTCTCAGTGAGCCCAAATCTACTTTTTAAACAGAGTCTGTGGAACCAGCTGTACAGTAATAAACCTCTCAGCAGAATATTTTGGGCTTTCTAAGAATTCCGTAACACATTTTGGAAGAGGTTTATTTGCACTTCTGCATCATGTCTGCTCACATTTAAATGAAAGAAGCTCTTTCCTTGGTACTTCGAGATACATTTCCATCTGTTACTGTACACTCAAACCATTATATATTATGCAGTTAAAAAGTGAAGCTCCCATTCTAGCATTTTACACTTTTACATTAGGCTATGGTCTTTGAACACAAGTATTGCCTCAGTAATAAGATCTGTGACTTAACTTGTTTCCTTAGATCTCTGATTAAAGAACAAATATTATGAGCACAACAAACTCTTACAGACTTATTTTAATAATCATTAGGATGTCTTGTGTGCCTACAAAGAAAGACAAATACTTTAAGCCACTGATTAAATCCCGGCAGGTGCTGTAGTTGAAGTTTACTTGTGGACTTCTGCAGAGCCTGTAGAAGCAGCTGAACAGGCCTTCAGAAGAAAAATACTTCTCTTCTGAACACTATCTTTCCTTTGTTTTGACTCCTTACAGACAGTATCCATATGATTGGGAAGATTGCAAATGTGCAGCCACAATGGAGCACAGAAATATCTAAAAACTCTGAACACTGAAGAACCTTTCTAGATCATGAGTCTGGCAATATGTTTTAGACATCTTTTAGGAACTTTAAATACTGTAATCCTCCAAAGATAGAAGAGGTCTCTTGTAAGGATGACATTTAAGTTAGAGCTGTTTTAGCAGAAATGCTTATAAACTTGAGCATTATTAAATACCACAGGAAAATAATTGTGATGAGCAGTCTATCCCCATTAAGACGTTCATTGTAAGAGGCACTAAAATAGCTGTGACTGTGGGTCACTCTGCTACTAAGCAAAAAAAAATAATTCTTAATTTGCTAGATTCTGCAAATATGAATTCTCAAATTACCGAATCAGCTTTATTCCAATTTTCTAACAAGAGCAATTTTGACAGAATACTTCTGCCCATCAGACTTTCAAAACGTCTCATGCACAGCAGTGTACTGGGTACTTCACAAAACTTACAATTATTAAAGTCTCCTTTAATTGTGCTTTTATAATGGATTACCTCATATAGCATATTTTATTACTGATTACCTTACATTTGAAGATGTTCATGTATTTCAGTTAATTTTTTTCCTCTCACTCAGGAGCCTGGCAAAGTGTGGAAGTCAGAAAAGTGGGCTTATATGTCTCCTCTCTGCAACAGACAGAACCACAGGAAATCTGTACCTTGGTATCCTTGATATCCACCTACTCATACAACCAGACAGTCAACCAGTCTGGACTCAGAAAATCCCTATGCAAATGTGCAACCAGCTGTTCTGATAATGGGGGAAAAAACTCATTCTGAAATATGAGTGGGATTGAGAGTAAATTCCTGCATATTCTGCCCAGGATTCTCCACATACTCTAAGTCACCTTTTCCCTCCCATGTCTGTGATCCATCTCAGCTCTGTGTCACCTATAAGGCTTACCTTCTTAGATGTGACTATTAAAAAAACCAGGGAAATTATTTGCATCTCCCTCAGCAAGTTCCTCTCTAATTCCTGTTAATTGTATTAGTGTGTAACCTGGATGTGGTTTGTTTTACTGAAAGCAAAGGTGAGCAGATTCTGCATGGAGATATCTGCTATGTCAATAAGCAAACTGCTTTAACTACTTCATGGCTACCTTAATTTTTCATTTTCATAACTTCAGGATACAGCTGAGAGGGTGAGCCAGTCGAGGAGCTGAACCTCATCTTGGCTCCAACTCCTTTTTTGAGTGGCCTGTGAGGCTGCAGTAGCACCTCCAAGCATGAAGGAGCAGGTTATGTGCCTGTGAAACAACTGTCCCATGTCCCATCCACCCAGCCAAGGGCACAGCTGGAGCCTGGCAACTTTTTGCTGTCTCCAAAGCAGAATTTACAATCTGGTCTTGACAGCCTGACACAGCTTTTGAGAGAGACTAAGAATGAAAAAAATATAGACACCTGTGCCTTATTTTAACCCCAAAAAACAGTCTGGGATGACAATAGAGGGAAAGACGACCCTTCAGGACAGGATTTATGTTACCTTAAAGATGTGGGAGCTGCTGACTGAAAACTCTGCTAAGGATAAGCCATGCTCAAATGCAGACAAAGCACTGTAATTGTTTGAAGTTACTGAAGATAAGTTCTCCTTCATTTCCTGAACTTTTTTGAAAACCAGGAGGCTTAACAGAGGAGACCCAAGCTGACTTTCCCACAGGTAGAAAAGTAGGAGCATAAAGTCAGCAGTCGTCTGGTAGCTGAAAGTCTGAGTTATGTCCAGAGTTCACTATTACTTGAGGTACACAGTTTGTACATTTACAGTAACTGGCCTCAGTCGCAGCAGGTAAACTTACTTTTTTTTTTTTTAAGTCATATTTGGACTATAATACACTGATTATACTTCTTCCCTCAAATTATTTTCAGTAGCACTCAGACCTTTAATCATGATCTATAAGATTTAGTGGACCATGAATTTCTTTCTGCTTACTGAGCTGTGTCAGGCTATGTTTATTTTACATTTCCCAAGAGGGGCTATAGTGGGATATATCTCCTCCTGCAGCAGTGGACAATTTGTCCACTGCTAATTCCAGTTTCTACAATCCAACAGCTATGACCACGTAAGTTAAATAGCTTCAAAAAAGTTAACTATTAAACTGTAGTTCATGTTGTCTCATAAAGATGTTATACAGATAGTGGGACAGAATCTTGATTCCACACAGTTATTTTCTATATTTCTAAAATTCTTATTCTTGTCATGACCTAGATTAGTGCATGGGACCAGTCTATATATGAGTCCTGAAACATATCAATGTGTCTATAAAATAAGCAAAATATTCTTAAAACATTTTATTCCTCTCTAAGCAAAATCACATGGATCTAAATAAATATCCTCCATGTAATGGAGATTGAATCGGAAAATTTAATAACTATATATGTGGACAACATATAGCTATTAAATGTATATAGCCAGGTTATTCAAAGTTCTTACCAACCCACTCTGTATTCAAAATTCATCATTCTTCATGAATCTTTTCATTTTTATGAGCTTTAAGTCCAAATTTCCTCCAAAATTGAAGTTATCTTAGATTTTCACTCCAAGCTCTTGTTTCATCTGCTCATATTCACGTGTCTTCCTTTTAAGTGAATTGTAATAAATAGATTTTTTCAAACTGATAGATGAAGTTAATGCAAGAGGTTCAACTGACTGTGGCAAGAGGTTCCTAGAATTTGCAGAGCCCAATGTTTTCAAGAACCCATCAAGGCTTAAGAGCAAAGGAAGAATGCTGTGTGTTCAAAAAATTGTCAAGTAAAATATTTAGCTAAGGATTAGTGAAAAAAGTTTACAATCAAAGTTTTATAAAAGAACTTTCACCTCAGTTTAGCAGTACATTTTTTGTACTCTTGCTTGTGAGAAGTCATCAGAGAAACAAAGACTCAAGTTATAGTTTGACCTCTTTCTAGATAGTATTCTCAGCTTTACAACTATTTCTTTACCCTGAATTAATTAAGTATCTTTGCATTGAAAAACAAAATTACAAATGTAAAGGCCTCTGGCGTCCCCCAACTGTTTTACACCCTTATCTGCAATTTCTGTCCTCTCTATTAAATTTATTCTGCTGGATAAATACAATATGCAAGCTATTGCCAACATCATGAATTATATGGGTGTCTCCAGAGTTTAAGTACAAACATTTTCCTCCCTGCACATTCTCTTCCTGTTGTTACCAACATGTCCTGCAGAACATGAAATATGATTCCAGTCACATGTATAGATGGTGGAGTTCAGCATCTTCAATTTTCTGTAGTAGCTTCACATGACAATACATGATGCACTTTGTGAATAGCCATTGTCTTCAGTCCCATTTCCAAATATGCACTGAAATTTTTAGAGGTCTTTTGTCAAGACACAGTGAATTAGCTATTCTGAGCTATTTATTACTCAAACACTTAAGTTTTGTTTTCCCCAACTGCTTGTTGTGAAGACTTTTCCAGTTCTCCCAAATTGTTTGACTGAAATGAAATTATTTTTCCTCTAGATCACACAAAATAGATAGAAAATGTGATATATTACAACACCTTGGAAAATAAATTGAATTTCATTCCTTTCATCCCCTATTTCTCCTTGTAATCTCATCACAGCCAACCATAATAGTAAAATTTTATTTCATGGGAAATTAAACAATGTGGGCTGAAGAACTTGCAGGCATTACCTGAATTCTGGAGTGGCTGAATTTCTCTGATTATTCAAGTAGAAGTATGCAGCGAATATTTTAAATGTCCAATGGATTAAAGTGCTTGTTTCACTGACATCCAAAGCTGTGAGAGGCAGATCAGATGTTTTAAAGTGGTACCAAAATCTGTTGTACAATTAGGAGGAATAAGCAAATTAGTTAAGGAGAGACCTAAATAAAGCCTTCACAGAAATTTAAAAAAATAAACCATTCATAGAAATTTTAAAAATAAACCATGTTGTTTTTTGGGGGTTTTTTTAGGTTTATAGAATTTCTGAAATTATCTTGCCCATATTCACCATTTTGTGTGTTAATACCTGGATATACACAGAATGACAGTTAGCAGTAATTGTATAGTACATCACAACAACTCATTTAATCACTAAGAAGAAAGTACCAATAAACACAAGTGAGAAATCTATCAGCAACATATTATTGTAATTCATTGTATTGTGTGTTTATAACCTTGTGCAACCTAAGAAATCGGTTCATAGTTTCTATCATGAATAATATCTTCTAATAGTGTTGTATAAGTAAGATCATATATGATTGCAAATCTACACCTCAGAATGAAAAGCAGTTAACTACCACTTGTCCCTCAGATTCTTGCTTCAGATTTTGTAGGTCATCCTAAGAGATTTCCAAAATAAAAAAAAAAAAAAATTAAAAAATAGGGAAAATTTGATAACACTATTTGTATATTTAAAATTTAGCAATCTCAAAATCAGGCTGAAGTCTACTGAAAATATGAATCATCAGATGTCCATCAACTCACCTTCCAACTGGCTGACATTCAGCTGATCAACTCCTGTTATTTTAACCAACTACAAAAGGTGCTGCCCAGAAAAATGTCAACCTTTAAAAAGAACCCAAAATTTTATTATATGCCAATTTCAGTAACAGCACAGTTCCCACACCTCTTATTAAAATTTGGTATGACAGGTTTCCAAAACTCAGCAGTACTAAAGGTAAGGCAGAGTTAGGATAAGATAGGCAGAAGAGTTGAGTGAGTTGCAGGCACATATTCTACATCTCCACCTGGTAATTCTGCTCCTGTTTTGTCATCACTGACCTACATGAGTCACTGAATAAAAATAAAAATCCTCTGAGTGTGGCTACTTCTGAGGTGAGCTCCTGCTGCAGTCACTTTCTTAAGAAACTCAGGTACTGATGGCTGTCTTTTTAACTACACCCTCGTAATATCTATAAAAATGTAGCACCTCTGGAACCTGTGCTATCAGGTTCAACATATGGCAAATTTGTCAGTGGTTGCAAACTGGGGAAGAAAAGGAAGGAAAGAGGAAAACTGGAGAATAGCAGTATAAATGTCCATCTCTGTTTTCCTTTCTCCCATCAGGGGAGAAGTTACAAACAGATGTAGTCAAAAATGAACCAATTTATACAATAGTCCTTAATATTAGTAAAAAAGACTGATTTTATGACTGCTGAAAGATCCTCATCTGTACTGAACCTATTTTGGAAGTAGAAAGGCCTTCTGTGTTTTTTCACTGTGACATATAGTGGTATCTTGAAAAAAAAAATAAAATAAAAAGGAGACGGGAAATTCTATTTCTTTCTTTTCTCCAGAGAGTTCAGGTAACCCTTAAAAATATCCCATAAAACAAATGCCCCCACCTTCCCCTCCCCACCCCAAAAAAATAAAAAATCACCAGGCCAAAGAAAGCATATGACCCAAAACACAGAACTGCAAATTCCATAATAGGTGAGTTTTCCCATGCTCATAATCCTGATATAAGGTGGAATTTCTACTCCTGTATTTTCTGGCTGCATTTTAGCTTTTCTTTTTAAGAGATAGCTAGATGAAAAACTCCTTTGAAATTACTCTCATTTGTATACTTTGACAACTGAAAGAAGTAGCTGAAATCAAAGAATACAAGACAATCTCCAACTCAGCTTTCCAGAGAATGTTGTTAATAACCTATCAAGTATTTCACTGAAAATAAAATAGACACATATACTAAATAGTAAGCCTGAGGCCAGATTTTGCATGTGTTGGTTTAAATTTTTTTCATAGCCTTATTCTGAGTTGTGGAAAAAAAATGAAGGAATTTTTGTTTTTTTTAACTTAGACGAGCTCATTGCAGCTACAAAACTTACTCACCCAATAATCCAAATTAAATTCAGAGTGCTATGTTCACCATCCAGAAGTTTCCATGTGCCAAACAGTAAATCACTGTAATCTGATTTTTAACCTGTGGCACCATTACAGTAAAAAGAAGGGCTGCAAGGCCAGCTTTTAAGTACTACTATAAAATAATTAAGATTGGAAAAGACCTCTAAGCTCAACCCTTAGCCTAACACTGCCAAATCCACCACTAAACCATGCCCCTGAGAACCACATCTACTTGTTTTCTAAATACTTTCAGGAATGACTCCACCACTTCCAAGAGCAGAAAGTTCCAATGCCTGGCAATCCCTTCCGTGAAGGAATTTTTCCTAATATCCAAACTAAAAGAAACAGAAGAAATAGTTAAAAGTGATTATTAACTAATTTTTAACATGAAGAAAATATTTGGTATACATATCATGGAAAGGATATAAAAATTAATGTTATGTCCATTCAGAAAAGAAATCGACAATCACCATTTTTTTCCCCTATAATTTCTTTTCTACATTAGAAAAGAATTTGCTGTTTCATGCAGAGCAGGGGACCATTTCTATGCCTCGGGAAACATGAAAATGGGCTTGCAGCTTACATCTTTGAACTCAGCATTTAAGGTACAAAATTCACGCAAAACAAATCTTGAACTCAAGACATATTTAAGAGGACTCTTTCATAATAGAAGGCTGAGGTCTGACAGAGAAAGAAGTTTACTTTTTCAGAGGTTAAAGAGAAAAGATGAAAGAGATTTACTTAGATATTCTAGACCTACATGAAATAACAAAAGGAGAGCCTGAAAAACAGTACACACCATAAAAATCCACTGGTAGCCCTATTCCAAGGGCCTAAATTCCCCCCAAGTCTTTCTGGGAGTTAGCATTTCCAGTGTTTAGCACTGCTTAGCTGAGTGCAGATCTTCACAGAGACCTGGCCAATAGCTGGTACCGCGCCAAAATAATTAGACAACCTGAAGATGTCACAAGGTATCATCAAAGTGTGCATGCTGGGAAACTGCTTTTAAAATAAATAAATGAATAAATAAATAAATAAATAAATAAATGAACAGATAATGATGCTGTGGTCTATGTTTTAATTGGTCTGTAGTCCTCTGCTTTTCAGGGATATCAAGGAATGCTTGGCATAATGAGACAATTCACTATTGTCCTCTAGAGCTTGGAGACAGACTGAAGCAATACCTCAGATAAACTGTGACACACCCCAACACATTTTACTCTAAAATAATCTGCTTCCCCCAGAAGAATACTTTGCCAGGGTTTGTATACAAAATTTATTCAATTCCGAGTCCCAAGATCATGGGAAAAAACTTGGTATCATAGTTGTGCCTGTAGTAATAGAAACAAAAGTAGAGTTTATCTGAGCGAGTGAAGATGGGAAGAAGACCAGAGGGCACAGAAAATGCTCCACTACTGTCACAAATGACAAGCTCAGATGGCTTTCCAAAAAGTTAAAGTGCTACTCTAGCGAGGATAGAAGAGGCAGGTTTATAATGAACTTCCTGAATTACCTCGGAATAGGCCTTTTGAAGGAGCAGGGAATAGAGTTAATTACTTGCCTTTTTCTTGGTCTCTTTTTTCCCCAATGCAAACTTCACACACAAAATGCACCTGTGAAATAACAAGCCTCCTGTTAAGTATAGCTGTGGCATATGTGCTTGCAGCCCATCAGTATGCTTTCAGTGTGCAAAATAATTCCAAACAGCTTTAGGCTTAAACAGGCCTCTTCTCAACTCAGAAGCAAAAGAAAAATCCTTTCTCATCTCATTTGCAGACTGCTAAATAAAGTGAGCAGAACCAAACTTTCCAAACATGTTCCCTCTTTATACGCAAGGGACCACAAATCAACAGTTCTTGATGTTGCAACCTGAGCCCCAACAGTAAGAGTCATAAATGCTATAGAACAACCAAACACAGCTTTGGAGGGGGAGGAAGGGGGAGCAGAATAAAGCTGACCTTCAGAAAGGTCCATCTGGGCTGAGCTGCTCCTGGAGCCTCCTCCTGGCTGCCGAGATCCCCAGCCAGTGCAAGAGCAGGGCAGGCAAACTCCACTGAACACTTCTTTATATGGTCTGGCAACACATGCCTCTCTGAAGCAAGGGGACCTATTTTATTCCATTCTCTGGGCCTCTTTTAAGCAGACACTACTGCTTTTGCCAAACTGATTAACTATAAAATGATTCTGCAATATCCACAAACAGGATGGAATGAGGTGCTCCAGCTTTATTTTCACATGATGGGGCTTAAATACTGAGAATAACTACTTAGGAATCAAAGGCTGATGCTAACTCTCTTTACTACAGTATTACCTGACATATGTGGAATTCCTGCATTGATATTGCCTTTTCAGGATTGAATTAGGAATCTAAATTGGATGCACTTCAAAACAGGTGAAAATTGTGTTTGTGAAGACACAATCGTAACATAATTAGGTTGTCCGTTGAGATCCAAGTTTATTATCTTCTTTGTTCTAACATTGACAACAGAAGTAAATTGCACAGAAATTTATTTTCTCTGTCTTGGAAAGGAACAAACATTAACTGGCCATAAAGTAAACTCCTTACTCATTACTTCACAAATATATTTAATCTTGTTAAAATAAATGTGTGTTCTATGTGCAAGGCTACTTATCCTTTCAAGTAATGTTCTATTTTAGAATTAAAAAATATTATGCAAGCTGTTCCTTGCCTATGTTCTTCTCAACTTTTTTTCAATTTTCATGTAATTAAAGATCACTACCTTAAAAAAAAAAAAAAAAAAAAGAAACCACTCAAATACTGCAGTCCAAAAAAAACCCAACACCTTTGGATGAGTCTGTACGTGCTACAGTTTTTCCATTCAAACAGAATGAAAAAGCATTTTTCTGTTGAATAAACAAGATGCTACTGCTTTATGAGAACATAATTTAACTCTTGATATTTTCCAGCTAACAGTTAAACAAGAGAACATGACGCAGAGAGCAGCAGTTGTGTTAACAGAAACACTCACAGGATAGACACACACAAATACTCTGTCAGGAGTTCCTTACAAATCACGTGAGAAGAGAAAAAGAGAGACTTCACCCATACGTGAATCAGGCATTTTTGCTTTGTTTTGCTGTTTTAAAACTGCAGTGGTTTCACAGGTTACCTTTCACTCCTTTGAAAAACAAGATTAGGAACACAGCTTTTGGTAGTTTGCCCAAGCATTATATCTGCTTCATTGTTTTTCATGGAATTGGAAATTCAGATATATTGCATTTAAAGAGTGAATGAAAGAAGAATATTGGAGGAGCTGGAAAAATAAAAGGCTTCTTTAACTCTAAAATATACTGTGGAAAGGTCAGGAATATATCAACCCCTGTTTCATTACTCTTTCAGTTGGCATTGTTGGTGACGTCAATGGAACAGTCTCTCTTTTAATGTGAAGATTGAATAATTTTGGTAAAGATGTCTCAAGAAATTTTAATTCCATTCAAAAGAAAGGCTGCACTAATGCATTCCTCTCAGAAAAAAAAGTCACATTGCTAAGGTTACTGTCGTGTGTTAGAGGGGAAAAGCTGGAAGTGAGATCTGGAAGCTCAGATTTTGTTTTATTAAGCATTTGGAGACAGCTGCAGACTGCAGTGCCACATCTGTGCAGCCAAATTTGGTATAAAATTTGGATTGTACCCATAGCTGAAGAGACTGACAGGTAAGAATTCATCTCACAGTGAGTTCAGTTCTGTTAGTTGGATTGCATTAATTATCAGCCTGCTTGCAGACATTTTGCAATGGATTTTCTAGAAGAGCAAAATTATCCAAATTATTAAATACACCAAACAACACCACATAATGTGCAGTACAGACACAAATATTCAATTCCACTGTTTACATTGTATTTGATTACTTCAATTCCATTTCTTTTGCAACTCTACTACATGGTTACTCTGGTTAGAGTTTAGTTCAGGATTCAGTAGAGCTGGTCCTAGGTCTCTGAAAGAACACCCAGCAGTCCTTTTTCTGGAGAGTTTTCTACTGATGCATGAAGGATACCTATCTTAGGACTGTGAAAGCATTTCCACATAAAAGTGGGGTTTTTTGAGGGGTGGCTGAGTACAGCTTTACAAAAGCAGAACACATTTTTATTAGGAACTTGCATTAGTGTATTCCTCATTACCAGCAAAACAAATAGCTATGACGTGATTGTATAATATTGATAAATCCTGATATTTTTCCTCCTTTTACCCCAAAATTTACTCCTTTTCCCCCCAAAATTACCACAGGTCAGGATAACAGTCGTTTAGCACAGGCATACATTGTACTTTAGTTCACAGTATTTGCAACTACAATACTTGATTTGAAGATCATTAAAATAGTTCTTGTCCTGTGAACACACACACACAAAAAACCACTAAGTCAGTAATTACATTTTACATCATATGTCTGAGAATACACTTTTAATAAAAATGTATTTAATATGGCAAGTACTGTTGTCAAGAAGGGATTGTCACAGAGTGCAACTGCACAACAGTTTCAGGCAACTGGAAACTACTTGGCAGTAGTCTCACATCTGTACAATAAGCATATGTTGTAAGGGTAAATTTAGTGGAACAGTACAGCTTCAGCAGCTTCTAGAGAATTCCAGTAAAAAGAACAGTCTGGAAATCCCTTGAGCTGCCTGGGTAAAGTTGAGGAGTTGCAGTGCAGTGTTTCTGGCACCATTCTGTGCCATTCTCACACATTCAGAGTGCCCTGTGAACAGGATCAGCATTACACACAATGGGTGTCTCATAAAAGATGCAGTGCCAGTGTCCTTATGCCTCTGGGTCTCTGCCTTGTGCTCCTTCCCAAGCACTCCTGATGCTCTTTATATTTAAGGCAGAACTGACAGGTTCTGCCATGGTAAAGCCATGGAAATCTTTCAGGAAGTGACACATTTGTAGAGTTCACAGCAAGAGCTGAGCAGGTAATCCACTGACAGAAGCCCTGTATATATCTCTGTATATCTCTGTATATAATACCATAATCAAGTTATTGTTGTAAAAGAAGTTATTGTTGTAATAGAAGTTATTGTTGTAAAAGAATTATAAACTGGTGTGATAAAAAAATAGCAATCGCTTGAGTTGTCTGGAGCATATTCAGTTAAGGTGATCCCATGTCTGTTTTATCCGGTTTATAAATGAGTCTATTCATAACCTATATGAATAGCAAGAAGCAATTGTTAACAATGTAGGTTAATTGGATCCTACTTTTAGCCAAATAGCCTTTGCAAAGGATTGCAGTTAACCCTCTGTCTCCAAGAAAGTGTGACATGTCAGAATTATTCAGTTAGTTCAGAGAAATAAGTAGCTGAGTTACTGAATTTCTTAAAAGGATCTAAAATTTTAGTAACTGGGTTGGACTCGATGATCTTGAAGGTCTCTTCCAACCTAGTGATTCTGTGATTCTGTGATAATTTAAATTAAGATTGATGAATAAAATTGCAAATGTTGAGAAAATTAATTTCTTACACAAAAAAATAAATGACAGTGAGTCAGAATTATCTGCTGGATTTCTGCATAGATTTAAATGAAAATGTATTTAAATGAAAAATTTAATGAAATTTCTGTGAAAAATTAAATGAGTTTAAAATTACATGCAATGTGAATACAAACAGGTTGAAGGGCAAACTCAGAACAATTTACTTGCATTGCTAATCTCTCATAACATTTTACATTCTCACATTTGCCTACCTTCAGCTTTCATGAACTTTGCAGAATACAGCAGCTGTGTGCTCATAAATAATTACTAGGGAGAAAAGAGCAAAGTAATCTGAGTCTTTATGCAGTTCATCTATTTCTTCTTTAGGCATTAGTTCACCATGGAGAAGTGCAAAATAAAAACCTGTTTAAAAAATAATAAATCAATATTATACACCTAGACTTCCTGAGGAAATGCAGCATAAAGCTGACTTGACTCAAAATGAAGGGATGATATTAAAAATCTTCAGTGGCCATGAGTCCAGTAAGAGCTGATCAACCCACAGAATGACCCAGGGATGGGCAGCACCAGTGCAAAATGAAACTTTAAATTGTTCCTTAAAACTTAACTATGTTCACTGCTGTCCTATCTAGCTAGGAAAAAAAAATTGTGCAAATGTGACAATGGTTCATTTGTGGTGTTATATAATTCAAGACAGATTTTTACTGGCAGGATTTTATTCTAAAGTATAACCAAGTGGGAGAATTGCAGGATGCCCAAAACACAGTCATAATGATATTTACTGATGAAAAAAAAAGAAAAAAAAGAAAAAGAAAAAGAAAAAGAAAAAGAAAAAGAAAAAGAAAAAGAAAAAGAAAAAGAAAAAGAAAAAGAAAAAGAAAAAGAAAAAAAAAAGAAAAAGAAAAAGAAAAAAATTAAAATCTGTCCCTCCACTGCAACTGAAGACGTCCTAGAATCTTGACTAATTATAAAGACTGACTTCAAAACAGGAACTGACTTAGAAGAACATAGGAAATTCTAGCAAAACACCTGCATTTAACTTTAAACTTAAAATAAGAGTGTGTGAAATGTAAATATGAACTTCAAATTCGTCTCAGCGTGGTGGCTCCCATAAAATACACCATCATAAGTAACCAGGCTTTTATCCACATACCTGCATGGAAACAAATTCAGTACCAAGATTATAACTCAGCATAGTCCAAAGAGTTTCTTTTTAATGAAACTGTTAGGTATATTTCTTTCTCTTGTAATAAAGGGAAGCTAAAGATCACTTTATTTTTCTCTAATTTATATAGACATATATATAGATTAGTGAAACAAAAGCACAGCAAAACAAACAATATCCACATGATTAGCTGAATGAGATTGTTCATTTGATGAGCACAAATCAATATAGGGGTCAGGAGGCAAATGTTAATTCTGATTTATATGCTTGTCTGAACCTGCTCCACACTGTTATAGAGTGTTGAAACACTCTAAGAGATAAGGCTATACATTTCCCTCAAGGCAGTTTGAAGCTGGCCCACTTCTGGGATAAGGAAATTCAGGTCTATTTTGTCGAAAAATTTTCTTAATCCGTATCTTCATCTTGAGACACAACGCCCAGTGCTACATCCCCACCTGTATCTGCTTTTGGTGTTTCGACCAAATTCCATAGGGCAGAGCTATGACTGAGGACTGACTCTCAGTTTTCTGTTGGCTTCACAGGAGCATTCATTGAATGGGGGTTTTTGATGCCTCTTTTAGACATATTTATAAAAAATCCGGGATACCACATCATCTTTATTCTCCATGGACTGTTTTCAGTTCCTTTGAGGCAGTGCTTGTGCCCAGGATAAGAATTGCACAGGCAAAAACTGGTAAAGGCCAACAGCTGAGACAGTAAGTGTTAAAACCTCCCCCCCCTCCAAAAAAAAAAAAAAAGCCACCATACCCGCATGCAAACACAACCAGTAACAGGCTCTCTCAAAATGAGCAAGAACAATTATCTGTCCTGACTAATTAGCAAATTAATTCTGTAATGCTCAGGAATAGAGGAATGCAGTTGTTTCCCCAGAAGGGGGATCTCTCTGAAGCCCTATTCCTTGACCATTTAAATAGCACATCAGAGAGAGAATCAGAATTGCAATATCTCGAAATATAATTAGGTGCATGTTTAAGAAAAACTAATTATTTGGTAGGCCCTCGATTTGCAGTCCTCTCATATGAGTGTGTAACTGCCAGACAGGTTCCTAATTACATCCTATCTGCTGCTCAATCTATTTCATGTCCAAAAGAGAGAGGTGAACATGTAGTTCCTTCAGAGCTGCTATCCTCAATTCTTTATATTTCTTCTGTAAACTTGCTAGAGTAGAAATGCTAAATTAAGCAGTTCAGCATAGCAGACCAGAGTAGATTATTGTGCTTCCCTGCTTTAAATTTTTTCTTCTTTTCCGGGCACCTTATGTCACTTTTGACAGTGGTTCTTACTATTTTGCTTGAATAATCAAGGAGGACTCCTGCTCTGCTATGAAAAAGAAGTGTTAATAAGTCTACCTCTACAACATTTTTACTGTTGGTCACTGGAAAACTGACAGAGTAAAGCTGGAGCTGGAAGAGACATTTTCACAATGGAAAAAGTCACATGCTACAAACACTAAGTAATTTCTTCCAGGCTTTGGTTTTACTCTGAAATATGCAAGATAATTTATTCTAACTATAGTATTTTAAAGCCAGAAATGAATCATAATATCTATCGTGTGCAGAGGCACACTGTAATTTAACTGGTCTTTAGTACAATGAATCTCTAGTGTGAAATTTTCCTTGTTAATGATCAGCACAGGATATGGCTCTTAATGTAATTATGAATCCAAGCCTTGCCATCTATAGGCAACTGAGTAACAAGAAGACATCGTTAGACTTTTCATTTCATTCACTCATACCCATAGGAGAAAAAGCAACCATTATTATAAGCAACTCACCTTTTCTAGCACCAAAAGGGACCCTAGCATACATTGAATTACATATTATAGGCTCTACATTCTCCTGGGTAAGTAAATAAACTGTCTCAGCATTGGCAGTTTCTCTTTTATATGAGTTTTTTATTTTGAATAACATTAAAGACAAACAAGGCAGCCTAGATAAGGAA
This sequence comes from Acridotheres tristis, assembly GCA_037013685.1. NCBI lineage: Eukaryota > Metazoa > Chordata > Aves > Passeriformes > Sturnidae > Acridotheres > Acridotheres tristis. Next base: position 105,591,098 of record CM072884.1, read on the forward strand.
AGAACCTTTTCTGATGCCAGAAGCAAGCAAGCCTTTCAGCCCCTTTGGAGAGATTCCTGCCTTTGAAGTGCCAGCCTAATCCCCCACCTGAGGGTTTCACAAACAGGACCTTTCCCAGCCCTGGGCTGTTTCACCAAGACCTGGGAGATGGCTCCATCCCATAGAGTTTTCAGGAGAGCTTGAGCAGCAGCTTTCCAGAGTCTCCAAGGTCCCCAGAGATGCTGTGTGACAATTCCCCACCTTACCTGGCCCAGTAACCTGGTGGGAAAGGTGCAAAATCTTTCCCATCAGCAGGAATGCAGCACTTCCTTGGGGTGGGCCCTAGGCTGATAGAAGTCTGTGAAGGCCTAGAACAGAAGCATCAGCTATTTATTGTGATAATCCCATTTTCAGCAGCAGAAAGTCTGTCCAAAAAGTGAGCCTCCTCTAAAGGATTTCAGAAATTCACCCTAAAGGCAAGCATCCCTTCTCTGTTGGGCGGAAGGTGGGTGTTTTTCCCCCTGGAAGGAACTTGGAAGGGGTGCTGTGTTCCCTGTCCCTCTTCCCAGGGAGCCACTGCCAGTCCCAGACCAGAAGTTTCTGCACAGGTCAGATGTCTCCAGGACAGGCTTAAGAGCCAACAGGTCTACAAGATAGGCAGTGTGGGTAACATGTGTGTGCTTTGGAAATCAAAGGGAGTGTAATGGGAAAATAAATACTGTTCTGTCTGCTCAACCTTGTTCTATACCATGTATCAAGACTGCAGTTTAAAAAGACCAAAACCCCAAAATATGTATATATAATATGTGTACACCAGTAATATTTTGCCTACCCCAACAGAGTAAAGTGTTTGTTAGTCCTTCTGGTTGAAAATTCCTGTGTGACAGAGTCCTGTGATGGCATTACATCACCCCTATGGTGACACTTCATTACACCAAACAGCACTTCTAGAAAAAAAAAAAAAAGTTATTTCTTTCCTTTTTTTTTTTAATCTTTATAACCATAGTTTTACATTTCCTAAGAGGACAACTGACCTGCTTAGCAGCTAATATCTCACACCTAGGAGGCTCCCTACAACTCCTTTAATAAGATTCACCAGAAAGTGAGAGTAGCTTCCTCTTAACAGAGATGGTATTACAGAGGTCTTCTTGAGAGACTGTGCAGTGGGAGTTTTGGATTAAGGGTCCTTTAACACATAACAGCTAAAATAAGAATGTTATTAAAGAAGAGTCAGAAGCTAGATGAATATGTTCTTACTTATTAACATTCTTATCCCAAAGTAAAATTAATCATAAAGATTAACTCTAAAGATTGGGTGGTTGATTTTTTGGGGGGAGTTGTTTTTTGTTGATTTTGGGGGTGGGCTTTTTCCCCATCAGAACATCGGAATTGGTATTTTGCATATTCTTAAGACCAGCTAGACTGAGAAAGTCACTCACTGGTGACTCAACAGAGCAGTCCTAATTGCTCTACTGTTCAGATGGAAAAACTGTGTTGCTGGTTTATTGTTCTGGATTTTCCAAGTTTTCACAGAGGACAAAATTTGAGGTGTGGTATATATTTCTTCTGGATTGTCTCCCTGAAGCCAACATTTCTAAATCATAAACTGAGTAAATATAGAAGGATCTTCAGATGACTTCTAGCCAAGTAAATTTCAGATAATTCTGGTGGATGATGGCTTAATCTTTTCTGTAAAATCTACAGTGATGTAGACTCTGTCACCTTGTCAGGCTGTTTATCCTCACCCTTATAGTCAGCAATTTTTTTTCCCTGACATCTAATCTACATCTTCTTTGCTGCAAATTAAGTTTTTTAGTTCCTGTCCAATCCTTTGGAAAAGTCTATTGCCTTTGAACTAGTAGCAATGATGGCTTTATATAACTGAAGACTATTAATACAATTTTCTTTGTGCATTGTCCTCTAAATTTACAACTCCAGGTCTTTCTATCTCTCTTTAAACTTTTTTCCATGACCTCTGATCCACCTTTTTGTCTGTTCAAATTCTTTAAAAGGTTACAAATAACTAAACATAGTACTTCAGCTGAACCCTTATTAAAATGGAAATACAAGCAACATGACCCTGTTGATTACTACTCAGTCTGATTCACCTTATTCATTCTATTTCTTCTTATAATTAAAGATCTTTTACTTTGTACATGTTCTTAACTAATTTTTTGGTATTAACAGACAGTTTATGCAGTTCATGACTGGACCTCGTGTATAGAAAAATTGCCTGGAAAGTGAACATGCAAGCTGACCACTCTGTGGCTCAAAAGAGGAGTGCTTGCCAAGTGACCTGTTTGAATCCTTACGAAGTCAAGCTGCTGGGGATAGGATATTTATTTTAATAGAATATTGCTATCTGTGAGTGGCTTCTACATACAGTCAAGTTTGAAAAACAGAAGGTACCATTGTGCACTAAAGTGACCAGAATTTATACAGTACTCTGTTAAACTAAGGAAAGAATGCTGTAAGCATTAACACCACCAATAAATGAGTTTTCACATTCAAAATATTAATCTCGCCTCCCATATATAAATTTACTAAGGATAAAGGGATTTTTGCACCCTAATAATTTCTGGTTTTACACAAAGAATAAACCCTTTCATGTTTACAGCACTGAATGATTGATGCTCCCAAAATCTATTTTAATATCCTCCTTGAAGCATCTTTCTGTTATTTAATTCTCCGTTTTATTTTATTTCAGCAGCTAGGTGCATATAATCTGCTTCTTTTCCACCAGTACTTGAAAAAATAAATGTAGATCTATTAAAAAGCGGTCAATTTAAAATAAATTGCATGCTTCCATAAAGAATGCTCTGGCACTATGCTTTTACATTAAATGAGATGAGGTGACTGAAAGCCAGTATCATAGACAGAAGGCAGCAGCACTCAGATTGTAATATGTTAAATATAAATATTCTAGGTCTACTGACTCAGACATACTGAGTTCCTGCAGATGAAGCTTTGTGCTATAGTGAGGCACAGTGAGTGTTACAGAGCTGATACATAACAATGGTGTGTGATGTGTATACCCCAGACTTGAGCCTCTGGGGGTTTGGCAAGTGCGTTGAATGGTTTCAGTGAACATTTCCATCAGTACGAAATGAGGATAGAAGATATCTAACAGAATTAGAATCATGCCATCACAAGGATAATTGTCCTATGGCTGGGAAATTTAATTTTCTAGAACATTTTTATTGAAACTTATATAAATTTCTCAAAACAAACAAACAAAAAGCTTTTCTCTTTTTTTTTTTTTTTTAAGTATTTTCTCAAAGAACCTTCAACCAGTGCCTTACTTTACTTCGTTTGCTTCCAGGGACGGCCCATCTAAGCTTCTTGGGGCAAACTGTCAAATGCCTCACCACCCTCACAGTGAAGAATCTCTTCCTAATATGTAATCTAAAATTAAATACTATCAGTAACTCCTTGCTGGTGACACACTTTTCATGTTAAATTCATCATTTAGCAACACTATGGTTGTGTAAGCTGTAATAAAACTGTTAATAATCTTCCGACCTAAACAACAAACACCACACCCAATTGATACAGAAATGAAAAAACTACAAACATCTTGAAAGCTCTGAAATTGCTAATAAGTCTTTTGAATAGTGAAGTGACCTCCTAAGTTCAGAAGTTTTCTAAGGCATCCCGATTTAAACAATTATACATTGACTTAGTCAACTGGAAGGACTGCCATGAATATACACAACCAAAATTAGCCATTTTGTTTGTTATGTTTGAACTCTTCTAGGAGGAACCAAGAGAAACCCTCAGACAGAAAATAATTAATGCAAATAATGCATGGGAAACATTTACACTGATGCTTTCAACTGAAGATATGTGATTAGCATTTCACTCCTCAGTTGGCAGTTTTAGGTCACTGGCCTAGTCTAGCATGAATAAAATCAGGGAATGAAAAATGACAATCATGAAACAAAAATTAAAGAAAGGCGATTTGGAAAAGGAACTTTTGCTACATCAAGTAAAGAAGATTAAATTTAATACCTCATTTAATGTCACCATGAATCTGTCATTGCACTGGGTCAGTATGTGCAGAGGCAAATGGAGACAAAGAGGACACTGAGGGCAATGGGACTTATGTGCATTTTCTTCATTTACAAAGTTTGACTTGGTAAAGATTAAACAGACCAAAAAAGATTTTTCCTGCCCTTCGTGGTGCCCTTGAGCTCTGGGGTCATCCCCAAAATAACTGAGTAATCACAGGTTATGACATGAGGCTCAGAAGCACAGCTCTTCGAAAAGCATCACCTTACTACAGAAAAATCCTCTCACCAGTCGTTTCCAGGTACTGGCAGAGCTGAGGAAATGGAGCAGTCCTCCAGATGATATATTAAGCCAAAAATCAAAAATAGCTTTTCATTATCAATGACTTGATGTGCTCTTAGTTTTTAGTCTGACTTAACTCCCTTTAAGTCCATGTGTTCCATCTATAGACAGATAAACACACACACACATATATGTATACACACAAATATCCCCACTTATGAATAAAATTTAAAAGCACATCTGCCCACTCAAATTCAGGCACTTCTTTAGATCATAATGTCTTAGGTATGTGCATAAAAATGATTTCTAGAACAGGGCCACGCTGTGCCTTCCAACCCAAACCATTCAGGGATTCTAATTCTATGCTACCTTAGGCTGCAGGTGTTGCTGAGTAGCTTCCAGTGTTATTAACAGTATTTGTAGTAATTATTTATAGTAAAAACTAATCTCCTCCTATATCCTTAGAATAGTGTACTTTAATATCATTAGTTCCTGAAAATGCAAACGTGGGCCTTGTTTTCCATTACTGTTCAAAAAGAATAGCTCTTTGAAGTTATTATTTGGTGTCTGATCACAAGTATAAAAGACTAGCAGCACAAAAGGTCACCCTAAATATACATTTAAATGGGAGTTTTTAGCATGTGATGGCAATAATAGTAAATTCTGTTTTACACAGAACTGCAGATACAGGAAGAAAAAGATTATCTGGAAGTCACTGCAATAAATGGGAGGCAATTGTGGGGAAATAATGGTAGTAAGCAGTTTGTGATGAGACCTCAGTCATTTTTAATGCCTTATCACTTGAATTTTTGAGTGTTTGTAAATATTGTTAACATGTATTTGGTCTTGGACATCCTGACCTCTTGGACTTTGTAGAGCCAGAAACAAGTTATCCAAAGAAACAAAAAATGCTACTTCTAAAATTCTATTGATTAATTTACCATTAAGGGTTGCTACACTGTTCTTCTAGTATGAAAGGGATTAGTTGAATAAGATGACTCACATTTTACAGCTAAAAATTTTGAAGACAAGGTGTCCAGGTTTGCGACAAATTTGGACGGGAACTTCCAAAGGGATGTCTCCCCAAAGGACATAATTCAGTGGTCCCTTCCCCCTACCTGTTCAGGAGATAAATCTCCTTGGAGAAAAGTGAGAAAAGCTGTTTATTTAACAAGCAAAGTACTCACAAACATTAAAAAAATTCTCGTATGAAACAATGGAACCTCCTCTCATTGTTCTGAGGAGATGGCAAATTCAGAGACAAAGTCCTTTTCGTGGGGTGTAGCTCGGTTTTCTCAGTCCCTTATCAGTCCCTCCTGCACTGGAAAATGCCACGTCCTGGGCTCTGCTGGGCCACAGGTGTGGCCCAGTGTTTTCTGGGTTTTTGGTCCAGAGCAGGTTTGAACAGTTCCAAGAAAAAGAAAAGCCACAGTCCAGGAGACTTCTGTGCCTCAGCTAGCTAAAAAAAAACCTAAGTAAAAGCAAAGGAGAGCTCTCCTGCTTCCCATCCGTGCTGCAGACAGCACACAGCAAGAGAGAGCTGAAACTCTTCTATGTTTTTGAAAACAGCCACCTCAGACATTCCACCGCTTCTCCTTCTCCCCTCCTTCGCTCTCAGATCTGGTTTTAGAGGTGCAGAGCTTATTTCTGGGCTAAACAGACAGATGGGGATAAAAACACAATACAGCATTATAAAGTCTCCCCAGGACACAAGGGAAAACTTTTTTCTTACCTTAGAGAGGTAACAGTGGTACCAGACACACATATGCAATATAGGAGCCTAAAGGAGTTATTAAAGGTCCCAGTCCCTCAATTAAACCATTTTCTTGAATCAAATTAGAGAGATATGTTAACACAGTGTTGAGAGTGTCAAATCCCATTATTACCCACTGATTTTCTGAAAACTGTTGAGAAAAGTTTTAGAATCTGTGTTTCCTGTGTTTTTATTACACAATTGGAAAAATTTGTTAGAGAATCTGAAGGCAAAAGAGGCATTAGGAATATAAACCTTTATTTTTCAGAACAGAATGCTCTCCTGTATATGAAAAAAGGTAATAGAAAATACCACATGAAAAGTAGAAAAAAGATACTAAGAATCAGTGGTTACAACATTTAGGCTTGAATAGGTAAAAAAGGTAGTTTTTTAAGGCAAATAAGTAATCTTTTCAGTAGAAAATGTGGTTTCACTAATGTTGGGAGTCTGTAAATCAAAGGTCTCTCTGAATTCTTCAGAGAGAAATCAGAGTGCAAGGATTAAATTAAAACCTTTGGATGGACTGAAGTATATTAAACTACTCACACATAAAGTTAAGGTGTAAGTTTAAGTTTTAGAATAAGGAAGTAAATAAGCAAGTAAGTTTAAGTAAGTAAGAGTATGTTTTAAGTGCTTTAGAAAATAAGTCTTAGATACCAGTGTGGAAGTGCAAGTTCTAGTGAAGGCTGAAAAACACAGTCCTAGATACTAGCGTTTAAAAAAAGCTGTCATATAGGGGCTCCAGGAACATAGTTTTAGACATAATAAAACTAAAGTAAGAATATTGCTCACATTTTTAAAATAGAACGAAATAGACTGTATGCATAGTTGATACGTAACTTGGCGTGCTAAAAAACTAAAATTCCAATAGGTTAAAAAAATTGGTTTGAGATGGTGTATTTAGCTGATTGGGTTATTTGTGTATAAGAATCTATGCACTGGGGAGAGATTCGCTCTTGTTCTTGCTCTCTCGCTTTTCTTCTCTCCTCACCACCATCATCATCACCCGAAAAAAACCAGGAGCTGCTGCAACACCAGTCCTCCCAGAACCTTGACAGGAGCAGCTTCCACTTGTAATTAAGACTTTACTTCTATTTAAAACTCTTTGCCAAAAACTTTTAATATGAACTTTAACACTTGTGGCTCTTTGCCTTTCGAGACTGATGTGCCTTTACAATAAACAACTTTATAGCAACTAATAACTGCTCAGCTCTTTTAAAGAAAACAAACAAATCGACACACTGATGTGTGTGTGGAGCTCAGCAGAGAGGAAGTCTAGAAGTATGTGACTTTCTAGGTAACTGTAGTGAGTCAGCACCTTTGATCTCTATAGGCATTAGATTAAGAGATTCTCCAAAGAATCTGTGGACAGCTTTCTTTACCTTCGGTGGAAAGGCAGAGAAAGTCTTACACCTTCATTTTACTTGACAAATGCTCTTAGTCTGTATGAGTGATGTTTTAACGTAATCCAATACAGCCACAGCACTGAGAGACACTGACATTTTAGGTATGGCATCTCCCTAGAAATTGGTACAGGTTTGTATGTGGTGCCAAATTAACAATAGAGTGGGGTAATACAGGGTCAAAATATTCATCTTAGGCTTGCATTTCCAGGGGTCTACCCTCCTCAAACCTCCATCTGTTGCACAAAAACCATCAAGGCCTGGCTCTGCTGCATCCCTTTGCATCAGGAGCAGTGCTCTGCTGCAAGGCCTCAGCAGTGAGTCTGGGCAGCGCTTTGGGGCTCTTGGATGGATTCTGGCCCCTCCTCAGCTGCCCCTCATGGGAATGTGCCCTGGATGTGGCCTTCCCGGGGTGGGGATTTTCCAGCTGAGCCAGTTTGTGTGAGGGAGGATGGGTGTTGACTGCCTGTGAGCAGAGGTTCCCCCACAGCCCCAGATCTCTCCTCCTCCCTGCCTGGCTGTGGGCAGTGTGTGCAAAGGTGGCCTCAGCAGATGAGCCTGTGGGCTACGGCCTCCCCCAGCCCCAGCCTGGCCCAAGCTGATTTTCAGGACAGCTGCTGGGTTTGGCTTTCTTTGGATATATTCTCCTGCCTGAGACTTGTGTCCTTGTCCCTAGACCAGAGAGAATTGATCAATAGTGTCACCTTTATGGTACCTCAGGTGCTCTTAGGCCGCTCAAGTCCCAGGCCAAAGCTGCAGTCAGGGGAAGGAGGGGTGGGCTGGGCTGGTCTCAGCCTTTTTATTCAGTAGAGGATTTTTGAGGTCCTTCCCAACCCAAACTATACGGTGACTCTAGCAGATGTGTGTGAATGGGTATATTATCAGCATTAATACAAATGATTATTGCCATCATAACTTTATTTTTATTACAACTATTTGCTAATACTTCTACTATAAGATACTACATCTATTACGACTTCCTCCTCATCTTCTTCTTCTTTCTTCTACTTCTTCTTCCTATTAATTTTCTTCCTATTATAACAACTTCTTAGGTGCTTCCTCTTGTTCTTCTACTTCTACAACTACTTGTATTCTACTTCTACTTCTTACTTATTCTTATACTCTTATATACTTATTCTAACTTCCTATACATTTTCCTATTCTTATTCTAATTCTTCTTGTTCTTCTTTATGTTTCTTTTTTTCTCACTCTTGCTCGTCTCTCAGCTCTACTCCTCGCGCTGTGGAGCCCGGCAGGGGCAGCAGCAGAGGCGGCGCAGCGCCCGCAGTGCCCGCCACAGCCGCGATGGATGTTTCTTCAGCGGGGCCGGCGTTTGCAGACGGGCAGGGGAGGCAGAGCACGGGCCTGGGGAACTCGGCTCAGGTGTTCCCGGCTCAACCCAGGCCTCGCGAGGGGCAGCCAAGGGGAGCCCACCTCCTGAGAGACCTGCCCATCTGCGCTCTCTCTCTGCCTGGTCTTCACACAGCTCGAGGAGGCTGACTCCATCTCCTTCATCCTCGTCTGGTGGTGAGAGCTCCTGCCCAGAGCACGCTTCCTCATGGGACTCCTCTTGGTTCTGGCTGGTTTCGGTGGGGGACACCACCTGCTCAATGCTCGCCTCCCCTTTGGATGGTTCCTGGTCGCTGCTGGTAGTTGCTTCAGGGGATAGCTCCTTCTCGATGAAGGCTTCCCCTTGGGATCCCTCATACTTGCTGCTGGTTTCTTCTGGGGGAACCACCTGCACAATGCAGGCTTCCCCTTGGGATCCCTCATTGCAGCTGTTGGTGACACTGCTGCATGCTGGCAGGCCAGAGCTGTCGCCTGCTGCCAGCCACTGCCCACTGATGGCCTGGTCTTCTGGCCTGCTGGGCATGGGGCTGGCTGCCTTGGAGTCTGGGTTTGCCTTTTCTTTCTCCATCTGCACCGTTCCTCTGACTCACAGAGGTCCCGGGAGCTGCTTCCTCCTGTGTGAGAGGCACTCCTGGGACTGGGCAGTGCAGGGCCCTGCGCCCCTTATATACCCCTGCAGGTTGGGGCTGTTCCATGTCACCAGGACAGCAGAATGCCCAACAAGTCCCAGGAACCCGATAGAACGGCCCTGTGTCACAAAGAGCCCAGCCCAGCACCCCTTCGGCAGCCCAAGTCCATGGAAGTGGCATGGAGCATCACCCAGACTGGAGGGCTTCTAGCCCCTTGTTCTGATCCACTGATTAAAATTAGCAGAAATGGCTCTGCCTCAATTACGGTGCAAATGAGACCATGTGCCAAAATCAATGTATGGGTTTTACTGAAGAGTATATGAGATGCAGAGAGAATGACAGAGAGAGAAAAATAGAAATGGAATAGAGGTGGGCGGAGAGAAAGAGACTGACAGAGACAGATGAAGTAGAAAACCTCACCACTTGGTAGATCTCAATGGCTTCCTGTGGATGCTCTATATCTCTGTGTTCTTGGTGCTCAGGGTCCCCCACAAACACGGAGTTCAGGGGGTCCATACACACTTGGGTCAGGGGGTATAGCCCGGGTTCCTCCCCTGGCAGGGACAAGTCTGACACAGGCTCTGGCAGCAGCCTCTGGCTCTGCTGCATCCCTTTGCATCAGGAGCAGTGCTCTGCTGCAAGGCCTCAGCAGTGAGTCTGGGCAGTGCTTTGGGGCTCTTGGATGGCTTCTGGCCCCTCCTCACCTGCCCCTCATGGGAATGTGCCGTGGATGTGGCCTTCCCTGGGTGGGGATTTTCCAGCTGAGCCAGTTTGTGTGAGGGAGGATGGGTGTTGACTGCCTGTGAGCAGAGGTTCCCCCACAGCCCCAGATCTCTCCTCCTCCCTGCCTGGCTGTGGGCAGTGTGTGCAAAGGTGGCCTCAGCAGATGAGCCTGTGGGCTACGGCCTCCCCCAGCCCAGCCTGGCCCAAGCTGATTTTCAGGACAGCTGCTGGGTTTGGCTTTCTTTGGATATATTCTCCTGCCTGAGTCTTGTGTCCTTGTCCTTAGACCAGAGAGAATTGATCAATGGTGTCACCTTTATGGTACCTCAGGTGTTCTTAGGCCGCTCAGGTCCCAGGCCAAAGCTGCAGTCAGGGGAAGGAGGGGTGGGCTGGGCTGGTCTCAGCCTCTTTATTTAGTAGAGGATTTTTGAGGTCCTTCCCAACCCAAACTATACGGTGACTCTAGCAGATGAGTGTAAATGGGTATTTTAACTTGATAGCATTAATACAAATGATTATTATCATCATAACTTTATTACAACTATTTGCTACTACTTCTACGATTTGATATTACATCTATTACAACTTCTTCCTCCTCATCTTCTTTCTTCTACTTCTTCTTCTTCTTCCTACTAATTTTCTTCTTATTAGAACAACTTCTTATGTGCTTCTTCTTGTTCTTCTACTTCTACTTGTATTCTACTTCTACTTCTTACTTATTCTTATACTCTTATATACTTATTCTAAATTCTTATACGTTTTCCCAATCTATTTCTAATTCTTCTTGTTCTTCTTTATGTTTCTTTTTTTCTTACTCTTGCTCGTCTCTCAGCTCTACTCCTCGCGCTGTGGAGCCAGGCAGGGGCAGCAGCAGAGGCGGCGCAGCGCCCGCAGTGCCCGCCGCAGCCGCGATGGATGTTTCTTCAGCGGGGCCGGCGTTTGCAGACGGGCAGGGGAGGCAGAGCACGGGCCTGGGGAACTCGGCTCAGGTGTTCCCGGCTCAACCCAGGCCTCGCGAGGGGCAGCCAAGAGGAACCCGTCTACTGACAGACCTGCCCATCTGCACTCTCTCTCTGTGCCTGGTCTTCACACAGCTCCAGGAGGCTGACTCCATCTCCTTCTTCATCTTGTGGAGGTGAGAGCTCCTGCCCAGAGCGTGCTTCCTTATGGGACTCCTCTTGGTTCTGGCTGGTTTCGGTGGGGGACAGCACCTGCTCAATGCTCGCCTCCCCTTTGGATGGTTCCTGGTCACTGCTGGTTGTTTCAGGGGATAGCTCCTTCTCGAGGAAAACTGCCCCTTGGGATCCCACATAGTTGTTGCTGGTTTCTTCTGGGGGAACCACCTGCACAATGCAGGCTTCCCCTTGGGATCCCTCATTGCAGCTGTTGGTGACACTGCTGCATGCTGGCAGGCCAGAGCTGTCTCCTGCTGCCAGCCACTGCCCACTGATGGCCTGGTCTTCTGGCCTGCTGGGCATGGGGCTGGCTGCCTTGGAGTTTGGATTCCCCTTTTCCTTCTCCATGTGCACTGTCGTGTGACTCACAGAGGTCCCGGGAGCTGCTTCCTCCTGTGTGAGAGGCACTCCTGGGACTGGGCAGTGCAGGGCCCTGTGCCCCTTATATACCCCTGCAGGTTGGGGCTGTTCCATGTCACCAGGACAGCAGAATGCCCAACAAGTCCCAGGAACCCGATAGAACGCCCCTGTGTCACAAAGAGCCCAGCCCAGCACCCCTTCGGCAGCCCAAGTCCATGGAAGTGGCATGGAGCATCACCCAGACTGGAGGGCTTCTAGCCCCTTGTTCTGATCCACTGATTAAAATTAGCAGAAATGGCTCTGCCTCAATTACGGTGCAAATGAGACCATGTGCCAAAATCAATGTATGGGTTTTACTGAAGAGTGTATGAGATGCAGAGAGAATGACAGAGAGAGAAAATTAGAAATGGAATAGAGGTGGGCGGAGAGAAAGAGACTGACAGAGACAGATGAAGTAGAAAACCTCAGCACTCTGTGAATATCAATGGAATCCTGCTCCCTGAAGGAGAGCATCCACAGATCCCTTAGACTTGGATCCCAATGGCTTCCTGTGGATGCTCTATATCTCTGTGTTCTTGGTGCTCAGGGTCCCCCACAAACACGGAGTTCAGGGGGTCCATACACACTTGGGTCAGGGGGTATAGCCCGGGTTCCTCCCCTGGCAGGGACAAGTCTGACACAGGCTCTGGCAGCAGCCTCTGGCTCTGCTGCATCCCTTTGCATCAGGAGCAGTGCTCTGCTGCAAGGCCTCAGCAGTGAGTCTGGGCAGCGCTTTGGGGCTCTTGGATGGCTTCTGGCCCCTCCTCACCTGCCCCTCATGGGAATGTGCCGTGGATGTGGCCTTCCCTGGGTGGGGATTTTCCAGCTGAGCCAGTTTGTGTGAGGGAGGATGGGTGTTGACTGCCTGTGAGCAGAGGTTCCCCCACAGCCCCAGATCTCTCCTCCTCCCTGCCTGGCTGTGGGCAGTGTGTGCAAAGGTGGCCTCAGCAGATGAGCCTGTGGGCTACGGCCTCCCCCAGCCCCAGTCTGGCCCAAGCTGATTTTCAGGACAGCTGCTGGGTTTGGCTTTCTTTGGATATATTCTCCTGCCTGAGTCTTGTGTCCTTGTCCCTAGACCAGAGAGAATTGATCAGTGGGTTCAACTTTATGGTACCTCAGGTGCTCTTAGGCCACTCAAGTCCCGGGCCAAAGCTGCAGTCAGGTGAAGGATGGGTGGGCTGGGCTGGTCTCAGCCTCTTTATTTAGTAGAGGATTTTTGAGGTCCTTCCCAACCCAAACTATACGGTGACTCTAGCAGATGAGTGTGAATGGGTATTTTAACTTGATAGCATTAATACAAATGATTATTATCATCATAACTTTGCTTTTATTACAACTATTTGCTACTGCTTCTACTATTTGATATTACATCTATTACAACTTCTTCCTCCTCATCTTCTTCTTCTTTCTTCTGATTTTTCTTCTTCCTATTAATTTTCTTCTTATTATAACAACTTCTTATGTGCTTCCTCTTTTTCTTTACTTCTACTTCTACTTGTATTCTACTTCTACTTCTTACTTATTCTTATACTCTTATACACTTAGTCTAAATTCCTATACATTTTCCTATTCTTATTCTAATTCTTCTTGTTCTTGTTCTTCTTTATGTTTCTTTTTTTCTCACTCTTGCTCGTCTCTCAGCTCTACTCCTCGCGCTGTGGAGCCAGGCAGGGGCAGCAGCAGAGGCGGCGCAGCGCCCGCAGTGCCCGCCGCAGCCGCGATGGATGTTTCTTCAGCGGGGCCGGCGTTTGCAGACGGGCAGGGGAGGCAGAGCACGGGCCTGGGGAACTCGGCTCAGGTGTTCCCGGCTCAACCCAGGCCTCGCGAGGGGCAGCCAAGGGGAGCCCACCTCCTGAGAGACCTGCCCATCTGCTCTCTCTCTGCCTGGTCTTCACACAGTTCGAGGAGGCTGACTCCATCTCCTTCTTCATCTTGTGGAGGTGAGAGCTCCTGCCCAGAGCGTGCTTCCTTATGGGACTCCTCTTGGTACAGGCTGGTTTCAGTGGGGGACAGCTCCTGCCCAGTGCAGGCTTCCCCTTGGGATGCTTCCTGGTCATTGCTGGTTTCTTCAGGTTGTAGCTCCTTCTCAATGAAGGCTTCCCCTTGTGATTCCTCATGGTTGCTGGTGGTTTCTTGTGGGGACAGCTCCTTCTCCATGCAGGCTTCCCCTTGGGATCCCTCATGGCAGCTGTTGGTGACACTGCTGCATGCTGGCAGGCCAGAGCTGTCTCCTGCTGCCAGCCACTGCCCGCTGATGGCCACCTCCTGGAAAAAAACACATTTTTTGTTTCAGTTACTAGATTAAAAGATTGTTCTCTGTTGCTTTTTTTTTTTTGTTTTTACTACTGCCTATTGTCCCCCAGTTATTGCCAAATGAATGAAATGAGAGACAGGTGAAAATTTAGGGCCTGATTGACCTGTGCTGGTGCAGCAACCTGGCTCTGTCCTCTTGTAACTCTCTTTTCAGACATTTCTATACCCTGATCAAATTCCCCTGGCGACTTTTGTAGCCTCTCCCCACCAGTTCCCTCAGTCTTTTTTCATCTGAGAGATGCTCTAGCCTGTGAATCCTCTTCACGGCCTTTCAGTGGCCTCCCTCCAGTGGAGATACAGCACTTCAGGTGTGGCCTCACCATTGCTGAGGAGGGGACAAGAATTCCTTCTCTGCCTGCTAAAAACACACCTCCTAATACAGCCCAGGCGGCCCTTTGCCTTTTTGCTGGAAGGTCATGTTGTTGGTTTCTATGAAATTTGCTGCTGACCACGACCTGCAGGTCCCAAAGCTGTGTGGGCTCCCAGAGCAGACAGCAAATGTTTGTCTGCTGGACATTCTCAAGCTTATTCCCAGCTCGAAGCAGAGGGGAGAAGAAAAGGGAAGTGAGGAGCTGATAGAATCATGGAATGCTTGCAGCAGGAAGGAACCCTGTGCAGGTGTTAGGATCCCATTAGGGAGAGATGACTCTGCACAAATAAAGGTGCAAATGAAAGCATAGGACAACACATATCATTCCATTTAACATTGATTTTATTTAACAAGAAAAGGAAGATAGATAAAATTAGGAAAAAGCTCTCAGAGACAGAGAAAGAGCAGAAGATAGGAGCTTTTTGTGGTTTTTTTTTTTCTTACTACTACCGTTTCCTAAACACAAGTTTCATTGCAACGGAGGAATGTTTTTTTGTTGCAGGCCTGCTCAGCCTGCAGGGCCACATCCAAATGAAGTGCAGCCCGTGTGGCTCGCTCAGGTCACTGGACAGGCTCCCCTAAAGCCCCTGCCTGAAGCGGGATGGGCGTTCTTTGGGGGGAGCCGGCTTCTCCCTGAGGGCCTGGGATCCTGCCTGGGGAGCTGAGGGGCCTGGAGGGCAGCAGGGGCTGTGCAGGGCTGGGCCCTGGCTCTGTGCCCCTGCTGCCTGCACCTGCTCAGCCAAGGCTGGACAAGCTGCTGCCTTGGCCGAGCCCTGGGGAGCAGCATCGGGGTCCTGCAGCAGCTGTGGGTACCTGGGGTTCACCCAGATGGTGTGGATGGTGATCCACTCTAGGTCCTCCTGTGACTCCTCTTTGTCACTGTCCCTGTCTTGGAACAATTCTGGGTCTTGACTGATTTCCCCTTCAGACAGCTCCTGGAGTGTTCCCTCGGGGAAACACTTTGTTGCTGCTATCATCCTCCTGGGACAGTTCTTGGATTCCCATGTCTGAGTGCTGAGACACTGCTTAGGATCTCTCCCAAATGAACAGATTCCTTCACTTGGGCAGTTCCTGGTCCCTCCTCTCCCTCTTCCCTGGCCCAGTACCACTCTCCCCACTTAACTGTTTGCTCCCACTGCTCTGGGAACTCCTCCAGCCCCCACCCAGGGGAGAGGTCTGGGGAGCAGCAGGGGCTGTGCAGGGCAGGGCCCTGGCTCTGTGCTCTGCCTGTGGGGGAAGGAGCCGACTACCTTGGCACATCAGGGGCTACAAAGCCCTGGCCCCCAGGCAGCTTCCCTCCAGCCCC
The DNA here is from genome assembly GCA_037013685.1 of Acridotheres tristis. Lineage (NCBI taxonomy): Eukaryota > Metazoa > Chordata > Aves > Passeriformes > Sturnidae > Acridotheres > Acridotheres tristis. Next base: position 105,606,791 of record CM072884.1, read on the forward strand.
ATCCCAGCTCTGTCCGTCCCCTCTCCCTCCATATTTGGCTGTCACCTGGGGTCTCATGCACAGACCCAGCTGCTCCATTGCAGGGAGGGAGTTGGGATTCTCCTCTGTGAGCATCTCCATCATGCTCTTCTGCTGAGGCTCTCAGGAGAGCTACTTTTCACCAAGGCTTTGCATTTTGCTGGTTGAGGCCTGATGGGCTTCAATCAACAAAAGAGGATTCCTCAACTCTGAAAGTTTAGCATATAGAGGTTGGGAATAGCCAGAAGATATAGAGAACATAAACGGACATTAGCAAATCTGACTCCCAGGTGCAGCTGGAGACACCTGGTCTGGGAAAAGTTTGATGAGAGAGTCAAAGAATGAGCACCAAATTAACACTGAAGGCAAAGTGATCAACAATCAGCAACAGATTGAATACCAAGGATTGTGTAATTTAGAACCAGTGAACAAGAATTTCTTTGGGTTTTTTTATGCATGTATTTTATGTAAACATGTGAGAGGTTCTGGAAAAGAATCATGGGGGTTCCACTGCACAACCTGTGTGTGTGTGAATGTCAAATTATTTCACTACCAGATTAACATCCTGCCCAGAATAAAGCCTTATTCCTTATCACTTAAAATATGTTGTTGGAGAACTTCTGCTTCTTCTGCAGTTTTGATGACAGCTTCGCGTCCAGCAGCAAGTCTTAGGATGATGCTGTCCCTTAGGGCTCTGCCTTGGCCCCAGGGCCTTTAGTGGCTTCCCCAATGACACTGGATCGAGTCTGTAGGGGACAGGAAGCTGATCAGGGCAGAGGCATCGCCGAAAAAGGGAGCCATACTCAGGGTACTGGACAAGCTTGAGAAGTGGGACTGTTATGGGTAAAAATTTGGTTAATGTTTATTGCAAGTTAAGGTTGTTAATTTTTTAAGTCACTTGTTGTGACTTTATGAAGAAGTTAACTGTTTTTTAAGTTAATTGAAATGTTATAAGAAGTTAAATCAATGTTTGTTAAGAGCTTTAAATGGGTGGGGTCCAGGACGAGGTGTAAGGAGGTGATAACATCTTGCGAGTGAAGTCTACATAGTGACATCAGCGCCGCAAGTGAGGATTGGTAAGAGGGCCTGTGTAATCTCTCGATGCCCTGAAGAAAGGACTGGACAGGGATGAATGTTGTTAAAGACCAGTAAGAGCCCCCAAAATGGACCAATCACTGTGAGGATCCAAAAAACCACCAACCCTGGACCCAAGGGGGGTATAAAAGGGGGTGTTGGACAGTTGCACGGTGTTCTTCTGTGGAGCTCAGGTCCAAGGGAGCACCCCGTGTGTCTGAGGTCACGATACATGGAATTGTTTTTCTCCCACTTGCTGCGCGCGGGGGCTGGGGCTTACCCTGGGTCTCCCGTCTTCTGTAGCTGCTTTTAATAAAAAAGTGCTAGTTTTTACGAGAAAGTCTATACTCTGTTTCAAACAAGACTTTTAGATAGAAGCCTGACCTCTGTTCAGAACAGAACCACGAAAACCTCACCAGTTTCAACAAGACCAAGTGCCTGGTGCTGCACCTAGCCCAGGACAATCCCTGAGTCCTGGATTCATCAACGTCAGAACAGACTTTCAAATGCCTCCGATTAGTGCAGTCTCCGCGGCCGCTCCCAGCACCTCCAGAAGCAGCGCTTGGTGTGGCCTTGGGGCTCTGCCCTGCCCTTGCCTGCTCCCAGTGAAAAAGATAGAGCCAGGACACCAGCTCCTTTTGAAAGGCCTTTACTAAGTATCAGCTCTTTTATTGAGTATCAGCTGCAGGTGGGGAACTCGAGGGGTTGCACACGCTGCCGCTGCTCTCACTGGACGCCACTGAGGAGGAGGTGTAAGTCGAATCTGCTGCTTGTGCTGCAGAGTCGGGATTCCGTCCTTACGGGGATTTCCGGGAACTCATTTTGGCTCGCATAGTCTAGGGGGTATCATCCTTTCGTGGTGCTCTCCAGGTGAAGGTGGGAAGATGGAAACTATCCACACGTAGCTTGATGTTCCGCACCCATAATAGTGCCTCTTATAGATTCAGGTATCGTGTCTGCTCATTGCTTTTATGAATTTTTGGTGTTAATCAAACTTCTGCATTAGAACTGAACATTGTGGGAATCCCTCTGTTTATTAGGCGGTGTCAGCAGTTTGATGGGCAAGTGGGGAGCAGCAGAGGCCTTGCTTGACAGAAGGTAAGGGGGAAACTGGGGATACAGGAATTGCAGGGGGATACAACTCGGAACACAAGAGACTGAAACTGGGGAGTACAGATTCAACAAGAATAGTTTAAAACAGTAAGTAACAACACAACACTCCATCAACACAACACATAATACCCAACCAGGCAAGTGCCACAGTCCAAGGGTTTATCTATTTCACCAGCACCTCCAGAAGCAGTGCTTGGTGTGGCCTTGGGGCTCTGCCCTGCCCTTGCCCACTTCCAGCAGGGCTGGCCTGAGGGGAGCGCCTGCAGCCTTTGCCTCTGGCCCCCCGGCCCCTCTGGGCAGCCTGTCCGTGGACTCCACTAGGGAATAGCTTTCCAGGAGAAAGTGCTGGAGAAAGCCGAGAGGCTCTGCCCTGCAGGCAAGGCTTGCTCAGGGCTGAGTAGCAGCTGGAGCCCGACGCTTGTGGCAGGCGTGGGCGAGCCAGGGCTCGGAGCTGAGGGCGATGGCGCCGAGACATCTCCCGCTGTGTCCCGTGGCCTCTGCAGCGCCCCGGGGACAGAGCTAGGGACGAGCTCGGTCTCAGCTGCCACCAGAGCGCTGCCGACGGCTCCCTGCCCGCCGGGGCCGGGCTGGGGCTGGACCGGGGCTGAGGGGCGGCCGCCACTCGCTCCCGCCCCGGCCCCTTGCCCCGCGTCCCGGCCCCATCTCGATCAGGGCCGCCCAGAGCCGGTTGTGCAGCACCACGTCCACACTGGTGGCTTCTGAACGTCTCCTTGGGCTCTGCGGCCTCTCTGAGGAACCTGTTCTTGGTCACGCTCCCAGTGAAAAGCTGCTTTTTCTGCTGTTCAGAGAGAACCTCTTGTGTTTCATTTTGTGCACCTTGTGTCTTTTTCTGTTTCTTGGGCACCGGTGCAGTAACTGCAGAGAGCAGAACTTCTTTCAGCCACAGCAAGGGAGAGAACACTCAGTCAGAGTGAGGAAAAATAAACTGTGTCAGACATTGGAGTCAGCTGTGTCAGTGTGACCAGAGAGCAGCAGGTTCACTGCAACTGAGTTAGGACACTCTTGTCTTCTACAATTCTCTTTAAGTCAGTTTTAAATGGGAGTAACTATAAAAGGCTCTTTCCGATAGAAAAAGGTGCTTTCTACGAGAAACAGTACTGGATCTTTACCATTTCTAAATATTTAAGTGGTTAGAAGGTCAACCTTCTAAACACTTAACAGTTTTCAAACAAAATTCAATATAATCTTTAATTTTAAAACAAGTCCTTAACAATAAGTGAGTTTAACCAAAAAAAACCCCAAGAACTATTAAAATTAACTTTGTGTATGATATAGTTAAGCAGGAAATCTTAACAATTGTATCTTACTTCAACTTTTTATCTAAATGCATATCTTTAACCAGAGCCTATTTTATTGGCCAGAACTGAAGCCATGGGGTTGTTAGGACCTTGGGACCCGACACAGGCTGCCGGAGCTCAGGCTAGCTTTTTGGAGGCACGCTGGCGCCGTGCCAGAATGAAATTTCCTGGAGGCACAACCTTGACAGCCAGCAGCTCTTCGGTGTGACCCACATGGAGGATTGGGTAAACCAGGCAAGGGAGACCCTCTGCTTCTGAGATTGCAGGGAGTTCATTCCAGTTTGAGGGGTAAGAGACAAGGAGCGCCGAGCACTCGTGTGCTCGGGATTAAGTCCGGAGGCAGATCAGCAGGTGGATACAAACAACGGGACAATGAAAGGTGTCCGGGGAAGGAGTGGAGTGCAGAGTCTGACAGGGTTACAGCCAACGAGGGAAGCAGGGGGAGGAGAAAAGGTCACATGGGCCAATGGGAGTTTCCAAAGGGGTGGAACAACTGGGGATTGGCCCAGGGTAAAACTGACACAGAAGGTGCTGGAAAAAGGGGCGGGGTTACCGTGATGGACAGGAAGAGGGTTGGAACAAGGGGCAGGGCTACAATGATGGACAAGGAAGGTGCTGGAACAAGGGGCAGGGTTACAATGATGGACAAGGAATGTGCTGGAACAAGGGGCAGGGTTACAATGATGGACAAGGAAGGTGCTGGAACAAGGGGCAGGGTTACAATGATGGACAAGGAAGGTGCTGGAACAAGGGGCAGGGTTACAATGATGGACAAGGAAGGTGCTGGAACAAGGGGCAGGGTTACAATGATGGACAAGGAAGGTGCTGGAACAAGGGGCAGGGTTACAATGATGGACAAGGAAGGTGCTGGAACAAGGGGCAGGGTTACAATGATAGACAAGGAAAGGGAATGCCAAATTAGGTAGTTTCAGGGGTCAATATAGCTTGGGGACAGACCAGCTGGGGAAAACACAGGGGAACCCTGGAACAAGCCATTATAGCAATAAACTGAATAAAATAAAATAAAACACCGGCTGCAACAGGGACCCTCACTCCTGAGAAGCCAGGGGTGAAGGGCCAGTGGGGTGCTGCTGAATCCACAGGTGGTGACTATCTTCTGCTTGTTATCTCTCTTCACCTCCCCCCACTTTCCTATTTTTATCTCTCTACCTCACATTTTGTTGTTTAATAAAGTCTGTATTATTGACTTTGTCATGTGGCCTTGTTTGCACCTTAATTTGAGGAGAGGTGTCTCTCTTTAATCGGATCTCAGCAGGGGTGTGAAGAATCCACATGTTGCAGTGCTTTTGCCAATGTGCTCAGGGAACAGGGCACCCACCACAAGGCTCAGTGTTCATAGTATACCCAAGCCTGTCTCAATCTGCGAACCAATGAAAGCTGCATCTGGAATACAATTTTGAGACTCTACTGAAATACATACTTTGGCTCAACAAATTCCTCCTGTGCTTAGCTGTGCCACAGTGAATGGCTTCAGGCTCCCAGAAGGAGCCATGCAATCCTCCTCATAAATGTTTCATTTTGGCCCCCAGTAGCTGAAGTTAATAATGCGGGTATTAAGGGTTTTGAATTCAAGTGCTTTAACTAAAAACTCAAACAAATGCCTGTTAGCTGTCTGTGTCTGAGGAGAGTGGGGACTGTAACCTAGTGTTACCTGAACAGCTGAGACACAGTCCTACGAGCTGCAGTTATGACAAAAAATACCAGAGAATACATCCAGATTTGGGGTTGAATTTGACAACAAGAAAACAATGTTAGAAGCCTCCTGTGGATTTAACAACATCTTTATTCCCAGAAAATGTCTTTCCCAAAAGAAAGGTGAAATAAATTAACAATAGGATAATTTGCAGTATAATCAGCTAAATGTCAGTAGGCAACAGGTATTTAACAAGCACTGTGTGACTCTCAAATAGCTAATTCTTTGTTCTGAAAATGGACAGAAGAGAATGAATAATCCCAGGTAAGTCTGTTAAGAACCCCAAAGAAATCTCTTGGGGAAAAAAAGAAACGTAGCAACAAATTAGAAAAAAAAGAGCAAAGAAGGGAACAGTTAGACATGCTCAGTTGCTGTGAGCTGGAGTTTCTCATTCATCTCCTGTGGATCATGAAATATGGGGAATTTTTGATAGAGGAAGTGAAAACTGTCAAACATAAATGTTGGAAGCTAGGTCCTAAATGCACTTAAAATATTTACACAATACATAAGGCTAATAAAAGTTGTAAAGTCTTAAATTTAGGCCTGTTTAAAACATGTAGATCGCCAACTTGCACTTGTTATGCAGGTTTGTATTATTGTCAAAGAAGGAGAAATATGTCCAGTTTAATTGGCATTATTGCAAGAATTCAGTTCTCTAATTCAAATACTAAAAGTGAAGAAAAAACCCAGAGCAAATGTATTATGTTTTACCTGGTATAGAACTGAGGTTCAAAAAGGCTTCTAGGAGCTCAAGTCTCATTAAATTTGTTGGTGTCTAGGCTCCAAAATGTCCTGTGCCTTTATGTGCTGTACTCTACAAAACATGCTGCCAAAATAAGTAAGAAACACAAGATGCTTTTAACAGTTTAGGTAAAAAAAAAAATTCTTTAATCCCAGTACCTTAATTCTCCTGGACATAAGCCTTTTAATGTGACTTACTATTGGAAAAAGTAATATATTTCAAAGTTTCTCCAGCAACAGAGAAACTACCTTTCCCCAAATTAGGGACCATGCTGTATGAGAGGTTCTCTGTTAATTTTTCCTTTTCAAGCAGAGTAAGAGAAAATGAAGGTATATTTTATGCTTCACAAAGTCCTCATTGGCCTATATTACTTCCTCTGTATTCAAAATTACAATTATTTTTCAACAACTATCTCATGTAAAAGAAATAAAATACAATATCAAAGAGTCTCTGTGAAGTTCACAGTTGGATTTATGCATTCATAATAAGAGGCTCTGGGTCTGTCTGCACAGGCCTTTGCTGACCTACCCAAGAACATTGTGCATTGCTGTCCAGTGCAGCAAATCTTCAGTGAGCAGGTACTGAGTGGAGAGGAAATTTATTATGCATGTTAAAAATAGTGCAGTCTTGCCTCAGAGAAAAGATTTGAGGAAAGATCAAGTAAACACAATAAGGTACTTTGTAAATGGTGTTGTTCATTGTCTTAATAGATTTTGGAGCACAACAATGAGAATATGGTTGTGTGGTTAAGACCCCAACCAACTGCATTCTTCAAAATTTCCATTTTTAGGTATCAACAGTGTTATGTTTGACAAGATGTTGTCCAACTTACGTCTCTTTATAGGTGGGGAAAGTAAATTTTTGTGGTCTTGTACTTGGTTCAAAAGGAAAGCAAATATAAGATTTATAATGGAACTCTCTCCATGTCAGATGTGTCTTTTATTGAGTGGCTCTGAAAAAGAACTTAAGTGAGAGGATGAAAGGATTTGTTCATGCATGTGATGACCTCCTGTCTCCCACCTGCATCTCATCTGTATGACTGCAAAAGCTAAAAATGCTTTATCCTCTAAAACCAAGAGATATTTCACAATTAAAAGCTTTACTCTCAAGTACTCTCAAGTGCATTACTTTTTTATTTGATACCTTCCCATCATCTTATCTATCAAAGTTCTCACTGCTTCAAATTTAATCAGTCATTTATCCATTCATTAATATCTTCATTGCCATTTTATTAACCATTACAGAAATACAGTAACTTCGCTAAACTCCTTAGATGAATTCCATAGGGCTGCTGTGATATAAAAATGCAGAGAAATCACAATTCTTGCATATTCCTCCTTTACACAACACCAGAATTACACGGTTGATCGAATAAAACAAGATGTTCAGCAAAATTAGTCTCAAAAGAAACAGAAGCAATTTCACTTGTTCTGCTGGCCAAATAAAGCAGACAAATTTCGGTGTCAGTTTTAAACTGTCTTCTTCATGCCTGGCTGTCAGGTTGTCTCAGCATTCTATGTAGAAAACCTCTAATTTGCTCTAGAATTATACTCAATAAACATCAGAGTTACTGAGATACAGTGCCTAAACACATAAAGATCATTAGCATCACTCAGTGATTCTCTCTGGTTCCAGCCATGGTGTCTTGTTGGACAAAATAAATCATAGTTCAGGCACTGCGAGAGCTATGTCAGCTCATTTTTCCAGCAGGAACCATTAGTGCCCATTTATCCATATCTGTGATAAGTCTTTTCAGAACAGGAGTTCTCTCCTCTTTTGGAATCTTAAGGAACCATCACAAAGCCATCTGGCCTTGGACCAGCTCTTGGACCCTGAACAGCCTTTTCTACTTCAGTGCACACCAGCAATTCTTCTCAGGTCTCAGCCTCACTGCTGACATGTTTGGGAAATGTTAACTCTGTCTTGCAGTTTTGTAGTAAGGTTTTTCAGTCTCTTTATTGAGATAAATACAAGTTAGGACAGAATGCTTCGGGTGTTCTTTTAGTATCTCTTGGGTCCCTGTCTGCTGTTCCTGCTGATCTTTGTGCTGACAGATGGCCTGCTTCTCAGTTCCTTTTCAAAGCTTCTATGGCAATATTATAGTAGCTGCATACCCTTCCTTCTCCCTCCTTCCCAGAATTCATTTTCAGGAGTTTGATCTATAACTTGTTTTCTTCTGTTAAGCCTAAGTAATTTAAATTTCTGCATTAGTTAATCTTATACATATGCAATATTCCCTGTGTATTCATGGATACTGTTTGTTCGAATGATTTTTTACTGTAAATGTATCTGAACAGAGGCATCCTCCTGACCTGCAGATACCATCCACGTCACCTAGCCTGTGGAGTTTGCTTTTACCAAGAAAGAAATGAACATCAAAATAATAGTCTCTCTTCAGTCTTGACTGTTTCTGGCATTCCTTCTTTGCTCTTCAGCACATCCTCCTAGTTTTTTATAACAAGCTTCTGACTTCTTTTTGCCTGCAAAAACCAGCAAAAGCCACTTTTTTTGGGGGGGGGGGGATGGGTGATTTTTCAGTTTTGTTTTTTTGGGGTTTTTTTGTTTGTTTGTTTTTGTTTGGGCTTTTTTGTTTGTTTTTTGGTTGGTTGGTTTTGGATTTTGTTTGTTTGTTTGGCTTTTGGGTTTTGGTTTTTTTTGTTTCCTTCTGACTTACCAAGGAAATAGATTTAATCCCATATTTTTCCACTCATGCCACTGGTCCTTTGAACATGCTGCTTCTTTATTTCAGTCAAAGGCAGCACTTTCCACTTCTGCTGGAATCTTTGTTGGATTCAAATTGCAACTGTTTACCACTTATTTATGTAAAACTTATTGACATGGTAATAATTTCAATTCTTTTATTCATCTCACACTTGCTTTATACACTGCATTTTCAATGCACTTGCAAAATACACTTGGATTTTCTATGAGAACAATATTAGATTTCAGTATAAAATTCCATATTTTAAATCCCCTTTTAAAGTGATTCCTAGTAATACTATTATTTCAAGGCACATATTTTAAAGTTTTGAGTCATGGTTCTCTTTTTCTTCCTTTATCAGCATGAAGTAGATAAACTGAAAGCAGCAGAATTACACTGTAACAATATAAATTTGGGAGAAGTAATTAGTCTTTGACTAATGGTGAGAAATAAAAAGATACCATTAAACTGTGTTCATTCTACATTCATGAAGTAACAAACAGTATTAGCAGGGACAAAAACCAGCACTGTGTCTTGCAAACTTATTTTGCCTTGCTCTGTGCTACTTTTGTGTCCCTGCCCCTTGTTCTGTTTTGTCTGGTCCAGCATTACCTCTGCATGTTCACCTCTACCCCCTCCCCACCCTACTTCCATGGAGATGTCAAGGGTTTGGATCCATTCTGCACTTTAATTCCCATGAGAGATCAGACTGCTGAATCATGAAGGTACAAAGCCACACATGGAAAAATAACCTGAAAGATGCTTAGGAAAACAAACATCGTATATCAATATTAAACACAGACATATCTGATAAACTGTAAATATGGGAAACATTTGTGCTTCATTTCTGAGCACTGGTTCCATTAACATAGATATTGAACTTAAAAAAACCAGATTCTGAAAACAACCTGCAGCAATACTACCAGAAAATCAGGTAGTACAGTTACAAGTGTACACTGCGATAACAGTTTAAAAAACCCCAAAAGCCTTAATAATTTTTTTTCTTATGGAAGAGGTTGTCATTGTTTATTTTCTTTTCAAAATTGGCTCCTACATGAGAGACATGATTTTAAACACTTTCATCAGGCCTTCTGAATTAATAGAAATGTGTACTACCAACATAATTAGTATTTTTTCACTTATCTGCTTTGCCATTAATTCTTGATTATGGTGGCAAACTAAGGATTTACTGGCTGCACTGAAATTTTAGAGCATCATTAAATCATAGTGTATGTTATGCAAGTTATTTACAACATCAGTACAAAAAAGAAGGTTTCCTAAATCTTGAAAAAGATGGCATGTAAATTAGTGTTTTGCTCCCTTTGAAGGCATAGGGTAAATATTCCTGAAAGCATAATATTAAAATGTTAGAATTAAATGGTAACATGTGTCAAAGAACTGTAGCCTGCACACTTCTCACGTTTTCTTCTCATCCTGCCCAACTGCTTCTTTTCTTCCCTATATGTTTCTTTATGATCTTCTCAACTCCAGGATTAATCTCCAATCTAAAAAAAAACCAAACAAACAAACAAAAAAAAAATAAAATAAAAACAAATCCCACCACATTTAAAGTAAAATATGGAAGCAAAATTCAAGTATTCAAGTCAATCCTTCTCTTTTCAGTCCACGGGAGTAATTGGCTAGAAGCACCTTATGGCAGCACGAGCACTTCTGACACTCTCCTCCATTAATTGCCAATCTCCCTGATGTAGGTCAATCGTATCAGTGCTGCCCTTTAGCCAATATTAACAGAAACAGTCCTTACTTGTGGTTCACATTTGCTGGTTTGCTGTTTGCTAATTAGTTCTTCTCTCCCTGTTGGGCAGAAGTCTTATTTTTTCCATCTTGATATGGATTTTTAGTCGAGGACTACATAAGGAATGAACAGAGCATAGGTTCTGAACATGGTTTAGGATTTAAAGAGTGCAAATGAAATGGATAAAGTTCATTAGTGCTGGGCTAAACATAATACAAAGCACAAGCACACATCTTGCTAAAGTCTGGTATTATTACTGATGACATTAAGCTCCTCTTAGGGAAAAAAGAAAGTATTCAGGGTGATGCCATGACTCTGGAACAATCTGTTTAGGCCAACAGAAATGAAATACTGCTGGACTTGTATGGGAGGACAAGTCCGTGTTTTCAAGGGATGCATAATTTTCATTGAGTTATAGGGAATTAAGCTTCATTCCAGAATGTATTGTAAGAAAACAAAATATAGGAGACCCCATACAGTGAGCTTGCACACTGATGACAGAGACATCATCATGTGAACAGTAATATAAAGAAAGCAAGAGAAGTCAAAAATTAGCCAGTATTTCTATAAGGATAGTAAGTGTAAAGAACCTAGAAAAAGTGATGGGCTTGTTCTATAAAGAAAAAATTGGTCTATTTATAAAAATCCAGAAATAAGCTCTGAGTTGCCAAAATTCACTTCATGGAATCTTCATCCTGAAATTTTACTAAAGGAAAAATGGAAGAAGAATTGCCTCTGAAATTTAAAAAAGGTTGGAGGCAGAAAGGGAAGAGAGACAGAAAAAAAGTCATGGAGATAGGAAGTGTGAAAGAGGAAGGGAAAAATATACAATTATGAAATATAAAACAAAAAAAACCTTAAAAAAAATATTTTAACCTCTCTGGGCATTTTGGAAAGAGTGGGACTGCATAGCTTTTTAATATAAAATTCTGATTCATTTTTGCAGTTCTCCAGGGAAATTATTCTGATATTATGGGCTTCTTACATACAAAGGACAACCGTCAGTAGAAGCTCTTTACTTTTAGTATGAGCAGACATGTATTGTGTAGATCTGAAAAGTTAATTTTATATAAAACCAGCATCTGATTGTACTGCAGGAGAAATAGTTCTTTCATGGGATTGCATTATTAACAAAATAACCCATTTCCTATAAGAATAGTGACTTTTTTTTTTTGTCTTCCAGCTAGCTAGCAAATTTTCTCAGCTATCCAGTCATTCATTTTGCATCCCATAGATTCCCTATTGGCAGTGACTAAGATCCGTCCACTGTTAATTTTAGTAGATCCCCTTTCTTCACGGATGCATTGAATTGTCTTTATTACTGGTGGTCTGACTGGGAGCTGTGTGGCCCAAGAGCTGCTGCTGTCGCTCAGGACTGACTTTATTCTCATTTTAGCAATATTACTTCTTTACTTTTCAGCTTAGAAAGCATCCCTATTCACTCAAAGGCTATAATGCCCTCGCCTTAGGAATTATGATTTCTATGGAAGGATTTAGAGTAGACAGAGAGCGTTGGAGAGCCATGAGCTGTTGTGCTGAGATGCTGGTTGGAGAGCCATGAGCTGTTGTGCTGAGATGCTGATCCCTGGGAGCATCCAGCTGCCCAACTCCAGACACTTGGCTCCCAGGAACTGCACTGGCTGCTCAGCAGCACTGCCTGCCTCACACACTTTATGCTACTGAACTGGTAAGGGGTCAGTAAAAGTACTGGATGAGCAAAAGTTGTGGAAGTGAAATGAGAATGGCATTTACAGTGGTCACATTACTCCAAGCTGTGAAGTAAGGTGTTTACTGTGGCCCAGCAGTACCACTCAGCCAATCAAGTCAATCATCTTCCCTATGCAGAATTTCTGCAGAGGCTAAAGTTGAAAAATAGGAAAACCAAAGACTAGAAAAATGCATTTTGCAATTAACATTATAAGGCAGTGTAAGAAATATTTCTGTGCCCGATGCAATGAAATGGTTGACCACATTTGCTATTGTAGCCAGTCACAAGCCAAGCCAACTCTTCTCAGATGCTCAAATCCACCCTTCCAAGAAGTAAGAATGAAAAAAATGGTGCCATACTCCCTAAACTTTTAAGATCTCTGGAACTTAACCTGGGTTTCTGATAGATATCCACATTTCCCTACATATACTTCCCAAACAGGACCAAGAATGTTATGAAAGAGTGTTCTTAACAGCATTTTTCCTGACACCAGAGCTAGTAAGCACTAGAAATCTCATGTGAAAAATCTGTCTCTGAAAGCGTTCCAGCTCATTCCTCCAGATTCAAATGACTTGGATGGTCTTCACATAGTCATTTAAGCTTTCAGCTGTTTATCCAAAGCAAACAGAAATTATGAAAATTCTAAAGTTGTCCAATGCTATTTGCATGATAGAAGCACATGTGAGTAATCCTTGCCCCATTTAGCATCCCTCTGGTCAATTCCCACAAGAATTTTTTTTTATGACATGGTTTAGGAACATTTAATCTGATCTGACAATATTCAGTCCACTTCCCAAGTCCTTGAATGATTTCTTTTGATTTGCTTTAGTAATGTGTCCACTGCTTTGTGATTAAGACATCGGTATTGTATGTGACCTACATACTTCCTCTTCTTTCTGCATTTCAAGATCTAGTTTTCCACAGACCATCTGAGAGTCCTAGCTATCTTAAACAGATCAAATACTATAGTAGTTGTTCCTGGCAGTTGCTGTTAGAAGAAACATTTGGGATTTAGTGTAATGGCTGTCTTTTTCAAATTACTTCAGTGACTTATACACTGAAAAATTAGATGCAATCAAGCATATTAATAATTTTTCAATAATACTTTCCTTTGAATTTCAGCAGATGAAAGAGTTCTAAGCAAAAATAGGTGTAGAATTCAAAACGTTAATTCTGATTGTTAAGGTCTATGAATTAAGGATTTTATTAATAATCAATTTTTTTTATTCAAAATCTTTAAAGCTCATCATGTACAGTTCGTGGAAAGCCTGAACCAGACACTTGGTTCCACCCAAGTTAGCAATGTTACTGACTTTGCAGTACAAGCATCCCTTTCTGATGCTAATCTCAGTAGACATAACTCCTTAATGGCAAAAGCCCGGTTGTTGAAATATGATGTATATCCTTTAACCTCTGCAGCAAAGACATAACTGAAGCATTACAATCTCACGATACATTTGTAATAGAGCAGAATTCATAATTTAATTTATTAGAGCATGACTACAGAATTCTAAAATTCTTTTTAAAACAATATCTCTGAGAGCTCATGTTCGTACTGAGGTCTGCTCTTCAGTGCATGCAATATAGTACACCAGGAATAAACATGTTGTTGTCCAATTTAATTAGAACTAAAGCTGGTCAACAACTCTGTTGGCACACAAAGAATAAAAATTAACATTACTGAACCCTCCAAGCCCTTTGTAACCTTCTGTGCACTCCATAATTTAAACACATACTCATACACAGCCTTTTTGCCCTGGTGGGTGTGGCGCTATTAAAAGAGGTAAACTCAAGCCAAATAAATTGAGTTTGACTTTAACTTTCTAATGTTTTGCAGAAAGCCATAGAGAATTTCTACTGAACAGGATTAAAGAAGTTAATCTGTGCCAGCAGTCGATGACAGGCTTGTAAGGAGAAAAATCCAATGATTCTAACCCTTCAAAAAGCTGCTTATTAACTGCATTGATAACTGACTTCTCCTTAAAGATTACTAATTCTGTCTTTCTTGCATTTCCCCTCTGACCTGAGTAGTTCACAAGTTTTTAGAACTTCCATGGTTTTTCCCACAAAGAGAAGAAATGTCTCTGCAAGACTGGCAACATCCAAGAAGTTTTTCAGCTGGAGACTTGAAGCGAAGTCCTCCAAATTAACAGCACATTCAGAACAAACATTTGGCTCTAAACAAATCAAAGTCTCACAAAGTAATTGTTTCTATGTTGGATTTGGCAATTCAAACAAATAAGGTACGTGAAACAACTTTAGTGAAACTCCCCAGAAAGTGACTACTCCCACATTAATTATGATCCACTCACTGACCAAGTGCCCTTAGTGACAGCTGCAACTTCTCTGTGCCAGCTTCTCTTTGCCACTGGCTGGATGTCTCTGGCCATCTCCTCTACTGAGAGCTGCACTGGAGGGGCAGCAAAGGCTTCTTCTCACAAAGTCTTTGTATGTAATATCCCCATAACCTTCTGTGGCCAAGCTTACGGCTCACACATTTTCCCAGTTTTCATTCTCCAAAAGTATGTATTGCTGAGACATGAATGGAGAAGAACTAAAGGAAACGTGGGAATTTATGGCAGGGGGGATGAGTTCAGAATGATTTTGCATCTACAGGAGAGGTTGAACACTTCTTTCAAATGATAGAAAGGGAGAACAGACTAGGAGAGAGGAATGGGTGCCTGCAGTGATGAGGACTGGCCAGGCTGGTCTGCTGCAGTGACAGCTCAGCCCAGGAAGGACAGAAAAGTGGCAGTGAATGCCCTTGTTTAATAGCACATTTTGTCAGGACTGCTTTCTGAAGGCAGTTATGGGCCAATCTATCTGAAGGCTGATCTGCATTGGCATTAGAGGATGGAAAGAAACATTTTCATCTGAGACCAGAGCCAAATCTACCTCTGCTTTGAAAGACAGCTGCCAGCCTGAGTACCAAGAAGTGAAATATGCACCAAAAGCCAGAACAGCCTCATGCTGGAGGTCTGAGCAGCAGCATAATCAGGAATTTCTGAGGTGAAATGGTTTTGCAGAACATTCACAAAGAGAAAAGTAAATCTGATATACTAAATAAATTGCAGTTCCAAAATATTTTCTCAGCCCTAAAATTTACTCTGTCTGAAACAGTGCCTAGAGACAGCCAATTCACTCAAGTAGCACAAACGTGCTGGACACACCATGGACTTGTGGAATATTTTTTAGTGTTTATGTTGGTTCAATACAAAAGTGCATAGCCTTAGAAACATTTGATTGAACTGCATTGCCACTGCACTTTCTAGAGACCCTTTTTCCCATTTTACTGCAATTCTGTGCTCATTGCTATGGTATCCTAGTACCTGTGAGAATAATCATAGCACTGTTCCATTTAGCACAACGTTCAGCAGTACTTCACTGAAACTTTTATATGGTGTTTCCAGTCTCTGGCTTTCTCCACTCACTCCTTACATGAAGAGAAATTGATATCAATCTGCTGTGAGCTGGGTCAATATTTTTTTCTTTCTGAATAGTATTATTAGAGCTTCTCTATTTACATTCATTAGGTTTATGCATTCTTTTAGTGTAGCAGATCATGAAGAATAAGTGAAAATGGAAGGGTTCTGTCCACTGTTTTCTTTTTAAATGTTTGGCACTTTACTTCTAAAATTAATTGATAGCCTGCACAGAATAAAATATATTCTTTAATATCTGCTCTTTTAACTGGATCCAAAAGCATTGTATCTTCAACATCATTCATATATATCCAAAAACTGCTAACAGAAAAATTCTTTCTTAAGGATGTCTTGAGATAATGAAGGCATCTAATTGAGTAATTACAAATCACATTGGAATAAACGGCGCAGCTCACTAAACTATCTACTAAATTCCCTTCTGTCTGGTTTTATCAATTTCATTAAACAAAGTCTCCATTTGTTTATCTTGAATTATATCTTTTAATACCTAAAACAGAAAACAGTGAAAGATTTTTCCAATTTTCCCATCCTAATTTTCATGAAGCACTACTTTGAGGGATAGGATTAATCAATTCTCTGATAGCAGCTTTCTTTAGAGTGATTTCAATCCAGCTGAAGGATAACTGCCTTTTCCTTGTTTGGTGACACTAAACAACACTGCATGTTATTTTCACTAAGCCTTCCCAACCTATTGTTTACAACCATGCCTACCTTCTGCCCCTCTGGATTTGAAAGCAAAAATCCCTGTTAGAAAGTAAATTTTTAATGTATTCCTTTTTTTTTTTTTTTTCCTGGTACATTTTCTTATTTAGAGGGAAATGTAAAAAGAGAA
Source organism: Acridotheres tristis (assembly GCA_037013685.1). Lineage (NCBI taxonomy): Eukaryota > Metazoa > Chordata > Aves > Passeriformes > Sturnidae > Acridotheres > Acridotheres tristis. Next base: position 105,623,211 of record CM072884.1, read on the forward strand.
AAAATGGATCTGAGATTTCCACAGACCCTCTAAGATTATATTGATGATACTTAATCACCATCATTGCCAGCATATTCAGAAAAAAGATTCAGGTAGGTGAAAAAAAGAATCTCTCTGCTGTTGGATGATTAAAACCCCAACGAAATAGATGAGATTACAGAAGTAGAATGATAGTGAATGAATGAACATGTAGTACCAACACACAGGTTATTTAAAAGAGCATTTATGGAAGACAATGCCAACATCACTGGTTTTCTAAAGCAGTTCACAGCATTCAGCTTACTTATACATAGAAATAGACAATGCTTTATTCCTTACTGTTAGATTTCAACTCTCCAAGGCTTTGTAATGTTTTCAAACATGCCATGATGCATCTGCTCCATGTCTCTTGCAGAGAAGCTGTGCTCCATGACATGCAGATAAAACTGACTTTTTTTTTAGCTGATATTTCACAGTCAACTGTATGGCCAAAGGGCAGTTCTGGTCTTGTCTGAACTCTTAAGCAGGCAAAAAAAATGCTATTTTTTTTCTTCTCATCAGTACTGTGCAGCATTCTTCCCTCTCAGCATGCTTAAGCTCCACTCAGAGAATCACAAATTACTAAACTCCACTGCTGCTTTCCAGTTTGAGGCACACATGCTGTAGTTTGCTCTTCCTCTTCATGTGAGAGGTCTATCCCTGCACTCATGACAAGAATAAAGATAATGAAACCTTGTATTGAAAACTCAGAGCTGGGAAAATTGGAGAAAACTGGTGTTAAGTTTCAAGTTTGAAATTTGAAAATAGTTCACTCAGTGAAATTTCAGGTTTCAGGAACCAAATAGCATCTCATAAATATTCATGGCCCTAGACAGAAAAAAAAAAGGAAAGTAAAAGGTTAACATGAAGACATTACCTCCAAGAAAAGGAACATGTGTCATGGAGGCCCATTTTGTTAAATTGCTTTCACTGAGTCTAAGGTCTTTTTTCAGACCCTATAATAAATACCTTTGAACTAAAAATGACTACAGGAATCAGAATACATGGAAGCAGAGAGCTCTTGTTCCCAGCAAACTTCTGAGAGAAAATAAATGACTTGCACAATAGGAATTTGTGGACTTGCTAGAGACCATCATACTGACCCTAAGTTGCCTCTCTTTTCTCTCTGGCCTATAATTGCCATTCTTGTGTAATTATCACAGATATTTTAAGTTATGGAAGATTTTTTTAAAGTTGTTGCCTTGATAACAGCACAAGTGTTCTTCTGCAAGCTTTGCAAATGTATTAGGATAATAGCACAAAGAACTTTTCACCACCAGGTCACCATTAACTTGATCTGGTCAAAAACATAATGACAGAAAAATGTTGACATCCAATTAACAGTGCATTGTGGCATATATATTAGAGTATCTGGTTTTAGCCCAGATCCTTTTCACAAAATGAGAAACAATCAATTTAATTGGACATCCAGCTTGCCAGTCCTGATAATCCTTAGCACATAATCTTTTATTTTGATTGCAAGCGCTTTAGGGGAGACACTGTTTATTACTGTGCTTGAAAAATTCTGCACCATCATCCTGGTGAATGCTGTGTCTCTCACAGACTTGAAACAACTTACTGAGCTATACTTATAATTGGAGACAAACAAAAGAGCTGGTTTTAACAACTATCAAACTACTGCCTTTGAAGAAGCATATGATGTATAACTGTTATACCTAAATTATTAAATACTCATACTCAGTGCAGAGGTTCATCTTCTGATCCACACAGATTCTGAGTTCATCCAAAACAGTTTGTTTGTCTGCTGTTATCATGTAGAAAAAATTTTTGGAAGCAAACAAGTCTGTCTCTAAGAGAATATTAAGAAGGAAATAAAATTACCAATCTCTAAGCCTTAAGGTCTACCAGTATTTTGGTACTAATGGGAGATAATGCAAAACTTGAGCAGATTCTTGCAGCATTCGAGTCACATGTATATCTGTGGGGCAGAAAATTGGTGGCTCACAGTGACTAATCCCACAAGCATTAACCAAAATGCATACATGACCAAAGGCTTAATTCAGTGTGACTAAAATAAGTAGGTACCAGAAATTAGAGAAACTGAAAAATTATCTACTTCATGCATGGGAATTTTCTCCGATAACTTTTGTTTTCATCTCCACAGTAACATACCTTATTAACTCTTTATCTCTGGTACAGTAAGGTTTGCTGGGCATGAGAGGGCTAATAGGACTAAATGGTCTAAGCCTTGTTTGACCTATGCAAAGAAATGTTTCTCTAATCAGAGGATCAGATGAAATAAACCACATTTGATAAATATCAGATAAACATGACTTTGGTTTTATGGCTCTCAAAATGAGCTAGAGAATGAGGGGACTGATCAGACTTTGGGCACTATGTGAATTTGACAGTGACTGAGAGAGAAACAGAGGGGTGAAAAGGAGGGGATTTAAAAAGTAGTGACTGAATAACAGTGAGCCAGGGGAGAGGAACAACCATTTCAACATTAATTTGTGACTGCGGGGTCTTTAATTTTGGAAAGTGAGTAACAACTGGGTGAAAGAGGGAAGTCAAAGCAGTGGTGACATGCAAAGGGCAGTGCTACCTACTGCAAACAGAGAGAGCACAGTTGGCTTTGCTGGCAGGCACAGGAGCTGGGACTGCAGAATTCTTCAAACTCTTTTTCTTTTTGAAATCCAACTTCTGATGATACTGCCAGTAATTAAGGTCACCACACTAGGGCATTTAGTGTTTGCTGTGAGGAAAATATCCTGAATTTGACAAATAGCATTTTTGTTTGTCTTAACTCCTCATCAAACAAGACCCAGAATTTTTACTCAGCTGCAGGAACAATTTTTCTTGCCTCTCTGAAAACTCAGAAGAGCAGATACTCTCACAAGATTTCCAACATATATATATGCATTCAGAAATATTAGCAGAGACTATTTCCAAGGACTCCGTTTCAGTACCAGAGGTTTAACTTCAGGAAGAAGAAAGTATAAATATGAGGTGGAGGATATGATTACAAAAAATCCCATGCTCTTTATAGGCTCACTAATTTAAATACAGTACCACAATACATGGTTGGAGCAGTTTTCACCACCCAGCCTAAGGAAACTTGTATCTGCCACACAATACTTACTGGATATACCTTAAAATGGCAGCTGTGTACACAATGCTATTTCTAATGCAACTTTTTCTCTACTAGATTACTGTTCTTACTTGGAAGAGACAGGAGAGGAAGATGGCACCAGAGAACAAATGAAGTGTTATTCATGGAAAATAACATAATGCAGTTTTTCTTAAGATGGAAAATTCTTGAGCTGAGTGGGTGGAGCACCTTCAACTCATTAAAGCCACTGGCATTTTGTGAGGATGAGTCTCTCATTTCTTTCTGATCATCTCTTCTCCCAACACCTCCATCAGCAGCAGAGCTGGTTCACAGCTCAGTAGAGCACGACTGGCTCCTCAGAAGCCCGCTGGAAATTGGGGTCAGCCTGGGCTCTTAAGAGGAATATCTCTTGAAAAGAAAACTGCATCAAATGATTTATTGGCAGTGTTCATGTTAAAAGCCAACAGAACAAAAATTGATTTTAAATAAGAACAGGCTCCAGACTACAGATTCAGCTAGATCCTTACTCAGAGCTTCAGCCTCAGTGTGCGATTTTGCTAAGCACACATAGGATCTCCAAAAGGCATGTCTTAGTAGGACACGCAGGGTACATTTTTGAAGCTGGTTCTACAAAGGAAAGCACAGCTCCTGAGAGAGAACAGATTTTGCAACCACAGAAGCATTTTCTCAATCTTTAATGAAAAAGAAGACAAAAATGTAGGACAGTATTTTTGCATTAAATACAGCTTTTAAAAATATTTCTGTGAACAGCAACAACAATTAAACATTACTATAGCCTCACTTGAACTCACTGTTGATATATCCTACTTTTCAATGCATTGAGCTTTTACCCCCTCACTGTCTTGAAAACACAGAGCCAAATAAAGTTCTAGTCCATGACCTACGGTCCTGAATACTACCTGCTGATGACAGATATTATCAGCTAGGTCTGTATTTCTATCCAGCAGAGTACTTTAATAAAAAAAAGTTCCAGTTTAAGAGTATTGGCAGAAAAACTGAAACGTATCATCTGAAACACTGCACAAACAAGACGGTTGTGAGGATGAAGAGATAAAAAGTTGCATATTCATATTTGTTACTGAAGAGGAATCTTCTATAGATGGCTTTACTCACTAGATTAAAGCTGTGATATGAGAACATGACAAAGGGCGGGCAAAAGGATTTTGAGTTAAATGGTAAGAACCAGCTAAAAATTATATCCTTTGAATAGGATTGGAAGGAGTTCACAGATTCTTGGGCTGACTAAACAGTGCTCTCATCTCTGTCGGTTATCATTCTTACAAGAATTTTCCCATTTTCCAAATAAATCCATCCCAAATATTTCAGATCTGTTTTGTAAGTGTGGACTGTAGCTCTTGGATTGGGTAGAGCTTTGCTGAAGCCCTGACTGTTCACTGCACAGTGCTGGTTTTCACCCCATCCACTTCACTGGACATCCTCTGGTTTTTCCAGATCTCCTAGGAAATAAGATGTAGACACTTACTCAGCACTACTTTTTATGTTATGCTGTCTGCCACCTTCCTACCACCCATTCTTTCTTCCCTCCCTCCTCTCAATTTTTTGTCTGGGATTTTTTGAACACAAAGGAAAACTTGTAGATGCAACAAAATACCAGATGTACCCAGAGCAGCCAGAAGGTTGGAGAGTAATAACAAAAACTAACAAAATTTTGGCCAATCAAAGCTCATTGCTGCAATTTTGAACTAACCTGTACAGAATTTATTGCTCTGTTTAGAGTACGTGGGAGGTATTTGACAAGCAGGGTGCTCAGACAGCTATTCCCTCTGAAAGTGGCTTAAATAGATTTCTCAAAACAGCACTGGTGTCAAGCACCCACTCACCATTTATCTTCCCAAGCAATTAATCACAATCATGTGCAGTTTAAAGCAGTTCCTGGTCTTTTCCCCTGAAGTGAAAGAGTCACTCTTTGCATGAATATTATTGGTCATGAATCACAGTGATTGCCAGCCTTGCCATTAGTTATAAACACAGCTGACTGAAGTGCCGATAGAGCTGCCTCTCTTCAGTGAGGCTCCTGCCACAAATTTCACTGGCCATCAATCACTGTATCCTCAAAGAAGAGACTCCCCTTCACCCCCCTCCACTGACCTGAAGCCCAGGCACCAGATTGGCTTCCTGAAGTTACCAGGCTGTGTGATACCATAAATAGACATCTTATCAGTTAACCAAGTAAAATGCTGCCTCTCTCTGTGCCTATATTGCTTTCAAATCTCAGATCAGGTTGTCAGATCTTTGCATTAAACTGGCATCATCAGGGAAATCAGCAGAGCTTCCTCTCTAGCCTTAAGATCTCATGCCAAGTCAATATTCTACACACTTTTTACAGGGGAGAGACATGGATTCTGTGGTTTAAAATGTGATTCTATTGTCTCTCCTCGGACACACAACAAGTGCTGCCTCCAAGCTGTTAGTGAGTGCTTTTGATATGTACACTGCTGCACAAATGATAAGTAGTAGCCAAAATCTACCACTTTTGTTTCTCAGTGATAGCATTCGTGGGAAATTAATCTTGTGCTGGACTGTGAGCAAGGAAGAGGAAGACTGGGAATTTGAATCGTTCCTAGCAAAAGAACAAGAAAATGGATTGCCTCTGCTGCCTGTAACTTTAAACACAAAGCAATGTGAGAGCACAGAATTCAGTAATTCTTCTGGATGTCGTATAAGGGAAACTACTGTAAAAAAAAAAAAAGAGAGACTGAATTTGTTTCCTCTTTAGGTGGTGAAGTATCAATCTACAAGTGACAGAGGAAATCTGCACTTATGTAAATGAATTCATCAACTCTTACAACACCCACTTGTCACCCACACAAACATTAATCACAATGCAACAAATTTTACTTTCATAAATTTTATTGACACACAATCAGCCTGTCACTTTCAGAATCAAGACTACCCAATAATGTCACTTCCTACCCAGTTCACTGCTTCTCATAGCTACAGTTGCTTCCATCACTTTCAGCTGTGATCTGCAGCCAGATGTGAATGATCCCTTCACATATTTCAGGTGCCATTGATTGTTCCAGACAGAACTAGCTATCACCATCTCTGTAAACCACCAAAGCAGACCTTTACTCTTCACCTCTGGTTTTCACTGACCAAGAATTCTTCTTCATGACTTCCTGACGTTACCATTGATTTCTTCAACTACTCAAGTTCACTTAATCATTCTTTCAATAGCTGGAAGTCTGAGGCTTGGCCCTCATCCATCTAGGGTATGTAGTCCTTACAGGTACCAACAGAATGCAAGACACCTGTGGTGCACCTTTAATGCCATGTCTGCAAGGTGAGACATGGCATGAGTGCTCTGGCAAAGCCAGGCACCCTTGTGTCTGAAGGATGCTTGGACATGCACCTGCTCAAGAGCCATCCCACCAGGGACTCCCTTGAGGTAGACAACACTATTTACAGATTTTAAGAAAGCTGGAGTAGCTGGTTTATACAGGCAGCTGCAGAGCTGTCTACTGCCTGCTGGTTTTGTCCTGTCTTTAGAGGCCTCCCTGTGAATCTCTCCTTCCCCTTCAAAGCTCATCCAAGCATGGTTTACTTCTGGTCCTTAGCATTCTACTGCATAAACTTGGACTTGTCTGGTCCACTAATCCCCATAGCAGCCCAGTGACTCATGGACTGTATTCTGACTGCTGACCCTATCAACTAGCAGAACCAGTGATCTCAGCTGAGTTAGCCACAACAGTCAGCAACTAACAAAATTTTAACTCTTCCCTACTGCAGGAGACCCCCCCAGAGCAGCATGAGAGGGCACTTCCCTCTATACTATCAGTACCTTATCCTTTTTGGTAGGCATTAGTCAGGGAAGGGGACTGGGAAGGGATTTGACAAAAATATTTTTGGAGCCATTTTCTTGGGTGAATGGGAGCAATTATCTTATGTGAACTTGAAAGATAATCAGGCAAGAAGTACAAGTGAACTGCACATCCATGTAAGAAACACTCTGTACTGAGGACCAAAAATACCAATATTTTCAGTAAGCTGAGCAGAATGAGTTATAACTGTCCATTATGAACAAAAGAACTCTCTGGTCAACTAAAACATTTCGCAGTACCTAATTTAACCATTTTCCATACTTTCCAAAGTGATTGAGGCAGTAAATTGTTCACTTTCCCCAGAGAAGTTCATGGAAGGTACTGTAACTATATCAGAATACAGATTCAGAAATGACAATTCATGTGACCTTTTCCTCCATTTGCCTTGTGAATGAATATCCATTAGTTCAACAATAATGCAGATGATCACAGGCTATTGCCTGTCTTCAATTCCCCTGAAGCATTAAGCTTACTGGAAAAAAATATTCTGAACATTTTAATATAAGAGATATGAAAAAAAGAAATCATTATGAGTCTAGGGATAACCTAACTCCCATACCTGAAATATTTGGCATTTTGCAAAAGAAAGAACTCTTGACTCAGTCTCAACAAAGGGTGGATGACCTTACGCTTAATTTCAAATAAATAAGGTCTGTCAAGATTAGAATAAGATTATTGAATGTCTCCTTTCTTTTTCCTTGAATTGATATAGTACATCCCATGACACAAAATCAATAGTGTCTAAAGGATGTAGACTGAACAGTCTCCAAGAACATAAGAGCATGAGGAATTATGAATGCATCACACAGAACTCCCAGTACATAGAATTTAGGAGTAAAAGACAATGTGTTTTGCTGCAGAGGTCATTGCCAGGCAGAACCCAGTGGATTACATTCCTCTGGTGGGGAAAGCTGCAAAGTATTGCACTATGACAACTTCATTGAGAGCCTGGGAAGGAGAAGCACTGAGACCTCTCTTCTCACTATCACAAATAGTGCCTGTCCCCTTAAGTCTCATCTGCAGTAATCCCAAGAACTAACACTATCTCTCCACTATCCACCTGCTGTAAAGTTTTAACTCATGAAAATTAATCATAAATGGTAGACAATGGCCACTCATTTAGAAGTAAAGAACACCTTGTCCAATCTGCTTGAGTCTGCACATAAAATTTTCAATTATTTCAAATACATAGACTTATATAAATTATAAACATATCTAGATAATTTCCTCTGTAGAAGTGTAATGGAAAGATGCACAGCTTTGAGTGTGACAGACTAAAATCTTATGTCCTGTACCTATTTTTGGTACCAGATTAAATATCCCATCAGATTCTTTCTGATGGATGAATATATCTGGTTTCCATGTTGGGGAACTACAAGCTGAAATTGCTCTTCTGTTACTTTCTGTTTCATTTTTTTCCTTTGTACACGTGCACTTTATTTCCTTTGCTGAGTGATTTTAGAAAAAAAGATAATACAATCAGAGCTGGTGGAGAAAGGTGGTTTAAAACTTTAAAAAAATGGTCTGTATACTATTCAGTCTGATCACTGCTCAATAGCTGTACCATAACAAAATATTTACACTCATAAAGAAATCCTCTATCTCCAGCTAAGTCCTGGGCCCTTCTGGGGTTCTGATGATGCCAGACTGTGATTAAGCCTTGGTTTAGTATTTATTTTTCGCTTGTTATTGCTCTCTCCTATTCCCTTTGGCTTAGTTCACCTACCCAGGAAACCCTGAACCATCAAAGACATTCCTTGCCTCCCACTAACAGGGCAGGTCTCTTTACATGGCTTTAAGCTTTTCCAAGACAGGAGCTTTTGGTTACACATTTAAATCAGAAGAGGCTCTTTTGTAGGTAAGGCAGCCTGCACAACAGGCTGTGATCCTGGCCTGCAGCTCCTCACAGCACTGTAAGGTGGATAAATAATAGTGGTGCCAGTCACAGCACAAAGAAATACCTCCCAAGCAAAGGAAAGATGCACAGAAGACTGCATTCCTTGCTGATGATTTGAATGATTTAGCAGCTGGTTTCCCCTTACATGGCATGTAACAGATAAGCAGCTGTAGAAAAAAAAAACTTCACTTACTATATGCACCACTGGAGCTTGTTGCAGATGTGCATTTTTACAAAATTATGTCCATAGCATTCCTATTTTTGCTGGTGTTTGTATAAGAAGTATTGTGTTCTATTTTATTTTTAATGCACAGCTTATCCCTCACTGCCAGCCATTCTTTGAATGAAATGTTGCTTCTCCGTGAGTATTTCTGCATAAATATTTTATAACTGAACTAAATAAAAAAATCACCTTATAACTATTTGAGGTTAAGTGCTAAACTGTTAAGAAGCACAACAATTGCATTCCACTTTCACATTTATTCATTTATTCACATTTAACATAATATTGTATATTATTATGTAAGGAAATCTCATTGAGACAAACTCTCAATTTTACTCCAGTTTTCACTAAATAACAAGACAATACGTTAATTTTCAACATGAATTGGGATGGAACAAATCAGTTACTGATACAGGGCACCTATGCTGTAATTTAAATTATGGAGTAATGGCTGCAGACCTATTTAAACCTGGTATTAAAAAACCAAACAGCTTTCTACACCATACAGACTCTCTAGTCCCTGAGTCCTTTTGAAGTCAGGGTGTGCTAAAAAAACCAAACAATATAGAATATTTTTATTTTTAATGCAAGAGAAATTACCAGCACAGAAAATAATCAAGAATCGATTTTATGATCAAACTGAATGCTGCTTCAATAAACTGTGGGGAAAAAAAATCAATTTTCTGTCAATAGCATGTACCTATATGTGGTTTTAAACAGATATTTGAAAAGTGGGCCACTTACCATCTGAAATCTTGTTACATCAACACAAAGGAAGAAAAAGAAAATTATGAAGATGCAGAGGTGTTTAGGGAATACACCTGTGAGGACCCTCTTCCTCATTTATTTATCTTTGTGATTGTGAAAGTCCAAATAGAATTATTTCCATAAAATTAATAAGAGAATAGGGACTTATAAAAAAGTTTCATTACAAATCGTAAACAAACTCTGGAAGCACAAGCATACAAGCTGTCATCAGTATAGAAGCCTAAAAGAGAAAAAGAGAATTGCTTCTAATCACAACTAATACCAGTTGAGGAAGTCTGTTGCCACGGCTGAACTAGATCCTTTTTCTTCATCTATCATCAGAATCAAAATCCCGTGCTTAATATCTTTAATCAGTTTTGCCACAAAGAGTAAATGCCTCAAGAGTCTACACAGCAATTCATTTGCACAGGAAAGATTTACTAGAAGTGTGATTAAATGGAACTGAAATATATTTGTTTTGCTCTACACTATAGGATGAGAGCACCATCCTCTTAAGAAGCCAGGAGAATTTGGGCCTCAGCCCCTGCAGAAGAGTCAACAACATTTCATGATAAATAGTTATAACAAACTCAGGCTACTTTGGCAAATTTGCAGAAGCAAAAATCTGCTTAATGTAAGAAATCCACTTATGAAGAAAAGTCAGTGAAGATCATCATGAGCTCACTGTCTTGAGGAATACAAATCTCTCTAATCAGAGCAGAAAGCCTAACTGGCATGATGAAGACTTCCAGCATAGTTTGGAGTGCTACTCAATATTATGCAGACACACAAATACTGAGATGAAGCAGCTTTCCTTCACTGTCTGCCTTGTTAATGAGCATGTTCCTCCATCTTGAATAATAACTACAGCCCCTGCCAGCTCTTGGATGACCTGGGTCTGGGTGCAGTATATCTTCCCTGAAATGCTAAAGCATCTGTCAAGGGAAATAGAAAATCATACCCTGTCTTTAGAAAGTGCTGAACTGAGCAGGTGGGCAAGGAATTGTACTGCATCCTTCCAATTAATGAGTAACATAGGCTTGATCAGGCAGGAGAGGTGCTTTGCTCCTAAAAGAGAGAAAAATCCCCAAGAGGAAAGCCAGTGTCCCTCCCTCAGACTAAATAGATGTGAACCAATCCCCTTTCCTTGTTACAGGAAATTATATTTGCTGTGTGTCAGCCCGAGCACCTTTCACCCTGAGCTGTACTGATAATCTCCCAATGCCAGCTTGGGCTTCTGGGCAGGGAGGCCTGGCTGGATTTAAACTGGACTTGAGCACACTCAAACTCAAAGTATTTACTCGGCTTACTCCTTCTGACAACTCCCTTCCTTGCTAGGTGTCCTCTTCCCAATTCCTGTCACTGTTCCTCATGTGAGGCTTTTTCCACAAGTTATTTCTGCTTCTTTATCTATCCCTGCTGCTGTGCTGTGACTTCTCAAGGCAAGTGCAGCAATTCCAGATGCTTTTGTCATGCAAACTCTCCTTGTCATCTTCAGAAGGATTTAGCAAGCATTAGATTAACTCTTTAGTCCAGGCCATCCAGAAATAGTTGGGTTTAATCAGTGTTTTGCCACAGCAAGAATAGTTCATCTAAATCTTTAATGATCTTTAAAAGCACAATAGTTCTGTGTGAAATGCAAATGGAATTTCTTTAGGTTAGTTAATTATCACTAATTTTCTTTATACTCCTCTACCCCAACCACATACCATCTAGCATGTGGACTGCATCTCTGTGGGATTTTTCTAGGGTCCTTTTTAATCCTGACATATAAAAACACACACGTACAGTTGCAATAATTAATGTTAAAATGCAGGCTTACATGTAGCAGTGTTAGTACAACAAAACACAGGGTAACCTGGGGTGCAGGAGTTGCAATGTGTGACCAGTGGGGAAAACAATAAGAGCCTCACAGGACAGCTTTCCCAAAGAAAAAATTGCTTGAAGCTACACTCTCTCTCCATATCCTGTACCCGAGTGTTTCAGAAATAGCCCCGGACTCATGGCACCACTAGGCAATTACAGCCATAAAGTAGTTTCCAGACAACTTTCCAGATGCATGCCAGACCTGAACATTTGAACTTTGAATTTATCTCCAGACCTTCACACATGCTTTGGAAACATTTTAGAGAAGAAGCGTGCAGCAGTGGGTCTTGTACATAAATTATCTCCTGGACCTTGTGAATATACATAATCTTAACAGTCACTAAATTACTTTCATGTGTAGCCGCGAGGATTTAGGGGCAGACACTAACAGAAGCACCACTGGCACAAGTGAAGCTGTCTGGGCTTCAGAGTAGCTGGAAACTCCAGAAATCACTGAGCAGGATTAGCACAAATGTAGATGTTAACAGACTTGAAAGATAAGGCTCATTTGCTTCCCCTTCAGGCTCCCAGCATTTCTCGTTGGTGAGGAGGAGCTTGTAAAATGAGACTGGCACTTCTGAGGAAAGCAAAAATTAACTCAACAGCTGTAGAGCTGTAGGTGCTGGAAGAAGCTTATGATGTTACTGGCACTTGAACGGAGGTGTTCACACAGCAGTTTCAAAGCACCTGCCCTGTTCTGTGTGCATGATTTCCTGCTCTGAATGACTCAGGGATGCCAGTGTCACTGCACAGATTTGTCTGGGTACTGCAGTGTTAGAGCAAGGAGCTCTCAGGTTCAGGTCTGGGTCTTCACTCGTGATCAGCCACACCACTGGCTTCATTTTGGCACTCCAGGACATGGGTATTTGAATCCATGCACAGTTGCAATGTGGCTGCACCTCCACCGTGCCAGTGTCCAGCTGGCTGCCCCAAGGAACCTGAGCACTTCACTAAGCTAAAAGCTGTCACACCTACCCTCAGAACCAAGATGTGTAGCTCTGTGCCACCCTACCACAAACCCTACCTGACATGCTGAAAGCAGCCCTTTCATTTAATGAACTATTGACTGTATTATATGTATAGAACAGAGTGAATGAAATATGTATAAGGCAAACACTCTGCTGTGCAGAGCACATACCTGAAAAACTCTGCAGACTGCTCTTTTTTATGGCCACACCCATTCCCAGCCCCACCTGTAACATGTTGCCTCTCACATGGCAAAAAGGATGAGCTTCTCCTCACTATATTGAAATGACAAAATGTTTCTACTCTTCTCCATTAGTCTATAATCAGTGAGCTGATCATTTGGGTATATTTCAGATCAGTGTCATTTCATTCAGTCCTGAAATAGCTCATTTTTCATCTATTCCCAAACAATGTTTTGGGAACTCATTTTACAAATTATGTTTTCAGCTCATTTTTTATTTTAGCCTAGTTAAGCCATGATTTAAAACAGATCTAATAAAGGCAATGTCTGATTTATATTTTGGGGGCACTGAGTTTTTTTCTTCTCTCCTTTTCAGAAATCCTCAATGCTTCAGTTTGCTTCTGACCAATTGTTGTTCCCAACCGTATTTCTCTTTCATTCAGGCTTTGTAATAAATAGAAAGATAGTGTAGTCATTCCAAGAAAAATCACCAAACAGCATAAGGAAAGCTTTAAGACACGTTTGGTCAGAGGTATACCTAACCCAGAGGAGCAGTAGGAGTTTCTTAGTAAGTGTTTGTGTTCTCAGGATTTAAGAGACCAGTTCTCTGGCTTGAAATCAACTCATGTGCTGTGGAAAAATTTGAAAGAAAGGAGAAAGGACTTAACCAGGACACTGTGGGTAACCCCTTCATTCGGGTGTTTTACAAGTCCTTGATCATCTTGAATATGATCTGTCTATTGGCTGCCTGTGCCCCTTGTCCAAAACCTGTTAGCTGACAGTGAGCCATGTCGTGAGCTTACTACCCTGAAACTACTGCTCAGATGAGATAAAGACTATTCCAGGTTGGAAAATGTTGCAGCAGACCTCTTATTAGGGGTAGGAATGAGCCAAGACACAGATTCTCACTCAACAACATCAAAAGGGTCCTGATTTATTCTTCTTTACGACTTGGCCATGCTGACTGTGACTAGAGAAACCTCCTACTGCAGGGTCCCACTGCAGACTCTGACTGCTGGCTATTTCCTGTGGGACTACTGACTGCAAGTTTTGGTTTGCAGGCTTCTAACCACAGGCTTTCACCTAGCTCAAATATGACTGCAGGCTCTGAGTCCATCAGACCCAGTCTGACCTCATAGTAGATCTTTTACTGCAGCAACTCTCTTCTTTGTTTCATTCTTCTTTATATCACACTGGAGTCTTCCCCCAGGGCTCCTCTACCTCCTCCAAGTCCTCTTTCTCCAGGCCTCTGCCTCCAAGATCCCCTAGACCAACCATCCCTTTTTTCACACTTATCTTTATTAGTCACAGCTGCAACCCATTAAGGGCAAGGCTCTTTCTATTCTTTGGTAATTAGTGCAACTGTGACTTATCAGTTGCAATCTCTCTCTGTAATATCTTCTTCTACACCTACAGGAAAAGACCTCTAATATCATTAAGTTCAACCACTAACCCAGCAGCACTGTGTTCTCCACTAAACCACATCCCAGGATGCCACGTCCACACATCTTTTGAGCACCTGCAGGGCTGGTGACTCCACCTCTTCTATGGGCAGCCTGTTCCAAAGCCTGACCACCCTTTCAGTGAAGATGTTTTTCCTAATGTCCAATCTAAACCTCCCCTGGTATAACTTGAGGTTAATTCCTCTTGTTCTGTCTCTTGTTGCCTGGGAAGAAGGACTGACCTCCTTTGCTACACCATCCCTTCAGGGAGTTGTAGAGAGCAATAAGGACCTTCCTGAGCCTCCTCTTCTCCAGACTGAACACTCCCAGCTCCCTCAGCTGCTCCTCACCTGAGTGGTGCTCCAGACCCTTCCCAGCTCCATTGTCCTTCTCTGGACACACTCCAGCCTCTGATGGTTTTTTTTGTAGTGAGAGGCCCAAAACTGAACACAGGATTTGAGGTGGGGCCTCAGCAGTGCCCAGCTCAGAGGGACAATCCCTGCCCTGGTATTTGCTGCCTGACTGATCAGCTCCACATTCAGGTTGGTGCCAAGAGCAATGGTGACTTGCCTTAGATTCATACACATTACCAATGTAAAAGAATTTTAAAGGCCATTTAAATACAGAATATTTAATCACTGAATAAGTGAAAGTTATCTGAAGTTTAATGTGAATCTCAAAATCTTTTTCCTACTTATTTTATACTTTCTCAAACTTCAATATTTTGTCAAAGCAGAAGGTATGCTTTGAGTGCTGGAAGTTGGTGCAGAAAAGTGGTACAGGCAGTTTTGCTGTAAGGCAGATCTGAAATGTAGTGCAATAAATTTAAAGTAAAAAAAATCCTCACCAGAGACTCTCTACCCCTCCTTTTCAATTGTAGCCATGCCATCGAGAAGAGAAATAATAAAATTCACTCTACTTGAACACAAAAAATAGAGAAAAAAAGGAAGAAAAAAATATTATACTGTTTTTCTTGCTATTGTCTCCCATGCTTATCTCCAGCTAACTGCTGCTTTTCTTTTCCCTGCATAGTAGCATAAATATATATATTAGCATTATATATAT
The DNA here is from genome assembly GCA_037013685.1 of Acridotheres tristis. NCBI lineage: Eukaryota > Metazoa > Chordata > Aves > Passeriformes > Sturnidae > Acridotheres > Acridotheres tristis. The sequence continues at coordinate 105,638,552 of CM072884.1, forward strand.
ATATGTATAAGCATAAATATTTTTCCATAAAGCAACTTTGTTTAAACCAGTTTTCTCCCAGATTTTGAAGCAAAGTGAGCATCATCCATCACCCAGAGCTCTTCAGTACCTCCTCAGCACTGCTAGCACTGCAGCTTGCTCTGCTTTGCAGAGATTTGCCTGGTGACAGTCTTGCCAGAGTGCACCAAATTGTTGCTGAAGTTCCCCTTCTTAAAATAAACAACTGTCTTAGTGCCAGGATTGACGCTGAGTTTACCTAAGGATGAAAAAGCAAACCACAGCCTATCCCTCTCCCCCTCAAGGAGCATTCCCTACTTCAATCCAGGCACTTGGAGGCTCCTTTGGGCAGCAGGAGCCCTGCACTCACTGCCTGTCCCACAGGCACAATTTTCCTGGCACTGCTTGTTCATCAATTCCCCAGGTAGGGATGCATTTTTAGTGGGCAACCAGCATGTTCAAAAGAAGTATGTTAGTTTCTTTTTGCTAGTTAAATCTCCCTATCTGAAATGATTTCTTAGTCCTGGAATACAGTATCATTTATGTGGCACTGCAGTTTTAGCAGTTTTGCTTCAAATTAACCCAGGAAACTTATATATACCAGTGATAATTATGTATATTAGCTGCTGTTTACACTGGTACAAGCTAAACTCAAATAAATTCTATTGAACCTACTCCAGAAGTTTCCAAATGAGTGTATATATCAGTTTAGTTTTTTTAAACAAGTGCAAAAATATAAGCCATCTAAACTGGTAGCATTCTAGTTTATACAGAGAAGGTAAACATGTAAAGCAGATATCTGTATTCTTTTATCAACAAAAACAACTTAAGTACAAAAAACCTTCCTCAGTCTTTGATACAGATGCTCTTTTACTCAGGTTTTACCATGCCATCAGGACATTGCCTACTAAGAGATGAGGAAGACAACAGTTGGAAAAAAAAAATTACAGAACAAGCAGAGTGATTCCAGAATTCCTGGAGTATGCTAGCAGCTATCTTTTCTGTTGAACTGGACTGAAAATTATTTTCAATACATTTTTCAGGGCACATTTCACAAAATACTGTAGATCCTGGAAGAAACTTCAGAAAGCCAGTCTGATTCCCTTAATTCAAAAAGCAGATAACATTTTTTTTTATAGGATACAATATATAATGATCTGAACCTTCCTTACAAAACAGAGAGAAACTATTTAATGTGGTATGAGGCTAAATTTTACCCTGCACAATGTAAAAAATGTCAAAAATAGTGAAAGCAAATGACCCCATTTATAAAGAGGATTATTTGTGCTGTGAGCCCAGTACTAAAAATAAACAACAACAACTATGGCAGCTACAATTCTTTTAGAGGATCAGTCCTTGACTTTTTCTGAGCCATAACTCGACCCTATGGAGAAGAGAGCCAGCTTCCTGCTGGACTGAATCTGACACTATGACCAGATAAAAGCACTGCTCTGGATAGTGACACAGCATTCAAAAGGTTAATTCACAGCATAATTTGCCATCGGAGGAATAGATACATGTGCCAGCGCTGTTATCAGGAAGACAACTTCCACACTAAACCAACCTCAAATAAAAAATTAAGAATTGGAAATAGGAATCTTATTTGCAGCAAAGATGCTTTTCATTTGAGTGACAGTGCAAAAGCATTCAAGTGGGTATGAATTACATTTCCTACACTTTGATAGCTTTTCATCTTGTCAAAATGGTATTAAGAAATTTCCATATGAGTATGGATCCAATAACTTAACCAAGCACCCTGCCTAACTGAGTGACCTGATTTTTTTCCTAATCAAGTGATACAAGAATGAGAAGGTTCAAATAGCCAGGTTTTTTTCCACTAAAATTAATATTGTGAAATATTTTCCTTTTTTTTTTGTCCATCCTTCTATCTCCTGTGAGAGGGGGAAGAGGGAATGAAAGGACCTTGTTGTAGTGCATTAAATAGAGTAATATCTTTCTGCATACAAGGTTTGTTGCTGGAGCCAGTGCAGTTCTTCTCCTTTCTCTCTTAAAGAGTCAAACTGTGTTTTTATTTTCTTCATAATCAACCGAATTAAACTGCTTTAAAAAACATTTAGGAAGCAAATGGTTCCAATAAACCTTAAGAGGTGTAGGGACTATCTGACCTGTCTGGCCCGATAGGACAGAAAGGAGAAATGTCCTTTGCAGATCTTTTCTCTGGGTTTTCTCAGGCAAGAGGCACAAGTGGCTGTTTGGAAAGACCTGATTTCCAAGCACTGCAAAATGAAACTGTCAGGCTGAGCCTCCACCTTGGTACTGCTGCTTTTTAAAGGTAGAAAACTGGCACGCACATTTGGCTGGCTGAACTTTGTAAGAAGGGCTATTTACCTTAGAAAGAACTAGAGCTTATGTCTACAAAGATTGAATCTTTGCAAATACTTACATACATGCATATTTAAAATTGTGTTTGAAGTCAATTGCACTGCCTTTATGCATACTGCTGAGTGTGTATCCATGCATTTGCAGTTATACAAACATTTATCAGTAGAGAGCAAGACATATATTTGAGACTATTTCTCATGAATCATATAGATCTGCTTTAGCTATTTCTTGAGAAAGGCAGTATACTGCTTATTTTAAGATATTCTTCCTCCTAATTACAGTTCCAGTCATACTGCCCTTATCAAGAAGAGCAGCAAGTGGAAGCACTATAAAGACACATAATTTTTAGAAGGTCACTTAAGTAACAAGAAAGCAAAAGAGTCCTCTACAGTTTCAGTAACTTATTATTCAGTTATCTCTTAAGGGGAAAAAAGAGAGCACACTTTATCCTTTCATATCCCCAAATATGCAAGCTTCATAATTCTCCTAAGGTTCAAAGACTTATTAATTATTTGTATTTCTAGTTCACTGATTTTTTTTTGCCCTGAGACACTTCATCACCAGAATGACAGTCAATCCCAAGAGTGCTGCAGGCAGTCAGTCTGTTTTGTCTGCTAACCAGACTGATTGGCACTAAAGCAGTGCCCCAGCACCAGGGTATTAGGAGAGAGCCATGGAATATAGAATATCCTGAGTTGGAAGGGACTCCAGGGATCATTGAGTCCAACTCCTGGCCTTGCACAGGACAGTCCCACGTGCTTGAAAGGATGTGTGAGAACACAAGGGCAGAAAGGACAGAGGGACAAAATACCCTGCCAGAGGTACTGAGTGAGTGGTGAAGTACCTGCTTTAACCATGGCCCCTCTTCAACAGCATTACTCACACCCTTCCAGGCTGAGAGCTGTAACAGCAGTGAGAGTTTGCACCACTTCCTCACTGGGTTGTCTCAGTCTCTTCTGCCTTCACTCAGAGCCAAGATGAAAAAATATACAAAGGAAATGGATTTTCTCGTGTTCAGGCTTGGTTGTTTATTAAATCTTATCAAAAAGTACAGAACATTCAGCAACACTCCTAGCTACTGCTAGAAGCAAGGAAAATGGAGGAAGATGCAGCTGCTACAAGGTCTCTTAAAGCTAAACAGTCCAGTAGAGAATTAACACCTATATTATTTATACTTTTAACCAAATAACTAAACTCTAATGACCCTCAGTGCAGCACTAACTGTCCAACCAGAAACTACTACATGAAACCATGAAGAAGAAGATGAACACTGAGACACCACCCAAAATCCTCCATCTTGTCCCATACCTATTACTGTACTATAAAAATCTCAAATTCAAAACCCTTTACCATGTGAAAGCACACACTTCTATTTAACTACACACCCTTGATTTTGACTTCATCACTTAAATTTGGAAGCCTTCTCCAAGCCTCAGATCAAAAGCAGTGTTCTCCAGGGGGTCAGTACCAGAAAGCACAGAAAGCTCAAAAACCCAGATTTCTGGGATACAACAGAGAACAACATCTGCAGACCTGGATGGAGAGAGGAAGCAAAGTGTGTTGGTTCCACATGTCCTCTTACAGAATGGCAGCTATTCCCATTTTCTATTCCTCTTTAGCCAGATGGCTTATCTGGCCATCAGCAAAACATCTCAGAAAATGTCCTAATACACCACACTTGTATGGTGCAAAAACCAGAATGTACTGTTTTTACAACACCTGGAAGATGTAAACAATGTATGAAATGGTGGTAAGGCTCAATATTTCTTGGAGGAGATTGAGGCAAATTGAAGTTTTGATTTTCCCACACCTGCAGAAACTGAAGACCATACATACCTTTTGTGCATTTGAGCAGCACTCCTCTCTTGCAGAAAACTCACACTTTGAATGAACGAATTAATAATAGCTGCAAAAATAAAGCAGAGTTTGGACATAAAATTCCTACAAGTTTTGCAAAATACTGTAATGAGTTTTAAACTTTAACTTAAAGTTTGGCCTTAAGTTAGCATTACATAAAGTTTAGTATTTTGTCCTACTTTTTGTCTGCAGTTGCACTTGTCATTGGCTCCTGTCACCATTTTGGATTAAGTCAAAATGCTTACTGTAGAAAAGTATTTGTTCTTTTCAGGAGGAAAATGAAGCAGTTAGCAATATTCTGAGAAGCTTGTCACTGCTGATGACACACTACATAAGCTTGTACAAAACAAAACCAGGATTGGAGATAGCAAGGCTTCTTCCAAATAATCACTAGATGGCCATTGCCATCCTGCAAGAGTGATGCATTGCTTCACTATGAAACAAATAGGAGTTAACAGTGTCAATAGAACAGAATCTGTCTTCTGAGGTAATGTAATGTATCCACTGAGATAATGTCACTTGAGTGAAATGAAATATCCCACATAATTTCCTGCATTTCTTATCACATGGCTACTCTTGAAATGTTAATTTCCATTTAACCACTTGCTTTTACCTCAGTGAAGCAGATAGCAGGTAAATTTGTAGCATGTTGAAGAGCCTAAATTCCTTTCAAAAGTGTAGTGAACGTTGTCTTATTGCTTGCAGAGATATCACAAAAAGATTTTCATTTCCTCAGAACTTATCATTTGAAATTACTCAACAGTTTAGAAACTACTTGTATGAGTTTGCCAAATAAATAGTGCTGAAGTTTTTGATACTCCAAGGATAAAATGAGGATCTAAGACTGAAAAAATGCTTTGATTCATCCAACTAGAAAAGAAAGCTATTGGAGAGAAATTTTCTTTTAAACAATTGAAAAGGGCAAATTAGATTTTTTTTACAAAAATGGTCAATTTTCATTCATGGGTTTTGAAAAAAAGTTTGAAAAAAAGTTTGAACTTGTTTCTTTTGGAAGCCTAACATGCCATGTTGTTCCCAAAAAAAAAGCAAAACAAAACTAGGTTTAAGAGCCAATAGTGTCTGGAAGATTTGTAAACAGCTGATACAGAGGCCAAAGAGCATCCACATGTGGCCTATTCACAGGTTCCAAAACAATTTAAGGAAAAGTTACCATGGGAAATCAGTACATTAGTCCAAAAGTTTCTATTCTGGGATTTTCAAAGCTTGAACAAGCTAGAAGAAGGAGCAAAGCAGATTTTTTTTCCAGTTTGACTAACTCAAGTCATTAATTTGGCTTTTACTAGGCAAGTTCCTCTGAAGATCAGTTGCTGAAGTTTTCTGCTGAGATTCACCCCCTAAGGAACTTTTATTACTGGCCCTGTGGCTACACTAAATAGACATCTCTTCATCTGGAATTCATGTTGAATACATCTTTCTAAGGTTCCTATGAAAAAAAAAATTATACACTGTAAAATGTTGTTTACTTAGTTGCACTCTAAAAGTTAAAACAAACCCCCGAAGACTTGGTGCTAATGATGTAGTGGAAAAGTTCTGTAGATTTTAAATTAGAGCAAAATATTTGAGGAATAATGAGACTGAATGGTTTTGTTTTGTTGTTTTTGTTGTTTAATCTATTCACCTGTCATCTTAACACTTCAAATTTGCATTTGTTTGATCTTATATACAGTATTTCAGTAGAAATTAACATGGTACTATTATTGTCAAAATTTCTTTTGCCTTTTGAATTTTATTCCTTCCTTTTACTTTTGAACCAGTGAGCAGAAAATAATCATTTTCTGTGTACCCAGAGAAAGTGGAAAAGGGGAATGAGTAAGGCTATTTTTGTAAAGCTTAACTTCTTTTCTAAGAACATAGTAAAAAATTTAGATAATCTTACATGAACACTGTACCAACAACTTCTGCAAAAAAAAAAAAAAAAAAGGGGGCTTATATTGCTTTCTGCAATCAGTGTTCTGTTATTCCTTATATTATTTACATTATTTTAATGTTTGGTGTGAAACCGATAAAATAGCTTATAATCCAGCCTGGACTTATTTAACCTTCAACAGTGGTATGAAAGAGAGCAAAGATATATATATATATCACACAGTGTTTTCCGTCTGAAAAACACTCTTCTGGATTCACCCTTCTCTTGTGGACTGCCTGTGGGGGAAAAAAACAGCAAACCAACGAACTTGTTCCAGTTATATTGGCTTTATGTGCAAAATCCTTACTGGTAAAAAGTAGTGCCATTTTCCTGATTAAATATATACAAATTTACCTTTTTTTTTTTCATTTAGCAAATGTCAGTATCTTCTATTGGGCTTTCTTACATTTCTTCAGTGGTAAACTGTCTGCATAACATGAAATGCAGCATTATATTTCTACACATTCATTTTTGAAAGGGATATTACAAACATTTTAATCATTCTTGAAAACCAGCATATGAAACAGCAAATGGCAAGCATGACCAGTCAGGGAAAGATACTGTGAAGTTTATCCACGTGTGAGTTTATATATATTCATTTTCTTCTTACTCTTAGAAAGAAAGTGGAGTCTTAGGGAGCATGTCATACATGAAGGCTGATTAATACTTTCCAGTCATTGCAGAGTATCTGTCAGAAGACAGAAAAAGGAAAGGAAAATAAGGAATTATAATCAGATTTTTTTTTTTCTTCCAGGAGAGGTTCCGTTCAGTAGTTTTTGCTATGAAAGCATTTGATGTTGCATTATGAGCATTTGAATTTGAGGACTTCCCACCTGTCTTATGCTTCTTTGTTGTCAAGGTTAGAACTGGATGATTTTCGTTTTTCATACTAACTATTTCTACATGAATATAGTATAACAAAAAGCAGAAGGCTATGACCAGTTCTCATTTTCTTCTTTGCAAAACAGTTGTCAAGTGTTGTGGAGGACTCAGTTGTACCATAGGAGGAAAGGTGAGATATTTTCATTACAAGAAAAACTCTGGGTAGAAATTCCTGGTACTTCTTCCTGTTCCTAATAAAAAAGGGATAACAAAGGGATATTATTTGTATCCTAAAACATGACTGATTTAAATTATGACAATGTGTTCATGCTACCTATATTATCATATTTTTGTAATACTTCAAAGCTATGAGTAAATCCTTGCATACTCAGAAATATGAAGGATACTGAGGGCTAAGAACCTGTGTGCCTCTCCTCTCAGCTCTGTCCTTGGATATGCTTTCAACAAGCTTTAGCAAGAGCTTCAGAAGTAGATTCCTATGGCTTATTCTTTTTTTTTTTTCTGCCAGAAAACAAGTGATGCATTTTTCACAATGAGCCAAAGCAAGTTACAGAGGCTTCTCTTACATTTGTAAGTGCATTTTTGACATTTATTAAGTTTCTTAATAAAGTTGAAAGAAGTATGGAAAAAAAAGTTATGAAACTGAGTCCTGCTTCTCAGTAAGTTCAAAATAGGTAATACCCTCCTGAAACTCTTTATAGTGAGATTATGCACGCATGTATTTTTTAAATTTATTATTGTGTAACAGTGTATACTGATTTATATTAGAATCATACATGTGTATTAGTACTTCTACCAGAACTGGCATACATTGATTGTCTACCTTCTGTTTTTAAAGATGGGCAGGCAGTATTTAGAGGACTAGATGCAGTAAAAATGATATGCCAACGATATTAAGAGTAATTTCACTTACCTCTCAATCCAGGCTTCAACGTCTGTTTATTCCCTGATACTCCCAGATGTCCCAAGAGAAAAATTATTAAAACTGCTGAAGACATTATTTTGAAATCAAATTACCCAAACAATATGTTAACATGCAACATATGTTAATGATACTAAAGATAGAATGGAGTTTCAGTTTAAGTGACTATTAACATCTTACACTTTAGGAAACTGTATATAACTAAATGCATATAATCCATGCAGGTATACTACAGATAAATATTTTTATTAATATCTATATGAAACTTTTTGCATCAGTTAAAATGAACCAAGATATTGGATGTGAAATTTGGAAATCCCTTTCATAAAAGACAGGGTACTCGGGTTTGGAAAATTTCATTATAGATAGATTTTACAGGCAGCATGAAGTATTTGGCCCTTTTTTGAGCCAAACAAGCAAGGTAACATGGTCTTATTCAACTCATTTTAAAGCTATTGTAATCTATTTGGACAAAATGTGCCATAATTCAGATGTGTTAGGTCATACGTTGTACTCAATGGTCTCAACCCAGTTTGTTTTCTGATTCTATAATTCTGAGTAAGAAAATGTCCACATAATTAGAGAGACACGCTGATATTGCTAGGATTTGGAGGGAGGAATATGAACACAAAGGAAAAGCAATTACAATCCAGTCAGAGAGAGACCTGCAAAGCTGTGAGAGAACTGGAGACATTGAAATGGCACAAGTCCTTCAGCAGAGGTTGTGAAGTACCCATTGATGGGATGGGCACAGTTACCCTGCAGTGGTAGGAACCCCAAAATGGCACAAAAAAGTTGTGTAATGTGTGTAGGCTACACGCTGACCAGAGGAATCACCACTGTCCCGCTCAGCCTGATTTCAGTGCCAAGTGGAACTGAAATACTTTGCAGCTGTCATTACCACAGCGTCTCTAACCTTGTTGCTTGAAGTGTTAATTTTCTCAGTGTTCCCATGAGATGAAGAAGGGTCAGTTGTGTTTTATGAGAGGAGAACTGGGGCACAAAGCATTTTCCCTAGCTCTCAGCTCCTAAGAGTGCAATAAAGTACACTGCAGCCAAAAAGGAGGTTACTGGTAAAGCAATATCAGCGAGCACTCCTATTGCAGTGCAGCCTTTACTGACACAGGACATTGCAGTTCCCCAACTAAATAACACATAGCAGTAGAATTTTCCACTTTTTGGTATCATTGTATATTTGTGTTGATATAAAAATAGTAATTGAAAAAAACACACTAAACATAAGCAACGTGAATGTGTGGCTTTACAGTCACCTGGTGCTGATTTAGCCTCTGCCTATCCTGTGAATCACAACCTCCCCTTTCCCATATTCTTTGTGTACATATTGCCATCACCTGCTTTGTGTCACCCCAGACCCTGAGGGACCTAGCTCATTTCATAGATCTGACTTAGAATATTCATTTTGTTTGTCCTCAGGGCCAGCTGTCACCTGGCCCCATCATGGCAGTGGGAAGAGGGCCATGGGGTGAATGATGCGAGGGGAGGGTGACTTTTATAAAGATGTACAAGCTTAGATCTTAAACTATCATATAGCAGCACCACTACTTTTACAGCACAAGGTGTCTGATTATCCATCCTTCCTCCTTCTGAATGCAGCAACTGGCAAGTGTACTGGATACAATTTTGACTTTTCCTCCAGAGAAATAAAACACCTTGTCCGAGGTCCCATAGGATACCTGTGGAAATGCTACAAACAGAACGGAATCTTTTCCACTTTAATGATTGAGACATGCTCTGCAGAGGGCTTCAACTTCTTATGCTGTATGTGAAACATTTATCACCCCCCTCTGCAGTGTGTACAACATTTTGGTAGGGATTTTATTTAGAATGTTTGTGAACAGATCTATTTGTAGTGAATAACACTGCTGGGGAACTCCAATGGCACGTCTTCATCACACTCCTTACTGCAATACTGAAAGCTCTCTGGTGATAACTTTTGGGTTTATTGGCACTCTGACCTAATTTTGATGCTTAATGATTTTTTAAATTATATATATTTTTTAATTATTAGAAGGTTGAATGGCAAACAGGAAACTCATTCAGCTACTGTGTAATGTAGGAAGCATTTCTCACATGTGGTAATGAATCATTTGGGGGAAGAACAGCTGCATATGACTCCTCTAACATAATAAACAAAGGGTTCATCAATTCCAGGTGCAACAACTTACAGTGTTAATATGTAATAGAACAGAAAGCTGATTTTGATTATCAAGGACTCCTTGAATTGCCTAGAAGGAGAATAAGTTGCAACAGAACTGAGAATTTATTTTTGAAACCAGCTGACCAGGGAAGTCCAGATTGCTCTGTAAATTACATGGCTTCTCAGACAGCAAAGGAGTGCTCCATGTGTAATCACCTCCTTTACTAAAATTGCACCATGGCCTTTCTTTTAATCTTGTGCACAGTGAGTATGTAGCTAAAATGTTTTCCATCTGCTCCTACTTTCCTCAGATAATGTCAATGAAGCTTCACAGATGGAGGTACAGACATCAGGCAAAATTTACTTGGGCAAAGTAATAAAGCCAACCCATTACCAACAAGTTTGAGAAGAAAACAATGGTAGAACAACTATGAATATTTATTTATGACTTCTTAGTTGAGATGCTAACAGTCACTGTAAGGTATCATAGAATAATTAAGGTTGGAAAAGACCTCTAGGATCATCAAGTCCAACCATTAACCCAGCCATGTTCTCCAGGTATCATTAGTTTTCCAGAAATAATGATTTTTTTTTTCTCCTTAGATTTTGCTTTTCTTGAAAGTAATTTCTAGGAGTTATGATATTCAGTAAACACACTGTGCTGGGAGCCAGTGAGCTTGAGAAGATGTGCAACATCTGTGATCATACAAACAAATTACCTTCACTATACTTAAAATGTGAAAAATCACAAGAAGAAAAGAATTAATCACCATTTAAGAGCAAATACTACCGGCAGTAATTGCTGAAAGAACTGCAGTTGAGGCAACTGGTGTCCAAGTCTCTTGGGAGCAACTGAAGCTGGATTTTAAAATAAAAGAGCACTCAAAAGATGCTTTGAGTTAGAAGGATGGCAATGGTTTTGGAGACACATAATTCCATTAACCAGATATCAACTTTATCTCCTACCGTGGCTTGACAGCGCAAAGAGGGCGAGGCTGTGCAGTCAGAAATCAGCACACTGGGCTGATATGGGGGAAGTGTGGGTTCAGCTGTCCTCAGACACAGCTCCTGCCAAGTGCAAACCCCAGTGCTGGGCTCTGGGGCAAGGAAACAACCATCAGCTCTTCCTTTTCTGGTGTGCGGTGTAAAAGAACATTTTTTAAACTTTCAGCAGAACTGAACCCTTTTTTTCTTGTTGCTGCTGCTATTCTTGGCTGCTACACATGCAGAGAAGAGCTTTAGGTATCTTTCAGACTAAGACTTAAGACTTCAGTTTCTGGGACAAAAATAGATAAGGTATTTTAACACTGTAGTTCCATGTAACAAATGCTTTTACTGGAAGCTCATAGCATTGTAAAAAGTGAGAAGCAATCTGCTCTGTATGAAGTGGCCACAACTTTATGCCTTCCACATGCTAGCACCACCTGCTAATTTGGATAAATGGCTGTGGATCTCAGGGATCACAGGCAGTTCCAGATGGTGTCTCATGCTAGACAGCACCTAGATCACACAGGAGGAAGGGGCAGGAGGTTGATGTGCTGGAACCTGTGGATGAGAAGGAGCAGCATCAGTGGTGGAGATGCAGGTTCTTCTCAACAGAGCATCCTGCAAGGCTGGAAAAGGCTGGCTGCTCTGCTGGAATAGCCATCACCCTTTGTCCACAAGGAGCTTCTTATTAAAAAAAGGAATTTTTTTACTTTTTTTTTTTTCTTTTTTTTTTTTGCCTAGCAGGTAGTAGAAAAGCACCCACCAGCCCTGCATCTGACTCCCCCCAGTGAGTCCCAAAAAGCAGGGGAGGAGCACTGGCCAGCAGCCCAGGCTGGGCTGTGATGGGCTCTGTGGGCTGTGGTGTGGGCTCATGGCTGGGGATGTCCCTTCTCCACGCTCCACTCTAACCAGGAGCAGGGCTGGAGGCAGAGGGCTGCAGACTAGCCCAGGAATATCCTCACAGGGTACCTTTTTAAATTTAAAACCCATGACACTTTGGTAGTGGCATTTTTAAGGCCTGTTGATCATCACTTTTCCCCGTTTCTGCTGGCAAATCTCCCCTCACTTCACCCTACACCAAAGGCAAACCAGCACTGTGCAGCTGCATCTTCTGTCTGTCCTCACTCCATGTCTGCTTTGGTGTGACTGATTAGTAAAGAAGGTGGGTAAACAAACTATATTCCAGCTGAAATTTCCCTTTCATCAGGAATACTCCCAGCTGGACAGATGCTGCCAGAGGCTGACTCTTTTATGCTGCCTAAGCAAAGTAATGGAACTGATTCAGTGGAAAGGATATTGCCCTACATACTTGCTATTTAAATAGCTTGCAAATTTAAAAGCAGTCTCTCTTGATCATTTTTAAAGTGCTCAATGGATATGAAGTAAGTAATGCAAAAATAATTTCATCTTATTAGGGGATTTCAGTGTGCACTGGGGATAGTAGGCATTTAGTAAATTCACTTGGCAAGGAACATTCAAAAACAAGACAAATAATAAAATATGGTGTCTGCAATTCCCAGACTTCACTCTAAGACATTGTTTTGATAAACAATAGTGCTTAGGTAAACAATTGTCTGTTTTAAGTTCAATATATAGCCACAGAAGATATTACTGGTAGATATTTAATTTTATAGGGCATTTTTGTTTAAAAAAGAAGACAGAACAATATTGAATAGAATGGAATACTTTATGGGAGCATCTAATGTTCAGACTGTTAAAGAAAAATGACATTTTTATGATTATTATTTACATATACTTTAGGTTTCTACTTTTATGTTAATTTTAAGAAAATTTAATGGACCAGTTATCCTGATTATAACTGAAAAATTCCACAGCTCTCTCTGTCCTTGTTATTCAGCAAATTTGCAATAGCTAAGATGCATCTTAAAGCACAACATATGAACATTCTTAGTAGGCAGTCAGTTTTTATTAGTGCATCTTTTCTCAATGTGGTAGCAAATCAGCCCCACCTTCCACAGCTTCTTTGCAAGTACACTGATGTAAAAAAATTAACTTGAATTGATCTATCATGTCCTAAAATTAGTAAATGTCTTTTTTAAAGCAGCCTAAGCAATGGCATTGCTTCCAACATATAAAAGATAGAACTCAACACAAAAGGGTCTATGAGAAATTTTACCAGAAAAGAAAAGTCATGCATGAGCTGAACAGTGTTTAGACAGAGAGTTGGAGAGAAGATGGAGCTATAACCTAAATATTTATATTAAATAAAAAACATTGATTCTAACTTCTGACCTAAATTTTCTTCTGAAAGGCTATCCACAAGGGTAGGGACACCACAGGGGAGAGATATGTAAGAATACAAGGAGGAAGCCACGTGGGGGAAAAGGGAAAAAAGGTTCATTCTGGGATAACTGAATGTTGTGTAATCAAAGGGAAAACCCCAGTGTATTCATCTTTGGCAAGGAACACATCTTCTTGTGTTTCCAAGGCAGGACTTTGCTGAGTGCCTTTCTATGGGAAGACAGGTTCTAAGGATAGTGCAGAGGCCAGTCTTTCCCAGTGAGTTACAGCTGTACTGATTGATTACCAAGGAGTGGAAACAGCCTTGCCTGCCCAGTGAATTTGGGTGTTATAAAAGAGTGGGGTAGTGACCATAAGTTGTAGAGGGGGTCGGGGTTGAGGGTCTGTTGGCTGTGCTATGAAGAGGAAGGGGTGTGTGGCTGTGCAAGGGACAGACAGGGTGAGAAGATGCTGTGTGAGGGACAGACAGGGTTAGGTGGCTGGGTAAGGGACAGGTTGGGGCTTAGCCAGTCATGCAGAAGGAAGAAGGAAACTTGCAGAGAGGAGAGGAGTCAGTATTGTGTGAAGCTGCCTATGGGGAAAGGAGTCAGAGTTGCCTTGAAAGACATCCACTGAAAGAAAGCATGGAAAGTTTTTAATAAAGGAGTGGTAATGATGCCAGTCTAGTCTATCTTGACATAATTACTGCACCTTTCCCTACATAGACCCTCTTCTCTTCCTCAGTCATGAAGGGAAGATGCCACCACACCTCCCCTCTGCTTCCAGCCAAGCCACTTCCATCCAGCTGGGAGCTGCAAGGATGGGCTGCAGTGGCTGCTTTAGGCACACCTCACACCTGCCCCAGCTCATGCTGTGTGCCCTGGCTGCTCCTGTGACAGTGGCTGTCCCCTGGAGCTGCCCTCCTTCCACTGCCCACCCATCAGCTCCCAGCACCAGAGCTGCAGGCACACTGGCTCCTGGCAAAACCCAAATACTGGGGCTAACATGGGGGAAAGGCTCCCTGGCCTGACACAGGCACTGCTGCCCTGGTCTTTCTCCAGCACTGAAAGGATTTCCTTACTGAGACATTTCAAGTGCCAGGCACAGCTCTCATTGCCTCCCAGCCCTCTCTGAGCCACAGGCAGCTCCAGGCTCACTCTGCTTCCACAGCAATTTAATTCATGGGGAGAGTGAATTCTACTATACTAAAAAAATAGGAAATAAATAGTAACAGTACCTCTAATGGTCCCCATGAGTGATTAATTCTTTGCTTAGCTCAATTTTAGATGCTTCCTTTACCTTTCTCACATCTCAAGCACAGTTCAGTTTATTTCTTACCTCATTGATTCTTTAGTTGACATAACTCCACTTTACAGGTATTTCCTAGCACACTGAGGCATAAGAAAGTGGTTCACTGCAAACAAGTATGATTACCTACAGCAGTCAGAACACCCTGAAAATGTGAGTTTGCTTGTTTTTTAAAGGATGGAATTAAAGAATCATAGAATAACATGGAAAGTGACCTCAAAAGATATATGATCCAACCTTTTGTGGAGGAGTGAGCCTAGCTGAGATTATCTAGCACCTTGTTCATTTGTCCCTTGAACAACTCCACCCTGTCCCTGTGCAGTTATTCTGAATTATTGTTGTCAATGTAAAAAATTCTCTTATGTGGAGATGAAACCTCTCCCAGTTCAACTTGCACCCATTCCCTCATGTGACTTATGGTGAAGGGAGAGCCTCAGTCCTCCTTTAAGATGACCTTAAAGTACTGGCAATTCTGATAAGGTCCCCTGAGAACTTTCACTGCTCCAGAGTGAACAGACCTTTTGCCTTCACTCATTACTCACAGGGCAGGTCCTCCAGCCTGCCTTTGGGCCCTTTCCAGTCTATCCACACCTGTTTCTGAATTGTGGGGACCAGAACTGGACACAGCACTCCAGGGGCAGGCTGATAAATGCGAGTGGGTGTTGGATCTCAGAAATCTGGACTTTTTGAGCTTTCTGTGCTTCCAGGCACAAGCCCCCTAAAAAACACTGCTCTAGACCTGCAATCTTGGAGAAGGCTTGTAAATATGAATAATGAGTTAAAAACCACAAATGTGTAGTGGGTTAGATGTGTGTGTTTTCACTGAGTGATGGGTTTTAAATTTGAGGGTTTTATAGTATAGTGGTAGATATAAGACAAAATGAAAAATTTTGGGTAGTGTCTTTCTCTTTGTTCATCTCCTTCCTTCTTCACAAAACTTAAGTAGTTGTCTTTGGTTGGTCAGTCTAATGTCACTCTAAAAGTCGTGAAAATCTATTATTAGGTCAAAAAGATAAATAATATAGGTGTTAAACTTCTATTGGTTTGTTTAGCTTTAAAAGGCCTTGAAGCAGGCTCAGCTGTAGCCATTTTTCCTACTTCTAGCAAGGAGCTAGAGGTGCTGTTGTACTTCCTGTAATTCTTTGATAAGATACAATAAACATCCAAACCCAAACACGAGAATCACCTCAATCGCCTTTCAAATAATCCTGGCTCTGAGGGAAAACAAACGAGACTGATCACAAACCACCAATTAGTGGTGCAAAGCTCAGCAAGTGGGAAGATCCTGTCTCTATCTCAGCCAGCTGTGCCCCGGTGGGTGCAGCCCAGGATTTGATTTTCCTCATTGTGGCAGCCCTGCACTGCTGGCTCAGGGTCACCTTGTTGTGCACCAGGGTCCCCAGGTCCCTCTCAGCAAGGCTCCCCAGGCACACAGGTCCTGTGCTCAGCTCTTTGGTTGTGTCGCCCAGTGCAGGGGCTGTCACTTGCCTTTGTTACACCTGATGCTGTTATTGCTGGCCCACTTTCCACATGTGCAGGTCTCTCAGGAACAGGAGGCTTAGCCCTGAATTCCAGCACTAGAGGCATGGAGTTGAGCTGGGATCATCAAGCTGTCAGGGTAGCACAGCTTTTCAGAGTAGCCCTTGTTTTATATTGAGATCAAGCAGCAAAATGAACTGTTGGTGCCCTCCCTCGATGAACTCCATTGGCATGGGGTATGTTTACAGTAGCAGTCCACAGAATGGAAAAAAAATATTAATTTATCAAATTTAAAAGCAGTGTAAATCAATGCCTGTATTGTTTTAATTCCTTGCACACTCTGTGATCTCCAAAGGGAGGA
The DNA here is from genome assembly GCA_037013685.1 of Acridotheres tristis. Classification (NCBI taxonomy): domain Eukaryota; kingdom Metazoa; phylum Chordata; class Aves; order Passeriformes; family Sturnidae; genus Acridotheres; species Acridotheres tristis. The sequence goes on from CM072884.1 coordinate 105,654,975, forward strand.
TCTTAAACTTCTGTGGTGTGTTGAGCTCTCTTTGACAGGAGATGTTTTGCAGGAAATTTAAGGGTTAAGTCACCTTGCCTCTGTTTTGTCTGAAGCATAAACAATAAAGAAGAAATCTGACATACCTAATGCAAATAAAATAACTTAGTCACAACATTTTAAAACTTCTCTGCTCCTTCCAAAGCATAGCAGGATCAAAAAAACCCTGAAGTTTCAGACTCTGTAAAATGAAATTCATGGTTTGTTTAACGGCATATACAACTTATCAGAGTTATGCTTTCAGTGAGAATTTAGAAAGAATAATGAACCTAAGATGAGACACCCCATCCCCAGAAATAGTATTATTCTTACTTGTCCTAAAAACTGGCAGGGTGTCATCTCATTTTTCCATTCTGGTACAAGCAGACAGAGGATTAAAACAAGGCAAAAACCAATCTTAAGTTAAAACAGACATGGCTCAGGGCTCAAACCAGAGAGAGATCAGTTATCTTGTGACTCCTCGCTCAAAAAGCCTGGTAAACAGAAACATGCTAAATCACTGTTTAGTGCACTAACCTTGGGCTTGCAATAACTGTTTTCAAAGATTTCTGTTTCAGGCCTTTATTTTCCTTATAATATAATTTATGCCATTCTTATATTTTTTTAGGTGTATGAAACCAAATAAGTAGCTTAAAAAAGTTATAGTGCATCAAGGTAATCAATATCCTTCATTATCAGTTTGTGTACATGCACCCCATCCATCTCAACTGGGAACAATAAATTTTCACAGTTATTCAAGTGCTTTGCAAGCACTGACATCCTGTTTACTGTTGAAGTCAGTTCAGAGGCAGTGCTGAATTTTAGGATTAAATGTCCATTACAGAGATTGCTATGGCAACAACTATACTTTGAAACTGAAATTTTAGTTTCATTATAGACTGCCTTTTCTTTTTCTGGTCGCAGCCAGTAACCAGCTCATCACGCCAAGTGTTTGGGATATGCCAAATCAACTGATTTAATTTTGGTCATTTGCACATCCTCCACCCAAGCATCCCTGAATTTCGTGCTTTGTTTTGAACACAATGCAATACACTCCTGGCCTGTGCATACCAACCTCATTTGTGTTGTATATTTTGATAAAATATTCATACAAAGTCCAAAATTTAGGCTCAGGTTGTTTAATAGATGTCAATTCAAAGCTTGGAAAACTTTGAAAAAGAAGGGCCAAACAATTTGGAAACAATTTTTCTTCTGACTTTAATGTTCCAGCTGTTTCAGAGGCCTCTGAGAAAATCAGATAGGCAGGTACTGCTTGCACTTCAAGCACTGCTGATTATCTCTGCATCATAATTCAGTGCTTTTGCTGCCAGACAATCTCTTGGTATTATTTGAACTCATATGGTTCCTGGTTCCCCTTTCCCTCCCAAATCACTTGAACTAAACAGCTGTCCTTGGTTTCCAGCTGCTAAATCAGTTTGTCTGGGGTGGCTAACTGAGAATTGCAGTGTTTAGTAGAGTTTAGTGGCATTTAAATCTAGCAAAATCCTGGTGAAGAAAACTGCAGCAACTCCCTCAGACCTTCCAAGTAAAGGCTGGCTCAGGCAGTGTGTGCTGTGCCAGCAGGATTTGGTTATAACCCATCATCCTCTCTACATTGAGCTGTTCCCATTCTCTCTTCCCATTCCCTTCCCTCTGCCCTCTCTGGCTGCCAGGAAGGGCCTGGCTCAGCCAGCACAGCAAGTTCTGCAGCTGCTGCAGCTCCTGGGAGCGTGGCAGGGCCAGGGAAGGTTTGGCACCCAGGAGCAGCATCCCAAGAGCCAGGCCAGCTCCATCTGGGAGCTCCTGGGACCCCTCTGCCAGCACAGCTCTGCCAGCACTGGTGCTCTGAACACCTGGGAAGAGGGAGAGCCAACAGCATCCCATGCTGTGTCCCCCTAAGCAGCAGCAATGTCAGTAATTCTTTGTCAATGAGACAATAAATGGGAAAAATCATCCATCCCACCCATCTTAATTAATTTTCCAATCTTTGGATTAGATTTTTAATCATTCTTATTCCAAGTGCCTTTTGTTTCAGATTGAGTGTTATTTTTAAAATGCTCACATTCTGCTGAAAAAAATAATACAATGTGTTTCTTCAAGATGACCAACTATGGCAATTCTATTAATAACTTCTTAATGAAGTGCAAGGTTTTTAAAATGTCTTCATCTAAGCTGTGCTAGCATTTCAGTGTAAGTGGAATTAATTCAGGAACTTCAGATATGGTTTTCATTTAAACAAGATTCAGTGAGTGATCCAGGATTCATGCTCCAACAAAATTTTCTACCTAAAAAGGAATTTTACAAGAGAAGACTTCTATTTTATTGTTTATTTACTTTTAAAAAACAAAAGCTATCCATTAAAAGGATAAATTCATATTTTTTATCAGGAACTTGAACACAATGTTCTCACTCTTCCGTTTCCTTCCCCCAAACAATGCTCTAGACATTGCTGATATACAGCCATGGCATTCACAAGCATATTAAAGTTATTTACAAAATTGTTGGAGGCAGAGAAAGTCTCGAGTACATGTCCCAGAACATATTGCCTTCAGAAGCTCTAGTTATAAAGTCATTTCCTCTAGTTTAATCAGAGCCCTGAAATGTTTCAAATGGCACTGTATAAACAAAGCAAAATATTAACATCCTCCCTGTTTTCTCAGCAAGTGAATAACTCTGTATTTCCCAAGGCTCCATAAGACCTGAAAGAAATTGAAGCTCAAAGATTACAGGTGGATCTTGAGAGAATAAGTGCAGAGTATTTCCACACTGCATTTCAGTTTCAATTAAAGCCACCTTAAAAACTGAAAAAAAAATTTAATTTGTGTCTCATAGATGAGTGCTTGCAACTTAAAAATTCTACTGCATCTCATTTCGACCTGTTCAATGGAAATATTATCAGCACCATCTATTAATTCATATATCTAATCTGTTCTGTGACAGGAAAAACCAGTTTCCTTTCTCCTTGTTAGCTGGTTTTATTAGATGATAGAGGAAATGCCAAGGGAAGAAAAGAAAACTCTACACATAAATAGAAAGATCTCATGTGTAAAAATAGTTTCAGGAAAAAGCAAACCCCACAGGCTTCAGTTCTGTTCAGTGGATCCAGCCTGAAACACACTCACATCAATTTAAAAAAGCCAAAAACAACAACAAAAAAACCAACCCAAAACAAAAACAAAACAAAAAAAACCCAAACAAAAGAAAACCAAACAAAAAAACCACACACACACAAAAAAAAACCCCAAAAAACCAAAAAAAACCCAACTCCCCTCCAACAAACACACAGAAAAAACCAAACCCCCACCCTAAACCACACAACAACAAACAAGCAACAAAAAGCTTCAGATCAGGTGTGATCCATAAATTCAGTTTTTAGCAACCAGGGTAGTTCCAAAGCAATTTTTCTCATTAAGCAAATACTGAATATGTTGCTTTCATATTTTGAGCTTAATTCAAATGTGTGTCAAAAATAGAAGGGAAATGGCACATGGTGCAGCATAGATGACATTAATGAAGCCTCCTCATGTTCATTTTTTATTCCTTTTTTTAAAACTTTTTTTTTCTGAAAGGAAGTTCTGCCAGAAGATTACAAGGAAAATTGTAAAGGAAAGTTATCGTTTGCCTTTTCCTTTGCCAAAATGTATCTCTTCTTGTGGCTCTGAATAAACTTTCAATGGTGAACTGGGAAAATAAAGGCAAAATATAAAATCACAATTCCTTGCTCTTTTTTGTATTCCCTGCATTTCTTCTTCAGGCAGAGACAACCTAATTTTTTCCATATTAAAATAAAATTAAGTCTGCTGTAATAAAATTAAGTCAGTGCCAAAAAAGAAAGGCCCAGTTTCACAACTGCTGATCTCAGCCAGTAGTCTTGACCTGGTCAGTAAGATTTTGTCCTCACCAAAAGTCAGCAAGGAAGTAGCAGTACACATGAAAGATGAATTTCATTCACCACCAGAACTTTCTGATGGCACATAATTCTTACCCACAACTACTACCACAGTTGCTGACCCTAATTATTTTACTACTGCATACAGCCTCAAAGGTGAGCTATATAGTTACTGTTTTGAATCCCACCTAAGAATGTATAAATGCAGTGCAATTATTCAGAGAGTAACTTATTAAATGGTTGGGGTTTTTTTGGGAGAATAGAAAATAGTCACCTTTTCCAGTATGCCTGAAAAAAAATATTTAAGGTAGAGAAATTATGCTTTTCTCTTTAAGAAAACCAGCCAATTCCATAATCCAAGGTAATCTGGATGTGAAGAAGTGAAATAGCTTGAACAACTTCATACACTGAGCTCAGAAGTATGAACCTATTTACTGCTTTCCTGCCAGCTGGAAGGACTCCATGGTAGAGATGTCCTGCAGTGATCCTGGATTTCATGGCAGCCTTAAGGACACAGAGCAGGATGGGGCAGCCTCACCTCCAGCTCTGTGTGATGTTTTGGTATCCACAATAGAAGAAAGATGTTTAGCTCTTAGAGAGCATCCCAAGGAGAGCAACAAAGATGGAGAAGGGTCTGGAGGGGAAGCCGTGTGAGGAGGGGCTGAGGGCTCTGAGTTTGTTCAACCTGGAGGAGACTGAGGGGAGACCTCACTGCAGTCACAACTTCCTTGTGAGGGGAACAGGAGGGGCAGGCACTGATCTCTGCTCTGTGGTGACAGTAAGAGGAACCAAGGGAATGGCCTGAAGTTGTGTCAGGGGAGGCTTAGGTTGGGTATTAGGAAAAGGTTCCTCACCCAGAGGGTGGCTGGGCACTGGAACAGCTCCCCAGCACAGTAATCACAGAACTAAACCTGAGAATTCAGGAAATGCTTGGACTCTTGGGGATGGTCTTGCTCAGGGCCAGGACTTGGACTCAATAATCCTTGTGGGTCCCTTCCAACTCAGGATATTCCATGATTCTATGATTCAGGCATGCACATTAAATATAGTCACTTTCTCAAAGGGAATAATTCTGAATGGCTTCTTCTGAACACGAGTCGGCACTCAAGGAACAGAAAGAAGAACCTGTGTTATAGAATCCTACCTCAGACAGCCCTGGAGAGCCAAGTAAAGGTTCACTTTTTTATGTAATTTGAAGAAAAAATAGCTGGGATTCAACAAAGAAAAGCTCACCTCCCCTGATCTATCTACCCATTCACATCTGCAGAGGCACCAATGACTCACACAGCTGTTCCTACACAGTGCAGAGCACTGCACAAAAGCATTTAGCCCAGTTACAGGAGAAACTGTTTTCTTCCTGCTGTCTAGAGAGAGGGCAACTCATTTCAGTATATTTGCACACATAAAAGCCCTTTTCTGTGCTGTCATCTTCCAGTGACAGTCATCTGTGCTGGCTTCTGTCCAGTGACAGTGACATGACAAGTCTTGTGACTGCCTGCACATCCATGAACAGGTAACACAAAGCATCACTAAGTGGTATTTATTCAGTTAAACCTTTTTATATGGGTTTCCAGAAAACTTATTGTGTGAAAGTGAAAGCTGTCTATGTCCTGACAGATATTTACTGGGCTTGGAGCAGCAACACGTGGGACAGATGTGAGCAGGGCTGCACTCAGGATTAATGAGCTGCCTCAGAAGCTGTGCAGTGATGGGTGACTCACTCAGTACTTAGGTGTTCACAGGTGGGATGCATCAAATTAAATGTAGAGCTTTACAGCTGAGCTTTTAGGGCATGAGTTCTCAAGTAAGAGCCTGAAGTGAATGACAGCAATTGGCCCCCAAAATTGTCATTTATTTCCTTCTACTAGAAAGATGATCTATTTTGTAAAGCTCTAAAATAAGTCAGATGAACCCTGAGTGATTGCAGTAAGAATTTACAGGAGGGGAAAGGGGGTTGGAAGTTCCTGTCCTTTTATGATCTCACACTTGTCTTTACAGATGACCTGAGTGTGATGTTTAGCTGCCTCTGGATATCATTGTTTGGGTACTGGAGACAAAGCATCTTCATTAGCCTTTCCCTCTACCAGAGATAATCAGCCCAGGTGATTCAAAGTCACAAACTACTAATATGGCCCTTCAGGTCAGCAGCTTCAGTGGCTGTTTCAGAATCTCTCGGGCAACTAAGAATTTCATAAATATGGTCTTGAAGCCATTTTAAATCCTTCTGGTTACTGCCAGAGTCAAATATTAACTTTATTAATACAATTACTGGAAAGGAAAAGAGAAGTAGTAGCTGCTTTTAATAAAACACAAAACAAGGAGCCAATTTTTATTAATGTTTTGTGTGTGAAAATTATGATAATGTTGAAATGATTTTCAGCCTGCCTTTGAGGATAATAAAAAGCACTACAGCAAATGCTGAGTACTTGAGATATTCTCTTTCTGCTCTGTGATTTTTCATTTCACAGATGCTTATGAATTACCATAGTTAGTTCACAGCCTCAGTACCTGTTCTCAACAGCATTATGGAAAGGAATATAATTTCCAACCCCTCTGGTATCATGGTGGATGTGCAAATTTCCAACCCCTCTGATCTCATGGTGCATGTGCACTTAGCATGAAGGGCATTCTAGGTATTCCTTAATATATTGGTATAGGGTTAACTTGAAGTGCAGAAGAGTTTGAGAAACTGCTGGCTTGTGATAATGCAGCATAAGAGTAGAGGATGTCCTTCCCATCAGAAATGGGCAAGTGTCAGATGTAACAGAGAAGCACCAGGATCTTCTCAAATCAACCCAGACAACCAGGTCACTCCAGCGGTCTTCTGGTGAAATTCTCAGCTGGAATAAATGGGCAGGATCTACCACAACCTACTTCTGTTTTTTTGCTCTCAGCAGGGCAGTGGAGCCTAGCTTCTAAATTATTGTTGTATTGGGTAATCAAATCTGTTGTACGAGTTGATCCTTTACCCAGAGGGGATACATAAATCTCACAATATACCACTGTCACAAGGAGAAAATAAGTTTGTCCCATAACATCTCAGGTAAAGTACCAGCATCCCTGCACTGAGACAAGGAGGGAGTCTAGGATGAAATTTCTGCCCAGGATTCACTTCTGGAGGACTATATTGCAGCAGAATAGAAAGAAAGGCTCGTTCATGTATTTACAGGAATTTCTTTTTAATCTGTGGTCAGGGAGTCAATGGTCAAGTACCTTTCCACCAGTCTACGTGATGGGCTTTGGTAGCTGTGAAATTACACACAGTCAGAGGTGAGGAGGGGAGCAGGATCTGTTCACCACTGCTGGTTAAATGAAAACCCAAGAGCACACTAGCTCACACTATGAAGTTCGCTTGTGGAGCTACTCTTTTTTTATCTTGGACATCAGTAAATCTTCAGACATCCTGACTCAGAGGCCTCCCTAATGCTTGGAAGCTGGTTTCTCAAATGAAGCCAGCATTGAAGAAAATATACATTCCAACACCATGGAGTATGAAACTCCCAATTTAAAAATGCTTAAATGTTTTTTGTTTGTTCTGGTGAAACAGATTTACAGACTTCTTCTTTTAGCTTCACAACATTGTTTCTGTTACCAGTAATAGACCAGATCTTCAGTTACATCTTTTTAACAAAATCCATTCTTAATCAGTCTTCTCTTAAATTTAGCATAGAAGCATTAAGGTAGTAAATTCCTTTGAAATTAAACAAAAATATTTATAAATATTTTCTCCAGAGCTCACAGTAATTATATTGAAGTTTTTACTTGGTGATAAATAGTTGTGGGAATTTGATAACTTATACAATATTATGTCGTCATTTATCCAGCATTGGTTGCCATAACTCCTACTTCCACCACCTCAGACAATCTCTGACTTCAGAGCTGCAGCTGGCCAAAAAATGTCTACAGAAACTGTTTGTAGATGACTGCTATGATGATACTTTTCTAAGAGACACTGGAACTTCAGAGTTGGGTGAAAAGAATAAAAGAAAAGAAAAATATCCACAGAAGTCGGGGAGACTTTCAGCAATATATGAATGTGCTAAATGAGCCTAGCTGTATAGAACCACAAAAAGTGCTTTTCAGCTGCATTGTTTTCAAACGTTTTACTTAAAGGTCATTGGGACAGAGATTCCTAAATCATTACAAGAATGAGAAACTGAAAATTACAAAACCTAGAAAAAGAGACAAGAAATACCTAAAGCAAGCAGTAAAAATGATGGAGTTGTAGACCAAGTTGAAAGAATAAGATCTTGTTTGCAATATGGAAAAATGGACACCCTGGAGCCAGTCAATGGATTTTAGTCAGTTAATTGGAGCAATTCCCATAGAGCATTTTTTATTTCCTGTGATTTCTTTATGAAAATATTGCACAACTAAAGATCTTCATAACAAATTCAACTTTACTAGGTATTGCCTAATAATGGGTCCCTTGAGAAGCATTACTTCACATTTAAATGAAGCTCAGGAGAACTTTTGTTCATTAAAAGCTCAATTAATTTCTTAAAATATTATATTTGTTTCAAAAGCACAACTAGCACTGGAATCAACAAGTTGGCAATTAAGTACTTACACCTTTCTCAATACAATGATGAATTAGAGTTTATTTTTCTAACAAAGGGATATTTTCAATAAACATTAAAAAAATAATGCTAAATGCTATGAAAAAAAAAATCTGGAGAAGATTAATTAATTAATAATCTTTAAGGCTAATTTTCTTTCCCAAACATGACCACCACATATATTTCTTGTTTCAAAAAAGTAGCTGATTTGTACCAAAGCCTGACAATTTTGAAAGCCAGCATGTTTTGATGATGTAACAACTTTTCAAATGAAAGGCCTGATGACTTCCTATAGCAAAAAACTGGACCACGTCCATTTCCAAAACACTGCCTTAGAAATGGAGGTGTAGCAAATTTGAAGCATGTTAAAAAAAACTCAATTGAAAGGAGACAGGGGAGGAAGTATTCCTCCTCATCATCATCTTCTGTACCAACATCACTTTCTGAGCCTCTCAAAAACAGAACACCACTGAAAAAATGCCATCAGGGAAGCCCTCATGAACAGCTAGAAAATTAAAGAGTAACTATTATATGAATCATGGACCCCAGCTACATCTTTACCACCAACCATTAGTTGCCAAAAAACCCATCGTGTAACTGATACAGAGAGAGGAAAAATCAAAATACAGTCTGTTTTTCTGCTGGTTTTCCTAACAAAGTCCATGTGTTAATCACCTTTTAAGTAGTCTCATTAAGAAAACATCAACTTGTCTGCTCTAAGAGAGATTCCATGCCACATTCAGTGCATTTATATTACAGAAGCAGAGATGTCTGGGTTGTCACTGGCAGGTATTTTGTTCAACAGAAAGCTGAACACAAGGACATCTGCTATCCAAAACCTGGCAGCAGTCAGAGACCCTTGCAGACATGCAAAGACATGCAAATGATAGATAAGGCAAAGAAGTGATGGTGGGAATTGGCACCACTTCGTGGCACTGACACTGCACATTTTAGGGTGAGGAGCAGCACTCTGCTGCAGCAGCCAAGCAGATCCATTATTCTCCATTTGCATAAAGTCAAAATAACCACACTCCCATGGGGAGCAGGTGATGTGCCAAAACAGGGGGGAGATAAAGGGCGACAAATTTGACATTTTTGCCTCCAGACAAGCACAGGCAGACAAGGAGCAGCGAGTTAGGGAGACATCCTGCAATTCCCAGGTGACAGCACCTCACAGTGATGCTTGTCGGGGTCCTGCAGAAGCTGGCAGCCTCAGGCTTGTCACACAGTGTCACCTGCTGCTTCTTTTGCCTTTCTTCACAATGCCTGGTCACCCCAGATGCAGCCAGCATTAGTGCTGCTGTTATGTTGGCCTGGCTACAAGAAGGCCGTGTGCCTAGCAGGTGAGAACAAATCTTGTGCCAAGTCACATCCCAAACCACAAAACAGACTCCTAGCTTTGGAATAGCGTGTCACTTTTGGAATAATGTGTGTAATACGTCTCGTGTCAAATCCATGTCAACATCTAAATCATGTTAGCCAAACTTCCAAAATTCACTAGTGATTTTTGAAGATTTATAATAAATCCAAGCTCTGTACCAACAACAGCCAACAGTAATTGTTTGAAAAATGCAGTGATTGGGGAAGGGTAAAACTGAAATGTTTCTTGTTACTAAATAATGGAATTTTGCATGTTATAATTTGAATAATTCAATGCTATGACAGAAGTCTGATGTAAAATGAGGGAAATTCTCTCTTTTCCTTCACCCTCACTAGACTGGATTGCCAGTCTTGCTCTTGTTTTGTACTACTAATGGCATAAGCAGGGCAGCTGAATAAAAGCGAAGTACCTGAAGCAGATAAAAGTTGGCTTGGATGGTTTTAGGCTAAAATAATCATTTAATAGTGATTCAACACATCTCTTCCCTGAGAAGGAATAGTGCAGCGATTGCAATGGGTACTGGCTTTCTGTTGTTTTTTGGGGGGGTTTGTTGTTGTTGTTGGGTTTTTTTGATACAGAGAGACAGAAAAAAATCCTGATTAAGATAATGCTCTGGTTTTAGCTGGGATGGATGTTAATTTTCTTTACAGTAGCCAGTATGGGGCTGTGTTTTGGATTTGTGCTGCAAACAGTGCTGACAACACAGGGTTGTTTTCACAACAGATAAACAAGAACAAGATCCTGCTTACTTCCAAAGCTATAAACAACATCTGCAAATTAGCATCTACTGACAATGTCCCTAGAAGATACTTTTATATGACTTTTACTATCTCATTTAAAATGAAATGCATTCTACTGCAGTAAAGAATACAGAAGGGTTAATAGCAGTATCTTTCCTTGTTTCCTCCTGTCATATTTGTATTTCTGGGTAAGAGTTAGACAGAGTAGAGATATCTCATTTAATATTCATTCTTGTGTAGAAAAATAATGGATAATCTCAGAACAAAAGTTAATTTGAATTTTTTATTGCTTTCCCCCATAATGCTGAGGCTGTAGACAGAATAGCAAAGGATATAGATACTCCAATACAAGTCATTCTTTTTCTAAGTTAAATTGGAAGAATTTAATATCATTAAGAATTATAGGAGGTTTTAAGCATGGATAACACATGGTTTCTTGTATGACCAATTCTTCCTTAGGTACTCAGATATAGAACTTGGCCTTCTATACCTAGAATTTTTATGGGATTCAAAAATCCTTAAAAATGGACAAAGCTGCTTCTGTTATATCATTTGCTTCAAGAAAAAAGCAAAAATCTAAAAACATTGACTTTGCATTCTTTCAATCATGTAACACAGGCACAGGACAGTAAAATCAGAAATCCAAGAGACTTTCCTGCTACAGAATGGCAAGTAAGGAACTTGCCTGCTCACACATTTGGCAGTGTGGCAGTTCAGGTGGTCAAGCAAGGTGTGGATAAGCATGAGAGCCTGTTTCTGCTCTTACCTCAGAGGGTATTCAAATTAATTCACATGGGGGTGCAAAAAAAAAGTGGAATGTGTTTAGGAATGTTTGCTGAAGGGTTCCCAAAGTTGTTGAAAAGAGACAGATGATACCAAGGGTCAGAGATTTTATACTCCCAGCTGGCCCCAGCTGCAGATATATAGAATAAGCTCCTGTTCATGGGAACAAAATGGCAAAGAGGAAAATGTGGAGTTGGGAAGTACCCACATCTTCCCTCACCCTTCAACAGCTCCATTTCCTTGTGATAGTTTAGGAAAACTTATTCAAAGAAACACATATTTTTCCGATAAATTTATGACCTGAAAAGTCAAGACAAAGATGGGAAGAATAAAATAATACATAGAGAGGTGAACTGCTTTACACATGGAATTAGTAACAGTTGTTCCCACCATATTTCAAGCTTGATGGTTTTGTTTTTGACCCAAGGAAACCTTTTCATACTCAGAGTTCTCTTTTCTGGTTTAATAAAATATGATTTTGTGCATGTATGCAGATTTTTCCATATAAATGTTGCACTAACCAATTAGCTAACACAATCCAGTAATATCAGGCAGAGATCAAAACCATTTTTGGGATACATTCTAACACTGAATGCACACCTCCCCATATTAATCATGTGTCTTTTAAGACCATGGACAGATATTATGGGGGGATTAATTTATACTGTTATTTGGACCTCTTTCTACAACCAGCTATTCAGAGGACTCTGAGTGTGGGAGGGAAGGCTGTTAACAAGTGTTAGTATCTGAATTATAGTGAATTCTGTGCCTAAAGCTACCCAAAATGAAGGATTCAGCTGTGGACAGAAGAGAAAGCAGAGCTAAGCTCTCATGAGAGACAAATACATGAGTATGACACGCTCAAAGCAGGCAGGGATTACATCTGTTTGCAGCCCAGGCTTTCTTGCTGCAGCACAAGGTGGTCCTGCACCTTGTCAGAAGCCTTCAAGGAGCTCTAAATCAGCTCTCAAATACCTGGTGTGCCGAAAAAAAACCAAAAAAACCCAAAAAAACCCCAAACAATTCTACCCCCAAACGAAACAAACAAAAAATACCACAAAACAAAACAAAAAGCCCCAACAAGTTAGGACCCCAGTAAAATTCCTAGTGAAAGTGAAACAGCATCAACCCCCAAAATTGTCATGCAGGACAACAATAAACTGAACGTGCCAGATGAGTTGAACCATCCAGATAGCAACTATGACACACTAAAAAAAAAGAAAAGTCAAGGGTTAAACCAGTGAATCAAAAACTTCATAGGTTACTTTGCACAGACTAAAGAAAAATTAGAACAAAATGGGGAAATCACTGTGTTTAAAGCAGTACTTGGGGAGGTGAGGCAGGTATCCATAATTAGGCAAGCTCTTTAAGTAATTGCACATTGAACCTTGCAAAAGAAAGACGACTGATAATATAGCACAATGAATTTTGCAAGAATCTCAGGATAAAAATCAAAGGCAGTCAGTGTTGAAAAAGGGATTCCCAAAGAAAACATGTTTTACGGGGATCTTTTTTTAATTATTGTTGTGTTTTAAATACAGAAGGACCAACACACATCAATGGGATGAAAAAAATGCCTATTAGGTGATCATAACAAGTGCCACTGGCTTGGAGGACACCATTGTGTTGATATGCTGCATATCTCCTTCTGTTTTAAGAGCCAGTTTAAAAAAGCTTTACACAATATGCCTTAGGATCTACACTGAATTAGGACTGATTTCTTTAATGGCCACAGCAGAGCAAGAGAAAAAAGAATGACTCAGACAAATAGGGGTCCACACAGACAGAATTATATTTTACAATATCACTCTGTAGCTGCAGAATACTCCAACTTGCAGGTAAAGCCAGTATTAGGTATCAGTTGATTTTTATATGCTGAAATGCAACTTAGCTTCTAAGGGCACCACACTGCACTGTAGCAGACTAAGAAATTTATAATCCTCCCACTTAGGTGAACTGTACTACATAGAAAACTCTGAGAATTCATCATAAATCACCCATAAGCCAAAAAAAGCTCTTAAATAGTAAAGATCAAGATAATTCACTATGATGCATTAATTTATAATAAATAATAATTCCAACACAATTAATGAACAAACATTCATTAAGGACAAATAACTCACCTTATCAGACAAGACACAAAAAATCTACACCATAATTCCATAATACATTTCCTCATCTTCTCTTAAGTCCCATTAAGTGTATACATGTTACAGGATAACTGTAATAACTAAATATTGAAGTGCATGCAAGAAAATTATTTTTTAATAGAGGGAGGCAGAAAAACTTCTATTTTAAAAGAAGAGTTAAGGAAAAAGGAAGCTGGACAAAGCTGAGTACACTTTCACAGTGTTCACTCACTGGCTGCAGTCCTTTAATATCATCTCCCCATTTGGGAATTAAAAGGAGGAAAAACCCAAGTGCATTTCCCTCAGGCAGTGGTGTTTGTTCAACATTTTGAAAGACTGCATAAGATTGGATCTGGCTTCTAAAGAACCAAGTAAGTATCTTAAGAATGGAATTTTATCCCAGCAACCACATAGCAAAAGCAAAAGAAAAACTGTTAAAAAGAAAATATGCCCTTAAAAAACCAAATCTGCCTGGGGATCTTGTTTGAAACAATGAAATATTTATCAGAATTCCAGAACCACAGAGCATTGTGAGTTGGAAGAGATGCATTGGTGCTTTTAGGGAAGCCAGAAGCAAGTCTGCCCTGTGTCAGGGAAGCAGGATCTGTACAGCTCTGAGAACTCACTGGAAGACACAATCAACATATTTCCTTCAATTTTCTTCGACAGAAGTGACACAGAGCATGCTGGAGGCATTGTAAGGACTACAGTGGAGAAAAGCACAGGGAAGATATGTAATAGAGAAGAGTATAAATAGAAGCCACACATAAAGATGTTCATAATAGGTATTTATAGTACCTAGCAAAGGTTGCTCTACATCTATGTCACTCTATTCACCTTAAAATGAAACAAAACAAAATAAAAAAGAGTTGGAGATTTGGCATTTAAATAAATTTACATAGAGTACTTCATCAAGTTGCTTCATTAGCAGCTACGCAATTTTGTTTGTGGTTTTAATCTGGTTGTCCAGACAACCCCCATCCTTCTAGCAGTACATGGAAGTGTGCCTTCAATAGCTGTGATGTCTCTGCCTGCAGAATGACCGCAAGACCTCTGCCAGCAGTCATAAATATAAAGAAAGCTTGTAGTTAGTGAGGCATCTGTGTGAAACTTTTCTTGATGTGTTCAGACACTGTTAATGAATAATGGCCAGGTGTTTTCATCTTCAGCTCATTAGAGGAGCTGTCCACACTAGAGCTTTGCTAATGGTTTGTCAAGCCAGAGTGTTATTCCTGGATATTACATCAACAGCAGCCCTTCTATTTATCACCACTTTCATAAAATCCTTTATATCACAACAAAGAGTTTTCACAGTGACTGCTCCTAATATTCTTGAGCTATGTTTGATACTCAGCTTGAGGTCAGTCAGAGGTTTTAGTGGAAAGCCATATGTCACTTTCTAAAGAATAGTGTTTCTTCAGATCTCTTCAGGTGGAATTATAAGCTATTATACTTGGAGCCACTTATGAAAAACTATAATCCCAAATTTTTAATAATGGGTACCTACAGAAAGAATGTCCCCATATTTACAGACCTACATGAGAAGATCTAGGAACAGTGTTGCTAATTCCTAGGACACGAGGAAAATTCACCCTCGTAAAGGAGCAAACAATCACACCAGCTAACATGGCTTAACAGGAACTCCAAGAAACAAGAAACTCCAAGAAACACCACCTGCACTACTGATGGGAAGGTTCAAGACCCACAGTTCTGGATTACTCTCCTTCTGAAATACCTCTTCTTGCATCTAAAGAAAGGGGGCAAAAGTGAGGATTTGTACTCATGGCAAGATTTGATTAATTTAACACTTGTTCACTGGAAATTAGGCAATAGATGGATTTATTTTATTGAGGCTGCTGCACGGCCATCTGAACATAAACATTTTTTACCATCTCTGAGTTGAGTCTGGTATAAACAGCTGGCCTAGAGCAGAATGACTCCACTTTACATTGACACACCTTTGAAACACAGAGATACCTCATGTCTGCATTTCCTTTTTCTAAGGTTTTCAACTTGGAGATGCTTAGAGAGTTATCACCATTTATTTTTACTTAAGAAAGATTCTAGAAATATATTGGGAAAAAAATAAACAACAATCTAAAAAAAAAGTAATTTTCCAATAGTAAAACTAAACATTTGCTCCCTAACTGCAAGTGCTGTTGTCATGAAAGAACAGTGAGACCTTTCGCTGCTATTTCCTAGGTAACAATCATACATATAGAAATAAATCCCACTGAATTCTTGTGAATTAGCCTTAAAAATAGATTATGCAATAATACAATCCATAGCATAAGTCATGATGTGCAAAAGCTGAAGGAATTAGTAAGGTGTTCTCAGTACTTTTGATAAGGTGCAGCAGCAGCCTGTGCCACCTTAGAGGGAAAGGAAGGGTTTTTCTTCCCCTCAGTCTCCTTCAAATATACTTGCTGCAGAAAAGGGGATTTGTTAACCTTATAACACTGACATTTTAAAAGTACAGATAATTATAAACAAGGTGAGAAAATCCGACCAAATGGCTTTAAGTGGAATACTTATAAAGTTTTTTTTTTGTTTTTTTTTAAATCAGCTAAATATGTACTAGACAACTTTAATGAGGCAGTACAAACAGGAACTATCTCAAAAGACATTCACCCAGAGATAACACAATCCAATTTCTGTTTGGTTCAGAATTTAACTCACAGTAGCAAACACTTATCCTGTTTAATTAAAAGAAACATTCATATAAGGAACAAGAAGTTCTTGAATGTGAATTTAAATATAACAACCCAAGAAAGCAGTTAAGATTAAGAATGGACTACAATTACAAATTAAATTATCTGCAATCCTTACACTTCAGAAAATTCAATAGCTGTACATATATTATATCTTTGAATACAAGGTATCAGATCTCAGCTAATGCAATCTGTTCAGACCAGTTCATGGTATGCCTTTCGCTCTGTGTGTGTATAAGGAGCCTAAAATTATTCATACTGGAGTTGTTGCCAAATCCTTCAGTTACATCTGTACTTATATGACTCCTTCCACCAAAAAAGCAAAATATGGTTCTACTCTGAAATAGCTCAATAGATTGGCTCTGTCAGTGGTTATTCAGATTTGGTCACCTGGGTACCAGTTTCTTAGATTTCACTAAAACTAAGGCATAAAGTCTAAATTTTTGTTTCCTTCCAGGCATATCAAGAAATTGTCAGGTAACAACCAGACAGACTTAGCAGAAATGAATCATACCTTACCAACCTGATTGACTTCTACCAATCTTCTACCAGCTGGGATGACTGGTAACATGGATGATGGGAGAACTGTGGATGTTGTTTGTCTTGGTTTTATTAAGGCCTGTGATGTATTTTCCTACAGCAGCCCTAGAGCAAAAATAGAGATCTATAGACTAGAAAAACAGACAGTAAATAGACTTGAAAATTGGCTGGATAGCCCAGCTCAAAGGTTCATCTCCAGACTTCAAAGTCTATCTAGTGGCCAGTAACCAGACAAACTAATTCTTCAGGAGTCAGAACTGGAACCAATGATGTCCAGTAATTTTATTAATTACCTGGATTATAGGACAGAAGGCACTCTCAGCAAGTTTGCATATGACACCAAACTGGGGAGAACAGTAAAATACAGTGGGGAGCAGGGCTTCAATTCAGAAGGACCTCAGTAAGGTAGAGAATCTCACTAAGTTCAACAAAATCAAAAGCAAATCCCTGCACCTGGGATGGGACAGCCCAATACACAAGATACAGGATAGGAATGACTGATCAGGGAGTAGCTTTGCTGAAAAAAGCCTTTGAGTCCTGGTGGACAAATTCAACATGACCCAGAAATGGGCCCTTGAAGACCAGCAGCACCCTGGGCTAGTGGAAGTGCAACCAGGGGGTCCAGGAGGGTGGTCCTTCACCTCTGCTCAACACTGGTGAGAGCACAGCTGGGGCTCTGTGCACTTTGGGCTCCCCAGTACAAGGACATAGACATCCCAGCACGGGCCAGCCAGGGTGTTCCAGGGGATGGAGCCCTTGGCAGAGGGGACAGGCTGAGAGATGTGAGTTTGCTAAGCCCAGGTGGAAGACAAGTCAAGGGACCTACTGCAGTCTAAAGCTAATTAATGGAAGGATATGAAGACAGACTATTCTCAAAGATGAACAGTGGAAAGCTTCAAGACACCGTGGACAAGTTGGAATACAGGAAATTAAACAGAAGGAAAATGGGTGGTCAGACACTGGAACAGAGATCCAGAACTCCATCCTTGAGTTTGAATTTCAGCAGGGCAACCTTGTCTAGCTGACTCATTCATGAGTAAGGACTAGACCAGTAGGTTTCCAGAAGCCCCTCCAAACCCCATGATGACCATGATTCTGTGATTCTACTTCTGGATGCAGCAAACAAAAGAGGTAAATGAGGTATATCTCAGAGTATCTGCACCTTGGTGTTTGTAAACTGTCTATAGAATTGTTTTCTAAAATTCTGGTTTTTGTTACCCTTAGAAATGGACTGTCTGCTGAAATGGTCATTGAGCCTCCTTTGCTATGCTTATCTGGTCATGTGGGGTGTATGCTCTTACTGCTGCCTCCTAAACTAATTAATTGAAAAGGTACCAAACCATCACTCCATCACAAGAATGAGAAAGACAAATGTGAAAAGATCCGAAGATGCTCGCAGATCCAGAGACAAATGCAAAGAGTTTTGGGGAAATCTTGGAATTCCACATATGCTCCCTGAATCTTTAGTGTAACCCTAAACTTTCAGGTGTTCTGTCTTCCTCAGGAGGTGGACATAATTTTGCAAAGGTAGAACAACTTCTGAAAATCCACAGGTCTCTTAAATTACCCAAAAAAGAAGGCAATTTAGTGGCAAGTTATTGTAGGTGACATTGTGTGATTACCATGGCCAGGGTGTAGGACTAGAAAATGAAGGTAGGAATGAAAGTAATGCAAAAGCAAAGTGGAAGAAATCCCATAGGACATTGCACATATGAGAGTCCCCATATATACTTTTATAAAATTTCCAGAGTCCAGTCTCATTTTAAGCTTTGTATGTTGAATCAGCCAACCAATCAAGGGTGCCATAGACTGAGTGCATTTGTTTTAAAAGAGAATCCATGGGTTTTGACTCTGCCTTTCAAAGGGGTGAATGGCCCAGCCAAATGCACGTGTGAGCCCATCCCTTTCACTACACCAGGTAATGTGAACAGCTCTTTAAGGTAAGCTTGCAGCTGTTAGCTAGCAATGATAAATGCTTTGGGTGCATTACCATGAATATATTATCCTCACTCTCTGATTCCCACAATAAATTAAAAACTGAATCTGCTCAAATTGTATGCGCGTGGGGAGAAAGTTCAAAATCAGCAAAGTGTGACTGTATTGTAAAGTTAAATTTGTAGGTAGTTCTCATTTAAAGTTTTATGGGCTTGCAAAGATTGGATAATATGTCAGAACAGTTAGGAGGGGATTGGGAATCTTATTTGCAGTTCTCCAGCAGGCTCAGTCCTCCGGCTGATCTACTAATAAAGGCAACCCTTGGACCATGGAAGAACTACTGAAGCAAAGCAAGGTGTAATGGCCAGATGCAGTATTAATACCAATTGTGAATTACATATTATTTAGGCCAAGCAGTGATATAAAAAAGGATATTTCCAGTGCTGGCTAAATGAGGAGAGAGAAGAGGAAACTGCTGACTTTAATCATGAATTGGTATGCTTGGTTTCTCTGTCTATGAACAAATAATATATACAGGAAAAAATATACATTTCTCACTTAAGCATATTGGTACAAAAAAAGCAGGCCAACATCTTAATAAGTATCAGAGTGATACATGAAAGAGTGCTGATTTGTTTCAAAAAAGATGATGGACTACTAGGAATTCAGTTAGAGCAAGGCAGAGACAAAGAATGGTGGGAAGTGCAACCAGGACAATGAGGACAAAGCTTAGAACTCTATTATCTGTCAAGTACCTGTACTATCTGTACTATGTACTCACTCTATGTGATATTAAGGTTAATCATCAGTGTGAGGGCTTGTAATGAATCCCTTGGCACTCACAGATGGAGGCACCTGTCCAGCCTGTGGTTGGAGGCAAAGGAAACATCCTGAACCAAGGAAATTCACCTGTCTCCTGTACTCTGGTGTTTCACTTCACCCAGGAAACATAAGGCTCCCCTAAACACTATGCTCTTTGTACTGTGCTGTTGTAGTAAACTTATAAGACTCTGCCCGTGCACAAAAAGGAATTTACACCAGAATTTTATGAAAAAATATTTTCAGCTCTAAGCAAGCAAGGTAGGAGAAACGCTATGGGATAAAGATTTGAAACAGTGCACAAAGCACCAAAGCTATAAAATCCTAGTTAATATACATGAGAAAATAATTAGTATGCATTGAAGCCTTGGGAAGAAAGCAGATGCACAAGCATTTTTACTGTAGATAAACACAGTGTGGCTGCTGCTGAATGTAAAATACAGAAGACAACTTTTTTTCTTTTTATTCCTCGTCATGCTTGATGATCTTGCAGCAGTTTGGGATGGTAATTAAGTAACAAACTCATGGAAATTAATGTTTTACCTAGTCCATTTAATCTCATTCCCAGAATGGGAATGTATGGGATGAAATCAAATACCCCTGTAGTGTCCCCGTTGTCTGAAAGATATTGTTGGTCTGTGGTGAGAAAAGATTCAGATATAAAGATTCTCCACATTTAAGATATAAAAAATTTCTGTTAAGGGTGTGGAGAGGTTCTGTACTAAAGTCTGTGATTAACTCTGGAAGCATTCTTCACTGTTATAAAACGTAATAAGAGGTAATAATGTTAATAAAATATAGTAATAATAATAATATTAATAACTAATAACAGTAATTTCCTTTGCTTTCTCTGCTTTCCTTGTTTTTACTTCATTGTTCACATTGGTCATTAGTGGTCTTCTGAGGGTGGTTCAAGACCATCCTCACAGACTTCCTGCCTTTTGAAAGAAAAGTGGATAAATCGCTCTAGCCCCAGAAAAACCTATGGAGAAAACAATTTCCTTTACCTTTCCCAGAAAATTAATGTGGAGACTACACCAGGAAAGGATACTCTGAGAAGCTGCTATTATCTTGGTATTTGAGCTTACTATAGATATTCACAACATTTAGGGTCAAATATAATATTTTCCACTTCTCTTGACTGTTACTATTGGATCCATAACTAAAAAGGGGTTAAGCCATAATAGCTGCCTTCTCATCTGGCACTTACAGAACATGCTAAGCAGAAGCAGGATTTCACTTGTTTCAAGACTTGAAGTGCAAGAAATTCATTGTATGCCATAGTAATGGGAAATTTTAAAAATAGATAGAGATCAAAAGATACAGCCTATTGCACACTGAAATACTCAAGAAGTATTGAAAAGCAAAAAAGGGAAAGAGAAATCAAAGAGAAAGGAAATTTAAGGTCAGACTGTAGCTTACACTGAGAATTAAGGTGATTGATTTTATATCGTTTGCAAGTGCTTATGTTTGAAACCCAAATTAAGTCTTGAGGTGAGGAGCTTCCATCGACTCTCCTCATCTGATGAGGCTGCCCAGCATCCAGCACACCCAGAGCTCAGCTCCCCCACTCGTGACTGATGGCAGTGCACTGGAATAAAGGTACAAACCAGCAGAGACAAAGGGCTTTTGTGTGGAGAAAAGAAAGAGACAAAATGTGATTCTCTGACAGATTGTATAAATCTGACCATATCTGTAATTTCTTAGCAAGGGGAGCAGCATCAGAGTCTGAATAGAGGATATTTCCCAGTGTCCTGTGAAAAGCTTTGCCTGTGCCACCCACAGTCCTGCTGAAAACCAGCTCTGAAATGCAATCACTCGTCTTGCCAAAAGCATCCTCTCCCCTGCAGTTGTCCAAACCTTCCTTCTCTCCCCCCTTGTCATTAAGCAAACATTACAAACCCATTCACCACTTTCTATTGGTGCCAGGAGAGCATTTCTGCTACTGACTTATGCAGCAGAGGAGGTACAAGTAGCCACATGTTCATCAGACACCTTAATTTGCACTCGTTCCAAAACCAGCACGTATCTGAGAGCTCATCAGTTTCTAAAACAAATTACACATCACTTATGACTTATATCAAAATTGAAGCAAAGCTCAGCAGGACTTATCAATTCTCAGCAAAGACTAAATAGCATGGTGAGAGATTTCTAATGCCTGTTTAAAGGACTTTTTAAAAAATGTGCATATGGAATACCTTTAGCTAGAACATTTCATCGTGAGTATCTTAAGACAGACTGCAGTTGTCAAAATCGGAGGACAGAGAACATCTTTGTGGTTTTTATTGTTTTGTGATAAATTTGTCATTGCACACAGAATATCATATCTATCTTACTGGTATTTCAGGGCACATTGTACCATATAGGAGCTGAATTCCTCATTCCTTGTGCTCCTTCAACTATCAAGACAAATTTATCCTGCTGCTCTGAGGTACAAAGAATTTTCCATACCTTGAAATAGAAATGAAAAAACAAGCAGCTGAAGGAGGAAAAGAGCTATCTCATAGTCTTTGTGTATGCATTGCAAAAAATAATCTGTAATTTTGATTCAAGTTGCTGTTAGAATCAGATACAACTGGAAGTTAAGTTCAGTAGCTCTTCCAAATATTACCTAATGTGCATTTGCTCTGGAAAAAACTTCTGCCTCAAAATATCAGTGAAACAAAAAGGTAATAGAACACATATATTTAAAATCAATGTCTCTGCAGACAGCATCCATCCCCCATTGTCTGCATTTTAGCTTGGGAAGTCTGTATTTTCCTCAGTGTTTTGCTTACCTTTAGACTCTTCAAACATTGGAGATGGTGAGAAAATAAATTCCTGCCAGTTGGAGATGTTCTAACCAGACTCAGTCATAGGGAGAAAGGATACCCCTTCTGATGACCCATATCTCTTTTCAGCATCCAGTGATTTATCTCCCAAACACAGTGGTTTTTCTTCAACTATATCTTGAGTGCTGTTAGTCCAGGCACAACCCATTTATTATAATAGAGATTAACATTTAAGGTTAATTTTATGGTTACACCAATATCTGGGAAGTGTCATTCTAAGATGGTGGACAAAATTTTCATCTAGCATCTATTTCTGCCCCAGACTTAATTTTTTTAAGCCCACTTCTACACACAGCCATGAAAGTCAAGGTAGGAGGATACATGCATGCATTTCTGAAATTAGACTGTAGTTTTCATAGAAAAAAAAAGGGTAGGAAATTGCTTCAGTTCATTTGGGCAGGAGAGAGAAAATTCCTCACTTTGTTCCAGGATTGTGTAACCAATCTACATGGACTGGGCAACTTACACATCACAGATGCTAGCTGCTCTAAACCCCCCAAAACCAAAAGAAATCTTTTCATTGACTTCAGTGGTCTTGTATCCAGTTCATACTCTACAGTGCAATCTGTATTTCCCTCTCAAATCGATAAAACACAAAGCAAAATATTCACTATGTCGTGTAATCCATCCTGTTCCAGCTCTGTAGCAGACAAATGAGATGTCCTTTATTGAAGCTCACAATGAATAAATGAGTCTTTCTGCAAGTTTTATATGTTCATCAATGTTCATTACTTCTCAATTGATTTTCTAAGGTCTGAGATATTCTTCTACCTGCATTTAATATATGCCCTTACTTTAGTTTTTTTGACTGCAGTTGAAAGTCTCCTGGCTCTGATTCCAGGCTGAAAGTTCCCTATTTTTTTTATGACTACAAGACGAAATAGTACTAATTGCATCCTTCACTAAAGAAGAGTGGACATCTTGTAACTCATCAACATTTTATGGTCAAATGAATGAGTTTATTGAACAGAATATCTTTACTAGCGAAAAATTTCAAATAAGTATTACAGAATATCGACAGAAAACAAAAATTGAATTCACCCATAGGGTTGAAATTGAGAAATCCTTTTTATTAATCTTGTGCATTGAATCAGGGAAAGAAAAAATGGTGGGACTATGAATCACACAGATAATTTAAATTATCCTAAAATTTCAAAGCCAAACATTCAGGATGGCTATCTGACTTGCAGTTTTCAGACAAAAAGTTGCAAGAATTATTAACTAACCATTTTGAAATATAAGCTAGTTTTCACATTTTCATCCACTGTCCAGTTTGTTGAGGCCACTGATGCAATAGCATATCAGTAAGAAAAATGACAGGTTTCCATACAAAGTGAACCTTTGGGGAGAGTATCTATGGCCTGGTGGGTCAGACTGTATCAGAATATCTGATTCTTGTTCCAGACTGTCTGATTTTTGCTTTTTTAACATTTTCTAGAGCTTCTGTTCCATCTGCCCTGGGAAACAGATATTATCTGGGACTTGCAGCAGCAGTGATGGAGTGTCACAAGGTGGTGCAAGGTCCCTGCAGTGGCCAGGGACAGGACACCCTTCCCCAGCAGAGCAGCTGGGGACAGCTCTGCCCTGCCCCTTGCTGCTGCACAGCCCTCCTGGTCTGCTGCTGAGATGGTCAGAGCTGAGAACACACTTCCCAACCACTTCACTGTGCAGTGGATTGCTGAAATAATTCAAATTTACCATGTAGTCCTGGAAAAATGTTGTATTAGAACAACAGAGTCTGCGGGCATGGTATGGTAGGAAGAACAAGCCAAAGGAAAATATGGCATTACAGCCTTGAAAACAAAATCTGCCTCAAGAAATCAGGAAAGACCAGAGGACCATTTTCTATATTCTCTCTTTTAGCTTGAAAGGAATTTTTACCTCCAGAGGGTAACTAATTAATACCAAGTAAATGTCAGTAAGGGTGGCTAAAACACTTTTTGGAGCAGCCATTCCTCACACAAGTCACCCTTTTCTCTTCAACCAGCATTGCCCTACTTAGAGAACAAATCTCATTGCCATCTTAATTATAAATTTGACTGGAAACTCCACAGTATAGAGGGACTGGAAATTTTCAGGGCTCTCCTTTGGTGTTGGTTCAATTCTAACACAACAGAGTCTTAGTCTCTGATGGAATGCCTAGCTGTGATGAATATACCAGTAACTAAAAAAATATTAATTTCATTAATAATAATACCCTTATTCTGATTGACCTCAATCCAAGCATACAAGTCCCAAAGATACCAGAGGAAAATTTAAACACTCTTTTTTTAAACAGTGCTGGTTTTTTGTCCTGAAAATAGACTCTCACAGATACTATAAATACATTCATAATGGTCAACAATGAGCACTGCTCTGTGAATCATTTTAGCTATGCTGCTGACTCCTAAAAGTGAAACCAATTTAATTTTAATTTTACTTCATTTTGCTTGGAAATATTTTTCAGCATAGGGTTTGGGGTTTTTCTTTTTACTTTCCTTTTTTTTTTTTTTTTTTTTTGTTTTGTTTTCTTTTTTTTTTTTTTAAAGCCCTGCTGTTTCAGGTTTTGCTGGCAAATAGTGCTGAACTCATTCAGTCTGTTTGCCAGAGTTAAGGTCACTGCAGCTTTAGTTTTACAAAGAACACCATTTCTCTGTTTCTCTGTTAATCTTGGCCTGAAAAGACCACACAGTACCCTTCCCAACAGAACAGTTTAGCCTTTGTTCCTTTGTTTGGGTTATACTATTAATCTGCCAGGTCGATAGAAAAACGTGTGATCTGCTGGTGTACCAGATGATTGACAGGCAATTAGCAGCTTCTAGAGAACCCTGCTTTGAATTCCCCAGATATGTGACTGTGTTGGGAGGCAGAGGCTGCTGATACGACTTTTTTTGTAAACTTTTGCTGCAGCACTAAAAATGGGATTTTTGAAAGAACTAGTGTAACTATTCTCAGGAGCTTCAGCTGCATGAGACCCACAAAACTGAACCAGAGGTGTGAAAATCTTAACTGTAACCAAATAATTAATTTGTATCTATTCCGATTTCTCAGAAAATAAGGTTTGCAAAGCAGCATTAGTTTTAATCTTTGCCCAAAGAGCAAGTAAAATTCCTCATTAAAACTCAAATCTGAGAAAACATTCTTCTCCAATTGCCACTTTGTGAAAAAGGTGTGTAGCCCATGAATAATGAAACTTCTACACTTGCTAGTTGTTTGTGAAGTTCTCTTTTTTTCTTCCTGTTGTTAATTTCTTATTAAGATGATCACCTACTTTATATTCTGTTAAACTCTGCTAAAATCTAATAGTGTGAACAACATTCTAGAATGGCATCTCTATACTCTCCACTGATACATATTCTGATTTTTATATGTTTATACATTTGAAAGCATGTAGATGTGTTCAGTGATATTCTGTTTCTCTGTATGTAGAATAAGTCTAAGACATGAGAGTTACATATCCTTCTTTGCCAACATTGTAAAATATTTTATTTCCTCAGAAGATTTTTCATGTGTATAAAGCTTCATCAACGAAGTGAGTGTAGGTCTTTTCGTACAGACCCATGTGCCCCTGAGAACTGCCCAGACACAATTTCATCATTTTTTAACGAGGTTTGGACTTGGTCAGCCACCACCAGAACAGCTGGTTACACCTGTACCAATTCACATTTAAGGTGCACAAATCTTCAGCGACTGAAGCAGGGAGAAATCTGACAATCTGTGGGAGCTGCTGGCCAGAGCTGCCCAGGAGCAGCAGCGCTGAATCACATCCCCCTCTCACCTGGAGAGTCCCACAGACATGCACAGGGCTGCAAATTACTGCAGGGAAAGTGAGAATTTGGGAGAAAATTGGAATGGCTCCCTCCCAAACCCTCTTCCCAATTCTGCTGCACAGACTGCTTTTGTACAGACACAAAGAGCCAAACTCTTGGGGGTTTAGCTTTAGTCCATGAGGGTCGAGAATCAGAAGCTGCAAAAAGCATCAAATCTGCTTTGCAAGGATGAAGGCAGGAGCTGAGGGAAGTTCGGATTTGCAAATTTGGTTCCTAAGAGAAATGGCATTTTAAACCTGAAGCCTATACCACCATGTTGTCACACTCCTACAGCTTTAAAAACAGCCATAAAAATAAGCTGTGCTAGAATTACAAGATGTTTGGAAGGGAGTATAATGGCACTGCACTTCTGTCAGGTAAGGGTTGTTTTCAAACAAATGGAGCACAATCTGTTCACACTCATGTTTCTCAGAATATCTTTGCCTGCTCCTTTTGTGAGCTGCATGATATTTTATGTTAAAATGTCCATGTGTTAAAAGATTCAGAAAAATTCAGCGGTGTTTCTTTTAATCCAACATCTGCAAAGCTTTTCAGATGTTCCATAGTGAAAATAATTTTCTCCTGCTAGAACGTTCTATTTCATTACATGAATCCCTTTTGGCTTTCCCTCAAGCAAATTTTATTGATGTAATAATTTAAGTTGTTTCCAATTAGGCCTCGGAAATTAGGTATTCTAAACATTTCCATTAGAAATTCTTGATATTAGTTTAACAACTACTTTGTTATACAGCTTTGCAGCAAGCACACTTACTTCAAAAGACAACCAGGACAAATCCTGAAATAAATTCTTCTTTTCTTGTAGCATCAAGGGAAGAAATGGGAACAGATAGAAATAAAGTGTGTGTGTTTAGGAAAGAGAGGCTTTTTTTCTTAGCTGCTATTAATTTCACCTTTTTTTCACATTTTTATTACAGAGCTATCTGCTGATACAGCTGACATTAGTTCCCCCACACTCCTGTTATTCCAAGATAAGTATAATGTTCAGCCTTGTCCTCCCATTCTCTTCCAAGTGGCTCAAATGTTTCAGCTTTTTTTGATTGATGTGAAAAATAGATATGTAGTAGAAAGGGAGAAAAAGAAACAAAAACCTAAAACAGATGTACCAGCCAAGAAATTACTTTAGAAGAGATGAAGTTTCACAATCTGAATACATTTAAGTATTTCAAATAATTCCAATATTATTAAATTTCCTGAGAAAAAAAAACTTGACTTGCTCTCAATGAAAAAACTTTAAGAAAATGGCTCTGATTCTGCCTCCTGTGACACCAACCTGAAGACAAAGGTATTTTAAGCCCACAGCAGCTCTGAGTCAGAAAGTACTCCTCATATTGAGGAAGGCATTTATGAATCCATTTGTCATTGTTATATACCAAGGCTTGTCTGCCACTGCAGAAATTCTTTTGTACCTCGGTACTGTTACAGTTTATCTCAGTTACAGCCAGTCACCAAGAGACACAGCTGTCTGCACCTGATCTTGATCTGTGGGATCTTGATGTGTGGCAGGGCTGAGGAGCATCCCAGATCCCTCCATGTCCTGCCCAGCATCAGTGTCACAGCACAGTGATGGGGCCACATCTCCCCCCAGGACAGAGTTTTATCAGTGGTGCACAGTGCAGAGAGATGCTCAGAAGGTCCGTAGTGACCAAAGGCACCCACAAGGGCAAAGGCACCACAGGAAGCTCACATTCAGTGGGAAAGCATTAAGGCTCTGAGCTCACAAAAGCCTCCAAAGCCGCTTTGCCGTCCAGTTCCTCTCAGGGGATTGAAACTAAGATCTTTTGTGTGTCTTTGTCACCCTTAGGCTTAGCTCTACAGGCAGGAATTG
The DNA here is from genome assembly GCA_037013685.1 of Acridotheres tristis. Classification (NCBI taxonomy): domain Eukaryota; kingdom Metazoa; phylum Chordata; class Aves; order Passeriformes; family Sturnidae; genus Acridotheres; species Acridotheres tristis. Next base: position 105,682,944 of record CM072884.1, read on the forward strand.
TCACTTACTTCTCTCAGGTGTCTCTCACCTTGACCTGAGACAATTGGCTCCCTGTTTAATGCTCTCTTGTGCTCCCTCTGTTCATTGTACCCTGAACTCCAAAACCTTATCCATGCCTGGTTGACTGCAGGGAAGGGCAGTCTCCTTTCAGTGGAAGACTGGATCCCTTCCAGTGTGCAGAAGGTAAAAGGAAAACTTCTCTCCCTGCTGCCCCACAGACGCATTAGTGTGACATTACATACATGGTAGCACAAAGTAACCACAATCAAGTACCCAAAATAGTTCAGCTGCCTGTCCCAATAATCTCGCTCCAAGTGTTTTAAATTACCACTATTCAGCAGCTTTGACAGGGAAGTGCTGAATTATTACCTCCACTCTCATTGGAGAGAAGGAGGAGGCTGCAAGACCTTGTGCCAACATGTAGGAACACAAATGACCTAAAAAGTGAGCATTAAAATAACGTCAAACCCCTGGGTAACGTGCCCACCTAAAGCCATGACTACAGGAATCTTTATTCAGATTTTAAGAAATATGTCTTCCATTACCCCTGACTTGATTCCTCAATCCCAGTGGATTCACAGTTCCCTATGAACATGTTCTCTCAATGCATTTTGAAAGAAAACAAAGCTTCAGACACCTTCCATCCTTGTTCACCCCCATCATGCTTGCTCCCTGCTCCGAGTTCCTTTTCTGTGAGCTGATTTCCACTCTGTGCACCCCGTCCTTGTGCCTGTACTCACTCAGCACTCGTCTGCTGAAGCCAAACAGGCTTTTGCCTCCCATTCTCCTCTTGGTTTCTGCTGGCAGCCTCAGGTTGCTGCCCACCCACTTGGGGGATATCCAGCGATGCAGTGGATACATTACCCAATAGCAGAAAAAACACAGTATCATGTCTTTAGAGCTTTAAATGTTTTTCCTTTTTTGCAACACCACGTTTCAGGTTCAAAGCATCTATTTTCTTCACAATGAAGAGTAACACAGCTTTCAGAATCAAAACAGACACAAATATTAGTTATAGGAAATTCAAAAAAGAAACCTGTATATAATGAATAAATTCCCCCACAGAAGCAAGGTGCTCAGAAAAGATTCCAATTTCAACACACGGCCTTGTTATTTACATTTAAAGCATTTGATTTTCTGATGTTACAATACTTGCATCTTTATAAAGGCAGTGTGGGCTCTGTGACACCCAGAACCTCAGCCTGTGCTATTGCTTTATGGCCAGGTGAGATACAGGAACCTGCCAGTGACACCCCCTTCTCTCCCTCTGTCCCTCTGTGTATTTTGACAAGACTCCTTTAGCACGGAATTAACTGAATACCAGGAATATTCATCAGCCTAAGGAGTCTGTTCCTTCTCAGGAAACCATGCCACCTGAGCTGCATTATCTTTTACTCAGAGCAAAACAGGCACGTTTTCTTAGTGTAACTTTTTTTTTTATTATTTATTTCAGTTACTTTTTCACATAAAACTTTATGTAAGCTACAAAAATCGTGAAATGCAGAAATGGTATTAAAATTGCAAACTGAAAAGTTTAGATAAAAAAAATCAGTCTTTCCCTGCTAACAATGACCATTTAAAACAAACCATATTTTGATGGATTCATTTAATAAACATACCACACACTTCTCAAAAATAAATAAAGAACAACATCAGAAAAACCAATACTATCAACAACATGAAGCATTTAGTCATCTTTTTTTCTTTCCTTTGAAAGACATAAATGAAATTTCTAGGCACAGTTTTAGGCATTATAGAGGACACAGAGGCAATAGGTTAGTGTGCACTGCGCTGTACAAAAATACAGTCTGAATAAATTACATTGCTAGCCATAAGATTAGACTTCACTTACCAGTCAGTTCATTGCATGTTTAATAATATACAGTTACATGCTAATCCATATATATCATTTATATTTCAAACACATAGGTCTCTCTATATTTGTTTTTAAAATTTACAAAAGCTAAACGAAGTTGTGCAAGAAGTCCAGAAGAGGTGCTGGGTATTTGTCAGCACTGGACGGTATACTTTAAGCTTAAAAAATACAAATAACTAGCCCTGCTTGCAAGTTTGCTATATATGTTTATTCATATTTATCTGGGGGAAAAAAAAAAAAAAGGATATTTTGTGGGAGAGAATCATTCTACCAGTGAGATAAAGTTAAACAACTGAAATAATGGTGACATGACACAAGCACAACATACAAAATTATTAATTTGTCGTACGTACACTCAGGACACAGACTTGCATCTTTTTTGTGGCTAAAAAAAAAACCCCAATAATCATTACAAAGTTGGATTTACCTTTAGTTCCATTCTGAGAAACAGAATGCTTGACAAAATTTGCAATGGTAAAGAGGGGAAAAAAAGACACTGCAGTAGCAACCTAAGCTAAAGGTAGGTACCTAAATCCACATACTAGATGCCCAAACACAAAGGTCCTGAGGAGTCTGAGGTGGGTCCTAGCAGACTGCATCACCTTCAGGAGGAAAAGCAGATGTTGGGACTGAAAATCAGATCTCTGACCCAACTGTGAATCAAGAACTTTGTCTTTAGGCATTCACATTTGTAAATTGTTTTGCCTGAACAGCTCTCACATTAACAGCCAGTGACTTGCAGAGCACACATCATTCATTTGCATTTGCCTCAGGCCTGGCAGTTGCTTTTGCTCAAACTCTATTCTATGTAAAGGAAAACAATTTGATAAATTAGTGGCTATGATACGGGTTCAGCATTGTACCATCTTGTCAGCACAAAGTGCCACACAATGCCAGCCCCAAAACACTATCTTAGAAAGGTACAGACATCTTCTTACAGTGGGCTTCTCTGCACTAATCTAATTCCCATGCCAAACTACAATGTTCTCCATGCTGCTAAATAAAAGCAGAACTACACAGCTGTTCAGAAAGATACTGAGTTACTATATACCAAATATCTGCCTTAGGTCAGTCCCAGGAAATAAAGCAGAGTTACAAATGCTCTCTTGGTGCCTGTGAAATAACTGGATACAGGCTTTTCTCCCATCCTTTTTGTTCTCCAGGCATTGCCATGCAGTCTCTTCCATGTCAAGCTGTCATTTTGCTCCATCTAATCTAATTAATCACTGCTGGCTCTGCAAAGGCTGCCAGTTCAGAATATTCTGCCACAGTAGTAAAGACTGAACTCCAGAGGGGCGCAGAGTTTTTTAAACCATCTCTACAAGTCAGCAATACGTGCACAATGACCTCCTCCATGCAGCCCTGTGGTCCCCTGCTCACTGCAGACCCTCAGCACCCTGCAGATGGTGGCCCAGCAGTAACACAAGAGATGCCATCTCAACACCCAGTGATCCAGGAGGTACCAGTAAAACCATTTGTGTAGAGGTGGATGTACAGCCCCAGCATATCTGCTTGTGCAGAGGTCCACATCGAATATATTTTAATTTTCTCCATTAAAAAAAATAGTTATTTTTAAAGATTAAAATTGTATAAAAATATGCTTATAATTAATTGAAAATATCCAAATAAGCAAATTGTAAACAAAAGTAAAAGTGATGCAGATTAAATTCATGTGAAGGTTCTCCCTATTTTATCTTGGGTTTCATTTCATGAGTACAGTCTCTGGATGTTTTAAGTGGGAAAATACTAAGCAAGGAGTAATCAGATGTACATAATCATCAAAAAGTCCATTAGAAACTCATCTTTTAAAAACAAGAGATTACCTCCTGAAGTGCTAATGTTTTAATATAGACATGATTGGGTCTCAGCTATATTCTTGATGATCAGAGACACTCAAAACCTAACCAGATTTTTAAAAAATGGCAGTTTTTAAATTTGCAACATCCTTAGAAAAGAATTTTTAGCAAGTATTATATTACACATCAAATAGCAAGAAGGTATTTTTGTCCAGTTCTACCTTAACTTTATGTGAACTTTTAAGGATTTCCCATAACACAGAGTCTGTACAAGGGCATATACAGAAGACAAACCATTGTGTGTTTATTTTGTAACACCAATCAAAATTGGAGCACCAATCCAAGACTTTCAAGAATGTGTACAAAGCTAGTATTTTAACCACTGCATCACAGCTCATATTACAATTTTAAGATGAATCATTTCTCTCCCTCTGCATATATATTTGCATTATATATATTCATTTATACTAACAAATACCTTTCAAAAATATAACTGAACTTGTTCCATATGCAGTATTTTCATCACAATGTTTGCAAGTTAAATTGGTACTCAGGACAACTGTAATTCATTCATACATTTCAGATGTCTCAGGGACAGAATAGGTCTTTTTCTATTCGCCTTTATCTTCACCCCTCCAGCAAAACACTGAGAGCTGAGACAACTTCCAACTACACAGTCAGAAGCACATGTCTCTGGGTTTGGACTTCCTTCAACAATCTGCTACAGCTGGCACGGTGATGTCGATTGCTAATTCATGAAATCCTGTGTGGGTTGGTGGCTTGTTTGGGTTTTTCTTTTTTTTAATTATTCTCCCAGCAGACTGTTGAATGCAGATATTAGACAAGCCATTAACCAGTTACATTCACTGCCCTCACCACAGTCCCTTGCAACTAATTCCTTAAGAGCGCCTTTGAGCAAGTAACAAGGGGCCAACTCAGCCTATTGTACAAGATGCCATTGCCTGCTTATCAGACATCTGAATCCTCTATCATACAGGGAAACTTCTAAATGGAGCCCATACCAGCTGCTCCCCTGAAGGCAATAGCAGATGCTGGCATTGCATTCTCATTCCAACCAGTTTTCTCACAATGATCGCTGTCACGTAGATCCTTTTGCTTGTTGTCAGGAAAAATGAAGTTTATGTATCAGCAGCTTGCAGTATCTGCCTATGTAACATCAGCAATCCTAGTGTTTGCAGTTCTTCTAAATGGTTGTAAAAGCTGGTTACAGTGTTCACACCCAAAAGGCAAAGGCTATTTTATCAACAGAGCAGATTGTTTGGTGCTCCACAAGTGTTCTAAAAAAACTGTGAGCTAGAAAAGATGGGGTAATCCTTTTCTTTATTTTTCTTTTCATTAAATGATTCTAGTAATAGTCTTCATAGTTCTTAGGGTTTAGGCAATAAAGAATGGCACCCCCAAATGAAAATATAGTTGCACCCCATGCCAGGCCATAGCCCCAGTTGAATTCATGGTATATTTTCAAGCTGACCGTTTCGATGAACTTGATTGGGTAGAGGACTAAGCTGCAGACCTGGAGAACAACTGAAAGAGAGGGGGAAAAAATACAAATGTCAGAAAAAGCCTTATCTTACTTCCCTAAAACAAAGAAAATATCAAATAACTGAAATTCACATGTAAAATGCTTTTGGTGATTTTTAGCTTGTAAGTGCTGCTCTTTTTAAATCACCTTCATTTCATTCACAGAGAACAGAGCAGCTCTTCCATACTCCCTCATTGATGAACAAATATTACTGCTGTGATATAACGATGATCCTTCAAATGTCCACAAAATAAACAGTGAGAGTAGTATTTCCCAAATTCTTTTCAGTCTCTCCTTTATATTTTAGTTTGCAGTCATTACTCCTTCCATAACAGCAAAACTTGTTCTATTGCCATTATAAATAAGTCAAAATGAAAAGCGAGAGTACATATTAAGAAATGTAGCTGAGAATCAAATAATTTACTTAGTCTAGAAATAATTCATTGTCACAGGTGATATATACTTGTGCTCAATAGAGACTCAGTGAATCACATATTTCATATGCATTACTGTGTTCTGTAATCAGAATTAATGACATTCTCACACAGAATACCAAGGAATCCATAAAACTGGATCAGCCACTAAACTTCAAACCGGCAAAATATTATGAATTTAGAGGGTGGGTCAGAAATACTGTGTGATTAAACAAGATAATAAAATAGATCAAATTCCAAGACATTAAAAAGCTTCAAAATCATTGCTTCCTATAGCACTGCCTCAGAGATCCACTGACAGACACTGGCCATTTAACTCCCACACACACTCTTGCCCAACTGGCCCCTTTCATTAGCCTTGGAGACAAGTGCTCACCTGTCCTGAGGACAGGACTGGTATGGGGAGATGTCCCCTGTTCATCAGAACCTCAGTGATAAAACTCTATAAAACACTCACTGGAAATTTCAGCTCATCCCACCTTAGCCTACAGAGCATCTTTGGACCCTTACTTGAGACTGAAAATCTGAATAATGTTTGCACAGTGGATTTTTTGATGTGGATATCAAAATCCGTAGGACTTTTTTTTTAAATTCTACATTTATTGAAACGTTACTTAGTGTTATTCCATTTGAATATAATTTTTTTTGTCTAACAGCTCACGAAGTACTGCGCAACATTTGAGAAACTCTGGCAGAATACACTGCGAAAAGCACCTACTCTCATGAAAAGATTATGCATTCCAGTTCTGTATAATGAGAGCATCTTTACATCCAAAAGCACCTCATCATATGCTCAGCTTTCAGATACATCTTTAAGACCATTCAAGGTCAGAAAGGATTTCTGAAAATGTATGGAAATATGTGAGTTTTTCTTTAGTGGCTTCCTGCACTGGGGACGCAGCATCTCTGCTGAGTCAGTGCAGAAACTGCTCCATGCGTGTCTGTGTCAAGTGCAAACCCAGAAGCCTCCACCTTCCCCAGTGTAACATGTGAAGTATGCTTAATTTCAGTCTACAGATTGGACTTGTCAAAACACAACCAAAAAAAAAACCGATTCTCTTGGAAGAGGAACATGTTGCTAAAGCAGCAACACACACAAGAGGGTTTTTTTGACATTTCCATAGTGAGAGTTCCAGCGTTTCCTACTATTGGTCCAGATACACCATTGTAGAACTCAAAAGAAGTGCTGGCAGCAAGTGGCTGGTGGGAACAGCCACCCTACATAGCACTGTCATCACTTTGCACTAATTTTGCCTTCTGTCATTGTTTTTCCCTGTAGAGCAGGAAGGGAGCTGTGTAAGCTAGAAACAGCAGTCAGCAAAGTTATGAGAAATGACCAGCATGACCCCAAAAGATGTTGAAAGTAATGCCTGCAACTACTGGTCTGTTTCTAATGAATTTAAAGGAACTCCATGCTATGCTGACCTGCTTAAGGGAAGTGTGTACTATCATTCTTCAGAAGTACAAGTCTTTTCCTGTAGAAAAAACAGGCTGCAAAAGAAATCTTAAAAAATCTGCTACTCAAATGCTGTTCAGAAAAGACTAATCATCTCAAATTCAATTGTTCACTTCAAATATAGACACGTTTTTATGAAGCACTATGATGCTTTCAATACAGGAACAGGAATAATAGTTTTATTCCATGCACATGAAATATAAGCAATTATACATACTCATCATATTAAACATGCAGAAATCGTAACAAATGCTTTAAAAGTAGGAAAATATAATTTCAATCATCTTTTTTTTTTCTTTGTTCAAATGTTTGACTATAAGTTTTGATGTAAAAAAAATATTATGATGTGGTTTTCTAACTGATCTGTAATTATGAAAATGCTGGTGTTGGCTAGAAAGTTCTGTACTTCTGTTCTCTACCTCCTGCTCATTTCAGATGAGTAAAGCACTTCATTAATAAGTGATAGGTGTTTCAACGATTATCAGAAAATGTAGCTGCAACAATGACAGGAAAAAAAATCTTTGTAGTGCAGGTAAGCTGGCAGTAGTGAGAGTGGATACTAATCTCAGAGGTTCAGGATGGACATCAACAAAGAGAAAAGCATCATAAGGAGGGCAGTATGGGCCCAGGACAACACGCTTGGAAAGGTAGTGGCATCTTCATGTTTGAATTTCTTCAAAACTGGACCAGACAAAGCTGTTGCTGTTAGTGACCATCCTGCCTCAACAAGGAGATTGGATGACATAACCTACAGAGTATTTGTCTCAACAGTATTTCTTTGATATTATGACTCTTTTTGCTGCTCTCCAGTTACCTGTACTTCATTCTACTGAAGTCAATCCTACTTTTTCAGACTATTCCATCAACTTCACAAAATCAAATTCTAGCTTTCAATGTATCTGCAATTTTTTCTACTTCCGCTGTAAAATTTGACAAGTAAACTTTCATTCTATCTTCCACATCATTAAGAAAATAGGTGATAGCATAGAATTAAGGATGCAGTTCAGCTGGACTGTGCTCTCTCTGTCAGCATTAAAAGACACCTCCTTAAGTATTCTCCAATTATTATCTGCCACCATTTTATATTGCTCTCTTACCTATAATACTTTCACTTAGCCACTGTTTTCCCTAGCTTGCATATAAGAGCATCTTGTCAAACGTGTTAAAAGCTTGCTAATGTCAACAGGTTATTCTTCCAAAAATTGTCACATTTGTTACAACACAACACCAAAAAGAAATCTTTAATTTTTCTTTTATTTCTTTTATGACTTTCAGCAAGCACACTTTCTCTTTCTAAATTAGACTTGGTTAGCACTTAGTTAAACAGTAAGTGTGTCATGGCAAGTTTGTGAGCCTGCATTTCGAGGGTGCAGTTTTCAGGGTCAGTTTGGTTCCTGAGGTCTAAGACACCCCAGTAAGTCCATGAGCTGGAGACCTCCACTAGACCAAAGAGCCACATAAACCAAGATAGCTCCATGCAAGATTTCCTGCAACTGTCTCCCTGCCTGCTCCACATTCTCCCATTGAGGTGTTCCTCTACATCTCAACATTAAAAGACATACTGTCAGCTCTGTGGAAACACATTCACATCTTTGCATTACTTGCTGGCTTATTCTCAGCATCTAGGCTGAATGTTGTTTTTTTTGGTCCCTTTTTTTCTCATGCCTTCCAGTCCTAGTCAGTCAATCTTTCTCCTCACCTCGCTAACTGAAACTTGAAGCGGAGAAAAAAAAAAAAATCAAAACTTGAAGAAAAAAAATAGCCTGGAGCCAACTGTTTGGACTCTATAAAGCACCTGGAAATAACTTTTCCATTTTGTCCTTTCTTCCACACAGAGACATTTTCTACCCAACACCCACACATCATTAAATGTTCCTGGGCAATTCACACTGTGCCCTTTTTCCAGAGGCAGCTGATGGACTCCCAACCAGAGTTACACAGAATATTTGGTCTTGCCAGCACCAGTCAGGGTGGTGTTTATCCTGAAAGATTTGTGAAATCCACAGATGAAAGCTTGAAACCATGGAAAGCTGCATAAGGCACAAACTGCTATGATCTTAACTTTCCCCTCTTCAGTAGGGGATTGTTTCCATAATTCTTTCAAGATATGCCATCCATATTCATCTCTACAAATTGCTGACATCAAAGATAAAACCTGCAGGAAATGTCTTTTAACAATGTAAGTGTCAAATCCTGAAAGGATTCTCCTCAGATTTGCCAGATAATGAAGAAGAATGGGGTAGGTTGTCTTGGCCTCATCATCTCTCTTCTCATCTGCTTCAAGTTATGGCTGCTCAAAATGCACATGCACATACACAGAGGAAAAGGGAAGATGTCAATACAATCACAAGCTAAAGAACCAATTTAATTTCCTCTTAGATTCAAGTAAGCATTAACCCCCTCACCATCAACCTTCTGTGGTAAACACTAGAAGCAATTTTATGCAGAGGAGAGCTCATGAAGACAAAGAGTGGGATTTGAGGAAATCTTTTCTTGTGGAAAGTCATTTCTTTTTTAGTACAAACTAAACTACTAAATGAGCAACATGGCAAGACAGGCATGTATGGCTGAATAATTACCAAGTTACTTACACAATGTTATGAGAAATGAAGCCAAAAACCAAACAAGAAACCACCAGAAAAATTAAATAACCCCATTTCCTTCAAAGTTAACTGCCCAACATACCTTATAAACCTCAGAATTAACACTATAGTTTAAAACAATGGCACCAGTACCTTTATTCATTTAACCAAGCAAGCAATGCGACACATAGAACAAAACCATATGATTTCCACTCAGGGCATCTGATCCTAGGTTCCTTTAATTTCCTAAAACCAAATGAAATGTAATCTAGGAATGTGTCCTGAGCACATAAAAGTGCATCTTGAAGGGCTCGGTTCCATCAAGGCAATGTTATCAGCAGGGGGCAGCAGGAGCCTTCCCGGAGCTGTGCTTCATCCCAGACTCCCTCCAATTCCATGCTCTTATCCTCTCATATCCTCCTAAGTGGCCTTTTTTAATACATCCCGAGGTTCAGTCATCCTCATTATTATGGGCTATCAGAAGGGGCTTAAGCTTCTGGCTCCAATGCAGATGTGAGTGACAGGATGAAGGCAAACCACGGCTGCTGATTCTCAGGAGAATCTGAAACGTCCATGCTGACGAAGCCCCAAAGCACCAGAATATATAAAAGGAGATGATTTGATATTGTAATTGTACCTCACTGGACCAGTCTTACAGACAATTCAGATTCTTAGGTCTCCCTTAAGATTTTGTAATAGTTTATATAAACTGTTCCATTTTTGCGTTTTTAAAACCAAACTGGGACTAAACTCTGACAGCTTGTTAAATTAATAACCAAGCGAGATGACACAACAAAATTAATTCCTTATGGCACAGGGGCATATATAAACACCTTGCAAGATAATCCTATTTATTTTCACAGGTAGAGCTTCCAGAGTTCACCTTTGGGTATTAATTTCCCTGTTTTAAAATTGCAAGAGAAAGAACATGAAAATAAAAATGGCTTTGCATGAAGAATAAAAATGGAGACATCAAGCAGCACAAAGTCACAGATTAAAAATGGTATTTTGAGATTTATCTTCCGTAGTTTCTCCTGCTGCATGTACTTCACAAAACAATAAATATAATGCAAATAAATAATTGTTTATGAACTAATAATAGTGCAACTGCAAAAATGATTAATGCTGTGCAGAACTTATAGCCTGAGAAACCTCAGTGGAGCTAACACAGAAGTAACCAAACACCTCAAAATTAGTATGCAGAACAAGGTATATCTTCCTCCATGAAAGTTCAGCTGCTCTCAGGAAATCTTTTTAATGATGCCAGTGCTTACCTGCAGCAAAGAGCATGACTGCAACTGGTCTGTAGAACCGCCTCCGAGATCCCACGCAGATGGAGATCAGCCCAACCAGGAAAGCTATGAGAATAATGGCAGCACCACCCAGCAGCAGAGCCAGAGTAGCTATCTGCCAGTCTAGGGGGGAAAAAACAAAGAGAGGAAAAAAATAGTAATACAATTTCAGTAAAACAAGCCCACAGGCCTGAAAGAAACAACAGAATGAGGAACACAGAGGCTGCATCAAGGCTTGGGTAAATAAACACTGTGCCATGAATTTCTTTTCCCCTAATTAGTGAATCACCTTCATGAAACAGATGTAACTCTGAAGCAATGTGCCACAACCTCCCACGCTTACTGAAGCCTTAGTTGGCCTCATTGGGATTTTGTCTCAAGTAAAACTGAGTAATTTGGTCCCCTGGTTTTTATCCAATTTAGAATGAGAAATTGAGGCTGGCTCAGGATTAGCTGGGGTTGTGTTAGCTGACCCTGCTGAAACTTTCTCACAAAAGAGAATGAAAGTCAAACCTCTGCTTGAGCTGATCAGGATGACACAGCAAGGGAAATGCACGGAACCTGATACACACCTGTCTCTTGGGGAGTACCAAGGCCACACAATATGAGTAACAAAACTGAGGAGATGCTTAAAGGTTTAAAATATATATATTTTTTTAACATTAAAAGATAGTTGGAAGACAAGACTTTCTAAAGGCAGTAACAACCATGAGCTGCAGACCCAGTTAAATCTCAAGCCCATTTTAAAATGTCAGCTATCCTCAAGTGTCAGGTTTTCTTTTCCCAAAAGCAACCTCTGTATGCACTTGGCCCAGGGTATTTTCTAGTTATTCTCATGTATAACGGACGCAGTTATAAACAAAATATTTGCAGACTTAAATTACATAAATCAGTTTCTATTTGTAAGCTGATGGCCATGATGCATATATACAATATCCAAGATCTAACTTAAGAGTTTCTGTGGGATTTTAGAAAGGCATAGGCTTTGGGTTGTCTCTTTTCCCAAAAGAATATCTAAGACCATTCCTTTCTCTAGTAGCAGGCATCAAGAAAAAGAATCAGATCATTATTTACTGCTTATCACTACTATTGACTAATTCAAGGAAGATAAATACATTCAGCTCATGGAAAAAGGACCTATGGATCCTTTGCATCTCACTACTTTGAAAATAATAGCAGTCATGTGATACTCAGAATAAAATGCCCAAATGCATTACACAGTTCAAAGAAAATAAGATATTATTTCCAAATTAAATTTAGATATCTTAAGGTAACTAAAACAACAACAACAACGAACATGCTCTTTTGGGAATGAATAAAAAGCACTGTTTTAAATACACAATGGATCCAGTTTCAAGAGGAATCTAATCTGCTGAAGATACAGACAGTGCAGCTGTGGAGTTTGGGAATGGAATGCTAGCAGCTATTACTACCAAAAAGCCTTCACATATTACATGAAAAAGGATGAAGGAGATTAAAAGAAGAAAGTGGGTAGAAGAGCTTTAAAAGCATTGCTTGAAAAGAAAGTGATTTTAGAGGTGTGTTTGTGCAAGTATACACATTTATTTCCATTCTTTTCAGAAATCCAGGCATGTCCTTTACTAATAATTATTAAGTACTCAACCTTCTAAGCTATTTTACTCTTTGTTTTCTTACTGGACTAAAGCCCAAGGCTGGGAGCAATCTTTCATTCTATCATCAGCATGCAATCTCTAATGTCAGTTTGCTGTGTGTCCCACTGCTACACTATCATTATTGGGATGGAAATATGATTTTAGTACTGGACAGAGATGTTTCAGTGAGTGGTTTTTAATATTAACATGAGCCTTCAGAAACAACAAGAGGTTAAGGTACTGATGATTTAGAAAGGATTTTTCCAATATCAGAGTGCATTATAGATATAAAAAACAAAAATAAATAAACAGAATGGACCACTTTGGAACAATATGAAAGGAATCTCTGCACTAGAAAATTACACAGATACAAAGACCAGCCACATAAATCCATATCATACCAAAGTTAAAAGACATAAAATTGATGAAATAAATCAAAGGGCCAGACAGGAAAACTCAGAAACTAAAGTTTTTTGAAAGTCACCACAAGTAATAAAATATTAAATGTTATTTTTGCATCGATCAGGTGCCAAACTCTAATGCAAAGGGAATGCGTACAATACTGGAGTAGCAGCCAAATGGAAAAAAGGTTGAGCATCCTATTGCTTTCCAAAACCACACTGGAAAAGCCACCAAACAACCAATAATAAATTAGGCAAAGATGATACAAGTGTGGGGTTAGAATATAGTTTAACTTCCAGGACAAATATACATATACAGATTTTAGAAAGGTTAAAAAATAAACAAACTACCTTACTATAGTACTGATGTGGGAGGTAAAAGGACAAATGAGTGTTGGGAGACACCTACACTCCCAACTAAAAAAGAACTGACTTGGATAAACAAAATTAATTTCTTGAGTAAGACAACCTACTCGATGATGCTGACAGCAGGACAAAACTGAGGCTCCTACTGTTCCTCACTACCAGCTGGGGACCAGGTATTGAATGCTGTGCTCTGGGCCACATCTGGAATTGTCTATTTATTTTAGTCCCTTTCATAGGAGCATACAATGCTACCAGCCTTTGCCTTGAGCTGCAGAGACTTTGGCTGAAGAACATAGTGAAGGTCAGACATTAGAGCACAAAGAATAAAGGACTAAACTTTCCTATACTGGCTACCATAGTAACTACATTCTTAAATCTCCTTGTCATCTTGGAAAAATGTTAACTTTTAATTCTGAAAGCTATTTGATCTGGTGACAAAATAAAGCTTATGATGGATTAAGAAAATCTTCTGCATGGGTCTTCTACTTAACAGCATATTTTTTTTTTTAATCCAGGCCATTGGACTTTACACAAAATAAAATAAAGATCCAAAGAAAATAGAACCACTACCTCTGAAGGCAGAGCACCCTGTAAATCAGATAGCTACAATATAAACACATACAGCAAACAGAGTTTTTCTACAATAAAGATCTGCAGTGTTTCTCAGACTACCCAAGAGTGATTTACAGCACACAGCACCAAAATGGGATCAGAAGATTGTTCTGTTACACAGTGCTACTGGTACACAGAACATAAACATCATAAACCTACTTTAGAGTATCCAAAATATGCTTGTACCTCTTCTAGGCATGCACCAATCTTGAAAATGGGTTACTAATAAGAACTGTAAGTTCAGGAGCCTCAGCAGTTCAGTGAGACTGCTTCTTCTCACAGAGACAGAAATACAAAAAGACAAGTAAAATGGGGCCTTATAGATGATAATTATTACTTTTCTGCATTCAAAACACAATTGGTTACACTTTAAGAGTACACATCAGTCTTTTTCACTGTATACCACTATAGTTTTTTTAAACTACACATCCATTATGTAAAAAAAATATTAGGAACTGGTAAAAAAATCTAGTAGAACTCACAGAAATGTTAATAAACTTTTAGACTTCAAAAAGCACTGTGACCTAATGTCATACACAAACAAGATTTCCTTTGTTGGTTTAGATGACACTAGAATTTTTCAGTGTTCCATCATTTTAGCAATACATTAAGAACTATACTAATAGTGTCACCTATCCCATCCAAACTAGAATTAAGACATTTTTGACAATTGTTAAGTAACTCAAGAGATTTCTTAAGAAAAGGCTCACTTAATGTATCCTATTTTTAGGTCTGAAAATTCCCAAGAAACATCTCAATGTCTATAACCATGAGAAATATATACTGCAGTTCTGACAGAGATTACAGTGTTTGCATATTTTTAACTATAACAATCTGCCCATTTGTTTGGGGATGTGAGCTTCAGTATTTGTATATATATATATATAAATATGAATCTAGGCACTTAACACATTTTTTCAATATATATTCGGTGAAAGATTTATTAAAATTAGCATCTTCAGTTAAAAAAAAAAAAAAAGAAAAGAAAAAAAGCCCCGAAACCAAGATGATACTGTTTCTTTTCACTTAGCTCATCATACAACAGTCAGTGAATTTCTGGGGAACAGCTTAGTCTCCTTGCTATTTGGAAATTCTGCCTGTTTCTTAGTGACCCAGAGGCACAGTGTCAATTGTACACTGACATTTCCAACTCTCCTCCCTTCTTTCCCCAAAAGAAATGATCCAAGGCTTTAAGCTGCAATTTTTAATTAAGAGCAGTGCTAGTTCCTCAGTTTCTTGGACAAAATAATACTTCACTACTAGGAAAAAAACAGAGAAAGCCACAAAAGAAGAAGAAAGCACATCAAATTCATGAAATATGTGTTTTAATAATTATGTCATTTTTTTTAACACAAGAAAGATCAATGCAAGAGGCTAGTAGAGATGTCACGTTTTCAGTAAGGTACCCCAAAACTAAATATTTTTTTCAACATGGTATTCTACCATGTAAAAGAAGTGGTGGGCATGGAAACATACTGTGGAATATGTGAAGCATTTGTGTATAGTGCTCTTTCAGATAGTACATGTGAACTGAAATAATTTCTTAAGAAGCATTCAAATATTTCTTTCTTCCATACAATGGCTCTTCACCAAATCATAAAGGCTGAAATACCAAAATGCATGCAGCTGTTACATGATGAAGGCAATGCCTGACCTTCTAGCACTAAACAAAACCTTTGTAGAAACAAAACCACAACACTCATGTAAGTTTTTCTGATTCACTGCAATGCTTCCACTTATCAAGTACCTGCTCTCAGAGTATAAATACTCTAAGAAATTGCAATACAGCATTTAAAATCAAGAAAAATCATTTTGAAAGAATGTGTGAAGCAGAGAAACTTGAGAAACATAAGAAATTAAGTATAACCCACTGAGTATCATAAAAATCAACTTAAATAAGACAGCTAGAGATATTCCTAATTGCTTCATATTCAAACTTAGATATCAAATAGCCAACAGAAGTTTAAGAAGTGTAGTGTATATATATAAACATAAAGGCAAACTCTAGTTACCAAAAGTGCTTTGGTTGCATGATCAATGAGATTTCTTCTTTCTTCAGCAGGATCATGAGCAGAGCAAAGGTCTCTGTGGAAGGCAAAGGTCCACTGAATTCTGTGGAAAAGCTGAGGAACAGCAAGGGCCATTAAGTTCTCACATCAAATTACTCCACAGAGGTCACCTTTGGAGGCTCAACCTGAGGCAGAATGATGGTTTTCAAAGAGGTGTTCAGCAGAATTCCACCCTGGGTGAAGGGGATTTTGGCTAAAGCTGGGACACTCAGTGCCTGTAAGTTACTGGGTCCACACTCTGCTCCTGTACAGCCAGCCTGCAACTACATTCCTTTGGGATCCTGCAATGGACACCTGCACACTTCAGGCAGAAGTGCTTTCTGGCAAGATCCATACCAAACCTCCAAAATTGCTCTAGCCACAGCTTTTCACCATGGAGCCTTGTACAAAAATGACAATAAATATTTTCTGCTCATTGATTAGTATATTATGTTTACTAGTGATGGCTGCTGCACAGACATACTCTGGCTTTTATATTTTCTTTTTATTTTACGGATTGAGAATAAGACTTTTCTGAAGTAGGAAAATTACTTGTGCATGTGGCTACTCAAGTCACTCAGACTTACAAAGTATAACCAGAGCTATAGGAGCCAGCGAGCTCTGGCTGAAAGCACAATTTCCTTAAGAGAGAACTCACTTCACACCAAGGTTTTCTTCTAAAAGCCATAAATTTAAACAAATGAAATAGCTACATTAAGCCACAGATGTTAAAAAGAAGTTGTTTGTGGACGTGACATTTCCCCTAAAAAATCTGTCTTCATCCATATACAGCAGTACAAGGGACAAAGCTCTTGGTAACCCAAGTGCTGCAAAACACTCGTGGGATTAACAGGACGACTTTCCCATAGCTCTAATTCACCAGGACACTGACAACACCCAAAGAGAAATTTAAGCATTTTATGCTAGGTGCCAAAATTCCTAAGCGCCTCCTAAGGATATTTCAGAGGCTCCACATAAGGCATCAGTCATTTTGCATTTACTGTACAAGAGGCTAGTAGGATGATTTAGTGTTCCTGATGCCAAGTGGAGACTTACTTAGAATCAGTCAAAAAGAGACCAAGCAGGGAGACATCCAAAAAACAGCTTTCTGGTGCAGACCCTGTGTCTTACAGAGGTGCAGAATGCTAATGGATAAGAAGGGCAGCCAACCAATGAAGGAGGAAAGGCAGACACCTCCTTAGCTGCCATACACCAGAGGCTAGAGAGCTTCTCAGAGGCTGCAGGGTCTTTGCTTCCCAGCTCTGGCTCCAGACTCTAATCTCACACCTCTGCTCCCTTTCTCCAGGGGGATTTCTTGACTGCTAGGGTAGGTTGTAACTGCCCTCCTGCATCTGCTAGACCCAAGTAGCAAAAAGATTTAAGATCCATGAACAAACAAGTACAAGGGAACCAAAATCTGAGTCTTGCTTCAGAGAGCCACTTACCTGACTGGTCCCTTCCAATGCTGCTTATGCACCTTTCCCCCGATGCACAAGAATGCTGACCATTAATTGTTGGCTGCCCAGACTCAAGGCTCTCCCATCTTTGAGGGAAAAAGGCCTTAGCAGTCCCCTACAGGGCTGCAACCCTTTCACTTGGGCTCCTCCTATGGCTTTCCTCTTCTCCAAGAGCAAGATAACAGATGAAAGAAAAAGAGGCTGACTATTCCAGGCAAAGATAACAGCCCACTGGCAGGATGCTCCAGGCAGAAGGTGCTCTCCCAACTACCCTCCTCAGCCTGGGAAGGACGTGCCTGATAATCTGGGGGAGTAACTAGGCAGCCACTATGCAGACTGCTCACCTCGCCATAGGAAACAGTGCCCCTCACCTTCCACCCAAAGATGCCATTGGGAGTGTAAAGGACAAGCTGGTTATATACGTGAAAATATGGCAAGGAACTCTACTGCTGTGTTTGCAGAGACAGCAAGACAACAAAATGGTCTAAATGCCTGGGGGGGCTGCAGATGCATGAGCAACTTAAAATGCAGCAGGTGCTTGCTCATCTGCCCACAGACACACGCCTCTCTTGCATTCCTTATTTACGTGAAATATATACACTTTGCAGAGGTGTAGGTTGGGGTGAGGTATGTTGTATGTCTGCTCTGTGGCCTGACTTTATTTCTAAAATCACAAAGTCCTTTAAACACAGCACAACTCCAAATAAAGAATTAAGTAGTGCCATTATATAGATCTTTATTTTGCCATTTATAAGCGACATGCATTGCACATCGCTTTTGCCAACAGAGGACTTCAAGACAAGCACAGCATTACAGAAAATCATGTAATCTATAATTCATTCATAGAATAGTACAGCATGTACTCAGGCACTTCCTCTATTGGATACACAGCATTCTTCTGAGATTAGCTTGCTACTGTATCATTTTAATTATTGGATATTCATTCATTCAAAAAAAAAATAAAAAACCCTCAAACAACTGCACACACCCACAACTTCGAGAACTTCACAAAAACCTTAGAACTCTGCCATTAGGAAAGAAGTGTGGGAGATGTGTTATACAAGCTTTTCACAATAAGCTCACTATTTCTGACCTCTTCTATAAAAGCCACTACTTTTTAGTAATCTGAAGTACTATGCTTTGCATTGGAACTGAAATGTAACTGTTTTCCAGCTATCAATTTTCTTCCAGAAAACTGGAAATCTTCTGTAACTTTCAAAACTCATTTCTTGTTCCTTAAGAAAAACAATTAGCATTTAAGAGTTTGAGGTGTACTTCCCATCAGAACGATACCTTTAAGTGGAACAAGTGAAATACATAAAGCAATACAGCTGGATGGACTTTACCACTCCTCCTGTAACCCTGAATCTTATGTGGTCATCTTGGGCCACAAATGGGTAGCAGAGGCAAGGCCACTTTCTATGCAATTCTAAATATACAAATCTCATCAAATATTGAAACTTCTTGCACTATCCCTAACTCCAGGGACATCATATTTAATAAACAAAACCTAAAGCAATTGAATATATTACTGATTTTAAAATTGCAATGAACAACAGCAGCAGCAATTTTTACAAGTAATTTTTTTTTTTTTAAGAGCATTATCACTGACAAGGTGTTTGATGCCCTTGCCCTGATCACATGTACTCACACAAACATCACAGATGTGCTCTAACCATGTCTCTCACTGGTTGGAGAAGGGTGGCTGCAATGGTAGCCTCCACCATGCTGAAAGGTCCAGACTGCTGAACAGGATCTGCTGCTTCCATGGCCTTGGGAAGTCTGAGGCTAAAATAACTGGTCCATTTGTAAGAGAAGGAGCATACCTTAAAATATTCTACCAGAGGCTGCTGTGAGGGGTAGTTAAGCCAATTCAAGGCATTCTGCACAGTTTGAAGAAGCCAGAATCGACATCAAGCATAAGCAGAACATCATAGAATCACAGAATCATAGAATCACAAAAATAATTTAGGACCTCTGGAAGTCACCTAGATCAGCTCCCCATGGAACATAGGGCCAACCTTCAAGTCAGACTCAGTTAGATCAGCCTGCCCAGAGTCTTAGACACTGAGTTTGAAGTAGTATGGCCTTTGATTTTATAACCATCTTCAGATAAAGTGCTGGGGATGATTATTAGAGTTAATACACAAAATGACAGACTACAGTATTCAAAACCAGAAGGAATGTTATTAATTCCTCCTTAGATTGTATGAAACGCTTTTTTCATGTTAGTAAAATTACATTCGTTCTTCTGTTATTTTATAGCAAACTACCAGCCTTGCTGAGCTTTTTGCAAATACATGTCAACATCAAATCTGAGCAATGATCCAGATCTTCTAATGAGAAAGCTGCTTTTGAGCTAGCAATTTCTCCTTGGAACAGTTCCTTAGATTCTGAACAAGGAGATAGCATCCAAGACTGTTCTGGCATCTCAATTCAGATATCTGCATCTAATGGGTAATTAAGGTTAAGCCCCTTTAAGTGCTACTGAATGAACAGCCTCTGATGCTGTTTTTATTTTAAGAACAAATTAGAATAAAATTACAAGCATAAAACTAGACTCAAGTTGTTTACTGCACTATGCTAAAGGCTAAGCTTACCTTCATTGTTTGCTCATCACAAAGTATAATACACATTCAGAGACTCTGCTGCATGCATTTCCTGGAGAATGTTTTGTCTTTCAAACATTTATGGACAGTTCTAAAAGAGCATAATATTCTTGAAGAAAACTGAATGTTGCATAAAGAAATCCACAGGTTGCAAAATAACAAAGCCATAAACCCCCACATTCATTAAAATGAATACAGTTAATCAAACCCATTCAAATGTATTTTTATATGCTGTTTTCACAATAACCTACAAAGGAGCCATTATTTTCTATGAATAGCATATACACATATTTAAGTCAAAACAGACAATGTACACCTGCAGGTCAGATTCTATGGAGCCCTTTATTTCTTCTACATTACATTTGTGTATCTTTGATGTAAAGAGCTATAATGGCTGAAGTCTATTGAACAAATTCAAATTTACTATTATTAAACTGTAGGAAGAAGAAAAGTACCTGTGCAGGTATAGATACACCTGGCAGTTTTACACAGGATGCATTTAATTTTAATGCTGTGACACGAATAAATATTCATATATAACCCTTGATAAATCTGTAAATGAATCATCACAAACTAAATATAATGCATTTCAAATAAGGTCTAAAAACATAAATTTGTTTAAAGACACACAAGTTTAAAATACAGTTGGTCTAAAGACATCTTGTGCATTAGCCAAGGTAGCTTTGATCACAGAAAATAGCTATATGCCCAGACAGTTGGTGAAACTTCAGAGCTTTGCAACTGCACTTCTGAATTTCAAGATTTTATAATGAAGCTTTCCACATTGGCAACTTTGTTAGTTTTTCATCTCCTGAAGTTGCTGCTAGTGGGAGATTTACACAGACCCTAAAGACTCCAGGAAAAAAGAAATGCAAATTAAGACGAGATATGTTATAATTTTCAGATGTCAAAAAATTAATTTGACTCACTATTATATATACTTGAACCATAATTATTGTGAAGTACTTACACAAGTTTAAAAGCAGTATGTGAGCAAACAATAGCTTGCAAGTTACAAAAAAGCCATTGGAACACTGCAAGAACGAATGTGAACACATGCTCCAAGCACTAGCAAAGCTCAAGGAAACATGAGATTACTCCCTGCTACAACGGCCAATGCAACCATGCTCTGTGCATTTCCTTCTGCTCTCTTCTACCAAGTTGCCCTTCTGACAGCAGTCAGGGGTCCTACATCTAATTACAACAAAAGTTTTTAATTAAACCTCATATATACTTTAACAGCTTCTAGTATGAGCTTGCCCTTGATGATGCCACTTGAGGTGCTCTCCTTCAAGGAATGATGAAGTAAATCTCTTAAATCCATGGGTGAAGATGCCTTTTTTCCTGTGTGTGCTGCTGCTTCTCACAGCTAGCTGCAAAGCTGCCTGCACCAGTATCAAGCTAAAAGAGCTTTCCCTGTGGGAGCTCTCCACTATCTCCAAAATACTGCTTGCTGGATTCACAATGTAGGAGGAAAGTGCACTTAAAATATTAATGCCAGCACACGAAATGGTCTCAAACATAAGCCCAATCCAACTTGGTGAACTTAGTCGGCTTATTGGCTTTAATGGCAATTGTACCACACTAGCAGAAGGCAGGAAGAAAACAGTGAAGTTTCTCATATTTCAGGTCTGGTCAGA
Source organism: Acridotheres tristis (assembly GCA_037013685.1). NCBI lineage: Eukaryota > Metazoa > Chordata > Aves > Passeriformes > Sturnidae > Acridotheres > Acridotheres tristis. Next base: position 105,704,669 of record CM072884.1, read on the forward strand.
AGGCAGTACTCTGTGCTGAATATGAGGAAAATGAAAGGTTTATCCCAGCCACCTCAAGTAAAACAATCATTCACTTCTTCCACAGTAGCTTGTGAAACCTGGCTCTACTAGACTGGAAAGTATTTGAGGAAAATGGGTAAAGCTCATTCAAGGAACTCGAATAAAACTGGATAGGCAGGAATTTGTGCACATGATAGAAGAAGGCACCAGCAGAGGACAGATCAAATTTTCAACACACAGCATCCAATGAGAACTACATCTCATTCCTATCCATCCTCACCCATTCATCTTCCACATCCCCACAGAGAGACAGGTGACTAGCAAGGAACAAGAGAGATTAGTGTCCTTTTATGCTGTTCCATAAGCTGTCCTGCTTCTCCTCCCGTCCCACTTTTGTGTGATGTGTGTGTACACACGCATGCGTGACGGGGAGACCTACCCGGGGGGAGCCCAGCAAAGTGTGGAGCTGGGGGGATTTGAGGCAGGTTCTCATTCAAGCCATCTGAAAAGTCTTTCTGTAATCAAGGGGATACTATTTCAGGAGACAGGGAGAAGGGGCAAAGGATTCACGTTGCTAAGGAGACACGTAGAAGCTGACATTCCTACATAAATTTACATTTATACCAGGGAAGGAAAAGAAAGCACTCCAAACTTTGTGCAGATACCCTGGTAACTAACTGAAACCGGCATTTCTTTACAATTTATTTTATGTTATTTAAAACAAAATCCCAAACAACATTTAAACCCCCAAATAATATTGCACATGATAGAAAAAAAAAAACAAAAAACCCCACAGCAGCAAAGGAACCTGTGTAATTCCAACTCAAATTGAGTTATTTCCCAGAATCTATACAAGGACTTCAGAGAATACAGGAAAACAAAACACACCGAGAATATAGTCAGTCCTTTGCTTTCCCTCCCAAAACACACATCTTGTCCCTGCACGATTTGCCCAGCCAAAGAGCACAGCAATCCAAACAGATGATTTATCAATGCAAATGTGTGTGTGGACAAGAATAGGGATAAAAATGATGTTGGGGGGAGGCTGGCTGCATTTGTTAGTGTTTCTATTGGGGCTCCAGAAGTTGCTATCAGGCATAAAGTAAATAAAACCACCCATGAAAACCAAAACAATTATCGCACTACAAAAGAATTCACTGAAAAATATTCAACAGGCAGCTTGTTTTTATCATTCACAACCCGTTTTTGAAGTACTCCAAGCAATAGTAAAATGACATTTAAAAAAAAAAAAAGAAAAAAAAATCTGTGATCAAAGACCTAAAAAGGTGAAGAACGAGCATCAAGAAATCACAACGCGGAGTGGGGCATGAAGGCAAAGGAGCGTGAAAGACGATGGGGAGATCATTACGTGCTAGAGAAACACACACAAGCAAGCACACCAGGCGTGATGGAGAGTCCGAGCCCAGGCGCCTCCACTCCGGACAAAGTAGCAACCGGTTTTGGTTTAGAGGAAGCCCCAACTTTCCAAAACCAGAGACTTCTCAGATGGGGGCGGAGGGGAATGATAAGATACTCGATCCCGAACAATTTCTCACTGTATAGAGAAGCCGCCACATGGAAAAAATAATCAAAACTAGCTCAAACTCGGGATCTTTTGTGACAATACCGCGGCACATACGGAGCCAGTCACCCCTTTCGCTCACTGAAGCCTCACGCCTCCCGCACCCTGGGTACGATCCCAGCACGGGCGCTCGGCGCTGCCCCTCCCGCACACGCGGCTCGCTCGGAGCGCCGCCGCCTCCGCCCCAGCCCGACCGCCGGCGAGATGCGGGGTCGGGGAGCCTGGGGACCGGTGAACAGCCTCGGCAAGGGAAGGGGTGCGGAGGGCGGGCGGACAAAGGTGCAGGGGACTCTCCCCGGCGGCAGCGGCAACCAGCGCGGGGAGCCGGGCGGGGACAGGGGCGGCAGCGGACGAGGCAGGGAACCACCGGGGGCAGCGGGCACGGCCCCGGGCAATGCTCCGGTTCGGGCGGGCTGGCCCCGAGAAGGGGCTGGGATGCAGTCCCGAAGGAGACAAGGGTGAAGGAGAGGCAGCTCGAGGGATGCTGGTGGGTCAGCCAGGGCACAGCAAGGAAATTCTCAGTACCCGGGGTGCGGCCAAGGGAGCGGGAGGCGGACGAGAAGGGGGGAGAGCAGCAAGGGCTGGCGGCGGAGCGGGGCCGGGGGCAGCGGGGGCAGCCGAATCTCACCGCTGTGCAGCGTCGACTCGCAGAGCCAGCTGTCCAAGTTGCCGGGCTTGCGGCAGGACTCCCAGAGGGACAGGTAGTACTGGTGGTCCGCCGTCACCCAGGCGGGGCTCAGCACGGCTCCCAGGTCCAGGCACAGCGCCAGAAAGATGCACACCAGCCCCACCAGCTTCAGCGGGGTCAGCACCGAGACGCGCACCTCCTCCATGCCGCTGCCGGCCGAAGCCATGGGGCCCAGGGGAGACGAGGAGAAGGACGCGCTGCCGCCGGCCCCGAGGGGAACAGGAGCGAGAGCCCAGCTCCGCACTCAAGGGGCGGGCGGAGGGAGAAGCGGCGAGACCAGCGCTGTCTAACGGCGGCGAGAGGCGTTCGCAGGCGGCGGCAGCGCCGCTCCCTCCCGCCCTCCTCCGCCGCGCTCCCGCCCCGGTGTATCAGGTGCAGCAGCTCCCCCGGCCCTCCGGCGCCGCCCGGCCCGGCCCGGCCCGGCGCGGCACCGCGCTCCTCCCCGTGCCCGCCCCTGCCGGGGGAGGCCGGGCCGCTCTCCGCGGGGAAGGGCCGGGGGCGCGGCCCCTGCCGGCCCCGCTCCGCCCCGCCGGGCCCGACTTTGGGCAACTTTGAGCGGCCGCAGGCGGCGCCCGGAGCTGCTCGTGTGGTCTCGCATCGATTCCCGCTGCCCCCGAGCGGCCTCCCCGGCTCGCCTGGGGGGCTCGGCCGTGCCGGGAGCGGGAGAGGCACCGGCCCTGCCCCCGGCCCGGCCGGCGCTCCGCAGCCCCGCGGGTGTGGCTGGGCTGTGAGGGGGTCCCGGGCCGGCGCCCCTGGGCCCGCCGCGGCATCGCTACGGCCGGGAACCGGGCTAAGGGAAAGGCCCCTAAAGCATGCAGGATTAGCCGTGCCTGACCTTGATTCTTCTTCTGGAGTGACCTTTAAATCACAAGTTATTAGTGGAGGGTTTAAAAAAAATAATTCAGCATTTCGTTATTCACGTGTGTACTTACCAGTGGCTCGGGCTTCCCTCTCCCGTCAGCGGCCTTGCTGATCCCAAATTAAATCTTTCAGGAAGGATAAGTACTTCGCTCGGTTTCCATTTAGTCTCTGTTTATTTTGTTTAATTAGCACTGAGGTGCTGAGGGTGTCAAGGGCAAATGTTTAGGTTAGTTATTAAACAAGGTACTAGTATAATTCACTGTCTGAAGCAGCTCTTCCTCAAGATACAAGCACACACAGTCACGAATGTGAAGTGTGATGTCCATAAAGGATTATTAAAACAAGAAGAGCAGGAAGATTCAACCTGCAGATTTTAAAGTGAATGTTGCTACTTATATTTGAGGGACAACTATAGACCGAAAAGAGAAAAATTAAGCCAGGAAAGCCATTATCTAGTGAAGAAACAGGGAAAATCTTGTCCATACGTGCTAATTATTACAGCCCTATTAATAGCATTTAGAGGGCTTTTTTGCCTTCTAATTATAGGAATGTTCACAATAATTTCAAAAGGTGCAGAATTAAACTCTAGTGGTTTGCACGACTTCCATCCAAGTTTAATTTCATTCTCTTCACAGTTTAAGGCTGAAACTGAAAGAAAAAATATTATTTACATGACAAACTTCTCAGAGCACAAACAGCTTTGCTCTTACAGCTGCTCGTAGGAGTTAGCATATGAGGTCTAGTCCTGGTTTCCCAGTGGTGTTATGTTAGAGAACACTCACAGCATATTGCAACAATTTCTCCTTTTCATTTAGATGTCTCCTCTGCTAGAAGCACAACCGCCAAAGCTCTGTACCCTGATACCATAGCAGGTGTATCACAGTGCATGTAAGGATTATGATGTTAGCAGAAGTTTGGTGTATTTCTAATGGGCTCTTGGCCAAAGGTATCTGTGAATTCAACTACCACCAGTCTGTCACTAATCCTGAAAAAGAAACGCATTTCCTTGAGCTGTTGTTGCTAGAATGTGGAAAGAAATTAGAAATTTGGGGATGGAATTTTGTAGAGTTTGTTGTTTTTTGGAACTTTTTTTTCAAATGTGTGATCTTACTTCACTAGGCATGTACCAGACACTAATATGTTAACCAATTTGTTTGTTTATGTTTCTATTGCCTCCCAAACATAAAGTGTTAAGCATTGGAAGAACTTAGCAAAAATAATTTTTGAAAAAAGAGAAAGGAGTTAATAATTGATAAAGAACACAGATGTGCCAAGCGAAAGATTTCAAAACCACATGAAGTGCAGAATCATGGTTCTGATCTAGTATTTCAAATAAAAGGCGGAGGAAAAGTAAATAGTTTGCCAGAATATGTGAAAACTTGTGATATTATATATTTAAATAACACTGACACCTGTAGTTAATGTTGCCAGTACTTTCTGGCAGGAAAAACTCAGTTTTTACTTTATTAAACCTTTGCTGTTTGGGCTGGAGTTGCCTCTACAAGACACCTGCCTCAGGTTGATTTTTTTATTTAAGACTCACAGCTAAAGTTCAATCATATGTAGTCTGAAAAACAACTTTTTCACCATCTACCAAAAAAAAAAAAAAAAATCCTAAAGACATCAACATTTTACTCAGAAGCAGAAGGTTGACGTCCAGCCTCCCTCGAAAACAACCCAAGCACAGGCTGCACACCTCAGTACAGTGTGCTGTGCTGGAGAGAAGTGCTTTGGTATCTTATAGTCTCCAGAGAATTCATTTGTGGGGAGTGTTAAATCCATTTACAGCTTCTCTGAACGATGTATCAGCAAGAGGACAGTCGGGCAGGCTCCAGCCTCCACCTTCTGGCCACCCACTGTTCCCAGTGTACCTCGGAGAGGCTGCTGGAGTCACTCGGGGAGGGAAAAGGAACAGGGGCATGTCAGCCCACCTCAAAGACACTCTGCTCACAGAGCTCCTTAAAAACAGCCCGCATGGTGGGACCACTTGTCCTAAGGCACCATCCAACACTGGGCGTTCAAGGGTTAGGAAAGCCTGGGCTTCCAAAGGGCAAGGAGGGCTAGAAAGAAGGCAGAGACTGTAAATGTACAAGGAAGATTAAGTGAATAGAGGCAAAATGGGAAAAGACAAAATGGGAAAGTGGAAGTAGCAGGGTTCATAACAAAGTAACAAGCACCATTGCCTCAGAAATTTCTCTTTGACTTAAGTGTTGTGACTGTCAATTTTCCTGTGGTGAATGGATGTGAAATCAACTGCAAAAGTTTGCCCTGCCTTCCTGGGCAGTCAGTCCAGAGAAGGAACAGCCACTGAAGCTATTACTTCAAGTGATAAGGATCTCCTCTGTGTCCTCAGGAAGACCTGACCTTTGCTGATGACATAGGTTGTGGTTCAGTGCAATTTCACACAGTGTGCCTTTCATCTGTACAAATAAGTAATCTTTTGAAATGTCTGAATGACTTACCTGGTTTCATATTCGGAACTCAAACTGGAAAATGAAATCAATTACAAGGATGTTTCTAACATGTAAGATATTAAAAGCTTATTGAATATTTCCGAATACCAGGTGCAAAGCACTGCCCACTCTTACCATCAGTGGGCAGTTCCAATGTATCTCAGTAAGTCTGTACATGAAATACACCATCTCTAAATCTAGCAGAGATGTTCATTACTATTTATGAAAAGCCATATGCTAAAGTCACAAAGACCATAAAAGTATTTCAAGATAATTAATACTGTTGTAGTCCATAAAAAGTCAGTATAGAGATAAAATGCAAATGAATAAATTGTAAAGATTCTAAGACCTACTGTCTGCCTGCTTCATTTCCTTGGAGAGGCAGGGATCCTCAGGAAACATAGCTCATGCTCATGTATTAATTAGTATGCCACCATTTACGTTAGTCAGAGCACATGTAGAAACAGCTGAATTAAATCAGTCTAAATCTTGTCATTCCCACACTTCTAAATGCCATGCTTTGGAGCAACAATATCTTTGGAAGTACAATGTATTATTCTGCATATAACTTGAAATGGAACAATTCTCATTTAAAGCATTTCCAATGAGTACTATTTTTTCTGAGATACATAAAGATGTTATAAAAGTGAGATCTACTGCTACCACTACTGTTGTGCTAGTTCATGTGTCTGGCACCACCATTTTTGTCTTCAAGTCAGGAAATAGTAAGATCTTCTTGAGCCTTTACTTCTTCAGGTTCAACAATCCCACCTCTCTCAGCTTCTCTTGTATAGAGTGTTCTGACCATCCTCACTGCCATCTGCAGGACTCACTCAGCATGACTGTACCTTTCCTGCACCGGGGAGCCAAATTCTGGACAGAGCACTCCAGAAATGGTCTTACAAATCCTGAATAGAAGTGGTGAATCCCCCTCCTGGACCAGCTGGTTGCTTTTTACTGAGGCAACCCAGGACACTGCTGGCCTTCTTCACTGCAAGGGCACATTGGTGGTGCTTGTTCACCTCATTGCCCATCTTGATCGCCTTGATCATCTTGATCATTTGTTCAGAGCTGATTCCCAGCTGTTCATACCCCAGCCTGTACTAGTGTGGGATAACCCCCTCCAGAGGGCAAGGTTTGACCTTTGTGAGGTTGCTGCCAGACCATTACTGCAGCCTGAGCAGCTCCTTCAGAATCCCAGTCCTGCCTTCCAGTGCATTGGCTGCTCCTCCTCCGGCTCAGTGCCACCTGGAAATTTGTGGAGAGTTGCTCTTTATACTGTCCTGTCACAGCTGCAACAACCACATACCTTGTCAAGGGTCCTTCCAAGTCAAAGAGCTGAAGGAATTGCCCTGAATATGATGGACACTGCATAAGGAAAACTGAGGGATTCAAGACCCTGTGATAATATCAGGAGGATTGAGGCAGCAGTTCAGTTATTTTTCACTAAAGTGGGGTAGGGTCTGAATTATGCATGGGCTGAGGTCATTGTTGCTAACATGCTTGGTTTTAAATTAGACTCTAAAGCCAAATAGCACCCAAGCTGGGAAGTACAGCACCACCTAAGAGCTGCTGCATTTCCCTTATCCACAGTGAAACTGTCACCACGCAGCAGAAAAAAACCTTGGGTGGTTAAGTAGTGGCTGTGACACAAAGTGCACAGTCACTATGAAAAAAATGAGGCAGATACTGAAAAAGAATGTGAAAAGTTTATCTTAGTAGGAATGGAAAATAGTGTTATGTCCATGCAAGTAAACAAAATGTGTTTTGAAAACTGTGATGAAACAGAATATGACATATCAAAGAAAATAAAAAAGGAGAGTAGAAACTACTCTTTGCACCAGGTGGTATACTCATACCAAGGGGAAATATATGGTTAAGCTAGTGACAAACAGAAAATTCAATGTGACGGATTCATCTAAAACTAAGAAGAGGTGCATCATTGCTACAAATTTTAATATCCTTTTTGTTTCTTTTCTTTTTCTTTTTTTTATGTATATATATTTTCTGCAGAGGCTGGGATTGTAGGAATATTATCTCCTGATATATTGTCACCTCATATGGCCAAATGAGCTACTGTGCAACCTCCCAGACATCATATCTGGGAAAGTATATTTGTTCTGCTTGTTGATGCCTGTTGGAATTTCTTTCACAATGTTTTGAATCTTTCCCCAAATTGTTGTCATTTGTACATCTGACTGAGTGCATTTCCTCACTCATATATTTTAACACTTTTCATATGCCCTCGAGCATCAACAGAAATGTATTTTTCATTGGCTGAATTGATGTTGCTGTTTTTTCATTGCATTTGTAATGTGACATTCGTTTTTGTTTTGTTTTGTGTTTTGGTTTTTTTTCTTCCTAGTACTCCACTTTAAATGACAAAGTATTTAAAGAGAGCAATCTGGTTCATTTTATTCTGCTGTATTAAGAGAATGCTTCTAACTTTAATGTTAGAGCTAATCTAATTAAAATTAATGACAAAGCATAGCATTTGAAAAAAGGGATATATTGCTGTGCCCTTTGATTACTTTGGTTAACATGAAGGTCACCCAGAAAACCATTCCCCCCCAGCATCCATCATGTGGTTCTAGCTCTCCTGCTAGTGGAAAGGACAGCCAAGCCTGGAAGTTTTGCTTCTATTCCAGGTGTGAGCCATCCCAGTTCTGTGCTGTCTCTGGTATTTTTTTTACCTTCCTGTGGTCCATTTGGCATTTGACAAAGGCACCAGGCCTGTCCTCCAGCAGCAGTCCTGCAGTTTCTTCTCCCTAAACTCCAGCTCTTTTGTCTCCTTGCATTTCCTCTCCTTCTGTATTGCCCTTAGTAGAAATGCAGATGAGGAAGAGGAAGGATGATTGTTGAGGACAATCCTATTACTAATCCAGCAAGACTATTGTATTATTATAATATATCAGAATTTCAGTCATAGTATTTGTGCTGCATTCAAGCAAATTGTTCAGATCTTTCTACTAAATGAGGGAAAGGGCAGTCACCTAGCTGGGCTTTTTTAAGCCCTGTCTGGCATTTTTTTTTGCATACCCTGAGAATCTATAAAAACTGTTTTACACCCATTTCTTGTAATCTCCCCTTCTGTCAGACTAACTTCATGCATGTTTAACATTTAAGAAAAAGAAAATTGAGACCTAGCAGTTCCCTTTCCTCCTGCTCCCTCCTCCACGCTGTACACTCACCACTTGTTTTTAGCCAAAAGTGGTGCTTCACAGCTCCAGTTGCTTTGTTATTCATATTAAGACTGCCAGCAAAAGAGTTTCATCTGGCTTCTGTCAGTCATACAAGAAGTAGTGAAAATAAAAGTGAAGGGAAGCTTGCAATCAGAAATACAGCCAAGAAAGTTTTGCATTGAGAAGTCTCAAAAACTTAATTTCTAAACCGAATCGAGTGCAAAGCAAATAAGGTGATCAATTTTTAGAAGATTGAGAAAATAATGGGTATTTATTAGGACTTTTCTCTAGATCTATTGTTAAGTGGGGTTTTTTTCACCAAAATGCTTTGTTTTCATAAGGAAAAAAAAATACACACAAAACCAAGATTCAGAATGAAAACAGAAAAATTATTTTGACTTGAAAAATCAGTTTTAGACAAAGAAAATAAATTAAAACTCTCTCATGGAAGGTGACTTACATTTTCCTTTAACATGTGCATCTCTCCACTAGCTGGCCAGGTAAATTGCTCAATCCCCTAGTCCACGTAATGTGGACAGTGAAATTCCACTCTTAAAATCACTGAAAAAACAGTGACTCACTTTTCCAAAGTCTGTTTACCACAGTCCTGTGTTTCTTCCTGTACTGAATGTCTCCCCATTAAGAAATATGGAGAATGAAAGAGGCTGTCATGATCTATTGAAAGATGTCAAGGCACCTTTGATGTTTTCAGGATCCTTGTTCACTTGAAGTAAAACATTAGTTATGAAATGATGGACCGAAGAGCTGGTGAAGAATATGAAATTAGTAGAAACAATAGTACAATACATCTTACGAAAATTAAATTTGTCATTCAAAAGACAAAAATAGCTCATTCTGATGTCCACTGTATTAAATCTACCTTCACTGGAGCACAAAGCATGTACCAGTCAATTACTGATTAAGGGAAAAGCTATATGTCAAATATAGTATATGATAGATTGAAGAAAAATCACTTTGACTAGCATGAAAATTAAACTCAGTCCCAGATTCTTTGCATACCCCCATCTCTTACTGAGTTGAGTAGATGAGTACATTAGGAATGCACACTAGTTTAGAACAAGCACTGGTAATAAATAACCCATACCCTTCTGCAGTATCAATTCTCATTCCCCTTTCTCCCCTCTCCCACCATAGGGGGAAACATTTGTGTTTTGGTGTTGCTTTTTATAAATCGATACATTTTTAAAAATTCAACTTCAGTTTCAGGAATGCAGGGTTGCACCAAGATTTTCCCTTTTCATTTATCACTTACAGAAACATTATATAATCCCCACAGTTTTCTGTCCTTATGGGACCACAGTGGGATGGCAGCCAGCTGCTGGCAGCAGCATGGCTGGTGTTGCCCTGCTGCTGGAGCCTTGGCTGTGAGCAGTGCCTGCACAGACACACACAGAACAGATGTCTGTGGCACGCTGCTCATTTGGAGATGAACCAGCATAGACCTTTCACACTGCTCATCCCTGTGCCTCCAAAATGTGGGCTGGAAATTGCCTCTCTGTTTTGAGTGGGATTCATCTGTCTGAAGAGCCCCGTTGGTGCGAAGGATGAAGGGACTGTTCATGAACAGATGCAGCCTGAATGTACAAGGAGCATTAGGAAGCCAGGGAGCCAAGTGCTGAGGGCTTGCCTCTGCCTGAAGGCAGCTGCAGGTTGGCAGTGCAGGTCTGGGGGCTGAGAAGAAAAGACTCCATGGCCTTGTTACATTGCATGTCTGGCTTTCTAAAAATGTCATTTGGGATCCAAAAACTGACTAGAAACAGTGACATGATACTGAAAGCAAATTGATTCCCACCACTGTGAAGTAAGGGTGTGAGATGGGAGTTGGTTGGAACAGTTAGATCTTCTTTTCAGCCTACATCCCACTACCCTGCCTCCCCACTGAAATAGCGTGCCTGACAGGGAATTCTCTGTGGGAATGCCAATGATTTTACATCAGTGTTGGGTCACCCTCTCATCTACAGCAATTCACTTTGTTTTTGTAGAGAAGAAAATACTGTCTAGCCTCTTTCTGTGCTTTATAGCAGCAATTCCCACTCTGGAAGGAGTACTCACATACTTTAGGTTAGACGTGTCTTCAGTGCCCTGGCAGACGGAGGCAGATGTTTCCCTCCTTGTGCTCCATCTGCCAGGAGAACAGGGCTGGAACCAGTCTCACAGGCTGCCAAAAGAAAGCTAGTAGAGAGCAGAAACTTTTTAATGCTGCAGATTTGGGCCTGACTATTACCAATGAAAACAGAAATTAATTTCAAAGTATTTTCCCATAAATCTCCATTCCTTGCTATTTTAAGCGAGCTACACTGGTTTGTTGTGCATGACCACACAAGTTTTTAAATTTATGGGGTTGTTTCTTCAGGTTTTTTTTTGGTTGTTTTTTTTTTTTTTTTTTTTTTTTCCTTTTTAAAATAAGTTTCAGCTTTATGGAAATTATGTGACATCCTTGAAGGCTGGGATCAGATCCAAACTGTCTGTGCCATAATTATTTTCAAAACTTGTTGAATTTTGTGTCAACTTTAACTCAACGCCAATATTTCTGTTTCACACAAAAGCATCAGATGGTGCTGTGTGTGAACAAGTGCATGTGGACATGATAAACTAGCACCTCCATAATGACTTGGAGTGACTCCATGTCCCTGGCTTCAAAAATATGCAAATTTGGGTTTGTCATAATGAATTTTTCTCTTCTTCCCACTCCTAGAAAGAAGCAAGAAGAATGTGAATTTCAAAATGTAGTAGCAAAATGTGCTGTTTTTTACAAATTGACTACTTAATTAAAACTGATTAATTCTATGGCAAGAAAAATACTTCCAAGTGTAGGGAAGACACAAATGATTATCGTGAAAATTTGAAACAGACATGTAATTTGGAGACAATAATTTCTGTCCAATATTCAAGAGTCTTCCTATCTCACATCCCTTTGAAATGATGACTCTGACTTTAACTCTATGCATTGGTTTATTCTTTGTACTAATGAGCCATATGGATTTGTTCTTGGTTTTGGTAGCTGTTGTATTTACATTTGGGAACTTTAAAAAACAACCTAATGTGTAGCTGGAGTTTAATAAGATTTTATGAAAGCTCCTGGATCAGGCTGACCTTTCCTATTCAGGTGTCTGGGAACTCTGCCTTTTTTCCATGCTTCAGAACTATGTGTTTTTTCTTTGGAAAGAGACTCCAGAGAAATTAAAAGAAAATACAACAGCCTTCCAAATCCCTCTGCACTGCTAGCTGTGAGAAAAGCTGATGAAATGCTGGGGAGGCAATGAAAAGTTAAGAAGGCTGGAGTGGTAGCTTAAAATGGGTGGGAACTAAATGTCAAGGATACTGGGCAGAAATTGTAAAAAATGAAAAAAATAAAGCACCAGAAATACCTTGAAAATGATGAAAAGAATTATTATGTTCAAGGAGGTATTCAGACTGTGCAAGAAGTGGCAGCAAGGTTGAAGTGCGAACATGAAACTGCAGAAATGTCACTGCAGTACAATGGGATTTGTAATCCCTATCACAATGGTAAGAGTAGTCAGTTGTGGAAACTCAGATACACACAGATATTCCTGAATTCAGAGGTTTGGACACGTGATAATCTCTGTATGCTCTCTATCACAGACATGGGAAATACGGATTATTCATAAAGATGCAAAAATTAGTGCTCATTTAATAGGCATATCATATCAAAATTGTAATGTTCAAATGAGAATTGAATGAGCAAAAAAACACATGGATTTTTTTTTAAAATGCAGTTCACAGTTCAAACTGTGAGTAAAGGGCTTTAAGAAGAGTATGGGCTAGGATAGATAATAGATGAAAGGCATCCTAAGTTGTCAAAGTCTAATACTAGTGAAAGCTGTAATTCAATAGAAAGTATAAAATAAAACCAAAACAACATAAAAATGCAGCACTGGATTGTATATGGGACCATCAGAGGAGATACCATATCTGATAACAACGAGGCTATAAATATGAGGATGACAGAACTGAGGAGAAGCAATGGGACTAAGCTCATATCATGGCAATGAAAAGCCATAAAGTGGGAGGGCAAAGAATATTTATGGGAGGAAAGACATTGAAAACTGCAAAAGATATGGGAAGACACCAGCCTGTATTTTAAATAATGGATATGTCATGCAAAAGAGGCAGAATGAAGGAGATGAAATATTGTGCAATAACACATCCGGGTCACCTAGAAACCCACGGAGCAGTCGTGAATTAAATGCTGTTATGGGGGGATTATTCCATATTTCTTTACATGGTGCCAGCAATGAAGAAGAATGACAAAAATGAGTCTGCATTTAGGTAAAGGTGATTAAATTTGATTTAAAATATAAAATTCCAATCTGAACAGCTGTTAACTACTTCCAAAAATACCAGCATACACGGAAGAAAATATGTAAAACCCCAGTGTGACTATTCACTAGCCCATTAACAAATTAATTTTTTTGTCAAGCTTTCAGAATACTAGGCAATGGGGCATTGTCTGTAAATTATCAGCCATATAAATTCTTCACATATCCCCTGAAGAATCTACAAGACAGTATAAAGCAAAATATCCAAGTGATGTATGTGCAAATCTTTCAAGGGTTTGAAAGAAGTGAAAAAAGAAAGGTGATGCAATCAGCACTGCCTTTATTTAAGCTTCCTTGATTTCTATAATAAAGGTGCTTAGAACAGCATTTTAGTACTAATAAATAAAATATCCTTTAAAATATTTTATTAAAATATTTAAAATTGAAAATTCTTTTATTCCATTTGCATAAATGAGGAACTAAAATAAAAGGTAAAAATGTTTGTAGAATTAAAATGGAATTATAAAATTAAAGGATCTTCAAGTGCTTGGAAGAGAATTTAGAATTGATAGACATTGATAGAGTGAGGGACAGGAAGGAACCTTTTACAAAAATAGGAAGTTTCTTTCTCAGGAGAACAAGGGCTATTTCCAGTAACTTCTTATCTTACAAGAATGAGGCCAAGAAATAAGGAGTAACCTCTTACCAGAAGACTCATCTCTCTGTATGAAGCAGCCTAAGAAGACTAAAAAGGAAGCAGAACAATAGGAAGGGAGGAAAATTACTATTAGCTGCATATGCCAAATTTCTGGAAAGCACATTTAGGCTCCCCTTCTATATGCTGAAGAGATCAATGTAATGAATACTTGATTTTCTTTCAGAGGGACTATGAAGTCTAAATGACATTTTTAGCTATTCTATATCTCTAGGTCATAAAGCTTCTGACAATAGCTATGTAGAAGATGATGAATTGATAGATTCCAAAAATATTGTAATTGAAATTATATAAATCCCATACAGCCAGGGAGGAGGATAGTGCAGAAGGAGCTTTTAATTAGAATTGGTTTTATTGCATTAACAACTTGTTTAAGGAACTATGGGCTCTTATACTTCATAAAATGGGGCTTCTATTTTATCCATATTCAACTATATTTAAGAGTGATACAGGGACAAAAACCAATGCTAATTTGTTAGTCCAAAGTCTTTCTACAGCAGATAATGATGCACCCTTCCTAAGAGCTAAATGTTGACTCTGCTCTGAAAACAGACTTGCAAAAGCCCTCAGTAAATAAGTATTTCTTCTATTCTGTTTGCTGTTTACTGCTACCTGCATACTGAATAATTACACTCAATAAATTCCTTCCTGCTATGCCTTTCTCAGATGGTTGGATAAGATTAGTCACAGCAGAAGGTACCTTCATCCTTTTAAAAAGGCAATCTATTTTTTTCCAGCAACACATGCATTCATTTAAATGAGGGAACTGCCTTATAATTTATTTTAAATTACAGTGAGTTTTTAATGACCTTTTCACATACTTATCGTTGTGAAAAACAGTGTAAATAAATGGAAAATTTCATATTTAATGGTTTTTCTTTGCTTTTTAATGTATGCATGCACATGCATATAAAATACAACATATATGTAATATGCTTATAAACTGCCTAAAAATATGTATGTATACCACACATTTTCCGTGCAAGAAGAAGAGAGTCAGAAATTCCTGTTTTTCTGTCTTAGTTAAAGCCACAGATACATGCATAATTAGAAATAATTTAAATAGCATTGATGCCCACTATTCCTTTCGATTTACTTCATTGTGGTTCAGAATCCAACATTTAATTAAATTGGTAAAAATTAATGTCTGCACTTCAGCAAGGAGGTTCTAATAGAACAACATGTACCCAACAGCAAGACCTGCTAAGGGTTCCTGTTTAAATACATGTCAATTTTTTGGTAATTGCATTCATAGGTAATGAGACTTAGTATAATTCTATTAACCTTGATATAATTCAAGAGAAACAAATCAAAAGATATGGGCCTTATATAAATGGCAGAAATTCTCACAATTGACTATTAATTTTGTAACTTTGTGCATTTTCATGGAACTCCTAAAACATGATCAGATATCTTAGGCTCTCTAAAAAACCTCACTTGGAATGAAATTAAACTAGTTTTCTTGAAAGTGGGATTATCACGAGTAGCTACTATCCCTGTGCATTTTAAAGGTGTGGGATGGAAAGCACAACCCATGGGACAAACTGAGAGGAACTTCAATCTCTTAAATGAATTATTAATATATCTTCTGTGACCACCTTGGTACTCTAGTCCCCCTCAGATAAGTTTAGCCATAGGAAGTACAACAATTAGCAGGGATCCTGGTATTGTTATCTTCTATCAGACTTTGTCTGTCAGCCAAAGTTCTTTTATAGTAGTTGAACTAATAATTTTAGACCTGAACATTGTGCACAGATTGCTATCAAATTGTTACAATGAAAAAATTGCAGTGCTTAGTTATGATACTTGGCGTGGCAAAAATTAATCATCATTTCTGCTAAGCTTCAGTCTCTAAAACAGTTGTGGCTCTCAGATCAGAGTCCTTTCTAAGTGTGTGTCCCCATGCTAGAATCCAGTATGTCACAGATGTAATAAAAATTTTCTTTGATCACAGGTAAAGAGAGTCACAACATTGATGCATCAGGATTTTTTTTTAATGGCAGTAATTTTGTGCAGGTAAGAGAATATGCATATATTTTTATGTACCAGTGGAGTCATACATACTACCAATGGTAGGCTCATTAATGCATGTCTTTTCAAGATATTGATGTTCTAAATATTTTTGCAGCTTCACACGTCTTCTAGTTAATTAAGAACAGACACTTCGCAGAAGCTTGGAAGGTCTCTGGGTATCTCACTTTAAAAACATTTTTTTGGGGATCAGATATTTATACAATTGAAGAGGTTTAAGTATATTATTTTTTAAAATGCTTTCTTGTAGATATGGTCAATCAGACTCATCATCATAAGGGGTATAAGTCTGATAATTTTAATGGCAAAACCCCAATTAAAATCACTGGAAAGAATACCAAGTCCTGGTGGCTTTACTACGGTTTATGTATACACACTCAGAAATTGCTTCATCCATCACTGATGCTCAACTGTCACTGTCTGTCTAGAGCTGGCATCATCACTAGTAAAACAAGGTTTTATTATTTTGTCCCCAGACTTCTTGCTGGATTAGTGGTTGCTGTATTATTTCCAGTGTTATAATGTCTTTAAGTGTACATCTTCCAGTTTGAGATATGATACTTTCTCTCAAAAAACGCCCCAAACAAAACAAAACAACAACAACAACAAACTAAAATAAAATTAATCTCTTTTGGAAAAAGAATGTTTTTTTTTTTTTCACTGTATAGAAACAAACACAGAGAAAGTAACCATGTCTGATTATGTGAATACTAACACTGGCAGGCAAGTGCTCTATTTAGTTCCCCACAGAATGAGGATAAAAAGAATTTGCTCTGAGCCTTGTCTACACATCGGGATTCTCCTTAAAGACTACAAGAAACAATTCTCTAGCAACCCTCTGGGCAGCTTTCCAATTATGGCTTAGGTTTGTATTGAAGGGAAAGGGGAAAACTGCCCTAAAAATACTGGTGGATGAAGACATCCCCAGCCAGCCATGCAGAGAGGGGGAGATGAAGATGCTGGATATGGAGCTGGTGGCTGTGGCTGCAGCCCCTGGTGAGGCTCACACGTGTGAAGGAAGCAGAAATCCACTTTGCACTTGCTGGTGACAGCTCTTTGTTGGAGGCACAGAGCATTGTGCCACAGCAGGAATACAACAGCACATCTCCTCAAAGAGATGCCCCTCTTGTACCAGCTCCAGCCTGGGGCTCTCAGGCAAATACATCCCAGCTTTGGGAAGGCAGCTCCTGGGGACACATCCAGCAGCACATGGGTGAAGGATTGAACCCCTCACAGCAGCAGGCAGGACTTTCACTTCTTGGAAAGGAAGATCTCTTTTATAAATCTAACTGTGACTAAAACAAAAGGGCTGTTTCTCTTAATCACTTTGTTGTCTTTGCTCTCATGTTGCAGCATTTACTGTGTGGTCTTTTTCCTTTTTGCTGTGTAATAATTATCCTTCATCTGAAAATTAGAAACAAGCTTCTTAAGCTCTCGACCTCAGCTCCACAGGATTAGATATTATCACTAAGTTTTCTGACATCTATTTCAAATATTTCCTTTTTTTTCTTTTTTTTTTTAATGTTTCTTCTTTGAAACCAAAGGAGAACATATTTGACTTCATTTTCTCGAGTAATGCACTTAAGATTAACAGCCTGTTAGGTCAGGCAGAGCAGCCAACATTCCCATGACTTTGGACACCAGATGGTCTCTAGGAAAATGTTGTGACTTATAGGCACATTTTAGTCCTAACTTTAATGAGTTTAGAGAAAATAGTGTGATATAAGCCTGGGACCTAAAAGGAGAGCTGAGCAGAGTATAAACAAGCACACTGGCAGTTGACATCAGGCAGTGCTTGTAATCACTCACTGAGATGGGAATTTGCAGTGTTCTACAACAGAAAACCTTCATTTACCTCCTATCATTTAAAAGGTTTCCTGCAAAAATTGTATCACAATGAAAACCAGTCATAAAAGATACTTATTATTTCCTGATTTGATATCATCTTTAATTTGCAATTTACAACACACATTTCAAAGACAGCTCAGGACTTGAATTAGAGGTTGGTTATGCATTGTCTAATTCCTTCTTTTCTGAATTCTAATAGTTACAGGGAGAATTCAAATGAATTTGATGGCTTCCCACAGGATTTTGCAGTAATAAATCTAATTTAGTAGTATGTTCTTCAGTGCAAACACATAATTGAGATTTCCAGTATTTGGTTTACCAGAGTATTTTGAAAGTACCCACTCAGATCTAAGAAAAACTATATGTATTCCTCACTTCGCCAGAAAATACTTTATTTATAAAAGGTTAGGTTTGGTTCCTATGTCTAATAATTTTCATTTTGACTACTTGGGAGATCTTTTTTTTAAGCAAATACATATCCAGATTGCTTTTTGCTTTTTCTTTTTTTTGGTTCAATTAAATCTCAGCCATGGCAAAAGTGATTATCATATATCATGGAGCTGGAGCACTAAGTTGGCATTACTTAGTAGTCTTTGAAGCTATTTACCAGTTCCTTCCATCTGAAGAGAAAGCTAAAGGAATAACTGCTTGCTTTCTTTTTTAGAAATCAAATTGGAATTAACTGCTTAAAAATGAAAGGTCAGAATTAGATAAAAGGAAACATTTCTTAGCAGACAAGCAATTAGATGATGGAAAAATGCTTTCTACTGATGAGCCTGAGTCACTTTCACTAATGGTGTTCAGAAATAAGTTAGGTACATTTCTTGTTGTCTTTCTGTAGAGGAACATTTTTCTCCACACAGGAGGTCATAGCACGTGGTCTGAGAGATCTTCTCCAGCTCAGTAATCAAAGCTGTTGCAGAAGACTGGAATCATTACAGATCAGTGAGTTTTCTTCATTTTTGTTCAACTGGAATATAATGATTTGCCACAAATACTACTTGAAATAATCTCAGCATCTCTCATTTGGCTAATTTAAAACTTTTGCAGTCCTTCTATATGAATTCACTGCTTTCAGATAAATTCCTGATGTAAATTTAGGGGTCATAGCTGTGGTATGTGTATAATACTAGTGGTACAGAGATGATTAGCTGATTCAGAAATAGAATAAGGCCTAACATGAAAACCCTCTCCACGTTGCATGCTGCCTGCTGCCATCACTGCTTCTAATGGTGAGAGTTTGCAAAAAAAAATCTGCAAAGAGGTTACAGTTGGAAATTAATATGCTAGTGTGCTAATTTTGGCTGGGGTAGAGTGAATTTTTTTCCCAGTGGCTGGTATAGGGGAGTGGTTAGGATTTGTGCTGAACACAGCTTTGATAGTGTAGAGATGTTTCTGTCATTGCTGAGTGGGGCTTACACAGAGCCAAAGCCTTTGCAGCTTTTCATGCTGTGACACTGGTGAGGAAGCTGGGGGTGAATGGGAATTTGGGAGGAGTCACAGCTGGGACAGGTCACCCAGCTGATCAGAGGGATATTCCAGGCAGTGTGACATTATCATCACAAAGGGATATTCCAGACCCTGTGACATCATGATCAGTGTAAAACCTGGGACCTGATCTGTGTTCAGAAGGGGGGTCTGGCACTGGTCAGTGAGTGGTGAGCAGTTGTATTGTGCATCACTTATTTTTTCATCATTCTTATTGTCATTTACTATTATTACTGTATTTTACTTTGTTTCTGATTATTAAACTCTTCCTATCTCAAGGTAAAAGTTTTGCTTTGATTGTCCTCCCCATTCCAGTGGGCTCAGGAGAAGGGATGGTGGTTGAGCAAGCCACTGAGTGTAGCTTAGTTTCCAGCAGGGCTTAAACCATGACAGCTGAAAATTTCTGTCACTGACATCTCCTACACTGTAAAAAGTACATTATAAAAGTGATATTTCCTAATATCCTATGCATTTAGAAGTTGTAAAAAATGAAGTATTGGAGATTCAAGAAGTTCTTCTAATCTTTTTGTTAACTTGTGTTCTATATGAGTGACTTAAAGCCTGCCTGTCAGAAAGAGTGATAAAATTAAACAGAATAATAATATTTCCTTGTGATAATTCTGTCACTGGGTTGGGGTTTTTTTGTGTGTGTGTGTTACAGTAATATAACAGATTTGCATTTCTAAAATATTAAATATCTGCTTTTCTTTCCTCAGTCTTTTGTATTTATAATTTTACAGCAAGATTCTGTACTTACAAAAATGAATTGTGTGTACTAGCCTGGTTACTTTTTCTTTTTTTGCTACTTTGTAAGAAAGAATTCAAACTTGGACTCCTATAGAAAATGCATATTTTGTTCTTGGATCAGAGGGAATAATTTTTACACACTTTCCTCTGGTACTGGGTGTTTATATAAACCTAGATATATTTGCAAAAAAATATGAACCTTCTTTAGTATAAGACATCAGTTATGTGATTTTGCATGAAAATCTAATTTTCTCATGTTCATTTGTATGTGGTAAGTTACCATTCCATTAATTCTTACATTAGATACAACATGAGTACACAGAAAAAATAAGAGATATAAATAGAGCTAAGTTTTCACTGAAAACAGGGCTATAAATTTAGCAACTCAAGGAAAAAGCAGCATCTTTCCTCAGTTTTAATTTTTTAAATAAAAGGTTGTCTTCCTGGGTTTATCTGCCTTTGTGAATTATAGGAGAGTAGGATATACTGAGATATAGATATAGATATAGATATAGATATAGATATAGATATAGATATAGATATAGATATAGATATAGATATAGATATAGATACATATATTTTCACTTCTGCATAACTATGGACTGGAAGACTTGTCATATTTGAAAATTGAGAAAGTGCACTGAGGCTTCAAAAAGCTTTCATTTTTGTTTCATAAAAATTTTTTGGTCTGAAGTCCTGTATCCACTGCTGGAACTGAGTAGCCAGTTCCAACAGAACTGAACAGAAAGTCAAGACAAAGTGAAAGACTGAATTTACTCGGCCAGAAAATCAGTTCTGGGGAAATCAGGAAATAATTTGATCTCAGGAGCCAAAGGAGACTGCGAACCTCCTCGTGCTGGCTGCCAGCCCAGGTGGGAGCTGGAGCTACTGTGGAGCTCATCCCTCTCCCAAGTGCTACATCCCTGCCCTGTCTCCACCTCCAGCCTCTCCTTTCTCAGCACAGCCAGGGCTCCTTGCTGAGGGAAGGCTGCTGCCCCAGGCCATGGTCTGGCAGTAGAAGTCTCTTCCTTTCTCTACATCAGCCCAAGTTCAGAAGTTGCTCAAGGCAATGAACCCCCCTTGGACAGGTATTCTGTGTATCCTGTGCAGGTGCCTGCACTTCACCTGCCCTTCTGTTTGCACAGCAGAGGAAACTGCACCCAAACACAAAATAGGTGTTGTTCAGTTGCTCATAAAAGGTGGCTTCTTGTTAATGCACATATAACATTTTTATAGGCAAATGTGTTATATTTTCATGGCTCTGAGAGTGAGCTGCATTATTTGATCTATGCCATGCACATTGCCTTGCAATACCTGAAGATACAGACACTTTAGCAGCTCTGCTGAATCTGTACTTGAACATAGTTGCTTCTGCTTTCTTTTCAGTCTGAGGAAGACTTTAGGGTAGGAATTACACGATTTCTTCAACTGGAGTAGCAGTTCACCTGACTTAGCCCTAGAAAACAGACACAAACTGTGCAGCCTTTAAAGCTGAAAGCTTAAAACAGAATAGCTCAACAAGCAAACATTCCAAATAAAAAACAAAAGCAAAAATCACAAGAAACCAAAACAGTCTGAACAATACGGGCTGGTTTTGGCTGGTTTTACATTAAACCTGTGTGAAATAATTCATGCTTTGAGTGGTGTGTTATGAAATTGCTATAGCAAGAAGGCTAGGAGCAAGGGAAGGAGTTAATTGTAATGTTAAACACTATAGCTTGCCCCCAAATGATCAGGGGTGGAGATTGTATTGGATATGCCTTTAAATTGTTGGATAGTGTAGGATGTGAGCATGACATAAATGGTACAGAATAAGGGGTGGAGAACTTTACTCCAACCAAGAGCAGCACAATACATTTCCTGAAGCAAAATGTATTAAGCTAGCTGTGTTTTTTAAGGACAAATCTGAATTATTTTCTGCTAAGTACATATAAGGATTTTTTAAATTTCTTTTACCCAGATTATGCTGGGGCAGGATGATAAGATCAAACAAAAATACTATTCATATACACATGTGGAAGATTAATCTCAGAATACAAACCTTTAACTCCATATTTAGAATAGAATCAACATTCTCAGATTTTCTTCATATTCCTCTACACAGATACACAGTCATGTGTACATATGTGCATGCACACAATTAGTACCCATAAATATTTAAGAATTTCTATATTTAGGTGAGGATTTTTCATATAACAACACTTTGCAAGCCATGTTTATAGAATTATATCTATATGTAACCTGCAGTAGGACTGCTAATCAAGCAGGAGAAGAAACCATCTAATATTTGGTGATGAAAATTGCTTTAGAGTGACTGATTGTGCTAATCAATCTTCGCCAAGTAAATCACCACTAAAAGATAGTCTATAATTATAGGATCTTTCCCTGTAACTGGGTAAGAAGAAGAATAAAAATAAACTCTCACAGGAAAGCTGTCCTCTTCAGTAAACGCAGTAGTTTGCTTTGTTTCCAACATGTTGGAAAGAAATTTGGAAAATATGTCCAAGTTGTCTTAGCTTTCAGAAATATATTGTTGTGTTGTTTGAGCTGACAGTGGTAAAATTGGCCATTAAAAATAATGCATGCAGTGGTCCACATAAGACATCTACAAACAGGTTATAGTCACTAATTTCTTCATGATTCACAAAACTTTGACAGTTTTTATGAAAATGAGGCCACTTATGGCATTTAACAGTTTAAAAGAAAGAATTTTTCCTTTCTCCACTGTTCACAAAATTCTTAGATAAAAGTAATTGTTGGAAGCCAATTTCAGTAGGAAGAAAATACTTTTTCTAAAATTATTATTCAGATTAAGATTAATAAGTATATGCAGATAAATCAGTGATGTAATAAGCTCAAAAATACCAAATTGATAGGCTTCAGCCACGAAAGATGCCCCAAGGAAAAAAAAATTAATTGGATTGCCAATTAATTAATTTAATTAATTAAAAGTACAGGACACCAACGAATTGTAAGAACTTTTACAGACCAGAGCAGAACCTCATGTGGGCAGGACAGAAACACCAAGAGTTGTAGCAGGGCAATGGTCTGAAGGAATTGTGCCCGAGCTCTCTGCTAATGGTGAGAGCTCTGCACGGCTCTGGGGTCCTCTCACACTTAGCAGAGAGCAAAAGTCTCTTGGCTCAGGCACCTGGGAATGCCCCACAGCTCCCATTCATGTCCATGTCCCAGCACAAGAAATTCTGGGTGGTGACATTTACCATTTCAGGGATGGAAATGGAAGGAAGTTCATGCATGGTTTATTAATGATCCAGAAGGGCTGTTGTGTTGATTGCTCTGTCAGCTTCCTGCAGACTTTTTAATGATAACATAATGTTCACTTTCAACAACTTCAGCAAGGCAGGATCAAACTAGCCAAGTCTTTGACCATAATGTTTCAAGGTGATTGCAATCTTGTGGGAAAAGTTAAGCTAAAGAGCCTGTTTCAAAGTATTCAAGAGAGGAAAATGTATTATTTCAGCTGAAATATTTAGTTGAGAAATGAATTTCCAGACTAATGATGACATTCAGGGTGTGCTGCAGGATTCTCTTTGGAGTAGCTTTCTCACCATTGTTAAGTTAATGGGGAATGGAGAACAGTAAAAATGCCATGTTTACTCAAAGCAAAACCTACTAAACTGGGAAGCAGGCTCCCAGTAAGGAACCTATCATGCATATATAATTATCCAGAGAATGTCACAAAAACCTCTAGGAAAAGAAAAATCTCAGAGAAACCTGCAAGCTGTATTGGCCCAACTTCATGGAAGTGTCACTGCCCAATATTGTAACAGGTCTGCCTTTATTGCATAGTCATGCATTACAGTGAAGTAGCAAAACTTCCAGAACTTGTTTTCTTAAACCAGCTTCAAAGGTGGCTACCACCCATAACATTAAAATGCAGATAACATTTTTCTGGATGAACAGCTCACACTGCACTTTTGTGTCGCTCCATTAGCCCACTTCACTTATCTGTCATTCCTGAAGATGACAGGAAGGTCATATATCTTATTCCCAGCTTCAGAACAAATGCTGCCTTGGCATCTTTGGACATTTCTTGTCTCCCCTTGTAATTTGTAGCTCCTGAATTCCAGTGTGAAGACACAACCTTGCTATGTGAGGGGAAATTTCAAGTAGTAATGAGAAATATTTTCCACAGGTGAACCATCTGTGGTGAAAACCTTGAAGATCAGGGTCCCCTTCAGCCATTTGAACATTTTGAAGTGTATTGAACATGAAAGAGCTTAGCACGTATCTGATTATCTTAGATTAAAGAGCTATTTTAATAGATGGGTGTAAAAATTTTTGCCAGTTTATTTCTAAGAAAACTACTTGATTGCTCTTTCAAGTTTTCATTTGTGAAGGTGAGGAAAAAAAAGCACAGTTATTCTTCTATTTTTGCTGTACTGGAGTTGAAAGCCTGCACATTCCCTTCAAAAAGTAGAATTTCCCATTTCTGTTCAGCTTGGCATATGAGCAATGATGCATATTTCCACTTTGTCCTTGTGGAACAAGCCAAACATCATGTTTAAAAGCAATTCCAGTGCTGATGAGACTTTTTATTCCCATACTGCCTTTTCAATTGTCATCAGACACAAGATCCTGGTTACTGCTTTTGGATGACAGCACTGACACTCTCTTGGAGGCACCTGCTCTGCTCCTGGGTTTCCATTGCTGTTCACTATCCTTTGTCAAGGCTGCTGCTGAAAACTGGGTCTGCAGAAAAGATATTTTGCCAGAAATTTATAGCTAGATTACAGCTCAGATTTAATTTTCTTCAATGGACCCTTATTTCCTCCTTCAGCTAGCCCTTGACAGTGCCTCAAAGTCCAAATTTCATCCCTCAAATCCAAAATTATTTACATTTTTAGACATCAAACCCCACCATCTCTGAGGACTCTTTTCTCAGTGTACACAGTAATAAGAGGTGCATTTCCACCTGTGACAATCAATTACATGCCCTAGTCAATTACCAAGCTCATCCTGCTGATATTGGCAACTAAGTCAAAAAGACCGTTAAACAGGGCATCACTGGATGCATTAAAATTAAAATTGTTAATGTGCAACAGATGGTTGATGTTGACTTGTTGTTATTATTTATGGACCAAAAAAGTACATGAAAAGAGTTTTAAACGCCTGTCTGACTAAAAAAAACAAATTAAAAAAAAATGAAAGAAATTCATAGCTAAGTCAGGGTCTTCCAAAAGTGAAACATTCTCCACATAATTCTCCACATGCCTCAATTTATTTGCATGATCAGATTTTAACTACAAGTCTCCAACATTTTTTTTTGTCTTGTGTCATATCTTTATATGATTGCATAAAATATAATCCCAGGTAAACAACTTTCCTTGCAGGCAATAAAACAATCATTGCAGAGCAGTCGAAAACATTTCCTCTCTCAAGGGCTGAGCAAAGCCTGGAATGTCCTTAACGAGATCAAGAGACAAAGACCTGTCTCTCTTATGGCTGCTGAGAACAGCAATCATCCAGGCACTAGAGGAATCTTCTAGGGTGTATACTATGCATCAGATTCAATTAGAGGCTATATTTTACTTTATGAAAGATAACCGTATCGCCCCTGAGTTCTTTAGGTCTTTGTCAGAGAATTTACTTCAGCCCTGGTATTCTCTGTCTTCAGATTGCATTCTATTTTCTCAACACAAGCACATAATTCTCAGAAAAATATTTCCATTCTTCCTCTGAATGTTTCTTTGTCTCTTATTATACTGACAGATGAAAATAATTCAAATTCTGCAAGTCTGGCAATTAATATACATTCCAGAGCTATTTAAAATCACAATTTAATAACTTATTATAAATTTGTATATTTGAACATATAGAATAGGAATTGATTTGCAAATTGAAAATCTGAGCAATATCTGAAACCTCTTAATCTTTTCGATTCAGATTAAGAGTGTGAAGTTAGACTGTCATTTTCTGCTTAAAAGCAAAGGCAAGCGATTTTCAAAATCAGTGGTTTACTAGAATTTTCAGTTAAAGTGAGCAAGGCATTCATCCACTGGACTATAACAACTTCTGTAGACAGATTCCAGTGCTTGTGAAATGGAAGGAACTGGCTATCTGACAAGGAATTCTAGTCCCTGCAGAGCTGTAAGGTTTTGCACAATACCCTCTCAACATGAGCATTCCTCAATTTGAGGCTATCCAGTCCACACCCTACATCAGGTTTATGCCAAGGGAGCTACATGGAGCCTTTGCAGGGAGGTGGGAGTGTGCTGAGAAGACACAAGCAGGGAGCAGGTGGCACATTCCTGAGAGAAACACCAGGATGTGGTGTCCTCACTGGATATTCACTGTCACACCATTAGCTGGGTTTTCATAAATGGGCTTTCATCCAGGGATTCCTACAGCTGTTACTGAACTACACTGAAATTTATTTCCAAATGTTTTCCTGCTTGATAGACATGTCTTTTAGTCTGCTTTAATCTAGCTGGGCTGTGCAATGCTTCCTTCCAGCTTTGGGATGGGCTTTCAGTTTCTAAAGTGCAGCCATTGCAAGAGGAATGGCTTCAGTTTATATGGAAGCTGATAGCTCTTAATTTACAAATAAAACTACAGATTTAAAAAATATATTCAGTATGGAAAAGATACTAGGCTGGCAACAAAATGTAATGTGATGTGGACCTTACCAAAGCTTGCCTTTATAGATTTAGCTGTCTTTTCTTAATGCAGTCTACTCTTTCCTAATCCGTAGCTTCTGCTGTGCTGTCTCTGCTGTCTTTCTCATTGTGCTTTTACTCTGCAGTCTAAAAGAAACCAAGGTATCTACCCACCAACAAATCACTCTGCTTCTGTGTAGATATATTTGCATTCTAATAAAAATATAGAGAAAATCATTATGTTTTTACAGCTTCCAGACATGTAATCGCAATTTGGCAGAGTGGGGGATATATAATGTGTTAATATGTGATAATAACAAGTTAATTTATTTTGCAGTGAATATCTGAATTTTCTGGTCTACTCTGTTATCTGTCCTTTGGAGGTCACTTAAACACTAAACAGCCTAATAAGCCTTTTTTCCCTTAAACCTTTTAAATACTCAGACAGATTAATATATTATTTACATTTTTAATTCCAAGGCTTATAGAAATTATATTAATAGTAATAAGTACAGAAAGTAATTAATAGCTCCAGTAAGTTCATCCAAACACAGCTTTTGAGATGTCATAATAAACTATTTAACAACCAATATGTAATTCTTTAGAGCTTAGATTTCACCTACCTGCTATTTGAATGCTAGAAGTCTCTTCTAAAACCACTGAATTAATTCTAAAAAATTACCAAAAATAGTACCAAAAGTAGAAGACTACGATTTACAGTGGTCAAAATATCAGACTTGATAGACAAAGCCTAAATGCTTAACTGCCCCTTGGCTTTCAGAGTTCTTTTAGGAATACATCCTTCAAGAGTGGTACCTCTTGTGCATATCATGCATTTGTTTGAAAACAAAAACCAAAAAACGCCCCACAAACCCAGTACTTCACCAAGAAACACACAATACATTTCAGTTTTGTATATGCTGAGAGCTGCATGGCTGTTGTTTCAATTTTCAAGCTTCTACAAAAAAGAAAAGCCTTCTCTATGAATAATGACTCCCTTAAATCTGTAGGTTTTTACAGGTGCTGATTAAAGACAAATGAGCTTAGAGGCCTGAACAAGCACCTCAGACTGAAGAACAGAAACAAACTATTGCAAATTACCATTATTACTATTGTAGTATTTAATATTTATGGATCAGAGCATATCCTAGCCTGGACATTTTCACAGTCTATACCTGTCACTAACAGTCTGTCAATTTGAACACATTTTAAACAAAAAAAAAGGAATAGGAGATTATACTATGTTTTGTATAATAATGACTGAATTTTTTTTCTCAGAAAATATTAACTCTAGCAGATATATACTAAAATGAAACAACCAGTAGGGAGATAAGCCAACAAAATTATTCTGGAGCACTTCAAACCTCTGTGGAAATGGATTAGGACAGAGTACAAGAGACGACATCATGGCATAAATAATTTTGTGGTTACGGGATTAAAAAAATCTTGACTTTCCCTTTCCACAACAAGATGAATAATAATACATTAGCTACAACCAACAATAACTAACATGATCTTCTCACTAAACTTGCATACTAAGTGTGTTAGAAAGCAATATGCTTATTAAAAAAAAAGGTAAAAAATAAAAAGCAGCAAAAGAGAGATGAAGCCAATAAATAATGCTGCAGGGCAGATACCAGAGTGTGAGAAGATGACAGCTACACCCTGCAGTGAGGTACCCTTGAAATATGCTTTTGTAATAATTTGTGTATTTCATAGTTTTAATATTCATATCTTAAGGCTTCTTAATAATACCAGAATTGAATATAACCCCAGATTCTTCACATCTAATGCACATGATAAATTGGCCAGTATTCTACTTGCTTTAGGGGAAAACATGAAGACCAGGTTCCAATTTTTTGAGTTAGGATACATGCAAATAAGCCCTTGCCACATCTCATTTAGGAACCAAAGCTCTTTTAAACAACCTAATTCAGCTAAAGCCCTTAAATGCATGTTTAATTTTCAGTCCGTGCAACTCCAGTAGGAAGTGAACACATACTTAAATAAGTTGATGAAAAGCAGCCTGTATGTGATCCAGTTGCAAAACTACTGGCCTGTTAATGCCTTAGAAAACCATAAAGGGACAGCCGATCATTCATATTTTCTACCCATTCCAAAAGCACCTGAAAATATGCAAGTAATGTTTGCCTTAATGTCACTCATTACTAACAACAAAGTGAACAAAAACTAACCCTCATCTTTCAATCTCAGTTAACTACTAAAGGCAAAAGCTAATGTTCTATAAACGTGGTGTTATCCTGCATAATGGCTGGCTTCATGCAGATTATTGCTATTATTAACCATACTCAACTGTCCAAAAAAAATCAATAACCCATTAAAATCACCCCCAAAAAACAACAAACCAAACCAACGGTGATATGTCTGGAGCAGCTCCCATGGCAAATTGATTGTTTTCCCAGACACAAAAGGTGGGATTTGTTTAACTTCCTTTACAGTGTAAAGCTGACTACTTGTGTTTCTAATTTTTATGTTTCCCTGCTAGCAAAATACCATTAGACACACTGCGAGGTCATATTCTTTCAGGTAGTGTGAAGTAATGGACTTTAGAATAATTGCAGAAAATTACAATAGCAGAAAATTATAATAGTAGAGACAAATTACAAATATCTATGTGAAGCACTTTTTTCCATGAGAGAAATCTGTCCAATGCCAATCAAAAGGAGAAAAATATTGTCAGCGATCTAATGGTTAATCAGAACTCCATGTACTTATTTAATGCAACATTTAGAAAGAGTGCAGAGTTGGGTAGGTTACTAATTATCCAGCGGGAAGTGGGATTTGCATTTTCTTCCCTTATACTGCTTCAGTTATGCGCTGAAGCATTTTGCCTCTAAGTTAGGTTAAAGTGCAGTCTAAAAGCTATTGCATCTCCTGCCTTCCGTGTTAAAAAAATTATGAGAACTATATTTCACCATCTGTCAGTGTAGTTTTTCAGCCAGGCAGATGTGGGAAGCTCAGTACAGGGGAACTTTTCTCTGTTTCTTCTCTCTGTCATTTTAACTGCTCAGAAAACACAGAAGAGGTGTTAGGGAAGTGTGAAGCACGTGCATGGACATGATGAAATCATGGCACTTCTAAAAATTACTAAGTCTTCAGCCAATAGTTAAAAATATTTTTTTCCTACTGATTCGTAAAATGTAAATACTCCACTAGTGAGGGACAGTGATAGCACAGTGTATATGCCCTCACTGGGGCTATTATTTATGATTCTCTTTACACGGCTGTCTCGGATCTGTCAGCTGTGGAAATGCAGGCTCGAAAAATATATAGTAATGATGGTTTCAGTGTGACAATATAAGCCGTGTTTTGTCAGAGTACATTGAATCCCTCATGTTTAAAAGAAAATAATGCAATTCCTTTCCTGTCACTAGATGAGTAACCAGAAGGTATTCACAATTAGATGAAATTAGAATAATTGCTCTCTTCCAGTTAACCTGTTAATTTAATGGCCTAATGAATATATAAGCATGTGTAAATCATTAATTGACTAGTTAGAAAAATAATATATTATCTGCATACATGTTATGATAAGCAGATCTGTAGATATATCTGTATTTCTACATTTAGTAAATGTGCCCATGTGTTTAAAAAGAAAATTTTCAGCATAGTATAGTTTACTCATGTTTCCTTCATATGTTTTTATTTCTGCCTTTGATAAAAGGTGACAGTAAAATTGGTCTGAGTCAGCTGGAATTGCAACCTTCCCCTAAAACCAGCTGTCTCTGAGGCACATTCACTCACTCGCTCATTCAAGAAGATTCACATGGGAGCTTGTGACAGCGACTGATCAAAGAGAACAGGCATCATGTAATGGAAAATAGCAAACAAAATATTCTGTGAGTTCTGGATGCTCAGGACTGAAACATCTCGCTCCAAATCAGGGCTGCTCTCAGCACGTACACACCACTGTGAGCAGAAAAGACGTGGGTACCACACAGGGAGGGAGAGATGGGAATCAAACAGGGAATCTGGCTCTCACAACCTCTGCTATCACACCTGAACGAACAACTTCGCAAACATCAAGTGTTTGGGAGGCTGGGAGTGGTGCTTGCTGCACGCCAAGGTTTCCCAGCACTGCAGCCACAGCTCTGCTCTCCCTGGTGAAGAAGGGGTGAGTTTTCACCGCATCACCCCCGGCTCTGAGGCTGCCTGCTGGCTTCTCACCTGCGCAGCTTGCAGGTCATTTGGAAGCCTTTAGAACTATTGCAAAGAGAGGTTACAGGAGGAATCAGGGCTCTGTGAGCAGCGCTGGGGCAGATGGCTCAGACAATGCAAGGTGAACAGAGTGCGGGAAAATCCCCACCAGGATCTGCTTGATGCCACTGTGCACCGAGGAGGGACACACTGACCATCAGGGCAGCTCAGCCTCCTGCCAACCCCTCTCCCATCTCCCTGCCTTCCCCTGGGGTGCTGGAGGAGCTCTGGGCAGAGGTACCCGGACAGCTGTGCACCCCTGACACCTGTGTCCCACGCGGAATTTGGCTGAACCAGAGCCAGACCCACCCCAAACAGGATTAGACATAGGGATTGCCATGCTGGAAACTGCTCTTTATGTCTACCAGGGGAAAAAAATGGGAGGATGGGGACGGGAAGGTGATGCAGATATTCCTATTCCAGTCTCTGCATAGGGTTTCAGTGCAGATGTATTTAAGCAATTAAATTTCAAGTGCAGCGTATTTTCAACAGTCAGTAATGCTAACTGCCTTCATTGGACACAAATAAATAATTGCAAACTATTTATCGGGTTAACTTGACCAGAAACTTTACTTTTGGTTTTCATGTCTTTTTGATCAGAATACATCAGTTGACAGGGTTGATTTAATCAAATTTACATTTGGTAAAAATGTCAAAGCTGTCAAAGCACATTGATTTGTCATTTTCTGAAAAGAAGAAAAGTTGGACTAATTGAAAATCAAATTATCTTTTATTTTGAAGTTTATTTATAGTGAGAATTAAATCTGAGAGATCCCTATATTTTAAAATAGTAGACATCTACTGATCTTTTTTATGATATTGTTTCACCATTTGTAGCCCAGAGAGAAAAATCAGGTGACAGGTATCGTATTATCAGTGACAGGCAAAGATGGAAACAGAATCTACATTTATTAATTTTAGTAGGTCACCACTCAGTCCCTTGCCTCCTCCTCACTCATTGTACAAATAGGTCTATGCCTGTGCATGGGTCTCTACTAGATAAACATAAACTAGCTTCTAACATAAATTAAAAATACAAATTAGAAATCTACCACCTCCAGATTTCATAAATCTAGTGCTGAAAGGAGTGGTTTTTTCAAATTCAGATGTCTGTAGCGTTGGAGTCCTGGGGTTTTCTCAAGTTCTCTGCATGATTGCTAATTCTTATGAGGTGCAAAAGTATATATCAAAAGGCATAAAATCTGAATTTTAAGACTCCTAGTACAACTTACGTCAAGTAAGTGAAAAATTATTCATGACTGTGCCTTAATGTAATCTCCCCAAAAGAAAAGAAAAGTCCTATTCACCGATTCCCCAAATCGCCGCCTGCATGCTTAGGCTTAGCAGTTGGTGTTCAGTGCCTGTGGACACAGGGATAACATTCTCCCAGCCCTCCAAACATGTTATGTCAGGTTGCATCACGTCGTGTGAGAAATGACCTAATGGGATGTGACACAGTGCAGCCCAGCACTGCTCCTGGCCTTGAGAGCTGAGCAGGGAGTGCAAGTGACTCTCAGCCACACCTCTGGTGATTTCAATCCCTGCGTCTGGAGGCAATGTGCAGCTCAAATGTGACCTGGATTTAAAGCAGGTATTTTAAGCAGGTATCTCTACCCATGGCATATTGTCCTGGTGGAAATCAGTGGTACTACCTCAATCTGATGATGGATATTTGCTCCTTGTGAGCTTGGCCACATCATCATCTCCATTGCAGAAACCAGAGAATAAAGAGAAACATCACATCTGTAGCAAAACATGCTGGGTACAACATTTTCCTGAGTCAGCTGTACTGCAACCCTATCCAGGAAGCTGAAGGATCTGCTTTGAATGCAGTAGCACCTTACTTGCATCAAAACTGTCACAATTACTGTTTTAGCAATTGGCATATGATGTTGTAAGATTTATGCTCTGACTCCAGGGATTCCAGTTGTGCTGCTGTTGCAGTATTAGCTCCCATTTTTAACTAGTACCTATAAGAGTATTTTACCAATCTGCTGGAGAAGGGCTAAACTAGACGTCCATGCCAAGTGCAACAAACAACCTGTTTTATAAGATAACATTTACCCAAATGTAAATCTGACAACAATTTGCAGATTGCTAGAAATAAAATTCACTATCCTCTTCTCAATCCTGCTGCTTTATTTTTTCTTTTTTTTTTTTTGTTCCTTGAAATGTTGAAAGCTATGGGCTTGTTAATTTTCTCCACTTTCCTTTTCATTTTTGACCCTTCCACAGGGGATCCAGAAAGAGTAAGATCACGTATCCCTCCAAAAAGCTGTCCTTTCGCTTGAATTACCAGAACTGGGGAAGTTTTTTAAGGTCCAGATGATGACACAACACTAAAATTTTAACAGCACTAATATACACCAGCAGTCACCTTGGCTGCCCCCCTCACGGAGAGAAGTAGGAAATATAAACCTCCCATCTTTTAGCTCCCTAATTTGCTAAATTAGGGATGCATGGCTCTCCCAGTAAAGCGAGGCCAGCGTGTTTGTAGACAGCACATCTCCTGCTGCCTGAACAGGGACACTTATCCATGTGTGCTGATTACATAAATGTAAATGGTAACTATTCCAGTGTGGTTTCTCACACATGGCTGCCTAGAAATCTTTAAATTAAGGGTACTATCCAGTTTCATAGGTGAAATACAGAAACTGATAGCAACACAATCAGCTTCAAAGAAGAAAGAAAAACACCCATGTATAATCTTTTTTTATTTACTGCAGTCTAAATAATAAGAATATTAACATATATGTAATAAAATAAAAATAAATAGTATTCTTAAAATAAAATATATTCAACTATTTCCTCTTTCTAGTGGATAATTCTCTGTATATGTGCAGTCCCTTTTTTTCCCCCCCAAGGCTCTGTTCCCAAGTGTCCAACAAACTGTTGAAGTTTGTGTTCAAAATTACTTACTGAAATTACTTTCAATTATTAGGGCAATTTGTCTTATGTTAACTGTGCTCATGCAAACTTCAAATGAGCTGACTGATACATGAGAGTGATATTGTAGGATTGACATCTAGGAAACCTGGTTAATAATCAGTGTTGGTATTTTACACTCTAGCCTATTAAAGAGAAATAGCAAATCCTAGTTTAGGAGATGGAGACCCTGGAGATGGTTAGGATACAGCAAGAGAGTAAAAGAAGCAAAAAATCAACAGGAATTGAACCTTTCATTTGGCTACTGTTGCATTTCTTACTAACTCTGCTCAAATATTCATCTGTTGGACTTAAGTTCTCTGTGTAACATCAGATGATCCCAGGCCAGGTGTGCAAGTGGGGGCTTCTAAATTTTTTATGAGGTGAATAATTTGAGGAAAAATTCTTACTAGTTCTGTGGACTATGAAGTATGAAAATACTGCATTGCAGATCCCTGAGGCTGATGGTCAGTGACACGGGGTCCAGCTGGAGGCCTGTCACCAGTGGTGGTCCCCAAAGCTCAATACTTGGCCCAGGATTGTTGAACTTAATCAATCACCTGGGTGAGGGGCAGATGTCTCCTCGGCGAGTTCTCTGGTGACACAAGGCTGGGAGGAGGGGCCAGTACCCCAGGGAGCCATGCAGCCCTTGGGAAGGGCCTCAACAAGATGGAGAGATGGGCAGAGAACCTCCTGAAATCCAGCAAAGGCAAATGCAGGCTCCTGCTCTGGAGAAGAACAACCCCAGGCACCAGGACGGGCTGGGACTGACCTGCTGGGAAGCAGCTCTGGGGAGAAGGACCTGGGGTTCCTGAGGGACAATGATCTGTCCCTGAGCCAGCACCGTGTCCCTGTGGCCAGGAAGGACAATGGGATCCTGGGGTGCATTAAGAAGAGCACTGGCAGCAGGTCAGGGAGGTGATCCTGCCCCTCTGCTCAGCCCTGTGAGCATCACGTGGAGTGCTGTGTCCAGCTCTGGGCTCCTCAGGACAGGAGAGACACGGAGCTGCTGGAGCGAGTCCAGTGGAGGGTGACAAAGATGATGGAGGGACTGGAGCATCTCAGTGAGGAAAGGCTGAGGGAGCTGGGGCTGTTCAGCCTGGAGAAGAGAGGGCTGAGAGGGGCCCTCATCCCTGTCTGTCAGTGTCTGCAGGGAGGGGCCAGAGCATGGACCAGGCTCTGCTCCCTGCTCCCAGCAATGGGACAGCAGGAACAGGCAGGAACTGATGGCCAGGAAGGTCCACCTGAGCATGAGGAAGAATTTCTTTCCTGTGCAGTGACTGAGCACTGAACAGATTGTCCAGAGAGGGTGCGGAGTCTCCCTCACTGGAGATATCCAAGAACTGTCTGGACACAATCCTGTGCCATTTTTTTCTACAGTAGCCCTGCTTGAGCAGGAAGGCTCAACCAGATGACCCCCCATGATTTCTTCCAACCCAACTCATTCTGTGCTTCTTTACAGTCTTAAAGCTCTCATGCTAAGTGGAGGTTTTGAGACAAGGTCTTCACAAAAGAGTATGGTTTCAGCAGCAAGACAGAAATGAGCTCTAGTGCTGACACAGCTGCGTTTCCAGCCTTCCCCAGTCCATGACCTCATTTTCAAAAGAAACCACTGATTTATGTTGCTGTTATGTTCCTGTTTTCACCTTGGAGTCCTGCATGTATTTGTCCAGTCAAGCCCTCAAAACTGGTGGCTCCTGCTGAATGATTTGTTTTCAGCCTCCTTAGGGCTGAGGTTTCTCCACCTGTTAACCGAGGATTATGTTTAGGCATTTGACTTTGAGTTTGCAAAACTTATTTTGCTAGAAATACTAAAGTGCTTTGAAGTTCAGGCTCATGTCTACAGTCACCTGTTTTGATTGCTTTGTTTTCTCATTCTGGCCTAAAATTCATTTTCCCAATTAAATGAATCTCTTCATCAGTCCTTCTCACAGCTGAAAAAAAATACACAGAGACAGAAGGTGGGAAAGGCTCCCAAGGCCCATATGTTCTGCAGCATGTTCCTTGCATAAATATGTCATGGGTATTTTAGTAACCTGCTGCCTTCTGGCATGAAATGTATTCAGCTTTCCATTGTTTGCACAGACACTCCAAGGAGGGGAGGTGAAAGATGAAAATCCACAGAGAGAAGTCTGATACTCTTCTGTCTTGTCAGGTCATGTTCATTTTTTGGAGAAAAACAGTCATTCTCCTATTTGCAGATATGCTTAATAGTATGAACCACAGTCTTACAGCAAGTCATATACCAGTATATTTCTAGCTGCAAAGCTTGCAGAGAAAGCAGAACAAAAGCTGGTATTGTGGCCATTGAAATAGGAGAATATACTCATGCTTCTCTCAGTCTTTACTATGTACTCTATTTGTATGCTAAAGAGGAGACTGAATTTAAATTCAACGCTTTTCTCTTTTTCTTTAGGATGGGCTTTCTGAAACATGAACATCTGAGAAAATAAACATTATTTACAGCTTTGATTTATAATGGTTAACTATAATCTAATCGAGGAATGTAAATTTGTTGTTTGTTTGGTTACGTCCAACACTTGTAAATCCTTATTTATCATCAGAAACCACACTCTTAATTTAGTTTGTTAATTTATAGACCTTGCTCAAATCTTATTTAACAGACTGATTTATAAACATTAGACAAAATGATCCAAATTATAAGTGTTAACTTTGCTGTCAGACTTATGCATTCCAACTAAGAATGTGAATGTATTTCTTTGGTTGGTTTACAAATTACAGCATTAATTAGTTCTGTAGTTGATTGATTAGAAAATATCTTCTATCCTGGCCATTAAATTCTGATTCATCTTTTTGACGTATAACTATGCCTCATAATTTGTTTTCACAGGGTTCTGATTTATTAATGCAATGTGCTACAGTTTAAAACATAAATTTCAAAAGGTCTGAAAAAAATGTAAAAAAAGAATTCTGACGAAACAATAATTCTTGCGAGAAAAGAGTGCACTTTTTTTCACACTTTTGCTTGAAACTTAGAGAAGATATTGAGAGAGTTTACCAGCAAAATTTTCCTCTTTTATTATTTTTCATTAAAAGACTCTGCATTTCAAAGCACTGGCAACTGCTAGAGACAGACACACAACCCCAGTGTTACAAGCAATGACATTCGGTACAGGATCTGACTGAGCTGGGACAATTACAGGCTACTGGGCTCAGTTTAGGGAACTGGATCACAGTTTGTTTTCAACGTACCAGCACTTCCAGCGTTTTCCTCCCTTGGGAGAATAACCAAAGTATTTGTTGATTTAGCAAGAGTTGTGTATTTTTTCCCCAGACACCTGATGCAGATTTATGTTTATCAGAACCGTGCTCTCCCCTGCTAAGCACTGAGTTACTGTCTTCTGCCAAAGGCACTTGCTGCTCAAGGAATTCTGGGCAGTGCTGGAGAGCACCAGGCAGGAATTAGCCCAGCAGAGCCACTTTCTAAGCTGTCTTATTTTAATTCTTCTATTAATTAAAGCTACAAAAAAATGCTCTTCTGCATTTAATTTTTTTTTTTTCTGAAAATTCGGACTTTTTAGAAGATCTAGTGTTCCTATGCTTTTGGTTTTCACACTTTGCAGAGGATGAATTGTGCTGTTTTGTGCATCTGGTATGTGCCTAGATAGAAAATTTTTATGCAAATATTAATATAGACATAACTATATAAAAATATAACTCCCCATACATGACTAATGGAGACTTTTATAGCTTTGCTACTCCATGATTGGAAAACTAACGTTGATTCAAGTAGTAGAACAAATTAGTAAGGTCCCAGTTTTATGCTGAAATAACTACAGAGTTTCTTACGCTCGAGCTAGCACACTTAGAAAGAATTTGAGGTTTCTGTGGGTTTGTCTATAGTTCTAAATTAAAGAAGAAAGAGAAGGAAGGCTGAGTACTGCATTCCACTCCTCCAAATTGACCACCCAAACGATGATATAAAATTTGATAGACTGTTCATTCCCAGAACTGGTACAAAAAGTTACTATTGAGCAGATGATTACACTGTTTGGTCTTGTGCACCTAAAAAAGTCTTCTAACATGTCTCCAGGCTTTGTGTCCTTAAACACAGCTATATATCCTTTTGTCATGCCCTACAGCACGCAATTCATACCCTCCTTTACATGTTACAAAGAGTACTCTCCAAAGAGCTGCAGCAGAGAAATTTCTTGCAAGCCTTTGGGCTGCAAAGAGCCACATACAAAAGAATCCCTTTGTTTTAGGACCACAAGTCTCAGACAAGATGTGGGGCCCGAGGACAGGACAAAGACTCAAACTGTCTGCTCTAGTGGGATCTGGTCTTGTGGCCACAAGCCAGCCCATGCTACCTGGACCTTGGGAGCCAGAAATCAGTTCCTGTTCCTCTCTTATTTAGCAGTGTAGGCAAAGTCAAGATGTGTTGTGACCCCTGCCCTGGAGAGCCTGTTCAGTTCCCAAACATGCTCTGGGTGAGGAACCTTTTCCTAATACCCAACCTAAACCTCCCCTGACACAACTTCAGGCCATTCCCTCGGGTCCTGTCACTGTCACCACAGAGCAGAGATCAGTGCCTGCCCCTCCTGTTCCCCTCACAAGGAAGTTGTGACTGCAGTGAGGTCTCCCCTCAGTCTCCTCCAGGCTGAACAAACCCAGTGCCCTCAGCCCCTCCTCACACGGCTACTCCTCCTTAAGAGTCTTTACCAGCCATGTGCGAAGAAAACCAGGTGAGGACAGAGAATGAAAGGCAGGAAGAGGAGGAAGATCAGGTACCAATCAAACGATTGTTTTGAATCCCAGGCTATCACTGATCAGAAATTGAATCAAAGAGAATGCTGAAGAACTGCTGCTTGGAGAAGATGCAGTAGAAAAAAGAAGATGAAGAAGCACACTTGTTCTGGAATTGGGGTAGCTGGTAGTTATTTCAATTAAACCATGTAGGTCCTTTAAGACACTAGCAAAGCACAACATTTCTCAGCCTAAAATAGATGTTTTAAATAGGTTAGACACGTACTGTCCTATACTTGATTATAAGAGTCTCTTAGAAAAGGGGTAAGACACACACGTTTGCATTGCATTTCCTCCCCCTGCCCCCCTACAAAAACCTGGCCACACAAACCCAATATGATGTCATTGAGTGAGATGAACCCCACTTGTATGGACTGCCAAGGAAGTGGTTCAGGACTAAGACCTGGGAAAATCACAACAGCTTAGAAAGTGTGGTCTGGGAAAAGAGCAGTGAGGGAAGTTTCTGTCCCCTGGAATATATCACCCATTGTTGAAACAGAACCAGAAATTCAGAGTCCCAAGTCTCACCTTTTCTTTGCTCTCCAATAAATGCTTATGAAAAGCACTGGCAAAGCTATTGTGGGCTCACACCAATACTGCTGCTGGCAGCAGTAACTACTTCATTAGCTTAAAGTGACACATTCTGCTGCTTTAATGATTCCCAGTCTGCTGCTGACCTATGCAAATATCAATATGAATCCCTGAGATGAAAATAGTTTTGAGAAACAAAACACCAAGTAAATTGCACACATGCATTGAAATACATTAAAGAGCATCATTCATCCCCACAAGCTTAATAATGTTCTTTTAATGTTGTTTGTGTGTACAGTAATGGCTTAAATTTCTCTGGCCTTTGAGCATGGAATTATAAGTATCCAAAATAAGACTGGGATTTCAGTTAATATCTATCACTTCAAAAACTATATAATGGGATTCAAATCCAAAAACTGAACAGAGCTGCAAAATTCATTATTAGCCATTTTGTAATACTGTTGCACCAGGTGATAAAGTGGTTCCTTCTTCCTGATCTGTCCTCTCTGCCCTCGTGTCCAGATGGCTTTATCAAGAATCTTGTACTGTGCTCCAATCCTTCAGCATTGTCCATGTACTCATTAAGGTAACTGTCTTTGCCTGCAAATCCTGCTACATTTCACTTGTCCTCAGCCTCTCAACTTCTTACTGCCAAAATTGTTTCAAACTCCAATGTGTGTAAGCACTGCGGCTGACT
Source organism: Acridotheres tristis (assembly GCA_037013685.1). Lineage (NCBI taxonomy): Eukaryota > Metazoa > Chordata > Aves > Passeriformes > Sturnidae > Acridotheres > Acridotheres tristis. Next base: position 105,744,323 of record CM072884.1, read on the forward strand.
GCCATCCTTCTCCGATGCTAATGGAGCTTTTTAATTCCTTTGTTAACCCTTTGAAAATGCCAAGTAAAGATTTACAATCTCCCTGTCCCTGCAGGGCCTCTGGAAAGGAAACCATCCAGATGGCAAAATGCAGTTTTGCTGTAACCCTCTCCCACAACTGCCAAACGCAGGAATGTGCTCAAGGCACTGAATGCTCAGCACAAGAAATTTCACAACTCATTAGCAATGCCACATCAAAATAATAAAGAACAAAACCCACACTAAAACCCAGCAGGCTGCAATCCCAGGGGTTAGCTGCCAGCGGCCTGGATGAGAATTTGATGTCACGATTTGCACAGATAAGGTTTCTTGACCACTATTTTACACTTCAATAATGGTACTAGTGTAAATATGCAAAAAAAATTTCCAAAGTTATTGACTCAATCACCTTTTGAGCATGCAGCAGCTGAAGGATTTAGAACTCCCATGGTATCTTTTTCAGAATTGGAAGCCAAATAATTAGATTATTTTTTCCCAAAGTGAGGGTACAGCTGTTTTTGCCACCCTAATTTTTACATTACTCTTCCCTGAAAGAATGCTGGGGGAGTGTGAAACTGATTTGAAACACCTTTTGGCAAAAAAGAAATCTGAAATTCCCCTAGAACTCCTCCCTGTAGTCTGACCTTTTCTGTATTCAGCACTGAGAACACCATGCTATCCACTGGTTACCCACAACAAACTTGTTTTTTTCCACCTCTACAGGTTTTCTGAAGGGAGAGAAATGAGTACATTTTAAAACAAGCCAGAATATTTACCAGTGATCATTTGTATTAGCTACTTGTGCTTCAAACATCAGATTTCTGAACTCATTGGGATCGAAGGTGAGTCAATAAATACCTTCTATTTCAGAAAGTGGGAGGCTCTTCAGCTGCTCAGTACAGTCATTTCTTGTAGAATACATGCAATTATAATTTGACTTTCTCACTAAAGAGTTAGGGGCCCACTCACAAATCACCATCCCTGATGTTTGAGTGATTAGAGGGTTGACAGCTGGCCATTTTCCAGGTATTCATCTGAGCCACTGCATGCACACAACTGATTAGCACGGGGCCATGGACTTGCATATCTCCTGGTACCCTCTGATTTATTATTTATTTGATTTATGAGGTAGCAGCTTTAACTGGCTAACCAATAAAACATTTTTTTGAGCACAAGATGAAGTTATTGGTAGCACAGAAACGCCTGTCTGACAAATTTTCAAACAGTAATTACATACTGAAATTTGTATTTACACATTGCTTTCTCAGAGGATTACCTGAGGAAAACAGAGTATCCCTGGTGCTTCAGAGTGAAGCAGTGGGTGGTTTGCATAATGGAATTTATATGGCACTTAACTTGCCTGAGTTGAGGATACTGTCACTCTTTTCTTGTTTTCCTGCTTTGGTCCCCATCCTCCTCTTCTCCTCCTTTGCTGCCTCTCTCCATCCCTGACTCCTTCATTTGCACTTCTGATGCACCCCCAGGATTCCAGTCATCCTTCCCCACTAGGCTCTGCCTCTGTTCACTGGCACAGAGATGCCATGAGCAGAAGTCAGCTCCTGTTTCATTCTGGAAAGGAGCCCAGGTTCCTGGGGATTCCAGTCACTACAGACTCTATGGCAAACTTCATTACCTTCAAACCAATAGCTAACAAAAATTCTTTGTAGGAGCACGGGCTGGTTTGGGCTGGGGTAGAGTTAATTTTCTTCATGGCAGTCTGTGTGGAGCTGTGCTTTGGGTGTGCTGGAAACAGCCCTGATAACACAAGGATGTTTCTGTCACTGCTCAGCAGTTCTTGCACAGAGTGGAAGGGTGGTCACAAAGTTGGGAGGGGTCACAGCTGAGACAACAGAACATAGCTGACCAAAGGGATATTCCACACCACATGGCATCATGCTCAGCATATAGAGCTGGGGGAAGAATAAGCAAGAGAAAATGTTTGGAGTGATGGTATTTGCCTTCCCAAGTCACTGTCACAAGGGACAGAGCCCTGCTCTCCTTGGGGTAGCTGAACACCTGCCTACCCATGGGAAGTGGTGAATGAACTACTTAGTTTTCTTTGCTGGCACACAGGACCTTTATTTTACCTGTTAAATTGACTTTATGTCGTTCACCCTTCCAATTCTCTCACCCATCCTGTCGGGGAGAGTGAATGAGTGGCTCTGTGGGACTTAGCTGCTGGATGGGGTTAAACCTTGACAGAGCATCTGAGATGATTTCCATGATGGAAAGAGCAGTAATTCCTTCACTACACTGTGAAAATCAGCTTCCCACTACTTCTAAGTGAGCCCTCTTGTTGTGTGAAACCTGGCATTTGATTGCTGTCTGCAGTTTCACAGGTCTCTCCTTGGGGAACTCCTAAATTACCCTAATATTTTGGCAGGCATGACAAGGACTTCCTTGAGGTAGGGTTTTAATTAGGTCACATAACAGGACCAATAGTAGATTATACAACAAGAGGGCTGCACTTTTTTATGTAGGTACATGATCATAACCTTACAGTAAGGACTGTTATTTCCATTATAAATCTTATTTACATTCGGGGTTGCTATCTTGGTTGCAAATATTTTCTTCAGACTAAAATCTGACTGACAAACCTATAGCTTGGAAGCAAATATTTACACTATATGGAAAAAAAACGTGCAGTAAAGTGCTTTGTTCTTTCATTTGTTGCATTCACAGACAAAGAAAATCAGCTTCCATTTAAAACAGTGATATAAAATGATGTCTCTCTGGGGAGCAAAGAAAGATATTCATAAAGGTTAACATTAGCCCTGGGAAGAAAGTCTGCTGTATTCCCTTTAAGGCCTAATGTAATGAAGGCTTCTCCACAGGATGATTTGGAGCAAGAGACTAACTTTAGGGATGTTGAATCCAACCCCCTGCAGTATTCTCCATCTCTGCTGCCTGTAGGCACTTGTAGGCTGCAGAGTCTCTCTGAATATGCTCCTTAATGTTCTAATAATGCACTAATAAAAGACAGCATCCAGTGTTGGAAGAATGAAGCCATTGCAGCATTACAAGTGTTTAAGGAATCGACAACAACAAAAATCACCCCTTTTTCCTCCTTTGTCTCAGGTTGGGCTGAGAATCTGCCTCACACAGCACTTGCCATGCTCTTACTCCCAACAGATCAGGCAGTGAGGACTTGCCAGGTTACTGATCCTCAGACACCCATTTCCATCAGCAAGCTGGATATTTGGGGGAGACGGAATATTATCCCAAAGTTAATCAAGTCTGCCAGCTTGCCTGCCTATAAAACCTGAAATGACAATAAGGTGGCTCAATTTTTAGTATTCTTAAAGGAAGAGCAAGATCCCAGAGGACTGGAGCTTATCATGACAGCACACACTGAGGTCCTTTTGAGGAAATGCCCTGAAAGCTCTTTCTAAGCCGGCTTAGGGAGTGTAACTAGTATTAATTCATAGGGATGTTTTGTTCAAGAGAAGTATCTATTCAAGGAACTCTGTACCTCAGAGGTGGGAGCACAGACTAAGCTTCCTTCAAAGCTCTCTGCTGGGCTGTGGAACATAACAGCAGGGCTTGTGACACACGTGCATTTTCAATTCCAGTCTCATAATTGTAGGAAAGGACTCGCTTTTAATTCTTTGAAGGTAAAGCAGAACAGAGCCCAACCCATGTATTTTCCAGCTTCAAGGTACTTAAGAGCTTCCTCTTTTTCATGTATTATTTTTGTTACTGAAACCATCAGTTCTCCTTTAGCCCTAAGCTTTGTGTTTTGAATGTAAAATAAGGGAAACTCATGAAATTGTTTTGTCTGGTTGATCAAAATTTCATTTTCTTGAGTCCTGAAGTCTTTTTCTCACATTAAATTGCATATAAAAAAATATTCTAATATCCCTCATTTTCAGATATAGTTACACAAATAGTTTTAGGTTAATACAGATGGTAAACAAATGCTACAAATAATAAGATCTTAAACCATTTCATGAGATTACTGTTCCTCTAAAAAGGCAGAACACAAGTCTTCCACAGTGCTAACAAGTAAAGCTGAAAGATGTAATCAAACATTCTGGACTATAATTGAGAATTTGGGCAAAACAAGATTAACACATATTTGTCTGGTGAGTTGCAGAGTCAGTTACAGCTCTTCTGAGGGATCTACTCCAAACGGTGACTCGAGAAATCTCTAGACCCATGGAGAACTGTGGGATTTCATTACACCTGAGCTACATTGAAACTGTGAAAATCCAAGGATAAGCAGAATTCACGTGACTTTTTTTTTTTTTTTCTCTGCAGCTTTAGCAAATCTCCAGTGAGAGAATGCTGATAGTACTGGGTCATGCAGAAGCTCTGCCCCGGATCAGACCCAAGGTCACACCTGGCTCTGTTTCCAACAATATACATGCGGATTTCTGAGAGACAATAAAATCATATTTGCTGCATCCCCATTGTAGTTTCAAACAGTTTCAACTCAAGGGTACTTTGTATTTTTTTTTTAATTCAAATGTGGATTCCAGGTAGAGGCTGGGGGAGTTGTCTTGACTCCTTGACTTCATTTAAACATTTGGGGTTTCTTTGATAGCAAGGCCACGGGTATGGTTACAAATTGTACATGTATGAGAAAAAACTTAGTTGTTCAGCTTAGTCTCTTCATTACCTTATGCAGACATTGACATCCCTTCATTGACCACATAACTGATGCCCCAAACTAACTTTGGCACCTGTAGTTAAAGGGATAAAAGAAGACTAAAGTTTGTAAGGTGAGTACCCACTTTGTGTGGAAGCAAAACTAGTTTGTGTGAAAATAAAACTAGAAGTTTAATTTATTTTCCCTTGAGGTATGGTGGGAAGGGAGGAGATTTGGAAGGAAAAGGAAGATGATCAAAATAGATTCTCAGGGTTATGGTGTGCTAACAACAGGTGAAGTGCTCTACACAACGTGTGCAAAGGGTGGGAGAGCAGCTCAGCCAACCCAAGCCTCATCAGCAGCAATATCCATCCCTGGCTGGCCTCTCAGCATTTGGGCTCAGGAGTTCACCTGCTCTGGATGTTGGCTACAACAAGGGAATTTCTGGCCCAGCACCACAGCCTAGCCAAGTCCTGTGCTGGAATCTACATTGCAGCACATAGTCCTCCTAACAGTCACTTAGGAGGGGAAGAGCAAAGAGATTATCTGTGTTTTTTCGTAGAGAATGAATGTATCTGAAGAGTTTCTATTATTGCCTGGAGTTATTGGTTTTACAAGAAGCTGTGAACCGACCTTATTAATTTTTATATTTTACTTTCTATTTTTTATGATGAAGTGAGCTGTATTTGTTGGGAAAAAACATACTTTGTAAACATACATAAACTCTAATGATTACAGATCCTTCTCAAATTGTTTTTTTTTCAGTAAAAATCAGTGAATCTATAAAAATAAATTTAGAAACATCTTTTAATTTTATTTTTCAAGTAAAAAAGAAAAAATTGAATATATATATTTCTCCAATACAAAAAAAAAAAGAAAAGAGCATGCACCACATCTAAATCTAATCTTGTTGCAGTGAAATCAATTCCACAAACCACTTTTAGATCGTTCCTTTAGTTTGCAGATTTAAATTGCTTCTAAAATCTCATTAACCAAACCTCTGTATGGAAAGATTCTGGCTTTGCTATGACAATAGGAGGCTGTTCCCGACCCATATACACCCTTCACAATCATTTTCACACCTCATGCTGCAGAGATAAAAATGCCCTATTTTTGGCAGACATGATCTGAACATTGTGATGACCTTAAGTTTTAGGACAGCCTTAAAATCAGAACTTGGAGTTGCAATTTTAAATTAAATAAAGTATACTAGAATAATAAAATTATGTATGCAAGTGCTTTATTTAGGAATACTATTAAATTTTCAGGAATTCCTATATGTGGATTAACTCTACTTGTATGTTTCTTACCTTGAAGATTACTCTGATGTCTTCTTTACAATTTCAATGTTGGTTTCTGTGTTTTTAACTTGTTCAAGATATTAAAATTTTGGGAAAATTTATATAAACCTTGCACTTTTAAAATTAGTATATCCTCATTCTAATCGTAGAAGGCAGAGACCTCAAAATCCAGTACACATTTAACCTTCATACATGTAACCAGCAATATAAATTTCTAAAGTGTTGCAGAAATTCTCATTAGGAGGACAATTATTTTCTGTTGTTGTTTGATTTTTTTCCCCCCAAAGAATTATTTGCCACATGAAAGTGTCAGCTTTAAAATATAAGTAATTTGGAAGATTCAATCAGATTCAAACCAAATCTCTGCCTTTTCTTGTTTTGCTTCTGTTGGATTTGTATGATTTCACAGATAATCACAGTGCATTTTCTGATGGTTTGTTGCCTTTGGTATTTATTCGTGTATTGACATGATTTAAAATTGCTGAAGAACAACCAGGTGCCTTATGCCTAGATTGAGGAACGTTATAAATCTTAAATTTGAGAGATTATCATCATGCCTTAAGATTCTATGCTTGCAGTATACCAATAAGAAAAAACAGTTACCTTTAGAATAGAGGTAGTGGGTTACAAATGTGTGATTTCTAATAACTTTTTTTCCTAAAAGGTAAGAGATAATATTTGTACTTCAAAGAAAACACAAACCTGGACCTTCCTATAAATGTATTAAAAGTTCTTTGCTTAGAATGATAATTTACCCTTGATTCATATAATTAAAGTTGTTTAAATAGTAATAGAACATGCAGAGGTGTATTTGGGGAGAAGATACCAAGAACTAAAGCAAAGGCAGAAGAGTTGTGTCTATGATCTCTGCAGGAGTAGTATGTCAGAACTGAAATGACTATTTCATGAATAATTCCATAAAGTATTTTTAGTCTTTAATATATAGCATTGACAAATGAATGAAGCTCACTATAGGTGTGCACCAAGAAATAGGTTCCATTCATCTGCTCTTTCATCTTTTCTATCTGGTGTCCACAGCCTCCTGTACATTTCACACACCAGGTCCATGTAGCATTTGAACATAAATTAATTTAGTGTTTCCTGACCACCTCTCTTGTGTTACTGCTGAGCTCCATCTTCCCATTCTTCTCTGGAAGCTGCTAATCTCAGCTCTCTTCTCACATTCCTGTCACTCCAGTCAATGTGGATCTCAGCTGTCAAGTTCTGCCTTGTCCTTCCTTGAATTTTCCCTTCCAGAATGAAGTCATGGACATTGAGTTTTCTTAAGGAATCTGGTCCTAGCCCTTACTACAAGATTTCTCATCCTACTGCAAAGTCAGATCCTGCTTTTGACCTAAGAAACAGTCAGATGTAAATCTGACTTAGACAGTATTATTGATGAACTAGCAACAACTAACACCACTTTAAAAAAATGGCTTCACATAGCAGAACCAGAAAGATGGATTGCATTTCAAAGCAACATGAGTGTGTACACAGGAATTTTAAAACTGGAGGAAGTTTTAAATATCGTCAGAACGATTTTTGATGTAGGGATCAGGGGTTACAATACTCACTGAGTTAAAATCCTTTGCGGGGCAAGGAGTTGGAGTGGATTACCCTTCTGGGTTCCTTCTAATTTAAGAGATTCTATGAACAATTAACAAAAGGATGATGAGGAATTTTAAGGGCTGTTCTCTCTGTCCCTTCTACCTGCTCAAGAACTGGATCCTGAATATGTGCCCGGATGAAACCACAGGGCTCTGATGACAGAGGTGGTGAGAGACAAATCTCTGGGAAACACAGAGGGGTGGTCAAACGATCTCCAGGTCTAACACAGCTGTCTGGAAATCCTGCAGGTTATTGCATGAACTACAGGGCTCAATCCGAGCATGGCTCTCAGCATGGGCTGAGCCCACGAAGAAAGAGCTGTAATACAACTCTACAAGTAGCAGAAATTAGAAGAAATGTGGAAAATTTTTATAAAGGGGGGAAAATTTGCCAGAAGCAGTCAAAATAGTTTCCCAAGGTACTGGGTGAAGACCTACAGGTTTAAACATAGTGAGATAAAATACATAAATTTAAATACACAGTTTTCACAGTCTCTCACAGGTTCCTTCTTCTGGGCTCTCCTACCATTCTGATCCTTCTCTCTGTTCTTCTTCTATCCCCAAACCCACTTACCCTTTGCAGAATTCATCATTTAGCATTTGAAAGCCCTCCAATGAACACTAAGTACCACCAGCACCTGTCATGTTTTGTTTCTTTTGTCTTCTTTTCCAGAATGGGAAGATGTCTTGCAATTTATGCCTTTTCCATCTAAAACTAATGACTTGTAACATTCTTATTTTCTCCTAGGTTTGAAAATGCAAAATAGGAAGGATGTTATTTTTTTCCTATTTTACATAAACACATGCATATTTATTAGGACAAAAGAGAACCAAAAGAAGAAATAAATGAGAATATAGAAGAAGGAGGAAAAATTGTTCTGTTATACTGACATGTGCTTTCTGCAGCCACACTATTAGCAATTGCTGTAATAAGGATCTCTCTGCCTGTGAAGGGGCCTTATTCTGGTAGATGTAAAAGCATGAAAAGCCTCATAGAACAGGATTCTCAGGATGATGTCCCAAATAAAGAACTAGTTTCAGATATCTGAAATGGGGTTTTTCTTCTTTTAGGACTTTCAGATCTCTCCATCTATTTGAGTTAAGTCATATTGATGGTTCCACATTTTCTTTCCACTGCCTAAATGAGATTTTTCTACTGATATAACATTCGGAGAAGCCCATTTTAGCTGTGCATATAGAATCTCTTTTGCATTTGAAAAACTGTGCTAATGTGCACAGGATGTATTATTCATATCACGCCTGCTGTAATTTACATACCTCAGGAAAAAGTATTCATGTTCTGGGTTTTCATTTGTTGCACAGACAATACTGATAATGCTCACTAGACTTGTGTGGCTGTTTTAAAATACAGTTGTTGGTCACCATGGAAATTTAGTGTAACTAAATAATCTTAACACACAGTTCACATGTCTTTATACATTAGTATAGTATTCCTTATACTTAGCAGCAATATTTCCTGGGCACTTGGCAAATGCTGTGGTAATGGTATTCACTTAGTCAGAAAGAGAGAGCAAAATAGCAAAATAATTTTAAGAGCAGGCACTTGCAGCAGGTAGAGCTCCATACGTATTTCCATAATGGATCAAAATATCATAGTTTGAAAGCAAAAATATATTTGCCTTCTATCTTCCTAATTAAGAATTCTGCAAATTAAATCTGAAATTCAAGATGACTGTTTCTGGCTTTGATTATGAAAAATTGTGCCACAAGAATTTTATTAAGTTTTTCACAAGAACTACAAGAAAATACAGCTCTGTAGCCCTAATGTAGTTCCACTAAATATAATAAAAACTACAAGACAAAATTTTTTGTATTTTAAAGTAAGTACAGGCCAAACAGAGACTCAAATGTAGCAAATGAAAAATTGCTACCACAAACTGAAATGGAAACCAAGAGAAAATACCCTTGGGCCAGAAATAATCTTCCACTTTTTCTGTAACCATATACAAAAATTCCGAAGGAGAAAATTCTCATCGCTCTTCCTCTTCCTTCTCTTTTAATTACTGATGAGTACAGAGCTGCCCTTGGGCCTTAAATTTCTATACAGGAAGATATTGGGACTCTTGACAAGAGTTTACTATAAACTCTTGAGAAGTTCCTATGCCATCAGAGATCTTGTTTTTCCTTTCCAATGCTGAGGTCACTCTGAAATGCTGGAATAGACAAGGACCTTTCCCTCTAGGCTTAGCCCGAGCCACAGATGATGTGCATTCCTCTCCTGCATCCCACGAGATACCTTCAGGTCAGACCTTTCCCTGGAAGTTTGTAGCAGCTCTCCTGCTCTCTCAGAGGTGTGGATTCACTGCTGCTGCCTCTTCTTACACATCAGCACCTGCTTTACCTCTCAGGAGGGGGTTTGTGCTTTGTTCTGCCTCTTGACAGACTGACAGACACACTCAATTTCCTCAAGGCATGTTCATTAAAGAGGGCTCCAGGCCTGCTCCTACTGCATCTCTATGCTTACACTTTGCTCTGCTCATGCCAGGCTTCCTCATCCCTGCCTTCCATGCCCCTCTTTCCCCATTTTCTGCCCTACATCCACTCAAAGTCTCTCTGATGTTCTGGAGTCTGATTTTGAATTCTACACTTAGTTATATTTTTTCAAGAAGTACGAAACAGTGAAGTTCTGAACTCAACCCTTTTGTGAAGTCAAACTAAGCCTAAAAATCCATCCCACAAGCTGCATATCTGTCACCCAAGCTGCTGCTGCTGCTTGTTGAACACTCCTCTTTTGTCTTTGTTATTCTATAGGACCTCAGAAACAATCTGGGCACTATCAATCAAATGCACTTTAAATGCAGATTTTGCTGTTCTGCTTTAGAAAACCAACTAATATCTTTAATATCAAGGCTTATCTCTTCTGCCAGAATTCCCACTGTATTTGATGAGAGGTAGATGAGATCTGAACTACCTGTTTCCTGATACTATTCTTGGCTCAATTGATTCTCTTTTTGCCAGGACCTGTAAGTGTGAAACCAGATGTTCCCTGACTAGAAACTAATGTCTTTTATGAAGAATTGTTTCAGGCAGTAATATCTAAAAAAGCAAAGAGCAAAATGTTCTTCTGCAAAAGCCTTTAAACAAGAACTCATCTAAGTTAGAAATCCTTCCCCTAAACCATCTGGCCCTACTCACTTGAAAAAGTTTCTATTTCACACACAGTTTGTAAGGTATAATTTATGTCACTTAAGGGTTTTCAAAGATCAGGCACAGAGTGCTGTCCTTAATAAGTGTTGACACTGAAGACAATGGGTACAGACTGTTCTTGCAGCTTCCTGTGATTGCGCAGCTTTGTGGGGAAGGAGCCCTTGGTCAGAAAGCAGGTACTTGACATTTGCCAGATTCTTCTTCATTTAGGGGATGAGCAAGCTACTAAGCAAATCCAGCTGTAAATTTAGATTTATGCATACTGCCAAATACTAATACAGCCTTATAAAAGTACCTGCCAGATTTGTGCTCTGACAGAATATGTAGCACTGTCTCCCATCATTTGTTAGTCTGGCATAAATAATTATGGATATTTGTGAGTTCTTTCAATTCCCAATCCATTTAGAGGAAAAACTATCACACTTTAAACGAAAAAAAAATATAGGCCTCATGTGAGTTTCACCCATTGTACTGCAGAAGAGTTTATTGCAATAGGATCTTCTTGCTTTGCACTTATGACTGGAGTCTACTAATAAACTATTTAAAGCTAATACCTAAAAAGCATCAATAGAACCTTTTAATGAACCCATTCAGATGACATTTTTCCGGTTATCTTGACAGGTGAGTTGAGTTTAAGCAATTTACACAATGTAATATTATAGAGCAATTGACACAATGTAATAGTATGAAGGAAATGTGCTGTAGCGTATCTTGTAGGACTAACAATCTCAGTAAGATCAGCCTTCCCTAAGCACACTGCTGTGCTTATATACATGCTGCTATTTTTAAAGTGTGTTTCCACATTAAAGGAGAAACACATTAAAGAGAAGCATCCAAATTTCCACATTACAGAAGATGACCTAGGAAATTCTATTGCAATAAACAAATATTGCTCCCATTGATATAATCAAGTTTTTCTTGGTGCAATCATGTTATTCCAGTTTTATACCTGTTTAGCCAAAATGGGAATTGGTCTATTTGTCTTCTCTAGGCTAATATTCCTGCAAACTGCACTATGCCCCTGTATAAAGCTGGGATATTCATAGCAATTTTCATAAACACTCACTACACTGAATCTTACAAATCCTTCAGAAAGTGCTGGTGTCAACTTATATTTACAGTTAAGGCCTGTGTCACTGAAGTGCAGGGTTTTTTCTAATCATTATTGTAAAACTGGTGAGCCAGTGCAGAACCCATATGATCAGTTGTTTCCACATCATACTTTTCCCACTGCCTGTTTAAATCAAGAGGAATATTTTTGCTACAACCCCTGAATGCTTTCAAGCAACATTAAAATGAGGGTTTAAAAGTGACTGCTTTAAAGTCCTCTATATATATTCAGCAGAGAAATGATGAATACACTAATTTTTTAGTGTCACTAGTTTCGTGACAATATGATGGCAAAGTAAAAGAAACTTAGAGTAAAATAAATCATATAAAGAAAAAGTGGATTTATTTCTCAAACTATCCACAAATTCTGCCGTATAGAGGCCTTGGAATGAGCACATGTTCTTGGGAGTTTGAATCTCAGTTATGGGAAATGGGGAAAGGTACATCTCTTGTTTCTTAAGTCCCTTAGCAACATCTATCCTGCCTTTCTGATACACTGTAGGTACTAGTTGCTATTTTGCAGAGAAGCTGGTACAGACTCTCACACCCTATTTCCATCACTGTTTTTATTTATGTAGATAAATCCTAATACTAAAAGTGAAAAAAATTATGTCAGGTCTAAGTTTTTCTAAACAAGCCTGAATAACAGGCTGGTTTTATTTGTTACTCAGTTATTTTGAATTCATGCAGCTCTGCTGAAAGACATATTGCCATGACACATGAGGAGACAAACATTGTGGAGTACCAGAAGGAACAAAAGCAATGAGACCTCGCAGTATCATTTATACAGCCTGGGGAAGCATCCTGACAGCAATCTAAGGACTGAACTATTCCCAAGTTATGTCAGGGACCAGCAGAAGCAGGGGGCTCTGAATGGAATCTCAACAGATGCGGTCTTGGAGTTTAGCAACAGATTTATCTCAGGGACAGGTGTTTCTGATCACCTCTAGGAGCATCTATGTTTGTCCTGTTTTCCGGGCAGAAATTTATCAAATCATTATTTCACAGGTTCCTCCAAAGGCTTTGTATCATCCTGAAAGAACTCCTGTAGACCAAAGCAATAGTTCAGAATGAAAAATTGACTGTGATAAATGCTTCTGCAACAAAGTGGGAATGACTTGCAATGCACTGCAGTAACAGTTTAGGTGCCTTATCTCTTTGATTCATCTGAAATGGGGCACTGAACTAACCACTACTAATTTGTGTTGTATCCTTGAGGATGTCATGTACAGTCTCATGAGACTTCTACTGCAGCTAAGCAGTAATTTAACTAATCATTAGAAAGAGTATCTTAGCCTAGTGAAATAATTTCATATTCATCATAATAATACAGATCATAATGGATTCATGTGATGTTTCTGTCACTGTCATATTTATTGATACAAAAATTCCATTAATATTTTGTTATACCATAACATTATAATAAATTATCAGTAGTTAGAAGGTGAGATGGCATTGTAAATCTGTAGGACATTGTATTTTCATACAATATCTTTACACCCTGAAAAAGCATAGAAGTGCTTATTTTCAGAGAACACCAGCTGTAAAGCAGCACCTATAGGTAAACTATTAAAATAGGGTCTCTATTACACTGAGACTAAATCTGAGAAGAAACAAGTTTTGCATTTATTTTATTTTTGACAAAGGAGAAATAGAGTGCTTGCAGAAATTATTAACCTGTTATTCAGAAAAGGCTTGAATCTCATGTCAAACCATTCAGAAATTTTTAGATTCCTATTGTAGCAAGTAACTGTAGTCCTGAGAGCTGTAGCTCTATAAAGTCTTATCTGCCCAGAGGCTAAAAAAATCTCTCCCTGAGACATGAACTGCGAGCCTATGTGTTGGGTTAATAATCTTATCTCCTTTTCATGTTTTTACCATTGGTAAGGTTTCTTTCTCTTTATTGTCAACACTACAGTGACTTTGCAGTTTAGTTTTGTACTTACACCTATGAAAGTAGAGCCTGTTGCCACCCATGTTCTTCTACTCAGGCCTGGACAGCTGTTGTGTCATTGCAGATGACAAGGACTTGAAAATAAAATCCAATTAATTCCCAGGTAAACCACTGTGAAATACTAACAGTGAGTAACAGTAATTAGTGAGCAACTGGTTAAAGCATGAGAAATTCCAAGCCCAGCAATTTAAAACACTACTTACTGATATGTATTAAAAGATGAGTTGGTGGAAAATAAATTATGAAGTGCACATAAAACAGGGTAGGAATCTGCCTGAGGTACAAAGGAGGGTTCTTCACTTTAGCATCATGCCTGTAGCAGTCTCCTGTCAGGTGTCCCTTGATCCTCTGCCAAGGGATATTAACTTTCCATTCTTCACCATTGACCTTACTACCCTCTGACCTCTCTATTTCTTTATACTTAACCATTTCTCCATTTATTCTCCTCCACTTTCTCCTGTTGCCAAGAAGTATCCTGTTTCTATCCTGGCTATTAATTTCCTTTTTTTTTTACCTCTTCTCTAGTAGCTCATTTTTCTTTGTCCAATTATCCCCTTCATCACTGTCTTGCCACAAGTAGCTGCAGTCTTTCTTATTTTTGAGAATATGCCACCCTGGCAAGCCTGAGAAAGATCAGGGCTGTGATATTTCTCATTTTCTTCTTCATTGATTGCAGAGGAGTTGAAGTTGCTGAGAATGGGGATTCCTTTAGCTGGAACTCAGACAGGCAGCTGCCATGGCTGTTGTGATCCTGCAGGGACAGATTTCAGTGATGCAAGTGACAGCTCCAGCCACCGTGCCAGCACAAGTCAGTAGAGGTCATATTGGGAGGAAGAAGACAGAATTTTACAGTTGTTGCTGAAACACTCATTAGCCAGCCTGGTTATCAGTGCAGGCAGACACCAGTGGGATGGAGATAGACACCACTTACCACAGGCTGTGGACTTTTTGGGAGATCTGCCTGCACTGCTACTTCACTCTGCTTTTCTCAAATATTATGAGCAAGGAAAAAAATGTCTTGAAGCTGCAAGAATGCAGAAGGAAAGGCAGAGGTGTCCAGCTCCCAGTGTCTGACTGCAGGCTGAGCTGCAGGTCTGAATGGTGGGTCAGAGATTGTAAGGCTGAGTTAGAAGAGCCTGCTGGCATATGAGAGGAGAATCAGGTGGATATCAGACAACCATTGCCTCCAGGAAGAGGGGAGTTGAAGCTTGAGAAGCCTTCCAAAGACTGATGCTGTGAATATTTGCTGTAAGAAAGAAGCAGCAAAATCCTGGTGGGATCTCTAGACAGAGAGTCACAGGTTTTAAAGGTCACTGGGTGACAGGTCGTAAATCCCTGGCAAAAGGATATAAAAGACATGACCCAAACAGCATTTGTGTGCTGGAGAGAGTGGTGTGATGGGTTACAGCAGCACCCAGAACAGGGTCAGGTATGGGGGGTGCAGGTGCTGCTTGCTCTGAAGGGATTCCGTGCTGCATCTCAAGGGCAGAGAGGACCACTGCAAGCCCTGCAGCTCCAGAGGGGTAGCTGCCCTTCCAAAGGCACACCTCTGACAGGTGAGAGTTGGGAATAACACTCCTCTCTCCCAGCTCCTCGGTCAGAGCCCTACCTGCTAGACCATATTTCCCAACCACAGTCACACTCTAATTAGTCTTGTTTCCTTGGAAACCCACAGACCCAATTTCAGCTTTGTTGAGGCTCTCTAAGGCCAGCTCTTGGAATGACAAAAATATTCAAGGCCACCACCAGCCCAACTAACGTGGTTTTTTTTTTTTTTTTTTCCTTCCCTCTCCTAATTTCCTTTTATAAGGAACTTAAACAGCTCAGGAAACTCAGGTATTTGCTCCCAACAAAAAAACATTTGATTGCTTTTTGCTGTTGCATTTTCTGGAAGGATGATTCAGACATGGTCAGTAGGTAAGACTCCATAAGATTTGCCTTCTGTGACATCTCAGTGTCAGCAAGTATTCAACACGAACGTGATTTGTAAGCTGAAACTGGATACAATTTATAGAGAAAGAGCAAATCACCCCCTGCCTCCTTTGTCTCAATCCCCTCCCAAATATAAAGCTTGCATAATGCTTCTGTGGATGGTAGAGACAAGACATTTGAAGAAAATCACTAGTGGCATAAAGATATGGTTTTAATTTGGCTACATTTATTTTGGAAGTCACACAGCTTACACAGATCTTGGCCGGACTGTAAACAAGACATTAGCTAAGTCACAAAGCCAGGATGCAAATTTTGAATGCCTTGAAACTCTCAGGACACTGGACCCACAAGTCCTATTTTTGATAACACACACTAATATAGTTTATTTGAAAATTTCTAGTACATATTCCTAATTTGCACAAAATTTCAGTGTGTTTGAAATTAAGGTTTTTGCTTGGACCATATTGTATAAAAAAAATTCAAAATCAAACCTGGCACTTTAATCTCTTATAAACAGATTTTGAAGGAATGTTATTTTGATTTAGAAGTTTACAAAATGCAGGCTTTTCTGCCATTACACAAAGTATTGGACACTGTAATGTTCAGAGCAGTTACAAGTCAGATCTCCTTAGGCTGCCAGAGGACAGGAAATTTGCACTGGAATTTTGCAGAAGGCTAAAAAAAAAAAAATCTTACTGTTCCTTTTGGTTTTCTTGCTTTTCTCCTCCTGTTTTTCAATAAGAATTGGGGCACTGTGTTACTTAACTGATTCTGACACATTGTGGGTAGCATAAACTTGCAAATTTTGCTATTCCAGGCAAATTTTACAGGCAGAAGAGAGTCAAATACAGTATCTGAGAAGTCAGTGTTTGAGATTATTTTCAGGAACAGCACCCTCATGTTCATGGCTCATGCCTTGAGATAATTTACCTGAAGCAGAAAGCAGAGGCAGAGCAGAATGAACAAACTATACTGAATTGAGAGTGCTGCCAATAGGGTCTGAGGGGCTGGAATAAAATTTCCAGCATAGTTTTTACATGTACATGTAACCTTTAAAAGTAGCTGCAGCTACTGAACAAATAGCAGCTGGAATTTGTTTATTTTTTTACGTTTTTCCCTTGGCTTTTTTTTTTTTTTCCAATAAGGTATGCTTCAGATTAAATAGGGAGAGCAAGTCCCTTTTGGGAAGGACCATCTTTCATTTTGATGCTCCTTTGAACACTGCCATTAGAGAGTCTCCACATTTATTTTAATAGCAAGCAATAATAGTCAACTAAATTGTTCTGTCTAATCCATTTGAAAATCACTAATTATTAAATAATTGTTTCCCTATTTCTATTCAAGATGTCACTAGGCAAGGGTACACACCAGTTATGTACTTATCTTTTTCTTGTTTTCCCTCTCACTCTCTGCTTTGCAGACACACCACCATCCCTGCACAGCACTGCAGACTCAGCAGTGCCTTTAAACAACCAGTCAAGCATTGAGAAGGTGGAATTCCATCTGGGCAGGCTGTTTCACACTGACACCTCCTAAAAAGATGCACTAACCAAGAAAAGAACAGCTGAAGTAGCTAAAGACATGCTTCATTTTCACTTAAGACAACGCAGACATTAAAATCACATAATTTATGCTCTCGGCCCCCTTATACCCCACATGGCAGAGAGGCAAAATCCCCTCTCTTTGGTAGGAATACTGAAGGTGCTGATGAAGATGCACATGAGGAGAAGGCTTGTCTCTAGTATTTCTGTTAGGTTTTTTGCCAAGACATGAATTTCAGCATGAAAAATTTCTAACATAAATACATATTCTCTCTCACACAGTTGTCTTCCTGCAATGGAACTGACCATGTACCCAAAACCAGCATTTCAGCATATATGCACACCATAACTCTCAATCACATCACTACACTGTTACCCAAACAAACAGACTGCTGTTGTATAATCATTCAGGTAACAGCTCCCTGAAACACAGAAAAATTGGTATCAAACTAATTATTATAATGTGAGTGTGCATTAAACAGAAGATTGGAAAAGTACTCCAACATATATTACTATTTATTCTGCAGGCACACAAGAGAGCCCAAGGGGTAAGAAAAACTCCTTATTTCCTAGTCCAATTCACATCTATATTAGGCAGAAAGAAAGATTGGAAAGGAATAAATGGCAGAGGGAGAAAATAGCTGAGTAATGAAAAGCAATGGCTAAAGTAGATAGACAAGAAAAGAAACAGAGGAATGACAAGGGAATAAAACAAAAAAAAAAAGTCAAGAAGGAAAAAGTGGCAAGAAAGATGAGCAAAGAAGAGGAGCTGTCTTGTGGCATCACCTGCCTTAACATGCTCTTGGGAAAACTGGCCTGAAAGAACAATCAAAGTTTCCATGGAATTATGCCATGAGAAACGAAACAGAGATGTTCACTTTCACCCCCTGTCCCAGTATCCATTAACAACTTTGCACAGGACTGATTAACGTGTATTTAGAAATGTCCATTTGGGATAGAGAGGCATCACCTTCCAGACTCTAAAGAAACACACAGTGAGACTAAGCAGCCTGTTATAGGTCATAGAGGACATCTCTAACAAAGCTGGAAACTGGCCCAGTCTCCTGGGTTTCAGTGTAATGCTCCAACAAAAAGATTAATTGTGGGAGAAGCATATCAGCTTGGGGACAATAGTCACAGCATTACACACTCCAGTGCACCAGAAAGACACACATTTCTAGAAGGTTGTTTTGTTAATGTCTGCACATCCCTAAATCAAACAATCTTTTTCTGAAACATCTAGAGTTAAAATTTTCCAAACTTGCCCTGCTCCTTCACAGGTGCTGAAACCAGTGGGGGAGATGTGGATTTGGCAGACACTGAAACAACTTTGTCCAAGGTGGATCACCGGCCCGGGTGCAGGGACATCCTGGCTGAGCTCCCGTGGTGTGAGGGACAGCAATGAGCACTTGTCACAGGCTGTGCCCAGGGCTCAGCCTGCCTTCTGCTAGTCCCACAGTTACCCTTCCCTTACTCTTGTGAAAATGGGCTCACATCCTTGACTCCGAACTCTTCTCTCCCATACGGCTGAGTCAAAGCAATTGATGGAGTTGTTTCTCTGGGACCCTCTTCAGGATCTGCTCAAATCAAACATCAAAGGTTTAGAAAACCACCAAGGCTTTTCCAAATTCTTCAAAGCTAGAGCTTTCCCCACTCACCATCATCAAGCTTTTATTCTCCCCAAATGATTTCTCTACTTCAAAAAGCAGCAATACCCCTTCCTCTGTTGTGCTGTTCTCATGGAGAAAACATCAGCAGATTCCTGCTTTTCCATGTTACTGGGTTATCCATGGACAGGCCTGTAGGCACAGGATGCATAGTTGGCCAGTTCATGTACCATGCTCTGGGACTGACCCCACTATTGCACACTCTATGTGGCCCTTTGATGGGGCAAAACCTCCAGTCTGAATGAAGGGCCAGACCTTCAGGCACCAAACCAGGGCTTTTGGAGATACTGAATTATTGTCTACGCCTGCTGTATAGCTGCTGCAAATAAGGTGATTCATCTTACTCTGAATGAACTCTCTTCAACAAAAACTAGTTTCAATCTTCAAGCTAAGAGGCTCCCTTAGACTGACACCTGTTCAAATTGTTTGCCAGAGGGGGTTAATGAAAGAAGGGAAGGACTATGATGCTGCTGCATTTTGATTAAGTGGTACATATAGTGAGAGATGCAATGAGGGTCGACTTCATTACCAGAATGTAGGAGACAAATAATTTGAATGTAGGCTTTTCAATATTTCTTTCTGGAAAGGAGATATAAATGCTTTGTTTTTAATGAAATATGCTTTCCAAATTTTGATCAATCTCTACTCTTCATGCTACTAAATCCTCAATCTTATCACAAACCATCCTATTGCTTTAGAATTTTAAACTACTTGATGGAGAAGTCACAAATACACAACAATTGTGCAGTGATAACTTACAGGACCAAATATCAGAGTTTACAGTGGTCAGACTGGTTTGTTTTTTTTTTTTTTAGTTTGTTTTGGTTTTCGAAAGCACTGTTTCAGGGAGGAAAGCCTCAGAGCAAGTAAAAGTTGCAGGGAAGCTGAATCTAAGCTGTAGTCTGCCAGCTAATGACTCTTATTGGCCCTCTTAAGTTTATATAAAGCTCTCCCTCTATTTCACAGTAAAATCTGGTGACACAGGTTTAAAGACATGCCAATATTACAGTCAGCCAACAGTTTGTAGCAGCCTTGTGCCTTTACCCAAAGAATATCTAGCTAGCTATGACTTATCTCATTTAGGAGTAATATGATCTGTTATTTTAGTCTGCAGTTAAGAACAACAGCAATTAAGAAATAGAAAGTAGGCAAGAAACCAGATTTATATTGAGATCACTGTAGCAACAAGAGCATATTTCTAAATATCCAGAGCCAAAAAGCAGTTGGTACTTCAGGAGATAGGATTTTGTCCCAGTGAATGCTGGCATTGTGTCAAACCACAGAAAAGTGCTGTGGTAGATAGGGGAAAAAATACCTCTCTCTGAGAACAGGAACTTTGCCTCATTCTGCATTTATGAATTCCTTCTCTTTGCCAAGAGGGAGGATCTCTTGTCACCCTAAAAACTCTTCCTACCCTAAAATCCAGCAGTGGCTTTACATAAATTGTTCACTTTCTTGGTTTCTCTCCATCTAACATAAAGGAAAAATCAAGTACTTTAAACCAGGCCAGATTGGTTTCTTTTTTTTCCCCCCTAACATTAGTCAAAATAAATATCCCTCAGGAAATAGTTTTGGCATGTAACAGAACAGCTTAGCTATTTTTTTTCCTCCTAATATGGCTGTAATTATGGACAATACAGTATGTTCATATTGCAATGATTGTAATAGAACTGCATTTGCACAGTAAGCTGCTCTGAGACAGATTTTCTTATATTGCAGCTGCAGTGAGTGTCTTCTTGCTTAAAAATAATGACTCTTCAAATAATTTCTAATACTGGCTCTTGACCCAGAAGTATTTAAGGAAACTGACAGCAACCAAAACCTCTAGCTGCTGGAATGTGAAGACTCTGAAAAGATAAAAAATAAAAATAAAGGAATTTCATGGTCCCTTCTCCCCTAGCCCTGCTACCAAGTGGTTTAACTGTGGATGTGTGCTCAAGGAACTGCGTGGTTACAGAAAATAAAGATTACATTAATCACCCCTCAATCTAAGCTGAAATTAGACTTGTGGAAATTTTTGGCTGTAGCTGCGTTTGTGCCTCTGTCTTTTTAGTAGTTGTCAGGCTATGTCACTTAAAATAATTTTATTGCATGAGTGATCTGTTCTCCATGGATCTGGATATACTTCCTCCACTGTGTGATGTCTTCACCTCGTGAAGGCCTCCTCTTCAGTTTCCAAACATACAGATGGTACCTAAAAGGTACAGAACTTTGGCAACATCTTTGGCTATTAGCTCAGTCATGTAATGACTTTTACCCTTTCAATGTATAACATTTCAAGTTATCATTTCATTAAAAGACATGGAAAATTGTTTGAGGAAGTGTTTTGGACTCCTTGTTGGATGAATGAGCCCTGTGATAAACCATTTTATCCCCATGATTACATTACCTGTGTTGAGCAAATCCCTGGCTGGTAGAGCCCTCATGGCAGGTGAGAAGTTGAGCTTGGAAGAGCTGAATGATCCTCTGTGACATCAGCAATCCTGCAAGGCAGCCAGCCCCAGTGAAGATGGAGAGTGTGTGATGGCACCTGGCTCTATGCTTCTATTCTCTCACACCTTCATATCTGGCAGCAAGGCAGCTCAAATTCTCCTTGTTGAAATGAGTCACAGCCAGGGAACGACCCTTGTATGCAGAGGATTTCAGGCTGGACCCAGAAGAAACTGTTGTTTCAATCTCGATGTTTTGGCTGCTTCTCAGATGACAAGGCCTAGGAGGAATGAGGTCAGACCAGCTGCAGCTGAGTTGTGTCATGATTTTGCAATGAGTCCCAGCTGACTGATAAGGAACCGTGAAAACAGCCAGACCTTTTCCATCTCCTTCTCTCAGGCATGGCTCCACTTTGCCCTTCAATCTGAGCCAGTGAGCTCCTGCTGGAGATTTCTTCACTGGCAGCAGGAGCAAAGGAATTTCAATGCAGAAGCACAAGCCCTCACATCAGCTGCGTTGTTGGATGTGATGGAGTATTTGGGTTATGCTAAAGACGCTTATAATGATAATACTCCTTCATTATATACAGGTGTGGAAAAAGCAAGGTCTGTTCTATTTCTCCCTGTTCACCTAAGCTCATTCAGTCCAGAGTTCCATGAATTCTGATTTTTCATTAGATGTACAGTGATGATGGCTTTGGGCTCCTGTCTCAGACTGATGAGCATTATGTGAACCTTCAACCTAAGGTTAAAGCCTTGCACTCTGAAGTGGAAGCTGGTAAATCACCCCAAACAGTGAAAGCAGCCAGGACTGTTGGGGCTGCAGGACAGGGACCATCTCTGGCCTCAGGTCCAGCTGACTGAACTAACGTGGGAAACTGATGTGAGAAATTGCTGATGTGACAGATAACAATGATAGAACCTGATAAGAGCTACTGACAGCAGCGTGGAGAATGGCTGAGTTTCACAGGTGGTTCAGAGGGAGTGATGTGAGAGATGGACAAACCTCCCTAAAAAGGAGCTTTGGGACCTTGAGCAAGACCAACAGCAGCTTGATACCCACATCAGCCACAGGATATAAAACTGAGATTAACTGTGCCACTAATGGGGTCAGGAATACTGACTGGGCTATGGATGTAGTAAAAATAGAACCAATAGTAAAAAAAGAAATGAGTCTGGGTTGTTTAGCTGGAGAGGAGAGGGACACTGATGTTGAAAGAAATAAATGGAAAATAAGGTAACAAGATATTTAAAACATCTCGTTGTTATCCAAGGGTACCTGCCAGGCACCCCTGTACTTCCTCACTGCAAATACAGCAGGACAACAAATCTGTTGTCCTTAGCACACCACAGGTGTCAGGTGTGCTCCCATGGCCTCCTGGACCACGGGATGTGGTGGATGCTGGCCAGGGTACAGCCAGGATGGCTGTCTTGAGCATCATGATGTTAACCGAGTCCATTCCCATTTCAGGCTCGAGAGCATCATAACAACATCCTCAAGGGAACAAGGCAAAAATGAGCTAAGCCTTGCGTTTGAGACAGGTAGCTGTGGGGAGAGGCAGGGTTTCAGGATTCAGTCCCTCCAGAAAATGGGAGCTGAGCATTGGGGTTGAGTGAGAGAGCCAAGGACTAAACTGCTGGGTTATGAATTTAGAAAGGGGAATTGTCACAACCTTGCCCCTCTCAAAGAATTAATGGCTGTAACTGCAGTTTTTGCAAGCTAGACCTTGTTGGAATCTTTCAGGCAAGCTTTGAGAATTAAATTTTAATTTAGTTACCTCCAGGATTTTATGATTCTTCTGATCCCATCTGGACTAAAGGAGACTCTACATGGTTTATGGAACTGAATCTCTGTATTGTCTCTACTTACTGAGCTTTGGTTCAACTCATACAGAGCCCTCAGGGAAAACCAAATAGGATTCTCTTCAGTTAACACCAAAAAAGGACTTAACTTAGGGGAAGCAGGGAAGGTTTCACAGTTTCTTTTTACAGGCAATTAAACCCCTTTGTCCAAAAGTGTCATGTAAGATGCAGGAGTCTTTTCAGGTCCTTTTTGACTGACAGCCATTTTT
Source organism: Acridotheres tristis (assembly GCA_037013685.1). Classification (NCBI taxonomy): domain Eukaryota; kingdom Metazoa; phylum Chordata; class Aves; order Passeriformes; family Sturnidae; genus Acridotheres; species Acridotheres tristis. Next base: position 105,767,713 of record CM072884.1, read on the forward strand.
TTTTGGTGGGTTTGCTCCCTGTATAAGGGATGCTCATCTTCTGAGTTAGTGAATTCTTCTGTGCACCTCCATCTTTCCTTCTTATCCCACTGCAGAAGTTCAAAGAGCAATGGTGTGAATCTATGAAGCTTCAAGGTACTTGAAATAATAACACTGAAAAATTTTAGAGCAGGCATGCAAGGAGATTACAGAATATGGGAGAGCATAAATGTAAAGCATCAGAATTCTTCTATTTCCTTATCAAAGTAAAGTTGTTTTAAGAATCAACATAAGAAGTGAGTTTTGTACAGTGATATTTCTCTAAAAATATTATATGTCATCACTGAGGGCAGAGTATCTCAATTTTTTTCATATTCTTTTTTCCCTCTTTATTGTACAAAATAAGTATATGAGCCTCCCCAGTTGAAAAAATTCTCAAACATAATGTCAGGGGAGCCTTTCTTCAGAAATATACCACAATTCTGCAGTGTGTATTACTCTAAAAATCTAAACAAAGTCAACTTACTAGTTTTAAATTTTGTCATCTTCTGTTTCAGACATCACTTAGGAAACACAGCTCTCTATTAAGCAGGTATTTCTTTCTCCGAGCCCGCATTGAATTAAATGGTCAATAACGCTTTTTAGTTTAGTTTAGTTTTTATTTCACTTTGTTGTTTTCTGTCTATTTCACTGGGTTAGATTAAGTTCTATGGATGAAATTAGAACCTCTTCCAGAAAGCCCCCTTTTCCCAACTTCAAGTGCTACAAGAGAATCTGAGTCACTTACTGGATTCTTAGGTACTGGAATTCCCAGCCACAGAACAACAGAACTCACAAAGATAAAACCCAGAGGGTTTAAAGCTGATCCTTTTCACATCCAGCAGGTCCAGATTAACTGTGAAGCACTGACTGAAGGGGCCTGGAGCACCATCCTCATTTTACCTGCTCTGCACCACACCAGGCCAGGTCTCTCAGTCAAAAACATAAAGAGAGATGGGGGAGCCCTGCAAAGACCTTGCAAACGATGCATGGAACAAGCTACAGCACATGGAGATGGGCACACGGGCAAACACAAGGTGGATGTTGGTCTCTGCACACCAGCAGTTCGTACTGAGGGGCCTAACAAACTGAAATGGTGATGGTGAAATTAAATCTTTTCCTAAAGGCCATCAACTAGAGTGTAATCCAGCTTGGAAAGTCAGAGCTCCACTGGAGAATATATTCTTTGTGTGGAGAAAGAAGACAAGCAGAGTAGCTGGAGAAACCTAAGTAGGAAAGGAAATCTTTCACTGAACCTTTTAAACAACAAAAGAATTTACAAAGAAATGAACCATGACTAAGTGGGAAGCATGAACTGTGTGCTGTGAGCAAATCAAAAGCAGAAAAGTATTTTCACAGTGAAAACTATTTAGTAGGTGTCTTGCCCTTCAAGTGACTAATACTGATTGCTGTGCCCTGGTAACATCTAATTTGCTGGATCAGCTCTGGAATGAAGGTAGAAAGAAGATTTCCTCTTGACATGTCTGTCATGCAGCTGAAATCTCTCAGACAATTTAGAAACACAGGATTACTTCTTGTGAAGAAATAGATCAGAACATTTCAAAAAATAGACTGAGAGGCCAATATTTTTGTTTGTATTATAAAATTTTTGAACCCAGAAAGAAGGATTTTTTGGTGGTGGTGGTGTTTTTTTGGGGTCTTTTCTTTTGTGTTTCATGCCTTTTTTTTAATAAGTGGAAACCCTCCACTAATTCTTTATGTTAGAAACAGAAAAAGGTGAAGCAAATTTATCAACAAATCTGGTACACAGAAAAAAACCCACATGTAATTAGAACCATTGTCTGATTCCTGAGAGATAAGTGATTCCTTGCCTCTGTCTCTTCTTGCAGTCATAGACTCATTAAAATCATCTGATTGATCCCACTGACACATTTAAAATCCATCTCTCCACAGCAAAGATTTGCAGCAGAAGGAGAGGGATTTTAATCTGACACATGATCTCATGTTCTCCAAGCACATCCCACAGAGCAGCCAACTGGGGGAAAAGGGGGAGAACTCAGCATTCCACAGGTTTGGGGACCCCTCAGCCCCACTCCAATACCCACGCCTGCTCTACATATGAGATACAGATCAAAAAGATGCTAGTCCCATGTAGTAGCCAGCAAAATGATTCTGCTTTGGACACTGAAGTTCTAAAAACATTTAGGAAAGGCCAGACCTTCACCATTTAGCATAGTTGCTCTGAATTTATACAACCTTTTAAGAAAAAATACTCATTAAGATTCATTATTTCAGCCCCTCCTGGCAAAAGGCTAAAAATGAGCCAAGTTGGAGGAGATGTGGGTGGGAGGAACTCATGTGCTGGGAATTGCAGCTGTAGCTTCAGTGGACCTGTGGAGCTGCAGGACCCAGGGAGTGCTTTCACTCAGCCAGAGATGACAGAAAATCATCTAGGTATGCTTTGGCCTTGTCAAGGTTCCTAACTGTTAGGTTTCTTCCGAAAATTTTTCTGCCTGGAGTAGCTGTCCCTGTTTCAGTCTGATTCACAACTCCATTGCTACAGCTTTATGCTGATATAACCCTTCTGAAAATCAATCAGTCAGACTGGTGCTGGTATAAAAGTAGAGTGATGCAGTGGTGAATCAGACCCATGGTTACAAAACAGTGCTTGTAGAAAAATTATATAACTGGATTGGGAATATTTTTAAGAATTTAATCACTAAGAAAAAGAAAAAACAAAAACAAAGACCAAAAAACCACCAATAAACCAACAAAAAAAAATTCACCAAAAAACTCAGATATGATTATGTTTAAACTTTCCTGACAACAAAACCATACATACACTGCCCATTACTTAATTACACACTGACCTGTTTTGAAAAAAAGCTAGTTTCATTATAAAGTTGAACAAACTCAAAAGATATTAAGAAGTACTACTCTGTCTGGTTTATATTGACAAAACGTCTGGTATTCTCTCACACTGGAAGGCAATGCTTTGCCCTTGCAGCAAATTTTATAGGGAGAATCAACATTTTCCTCAGTAAGTGAAGATATAAAATGCATCAGGAGGAGGCTTAGTGCTGAGTTGAGCTAGTTGTAATGAAATAAACACCCATTTTGTGTCTCTGGGATGGGATCTGCTTTGTATGACTGAATTGAAAACTGATACCCTGCTCCATCTCATCTACTCCATCCTTCTGGCTCTCCCTTAGCAACAGGTGCTGATCACCAGCAGAATTCAATCTGTGCCACTCTCTGCTCTCACAAGTGGAAACTGGGGCAGATTTAGTTCAAATCCTTTTGTGTAACAGAGGGTTTGCTGTCTTATCTACACACACGGGAGGATATTCATCACATCAGTTGGTACTGCTGAGCAGAAGTCCAATTAGTACAGCCTTCTGAAAGCCACCAGTCATCAGTTCAAAAGCTTGGTTATCTATTCAAAATGAGATAAAAGAGAGGGTAGATGTAATCCTGTATTAAGCACAACTAAAATGATTATTACATCGTATATACAGCACAGCAGGTGTCAAAGTGCCCAGATTTTTTCTGCAGGATGGGTCTGTCCTCACACACCTGGGTATCTCAGGACACTGCGACATTCCAACACAGCAGTGGTGGTTATTTGTGCCCTATACAGCTACTGTGTCTGCAGGTATTACAAGGGGTTTTTTTGCATTGCAGTATTGAAAGGTCTCAGATATCTGTGTGGTTTAAGTATTTTCTGCCTTTTCAAACTGAAAACCCAAATCTAGATCTCTATACATTCCTCTTACTGTGGCTGTACTTTACCAAAGGTGCACAATCCATGTTCAGTCTAGCTCGCCTCCCAGACTGACAAGAAATGACAAGTTTTACTTTCCTTTTATCTTGACAATCATTTTTTCATCTGCATTAGGTACTTTTTAGTTATAAGTCCTGGAGCTCCCTGAAAGTGTTTCTCTTATTAGCTCCTTGTGAGTGCCCACAGTCATTTTCTCAGCTGTCTTCATCATAGGTTAAGTCGAAGAGGGGGTTTTGTTCCTTTTGCCATAAAGAGTGAATTCCCAAATTTAGACTTGGAAGTGAACATGGAACTCTTGCTCACTGAACCCTTTTTGAGGTAACTTGAAAGTAGCAAAATATTAAACCATTAAATTAAGTACTTTCTTTTTGCAGAAAAAATAGGTATTTCCTGGAATATACTACCACAGGGGGTTGCAGATAGAGATATTTTTATCAGATATTCAGGAAAGGATTAGAAAAATTCATGGACAACAGGTCTGTAAAAAGACATGAAAAAAAAGCATTGCATTCTCAAATATCCCTAATATAACCATTATGGATGCTAGAAGAGAATGATAGAATAAAAAGCCTTCTCTTGCTATTTGTTGGACATAAATTCCTGGGTTAAGTGGACTGTTGGTCTGACTCTACAGGGCATTTTTTCTGTTTTTATAAGGACATGTTTGCTTTCACCAGTCCCATTCTCTTATATGAACACTCACCATGAACTTTGGACTTATGACCCTTCGCCCCAAAAATTTTCAGAACGAAAGCCTGTATTAGCTTTAAATACAGCAAGACTTTGTGTCACCTTCTTTGCTGAAATTCAGCCCAAGAATTTCACTGTAAGCTGTATTTTTTGCTTTTTATCCCATGTGCATAATATCCAGGCTACTGTTCTACTGCTGTCTGAAAAGGAGTGTGTTTCCCATCCACTTAGCCTTTGTACTGTATGTTCTGTTCTCATTTGCAGTCAGTTTTAAAAAGATTTATTTTTCCTTTCTTTTTATATATTCCTACTCTTTGTCTTGCCTGATGTCCAAGCTTCTCAAATCCATTGATATACTCAGAGAGTACTTTAGAAATCAATATATAGTGGTTGCTGCAGAAACTTGCTAAGTTGTTTGTAAAACACCATCTGGGACTAGGCATGGAAAGACAGGGCTTTTGTCAAGGATGGTTTCTTATTATTGATTGTCCTCAGATCAAAGTAAATATGTTGTAAGATGTACTTGGATACAAGATAATTTCCAGCTGCTGAGAGAGGGAGAGTCCCTAAATCCTTGACAGGGAAATGTGAAGGCCAGGAGCTGAAAACTGGTCTGGTGGGTGGCATACGAGCATGCAGAAAGTGGTCTTTCCAAAAATATTTCTGCCACTGCTGATGAAGGCATCATTCACTAGTTCTAAAGCTGGCCTCATGTGTTAATAAATACTTGCTTACTTGGAATGCTTGCCTTTCATTCTTGCAGACCCTAAAGATTTTAATTCACTCCCTCATTTGCCCTTTTCTTCCTTCTCTCCAAATAGACATGGGAGGAGCTCCTGCATATTAATCTTGTTAAGTGTGCTGGAGCTGATGGTCTAAAATCTAAACTGCTTGATTTAGCTGCCAGAGGTAAGTTTCCTCTTTATTTAATCTCTCTCTGGAGACTGATGAACTGCTCTGAAAACACAACAAGGTCATACCTTTGCATAACAGTGAAAGCAAATTAAATGTGACCTTCTACAGATCTAGTTCATGATTTCTTGTCATTCCTAAATCCCATGGAAAAAAATATTTCTCAGAGAAGCATGTTTGGGGTTTTTTTGGGTTGCTTTTTTTTTTTTGACTCAGTGAGTTGTTTTTATTACTTAAGACATTACATCTTTCCTTTGTGGTACATGTGTCACAAGTATCCTGCCACTTGCTGGCTGTGGCTGTCATCCTAGGGTAATGGGCTGCAGCTGTTTGTAATAACTTTTAGCTGAAATCCTCAGTTTGTTAAATCACCAAGTCCTTTCATGAGAAAACACTCAAAAAATGCAATCAACACTTACTCATTACAACTAATAATTCAGTATTCACACACATAGCACTCCATATCAACATCACCATATTTCAGGTTTGCTTTGAAGGAAAGGAACAAGTTGTTTGTTACACGATCAATTCTAGGATGGCTCATTCTTGAGAATAACTTATCTCATGGTGATGAATTGTGGAAGTGTTCAGAAGTTTACCATGATGTCCAAGCTGAAACAATAAAAACTTCTTGTATCCCTTGCCACCCTGCCTCTCCGAAAAAAAAAGAGCATCTTTTTCAAGAACCAAAAGAGACATTGCTTTGGATTAGGATCCTACTTCATTTACTCTGTCTGTGAGCACTTCTATATATTCACTCAGTTTTGTTGTTTCTGTTGTATAAATGTACTCAAACACCTCTTTGTTTTGACTGATTGTAGCAGTAGGGGGCAAAACTAAAATCTCTCTTTCATATAGGTGTATATATTTACATGTATACTTTTACGTGTCCATGTATGTGGGCATATACCCATATATATGACAATGGGAAAAATCCTAAAGTGGACAGGAAAAGTGTAGGCACAGGTGTAGTGTTGGAGGCCACGACACAGGGGTAACTATATAAGTCTTAGTGAGCTTGTAGGACAGAAAAGCCCCTTCATCTTTCTTTCTGCTCTAAATGTAAATAATACGAATAATAAGAGACATCTTGTCCTGCTGTTTATTCTCCCCACTAACTATAACACTGATACTCTGCACAAAAGTATTCCTCAGTATCTAAATTTCCCGTAGATAAAAGAGAGTAATTTTCTTTCAATTCAAGCTGTTGCAAGCTATATCCGTTTTTCCGACCAGGAAAAAAGTATTCTGTAAGTGTAAAGGTATATTTATTATAGGAGTTCTACAAGAAGGCTGCTTTATTTAAGTAGCAATACAACCAACTCACCATTTCCCATCCTTGCCAGCCCCCTTGGGCTGCAGGCACAGGGGGCAGGTGAGTGTTTACTGTGCTGGCAGCTAACAGGCAGAGCCATTATGCAGCTCTCTTGGATGGTTAATGGGGAATATTATCCAAAATTGACCTTGTTTAGACATCGAGTGCCTTTGGCCTCACTTCAAGACACTTAACATGAACAAGTATCTGATTATATGGGCTTTTAAAAGACTGTATTGCTTAAGCAATATCTCACTGCAAGAAGCTCTAGCGTGCACCAGAGTTTTCCTTTCAAAAGGTTGCATAAAGTATAAATTCATGTCATTTAATTAATATTTGTCAGACTGATGAGAATTGAGGCCCAGGAATCTAGACCCGATAAGTGCATTTTAATCTACTGCAGAAAGAGCTACTCAGTGTCTCTGTTTCACATTATTGCCCAGATTTCTTAGCACATATGCAATTTTACCATTTTAGCAGACACACTGTTCTGAAATTTCAGATTATGTGATGGTTTGGACAAAAACAGAGATGAGACACGTGAGCACACAAAAAGGCTGCTCCCTGTCCCAGGTACATTTTGTATCTTTTTCTAGAGGCACAAGTGCCTGCTGTCAACCACATTCTCATGGGGCTCCATTTTTTAGACACAGGAATTACCAAGCATGCTGTTTGAACAGCTTGTTTCAGGATTCATATTTAGATATCTAAATAAAGTGGCTATTCTTAGAAGAGACTCATGACAAAACAGAGGATGATAATAATTCTTTTATATTATAATTTCACCTGTCTTAACTAAACAAAGCTGTATCAGGGTCAGTAATAGAGATGCATTAGACTGATAGAAGTTATTATTACTTTTAAAACATAAATATGCAAACTGTAGAGTAAATTTTCTGTAGGTGTAATTATCAATGGTGACAGGTGAGATGGTGTTAAGTATGGTAAAAAAACTTGCATTTAGAGCACTGATGGAAAAGCAGGCATCTGAATACTCTTTGTAGCTGAAGCAAAGAGAGCAGTGCAAGCCCAAGCTTCTGCTATAGGAATATTGAACTCATCTCTGCACATAATTACAATATAAATCAGAAGCCTGAAAAATATTATTCTGGGAGCCAAAATAAAAAGAGAATCCCCTAGACTTTCAGCTTACCAAATGGAGATTCCAGATTTTTTTTAGAAATGCATATAAACATGCCTGAATCCCTCTACCACAGGGAAATATAAAGTATATGGTGCCTATGTTCTTTCAGCAGTGTGCTTCACCTGGGATAAGTTGCAAGTCTTAGCTGCCCCAGCACTCTTTTCTGTCAGGCATTGCCTTGCCCCTCTAGAATGTTTTGGTTCCAGTTTAAGCAATATGGATTTATTTAATTGTACTTTTTCTGTAGCACAGCTTCCTTGGGCTTAGCAGTTTTTCTGGCTCTCTCCAGAACATGAATGATCTGGGGTAACATACCCTCAATAACTTCTCTTACTCAATTTAAAAGGCTAGCATATCTTATTGCAGAAAAGGTCGTCTTCCTAATCATTAATGATTTTTTAAACAATAATTTATTCACCTTTCAGGCTATTACAACTACAGTTCATAAAGTCTCCAGTAAAGAGCCAATTCCCATTTCTTTAACCACATACAGTATTTGACTGCAGTATGGTCAGGATCTAAGTAATAAGAAAAATATTGTGCAGAAGAAATATCCATCATGTCTGGCACACAAAGCACTAAAGGCAGATTAATTGTTCAATCAAAAGACTACGGCCAAACTGATTTTTGAAAGTGAACTTTCCAAATCCCAGGCCTGTGCCCTAAAAAAAAAATGTTGCCTTCTTCCAAAATATCAGTGCTTCTTTTCAGTTTTAATCTCATGATTGCATATCAGAAAGGTGAAGCAGCTTTCACATACTTGTACTGAAAATAAATTTGCCACATGGCAGGATCAAGTTTTTTTAAACCAATTTTTGCAATTTTTATTTCTTCCATCATTATTTTTAAAATAATTAAACTGCCTGATTATATCAGTCCTCAATTAAGCACTTATTAATGGCGCTTCCAGTGCCCCTCTACTCATGTGCTGTGCTAAAATACATGCAAGAAAGATATGACATAATGCTACATGCAGACCCAGCAGCGAGACATTACTCTTGTCTCTACCTGGTATTTAGGCAGGAATGAAAAAAGGGGGAAATTGTGACTTATTAACTCAACTGTATTTACAACATCACGAGCTCTGGTAGATGAAGAATTGCAATCATTACCTAGGAACCTAACAGCCCATGAAACCAAGAGCCAAGGTTAAACAGGCTGTCTAAACAGCAGAGCTTTATTGTCTAGTACATCAGATTTGCTCAAAGAATAGGAATACAGTTTATGTGAATTATGTGTTCATTGAAAGGCAGTTGTTAGCAGAGCATGGGGTGCATAACTCCCAGTGCAGCCCATATGGATAAACATCTACTCTGCCTTTTGGGAACAATTTAAATGTCTGCTGAAACATACACTCAGGTACTGGGAGACTAAATTATTCCAATTCATTTCACATGTTCCACCAATAGCAATTTTATTTCATTAAGAGTGTGGACAGACCCTAGAGACTGGAAATGAACTTCAGTTATAGCTCAAGGTGTTCTTCAAACTTGCACATAAAAAGGGACACAAAACAGAAAGAAATTAAGTACAAGGTAGGAATAAGGTTAAAGAAAGAAACAATGCTTTTGACAACGAAAATAGCTACATCAGACAGAATTTGTGCAGAATTGAAAATTGAATTATAAAATTGTTGCATGCCTATAACACGGAGAAAGGATCAAGGGGCCATTGTGCAAGGTACCATGCAGTTTTTTAATAGCCAGTTCCTCCCTGTAGCATTTTTATCTTCATTTCTTTGCTTTTTCCCTCTCCATCTATACCCTAGTCTCTGAGGGCCAGACTGCCATCTGTCTGATGCTCTGCCCTTGATGGGACTCCTCAGGATAACTTGCTTTTAAATGCAAGTTAGTTTGGGATAAGGAGGTGAAGCCAGGTAACACGTAGCTTGCTGCACAGTGAGTCAGAAAAAGGCTTAGCTGAAAGCTCCAGGCTACCTGGCCAGCCTGGTCCCTCTGTACAAAACTGAATTTCACCCTGAGAGGAGAGCTTGGGTAGCAGGATGCACCACTGCTAGGACACGGGGCTAGTCCATCTGTTTGCATTTCTACCTGAGATGTCTGAAATTTATCATCAGTTGGAAAAAAAAAGTGCTACAATTTGCTCAAATGGAAATATACACCTGAGCTTATAAGGAGGAGACAAACCAATATTCAGCTGAACCCTGTGTCTGTGATGCTTGCAGGTCAAGATGAGAGATCTTGTGAAATATATTTGTGGCTGGTCATATCTGCTCCCTGTGACTGCCACTGTATTTTCAATATCATTTTGTCTGCTTCCTGCTAGAGAAAAAATAAATCTGTGCCAATGCAGAAGAATTACCATGGATAATTCTTTATTTCTGTGAGTGACATGATCTAAATAACACCTTGAAAGTAGCTAGAGAAGCAGGAAGCCTCTTACTTTATGACGTGGCAGTAGAAGTTTAGATATTTTTAATATAGCAGAAATAGCCGACAAAACTGAAATTACCATGACAGATCTCAACTGTCTGATCCAGTGGGCTAATGCCAACTTACAGCAGTTTAAAAACTGGGCCAATGATACATGAACAGAATATAGCTGCTTTTTGCAAACCAGGATACAGTTCTACATCTACTTAGTGAGCATACTTATTTTAATATTTAAAAATTAAGCCATTTCAAATGAGGCTTTTTTTGCAGGAAATTCCATTACTCACTAAGAAGCCAGTGTAATGATTGCTGTTCTTAAAATAATGAAAAAGAACTTTAATTTAATGTGTTGATTCATCGCAAATACAAAATCACACACTTAAATTGAACTAGTCCAGTCTAGACCTCATAATTCTGAGGATTTCTCTCTCCTCAGTGATCACTAATTGTGAAATTCCTCACAGGCATACCTGTGCTTAGCAGAAGAGTAGCCTGATCTCCCCAGCCTGTGCTGTTAAAGATCATCAGCTGACAGAACAGTACTCATGTAAAATAATAGACTCAGAAAGAAACAGCCAAGAATTTAAGCAAACAATATCGCTATAAGCAACTAGCAATTATCTTCAAGCATTTCAAAGCAAATGAATCACCCTCTTGTGATTTCCCTTTCAAAAATGCAGGCAAATTGTCATGGTTATTGTGGTTGCTTCTGTAATTGATCTAGTTAAGACTGTACGGTGGAATGTATATATGGGTTTAAATCAGCAGCTAAAGAGGTCTGATTAACCTACTGGATTTGTTGAAGCAATTTGGAAGGCTGGAGGCAGCAGGTTTGTCAAGAGAGTGCCATGAAACAGAGTTGCTTTGCCTCTTGCCTCTTGTTCTTCTTGACACAAGCCCGAAATGCACTCAATACCAGGGCAATGGAAAGAAAGCTAATTGCTAATGAAGGAGTTAATGCTTTAGGCCCCCTGTCCTACCTGTCCTTCTGCAGTGGGACCTCTCCCAGAGGGCCCCAAGGATGCTGGACACTGAGGAAAGCAGGTTCTATTCCCTGTTCACAGCCTGGCTTTCTGCCTCCATAAACGGAGCTGCAAACCGCATTTGGGAGTCAGAACCAAGCCCCCTGAAATTTCGTATTTTCCAGAAAAGGCTCTAAGAACACCAGAAACAGGAACTGGTATGGGTGCAATTTGCCTCTTTTATTTCTCCTGTTTATACTTAACAGAACTGCAAATAAAGAACTGGATAACTTAGTCCCTGGCCTAATCAGGCCCGAACTCAGTATTCCACCAAGTTTTTTGCTATGTGGAAGAATGTTGATTTATTTATTGCAAAGCTTTCCAACATTTTCCTGTGTAGAAAGTCTTTCCTTTATGCTATGGTACAGGAAAATCAGGTTCTCAGGAATCTTACTTTCTTTGATTTTCCTTACTAATTCACAGAGAGTTTTTCAGATATCTATCTTATTTGTCACCTCATTTTCATAGTTAAAAAAGCCCACACTTTGAATCTCTTTTTAGGAAGAGTTTTCCATCATCCCAGTTATCTTCCTCACCTGCTTTGGTGCCTGTGTTAGTCTGAATTCAGAGGCATTACTAACATCCATATGTGCATTTTTATATTCCCATTCTATGCTTCATTTCATTAGTTATGTGTCTACAGCTCAGCAAATCTTAACCTGTGTTTAACGGTGTGTGAGTCCTTTTAGTAAGGCTCAGTATAACTTTCCTGCTTTAGTCATCTACATATTATCTTGTCTTCATCAACTCTTAATTTTTACCCATGGAATGCTGAAGTTTCTCCTGTGCCCTCAGAGGCTGAAGAACAAAGGAAGGTATTTGTCCCATCTGCTTAAAGAAAATTCAGATGCCTAAAGGACAGTTCAAAATGTCAGAGTTTAATATTCATGTCTCTTTCATGCAGGCAAGAAAGAAAAGTAAATTCTCACCTGGTGGTTCTTAAGGGCACACCAATAAAATGTCTTAAGCATAATTATTTGCCAACCTGAATAATTTTATCAGATGCATAATGTTCTGATTCCCTTCTTTCAAATTACCACATACTTTAAATAGAGAAATTAATCTAGAAATAATTATATTTCTTAGTGGGGGGTTCTTAACCTTAAATTTTGTTTTGATTTTATTTTGCTTGTGGTTGATTTCCTGTTGCAACTGAGTTTCAAAGAACCCAGTGGAAGGTTCTTGGGTACCCTAAATAAAGTATTGCCAGTTATTTTCCTTTTCAAAAGGGATGATCACACAACCATAGAATCACAGAATGGCTTGGGTTTTATGGGGCCTTAAAGATGATCAATTTCAAACCCCCTGATATGAGCAGAGATACCTCCCACCAACCTTCAGCTTTCAGGGATGGGGTATCCACAACTTCTCTGAGAAATATATTTTCAACTGTATTTCAAACTCAACACCCTCACTGTAAAGAATTTATTCCTGATAATCTAAACCTACCCTTTTTCTGTTTAAAGTGCTATCCCTAGATGCCCTTGTCAAAAGTCCCTCTCCAGCCTTCCCGTAGGCCCCCTTTAGGAGCCATGAGGCTGCTGTACGGTGGATACATTCAAACAATCTAAAATTTTAAGTTGAGCCATGACTTCAGAAAACATCAGAGAAACTAGTTGATTTGAGAGTGACACGGTGATGCCTTTAGGTAAAAATGGAAGTTTGCTATTTTGGTAGGGGGGTTTACTTTTGCTGTCATTCTCATTCAGTCAGGCAGAACAAACAACAGTATTTTCAATGAGCAGCCCCACAATTTCTGCTGTTCAGTGTGTGTGTGGGATTTGAGGGGAAAAGCCCAAGCTGCAGAAGGGAAAATTCGGGAAGGAATTGGATTGCTGTGTGTGCACTCAGGTAGCTGCTGTGGTGTGCTGAACCAGACCTGCAACACAGTCATTTCACCAGCCAGAGTGTGGCATGAGAGTGAGCCTGTAAGGGAAAACTGAGTAATTCCACAACAGGTGAAAAACAGGTTTGAAAGCTGTTGGGAACTTCAGGAGCCTTAATGTGAACAGCACAGAAATTTGTTTGCAGAAGACTCAACAGCAGTTTCTGAAAAAAAAATGTGAGGGGCTGAATTTTATCTTATTTGCCTTATTGTTTTAATTGAATGGATTATTCTATTAGCTCAATTCTAACTCTGTATTGCTGATCAGGAAATCTGAGAGTCTCTTGGCATTTTGTGAGCATGGCTACCCGTGATGTGTATAATTTGTTGACCAGAATGGAAGTTTTGTTGGTTTAGGATAATTAGCTTTCATTTTCTTTAGGGTTTGCAAGGCTGTAACATTATAGCATATCAAGAATTTTGTGTCTTATCACAGCCCCAAACACTCAGGTAGCAGGCACCCCAAGACTCAGAGCACATCCATGTTCAAAGGCTTCAGTCCTACTCCGAGAGTAACGAGGAATCAAAGCTTTTGTGCCCTTGGATATACTCGGTGGCCATAAATCCAGGGAATTAAACTCTTGCGTGACTTCTCAGCGGCGCCTTTCTTCCACAGAAGGAAGAATTAATAATTTCAAGTTATTTAACATAGTTATTTCTGGTAGTAATTCCAGTACATTAAACTATACCAAACATAAACCAGTCCCATTATATTCCAGGAGCAGCCAATTTATACAACAGCTGGGAATGAGATCAAAGCAGATTTTTCTATCTGACCAACAAAGTCGCAGGACACACACACGGTGTGCTGGCTGCTGACACAGCACTGTGTATGGAACAGCAATACAAATAGAAAAAGAGGTTACAATGCACATATTTTGGGAGGGCTTGTGCTGGTATTGCAGCACAGACATGTTTGCTCACTGTAGACTGAATGAGTGGAAAGGCTGACAAAGCTGCATTGCTACGGCAAATTTGCACCAGAGCAGCACTGCAACTTAGAGTCCCACACTCACTGCTCTAGAGTACAAGATGCCTGAGGCTCAGATTTGGCAGTGCTTTCCAATGCCAGTGAAAAAGGACCCGTGAAAATGACCTGTTTCAGCTGCTTGGTTTGGAATGCTCACACTGGACATTTTGGCTTCCTATAATCTCTGTATTTCAAAAGTCAATATGCCATGTAAAATTACTGATTTTCTCAGGAAGCATGTTCAAAATTACAAGGAGACTATAAAGAAAATTCATGTCCAAGCAGTTGCAGTTTACTTTCTTTTAGCAAAATCAAGAAGGGTAGTTGTAGTTGTTAATAAAACAAGCAACATTTGGAAATCTACTCTTATGTGTACCCCCTGTTCTTTAAGTTGGGGTACCTAAAAAGGAGAGAGAGCATCAAGAGTTGTAAAGGAGATAAAATTCATCCGAAATTTTCCAAACTGAAAAAAACTGTCAGTACCTCATTGCTTCACATTACAGCACTGAGAGACAGTGGGCAGGTGGGACAGATTCCCATTGCCTGGGTACAAAGTTGAGCTCAGGGTTTGCTGCATTTCCCTCGAGTCACTGAGGGAAACAGAGAGAGGAATTCTTGTGTTACATCTCTGTATTGTCTTGTGAGCCCATGCTTAGCATGAAATAAGAAAGAAAAAGGCACTGCAATTAAATTTGTTTGAGTTGGCAAGCTCTTTAGTAGCAAACTCTTGGGGAGGCAAGGAGAAGGTGGCTGCAGAAACAAAAGACTGAATTTCATTAACAGTTACACCTACAACAGTTCAAAAATAATTGCCACGAAAAAATGCATTTTTGTTAGAAGCAATTATTAGTTCTGGAACAAAATTTGCTACATAGTTGGGAATATTGACAGGTAAAACAGGGAGTAAATATTTCAGTAGTGTGATCCTGTGCAACTTAAATGCGTCCCAGTCTTTCCTTAAACTCAGAGTACTTATAAGTTAATTTAACACCTATTGCCCAAATTCATATCTGGTCATAAGATGCTAACATCCAAACCCAGCACAAACCTTTTGGAATGTCCCTACGCCCATTTCTGCTCCTGCACATCCAAGATCCTTTATCTGGGCTGGCAGTGCTGATCCCACTGTGCTGGCAGCACCAGGACCCCCACTCCTCCTCCTCCCCTGCTGCAGCAGGGTGGGCTCAGGAAAGGAGAGAGCCTCTGCTGGGAGCCCATGGGACACTTGTCAGCCAAACTCACTCAGAATTCATGGTGTGGACATTATGAACATCAGAAACCAGAAAAAGGCACCAGTGAGGCTGAAAGAGTGAGAAAAAAAACTCACAGGAGGAAAAAAAATGAGTACAAACACAATCCATACTAAAATGCTTAGAATTTTTAAGAGGTGCGGAACTACAGCATTTGAGCACTTTAATTGAAATATTGTTTTATATTAAAAGCATATTTCATCCCTTCTTTAGAATCACAGACTTTGAAATAAATGGGTTCTTTTATTATCAAGTTCACTTCATGTTATAGCAGATTAACATTCAGTGGTTTAATTACCCATAATATATTCAGTTTAAAAGAAAAGAGCATCTATTTTGCCTAGCACAGCAAATCATAAGTTCTCATAGCAATGGAGTGCTTAATGCAGAGAGAATTCATAATTTTCTAGCCGTGAAATCAGTTAGCCATGGTAGTAATACAAGAATATTTCTGGCAGTATTGGAGCAGATTAAATGGACCAGATTAAATACACCTGATTCTAGCAATTTCTGAGGAGCACTGAAGAAGCACGGAAGATAGAAGAGTAGCCCCATTCCTAATCCTCCTACCACAGGGGAAAATCGTACTCATCTATTTCCCATCTTTCTGTTCACTGAATATTTAGGATGCCTACAGTGAGTCTACTCCACTTAATTCCTGACTTCAGTTAATTTTAAGACTCCAGTCATCAAATCTTAATATGCTCAAGACAAAATTTAACTGTGGATGATGTCTGCACAGAATGCCTTTTCTTTGGAAAAAGAGGGGTTTAAAATCCTAATATTAAAAGCCCTTCCCAGATTGTGAAGGAGGAAAAAAAAGCAGCAACAATACAATCCCCCAGAGATTGAAACAAATGATATTGTGGGGAAACTTAATAAAAAAAAAATTCAAGAGCGATAAAGTAGGGCACCATGGATCCCTGAAAGTATTTTGTATAAAGACTTGAAGATACTGAGGAAGGGAAGCAGATATCACAGAGATCCTGACAAATCCCTTCCTGTGAATACAATGAAGAGGCCACTTCTTTGTTGCCCCAGAGTGAAATGAAGAAGGAAGATGTTGGGAAGTGCTGTTGCTAAGTTCTCTGCTGGAAACAAAGCATTTCTGTCAAACACACAAGTGACCTCAGGTTTACATAGAAATGTCTGAATTACTTTTGTCTGACCTTAAAATATTATGGTGTCAGAAAAGAGCACATTACTGAAGTTGTAAACAGAAAATGTAACTAGAAATGGAAAGTTCTTTTATTTTAAAATAAATCAAAAAGTTTTCAATTAAAACTGGAATTCAGTTTTTCATTGTTTCTTCTGCAGCTAATCATTAAGTTCCCAGCATATTTCACACGTACTTCCAGGAAATAATTTATTTAGTTTGAATAGGTTAGGGAGTTATTGGTATGAAACTTATGAGATGCTTATGGCTTCCTTCTCTAAATTAGTATGGATAAATATACTTCAAGTGACATAAAAATCTTCTTGGGTTTCTCCTGAGACAGGTGAGCTCATGTAGCAAAGTACAGAGAAATTTAATTTCTATTTGTTTGCAGTTAAGCACAGCTCCATGCATAGGCTCAGGCTTCTGTTGCTGTGGTCCTTTTTGTGTCTCCCAGTGTCCCTGACTCCTGTGCACTCATCTGCTGTATCCAGAGGGGAACCCACTAACATGCTCCATGCTTGATGTGGTTGAGTCTCTATCAATAGTAATTCTTTGTTGTGTCCCATGCTGCGTGATTACAGTTATTAATATTCGCCAAGATCACAGATATTTTTATTCACTGTTCTATTATACTAAAAAGTAATACAATTCATTAAGATTTTAAATATTAATAGTAATTAATAGCAATATTAATATTATTAAAATAATGAAATGCATATCCACTTCAGAATTTATTTATTTGGGAAAAAAAAACCAGTTTGTTTTTGTCTGGAGCTTGTTGGATGACTGCATCTACAGTGAAGTACCAAAATGCAGTCTTCTTATTCTTCCCTCCAGAGCACAAAAAACAAAGCAAGACTCAATTATTTCAACCACACTGAGCAATCATGTTGAGCTGTACCAGGACAAAAGAATTTTGTGGTTATAGGAATTATAAGACAGGCCTACAATACATATTTACTTGCTCCCTGTGGGCAGACAAGAGCAGTTCAAAAGTGCTGATTTCATTATATCAGTCAAAATAGAGTCCTCACACTAAGAGTTACACAATCACCAGTAAGGTGTCAAGGATTGCCCTACCAATGATTCTCTTCTCCCTCTTCATCATGTACAACAGCTAAACAGTTAAAATGAGACAGTTAAAATGATGGAAAAATATTGGGGGATAGGAGGGCATTTAAACTCATTTAAACTTTAAATAAATCTTATTGAAAGCTTGAATTTCAAGCGGATCTATGTCAAAGCAGGCACTAATTATTAAATATATATAATGTCTTTGATGGTCATCAGATGGAGTTCTGTATGTATGACCCATTTTTTCCTGGGTTCTGTTCAAAAGTGAAGAGATCAGTGACAAGAGGAAACTCCAGAACATTCAGAACATACATAAAGAAAAGAGCGAAGATATATAGAATCAATTAATACTTTTTGGTTTTTCTACTGTCAAGCAAGTAGTGTCCAAACACAAATGACTAAAAGGGACACAGATTTGGAGACATAAGAATTACAACTGGTTCTAAATTCCCAGACCTACTACCCATAAATATCTATTTCAAAATTATGTACAGGAAGTTTTTTCTACCATGTGAGGCACAAGAGGTGTCCTTTCTCACCATAAAGGAGCTTCAAAAGAATTATGCTTACTTCTCTGTTGCTCAAAATTTAAAATTTTTGCACTTTATGCTTTTCAGAAAGATCAATTCAAACCTGGTTGTAAAAGGAAAAAGAACTATGTAAGTTCAATAATAATCTTATTTTATATTCCTTAAAATGGCATAAAATCTTGCTTCCTGCACATTTTAAATCTAAATGTTAATGGAGGTGCACTGAAAATATTCCATCAGAAATTACCATCTATAACACACCATTTAAGCAATTCCAAAATATTGTATCAGACCATTTTAGACCTCTTTTTAGGATAATAGGATGATTCAAATAGCTGTCACTGAAGTAAATATAAATCTCAGCTTGACTAATCATAAACAAGCATTGATGTAAAAAAAAAAAACTGCTTTTTTTCTAAGTGAACTTTCTAATGCAGTGCTCGGTTTCTTTAAATTCTTCACTGGGAGAAGTGTTGGTGATTTTATCTTTCATTCAAAGCTGAGTGGATTCTAAAGGTTATCTTGATCATACAGACTTTAAGGGGGCTTATATTTTCCAAATATTTTATTCAGACAAATACCATACTTTTCCTGAGTCACAACAGCTGACACATCATATTCTAAAGGCATTTCTCATTTATAAGGTGAGCTTCCAAACATACACCTGAAATCTGAGTAGGTGGACTCCCCACCTGGGGAATTTTGTTTGCCTGGGTTTCTTGTTTTCCAGAACAATAATGTATCTCTCCCCTCTACTTTTATTTCCTGATTTGTGACTTGATCCCCTGTTAACAACTGGTTGAAACAGCCCCTGGCCAGTCACAGCTGTGTGTTTATGTCACTGCCAGTGCTGATGTTTGTGTGTGCAGTAGGGGAAGATGGAGGAGAAAGCAGTGAGGAGATAAAACCAGGCTATAAAACATTATAAAACATTTACAGTTAAAGGCTCAACAGGATTCACATTTCAAACAACTGCTTCCACCCAGAAAAGCTTCTCTTCTCCTACCTGCAATGTGATGGATTGTTATAAACCCATGATTTACTCACAAGGTAGCATTTACTGCTTTCCACAGAAAACAGGGTAATTTCAGCTAATGGAGTCGCCTTATTTCTAAAAGTCTTATGTGTAAAGAAAGGAGAACTAGTTAAGAAACTCTGTATAGCAGCAGCCCCCATGCCTTCAGCTGAGAATTACTAATTTGCACATCAGTATTGACTTTGAAAGTCAGTTCACTACCAGATTTATTACAGGATGCAATCAAACTCTCACTCAGCTGCACGTTCCACTGGTGACATGACATAATCCATTTTCTGTGTGTTAGCACCAGAGCAAGCTCTTTCTAGTGTTGAAATGTCAGCTGTGCAGCCTGACACATGTTTTGATTGAGTTCGGGCGTCCTGTTGGGCCGCCGGAGAAACCGACTTTTAAACCGGCGCTTACGAAGAGCCTTTGGTACATTTATCTTTGCAACTGTTCCTTTGTTCTGCTCACACAGCATGCTGCAGAGAGAATTTATTTATCTCAGTTCAAAAAGTACAGCCAACCAAACATGTTTCTATGCAAAATTTTAAAATAAAATCCATAATTAGATAAGAATCAAATTAAAGCCTGACAAAGGATGTTCTGTGGTTCTTTCCATTAGACACCACAAAGGACCAGAACAGCAGGACAGATCAGAAAAAGATAAAACATGAAGGGACTTGGGAAGAGTAACTGAACAGGGAGAGCTGATTATGAGATGAGAAAACAAATTGCAATGGAATTGAAGAACAGGGATTTAAGAAGACATAAAATGGAAAAAGAATGGAGACAGGTATTGTTCAAGATACAAAGCTATAAAAAAAGGTGGGGAGGAATTTTTTGAGTTCTTGCAGTTATACTTCTGGCCATCTGATTTCCTAAAAAGATAAAAAAAAAAGGTGGAGGAGGTGATTAACTTGTTAAATCTTAACCACTGTTATGCCTTACTTTGTAAGAGTAACTGTAGATGGCTAAGAATTAAGGACAAATATTTAATTTTATGCATTGCATATTGCTGCTGTGTAATTTTTCATTAGAAATTTTCACTTCTGTATTTATCTTATTGTGGATTAAGATGCAATCAATTTTCCTTTTCTTCTTTTTTCATGTAGAGACCATTCAGTTATAAAATAATCAGGAACAGGGGCTCTATCATAGCAAAAATATCATAAAGGATTCAACATTCAGAATAACACATCTTTCTACAATGTGTAGCAAAAGATTTTGCTCCATGTTCAAAAGAGATGCAGAAGGAATTTGTAGCAGAATTGCACTTTTTAACTCTCAGTATATAAACCCAGGCCAAAGTTTGTCAGGGTATCTTTCACAAGCCTGTCAGAGTCTCGTTTATTTTTGGAAAGACTTTGGGAAGGTTAGCATCCACCCTAAGTGGACTCCACAGCACTCTTCTTTTTGCTCTTTGTGTTCCTGCATTGTCTTTACAATAATTAAGTGGATTTCAAATAAACCTTCTTACTAAATACCTATAACCCTGTGAATGCTGCAGCAGGTTAGACTGGTTTCTGCAGTCATTGAAACGTGGACACAACCAGCATCATTCCAAAGCAGAGCTAATGTTAAACATGATCAACTCTGCTGTTACAAGACTTGCATTGGTAGCTCTATAACCTAGGGCTGTGTTTGGTTAGCATATACAATATCTATTCTTGTGGTACAGGAAAAGAATTTCATTCTTTAGCAGTGAAGTCCTTCACTGTGCATCTAAGCATAGTGATTTTCATCCTCAGACAGATATCCAGCCTCCTGCAAGGAAACAGAATTTAACCAAGTGTGTCACTGAGTCTGGTAACACAGACTGGAAGCTCAAATATTTATGATTAACAACTTTTATTTGAATGCTTAGATGTATTAACCTACTCCAAGGTACTCCAAGAATAAAGAGATATTCATAAATTTGTAATCCATTCCAAAGATTCTTCCTGTAATTCAAATGAAGAAATATTTTATCATTTACATTTGGAATGGTTAAGGCATATGAATCAAAAGATCATAAAGTGGTTGGTGTTGGACAGGACCTTAAACATCATCTTGTTCCAATACCCCAATACCTCTGCCATGGGCAGGGACACCTTCCACTAGGCCAGGCTGCTCAGAGCCTGATCCAAACTGAACTATACTAACTCCCTTTAATGAGTTTACACGTTATCCCGAGTGCTGTGCTGAGGAGGTGCTTCCTTAGAATCCCACAGCACAATCCAGTGGCATCAGAGATCCTGTTCAGCAAAGGAGGCTATGGAAGAACATTGCCACTTCCTCCTGCTTTCTTACAGTTATGCAGTGAAAATGAACTTTTAGTTCTCTGTAGGTGTATTGAAAGAATTTGTTTTGGTTTTAAGTAAACAAGCAGGATCCCCAGACATACCAGGATAAGAGTATTTGGTTACATTTTAATAAATTAAGAGTTTGTTTCTATTTTTTAACTAGTCAAATAAGAGTAAAACTGACGGCTTGGAAAAAATGCTAATGCATGACAAAATTTGGGCTGTATCCCGAGTGACTAAATCCTATCTAATTAATGCTAGTATAAATCCAGAGGAATTCTATGGAAATAAAATCACTTATACTTGCTTTCTTTCTTTGGCCTAATGGACTGCAACATTCAGTCCACATTGTTTAATGTAATAGAATTTACTTTTGATATGCAAAATATTTCAACTGCCAGTACTCTCCTGCAAGAAGAAAGGAAGAATCTGAATAGCTGCCAACATGAACTCCAAATGCAGTACATTTTCATCACATAGTCTCAACAAACACTTCTTCCATTAACTTTACTCCTCACTGAGAATAAATCTCTCTCATAGTTTCATCAGATCAGAAGAATCCATTCATTTGGAGCAAGCATAATGATATTTAATGGGAAGCTTGAACTATTTGTGTCATAGTATACTTTTTGCAAATGTTACAAAGGAGACAGGTGAAAATATTTTGAATTTTAGAATTGATTGTGCCTCTCTGTTGAAGCATGAGCTTACTTCATGAGCAGGCCATTTCTATATGATCCATGACATACAAAAATAACACAAGCTTAAAAGATATTATGTCAATTAAAAAAAAAAACAGGAAAAAAATCGTTATTCAAGACCATATACATGTGACAGAACTGATACTATTGAAATTTTCCCCCATACAAAACAAGAAAAAAACCCACACTCATTCAGATATGTGCAACGATTTCACTATGCAGTTTCTAAAATTCACATGAACAGTTAAATTTAAAAGATAATGAACCAAATCCCTCAAGCTTACATATATATTCAGACTAACTTCTATGTTCTACAGCTAAGCTTGGTATTTTACCATTTTAATGATGCAATCACGTGTAATGAACTAATTTGCTACAATATCTCATTGAATTCCTTGATGATACCTCTCTGTTGTTGCCCTCTTCTTGTCCCCAAAGAATTTTTAGTACAGATTAGGAGGACAAATAAAAATACACACCCAAAATAAACTAGAAAAAGTTATTTCTTTGTCATTGTGTCCTGACGTCACCATCATCCACTCCTTACAGAACTCCAGAGATGTATGTGGAACTTTGCATCAGCTCCCTTGCTCCAGACTAACACATTCCAATGATCAGAACAGTGTTTCCAGCTGGAAGGGCCAGTGTTAAACTGCAGTCAGTGTGAAATCTTGGTCATGAGACTCTCAGAAGCTCAAGGTTTCCAAAGGAGCTTGACAGGGAAAGTGCCTTCAGAGAACCAGAGCTGTCACAGCAGCCAGAGCAGGAGATAACAAACAGGCCAAGGATTTAAAAGTAGGAAAGAGGAAAGCATGTGAGTGAAGGCAACAGAGCTGCATGACTGCTTGGATAAACCACCTTCCATTGTACAAAAAGTCTGGTTGATTGTACTACGTTCTGAATGTTGTGAGTTCAATCCTCACACGGGGCACCGTTTTATCACTTTATATCTTCTTTTTTCTTCTCTGCCAGAGTCGGGATTGAATGCACAAAAGACAGAATTCCGTGTTCGGACTCAGAGGTTTATTAATTCTTATCCATGTTAGAGTGACTGCTACAGCACTTCTAGCTAGCAAGCTAAAAATGGCAGAATGGCAATGTATCTCTCTTGTCAAAAGGTCTTTTAAATCTAAACTGTCCAATTAACAACTAACACCTAAATTATTTTTACTTTTGACCCAATAACCAAACACCTGTGACCTGCAGTGCAGCATTTTTTATCCAATCACAAAAGTACCACCTAGACATATGAAGAGGAAGGTGAAGAAGTAAGAAACCTTTACCCTAAAACCTCCATCTTGTCTTTTATATATTGCCATATTCTAAAACCCCCAAATTCTAAATCTTTACACCATGTGATATTACACACTTCTATGCAAACTACACACCAGTGATTCTAGTTCTATCACTCAATTTTGGAATTCTTCTCCAAGGCCTCGGGTCAAAAGCAGTGTTCTCCTGGGGGTCAGTGCCTGACAGCACAGAAAGTTCAAAACTCCCAGTTTCCAGGGTTCCAACAGTAGGTGTTAATAAAAATGCATAACTATATTCTGAGGCATCCTTGAAGGCTTTTTTTCCTCCCAAAAAATTCTGCCTTTGGTCAATAGGATTTGTTCTTGTTTCATGCTAATGCTCTAGATAAGCTACATGTGCAAACCTAGCAATGGAGATGTTAAAATAAGACTTGACTGCTGTGCACTTCCACAACTCAGAAAAAAAAAATAGGTTCCCATTAATGAGAACTTTCCATTTATAAGGAAAAAAAATAGAAACACTAAAGAAAGGAAGCTGATTAGATTTCATGACAGACAAGGTGAAAAAATTGATAACACCATGAAGCACTTATACCCAATTAATGAAATTAACAACCCCTCATATAATACTCCTTTGTCATGTGAATTATGAGCAGTCTCTTCACATATATTTTCCTGAAAATAAATTGGTTTTGTGAGGCTTGAAGGTCTAGAAATTTACTATAAACAATGATCACCACCACTCTGATTACTTTACTGAACATTAACTATGAGAACTAATCTTGCAGCTAGTAAGATGCTCTAGCAAGTGCCCAAAGTAGATTCTTATGCAAAATGCATGCCTGCAGATAAGTCAAATGAGTAATTGTAGATGGAGAGGTGACCACCCCGAAAAGCAATTTTTTTTCACAAAAAAATAGAAATTAATAAATAATCACAACTTATTTTTATCCATCTGCACCTACCGTATGAGCAGAGCATGGTTTATTTAGCTGCAAGTCTGATCTATCTTGTCATTAGAGAATCAATAACAGAGTGTATTAGTAGTAGGTGCAGTCATGCTCTGAATGGGGATACAGGTGTGGAAGAAGAAGGAAGTAGGTTTTGGTTATTGATGCCAAGGTACCAGGTGAAGACACCTGGGCACCCTGTACATGCTTTGCTGTTAGACAAGAGTTCACTGGTTTTGGAGCCTTATTTGGCTCCCTCCTCCACAGTGCAGAAAGGATTAATGGGTACTTCTTTTATGAAATACACAAGACAAATCTAAAAATTAGGACTCTTGATTTTATTAGCAACTGCAAAAATACAGAGCTAGGGATAGTCTCCGTGTTAAAAGGATTATTTGAAAAATAGATTAAATAAAGATTACTATATCTTGCTTATGTAAGAAGCTGGAGTTCAGTTCTTCTTCCAGTCATAAAAAAAGGAAATAGAGGAACACAGATTTAACCCTAGATGCCTTTAATATGGCTCTCATCATTTTTATTTCCAATATTTTTCATGATGTTTGTGGTGGCTATGTGTTCATGTGCCTTCCTCTCACCACAGCATCCTCACTGCCAGGGACTCACAATTCAGTTTTCTGCAGAAATCTGCAGAAAATAATGCCTTGTGTGTAAAAGAAGAAACCACTGAAAGCTTAAAATAAAAATTCTTTTGCTCTCCAGATATATTTTTCATATGCTGCCCAGTCATACATATTTGCATATGTGTTAAAAATAACACGTGTGTGTTAAAAAGCATATGAGTCACCATATGACATTTCTGCATGAAAGGTACACCAGGGAAAGGCAGGTCAAGGATAAGAACTGTAATGGTGAAAACGGACTGAATGCAAAACTGAAGCATTTGTTACAAAGCTACAGCCTTGGCTCTGTGGGACTCTGTGGACATGGGAGCTGCTGGAGGACCAGCACACCAGGGGCTATTTCTGTACATAAGACCCTTTAGGAAGCAAAAATTAACCATCTGACATTCCTCAAGATAACTATAAAGAGGAAGAAGTGATCAGAGGGTCTGGCATTTAGCCAAGCACATGAAAAACTAGGTGGGGGGGACCTTCCCCACAGGAAAGGAAAAGTTCTACTGAACTTATGTGTCTAAAAAATTAGTGAATTAAAATTCTAAATCTCACAGATAATCCATAAAAACATTCCTTTACCAGGCAGATGCAAATTAAGCCTTGAAAAAAAAACCAGTAAGGCTAAGATCTGAGCTGAAGAAAAGAAATATATTAGCAGGCAGTCAAGAATTTTAATTCTGTCTAAAGACAAAGGTCTGAAAAAAAACTTTTTTCCAAGAAATGAATCCCCTTCCTCTCTTGCACCAATGCTGCCTGGATTAGAAGAAAATGAAGTGAAAAGAGCATTCAGGCTCCTGCAAACCTGCACATCAACAGTGAAGGCACCAATGTGTCATCGTCTAGCTCAGCAGGGATTAATTTATCCAACTTGATGATAAAAAATCTGGAAGCTGCAGATGCTAAAACGCAGAGTTATGATGCTGTCAGCGCAGAGAAGTAAACATTCAAATCGTCGGGATGCTCAAAGGGAAGCAGCAGAGCAGTGTCCTGGTTGTGAGGTGGCTGCTCCTGGATGTTGTGATCAGGGCAGGGCAGCCAGCACCACAGCACCGCTGGATTTGTGAGACAAAAGAGCAGTGAGGCAGAGATGGGATAAGAGCTAGCAAGTGCAGACACCTGGGATATTCCCAGCACCCACGTGGGGCAGGGAAAGGCAGTCTGGGGACACTGGCTCTCGGGAAGGTGAGGCTGCTTTTCCCTTGGGAGGCCAAGAGCCGCATGTGCAAAAATGGATCATGCCCCTGCTACCAAAGCAAATCTCTGGAGAGGGGAGAAGGGAAGCAGGGTACAAACTGCTTTAAGAGAATGTGGATTTATCAGGGCCACCACCACTAAAGAGGCAATTTTGCTTCTGCAGGTTGGCTAATGTGTTTGGTGTTTTCTTATAGCAAAGAAAAGCAAATACACACCCCAAAGAACAGACTAAGTGGAGATAGGTGGAAGAAGTAGGTGGAAGAAATTTCAAGTACTGACAATTTCAAGAAATTTCCCTAATGCCCCCTCCAATATAAAGCTTTTCCTGCAGCTAGTGAGCAATATATTTTTAACATTTCTTCTACAAGTTTGTAAGCCAAATTCAGACAAGACACAGCTGTACTGCTGTGAATTAGAATGTCGTGCTTATCCACTTGAATTAACAGTAACACCCCTCAAAAACAACTTGCATTTCACACAGCTTCAATAGCAACAAAGCAAATAAACTATACAGCACTTAAGGAGAGCACTATTGATTGCGCCAATGTGTAAGAGAAAACATGTGCCCACTACCCAATTTCTGATTGAGAACATGGAGAACAAACACAATGAAGCCAAAAAAACCCAAATTACATTAGAAATAGATAGAAAATTAGAAAAATACACTTTTTTTGTGTGGCTGCATACAAAATAAACAGGTGAAAAAAAATTATCCTGCAGAGTAATAGTAATAATACTAGTCCCTTTTGTCTGACTGTAAAGTATAGACTTTTTATCTTTGCAGAAGCACAGGAACTTACTCACTGCATTCCTCAAGGTGTGTCTGTGCTGTCACCATTACTGTCAGCTGTTCAGATGGCCAGGATGTTCAAACTCTTCATGTCTTCCTGAGACCTCCTCTTTTAACATATGATATGGAGTTAGAACAAGTGAACAAGAGACTGTTCAAGTTGAACAGGAAACACCTTTGCATTTCATGGAGGAAAGTAGATTAAAATCCTGGTGCTTGACAGCCTAAAAAAAAATACCAAGAAGAATTTTGAGTGTCTGAGCTCACACTGCTCGTACATTTGCATAGTATATTCACTGCATGCTTAGAGATAACAGAAACCAAATGTGTTTTATGTCTCAAGTCAAAATGAATTATGGACTGATAAGAAATAAGCACTTTTAAAGGAGAAGAAAATACAAAATCATGTTATTCATAGATTACAAAGGATTGTCCACAGTATGTGTAGGACAACAGAACAACGACTGTTTACATCTCAGACTTTTGCTCCAGCCTGTCCCTGCTGGTGTGGGGGGCAGTCAGTGACAGTGTGCAGCACCTGGTGGCTGCACTGGTCTGGTTTACCTCAAAGTACTACACAGCTGCTGCAGCTATGGGACCATGAATTGCCAGATAAAAGAGAAGAACAAAACACTTTTGTTTAACAAGTGTTGTTAGATAGAACCACTAACACCAGTGTCTGATGCAAAGCAGTTTCCCACTCTCAATATTTTAAAAATCGCATTTAGAACAGAAAAAATGCCATGCAATGGGATCTCTGTCAGCCAGAACATTCCAATGAGTCTGTCTAGAAGGAATCAAGCCCAAAGAACTTTGTAAACAGCTTTCTGTTTCTGAGGTCTTTGCTCTCTGGTTTGCTTTCAGCCAATTCATTGCCTTCTGACTTGCAGAAAACTCTGTACTCTCCCCTCTTTGTCTTTAGAAATTCCTCTCTCCAGCCCTTCAGAGATCTCAAGATCCTTTCACTCTTATCCCTAGAAGTTGTCTCTACCCAGTGAGTCCCTATCCTTCTGTAGAAGGCTTCTGAGAAAACAACACCCAGACTGTCACTGTTCATCACGAATAATTTTAGAAACGAAAGAATTCTGGCTGAGAACCAAAGGGAATTAAAGAAGTCTCCCATGAAATGTTGTCATTTTGGGTAGAAAACATTCCTGCATCAGAAATTCAGTTTAGCACCAGGAGGTTTGATGGACACATTCTGACAAATTTTCATGAGGAAGAGTGTCTTCAGAAGAGAAAATTTCTGTTTTAAGCAAGGTTACTCATTTTACTTGATATTACTAGTGCTGCTTTGGAAAAACAGTATGTCCATCTTTAATGCTAATGCATAGAAGGAAATTTGCATTGCATGTGGATACTGTTTTCAAGTTTCACAACTACCCAAAAAGCAGAAAAGTTAAATGTGACTCAGCTAAACAAGTTACAAACTCTAAGTATGAAGACTGTAAATGAAAAAGGGAAGAGTATTGATTTAGCCAGGTACTTATCCAACAGATTTGTAGGAATTGTTCACTGCAATTGTAGAGCAGAACTTAAGGCAGCTCAGTTATTATCCCAGGATCCTGAGGCATATCAGAATTTCACCCCTATTAAATAAAGGGAAAAGTCTGAATTTTAAGGCATACATTCATTTTATTGACTCCAGAGCAGACACCTCTGACTTTATCTTGTCATTGTGAAGACAACACAGAAGTTATGAGGCCAGGAGGAAGGAAGATGATTGAGTGTCCGAGTGCTGATCCCCCCTTGCAAAATTCTCATATCCTTCATCCAGTAACTTGTTCATGCCTGTGGGCAGCCCAAGGAAGAGGCAGATAAAGCTTGACCCGTCTGAAGTCTCTGTTCTCATCTCTAGGCTGGGGACTCTTGTTCCTTTTTCTGGGTTTCCGTGGGGATAGAGTTAATTTCCTTTACATTCTCTGGTATGGTGCTATATTTTTTATTTGTGACCAAAGCAGTATTGATAACACACTGGTGTTTTGGCTGTTGCTGAGCAGCATTTTCACAGGATCAAGGCGTTTTCTGCTTCTTAGACTGCCCTGACAGTGAGCAGGCTGGGAGTACACAAGAAACTGGGAGAGGACACAGAGGGAACAGCTGACCTCAACTGGTCGAAGGGATATGCATGACCTTTTGCCCAGAAATAAAAGATTTCAGGAAGGAGGAGTGAGAATATCTGAAGTTATGGTGTTTGTCTTCCCAAGTCACTGTTATGCACAAGAAAGTCCTACTTTCCTCCCGATTTTTCTGGCTGCCATTTGAAAGTAGTGAATTAATTCCTTATTTTGCTTTGCTTATGTGTGCAGCTTTGCTTTGCCTATTAAACTGCCTTTATCTCAACCCTCTAGTTCCTCACTTTTGCCCTTCAGAATCTCTTCTCCACTGAATGGCTATGGGGGACTTAGCTGCCTACTGGGGTTAAACTAGAGCATTCTTCAAGCTTGTTTATCATTAGGGTCCAGAAATTTCCCAGCAATGGCAAGCAAAGAGTGTCTGATTATTCCAGCCTTCTTACTAGTTTGCTGTCTTGGGAAGACAGGCTACTTATATTGATAATCTCCTGCTCAGGAAAATGTAAGTTCTGTTTTCTTGGGAAAAGGTTCAGTGTCTAGGCTGTAATATGAAATCTGGGTTTATGCTGCCATCATCAACTTCTCTATAGCAAAGGGAGGATACACACTTAGTTGTTGAACAAGGCAAATTTTATGAGCAAATCTCTGTACTCTTCAATAGCAGATGCAATATTACACTGCAGTGAATACCCTAAGCCACACAGGTGGAATCCCTTTGTGATCCAGGGCTTGCTAGAAAGGACTGGACATGCTGAGTTCATGTGTGTCATTTACCCATCTGCCTGAATCAGATTTAGTAGTTACAAAGGAGTTGAATACTAAAGTGCCAGTGTAGACTGTATTTTCTCTGAATATGTGTTTAAATAATATCCCAAGTTCTAGCAGTTACATATTATAATCAATTGTTATGAGTATCCAATAAAATAACATCAGTGATTACACTAGGTACCTTTATCCCATAAAATATTTTCAATGTAACCAAAATGGAATCAATTCAATTAATAAGCACTATTTCTATCAGTAATAAGAGATAAACATGAGGGTGGGTAGAAAAGATAGAAATATAATTTCATCCACTCCTTTTCAATGGAAGGTCATGTACCTACAACTTTATGATTTTTGACTGCTGGAAATAAAGTAAAACCAAGTATCCTTACAAACATCTCAAAATTATTGTTCTCGGTTTGAACTAATGACTATTTAATTCAAATTAACTGTGTGAAAGTAAAACCAACTCTAAATAATAAAACAAAAAAGCACAATTCTAAAAGCCATAAGTAATCTAGGTACATTATGTCCCCTGTTCATTCATTAGATCAAAACTAATGACAGTGTTCAGTCTAGGGGCAGTGAACTGTGAAACAGCCCACTGTTAGAGCTCATATACTTCATGGCAGGGTGTTTGCTTCCCATGCTGGTGTTCAGCATTGTATGGTCAAACACACACACACACACTACACATATATAGCTACAGATACACAGGCATATCTATATCTCTCTTTTAATTTTAGAAATTAGAGCCTCTGAAGCTGCAGGGGCTCTTATGATCTGCATATGGATGTGAGAGGATGGGAATGAGTGGAGAACATCTTATGGCAATTTGAGAAATTACCAACCTGATTTTCTGTGAAGAATAATACAGTATTTATGGAGTTTCAATAATGGGTGAAAAGAGTTGTAAAAAACCACAGCCTCAGACTGTCTTATTATAAATGGCCACAGGGTGTCTAGACTTTATAAACAATCAATAGCCATGGTGATAAAGAAGTGAGTTAGTTACCTTGTTAGACCAGTTCAGTGTGCTGCACAGTGTAGCTCTGTGGCCAGTCCTTCCTTGGAAGCCATTACTGGTACAATTACACAATCACAGAATCAAAAAAAAACCCCAAATCATCCAGACCACTGAACAGTCGATGATTTTTTTTTATCCTTCAAGCTATTAAATTTACAAAACAAATTTAAGTTTCCTTTTCTCTTCCAGGTTTACAGTTACAAATAGCAGGTTGTTATGTGGTGTATTTCACTCAGGGGCCACACACACCACCAAGGCCTACCAAGGTACTTCCATTTGTACCTCAGTATGTGAACATTCCCTTTGATTGTTTTGGGATTCAACCAAATGAGAGGTGCTTAGGTGGACAGGAATGGAGTCAAGTACATACCTAAAATGAGCTGGCACTTAATCTTTTTTTAAGTTCAGGCTAAATATGGGCTAAATACTAAATATTTGAATATCTGTATTGTTCTAGAGATACTTTACTGTCTGAGAGCTTTCCACTGTTGTTTTACGAGTTGTAGTAATTCACAACTTTAGCAAAGTTTGTCAGGCTCAGCTCTATAGAAAGCTAATTTGACTGACAGATCAGCAAAATGTTTCTGATATGCGAAATTTGCTTTCCCTACATCACTAAGACTAATGCAACTTACCACAACCCAGTGGTTTTTTATTTACTTTGCAAAATGTACTTTTGATCTGGGTAAATTTCACTATGGTCAAACATCCATAGGGGAACACATCAGTACCTTGTCTAGCAATAACTTTAGAAAGCCAAGTCCAGAGTGACTAATGAGCTGCCTCATTAGATGAGGGTACTTCACATCAGAGTCAAGAGCATCAGCATAGAAATGAGGAAGAAGCTTTTTGGTGGTGGTGGTGCCAGGCAGGTCTCACAGAAAAATAAACTCCATTCTGCACTATCATCCCAGCATCTTTTTAAATACTATATTCACTCAAGGGGAAAACTGGCAAAGAGGATTTTTCTATTTTTCCTTGTGAGACATTTCAGATCCTGGTGTCATCATCTACAAAATTCATATTTCACATATGAAGATTCATATATATATTAATATTCATGATTTCAAGATTCGTATGAAAATGTCATGTAGTAGTGCTCATCATAAAGCAAACCCACACTACATTTAGAGAAAAATATATACAAAAAACAAGAATTTAGGATTGAATGAATCAAAAAGCTAAGTGAGAGGTACAACTTCAAACTGAACTGGAAGTGACTGGTTTAATTTTTATTCAGCTGAGTGTTTACCAGTTGATAAGGTATTGAAAGCCATTAATGTAATCAGTAAGCAAAAAAAAATTAGCAAGTTGAATCTGTTTTCCAAAGCAAGCAATACAAAACCAACAAAGCAAAAGCCTAGGTAAACAGACATTGAAGACACTAAATGTATGGATCCTATATCACTGTTGAATTATTTAATTTATGTTCAAAGAGGGATGCAAATATAATAAGTAAATTTTGTCTTAATCTATGAATTAATATTATTTAGTGTTCCTTTTATTTTTATCTAGATCATAACAATTTTTATGTAGATGTATTAAAGTCTGATTAGATATATCCCTGTCTTACAGAAAATGGCTTTAAGTGCCAAATATTATGAAACATTTTCCAAGCTAGAGACCTTGGTAGGGGACCAAGAACTTCAGTTCTCAGAAATGTTGGATTTTACTTGCAAGATGACTCTGCAAGTGTTGGGAACTCAGTACAAAATAAAGGCAATCTTATTTAAAAAAAAATCTTTTCACTGCAACACTGAAGTAATTTAGGCTAGGAACCATTTTTAAAATCTCAAACACTATCTGAAATTATCCTATGATCCATAAATAATCCCACTACACCAGGAAAAATCAGGAGAGAAAGAGAACAGTAGGAGGAAGCTCGAATGCATTCTTAGCTGAAATCTTAGCTTGAGAAAAACACGAACCAATATTCAAAGGGTCATGAGCTAAGTATACAAAAATTTACAGACTAGCTACAACAATTGTGCCAAAATCAGCAACAGCAAAGGAATTACATAATAAAACAAACACAATTAAAGAAGACACACATTTTAAAGGCCATATCTATCATCACTTTCTCTTCTTTGTTTTATGATCTGTCTCTAATGTTCCTCATTACTTGTTCAACCAAAAAAATACCCTTTCCTTTTTTGGTATCGTTAGCTTTCTGGGGAAGAAATTACCATTCTTTGTACCCAGTCCTTTCCAGATGATGTTATGTACTGCAAAACTAACACACAACTTAAGAAAAGGGGGGGAAAAAACAGCTTTGCTCCAGCCATATCTCATGACTGGCGTGTCAACTATTCTTGCAGAGGGGGAGTTCTAGGAGCTTTGTGGAATGAAAGGATTTGTGCAGAAAAACATTTATTTATTTTGACATGAGAAGTAGCCTTTGTTGTCCATACAAAATAAAACTCAGGCACAGTTTCTCTGCTCATCTTACCCAAAATCGGTTTTAGAGCAAGATTTCTTTGTACAAGATGACATCTGAAATTGTGTTATGCTGTGACAATGAGACCCCACTAGCTGCACCATAAAAGCAGTGATTCCTGTGCAAGCACATTTCCATCTGTGCAGGGGTGGCATTCTGCAGAGATCCTCAGAGCCACGGCAAGGGATGCGAGTGCCGCTCGTTATCATGCAGCAGTACCACACACCCCGACACACATTTCTGTTCCCACTGAGATTTTAAATGCCTCCTTACAAATAAGCTTCTCAGAGGATTAATGGTTGGACTTTTCTGCTACATAGAACAAGTTCAAGTGAGGCAGCCTCTAAAGTCCCTGAAAGTCTTGCGCTCTGGCATTCGTTTGTCAGGCAGGACAGGGAAACCTTAGTGGCACTTCCTGAGTACCAGCGTGGTTTACAGGAATGAGCATGTTCCTTGTAGTCTGAATAGTGAGACTTAGAAATCAAAAGCTGTGGGGTGCTCCATCCCTCTATCCACTGGTGGGTTTTAGTGACAACTCCTGTTTGCCATTCCCTGGGACAATGGTTCTGATGATAGAAGATTAAACCAGAGTGGCTATTGAGTTCTGCAAGGTTCAGAGTGCTCACCCAAAAAAACTCTGAAGCATTTTTCATGTTAATGTGTCCAGTGAAATCAGCTTTGAAAAGTGAAGTACATCTTAAACTAAATTTTGACAGCAGGGTGATATTCAGCTCACAGCGTTACCATCGCCTTTTGAGCTTCCCTTTGGGAAGATAAAGTATTCCTAAGTACTGTTTGTTTGCTTCATACTTTGTATGTACAGTTATTTGGTCAGATTACCTCACTTTGGTCAAACCTATGATGTATGAAAACAAATATTTTTTGCTTCAATTCATAGATAAATGATATATATATTTATACAGGTACTTGCAAACACTTAAGTGAGTTAAGTGCTCAGCTATGACTGAAGTTTCGTGTGCTGTGGACATAAAACTAATACCAGGGTCCCATGGAGATTCCTGATTTAGGAGTCTTCCAGAATTAAATTTACTGGGCATGTAACTTCTACTCTAAGAATTTTATTTTCAAAGCTGTCGATGTAAAGCTGACCAACACAATAAATGATTTGAGAAGTGCAGTAAGTGTGTTAGTGCTGCTGATTTATAGCAAAGAAAGCATGTGTGAAAATCAAAGGCTCATTACCGTCAGCTCCTTGCCAGGTTTTCCCAGATTCATTATACAGCAAGTTGGGTCAGGAAAATTATAATTTACTTGAAGGTATCTTTGGCATTGGCAGTTTGTGAAAAGACAATACTTTGCAGGCCTAACATACTGACCTCAAGTAATGAAGCTGAAGAGTTCTATTTATATAAATACCTGTATGCCTATATTTATGCAAATGCCTGATTTAAAAGAAAGAGTAGCAATTATCTTTCCTAACTTTAACTTTCACAAACATTTAATCAATCAATAAACCTGCCAATATATATCTGTGTGTGTTTGGGGAGAGATCGAGACATTTAAACCAACTAGGAATACACAATTTAGCAGCTGTGGCATTGCAAAACAGCATGTACTCTACAAATTAAAAGAAAACAAGAAAAGAGCATTAGCTAAAGCAAGCAATCTCAGCCTTTTTGCTGGGAGTCTTAATTTAGAAAATCTACTCAGGAAGAATAATTGTTCCCATTCGTTATTTTGCTTGGATGACTTTTACAGAACCATTTTTTTGCTGTCAATTGGCAAATTCAGTGGAAGAAACAAATTACCCTATTATTAAAGCATATTTGCAGCAAACAATAGATATTCCATAGAAGCTGTGCTTATCGGGCCATTTTTCCTAACAACTTCTAAGAACATTATGCCTTCATCCCCAGATGCCTTTGTGTAGCTGGTGTTTAATGACAGGGTAGATCTCCAGCAGAACCTGGTTCTGCTCACTCCACGTGTACCCCACTGGGCTCCCTTCCAGGCCAGGGCAGCCTCACTGGCTGAAACTTGTGACCTTCTCAGAGGGTTTCCTGCATTTTGATTCCAGCCTCTCTCACTTCTTCTGCCAGGGTTATTTTCTATCAGCATTTCTGTTACAGGCTGCCCCTGTTTGTACAGGTGGCAATATAAGAATGTTTGAAAGTTTCTTCTGGGCTAATATTTTGCTACTTTTCCGTATTAATGAGAGTTTGATTTTTACTTCACTTCAGTGTTTAATTAGTTTATAAGAAAAGCTGACTTGGGAATTGACCTGAGCATACATTTCAAAGCCAAATATTTAGAATTAAATTCATCTTGCTTAATTTTTGGCATGTGTGAGTTAGCTAAGATACTCTTGGTTACTTGTGTACAATCCCTCCACACTTAGCGGAAAAAAGAGAAATTATCTTTTGGGCTTGCAGCTTTTTCTTCCACTGATGGTCACAGTAGTCAAGATTAAAGGAAAACATGAACTTCTAAATATGGGGCTTTGAAAAATAGAGAGTTAAAATCCAAACCTGTAGCGCGTTCACCTCATTCATCTTGTTTTCCTTCCAAAATCATATACATTTCATTAAACCTTCAATGGAGGTCTTGAAATGCAAGTTGCAGCACAATCTTTACTCCTCGCATTTGAAATGAGATAGGTTTGTCAGATCAATAACCAATGGATTAATGAGTCACTGATGATAATAACAGCAATTTACATCAGCAGCACCTATTATCAGGAGCAATCACAAAGCACTTGGGAAGCAGATTAACAAACTATTTCTGCTTCAGTGGTGCCAGAAGCCAACTTCCTTTGGAAGCCAGATGAAGAAGGATAGAAAATAATGACCATTACAGCAAATACTGAACTACAGTTGCCAAACAATTGTAGAAGACACAGTACATTGTTCACTTCAAGAATGTGAAAATAGCACTATTTCTCAGCTGTCTGAACATGGCTCTTCACGGTCAGAAACCAGGCTGGGCATTGAATTTTGCCAAATTCAAATGTGCCCCAAATGCCAACAAATGAGACGTGTGTGTTCCTAATTTGAAAGGCCCTCACATGGAAGATGTGAACCAGCCTCCACGTCCTAGATCATGTCAAGCCTCATCAGCTGAAAAATGAGCCTTGCAGTCTTCAAGGATGCTTAACACTGCAAACAAATAAGTACACAGCCTTTCCATAATGGTCTAAAATACCAAGAATTCTTATATTTCCCACCAGAAGCAGCAAAGAAAATGAGACAAAACAATGAAACACTGGCATGCATTTGAATTTTCTCTTTCTTTAGCATCTAATCATTTTTGGATCACCTTAGAAGATTAGGAGCTTTTCTCTCTATCTGTGAAACTGAAAGTCTCTCTGTTCTATTCTCCACCTTTTTTATGGTTTGCAGACCATTTTTCCCTACACACTGCATCCAGAATTCAGCTACATTCCTTTTCTATGAAAGCACAGTGCTGTTATTTTCCATTTTTTTTATTTCTTTTATTTATGTGAAGGCAAGTTTCTTAGTTTTTCAAGTCCAGTGTATGTACCCGAACTCCTCATTCTGCTTTTTGGTAAATCCCCCAGTTCCAACCCTCCTCAGCCATGGTCTCACTGCTATCCCTTCATGCCATTTGCACCTTTCCTTGGCCCTAGCCTGGAAGTGGCACCCCATGACTCCAGCTGCAGGCAGCTGACTATTGGAGCCCTGATAAACTCTGTAACACAGCAATTCTGTGAACACAGGTGGTATTCCCAAGATTCATTTAAATATCCTTCACACACAAATAAGCATTAGTCATCGCTGCTCATTATAACTGTGAACATATTCAAGATGCTAAGTTTGGCAACAAGTCATGATCAGAAAGGTAATGAGGTACCTTGACTGGGAAACATGGATAGTAAATTCAGTATGGTCAGGTCATGTAGGTCTTATGTCCTCTGACAGTCATTGACCATACGTGGCAGTGATCCTTAAACTAAATTTTGTTTTTAAGCAGCTGAAGGATAAAGAAATAGTCCCCTACATCCCTACATTTTATTTCCCCATTTCCACTGTGAAATACTCTTGTTCACAGAGTCAAAGGAAGTAAGAAATGCAAGTTCACCTCCATAAAGCAAAGATACAGCAAAGGAACAAACACAGGATAAAAAATAATGAAGAAAATGCTGTGAAATGTGTAAACATTTATATGTCTGTCTAGTTTGGGAAAAAATAAAAGCAAACAAACAAAATATTTGCAAGGAAGCCTTCCAAGCCATAGTTTTTTTTCCAGAAACAGCATGACAGGCAAACTGTGACCTGTAGTGACCATGAGTTTGCATAAAGGTGTGGATGGACTGCAACCTAACAAACTGCTCACTGAAGTTAACAGAAATTTCAACACTGAAATTAACTGAGTTTCATATATCCTTATAATGTAATTCAGTTACATGGAAATGTAAGATACAAAGACATCTGCATAATTTTGTCTGTAATTCCACAGATCTTCAAGAAAACTGCCTCAGAAAAGACAATCTTTTAAATATAATCCCTTTGGAATTTCACAGGAGTGATTCTTACCTTCAGAATGTATTCACTTACCACCACCAAAGACTTAAATACAAAACAATAATGACAAGATGCCCATAAAAAAAATAGCTTAAGGCCTGTAACACCATATAAAAAACAACTCTTAATTTCCCCTGTGGTTTTTTGTAATCTTTGACACTACATTTACATTCTGCATAGCTCTCCAATGTGTGCTGGAATCCCAGCACAGCAATATAAAAGTAAAACAGTTCCAAGGGGTTATATTAGGATACTAAGGATCTCAAAGACAAGACATTAGCTATTGACAAGTTTCATGAATAATTTTAGTGCATTTTTATTACTTTGTAGTAAAAATATCTGTACAAGATGCAACATCATTATCCTTCTTCCTCTACTTTCAAATGATTTTTTGATATGTCTAAAAAAATTCCGTTTTCACTTACAGGTCTAAAAATTCACACTTCTAGTTTGAATCTGAAATGTAATTAAGATGCACATTTCTCTGTTAGAGCTGGATGGGCATGAAAATAAGAAATTTCTTTGGGCATGAAAAAACTAAGGAATTTCTTTTTACTCCCTTTCATAACTCAACATTGCTTTAATTTTTAAAAGGCCATTTTTTTTAAAGCAAGAATATTTTAGTTAATAATTTAGTTCTCACTTCAATTAGAATAGTTATTAAAACCTTCAATGACGTTACAATTAAAAGTTTGAAAATAGTTCTATAATTCCTAGCTTGATGCAATTTTCTGCTCTGAAAAGAAAGCTAATGCAAAATCACTTTTATAATTTTAGTACTGTTTCAATATGTCTTTAAAGCTACCAAGGAGGACTCTTAACTGGCAGTGTATTTCAATATATCTGGACATGCTCTGCTGCAATGGGTCAGATTTTTCAATGGCTGTAAACTGATGCAACCCTATTGCCTGAAGAAAAGGCACTTGCTCAGGATCTTGTTCATGCCACTCAGCAGAGAAGGGACAGCTTGTCAACATAAGAAAACCTTTTTCTAATTTGTGTGTTCCATCTTAAAATAATTTACCATGAGGCCAATCACGTCCAATCACCTCAAAATGGTAAGCCCAGCATCACCTGCCTTAGGTAAGTCTGAGAACAGGACAGGACCAGATGCAGATGGGAAGCAGGATTTCCCCATGCTCAGCATCCACTTATGTACATTTTCTCAGGGTAAATGCCAACAAGAGATGTGATGTTGTTAAGAGGGAAGAGCAGCACTGAACAGACACTTTACAGAAATCTTCTGGATTAGGCAAGGAGCCAGGCAGGAGAGAGGCTGACTTAGAGAGCAGCACAGCAGCTCTGACAGCTTTCAAAAAGCTAAGCCTACCACCACTTTGATACAGAGTGAGCTGTGCTGAATATGTCTGAGGTACTCTTACCAAGGCAAGACAAGGATATTTCATGTATATTGCAGTGTTTAAACAGCTGCATGTACTAATCTAATAATACTAATGCCACTAATAATAGTAGCTACAATAACATACAAACCACACTCGGTCCCAGAGTTCATTAAAAGGTTGGCTAGTGCTGCTTTTTAGCCCTTTATACCAGTACCTTGTTTTACATGATACTCTTAATTTAAATCTCCAAGATTTTGCTTGGCCATTTTGGACTGAAATTTCCCATGTCATTGTCTGTCCCACACTTCTTTTTTGTTGGAAAAGCTCAGCTAGCATAAAGTTAGTTATTCCTGAGAATGAAGCTGGGAAAAATTTTATTCTGAACTTTGAAAGGACTGGATGTCTCCACTGTGCTGAAGCTGTGTCACAAAGAGGGCAGGGAAGGCCTTGTTTTATACTATGAATGAGAGTTCTTCAAAAGGTGCCAGGTTATCAGGTACCTTATACTTTGTAGAGACTTGAAGGCTAAAATCTCTTGACAATTTTCCTAGACTAAGTTTCTCCAGGCTTTGAGGTATTGAATTGGGACTTTCTCTGCAATTACGGGTCCAAGCTGCTGCCTGTGGGAAGCAGAACTGAGCAGATGAAGATTGTCCTCCTCCATTCCTTCAAATCAGTACAAACTGTGAAACCTCTAAATTACTCCCCAGATCTCAATGCATTCCTCAGCCATGGCCTGAGATGAAACAGATGAAAAATGGGAAGCAGAGCCTGTTTCCTGCTATTCACAGGAAGGAAATCTTTGTGCATGGGATCTAAGGGACTTTGGGATACTCTGGATTAAAACCCTGCTCTGTCCGACTGGCCAACCAGTACAGGTGGGCCTGACATGGGGCTCACCTGCAGCCCTGGTGCCTGGCACATTGTCAGAGGAGGGAAAAGGAGGAGTTGCAAAGGGGAGGACAGCTAGAACTGCTAGGCACCCAAAACAATAAAATTTATAAGGAAGGTATGAGTGAGGAACAGGGACTGATACTTGACCCTGTCAGGCTGAAAATTGAACAGAGTAGAGAAGATTGGACTTGGGGTGAATACAAGGAGTTAAGTCTCTGTAAAAAGGAGACCATGGGACTGAGAAACTGGAGAATGCATCACTTCATAGATTTTACATCTTAACAGATCCATTAACTGATACAGTTAGATCTTACCATTAAATGGACAATCGGGGAATCATTCAGTCAAGGAAGACTGGAGAAGGCATCACAGCAGAGCAGAAAGCTGGTTGACACCACTTCCACCTCCAGTGGCTGGGAAGTAAGGTTGGTAGAATGAGAGTGGAAGGGGGGACTGGGAATGGTTGTGTAAGGAGAAGAAGCTTCAGAAGAAGGGAGGATGGAAGAACAGAAGGAAGGTGAGTGTTAAGGTGGAGGGAACAAGGCAGAGGATGTTGTGCCTGGAGTGACCAGAGCAGAGGGCACAAAAGTTTGCAGAGTCTGGAGCAGGTTCCTGAGTGCAGCTGTGCCACCATGGCTTTCCCTGCCCAGAGATCCCTGCAGGAAGTACCAGGGAATTGCTGCAGCCTTTGCCTGTGCACAGGCACCGGAGGAAAACCCTCTGCTGCTGTCAGCTCCTGTGCCCACCTGGTGTGCTGCTCCCAAAGCACTCAGTCTTCTTCCTGCTGATCCGGGGGCCAAAACACAGGTACTGAGGGAGGGAGTTTCCCCCTGAGGTTTCTTTGTAAAGCACTGTAGAAAAAAACACTTGGACTGAGGAAATGCAGGCACCCAAGAGTTGAGCAAAGCCACATTTCAGGTGTACTCTTCCATACTTGTTAAAACAGCATTCCTGTTCTGCAGCCATGAAGTGGACAAATAAATTAACTGAGTGGGACTTCTCCCTTATACTTGAAAAATTTTATTGAAAGAAATGGGCAGGAAATTTCAGGAGAAGCAAGGACATTCTCAAGGAAGTCAAATGTTGAATGGAAGAGCTGGCTTTTACCCCCATCTGAGCTACAAAGTACTTCTCTGATGCTAATTAAGTCACTAAACCAATCAGATTTGTCATTATGCTTGATTTTATATGGGTTTAATGCACAGAAATGTTTAACCTTCCCAGATGCAATTGAAGCCTCTGGGTGCTAAGCCTTGAGCAAAAGTTGAAATACAACATGAAATACAACATGAAATACTCTGCAATATCAATTTCTACAGAGTCTCATCTAAAAGAAGTGTATAAATTCTTAGCTCAATGCCTCTATGTAATAGAAAAATTCAAATAATCTCATGCATATTTTGTGCAAATATAGGAATTGGTTTTTCTGCAGTTAGATGATGTGGTAATAAACCCTACAGAATTTCACTTTCAGTGCAGTTTCACTAATTTGATGTAAGGGGTATAGAGATATATTGAGAAACGAAAGTTAAAAGAAAAAATTTATAAAAAGTTATTATCTGCTCTGGGTGGTTCAGGGCACGAGTAGGAAAAGGAGTGCAATTAAAACTTTACCAGCACCCAGTCATGAAGAAAGAGTTAAGCTACACTTGCACTGTTTACTTTAATTATAACACTTAGTTTCTTACCTTACACACTCAATAACATTTCCAGGTGCTCTTAGTTTGTGTTGATTACAATACATGCAACATTTTTATACCTTGTGGAGTCTGTCGCTGCTTGGATTTTTCCCCTTGAAAATAGAACTTTTTAAAAAAAAAAATCTGTTATGTTGCTTCCTTAGTTTCTCTTTACCCTTCCTTAGATGGAAAAACAGACCATGCTTAGCTTAATTCAGCATGGCCCTTAAATTCCTGGGCACATATCTGAACATCAGATAAAAGAACAGTGACTTGGCACTCTTCCACTGTATCACGAAAAAAAAAGCCCAAAACAAAATGCTGAAAGCTTAAGCATTTGAAAACCTTTCTGTTCAGCTTTGAAATGAGATTTCCACTTATTTGGTCTAAATACAGAAATATAAAGTAGTTGAAGTCCCTGAAACAATAGTTAACCATGTGGTTTCCATAAAGCACAATGGAAAATGTGAATTTCAGATGCTATATTAAGAGGTGTAGTACTCTTCCTCTGATCAGGTTCTGCAAGACCAGGCTGCTCAAAGCTCCATCCAGCCTGGCCCTGAGCACTGCCAGGATTGGGGCATCTCATATGGAGTATGGAGGTAAGAATTATTTGCAAAAATTTAAACTGTTACAGGATGAGTTTCAAGCTACAGCACTGCAAAAGTGTTTTAAACTTCAGCATGAATTTTGC
This sequence comes from Acridotheres tristis, assembly GCA_037013685.1. Classification (NCBI taxonomy): domain Eukaryota; kingdom Metazoa; phylum Chordata; class Aves; order Passeriformes; family Sturnidae; genus Acridotheres; species Acridotheres tristis. The sequence goes on from CM072884.1 coordinate 105,810,062, forward strand.
TCATGCCTTTGCAGAAAACAGCTGCTTCAGGCTTTTTAGGTTTGCCCTGACCCAGCATTATGTCTCTCATGGGAAGCCCCCTCGGACAGTGGCACTCTGCATAAGCACAAAAGTTTGCATACACCTCTTTTCAGGAGTGCAGGCTTAATTTAAGGACCACAAACATGAAAATGATGCACATTAATTTTAACATTTAATTGTACACAAAGGAGCAGAGCAATATGTACATAACACCAGAAATAAAACTTCCACATCTTTTCTTGCCACAAGTCACAAATGTGAGTTGAGGTTAGATCCCCTTGCTGGATTTTAGAGAAAGGCTGGAGAATGTTTTGGTAACTGATGAAATCTCTTAAGGAAACGAGAATTTGATATCTGTATTAAAATCTCTTATTTCACAGCTTCCGTCCAGGGGATCAGGAAGGAATATCCCATATCTTCAGAACATCTTGTGTGTTTGGTTTCCTCCATTGCAGATTTTTTTTCAACTTCTGCAGCTCTGCCAAATGCAGGCGTTTGGAACTGGAGCCCAGTGTCTGTGGGTGCTGCAGAGCTCTGCCTGCATGTTTTCTTCGTGCCCTGCAGTGCACAGGGAAAGCAGAGAGCTGCTGGTGCAGCCAGACTTGCTGTGGCTTTCCCGTGGCTGTTCCATGGCACAGCTGCTCGTTTGGCAACTTGGCCAGCACGTAAATTTTAGCAGGTAGTGAACTAAACCCAGGGGCAGTAGGCTTGCTCTATCATGCCAATGCTTTCTAGATTTTTATTTTCTAATGTACGGCTTTATAAATATTACATTACTGAATGCTTGCTTTCCCAAGCTGCCTATGGATGCTTTTATTTTCTTTATTTTTTTGTTGCTAACTGAGACTGTCTCACAAACATATGACTATGAAACTGTGCTAATTATGGAATTAGTTCCAATTTAATGTCTGGTTTATCATGGACCTATTTATGGATAGGCCAAAAGCTGTTCTGGCAAATTAGCAGGAAATGGGAAAAAGAAATATCAGTATGAGCTTCATAACTGTTGGCACTAACTGTGCCTTACTTATGCTCTGCTTTAATGGTGTTGTTTTATTTTTCTCAAAGAAAAAGCTGGTATAAGAGGCTTCTAAATTCGTAGAACTATTAAGTTCATGATGAAAATAACATTAAGCTAATGTTCCCTGCTTATTTCAGCAATAGAGAAGTGATGTTATTGCATCATTAAAATGTTTTAGTAAGTTTATCAAAGAAATAATGGTGAAAAAATACCTTTAATGCCTCTGGAATCTTCTTCACCATCTTTGAAAATCCCAAATTACAGCATCATCCCAGCCTGGAAAGCCTACAGCTTCCTTCTATATTGTAGATGCATTTTAAGACAGTAATTAAAGCTACCTGTGTATTTTAAATAATGGGTGAATTAGTATTATACAAGGTTTGGAAAAACTGATTTTCTTCCATAAGACATTTAGAATGCAGTTCTTATCTCTCATTTACTACTGTGTTGAGTAAAAGCAATTAAGAGTGGCAAACCTACCAGGGGCTAGATCATTTAGCATTTTGTTGCCAGCTGTGGCCAGAACTCGGTCACATAATTTTTGTTGGCTCCCATCAAGATAAAAAATCTTATCCATTTTCTATGCATTAATAGTAATGTTCACTCTTGTTTAGAACTGGCTATGTTTTGCTGAATTCTCTGTTGTATCCACAATGCAGACTAATTGTGCTCAGCTGCACTCTCCCTGGCTGCTGCCAGCCTGCATGCATGGCTTTGCATTTCATGCAAACCAGACAGCAGAGATGTGGGGGGACCTGTGCCAGGGTGTCAGTCAGGGTAGGTACCCAGATCTGGAACCTGCAGAGCTCTCCCAGGACCTGCCATCTACATAGGGCCTGCATGGACATTCTGAACAGATCTGAAATTGGGGAGGAAAAAAAAATCACTAGCTCAATACTTGAAACTTCAAAATAGTAAATAAATAAATTGACTACTCTTAAAAGCAAACATGTGGTTAGCTCTCTGCTTGAGGTATTTTAGGTATAGATTCAGAGGAATTCAGAGGTGGAAAACTGCCTTTATGCAGTATTTAAATGGCTTCCTTTGCTCTTCAAGTGGAAGCTGGCTGCAATGTATAATGTCTTTAGGGAAGGAAGAGTCATTCCCTGATGGCTGGCCAAGAAAAAAGGAAGACAGCAGCTGCAGAGGCAGCTGGAGTTACCACCCTCACAGATGGAGTGAAAGTGCTGGGTTGGAGCTGGAACAGGAGGGAATGAATGAAAACAGAAGGAAGGTAAAAATAGGGAAATAGCAAAGCAGATAATGTGTCTTAATAAGATCAGAAGGTTTTCTGCATATTCTTGTGTAACACAGCCTGGAAGAATCCTAGGCTTTTAAAAAGGGCTGTAAGCACCACACAACTGTAGAAAGGGCAGTTTCTCTGAACAGGACTGTAACAGAGACAGAAAATCTTTAATTATCCATACTGGAAAAGGTTGTGGATACCCTGTCCCAGGAAGTGATAAGCCTTTGTTAGGCTGAGTTCTAACAGCACAACCTCTGTTGGATTGGATTAGGGAGAGATCAGTGGCTGCTCTCAGACTGTGGCCAGCAGCACAAACAGGAAGATATAAAATGATCTGGTCCCAAGTGCAGTCTTCTTCAGCAACTTAAGTTTTACTGGTCTTATATAACTTGTTCATTTTCCCTGGTATCCAGGATCTGACAAGATCTAAGCAGTATAACAGAGTGGAAATTGGAACCTCTTGACTTTTTTTTTTAATTTTTATTCTAGTGAAAACAGAAATAGAATGTATTTTAAGAAATCAGTTTTAAGCAGAAATTTGAACCAATAATTTGGGGTAGCTCATTAAGTAGAAATTACTATTTGTGTAAACTCAGATCTTTTCAGCAGAAGGAAATAACCCATTGAATAAACATCAAAATAAGGATAGTCTTTTCCAGTTTAGACTTTCTTCATACTTTCTGAAAAATGCTGTGAGAAAGCAAATTTCATGCCAAAGAATTTAGGCCTAGCAATAGTAAGTACACTTGCTTATGTGCTTATAAGAAAGCTGCTGAGGGAAAAGAAAAAAAGAGAAATATTAATATGCAAGCACAAACCAAGAGAATATGCTTTTTTGGGGACAGAAAATATTAAAGAGAACATCAGAAATACAATTTCTGCATCTGGGCATAGCTAGGGTTTAAACATTTAGCCAAGGTTTGAATACAAAGAGTTATTTTTTTTTCTTAGTTCATTGGTTTTCATGTCAGTAGGTCCTCCTCAAAAAAAAGTTTCAAACAAAAATCTATACATGGACTCACAAAATGAAATGCTTATTTAAGTAAGCAATGAAAATTATACCTTCTTTGTGTAAGTGCATAAATTAAAAATTGTATTTAATCATGAATGTCATGTTTTTAAATATAAACAATAATTAATCGTTTAGAATTAGAAGTGTTAGGGTTTTTTTCAAAGGAATCTAAAAAAAATTACAAAATGCCCATTTTGGTGAACAAGGCTACGTGAGAGTCAAGTGATCCCCCAAATGTTTTCAATTCCCTGAAGGTGAAAATCCATTTCAGAGATCCAGAGCCTCACAACTGAGAGTGTTTTGTCTCATTATAGGACTGGACAGATAATCTGCATCTTCCAAACACCATCTGCAACCAAACTGATACCAGATGCCAAGCACTAAATCTTTATGAGTTGGGTGACCCTTGTTAGGAAAAATGTTACACAGACCTGGACCTGTGAAAAAATATATACTATGGAGGGACACTGTCTTAACTTCAAGGATTAATTAGTCACCAGCTGATACTTCCTAACTGCTATCATCAATCTCCAGGTTAATTTATTCCTAGAACCCCTGTTTTTCCATAGGGTTGATAATGGATATTAGCATTCTAAGTTCCCACAAGAGAGCATTTGTCTTATGTGTTTAGTTCAGTTAGACTCAAATTTCTGTACATCAATCCTCAGTCACGCTCTTATAAGAATTCCTAAATTCAGGGCATAGCTCTGCATAAAATGGATTGTGGATGAATGTCAGAGCTCACAAGGATATCCTCTTCCTATTGAGTGAAGCAGCAGGTTGACAGATATGTTTGAGCCCTTGGTCCCATATGACAAATCACATGTTCCAGTGCTTCACTGTGTGGAGCTCATTCTCAGATCAGGTCTCCCAGATAGGAAACCTGTCAGGTTTACAGGTTGAGACAGGCAGAAAAGTCTGGAAGCTTGAAGTGAGATAGCCAAAACCTCCCTCTCATCCCCAGAGGTACAAACAGGCTTCAAAACCAGTCTTGAAGAAATAGGTAAACAGGAATTCCAGTGTGTTCATTGTTTTTTAAGGAGAAACAAAAGTGTGTATGGTTGTCTTTTCCAGACTTGCTCTAATACTAGATTAGAAGCTAATTTTAGGCTGTATTTACCTTAAGTAAAAAACAGGCCCTGGTAAATGAGAAAACAGGGATTTCATTCCCCTGGAATACTAAAGTACCAACCATGACAAAATGCAGTTACAGAGTGACAGTTAGACAGCCAGCAGAATCCATGGTATTTACAATTTTGTCAAATGAGTCCCCTTCTGCAAATGATTTGGCCTTTGCATATTTACATTCCTTGTGCCTGGTGCATTGATATGCCTCATGGAGCACAGCTTCTGCACTCTGTCACTGCTGCTCTTCCTGGTTTCCACTTGGCAGGTTTCCACTGCTCCTTTGTTTCCTTTTTGAATGCAATACACACTAATCTTACAGTAAATGCCAGTTTACATTAGCTCAGCTGTCCTCATGACATAATTTGAAGTTATGCAAATTACTTCTTTCCAGATACCTCTGATTAGCTGTAAAAAACACTCCCTAATTAGTCCAGAGATAATCAGGGAGAAATCACAGTTGATTACATATATTGAATTTGCTTCTCCAGTCTGAATTGCCCTGTTTCCTGCCACAGGACCTATGAGCATTCTATAGAGTTTGCACCTTCCCTTCCCTTGAAAAACACTTCAGCTACTCCCTCACAGTTCCATCAAATCAAACATTTCTTTTCATACTGACTCTAACCAGACAGAGAGAGATCCCTGCTGACAGCCCGAGAGAAATGCCAGCCAGGTGCAGAGCAAATTCTGCCTATTGCTGGAGATACAGACTAGTAAATCTTACTGGAAATACACAGGTGTCAGGAAGTTTTACAACTGGCAGCAAAGAGAGAGAGCACAAAAGCAGATTTTCTGATAAAAATGACATTGCAGGTGATATTAAAGTGACAATTTTAGAGGTCAGTAATTTCCAGTGGAGATTTGCTGGCTTGCCTCACGCTGAACTCTTGTCCCTTAGTGATGGCTCAGTAATTTATTCTAATCCATTTTTCAAATAAACAGGGACAAGTGAACTTCAGAAGGCTCAGCATTCAGATTCAATTTGAGTAAACAGATAAACATTCAAAGGTTTATTCAGAGTTTGTTTTCAATTACCTAATACATCTCAAGTCTTTGAGTTAGCAGGGCTGGTAACCTTTTCTGCATGATGCCTAAACTCTTTCCTATATAAAGTGCCTTGACAAGGTGAAGAATAGGTCATGTGCCTCTTAACAAAACCTTTTTTTTCCAGAAACAAGGCCACAGGCTGATAGTCTCTGTAAGGAAAGGAGGAGCAATAGTTGAACTTCAGGTCATTTATTGCATAACAACTCTAGACACAAATGCAGATGAAAAAGAAACCAGATTTGGGTTTAACTTCTGCAAGGTTTTGATGGTGCTAGGATTTCAGATTTGAATTTGAAGTTTCTAGAGCATCTCCCTCCACAAGGGATGTGATTTGAACTTTGGATTTGTATCTCTTTCAGATGGAGTCTAAAACTTCCCCTAAAGTGAGGTACTTTTTCAAAAATCAAGGAAATTGTAACAGCACAAGGGTGAAAATGGAGATATCTCAACTTGAAGTGAACTGCAGATTTCATGAGCTGGAGAGATCAAAAAAGGAATTTTCATCATGCAGCATGAGCAAGAAGAGGAGGATTTTGCCCCTTAATGAACCTTGCAATGCATGAAAGGAGATCTCTGCAAGACAAAAAGAAAGAAACCCAAAACTTTCAGTTAGTTCAAACTCCCTGACATCTATGGAATAAAGATATAAGACTAAGTTCTTCCCTGATTTATGACAATGTAAGTCTGAAGCAGTGATTCAAGTCTGAATCTTACGTAAACCCAATACCAAGATGTTATCATACTACCAAAAAGAGTAGTAATACTTTTTTTCTTTTTGAGAAAAAAATTGGTGAAGTTTCTTTGTGCTACTAGTAGCAAATCTGTTCTTTCAGTGAGAAATTCCTTTGTCTCCTTGCTGCTGTGTGATGCTGTGGAGAAGCCAAGGCCTACCCTAAAGATTTCTGTGTCGTAAAAGGCAAGACAAAGTGCCCAGAGTGGCACTATATCCTCCCACACACTGCCTCTGGGTTCTCATGGTCACTGCTCTGCAGAGAAAAGCAATGGCAAGGACAGAATATGACCATAAAATGGATTCCATAACAGTATGGAACATAATCATTCTGGGATTCTTCTGCACAATTTTTATTGCAACCATGAAACCATGGTAGCGTAAATAAAGGTATTCTGTAGATGCAGTAATTTCACATGGAAATAAAGTAAAATCTGAACAGGAAGAATTATCCAAGCAGGTATTTTGTTAATATTTGAGTTAGAATTTAAAGACATATACTAACATGTCAAAATTATTCACATTTTTTACAATTCTTTTTTCATCTAAACTTTTGTCAACAGCCTTTTTACAGTTTTTCAGATAAAAACATCCCATCAGAACAACCACCACAGCCAAAGTTTTACCTCTGCTCATTTTCTCAGAGGCAGCTGGGACATAGTCACAGAAGGGGGTGCAGGTCACACAAATCATTCTAGACATCCAGATGCCCTTCTTCTCCATGGCTAGATTTCCTGTCAGAATCAGAAGTAAACTTTTATGGCAAATTTCCTCACCTGGCAGGGCACGTGGAGTCATTGACAGTGATGATAAGTGACAGACAGTTTCTGTGACATTGTGACAATCTAAATGTATGTAATACCAAACAACACCAAAATTATTACACGCTCACACTGTGATGGAGCCAACACTGCAACACTTGCTTTGTGTCCTTTCCTGTCAGAGCCTGCACAATAATTTCTGGTCCATTTCTCTGCTGTACAGCTCTCCTGTGCTTCTGCCAGAGCTGCTCTTTCTCATCTGCAGATTCAGGGCACTGTTGGAGAGAAGGCTGAGCTCCCAGCCCCTTTGCACCACTCTGCTTTTCCTCCCTCTTCTCCCAGGGATGCTACAGCATATGCATGATTAGTGGAGAGGCTGTTCCAAGGAGAGGAGAAAGGACAGGGGAGTTACCCCATATCCATGGGATTAAAGAAGGAGAAAATGTTTCCAAACCCCTTTGGTGTTTCAGAATCTATCTAAATTGAAGCCTTTCAGGCACACAGCCTAGTCACACAAGAGAGATAATTGTGAAAGAAAGGTTAGGTGGGTACAAAAACAGCAACAACAAAAAATAATCTTATTTCCAGGCCCTACTGACTCTTTTCTAAAGTCTCCACATGTGGAGATGCAATACAGATTTGAGTTTAGTATTAGAAATTATTCAAATGGAGTTGTCTCTCAGTGTGAAGTGGAACAACATGGAGGCTCTGTAACGCTGTGTCATGTCAATCCCAGTCACTTGCAGGTACAACATACACAGTCATCCTCCATGACAATGTTCTAATAGGTTCACTTTTGACAGTGAGAATCTGTATTTTCACAATAAAGTCCTAGTGATGCTTATGCATCTATACCCTGGTAACTAAATTTCCTTTGAAAGGGATTTTTTACTGTTTCTTTGCTTTTCATGAAAGAGTGGAGGGAAGTTTGCTTTTGAATGAATTCATCTCCACGATGCATTTATTGTTAATATGGGGTTTCACGAAGGGCTCATTTGCAAGCAGATCAAATATAAAAGTTCTATGGCCTCAGATTTGAACTATATAAAGAAAATCCCACCCTGCCTTTTAAAAGCCACATTTGACCTTATCACAAAGTAATTCATTCTAATGACAGGGACATTTTCACAGCAGAACAATCTGCTTTTTCAAAAAATCCAAGACCAAAGTATTTTTACCTTATAGAAAAATGGTGAAGTAAAGCCAAACACCTGATGTCAAGGCAAGAAATATCAATCTATGACAATGTTTTGCAATGTGATGACTTTAATGCCTGTATACTAAATGCTTTTGATGTAGTCATTATTTATGACAGATTTTTAGGGGAAGGAGAAGCATTCAATCATTGAAGTCTTGATTATATGGAAACTGAACTGCTGCTGAAATATAAAACTGCATGTTAATGCTCACTGAGGTCAACAGGAAAACTCAAATATATTTTAGTAATGCAGAATCAGGATTTCAGTGATGAAATGTTCTGTTTTTTTCTCCTGATGGATTGTTAAAGGCACTGCTTTGCGTAATATTTGACTGGTTATTGAGTTACCAGGATAGAGACAGGAGCATAAGCAATGAGAAAATTCTCACGAGCAGAAATAGCCACCGTCCTCAGCTTGATCCTGAAACAGCCATCCATTCAAATGCAAACCTTTCCATTGGTTCTTTTTCTGTTCCTCACCTTTGTTGGCCATCTCTGGGCAATGATGACACAAGAACATCCACTATTTAATTTGCCATCCACCCTTTTGTTACTTTCTTCACCTCTATCTTTGCAAGCGCTCTCTGGTTCCAGGCCTTGGGAACAAGAATCTGTCTTTACAGATTACAGTATCCTGAGCTCTTTGTAGGAATTTGCTAAGTCCTGAAACACAGAAGATTTTTTTACTCCTATGTCCCAAGCTGAAGGCTCATACTCCTCCATATGAGACCTTTTTTACTTTCTTTATGCACATTAGACTTTAGTCTTGTATTTCTAGAGCACATAGAGAATGTACAGTAAAATAGAGCTAAACTTCCAAACCAGTGAAAAGCTGCTGCTATTTTGTAGACTCCATAGCCACTTCTGGAAGTAGATCAGCACTACTAAGAAAGCTGACTGGAAATTATTTAATTCTTTTATTAAAGAAATGCAATGTGTATTTAGAACAATCAGAGGACTGGTTACCCAGAAGACTAGTTTTAGTTGCTATTTTTGTAACTTGAAAGTGCATAAAGGTGAAAAAGTGCAATCTCTTTAGAAAGCACCTTTCAAAAAAATATAAAAAAAGGAACATTTTTACTAAAAGTGTTTGCTTTTGCCTCTATATTTCCTTTGTGGCTTTTGCTTTTCCCTCCCTTACATTCTTCACAAATTCTCTTCTGATCAGCCTCTCTTAGGTGTTCTCTGCTCTGACAGTGAATTAGTTTCTTTTGATTTTATTTCCTCCCATCTCAAAAGCTGATCTCTGGTCTATCTCAAAGCTGAAGCCACTAATTTTTTCTTTTTTTTTTTTTTTCAAAGTGAACATGCAATTAGTCTTTGAGCATATGTCCTTAAAAGTTACATTTTCTTTTTAGGGGTTTCTGCCTTTTTCTTATTCTTTCTCCTTATTGGACATAGAACTTCAGAGCTGGAAACAGCCTAAAACATCCATAACAGCCTGTGACAGAGGCAGAACTTCTTCAGAATGTGGGTCCTAATGATGTGGTGGTGCTTTTCTCTTTCAGCTTGTTTGCTTGCTTGTTTTTTTCCTGGTAATTTGATTTTCATAATTATGCTTTTAGTCTCTTTCAGTGGTAATATAGACACTACTAAATGATAGTAATATTACTGGCCACTTAAACTAATAGTCTTGGTGTTGGCACACTATACCCTTAAATAAAAGGAATTGACCAGACTGGCTTATTATTACAAAGTATGCACATTTTAATGATCACAATTATTTTCTGTTTAGGTCAGCATTGTTCCTGATTTGTTATCAGCAATATTCATATCCACCAGCTAGTTATGTTTTAAATGAGTTCCTAAATGGAATTACACCAGTATTTAAATGATTTTGTATAATGAGAAAAGAGTCATATAAAATCCATACTGTTTCCCTCTTAAATAAAGCTTATAAGTATACAAAGTGTGAATTGGAGATATTAATAATCTGCATTTTCTGTTTATTTTTGGCTGATTAGTAGGTCGATTGTAACAAGATGCAGTTAAATCTTTGCATGATCAGTGCATCATTTGATCAAAAGAAAGAGTAAAGGAAACACTGCTGTCACAAAGACTTTGCATGAAGTCACTGGAAGAAAAGACAATGTTGGTTTCCTAATTGTTAATTCATCTTCATATAAGCATTATTTGACTGGAGTTTTCCTCAGTAATTTCAGTGCAAAAGTATGCAAGGGACAGGCCTGGTTGCAATTGAACTTTGATGATGCCTTCGTATGATGGTAGAAGTTAGGAGTTTTTTCTCTGTACCTCATAGTATCTGCTCATAATGTTTGATTTGTTTTGAGCAGCTGACAGAAGTTCAGCTTAACCTTACACTCAGATGGAAGGACAGATTTGTTCATGAGACTGAGTTAAGTCCATGAGAAACACAGAAATAAAACAGGTCCTGTGGTGACCAACAAGCCTGGTCCATCAAGGCAGGTCAGCTCAAAGTCACTGGACTCATCAGGTACCTGACTTCAACAGATGCTGAAAGGATATTGAATTATGTGATCTTTTAAGCTGTTACCTAAGCTCCTGAAGGACTAGGAGCTGAAATTAGAGGTGGTAAGTTTAAGAAGGAGAAAAGAAAATTCCTCTTCTTGTCTGTAGGAAGAGGAATAGTTTTAGATTGGTGAAATAGACAAGATGAAAGACATTTAAACAAGACCTCCTCTCTCCAGCATGTTGTAATACACATTAGGGAGCTGCAAAACCAGAGCAATTTCTTTAACAAGATTAATTTTTGATTGACTTCTACCAGAGAAATTAAAATAACCTGTGCTAAAATCATAAATTACTTTAGAGTTGGAAAAAGATTATCTGCTCTCAATCTTCATTTTCTACTTGATGAAATGAGAAACAAATAATTATAGAGACATTGAAATATTTTGCAACAGTAAGATATAATTAAATACAATTCTGAAGAAAGCCTTAAAGAATTCTGGATAAAGCTTGCAGATGAAAAACCTGATCCAAAGATGTCTATTTAGATCACTTGGTGAATTGATTCCAAAAACGCAAGCATTTGATACAGCTAAAAGTAGTAATGTTATTGCAGCTGTTGTGGCTTAATTGTATAAAATGGAAGGTTTGTAAGAAGAGGCACCGTTTTTATATTGGATCAATGGGTTTAACTGGAAAAGCACTCCAACCCCAAATATCATGCACAAAGCCCTCTTTAGCTGAAGGACAGCTCTCAGCAAGAGACTGTAAAAAAAAGAGTAAGCTGGAAAGGAGAGAGAAAAGCTGCCACAGATCCCCCCAATAATTAGATATGTCACCGAGGACATGAGAGATGCATCCCTTTCTGTTTTCAAATGTATGAGTGCCTTAGTCTGGACTTTTCAATATTCAGGCCCATATCTGTCTGATTTTGATCAGTTGTCACACAGAAATGAAGAGAGCTCACGTGCCCAAGGCTTCTCTTTCCTTTTCCTTTTCTGAGCATATATGCTGATCTCAAAAGATATTTCTCCTTACAGAACTTGCCTGAAGTTAAGCTAAGTGCATTGTTTACACAGAGCCAAGCTAAAGGATAAAGTTTATCCTGAAAAGCAGCGATTCTGGAAAGGTACTGGGAGTTGTGGGTTTGCTTTTTCTTTTTTTTTTGTAGTTCCAAGCTGTGACAAGCAGGACTCTGGCACTCCTTGAATGTGAAACAGGAATGTTATCAGGAAGGAGGGAGTGGGTACAGTCTCAATACACAGGGCTGAAGAGGCCACCACTGGTGAGCTGTTCTGACGTGCTTCAAAGAGAATACTGCAAATTTAGCAGCCTCAGAAACGATTCAAAAAGATTATTGCAGAAATATAGCTTGGAATGAAACTGTTTCCTACAGAGAAGGAGGAAATGTGATTTTGAAACAATCTGTATGTAGACTTGACAAAAGAAAACCAGCATTTACTTTAAAAAAAACCCAAAAAAACACAGTAAGAGTTACTGACTGGCAGTTCGGGCTAGAGAAATTCAGGTATATCTTTAACAGCATACCGTTAACCATTGGAATCATTGACAAAGAAAAAAGAAAAAATATTCTATTGCTTTTATAAAATATGTATTTTTAAAAACATATCCTCTACTTCAGCTGTGAGGTGTTGGGCTTGGCAAAATAATTTTTAGACAAAATTACTTGGTCTGCTTTGTGCAGGAATTGTTCAGGCTTCAGAAACTGCTTATTTAGGAACTGTGCAACCACATGCACAATGAAAATGGCATCTCATAATAGCATTCCTTTTGCAGGTTTTAACTCTGAAAGGCACTCAGCAATGAGTAGAAAACAAACCAACAAAAAATGAAACAAAAGAGGAAAGTTCACAGACTGATGAGCCAGGGAAGTGATGAAGGAGGAAGTGGCCCCAGCAATCCCTGGCCCCAAAGATGGGCACAGCACCAGGAACAGCATCAGCTCAGCTCACTGAACTTCCCTTGACAATGGTCAGAGCTGGAGGCCACAAACTGCATTATGCAGGCTGTGACACAGAATTCAGGGTGGCACCTCCACACCCGTGCTCAAAATGGGTATTACAGAGTTATTAAATGTGTGATCTGTCAGACATTGCTGCGTCCACCCTTATCAGGAAGAATTAGTAAGGATTGATACAGGGGATGGGGACTGATCTATGCAGCCACATGCTTTTCTGCTCCTTGTTACAGCTGTGCAGTTTCGTTAGCCCTAAACTAACTTCATTAGTTTTGGTGTAAGGATAATAATTGGTATTACCCATAATGAAACTGAGCACCTGTTGACCCCCTTTGCTGAATGAGTGTCATACAAATGAAATTAGGCAGAAAGCAGCCATGGTCAAAGGGACAGATAGAATAACAGCCTCAAGTCCCTCTCAGATTTTCATTTTTTTAAATTTTGGGCATTGTTGGAGCCCTGAGCTTTGTTTTTAGCAGACTTGGCTTAAATGTCCTTGCAGTTTACATGCCAAACTCTGTCTCTCCCTCAATGTTGAAATAAGAGCTGAAGTGAACACTGTCTTTCCTATCTGAAGCCATTATTAGCACGTGGAATTTCCGCCTCCTCCTCTGCTTGAAATCCAAGAATTTATACTAGAGAAGAAAATCCCAGCCCCATCCTACAACAGTTCTTTGTTATTTAATCTCAACAGAGCTGTTTGCCAAGAACCTTTTCTTCCTTTTCTAATGTCTCCAGGCCAGCCTTAGCCTTCAGTTCGCAGAGCCTGCTTTGATTTTATGACCAGGAGCTGCTGCAAAGGCATCATTCATTCCCATGCCTGTTGCCCCTCTTAGTCTCAGGAGCTTCCTTTGCTGTCTTCTGATGGTGCCTTATCCAGTGGAAGACAGTTTCTCACAAATCTCACAAAGATCTTAGACCTTTTGCACTGAAAATATTAGTAGTTTTTCTCTCTACATCTGTCTTTCACATATGACCTGATCTCATTATTATTATGTTTGATTGCTAAATCCTTTTGTGTTTAGAAGTAAACAGTCCTTACACTTGGGGAACATTGAAAGCAATGCACTATGATAAAACATTTTTAAAAACTCCACTTCACTGAAGGTTATTTTGGCAATATAAACAATAGGAACAAAGAAACCCCCACAAATATTTAAGCAGAAGACTTCATATTTGTTCTCAATTTCAATGGCTCCTGAATAAGTCTAAGGGCACAATTCAAAGATTTTAGGTATTGAGCTGCCCAAAAAGTTAAGGATCTGGCCCCAGTAAGATCATTCAAAGAGTGAGTCAGGTGTCTTTGCTCTAAGCACTACTAATGGCTCTGAGCTCTAAAGTCTTCCCAAGGATAATGTAAAGGGACTGGTGAGAGTTTCATGCCCCAAAAGGATCATAGTGCAATAATACACTGAGCAAGTTACTGGAAACAGCATGAGAGGGTGCTGAGCTCTGGCCTTTTGCTGAAGCTCTGAATCCAAGGTTTATCCCTTCGTGGGTCCATACACCCATAGAGACTTTTGAAGGGGATTCATCAGGGAGAAGGGTAAGCTACCTAGATAAATCTGTGACCTGATTCTTTATCTGCCATCAGCAGATCTTCATCTCATCTGATTCATGTTTAAGTTTTTTGTACAGCAAAGAGGAGTGGATTATGACTGGCCACAGATGCAGCCTTTGAAGTCAGCTCCCTATTCTCACATTCTCAGCCTTCTTCGACAGACTCCTAAATCCTCTGTATTTTCATAAATGCCTGTTTCTTACCATTGCTGTGAAATAATCTCTAGAAACTTTTAAGGTATCCTATTAGCTATACAGGAGGCCAGTTTGCTTCATTACAGATTTTTGCATCACCCCAGTAGAGACAAACACATTTTTGGGCAGTGGGATGGCACAGCTAGGAAGGCCAAATTGATGTCTCTGAATTTTCTATGCTTTGATTATATGAGGAATTGTGATTTTGTTCTTCATGTGCTATTGTGATAATCATGTCAATAATTCTGATTAGATTGTCCATTTTCAAACAAGAATGGGGAAAAATGGATCGTTGAAATGAATTTTAAACTCTACGACCATTGTGGTAATATAAAATATAAACTGGTAGTCCAAAAACTAAGACAACGCAACAAAAATTCTCCTCTTCCACTGGTCTTAAACTAGAAGGAATAATCAAACATAGCATTCACAATTCCTTCCACAGTAATAATAAATAATATATCTTCTTCATACCCAAAGTCCATTTTTATATACCTTCCCCATGAAAACAATGCAAGAATAAAATCCCACTGGATTCAGTCGTTCTCTTGCCTGCCTTCTCTAAAGCAACAAAACTCCTTGTACAGAAGGCTTACAGAAAGACAGGAGAAAAGTGGATAAAACAACAACAAAGCCATGCAATGTCTAATTACTAATGTCAAGGTAGTACATTAGTAATTTTAGAATGAAGACAAGTGTATTGTCCTTTTGATAATTTACACCATTTGTAAGACATTGAAATTTTTTATTTTTTGTGCCTCTCAGTACATAAACACTAGGCCTTCAATGCCACTTCTTTGAGTGCTGAGAGTTATACAAACAGATTTTCTTAACAGAAAATAGACCTCACTTAAGAGACCTTTTATGGAGTTATACTTTGGAATGGTAATCTTCATATTAATTAATCTCTTAGTACAACAGGGAATGTGACTCATACTCACATTTATTCTACTGACATTAACAACTGAGAAAAAGTTCATTCATGACCCATTTGCATAACTCTGATTTTGGGTAATAACATAAAGTGTGATCTATAAAGGTAAATTATTTAATATTTGTACTGTAACAACAACAGCTGAAGAATTTAGACCCATCAATCCATTCTTGAAAAATATAGAGGGCAAAACCCTTTTTAATCATAATTTTCTTCAGCTTCACTTTTCCATATTCCCAATAGTATTCTTTCTGCCTAAGAACTTCCTTTTTTTTCTATTATATTAATGTGTTCACAGGCAGCTGATATCATCTTGCAGTATGGTATCTGATGTTCTGAAGTTTGCTATTTATATAAAGTATAGCTAATGTACTTCCTTCATATTTAAAAGCATCTCAAAAGAGTAATGATTTCCTAAACTGTAGAAGGCACTGACACTGAAATTCAGTAGGATATGTATCTCCACAAAACATATTTGTCGTAATTTTTTTTCTTTGTTATCAACAATGAGGTTGCCATTAATTTTTGACGTGCATAATCCACAGAAAACCAAAGGCCCCAGATTCCCCTTATCTCTGCAGTGAAGTGTGAGGTGCATACATTGTAGTAATGTTTGGGGTGTGCTCCTTCTCAAAAGCCAAAACGGTGCAAAGTTCTAGTCATCACATTGATTAGAAGAGTCCTGCACAGACCAAAACAGAGGAACACTGGAGGAATTCAGGGACTCTGCAGGGAGAATTAAGATGTTTCATCCTTTCAGCTTCCTCAGTGAGACTTGCTCTACCAGCCTTGAGATTCTGCTCATACCACTTTGCAAACCAACGACCTTTGAATCTTTTTCATGCTGACAGACATTCCTAATGAAAGAGGCAAGCTTCATTCCAGAGAACTTATGCAGAGCCTCACAAAGGAATTGTGGCACTTCAATTTCATTTTAGGCTTCGTTCATGTACTTAACTCTGAAGGGATAAAAAAAAAAAGCTGCTTTTCTGCTTGAGCATGCACAGGCACCAGAGTTTTCAACATAAAGCTTAAGTAGGTACTTGAAGTTTTGCTACTGTGCATGCTGAGATAGGCCACCAAGTTGGCTGAACTGTACGATTCAGTGACTAAGGCTGTCAGGAATTCACAGCTCAGGCATCCCTCTACCAAAGTCCCCTGAGGTCTGGTCTGGTAAGCTTCACAGTACACCTAATACATCCTGAAAGCATGAAGGTCACACCAAAGCACAGGAACCACAGTTATTTCTATTCAAAAGAATTGATTATTTCAGGTTCCTTTCCTTTCCAGAACTGCTCAGTCTTTTGAGGAGCTTACCAATGAAGGGAACTGTGCTAGTTCAGTGATGGTCACTGATACACAACACAATTTCTGTCCAGTTTCAGGGATTCTGTGTACTTTAGAATTAAAGAAATGAACAAGTTAATCCAGTCCTGTCTGGCAAAAAGGATAAATTTAAAAAAAATTCTCCGGACCAAGTTGTAAGTTTATACAAGGCACTTAATTTCCTGGCATTTCTGTATGACTTGGGTTACCTGTTAGGAAGTCATGTTAAAGAACATAATTGTCCCCAGTCTGTGTTGGTATATGCATACCTACATATGTAAGTTCCTTAATATGTGAACAGGTATTGATTAAATCTTTAATTGTCAACAGTTCCTAATAGGACTTCTGAACCTGAACCTTCATGTCTCTTCCATGAATGGGAACAAAGATTGTGGTTGATATGTAGCCTCAAGGACCCTTTGCTTGCAGTGGGGGTGAGATTTCATTCTATTTCTTTCATGAAATATTAGGTCTGCAGTACTCAAGTCACATAACAATGGGTCACAAAAAATCTTTGAAATTAGACTTTGGTGAACTAAATGCAGATGTTGATCATTGGACTGACCCTACTACATACAGATATGTATAATTGTTTTCACTGGAAGGAGTCTGAAATTCTGATGTGCACAATGGCCTGTGAAGTTTATGCTTTGCTTCCACTGAATTGTTTGAAACATGCTTTTGCAGTGATATCTTCTAACCATGCACAACTCTGTTTTGAGTCAGGCATCACTGAACATTTATGCTTGGAAAACACAAGATTCAGCTCACTTTGCAATCTCAGCTGAGCTGAAATTGTTATTATGTGAATTTAAACATACAGAGTCATACAGTCTCACTCTATTAGATGTCTTCAGCAATCTCTTCCTACCTGTTACCAGTTTTAGTACTCTCTCTAAATTTCATCATTTACCTTGCATATTTTTTATTTATTTGGTGGTGCAGCTAACCCAACAGTAATTTTCATTTTTATCTAAAACTTTTTCTCAGGATAGCCTGTACTGACTTTTTCATTATCTTACTCTGTGAAGCAGATGAGAGTCCTGCTTGCTCCTGCACACTGTCTACCTTTGAATTTAACTTCCTCTAGGACAGCTTTAGCATAGAACAGCAGAGCCACAAAGACTAACTATTAAAAGTTTGTCTAACTGTCATTGGTGCCATAAAGAATAGAAAATAATTTGAAAAAATTATTTGCCTACTGTCACTACTTTCTCTAGAAAGACAGGATTCCTGTGTAAGATTTTCTTACACTCTGTTTACTCTGAGAACAAAGAGTACCCGATATGATTTGCTTTAGAAACTATTGAATGCTGAATATAATCCTCTCCCCCATTCCCAGGCTTCAAGTAGTTCAGATGTAGGTCAGGCAGCACACAACAACAACATCTTTCAAACCATTCAGCATTATTATCCACAACTCAGCTGCTTGTTCATCAGACAGCCCTTTGTTGTCTGAAAACAACTTATCTGAGGTCTACAGGGAAAAAAATCATATTTTTTCAGGATATAATGAAAATGTTTCATGTACCGATTTATTTTTTTTAATATTTCAATTCCTAGCTGTTTATACTGATTTATAGGAGGTCAGTAAGAACTGGGACATCACAGACCTCATATTCTTAAATTTGCATAATAAACTTGCATGTAAGTAATTTTAATCCCCAGGTATGCAGTGAGACCTGGCTAAAGGATTTAAGTAGGTGTAGCTTTTAAAATGTCATCCACTTACTTATTCCATATATACAGTCTTTGGATTTGCCCTTTTCCTGCCAGTAAATTGATTTTACCTGTCAAATGTTAATCCAGCACACATTTTTTTAAATGTACCAATCACATTAAAAGGAAAAATATACTTTTAAAACTTCACAGTAGTGAAGTTCAATGACTTCAATAGTCATTCTTAACAAAATGTCTCTCTTTCTCCAAGGAGTGTGAGAGCTGGAGGGACTCCTGAATGTTCCCCTGTATTCCAAATGCAGACTGATAAATCTCACTTGTACAGAAATCATTCAGGGAAAACAATTAAAATAAAAAATCCAAAGTTAGTAAAAGAATGCATTTACTGTGAGGTAAGGCTTCATCTTCCTAAGTTTGACTTAAGAAAGATATCTTGCTTTCTGGAGAGTGGCAGATCAGTTAGGAAAATGTTGTTATTTTATTGTTTTCTGCCTTCCTTTGTTTAATACGTATCTTGATCTTCTGGTATTTGGTGTAATGTGCAATTATTTTTTATATGAGCCATAAAGACTTTTTCACAGATCACACCTTTATTTTAAAAAATAAAAGAAAAAAAAAAATAAAAAAAGAAGAGAGAAATAGAAGCCGCTAATTGGTAGCAGCAGTTTGCAAAGTAATTGGGAGATGGCCAAAAACTGAATCTCCAGAAGTTGCCCAAATGTCCCAGATCTTTATACAAAGGGCTGTCCCAGGTCTTGTCTCCACTCTTTTTCAGGGATAGGTGAGGATTTTGGGGATTACCATTCTGGTTTGTTTTCCCTGAGCTCCTGAAACCAAAATGAATGAACAGATTTAAAAAAAAAAAAAAAAAATTGAGTTACTTCCACTACAATTTCAATGTAGACTTCTCTGGTTTAGCACTGCTTAAATCAGTGATTTAGGATTAGTCCTTTTCAAACAGGAGTGGTGCTGGCCCACAAAATACTGCTGAATTCTGTAGACTCTTGCTGGAAGTCATGTAGAGACTGAAAAACTGTTTAAATGGCCTTATTTCTTCCACCAATTGTACACGGTGAAGGCCCTTTGAAACAAAAAACAATATAAAATCAGCTGTCAAGCTGCTGCTATTTATCATGGGTGACCACAAAAATGAGTGGTCTGGAAACAGGACAGAGAGCTTAGGCTCAGGCTGGCCGTACATCTTTTCCCTTTGGGCTCAATGGAAGGCTCCTTTTGCTATTTTCTGTTCTGCTGAAATAGTGCACAAAAACAAGAGATTGGGAGTTCTTCCATGACTGTGCCTTTGGAGAAATTCTTCTGCAGTCACACGATGCAATGTCCGGCAGTTAAATTGAGTTTGGGGCATGATTATTATACCATAGTGCTATCAGCAGTCAAAGCCCACACCAAGGTCTGGATTCTGCTTCAATTTATCAATTACCTTCAAAAATGCTTATATTAACTCTTTTCTGCTTCTCTACTATCATGTGAGTGGAAGGACATTCACTGTCTGATGTAGAGAAGGTTTTTTTCCACCAGATTGGATTATTTCCTCACTCCCCAAGGCAGCTTTCATCACAGCTTTCAGCAGAGGATCTGCCAGGATAAGGAAGAAAATAATGGTCAGGAAAATGATGTGGAAGTGCTGAGAATCAGTGGAGTTGCAGGGAGGGGCATTTTACAAAACTGAGACTAGGTACAAGGAGGCTCAGAGAAGGTTTCCAGGAGGCAAAGAGAAGTTGTGATAAGCAGCTGCTCACATAGGTCACCCTTGCTGACACAAGACAAAAACATGAGTGTGAGAATGTGTGTAAATCAACATTCCAAACTGACTAAAAGCACATTTAGTCCCACACTAATCCTGTTAAAAGGAAAGCAATCATCAGTCAGATTAAATAGTAACCAAGTGTGCTGGCTACCAGCTTTTGCTGATGGAAGGGACAGTGCCAATGTGTGTGAGCACACACGTGTGGGTGTGGTTGTGACTTTAAGACATTGGTTCTGGAAGGATATTTAGAAATGTGCAGGTGTATGTCAACATTTGTATATGTCTAGAACTGTGTTATTGACCTTGGCCTTTTTATTGACATTCATTATATTCATGTCCTGACCTGTCATTAACAAATCAATAAATCACTTTGATCATAATTTGTTTTAAATCATGTGAACTGGTTTTTTTTCCCTGAGACAGAGAGTAGGACAGGCAGCAGATTTGAGAGAGATAGAAGATGAACTGAACAGAGGACAAGGACAGGTTTGGCAAGAAAACTGAGAAAATAATCAGAAAACACAAGATGTACTGGGGGAAAGAGGTGGATAAAAGGTCAAAGGAGTTTGGGGGTGATGTGACAGATTCTGTAACCTTTTTCCTTTTTCTGAAATAAAATCTTTGATTCCCAAATCTCATACCTGCTGTTTAAGAAAACATATATCTCATCCCATTTTGGTGTTGGTCCAGGAGGAAAAAATCCTGCTGCTGCTTCTGCTGCCCTTTACTTAGTTAATTCATAGAGAAGAGAAACACTTAAGGTCCCAATTCTGTTTGTGCATGAAGTATGTGACAAGACCATGCCATTGATTTGGTTTTGCTTCTACTACAGTCACACACCATTTCCTCGCAGAAGAATATGATTCCAGCTGTGAAGGTGCCAAAAATTAGAAATGGACAGAATCCAGGTTAGCAGTATGACCTTAATTTGGCCACCTTTTTCATATGGAATGTCGTTTTTAATTACAGGATCACACATTCAGTTCTCTCAAGAATACTCCTACTTAGTGCATCAAAAGGACTTAATTAGCAGCTGTTCAATATTTTTCTTAGCCTCATTGTTCAATATGTTGACCTGGGTCTTATTTTTAAAAAAGCACTGTTCGAGCCCTGCTCTGAAAACAAAATTATTAATTTCCTCTGGGACTTTTCTATGATGCTCATCATCCCAGAATCGAGTGCTTTGCAGACAATTAATCCATCTTTGTAAAAATCATGTGAAATTTGAGGGCATTATCTCTATTTAGCAGACAGAGAGCTGAGATATAGGCAACCCACAGATACTGGGTGTCCAAAGTGAAATACTTCAGACTGCTAAAATGGTATTTTAGCATTACAGAAGAGCTTACATATTGATAGGTTAGTTCTCATGGACTTTTGCCAGCAACTGAACCTTTCAACGTTTTTCAGAGCAGACCTGGAGGTACAGAGCAGGCAGTCAAAGATGAAGAACATATCAGTCTCAAATCATTTCATACAGAGTTCTCAGAAGGAACAGGAATAGAACTAAATTTCTTAGGAAAACGAAGTCACATTTCTGTTCCTACAGTTCCCTTCCTCAGCCACTATCCATCTGTCAGCTCTGAAATGAACAAAGAAAAAGAATTTATTAAAAAAAAAATCCCATTCTTCCCCTTCATTATTGAGGCATCTGTGTGTTAGCTGTGGCCAAAGTCCTGTAGAGGAAATATTAATTGATCTTTGGTTGAAATTTATAATATTCAGAAACAGAGTGACAGGGATGCATAGGGGCTGGGGGGTACAATACCAATGGAGGTGTTCTGCCATTTCCAAATTTTAGACATTTCAGTTGTATTTCTTTAAATAAATTAATGCACAAATGAGTTTATGGCCACTTGCATATGCAATATAAAGTAGAAGCTTTTTGATTTACCAACACTGAAGAATATGAAATGTAACCAGGAAAAAGTCACTGCCAACTGCTCACTCTTTATAGATAGAGAAAAGCTTTTGAGTATTTTGTATTTGATAAGCAGTAATATGCAAAGCTAAAGATCCATTTTCTGTTGCTTTCAGGCATAATTAATCTTGAGCAGCCTGGACAGGCAGCTCTTCTGGATTACAGAGAAATATGAAAGCTCCTCAAACTTCTTGCTAAGGCTCTCTGTGCTATTCCAGCTGTGTTCTCAATAAGAACTTGAGCAAACTTTCTAGCCTGGCATTTGATTAAATTAGTTCTCACATATTTACAAGGAAAAAATACAATTTCTGTTTCCAGCGAAACAATATAAACCTGCCTGGTTTTACTCTATCTCCTCAGTAATTGTTAAAATAATAATTAAGGACCATAAAGAAGTTATCCCACTGTTCTAATGCAGCGTATAGGTCCCCTAAGATAATTAAATTATAATAAGATAATTGGTGTTTTCAGCATCTGTCTTTTCCCAGGATTTCTTCTATGTTGACAGACCTCAGTTTATTCATCCTTTGACATAGAAATTCTCTTCTCCAAAGTCTGTAGGAGAGATCAAATGTGTTTTCTTGATCCAATGGCCTAACTCAGCTAATTAATTTGTCAGCAATGAATTTAATATCACGATTGAAACAGCCTTTAAAGGGAATGGAGATATCTATGAAGAGACTCAGTTCTCAGGTCTTTGGAGAAATTTGTAGAATTGAGGGAGCAGGAATCACTAACCATGCAATCTGTCTGTCTGGTCTAGCTCAGATGCACACAATTCCTCACACACTGTCTACAAAGGTATTTCAAAACGAGGTTCCAGCCTTGCTCTCTCCAGGAAGGTAAAAACAGTCTCCTACACCCCCAGTGCTTCCTCAGAGTATAAAACTGAGTAGGGAGCACCTCGTGTCCAGGTGTGCCCAAGCAAGCAATGGGAAGGTGCTTGCTCCTCCTAATTACAGACATTCCATGCACCCAGCAGTGCCCACACACACTGAACAACCTCAGCTTGAATAACGCTGGAATGGTTGAAATTCTTATTCCCAAATAAAGGAGTGACACCGACAGTGAGGCACCACAATAAATAATGTAACTTTCAAAAGTGCCATTTTCACAGTGTGTCTATGCCAAGCCAAGCTGAAGTCTGGAAAAGCCCTGTTAAAGGCAGCCCTTCAGACATTCCAACATTGAATTGCTTCATATAACATCAATCATAACTCAGATTTCGAATTTTGGGCTTTTCTGATGCAAGTTACCTCCAGTGAGCTGAAACCCCTATGGAAGAAATTAAGCAAGAAATTTAAGTGAAGGCTTCCAAATTATTGTCCATGCTTTGGATTTTCAACCAAATTGATTTCCTTGCATAAAATTTCAGAATGTTTTTTCACTTGCTTCCTAAGAATAGTCAATTTAAAATTCTGTTTATGGGTATATAAATTGAGATTACTAATAAAAGAGCATTATTTTGCTAGTTTTTTCCTTATTTAGAACTCTTAAATTCTTTTATTTGAGTTGCTACTTTATCTTTTTTCCTTGCTGTCACAACAGTGCAGGTCATGTACTTGTCTTAGGCATTCAGTATAACAGCTTAAAATATCTACTAGTTATAATTAATTTTTAAGAAAAAGTGTGACGCCTTTATGTCATTTCTTCAATTAATTGTTTACCACTGTTACCAAATAAAAAGCACCCATGGTGCATTTGCTTGTTTCTCATTCAATTTTGACTCAATGCTGAGGTGCCTCAGTTGATTAAACGAAGGGCAATCAACTAAAAAAGGTATTAATCTGCTTCATAAGACACTAGATCATAATTCTGTGCTCTGCCACAAACACTTTGTGTGTTCTGAGGTTGGTCATTTATCGTTCAATCTGATGGCTCCAAGATGAGGATTAAAACCCTCTCTAGTTCTCTGCTCCTGCTGGAAATGCAAACCCTGGATATCCAAACCCTTGGATGTACAAGGCATGGCATTACAGTGCCCTGATGTCCCTGAACAAAGAGGAGAAGGGTCCTGCCCTGGCACAGAGCTGAGCACAGCTCTGTCACTGCATGGAAACGTCACCAGTGCTGCTGGGACTTTGTCCTGCTGTCCCTGCATGTGCAGTCACCTGTGCAGGGTTTATGGTGATGGTTAATAGCTGGTCTTGTGACTCATAAAGGTGTCAATTAGGCAGAACAGCGGGTGCAGGAGTGTTTGAAAGGCTATGAAGAGTACAAATTGTAAGAATCACTGTTTACCAAGAGCAGACAATCTGCAAAGCCCCCCCTTTTTTTTTTCTTTCTGAGAAGCTGCCAAGTGGGGTGTAATAACACATTTCCAGAATTTTTAGCATCTTCTACTTCTGCTGAAGGTAAGAGAGCTGTGGCTGCTGACCCCCAATAATGTATATTGTTTTATTGAGCCTTCCTTATGGCTTGTCCATTTTTCCACGTGTTGGTAAACCTTTTGGGAACAGGGAGACATGGAAGGTTTCCTAGCCTTGTGCTACCACAGTGTTGGATCAGGTCTCTAATAAATTAATTCAATAGCAAATGTCCATAACTACTCAGATTTCCCACACAGCTTGACTCTCTCTGAAATTACTTTTGCAAGGGACCTAGATACATGTGCAAATAGTTTGAACATATGTTTTGTGAAGTGTATTTTTGAAAGAGTGTAAGTTACCAAGAACCTTAAATGTATTTTTGGCTAGTGTTATGGAGAGCTAAAGATGAATCTCAGTCTCTCGGAAGGATCTAGGACTCACAATCACATAAGCATAACTTAAAATTTACCCCTATTATTATTACAAATTGTTGCTACTTCCAGGGTAATTAATCTCATAGAAGTACCAAGCACTCCAGTTAACTCAAAGTGATCCTGCAGCTGCTCTTAGGCACTTTCTACTCATCAGCAAAACATATGACTGAGCCTTAAAAATATTGCTGGAGATACTGTTTCTGAATTCTATTTTATCTGGATTCCATTTATCCAGGAACTTCTACAGGCATTTAAAAGCTGACCAGAGTGGCAACAGCAGGTATGGGGTTGATCATTGAGTCATAGAACCTCTATGCATGCAGGGGAAAAAAATAACAACAACAAAACAAACTAACAAAACCAGAATGGAGAGTTGTGTCTTGAACATGTATGTCCAGAAATTTGTGGAACTGCTTCTGGCAGTAACACTGGCTGTGGTGGGCTAGCCTTGGCTAACCAATGTTTACCCTCCTGCTCACTCACTCCACTCTCTGACATGATGGGAAGAAAACAGAAGGAAATTGAGAAGACATGTAGGCCAAATTAATGACTGCTTAACAGGGAAAGAAAAAGCTGCATGCACAAGAAAAGATGAATTAGTTCAATGTTTCCCATTGGCAGGAGGATGTTTATCCACTTGCAAAGTTGAGCTTCAGCACATCCCATAGGGAAGAAGAACACCCTTTTCCCTCACCCTTTTCACTGAGCTTTACTTGCAGGGCATGACACCATCTGGTATGGAATATCTCTTAGTCAGTTTGGGCCGAGTGCTCCAGCTGTGTCCCCTCCAAGCCCCTCATCCAGCCCCAGCCTATGCACTGCCTGTGCACAAGGAGAGCAGGGCAGAGGGGGAGACAGAGCCTTGCTGCTGTGCCAGCACATTTTGGCAGCAGCCAAAGCCTTGCTGTGGTGTCAGCCCAGCTCTGGCCACTCAGACAGAGCACAGCACCTTATGGGCTGCAAGCAAGAAAGTTCTCTCCATCCCAGCCAGACCCATACCCTCACAAAACGTCTAAAAACCCTCTTCTAACTAGGCAAGACATTACTTACATTGAAGTCTGAATCATACTGAAAGAGTTGTTTGCTATTCCCTTTTGGTTTCAAGACATTTATAAATGTCAAATTTTGTTTGTAGGGACCAACCCTCTGGTGCACTGAGATGTTTCTGTTAGATAGAACTGAGATCTGAAAGCCCCATGGACAAAGGAACTGGCTGTATTGGAAGGAACAAGAGGGTCAAATATATAACTTTGTTACTGTTTCTGCTCATTAGTATGGCTTATTTTACTTTTTTGGCCATAGAAATAAATTGAAACACTGGTCCTTTTCTGGCTTAAATGCTACTCATATGTAATACAAAACATCCTGATTTCTGCAAAATATACCATTTCTAAGAATGCTAAAGACAAGAAAATAATGCATTTTCCAGCTGAATAAAGAGAAACAGAGTTTTCAAGATGCAGTGGATGAGTAAGAATAAAAAGTAGTGTGAGAAGCTTATGCCTGCATCTCTGTGGGTAGGTACTATAGTGAAAGGGTGCTTTTAAATTGCTGCTGGTCTGCAACCGGAAGCCTTGATAACAAGAAGATTCTATAATGAGAAAATTAAAGCTTTAAAGAAAATTGGGAGATGATCTTTTCACTGACATGACAAAGACCCTTCTTTAGATCTTCTTTGCAAGTGTAGGGGAAAGAACTAAACAATAATTTCCCTGCCCTTTATCTAGAATATTAGGATGAGAAAAAATTTAATGAGCCTATAGAATTGAGTTTTATTTTGAATCCTATTTTGTCAAACCAGACACAGGCCAGAGGGTTCTGTGGCCCAGCTCTATGTCACTGCAATGAAAATCTTAACAAAAAATGAACTCTAATTACCTATTTCAGATGCTGAGATTAAAAGCATTTTAAGAATGCATTTTTTTTAAATCTCTGCCAAAAAAAAAAAGTAAGTGCCTTCTTAACCTTTTCTTCCAAACTAAATGTTATTTGTTCTTCAGTTGATTGCCATGTAGTAAACAACTAAATGGCAACTACTGAGGTGTGTACTGACATGCACTAAAGCTATCCTAGGATATCAGTGATATAGTATAGCAAAATCAACCAAAAAAGACATGCAGAAGGTCCAATAAAACTAAAGAAAAATCCAGTATATTGCATAGAGAAGGAAGAACCCAGAACTAGTGTAGGAAGTAGCTATCAAAGCCTTCAAAAAAAAGAAAATCCTATCTGTAACTGAGAAGGAATTTTGGCTGGTTGCTTGTTTGGGGACCCATGAGCAAAAAGGGGAAGCATTCAATTTCTTGCACCACTGTCCTTGCACTTATTTTAATAAGGTACTGATCCCAGAAGATGAACTCATGCTTATATTTCATATTTAGGACTGATTTCACATGTAGGAATAGTCCCTCATGGGATTCCTGCAGTCCTGAGAGTGTTGCACTGGAATGTCTGAGACCTGACTATAATCAAGATCAGAACAAGCTGACCTGGGCTGTGTCTTACCCTACTTTCAAACATATTAAGCTGAAAAGAAATAATAGGACCATAGTCCCAATGTTCCCCTATAGGTTACCCTCTCCCTTTGTCTGTATCAAAGTCTTTCCCAGCACTATTCTAGGCCCTTAAGTATGGTTTAGAAAGACTCAACCCTAAGACCTGAGCAGAAGATATATATCCCCCTCCAGGAATCCACCTGCAGAGCCATTTCAAAGCCTGGCTTTTATTGTTGAGCCAAGCTCGTGTTGCAGTGCAGAGTCAATCCTGTGCTCCCCCAGCCTGGGGCAGGGTGCCAGTCAGGGATGCACCTGTATATCACCAGAGCAGAGGCCAGGAGAGGCAGCACCCAGCCTGCTCCTTCTCTGGAATGTCACTGGTGGGCGAGGCTGCGAGGCTGAGGATGGGAACTGAGCTGACAGAGCCCTGGCTCACAGGCACGGAAGCTCCAAACTGAGCTGGAAGGGTAACAGAGCAGCTTTGTACAGCTGAAAAGAGCTGGAAAGGCATCATTTAAGGTTCAGCATATAACCAGCTCTGAAAAAGAGAGCTGAGAGAGGAATATTACAAGTAGGGCAAGGGATCAGGGACGCTGTTGCTTTCATGTACATACCTCACACAGTTAATAAACTATCAAGAGAAGACAGACACTAGAGCACAGCAGAAAATAAAAACCATAAGGAGAACATTATTTTTAATATACATATCTGCCAATCAAACGCTGTACTGGTAGTTTCAAAAGGTGACCTGATTGCTTGGCCATTAGCACAGCAGACTGTCGTGTGGGGAAAATGAATCCAAGTCCAGTTGTCAAATATAATAGAAACTTGGCAGGGGAGATCTAATAATGACTATAACTGTGTTATGAAAAACAAGAGAGAAAAGAATACAGTCTTCCAGTCTATTTTGGAAGACCAGATGATTTTATGTGCTTTAAAAAAATGAATGCAGGGATCATATTTCTAAATTAGGACAAAACACTATTGAGACAAAAGGCTAAAATTATTGATGTGATCTTATTGTCTTCCAATTTTACTATAGTTCGAAACATCTAGTACCAGTACGTGCCTTTGTTTTGCCCATTTATTGAACCCTTTGCACTGCTACTCCATGGCTGCAAAGCTCCTATGTACACCAGGCTGAAGTAAATATTCCACTGACACAATCAAAATTAGGATTAAAATTGCAGTCTACATTCAAAGGATTTAGGTTGCTTTCTGATTTTAACAAAGTTGTGCTATAAGGTCTTTCTTTTTATATGGCAGATGATAACATTAGGAGCTGATAAAGAAAAATGTCTTATAGACCAGAATAATGCCTTTATTAATTACATGAGGAACAAAAACATTAATTTCAAAAAAAAACTTCTCAAACTGTACTTTTCTTTACCTTCAAGAGGATTGTGGGTGGAATATCTTGCTAATACTTTGCCTAGGTTAAAACAACTTTTTTTACTATGATTAGGTTTCCTAAATTTTCGTTCATGGTTTTAACTCCTATTTTTTGACTAGAAAGAAGACTTTATAATTAATTTCCGATAAGAAAACGCCATAAGCTAATGTTACTGATGAAAGGTACAGAAAACACATTAAAAGTTATTTGCTTCTCAGTTTAATGTAATAAACTCAATTCTACTGCCTACATTGAATTCATGGGCTCAATAATATTCCCTAATTAAATTAAAGAACCCTTCATGCCAAAAGAAATGGGAACATCAAATAAACCAACTTCTTTTTTGTATTGGCTACATGGGAAAAATTCTGCTAAAACAAATATATTTAAAACAGCTCTCCTTTTGCTTTCCATTTAATGACCCTAGAAGTTTTACTACTGGAAAAGATTATCCAGCAACCCATACTGTTTGGACATTGTCACACTATTGAAGTTCTGGGCAGGTAGAGAATTATTTTTATAGACAAGATGTTAAATTCAATCGGGACACCAAATTTCTTTGGTATAACAGGACAATTACATTAAACTGTGCAACTCTTACTTCCCTCTCTGTCTCTTGGGCCTCACCCTCAAGTTTATATATGAACCCACTGAGTTTTTGTGACAAAGTTTTGAGGCAGCTCTAAGTGAACTGGAATGAAAATTATGAAATGAAAATGAAATGAAAATACTACAGAAAACCTAGAATGTCAAATGTAAATCTCTTAGGCCATTTCAGTTTTCAAGCTCCAGAAGGGAAAAGAAATTAAATACATATGTATATTCGTATCTATTAAACTGTTAAACCACACAGGCATCTGGATTTCAACTTCTAGCACAGCAATAGAGAACAGCGATTTCAGGAAGGCAGAGAGGCAGTTTAACCTTTATGAGCACAAGGCAGTACTTTCTAGATAAAACAGAGCCGACAGATTTGCTGGGACAGTTATGATTAGCTATGCATCACCTACCATTAAAACTGACAGAAAAAATTATTCAGACTTAGTGAGGGGTTTGAGATGTTCAGTTTTTATTAGGTTTCTTTTGTAGGACTTTTGGTTTGGATGTTTGTTGGGTTGGTTGATGGTGGTATTTGGTTTATTTTGTGGGGGTTTTTTGCATTTGTTTTGTTTTGCTTTGTTTTGTTTTGTTTTGCTTTGCTTTGTTTTGGTTTGGTTTTTTGTTTTGTTTTGCTTTGTTTTGTTATTAGCATCTAGACTCATCCTGGAGGCTATCAGGAGGTCATTAATGCTGCACCACTTGCTACTCAAAACATCAATCCTTCCTGCTTCAGGACATCCCTGTTCAGCGCAGGGTTTATAACAAGGGCTTGATAAACACTTCAAAAGTTTAATAAGCAAGATGAACATTACAGAACTTATCCTACTGAAGACTAAAAAACAAGTTCCCCCTCTTTATTTTGTTCTGTCAATGTGGTTTAGAAATTAGACCACTGAGATATCCAAAAAACATGCAAAAGAGATGGAGAGTTGTAGAAGTAATAGCACCAGTAACCTGCTGTCAGTGGTGCAGGATCTAATTTCAGTGCCAGCTAGACACACCTGGTCATCTGCTGATCATAGGAATTGTTCACAATTTATTGCCTTCTCAGTGCCATAATCACCATCACTATGACTGCATGTTTGCAACACTCCATATTATTCTTTTAAAGGATCCATACGTATGCACCATGGTTGAAAATCGATTTGGTCTTTTGTAGAGGATGAGGAACAGCAAAAGATGGAAAATGTGATGACAAACAACTGAAAACATAGAGAAGCTTGAGAAGAGAGAGAAAAAAATTGCCTGCATCAGACCTGCATCAGACAAGCAGGGAATCCTTGTAGAGCCAGACTCTCCTAGGCTGTGTATGAGTGCAGGGAGGAAAGGACTAAAGTGAAGAGCCCAAGCCACGGATTTCACTCACCTTGAAGAGCCAACATCCATGCAGGAGCTGTGAGCCCACAAGGGAGGAAATGCAGAGCTGGAGGACTTTGCAAGTGAGAGACAAGACACAAAACACAAATTATAGGATTAGCTGTGCCCTTTCTTCCCATAAGGAGGAAGGGAGCTATTATTAGAAATTCTATGACTTCTGTGAGAAAAGGAAGAAAGGAAAAACCACAAGGGTTAACAGCTGAGAGTTGAAGTAATGAGGCATTGTGCCTGCTCTCTCCATGTCCATGACAGAGGAGACACAGTGCCACTGGAGTGGGGATAGTGCCACGTGGAAGGAATGGCAGCATTCACATGTCCCTGCTGGGGACACAACTGGCAGGCTCCATAAAAGGGAAATTCTGCAAGATTGCAGCATAACTTTTAATTGTGACTCAGAGATTCTGGCACGAGGCCTGCCTGCTTTCTTCCTCCTCCTCTCCACCCCACATAATGAGAAAAATATTATTAGTCTATTAGCTAATAGCTCTCATTGTTACTCATGAGCCTTTTTTTCATTGCATCCCACTGTTTTCATGGGTATAGTACACAGATTCCTCTCCCTCTGCAGCAGACTTCCCAGGGCAGAAATATGAACAATGTTTAGAATACTCTCAGAAAATTGCAGACATTAAAATAAGAGATTCATTGGTCATGAAGCCTATTTCTCTGCTAAGGGAGGCTTAGTCCCAAAAGCACATTTTCTAGAGTTTCATACAGAGTAGTGTTAAAAATACCAGCGGTGAATCATCCTCCAGGTAATCTCAGGAGGCAATTCCTCAGCAGAACACACTTCTATGTTTTCTGGTTTTGGTTTGTTTCTTTGGCAGACTAGATTTTAATTTCTTTATTTTATTCTTAGCTGTGTCTTCCCATAAAAGCATTAAATACTTCTCTTTGCATGCAGCTAACAATCTTCACACTTTTCTCTCCCATCAAACTTTGGACACTCACTGTAGGACTCGTGCTGCTCCTTTTTCACTCTCCCTTGGCTGAGCTCTTGCTCTGGGGCCATTTGTGGTGCAGCATCAGAGCCACAGGGAGCTCTGAGCAGGTGACAGGGGTGTCTCATCCTCTTTTATATGACCCATGTAGCACCACCTCAGGCGTTAAAACCTGAGCAAATCTGGGAGATTTATCTGAACACAATTTCTTGCTCTCCTTAATCATCACAGACCTAATTTAGTACCATTAATCCATCACCTAAATCCTCATTCTTCCCTTTAAATTAATTTGTTGTTCTTCACTAAATTCTCTCTAATTGATCAATATCTTTCTAGTTAGCATAGTGCTGAATGCTGCCCAGTATTTAATAAGAAAAGAACTGTTATTGTTTATTGGACCTGTGCCTGGCTATTATTATCAGCTACTATTCTCTTAAAAATACTCAGGAATCTTTGCTTCAGCCCACTGAATTATGCCCATGTTCAGATTTTTAACAAACAGGTGCCTTGTATTACAGACAGGATGAGCAAATAGCAGGTGAAGCCTCATGATGAATGCTAAAACCTGCTTATACTGCTATAGTTATCTTGAGCGTGACTCACAGAGGGCATTCTCACTTTATTGTCAGTACACAAAAGCACCAACTGCCTTCTGATCACTCGGTGCTTTTTGCTCCTTTAACTTTTTAAATTTTCTCCCACCACTTCCTCCACACACACTTTGGTGCTTCCATTATTTAGGATTTCACAGAAGAAATTCAAGAATACTGTAACACAAAAATACACTATAAAACACAAAAAATTACTATAAAATAGTAAAATTATACTGGGTTTTTTTCCCCCCTTGGTCCAGTTATATACATGTTTATAAAAGGTCATATATCTTTATCATAGGTTTTCTCCTTTCTCTACATTAAAAATTACACAATTAATAGAAACACATGAATACCCAAATCTGGGTAGATAAGGAGGATACTGGACATCTGTCATTAATTGCTGCCTCTAAACTGGAGGGTGTATTTTACAAATCACTGAAGCTCTTTTCCAGACATTCTTGCTGCTTGCTATAAATAGTTCCTATCTTGTACCACTCAGCTTTATTTACCCAGGGGTGTGTGTGCACATGCATGCACACACATATTTATCCATCCTTGTATTCACATAAATACATTTGTCTATGTGTGTGTCTCCATGTGCGTGCATATATATTTAAATTCACAGTTTATGCTACCCAGATATGTGTTACTTCTGCTATTTTTTCTGGGTAAATGATTAGAAGTTTTAATTTTGAGCAATTTTCTTACAGCTTCAGGTGCTATGATTGTGATCTCACTCGAGAAGCTCATTTTTCAATCACAACGATAAAAAAAGCAGATTTCTAACCCTTGTGGTGAAAGCTTTGAAGACATGAAGCAAACCTGAAGACATGAAATAAATGAACATCAAAGATAAAGTTAACCCCACACATAAGAATGTAGCATTTTTTTTAAATATCAGTTTTTTAATTCCCCATGTTTTTACCGACTTTTAAGTTTTATTAACACTTGGTTTTCCTTGCATTCTGATCAGTGTCCATGATGTTCTTCTGAAACAGAAAGCTAGTCTCACATGGGGAACTTCCTTTGTTCCCACAAATGCAAAACCAGTTGTCATCAAATAAAATGTAATCCACCTTGTCCTTTCTCCAACAGGCAGGGGTCTGATGTCTTCTGTGAATGATACACATGTAAAGCAGTGTACATTTACCTTGGTGAAATTTAGATCTATGAACCATGCCAAAAAGGTAACTATTTTTTCTTTCTTGGATTAATTAATACCTGACTATCCAGTAATTTGGTATTTCTGCTATTTGAGGAATACCATATCTAAAAGTATATCTGGAAAGGTACTCACCAAGTTTTTAAATAGTATAAATTAGTTTCCTGTGAACCAGGAATTTCATCAGCTGATGACTTTTAGGCAAACAAATTCATCATCTAAATCTACTTTCTAACCAGAGCTGTCAAAATGGGACCTAGAGATCAGTCAAGTAAATTCAAAAATTATCTAATCTACTTTACAGATTTTTTTTTTCAGTCTAGAAAATCCTGTCCTTCCACAAGCCTCCCCACCTCCAATATTTTTCTGTTTAGTTGGACTATCATACATTTATACCTTTGCATATAGTAAACTATAGAGAAAATATAGAGAAGGAAGGCAACAAATTGCCTACAATCAGAAAACAGCACTGAAAATTGCAAGTAGCACCGTAGGGAATTTGAACTTGCTGGTTCAGAGGTTTGGGGAATGTGACTGTGAGATAAATCTTTGCATCGTTTCAAGGGAAGTATTGCACAGTTGAACCAAGGTGTGCTGATCCTAATGTCCTGACCTTCCCACCCATCCCTGGGCCCAAGTCCATGGCTGAAGTGCAGGTACAGCTCCATGGTTCTGTAGGGACAGCACACAGCTGGCATGTCACCTCACCACCAAGGGACAGCTTCCTCTTACTCGTGTAGAAATATCACCAACAGCTTGTTGTGTCAGGGGCTCCTTCACATGGAATGTGATGCTGTGACAAAATGTTCCATTCTGTTGTGGTTCAGCAAGGTGCTCAATAGCCCCCAGGGACATCTGAAGGTACTCTGTGTGCTGGAAGCAGTAACCTGAGTAATAATGATAACAGTGTGTAAAGTCTATAGCATTTTTATTGTTTTGTGCTTTGGAATATTGAAATCTGTGACAGAGCATCAATGTTGAAGCCCTATGGCTATGGGCATTGAGAACTGAGGGTGATTAGGAGAAAATAGGAGAGTGCTCTGTACATTTTATGAGAGGTTTTCAAAAAATATTGCAAATAATCTGGAATTCTAGAATTCATAACCTTTACAAGGTGAAAAGAGAGTCTGACACAACATATTTCCACATGCTGAACTGGGAGCTGGACCAGAACAGATTAATTAGAAATTAAATAGAGAACACCTGCACTTAGTTATTTATATAATTTTGAGTTCAGCTAAAATCCAGGGCTCAATTTTTGATACTCTTATATTTTCCAAGTCATAGAATCATAGAGCCATTTAAGTTGCAAAAAGGTTGTTAAGATCTTCAAGTCCAATTTTTAACCCAGCACTCCCAAGTTCACCTCTAAACCAGGTCCCCAGGTGTCACATCTACACATCTCTTAAATAATTCCAAGGCTGGTAACTCAACCACTTTCCAGGGCAGATGTTCATGTTTGACAATCATGCCCATGAAAATATTTTTCCCAATATCCAATCTAAACCTCGCCTGCTGCAACCTGAGGCCGTTTCCTCTTGTCCTATTTTTTTACTTGGGAGAAGAGACCAATCCCCACCTCATTGCAACCTCCTTTCAGGGAGTTGTTGGAGGGGAATGATTTCTCCTGAGCCTCATTTTCTCCACAATAAAGAGTCGACACCCCCAGCTCCCTCAGTCGCTCCTCATAAAACAGGACTGGCCCCAAAGCTGAGCCCTGGGTGCCACCCCGGTGTCTGTCCCCAGCTGGATGTGCCTCCATTCCCCACCCCTCTCTGAGCCTGGCCCCACAGCCAGTGTTTTACCCATCCAAGCCATGAGCCATCTCCAGGAGAATGTTGTGGGAAAGTGTCAAAGGCTTTATTGCACTCCAGGGGATCAGGACCCACAAACTCTCTCTCACCCATTGAGTCACCTCTCGTGGAAGGAGACCAGGGCAGTCAGGCAGGACCTGCCTTTCATGAGCACATTCACAGCACCAGACACAATCACAATGATGAACAACAGGAAAAGGAGCACAGTCAGAACACAGCAGCAAAATTTTGTCCAAAAATATTTAAAATTTAGACAAAAGCGAATGCACTGACTGGGCAGACATCTCCAGTATCACAAAGAAGAAGGATTTTTTAATATGCGTATTAAACACTCA
This sequence comes from Acridotheres tristis, assembly GCA_037013685.1. Lineage (NCBI taxonomy): Eukaryota > Metazoa > Chordata > Aves > Passeriformes > Sturnidae > Acridotheres > Acridotheres tristis. The sequence goes on from CM072884.1 coordinate 105,845,474, forward strand.
AAAGCCTCAGAGAAATGCTGATATCAATAACATCATGACATGTTTTGACAGTTTTTTGTAAAAATCAATGCAAAATGTTTGATGTAGGTTTCCTTTTTTTACAGCATTTGTACCATGCTATTTGAGATAACATTAGATTGGGAATAGACTGGTAGGTTGAGTGGTAGGTCTGGGCACAAGAAAACATGATTACGAATACATTAACATTTGTGAAACCAATATATTGAATTACCAAGCACAACAGCTTGACATAGTAGACATCAGCAAAAATTAAAATGTTAGCAGAAATTAAAGCTTACCAGCTTTGGTGAAATAAACAATTTACCTGGTCTGCAGATGATACAAAACAAAAGAAAATCATGCTAATTTCTTTTTTTAGGTCAATAGCTGTATTTTCAATGTACACTTGGGTCCAGAAGCAATTATTTTAGGCTAAAATATCAAAAAAGTTTCCTCAGAATCAGGAAATATCATACACACAGATATAAATTTCCCTTTCTATTCTCAGAACTGTCATGTATAGAAGAAACACTCATTTTACTGCAGTGCTGATATTTCTTTTTGGAAAACAAATCATAAAAGCTAAACATTTCAAATTTGTGGCCTTAATTTCCATAGTTAGGAAGGTATAGATGTGTATGTTTACGTCTAATCTTTCTTGTAAAGAAAACTTTCAAAACAGCAGGTAGTCACTAATTTAACTCATAACTAAAGTTATGACTGCATCGATTTCTCTCTCCTTCTATTCCCCTCCCATGGACGGAAGTTACCACATTACTGAGATCCTCAAAAGCAAAGGTGCAGCTCCCATTCCTTTCTGATGTCAGAGGCAAAGTTTTGGATGCAGATTTTGAACCACACTGCCTTAAGTAGGGGAAAGTCAAGCAGTACAGCAGCACCTCTGTAAAAAACCCTGACTATGACTCCTTGGTGTTAGAAAATGAACTGCACTTCTTTCTTTGTCTGTCATGGACATATCGATTTTTCTGAATGTGATAGTGTTTATTATTCTGTGTTTTCCCAAAAAAATGGGGACAGTATCTCTGTGTTTTGAAGAGGAAAAAGTTCTTTCATGAAGAGCTAGTCATTTTAACATCCTGCCTTCCTTGCTGAAGAATGAAGTGAGATGCTGTAATATGTGAGCAAAAGAAAAAATGAATAAATATATCATTACACACTCACTCACAAACACAGACATGAAGATCCCAAGCTAGAGAACAGTTAGAAAATTGACTTCTTTTTATTATAAGTGCTTATTTTATTAATTCGAATTATGTAACATCAACTGATGTCTTTATGTGCTGTCGCCTCTTCCTGTCAATCATGCATAAAAACAAACAAAAAAGTATAATAAATAATTTTAGAGAAATCATTTTATATTAATTAAAAACACATATAGAAAGTAGGTAAGTAGAGATAGTTCTGAGTTGTCTGGTCAAGGTCCTAATTTGTCTCCAAAGTTCCCCAAAGTTCAGAACTTGGTTTGTGGGAACATAAATCTGATGCATTTGCAGTTACAGCAGTTCTTTGCACTTGACCAGTGCACCATGAAAAGGCATAAATAATTAAATCTAAAGTACTAAATAAATTGGGGGTGGATTCTGTGATGCATTATCCTGAATTTTAAAACTGTAGTTGCTAATTTATAAGCTTAGTAGTAGATCAACCAATTATTACAATAAATTAGAGAGTTTTGGTTAATTAATGGCCACCAGATGTCTCCCATATTGTTTTCTCTATATTGTTTCTCTAATAGAAAAACACTCACAATCATGGAAAAATCAATGCAAACAAATGAGTAAGAGCTAGAGTGTTCAGCCAATGCATTCTCCTTGATTCATGCCCAAATCTACAGTATGTTCTTTAAAAATCAAATACAAATTACTGTGATTTATACTGTACCTTGAACAAAAAAACAACGGTTGCACATAATTACATTCTGTCAACACTGTATCTCTGAAAGGAGGCATCCATTGAAATATTTACTTTTAGAGCTACTAGCTTTTTTGGTCTCTGAAAAAAAGTTCGATCCAGAATTATTGTCTATGTTTCTTTGGTCTCCGTGTCAGTAGCTAAGTATAAACCAATTTTTGGTGCTTTCTCAGGAATTTGTTTCTTTTGAAGTGAAGAATGAAGGGGACGTAGATTGTAGTCTTATTCTTGTTTTCTGTTCTGTGCTCAAACTGGAGGTAGGATGAAGGGAGCAGATCTGTGGAATGAAGCTGCTGGCATGGAAGATCAAAGGCAAGTGAGAATATTTCATGTCTCCTTGAGACTGGCTCCAGCTTGATCCCACAGGCTCATTTCCCATTTGTAGTTAGCACTCATTTGGTGCTTTCCCAGAGTAGTAAATGTCATGTAAGTGCTCAGAAACCACTCAGTAGTACAAATCACATGAAGGGAAGCATGGTCAGTCAGGATATTAACTTCAGACGAGTAAGGAACCAAACTGAAATACTCCTGTAGTTGCACATGTCCCTGTAGAGATCCTATAAACCCATGTTTAGTACAGAATGTTTGTGTTCTTGGCATGTTCCAGGTGCATAACATCATGTGGGCTTGTGTTTAACCGGTCTGAGAACGTGAAAGAGCTGCAGAGCCTCCATCCAAAGCAGCCCATGATGGTTTGGCACTTCTGTTCCTCCTGTGGCTGGTTTCTCAGTGCTGCTTGTGTGGGTGCAGGTGCATGGTCAGTTCATAAAGTGGTTGCTAACAGAGGAAGAGTAATAAACTTACCAAAAATGAAAATCACATTCTACCTTGGGGCTCTTCTGACCCAACCAGTGCTAAAAACAGAAGGGAAAGTTCACAGTTCTGCCAGTGCTGTCCAGCGTTTTGTTCTCAGCACTGCATTTTATCAGTCACAGCAGCTTGGCCAGGTGAGCTGACCTCTCCATTCAGAATGCCAAAAAAGTGATTTCTGGCTTTGGTCAGAAAGGAAAAGAGCTTCAGTATGAATACATAATATATTCTGACTCAAATGCCTGGGATGAATATCACCAGAACCTTAAGTTCTGAGGGAATTTTCTCCCGTAGTTCTCTTCACCAACACTGTTGCTGCTTCAGAGAATTCCCTCAGGCCACAACCTCATATATCTTTGTATAATTTCTACTTCACCACTTTTTTAGGAGTAAGAACCTTTGTCTGTAGGTGATGGACATTCAGTTTCAGGGAAAAAAAAAAACAAGCAGCAAAGAGTTGCTGGACTTTTTAAGAAAAATGAGAAAATTTTCAGTGCAATATTTAAGTGCAAGAGTAAAATTGTTCAGTGTGCTTATTTTAAGTGGCAGCAGCAGCAATGTTTCTTTTAGCTTACAGAATGAACCCAAAGTTAACCTTTCCTTGGAGGTTGCTCTAAATCTGTTCAGCTCTTTTGTAATTAATGGATTCATTCCTGTCATCTGAATTTTGCTCCAGAAGCAGGTAACAGCTTAAGTAGGTACCGTGTAACTTGTCAAATTGCTGAGGTTAGAAAAAAAAGAAAAAAGAATTAATTAATTCATTCTGTGGTAAGCTGTATCTAATTAGAAAAATATTAAAATTCAAATCAAGGGGAAAATTGGGAGAAAAATCATGTTTCTCCATTGTAAATATTATCTACTGAACTGAAAGTAAATCCAAGATGCTGAACTACAAAGACAGCTTGATATTAAACTGTAATCAATGTTATGCTGTTGAATTTTAGATCAAATTGCAGTAGAGATTTGTTTTCTTTTTAAAATATATGTTAACATATTTTGAGCAAATTATACAAAATTTAAAAAAAAATTAATGAAGAATGTATGCAACTAACTTAATGAAAAAAAAAAAAAAAGCTGTTTTCTCCAAGTAAGGAATATGGATTCCTCCAGTGTGTCTGCCTAACACATGAATTTCTGATAACATACTGAAGTTTTAATGAAGCTGAAAGTTCCTGGCATAATAATACCTACTGCTTGGCAGGCTTGCAAGAGGGTAAAAGCTAAAGCTTAATGCCCAAATTGATCTTGCCATGCACTACTGGAGCGGGAACACCCAGAGCAGTAGTTATTCTTTCCTCTTCAAATGACTTGCAGAATTCAAAGGCTTGGTGTAAAAAAAAAATAAAAGGGAAAAATAAAAAAGCATAAACTAATATTATGAAGTGATGTTTGTGTAGGACGTAAGAGAATCTAAATGTAACATTGAAAACAGAAATTAAATTAAATTTTAGTTAAAAATACAGTATACTATATTTGAAATAACCCTCTCCTGTAGATAGGGTAATGTATCACAATTATTACAGCATCTTAATAAAACTGCAAAATTACCAGTGAAAATTTGCAGATAGGACAGGTTAAGTTCATGCCATTCCCTATTCATGTTATAGCCTCAGCATGGGAGTGGATTGACTGGAGAAAATCACAGGTTGTACTTTTCATCTCTCTCAGTTTACACAAAAGAGTGGATTGTTTTCTGTCTCACAGCTTTCTTAGGGGTTTACAGTTGGTTTGTTTTCAAACTAGCAAGAAATAAACCTTTCCATTACACTTCAGCAAAAGCTATAGATGGAAAAAAAAGATTCAATACTAAAATGTCCACAATTTCAATATTAGAATTCCAGCATTTCAAGCATCATGTATCACATGGGAATCATGCATATCTGTGTGTAGTCATAGCACAAACACAGGGTTAGGCACTGCAGAGTCATCCAGAGACTGTTTTCTCTTAGAAGAGGTGGGGTCTTATTTTCTTCTGGTGACTTTTGTTCCAATCTGATGTCCTCAATATCAGTATAAATGCATATAAAATCATGGCAACTGAAGGCAGTACATTGCACTGATGGTTTCTTTTCATGTTTTGGGTTTTAATTGTGTAGGGTGATAGACCGGGGTGATTAAAGAGCAAAACATCTGCTTGAGACACCTACTTCACCCTAACTTAGACTGAAAGAGGCTTTTTGTCCATTTCCATTTTCTAAAATGAGCCATGCTATGAACTTCAGTGTCTATAGCACTACTCAAATATAGAATCATAGAATCACAGAGTAGTTTGGGTTTGAAGGGTCCTTTAAAGATTCTCTAGTCCAACCTGGGCAGGGACATCAATCACTAGGTCAGTTTTTTCAGAGTCCCTTCCAATCTGGCCTTGAACACTTCCATCTACAACTCTGGGCAACCCATTCCAGTGTCTCAAGACCCTCACCTTAAAAATTTCTTCTTCATGTCCAATCTATATCTAGCCTCTTTCAGTTTAAAAGAATTATCCCTTGTGCTGTCAGTACAGACTTTGGTAAAATTCTTTCTCCATCTTTCTTATAACCCTCTTTAGGCACTGAAAGGCTGCTATAAGGTCTCCCTCCAGCCTTCTGTGTCCAAGCTGAATAACCCCAGCTTCCTTAGCTCCTTTTCATAGGAGGTGTTCCATCCCTCTGACCATTCTTTTTTGCCTTCCTCTGGACCCTCTCTAACATTTCCATGTCTTGCTCTTGCTGGGGACACCAGACAGGGTACTCCAGGTGGGCACCTCATAAGAGCAGAGAAGGGGCAGAAATAACCTCCCTTTACCTGTAGGTCACATCTGAGCTACAGTGATTGAGACCTAGGAGCAACAAATCATGGAACCCAGAAAATGTGAACATACAAATATGCATGGGCATAGAAAATGGCTGGGGAAATAGAAAACACTGGGAGACTGAACTAGATTTATCCCCTTCCAACTAATGATTCCACACATACCAGTTTTAAGCATTAATGTAAATTGAGTTATCTCACTCTTATTCCTCAACTACAGATAGATTCAGCAAGTTTTCAATCTGCAAAATTGAGTCTTCATTTAGCTTTAAGAATATGCGTTTTCAGTTTATATATATATATACATATATATATATATATATATGTGTGAAAACAATATTTTTCATGTATTTTACAGAGTGTCTCCAAAATAGCACATCTGCTTGCTATGCTAGCTGGGTTTTTATGCTTCATGTTTTCATGGAAAAAAAGAACGAAAATATGATCATTCATCCATTAATTAAGTTTATCTCATTAAAGGATAAACTAACATCAGCCATTTCCCATTTATCACCACTTCTGACATCTTGCTAATCATTTGCTCTCTGGCCCAGGACTGATCAGTACTAGCATGGAAAAGGGAAAGACTAAGAGAGAGCTTAACTCTTCACATCCACGCAAATCAGATTGCTACTGCTCTGGCACATACAACAGCTCTCCTTCAAATGATAAAAAATCCAGTCACAAACAATATTTCCCCGTTATTCTACCAAATAAATGGAGGAAAATATCAAAAAGACTCGTGCATATAAATATACTACAGTTTTCATGTTAGCATGGTATTTTGTCTCATTTAATTAAAGTCATGCTTGTATTCAATCCGCCACAGCAGAATTCTGTGCCTGCCCTCTGCCCTCAGGCTGCAAACAGACTAAGAAAACAGTAACTGTGGTCTCATCTGCAGGTGGCCTGTTCAAATTCTCTTCTCTGTACCAAAATCAAAAATCCCAGATAGAAACAGATGCAACAGCTATTGCAAGAAGTGGGAAAGAGCAGAATGGCCAGGGTTATATCTCCTGGGTCTTGTGTCTGATTGGCATAAACCCATTTCATTAAACTGTCGTGTGAGCAGCCCCTCAGGGTATGCAGTTTGAAAGAAAATGGTTGGCCCCCTGCAGCAGTTATAAATAAAACTGAGAGGAAAAATAGATCTTTAAAAGTTACTGTTTTATCATTGTTGCTGTCTTGGAGCCCTGCACCAGCTTCTAGTTTTTTATTTTGTAATTTTAAGTCATGGTAGGGCACTGAAAAAGTACGATTCATTATTTCTATCTGAATAAGTAGCTATGAGTGTAGCCAAAGTGATGGTCAATACAATCAATTGCCCAAGTGAAAAGCATAATGTTTTAATATAAAAGATAAACTATCCAGGTTTACTTGAGCCTACTGTGAAATTGTAGAGTCAACAACACCTTGCAAAACCCAAAGAACTAGAGCCCTAGTGAGCCAAGATCAAGCTTACAGGATCATATGTATTGAATACAGCTTTGAGTTTTTCAGAATGGATTAAACTTTCCCCTTACAATACGTCCTTCCCTATTAGAGCAGGTTTGCACAGAGCTCCATCTGAAGGAGCTTCCTCATTACTGAGTTCCTCTGAGCTGATCTTCTGCTATTTGGAACAGTCATGTCAGCAAGTGGACACTACTTATTAGCTGTCAATCTGAATATTTTTAAGAATAAGTGTGAAAGATCTATTTCAGGGTCCTCTAATTAGGCTTCAAGTAAGAGAGTTTCATTGGATGAAACAATCAGGGCTGCTTCTGCAGAACTGGAGGCATCACTGGCCTTACAATGGCCTTCAGCTACTTCTGCCTTCCTCAGATCCTGTAGAGTAAAATAACACCAGTAAAAGCTTAGAAGAGAGGCTTATTTCATAACACCTGACAAGGGGACACAGGACCAGACGTCATGCTTCCCACTGCATGACAAAATTTCAACAGCTACTAAAGGCTGAAGCAAAGCATTGTTGGATTCATAGCAGCTCACTGTCACTCTGGATCTAAAAGCTTGAGGCAAATCACATCCATGTCAAAAAATAAGAGCGCCATTAATGCAGAGATTTAGTTGTCAGTAATTTCAGTTCCATCTCTTCCTTTGAACTTCCTTTACATCATATATAGTGTGTTCCCACAAAACCCCACAGGCAAGTCTCCCCACCAGCTCTATGTTTTGAAGCACCAGTGATGTTAATTGCCACATGGCATCACATTTATTTTATGGCTTCTAGACACACTATGCATGCACTGACAATGTGTCACAGGATGACAAGTGTAAGAATGCTATCAATAGAGTTATGTTACTGTGGGCTATCCCTGGCAGCTGGCTCTCTAAGTCTTGAGTCTCACTCCAAAAGGCTGTGATCAGATGGTGAGCTGGAACTGCAGTTCTGTCCCAGGCTCACTTAAATGTACAGCTATTAGTGACAGCAGAAGTTGTGATTTCAAGTTTGGCAGGGAAAGAACATTAATATTGATCTGGTATTGATGCCTAGAGAGGCTACCTAGAACAGAGGCTAGGCAGTGTTAAAGGAATAAAGTAGGTATTTATTTAAAGGCCTTCAAAGGATACACCTTGGGTAGTACAAGAGCCTGGCCATGGTTACATCCAGGATAGATGACTGGTCACAAGTTTTCACACTTTTATAAGTTTTGGTCCATTTATATATTGGTGTTAATTATCCAATTACAGCTTCAGGTTATGAAGTCCCATCCTCCCAGACTGCTCTTCTCAGTTTAATGTTTGCACTTTTTGTGCCTGAAGCTGTAATGGTGTCCTTGGTTCTCAGGCTGGAAAAGGATTGTTTTGTCTAACTAAACTGTGAAGAGAACTTGCTAACACATTATATGAAGTTCAGCATTATATACTAATGCAGTACAGAATCTGAAAAATATGAAACTTAATGAATATGAAATATAAAACTTAAGGCAGCAGTATTCATGCAACCCAAGCACACAGGACTGGTACGAATGTGAAGGATCAGTTTTTGAGAGATGGAACCAAAATAAAGACAGTGATAATGATGCAAATAAAATGCTTTCAAAGTAGAGCTGAATGTGGCTTTGCTAGAATAGTGTTGCTTTGCTTTTCATGCATCTAAATGAGCATTAGTTCTGAATCTCATCCTGCAGCCTTTAGATTCTACATGGATCTAAAGAGATTGTGTATAGCATAAAACATTTTCCATTTTTAAAGTCAGGCTTCTCTGCACTGCTATATCTAAACTGTGGGGGCTTTTTTCCCCTTTGTAGTTGAGGCATTGCATATATATGCGACTGGAGAAACCACAGTTTAGTACTTCTCTCCCTATTGGAACAGCACAGCACTCAGCTGTCCCCTACAAGCAGCATCTCACATGTGAGCTAAGCCCAGGAGGGCAAGAAAATGAAGATGACAAGGGAAACAAGGGAAAGCACAGACAGAAAGAAACCATTAAAATCTTCTCTGTACTTCATATTCTTTTCATATTCTTTTTGGCACTAAAAACATACAGAATCTAGGAGGCAATGGGATGTTTTGCAGAATAACTTGAAGAGTAGCAGGCTCTGCCATCAAACCAGGCAGAGCTACAGTGATGGCAAGTGAAGCACTGGCTTTACTGAGTCAATGGTAATTTCAACATAGTCCAAACTACCCTACATCTTATCAAATTAGGCTACTTGTTAGGATTTCAGTTGGATTCAATTGACTTACTTATTTCATTTGTTGAGATTAGAAATAGTGCTGGTAGAAATATAATTCCTGGGGAACATATAGAATGAACTCCAGCACCCTGAGCATTACACTGTATTCTGGGGGCTATGGCAAGTATGGATTGCATCTCCACACCAGAAAAGGTTCCCATCTCTTTTTATGCTGGGTTAGTCAATGTGAAAAGCAAATTACAGCCACCCATCTTCCCTGTTCTCCACTTTGCCTCCTAGACCTTCACGCATGGATTCATCTCCATTGGCTAAAGGAAAAGAGCAAGGAAATGATTAAAACCTTCCTCCCTGTCCAGCCACATGCTCTGCTCCCAAGCAGGCTGCATACAAACAGCATCTCTGTCAGGCATCAGTGGCAAGGAACAGCCAAGCCCTTTGACCTTGAATTCCAGACTTTTCAGCTCCTGCTTTTTAATTTTAGTTCTACTTTCCTTGTAGCTCGGATATGAAAACTGTAAAAATCTGAACTCAGGGATTTTGAGTTAATACCTATTACTAAGGAGACAAAAATTAATATTATTCAATTTTAATTTTCCTTTCATTTTTTCCTTGTGAAAAAATTTGCAAATAATTAAATAATTCTCATCATTTCTGGGTTTTGACTTACTTAACAGTAAATTGCTATTTACAGTTTACTAAAACAGTAGCTAATTGAGGTGACAGAATTGTGTCCATACTTGCTTTTGCTATCCTGTTATTTATTTCGGACTTATTATGAAGTGTGAGAGTGGTTAATGCATTTTTCCCACTAAATATTTGCAGATTTTTCTTTAATCTTAATATAGTAGTCTTGCCTTTGTTCAAACTTTTTCTTGAACTTGATGAAAATTGCCATCAATCTAAAACCCAGGAGAAGTCAGGCAAGCTGTCTCAGTAACCTTCAACACTTTTTGAGTTGTCTTTCTTACTGAAATATAGGAGAAGGTAGTGATACTTGAAGTGTTATTTTAAGGCTAACAACTTGAAATTATGAATAGACATGACAGAATATGAAGAAAACTCTTCTGATTTGTTCCAGAAAAATATTTTTTCCTTGAATATTGTATTCACAGCAGTATTTTTGAGACCTCTACACATAAAAAAAGTAAGGTATCCTTTGACTCTGAAACCTCTATAATTTCCTGTATTTATTTCATAGAATGGGCTTGTACAACATGTAGAAAATGGAAAAAGACTATCTGTTGTTTTTCACATGGCAGATATTTTCTAGTCCTGGAAGAAATATAATAACAGAGTTGTTAGAAAACGTTTTTTTGATTGCTATCTTTTTTATTGTTTTTGAGGGATTGTCTTTTAACAATCAATAACTAGCAAATTTTAATAAGTCAATGGTTCTGGCTTTCATTACTTGTTTTCCCTTTCCTCAGCTATCTTTCAATAATATGAAAAAAGCCAGTTCCTCATGAATAGAAATTAAGAAAAGTAGGTGGATGAAATTTAGACCTTCATTCTAAAAAAATTAAAAATAATTGTCTGTATTTCCTCATCTTGCAATGCAATAAAACATTTTGATATTCAAGAAGGTGCTTTCTAGTAAGGAAAAAATAAGTGCAGAAAAAAGGGGACAAATTACTTCTAGCAATGACTTAACAGCACTGGAACATCTGATGCTAATATCCCAAGCTCCCTCCACATTACTAACTGGGCAAACAATTGCTCTGAATTCAAATCAATTAATAAATATGAAAAAACCATGGAGTTACTGGGCAGCCAGGTTACGAGGAGTTTGTCTGTCTGTGTCACCTGATGTAGTAAAAACTTAGAAATGAAAACTATTGGTCCATCTATAGAATTTGCCAACATGTCTACTATAACAGCAATGTTAGGGCAGGTTACTTGCCTTTCATGTTTTCAAACAATCTCTCTTTCCTCTGCCTGTTCACTAAATAAGTGATTTGGCCTCCACAATGATGCAGGCAATATGATTTGGGGCTAAAAAGTAGATAAAATAGACTTATGAAAGGAGCAGTTGAAACTATGGCTCATAAATATAAAAAAATAATCTCCAAAAACATTTCCTTAAGATACTTTCTTAGAATCCATTGGTGCAGATGCAGCTGTAGAGCTTATCAACAGCAATAGCATGCTGCCTGCTCTGGCTTAACTAATCTTGCTTAACTACTAATTTCTCCAGGAACTCTGAATACGTGCGTGTTTAAAGATATTATTTAAAGAAATGCTGACTGACAAACAGAAGTGTGCAGACACTGAAGGACACCCAGGTGCTGCAGGTTTGTCACCCTGATCCAAAAGGAGCTGGAGTGGGCTGAAAATTTAGTTCAAGTTCTTTATTTTTTTTTTTTTAATTTTAATATCGTATGAATGCAATTTGACCTTAATGAAAAAAAACAAACTCATAATTCCTTCATAGTCGAGCTGGTTCACGTCTATAAATATTCCTCCAAGTAACTGAATGTCAGTGTGGGTAGGGTGCAGTGGTGATGGATGGTGGGAGTTTAGTTTGTGCACAGGGATGCTCAAGGGGTCCTTTAATGGGGCATTGCCCGCTGTGCTCTGGTTCTTTCATGATCCGTGAGCAGCACTAGTGAAGAATTCTGCTCTAGGATATAATGAAATGGGAACCAACTGAATAACCTGGAAAACATTCCAGGTTTAACAATGAGGTCTGTGGGATAAAATATTTATGGTATAAGGTAGGAAGAAGAGAGAGAGTCTGCAAAACTTGCATTCAAATTACAAAATTAAAATTAACTACTTATGTCATTCACATTAAATCCAAACTCTTGTGATGGCATTGTTTTACTCCAGCATCTATTATTAGTATTATTTATTTGAACACCCCCAAAAGAGCTTGGTTTTTGATGGATAGATGCTAAAAAGTGTCTCTCTTTAAAAGATCTCACAAGGGAAGAAAATTCAGGGTGAATATTGCTTTAGAGTGCTTGCCTTTGAAACCTTGATGCTTTTTAACATAATAGGTTGTGTATAATAAAAAGCAAAGCTTGAAAATATGTTTCAGTGACTTCATTGAATGTCCTCAAAATATTATCCTCATTTTATGGTTAATATCCATAGAGAGAGCTGTACAGCTTCATGTTAAAAATGTTAAATTGCAAGAAGCTGAGGTGTGGAATGAAATCATGAAGTATTCAGCAACTCCCAAATGACATCAAAATTCAACCCCCTCAATGTCTCACTGATTCAAAAAATTCACACAGCCCTAACTTTATATCTGTATGGTCTGTGAACCCTGTGAGTGGAACCCTGAAGTTTGTGCTGAATCACTCCAGGATCAATACTCAGCTGTAGCATCTGTAAACTAATGTGTTTTGGAAAGAAGGAACAAAAAGGAACACTCATCAGGAAGATAAGCAGGGAACATGAGAATTTGAAAAAGCAAAGTGCTAGTTATCTCTGATTTCTAGTATCTCTGATTTCTGATATCTTTACAGAGGTCATAGCAAGGAATTACTTTACAAGTATTTGTACAATATTCTCTTCAGAAAAGTGAGGTTTAACAGAGTCACAGAGGGGTTTGGCTTAGAGCAGACTTTCACAGGGTATCTATCCCAACCCTCCTGCTGTGGCAGGGACACCTTTCACTAGACTGAGTCGCTGAAAGCTCCATCCAGCCTGACCTGAAACACTTCCAGGGATGGGTCATCCACAACTTCTCTGGGCAACCTGTTCCAGTGTTTGAATGTCCTCACCTTAAAAAAACGTCTTCCTCGTGGTCAGTCCAAATCTACTCTCTCTTTGTTTAGAAGCATTATCCCTTGTTCTGTTGCTGTTTGTTTACAGGCTTTGGTAAAAACTCTCCATCTTTCATATAATTCTCCTTTAAGTATAGAAAATCTGCAATAGGGTTTTCCCTCATCCATCTCCTCTCCAGGCTGAATAACCCCAACTCTTTCAGTTTTAATTTGTAAGAGAGGTGCTCCAGGTCTCTGACCATTTTTGTGGCACTCGTCTGGACCTGCTCTAACAGTTCCATGACTGATTTACGGTGGGAACCCTCAACTTTGTCAAGGTCACTCTTGATGGCAACCTTTCCTCAAATGTGACAATCACACCATTCACTTGTTGTTTCTCGGACAATTTCTCAATTATCCTTTCAGGAGGGAAAAAATATAAGGAAATCCTTACTGTAAAATGGCCAGCTCAGAGGCATAATCTATTGCCAAGCTTCTGAGGTATTTGCATTTGCTTTATTGATTTCATATACATTTAATATTTACATTAAAAAGCTTATTGTACATTAACTGTGTTAGCATCAAAGACTACAGCCCATGAAATTCTGAGAAATGGCACTTATGCTCTGGCAATTTATTTCTAAGTATTTTTCCATTGCCTGTAGGAGAGAAGTGCAACGTGAGAATAATTCTCTACCAGCATGCTCTGTAGTTTATCAAGCAAAGTAAATAATAGTGTGGGAGGTGAGTTGCATTAAAATTTCAAGGACTGACTAACTGAAAAGGTGGAACACAGTACCAGTATAGCTCAGCTTTTCAGTAAGCCTTGTGACAAACCACCTAGGCAGGGTACTCCCTTGGGCTCCTTCTGTGCAGCCAAAGGTACTCAGAAAAAGCTGATCAGAATGTGCAGCCTAGTGAGGTGTTTTTGAGAGTCTACCAAATGAATACTAGAGTCAGAGCACGGCTCAACAGAGCTTAGTATTTTCTGTTACAAAGAAATATGTACAGATGTTCCATACATAGCAGCTGCAGATTGCTCAGCTTGACTGAAAGTGGATATCATGCCCTATATTAGCAACTATCAAAGGCTTAAGATATCTGAAGACAAATTGGAGACTGCAGAAAATAAATTATATCGCAATCCAGGACAGTGTTCCATAAAAATAATAAATTGAGTTATTTTTAGTCTTGACTTCTTGTCAGTCATTTTTCCTCACTTTTTCTGGGGTTTTCCTATATATTGTAGATCAAAATAGGAAGAGGATTTATTATTTTTTAAATTATATTTGGAATATGTTAATAAAATGCATATAATGCTCTTACAGCTTAACTGTAAATGACTTCAAAAGTTTAAAAATCATAGCATTTTTCTAAGAATTTTATATATAATACAAGGTTTATGATGCCATTTATAGGTAAAATGTTACATTATAGTAAAGCTAATGGCTTCATCTATGAAAATTGTTACAGAAACAAATGTACATGCTTCAGCTTTAGGAACAGTGTTTTATTAGTAAATCAACATTATTTCTCATGTTATCAGCTGCCTGTTCCCCTGGCATCTACCCCATGCAATAACAAATATGCCATGCTTATTTTTGGCTTCAGATATCAGTGGTCCTCTCTATGACAAGACATGCTCAAAAATGACAGAGGACAAAATAGCAATTATATCTTTGTAAAAAGTGTGTGTGCTTTTCCACAGCATAGGTTTGGCTTTTGCAGTTACCATTGATCCATTTTCCTACATAATCAAACCAGTTCTTTATATCTTGTTTTCTGTCCAATGTCCAGACTTGCAAACACAGATTTTGTGTACATGTATGTGAGAAGGTAGCAAGACAGTATGCGACTCCTTTAGGTTCATTTCCCAAAACAAGACTGCTTTATTGGAAACTCTCCACCAGGATGAGAGATTTCTCCATCTTTCTTCCCTTTCTCCCCTCCACTCAACACTGCTTCAGTCGAACTCCATTCTGCTTTGCAGAAATTTAGCTCAAGTGTTAAGTTTCAGTTTTGGACCAAATGAATGAAGGAGACTCTTCCTCTTTCCTGCATCCAAACTGACAGAAAAACCAGGATTTGTCATTCCCTCAGCTTTGCCCCAGGGCTTCCTCTTCTCTTGTCTCATGATAAGGCTTCAGTCATTTCCTGAACCTGGAAAGCAGGAAGAGGTGAGATGAGACCATCACCCATCACTGTGTTAAACAACAGAATTAAGAGACACATTTAACCATCTTATGTAATTTTAAAAGGTCTGCTTTTGTTTTATATTAGTCTTGAAGGCTCTTTCAGAGAGGCAGATGTCACTTGAGCTTCATAACCTGGTTCTCATTGATGGACTGCGTCACACAGCCTTCAAAAAGGGACATAACTTCAATGAACTTCCTATCTGCTTGCAATAACCCAAAAGTAGATAAAACCAAATTATTCTTCTTCTTTTCCACTAATCATCTACATTATTACTGCAGAGACATCTTCTATGAATCAATACTGTGAGTCACACAGAAAAACTAAATGCACCTATTTAAATTTTCTCAATTAAGTTTATTAAGCAGAAAATCTAGCTTCAAGATTGTGTGAAGAGGTAAAAGTAGCAGCAGAGACACTTTCCAAAAACTCTCTAAGTGAATCCAGGATAGTACAAAAATAATTTTCTAGTGAAAATGAATTTTCATTAGACACAGAAGTCACAAAATAATCACCTGTCAATGGCATAAGACAATTATAATCAGTAGCAGCATGACAACTCAGTTTAGCAAATATGTGAAATTCTTGGTGTGAAATAATTAGAATCTCTGCTTCTGGCTGAAACACTTTCCTACATTCATATCTACCCATTTCCTTTTGATGGATTGAGACACACCACATCTGACACAAGAGTAATGTAATGTATTCCGTTCAAGGCTGCTGATTATATGCACATGTGCACAGTGACAAACAATTAGTGTAATGATGCAGTGATTGCAAAGCTTATCACAACATTGTATAAGATCTCATGCACCAGAAATTACCCTGACCACCTTTTCACGCTTTCCATTCTACATTACTGTGAAACACAAATTTGTACATCGAACCTGAAAGGCTGCAAAGGGATTGATCCATATGAAGCCTGTGCTGAGGAAACGCTGCCTTCCAGCAAATCTGGAAAACAAATTAAAAGTGATTAGGATGAAGGGATGGAAATACAGAGGCAAGGTTAAGAGCTGGTGCTGTGCTCAGTATTGATTGAAGCAAGATGTTTCCAAAGTGACCCCACTGCAGGAAGGCTGATGGTGTAGAGTTTGTTTACCCCACATCACCGGGCACTGCTGCCTGCCCAGAATCCCCCTCCTCAGCCAGAGCCAGGCTCCATCCATGCCCGGAGGGCCAGCCTGCTGCTGGCACAGGCTCCTTCAGCCAGGGGCACTCACCAGCTTCACTTCACCCATTGACACGGGCTGTTCATGGTACTACAGCATCTCTGAATGTGCCATTTTACACTCCAACATCCTCCGGCGAAGCTAAGAGAGTAACAGAGCTCTTTGTGTGCTCATTTCTGTCTCAGGAATAATGTGCAGAGGGATGTGAAGCAAGAGCTGTGAGGAATGTAAGCCAATTTCTCTCCTCTCCTTCTCTCTCAGGACTGTGACCTGACAAAGCCAAAAAAGGTGGGGAGAAGTCTTTTCTCCTCACCCCCTGCTTGAGAAGGGCAGACAGAGCACAGGGCACACGGGATGGCAGCAGAGGTGTGTGTCCACACACCAGGCTGCAGGACTCCCTGCCACGGAGGAAGTACAACCAGGAACAAAAGGAATATCATAGTCATAGAATGGTCTGGGTTGGAAGGGACCTTAAAGGTCATCCAGCTCCAACTGACCCAGGACAGGGACACCTGGCACTGGATGAGGATGCTCTGAGCTCCACACATCCTCTTGATGTGCCCACAATGGGAAAGGACACGTGCAAATAAGGTCATAGCAGCACCCCACATATTCCAGATACGTATTTTTCCTTTTTTTCTTCTATAAATTCTCCCATTTAGCACTTGTCCCGTTCCTTCCTGAGCCTTTTTTACCTTTTGCTGAACTTTGTTTCTCATGCAGAGCCCAGCAGTGAAAATGAGCCCCGGTTGTAAGGGGCACAAGTCTCAGGGCTGATGCAGCTGGGAACATCAGTGCTGCTCTGGGCAAGGGGTCATCTGCCCTGAGATGGTTGCAGCTGGTTATAGCCAACTCAGAGGCTGAGGCAAACCCCTCCCAGATTGGGGGAGCAAATCTGAGGAGCCTATGGCGCTCCTACACAAGCATATTTAGGAAAAAATATCATCTGAAGGGAAGGGATTGGAGAGAGACAAGCAGAGCCAAAAGGGACAGGGAGTCCCCTAAGGGACTGCAGCTGTGGGTAACAGTGCTGATTCTAACTGGAATTGAGCTGATTTTTTCATAGTAGATTGTATGGGGCTGTGTTTTAGATTTGTGCTGAAAAGCTGTGATGTTATCACAGGGATGAGCTGAGCAGGACTCGCACAAAGCCAAGCCTTGGCCAAGCAGGCTGGGGGTGCACAAGAAACTGGGAGGGGACCCAGCCAGGAGAGCTGACCCCAACTGATCACAGGGATATCCCAGAACATATGGAATACTGCTCAGCATACAGAGCTGGGGAAGGAGGAGGAAAAGGGGGATTTTTGGACTCACGGCATTTTTCTTCCTAAGTCGCCATTACATATGATGGAGCCCTGCTGTCCTGGAGGGGTTGGCCTGCTTGCTTGGAAGTGGTGAATGAATTCTTTATTTTGCTTTGCTTGTGAGCAGGGTTTTTGCATTATCTGCTAAATTGTCTTTGTCTCAACCCCTGAGTTTTTTTCACTTTTACCCTTCGTATTCTCTCTTGCATTCCAACATGGAGAGAGTGAGTGAGCAGCCATGTGGGGTGAGCTGTCAGCTGGGGTTAAACCAGGGCAGGGACACTAAAGAACAGTGTGGGAGGGATGTAAGGGAGAAGGAAAGAGTGGGAAAAGCATCACAAGCACAACAATCTCAGCCTATTCACTATCTGTTTTCTCAGTGGGAATGAGCATGTGGTTTTGAGGATTGAGGTAGAGTGAATTGATGTGTAATCGTGCACTTCTTTCCTCACTAACTAAATTAGTGATCAGAAGTTTTATTTGGACTGGCTACAAATTGGGCTTCCTTCCTTTTCGTCCATCATAGTGCATAAGTATATTTTTTTTGGACTATAAAGTGTATTATTGTGTTCCCCTGATATATTTAATGGCACACTTCATATTCTTCCTTTTGTTCTCCCCCCTCTCTTATGATTCTTTCCACAAGTCCTCTGGAAATGAATAATAAACCACCGCAGTTTCTTCTGGATCCGAAGTTTTTTTGCAATGGAAGGACTGTGGGCAGTGACTCCTGGCCTGTAATTATATGAAAACACGACATGTTGCTTTTGTAGGGGTTTATTATTGAGAAATATCAGTTGTGGTTTTCTTTCCTTACTGAGTAAGCAAACAGAAGAGAGAAAAACAATCTCTGCCTTCAAATATAAAGGTTCTGTGCCATCCTTGCCCTGTTCCAAGCTCCCAGTGCCTTCTGGAGCAGAACTGACACAGGTATGATCAGAGTATGCACCAATGTTTGCACAAGCACCCCACCAGCTGCAAGCCCCTGTTTGTGTGTCAGAGACCTCACTGCAGAACACAGCTCTGCTCTGTTGGAGGAAGGCTGGCTCCACAGCTGATGTGGCAGTCAGTGCAGTCGAAAGAAAGGTCTAGTTCAGGAAATCTGTCCCTGATGTTTTCTTGCTAAAAGCATTTCTCAGTATATACAGCTCTCCTCTATCCCTGCATGGAAAAACAGAGAACACTGGGCACAATGAGGTTATGATTTTAGATTCTCAACCATCATTCAGAGTTCAGGGATTACTTTTTGAAAAATATTGTATTATACTCAGTCTATGATTCAGATAGAAAGTTATTTTCTCCCTGTCTAATAGGTAGGTCAATTGGCAGTGATGGGCAAACAGTTAAAATAAGTTCTTCAACATTCTGCCAAAGCAGAGCTGGGCCAGCAGATGCTTTCAGACAGGCAGGGGAGGACAAGGTAAGAACAAGATATGCTTGGGCAGTATGACAGGACAGCTGTCTTTGTCAAATGGTTTGCATGCATATTTGGAAATGTGAATTTTAAAAGAATATGTTGCACACAGATCCTTGAAGATATTTACTATAAATCTCTTCTGAGAATCAGAAACTGAATAGGAGAAAACCCAACCAGCATTGATATTCAGGTATTAGCTGACATAAAGTGTCAGCTTGGAGGAGCAAAGGAGAGGCAACAGATCAATGATTGCCAAAGCAGAAGGAGCAGCTCCAGGCTGAGCACATCAGAGCTGTGCATATTGCAGGCATGGTAAAAGAAGAAAACCAAAAGTACAAATGGGAAATAGGTGATGTGCCTTTGAATGGGACATCAAATGGGGGAGTGACATGGTATTAACATTTATTTTTATCTGGGGATACTGTAATAGAATACTGGTGTTTTCTGCAGGAGGACAAGAACAGAACAATAGGTCTTGCTTCATCTCACTCCATTTTTAGGTTACTTTTCTGTCAGCATTGTGATATATACAGATGGTGCTGTTTGAGGAGTATTTGTGTGGTTGGGTACATTGTTAGATTAAAGCACTAGCTGAATTTTCTTTCTGAAAGCTCACTCAAAACTTCATTATTGCTGAAGTGACCACAGGAGTCATAGGTCTGAAAGAACTGTGCTCTGCACCTCACTGACATTATCTTCTATCTAGCTCCTACTTGCTCAGTAAGTTCAAGAGAAAAAAACAACTAATAAATTAAAGGGCATATCATGTGGTAATGCCTAAATTGCTAGTAGTGCTATTTATAAATAATTCAAAATAAAATGAAAGCCACAGCAAACACAGCTGTAGTTTATTTGCTGTCACCCACCTGCTGGTGAATCTAGCATTGAGCTGTAGCAGTTGCTTCTCAGCTTCAAACAAACAAAAAAAAAAATCTATTATTGTTGTTATTATTGTCACTACTAAACCCTCACTTGGATACCTACAATTTGCAAAGCCTGGTTCTTGGCATGTTTTGGTGAAGTGTCACACCAGAATTTTCTCCACTGCAGTCAGGACACTCATCTGCAGTGTGACTCAAACCTTCCTGGCATTGCACATCTTTCAGAGGCTACCATGCAGTGGAGTGTACACAGTTACTTTAGTAGAAAATATTAGGGATGACAATTCTTTAAATTCATCATGCATAGAATATTCTTGTCTTTATGTGTCTCTGTGTTTGCCATCCTCTGAAAGACAAGCTTATGAAGATTATATACTTGACCATTTTCTGTGCCTCTGTGCCATTTCTTGACACCACTCATTAAACACAATACTTCTACCAGTACCCCTCCTATTTGTTGTTGAAATACTCCTGATAATATGATTTTTTTTCCTCATATTTCTGATCTGGATGGATTTTTAAGTAATATCCAGGTGGTTTTATTCCTTTTCTCACTAAACTCCTTTTCTAACTATGTTCTCTGGCTTTCTGTTTGACATCCTTGTAAATTCTCCTCCGGATGTATGATGACTTTTTTGGCTGTGGAGTAAGTCACTATAAAGAGAACATTCTTTGATCCTATGGGACTTCCTAACCATATGTGCAGAATGAAAAAAAAAATCCACTTTTCAACACAAAATAAAATGTTGTGAAAGAGTATCTTGTCTAAAAGCAGGAATAAGTAAAGGATAAAGGAACTACCAGTGCAACTTTGACACCTGTTGTAAGGGCATAGGAAGTTTTAAAAGCCAGGTCTGCTGTGTTGTTTGTCAAAGATGTCACTTTTCTGTGTATCACATCCTCACTCCACTGAAGAAGCCTAAACCACATCTAATCCATAAACCTTTCCTGCTGACCTCTCCAGTTCTTCCTCCTGCAACTTCCTTTTCCTCAATCACAAGGGTTAGATCAATTATTTACATTGGCTACTTGATTTTAATTGGCTGCATACACAGAATTTCAAAGGAAAGGTTAAATTCAAGTGTGCTTTCCCCAGGTTCAAGTGTTAGAGAAGGAAAATGGGAGCAGGAAGGCTCTGCCATGCTGTGGGGAGAGCTGTTCTGGAAACAGTCTTGGAATGGGTATAAAGATGAACAAATGTTAATGTTAAAAATAAAATATTCCAAGGAACAGCTTTAAAGAGCTGTGGAAGGAATTTGTTTTTCCCTTGCTTTTGTCCAAGAAATTAAGAGACTAGGGGGAGGTGAGCTGCAATAAATCACACAAAGTGGTTTCCTATCTGAATGGCAGTGAACTCTGCCAACTGGTGGCAAAAGTTCACTCTTTACTCTGCTTATGGAACATATCTTGCTAATAGACCAAACAGAATAAACAGGCTCTTTATACAAATAAGAAGTGTTTGGAAGGCCTGGGAAGAAGGAGTGCCAGGCAAAAGGGAAGTGAATTGGAGCCTTATACGCTTTTGAAGTCTTCTCTATTTATAATCACATCCAATTTAACTGAAATACTTGGCAAAAACGAAAGTAATTTTTAAAGAAAAACTGCATCTTTATCAGAAGTGTTTTCCCTGAGAAATCCTAGGAATATTTCTCGTATATCTCTTAAAACACAAAGACTTTCATTACTGTGCTAGCAGACCATGCCAGCATTATGAAATCAAAGCTCACTTTGAACAGTAAAATATACAGAATGCACAGTAGGATTCCCTGCTTTAGATCTATAGCTCCAAACAATAGAGTAAGTTGCTATTACTTGACAGATCTCTGGAAGATATCTTCTTCCTCAGCATCAGAGAAGGGGAAGTGTTTGCTTAATGTGTCAGGGTCCTGACTCCAGGTTTTTTAGTTCTCTCTCCTATGAGCAATAATTGTCTCAACAATCACTGATTTCCCCCAACATCTCACATTAATATACTCAAATCCATTAAAAGTCCCCTCCAACTGTGCATGATTAAAAGAAAAAAAGCAGGATGTTTGAAGTGAGAGAACTAACTGTGTTAAATCACTTATATTCCTAAAAGAACAACCAAGAAAAATTATCATTTTTCATTTATACTGACGTTAGATACCTTTCCAGATTTCAGGATACTTTTTAAAATATGAATTGATAATATTTTACTACAACCATTCCTATTTATTGAGTGCACTGGAATTATTATGAATTACTGAGTTTTGAACCATTTCCACACAACTTGCTGCTTGGCATTGGAAATGCATGTTTTATTTCAAAGGAAATTTCAAAGAGAATATTCCCTTCTACAGGGGAATTGGGAAGGAGAGGACTTTGGAGGGTTCCTAGAGCTCAGAGGAAGGGGGGACCCTGTACAGTAGGATTTTCCTGGTGATCATTGATGGGACTAGGATGGCTACATCATTTTTATCAGGCTGGCTGCTTGGGGAATAGGAAGGTGGAGAGGGATCAAAGAATGGAGCTACAGGGATTCCAAGCAGAGCAGAGCAAAACGTTCAGTGAAATCTTCCAAAAATAATGAAACGGACTTTTTACTACAACTCTGTGTGTATCATGATACTGAGAAACAGTAAGAGGAATGAAGAGGGATAGACCAAAAAGAAGGCAGTTTCAATTCCCACAAAGTGCCAGGTGGTAACTTTATCAGAGAAGCTGGTGGTCTTAACATTCCATTTTAAAAACAGATCTCAGTGTTGCTGTGTCTGGGTTTTTTTTGTGGGGGAAATGTTCCTCACTTTGCAGACTTTCAACAAATCACAGAGCTCTCCTGTAGTGAAAAAAGCCATGCTGTTTGTGCTCTTATTCATCCCTGTGGTTGTAAAGTGAAGATTCATGCTGTGCCACCGTTTCTTGTGCCCAAACTTTGTTAGTGCCCTCATCGTACAAAGAAGATATCAAAATGCTCAAGGCACACACATCCCAGAGCAGCACCATTAATGCAGCACCACAAGCCCTTTGCACTGTGTGATTCACTCTGGGAATTCTGATGATCTGAACTGTCAGGTGTGAACCACTCCCACATTGTTAGGAGTGGAAGATTGCATAATTGAAGAGTAATTATTCCCCAGTATGCAATAAGATTCTGACTCAAATATTTAAAAGATTTTCTTTGCCTTTGAAACTGAAGTGTTGTTTCAAATAAAGCAATTTGCATTCCTAAATCATTTTGGATCTTGAGAAAAATTTATGTATGGAAATAATATACCATTTTAGCTATGAAAATTTTTAACATACTCTCTTCCTAAAAAAATAAACCAAAAAAACCTCATTTATTTTTTAACTTACATTTCTGTGATTGTCATTCATAGTAATATCAGCAGTGTTCTTTGTACAGTTCTGAAAATGATCTGCAGTGTTCAGTTCCTGCTTCTACTTTTCTAGCTGTCTTCTGATGGAAATGAACATCCTGATGCTTCATTTTCATGACAAAGACCATAGCAGAAAATAATACAGACCAAGTCTTCTCCTGACATTGACTGAGGTAAGTAAGGAGATTGGGATGAAAATAAGATTCTTCACTCACATTTTAGCACTGTTATCAACAGGAATCCACAGATACTAGTTACAGAGGGGATATTGATATGCATCATGTTCAGCATTGCAAGTGTAGTATGAATTACATTTTAAGGGTTTTTCACTTCCTGCAGTACTGACATGTATTTCAGGCATCATCAAGAGTTCTTCTGCAGAGAACAATGAAATATGATTACATTTGTCATAACTGCAATATACCTTACCACCAAAGACAAATTAACTGGAAAGGTTCCTCGTGCTTTTTCCTTCTGTTGAATTATTTGAAACTGTCATTTTTACAGCAAAAATTACTGTTGCAATCCTGTGTGCAAACCAGTTGTAACAGGTTCAAGTTCAGCAAATCCATTTTCAAGGTTGTGCTGCTGCTTTTACTTCTGTGAGGGCAAAGAGAAAGAATATGAGCTTTTCTACACTGCATTAATTATCTTTATTCAACAGTTTCAGGAAAGAAGCAAAAGTTTCAGTACCAAGTTGAGCTTATTTGTTGATTACTCTGTTTTTCTCTTTATCAGTCCCATTTTTTATGTTCAGTTAATAGTATGTGTTGCAAAGATTGTGGAGTTTTCTTCATTCTACAAACTAAGAATGATATTGAGTCTACAACTGCATTTTTTGTCACTAAATTTCTATGTACATGTAGAAACTGTAATGCATTTCCAAATAGGAAGATAGCTATATACTGATAAAGTATATAGTATATTAATGTCCATTAAAGATAATTTAAGGAATCTCTTAGAAGTAATAGAATTCTTTCAGTTCAGATTCTTTTTGGATATTCTTTCTCCTTACCTTTTCTCATAATTTCACCATGTCCCACATTTGGAATTTGTAGACAGGAAAAAGATTGTACAAGGACACTAATCAGTGAAAGATATTTTAAATTTATATGAAAAGAAACCAACTTTCTCTTTAAGCAGGAAAGAATGAGCAAATGAAGCAGAAGTGTTGTTGCCAAAATGGATATCAGCAGCCGTCAGGCAGGAAAGAAAAGCCTTATAGCTGAGGCAACAGAGTAAATGGATGATAGCCCAGAAACAACAGAAGGATCTGGCAGTGGAGCAAATGTTGCAAACATCTGCCTGGTATCTGTGGTGCATCAGGGCTCTGCAGTGTTTTCATCAGTTCCTTTTATCTCCTGAGTACTGATCTTATCCTCTGTCACTCTGTGCCCACAAGGATCCTTCGTCCCTCCTATGTTTTTGTGTTTTGTGTCCTGCAGCCTAATT
This sequence comes from Acridotheres tristis, assembly GCA_037013685.1. Taxonomy (NCBI): domain Eukaryota; kingdom Metazoa; phylum Chordata; class Aves; order Passeriformes; family Sturnidae; genus Acridotheres; species Acridotheres tristis. Next base: position 105,870,120 of record CM072884.1, read on the forward strand.
CTCTTCACTTTGCTTTGCTCAGAAGGCACCACAAAGGCTTGTTCCTGTGTCCTAATGACTAGAAAATAGTTGGGAAAAAGGAGTCCTCTGTGAGGCAAGAGGCAAATTAATGTCCCAAGAGGAGCTTGTATGTTCTTCTGCACTTGCTGCAGCCCATTTGTGTTGGTAGTGCTCAGCCCTTTCAAGACTCCAGGCCATCAAGTGAGTCTGAAAGTCACACAGCATTTGATCTCCAGATGAGGCAGTGACACTGAGAGAATCTACAGCAGTGGAACAGTAACTTATGAAAGAAGGCAAAATTTGCATTCATCACAATGCCTACCTTTTAGTAGAAATCAACATGCTATTCTCAACCTTCCTTGAGTGAGTTATCTTCTCTCATTACACTAGGAGATTGCTAAAGCAGTGCTCTAAATGTCTCTTATGTAGTTTACATAAGCTGAACACAAGTCTTTTGATATTTCTAAACATAAACACACAAGGTCAATCCACCTTCTTCAGCTGGCATTAGGATAAAGCCATTTCCAGAAGTGCTGCAACAAACTGGCAGTGCTCCAATTTGCTTTTCTTTTGTCTTCTGAAAGAAGTGTCAAGCAGTGTTTCTTGTTGATGGATCGAATAGGTCTTCAGAGTCTATGTACAATGAGAAATTCTTTCAGAGAGCTTTTCCATTCATACAAATTATTACTAATTGTTAAGCTTCATAGAAATAAGTATTCAGTGTGTTCTATTAAATCTGGATCTTCTCTTACCCTCATGTTGCAATTCCTCACCCAGTGATTCATGCATCTCTCTTCTGCATCCTCACATACTAAACTCAGTTAACAGAGATTTAAGATTCAAGATTAGCACTACAAGAAAGCAAAAAAACAAATTAAAATCTTTTTACCTAACCTAGGTATAGGCTTTCTTTTTGATGTGTACAGCACTGTCCTTTCTGCTAAGCAGCTAAGTTCCTTATAATCATCCAGATCAGTACCTGTTTAAAGCACATAATGGCGTTCTCCTTGAGCACTGGTTTAATGTACAAAAGAAGATTTGTGGAAGGAAAGATGCTGCAAATCTGTGCCTTGTCCTCACAAAGAACAAGGATATGGCCCGAGCAAGTTTTCAGATTCAAGATCTGGGAATCACTTCTAGGAGCCATAAAGCAAAAGTAGCATCAGTATTGCACCTATAATTCACATCAGATGACCAACATGTAACATCTGTTGCCCAAAATGGATCCATAATTCTTTAGCATCTTGTGTAGAATATAAGCAATCAGGCTGAGTGAGCCAAGATCAAAGGGGTGGAGTACACTGCAGACTAATAGTAGAACAATATTCTCTGTAAAATTCTTTCAAAGTAAAACAGTAGGCATTTGAAGTCTTGAGAGTATGTGGAGGAAGAGATTAAAATTTTTTTTAATGCAGTTGATCCTAAGAACTGCAGAATTTCTAAGGGGAGGAAATATTTAACATTACCTTCCATGAAAGAAAAATCCAGTAAATATTTTGCAGTAAAAGAAGTGGAAGGACTTTTTTTTTCCTTAGGGAATAAATAATGCTGCTACTGAAGTTAGCATCTATTGGAATGTGGATACCACAATGCAAAACACAGGGGTTTGAACAAGAAGGTATGTTTCTGTACCAAAAATTTGCTACACAGGTATCCCACACCAATGTGTGTGAAATTCTTATTCAGGTAAAGCCTTATTAATGTGCTTTTGGATGGAATAAGGCTTGTGCTGAAATATGTTCCTCCTCTTTGGACAAATACGTTGTCACTCATGTCAGACTCAGGAATCAAATTGGATCCTTTTATGTCATCTTCCTCTACCAGCCTGTGAGTTCCATCCCATTGGTTGGTCTCTATTTTTTGTAGCTCTAACAGAAACCAAGCTGGCAAAACTTAGAAAAGGTCAGTGTTTGCAGTGGCCGTGCTGGTCAGGACCAAGAAACAAAATTCAGCTCTCACATAAGATGTCTGTTCAATAAAACCTAAAACTTTCATTTTACTTTCAGAAAATGGATATAACCTTTTTTGCACAAGTGGGGAGGTCTGTGAGTTGAATAACCTTGGTGTTAGGTACTCTTCAATATTTGACATTTTTTGTAATCACTCTTACAGAAAAAAAAATCATATAGACTCTTGTGGAATCCTGGAATATGCAAGGACACTTTACTGGGTATTTTTGCTTCCTTCCACTCATAGTCTTGAACTTCTAAAAATACTTGGAAGAATATAATTAAGAGACTTAATTCCCTAGTCAGGCACTTATGTGTTTGAGCACTTAATGATGTCACTGAGGAAGCCTCATTTGCTCAAGTTCCTTATCCTCATTTCAATTCACAGGCTGAATGAGGTATAATTTTTACATATAAACATGCATTTTTTTATCTTTCTTGGTCTTCTGCTCATTTGGGACTTTTGAGATTATCAGATTCTGAAGAATCCACCAGACTAGCAAAAAGATTGATTCTGATTTACATTTTTCATTTACTGCTGTGTTTTTAAATATTGAATAAGCAAAGTTTGTGCAACTTGATTGTTGGTGCAAAATAAATTACAATAATTTGTAGAAACACTTTTTTTCAGTGTCAACTTCATGGTGTCCTATGCCTGTAAGTCAGGCAGAAGACAAACAGCTGGCTTACCTGTGCAGGGCAGTGTGGCAGCCCTGAAATGAGGCAGAGAGGCCTTGCTGGTTGGAAGGGGCAGGTTCACAGTAGATCCTACTCCTGGAGCTTTCTTTCTGCCATTTTCCTGCCTTGAACCAGATCAGATTAAAGAATAAGGAGAAGGAAATAAATTATGACCCTGCCCATTACTTCCCCAGACCTTCCACTAGACCAGGGTACTCAAAAGCCTAAACCAGGTTGCTTCTCCCTACAGATGGGCAATGTTTTTTCATTAAATTTAATTTCCCCCCTTATATCCTTTTCCCCTCACAAGAAGCAGGATCTTCCCGTAAATCAGTGGAATGCTGGCTTCTCTAGTGATCCATAGCACCACATGGTGATCACTTGACCTGAGGGGTGACAGTGACTGTAAGGTCTGTTTTCTATTCCAGAGCAGGTGGAAAAGAGGTCAAATAATGGCTGTAGTGGATTTCTAGAGAAGACATAAAATAATAAAAGCATGATTGTGGCAATCCTTTCTCCATCAGACTTTGTTTACAACAATCTGTTGTTCAGTGGGCAGCCTGGACTTCTCGTTGGACTAAGATGGCATATTTCCTTCAAAAATCAGTGTAAATTTGTGCTTCCACATGTACTGTACCCAACCCTAGTCACCATTTCAAAGCAATATACATTTATACACATTAGTACACCCAATAGCCATGACTTACAAAAAAAGATTGCAGATTTCTAAGTGGTTTTAGGCAACCTGTGCGCTTGTATTGAGTAGGTGGAATCAAGAAACTCATACACCAAATTGCAATGTACAGTTTCCAGCTGTAGAAACCCACCTGTGTAAAGTAATATGAGGAGAGGGGAAAGACATAGTCTGGTATAATAAATCTGAACAGGGTCAGCAATGGAGAGGAGAAGAAAATCACTTTCCTGAAAAATGAACAGAAATCTGCCCTTTTGATTTATTTTCTTCTTATTACAACAATCTGATTATAGTACTAGGTATCTGACACAATTCATTACAGGACAGTAAAGCAACTAACTAAAGGTGCAGGAAGTGTGGAACTGAGTCTTCTGTGCTTGGCCTGCACTAAAACTTTGTGACTGACTTATTTGGCAGAAACACTCAGTTACATTCTGACAGCCATTCCAGAAGTGTTGGATCCCAGAAACCTGGGGTTTGTGAGCTTTCTGTGCTTTCTGGCCCTGATCCCCTGGAGAACACTGCTTTTGACCTGAGGCCTTGGAGAAGGCTTCCAAATTTTAGTTATGGAGTTAAAATCACTGGTGTGTAGTTAAATAGAAGTGTGTGCCGTCACATGGTGAAGGTTTTGAAATTTGAGGTTTTTACAGTATAGTAATAAGTATGGGATGAGATGGAGGATTTTGGGTGGTGTCCCTTTTGATGTTCATCTTCCTTCTTCTTCATAATTTCAGGTAGTAGTTTCTGGTTGGTCAGTCAGTGTCACACTGAGGGTCACGGGAAGTTAGTTATTGGGTTAAAAGTATAAATAATATAGGTGTTAATTCTCTACTGGACTGTTTAGTTTTGCAGACCTTGTAGCAGCTGCATCTTCCTCCATTTTCCTCGCTTCTAGCAGTAGCTAGGAGTGTTGCTGAACGTTCTATACTTTTTGATAAGATTTAATAAACAAACAAGCCTGAACACGAGAAAATCTGTCTCCTTCGTGTATTTTTCAATCCTGGCTCTGAGTGAAGGCAGAAGAGACTGAGACAACCCAGTGAGGAAGTGGTACAAAACTCCCACCACTGTTACACAGAAGCACCCAAATTAGGGACAGGGCATAAGGGAAAGTTCTGCCCTCCATGTCCAGAAAAGACCACTCTGCTGCCTGACAAATCAAGTGGCTGACATGCTGAAGGGAATTTGGGCTTCTGCTGCTCTGGGAGCCTGGAATGCAGAAAGGGAGAAATCTGGGCCGTGGTTGAACACCTGCTGCCACTACCAAACAATGACAGCTTAAAGATTGCAAAGATCAAAACCAAGGCACATGCACCATTGGACTTTTGGTGTTTCTTTTGGGTAAAGGAAAATCTTCTCATTATCATTAAAATAAGAAGACCCCAGAATGCTCATCTTAGTCCAATTCATATCATAGCCACTTGAGCATAAATATGTTGAAATCACTTGGTATTAAAATCATATTGGTATTAAATTTGCATGAGCAGTAATATTAGTTGCGGTTTTTTTCTCTTTTTTTAACAGAATGAACACCAAATATCCTGAAATCTTTCTGGGGAGAATCCTGTGAATATGTACTGTATTTCTTCCTTGTTACATTTTAAGAAAATATCTTAATTTCAACTGCTAGAAGATTCAAAAGTTTTCTCACTTGACCCAAACCAACAAAATCAAACACATCTAATTTATAAGATGCATTATGAAATCATTGGACTTCTCTCTCAGAAAGAAAAAAGTTTATGGGAAGGAGTCACATTTTCCACTTTTATAAGGCTTTCACAAGATACCATAAATAGTTTGAGGGTTGTGATTCTCCCTGTCTCCTCTGCCCTTGTGAGACCCCCCTGGAGTGCTGCGCCCAGCTCTGGGGCTTCCCATACAAAAAAGGTGTGGAGCTTTTGGAATGAGTCCATAGGATGCCACAAGGATGATCAGAGGACCAGAGCAACTCCCCTGCAAGGACAGGCTGAGAGAGAGATGGGGATGTCCAGGCTGGAGAGACCTGAGAGCAGCATTCCAGCACTGAAAGGAGCCTTACAGGAAAGCTGAGTGGGACTCCTGACAAGGGCATGTAGTGGTTAGATAAAAAGGAATTGCTTTAAACTTAAAAAAAGAAAAATATGTTTAGATCAAAAGTAAGGAAGAAATTCTTTACTGAGAAGCTGTTGAAGTTGCCCTGAGAACATGTGGCTGCCCCATCCCTGGAAATGTTCAAAGCCAGGCTGGATGGAGCTCTGAGCAGCCTGGTCTAGTGGGAGGTGTCTCTAACGTGTCCAAGACAGGGGCTGTTGGAACTAGATGATCTTTAAGATCCTTTCTAAACCAAACTCTTTCATAACTTTGTGACTTAATTTGGCAGCGAGTGTCCATGGCTTTGCTGTCCTTTTGATGCTTCTCATAATTACTCCTTTCTGTGTCTTAAAATTCTGTAAGTAATACTTATATGAAAAGGTTTGAGAAGACTTTAGTAGGTTTTTTGTTTCATTCAGTCTCTAAAGTTTTGGGTTTTTCCTTTTTCTTTTACCCCTGACAGTGCCTTACATGTTTGAGCTCTGTTCCCTGCAGTAGTTCTGTGACTGCCTCCTGTCTAGACAGAAATATCAATATAACCTGGCCATAAAGGCCAGGAAAGAACAGTAGAAAGCAGAACACAGAGAGTTCCGGGATTTGAGGAGGTCTCTCAACAAATGTTCATACTGATATTTATTGTGTTTATCCAGATAAAAAAAATCCTCCCAAGAGTGTTTTGGAAAGGATATACTGCTTACATAAATTTCTACTTTCCCTGGGTTTTATTATATTGTCTTTGCATTTTAGATGCTGGCCAGCATCAAACTCAGGATTTATGTAATTTCAAAGGATGAAAATGCAAACAACTAAAGAAAAATTAACACTGGTATGTACAAAATATTTCTATGTACAAAATAATAAAACAATCAAACTTGAATGCAAAAAATATCACTAGACTACTTCCCCCACTACAACAGTTTGTAGGCTGAAAGTAGAGCTCCAGTGTAACTATATGGTGTGACATTCTTCATTGATATCTTCAAATAAATGTATTTTTTATACTTTCTTTTCATTAAATTCTGGACCATATTAACAAAACCGCCATTTGGGGAAAAAAAAGCCTTATCATAAGTAAAAACGTTAATATTAGGAAATTTATTGAATCTCAAAGATATTCTATTTGTGTTTGTTTTACTTTTATTATATTGTACGTCTTGATTTTGAAATAATTTTATTTTGGAAACTACTCATGAGAAAAAAAAGGGTGATGTGGATAAAAATTTGGCAACTATTACTGAGGCAATTTAGTAGTCTCTGATATTCACAAAATATACGAAAATTCTCTTCAAGAGAATAGTAATTACTGACTTAAATTTGTATTGGCAGTCACGTTTATCTCTGTTTATATGTGCATTACTTTTTCTGCAATTCCTATGTGAAAAAAAAGCATATGAACTTTAGTTCTATTAAGTACTTTGAAGCAGAAATATTTCCAGGAAAAGAGTGAAAAATTTAGAGGAAACAAAAATTTTGAAAATGCAAGAAGTCCACAGATAACAAGATTTGTTCTTCTTTAACTATTCATCTTTTTCCTTCTAAGAAAGTCAATCAAATGTTTGAAGAATTCACATTCCTAGAATTACAGTTTTCATTATTGGTTATATAGACCTCTGACACTTTTGAAATGGTGACAAACAATTGATTTAGCACTGAAAGATGTGTGTTAAAAGGTCACTGGGTGAATAGATGTCTGTATGTTGTAGCACATGTACTCATACTGAAATTATTTTTTTGCATCCCAGTACTACTATACTCTTTCATACAGAAAAATATCTCCTCTCTTAGTCTAACTGTTGAAGAACTCACTTAAACTCTTTGAGGAAGGCATTTGAAAAGAACAATAAAAAAAGTGTATGGACTTTAGGTTTTGCTCTGAGTAGAAGAATGGGTCTTAATTGATTCTCCCCATATAATTCCAGTGGGCTGGTTCAATCCATCCTTTTGCAAAGATCATCTTTCCTGCCCCTTCAGGTTTACTGCTACTTTTAAAATTCAAATCTTGGATTTTTCCTGAAATAATAATATTAGTATTCCTCCCTCACAATTCCTGCTTTTGGAAGCTTGTTTTAAGTGCTGTGGCATCATCCTGCACCACCTGAAATTGCACAGCAGCCTGTTTAGACAGTTTAGCTTTGTGGGAATATTTATAGAGCTGTCTGTGCATTGAAATCCTGCCATGAACAAAACAAGCTCAAATCTTTTGGGGATCTACATGATCAAGTCAAATGCCAGCATTGACACTGGGTGTGATTAACCAGGCTGCTGTGTCTTTATAAACTGATTATACAGTGCTTCAGGCTGTTCTGATGGAGAGAGGTGGCATTAATGCTAACACTGAGCCTCAGAACATTTTTTTTTTGGTCCTCAAAGGTCAGGTTTGCTCTGACACTGATGTCAAAGGGAGAGCTGACACTACCACAGATCCTCAAACTACAAGAACGTAACACTACTAATTTAATCCCCCATAGCCTGTTGAAGTTGCCTGACATTCTGTGATACATCACAGGAAGAACCATCCTCAACCAGACCCTTTGTGAAGCAGGAACAATGACAGTCATGGCAAGACTATTCAGGAAAATGAATTGAATTAATATTTTGTACCTGATAATGTCAACATTTATATTGATGCTTGATGGAATACAGCTTCCTAAAAAGTAAAAGAGTGAAGAATGTCAAGGATTAGTCTAGGTTTTTATTAGGATTAAATGGTTTCTGATACTAATTACATAAAATTTCTTCTCATTGCATTTCTCAAGACGTAAAAGTCATCTATTTGAGAAAAGCCTTTGAGGGGAAAAACTAGAAGTGAGAAATATTTTATGTTCAGGTCACAGGAGCAGGATCTGGTTTGCTTTATTTTTCTGACTTGCACAGCCTGTAAGCTCCTGGACACATCATTGCAATACTTCTCCATATAGTGTGTCCCTTTCCTACAGGTTTTTCTCTGCCTCCTTATTTCTCCTCTCCGTCTTGCCTGGCTGATCATTTTCTGGAGTCCAGTAGCCACATCCTCCAAACATGGATTCAGCAGGTGGTCTGAGGAACCCAGAGACTTCACATGCAGGCTCTCAATACAAGACAAGTTGGTGATTTTTATTCAGTAACACCTGGGAGAATCAATAGCAGAGAAATCACTGGGCCATATACAGTGGTGCTATGGATCCTATGTACTCTGGGTTGCTGGGTCTGGCCTAGAACATTTAAATGTAACCCTTTTGTTTAATCAAACTCTCCTGCTACAAAAAACTCATGGTAATAGTGGTATTTAGTATGACTTGTCATATGCTGTTTACATATAATATAAATATATATAGTTTAACTTATCAAATGTGCAGAGAATGTGCAATCACTCTGATCAAAGTGTCTCATTTTATGAAAGTTTTGGCAGATGTTAAGACTACTCTTGAAATATGACATGGAAAGCTTGAAATGGAATTTTTAGGTAACTGTTAGTTCTGATGTAAAATTACGAAAATTAGGGTTTTGGGCTTTTATTGTTAAATTTAAATTACAGTCCCACTGTAACAGGTCTTTTAGCTACTCTTGAATTACTGTACTTGAAAGTTATAAAATAACTTATACAATTTCAAAACTTCTTCTATTAGCAGAGAGATTTCCAATTTAAAAAGTGAAGAAGAACAGAAAATTAATTAGTTATTGAACTTTTTAAATTTCAGGCAACTTATGTAATCAGGAATGAAAAGTTTTGTAAAATGTTTATGTTCTGTCATTTTCCCTTAAGAGAAAAAAAAATAATATGCATCTTCCTCCCTGCTTATCTTCAGCTATTTGGTAACCATAACTACATCCCAGCATTGGCTACTTAATAGAAAAAAATACTTCTATGGGACATCTGGTTTACACGCCTATTTTTATTTTTTTTTTATCTTATATCTGTAAGAATTCTCTTATTTCTTATTGAAAAAAACTTACTTAAAATCAACAAAAAGGAAGTAATTTCCCAGTTCACAATTTTTGGCTTCATCATGTTCAGGTCAGGCCAAGGACCATTTCTGATAACTCCTTTTGTCCCCTGCAGACAAATACTGAATTCAGTGATCTTCCTGGGATGTCTGCAACAACAGGGCCTTAACACTGACCCAAACAGAGAATGGATACCTCTCCTTGCCACTGTGGTTTAAATCCTTTCTAATTTATCTCTGAATCACAGATGGTTGAGGTTAGACCTTGAGGGGTCATCCAGTCCAACCCAGATGTTCAAGAAGGGCTGCCCAGACATCTTCAGTCACCAAGCCATCACAAAATCAAGTCCAGCATGATCCCTTACATAAAGGCTTTCTCTGTTCCATGTGAGAAGCCAATGCAGTTTTCTAGTCAATACTGACTTGAAAATATTGACATTTTTAGATGAGCAGATAAGTCTTAAAGGGATTTAAGTTTTAAAAAACCAACAAATCTGAGTCCTTAGTCCTAGTAGTCTCATTTAGAGCAGGTTCCCAAGGATGAATCAAAGTGTCTATGCTAGAAACTTGTGGCATTACATCTACAGGCATCAAGGTTTTCATTTCTACGTGCTCATAACTCCCATAAAAACTGAGCTCACACATGGTCTTGAAAACTAAATCCCCCATTTTCCATTTCTTTCTTAATATGCCCTTCATTTTAAACTAGCATAAACTGGGGTTTGATATTCTCCAGCTTAAAGGCAGCAGGAAACCTTCAAACTGATCTCTGATGTCTAATTCTTGTTCATTAGCCTAACTACAAAAGTTTCAGTCTTGGTAAAGGGATTTTTGATGCAGATGTCCAGCTGTTCTGAAGTATGCCCAAGTGAAGTTTGTGTGAGGAATGTAATTCTGAATATTCAATTTAGACAAATGAAGAAAGTCAGCTGTTAATTTAGCTGCATGCTGCTGTAACTGGCATCAACAGGAAACCAAGTCAGGCTCTTCCATCTTCATGTGCTCTCCAATGACAGCACCACTTTTTATTCCATTCAGCTTCTCCTTGTCTTTACTTCAACTCCCTATTCCACAAGTCTCTTCTGTCTGTAGAATGTCTCCCTTTTTCCTCCTGTGCTGCTCTAAACACATCTGTCTCTTTCACACTCCAGACTCAGCTCCTTTTTGACATTCCTGTCAGCCAAGAAAAGTAATCACAACCCATGGGGATGTGGTAGATGAGAAAACGTGCTATCAATTAAGATAAGGATCTGTGTCAGGAAGGAAAAGTTGATAAGAAGTCTTGTCTAAACAGCTGAGGGTGAGAATGACAGAAGATGTCTGAAATGTTTGAGAGCTGTATTGGTTTACACTTAAAATAGGAAAATCAAGTCTAGGAAAAATAAGAGGAAGTAGATGTGCATTGGGGGCTGATTGGGGTTGTTCACAAAAGAGGTAACTAGTAGAGTCATCACTGCTATTGTGACAGCCTTGCATTAGGACATTTGGGGGCTTAAAAACTTCTCTTTACATTATATGATATTTAATCTCTAAGAAGGAAAATGGAGGAGAGGTAGGGGTTAATATTTATTTGCTCTATGCACAGATGTTCAAATTCCATCAACCGACCAATATATCCCAAACAAATTTGCATCAACAATAGATAACAACAATAGACAATTTCTATGCTGTTTTTAACTTTTTTTTTTACATGGCAATGTTTGACTCAGTCAGGTTCTTAACTTACAGCACTATAGTTAAATGCTTATTGATGTTAAATGCAGAATGATTGCTGCAGAGCTGCTACTATTTTTACACCCTCATAGCAATTTTCTCAAGAATCACTGCGTCTGGGCTTGTTTTTTAGTTCCTGATTGTTAGCATAACAACATGATGATTAGTGCAACATTTACAGTAGTTTATTTCTTTGAGATAATTTAACAACCTTGGTTCAGGTCCTCAAGTCCATTGTTATATCAAAATAATAGTAATATATTTTCTTCAGAAAGTATTCAAACTATGTTGTTAATATTTGTCGGAGTTCAGAAAACTTTCAGATAGATAGCCTGTAGTCGAGATTAAACTCCAAGTTTAAGCACGAAAAACTCAAATTAATCCTAAATAAATGAGCTAGGAAATTTTAAATTTTCCCATTAAAGTCATACCCTTTTTTCAGGAGAGAGAGAAAACATTAGAAGTTAAATTTTCAAACATCCCTATATTGATTAAACCATGAACACTATAAAGAACATTATATTAAGGAATAGAAATTATTAATTAATTCAGTCTTCAGTATTTTGGTTTAGAATATGATCACTTATTTTATATCACCACCTATACTGACTGAAGGAAGATCCACAAGGTTCTTTCTCTGCAATCTATAGAATATCTAACATTTTTATTTTTATTTAATTATGTTTTTAATTTACTTCTCCTTAGTAATACTTGTAATATTTTCATCCCTGCCAGACAAAGCAATCTCCTCTATTTGGCCTCATAGCAGCAACAACTATACTTCTCCATTAGATACCTGTAAATACTTGGAGTTTTTCTTTCTTAATGTTTCTTCTTCTCAGGGAGTTTTTTTGATGGCATCCTGAAAAGATCTTAGGATTGGAAAGTAATGGAAGTGTTTCCACAGGATTCCTTGACAAGATTGTTGCCTTCTTTTGACTTTTGCTGTGTCTGACTGGGCACAGCCCAGTCTCTGTGTATAATACCACAGCATTTTGGATGAAGCAAGGTACAAATTTTTCAGAAACAAAATAGATATTTTCTTTTAAAAATACATACTCAGGAGTGTGCAGCGGCAAGCATATCTATCACTGTTCTGGGCTGTCATGATCCTAGCAATTGACAGAGTTTTTGCAAGTTTTTATATCAAGAAATTTCTTGATCAGCACTTCAAAAATTAAAATAATGCCAAATTGACAAGATTCATTCAAAAAATTGTGATGTTTTACATACTCCTTTACATACTCCTTGGCTGTCATTTGAAGCCTTCGTTTCCATCCCCCAAAGTGTTGGTACTTCTCTATGTCCTCAGAGAAATTCCAGCTATGAACAGTTTTTTTTCTTTGCTACTCTGCCACTCAAGTTAAAAGCTGATCTGTGGTTTCTAAAAATAACTGTTAAGTGGTAATAAAACTGTGTCTAATATAGCTGCCATTCCACCACAAGTTTGTGAGCTTAGTGTTATTTTTACATGAAAGCCTGGCTGAGTCAGAAAGACACCAGTAATGAGGGAAAGATTTTTTTTTTTGGCGACAAGATCAGTGAGAAAGCTTTCTATTGAACACATAATGATGTTCCTCATTAAATTCCTTCAATAGGATGCAGTAATAACTGCATCGCATTTTGGAAAATGGGTTTTAAATAAATTTGTAGTATTTTTTTAAACTGTTGGAATCCTTCCAGAAATAGGGGGTTATGGGAGAATAAGGAACTGAAGTGAATAAAGGTTACTGGATTATTGTAAATAGAGTGCAGGCATTTTCAAATGGATTTGAGTCAAAAATCTATGGTTTGATAAAACGAAGGTTCTTCACTAGCTGTATTAGCAGCTATTATTCCAAGATTAGCAGTGATTTCGGATGTATATTAAGGCATGATGAGTCACATGTTTAGTTTTGAAAATCTTTGCCTGAAACCTTGAAATCCTGAGTTTGTTCAGCACAATCATAATTAAGTGCAACTTCCTCAAAAATCTGTTGAAAGAGCATTTTATTTTGCATCCACTTGGCATTACTGCCACCTTTTCCATACTTTCATAGCATAAAATATGGCAACAGTTGCTTAATTTCCTAGTGCAACTCTTTAATAATTATTAGAGTTATATTAAGGATTTTTTTTGGTGGATTTTTTTGCTTTCAGTGCCTTCCTTAGCATAAAAGGTACCTGAACACTGCTGACACAAATAAGTGTCCATGACTAAGCACAGTGTGAGAAACAGGGATATACAGATTGCTTCATGGAACTGAAACCCAAACACATTTCTAATGATTAGGAGAAATGGAAATTTCAGGAAGAAATTATATAGCAATGAAAAAGAATGGAAGCATCAACAAGAACTAATAATGTTCACCCATAAAAAATACCTTTAAAAAGTAAACACAGCCAAATCCACCCAATTTTACTTTCACTGTGACCTTCTGATAATTTCTGACTCTGGATTGAGGTTTACTGCTTGCTAAAATTATTATTTTTTTATTCTTTACTCCTACATATTATATAATCTTCTTTGTACTTATTGGTTATAGTCGGTATCTGTTTTCTTTAGAAATACATTCCATAGCTTATAAAAGAATTAAAATAAACCACCTACTGAAGGTTTCCTTTGAAGAATATAATTCTTCATCTTTGTGGTCAACAGCAATTGTTCAAATTTTAATTGGGCATAATTAATATTTTTTAGTATTTTCAAAATGCAAAACCTGCAAAATACATTAAGCATTGGATTATACAAACAACTTTTCCCTTATATTAATGTTAAAGTAATGAAGGGACATGTTTGTTTGTATAGTGTGATGTTATGATCAGTCGTTTTACTAGGAAAGTCTTAATTTTTTGCTCTGCCAGTATTAAAATTGCCTGTTAAGACAGAAAACAGGCTTATAAAATTTATCCAAAACTTGATTTTCTCATCCTGATTGGGCAAGGGTGTGTGTTAATATGACATTACTTGCAACACACAGAACTTCTCAGTCACAGCTCTAAACATAAGAAGAATGACTGCAAGGTGATTTCCCTAAAGCCATTTAACAAGCCTCTGGCAGTACTTAGAGAAGATCCAAAGTCTGCTGAAACACATCCCATGCTGCCCTGACTGACCAGGAATCTTCCTTTTGTGTAGAGAAATTAAACTTAAGGGGCATTATACATTAAAAACAAATTGCAATATCCTTGCATGATGAAAGTGATTTATCTTTGTCAGTGAAGAAAATGGGTTTTCTTTGTCCACACAAGAAAATTCTTAGGTGGAACCTAGGCAATGCATTTCAAAAGTTATGAGAATCATCCTAAAATATTACAGACTGCTAAGATATGCACCATATGTGCACCTCACAATCACATCCTCTGTTCATGTGTTTAAAAGGAATGAGTCTCTTGATGCAATTCCCTCTTGCCTTCACTTCAAAATCCCTCTTAAACTTAAGCAACCACTGACTCAGTGCTTGCACTTGAGCTTTTAAGTCAAGTCAAAGGTCTCATTGTTATCAAAACTTCCGCTTTTGCCATTTAATTTTCTTTTTCTTGCATCTTTTCTCCTTTCACCGATTCTTCACACAAAAGTCCTCTCTCTTCTCTGTCTCCAATTTTTAGTACATAAGGATTTTTTACCATCACTGTCATCATCATTGCTTCAGATCACATATGAATTTGTAATTTTGTACCAAGACACTGTTGCCACTACATCCCTTTTCCTGGTCCTAAAGATTAAATAAAACAAAGGAGGACAACAATTAAAAGAAACCTCACTGAGCTCCTACTGCAGGATGGAGACAGTTCTGAAAGGGCAATATTATGTAGGTAGCTGGCTATGTTCTGTTTGTATGCAGGATTCCTCAGTACTGTGGGAATATCTGCATCTCATTTTGAGAACTTGAAGGCTGTCTCTTGACCAAAGCTGCTGGGGTGTGCTCTTTGGAACATGAGGCAGAATTTCCCACACTCAAGTTTACTTTCAAAATAGCTCTTTGTAAGTGATAGGCACAGAGCAAACCATTTGATCTCCTTCAAGGGTAACAAAGACAGCTAAAACCAACTGTTATTTTAATAATGCCTGTAAGACCTAACACAGATGAAAGCCTTACAGTGCTAAGCGCTGAGCAGAGCTCTGATCTGTTACTGAAATGTGTGACAAGAAGTTTTCATATCACCATTCTCTAGAAGAAGAAATAAAACATCAAGTCTAAAAGCTGGGCCCAGCCTCAAAATTCCTGCTTATAGGACCCAGTGTTTAGCCACAAAACTTTCTCCTAATCACATTCTTTTAAAGGATGGAGTATTGTTTTCCTGATAAATATGTGTGTGTAAAAAATACTTTTTTATATATCACATATAAGATCTGTTAGGGATAGCTGTGCCCTCTCACAACTTAAGTCACATGGGGTTACTCTGGACTTCTCAACTCAATCCATCCCAGAGGACAAGTGTAATCTGAATCCCTTCCACACAAGCACTGTTACTACCTGCAATTCTCTGTTCACTATGAATAAGCTCTTGTAACCCCATGTAGTCCCCAAATTTTACCTGTGGAATAAAATGATGTGTCAAATAGCAAGAGTTAATTACCTTAACTATTGATTTGGTTCAGCTGCTGATAAAAAGTGTTAATTTTTCATTGAGTCTCAGCACAGGTGATAAAACAGCACAGAGTTTCCAAAGTATTGATCATCTCAAAAACCCCATGTGCTTTAGTCCTGTAATTACGAAGAACAAACAAAACCTCTTGAAGGAGAAAGGAATCATCATTTTCTTCTAGATTTTCTGAAAACTCATAACAGCCCAAAAGTCCATCACGTGCACTAAAGCAGACATCGACAGGAGGATCAAAAGTTCCCACAATTACAGAATATATTTCTCTGAGGAACTTCAATAATTTTTGAAAATACTTCTGGAAATTTTCATCGCTGAAGTTTCTTTTTTGTTAAATGTAGATGTTTTATTCCAGCGACTTTGAACCATAAAATTGTTAAGAGGTATCCTGTATGGAAAAAATCAATCATAATACAGTTCTGTAGATTATACTGTATTCTGTGTTCCAGCTTGCAGTGAGATATAAACAAATCTTGTCTGTAAGTAATTTTCGGAAACAAATCCACTTTTACTTGTCAAACTGGATTTCTACAGTAAATATTATCTCCAGAGCTCCAATTTCAACCTAGTTCATATCTTGTTTAGTAGTCTTAATAAAAAAAAAAGCCTACTGTTCTCTATCAAATGTGCTTTCATTGTCTTAGATAATATTTTAACAAATAGATGAACATCATTACTTATTTGGTAACTTATTTGGCAGATTTGGATCTACTGCTGAAAGGTGAAATTAGTCAATTAAAGCATAGAAGACTAATTAGAATTTGTAAATAAGTTTTATTGAATGCTTTAAAGGTCTCAGCTTGCCAACAATTAACACTGCTCACTGTTCCAAAGTAACCACTTTGTGCATTCCTGTTCCTTACCAACATCTCCTTCCTGTGGAAGCAAAGGAGACAACCTTTGAATGTCAGTTCAAAGATGGAATTCCTATTTGAAATCATACTGTGCAGCCCACATTTAGACCTTTGTTTCAGAACTGAGCACAGAATTCAGAAGCGAACCTGAAGGAAATTTATTTTAATGTGAGTTCATCCTTTCCAGAGGAACAATAATATGAGTTTTAAAACTCTTCATTGTCACTGAGAGCTATATTGAGTAGATTAAAAAAGAAAAAAAGAAGAAAAGGAAAAAAACCTAGGACATTAACATCCAACAATCCAACAACAGAGAATTAGAAAATTATTTAATTATTCACTTAAAAGCAGAGGCAAAAAGATTGACATCACAATGAGAATCTGGAATAGGAAATGGGAATAGAACTTTAATTGTTTTCACTGACTGTGACTTTACAGATAGTCCTTCCTTCCTCCTAAAATGACATACAACATATTAATTATGGAATAGATACAGTTTGAGAGTATTTATGCAGATTACTGCACATGAATTCTATTTCATGAGACCAGTGTTCAAAACTACATTTCCTCAAAATGAAAAGATACATTGAAAATTAATTTATTCTTTAAGTAAAATCTCTGAAGAAGATGTGTTACTGAGAAGTTGCCCCAGAAATTTGGCTCATTCATACAGCGATGAGGGAAACAACAGAACAAAAGAAACCAAGAAATTCTGCAACTCTTGAAAAGGGAAACAAAACAAAACAAAAAAATAAGAGCACATCTACAGGAACACAGTTTTAAAAGAAAAACTAATCTGGAAAGCTAACAAAAAGGCAGAGTTTCTTTAATGAATGTACTGAAAGCAGCAAATGGTACATACATTGTCTAACAAACTCTTGCTGCTCTTGTTGAGAAAGATTCTTTCAGCACAGAGCCATGGCGTGGAAAAGCTTTATACTGTGTTTACAGCTTCCCAACTTGGTTACTCATTTTGTTGTCTGTCACAGTAATCTACAAAACTGTACTAAGGACTCCTCAGTTCCCCCTCACGAGAGACATTTCAGTGCCAGCGAGCTCTTTGGCTCTAGCAGTGTTTCCATTCCACAGAAGTTGCCAGTGTTGCTAATTGAACTGTCACCGCTCCTGCTGTTCAGATTATTTCATCCTGACCCTAAAAGCAGTGGGACAGGTTCTCCTTGTGCAATTTAACTATAAAGAATTGTTCTGCAAGTCAAAAGAAAGAAGCTAATGAAGAATTGAAAAAATTTGCTAATAATGGATAAAACTTGCTGAAATAAAACAGCAAAAAGCATTCAATGTTTTAACTGAAGAGTGCAGACTCTATTCACTTTTTTGTATTTGTGTTTGGGCTGTTTTATACAGACAAAGAATGTAAGAAAACCTGCAGTTTTTCCTGGAGTATTTGAAATAGTTTGTTCTTAAGTGAATAATGAGTGCTGCAGCTTTCCCCTAAAGAACAACACAACTTGTTCTGCCAACCCAGCCTTGCTCCCTTTTTCTGTGCTGTCAAACACTGCATTCACACATCCCATGAAAAAGATGAGACCTCCCTTTTATAACTGTTCTCTTCTCAGTTCCAACTTCAAGCCAAGCAGCTTTCTGGCAGAGTGGCATTTTAAAGATATTGCTTCTCCACCACCTTCCTGAACAGTAATTTCACACAATTACCCGCCAGGAACTGGGGATCTGAACTAAGATTGCGTCCCCACTGAAGAAGGGACAGACATTGACAGTAAAATGGGACATAAAGTCACACCAAGGTTCAAGGCTGGACTTTAAAATACATTTTTAGCAGCTGTTGGATAGGGTGTTAAGTCTTTTCCATTGTAACTAGAACAGACATCCCAAAATATATTAAACACATAAACATTTTTTAGTTCCACTAATGGAATTTTCCTGACAACCATCATGTGGAATCACCCTAAAATATGAGAGGAAAGAGTTTTTCTGACAGTGTGCTTACTGCAATTTGTTGATTCTTATTTGAATAAGAGATCTAGGAAGATGGCTCCTGGCTGAAATATTTTCCTGGAATATCAGACATGACATGATGGTATATTTAATTATCTCATATTTCCCCTAAGTATTTATAGAATCGTAAAGGGCAAGCTGGTGCATATCAATTAATATCCATATCTATCTATCTATCTATCTATCTATCTATCTATCTATCTATCTATCTATTCACATACACCTATTTTATCATAAAGTAACTCAATAAATCACTTACCTAAGGATATCCCATAGGACTACCTAAGAGACTGAGCTGTGAATCAAGGGCAAATGGTGAACTCAACTGAACTGAATAATAACAGAACGAAATGCTGAACAGAATGCTGAAACAGCAGCTGAAACTGAATACTCATGAGGCCAGGGTGGTGCATGGGAAGGAGGCCACTGCCAGGGGATCTGTCACCATGCACAGCTCCTGAAAGGGAATCTCTGCCTTCTGCTCTTAGTGTGGAAAAGTTTAGACAGCCTCTCAGGGAAAACATGTCATACTTATAAACTTGGTCCAGTTTAGAGGAGTGAATCATTTGCTACTTGCTGAGTAAAAGGTCCCCTTATAACACCGGGGCTAACCTGACAGTGTTTCTTTTCCTCAGGGAATAGAAGTAAGACAGAATCTTATCAAACTTGGCCTTTCTTAGACCAATAACAGCAAAGGGCATGATTGCAAAAATGTTGTCTTCTGGGTTTCTTGCCAGCATTTATTTAATGTTTTGCCCTACCTATCTACAAAGTTCCTTTGCCTTCCCTTCACAAAGCATAACAAAGAATAGATAATTTAAAGTATTTCAAATGCAAGTTGTCTAGACCTAGTTAGTTTAGGAGTGTTTGGCACTTTGCCAGCAGTGACAACCATGCCTGATTTCTGACAGGTGAAATAAAATTTTTAAAAATGGTGCTCATTGAAGCAAAACCTCCCAACAGTGGATGTTTATTGGAAGGTGACCAGAAGGTGTGATCATCCAGTGTGACCTCTTGGATATTGCAAAATATTAAAGAACTAGATGCAATCCAGAATATCACATTCACCTAATTTCTCCATGTTCCCCACTGTTGTTTCACTAGCAAGTGGTAGTGTAAAAGAATGGTCCAGTCTTATTCCTGTGAATTAAAACTGCAGGAAAAATGCAGTATTGATGAAAAGCAGCAAAGAAATCGAAATGCTTGAGCTGAAGAATGGAACAATGTGTGTAAAATGATCACCTTAAATAAAATGGGAGAGAGCAAAAATATTCCCAAATAATTTCACAGCAATAAAATCAAGATATTAATACAACATCATCAGTTCTTTCATCTACCCATCACTGAAAAAACTTTAAAAGGTTCATCTTAGGTCTAAAGTACAATGGTAATGGTAAAAAAAGCAGTCTTTGAGAAGCCTTCATTTCTTCAGATCTACTAGGAACAATTTTCACTCGTGGTTCCTATAAGCACATCTTCTACCTGGAGGATTCCTTATGTTTGGATATTCAGTGCAAGTGTCAGCTAGATATCAGTGGAAAGTCATTCAAAGCTTCAAAAGGAAAATTTCCAGAGTAACATTTGAAAATAGTTTCTTCTCTTTGAGAGGATTCTTTAGGATAGCATGAAAAAAGGCACTTAAGAAATATGGTGAGCAGGATGACATGATACAATGCTGGTCTTTGGCTAAAAAAACCAGGAAAAGGCAGAACATAAAAAATGGTTTTTGTAATGTGAGCATTTTGGACCAACGTGATTAATGGGTTTGTGGGGCTCCTTATGTTTCCTACAGGCATCACACTCCACAAGAACAACATGTCTGTCAAAAAAAGTTGCTATGAATCAGACCTCAACAAACAGAAAGACATAAATCTGCAGTTGCAGCTTTTCTATCATTGTTGTGATTTCTTTTGTGTCTGTGATAAATTAAGGTGTATACAAAAAAACGAATATATAATAAAAACACTGTTAGAAGAGATTTTTAAATCTGTTTAAAATTATTTCATCTGCTAAATAAATTACCAAGGTTTATCCATTGTTGCAGATCAGACACTGGAGTTTCCAAAATAACTCTGTACCAATTTGAGAAAAAACTAGTTTAGCTTACTTTTTTTCACAGTCCTTAAAGTACTGCCATAAAAAGATTAGCCTGAAAAATTGTGTCCAGCTGTTGCAGAATCCCTGTTGTCACATAAATTAAGTGCAAATACTTCGAAATACCTTTTGCAGTTCTTCACTGCCTGGACATAGACTGTATTTCTGTGGAACTTAAAGATATATCTCCTCTACTTTTCCGAGTATTGTGAAAGCAAAGAACAGAATCTTTTATGTTTTCTGTTTCCAAAACCTTAAGCTTACAGCTCTCCATATTTGTTCCACTTACTGTGGCATAACTGCTTCTGCTAAGGAATGATCAAGGTATTCCTCAACAACATGTTTCTCTAACATGTTCTTTGTCCAGACATCACAGCAGGTTGATAACAATACTGAAAAGGGAGATAAGAATTCCTTTTCAAAAAATTTGTCTGATTGATGTATGTAATGAAAAGAAAGAAAAGAATAACAGCTGAGCAGAGCAGTTCATACTTTAAAGCATAAAATTTCATTAGTTTTGTAATATTTATAATTTCTTTCGTGTTATAAGCTCAAATCCTACAAGTTCTTCAAATATCCAGCAATCCCATTTAACACCTTCTCAGAAAGGAAAGGCTTACCAAACTGGCACAGAAATATTGGAAATCATCTATCCTTTCAGCTTTTTTATTTACTTTTCTAATGCAATATCTATTAGTTTCACCATATTTTTGTGAATTATCAGGAAAAGAAACAAATTATCAAACACAATACTTCTCGAGAAATAAACCTTGAGAGACAGATAAATATTCTGCTGCAGCAGGAGAATTTTCTGCCTGTTAAACTCCACTCACCACAAACAATAGTTTTGCACTTCAAGGTCACCTCCCTTCTCTCTTCAGGAGTCTCAAGTTTCTTCCAGTTAGTAGCTTGGCAACCCTGTCTATCTTCCTTTCCTTACTTACTGGCAATAAAGGCAGTGTTGGACAGTTAAAAATAAAAACCCAAAACCGAATCAAAACAAAGCACACAGGCCCCCCAAAAACACAGAAAATGTTGCTTAAAAGATAACTGTTATTTATTTCTGTAAGTCCTGGATATTTTTAAATGCCTGCTTCAAAGAGGATGAAATGCCTTTCTTTTATTCTTCATCTTCTAAGTAAAAACATTCAAAATTACTGGAAGCATTGGGAAAATCCCAAGTGTGATGTGTGGAGCAAGCCCCACCAGCTGGCTTTTTGGCCACTCTGTTGTCCTTAATTTCTAAGTGGATCTCAAAATTAATTATGTTGCTAGATTTGCACACAATCTGTAACAGGAAGGCTGTCTGTTTTTTGGGAGGAGTTCACCATTGCATTAGAATCTGGAGAGGGACTAATTGACAGGTAATATTGGGGAAAGGAAGCCTGAGAGAGAGTGCTCAGCCGACACGGCCAATTAATGTGAGACAAACTGGCAATAGACCAGGGGATAGTACTTTGGGAGGTTTCATTTAAATTAATGAACAGTGTCCTATAAGACGGGTCAAAAAAGGAAACTTGCTGTACTGTTTCTTCACTTGAAGCTCTTAAAAAGTTAGCTGACCTACAGATCTCCACTGCTGAGAGAATTGCAACTTCCTATATTTTCACTGTTTCTCTTTCTCTGCTTTTTCTGTGTCTGGCCTATTGGCTTAGTTGTTGATACATCTAATTTTTTTTTCCTTTTTCTTTTTCTGTTTGCTTCTTAAAAACTACCCTAATTAATTTTTATCCTTTCTGCTCTGAACTTTTCAATCCTTGGCCCAAGTTTTCCGCTTCCTGGCTCTGGATCACACATGTTTCTTTTCTGTCATGCAAACAGCCATGGGAATAGACAACTCAGACTGGTTATGCCTTATCTAAATGTCCCAACACACAAACTACTCCAGCAGCTGCCTGCACAGAGTGGGGCTGTGGAATCAGGATTATGGTAGGTGACTTTCAGGGAGCAACTGATAGCTCTGCCAGCAGCTGCTGGAGCACATTACAGGGCAGTAGCTGGAATGTGTCCAGGGTCATGCAGATTTATCCACTCCCATGGCATTTCTCCACTGCTCTGCACATTACTCTCATCTTTCAACCCTCCCTGGGAATGCTGAACCAGCTTGGGGAGAAAGATATTAAACATATATTTAGTGGTGCTGGAAGTGAAAATTACAAATGGGATGTTCATTTCTTCGCAAGTGCATTTTGTTCAAGCTTTGCTAAAATTTTGCAGGGAAAAAACCCCCAAACAAAAACAGTTTAAACCTTCCTGTATCTTTATGCAAAGTAATAAATGGATTTTATATGCATTCCATACTTGTGCACTATGGATTTATACATACACATGCTCATATACACATATATGTACGGATCACTTAGTCACTGAAACACAGGCAGTTGTGTAATAGAGCACAACAGCTCTTTAACAGTTCTGAAACACTTTGAAATTATATTTTAGAATAGTAAACTAAGACAGAAGTGAAACTGCTAAGAGAGCTACAGGCAGAACGCCTCCATTTTGTTATCTAACTTGAAATCAGTGAAGGGTGTGAAGAGCAGCATCTCTGCTCTTAGGAATGGTGGCCTTTTAAAAGAGAAACACTAAAGAAAATACGAAACCAAATTCATTAAGAAAGAAACAAAACTCCTGCAATTCTCTCTCTTTATTCTATTTATTTAGTTTCAATTTCTAATTGAAAATAAAGTGAGGCAAAACTTGAGCAAAATAACAGGAGTGAAAAAGGGTAATCCATGAGATTGGAAAGCAGAAGGAGAAGGCAGGAAGCTTTT
The DNA here is from genome assembly GCA_037013685.1 of Acridotheres tristis. Taxonomy (NCBI): domain Eukaryota; kingdom Metazoa; phylum Chordata; class Aves; order Passeriformes; family Sturnidae; genus Acridotheres; species Acridotheres tristis. The sequence continues at coordinate 105,893,427 of CM072884.1, forward strand.
CACACATATATATGGGCAGAGAAAATAAAAGTGGTTAACATTCTAAACCCATAGCCTATTGCATAATCAGTTTTTCCATTCAGCTATCTACAGTGACTGCAAGGTGAAATGCAAATTAACACCACTTGTATCTCCTACCTCATCATTACTGATGTGCTGGAAAGAGACAGGACAATAACTACACCTGTCCTAGGGTAGGAGTCCTGTGCTGTCACACACAGATGCTCCCTGAATCTTTGGTCTTAATCAGCAACACACACTGATGCAAGTGTCAACATCTGCAATGCATTAATTGCACTTCTGTTCCTCACATAAGTTTCTTTATATTAAGCTGTTTCTTGTATATCTCCCTTTTTCCTCTAGCAATTCCATGCTCGCTTTTAAAGTTTTCCCTGCAAAATTTTATCCTATCTTCCATTTATATTTCAAAAATTATAGGCAATAAATTTAACGGATTTCCTTAACTGTCATTAAATAAATTACTTTTCAGATGTGCTTTAGTTAAGGGAGAGGGGTAGAACAGTTCAAAAATGCAGTCACTCTGCAAAGGCCATATAGAACATAAGATGGTGCCAGCATCAAGGTACAAGTGAGCTAGAGGATGATAGATTTGAAAAATAGTAGGGTGGAAATAATGTAAGACAGCTGTGGTGATGTTGAAAAAGTTCATCCAGCATTCAGGAGAGGAAAAAATGCAGGCTGATATAATTAGCAATGGTAACTGGGATTCTGTCCTAAGACACTGGGAGAATTGTTTTTGTATATGGCATCAAATTATTTAAATGTTATTGGGTTTGGGTTTGGTTTTTTTTTCAGGAAACAAAATAAGTTGATTTAAATTAAGTTGATTATCAAAATAAATTGACAAAATTTGACATATCTTTTTCTGCCTTTAGGAATAGAAACAAAAATAAGTTTGACAAAAAACTCATGATGTCAATGGTTTGAGCAGGAAATGAGACAGAAGTTACATCTATTGTTGCTTCAAATGAAAACGTGTAGATGAAAAGAAAATTTAAATTATAGTAAATAGAGAAATAAAAAGACATTTCTTAATACCACTCACTTTGCAGCACATATAAAACTAGTGCATAATCCCATTACATCTCAAGAAGATTTATCAGGGACCTATTAACTATAGTAAGAGTCTTATTATCCTGCATGAAGATATTAAAATGGATAGGTTTGAAAGTTGTAGTTTCTAATTTCGAAGGAAATTAAGGTTTTCGGCAGAATTCCATCAAGAAAGAATGATAACATGGAATGCAGAGGAGGATGGTATGACTGTTAACAGTAGAGAAATTAAAGTAACTACTGAGTAGGGGTTGAGGAAACATGCCTAAATGTGCTTGGTTGCAGGATCTTCCTACTTAGGCAACCCAGTAATCAATTATATTTCTATATTTATGGGTTTTTTAAAAATCCTTCAAACCATTTCTTTGGAGTATATGTAGCAATAATATTGCTACTGCTAATAATAAAAAGCAAAGCCAATATAAAAAAATGAATATATATGTTACATACATATGCTAGAATGTAGGTTATTGAGAAAGTATGCTTGGTATCCAGTGTGTGGAATTACACGTTAAGGTGATATACTCTAGTTTTAAATTACTGAAGTAAAATTTAATAATTTTATTTTTCTCCAAAGATTAGTATTTCATAGCCTTTTTATAGTACAGGGAATGCTTATATGGGAAGAAAAATATTTCTAATGTCAAAAGGAGTCAATCTCCATGACTTGTAGCTCCACTGGCATTCCCCCTCAATCTTCTTGCTTCTCCAGATGATTATAGATCAATGTTTGGATTTGTGAATAATTTCCACGCATAAAACTTTATTCATTATTGGATTTTGGTCGCCAGTGATGCATCACCTAATTCCACCTTTACTACATGAACAATAGTGTACAAACCCTCCATGCTGTATTTCTAGAACAACAAAAAACAAACTAGAAAGTCTATAAATATTGACTTTCATGCATTATCCCCAGTTCTGTGATTATTTATAATTTATAATTATCTATAATTTCCCTCATTTCACACAAATCAAATAAAGATACATATCTTTAAATAAAATATTTCTCTACTTAGACTGAAAAAAAAATGGAATAAGGCTGGTGGTTTTTATCAACTTTTTTCTGAAAGATTCAGCAAAACATCAATCAAAGGCTGGCAAACTGGTAACTCTCTGAACTTTTTACAAGTTCCTTCATTATTTCTGGTTCCTGAGCCAAGCAATGAAATAGAACACATCTTTCCCAGGCTTCATTTCACTTCTCTGCTCTAATAAGCCCTAGCCTAAGTCACCATCTTCCTCATATTACTGTGATTTGCTTATAATTTCCACTACAGGTAGGCTGAATTTAGCAATCTGGTGCAAATGTGTGGATCAATGGATCAAAGCAGTATGTGCTGAGCACTCTCTCCCACACTGAGGCACTGGCAGTTTATTGCCAATTGGATTTCTTCTTCCTAGGGAAACATTTCAGCTACTCATGAGGGAAAACTTTCTGAAGGAAAGAGGCATTGGCCCACACCAGGGGCCAAAGTCAGAGCAATACCCCCACCCAAGGTTTGGGTCTAAAATTCCTCTCTAAGCCTTGCAGCATTTTTTGAAAAGAGCTTCTGTTGATTTTCCTCCAAAACGAACTGAGATCTGGCATTAAAAAAAAACAAAAAAAACCAAAAAGAAACTACAGTGGAAGCCAAGGCTGCTGTCAGAAAAAGGGTTTAATTTCTAAGCAGCACCACTGATGAACCAGCTCACCAATGGAAATCCAGCTAAAGTCTACACAAAGACCCTTCGAAAGAATTCCTGCCAAGGCCATAAATGAGACCCAAATTTGAGTGGAATATCTCTTTCCTTACCAATACCCTAATCTTCTTTTCCCTTTCATATGATTCTATGATTCTTTGATAGGGCAGCATCCACCCTCAGTATCTGTTCAGACAGCACAGAATTAGGCAGGATGCTTGACAGAGCATATGAGTGTCCTGCCATTGAAAGAGCCTCTCACAGACCAGAAAAATGGGTCAGCACAAATCTCACAAAGGTGAGCACAGGGAACTGCCAAGTCTTGCATCATTTTTCCTTTGTAGTTACGATCAGAAATCAAATGCTCCATGTATAATTTTAAAGTAAACAAATAAATAGAATTAAATTTGAGTTTATACATATTTAAGAACTGCATTAGAAAAAAAAAGGAAGTTATAGAGTTTGATTTTTTTAGTCTTATGTATCTTAAGCAAAATAAAAGATAGGATATAAAAAACAACTCTTATAAGATACTGTGATTAAAATATAGCTAGGTACTCCAATTTGTCCTGGACAGAAGCAGTCCAACAAGTTCAAGGTCAGCAGAAGGGAGATGGTGAAGGGAAGAAAACACTCTAAACCACTCTAGTGATTTCCTGTGGTAATTGGTAAATTTTAATCAATAATTTTGAAACGTTTTCCTGACCTGAAATGAAAATGAAATGAAAAATATTTAGGTATCTTTTGAGACGACGTTGACTCCACTCTACTGATTTTTCACAAAATGAGCACAGTTATATTTCTCCTGTTATTTCCAGATGCAGATCACGCACAAAAAGTCAAATATGCCATGTATGATGCATGATTACAGCAAGTTTAACAGATCCCCTTATATGATAAAAGGTACTAATGAAACACCGTCTTTGAAAGGGGCTGCAAAATTATCCATTACTGAAGGAATGGAGAAAGGAAAAAAACAAGGATGGCTTTTAATAAACTGGAATAAACAGTTCTGGCATGGCTTTCAGCTGCAGGTGGGTCTCAGAGTGGGCAAGTTTATCAGTGATTATATCAGGCACAAGTGAATCAAATGAAAGGCAGGAGGAAATAACTGGCATGTCAGAGATCAGACTTGATAAAGCCATCCCAAAATCTGGAGAAAAACAGGAAAAGGGGGGAGTGTTTTAGAATAATTTTTAAGGAACATGAAGCCTAAGTCAGAAACAATTATTTCACTGCATAGCATGACCTTCTTCGTGGCTCAGATTGCCAGTGTCTTGCACTTCTTATGAGGTCTGTACATAAAGTAATGGTACAAAATTTAGAGATTGCTTTCCATCAAAGCAGATAAATATGTTTGATGAGCAAGACTGATTTCAAAACACACTTCTATGAAGCAATGGAAATGTACAGATGTAGACACACTTCAAGGTAACCTGACCCCAGGCTCCCTTTCTTGTGTTTTGCTGTACTCTCTCTGAAAGCAGCACTGCAATAAGGTTTTCACTAAACTTACCAATTAGTGTGATGACATGTCTCCAGATCTTGCACCTTTGTCCATCAAAACCAGCACATGGTCAGAGTGGGCTCTCATGTGGAAAGTATCCCCTTTTCCCTTAGCATGGAAACAGGAGTGAAACAGAAGAGCCAGCATGTGTCAAATCTTGCCTGATATGATGGCATGGAGTGGCCAAGGACAGCAGTAAGAGCATCACAAAGCACTCTTTGGCTGTGTTTTATGGACACAGTGGAAGAGACATGTTTGTTCTCCCTGGAATTTTTCACTTTCACAAAGAGAATATGTCCTGTCCAATCTTATTCCAAAAAGTCCTTCAAAGTTCATATCTTAAATAGAATATCATGAAAAAATACCCCTGCAACAGCCAGCTGTCTTGGACATGTCACTGATGCCCCAAGCTATGCTGTATGTGCTGTATGTCACCTTGATATGTTCAGGAAGCAGTGGCCTCCCAGTTTCTCATGGGCTCCCACCAGTCCTTTCCATACAATAGTTCACTAAACAATTGCAGATCTGGTTGGTGAGGCTCTCACCCCTGCTATTACCTGGTGGGGTTTTCTAATGCTCTTTGATGCTCTGAATTAACATGTTTCCTCTGCAGCATCCTTAAGAGTCAGAACCTAATAGACTGTAACTCTTGTCACCACCATACTAAAAGCCTACCTAGTTTCAGCACTTGCATGTGTAATTAGGACTATCAGTCTCTTTAATTGCCCTCCACTAAATAACCCCTTCTCACTTGAGCTAGTATTTTTCTTCTGGGACTTTCTGCCTTCTGGTATTGACAATGTGCAGCCATCTCAGCAGGCTGACGTACCAGGGCTGCAGGAGTATCACTGGTGACTGTCATTTCATGCTTCATTACAGCTGTGCATCTGAAATCATAACACTAATTAGCAAACAAGTCTCTTCTACACCTGCCTGCATGATGCAGAATAAGATCACTGGCAGGCTGAGCACAGCCAAATTAAAGCACTTTACCTTACAGTTGAATGGTCAGTACAATGGCCTTATTCTGCCTATATTCTGCCTATAACTTTGCTCTTGTAAACTCAAGTTTTTAGATAATGTTAAGACAAGATTTATCCTGCTCCTGTTTTACCCTAAAAACATATTTGCAACAGCTAATTCTACATATGAATTGGTTATTATTTATTGTAACTTGATCAGTTCAACTTGCTCCTATAGTCATGTATTTACCAATATCTATGCATTTTCACTAGTTATTAAGTCAAAAGCAGTTCAAATAAGTCCACAAGTATCTCATGCGTGTCTATTCATACAGTAGAGAAGGAAACAACTTATAATATCTTTACCTTGTACATTCACTGGAGATGAATAAGGGACTTTCTCCACATTTGTATATATTAAAAGTGATATTCCTGTTAATTCCATTAGTGATATTCCTGTTAATTCCATTACCCATTAATGAAAAAATCTGAAATGTATCCTACATATATAATATAATGTATAATATATAATATAATTTAACCTCAGCATGGCTGCAGAAAATTATACAAGTCATCACTGCCATTTTTCATGTTAGCATTGGGGTACAGAGAATCTATGATTTGCCTTAGGTATCAAAGTCAGGCTCTGAGACAGAGCTGGGAATAGACCTTAGATTTACAGTCTCATAGCCAGTGCTCTGACTGAATAAATCTCTACTTCTGCTTTATCCAGTGTAGAGAAGACTACAGTGCCCTAGCCTGCAAAAGGAACTTTCAGGAAATGATGTCTCTATTAATTATTATCTGTTAGGTGGGAGATTTTTTTCAACATCTGTGGTTAGAAGTCATTTTTGTTATGAGCACATTCACAAAAGACTACTTCTAGAAACCTCTTGGTCCCACAGTGCTTATAATGAGGATACTAAAAAGGAAACAGGTGAACCTAAATCGCCAAATCTTTCCAAAGTCTAATTTCCTTGACTTCAGAAGAAATATGTTCATCACAGCAAATACATGAATAGTTATCATGTAGTCCTGGAAAAAAAAAAAATCATTACAAGTGAAATCATTGTTGGATTTCCTTTAATATTAAAAAAAAAAGTCCCCATCACCAACCAAAACAAACAAACACAACAAAACTAAATTCTGAAGAAATTACAATTTTCTGCAGAACCTGAAGACTGAGAAATTTGTCCATCCCCCTCAATATTTTACATTTGGGAATCCTCCCTGCTAGGTACATTACATTAAAGCCAATGGATTTCCAAAGACAGCTGCTTTTCTACTCAACTCAAAGAAAGCAAAAGCTGTGGAGGCTACAACCTCCTCATGCTGTACAATCTAAAGAAACAGGCCAGCTATAAAAAATGAAGGAGACTTTATGCCTCCAAAACACTAATGGAATGCTTTCCAGTAGCCTTTGAAAGGACACACTTCTTTCTCTGTACCTCCATGGAGTTTTCTTGCCCTACAGAGAAGAAGAAGCTGCAGTTTTGCCCTCCTCTGCCCTCTGGAGCTGCTGCTCTCCTCTGTGGCAGGACTCAGCCACACCAACATATCTGCCCTGCCTCAGTGCACAAGGCAACAGAGGGAAGCAAAGTCTTTGTATGAACTCTTAAGACCCCACAGAGCAAACACGAGAGCTCTGTCACAGGGCTGAGGTTGCAGCAATGGACACTGTCAGGAAATTGCCCTGCTGTAACTTCTGGCTGCCCTGAGAGGAGGGCATGTGGTTTCATCATCCCATCACACTAAGGATGCTGACATTGTTGAAACTAAGCAAAGTCACTCATTTTAGAAAAAGCAGACTTCTCATTCATTAAGTCATTTTCCAACCAGAGATTTACTAAGGGATATATCAGGAAAGCAATGAGTTATGGAGGCCTTTGGTGTCTTTTTACACTTTTAAAGGGAAATATATCCATATTTGTACACCATGGATGCACTCAAATTTGTATCTACACTAGCCAGAAAAAAAAAAATTAAAATAAAGGAGCTAGGAGTGAATATTTATGAAGGAAGTCAATCCACAATTCAAATTATTTAAGACAGACCATACCTCTCTTAACTGGATTTTCTCCTTAAAAGACATTTGATGGCATAGTCTTCTTCTATTTCAGAAATACCAAAGGAAAGTTGTTCAAAACCCAAGCCCCTCATTTCACAACAGCCATACTACATCATAGCAAGGGAAGATGAGGATTTGTCTGCTAATGGGGCACTTTGAGTTTTTTAGTGGAAGCCACAAGGGAACTCTTGTTTTCCTGGAGGTCTCTGGCAGCCTGGCCCTGGCTCAGGTGGTTTTGCTTCTCAGTGAAATCACTGCAAATCCCTGGGATGTGGTGAAGTACATTCCTGCCACCACACCAATGAATCAAACACTCAAGGATGTCTCACAGCCCTGACCCTGCTCGTGTGTCCCCACTCCCCTTCTCTGGGTCAGGGCAGTGACAGTCTGAGCAGCCGGGACAGCACAGCTCTGTGCCCAGGACTCTGCCACATGACCACAGCATGACTGCAGGGGCCAGCACTAGGAAATTAGGGAAGTTACTGTTCTTTGGCAGTTTTTATCAACACTTTTTCCTCCCTTTTTGCCCCAGCACAACAGCTGGATCCAGCCAAACAATATTTAAGGCGGGCAGACCCACAGTCCCGGTGCACCAAGGTTACATTGGGTGCTGTTAGCTGTCTTCATAACTCCTCTACTCTCCAGGAAAATGTGTGTTGTCAGAATATGACAACAATAACAACTTCACCCTAAGGTTTTCAATATGAGGACACCTCCACTAATGTGATACAAGAAGGAATTTATTATCTTCAGTGTGCTGTTTGGGGGGCCAGAGAGCCCAGTGCTGGGGGCTCTCTCTGCTCAAGCTGTGAGCAGAGAGGAGCAGCAGCATTTTACACTTGCTCTGCCTCATCCTGCCCTGGGAAACACATCCACGGGAGGCTGGGGAATCAATCCCCGTAAATATATCTTTGAGAAGACCTACATTTGGGGGTTTAATGCTGAAAAAGCTTGATTTTCCTATGCTATACAAAGTTTAATCCTTCATTCAACAGTCTTGGTCTACTCACCTGTAACACAAAAATTGCCAGCTAATGCAGTGGTGCCTGACAAATGATGACAGCGATTAGATTGCTCACAGATTTGTTCTCTGAGGAGCTCTGATGCTGCAATCGACTCTCTCCTTGAGATCTCTTTGTAGTAGAAAGCCAACTTGCCAGACTAAATCAAATCTATTGATTATCTGCAGCAATATAATAAATGAAATTTAAAATAACTTGACTCTAAGAGAAACAAGTCAAGAAAAAGAAAGCTAGGTAAAAGATTTCTGTTGGAAATGTTTTTTAATTTCCTGCAGATGCAAGAAAATTTGGTATAAACTTTAGATTTTTGACAAAACATTGTTTGTTTCTAAATGGCATTATATTATTTTCGGCTTCTATCATTTTTAAATTGTCTATCACTGAAGCTGAAATAAGATATACAATATTTTGGTGTTCCTTAGTTTCTGGGATGTCTTTAATGAGTCAAATATATTGCAAAGATTTTAGGGAAGCAAGGCAGCCCTTTCTATCCACAGATCATTTACCAGAGTTATTCAGTGTATTCTATACTTTGAAAATAAAAGGTCACTGCTGGATAAAGGAATGGTGCTCAAACGATTTAGCTGATTCTGAGACATGGCCACAAATGTCATCAGTTAGATTGTGAAATGGTTTCTAAGGGATTTTAAATCTGTGAATGTAGAAGAAATTGATATACCAAACATCTGTAATTGACTCAATAGTCATTAATTTCTGGTTATATATAACGAACTTAGAACAAAACTACTGAAAATTGAAAACCTGTTTTATTTTAAAGGAAGCCCACATATTAAAAAAAAACCCTATGCTTATATAAGGAATATATAAGAAATTTTATATTTGCAGAAAAAAAGTTCCTTTTGTAACTTGTGAAAAGGAATTAAGTTATTTCCTAAAGCAGAATTCATCAATGTTGTTTGTGCAATTTCCACACACAGGCAAATTTGAGACTTTGGAAGCAGAAAAAATTTAGACTTGTTTCTTTAATACTTTATCTTTTTGTTTCCATTTGCCTGATCTCATGTTTATTAAAGTCTTTGAAGAAGTTTTCGTATAAAAAACTGATTCAAATTTCTTTAAAACTGTCAGTAGGCCCATTCCAGTAAATTTCAGGTTTGCTGATTTGTGGATCTATATGATGAAGGTCCTGACAGAAAGAATGAGTTCATTCATCCTGTGACATGCAAGGCAAACCCTCTGGATGCTGGAGGAATGCAATCCATGCCCCATTCTGCAGAATATCCAGCTCATCTCAACAGAGTGAGTTAAGGATATTGTTTATTTAATAATTCACTGCTTTAATTGCACTGAGCATTTCATATTTCATGCAGCATGGATTTTAACTTGGGGTTTTGTTTGCATGCTCACGCTACCAGCACATCAAGATCTTCACAAAAACTGAGTAGGAAATGTCAGGTGCTGCCTATCAGCTATTTGTTAATACCTAGCCTGTGCTTCTCCTCCATTTGCCTGCTCTCCTATAGAGCTTTATTCACTGAAGCAGAAGCAAATAAGACCTATTAGGGCACTTATAAATAAAATCAGCACTCCAGTGACTGGACAAGCTGCTTTTTTCACCAGAGTATGTATGAAAATTTTTATCAAGGGAAAATATTTCAGAACATGAATTCATTTCTCCTTAGGTCAGTAGCATTGGGTTCTCCCCTATCTTCCCAGCCCTGCATTTAATAGCTTCAGTGGATCTGGGACAGGTCCCCAGTGCACAAGTGCTGTATCCTGATGTGGAGCTGCTTCAGCTGCTTGCTGTACATTTGTCTCTGAATTGTGCCTGTCACCTTGTCACTCTTTACTCTAGTTACATCCTTTATGATTACTCTATACTCATCTTCAGTCCCAAAGACCCTTTTTTGTTTCTCAAAACTTGCATACATGTAATTGGAACTTAGAATGCTCAGAATGGAATAGTAAAAGTGCATCTCTCAGGAAAATCTCTTTACTATTTTCAGCAAACAGCTACTTCTCCTTGTTGACTCAACAACTGACTGTCAGGCAGTATTTTTGAATGAGCACCATATCTGTTGTCTCATATCTATGGATCTTTTATATTTTTGGGTTTTGTCTTTCTTTATTCCCCCTCTCCCACAAAAATAACAATATTCTCTGAAAGGGATGGAAAGTGAGTTCAGATTTTTTATATTTTTATCTAGATAAGTTCTTCACATGGCACATGGTAATACTTTGAAAAACTGTTGTAAGCAAATGTTTTATTGAAGTACTTTTGTATAAGTTATGCAAAGATAAAGTGGCAAGTCTTAGGAAGGAAAATGAAATACTAGACTAAATCCATTTGTTGCTTCTTAACAGATACAACAAACTTTATAGGTGCAAACCAGTCTTGGCTTTTCCCCACAGAATATTTCAGTTTGCATGCCTGTTTTCATTCTTTTGTTTTGGTCATCTCTTTTCTCCTTCATAAATTTTTGCATTATTCCATAAAAATACTCATCTGGATGCCCAAGATGTCTGACTTTTCTAACTCATCAACTCACACTTCACAAATAATGGTTTTCAGCTCCATCGGTCATGCTGAATTGCTGTAAGCCTACAATGTTCATGGCTGTGGCATCAAAATATATTTGCTCATTTGATATATATTTCATGATATAAATTAGACTGCTGCATAATGCAATGTATCTGTTTTATGCATCATTGTGTTCTTTATACAGATTGAACTTGTCTGAATATGGAGAGATTTGGTAAGTTAACAGCCTCAGCATCTGAAAGCCTGCAAACTCATTTTTATACACTGAAGTAATATGAAATGGCAATGAGCAGAAAAAGAACGGGGTACGGTTCTAAGAGAAATAAATGAATTTCTGAGAGTTTTTTGAATCATTAAATGCAGACTTTAGATTTTGATTTTTTTTTTCCTTCTTTTCTGCTTTCTGAAAATAGCAATATGGGGTTTCTTGAATCTGTGGAAACTTATATTGCTGCAGATCTGTTTTAATATTTGTGAGAGGACAGCTCTACCCAACACATGACAGTCTCAAAGGTTCATTTAACAACACTATAGCAACCAGTAAATAATTAAACACAGTGCTCTGTCTCGAACACCAAAGCTAAAGAGACAGGGATAATGAGAAGGTCCTTGGGCAAAGGACACAGGTTACATTGAATCATTGTATATTATTTTCCAAGTGGATTTCTTACTTTCTTTCATTTCAGCTGTTCTCTTATAATTAAGGCACAGAGACACACATGTGGAAGGTATATCCTAATGTAAATTAAATAAGAGAGGCAGAATTCTGCATGCAGAGAGATATTGAGCATTGACACAGCTGGGGGAAGTTGGAGGGCAGACACGGCAAGGCTGGCTCAGCTGACAGGTGGAAAATGTTTTAGCTGAACTGTCTAAATTGATTCTGTGCAAAATTAACCCTGTAGATGATCCCCTGCAAGCGTGATCCTCTGCTGCTGTGAGAGGACAAGGGCTACATACATACCTGGAGTAACTCCATGTATCTGAATTGCCATCTGTTGAGCTGGTGATACCAGACACAATAATTTGCCTTGCCTACAGAATGCGTGGCAGTGAATCAGAAGGAAAATGCATTTTGGTCGGGACTTTGGCCCCATTGTTTGTGGAGACTGAGTGCAATCACATAAGTTGGTTTACTTCGAGAGGGCAGTTGGCAGCTCATGAATGCAGAGGTTTCTCCTCGAGGCCATCCAGTGAAGTGCCACTGGGAACACCATGAGAGCTTGCAGCTGTCCTGAAGGCAGGGTACCTTCTCTGCACCTACCTGGCAGGAGAGGGTATGGATAGAACCAACACCTAGAATGATCTTTTAGAAGGAAATTTTAAAAGAACTGAGCAATTATTAAATATTCAGATAGTTTTCCCAGTGTTTTTTACCCTACCTAGACATGCTATTACGATGTTATCAAGAAAGGTAGAGATGAGGGGATTGAGTTCCTAACTACACAGGGTGTCAGGCAATGAAGATAAGTGCTGCTGACAGCCAGAGAGGTGAGTCACAAAGATGCAGCTGAGAAGATTTTTAGAAAGAAGATATAAAGATTTGTAAGGTACATGACTTTTACATCTAACAGGCTGAATTAGACAAGAGAAAAAAAATTTAAAGTGATCTAATTCTTATTTTTCTCACAACTATCTGCCAAAAAAAAAAGGTATGATTTTCTATAAAACATTTGGCCTGCAAGACCAATTTTTTCATTCAGCAAACCAAAAATAAAATCAAAATAAGAGACAGGATAAAGCTTTTTAAAATTACTATATAAGGGCAGGCTATTAAGGTTTACAGCAGGCTCACACAATTTTTTTCCATAGATTATCTGTTTTCCTTCAATGGATAAAATTTGCCAAATATTTGCAGTGAGATGAGATGCTCTGACTATGATAAGAATCCAGAAAGAGTGTAAAGCAGAATTCTGGGTTTTTTTCCCCCAGGGGAATTGGAAAGGGGTGATGGACTCTGCCTTCAGAGGCACATGCTATTTGCCATAAACAACAGAGCATCCTGCCTGTGTACTGTGGGTTTGAGATGATGAAGAAGGTGCTCTCCTGCTGCTGAAGGAACAAAGTAGCTATCCTTGTTTATGGATAACAACCAGCAACTTATCCACAACGTTAGAATCTTGCTCCTCTGGAAAAACCTGTTATAGTGGCTGCTGACTTCTGATTTCCTGTAATTTACTTCACCAAAATCTGACAGATTGATTGCATAGCATTGGTTATTAACTTTTACAATTCCAGCAGCTGTCATGGACAGTCATTTGGCTCAGAAATTTTGAATACTTCAGTGTTCTTTTGGTCTTTGAGGGAAGAAAAAGCATATATGACTTGTCCTATAAGTTAATGATATGTTAACAGTGTGACATCTCACCCCTGAGTGCAGGATGTAATGGATGGGACTGGCATTCTTAACATGGTCATTGTGGGAGCACTGATGTCTCTGAAAAGAAGTCCATCTAACCACACATAAATGAAAGGTATTTCCAGAATTACCTGTCCATCCTGGTAATTTATAAGTGAGGCTTCCTACTGATGGCAAGAACTGCATTGTCTCCTCTGTTTACAAATGTTACAGTTACCTGAGCCCTGGAGTTTAACTAAACCTGATTTAGTAGACTTGAACTTCAAAACTAAGACATTACACATCTGTTCCTGCTATTCAGAAGGTCTTTATTACGCTCAAATGTTGTTGATTCTTTTGTTTTTTCAGACTTTACAAGAATCCTAGCAAGTTGAAGGGATGCAGGGGAACATTGCTGAAATGAAGAGATTCACTCTAGAAGCTTCCTGAACTACCAAAGGCTAAGTATTAACAGCCAAACTGGAGAATATTTCCTCTCAGATTTCATGTCTTGGTCTCACCTTGTTTTTCAATTCCTTTTTTTTATTATATAAAGTGATTTTTTTCCTATTTGTTTTCCTTTTGGGTAATTCATGAGCAGTTTGTCTTTGCTCTGCAGATAGAAAGACCAATATGCTGCACACAATGAAATAAGCAACACATCAGGAAAAATGTAGACTAAACATGGATGAAAAACCTAAGGGAAAACTTGTCTACTGTGAAGTATTCCCACCAGATATCGTTAAACTGTACAATACAAATCTCTTTTACGAGCCTTGCAATGTGAAATATGCTTAAAAAAGAAGAGCTAACATTTTCTTAGATTAAGATCTTATCTAAATCTTAAAGTCTGTGCTCAGGGTATGGAGCTGTCTAGTCATTCAGGTGCCTGCAATGAAAGTCTTGATCACAGTGGGGAATAGTGAAACAAAATGAGAGGAGGAATGAAATATTTAAGATGATCTTCACTAAAAAATGGAATTAATTCTTCATTATATTATTAATTCACTACTGAACATAATTAATTTATTGGCCGTTAATGCTGCTATTTGCATTACCATTGGGTTCTCTGGATAAAAGCACAATGTGACTTTCCTAACACATTTCAAATGCTGTAATCAGACAGTGAATTGCTCTTCAACAGCACTAGATTTAGCCACAGATATATTTGGTCTCTCTAAACTGCTTTCTGAGGCTGTTAATAACTTAAGAGACTGCATGAATTATTTTGAACAGGTCTGATACAGGACAATAGCACAAAAAAAAATATCACATACTAAACACGTGTTTATAGGATACCTGAGGCTATCTTTAAGTCATTTGCCCTTTCTCCATTGTTACTTTACTTCGAAGACCCCACATTAAAATACCCCTTAAGCTCTATGTTCACTGTTCAAGATGTGGACAGATTTGTGGGAGACCTCTGAGCACAGACAAAGTCCTCACTTAGAGAAGAAAAACAAATTGTAATTAATGCAGAAAAGTTTGAGAACCTGCACTTGTTTGACAACACCTTTTCTCAACACTTATGTTACTATTTTCATTATCATTACAATTATGGCATTTCACAAGATCTCCTGTTGTTGAAAGGATTTCCATATGTGCAGTAGGAGGTGGAAGGAGAGAAATTCCAACGAGAAGAACTTTCAGTTTGGGTCTCAAATATTTACTTGTGCTCCTTCTTTCCCCAGATAGCAATAAAGCACTCTCAAGTCTGAAATATAGTCACTGTTGTTCTCTCGATATTGGAGTATGCTAATATTACACCTCTACAGTCTTATCTAAATGAGCTCACTGAATTACATAAATAATATTGGCAATGATGTGTAAGAAAAAAAATCACGTTCACTCTCTGTAATCAATGCTAGCTTGGCAAGTCCAATGAGTGAAACAAACAATCAATGAAAAAGGCTGATCTATGTCACTGCAATCAGGGATAAACTGCATCTGAATCAGAAAACTTAATTTTTACAATGTTTCTTTTGAAGTGACAATCTTCACAGGTAATCTGCAGAGGACATTGCTGAAGAAATCCAGACAGAGCAGAATTCCATCATCAGAAAGTTTTACAACATAATTTCCTTGAATTACATTAACAAAAAAAAAAAAAAAAAACACCTTTTCCAAGAAACTGCTAAGTTCTGTTGAAGGAGGAAGTCTAGTTAATTATTTTTAGTTCTGTTAACCATTTCAAAAGAGAGGAAAGGTATTTTTTCCATAGTCCAGATCTTCAATAATAAGTACTCCCATTTTAAAAATCTTAAGGTGTGGTGGACACAGTTTCATAGGAGAAGGCAACCAGGCCACAATAAGAGCAAAAATGTGGGGGAGAAATAAGTTTAGCTTATAAATAGGTGTACTTTTCTTTAAAACTTTGTTGCTGGTAAAGCTATTTTATTATTGTGGCGTACATCCTTTAACTATGTTGCATTAGATGCCAAAAGGCCGAGTTAGAGACCAAATGGAAGCTGTCAGGTGAGCTTAACCTGTCTTTCAGTGTCTGACTCAACTCTGTTACTTTAAGATATAGAAGCATTTGAGAAATGTGACCATAAACATTTGACATAATATCTAAAATGACAGACTAAAATTGCTTGTGCTTGTTTTCCAGCTTCCCTTTGAATGCACACATCTTCAAGAAATAAGAGTAGACTTCTTCCCCCAAGGATTTTCTTCAAGTGTTGCTTTTATGCTATGACAGAATGCAAGAAAAAATGAAAGATTCCTCCCAGGACCAAGACCATTAATGAGACAGGGAAGCACTCAACTCTGAGTCACTTTTGGAAACACCACACAGAATCAGGGCTCAAGTTTTTCTACACAACTGATGCTCATTCCCTGACACTCATGAAATGAGGCGCTGGATCAGCCCAGCAAGCTGCTGTGGTGTGCATCAGGTAACCTTTGACACAGGGCCTGATCCTACAGCTCACCTGCCTGCTTTTAGGGGTGCCTTCATCCCCCTTCCAGACTAGAGGCCTGATGCACACTGTGATCATAAGTAACATGCTTTGTCTGTAGTCTTTGGAAGGAAAATATTCATCCAAACCTGAGGGAAATGAAAGTTATTCTTGAAAGACTTGTGAGGGCAATGCACAACTACAACTCTGCAATCATAAAAACATCTGATATTAGCACTGCCATTGTAGGGGCCTTTGCCCTTTTCACCCATCCTTTCCTACACAGCAAATCCACTCCTGGATTAGACTAATTGTAGCTCACATTGATGGAAGATGTCTGATGACCATCAGTTTGGACACTCTAGACTGTAGCTAGAATACTTTCTCTAGTACTGAATCAAATTTTGGTCTGGAAGAATGATATTTTCATATGCAGAGCAGCCAACCCAGTATCCCATTTTCAGCTGCTTGGAAAGAAACAGCTGATGCACAAGCCTTTTTATGTAGTGACAGATCATATCAGCAGCCCTAGGAAGGGCCACAAAAACACATTTTGCCCATGAATGGACAAAGAGGAGGAAAAACAGGCTTTGCACATATTCCAGACATGAAAAAAAAGTAGAAATATAAAGGGTAAAAGAGCATAAGTGGTAAAGGGAGCAGGAAAAATCACATAGGGAATAAGAATTAATAGGAAAGCAATGTAGCAATGATATAATGAGTGAGAGAAAGACAACAGAAGGAGCCAGAGGGAGCTGAAATAATGAGAACTTAGTAAGTCAGAGCTAAAAAGATGGATAAGAGAAGAAAAGCAGCAACCGGATGTAAGACAGGATCCCACCAGAAGCACAGTAATGTGTAAACACTGAAGGACTTTAAATTAGTTACAAACTGAGTTCCAGGTCTTTCTCTTCCTATGTTCAGCATGGATCCCAAAGGCTAAGTGTGCATGGCTCCAGTGGTGATGATAATGATGAATCCAGAAAATCCACTTTTATTATATTGCAAATTACCAACTTTGTATCATTAAACTAATAATCACAGCTGGAGAAGGCAAGAGAATTTACAGAACTTGGAGGATTTCTTATGTGAGGTGAAATAATGGATAAGTTTAGGAAATCATTTTCAGGTACAAGCTGAGAAACAATCTTAGGGCTACTAAGTCAAGCATTCAGATGATACGTCATATATCCAAGCTGTAAATTATTCAATGGTATTTATTTATATGATCACAAAATGCTTTTCTCTTCCATTTTATCCATACCTTCTCCAGAAGCCAAGCGTGCTTTTCTCAACATAATGAAACAAAAAAGCTCTCCTGGGTCAGATGAGCAATCTGTCATGCTGAGCCTTGGACACACTGGGTGCCACTGAGATAAGAAGCAGAAGGAAAGTTCTGAGCCAGGTCACCCTCCAGTCCCCTTCACTTCATCTTCCCCCTTTGCTTGGTGCACTAGGGATAGCTGGGGACACATCCTTGCCTTTCCTATTTAATATTCAGGTATGGAGCTGCTGTCCACAGAGTGGAATAGACATCTGGAAGTCATCTGTCTCTGTCTGAGGGCAGGATTAGCTATCCTTGACAGATACATATCCAATGTATTCAAAAAATCCCTGGTGAAGAGCTCTCCTGAGCCTTTTCAAATATGATCTACTTGCTCTGCTTACCTTCAGAAATATTTTCTTCATATTTAATCTAACCCTCCTTTCTTGTATTTTAAGTCAATATTTCTTAACCTTCACAGCATCAACACAGCAGCAAACTTTTCTGCCTTTCCCAGAACTCCTATGGAAGTAATTTGCAGCAAGCTAAATAAACTGTCTTAGTGTAATAGCTGAAGTGAGCATCAGCATCAACAACAAAAAACAACCCTGTTCTTTAAGCTGTCTGCACCATTGGCACTGTGCCACGGGAGTGTACCATGGAATGTTCTCTGGCACTGGGGCCAGCAGGGATGGAATGGCCTGGGTGTGCTAAACACACTCTCTCCAGCATCATGGCCAGCAGCAAAAACAGTGCTGCCTACTGCTGTAATACCTGATCAGCACCGGGAGTCACGTTTCTTGCCCTGGTGGTCTAACCTGTGCAAATCAAAATAGAATAAGGAGGCCAGCAGTGATACAGCCCGCTGAAGTATTGAATTTTTAAATTTTTGGTTTACTTTATTGATTACAGATACACATACTAGGCCTCCAAGTACCTCATGGAAAAAGTAGCATCATTACATATGCATAAATATAAACTTTGATTTGTGTGTTTTCTTTTCTCCCAGTTCATTATTCACAACACAGCCTTTATCTGTGCCTCCAGTCTCCCTTTGTTTTTGAACTCGTTTTCCATCACCTTTCAGTCCCAACCTCATACAATTTTTATTTCTTATTTTTCAGTTTCTAAGAATTTATCTTTTATCTGACCTTCCCACTGAATCCACGCAACATGCCTATGCAACTTCCACAATGGACTTTTGACCCTTTGATATTCTCTGAAATGCAGCAGCATATACAGTCTGAATGCTGTTTTCAACAGTACTGCACAGTTTTCTGGCTGAACACAAGTCCAGTTTGTCCCAGCAGCCTCATTTAATGTTTCCTGTTCCAGTGGCACAGGAGTCTGTATGTGGTTATCTTCTGTTTCTTTTGGAGTTCAAAGTAAAACCTCGATATCAATGGTAGTCCTCTACCCTTTTCCATTCGCTTGCTCTACCAAAAGCAATTTCCTTTTCCAATCATCAGATAATATTTATGCATTCAAAACTGTGATCAATAATAGAACTATCCCATTTCAAAAACAGAGAGGCCAAACAGACAAAATTAAGCTGTTTCACTTGATGGGAACTTCTTTCTGTACTGTCTTGTCCTTCAAATATCATTTCAGCCCTAGTTTAGCTTTTCTCACTGAGCAAAGAGTTTTTCTATCAACTGATAACATGAAAGTTTGAAACTTTTCATATCCAGCCCAGATGGTACCTTATAAGCCAGTCCCTTGGCTTATAGGAAGAAAACATCAATAGAAATGCAATTTATCTTGTGCTCATCACCCAGAGGCATTGTCAAGCACTCTGGAGCAGATCTGCAGCTCACTCGTGGGCAGAACACTGGCACACAGCCCAAGCACTGGGCACTGCCCAGTCCAGGTGTGTGTCTGTAGGAAGAGGGATTGGTCAGGCACAGACACACACATCCTCTTCTCCAGTTTAAATCTCCAGTTTAGATTTAAACTTCTATTCTGGCAGAATATTTTAATCAGGAAAAAGTCAAGGAAATGTGTCATTGCCTCCCCCTTGCCTGGACTATTGTGTTTGTAAGCAAAGATCTCTGAAAGGTCTTATTTGCTGGACTCTCCTAATCTGTGGCCCCTCTGCCCCTCTCTGCTCAAACCCACTGAGCTCAGGGGCCCAGCTGACACTTATCACTCCTTATCAGGCTTGAGGTAGCATGGGCATTTCTTCTCATCATTTACACAGATTTAAGAAGCAAACTAGATCACATTCCACTTTCATGTTTCCTCCCTGATGCAAGTTATTTCATTAACACTTTCGTGTCCACTTCAGAAGATTTCACAGGCCAAAATACTCTTACACATCAAAGTAAAATTCTCCAGGCTGCTCATAAATAACTCCACAAGCATAGACAACCATATTATGCCACGATGAAAACACTTTTTCTGTCCAAAATCTTCAGAAGATTAACATCCTTTCATATTTGTTTCATCTTTTGTATCTCACAGAAGATGATCTAGGAGCACGGACATGTTTATGATGTGGAAAATGCAGGAAAAGTTTCTCTTGGCTGATCAGGTTATCAAGGCACTAGTAGGTATGAGGAGGAATTGATTCAGAGGAATCGATTTTGCTGGAAAAGGTTATATATGTATTGAGAAGTAAAATAAAAGGAAGAGGTGGGGAAATCACAATACAGGCAAAAATAGCTTTCGATAAACTGCCTTGGTTGCCATAGTTCCTTACTTGCCTTATCAATACAAATTATGAATAATAATACCTATATGAAAGTCAGACATAGCCACACTTCTACTGCTGCCCTCACAAACATACAGAAATTGTTACTCCTACACTATATTGATTCTTTCTCCCTGAGCAGAGCATGATGCCACACTGGAACTATTTCAATAAGGTCTGGAAGTTCCCAAACATTTTGGCACCTCAGAGTACAAAGTTATGGGATCCCTTTCCCCCCATACTCAGTGATGTTCTTCCTCTGTCCCCTCCAGAGGCCACATGGTGTCTGTCACTCAGCACAGGTCCCCTCTCAGGGCTGTGTCCCCAGTGCTCCCACAGGAGCTCTCCACAGACATTCCCTGCAGGGATGTAGCACACACATAGAAAGAACAAGAAAAAAATGGTTGAAAATTGTCCTCCTTAGGACAAAATTTACTGTGGCAGAAGCAAGGGACACAGAAAATGCTCCTTTTCTGGGGCAAGCACCTGAGGCTGTCACACCTGGTCAGACACTCATCTCTACCTGCATTGCAGTGAATCCACACCCCAGCATTCTCAAGAACAGGTTCCTAGCTGCTAGATTCCAGCTGCTTCAGAAATTAATAGACATAAGAAACGCACTTTCTTGGTGGTAGGAAATTGTGCCTACCACTAATCCAGGGCTCCTTTCCTTCACACACCCCTACACACCCATCCCCTTCAATTTTTGCCAGCTTTCTACTCACAGGTTAAGCAGGCGTGACCTCAGAGCAGGTGTCATGCTCAGCAGTATCTTGCCTTTGGCATAAACTCACATTTTCCATTGAGTTCTGAACTACAAAAGATCCAGAAGTCACTCCATTGCAAGCAAGTGAAACTAACTTAAACCTTTGAGAAGGTACATACAGACATGTACCTTTGAGAAGTACATACCTGCTAAAGGTACTGCTTTTTGAATGTCAAATTACCCTTTTTTTAAAATGGAAATTTATTAATGAAATAAGTCAGCACTCATAGGATATGTTTGCCTTCTGGAAATATTTATTTAGAATTGTATATAATTTTTAAATAATGAAATAGTGAAATATTCTCCCAGAATACCAAAGAATTCCAGACTGTTCAGCAAAGATCTCAAAAAGCTTTGTAAGGCAAGATACTAAGGGAATACATAGAGACTTGACTACCAGACTCAAACTAGAAAGTATTTTCTTTGGTAAATTTAGATGAATTTGGGATTTTCCAGAGTTACTTGTGATATTTTATTGCCTGTTTTTGCAATTTCTGTTTGTTTGGGTTTTGGTTTTTTGTTGTTGTTTTTTTTGGTTTTTTTTCAAATATATGATGACTTCATTCTCTAAAAGCAGTGTGCTTTAAGAGAACTGTAGTTTAGGCATTTGTAAAATTTAAATGTGCCCCTTTCCAATTTTGTTCTGAAAGAGAAGGCTCTTCCCATCTTACACCACACAGAGCAAGGAATTATTTTAGTATAGCATAGGAAAGAAAAGACTGAGACAAAACCCAAACATTATGGATGAAGCAATTCAAAGCCTTTGATCCTGAACAGGTTTTAGACATTGTCAGTTGCACATTTATGAGAGGAGATGGGAGCAGGAGAGATTAGAAGAGCAAAATATTGGGATAGAAAAAACATGATGTGTTCTGCTTATGCTTTAACAACATAACCACTCTCATTCTGATTTATATACTCCCTTGAATTGCAAGATGCATTGAAAGTGGCAGCCAGTCACCAAAAAGTTGTTGTTTTTCAGAAATTTTCAGACAGCTTAGGAACATGTACCTCTATGAGAACTTGGATCTATACTCAGTACCAGATTTTTTGATACTCATCACACTCTCCATAATATTTAGTTTCATTGTGATTACTCTAATTGCAATACTAATAATTAATAGTTTACTTTATATCTTGCTTGCAAAGTACTCAGGGGAATGTAACACAATAAGCACAAATACAACATAGAAGCATATGCTTTCAAATTCATAATCAGAGGAAAATGATACATAATTTAGTATTTGAAGTATATTATTAGAAAGATGAGATCACCAGCTTGTTTCCAGATCACAGAGCTCTTACTTCAGGAACAAAAGTGCTAGATAGGCACTCAACTAGATGTGAATTTTTTAAGAAATACTCAAGATTATCATTCCCCACAGCTGATAAGAAAACAAGGACATCATGCACACTCTGAGGTAAAAAGAGCTGCTCCTCTGTTTTTCCAGATGAAGAATTTGACTTCATCTATCTGTTTTCTAATTGTCAGAAAATGCCGAAAAACATATTTATTTACAATTAATCTGTTTTAAAAGCTTGGCTTCTAAGATATTCTTTATAACCTGGTTTTTCAGCACAAATTTATTTATACTTCATCTGTTTTTTTCTACTCCAGAAAGTTTTTTTATCACATACCTGAAATAAAAATCACGTCAGGACCAGTTGAAAAAGAAAGTACAACAAAAGTGGACACCAGATAACCTGCCAAAGTCTATATTTCTGCCCTTTGACTTTATCTATTCCAATATAGCATTTTACTTTTTGTGTATGACAGTTGAGTTGTTTTTACACTGGGAAGCAGTGTTCTTCACTGTCATCTTAAATTGTTACTATATAGGTATGGCTTTTTAAGATTTTTAGGGCCTTATTCTACCTAATATTTTCTGCTCCACTTATAGCAAAAGAGCCTACTGGAGAACAATTTGTTGCATAGTACACATCACATATTGAATTGCATTCCAGTTTATCAGAATTTTTTAAAGCTGTAGCCATCTATACTATAAGCTTCTTGTTGGTATTTTGTTTCTGACCTTGTGCTGGCAGAAGTCTTACAAATAAAAATCTGTCCAATATGTTGTTATGGCCAGGTTACTGCCACCACTGCACTCCTCTGATGCCATTTGTGTGTGCTCATTTTTTGCATTGCAGTTGCCTACCAGATGGAAAACTATGCACTCATTGAGAGTTCTTCTTGGCAATCCATCTTCAGTAAGAAAAACAGACCCTGATATTTCTGCTATAACTGAAATTAAAGGAAGCCTCAGCAACCAGAACTGCACAATACAATGTTCATTGGAAAACTGGGGAGTTTGATGGCTATGTTATTTTTCTCCTGCAGCAGATTTTCAGGTTATGCACAATGAGGAATAAGAACTTTGAAGGGAAGGAGGATAGCATATTACCCCCAGGAAGTTTGTAGAAAGCAAATTCGAATTACTGTAGTAATTTCTAATAATAAATCACATTTCTGTGGTATTCTAGGAAACTTGCACAATTTGCTAGAAACAATCCTTTCTTTTATACCAGGTGTTGACCTTACTGTGTCATCAAAGATAGTGATTTTTCCCATTCTCCTTGCATGCAACAAATTCAGATCCTAAATAATTTCTTTCTACTAAACCTCGTATTGAAGAGAAAAATTGAGACAAAAGTGCACTGAAATTTATTTTCTATATTTACATAAACTTCAAATTGTCTATACAGGCATCAGACCAAGACAGTAAAGCAGCAGCTCACAGATAGCAGAATGAGACAAAGGAAAAAACACAGGTTTCTTCTGAAGGGATGTGCACATGTTCTTCATGTAATAATTCATTTTTGTATAATACATTTAAGTACTAAATAGTTAAACTGCAAAAAAAATGAAATCAGAGGCAGCCTTTAAAAAAAATCTGAATAACTCTTCAGTTATGGAGTCAAGATTATGACCCTCATATAGCAAAGGGGGCATATTCATTTCTGTTCCTTTAGTAATTAATTTTTTTCTACTTGTAGAAGCTAAAATGGCATTAACAGCAAAATCTTGTGCATTGTCTTCTTCACGACTTTCAGGGCATAGTGCACAGAATGCAAGCTACCATCTTCTGGGAAATGTACAAAATATGGGGTGGAACAAGCAAGAAGAAATTTAATCACAGGTGATTATTTTTTGGATGCTCAGAAAAAAAATTCCTGAATTCACGTTTATATACGGCCTTGGGGATATGGAATCAATACAATCAGCTGTAATGAGTTTTGAGCAGGAGAGTCACATCTTGCAAGACATCTCCAGTTTTGCAGCATGCAGGTCAAACAGGAGCAGCACACCTTTTCTGTAAAGTGCTGCTGAATCAACCCCACCCTGAAATGCAGCTGGCTGTGCTGCACCTCTGGAAGGAGAGGAATTTGCATGAGCAATAAATCCCAAGTGATAGAATAATAAAATGCACTTACTGCAGAAGACTGGCTTTCTGTCACACCTCCAAACATGGGGCTTTAGAATCTCGGGGGATCACACTGAGGAAGGAATTATAAGAAATATGCAGCAGAAATTGTGTGGGAATCTTATTAGGTAGTACTCTAGTGTCTTATGTCCTGATAGAAGAGGATTAATATCCTTTTTCAAACACCATCATCATACCCTTGATACCTATATACCTTTACTGATTGCTTCAGGAGAGGCTGTGGCCTTAATTTCCTGTGGTAATGGTTCCCCACTCTAGTTGCATACTGTATGGAGATGAGTTTGCTTTATCATGCTGAAATTTCCTGCTTCTCATCGAACAGTCTTTCACCTTTTTTTGTATAGCAAAAGCAGAAGAAAGGAAGCCCCTACTTCCCTTTCACTGTGTCATTTGTCATTCTATATGTATTTTTTCAGGCTTGTTATTGGGTTTTTTTCCAAGTAATCAATCCTAATCTAAAACTCCTCTCTGGCTGTTTTCATTGACTCATTTTTCATTTTCTTTGACATGCACAAATGTACTCCAATTCTGCTATATTATTTTCCAGGTGGAAAAGCAGCAGCGAATGCATGAACAAAGACTGCACCACTGATTTATCTAACATTTTTGAGCTTATCTAATGTGCTCCTTTTTCTTGTACTTAAAGGTTTCTTCTTCTCTGCACACTGGAAGGTGTACATAGTACCAATGCTCATATAAAACCCAAGGTCTCCAGCTGAACCCTGACACTCACAGAGGAAGAGGGATCCCTTTGTGCAAAAGCTGGGAAGGCGAAAACAAGGCAAAGAGCAATCAATTGATTTATTAACATTGCCAGTTTAGGTTACAGTGCACTGTCCATTAGATTTCAATAATGCTTACATATGTTCCATACACCTGCACAATTGCTAACAGAGCTGCACATTTCTGAGATACAGTTTGTGGAATGGCACAACCCTTAGGGCATTCCTAATGACACCAGAGATTAAACAAGTTATTCCACCAGACACGTATCAGTATATTTATATTGTGCTGTACAGCTGAAGCTGTGCCAGATTTAATGTCCTATTGCACAACATCATCAGATATTGATTTTATAAATACAGTAACCTGCAAGCTTTATTAGCAAGCAGATTGATGAAAAAAATGTTTAGATCTGCGTTTGGGCTGTGTGTATTCAAGATTATAACAAAAGAGGCATATAAAAGGTGTCTTGATGAATTCTCTGAGATATAAAGACATCACAATGAAAATAGATTGTCTCTGAATCTGGGCCATTTGATCACTTTATATTCACCATGTTTTCTATGGGGAAAAAAATTTAATGTGAAACAAGGTGAATGCAGACAATGTGGACCAGACTTGCAACTACTTAAGGGATTAACTTCCAGTGATTTTGGTACAGAATCTGAGAATCTGGGCTTAACTCCTCTTTTATTTGGTATTTCAACAAAATGCATCCAAGATGGTGAGAGTGAAAAATAGCAGGGAGAACTGGAAGCATATGCAAAGGCAGAGGAAGGATTGCAGAAAGCCTGCAGTGCCTGTCATCCAAGCTAGAGAAGACAACTCCTGTATCACTTACTTCAGAAAACGTCACACTTCAATTTTGATTTATGTTATCTTATATTTCACTGCAAAGAGAATATGAGGAAATTATCAAACTTATGAAGTGGTGTTATCTATATCTGAAGCTTTCCATTTATTTAATCTGCATATTTCTCGGTTACTGTAATGGAGATGTACAATTTCCTTTAAGAAATTCAGATCTGTTGATTATACAGAATACAAGAGCTTTCCCCTTTCTGAATCTCTACATAAGTGGGATAAGACATGCCAAAGGCCCACAGACCTCTCTTCTCAGGGAACAGCACTGCAAGAAAACACTTTATATTAGGAACTAGGTCAAGATGCAAACTGAGATGTCATACTCATTCATTATGTTTAATTACTTTCAGTGACTTGCTGAGCATTGTAATGTGTTTAGTACAAGGTTTGGTTCAGGATTTCTTGAACAGAAGAGCATGACAATGGCAACTGCCATGAACATATCCATTAGAAACCAATATTCTGTTACTTCCTCACTGTGTTCCATTTAATTTGCTTTGACAGTGAAGTTGTTCACTTCAGGTTTCTACTGTCTCACATCAAGTTTGCTTTTCCTCTTTATTTTTTACAAAGATTACAGATCTTTGGTAAAGACTTGTAAAATAAACACTTTTAACAAACTTAGAGACTTATCAAGGCTATACTTATATTAGGAAATCATCAGCCTCATAGGAATGAATTAGCAAACAGAAGATGTTGGCATTGAGAACACTACATCATCACTATACAGGTTCTTCCAAATTTTACTTCAGACTAGGTTTAGTTTGGCCATCAGGACTGAATGTCCTCTCTGCATGCATCAGTCAAGCAGTCCACAGTAGCAGTGGTTGAAACCTTTATATCTAAAAGAGGGCCATGCAATGGAAAGAAATGCAGTGACATTCACGCCTGAGGCAGGGGTTGTTTAGTTTCCTCTGCATTCCCAGGCACCAAGAGAGCAAAGCAAGAACGGAGGACAGCCAAGGAGTTTGCTTTGAAACTGCACTGCCACTTTAAAGGAATATGTGGATTCAGTCAGGTATTCTGTGCTAAACATGACATCTGCCTGAATATGTTCCAGATTTAAGAGCTGAGTAATCCCTCTATTTGAAATTCTGCACTAGTGCTGGTGACAAGGCTAACTGATGCACGCTCCAGGTCTTGCAGGTTCATGTCATAATATGTTCCTACATTCAGTAGAATCATAGAAGGTGTTTATTCACTCTATCAGAGGAGGTTTTCATTGACAGCATTGGATTTTTATCTAGGCATGCCAAAGTCAGGTTTTAGCATTGTACCAATGTCTGAAATACATTTTAAGAAGCATTTTAAAAAGATCAGGTTAACAAAGAATAGAGAATTACCAAGAAATATGCTAATTTGGAATAGTCTTCAAGCTTTTAAGCCTGAAAGAAGAGGTAACTAATCCAAGGAACCAGAAGAACAAAGACACAATACTGCTCACAACTATTTTCCATTTATATGAGCAATAGGCAGAACTGCTTCTGTAGGTTCCACTATAAAAACAAAACATTGTCCTATTTTAAAGCAATGGCTCAAGATTACAGAGCTGCATAAGCACAGAGCAGCTTTCTGCAGTGTTTCAAGCTATTTCTGTAATATTTTCATAAGCGATTAAGAGTTGTTTCTTACCCTACTTCAGTCAATAAGAAATTTGCATTCACAAGGATTAGGAACATAGGCCCCAAATCAAAGCTCTTAAGAATTTCTAAGTCTCATTGAGGTCAGTGTAAAGCATGCTTGCACTCGAGTGCTTTGCTGGGAGGAGGAAAAACGCTCAGTGTTTTTATATTTTGCCTGTTTGTCTAAGTAAACAAAAAAGGCAGCGGAAGCTGATTTTTAATTTCTGCCATCACAGCTCTGAAACTGAATGGCTCAGCTGGAAAACAAGAAAACTAGCCTATGGCAGGAAGCTATAGAGACACAACACCAAGTGAAAAACAGCACAGTATTTATCTTCCTTATAAGTTAATGTTCTACTTCTGGCAGTGAGTAGATGTCAGCTGACTCCAGAGCATTTAAATATACTGGCAGCATAAAGATTTTTATGCATCAATACTTTTTAAATGCAAAGTTGTCTTTACCCAGACCCTGATAAATGATGACGCATGTCAGTCTACCAAACCTAACATGGAAAAATGGTAGAATGTCATTATGAATGAGAAAAATTTCAATTAGAGAGTCAACAGAAACTGTTCCATTCTTACTGGCAGATGAAGATAAATAAAAGTTCTGCAGCAGAGAAAACATACCAGTCCCTGATTCTTGTAAGAGAAAGGTCAACATCATTATAAATCTCCATCCTTTATCGGATGGGGGGAAGAAATAGTGACAAAAGGTGAGGATGAGGTAGTTAATGTTGTCTTTGCCTCACTATTCAATAGTAAAACCAATTGTCCTCTGGGTGCCCAGCCACCCTGACCTGGAAGACAGGGATGGGGAGTGGAATAAACCTCCATTATCCCAGGGGAAGTAGCCAGTAATCTGCTGTGACCTTTCAGTAACTACTTAGACACACCCAAGTCTATGGGGCCAGATGGGATCCACCCAAGAGTACCAAGGGACCTGGCAGAAGAGCTCACTGAGCCACTTTCCATCATTTACCAGCACTCCTGGCTAAGCAGAGGCCCCTGGTGACAGGAATTCAACAAATGGGATGGCCATCCATAAGAAGGAGAATCCAGGGAACTAAGCCCTGTCTGTCTGACCTTGGTGCCAGAGAAGGTCATGGAGCAGATCATCCTGAGTGTCATCACAAACAACAAGTAGGGGACAACCAGGGGATGAGGCCCAGCCAGCATGGATTTGGGAAGGGCAGGTCCTGCTTAACCAACCTGATATCATTCAGAGACAAGGTGACCTGGTTACTGGACGAGGAAAAGGCTGTGGATGACTTATACAGAGATTTTAGTGAAGCCTCTGACACCATTTCCTACAACATTCTCCTGAAGAATCCAACTGCTCGTGGCTTGGGCAGGTGTGTTCTTGGCTGGGTGGAAACCTGACTGCATGTCCAGGTCCAGAGAGGAGTGAGGAATGGGGTCACATCCAGCTGGGGCTGGACACCAAGGGTGTCCCCCAGGCTCAGCACTGGGACTGCTCCTGTTTTATGAGCAGTGCCTGAGCGAGTTGGGGGTGTTGTTTTGGGACAGGAGACTCAGGGGAGACCTTACTGCTTTCTACAGCTCCCTGGAAGTAGGGTGTGGCTGAGTGGGGATTGGGTTGCTTTCTCAAGCAACAATTAACAAGGCAAGAGGAAATGGCCTCAAATTGCACCAAGGGAAGTTTAGATCAGATATTGAAAAAAATTCCTTTCATGAAAAGAGTTGTCAAGCACTGGCACAGGCTGCCCAGGGAAGTGGTTGAGTCACCATCCCCAAAGGTTTTTAAAAGATGTGTACTTGTGGTGCTTAGGGACATGGGCTATTGGTGAACTAGGCAGTATCAAGCAAACAGTTTGGACCTGATGATCTAAAATGTCTTTTCTACCCTAAATTATTGTACTATTATAAAGATTAAAACTGAAGTTTCTATATTACAATGTAAAAATATTTTATGTGATAATGTAATGACCTAAAATGTGATAACGTAGCATACCTGCCTTGGGCTGTACATTGATCTTTACATTTATCATAAATCCATTCCATATCTTTCCCTGATAAGGACATTTCCTCACTGCTCATCTTGGACTCAGAATAAGAATGCTTGCATTTCTTCTGTTTACGACAGGACCACAAGAGAGGCTATACCAAATTTATGATATTTTCCTTTAAAAACATATTATTGTGAAATATCATTGGAATTATATTGGCAGATCATTTCATTTTGAGTCAGTTTACCCTTACAATTTTGTGCATTTGATCTTTAGAGAGTGAAAGTCTTATCAGGAGAGTAAATCAGGACCCAATTCTCAGTCCAGACTTTCAGCAGAAGATAACATACTCCTGAGAAGACACAGGCACTTCTTAAGCTTTGATAGAAATGGAAAAAGTGAGATTGTATGGAATTAATTACTGTACTTCAAAGCAATCTTCTATTTCTGGACTCATTGACTGACTTGGATTTTACTGATTGCAAACCTTCAAACGCTTAGCACTACTTAAACTTTTACCTGCTGTGTTAATGCCTGTGTGCACAGCCTGAGGAACTGACCAAGGCTCCTTGTAGAACACAGCAGTGGCAAGTCAATTCCATTAAGAAATGAAAAAGAAAAAAGAAAGAAAAAAAACAAACAAAAAAAAACACCAGGAAAGGAAAATATACACAAAACGAAAGAGGCTAAAAGACCTAAGTGGGGATTTTCTTCTGCTTTGCAATTAAATAGTTTGTAAAATGCAAACACAATAATTTTTTTAACTGAAGGTAGGTTCTACTTGCTATTAAAAAGCTTGTTGGAATTTCTCTGAAAATGTATGTTCCATGTGAAAGTGAATTTCCTGATCAGTACATACACATCAGCAAGCTATGAATACTGAAACAGTTATCTCTGACAAAGGAACTACTGTAAAATTAATTTCTCATTCTCCTGAAAGATTCTTCAGAGATAAAAACATGTAAATGCAATTTATATACCTGCTGCCCAAGTTATCTTAGGGGACAGGAGAAGGAACTATGAAAGAAATCTGGCCTATGCATAGGATATCAGATTACTACCTAAAATTTCTCCAAAACAAATCGTGAATAGCTTGTTGACTTCTGACAAGTAGACTGGGCTACAGAATTGCACAGATGTGAAAAACTAGATTGCACAGAGACAAAGCAAGGACTAACAGCAAAATACAGCATTTCATTTCTCCATTCTCTGCAGGAGAGCCTTTCATTTTTTTGTCCATTTCAGCATAAGGAACTCTTTTCAATCACAATTCTAACCCATTGCAATATATATTCTACCAATCTACTGCAAAAACAAAGCATTGTCTTATTACAGAACTCAAAAATCTCATTCTTCTCTCCATTAACCAACCCATTTCCTAGGGTGGTGAAGAAAGCAGATCCCCATACAAATTTGTTATCATATTTCTGCTCCCCAAATACCAAACAATTTTACTCGTCAGGCACATCAAGAAAACTTGAAGAGCTCCCTTAAAAACACGAGCAAAATTTCTGAGTTTTGTTGTAAACTCCTGAGGAACTGATTGCCTCAAGAAGTGCCAGAGAACCAAGGAATGAGGGAATGCAGTGGACACAAGATATTCCCACAAGCAAAGGCAGAGAACCCAGAGCTGACTCTTGCTGGCCACATCCACACCATCTCAACAACCTTCTGCCAAAGCTTTCCATTTCTATATAGCCTTTATTTCTCCTGTATTTAAAATCCTCCAGCTGGTGTCAAAGCTGGTTTTGGCAGGATCTTGGCCACCCACTGTGGGTGCAGGATCTGGAGCCTTCTCAATGCCCTCCTTTCCCACGTTTTCCACCTTGAGGCTCCCATCCTACCTCCTCCAAAGCAAAAGATGGATTTGCATTTCCTGCTTAAGGGCAGAAACACCCATTCTTTAGGCTACTTTCCCTCTTTGGCACTCTTATCAAGGATCCTACTGGCTCAAAAAAGCAAACACCAGAATCCCCATCATTTACTCAGAGCAATAGCCTGCAGCAGCAGTTCTGACCAACTGCAAATCCACACAGTGAAATGCTGTCTACCACTTCAAGTCAAGAGAACCTCTCATGTTTACAGAACAAGGACAAAAGTGCACTCAGGTGTAGAAGCAGCCACAGAAGGGCTGGTCTCCAAGGAATTTGGAATCATCCATACCTTCTTTTAATTGCCAACCTAGCTCGAGTGAACAAGTTGACTGACAGTAGGTGCTAAATTACTTTAAAGGATGAATATTTTATTTAACTTCCAAGCAAATCAATCCATCCACCAGCAATTTTTCACAAAGATAATTCTGTATTCACCACAAAGCCAAAAACCTGGATTCTGCCACCATATATTTAAGTCACATGAGTTTACAAAGGAAACTGTTGGTACCACAATGTAAAAAATCCTCGCACCAGAGGTTTAAACATAAATGCAACATGCATCCCTGGATCTGCTGGACTGAAGGGAACTCCTCTCTTTTGCCAAAGCCATACTGCCTGTAAATGCTCAAGAGACGTATGCTAGCTTAATATTTTTATGTACAAATCACTGCTTAGGCCAATTCCAAAGCACAAAAAAGGCTACTAGGTATGAATCAGATCCAGCACAATCCCCTCTCCCTCCAGACAATTACACAGTCCAGGAAACTATTGCGTACATAACTTAAAATTATTTCCACCTCCTATTCCCTTCCTCCAGTATCTCATATCTCCTCACCTTTCTTACCTCCTGTTATTTTCTCAGGAGTCAATAAATTGCTTCACAGCTATTTTACTATATCTTCTACTATTCCCTTGTTTCTTTAGCAACCATAAATAACTCTGCTTATTCTGAAAGTGTCCTACAGAGGCCGATCACACAGGCTCGGGTTGGAGTTTCACTCCAGTCTTAAAATCTGGAGGTCTATAGCCACATTATCTCTGTTCTGGAGAAAAGTGCTGTGGTGCTTCTTTCTCCCATGATTTAGGGAAGCAATATAGGGTAGGATTGTTCAGTAATGAAACCCAGTGAAAAGCTAAAATATTCATCTTAATAATAGCAATAAAAAAGGGTGATACTCACAAGTAACTTTCTCTGATTCCAAAGTCATTGCCCCAGATTTGCATCTGTATAGAAGTTCATTTCTCAGTCTTGTGATTTTTTATGGTGCTCATTGTATTACTCATGCAATGATTGCAGGTTGTAGATATCTAAGTAGGACAAATATTTTAATTTCTCTGGATATGTGAACCAAACATCAGAGTTATATATAGAGGTATATTTTTAATAAACTAAATTTGATTGAAAAATGTTACTAAATTTTGAACAGCTTTTAAAAATGAGTATTCCATTCACCCGAGCTCTTATATATAACTGACTCATTAATCTTGTGGTTCTGAAATAGCTTAAGTAATTTTAAAATATAGCAGCAGATGTAGGTTTCAATGTAACATAAAGCTCTGCATAGAAAGTGTTAGAGAACTTTGAACATGCTTTATTTTGAGCTATTTCCCCCACTCCTGTGCAGCTATATATTTTCCTACAGTTTTTGAAGTAAAAGTAGTGGAGATTTCTTAGTTCTGTTTTCATAACATTGCCTATTAGCACTCTGTGGAGGCAAGAAAAGGCAACTTTTCTTCCAGCAGACTGAAATGACCTCATGATGAGCAGAGAAAAATGCATGTAAGAGAAGCACAAAATGAAGGCCTATTTTTAAGCCCACACCTTGTTTAGAAGACTTACAAAATGGCAATGTCTAGCCCACATCTACTGGTGGCTTTATGCTGTTTTGGGGGGGGGTTTCTGTGCTGCACAATAAAGTTATTTACTTGTGAGAAATCCTGGTCTATGTCAGCTCCAGCCTAAGAGACCAACAACTTACTCTGTCCTTGGCAACACGACAGGACCTGCCACTATATCATCCTGAGCTGTTCCTGAATGTCTCCAGCATATTATGTGCAAAT
Organism: Acridotheres tristis; assembly: GCA_037013685.1. NCBI lineage: Eukaryota > Metazoa > Chordata > Aves > Passeriformes > Sturnidae > Acridotheres > Acridotheres tristis. Next base: position 105,926,766 of record CM072884.1, read on the forward strand.
GTGCTTTCCTCTAGTGCTGGGTCTGTAACCTTTCTTGGCTCCTCTTTTGTTATCCCTGAAACACCACACTATTCTTGTACCCCACAGACAGTACCAAGATTGCTTTCATAGAAAATGGGATCATTACTCTGACAGCTGATGAAGTTTTGGGCCATATTCTCTCTCAGTAATAACTGGAAATATTTTATTTTCTCCTGATTTCCTACAAAAATGATTTACAGTGGCAGGAGGGATAAGGATACACAGTTAACTAAATCCAGCTTTAACCAACTTTTGTTTAACTGCTGAGATTTTGAGCACACAGAGCTCCTGCATTCATCCCTGAATACTGTTTGTGTTTCTGGGAATGGTAAGTTGGCAGTGGGAAGGTGCCAGCAATGTCTCAGTAGTGCTGCATTTGCAGACACATTTAGAGCACAATCACATTTGAGAAATTTCCCGCCTTTCTCTGTCTGATATATCCTGGACCATTAACCTGGACAGCCACAATGGCACAGGGAAATCTTCCAGCACCAAGTGGGATGTCTGGAAAGATGAGGAAAACTCCGGGTAGGAAAAATTGGAAGTTGGTGGACTTGGGAGGGCTTACTGTCCTACTGTGTGTGGGTATCTGTAGCCACTCCAAGGTGTGGGAGTGGTCCACACCTGGCCTCCTTACATTCCCTTCTCCCACCTAACACTTTCCTTTCTATCAAATGACAATATGCAGAGATGTGGCAAACTTCAGCCATGTCCTTCAGGCAGAGAAGAGAAGCTGAAAAACCTGGAGCATCCAATTGTAATGTGCAAATGCAGTGTTATTTCTATTTCTGGTGCTCATCTGCTCAGCTCTCACAGGCAGAGGAGCTCACCTCTGTGTGTCCCTTCTTCAGTTTGCCTTTCTGTGCCATTCACTTTAAGAACTGAGACAACTGTGCATATATATATACACACACATATATAAATATACACATATATATGTGTGTGTATGCAAGTATGTGTTCAAATGCACAGATGCACATGTAGAACTTCACACAATGGACACCAACCCCTGCTGAGACTGCTGGGTACCACTTCATTGCAAAATCTCATGATTTGGAGAGGGGAAGGATGTTCCAGATTTTTAATTTTTTCAATGTTGTTATTTTAGAAAGCAGTGTTAGCTTTTAAGGATGGCCTATGGCTGCATACAGGGGTGTTTCTAGCACTTTTTTAACTGGTGAGAACCATGTCAGACATGGTGAGGGTTATTGCATGGACACTGCATGCTACATCCTGTTTCAGTGTGTAATTCTGGATCTATTTGTGCTCACATCAAGCACAATGTGAACCTCGGCACCACCCACGCCCAAGGTAGGAGAAAAACAATATTCTGAAAGTGTTTTCAGATAGTTTTAAAATTCTGCTGGATCTAGACTCAGACTATCCCAAGGTCTGTGTGGAAAAAGGAATAAACAATAGAGTGAAGCACTTGGAACAGCCAGCAAGCTCAGGGGAGTTTTTCCTGTGTCTGCATTCCTCTAGCATTTTTCTCTGCAGTTTTTAAACAACAATTAAAGGAAATCTCTTTGGAGCAAGGACACTGTTAAAATGAGCATTTGTTTAGGTCTTCGGATCCACAGTGCTGAAAGGGAATTTGAAGTGTTATGATGTATTTAAATACATGCTGTTGCAAGAGCTGAAGTTACCCATTTAACAGCCTGTGTTGTATTCTTTGCAGCATCCTTTCAGGATGAAACTCTTTCATAATAGGGCTTTTTGTCTAAATATGTATATCTATGTGTATGTATGTATGTATGTATGTATATAGGGTTTGTGCATGGGTAACTTTTTTTATACATTGTTTCTTCTCAAAACCATTTTTTCTGAAAAATTCTCAAGTAACTATATTTACCAATAGAAATTTTTCAGGGAGATAAACCCCATGCAGAAAGATGCTTGAGCTTTCCAGCGAAAAACCATCACAGCTGAAACAGGGAGAAGGCTTAAAATCAGGTTTTGAATGGTTAACAATAAGAAGGGATGGATGATATTTTAACAATATTCATAAGAAAAGGCAGCTTTACTGAGGCTGACAACCAAAGAGCTTCACTGCACAGTAAGAGTGTGAGCATCTCACTGTGAGAACAGACGTGGCTCATTCAGTAGTGCCTTTTTCTCTTCTAATGGAGTGAGTCTGACCCCTGTGCATTGAACAGGATGCACAATGGAAGACAAAAGAGTGTCTGTCATGACAATTTCTCTTCTGTTTTGAGGTGACAATGCAGCAGCCATCTTGGTTTTTTTCTCCCTAGTCATTATAAAACACAAGATGTGATTTTTTTTCCCCATTCTTTCTTTCATAAATATATTTAAAATTAATATGATAGATTGGGGACAAAAAATCTTTGCTTCCCAAACTGACTCTAATACGAGTATTGAATATGGCTGGAGAAAGAGGCAGTATTTCATCCCTCAGGTGAAACGTTTAGATAAGAACTATATTTAATATCTGCTTAGTATGATGAACTTCAGCCTTGGTTTGCTTCCAAAGCTGGCTGGTGGGAACCTCACGAGTCATCAGTAATTATCATGTTGAATTTGCAAAAAATGGGTGAATGCCAGACCCTTAAAGAAGGAAAATGCAGTGCCCATACTTTTGAAAGGAGGGGGGAAGAGCCAGAGAGTTGCAATGGTGTCAGCTTAGTTTCAATTTCAGAAAAATTATAGGGAAAGAAATCATCAAGCCAACTATTTTTAGGCACCCAGAATTAGAGACGGGGGGAAAAAAGCAAAAGGAAACATGGGTTAGTCTGACAAGTCTTTCTTTTTCCAGTCCTAATTGCCTCATGTGACATGGAAACACTTTGGTAGAAGAGAAGCAAAAGATGTCAAATCTTGGCTTCTTGCAGTGTTTTGAATGACATGCTCATCATCCAACTGGGAGCCACAGGAGGCTGAGAGCAAAGATAGCTGGAAGAGGGTAATCAAACCACAGTTATTCATGAGCCATTGCCAAAAGGAAAGACTCTTGAGCAGACTCTTTGGAGTCTGGAAATACTTAATATTTTCTTTACTCTTCTAGATGTCTCAGCAGGGTATTCAAATTAAATTTGCAGACAATACCGAAAAAAAAGGATTAGTGGGACTAAATGGGGACCAGCCACTCTCCTGAATACAAGATTTAGAGATCAAAATGTTCTTGAGACTTTTATATGAAAAAGTATGATTCAGGGTCTTATATTTTGAGAAAATAGCTACATAAATACACATAAGGGATTTGCAAAATGGTAGGATTTGGTGAATTTTTACTCAAATTCTGTCTGATCTGCAACCTCAGGTTGCTGCAATAGCAGACTGGGATGCAGAGAAAAATGTCAAGTTGGCATGTCAGGTGAAATGAGTCTCCTGGTACTGATACAGCCACAGCTCAGATATTTCAGGTTTTCAGCTTCACATTTCTGAGCAGTTGTCCACAGATTAGAGGAGAGATTAACCAGAGAGTTGAAGAAGGCTTGCTCTGAGTAAAGAAGAAAAATCACATGAGGGACAGAAGTTTTTATAGGTGCAAAAGGCAGCTTCAGAGGAGTGGGACATCACCTCCACATTCAGATGGGAAGATAAATGAGCTTAAATGGCAATGGGATGTGTTTCCAAGTGAAAGAGGACATGCTCCCAAGCAGCACTAGGGAAGGTTTCTAAGGGTGAAATTTAGAACCAGTTGCTTGAGAAAGTTGTGGAAACTCCTTTAAAAGAATTGGTGAGACAATTCTCCATAATAAAAATACTCCTGCCAGGAGTAACAGAGGCCTTGCTGATTTGGGCAGCAGGAGGGTCTGTGAGTTTAGGCAGGCCCAGTGGGACTGTCAGCAACCCCTGATCCCACCTGGCCCTTCCTGGGGGATGTACCTGCCCTGTGCTCCCTGCCTGCAGCCCCTGCTCTGTGCAGGGATGGGCAGAGCTCTGCTGGTGAGTCTCAGAAGGGCAACAGAGCAGGAGATGCCAACATTGCAGCTTGCCATTGCTTTCATCCAGTATGAGTCTCTCAAACAGGATTTTACCTGGTAAAACTTTGTGTGTGCTCTTTGTGTGTCTCTCCTTTTTCCTGACTCATATTTATTCAACTGCTTAAATCAAGTTCTTTGGGTTATTCCATTCCTAAGATAAATAACACTTATTGCTTTCTGACTTCAATAGCCAAGCTAATAAAAATCCAGTTGGTAGACTTAATTCTTTTTAAGCTTTTATGAACTGAAACAGGAGAGCAGACGGCTTTATGCTGATGCACAGTCACTGGTGGTATATGAACATAACCTGTACCACATCCTGCCAGACGATGCTTTATTGTTGTTATTGTCATTTATTGTTCAGACTAACTGGAAGTGCTGCCATTGTTTGTTTAAAATCAAATTTAGTAATTCTGCATTGATCTGGAAGAAAACTGTTTAGAAGAAAAACATGGCATTTACAGCAACAGTAAAGAACTTTAAAGCTATGCTAACAACCTTGCCTAGACTATGCCACTTCCAATGCTGTTATTTAGTTACATTATTTTATTGTAACACACATGCAGAAACTATTCTGAAGCTTAGAAGAAAACTCTAAAGTATCATTAAAAATACCACTCTGAGGTATCATTGCATATATCTACTCATAACCAAAGGAATAAAAAATGTAGATGGTTACCAGAAGCTTAAAATCTAGCAGCTATATAACTTCTTAGATAAACAAAAGTCAGCAGCATATGGCTCAGAGTGATAATTCTTTGAAACCAGCACCTCCTTGCATCACTAATACCAATTTAAGTTTAAAAGCAGCATTTCTGGTATGAGAATCTCCCATTCAGCCTACTCTTTATTGCTCTCTCTACATTGTGGCAAAAACATAGAGACCATCCACCCTTTGCTTGCATTCTCCAAACTAATTTTCTTGGAAGCCCTAAAGCTACACCAAAACTTTGCCCAAACCAAGAAGAGTTTAGTTGATCTGGGACAGCCTTGTCTGTCCTGCTGCCATTCCAGACCAAGGTCTTAGACCTTCTTATCCGAAATGTGGATGACTTCATGTTAACCTGAGAGGATGCTCCATCCATTTGAATATTGGACCTAGGGAATGTGAGCAAGTATAGAGGGAAAGAGGAAAAATTTCTACCCTGCTATAGCCATAATCCCCAATACCCTTCCCAGTGAGAAAAGCATTAGTAGCTCCACAGCCTCAAATGCCAGAGGGCTTCAGAGTCACAGCAGAGGGCTGGGGAACATTTAATAATATGTTAAATTTTCTAGCATTATCATGCACTTTCATCAAATAAGTCCCTTAGCCTGTAGCCAATGTACCTCTGTCTTTTTAGATCTTGTGAGACTGCAAGATCTTTGGGGTAGAAATTTTATCTCCTTGGTAAAATATCCGGCACACTTTAACATATGATTTTAAAAAAATGATATGGCCAAAGGAATTCAGTGTCTTCTCAGCTGAGCACATTTAAAACAGCTAAGTTTTAACTGGCATTGTTCAAAGCAGAATTTAATCCGCATTTCACATTCCTATTCTGGGAAAGTTTAAGGGCTATTGCAGAAAAGTATGGCTAGTTAATTATGAATCTAGTTGTCACATATAAAAAAGGAACACTATATACCTTCTGGCTGATGAAGACAAGTAACACTGCTAGGGAGATCAACAAACTTTTAATACAGGGGAGGGCAATGGGTGCAAGGTTAGGTCTCTAGCAGCCTCTGGTGGCTGTTCAAATAGGAATTTATTATTTTTTAAAAGTTCATGGTTATGCAAACTTTTTTATTTTATTATTTTCCAATTTTGATTTCATGCAGTAATAAAACAACTTTAGTGTTGCGAAAAAAAGTGCCTTTACTTGTAAACTCTTTGGTTATCTCCGAAAGTCTGTTGTTTTGTTGGCAGCTATTTAATAGAAGAGGTCACCTAAATACATTGGTGTATTTAGCTAGCAGCATCTAGGTGAGAGGTAGTCATTGTAAGTGGCAAATTACAAAGGTTAATTCAAATGGTTTTGAACACAGATTTTTGGGTTGACTTTTATCAATGTAAGCTATATCAACACACTGCCTTGTAAATTAATAGCCCTGCCTTTTAATTTTATTGAATAATATTGTTTCATAATAGCAGTAAAACACTACAGGCTGTAGATTCCTACAGGATTATTTATCAGCTTTATGTCTCATGTCACCTTTGGAAAATGCAGTAATTTTTGTCAGGCTGTATTTCTTAAACATTGTAGCTGTCATCCACTGCAACTGCTGTAATAAAGACTGCAAACCACTAAGAATTGTGGCTCCTGTTTTCACAGACTCCTAATTTCCTAGCACAGTCTTGTTTTAGTGGTCAAATTTTCCATGTTTGGTCTATGCACACAGGAGTGAGTGTCTGGAACAGAACAACACCCCATTAAGATGGTTTTTTTCCAAGGAAAAGACCCTAGAAAAGGTTACAACACTCTTTTGTGCATGTAAACTGATCCAAGTGTTTAGACACATAATTGCTTGCACAAAACTCTGCCTGTGACTGCTGAGTGCTGCCCCATGTCACTCACACTGGTGCACTGCTCATTTCAAGGGAAATTAGAAAGGTGAAAGTCTGTTTACCCCTAAAATTGTGCCTTTCTATATCTTGAAATGTCATCTAAATCCTACCTGGAGTGGGATGCTTGCAGGGCTGAGTCTAGACAATGTGGCAAGGGTCATGTCCTTTTCATCTCAGCCTTAAAACCTAACCCTAACACGTGGTCTAATTCCTCCTCTGTCCTCCGAAAGAGGCATCTGTCACTCCTCCATACAAACTGAATTTGTTCTGCTCCGGTGTCCTACCTAGATGTAAAGAGTGGCTTATGTTTTGTTGACTAAGTCAACCTGACCACAAAGTTAGATTTTTATAATCAATTATTTCAATGAATAATTCTCCCTAAAACTGTACATCAGATGATTAATAAAGAAGGCTTTAAAGACTTTTTAATACCATCTTCTGATCTGGTTTTATTTTTTCTTTGCCTCCAAAGATAGGGTTTTTTAAAAGTAGCCAAACATTTCAAATTGACCTTTTCTTTACATTCACAGGTCATTGAACAGTAAGCCCTTCAGACAATCCTCAAAATACTTGTTTGTAAAGCAGAAAGGTTGTGTCACTTAGAAAACATGCATTGCATATGCATAGAAGAAAGCCATGTATGATTTCAAAGAGGAACCATAAATACAAATTTACCTGCTGATATTTATTCTTAAAATTTCTGCTAACATATATAACTACAGGCAAAAAACCATCATTAGAAGTCAGGAAGATTAGAGCTCTGCGACATGGAGCTAGAGAGACTCAAACCTCCCTTTCTGTAACATGACCCAAGAGGAATTTCACTTTACAGAGCAGTGTGGCATTTATCACTCTTTCACAAGATTGTAAGAGCAGGTGTATAACCACAGCGAGACAGAAACAGCCTTTAGCACCCCAGATTAGAAGAAAATGACCTGCCTGGTTTCACGTTGGAAATGTTTAACCTATGGGTATGCCTGCAGCATCACTGCAATGGCACGTGGAAGGGAAAGCTTGGAATATTATCCTGTGGCTGACATATCATTTATTAAAGGAACTTTCATTTTTAGACACTGGTGGAGGATAAAATTTCCAATGAGAGTCTGTAATGAGTTTTACATACACAAGGTCACCTTGTGTGCTGTGCAGTGCTGGAGAATTCAGGGCAGAGGTGTTTGCATAGGGAGGAAGGACAGTGAAACTGTAGCAGACCTCTTTGGGCAGGACAAAGGCCAGAGTTAGCACCAGCTGGGTACCAGAAAGAAGCCATTCTTTTAAGAGCTACTGAAGTATTTTACTCTTGCTTACTAACCGAGGTTATATAATGGGGATCTGTGGTGATCTAGCAGTCACAGCCTTAGAGAAAAACCACTAATCCTACACCTTACTCCTACTCACACAACTTGTGTGTCATTGTTCAGCATCCAAAAGCTACTTTTATTGTTGCTTAGAGCCTATGAAAATTGTGTTCTGTTTTCTTTTGTTTCTTTAAAGAAGGAAAGGTAGAGACCACTGACTTCTTAGTCCTATGAATGGCTTGTCTTATGGAGGATATGAAAACGTTGCTTAAAATATGTATCTGCATAGGAGCATTTTGTTTTGAAACAGCTTGATTTTAAGTGTGACCTGAGAAAAGAGTCTTAGCAATTAAACATCATGGAGCATAACTGTGGGAACAACTAAATTACATTTTCTCAACAGGAAAATTTGTCATCAAAAGCATGTTTACCCACTCAAAATATAAGCTAGAAGTGTGAAAACCACTGGCTGGCAGCTGTGGGTGTTGTAAAGATCTATGCACAAAGGAACTGCTCTCGTTGCAGCCTTGTCCTGTCAGTCAGTAAAATCAGTGTTCGCAGGATGCAGCCCCTCCAGAAGATTGTTACAAAAGGCCTTGCTGTGCAAGCAAACATGAGTGAGCTTGTCTGCTCTGCCATCTGTTACTGAGACCGCCTGTGACTGCTGAATCATTTGCTTCCCTTGGCTTGTTTCAGGTTCTTAGCTGGCATCTTCAGAACTGAGGGTTTGCTCATCTCTCTGTCTTGGCTCGGAGTGTGAGTGAGGATTACAGACTGGCATTTTCTGTCACAGGTCAGGCTGGAAGAGAGATACGAAAAGACAAATGTGTCAAGCCCTGGTTGTTGAAAGTTTGGGATGGAGAAAGAAGAGTCTGAATTTAATGTGAATCTTAGCTTTGAAGAAGAGGAGGAATAGGAGCAAGGATTGAAAACCTCCAGCCCGTTGTTTTGCAGGCAGAGAGGAAAATCTAAGCAGCAGCTGATTGAGACAGCTGAGTAAAGAAGCTACAAGGTAAAAATAGCAGCAGGCTGTCAATTAATCTGGCAGTGCTGGGCATGAGTGAGAAAACAGCAGGAGGCTTTGGGAGAAGCCGAGTCAGGGATGCTGTGTGGGGAACGGGAGGCAGCTCTGCTGTGAGCCAGGAGCTCACAGAGGAGGAGCAGGGTTTGTACACTCACGTACAATCCTGGAGAGACAATTCAAGTCTCACTTTATCACAACCTCAAACTGAATATTTGTGTGAATGGGACCCTTTTATCACTGAGATATCCACAGTTATTTTATGCACTTCCTTAGAAGGGACACTTGTAGATTTCTGAAGTCCCTCTGGAGCACAGTCTGTCTACCCCAAGGAACAGGGATGTCACCCACCACTGCCCCACCACAGCCACTGAAACACATCGCTTCTAAATGAGACGTGCAGCACAGGACGTGCTAAACCCCCTGGAGCACTGTCATTGCCATAGGGCTGGGTGTCATGGATTTTTCTGTAAATGCTTTTGCTCATTGAGTAATGACTGCAATGCACAGGTATATCTGATGGATGGCCTGCTCAGCATGCTGATGGGCCAAGGATGGAGCTCTGTCTGTGTTTTGTTTGTTCTTTCATGAATGCCAATGCTAGTGAAGGGTTTTGCAGGGAGAGTCTCAAGCTGTTTATTTACGCAGTAAGAATAACATAAATATTTTGAAGTGTGGCTCAAACCAGCATTCAGCAGAGACAGTAGATAAGCTCAGCAGAAAAAGCTTGGTATGAGCAACTAGGGTATCATCTGTTATTGACTCCAATTGCAGCTGCTGTGAACTGGGGTGTTTGAACCTGTGATCTTAATTGTGCCACACACATTCTTGGATAAAAAGTGCTATAAAAATGCCAGGAGTGGCTATTCCGTATTTTTAATAGTATTTTATCTATATCTTTTCACTTTCACTGTTCCTGAACTGCCTGAGGTGAAAAAGTCAGCCTGTGCCTGTTCAAAGACAAAGGTACAGCTGTGGCTGCTGAGCTCCAGTTCATAATTTAAGAGCAGGATGCAGGGATGGAGTGGGCAGGTCATTCCTAAGCCTGCAGCTCTGCACATGCACTGCCTTTGTGTCTCAGTGCTCACTAATTCACTGTGCAGCAGTTTGGCTCAGACTGGCTCTGCACCAGCTTCTCTAAACCCCCAGCCCACCCCATCCCCACTGGAGCAGAGCCAGCCTGGCACCAACACTGGATTCTGGGTTCATATGGAATGTGGGTACCTACCCACAGAACAACATCCACAGATGAGAGCTGGGCATGGCAATCCCCTGCTCTGCAGCAGGCAGAAAGGGCTCTCAGAAAAGAGGCCCTGAGCCCCCAGGCAGTGTGGGTCTGACAGCACACCCCAGGAAAGCAGCTATTCCCAGTGCTGCCAGACATCCTGCAGGAGTGCTGAGGATTGGGCTCAGAAGGAAAGCAGCAGCATCTCCCAGCATCACACCTCAGCCTGCAGGCAGGGCATGTTTAGCTCATGGACGCAGCTCAGCTCTCCTGGTAGCACCAGCTCTGCTCTGCCCATGACTTCTGCAGCCAGGAGCTGGGGACTGGCTTAGCAGGAGTCTCCATGCAAACCCACCTATCCTATTCCTTTGGGAGAGGGATTAATTTCTGCTGTTGAAAAGGAAGAAGCAAAAGCAGGCCCTGCTGGGTTATGAAGATGGACAGATTTAGAGATATCTGCAAGAACAAAATCCATGTCACCCAAAACAGCTGAGACACTGTGGCCAAGAAAGGCAGCATGGTCTCCTCCCTTCAGAAACCTTGCAGCACAGCGAAGGGGAGCACATTTCTCCAGTCCAGAGATCAAAGCAGTTTTAATTTCTCCTTGTGATTTTATTCCATGGCTATTTAAGAGCTGGGCCAAGTGGCCAGCATTTGCATGTTGCCTTTGCTGTTTAGGGATCCAGCTCAGAGGTGTGGAGAGCTTGCCTTAGGCTGGCTGTCAGAGGGAGGTACCAAAATCTCTCCCTTCCTGGCCTGTGCCCAGCTGCCTTCACAGGAGAGCTGATCTATTGATGGGGTGTCTCCTGGACTTGGTAGAGAACAGCTTGCAGAACACATCAATCAGTGGCCAAGTTATCCCAAAAGTTATCCCAAGTTATGAAGCTCTGATACCCAAAATCCTTGCAGCACTGCAGGTAGTGCTCACTACATTTGTGTATTCTGGCTCTCTCATGGGCTGTGTATGAAAACTAGAGAGATTTAAGTGTTAAACATTTAAGTAATTAGGCATAAATCACAATTTTTTCACTGTCTCATTGCAATAATCTCAAAAAAGAGTTCTTCCTGTCTCTTACTTGTCCTTATGGAAAACCTATAAGGTGAAACTTGAGCTATTTCTATTTCTCATTAATTAGAAGTTCCAAATCCAGAGGAAAGATGCCCTGAGCTTAGAGATGACTCCCAGTGGCTTCCCTGGGAAGGGAATGGTCCCAGACACCCCAATTATCTCAATGACACACATACCCTGTCAGAAACCTCTCATCACCAATGCGTTAGGGTCAGCTGCTCTTGGAAACACTTAATAATATAATCTGTTACAGCATGGGTACATATGGAGTGGCTGCTCTGCTATTAAAATTGGTGTGGCCACCATGGCTTAAAATCTAGGAGTTTTGGTTGCACTTCAGAGCACATCTTTATCTTGAACTTTGAAAGCCACAGTGTCCATGATCCTTGTTCAACCCTGCATAAAGACTCATGCAAAGACATGCCAGAAAGATGAGGGCCTCACCTGGTGTTAAATTACCAGTGCAGAGTGTCCCATCTGCCACTGAAATGCAGCTGCATGGTGCAAAGTGACAAGCACTTGGTGGCTGCTTCCTCTCACAAATGTCCACAGGATTTCAATCACAAAAAGGAAATTTGTCCTGTCCATATGGCTACAATTCATTGGCCATTAATCTCCCAGTGTTTACATATTGGTTCCTCCAGAGTCTAATCTCAGCCTGTAGCTGTCAAGCCACTGCTTGGAGATAAAACAAGGCTAATCCTGCCCTCCAAGGACTCTCTCAGTCTGTAGGCAATAAACAAGTGTGAGGCCATAAGTCAGACATGTTGTCAAGTCATAGGAACTGTGTCATTTTTACCAGCTTCCCACATGTCTGCCTTGGCACCCAAAGGGATCCTCACAGCAGTTCTTCCTCTGCTTCACTTGTAGTTGCCACTTAACAGGGTCTGGAAAGGAAGAACTTCCAGCTTTACCCCATTTATCTCCTTCACAATCAGGTAGTTAACTGAAACACAGGGACATGCAGGGTTTTTTTTCTAATAAGAAGTTGATGATGAAAAGGGCATCTGTGACATGAAATCCAATTTTCCTGAAGACAAATAAGAGAGAGAATATCAGGTTCTCACTCCCTGTTTCAGCCAGAACTCGCATCCCCAAAGACTCACTCCACATTGCCCAACCAACCAAGCTCTCAGATCAGCATTTGCCACGTCATGCTTTTTACTTCTTGAGTTGTGCCAAAGAAGGCTCAGATTAGATATTTGGAAAAATTTCTTCACCAAAAGGGTAGTCAAGTATTCCAACAGGCTGCAACTGGGCAGTTGATTTACCATCCCTAGAGGTATTTCAAAGACATGTGGGACATGGTTTAGTGGTGGACTTGGCAGTGTTGGGTTAATGATTCCAACCTAAATGATTCTGTGATTCTCCATGGTTTACATGGGCTCTTCTCAGTCAGGTGTGCCTTTAGTGTGAAAACCCTTTACACAGAGTCATGGTTATACTGCAGAAAATAAAGTTTTTTTGCAGTTACTTCATAAATGAAGGATAATGGTTCTTCCTATCCCCTGAATTCCACTTTTAAGAGGTCCTAAAAGAGCCCATTTTTTCCCATTTGCAGTCAGGCGTTGGTCAGTCATTAGAGCACAGCAGTCACAGCCCAGCCTGTATTGCCTCACTGGGGTTTTTTAGGAGGGAACCACATATGCACAACCCCTTTCCGCCTTGCTGTTCTCAGAACTCTTCCACTTTTCTCCTCAGCCTCTTCAGAAGCCTTAATTTCGTTTTGCTTTCCTAATTTAAAATTTCCCTTTCAAAATGGAAATTATTCAGGGATCATGAGGGGGAAAGTGGGTAGAGACTCACACTTAGACCTGTCTTTTTTCTACGTTGCTGGTTAGTTTGCTAGCTGAACAATTGTATTTCATATGCTTGGAAACATTTCTAGTTTGCCAGAAGAGCTGATCAACATGGCTATACATGTGACTCTGTGCTTTTCCCAGGAGCAAAAATCAGATGTAGCTCAGGCCTATTCTTAACACATAATAGGCTGTGTCACCAAAGGTGTTTTACCAACAAGCAAAATGTAATTATCACTTTTCCAAAGCTGAAATGCTTTTTTGGCATCGTTTGACCTTCTAATGAGAATAAATATGTTAGTAAACGTTGCATTCTTTAGTGATAACAGTCAAAATATTAAGCACTTGTTGGTGAGAGTAAATTTAAGCACTTGCAAAGGGGGTCTTCTACTCTTAGTGTCAGTAGTTTTTACGTTCATGACAATTTATTTTATAATTAAATTATATTAGGTTATGGTGTTATTTTTTCTTATGTGTCTGAAATTCAGTCACATATTCACTGAAATGTGAATCACTCATCAAATCCTACAGAAATCTGGGTACTGGATTCTGACAAACTCCAGGGTGGTTTCATTTCTTTCCTCTAGTGTGAAATCATACCTGTGATCTGCACCCCCCTCAAGCAGAAACTACAAGATGACTCTAGCCATGCTGACCTCTAACACTCACAGATGATCATCATCTCCACTAGGCACATTAATTAGTTGCTAAAGTAATTAACTGGAAGTCACATAATCAATGCCAGATGTTTTGGAGTTGTTTCATTTTGGATTCCAACTGCTACTGGGTTCCCAAACTTATAATCCTGAATGTTTTTCCCAAGGAAGGCCAAACTTCATCAGCAGCTGCTTGAATTCTTACAGCCCAAAGCTGGGGCTGTGACCTCACACCCCTACACCATCAATTCTGGTTGGACACACATGAGTTTGGGTGAGACTGGAAACTATTGGTTAACATTCTATTTCCCTGTGCATCTTCCTCAAAGAGATGTCTCTGCCTTGGGAAGAAGCAAAGCAATATGTCAGAGTTGGTGTATTTACATGCTAATGTTTAGATCTATGTGATATTTATAAAGGAGAACAGTGAGGGATTAAAGCAGGGATTTGTGTCAGTACTGTGGTGGCTTTATGGGGAGGAAGCTCTGTGGCTTTTTCAGGTTTTACTGAACATTGCAGAGGAGAGATTTCTCTTTTTTCACTTACTTAAATGACAATCATTGTCTACCCACAAGTTCAACACCAGGTTTTTGGTTTTTTTAATGTTACCTTCAGACTATATTAAAAATGGTACATTTTCACTGGTTTTGAACTACTTTTCACAGACATATTTATATAATGTGCCAAGATGCTAAATTTATCCTCATATAGGCTTTAATTACGTTGTATACTTACTGCAAATTAACCAAATGCAATGGAATTTTGTTGGGGAACTGCTTTCTTCTTAACACCCTGACTGTCTATAGTCCATCAAAGACATTGAAAGAAGTTTATCAGATACAGGTGCGATTGATTTAATGGGGAGGGGGAGCATTTGTTCTTTTAATTGCATCTCTTCAACATTGTGACTGCAGTGTGGTTTCTTCCGAGCCAGCAGCTGGAGGTGTCACACTGTTAATGTGCTTTTCTTCTTGGGAGCCATTGGTTCTTGCACCCTCATCCTTCCTGGCTCTCCTCACTGGCCTCCCCCTGCCAAATGCTCTCTCGAGCTATTTTTATGGAACTGCCATGGCATTGCACTGCATTTAAGGAATACTCTGTTTTCTCTACTTTACAGCCAGAATTGCAACACCCCTCTCAAGGTACTGTTCCTTGGTGATAATGGTTTTTATTTTGTTTCTTTCTATCAGTCCTATTTGAAGTGTTTGGTATTTATTTTTTTTTATTGTTGGACAATTTCTTTGGCTGATTTTCCTTGATGGATTGCTGGTATCTGCACTGTTTCTTCCCCTAGTTTTACCATAATTTTTCATACTTCTTACATTGTGACAGAGACACTGTCATAGGTCTGACAGCCCTGGCAGATGTCTGTGACTAGCTCAAGTGTTCCTCAACACCTGCTGAATTTTCTCTTCCTGTTTGTAATTTAAATAATCCCCCATAACCTTGTCAATTTTCTGTGCCAGTTGACTTGTCCTACTTTCTTTAAGGTGGAACTATTCCTCACTTACAAACTCTCTCTTCCCAACTAATTCTAGTGAGGCCATCACATTCATGTTTTATCTTCTTCACGTTGCTTTTAATTCATTAATTCAGACACCAATAATTCTACCTGATTAGGTTGATGATCCTCTCTGTTAATAATCAAGTAATTTATTTTCTTTTACATTTTGAAAAGTGATAGGAACTGCACCCAACCATTATTTTCAATTCACTAGGTGATAGGTAAAATCTTCCAAGAGCAACATCACAATTCACTATCAGCTATCATGAGTAAGACAAGTAAGCTAAATGCAAATTTCCTCTTTGTAATTTATTCCTTTTAATACAAGTCTAGGGGGGAAGGTGCAGAGATTATTTACAGCCTACTCTGAAAATTAAGATAAGGGTTATATCAGACCATGAATTGATTATATTTAAAACTATGGGACCCCCAGAGGCAATGTCCCCCAGCTGTTTCCTCTTATTTACAGCAGCACAGCTCTGGCTTCAGCACTGCAGCTGATCTTGGCAGCTGAAGCCTCACAGCACAAGGGGAGAGTGAAGGGGAGGGAGCTGCAGGCAGCTTCAGTGCAGCCTTTTGTGCTCCATGGTCCAAGGGAGGAGTTCCTAATGGGGAGGGCTCCTAATTCCAGCCACCTCCCACCATGGAACTCGGGCACTTTGACTTCTGTCACCTGCAAATGACCAAACAACTCTTACAGATGTTGAACTCCTCATTAATGACATTTTTTAATAAGCGAACCGAATGTTTCTGCAGCTGATTAGCGTGTCAGTACAGTGACATGTCATCTAGCAATTAATTCCTCATATGGCTGTGAGCAAAGCCACTCTATGTAGATGCTGGTCTCTAAAGGGAAGGAAGTTTCCTTAGAAAATATTTCTATACTGTAAGATTTCTTTATCATGAGGATTTAATTTCCTAGCTGTGAGCTTGCTTGTCTCTGTCTCCCCTTCATACTATCTCCTCTGTGTAATTTGGATTCAGGTTCAATAAGAACTGCTTTAAAATGAATAACTGGTAGCTGAGCATAGGAAGGCTCAGACCTAGGCAGGGTTGCCTTGGTTTTGGTTTGGTGCTGGCTTTCTTTTTTCCCTTTTATTTTGTCTGTTTACTTATATATATTTTTTTAATAGCAAATATTAAGACAGAAATAAGACAATGATAAATGGAATTGAAGTACCAATTAAGGCTAGCCAGGTGGCTGCATGGCTCAGAAAAGCATTTTAAAGTCAAAAGTTTTACTTTGAATGTAACAGTTCATGCCAGGAGCAATGTAAGGCTGCTGAGTCAGTGCTGTTCACACATTTACCATGCATTTAACCCAATACTCACAGGTATGCTCTGCATTCAGAAGCACACACCTGACTGCCTGCACATGCAGCTTGACATTCTAAGTGCAGAGTTATGCAAATATACATTTATTTTAAATTTCAAGGAATAAAAATAATCACTATTTTATTCTTACTTTATATATATATATCTGTTAACTCTGTAACATCATACTCTGCAGAGAGCTATTCCTAAATGGAGTTAGTGTTTTGGCAGTACAACTTCTTGACACAGTGGTTTCGGGTTTGCTTTCTTCATTGATATTAAAGAGCCAAAACTATTTCACACTGTTGACAGGAGTCCTCAGTATGCTTTATCCCGTTACATTTCTGGGGAATTGGTCGATTGTCCAGCTCTGGAGACCTGTTGGTGTGAGTCTGGAGGAGGGCCACAAAAATGACCAGAGGAATGAAATATTTCTCAGGTACAGAAAGTCTGAGGAGCTGGGGCTGTTCCACATGGAAAAGGCTCCAGGGAGACTTTATTGAAGCTTTCCAGTACTTAAAGGGCACTTCCATGAAAGATGGGGACAGATTTTTTAACAGGGCCTATTGCAGTAGGACAAAGGATAATGGTTTTGAACTAAAAGAGATTTAGACTAGAGAAAGGGGAGAAATCTTTTGCAGAAAGGGTGGTGAAACACCAAAAGGGGATATCCACAGAGGTGGCAGATTACTGAACCTGAGAACACTCAAGGTCAGGTTAAATGAGGCTGTGAGCAAACTGATCTAGTTGAAGATATCCTTGTTCATCAAAGGGAGTTTGGACTAGATGACCTTTAATGTCCCTTCCAACCCAAACCGTTTTATGATTCTATGATACTTAAACCTAAACAATACTAGAAAAATGCAGTCTATACTCATCAAAGAATGTGGAAGTTTCACACCTCACCCTGAAGTCTGTTTGTTTACCAGATCGTCAGGAATCTTTTTTTTTTTCATAGGCTAGTTTCCTCGAAATTAAAACCTCCTGAGGTGCTTCTTTTAGAGAAGCTTGTGTGTGTAGGTGGAGGAAATTGTTTCTTATGCTTTTGTGGGGTTTTTTTTGAGCAACAACTGCAGGTTTCATTGATAAGCAATATGTATTTTGCACTTCAGTGTGACATATGTGAAAACACAGAGGACTGAAGGAGATGTGGAGTCAGGACACAGCCACCCTTTCCACCTCACACTGACAATATCAGGTCTGTGGGCTACAGAAAAGGCACCCCGGATACCTGTTACAGTGAATGGGAAAACTGGGCCTTTGATTTTTGTACAGTTTGTAAATTGGATCTCATCTGATGAACATCAACACTCTCCATTTAATAAGAAGAATGATTTTACTTTGTTGCCTTACCCTTCTTGATACCTCTGATTTTATTTTGTCTCTTAAGACTTGTGCCAGACTGGTTTGTTGGCATCTGCTGTGTACTGCTATGGTGGGATGAACAGTGAGTTGCCAGGTTTTACACTGACAGGTTTATTTAATTTTATTTTTTTTTTTTTACCAGGAGAAGCTGGATACTTTGCAGAAAGGAACTTAATAATGGAATAATGAGGGGAAATAAAAGGTCAAAGATTGTTCTTGCCGCATGTCTTTATTTCCCTAGCCACCAAGCAGTGATTTTTAAACACATTTCTGTGCAGTGACCTTGACATCAATTCCTGCCATGACTTCACCACATTGTCATCATGCCATGGTCTCAAAATGTAAAATACCCTACTACAGGAAATCTGACACTGCCAATATTACAATAACTGCAGGAAAGTAAACTGCAGAAAAATATGTTTCATGACAGGGGAAGCAGAAAAGCTGCTAGATGAATTGGATTCCTTTTTAGATGAATCTTCTATGGATCAGTAGGTTTATTCAGAGTTACTTAAAAAGCAGTTAACATTCCATTAGCAACAAACTGTGATCTGTGTCAGCAGTAAAGCACTGTTCAGTCATTTATTTTAGAATGAGCAGTCACTGCAGGGAGAAATAAAATTATGAAACGCCTCACAAGCAAATAAATAGTAAGGCAAAGCCAGGGATTTTCTTTCTTATTCTCCTCCTAGGAATATCTGTTAATATACAGTAATTTTTTTTTCCCCAATGTTTGCTATGTGCAGGGTGAGTCAGAACTTTCTATTTCTTGGTAGTTTGGGTTTGTGATCAAAGAGGGAAAAAGTGCATGCTCAGATTTGGCTGCTGCCGTGGTATTTCACCAAAGTAAGAGCACTGTTGGTTCAGCATTTTGCCCTCTGCTAACCTGGCTTCAGTCCCAAAGAGCTGCAATGAAAGAATCCCTTTCCTTGCAGCAGGAATGGATTTGGCACAATGCCCCTGTGGGCTCTTCACCTGATCATGATTCCCTCCTGTGCTTAAAGCAGCCTTTATCTCCCCATTCTCCTGACTCAGACAAAACCCACACTGGCACAGGAGTTAATGTTTGGCTCCTATATTATTTTTGATGGGCAGTTTTGATACTTCCAAACCTTTTTATATCTTGTGATAGAGATCAGGTAAAAAACAGCCTTCGAGTGTCACTGACACCATGGAGAGCCAGACATGGGTAGAAGAAGCATTACTGAAATCTGTGCAAAACCCTCTCCCAGCTGAGCTGCTACTGGCAGGCATCCCAAAGGCAGCTCCACGTTACCCTCGTGTCATTCTCCTGTGTGCATTGTGCCAAACAAAGCTCAGCCAAACATCAAACAATTAGAAGGTCTTTGCCTTGTACTGCTCTGAAGCCACTGCTCTGACTGTACAATCCTGCAGCCCCTGAGGGCAGATTGTCCCCACTGCTGGACATGTCACATAAAACCAGGAGCTCAACAGCCGCAAAAGCTCTGCTGGATTTTAACAAATTTAAATGTAGAACTCATTCCCAAAGTAACAAGTTCTGTGTTACACAATAACATTGCCTCATAAAGTTTTAGTCCTTGTTTTAATTACTCTGATAGATGGATCATTATAGTGATGCATAGAGAAGAGAGGAAGAAATATAAATAAACACATGGAGACTACACTGGTTAGACAATCAGCATTTCTGCTAAGCCACTAACAAGCAATGCACAGCCCACTTGTGTGTGGTAAGACGATGATTAAAACATTTGGCCATGAATGCCATATTAACTTTGAAAAACTTCTTGTCTTTATTAATTAGGTATTTCTATAACTCAAAACATATAACTGGGGTCAGTAGAAGTAATTTTAGATCACTAATTGATATTAGCATTGAGAAATTAGGAGCCATTATTTACAGGAGTAACCAGTACCTCCTCATCTCCTGAGATTCTGCTGTGCCTAGACAGATAAATGTGAAGGGAAAAACTCCTTCTTTCATCCTTTTCAAAAGAAAAGGATCCTGATGGGTATTCTAATGTGGAGAAACAAAGTTTTGGGATTTTTTTCTACCAGTTTCTAATAGTGGCTGTTCTGATGTGGCATGGGGGAACAGAAATGATTGTGAGGGCATCTTCAAAAGCCATAACTCCAGGCTGTGCTCATTCTCTCCTATTGCTTTTTAAGATTATGATAATGAATAGTAATTTAGAATTAATTCAAAGCTAAATTATTTGGGCTGCTTTTTTCCAGACCTGAGCCCTGACTGCAACAATTGTGTTTAGCTCTAGCTCCAATAACTGAATTCCTCTGCAGATTACATTTTTAGGGTGCAGAGATATGGTGAGCAGCCTGCCCAGCTCTTCTGAATCTCACATTTAATGGTGAGTCCAAAAGCTTTGAAGTGAAATCTTTAACTAAAAACCCCAGCATTTTGTAATCTTTTCCCATGTCAGGCCTTTCCTTCCAGGAGCTGAAACATTAATTTTCAAAATGGCTCAGTAATTCTAGTAAAAAGGAGGAAGCAAGTAATGAATACAAGTTATCATTCTGGAATTCTTCCAGTGCTGCTGCTTAGAAACTGTTTTTTAAGAGATATGCTTGGAATTAGTCCTTGCATTACAAATAATACAGTCACCTCAGTGACGGAAGTGCAAATTATCAAGCTAAGAAGCAAAAATGAGTTTATTTTTATCAGTTTATATAGTCACTGTAATCCATAAATGCACACAGATATTATTTAAAACACTGTGTATGTTACAAACACACAGTTAAATGGTCTTTCTTTAAATCATCTTTGCAAGTGTATTCTTAATATCAGAGCATGCTTAGTTCTGCCTAAACTGTAAGAAATTAGAAAAATATATTTTTATATTAGGTCCAAATTCAACTGACAATGACATATCTTGCATAGCTCAGAAGTGACCTTGTACACATTGAAGAAAACCACATAATTTTGTCCTGTAAGCACAGATTATGCATTCATCCCTTTTAAATTTGATAATACAAATGGTTCCTTTGAAAACATCCCTCTGGTACTATTTTATTGCAAATTTTCCCATGGATGTTTAAAATCTTTAGATGTATGACAGAATGTGAAATCTACTACATATAGCAGCAAGTGCAGGCAAGTAAATTGGGCATAAAATTTCTGGAGTGAACACCATGTAATTTTTAAGTGATTCACCTCTACACCACCTGCTAATCCATTTCTGGGAGAAATACAAAATTTTGTGCATCTTGCAAAAAGTGCCATTTTAAGTAGGAGAGCACAACTTTAAAGGAGCGAAACAAGGATAAAAAAGCTTTTACAAAAAGATGTTGTCAATGAAGTATTTCCTGAACACTGATCATTAGCTGTGAAACCATTGCTTATCCATAAACTCTGATTTCTTCTGGCCAGAGAAACACTTGCTTCATTTATATATGCAGATAGAGCCTTCCTTTGAAATCCAGCTGCATTTGTGGTCTCAGCAGCATTTAAGATAAATATTTCAACAGCTTCTTTCTCAATGTCTTCTAGAGATATCAGTATGGACAGTATCTTTCCAGTGTTGTGCACTGAATTTATAAAGCTGATTTTATTCTCACTTCAGATTACCTGATTTCTGACCAAATTGGGGCACCCTGCATTTAGAAGGAGGTATTAAACAGCACCATTGCTGTTTTATGTGTTCCCAACATTTTCTGTAATAGCTTCTCTAAAAATGTGTGGCATAAACAAAATCCTCAAGCACATTGCAGTAAAAGGGTTTTATTGGTGCTCATTTGCACTGACCTACATAGGTTGTTCTCAGGCTCCCCATTCCTGAGCAGTGATGCTCGTTCTGTATTGGAGCCAAGAAGGCACTTAATCTGTGCCAAGCCATCTTTTTGTCAAAGTACCATTTTGCCATCAAAATAAAGGCACAAAACCAATTTATGTTCTGTTAGTAAAACCAGGAAAAACAATCTCCATGAAGAAAGGAGTCAGGAGTTACCCTTCCAATGATCTTAAAAAGCATGTCTGCATAGATCTAATTTTCCACATTATATCAAGAGCAGAGGAAGCCTGAATTCCTATCTAAAGAATGGAAATAGAAACACACTAGGAATAGCACCTCCTCTGATTTATTTCTTCTAAGAAAAAAAGGACAATCTGTCTTCATTCCTCACTGACTTCTCATAGCCGTCTATATGTTAATATTCTAAAGCACTCTATAAAATTACTGCAGCAGGACATTTTATTTCACTTCTGTGCTATATATGATTATCAAAGATTTAAAATGTTATGGAATGAAAAAACAGTATTGTTGTTTTATACACAGCAAGGATGTTCCAATTAATGAAATTTGCCAAAGCAAGAAAAGGTAAGGATTTTCTTGTGAAAGACAACAGGGATTGTTTTTTCTTGCTTGGTTTGCATGGGTGTAATGTGCTGAACATCACACAGAATGTTACTTGAAACTTCTTATTACAATCTTATTAAAGCAACATCCTTTAGAAAGCAAAGCATAAGGTTGAGTAACCCAATCTTCAGATATATTTTTTTAAACTCAAAGGTTTTTCTCTAAACTTGCTGACATCTGTATGACATAAATAAATTTTAAGGTATCCAAAATCCCTTATAGAAAAACAGGAATATTACAAGGGTTCAGGTGCTCTGAATCTTCCATATAGAACATACAATCCATGCATACCATATCTGCTTTAAAAAAAATTAACAAACAGCATTTTCTTTTTATCTGCAGAATTTATTTGTTCTCTCACCAAAAATTAACAGATATAACTACTTCTGTTTTTTCCTAAGGACCAAAGGTGCTCCTTTGATTGGTGAGGATGCTCCAGTGGTTATAAGTTTCAGATTTTCACGTATAAAATTGCGCTGTCGGACTGTGAATGATCCTACGTAGCTGCTGGTGCAAACTACTTTGGCTGCCACTGTAGGTGGTACAGTCTGTGGAGGAAGTCCATTGATTACATATGTCCACTGCATTGATTGTGTCTGAAAATAATGAACAGAGAAAGGGAAAAAAATCAATGATCAAATACCCTGAAAATTTGTCAGTGATTTGAGATGCAACATTGAATTAAAAAGGTATTTGTCCTTTTCCATGTAATGCACTGGAATAACACAGAATGAGAATTGCACTCCTGGAACAGAGAACTGAAATCACATTCAGCTTTATTCAGGACCAGGCATAACAAAGATGAGAACTGTACTATCCCTGGCTGATCTAAAATTCCTTTTTTATTTAAAAATGCCAGAGGTCTGTGCATTTTTCAAAGAGCTCTATGTGTTTTTAAAAGATGACTATTCCATACTACAAAATAAATGCCTCAAGTTTATACCACAGAATTCACTTGCGGCTCTGCTATCTGTAACAATGGTATTATCAAATGGTGGGATTTCCTCATTGAAACAATGAACAAAACTAAGAGAAAAGGATTCAGAGTATGCACAAGAGAAGCTTCACGTTGGAATCTCTAGTTTGAGGCATATTGATGTGGATTGAAAATGACACTCTTCATTTGCTCTCTGTTTAAAACTGGTCTCTAGGAATGGAACATATGTTTCCATGTCATGTCTTCTAATGCTTGAATACTTGATTCTTCCTGACTACATGGTCTTTATTCTTACTGCACATCTCATCTATCCATGCTTAAGGACTTTTATTTTTACAAATATTAGGGTATACTGCTATACCATATACTGCGACCTCCCATGCTTCATTTGTGCCCTGAAACAAAATATTGGTTGTTAAAAACTTGTGAAATTTTTGCAGATCATCCAATCATTTTCCTTTCATAACGTATCACTTTAATTTCTGAAAGCAGGTCTTTATTCCAAGTCTCTAGCCCTTTCCTATCGTTACATCTGGAAAAAAGGTATATTCCTGGGTTTTAGTTTTCTAATCTTCTTTTCTTTAAACACACCTTCCCCTCCCCACCCCCCAAACTACTAACAACAGAAATATTACAAACCCAAAAGATATTACAAAATCTCAAATGATGTCATTATGTCCAGTTTGTACTGTGCAAAAGGACAAAGCATTGCATGTCCACTTTAGGCATAGACTGTCATCAATTCCCTCACAGTGACTAAAAATTCCAGGTGTTAAGTTTGGGGTTTTTTTCTCCTTCTGAGATAAAACTAATTGAGGAAGACAGAGTAAAAAATATGGCATGTCTGTCTATTAAAATATATTCATACAAGTGAAATTTGGCGTTTATACAGGACACAAAGCATGAACACTGTCCAAGGAACACACCAGGCTCTCACTTTGCAGCCTCAGAGCAGAGGAGTCACGTGAAATGAGTGAGTGGTATTTCCAAATTCCCAAGGTCTGCCTTTCCACAGGACACAGCTGTGCTGGCTGTGGTTCCAGAGCTGGTTTTTGGTGCTCTCCTGCTGTGTTGCACTCCAGGGACACAGCTCACAGGGTCACCTTTCCCTGCTGCTTCCAGTCGCCCAGTTTTATCATTACAGTAAGACTTGTACTTCAAGGAATTAATCTCCTATTTAAAACTAACTTAATCCTTAGAACAATCATTCTAGATATAAACATTACACCTAACACCAGTGTCATTCTTCATCTGAGGAAACAAAAGGTCAGGAAGGCTGATATGTTCTCAGATTGCTCTGGGAAACAGTGCTACAGTCACCCCTCAAAGCTGATGAGTGTTGTCCTCAGCTGGCAGTGCAGCCTCCCCCATGGCTGGGTTTGTGGCCATTTGCTCATTCCAGTGTTTGCTCTCTGCTCCTGCTCTGCTGCTGCCCATGTCACTACCCCAGCCGGATTTGGTCTACAGAGAGGTGCCACAATACCCACACAAACTGTGACAGATTTTCACACGCCATAAATGCTATCAACCATCTCTAAAGCACAGTGTCTATATTTGTCTTGTTATTTATTGCATTCTGTCATTTAATTATGGTCTAGATAAAGCACTACAAAAGCCACAGAGATGAGCAGTGACCCTTCTCCACCTTCAGCTTTCTGTGCAGTTATCCCATATTTACAGCAACATACATAAGAGGAGAAAAAAGCATGATAAAACGTTTCTTTGACTTTACTAAGTTTTGTTACATCAGTTTTATACTTGTAACTGAAAAAGTTTGAATCTATTCTGTTTATCTTTATTATCTTTCATATGCTTCTTCCTACCACTCTTATTGCCACCATGTTCAGTGATAAATTATATTTAATGAGTATCATTGCAAGTTTTGAATTTATAATGCAGATATTCAACAAAAAGAAGTTTCACAACATTAAACCATAAACTCTTTGGCTCAGGCTTTGTTCTCTGCTGTGCACTTATAGAGCATTTATATTATTATACAGATATACTGCACACACAGCTCCGAAATGCCATTATCATATGACTCTCTAATTGTAGTTTTAACCAGCATTTTGGCAACTGAATTACACTTTTCTGCATCAATGCTGAAAGAATAGATGAGTGTTTTTTGCTGTGTATTTTAAAAGAAACCTCTACCTGAAAATTGGCAGTACTGATTTTACATGGTGTCTGCTGAATGACTCACCTTATTCCAGTAAGATTAGTAAATGAGAACTCAGTAGATATTTCACCATGCATGCATAGTTTTTCAAAATTTTTATTACTATCCTACTAAAATCAAAATGCAATTTAAATTGAATATTATTCTATGTAAAACAGGCAGATTAACTCATCATTATTCTCAATCTTATTTAATACTGTGAAATGAACTAGTAACTACTGTCTGTAAAGGTAACAGCCAGCAAAAGCAGGTATGACATGAACCAGCATCAATATCTTATGTCCAAAGATAAAGCTGTCATTTAAGAGAAATGTCTCTCCAAAGCTAGCTCATTATTTTATTAACTTCAGTACAAAATGAAATAGTTGATCTTTCTTTTATTAAGCAGATGAACAATTTAGTTTAAAGGTAATTAAACCTCAGGGTCATATTCACTGCGTGCAACTCTCGTGGATTATTTCAAGGTCAGAGAAAAGATCTGAAAGATGTTTCAGTCAGTGATTTAAACTGAGTATCAAGTTACTGAAAAAAATAATTTTTGTTGATGAAATCCACACATATTATGACTTGACTGTCTATAGTATTAGTGGGATTTAAACAAAAATAGTGGGCTATGCCATCTCTCAACTTCACTTATCATCAGCATCAAACAATAGATACAGACTCCTGGCTACTAATAGCCTTTTATTAATTTCCTGTTTGCCATAGAAATATCCTGGATTGTGTGACCAGTGGAAAAAGTAAAGGTTGTGGCTTGTTGAAAAAAGCTGCCTATTCTGTTGCTGTGTCAGGTGTTCAGTAGCAGGTGACATTGCAACTCCATCTAACGTCTCATCTTGAACTATGGTAGTTCACCTATTGTAAATCAGGTGTCATCATCCAAGACTACTGGAAACAAACATTGAGAAAAAAATGTGCATTTATATACACATTAAGTGAAAAAAATACTGTTGTGTAATGTAAGCTCAGCAGTTTCTGCCAAAAGGGGACCGAGCGTCACACACATGAAAAAGTTACTGTAATTATCAACACAACTTGGGGTTCTTTGTTTAGCATTAGAACCACTCAGAAATCAGTAATTTTCAAGGCAACCTATATTTAAGTAATTTTCAGCAAACCTTAGGCAACCACAAATTTCTATTTTACTACAATACCTAATTTGCAAGGGCACAATTTTAGTTGCTCAAGCCATAAGTATTTTTTGGAGGAAAAGTCTGTAAAGCTTAACTGCAGTAATTATTCTAACCAATATGAAAACTGCAGCAAAAGCAAGTCTGTCATCTTCAAAATTCATGCAAGTGCCTCCAGCTGCTGCTTTGGGTTTCCAAGCCAGACATGTCACAGCAAAGGAAAACACAGATCATCAGAGTTTCAGACTTTTCTGGAATGAAGGAGAGGAGGAAGAGAGACTTTCAAAGGTCATCCACACATGACCAAAGAATTATGATAGAATATTTGATTTACAAGCAGTATTAACTTGCTTCAAAAGCAGGCCAAAATTTCCCAAACCAGGGGAACTTTTCTTCCTATTTTTAAGACAATGCAGTTTATTGTTTCAAATTTGGAATAATTCCAATACTACCTCTGGTAGTCACAAAGTCTAAAGATGAAGGTACCAAATCTGCTGCAATCTGTACTATGACTAGAACAGAATTACAAAGAGAATCTCCGTTAAGAAGATAGGTTTGATACAAACATAGCTGGTTAAGAATCCAGGCTCCCTGTGATGCATATCTAGGCCTGTTTCACATGCAATTTTAGAAGAGAGACCAGATCATATTGTGAATGTCCTTGACACTCTGAAGAAGGATTTCTTGTTAAAATGAATAACTTTCTTTTTTCAAAACCTCAATATTCCTGAATCAAAATGTGAAGTGAATAACAATTTGGCTCACCTGACTGGACTAATGGCCATCTACTGAGATAAATCTCTCTGAGAAATATTTTTAACAATTAAAAAATGAGACACAAAGTGCCACTTCTTATTATATAAGTTATTCAAGTAAGTCATTCAATCATCTTGATGGCTGAGTAATGTTCACAAAGCAAATTATTCAGCCAATACTGGTAACAGTCACCAAATAATTTATATAAAACTTGATTTGTTTGGTATCCAACCCATTTTTATTGATGCCTCATGATTCATAGGATTAATCTGCAAAACACAGATTATCCATGGGTGCTCACTCTAGGCTGGAAGTGCCACTGAAGTACATGGTAAATGTACTGCCAAAGCAATCTGTGTTAGGAAAGTGGATTGGGAGCAAGGATCAGGAATTTCAAGGAATATTGTATTCCAGTTAGCTTCCAAATAGTGCTAACTCAGAAAAATCAAAATAAAATTCTCAAGACATCTTAAAAAGTTAAACTACATGAAATTACAGGTAGTGCACCAAACCTTTCCTGGCCATTAATTTATACTGCAATGCAAACAAAAAAACGGGCCAATTACAATCAGTGTATACAGAATGAAATTAAAGCAAACCTTTATGTGAACTGTATAACAGAAGAGCAAAGGCAAGAAAACTCATGAATCAAGATAATGATAGTTTAGTAAATGAAGGAAAGAAAAGGAAAAAATCCAAAGCAATAAAAACTACCTCCCACAAGCAGAAAAATGCCCATCCAGGCTCTGACCAGTTTCTAATGAAGATAGATAAAAATAATTTTTTTTAGCTTAAAGACCACTTCCAGATATAATTAAAATTTACTTAATTGATTTCTGCACTTCAAATATTAGGTGTTTCTCAACATTGCTTAGACATTACACAATCAAAATCCTCCAGGACTGACAATGGCCTGAATACCTTTTTACAGCAATGGTTCCCACATTATTGTCACCTTTTGCCATTATCAGAACTGTAAGTCTCAATAAGCAAAGTGCCTTTCTTCATGCTTGTGAATCAAAAATGTTGAGTACTGATTCTGCACTCTGCTTCTAATCCTAAAACTCAAGCCAACACCAACACGTACTTTATTTAATGGGAAACTATTTCCATTATTCTAGTAAGTTAGTTACATTTTTCCTTGCTCATTCTTTTCAAGAGATACAATTTAAACTAACATTAGACTACGGTAATTAAAGAAATCCACCAGGAACAAGGCACTTTCAGCAAGCTGCTGAATATGTAACAGTACTGTTTGCTCTTAAGATATGCAAGTTCGCATAGACAAGTTTAGAGAAGCCACACCTGGGTACTGTGGCTGGCACACTGCATCATTTATTTGCAGAACAGCATGACAAATGGTTTTGATATGCTATCTTCCATAGGCTAAGTTAGTGATTATTCAGTAATAAAGGTGCACAAGCCTGACTTCTGGAGGGCTTGATAATGTTACCTGCAATCTGGTTCACTCTGACACCTATTTTATCATTTAAGACTTATTGTGTGTGCCTTCTGCTTTAGAATATCTCAGAAGTCTCACACATGAATTACAAAGCAATTGCTCTGGTCTCCAGCTGAATTCAGCACAGTGAAAGGAAATTAACTGCAAGCCAACAGAAATCTGCCCCTTGCCAAGGATTCCCAGCCTCCAGGCTGCTCCACCTTGTGCCTGCCTGTGATTCCTGCCCCAGCTGCACCTTGACATCCCTCAGCTCTGCTTTCTGTTCAGCCTGCCTGGCACATCACAGCTCTGGGATGTCACTTTGGCTCAGGAAGTCCCTTCTGTCCTCACAGCACTTTACAGCTTATCTAAGATGTGTGCTCTCTTCACTTATTTATCATCAGAGGCTTTTTTTTTTTCTTTTTTTCAGTCAGAACTGCACTGTTTATGAAGACAATTCTAAACTTAGAAGTTTGATTATGGAAAAATACCTACTTAAAAATGCTGTTCGGGCACAGTTCCATTGTTTCTTACCTGTAGCTCAGTTAGGTTGTGATGCCCTCATTCAAAGCTACAAGCTTTTTCAAAGAAATGTGCATGATTATTTTCCTTACTGCCTTTTTGTACTAGTTCATTCTTTGATCTACATAATATTTTAAAGTAATTTTCTAAGTCACTTCTGAAAAATTAAGATTCCTAGCAGATTCCTAGCAGCTATTTAAATAATTATCTAACTTCAATTATTTTGATAGGTAGTTGACTGAGAACAGAAGTTTTAATGATAGTTAAAGAACTTTAACTGCTTCAGCAAAGTAAT
This sequence comes from Acridotheres tristis, assembly GCA_037013685.1. NCBI lineage: Eukaryota > Metazoa > Chordata > Aves > Passeriformes > Sturnidae > Acridotheres > Acridotheres tristis. The sequence goes on from CM072884.1 coordinate 105,956,139, forward strand.
TAAGGTTTCCTGCCATTAATAAAATCTACTGTAAGTATTTAAGTATTCATAAATATTAAGTCTTAAAGAGTCCATACCATATCCCACGATTTGTGGGCAGAAACATAAACTAGTCAACACTATTTCAATTTAANTNTNTNTNTNTNTNTNTNTNTNTNTNTNTNTNTNTNCNTNCNGNTNANANANTNTNCNCACTAAATTCTGGTAGAGACAGACTGTTACATTTATGTTAATTCTAATTAGCTTCTCAGAATTGGGTTCTCAGCAGGGTAATAAAACAAAAAAAGTACATACAATATTTGGGTTTAGCATTTAAAACAAATGAAAAAAAGATGACTGTAGGATCTTTCTCCATAATCCTAACCTCCCATTATCCTTTACAACACAATTGTAATGACGAACATAAACCAAAGAACTTACACTGCTATCTGCTTCTTTACAGCTTAATTATCACTGTTCATTAAAACACACAAAAATCACAAATCTGCTACTCACTGTTCAAAGAATTTAATAATAAAAATATGTTAGTGTTAGGACTATGACTTTACCCTTGGAAATGCAAAAGACATTTTAAACCAAGAGCACTGTAATCCTTTATTACAGCAGCAGCAAAAGAGAGGCACTGCAAAAGAAAATAAGCTTTTTCAACATTTCTAAAAATAGCCCAGAGCCTCAGCCAATATATTGGCTAGAGAGGATACATGCAAGAAAGGTTCTTCAGTGTTAGGTCAAACACTAATTGCATTTCACTACCTCCATTGTTATTCCCCAAATAAGAATGATTTAATAGTGCTTTTATTTAATATGTCTAACTAAGTCTGTCTCCCTCAGGTCACTAATGAAAATGATTTCAACGAACACAAAAGGCAGAAGAGAGTATCAGGTATTCTCAACATGTCATCAAACCTTATTTCAGGTCAGTGTTGAGAGCACACAGCTGAATCACACACAGCCACAGATGCTCTGCCTTTCATTAGAACTGCAGGAATTAAAGCTTGTCTGGAGCAGAAAGGGGGAAGTCTGGAGTACAGAAAAGACTACCAAAAAAGAGCAAAGAGAATACAAGCCTCGTCAAAACATTACTAAAACCATTTAATTCTGCAATTTGAGTAAGACTGTTAGAAACATCTCTAACAGACTGTGATGGAATTTTATTGATCCAAAATGTGCTTATGAGCATCAAGAATCCTTGATGCATTTTTAAATGTCCAGGAATAGATACAAGAAGATGGATGTGATCTGATCTATATATGTAATATGTATGAATGACTGACTTACTGCAGCCACACACAGTTCCAAAGGTGGAGATGTAAAGAGCTCTCTGCCTAGATCATAACCAGAGACTGAGATGTGAGTGCATAGAGCTTAAAAATCCAATTAGACACAGGCCATCTATACTGATAAATTCCTAAAAGGAAATTCTGGATTACTTCCTGAGTTCTTAAAAAGCTAATAATAAGCTTTGATTATTGTGCTTGTCCCATTCCAGACAGATTTATGGTTAGTGATGAAAGCTAAGCCAAGGACAAGCATAGCTAGTGCATTTGTATGTGCCATGCCTAAAAACAGGAATTCAGTTCCAAAACTTCATTGGAAGTTTCTGAGCTCTGTAGCTGTGTCATACAGCACTTTGTAAACACAAAATAGCACAGAATATATTCAGTAAGCTATCTGATTTTTCAAATGGAAGAGTGATAAGCATCATTGCTGTTTATGTAAAGAGATCGTATTAATCAAACATCTAACACAGTAAAAGAAAACAAGTAGGAGGGATTGAGGGACCTTGTTTTTTTCCAGGATTTGAGTTTCTTATTCACTGCTATATAAGCTGTCACTTATAGAGATAAACACTATAGTGATTTGCCATGCATCCTTTTATCAACTTTGTTTTGACCATCTTATTTCTTAAATCAATACTGCTGTTTCACTTCTAATATAGTAGTCTGAAAACACTACCAGCATGCAGTGAATAGACTGAAAGTATAAACCATGATTTATAGAGAATGTGGGGTGTTTGCCCCTGCTGTGTGTTTTCAACAGATTCCTTCTAAAGAATAACTTAAAACTTGAAAATTGGTTTCTGAGAGCATTTTTAGTGCTGAAGGAATGCATGTCTTCAAATGTTTCCTGACCTTCACACTTACACAGGCTACTTGGTTACAAATAATTTTTGTTTATTTTGCATCTTGCTTCAAAAGAGCTATTCCTGGCTTTGTGCTCTGAAATTCTCTCTTCCACAGTTTAGCACCTGCCTTCTTGGAGCCTTTGATCATATAAGATGTATAATACAATTAAAATCAATAACCTAGGCTTCACATCTTCAATTACTTTTATATTCTCCACCAGTTCTTAACAGGATTATTTTTATTCTCTGTGAAAGTCATTTTGTCTATGGAGTTGGGGCAAACACATCAAGATTAAGTATCTGCCTCTGGTGCTGATGGCAAAAGGATAATTTAGAAATACAGTGTAAAATACAGTGTAAAATACAGTATGTTTTACCAGCTTGACATCAGTCAATTCTCCACATTTATTTTTGTTCTTGTCCATTGTGAGGAGTAGTAAAACCATCCCAGCACATGCACTTTGGTGCAGGATTTCTCTTCCTGCTGGCACTCCTGGAGCTGGATTTGTGGATTGCCCTGGGGAAGGCTTACCTCAATGACCAGCGTTGCTGTGTGCTTCTTGCCATACATCCTTGGCTTGTATCCCACTGTTATATGGGTTCCCACAGTGCCTGCTGGGAGAAGTTCTCCAGCTTTTGGCATCACAAGGAAATCGGGGTCGCTGCCCGCCAAGAAGCGCGCAGTGAATGGCTCTGGGTCCCTGCAGGAAAGCACAGGACACTGTTGTGTATCTTAACAGAACTGATCTGCAACCTAACACTCAGGCCACCATGTGGCACGACTCAGGAAAGATGGCATGGAATGAATATGGAATATTAACAACATTCTTATAGAATAATTATTCTGTAATAATTCTTTATTTGTACACAGGGACCTGCATACTGGTATTCAAAGTCAAACACATTTACATGCTATTATAAATATTATATTAACTATGGAATAATGACAGCATTTGCCACTAGAAAAAAAAAAACATCTTTTCACTTCTAAAGATATCATATAGTGATAGAAGTAAATTCCATATCAGAGTGAAAATCTATTTTTCCTATTAAGAGTACTCCCTTTTCCAATCTCTAAAAAAATAAAATTGACACACTACCCATTTTATTAAGGTTTATGACTGAATTTGCATTCTGGCAGCACGTTACCAGACTAGGAGGGAGTTCTGAAAGGCTTGAAATGAAGATATGAAAAATAATAATTTTTTATCACTGTTTCACATTTTTCATATCCCATAAACTGAACATTTTAAGATTTTGCAGTAACATAATTAGGTTCCTCTATTGATAATATTGTGTATCCCTTATCTCAAAGAATTCTTGTCTAATGCCTTGGTTCACAGCAGTGTTGTTGGACCCAAAGAAAATTCCTAGTTCTGGTAAAGATAGTGGTTGAGCTCTGTAAAACAATCTTAGGCCAATCCCAAACTAGAGCCTGTCCATCACAGCTCCTCAGGGACTCCTTGCCATAAACATCGTCATGAAAAGAATGTGCGTTTTTGTATTTTCTGGTGAGGCATTCTCCTTTTAGTCTTTATGTGTGTTGCTGAGGACAGCTCTATCACTCTCTGGACAGAAGGAGAACACAGGAAATTGAAAGTAGAAATACAAAGGGATGGTCAAAAATTAATCCACAACACCCTGGCACCGTACAGCAGGGCAAGTATTGCGCACGCTTAGAGGGAACACATTTTTTGTTGATAAAACCTGAAGAATGAAAACCTAACAGCATCTCAAAGAAAAGCTGTTCAAATCTGTTTATTCATGGACTGTCACACCAGAAATAACATTTTTCAAAGAAAATACCCACAAATAAATGAAACTTAATATTTTATGTCAAGTCATATCTCTGCGGAAATGTTCCACATTTCATGGGCAAGCGCTATCCTGTGGGTGGCACGCTGGGCCTATGTCATTTTGTTTAAAAATAGCCTTCTTTTGGAATATGTTCTCATGAAAGATTGTACTGTATTCAAAATGCTTTCCTGAAAACAGGGCACGACACCAGTTTATAGAAAGAGTAAGAGCGCAGAAAAGAGAAACTGAAAAGCTTCTGTTGCCTCCAAAAAATTAACTGATATTTAGCAGTGCTGTTGGACTTGGGTGCATCAGCAGATTTAGCCTGGCTTTTCTTTTAGGTGAAAGAAAGCAATGTGGGCAAAAGCACTAAATGTCTGAAAATACATTTCCAGTCTTCCAATCTTGACATCAAACTTATGCTGACAATCTCTTTGTGGTGCCTAAAGCTGTGCAGCTGAGTTTATAGCCCTGGGCTATCAGCACTAATCCTGCTGAGCCTGAGCTCCCATCCAGATAAGCCTTGAATTTTCACATCTTTGTTTCCCACAAGGAGTGCTCAGCTGTGAATGCCCAGAGCAAACCTACTGCACACAGACAGCAGGTATGGGATCAAAAAGAAGTGATGGATCTAGACTGGGCAGCAGAGCAGAGCACTCATCAAAAATGCCTGAGATAAATACTGAAACCCTCATTCTGAAAACAGAGACCTGGACACAGGTCTTCATGTCCAGCATCACTGCTCCACTGACTAGGCTCAGGAACATTTTAAGGCAGCACTTTCTGTATCCCCCGTGCTCAGTCCCTTTTCCAGTGAATAGTTATGGATGACAACTCCTAGTAAGTGCTTGGTGTCCTTGTAAGACATCCAAGAGCATGACTTGGACTACAAATGTGATGATGAAATGCTGGGGGAGATGAGGCAGGGGACAGGCTGCTCACACAGCAGACACAGGAAAATACTGATTTCATTCCTGCAGAAATTGCCTCTTAGCAGGGAGTTAGACAACAGTAGCTTGTTTTGGAGTTTTTCAGAGACATCAAAGCAGTCATAAAACACAAAGGAGAAAAAGCTACAGTTTTCGTCCAGACAAGGGGACCATAAAGTTTAAAGTGAAACTGTCAAAAAACTCGTCTGTAATTATGCACAAGATACGTACCAAGTCAGAGAAAAATAATGTTATTACATCACCCTTGTAAAATTTTAATTTTTATAAAGAAAAATCGAAATAAAAAAAAATAAAAAAGTTTTAAATAAAATCTGCACGCTTCTTGACAGCATTATCACAAGGTACTAGAGGTAATTTTAATTTTTGTCATGTTGAGTAAAATACGTAAAGGCATACAAACTTGCATGAACGCATATAATCACAGCTAAAATCTCCCTGTTCCCAAAGCCTGTCAGCTTTAAACAAAAGAGTCAGGGTTTCTACTGGATGCAAATGTTTGTCAGAGTAGAAACTATGTCCGAGTAAGGAAAATAGAAATCCTGACAAATTAAATGTATAGCCATAATATGATAGGCCAGCAGGGATTCTGGTGAAGATGGTACAAAAAACAGCAATTACAAAAATTACACATAATCAGAAGCAGAAACCATTCACTGATAAATCTTGCATTGTTTTAAAAATAACTCTAAAGGTGCCTGCTGAGACAAAACAAGCAGTGCTTTCACTGCTGTTCACATTAGGGAGATGAACTGGCACACTGGATACCTCACAAGCATAAGTAAATTGCTTTCTCTTTCTCATCTTTTATAATAAAGAAAAATCTGGAGATGAAATCCCCAGAATGGCACCTGAATTTCAGTTATTATAATTTTCTGCGTCTGTATATTTAGTGTATAATTAAAAATTAATAATTATGGTTTTTTAAATGATTAAAATTTAATTCCTCCTTTTTGATTACTCCTTCAGGTGAAAGAGCTCTGGAGTCAATTTTGGCTTGTCATTTCTCAGCCAAGAAGGTCGGCTGGGAGGCAGACTGCACTTTCTCAAGAAAGGTGTCAGGTATTAAAATACTTTATAATGCTTAGTGATGTGTAGAGTTTTGAAAACACATATGAACCGAGCACAAATTAATTAGAAAATGTAAGGGCAGAGGCCTTACAAACCAAAGTAAATGTGTTTTCCCATCTGTCTTTCCTTAACTCCTCTCACAATGGTTTGATACTGCCATCAGACAACAAGAATATGTCCTTACTCAAATAATGAACAAAAGTAAACACTAATTTGAATTTAAACAATAATTGGACAATCAAATCATGGCAACCTGGAAAAGAGGAAATTGAGCTGGTCTTTAAAAGACATTTTTATAATTACTCCTTTAATCTTGTCCTTAAATAGAACGCTTATCAGTGTTCTCAGGCTACACAATTTTCAAATCAAATTTCAAACTAAAATATAATAGCATCTTCAGCTTAAGAAGAAATTAAAATTTATATCCCTGTAGAGACCACACTCCAAATCTTATAGAATACTAGTCAAAACTAAAAATATTTATTAAATTGTATTAATTTATGGCTCAAAATAGGTTTAATGTTTCTCTTCCCAAAACTACTGAAGCAGTAAATTACTGCTGCAGAAATGTATTCCTTTACAATACCCAGCATTTTGAAAAGCCATGCATGAAAATATTTGCACGTAGCATTTTGATCAAATGCTTGGGTATTTTTGCTAATAAAAGAAGAGTAACAAAATGTCTTAATCTGTAAAGAATGTAACTGCTTCAAGAAATAAGGGATATGAAAATGTTACAGTAGTTCAAGGGGTTCACACAATAGTTAATCATAACTAAATTTATTCTTGTAATTTGTAATTAACATCTGTTGAATGACACAAGAAATTTCAGTTATTACACAGTCAAGTCCTTTAAACTTATTTACTGTATATGTATACATTTGTCAAATTCTATAGAATTATTAGTGATACTTAGTATGAATTAGATAATTTCTTATCAACAAAAAAATTGCAACGGAAAAATAATTTAGTAATTCATTATTATTTATAAAAATTGGTTAAGTATCATATCCAAACCAATTCTGATTTAATTGACCACTCTAAATCCTGAACTCTGGCCATCAGAAAAGTTTTATAACTCTGGCTATCACTTCTGTGGCTTTGGAAAGCCTCTTTAGAATTAAAGTACTTTCAAAAAATAAGAGCAAACACTGCATGACAAATGCCTGTCAGGAAATGCTTTACCCTAAGATGACTTTTTGTTGTGCACATGTTGTAAAACTAAAGCAGGAGTTAGAGGTTCTCTCTTCACAAGACAATTTCTGCCTCATCCCTGTTCTACCCAGGGGTGCTGTATCTGCAGATTGACTGATGACTGCACATAGGTCCTGGCTAAATATGTGACATGTCAAGTACTGCATTGTTAGGAAGGATGATCATAATTTTTTGAAAGGTCTGCTGAATGTTTACATTATCAATATTTTCCACTGGTCTCCATTCAAGCTCCAAAAAATGGAGCCCAGTCAACATTTGCGCTTTGCAGCTGCCACTGTGTGGGAAGTGCTAAGACGAAGTATTCTAATTACATCCTGAAGATTAGTGGTAGAATTTTGCAGAACTGCTAAAAATGAGATTGGCAGAGGAATCCAGGCCTGTAATATACACAGCAATGTGTGAGAGAGTGAAGGAGGGGATACATGAACTGAGAATTTACCAAATTCATTTTCTTGCTGCATACTTAATCCTGGCTCGTGGTAGTTCTAATGAAATACAGCAGTAATTAGAGTAAAATAGAAATGGTTCTTAAAATTGCAATTGTAAACATTTTTTTTGTTGTTGTTTTCTCTTCAAAATAAGGGAGGGTACAGAAACAAAATGGGTTACCCACTAATTCGTCAGAATTAAAATGAATTTTGTGTGACCAAGGAATGTTTTTAATTGAACATTTATTCTATGCACTATGAAATGTGCATAGAAGAAATAACATAAATCTCAAATGAAAAGTAGGCTAAGAAAAAGAAACCTGCATATGCAGACATTTTAAAGCCTAAGTTCATCTTTATTTTCATCTCCCCAGCCCACCAGTTTGGGGCTTTTTTCCTCTTTATTCTATCTCTGTTTCCATGATCAGGTAGAGCCCTGGATTTTGCAGATGCCCCCAGTGGAGTTCACATCAACATGAGGCTGTTTGCTTTTGTCACAAGAGGTGCTCCATTTTTCAGAGGGGCAGTTTGAGTTTATCCAAGAAGTTTCCTTAATGTAACAAATATCCTGCTTGTGATAAACACAGGATTGGAGCGAAAAAGCAAGATAGAAAGATGGAAAAAATTCTACTGTATATGGGAAGCCAAACATGATTTTAACAATCACTAACAGGTACATGGGAAGACAGAACTAAATTGGTAAAAGTAAACTCTGTGTATGAGAAGGAAGCAGACATCAAAAATAGGAGAGAATTATTCCTCAGCTTGAATTAACCTTCAAATGTACTGCAGTGTACAAAAGATTTATAAGTGAATATAGTGTTCCCAAATATCTATCTATCCCACACATCACATGTCAACATCTTCATGTTGGCTGTGAAGTATTTGCCCTGGAAAACATAAGTAACATTCTGCTGTAGCTAGACATCAGTATTTTAATGTGAAGAAATAAATCCAACCATCAAAATAACTCTGTACAGGAAGATAGAGCAGCAAATAAGCTCCAAGACCCACTTCTGTATTAATACAAATGTCCTGATCCCAAACTTAATTGATTAAAAATACATTAAGTTATCTTCAGTATGCCAAATATAGAAATGGCTAGTTTTCTTAAGCAAAGTATCACTTTGAGAGTTTTTATGTTTCAATTACAGAATTCAACATAAAATAATAGACCAATAATTTAAGACAGATATCAAATAAATTTCTGTAAGTTTTATTTCCAAGGATAATATCCTATCCTTTTTGGTTACTACTGCTGTCATTCTGTAAACCATTGGCATTCAATTATGCGTTTGGTATTAAAACAAGCACTAATATTATCTCAAACATTAGATGTCTGTACTAAAACAAATTACTCCAGTGGAAATGCTGCCAATGATTTCAGCTGGTGTTGAATTAAGCCTACATTTATGATAAAACCTGAAAAAGGTCATCAATGAATGTTAAGAAGTGGTAGATTTTTCTTATTTAGGAAGTGAAATCTGCTGATTTGACTCTAATCAAGCTTAATGCTAATACAAGAAACACCTCAACAACATGTCCCTTTGGAATTTTTAAAGCTGAAAGTAAAATATTGCTCTATTCTATCCCAAGTGACATATGTGCAGTTTTAAAAAATAAATTTGTTTTCTTCATGCAATAAAACAGTTTAGCTGCATTCTCAGTGTCTTGCATTATTTTCTGGAGCAGATATTGGGCCATTTCTCATTGTGTTACCTTTACATGTATTGAAAGGGTGCATGACATATTTCCATGAACTACTGGAGCTTTCCTTATTGCAGATCATTACGAAGAGTGTAGCAATGACCTCCCATTTGTAATTGATCATCCTTCCTGAAGCAACTACACCAAAATCGTTAATTCATTCTGAGATATCCTGTACACACTGAGGATTTTGGGGAAGGGGGGGAGGGAGGGGAGGAATGTGGAATCTAAGGAGGAAGGCCACATTTGAGTTGCACTAGCTGTAAAGAAAAAGAAAGCTAAACCCATTAATCTCATAGGTTTATTGTGGAGCACTGCAGATCCTCATTGAATGTGGTGTATACATATATATATTATATATATATATATATATATATATATATATATATATATATATATATATCCTAACCTCTTCTTAATAAGATCCTGACCTTTTCTTTATTGCCTGTGGTTCTCAAATGCCATTTGTTGCATCACTATGCACCCTGCTAGCTCAAAAAGATGCATAGGTGTTCTCAGAGATGCTGTGCAACCCCTCTCTCCTGGCAGTAGCAGGAGAAACAGACACATCTGCAGAGTCCCTCCCTAGCAGGTTACTCAGAAATATATCCATTTCCCCCACAGTTACTCCCAAAGCAGCAGTGCCATGAGCTACTGTCCAGCATAAGAAGACATCTACAGAAGACATATTTATATATGCAAGGAGAAAAAAAACAAACATATCTCTTAAAGTAGCAGAACTGATTCTCTATGGATTGTGCTGCTAATTGATTACTAAGAAAATTCGAAAGGGCTGATTTTTTTTCAGGGAGAGTCTATGACACTGTATCCTATTCAACAATTTGAAACCATGTTTTAATATTTCATTGTTTTATTTTTAATCTAAGTAATTTGTGTTATTCAGGCATTAAATTATACCTGTAATATGTGTTTTTCTTATGTAATTGCCTTTAATTTGCAATTATTTGCAATTATAGTGCAAACACTATACTATATGTTCGTTGGCTGAGTGTTCTATTTCTTTGCAAAACCTCCACCACCAAAATCTCCTAAGCAAATCACAGGTAAGAAAAAGAAATATATAACTTATAAAGCAGATCATAGAATGGGTTAGGATGGAAGGGACCACAGAGGGTCACCAGGTCCAGCCTCCCTGCTCAAGTGGGGTCATCCAGAACACACAGCACAGGATTGTGTCTAGACAGTTCTTGGATATCTCCACTGGGAGAGACTCCACACCCTCTCTGGACAATCTGTTCCAGTGTTTGGTAATTAAACAGGAAAAAAAATTCTACCTCATGTTCAGGTTATCAGTTCCTGCCTGTTCCTGCTGTCCCATTGCTGGAAGCAGAGCCTGGTCCATGCTCTGGCCCCTCCCTGCAGACACTGACAGACAGGGATGAGGGCCCCTCTCAGCCCTCTCTTCTCCAGGCTGAACAGCCCCAGCTCCCTCAGCTTTTCCTCACTGAGATGCTCCAGTCCCTCCATCATCTTTGTCACCCTCCACTGGACCTGCTCCAGCAGCTCCGTGTCTCTCCTGTCCTGAGGAGCCCAGAGCTGGACACAGCACTCCAGGTGATGCTCACAGGGCTGAGCAGAGGGGCAGGATCACCTCCCTGACCTGCTGCCGGTGCTCTTCCAAAGGCACCCTAATGACCCGAGTTCCTGGTACTGTTTATAACACAGAGCTTTTTTAGTACATGCAAACATTACATCTTGCATTTGAAATGTATGGGGGGAACACGTGCTATATAAAATAAAGTTGGAATTTGTTTAAGGGCAAAAGAGAATTTATCTTCCATCATGGCTCTCCCTTTATATAACTATAATGACTCAGGTTTTATAACACCTTTCTAGAGAGCATCAGGTATCTCCACTACTATCAGACACCTACCAGGAGATTACAGTATTGCCAGAGCAATTGCTTCACTTTTCCTGAAACAGCCATTCTATCGAAGCTGTTAACTTGAACATTGTGATAGAAGCCTTTGCCAGAGTCCTCAATAATTAACATCACTGACAGACATCTAAAACCTGGAACAACTGTCCATCTTAGAGACACATCTTCTGGAAATAAGCTTTAAAAAAATCAGTTGTAACCAAATACACTTCCTGTTGAGGATGAAACCAAAGGATGTATCCACAATGAAAGTTTCAATCTGCATATCTGGCACCTTTCTAGATATATAGTAAAAATAGTTAATTTAAAAGAAAATAAACTTTAAAACTTCCATAAGCTACATGGATTGTGAACATTATGATTCATTCACATTCCCTGTTTAATATTTTAAAACTTATCAATCATTATCACACAATTTATTCCTTGACTTCTTGCTGTATATAAATGACATTGTAAGTTTGCTATAACATTTTAAAAATCTGGAAAAATAATTGAAATATGTAAAAATTACATATTAACAGAGGTTTCTGCAGGCCTTTCAAAAAAGGAGAGTAACAAAATACTGCAGAATTACACCATTATTTTAGCAAGTGGAAGCAGAGATTAATTCATAGCAAGCTTACATAATACAACAGGAGTACTTTAAAAAGAATGGCACATTTAAAAATTTTTAAAGCACAATGTGAGGGAATATTTTTAACTTGGTGTAAGCATAAAGTATCTTGGAAAAAATTTATTAGTAAAAGCACTAGCTTTTAAAGCTTTACTAGTGAACCTTTAATATCACAAAAACATCTTCCTTAACATTGTATTACACATTTTAACACCCTCCCAAGCCTTTTAGGGCAAAAAAAGTCATAATATAAACATCTAGATCTATTCCACAGATTTTCTCTTAAGCTAAAGCCTAAATGTAGAATGCTTCTGTTTTCTACAACCAAGCTTCAAAATCACATTTGTTACTTAAACAACGCAACTCTTGAAAATAATGTTGAAGTAGCTGCATCCCAGTTATGTGTCTGTTGCTCAAATTTATTCTAACCAATGTGTTTGAGTAGGAGTTGTACCCTCAGAAAACTGCATAAATTCTTGAGCGTAAGTGTTTTTACCTTGTCTGGCTTGTGAGCTTAAAGCCAACTATGGATTCCTTATTCAGGCCAACTGCTTCAATGTTGATCACATCATCCACTTCTGGCTCCGTGGCAGTGAACACCAATGGAAACTTCCAAAGGCCTCCTGCAGTACACTGAATGGTGACAGTTGCCTCATTCCTTAAAATTTCAGATAAAAACAGTCAATACATAGAAAAACATTATAAAACATGAACCGATTAATCTATAAAAATCCTTTGAGTGTATAGAAGTAAACTACAGTAAAATGAAAACAAAAATTACTTTAAACCTGAATATATCCCTAATTTTGCATGGTATATATAAAGAAAACTTGACTGGAATGTAGATTAAATAGCGCTAGATATTTACAGCCAATTACAAGAACATAATATGACAGTAATATTCCTGGCACAGCCATGAGATTTTATTCTTCTTCTGCTTGCTCTCTTTTGAATTAAAAAAAAAAAAACAAAAACAACCAAACAACAACAACAACAAAAAAAAAACTATAGTTTTTTTCACATTATTCTTTATTTACTGTAATGTTAGAGAGAATTTTGTCCAGAACATATTAGCAGTTCATTTTAGGATCAAATTGATCTGACAAAGGTCTATGTACTTAAGAAAAATGCTACACTCTGATGCCTTTGGCCTGTCTAAGAGAGTTGGTGCTGGAGATACTGAAGATAACATAACTAATTAATTGCAGTCACTGAGTCCTCTGCATGAAGACTAAGCTTCAAGTACACAAATATAAAAAAATCCAGACCAAATTAAAAAATAGTAAACTAAAAATGAGAGAGTAGAAATAGAAAGGCTTTCTAAATTCACCTCCCTCTGGCACAATACACTGAATCACGTGGGTGGATCATTCGTCTTAAAGGTTTGCTCTTTGTTTATTTCATTGACCTTCTGGACTATTGCAAATAGAGAGCAACCTCCTGCCTCCTAAGGTAACTTTTTTCCTGCAATCCATGATACTCAGCAGTCACTGCTCCCTAACACTCCTGATCATGTTGGATTTACTTCATGCCTGCAGGTCACTAAACCTTCTTTTCAGCCTCCTCCTGACCCACATTTCACTGTACCCAAAGGAAGGGGCAACTTCCCTCTCTCCAAAAGGATCTCCCTTCAACAGGTTCCTCTTAAAGAAGGAAGATGCTCTTATGTAAATCAAAGCACATACATCATTTTCCCCATCACAATTATAAAAAAGGAGAATAATTTTCTGTGGATCATTGTTACTGGGGCAGTAGGAATTAATTTCAAATTCAACCCGGTCAAAGTTGCACACAAATATGCACACATGCTTGTCCAGGAAAAGTTTTCCAAGACTGATAGACCATCTTGATTGTATGTTCTTTTTATGAATTATGAGAACAAATAATTTTCATTGGAAGTCTTTCAATACTCCAATGTTTAGAAGTAAAACGATGTACACACAGACTATGGAAGTAACTCAACAGAACCATCTCACAGGCACTGAAAAAAACCACTCAGTTTTAACACCAAAAATATCATGCAGAGAAGCAGCAAGGGAGAAAATTTAAATTAGCAAGTAGATCTCAGAGGTAAAAACAAAGTGAGGAAAAGAATGCAGGGAAATTATTATGGAAGAGTGACCAGACAGGATTTCATTACATTTTCCTTTGGTAGTAAGGAACAGAATCTTACCTCATTGGTTTGCTGGGTGCAAACACTACATTAAAGATCAGTGTAACAATTCTGGATTCTGTATCCCATTCTTTTTCAACCAGCTGCATACCAACCAAAGATTCAAGCTGAGATCTAATTTCATCTGATTGATATTGCAATTCATACAGAAACTCCAGTGTTGCAGGGGAACCTAAATGATACAGGAGAAAAATATCAGCCTGTGTGTGCTGTAATTTCACACGGTTGGCTCAGTGTTACAATTCTTCCATTTTTTACTAAAAATGACAAATAAGTAAAACTAGCAATTATCTAAAACTTAAGTGATTTCTTTCTGACTGCATAACAAAATCGTCCCATTTCATATGAAAGGCTTTACGGTTTCCAGCAAAATAGAAGCTGGAAAACTTACTTGGGATATGTGAATCATAATAGTAATGTTGCTCTGGCTGGTGAGATATTTCCAGTTCATCAGCCAAATGAAAATTTCATAATACTCTTTTTGAGTAATGCCATTGGGACAATTGAAAAAAAAAAATCATTAAGGACATCAATGCCATTGATGGCTGCAAGCCTGAGAAACAGAATAGAGAGAAATAGTGAAGAAGTCACCAGCAGCCTCTTCTCTTATTCCCTGAAGCAGCTATGAAAAGGCCAAGTAGTAATGACATAAAAATAAACAGCTGAGCTTCTTGAATCAAATGTCTCCTCCAGCTGTAATAAAGGAAACTGAGATATTCAGTATACAATAGTAATTTGGGCACAGAAGGGAACATTTCTATGAGGAAAAGAATCTCAAGCTGCTAATCCATTTAAAAGTTTTACACATTTTATGGATGAGAAGTGTTTTAACGCAACCACTAACTCCTACAGGAGATTTCATTTTACTATGGCCACCTATCTCAGGGCACATTTTGAATTTGCACAGCTGAGTACAAAAGTACAGAACTGCTGTGTGTGCATCCCTGTCCACATATCCTGGCTGCATAGCGCCAGGCAGCTGCAGAGTTAATTCCCAAGGCCTTCTCACTCAGAATTCTAAAATACAGATGACAGATTTGTTTATATAAAAAGTCCAAGATACAACGTTGGAGAAAAGCTTAGTTTGGTACTGCCAATCTGTAAAACCACCCAAATTTAAGTGAGTATGGAGATGTCTTCCCACACGTTTAGTCCTTTGTCCTTCTCTCAAATGCACAATTTCCTCTTCCCACTTCAGCAGCTAACAGGTGGCATGAACTTTTGCTTCATTTTTATAACACAAAGATTAACTCTGAGAAATGTAGCAGCTTATACTGAAACATTTGTAAGTACAATATATACCAGATTAGAGTCACACAGATTTAAGCAAAGTATCATGACCAGCATATGGGATTATAAATCATAGTAGATTATATACACACTGAGTACCAAAATACAGGATTTCCATTTATTGATCCATATATACAGGGACTTCATTTTAAGAAATATAATGTTAAAATGAAATTCAACATGAAAATTTTTTCCTACAGTCTATAAAATTTAGGACCATCCTGCATTGTTTCATGCTTGCTGTTTTTCCATTTGAAAAATGTAATGTTTACATCATGCATTCAAGATTTCAACACAGCCCAAGGCTTTTAGGAGTCATCCTTGACAAATGCTAGAACATGAAGATTCAGATGCTGACAATCAATGGAAGACAAAGGACGACAAAATCTGGAGCATTTCACAGTGAAGAAAAAAAAAAAATTGCAGTTGTTGAGCAGATGCTTCTTTCAGCAGTTATATCACACAATGCTACTCAGGAAAAGCTTATTTTGTAGTTCAGGTGCCAGGAAGACAACATTGGGAAGTGCATACTGCTTTTAATATCCAGACATTTGGGTTTGGTTTGACATATATATATATAACTTCTTAGTCAGAAGCACTTAAATATATTTTTTTCTGTTCCAGGCTGTTTTGCAACCTGTTCTATGCTTATATTAAGTAATTAAAAATATTTTATACTTCCAACATTTAAAGAAAAAAATATGCTTTTATGAATGCCAATATTTGGAACCTTGTTATATTGGTCCCTTCAGCTCATTTTGATCTAGACTGCTGATCTAGTTTAGCACTGCTGAAAAATGTAAAACATAGTTATATTTTTCATCACAGCTGCCCTGAAGACTCCTATATTATCATGCTATGGGAATTCTCTGTGAAATGTTAATATTTGATTCTAGGAATCCTGTAATACATGTGCTGCCTAAATAAAGTGCAGAACCTAGAAGAAAAAAAAGGTATGAAACAGATAGGAAATTATTCAATTTGTGAAATATTCAGAGTTCTCTTGACTCTTAGAATTTCTGGTTTCAATTAAAATGGCTGAAGATATAAAACGTGGAGATAGAACTAACACTTTCTTTAAAGCAAAGTCAAATACAATACAACATACTGCTCAAATAGGCCTTGACCCTTTAGGCCCAGCTCTTTGTACTCTTTCATTCAGTTTTCTCTTCATTTCAGTTCAGTTTTCTTTTTTAAAAAATATCATTTTTAATACAGGTAAAATTCTTGTTTTATCTAATGCAAGATGTAAAATACACATGCAAATATATAAGTATACCCCAATTAATCCACTCATGTTCTGTAAATAGAGAGCAGCAGCGAGAGTTTTAGCCATATCTGAGTCAACACAGAGATATTTATCAATCCAAACAAGATATAGGCATGCTGTTTATATTCAGCTAGTTAAATCTAGGGAATAGAAATTCTGATTATAAAAAAATATTACTTCTTCCTATTTTCTCAGTAATATTTTGCCCTTTTTAACTAAGAAAAGAAAATATATTCTGAGGTAAGTATTCCAAGAAAATTTTTTTTAAATCGTTAAACATTTCTTCTTTTGAAAGGCAATTAATCTCTGTCTTCAAGTGTTTTCTTTTGTGTAAATAAATATTTCTAAAAAGGTAGTATGCATTTAAGCAACACTTGTGTATGCAGAGCTACTGAAGCACCTATGTTTAAAAGGAAACCAAGCTTTTCAGCTATGCTGTACTATGACTTGCCTGTCATTTATTTACAAGTGCCAGTAAGGACACTGCTTCAGAAGCTCTGGAATAAAAGTGTTTGGGTTAGTTTAAATAGCCTCAAGAAGATGAAAAGATATAGACCACTTTTTAAAAAATATATTTGATGACTCCTAAGACTTACAGCATGAAAACTTCAAGGATTTTACACTCTGGGCATACAAATTGGTGAAGTGTTAATTTCTGTGACTGCTAGATTTACTGTGAAACTAATGAAGAGATGCATGAATCTAAAATTAATGCATGTAAAATTTAAAGAACTATTCCAACAGGTTCACAAAATAGGAATCTTAGAAATTTAAATACCATTTTAGTGGAAAAGAACCTGCTTTCAAAGTTCAAAATAATTAATAACAAAGAGATTTGTAGATGGGCCTATTGCCTACAGAAAGGCCCACTGGGTATTTCTGACCTCAGAGTTTCACAGTGTCAGGAGAGAAGCATTTGTACCTCCCTCCTGTTTCTGAAAAGTGAGCGTTTGATTTCACTGAGGACCATCTCATTATACACTGCATTTCCTGATGATCGAATCTCATGGCCAGTGGCCTGGGAGGCTGCAGTCCCTGTGGATACCCAGGGGGGATCTGCCTGTCTGAGCTCCCCACAAAGCGCTTAACCCGCGCACGCCTGGTGACATGACCATGGCAAAGGGGAGCATCTCCCCGAGGGACCCCTTCACTTCCACACTGTCTCCCATTTCCAGTGAGGCAGATGGAAATTAAAACTGTGATGGAAACATGCTCAGACTGCAAAAGTGCTTGTCCTCATTGCAGATGCTTTTTCCTTGGATGGATGCAGTAAAACAGAGATGCAAGTGAATTCACTTAACTGCTCTTATTTGCAGTCATTTCATAAAGCAGGGAAGCACAATCACCAAATACAAACATGTAATTAAGCCCAGGCAGTCATAAATTTGCAGTTTCATGCTTTGCATAAATCAGATTAATTATTTTCACTTGGTGCTGAATGTAACATACTGCACTCACACTGATTTTTTTGCTGGTTCTGATAATTTTCCAAGGCTGTGACCATTGTGGCCATGACATCTAAGAAAGATTTCTTCCCCTCTCGATTTAATAGTCCCCAAACTGCTAACACAGAAACTACAAAACCAGGAGTTAACTACTCATTTCTACCAGGTATCTGGCATCTAATCTTCACTTTCCAAATCTTTTGAAATATCTTCCTGCATAGCCCCTATCAAGTCTCATCTGACATTTGTCCTTTTGCTGCTTCTCCATTGTCTTCCAGGAGTTTTCACATAGACACTGCTGGAACTCAGCAGGCACTGGGGTATGAACATTAAATATGTAGTTCTGCCCCTCCAGCAAAAGTAGAGGCAGAAAGAAGGCATAATTGTACAGCAGATTAAATAATTTTAATACTGTTTTCAAGTAAATATTCAAATAAACAGCAAAAAGTGAATTGCAAGAGTAATAAATGAAAAATGTAAAAAGAAGTTTAGTGGTCAAGAACATCCTAACACTTAAGTAGACATGAGGCAGGTAGTAAGACATGAGATCTCAACTGAAAATTATATATCTGTGTATATATGCATGTATGTATATGCATGTATGTGCATCTCAGTGTAAAATATCACAACTAAAGGATAATAGCAGCAGAATAAACAAATTGCATAAAAGCCCCCAAAGACCTGGCTGTAGTTAAATATGCCTTTCACCAGATTTCTCCATTCAGGTACAAAAGAGCTGTATATGGAGCTTATATTACAAATATAAGCAAAGACAACATAACTTTACTAAATCCCAGACACCAAATTAAACTCACAGAAATGAATGGATAAAAAAGCTGATCTCATTCTGTTGATAATGAAACTATTGATCCTCATAGGAATTTAATGAAGTTCTCAACATAGTTCTGCATATATATCTTTATATCTCTTCTCTGCAAGTTTTTCTCTTTCTATATCAGCCAAAAACTTTCATCCGTATCTTCAAGGCTCTGCAAAATTCCACTCTTATCCACATCTTTTTTTACCCTGCATCCCACTGCCTAATTCCTTAGCAACCGACAGGAATGCTTCTCTCCTAAATTTTCTCTTACATTCAATTTTTTTGTTTCCTAACTTTTTCAAAACACTTCTTTAAAAGAGTTTCCTACTTCTAAACCAAGTTTCTACTGTAAAGAAGCAGCAAAAAGCATTCCCCCCAGTTTTTTCTTTTTTTTTTTTTTGAGAATGTGTTACTTCAAAACACTGCATAGTTTAGTGAATTAAATGGAAACTTGTGAATCCATTTCATGTATATGAAAAACATGGTGTGCATCTAGTATTGTTCCTTGCAGCTTGTTTCCATATATTCTCTCTCTCTCTGAATCCTTTTTTCACCAATTCTCTTTTTACTCTGCCTCCATACATCCCTTTCAACGCTTACTCTATTCTCATATTACTTGCATAGTAAGTTGAAACGAAAACCTCAGAAAAATCAAAAGGATTCTTTTCAGCCCAAAGTATCTCACCTTATTTGCTTTCATCTTTCTATTCAGATTTGTACGCTATCCTATAAATTCCTGCTGTAAAGGAAATACAATTTATTTCTTCATAACCATTATAATCTTTTTTCAACAAGTTCCCTTTTTAATTTAACCATGTCTTTATTTAGCCAGAAACTTTGGCAGATAAAGATCACATCTGTACCTTGGCACAGAAACATCAAAGCAGCTTCTTCAGGAACATCTCATGATTTAGTCTTAATTCACACAGACATTATTTTTTCCACGGTATCCAGAGTAATTTACCTCACTTTCAATGTTGCCCATAGAAATCAGTAACAACTCAAGTTGACTTTTAACCTAACCAGTCTATTTGAATTGGCACACACAGAGGCTAAATTGAAAACCCATGTCACCATTTTTTCAATAGTTCTTGACAGTTTTACACTGTACTATGGTCTATCACAAAAGCATGCACTTTTTCTCTTCTGGCTTTTTTTTAATATACAAAAGTGAGCCATAGAGAGTGGAATACAGCACTTGATCACCAGGGTCACATTCATTTGCCTCCTTTTCCTTACCCAACAGATTGAATTCAGTTACACATAAAACAGAACATCTATCACACAGGGTAGTGTAAATTCCTCTACTATAAGACATTTCATCTTGTGGGAGGTACCCACTTGTGCTATTTTTTGGATACAAATCAAGTTTCAGAATTAATAAAAGTTTTGCATAGTAAACTTCTGAGGTTTCCCTCTTGTCTTCCACAGCTGGCTTGAAGAAAGAGGGATGGTTCAAGGTTATCACTTCATTCAAAGTTCTGTGGTGATTCTATGTAACTTCTATTTACTTCTCTTATACTTTCAATATCTACCTGTATCTCCAAAGCTTTAGATCAAATTGTTCTTAAACTGTCAAAACAACACACCTGATGCAGTAATTTATAAAGACAAAGTTTTGCACATTCTACAAAACAACAGAAGTTTGTTGGGGAATTTTTGTGTCGTGTTCTGTTGGAAATGTGTAGCGTGGAAGAGATTAAGGAGATCTAGTGATAGTAACATATTTTCTGTAAGAACAACAAAACTTGAACAATGCAACTTCAGAGACAGAAGACAAGGACAAAGAATTTTATCACAGAAATGACAATGGGCTGCAATAACCTGGAAATGGAAGAGCATTTGGGATAGGCTTGTTGCATGCATATGGTGTTTTACTACAGTGGCAGTCAGATAAATTTTCTGAGGCAAATTTAAGTGCATAAATCCTCTGCTTTTCTATGACAAAAAGCATTCAAACACAGCTGAGAGATAGAAGACCACTGTCCCAGAAAAAACTAAGAAGTTTGCATCCTAAGGGGTTTGACTAGCAATGCTTTGTTGGTGTCCCATAAATAATGAGAAAATCATTCAGAAAAAAGTGGGAATTAACGCAGACAGATCATTGTTAGGTGTTATGATGTTCCAGAAGAACAGTTAAGGTCCTATAGAGCTGTGTTGGCCATGGATCTGATTTACAGAAGCTTCCCCAAAATATCTTTACAAAACAAGGGTGTAGTGGTTCTGTTTCTATTGGAGGTAAGACTTCCTGATCACCCAACCAAAGAGATTACAGGAAATTCTGTGAGCAAGAAAGGAGAGAAACGGCAGTCACAAATATATAGAATTAAAATAATTAATACACTCTTCTAGCTAATTATATTGCCTAGGTTTTTCTTATCCACTAGCTCAAATAATTTTAAGGAATATCTATTTGTGTGTTCTTGTTTCAGACATTACTGGGGTTATTCAATCAGTTCTTTCAGACTTCTCATGTTTCCTGGATCTACACCATACTGAAGAGTAGAACCTGGAAGAATTTAATTATTTCTGGGTTTGTATTATTTATTGTTTTGGCAATTTTGTGAAGCTTAAAAAATAACTTCCGATCAGTTTATAACTTATCTGGTTCCCTTTAAGTGTTGAATATTTAAAGTAAGCATGATTTTGCATAAGTATCAGAAAGTAATTTGAATTACTTTGATGATGATGATGATGATGATGATGATGACAATTCTCATTCCTAAGGCTTACAGATTTTAACATTTTATAAAATTGCAAGGAAACAGAAATGAGTGACTACTGTAAACAAAAATAAAAGCAGTTCCCAACTGCCTGCTCACAATTCACGAGTTCTTTTTCTTGCCAGTATTTGTTGCTATTGTTCTAGTTACATTAAGAAATGGAAGTAGGAGGGTTTACTCATGGGATAAAAAATTGTGCTGTATTTTTTAATCTTTTTTAATGGACCCAGTGATAGCCTTGTGTATCAACAAGAACTATTTCACCTTCTTCATTAAAATGCCTTCCATTATTTCAGTTCAATAATGGAAATAAACAATACATCAAATCTTTCCCATGCTTCACTCATAAATAAAGAAACAAGCAGGCATATGCAAACAAAAATTATGTAGTTGATAAAATAATCCATCTAAGACTTTCAGTTCTCTTCTGATGCTTTATACTTTGACTTTTAGTTTTCTGTTTTCCATCAGGATTGTCACCCCTAACAACAAAGCAATAATACATAACAAAGTGTCTCAGTTGTTGGTTCACCTCCTTGTCAACAGTTTCATTTTACCATCGATCACTACTTTCATCAACTCTTAATCCAAAACAAACACTTTGTTATCCCTTCTTTTATTTCTTGCATAGGAAAAAAATCTAATTTATATAGCTATAATTTTCCCATCCTCAAGGATAATTTCAAAAATAATGCCACAGTTATTCTGACAATAAAGAAATGGCTTAAGTAGGATATAGGGCCATCTTCATCATTATTATCCTCTTCATACTGCTTTCAATATTAACCTGCTACACTTTATCAGCAATCACATTAATATCTCTGGATAAGAGATCAAGTCTATAAAGATACCTTGTCTCCAAAGATTTGTTTGGTCATACCCAATTTTATTGACCTTTTATCTTAAAGGTGAGCTCTTGATCCAGATCCATCACATTAAATGGGAATTTAGTGTAATCCATACCACTGACTAACACAAAATCCTGCTGGGGATGGAAAAAAGCTTTTTAATATGTTTGAATATGTTTTTATTCTTTGCTGGTTTTAAAGAGATGCTTTAATGAAATGAAAGAAAATAGAGCCTTTTGTATAATCTGTAGAGTTTCAGGAATATTAAGTAGTTGCTATAAACGTTTTATAAACAGTGAAACAAAGGGTACAGATACACTCTGTACAATGGATGCCAATGTACATTATGGATTAGCATATCTGGAGAATGTTATTTCACTCTCAGGTGCAGTTGAACTATCCATCTGCTTAGTCTGAGTTCAGAATGGCTCTAAAACTTGGTCATAACATAAACCAAGCTCATACCTGTGCTACCCCACAGAACCTGGGCAGCACTATTCCCCTTCAAGGTAACTGTCATGAAACCTTCCCAGAAATAAGAACCCAGCAGCAAGGAGCTAAGATCAGCTGCTGGGCTCTGAGGAGAGCTACGAATTAATAAAAATGAGGGAAGTTAATGAGAAACACTCAGCCCTCATGGTTGGCTTATGAGATTAACTGAAGCAATTGAAAGGGAAAGGTTACAAAGGACCACTACAAACACACGAAGTTGTGAATGTCAAATGTCAGTCAAACATCCATAACTGATTTGCCAATGCTTTAATTTTTTTTAGAAGATTGTGGAAAATTAAATATGTTTGTATTCTCCACTGAATAGTTAAAACTAGGAAAAAAGCAAACTTAACACTTGTTTGGATGAATCTCAGCTCTTAAATTTCCTTTACTGCAAAAGATATCTTTATAGCCATATGTAAGAAAACAGATGAAAAATACATTTAGGGTGAAAATATGCATTCAATGCAACTGAAAATTATTTTTTAAAAGGGCTATACTGTATTTTCTATATCTCAAATATTAAGCTTTCATTATTTGATCCTGGAACTTTACTGACATCTGAACAAGAAACCATGTCATTGAGGCTAAGTATTTAGATTGCACCCTCTTTCTTAAGAAATTGTAGTAGCTTTCTGTGTCAAATGCACTTCTCTGCATTGGATGAAATTGAAGTTTTTATGTAAAAGATGTGCTTGGATATTTTTCACTTTACATAAATTTATACTTGTCCAAATAATTTAAATACTGAAGCACAGTATTAGCTGCTTAAATCTGATCTGCCAGTAATTATCATCATTTATTCCTGGGTGTAAAAACTGCTTACTACACATCACACAGGCACTCTGATGAATCACTCTTTCAGAAGAGAAAAAAATGAAGAACAGTGTGCCAGACTGTTATCTTAAAGGTTTAGTCTTTTATTTATGTTATTACTGGTAGACTGCAGAAAGCTCAGATAGTTCCATTTAATTTGCTTCCTAAGAGGCCTCAAATTCATCTATCAATAATGGCATTAAAATGTCACTGAAAACTATGAAAAGCACAGTGTTAAAAATGATCTTACTACCTATGGTGTAAAGCACTTCATTACCAGACTTCTTACTTAAAAAGATGCAATGCCCCAAATCAATGTCTTGTAGCATGTGCAGAAGGCAGTGTTAATAAATTATTCCTATGAATAAAACAACAACTAGACATCATGAATCTGCAAGACTTTCAAAATGCTGTCTCAGCTTGCTCACTGCACGTTCTTCTTGTCAATTCAGACACCACCATTTTGGAGGGAAATAGCCCAGGTGTGTTTAAGGCAGCCCACTCACGTGCAATCAGCCAAAAAAGAGCTAAATCTGTTACTCTATGATTAAAAAAAAAAAAAGTGCCTTTGTATCTTAATGGACAACTGTTCTCAAAAGGCTGAACAAAGTCTTATAATAGTATTTACACTTTTCCAAAGAGGAAATAATGTACACTATGTACACTGACAACTCCACATCTTTTTGCTTTATTGAATTTACCACTACGACTTTGTAATATGGGAGTGTAAGATGATAATAGGCCCAGAATATAAGTTATCTTTGACACTGCAATATGAGTAAATATAAAATGTTAAAAAGTAATTATTAATATTAGCCAATCAGTAAGCATATGCCGCACAAGCTGTTTTTAACAGTTCAACTTCAGATCTCCTTCTATTTTAAAAGCTTTCAGAAATAAAATCTGTTTAAAGATCTTGACAGTAATTGCTGATATGAGATTACATTGATCAGTGTGCAGAGTATGTGCATGTTTGCATGAAAATTTGCCTTTTAGGAAGGATGTAATGCATCTTGATTTACCTTTTACAGCTATTCACTTTTTCTGCTGTTTGGCAGGACATTTTCTGTAATGTGGTATTCCTGCAAAGCCTTTGTTGGAACAGACTGTAAATGGCAGAAATGGGACAAAAAAGCCAAGTTTGCCTGCCCTTCCAACTGATTACCTGATAGACTGCAATTATTATCTGTAAACTCACCTTTCACCACTTTGAACAAAGTCAGAGTACAGGTGAAATCCCTTCTCTCATCTACAGCTAAATTAAACACACATTAGTCTGTCTCATGTTATGTGTCATAATTTTTAAATAACATTCTCCTTATAAAGGAGGATGACTTTGAACCCAAAATGAAATGTGAAGTTTCCAAGGTGCAAAATTTTCAAATTTGTTGTAGTGACTATAACTGATAACAGAAATACTGATGACATAGCAGTAACAAGTATTCTTTCCTTACTACTTCTTTGGTGCACCATTCTGTTTCAAGGAGAGGTATATTTTGAAAAGCTGCTGTATCTGAATAAATTGATTTTCACTGTGTTCTCAGCAGATTAACAGTAAGTGGAAGCTATCTTTTTACAAAGCTTTATCACTTCTTTCAAAAAGTCCTCCTTCTTCAATCCATTCTGATACCAATATTGACCTGCTGATGGGAATGCATCTTATAAACCTGCAGATAAATGTCTCCTGGCAATGCTTACACAGACGTATTTTTTCTAACTGAAGACTTTGGGCTCTCTTTTAAAGGAGAAGTTGTGTGTATGCAAGCCTCACATGTAGGCTAAATTTTAAAAATGGGAAGGTTTAGGTTCATTGGTGCCTACAGCTGCAGACTAAAAGTTAAACAAATAAATACCCTATACGTGCAAATTCTAGAAATATCGACTGGGAAAATTTGCCTAAACCTCTTATTGTCATGGCAGAGCTGCACTTCTGCTGATGTACTTATTTGAAGTGATATCAAAACTATTCTTACCATCAGTGACTTCTGGGGCGTTGGACGACTCATCCTTATCAAACACAGCAGAATTCCCTGCCTCAGGCCCAGCAGTGGCATCAGGCAATATTCCAATCAGCAGCAGCTCCACTCTCTGCTCCAGTCTCTGCCTGGCCTGACAGCGTATCACAACTACAGAAAAGCAAAAACATCTCATTTGCAAAGTGCTGGCATCTTGATTTTAACAAAGCAATTAAACACAGAAGCTAAATGTGCTTAGAGAAAGACAGAATTCCAGTAAGGAGAAGACAACTGAAAGACTTTCCCAACCTCCACTTTTTATTGTTTTGTTGTGGTGAAGTAGTATACTACTAGATATTGCTAGACAAACAGAAATCTGTTCAATTAGCTCCCAACTGCACTTGCAAATTTCTCTCTTGTCTTTAATCATGAAATTTCTAGAGATCTCTTAGAATTTCCATGAGGGAGAGTTACTGAAATAGTTAAACACACATCTTTTTGTTTAAATGTATGACCGTCTATTTTAAAATAGATTAAATTCTCTGTATTTCACTAGTTTACCAAATGTTTCAGATTAGTGTGCATATTGTGTCATTTTCTGTTCTACAGTTCATCTTGCTACCAAAACTGATTTTACATTTTCTCTTTCCTAAATGGCTAAGTAATATTTACAAATAAAATTCAGATATATCTAGGATTTGACTGGACAAGTCCCTGAGCAAGCTACCCTTGGGCAGGTGCTTGGATTGATGACCTCCAGTGGTCCCCTCCAATTAAAATTGCTGTATGCTTCTCTGACTCTACACTCTACAGGAATTAAAAGAATATTCCAGATGATCCTCCATTTGTAATCACTTTAGCCAAGGTATCATCTACTTAACATGTACTACATGGGTTGTGACCACTGATCATTTTAATTAGTCTCATGAGATAGAAAGCCAAGTGACTTCTAGAAGTTTAAGTATATTACGATGCAAATAAGAATGACCCTAAAATGAACTTCCTAATATACCAGCCAAAGCAGTTTGTGGTTTTGACACAGAAACTTGTAGCCTCCAGGCAATTCTAATAAATGTCTGCATTAAAAGAGATTATAATACTCTTTTGGTCATTATTTAAAATATTTTTTTTTAAGTAGATATCTTGTTATTACCTGCTTTGGATTTACACATTATAATGTAAGTTTTCTAAATGCTCATTTTTAACTGAAAACCATAGGCTTTCAGAATCAAGGTAGGAATGAAAAATTCCATAAACACAAACACCTATTTCTGTTTTCTGGGACATTCTTGAAAGACCTAGATTTTCCTTGGGGAAAAAAATATTAGCCCAACATAATATGCTGATGGCCAAAGAACAATATGTATTCAAAATTAATGCAATGTTTTTTTATGTATTACAAACATTTATTGAACATAAACTAATGGATAACATAAATATGCTACAATTTAGTTTTGCTGCTTAAAAAAAGCATTTAGGAATTTAGAACCACCTGGAAGGAGGGTGTAGCCAGGTGGGGGTCAGTTTCATCTCCCTGTAATAAGTGACAGGACAAGAAGAAATGGCCTCAAGTTGTGCCAAGGGAGGTTTAGATTGGATATTGGGAAACTTTTCTTCATGGAAAGGGTGGCCAGGTGATGGAAAAAAGCGCCCAGAGAACTGGGGGAATCATCACACCTGAAAATATTCAGAAAGGAGAGATGTGGAGGTGCTGGGTTAATGGTAGGACTCAGTGACCTTAGAGGTCTTTTCCAGCTTTAATGATTCTGTGATTTCAATGAAAGCAACAGCCCAATAAAAGGGAGATTTATCTTGAAGAGTGCCAGTGAATTACACAACAGCTTTAAATAACACAACAAACATGCACATTAATATACATAGTTCTAATGCTAACGAGACTCATTAAAGCCATCGTTTTGGGCAACAGTTGATTACATGATAATATTCTCTTTCATTCCTTAAGGTATTAAAGTGCAAATTGAAGAGATGAAAGTTCTAATTAATACCACATCATTGGCATTTGTCTACAAGTAGAGTCCTTAAGCAATATAAATTAATGACAGTACAAATATCTATTTCTATGTTTTTTCCAGAAATTTTTTGTGTCTTGATACCTTTAATGTAAAAAGGTATTATATTCACTTATTCAGTCAACAATAGGTAAGCTGAAAGGACAAGCTGGTATAGAACTGGTCCCACCTCTACACATTAGGCTGTAGTTTCAGGGTTATAGATTTAAAAAGCTGTTCACAACTTCCTGTTTCATAGATCTGGAATTATATCACACTTTAAAAATACAGATGGTCAAATATATAAGCATTTACTATCCCCAAAATAAGCAAGAAACCTCCAAGAATGTCACTCAACTTTTAATGCAACTTTACTTCTCAGGAGGAAGGGGAAAACTTACTGCTATTCACACTACTTTATATTCTGGTTTTGATTAAGACATGAAATTCAAGTCTGAGAGAAGCAGCAAACATCTGCTCCAATATTTTGCACCCTGTAGGCTCTCCAGAAGGGTGTTCTGGGTGTCCAAGAAGAAGTCTACCCTTGAGTCACTACTTTGTTCAGCTTACCTTCAGTTCTCAAACTCGGGATTAATTGGGACATTGAAGGGCACAGGCCTTAAGATTTACAACTGTCCCCAACTCCTTTTACCCACAGTAAGAACAAAGTAACAATATAGATATGCTTTGGAAGTGGGAGAAGATTTTAATATGTGATTTTATCTTTTTTTAAGATATAGCCAAGTACTGCTGCAAATTCTTCTGATCAAGCAGGTGAGAATATAAATGACTATCTGATTTTCTTAAATATATTGTTCAAGTTTTTTTCAAGAATTACCTACCTGATTTCTGCTGTGGTGCTTCAGACGTTCCATTAATCGGATAGATCCAGAGTATTCCCTGAGTTTTCCCATTCTCTGCTACAGTAACATTTCTAGAAAAATAAGAGTATCGCTTAGCCTGATGAAAATTCTCCTTCCAAATTAATCTAGACTTAAGAGTTTTTGGGAAGGTTAGACTCTATATGCTGTAATTCTAACCATATCTGAGAAAAATATTAAATTAAATTCAGCTAAATATATCAGCTATAAATTATACCAGGTATAATTTAGATCCACTTAGTGTATTTGAATATTATAGATCTGAAAATATTTGGCCTGATCTGCATACTGTCAGGTTCTGCAGTTTATGAATTTCATAAAAACATTAGGATGAGAATCACTCTCCCAAAGATCTTGAAAAAAACAGAGGTACCTAAGAGATTTCATTTGCCCAATATCCATAGCTGCACCTGCAGCCAGTTCTTTACATTTTCTTTATTTAAAGCAAGAATAGGTAGGTATTAAAACAGACAGAAATCCTACCCTGGATCTGCATACTTTGCAGGGTACATTAAAAGCTTTTGATGGATACCCACTGCCCTCAAAATCAGACACTGGACTGCCCTTGGGAGCTACACATGAATAGTCAATGGGATAAATGATGATAGGATTGAGCATCCTCAACTACTTTTTCTTTTCCTATTAGAATAAATTACCTGTTTAAGTGTGTATTTGATTTAGCAGTAACCACATAAGGCCAGTTTTCACCGTTTTCCCTCATTACATGAATTACCACCACTGCTTTATAAAATTTCATTTCAGTTGGCATGAATAATACAGGGATTTCCAGTTTTTCTTTTGGAGCTAATCGGATTCCTGCAAGATGGAACAGATTAATATGACATTTTGAAAGTTTTCAAAATATTTTCTGTCATTTTACTTGTCTTTATCTTTTTCTTTTTTAATCACTGTTTAACTTTTTATAATATTGTATGGTTTTCCCAGTAAAAGAAATCAATTTTACCCTGCCTTTGCTACAAAAATAATCCAAAACAAAAACCACAACTAAGTGAATGTCCCACATTTAATATTCAGAGATCATGTGTAACATACGCATGTCCATCCCATAATTTTGTAGGGCTTAAGTCACGTTATTTTCAGCTGTGGGTTACATCTGTAATAGTTCATAAAAAAGATCAATCCAAAAACAAATGCTTACATTCAAGACAACTGAAATATATTTAGAAGAGTCTTCATTATTATTATACAAACCATGTCTTTTATGTATGATTTTTTATCTGATTGATTTTGCTGTTAAAATAAAAAACAAACTAATTAAATTTATGGTGTCTGTAAGGAAGGTAGCCTGATACTTTGAATCTTTAAGGGCCTTTTTCCAGTGACTTGTCAGTGTGCCAAGTGTTAGAACATCTACTTCACTTACTCAGAAATCATCGAAAGATTACACAGAATAGAACAAGTAAAACAGTCTTTTAGCTATAAAGCTCTTTGTTTGAAAAGAATTCTTGGAATTTGCCAGAAATGACACCTCAGGGTTAGGGTTTCAGCTCTAATTGTATCTGCAGAAAATGCTTAGTTATGAATAAATACCTCTACATTAGGTTTTGAATCAGTTTTTGTGATAGTATTTCACACTTTCTACAGTGAATACGAGCTGATGCAGTTCTGTGGATGTCATTCCCTGAGAATGACTGGATCAGCTGGAGTCACCCTGCCTGGGACCTGCAGCACCCTCCTGGGATTGTTTCTTTGATCACCACAGGTGGCTTTGTGCTCAAAAAATGTCAGCAGGGAAATGTTACCTGGTGCTACAAATGGTCACCTTCCTACAGCCAAAATTCCTCGAGGGTGAAGACCTCAGTGCTGAGAGTTGTAGAAGAGTGGTTGGTAGGGGAATTATAATGCACTCTTGGGAAGGACAAAATGAAAAAAAGGTGGATGCACAGAAGTTTGGAAATGAGGGTGGAAGTGCAGGGAGACTGAGTAAAATTATGTCAGAGAGGAATACAGAAATGGCCAGAAAGACAAAAAAAAAGGGAAGGAGAGAAAGGTTTGAAAAACAGCTCCCCAAAACACAGAACAGGAGTCTGGACTCCTCATCTGCACTAATTCGCCACCATCATTTAATCATAAAGACCACGGGTGTTAAGCTTTTTGATAGAAGCTCTCTTGAATTAAAATAAACTAACCAAATTAAGATGGGAAAATCAATCTTAAATTAGGAAAGTTGGGAATATTTAAAACCACACAACTCTGCAGGATTTCTACCTCTCCCAGTCAAAAAGGCCTCAGAACATCAAATATAGACCACTGCCTCACTTTACTATAAATGTGAAAAGCTGTAGGAAATTCTTACCTAAACATTCCTGAATTTCCATATGTAAGAGGTTTATCATATACTAATTATGAAAATCAACCAACTGCTTTGCATTTGTGATTGCTTCACTCTTGTGTATTTGTAGTTCATCATGACAAGAGCAATTTACCTTTGAAATAATTACTTGAAAAGTTTTGTATCATGAAAGAGCTTGAAAATATCCTAATTAAAAATCTATACAATGTTAATAGCAAAATGAAAAAAATAAATTATTTTCTTTCTCATTTTGACAAAGATTTAAGATTTTTCTTTAGATCTTTAAGGCATTATCTATCAAGCCCATAGCCAAATATATATATATAATGTTGGCAACCACATGGTTGAAGAGAAAATCTTTTAAAATTAGCAACTCATTTTTAAGCCAGTATCTGAAATAAATAAGCTGCATAGTTGCAATACCTCTGAAGACATCTGAACTGGGATCCATCCCTCTGGATCAGAAACCCACTACAGCACTGACACACTATTCTCCCCCAGTGAGAGTCACTTCTCTGCTGGGATTTGCCCAATTTTGGCTTACTCTGATCTAGTTGAGACAAAGGCATGTAATATTTTTAAAACAGAAGAGTATACTTCAGGACAAATTTTCAATTAGATTGCCTTGAATCCACATATACATGGATATCAAAATAACGTAAACACTTTGTAACACCATTACAGCAAATCCTTAAGTTTCTTTTGCAAAGCTTTTAACAGATAGCAAATAGAATAGACTGTAAACTTATAACTAGTTATATACATTACATAGATATTTTGAACTGTAGCTTAATTATGCCTGTTACAGGACAGAGCCCCTTGGTTTTTTTTAAATAGATTTTAATACAGGATACATATGATAGCGTTCTGGGTCATTCTGGCAGAAAATTTGTTATTAAAGATCATGAAAAGACAAATTTTAAAATATTGCTGTTGAAACAGACTGCATTCACATTTTTAATAAAAAATCTTCATAATAGAAGATGTTCATAATAAGGGTAATTTTTATATCACCAAGCTTGCCTGAAGCTGTCAACTAACCAACTGATCATTAACTGCTAATACAGATTTATTTCATTATGATTTTGGCTAGTTAATAAGATAAATAGGCCTAATGGCAAAAATAATTTGCTTTTGTTTTTTCTTTCCCATTTAGAGAATGTGGGCTAGCACACAGAAAATAGCTCTGTGTACAACTTTAATAAAAATCAGTGTTACCTGCTCCTATTTGCCTGGGAACCTCAAGTACTCTACCAGGGATACCAAAAATTAATACCAATGGCTGATCCCTTGTCTTTGTGTAATTATTTTACTGCAATGAGTATCCACAAATTCTTTTCTAAGAAATCCACAGCAAGCCCCTTTTCTGAACACAGGCACATCACATTTGGTAAAAAGCTTTAGGCCACATTTTGATAATACCACACTCCTCTTTCACTGTCCTACAGCCCGTTAGGAAAAAGCAAAAGTTAGCAGAGTAAGCTCAGCTGACCCTTTAAAGACTGAAGGCATCTGACTCAAACCAAGGGCTGCAATTGAGCCAAGTGCCTTACAAAGAGTGTACGGAGCTCTGCATACTCCCTCATTTCATTTTTAGGTAACCTTTTGTTAAGCCTTGCCTCTAGCTTTCCCAGAGGCTGCTGGAGAACACTGCTGGAGAACACTGATTCTGTAAAAGATTCCTCAGGCACTGAGCCTAGAACTCAGAACTGGATTAGATAATAAATCACAATGAGTGTATTTCTAATTCCTGGCTACAATTCTTTGGGACATTGCACTATGGTTGAGTTTGTGTAACTTCTGTGTCAGCCCTAGAAAGCTCAGCACTGTGAGAGCTAAAATTAAAGCAGCAGTGGATGCCCAGAGCTGGGATGTTATTTGGAAGAAATACAGATGGGTAAAGATGCATTTTTTACCTCTAGGTTAGGAAAAACGTTAAGAGCAAAAATACCAGGCAGTGCCGTGGTGATAAAATTGTGATGGAAGGGAACAAAATACTCTGCAATATGTCAGCCTCCCATTGAACTTAACCTAAAGCCATATATTTTTTCATATTAGTAAGGTGCTCTGCAGGTAAAATTTCTAGATGTTGAAGTGCATCTCCCTAATGCACTGCTCTTAATTCTGTAGCATCTGAGTGCCTCCCATCGATTTTACCCTGAAGAAGAGCACTCAGTTCAGTCTCCTTTAATTGAAAAAGAGATGAGACAGAGCTCAGAATATCTTGTTGAAGTCTCATGAAGAATCATTTAGAGGGGGCACTTTTATTTGTTTGTTTGTTTGTTTTCTTGATAGTTTCTCCATAAAAATTACTATAGCAGCATTTCGATTAAGCCCACAGACAGCTCTGCTAAAATTAGCACTGGCCATGTAAATGTCAACCCAGCATAATTAGGTCTGTTTCCTCACATTATCCTCAGAATCTGGAAAGGGCAAGCTCCAAAATATTCATAGACAGCAGCTGGGGAATTATTGCTAATTCCTTCTCAAGGAACTCATTGAGAAAAGGAGAATTGATATCAGATAGTAAAAAGTGCGATATTGCCAGTGCACCAGTATCTGAAATGCATAAAAAAAAGTCAGGCCTAGGTATTAATTTATTTTCATCTGCTGGAAGAGATAAAATCCTGGGTCACATACGAAAACTAAGATCTTTTATAGAAGCTCTCTCAGAAGTGTTTCATTGCTAAATCCCAAAAGTTTAATAAAGAACAGACAACATATCTGCCTTGACTCTTATTAAGGGTGGGTTCATTTTTGTTTGCATCTTTTTCTTTTTTTTTAGTGCTTCCAATGAGTCTGCTTGAATCTTTTATTCCCTTTCATTAAAACACAATCACAATCCCTTGTTATGGATGCTAATTAAAGAACTGTGAGAGTAGAAGCCTGTGTTAGTTTTGCTACATCAGTATTGTAATCATCAGTCTCAATGAGTAAATACAAATAAAATTTTCTAAACGGGCAGTCATCAGACAATAGCCAAGAGCCTCCATCTGTGGAGATATTCAAAATTTGACTGGATATGGTCCTGGACAACCTGATGGAGATGAGCTTGCTTGAGCCACGGAGGGTTAGGATGGAAAAAAATTATCTCAAGAGGTTCCTTACCACCTAAACAGGTCTGTGATTCTGGAATTCTAAGGTCATAATAGATTACTAGGCTTTGTCTTGTTTCTGTTTTTAAGAATTCATATAAAATGCATCCTTGTTTGCTAAACCAAACACAGATATTTTTCTCAGTGAATTGTAGGTGATATGAAAAACAGGGCACCCTGCAAAGTGAAAGCATGAAGGCAAGAACAAGATATCACCCTGACATAATTTGATTTTGGGTGCAATTAAACACAAAGAAGCAGGATACTCCTATTTGCATCTTCTCTGGGACAAATAAAATGGAACATAATGCACTTCAAGATATTTCAAGGTCCATATAAATAGCTAAGTAAAAGAACTAATAAATTAACCATGCATAATGCCAAAAATTAAATTTACCTTATCCCATATTTTGATATTTACATCATCATTTTTCTCCCCTCAGTAAAGTTCATTTAGGTAGGTGGGGTGCAAGAGAGGTTCCTTTCACAGATGGTCCACAATGATTGCATTTCTAGGGCACTCTCTGCTGCATGAATTATGGATACTTACACCAAGAGGTAGAATCATGTTTTCCCTTTCCTCTGGCAGTTTCACAAAATTCCAGAATACTTGAAGCTGGAATGGACCTCTGACAGACAAATGGTCCAATACCTCTCTCCAAGCAAAGTCACCTACCTGCACCATGTCCAAAAAGGTTTTGAACATCTCCAAGGATGAAGACTCCATAATTTTTCTGGGCAACCTGTTCCAGTACTCAATCCTCCTTGCAGTAAAAAAAGCATTCTCTTTGTTCAGATGAGAATTTCTGTGTTGTCTGTCATTGGGCACCACTGAAAAGAGCTCTTTTTCCATTCTTTTTTGCACCCTCCCTTCTAGTACTTATGCAGAATAACAAAATTCCTCTGAGCTGATAAATTACTGAGTTGTAAAAGTTAAGTCATGAATATGCAGCTCAAATGCTAATAAACAATTTCACAAATGACTGGTTAAAACTTTATAAGTTGCTTTAAGAAAGACATGGCACAAATAAAGGCTTCACAACATCACTACCATAAGCACACAATAAAATGTATTAGAACATGTTTATAAGATTTGTTCACCATTTTATGGATCTTCTGTTAATAGTATTTTGCATACTTCTGGCAGAGGCCTGGATTATTTAATGAAGAAATTTCATTTATAATATCTTTCTGGTATAAAACAATGGGTACAAGTTAAACACTTGCTATTTAGATTAAAATAAATGGATTGAGAACCGGGCTCAGTAATTAAATATGTTGTTTAATGTAATTTATTTTGTTCTTAAATGAAGCATGTCTTAAAGGCCAAGTATAAAGTTTTCCTTCCATTTATAAAATTATCCTTCTCTAACTAATAGCTTACAGTGCAGTTTCAGTAAAAATCAAAACAATTATTTTGACAGAAACACCTATTATATATATTTCTTGTTGAAGTGCAGTAGCAACTATGCTTACAATGGCGAAACACACTGAGGAAAAAAAATGTTGCCAAGTACAGAAATTCATTTCTCTGCTGACAACCAAAACAAGCAAAATCACACTTAAGATCTTTCACTTTGAGAAAACTTTAAAAAATACATTTAACAGAGATCATGAAAGCCACATTCTCTTACTGAGACTAAATAAAAAAGTTTTTTATATCCCAATATAAAATTACCACGTCATATATTTCACAACAAAGTCTCCATCACTTCTCAATCACATCTGATTATAAATTTTGATGTAATAATCTTCTGCAGTAATGCAAAAAATCATGTAAAATCCTAAACTGATTTATCATAGACCACCCCTCTTATCTCCGAGCTCTCATACCTGCAGTTTTGCCTTCAGGTAGGTATTACAGACCTGTCTAAAAATCAAATAAAAAATGGACCACCATTCATATAGGTGCCACATTCAATTATATTTTACATCTCTGCACTTGTCTTGACACCATGGGATATCCCTGTAATTTTCCTTCAGAGGTGCTGGGTGATGGGCTGGGGTTCATTCTACAGAAATCCAGTCGGGTGGCACATCAGGAAAGACACATCCAAATGAAGGATATGAGAACAGGAAGGAAGCAAGGCTGAATCCAGCAGTACAGAGAACACGGGGCAAATGTCAGGGAAAGAAAATCATCGTAAAGCCAGGGAATAGTTCAGCAACAGGGATGGAAAAATGAACAAACCAAGCACCCGAGGAAGCAGCAAAAGGGTAACAGGCATAGACAGTAACTCCCAAAATGAAGCCACAGAAGCCAAATGAAGCAGAGAGCAGCACGTGTGGAGAAGGCCAGACTGTTATAGTAAAGTCATTTGGCAGAGGCAATGCTGAAGAGATAAGAGTAAGGAGTGAACAATTATCGGGAATGAAAATAGTAAGCTTCCTATTTATCCTATTGTCCAACATCTGTTCTAAAACTTCATGATGGACTGACAGGTTCTCTTGCTTTCTCCTTCCAAATCTATTTCTTTCCTAAGAAATAATCTGACAGTTGGTAGATCTACCCCCTCCTCCTTTGATCGGTTCATATATTTAAAAATTGTTTATCATCCTTATTTTCCTGATGACAATTTTATGTTGATAAAACTCTGTAGATCATCCTGGCATCCAAAATCTAAATGTCTGCAACATAGTAATGTCTTAGGTCCACAGTCACTGAAAGCAGGAGGCAAATTTGAAAGTCAAAGATGCAAAACCTCCTCCAAATCAGCACTGTAAAAGATGCAATACTACACCTCTTCTCTGAGTGATTCTATTTGTGACAGAATAAACAATTGAAAAGTAAAAACTCAGTTATGGCAGGTCAAATACAGCTAAATATTCTTTCTAGTTCTTTACATTTGTAAGTATAATTGACATTCTCAAGAGAGATTGATAGATAAGGAGTTATATAGAAGAAAGACCATAAACTCAGTGTGGATGGAGAGTGCTGAGCTGAGTGGAGTGATAAGATGGCCATAATTTTAAAAACAGTATCTTACATTCTCTACTTTGGTAACAGAAAATCTACACCCATACCACCTCTCTTGCCCCTCTGGTACAGTGCTTTAGTTCTGTGTATATCAAAACACCCTAACCACAACCTGCCTAAAATCTCAACAAAGTAGAACATCACCACACGCATATTTTGAAAATGCCAGAGACACACAAGAAATGGCATATGCATCTTAAACAAATGTGACTTTCAATTTAGTACCTAGTCATAAAAAATCTCACCAAACTTTGTACTTTCTCTCTTAAGAAAAGTTCATGTTACCCTAAGATAAAGTACTAGCAAGTAAATTAAGACTATGACAACTTCCCTATTTCTTAATCTTTTTCTAGATTGAAACATACACAGAAGTGTCTTGAGTTCATGCCTGAAAGGAAACTGTAATTGCATCAGTTCAGATGTAATTGAATTTCTGACATATGTCAAATATCTGATTACTTTTGACAGATGTGGTTTTACTTTCACTTTAAACTTCACGGATATATGTATCTCTTAGTCTGATCTCTGAAAAGACAGTCAAATTCTGAAGCTATGGCAGATTTTAATCAAAATCTGCAAAGTGTTGTGAAATCACTAATGACACCAGTGCTGTTACATCCTTCTACATGTTACAACCAAAAATTGTGCTGCTTCCTACAAGAATTCAGAAGACATATCACACTTCATACAGCAGACAGTAACTGGAAACAGTGTGACTGTGAATCATACATATATATATGTGTATGTATGTGTGTATGTGTGTGTGTATATATATATATGTATGTGTATATATATGTGTATATATATATAGTTATGCATTTTCATAATCCTGGTAGGTTGGTAAGTGGACTCTTCATCATTTGAGGTTTTACAAGTTTCCATACTAAGCCAGAATTGATTTCTGTACTATTTTTTTTTTTGGTGTCTTCATACTCAAAAGAATAGATAAAGAAGGTAAGAGGAACCCTCCCCCCCCTTTAAAAGTAATGTTTGCCTGTTAATTTGACTTGTGTCATAAAACAGTAGTCCAGTGAATGACAGAACCCAAAATATGCTACATGTATTTCATAACTATGAACAGCAGTATTATTGTAAGTGGACTAACAGTAACTTCTTCTTAGCCTATCAAATTATACAAATATTTTTATTGCTCCTCTTTTGTATCCTTTTGACCCACTTTGCTTTGTGTGCAACACCTAAAATCCAACACATGGCAATGCCAGCCTCAATGCTAAATCATGACACTTGTCAGCAGGTAATCTCCAGATTTCAAAATTCTGAAGAAATTAGTTACATTTATTATTTTATCTGAAAATAGATCTGGTTTAAATGAGAATATACATCAAGCTCCTACCTAAAAAGAAGAAGAGCAAATAAAACAAAAAAGGAAATTCTTTTATTTCCTTAAAATTCCTTAGGCAGAGCACCAGTTTTTAGAGTTGCAGGTTCAGTCTTAAACTATTCTAAAAGTTAGCCCCTTAAATGAAACATTTCTCCTATTCATACTTTTTCAGACAGAGTTCTTTGTCCTTGTCCTTACAGGTAAAATATTCAAAGGTCAGCTAGGATATTGCTGCAATGTAACTGAAGCATTTGGAGCTTAGCTAGGAGCTGATGTCTTCAGAGAATGTGGACTTCACACAGAAATAGCCTAAGACATTACCAACAGCAATGGACAACTTGGTATTTAAACCAAGCATTCTTCTCTTCCTAATGCCAGTTACGAGTTCAAGATGTTTCCTGTGGTCTATGGAAGTAAAAAGATAAAATCATGTGCTCTGAAAACAAGGTTTCAGGACTCAATTTATAAAACTTTATGTAAGAAAAATACATCCCTGAGAGCAGGATGACAATTTATAGAATACATCTCATGTTCTGACTGCTCTCATTGACATGCAAAACCTGCTCCAGAGTTTATCAAGACCATCACAGAACAATAATTTGTCCCTAGAGGAAGTACAGAAAAAAAACATCAGCAATATCCTCTAGCAAGAAACTCTGTTGAGCTGTCAAGTGCCTTTCTACTTCAGAGACATTTTTGATTTTTATGGACAAACTGGTAACTCACATTGACTTGTTCTTTTTTTAACAAGTAATGATTTCTGACAGAATCCATTTTTACAAACTCTGAAAATTCGCATGTCTACACAATATCAGCCTTTATTGTCAGCATGATCTCACATGCTGGTTATGTACATTCCTGCTACTCAATCATTGCACCATGTTAGGACACATCAGTTTAGAAATATCCAGAAATATTTTAACCCTGCT
Source organism: Acridotheres tristis (assembly GCA_037013685.1). Taxonomy (NCBI): domain Eukaryota; kingdom Metazoa; phylum Chordata; class Aves; order Passeriformes; family Sturnidae; genus Acridotheres; species Acridotheres tristis. The sequence goes on from CM072884.1 coordinate 105,995,321, forward strand.
AAATAGATCTGGAAGATGTTGGATCAGTGAATGTGACACATGGCTGCTCACCCGTCAGACTCAAGTACAACTACAGATCATATTTAAATTTCACTAAGAGTTCATTCAAGTATCACAATATTGAACCCTTGAATTTCTGTGGTTAATATGATAATTATTACAATTCTTCTGGTTCCCTGAGGGGCAGTTGAAATGTGGTTTGAGTTCCCAGCCATAAGGACAATTAGCAGTTCATGGCTGAGGGCTGTGCATTGATTCCTGTTGTGTGAACAAGGTTAAAATCACCCCTGCAGCTGTAATTTAGAGCAAACAGTAATCAGTATTCCAAAAATCCAATAAATATATAAGCCAGTGACCACTGAAATTCAGAGATTAATATAGAGAGATATACTTGAGTGCCTCATGAAAAAGAACAAAATGTTCAGAAGCAAACATGTAGGAAATGAACTAGATTTAAAAAACGAAATTAAGCCTAAAAGTGGGAATTAATAGTAAGATATTCTGGAAGGCATTGAGGACCCAAATTACTTGACAGTGTCAGGATGATTCTGAATCACACAAAAGACAGGCTTTAGATGACTCAATGGTAACTGGGAGCTGCAGTGTTTCTGAACAGGGGCAGCTTCTGCAGATCCTGTACCTCAGTGTGAACCCAGAAATGGAAACCATACACTGTCAGCCACAATTCAGGAGGCAAGATGACTACTTCATTTTCACATTAAATATAAAACAAATATGTAAAATTTAGCTTTTACTTACTATTCTGCACAAACTGTTTGAGTTCCCAGTAAGAGACAGTTTCCTTTTGATTCAGGAAAGAAGAAAACCGATAATTTCTGATTCTTTTCTAAAACTTAGTTAAAATATAGCCATACATAAAACTACAATACCTTTCTGGAATAGAAAGGAGACATTTTAGGTTGGTAACTGTAACCTCCTCTGACAATAACTTGTGGTGAGGTAACTGGGAATGAAAATTTTCATGCAAGTAACTTAATTGATCAAGATAATCTATTTTAAATCTATCAAAACAAGAAGCTGCCAGCCTTCAAATCTAAGACATTTCCCTCCATATGGTTTAGTCTCTAAGGAGCTCAAGGCACAAGTGATTTGCAGTCAAACACTGAACAAATGTAGGGAAAAATGCATTTCCCAACAGCTGTTTGTCATAGGTGTTAACTGAAGAAAAGGCAGAGGAAAAAGAATCCGGTGTGTAAAGATGACAAGGAACAGATCTTTACACACTGTCATTTGGTATCAACCTAAAGGAAAAAAAAAATTTATTTTCTGATACATAGCAGCAAGGAGTTGGAGAAGAGTAGAAAAAAGAGTTTAAAAACAGTAGTTCATTTTCCTACAATCTATAGCTTTTTCTAACTGAATATATTGGGTCTCAAAATTTAATTTTTTATATTTTCCTTTTGTATATAGACTAATGACCAAAAAAGTTAAAGTTAAAATGCTGATTCTTTAGAGGCAATAGGCCACAATGGCAAAGAAAAGAAAGCTTGTACAGTTTGTATCTATTGATGGTACTTGACTTCTTGACCCTGTTTTCATCCTGATGTATTAATAGAACAAGAAAAATTCTGTAATGGAAATTCTGAAAATATTAATTCAGAAAGTTCAAAGTATTTTTTTTTCTATTTTGGGTTGTATTATTACAGTACGTTTAAAGCATATTTGCTTATCCAGAACTCTGCAGAGATGTTTTTTCATTTCTTCACTGCTAAACATTTCAGTCATTACAATCACCTAACTTGACTTAAATACATAGGATTTCTCAGAACTCATTGGAAAAAATCAAGGTTCAGTCTCAATTAGTCTTCTTGAACAAGAGAATTTAATTAGAAAAAAACCCAGAGCCACTTGATTTAAAACTTGTCAGCGATATTGAATCCTCCACATTACATTGAGAATTGTTCTGAGAGTTAACTAAGCTCATTGTTAAAAATAGTTTCACTTTTAATTTGTCTACTGAATAACACTCATTTGTTTTCAAACTCTGTTTTTTTTCTGTGACAGTGAATGCTTCATCACCAACATTCAGCTTTTTAGAGAGATAGGACAAATAAATTGCTACCAAAATTCTCTTTGGTCAGTTAAGTAGTTTGGGATCACTGATTCTCTCACTCATCTTGAATCACTTAGGCATGCTTTTATTGCAAAGATGAACAGCAACTGCAGAAGGCAACCCAGGCCAATTAACATTGAATACCAAATAGAAGGACTCTAAAAGTAAATAGGCTTCAAGAAGTTTTTAAAAAAAACCTTTATTTCTTCAATCAGTAAGACTGGTATCAAAATGTAGAGGTACCAGAAAGCAGAAAAAAAGGCATTTCCACTTAATTCAGAGCTGGAAGAATTGGGTAAATTTGTAGATTGAAGAAAGAAAAATAACATAAAAATTAATTCTTGATTTGAAAAAGGTATAAACTGGTAAAAAGAAAATAGGATACAGCTTGTGATTTTTCATTTTAAGGGATGTAAAGTAAGCTGGAAAGATAAGGATTATCCAAAATTTCCTCAACAGCTACTGACAAGCTATCATACTGTCTAGTGTCATGTGTTATTATGTGTGATAAAACTGATTTGCTTGTGTGTGAATGTAGAAAACTTGTTCACACAGGTCTGAAAAACAGTTCTTTTCATCAATCACATTCTTATTTTCCTATTTAATGGAAAAGAGAAAATTATATACAATGGCTAGAAAAAAGAAATTGGAACGGCTTCTAAGAGGACAGCATGCAATTCAAGTTTTGAGTTCTGCTGGTTGTATGTAGCACAGGTAATAAAAAAGGTAACAAATCTCAGGTATTAGCTGAAACTACTGGCACTCGTGAAAAAGGCAGTGCTACCTGTAATTAATAGATATCAATCTCTATGGGCATATAATCTTTGTTTTATCCTAGCATCTGTCTGAAGGAGAAAATTACTTAATTTATAAGGGATTTTTAGTGCTTGTGAAGAAATCAGATAAAAGATAATTCAACATCTGAAATTGTTGCAATACTATAGTTTTTACCTCAATGTACAAAACATTATTGTAACACAAGCAGGCAAACCAGGCTATCAAAACACATGATTTGCATTTTTTAAGTCCATCTGTCACAAAAACCTCTCATGTTAACTACACTGAATTTAACACCTTAAAGAGGCAGTTAACACTTCCAATTTAGAGACAAAAAGAAACGGTCACATCCCGGAGTTTCACAGATCTCTTGATGGTTGCATGGGGTGATTTTCATTCGAAGTCTCCTTTTGGACTTTGTATGAAAATTTGTTTGAAAATTTGTATGAAATCCCAATGCTTCACCAAATGATGATGAGAAAGAGGATCTGCTTACCTTTCAAGCCTCTATGTTATATTTTGAAACAACCATGGCTTCAGCAGGAGAAAACCTTTATTATACCTATACCACTGCTTCCCTGGTTTAAAATGAATAAAATGCTAAATTCCTTTTCTCAAGTGACAGAAGATTTGTAAAAATAAAATTAAGTACCTTAACAAGATGTGAATGCAGAAAGTACTTAAGGTTCAATGCACTTTCACTACCCACTAACAAATTTCAGAAGTTTTAAATATTTTTGCAAACACAAGTTTTACCTAATATTACCTTCTTAAAAGTAAAAAGAGTAAAAACCTTGCACATAAACTACTGCATGGTAAAAATAATGTCCTAGGAAGAGGAGTCTGAGAAAGTAAAACCCTCTTCCAATGCTGTCATGACACACTAAATGTGCTGTCATCTCAAAAGATGCCATTGCTGTGCAAAGAAGCAAGCTTAATTTCCCTTCACTCAGCAGATGATACTAGACCAAGTGACTGTGAGTGTAATAAAGCATCTTATGTACATTGTTAACATAAACTTTGATGTTCAATGAAGAATTTTTTGCTGCATGCTTCAGTGGTTGTGAGGTATTACTCCTTCTTACAGTAAAGGTCACAATTCAAACACTCAGCTATTTGCAATATAAGTCCTGGTTCTGCATTTCTCTAAGAACACACAAATGATGGTCATTACTTAGTACTAAAATCCCCTCTTTTGACCTATATATACCATGGCTTACTGGCAGGAAAAGCATCATGTTGAAATAAAGGCAATTGAAAGTCTGGGTTACAGTTACAGCATATCCTCATCTTTCCCACACAGCAAACACAGCAGAAGTGCCCATATTCTCTTTTTCTTGTCTTGGTTTCAGGCTTGGGTAGGTTTTTTGAGCTTGGTATCAGCAATAAAAAAATATTGTTTAAATCTAAATATTATTGTAAGATGCAATATTGTTACTGTTGATAACTGAAGTTATCAACCTCATCTTCAGGAAAACAAGAAAGATTTCACATAAATATTGTAAAAGGTGAAAATAAGATCCTGTATGCAAAGGCAGAGAAGAAAAAGATAATTTTTTGCTGAGACTTATATGAATAGAGAAGTGGTACTAGTGATATACATTCTTTTTGCAAATACACTCAGGCAGGTACAATCCCAATGGCTTTATCAAAACAAAACAGGCCCTGCCTAATCATTCAGGCTTTGTGACAGAAAAGTAAATCAGGGAATCCAAATTCCCCCTGGTAACTGAAAGATATCAATTTTTAATGAGATTGTGAATAATTTATTATCTTTCCCATAAAAAAATATTATGAATAATTTGTTACTCTTAGTAATAGTATGACAAAATATCTAGGGAAGAATGAAAGCGGCAGAGTACGAAGAATATGATGTTCATTTTAATTAAATTATCCCCCCCCTTTTAGAGAACAGTTTTAAAGACCCCATTTGGCAAGAACTGGAGCTACAGCATTATTGATCTTGGTTATATCTTAAAAGCAAGGAGAAATATATAATTTTCAGGTGAACATATATATTATAGGCATACTAAAGTATTTATCAAAACAATTAGCCACACAAATAATCCCACCTCTATTCATACCACAGCAGTTAGAATACGTGCCTGAAATAAACATTTACATTTCCTGTAATTACAGTGCAAGTGAGGCAGATGTTTAAATTTAAATTTTTTGCTATCTGGGGATTGTCTTACCTACCTGAAATGCATCATATGCTACTGAGCCAAGACTGAACAACCCAAATGCATCTTTCCCTATAATGAATACTCTGACTTGTGAATCCAACTGCTAGCAGCTATTATTTCAATTAATCACATACCCTACCACAAAACCAAATATATTCTTTAAGTGTGTATAAACTTTACTTTGGTATTTTAGGGGACAGAACACAGACCCTCTTAAATGCTAAACCTTTTCTGCTACTTGTAAAAACTGTTGGATCTAGCTATCACATGCAGTGCAAAACTAAACTCAGACAACACAGACTTCACCAAGGAGCAAATGCACGTCTGTATGCCCAGAACACTCTGGCAGCTTTCCTAACCGAGCCAAATAACTAGTTCTGAAAACTTTGTGACTAAAATAATAAATTAAAAAATAGTAATAAAAAACCGCCTCTTCTTTCCTTTCAGTTTGTTCCTGACTGCAATTCAGATTGAGATTTCATGTAATTACAGCTCAGAACATTTTCAGACAGCAACAGAAATATGGATCTATTGAAGGGTTGTAGAACTCTGAGTAGAGAAGGTAGACAAAGGAATTTCTCAAGCTGTGGAAAATGCGTAGAAGTTAGTTAATAGTTTGGCAGGACAATTATGGAATGACCTGATTGTTTAAATTTGTGTGATTGGGCTTTACAGAAATACAAGTTAAAAAAAGAGACACTTCAGTGTAACACACCTGAGTCTGTGCTACATTGCACAGAATTCCAAAAGAGACTCCAGGCACATCCTGCTGTTCACAGCACTTACAGAGAGTACCAAAGGTGTGAAAAACATCATACCCTGATCTCCTAAATACCTGTGCCCAGTGACTCCTCACACTGCACTGGAGCCTGGACTTCTAAGAACATCTCATGCTGATTGGAATGAGAAAAAATAGGTAAGAACAGAGACTATCATCGATATGTAAAGAGCTTAACATTTGGAAAATAAGACCTTTAAAATCAAGCTGAAGTACACAAGGGTCTGCAAGTCAAATTCTGATGAAGAAAAACTTTAATGGTTCCCTGACTTTAAAGTGTGCACCACTATATTGAGAATTCTGTTACTACTGTGGGTGAAAATTCTTGTTTAACTACAGAATGCATACTACATATATATATGTATATATATAATTTTATTTTCTCTTATGTCTTGTACTTGACACCCATTCCTCATTGACTAAAAGGAAAAAATATATCAAAGAAAACATTTAACAAAAATTGTCCTAGAAAAACAGTATATAAAAAGAGAACATTAGTTCAACAGTGTAATTATCAAGCACTTTTAAGGCATAAAATGTCAAAGTTGAAAGATCCGTTTTAATAACGCTTTCTAGCATTTATGCTTTAAAATAAAATCTGTACCTTAAATTATCTTCTCTCCTGGAAAGTATACAGTAATTAAAACAAAAAAAAATTAAAAAAGAAGAAAGCTCAAGCCAACCAGCTCTTCTTGCCCTCAAACCCTCAGACCTACTTTTGAAAAACTTAAAATTTTGTCATGATCTTCCATCCCCAAATGTTCTTACAGAAAAGTTTCAATTTCTTTCCCACACATATCCCACCTCCTCATTTTAAAATGTTAAGGGAATATTTTCAAGAATCCCATAATTGTTTTCAACCCCTAAAGGAAAAAATAAATCTCTGTAATTTTTCCAAATTTCCATACATTCTTTTCTATCAATACAAATGCCAGTAGGATGGGGTATATTTTTTTCTTGTTTCTTTCATTTTCAGTCCTTTATCCTCTCTCAGGAAGGTTAGATGAGCATCTCCAACATACTTTCAATGTTTCTCAGAACTCAGCAACTGGATAAATAAGGGAAGTCAACTTAGAAATACAAATGAAGAAAAGTTACAGCAAAATCAACAGTTTTAGTTCTCAGTCAGCAAATTAAGTAGTTTAGGGCAGGAGGAAAAACTACTCTTCACTGTATGTTTGGGGCCCAGCATGGATGTGGAAGTGTCTTGCACAGATGAATTAATGGGGGACAGAGATGTCATTGTTCCAAGAGCAGAGGAGGAAAGGGAAAATGGAAATAAAACAGACATCCAGAAAATCAAGTCTCTTAATTCACTCAAGAAACAACTGCTGGTAATTTCCCCACTGTGCATGTGCTGTTGGAAACAAAAGATTAGTGCAGATAATTTTTTATAGCCAATTTAGAGCTAGACATAGATTTACTGAGTAATTTACAGGTTGAAACAAATCTGTATCTCTCGAGTTTTCACTGGGTTTGTTGCCTACACAGGTGAAGGCTAGAAACAAGAATCAGGAAGAGGGGACAAATTAACCAGTTCTATCTTATTCAAGGACACATCCTGGCTCCATCTTGTCCATCCACAGCTGTTATCAAATCGATTAGCAAGCAATATGCTATTCTAAGTCAAAATTAATAATCTTTCCATTTTCTAGTTCTATTGAAATTGAGGGAGATAACTTCTTATCAAGTTATAAAACAGCAGATATTTTTAAATAGAGAAATAGGCCAAGATAATGTGAAGTAACAGCCTCCCCTGAGGCTGATTTGCATAGTTTAAATGCTCTGAAGTACTGTATTTCTGGATGTTAAATAACAAATTATGATATTTCGAAGGAAACCCATTGCACGGCCTAGCTAAAATCTGTGAGGCAATTATAGCCTGAAAATCTGTTTTTCATGATAAATCCACATGGGAAGTCCTATGTGGATCTGTGTGAGACTATGCAAAATCAGGCTTTCTGATGTCTTCCCTTCTTTTATTTGCATCCTGAATATCTTTTTCCTTTTCTCTTCTTTTACAACATCAGGAGAGCATGCTGAAAGAGATAAATCATTTCCTTACCCAGTCAAGGGAATGTACTGTTTTACTCCTTCAACTCACAGGAATTTTTTTAAGATAACAGTAACTGAGAATTTTTGCTTATTGTTACAGTGCTGCCTTTTGCTTCCTTAACTTACTTCACTATAACGGATTCCTGGCAAACACATATAAAAATTGGTCTTCAACATGTAAACAAAGCAAAATTCAAAGGCAAAAATAGAGCATATAACAGCCCAAATAAATATATATAAAATATGTATGGCCTGAAGAGATACAGGGGAGTACAAAGAAAAATCTTTAAGCTTTATACTGCTTTATATTAAAAGGCATGAGTGCCTTAAAGCATGACACAAAAATTTTCCTACTGATTTGCCCTACGTGAGGACAGCCCCAGGTGTGCTGTGGCTTTAGAGAGCTCTCTAAGGTTTTCTTTGCTGACAGCAGAGACAACCAGCACTCAGGAATGCCACCAGCTTCAACTCATAGATTTTGTCAGCACATCTTTCCAGAGATAAATATGACTTAGACCACATCATTTGTGCTGTCACATCCCAGGACTGAGTAATGACACCCTCTTTCTCTGTCAGCTATAACAGGAAGACACTTCTCTTTCAGAATGGTTTCACAGGGGAGAGGCAAGCCAGGGTGAGTCAGTAATCAGGAATATGCCATCTGCATGGATTAGACAGGGATCCCACACCTTCCTTTCTGCTGGAAATTTCATAAAGCAAATCTACATCTGTACAAGCTTCCAGGTACCATGATAGTACATCAGAGAAAAATGAAAGAGGGAAAATGCCAGCTGGAGGTTTAAACAAGGAACAGTCATACAGACAAAAAATGACATACAGTAGAGAAAAAAGAAATGATGATTTGTTGTCATAAGAACTGAATATACCCATAGCTGAAGGAACACTATCAGCTGGAGTCACTGATGATTGCCTTCAACAGAACCTCTGATAGAACTTATAAAGTGTAAAATTATTTCTGCTTGTTATGAGGGACCAAACCCTGGTCATTAAATGCAGCTAAAACAGAGAAGAGGAAAGAAAACTTAGTATTTTCCAACATGTTTTCAAAATAGTCTGCTGGAATGGAGAAATATTTCTCACAGCTCTCTATCTTTTTTCCTCTTCTCTGGCTCTTCAAGTCATTTTGAGATATTGAAAGCATTATAAAAGAAACAGAGAGGAACTAAGGATAACCAGGGCAACCAAGTATATTGGTTTGGGGTTTTTTTCAGTCTTTGAAAGCAATAATAAGAAAAAACAGACTGTGCATGCAAAATTACTGAAAGAAAAAAAGCAGATGCATATAAATATAGAATTCAAGAAGCAAATCTTGAAATCTAGTATTTTAGGGAAATGGCCTGAGGACCTGAACAAAATTTATGCCACTTCTTAGGTAAAATAAGTTTAAAAGCTAAATTATTTGTAATCACAGTGGACTGTACATGACATTAAAAGTATGCTAAAATGCTTTCTCAAAGAGTGTTGAATAAAATATGAAACTGTAATAGTAACACACTTCCAAAGAGCAAACACAGAATTTTATTATCTCAAATTTCATTGCCATCAACTGGTTTTACACTGCAAGCAGCTTTTTGAAAATGTCTCACATTCAACACATTTATCAAATATATTTCATCTTTCCTTCCTAAGTGGTCAGCAAAGTTAACAAATACATTTATTTTGCACAAAATCAAAGTTAGAAGAAAAAGTTAAAGAGTAAATCATGGACTTCTCCATGGGGAAGGAGATGAACAGGTGACATAGCAGTTTAAAATATAGAAGTTTTAAAATATAAAACATGTGCTGAAATATGGAGAGAGATATCTAAAAAGCATGTTCAGTCAACTGCCCTGTTTACTGTTCCTTTTTTAGGCTGCAACAAGTGGTGACAACAGAGAGGCTTATGGATCACCCAGAACAGCAGGTAAGCCATAAAATGTGATGACTGGAGGTTGAATGCAAAATGAGATCAAACCTTCACTATGAGAACTCAGTGAAGTAACACAGTTTGTGTTACTGGAGCCAAGGAAAGGAAAAAGGATACCCTGCTCTGACTACCAATTTCATAGCATGGCTGGTATTCTGGATTTCTTGTGAAAGGATGATAAAAAAATGACTCCTGGATTCTCAGACTATCTCACTATTTCTGAATTTATCCCATCGGGTTTTAGAGTGCGTGAGGAAAAAATAAGTAATTAATTAGCAATAAGCACAGTTTTTCCATAAGCATGAATGTTGCTCATAAAATGATCTAGCAATCATATTCCAGCAAGCCCATCAAGAATAATATTTAGTTCCAACACATTTTCAAAGTATTGTTTCTTTTTTATAAGGAATAATGGTAAGCAGCAACACCTGCATCTAATCTGATCTTCACCTACTGATCACATCATTAAAATATTTCAGATATAAAAGGAGAAATTACAACTTAAAAAGATCGCTTTGCTGCTCTAATATTTCTGTGAAGCGAATACACTTTCAGTTTTACTGTGTACATTAATTAGATTGTTTTGGACAGCTCTCCACTGCTTCTGTGGGAAAAGAAATAAATATAAGGTAATGGCAAAAGTTACACCTTTTATATATGTCTGTGTAAAATGTTGTGCTGGTTTCAGCTGGGGTAGAATTAACTTTCTTCTTAGTGGCTGGTATGGGGCAGTGTTTTGGATTTGTGCTGAGCACAGTGATGATAATATAGAGATGTTTTTGTTATTGCTGAGCAGGGCTTACACAGACCCAAGGCCTTTTCTGCTTTTCCTACTGCCACACTGGTGAGGAGGCTGCTGTGCATGGGAGGTTGGGAGGAGACACAGCTGGGACAGGGGACCCAAACTGACCAAAGGGACATTCCAGACCAGGTGACATCATGGCTCAGAGTGTAAAGTAGCAGAAAGAAGGAGCAAGGGGGATGTTTGGAGGGATGGGGTTTGTCTTCCCAAGTCACTGTGAGATGTGAAGGGACCCTGAAGATGGCTGAACAACTGCCTGCCCTTGGAAGCACTGAATGAATTCCTTGTTCTGCTTTGCTGGTGCAGCTTTTAATTTCCATATTAAACTGTCTTTATCTCAGCTCACAAGTTTTCCACCTTTTACTCTTCCAATTCTCTTCCTGATCCTGCTGGTGGGGGAGTGACTGAGTGGCTGCCTGAGGTTTGGCTGCTGGCTGGGATGAAACCATGAGCAATGTGTATGTATATATATGAAAATGACATGACATCCAGATCAATTCTTACACCCTTTTTTATTCTAAATCATTCTTTCTATATCACCTAGAAATGTTTTAAGGCACAGTAAGCTTCCAGAAGGGAAAATAAAAATAGTTCCTTGGTGGGAACAGTAAGGTCTGCAATATCCTTTACAAAATAAAGATCCGTCAAGTATAGACAGGAAAATCATAGCATATGGCAGATTTTTTTAAATGAAATTGTAAACAAGTTATCTTCATTTCATATTTCTAAACAAGGTCTTTAATGTGAGACAGACACTATTTCTTCAAGGGAAATGGTATGGCTTGTTCTGTTATCTATATTAACATGAAACATGTGTATCTAGAATGAAATAATTTTCTTTTTTGTTTTCTGTTAATTTGGTAAAAATTAAAATAAGTTACAATTATCTAACTTTTTGATTTTTGGAATTTCTTTCCTCTCATTTTTCTTCTTAACTGATCCTTCAAACTACAAAAACTGTATTTAAAAATAATTTTCTTAGAAATCACATATTTTTCCACTATGGTACATGTTTTAGGAAACTGTGACTTGTTGCAGGTTAAGTTAATAAAATAAGTAACACTAATAGTTTAAATATATATTAAGGGTTAAGAAGCTACATACCTCGTGGCTGTTTAACCAGAAGATGAAAAGCAGATTCTGTACAGGTGGCCTGGGACAGGACAGATGCACTCAGAGGCTCATTCAACAGCTCCTGATCTAAAAAAAAAAAAAAATTAGAAATTATTTGTGGAAACCCATTCAGAATTCAAAATTGATGGAACAATTTCCCTAATTAAACAGCTTCAGAGACAGAGGTTTTATAAAACACATCCTTGAATGGGAGCACATGGTCCATTTTCTCCCACTATGCTTAAAGCTTTTCTCAGTATTTTCCTCATTGTGTAGTATAGATACAATATGGACATCTTTTTAAATAGAATTAAAATTAAATATCACAGCAACAAGAAAACACGAAGTTTAAAATGTTTTCAGTTATATAATATTTAGAGATTACAAAACAAACTGTTTTCTAAATAAAAAAAATCAAGTGGCAATGAAAGTCAATGGTGACATGAAATGTAAGAGACACGGGTTAAGGACACAGCTGCAGACAAGAATTACTTTCTTGTTGGCAAGTTACTGGATCAACCAACAGATCACTTCATAAAGACAGAGGGTTTCGACATTATTTAGATTGTTTCACTGATCACTGCCAATGCTGTGGATAAATGAAAAATGAGATAGAAAAAACTAGTCTGAAGTCCAATTTTATACACACGTTTTGAAACTGTTGAAGCAGCCAAAGTCAATTCCTTGTAGGAAATATGTCTAGCAGCTAACTCCAAGTACCCGAGACCCATAGATAGACTATATCTGTATAGTATGCCATATTAAAGTGTGGCAACACTGGGTGATGAACACAAAGACAGGATACACAGGATTCATCCAACAGCCAGGGAACACTGTCATTTGGGGTTACAGAACAAAGTTAAGGTAGCTTTAAGAAACAGAATAATGATCAAAGATGTTCAGGAAGGCAGAGAACAGCTCTCTTGGCACTATCATTCTTGGTTCTTGTAAGAAGAGAAACAGCCCCAGAATTATTTCATCTCAAGAAACAAGGTCTCAGGTTTCAGAAACCAGCATAGAGGTTCAAAGTAAGATTTCCAAACTATGAGGAAACACAAAAAGAACTGAAGGGCCCTTTCTGAATATTAAAATATGGGTGCATAAGAAAAGCTAACACACTCATTTTAATATATCAATAAAACAACTGTATCATCTTCTTTCCTGACCTGAGAGACTGCAGTGGCAAAAACAAGGTTATAGGGAAATTATAATGCTAATTATTCTTTAAGAATTATTTTCTATCTTTTTTACCCGGGCAATAATAATCTGAATACTTTAAATTTCCTCTACTAGAATAGTTTTGCAAACTTTAAAATATATGGCATTTATTTATAGTTTATATATAGTTTATAGTATCCTTTTACACATTCAGGTAAAAAGTGATTTTTTACACAACTAGCTAACTAATCTCCAGAGATCTTTTTTATCTGAAATATATAGTTTCACTGTATGAAATTAAAGGCATTAGGCTATGCTTCATGATACTTCAAAATTGCATTTGTCAGTTCAGAGGTGCATTTATATACTGCACATTATTTTTTTAATTGGTAGCCAAAATAATGATTTGAATTATGTTAGAAACAGCACAAAGTGATGTTAGGTCTTGTATTCTAAATTGACTAGATGACTGAAAATAGTATTTCTTCACATCTTTACTACTTCGTTCTAATATTTACATATATATATATATATATATAATATATATATATATGCAATAATACTTAGTCCAATATATCTTGCCTGAACGAAAAATGACCAAATAGCAAACTTGTCTTTGAGTACTTAGCTCAATTGCATAAAGTCCCAGAAAGCAGTTTGTAAATATTTTGCAAAGTACATTTAAAATTTGCAATTCTAGTTTGAAATTTTTTAATGGAAAAAGACATGGCCAACTTACTGTGAATGCAGCCTTATCTTGGACACAAGGTAAGCTTTAATAATCAATATTATACACTGCCACAGATATCAGTTTTGCTACTGCGGGTAACACCAGATTCCAGAGGAACCAATGCACCTCCCTTATCCAATTCCTAATTACTGCTGTAGCTTTAATCTTTTCTTTGAGCACAGCCCTTCAAACTCTAAAATGAATACCTTCTATAAAAGCTGTTGCAATTTTTTTCTTGAACTATATACTGGGACCACTGAAAATATGAAATTAAATTGCCCGCATTAACTTAAATAAAGCATTATGACATTAACAAACCACTAATACTTAGGGACAATTCTTATACAGGTTAACTCTATGGGCTCTGGTTTACACTGGAGATTTTAGTAGTTTCAATTATTTATATATATTTTTTGTTGCTTCCAAAAAAACTCTTAGTAGAAATACTATACAGTGGTGTTTGCAGAAAAGTAGTATCATTCGACCTGAAACAGCTGAATTAGTGCAGGTTGCTAAACTATCTGTGACGAGTTTGCATACTCTGTAGCTCTGGTCATTGGCTCATTTTGGGGAAAATTATCTGCTGCCAAATAAACTTTACTCACATGACTATTCCTAATTAGCTTTGAATGCCAATGTGAACAAGAGCTGCACATTTAAGCATCAAAGTGTCTAAATCCTGGGAAGAAAACTTCCTGGTATTAAACACAAAAGGAAAATACCTAGTTTAAAGGAATCCAGGGTGGTAGCAATAGTAGTTTTACTTGCTCTACAATTATCTCAAATAGAGGACTGTTTGTGCTACAACAGCAGTCAAAATTCACAGAAAGAAACATTTCTGAGGAATAATGCTCTTGGGTTTGACAAAGCTTCAGAAATGCAAATGAAAGCTTCAGAAATGGTCTGCATAGGACAATTCCCAATTAATGTCTATTTTAATTCCTGAAGTTTGCAGTTATAAACATATTTTCACATCTATATTGGGCAGAAAATGCCTATGGAATGTTACTTGAAAAAAAGACAGATAACTGGTGTAATTTTCTCTAAAGCATGAAGTAAATCTATAAATGTTGATGTTTATTGCTGTTACACTTTAATCGAGATGCCCTATTTTCATTGGTGACATCCTGCATTCTCTTAAGAAGGGGCACATGGACTGAAAACAATTTCTAAAGATCAAGATCAGTCAGGCATGTCACTCTGAGTTGCTGCCCTCTGTTGATTTCCCCATTTCACTCTCTTTCTGTCCTCTAATAACATCAGCAATAAGCTTGACATATTATTTCTCAGGATATGTAAGGGCCAGGAATGCTAAACTGAACTTGTGCATCCACAATTTTGCTTATAAGACTAGATTTCTCTTCCTCTGGAAAGAAAGAAATAAGAATTCCAGTTAAGTATTCCCTACACAAAGCAAATCATAGAATAAACAACATCTAAATACAGCTTGAATGATAACTCAACTATCATGTTGTAATTAAAACAAAGCAAACTTTATGTACAGATCATAAAGAGCAACTTAATTAGAAAATTAACATTACAATTAACCTGACTAAAAAATTCGAGACAGACTTTAAAGGACGGGTATGATTATCCTTTCATAAAGACTGCAGTATAGAACTTATTTTTTCAAAGGAGACCTTTTGTAATTTCACAAATCACAAAAACATTAGATATCATGATGTCAGGGCTACTGATAGGTAAAGAAAAATGAGGACTGAAAACTTCGGATATATAAAAACAATTACTGCCTCACTGTCTAAGCCAGATGCTTCTGTCTCTGTCACTATTCCTGAACAATTCCCTGGGACAAGTTCATGCTCAACAGCTAGAAAGATGACTCTTTTCACTAAAACATTTAAACAATGCAGTTTCTCCTATTTCTCATAATTTCATAATCTACTAGGCTTTAGCAACAATATTTAAGCTCTATAAATAATTTCTGATAAAGTTGCATCACAGGTAAGTTTGATTATTCTTCTCCATTATTTTATGAACAGCACACTGGATTAGCATTCTTACAATAATACCTCATAGTAATGCAATACTAAACTGTGCTGTCTGGCATTAGATTTATTCTCAATAAGACAAGCAGTTTGCATCTCTTAATTGCGCTTGTTGTACAAATCAGAATCCCACCTTGTAGTTTCCACCAGAATAAACCATCCTGCATCCATGAAATGTAAAAAGAATGTTTATACCACAGATATAATACACATCTACACTTCAAACGTTTATATAATCAGTTATTTCCTGGTGAAATTGGCTGGGTTGCACAGGTAGTAATTCACAGCACTTCTAATTCACGGTCTGGCCTAAGATAAGCACACAGAGTAGATTGAGTGAGGGGAAAATACATGAAAATAGCATGAAAATTGCATTACTAATAATGTAAAAGTTCACTTTGTCTTCAGCTGTTCCAGGAATAATGAGCTGATGAATAAAGCAATTCAAAACTGAGATACACCAACAATTTATCAAGGTACCTCTGGACTGAAGCTCTACCATCCATCATGTCAGTTCCTCTCCCTAATTTACATTGCAATCTCTATCATCATCTATGTCATTAATAAAGGTCTTGAATAATATGGGCCCCAAAGCTGACCCCTGGGGTGCAACAATCATTCAGCAGCTGAATGTCAAGTTGTTGGTCACTATCATTTGAGACCAACAGTGCAGCCAAGTTTCCAATCCATTCAGCAGTCCCTTCATCAAGCCTAGACTTCCTTAGCTTCCAAACAAGAATGTTATAGGATACAGTGACAAAGTCTCACTAAATCATGGTGCATTACATTCACTGCTCCTCCTTTATTTGCATAATCACTCATTTCCATACAGAAGGCAATCACATTTGTCAATCATGATTTGCACTTAAGAAATCCATTTGACTGCTCCTGATTACCTTCTTGACCTTCATGGGCTTGGACATGGACTGTAAGAGAACGTGCAAACCATGAGCTACACACACTGCAAAAGGAAATGTCCAATGACCCCACTGGGGTTCAACTGAGGATGATAATCCTACTGCTCCTTCAGGCTTCCTTCTATCACTTTTCAAAGGAGGAAACAAAAAAGCCTTTTCCCAGCCAACAGAAAAATCCCCTGATCAACATGAATTTCCATAGAAAACAACAGTCTCGCAATCATATTTGCCAACTCTTTTATTACATTGTGAATTCCATCTGGATTTGTGAATCTGAATACATCCAGCTGCTCTAAGTCCACAGCCTGTCACTCTCCTATAGGCTGCACATTTCCCTCTCAAAACCAGAAGTTCACCTACCACAGCATTCATCCAGCTGCTGAGGCTCTTGCCATGCACACTTCAGTCCCAGGGAGAAACTTCCATTCCTGACTGCCTCAGACCAGAGCTGTAGCTTCCACTCTCACAGCTTCCATTTGGATTACAGAAGTGATGACTGCACAATCTGAATGACTGCCCAAGAGCAGCTCCTGTGGTGTGCAGGCAACTTTTATGCTTCCTTTTCTACTGTGGGAAGCACTCTGGAGCCTTGTGTATGTGCACTGAATGCCGCCTGCTGCAGCACCTGCCCTGTCTCCATGTGCAGACCAGGCTGCAGTGCTCCTTGACATTTCAGGACACCTAGATGCCAGATAAGCAGGAAGAAGGACAAGACTGTTTCTCTCAATTCCAGGATCCCCCCTGTATGCCAGGTACCCTGCTCAGCAGCTGAACTCTGGCAGTGTCCCCAAGATCCTGGCCATGATTCGCTTAGCGTGTAAGCACTGAATATTTTGCATGCTGTTGCTTCTTTCAATGTTTTCCAGAAGAGAACATCAACTGAAATTCACAAAATATCTAAAAGGTCATTTACAAATGGTACTCTGTTTTGTGACAGTCATGAATGAAAATAATTCAGCAGTTAAAAAGGGGAAACTGCACTGAAATCTGACAGAAAAAAACCTGGTCAGCAAAAGTAAGTGCTTACTCATGAGACCAAGATTTTCTTGACCTTTTAGGTAAACATATTTCCAAGATCCCCCATATATGAACCGTGTATGTAGAAAAAGCTATATTTCTTTATTTCGAATTCATATTCAGAAGGTAGGGTTAAAAAGTGTGACTTTAATGCAACAAATAAACGAATCTATAGTTTTTAAAAATCACAATTCTTCACTAACTCTATATGCCACAAACCCCGAATCACAGT
The DNA here is from genome assembly GCA_037013685.1 of Acridotheres tristis. Lineage (NCBI taxonomy): Eukaryota > Metazoa > Chordata > Aves > Passeriformes > Sturnidae > Acridotheres > Acridotheres tristis. The sequence continues at coordinate 106,013,093 of CM072884.1, forward strand.
ACAAGTTTGTAAGCATGGCTTAAAACTTACCTTTGAACAGGACAGATTTTGCTATTCTCTTACTGTTTTGTTGGTATTTTTCCTACATTTATTTATTTATGAAGATAAAACTGTAAGGTTTATCTTCAATTTTTGTTATTTGTAGATGCTGGGACATGCTTTGGCACCAGCTACCAACACGTTATGTTCGTGTAGGGGGAGATTCAGAAAACCTTTTAAAGCTTTCTGATACACTCAAAGTGAAACTTCCTCTTTGACTGAGTAAACTTTAGTCATCAATGATAATGTGGGATTTAGAACCTGAGTTCTTACAGCATTTGTGACATCCCAGTATGGACCGTTACTTGTTGATTTCTGATAATTCTCATATGGATCTCATATTATCCTTTAAAGCATGTTTGAAAATATTGATGAAACACGCTTGGCAGGTGACCAGAAAAAAAACAAAAGAATCAAAAATACAACCTTAAAAATATTTCGCCCTTGTTCTCTTACTAACTTATTTAGTTATCCAGAATCTGACCAAATAATAAAAAAAAAATTAAGGTAATTAAGGAACTAAAGCAAAGTAAAGCATTAGCTATGTGGCTTAGGCACAGCTACCAAAACACATCCCAGCAGTCTTCTGTTGCCAAAATGCTACAATGCAGTACAGAGCCAGCAAGCAGCTGCACATCCACATGAGACAGCAGCATGACCTAAGAAGTCTTCTGTGAATAGTTGTTATAGGTTTGTGTTCTTTCCTATCTCCCACAGCACACTCTACAGAATTTTCAGGGTGGATGTGGACAATACTGAAGAACCCAATTGCCAAAAAGTGGAATGAGGAAAATTTAATCGCATCCCTTTCACACATTTAATGGAACTCAAGGAGCTTAAATTCCTTATCTCACTCAAAAAAAAAAAAAAAAAAAAAAAAAAAAATCCAAACCCCTGTACCTGCCAGCACGATATCAACCACCACATTTTCAGTGGTTGGGTTTTCGAAGGGTATCATGGTGGAGGAGTACTCGCCAATGCAGGCACTTATGGTGGTGGCTTCCATGCGCTCCGGAGGAGCTCCAGATCCCGTCAGGTGAAACACCCGCTCTCCAAACTGGGAATGAAACGTGCCAGTATTTATTATTTGATCACTCACACCTGTACATTTTAAACTATTTTGCCTACTTCCTTCTTCCACTGTTCTATGTCTCTGCTACAAGTGCATGTTAATTCTTTGCTTCCTTTTTTCTTTCTTCAAGCTGTTGTTACTCTAAATATTGCTATCTGGAAATCAATAGTTTCATTCTGGGAGATGTTCACATCTCCTTTTTGTGTTTAATTTCTGTCCTACTTCAAGCACTTAGTATTTAAATTCCATCCAGCCACTCAGAGATTTCAGTGTAGGGAACGGAAAGTTGTAGGTGGTTGTAAAAGCAAAATTCAAAGCATATATATAAAAACCTGAAAGCAGATGAAGTGAGAAGTTCTCTCAAGAACAAAAAAGAAGAAAGGAAATAATTCTATGATGGGACAGCAGGAGAATCACACAAGAAGCTAAAAATGTTACTCCAAAGATAATAATAAACATTTCCCTTAAGACAGAAAAAATCAAGAATATTGGAAAGAAATAGTAGATCTAAGATTTCCATGGACCATCAGGTTTCAGATAAGATAAGGACATTGTGTCCTCTTGAACTGACCTTGGATACATAGTATTCATATTAAAATTGCTGTCTCCTTGTTCTTATCCTTAATAAATATTTAGGAGAGATTCTGAAAGTAAATGTTGTGCCAACACCACTTGCAAATAACCTGTCTGTTCAACAAACTTTTTCAGGAAAAAAATTGTCACATGACTTCCTTCAGTATTTATTTTCTTCATATAAAAGAATATTCGCTTTTTTAGTATTACTTAAAACACTACTGAAAACTGCTGGTAGCACTCAACTGGAATAATTCACAGGTCAGCAGCCTTTTAGGATATCTGAAACTCAAACCCATAGAGAGGAAATTGCACAGAAAGCAAAGGCTTCATTTAACCACATTTTGCATGACAAAATATTACCATTTACATTATACTATCAGTTTTTCTTTTTTATTCCAGCTGTAATTTTAAAAGTCGGTAGGTCATGTTGATGATTCATGTATCTTTATTTACTTGTTTCTCATTCAATTTTAGGAAAATTCAGAGAGAAAAAAGAAGTCAACAATTCTAAGGTGTGAAAAGTAAAAAACATTTTCAGATAAAATGAAAGGAAGAATTCACTTTATCTATCAAGTTTGTGACCTAAAATTAGGATTGGAAAAGAAAAGGAAACTAATTTTTTGGGGGCTGGGAAAATTATCAAGAAATTTAATTTCAGAGGTGACACTCCTAAGAAGTGCCAATCTTCTAGTGTTAAAACCAGCAGAACTCATTACTGAACAAGCTAAAATTGTTCATTACATGCTCTAGCTCCTAGGCCATTATGTCACATTTTAATATTGTAAACAGAATAATTTCTGTGTAAAACTAAGAATAAAACAAATTATAAGTTTTGAACATCTTCATGTTTGCTCTTTCATTATGCATCCAGTCCCTAAACTTCACCTTGACCTACAGGCCTATCATAAAAAGTATCTAACCTAAATCCCAAGTGTTGTGGGCACAAGCATATTATCATACCTTTGGGCATTTGAAGGTTATTGTTGCCTTGTGATTGCGTCTTCCAAGGGCAGAGGGAAAGAATCTCACAGGCAGCTGAGTGGTGGAATGAGGAGGAACAGTCAGCTGTACAAACACACAAGAAAGAAACAAAAGAAGAAGGGGTAAGGGAGAGGAAATCAATTTTTCTGAGTCTGTTTCTGTTTTGTGCTTTGTACCAACAGAGTTGATGTGTATGTGATTAATGCGTTCCACCAGATGTGTTTTCCCCTCTCAGCCAGCATGGGCTGAGGAGGCAGTGAGTTATTGCAGCCAACAATCCCAGAGCAGTCCCTGCACATCCACAGCTCCAGGGCTGGGGCTAGGACTGCTCCAAGGACATGGACAGCAACTCTCAAACACCATTCCAACAGCACCCGGTGTCTGATCGTACTGATGACACTGAAGGTTATCGCAGTGACCTCCACAGACACAAACTGGCTTACAAAGGAAATACATGCCAGCTTTTAAAAAACCAGGGCTTTGTCTCTCTTCTGCTTATCTTTAGCAAAACCAACACTGTAAATAACATTGTGAGTTTTCTCTTTACCTCAAGTATTCTACTTGTGACTCAACTGCAAAGGCAAAAGCTAAGTAGCTGACTACAATGGATTGATCTCTGTTTTCAAGAACCAGATAAGCAGTAAATGAATTGAATTATGAAGAGTAAAAATGCCAATGCATTTAGAGAGTGATCAGCCAGAATCACTGAATACACAATTACTATGACTATTTCTTTAATAAAAGAAAGGTATTAGCCTTTTAATATTATACATGTCTAAATAATATTTGCATGCAAGAAGAGATAACAAGGCAATTGATTGATATCATGAGCAGTTAACCTGTGTTTCATAAAATGAATATAATTTGTAATAAATGAAGGTCAAACAACACCCTACAACAAAACACACATATAACTGACAAAACACATATAGCTACCAACTCCTAGTGTTCCAACATAACTGAAATAGGAACTCCAGGAGGAGGCACTGGCCAAGTGTGAGCCATCTTTTAAGCTCCACAGCGTTCAGTGGCCCACCCCCCAGGTGGGCCTTCCAGTCAGCTGGCCAATCAGAGGCCAATTACTGCTGCCCCGGTGTGTGACTGATGGATTACTCTGCCAATCAGAGGCCCTGGTGTGTGATTGATTGATTGATTGACAGCTCAGCCAGGCTGGGGATCTGGGGTCATTGTCTCCCCACAAAGCACGGCCTGGCCCGTCCCCAACCCCACACACACAGAGGCGTTGTCTTGGGACATGGATCTCATCCAGCCTCTGGCAATCTCTTTGCTGCCTTTCCTCATTGCCCATGGCTTTCCTGCCATCGAGAGCTGGGCCCAGGCACGAGACATGGTGCTCCTGGTCTTGCCAGGCATCCCCTGGGTGTATTTATAGCATATAAATAGTTACCTGGAATACCTTCCAGACAGTGTTAAAATGATAACATATGAAAGCAAATCTTTAATTGAAAGGCCTTTAGGGTGCACAATATGGCACCATGCACACATAATGCAGTAGTTCTACAATTTTTATAAGGTTAATTGATTAGTATAGCTATCAAATATTGTCCAATTAGAAGAGCAGTTGGTCGGGTAATTTGACCCCAGGTACGGCCTCACTGGAATTAGTCATATTTGCCTCATTTCTTGTGTCTTCTCAGATTCTGGTTGGAAAACAAAATGTCTTTGTTGTAGGTTCTCTTCTTGAAAATAAGACTAAACAGTATTTCAGGAATGTGCTAGAAGGTTAGCTTATTGTTCTAAAATGTAGGGAAAAAGGGTAGGAAAAGTACTAGAAGCTACAAGCATGTATTAGCAGTCTCCAAAGCCACAAATATATGAAAATATATAAAAAGCTAAAAATCTTGAGTCATCAGTAGCAGCTCAGTGAGGGACAGGGATGCTGATGTGATATTCCTGCTGGTGGCAGTGGAGGTAGGTTGTGCAGAAGAGAGGACAGAGCTCAGGTGTGCTCAAATAACACACGAAAGTTGAAATGTTTTTTTCTTTTTTTGGGGAGAAAGTTTTAAAGCAATTTATCAGACTGCTGCCATAACAGTTAATTAAACTTTCATTTGCTGTCCAGTTCCTACCTACTAGTCAGACCCATTTATCAAATGAAGACCTACAAATGGAAAAAGAACAATAGTAGAAAACACCCCCTCCCAAATACTTTTGAATAAAATGAAAAAGTAAGTAAAGACAGGATGGCATAGAACAAGACTACATAATTAAATTAACACTTAGATTTTTAAATAATTAGCAATTTCAGTAAGACATCCACATTATTTAGAATAATAACTCTTCCACAGAGATGCAAACAGACAGGAGTTCAATTTCCAGTAAGCATTACTTGACATATTATCATTACTCAGAAAATGCACTGCCACAGTGAATCAAAATAATCAACATGGAGTTGTGATAATCCAGCAGACTTCCTGTTCTGAAAGCAAAAAGGACTGTTAATTTTTATACTATAGACTCGGTTTTAAAAATTCATTTTGTATTATACAATATGATGTTCTGTGAATCCAAAAAATAATTTGTTTTGAAATAATCTGGGCAAAAAACCTACTTACTTTCTACTGAAAACCAAAATAAAAATTGCTTTTAAAACTAGAATTGAGAAATAATGCTAAACAATCTATTTTAAGAAGGTCATAGAACCATTCAATCATTCAATTAAATATGCTGATGCTAACACATCTCCTGCCTTTCATCTTGTTTATATAAACAAGTGGCTTCCACAGTACTCGTGTGAAAAGGAGCCAATACCATTGCTCTTCATAAGATCTCAGATATAACAGGTCAAATACAGAAACTGAGTCTGAAGTTATTGCTCTTCATAAGATCTCAGATATAACAGTTAAAATACAGAAACTGAGTCTGAAGTTAACTACAAATACATTATTTCTGTTATAAAATGAAAAAAGGAGGGGAATTTTTCATCAAATCTAAAAGCTTGCTCTCTGTACAAAACAATACTCGTGGTCATTAGGAAGATCATTAAAGCTTGCACACAGAGATTGCATTCCTCTCTTCCAGCCCTTTTCTATTAAGTTATGTGTCCTCAATAAAAATTGTGTTTCAAAGTCAATCAGGAAAAAACACAGCTTAATGGAAAAGGTTTAGGCTAGCTATAAGCCAGGAGAATGCAAACTGAAGACTTACAGTGGCAGTATGTTTCTTTTTTGGCCATAGAGATGATCCTGCTTGTAAGATTTTTTTGTACATTGTAAATATATATGTATATCAATATAATACACATATATGTGAAATACATCAGTGTTCTCATGTAGAGGACAAGTAGAAAATTGGGGAACATATTATGGATGATTGAAAATTTTCAGCTGGTGAATGCTGAACTTGAATCCTTTTCTGGTAAAGACAAAGAAACATTCAGGACAGAAACACAAAACTCAACATCCCAACATCTGGGGCTTTTTCCCCAGATACCCCTAATACCCAATATGCTAATGAAAAATACGTTGGAATTTTACAGTAAACTTATGTAAATTCACTTTCATTCCAGCTTTTAGATAATTTGGCAGCATTTATAAAGTTAGTTTCAAGTTGACAAGAAGGGAAACAAAAATAAGGTGTAGCTTGTTAAAAATAAAAGAAAACAAGAAAGGGAAAAAATATATGAAAATCCAAATCCCATGAAAGGGAATCCTTGAAAACTTTTATCAAATTTTTGAAAAAAAACCACGATTTTATATTCCATTTAAACTGGTTTTGGCTACAATTGCAAAGCCACTAGTAAGAATGCAGTCTTTTCTCATTTTTATCAGTTTACAAAGGGTAGCAGAGCTGCTTCTAATTGACATGAAGCTGACAAAGGATTTAAAGCCATTGAATTTCATTTAGACTTCATTATGTACCTTGAAATTCAGGAATACTTGAGCCTAATCCAACTGGACCACGATAAGTATATTATTAATGATGTCCATGCTTGAAGTAGAATCAGATCCATAGAAAATAATCCCTTGTGATATTTCAGTAATGCTCTTTGTTCCAAACTGAAACTGGAACAAACTTCCACATACATGGAAATATTATAATAATATTGGATTTTCTTTTTAAATTCTGGAATATTAATCAAAATTTTGGTTATTAATTTTAGGCAAATATCTTCAGGGAAGAAAAAACTTTCTTTGCTATCACTGTTGAATCTGGTTCATTTAACATAACTCAGGGATGGAAGAAATTGATTTGAGACATTTTTTGATCAACAGTCCAGTACATTCAAAAGTCCTACATCTTAGTTGACATAAAAACAAATATGGAAATTTACATGAAATATAAAAGTTATTGACCTGACTCTGCTAACTGTCTTCAAATATAAAGTATCTCCATTGGAAAATCCCATCTTCAATCTATTGTTCAAATACTTTGTTCTTTTCTGTTGCCTTTCACCCGAGGTTTGCACAAATCAGGATCGTTGTGCTGACAAGAAAGCATTATTTGCTTTTAAGAGAGCAGAAACTTGAATGATTGAGATGGAAAACTTCTTCCACACATAGCAAAAGCTTTGAAATGGAAATTAATACAAACCAATACCTGAAACACAGGACGTGGTTTATGAACAGTAATCTTCTGGAAGTTGAATGCAGTGTTGTGTGGAGGTACTAAACCTAGGATGCAAAATATTCAGGAAAAGCAACATCTGGAACATCTGGAGTGCTGTGTCTAGTTCTGGGCTCCCCAGTCCAAGAAAGACAAGGAATTACTGGAGATGGTCCAGCAGAGGCCACAAAGGTGATTGGGGATCTGGAGCTTCTCTTATGAGGAGGGGCTCTGGGAGATGGGCTTGGTTAGTCTGGAGAAGAGACAGCTGAGAGGGGACCTCATCCATGTGTACAAGTATCTTAAGGTCAAATCCCAAACTCTTTCCAGTGTTTCCCAGTGACAGGAAGTTCCATCTCAATATGTAGGAAAACTTCTTTCCTGTGAGGGAGACCAAATCTGGAACAGGCTTCCCAGAGAAGCTGTGGAGTCTCCATCTCTGGATATATTCAAAATCTGCCTGGACACAACCCTGTGCAACCTCCTCTGGGTGAACCTGCTTTAGCAAGGGGGTTGGATTAGATGGTCTCCACCCCAACCACTCTGTGATTCTGTGATATAAATTGACTTTGCCACCAAAACTGAAGGAAATCACATAACCCCTCCCAATACGGATCTGTAATGGAAGAAACAGGTTCATAAAGGGACGGCTACATGAAATAAATATTAAGTAGTTGCATATAGCAACCAAAGCTATCCTATAACTGGAACTACTGTAATTAACAAGGAACATTTCAGAATTCAATCCATAAATGATATACAAGACTGACGATTATAATAAAAAGGAAAGAGAAAATTACTGCAGTTAGTGTTGAATGTGTCTTTTCCTGCACAATGTAATGTAGCTATTGTTGATGTGTGAATCTCTGGTGATAAATTATGAGAGCAGAGAGAATTTTTTCTTGTTAATTTCCTGCACATGGTAATATGCAATCTGCAGCAGCCAAAAGTCACTATAGTTAAATCTAACTGACTTCTGTGTCAATGACCTCAACATAATACATATATAATACTCCCAGACAATTAATATAGTTTGCACCCATTATGTTTCTAAGCTCCTATTCAAATACCAATTCATTAAATGATTAGTAATAGCATTTGTCAAGGTTTAACATAGTGTATAAAGATGTCTTATTATACATGACAGAAAAGAAAGATTAGAATAAACGTCACGTTTTATACTTTTAATTTAATGATATCCTACGTAGCAATACATAGGGGAGCTGAGTAAGTTTTATCTCCTTTAGCTGTTACCATCAGAGCCCATTTTAGGAACATTTGTCTGGCTGTACTGCTGTATTTGAGGCTGAGAGGTGTTTAGTTTCTGAAAACTGAACCTATAATGACTATGTATCATTCCTCTATTTTCTCCATGTGGTCTTTTGTATACTCTTAGCTTTATTGTATTACAATGTTCCTCTCCTCTCTCTCTCACACTTTAACCATTTTGCAGGAATAGAATCATAAAATTGTGGAATAGTTTGCGTTGGAAGGGACCAACCAACTCTGGTGTCTTCCCTGGATTACCTTCTTCATGTCTAGGAAAGGCACCATTTCTCCATTTCTTTCCTGTCCAGCACTGGTTTCTTTTTTTTTTTTTTTTTCCCTCCGTGTTAAAGGTTCTGAATTCATATCCTAAGAGGCTGTGATGGAGGCACTCAATGCCACTCATTCAGATGCAGAGTTTCCATGCATCTGCCCTCCCTTTTCTCATCTCATCATGAAAAAGTCACATATTTCATAGAATTAACTTAATAATATCCAAAGAATTGCTTATGGGGTCTCTACTATTAACTAGCATTCAGTGGTCAATAACAAATATTTTTCTGAACCCTGACCATCTAGAACTCTAGAAAATCACAATGAAAATGTAAAATCGGAGCAAATCTACACAATTGTTATTCCTAGAAAGGACATAAATGTTAGGCAGCAAGATGGAAGGGCTTCTGTGATAGAGAAGGAAAAAGTAGAGTACATAACGAGAGGGTTAAGATTTGCTCTGTAGAAATCACTCTCAGATAACTGGGAGTTTGGAGAATATAACGATTCTTGGTATTTGCTTGAAGTTTCTTTGCAGCTATATTGATTAAATTATTATTCATATTCATTATTTACCTAGTTATCCTGTTGATTATTATATACTTATGAAGCTTCTAACAAGCTGGCTTGTTTACAACTTCTCCTTCTAATATCTCCTGAATTATTTACAATCTACATTGCAGTCCTGCTCAAAACCATTCGACAAAACATTCCAGGAAAAATACAAACATCTGTACTTCAGCTTGAGTTGGTTTTCAAGTTTAATTGTTTTCTTCCTCAGGCTATAAAATCTCTAAAATACATACTTAAAATGTCTAAAAGATTGTATATTCTGAACCCACAGTAAAATACATAATTCAATTTGTTTTAAAAAGAAGGCTCTCTTCTATCTTTTTTGTGAAAACACAGAAATCTTACTTACAGGTTGTTTTGAGTCAGTCTCAACTGCAAAATGACTGGGATCACTGTTAACCATTTTTAACACCAGAGCTTCATGAGTAGGATTAGTAAGAGGTATGTATATATAAGCCCATCTGGAAAAAATAATATACAAAATTATGATTAATTACAAAGTTTCTTCCATGACATGTCATTGTGCATACGGGTTTTTTTTATTTTCTAAAAAACTCTGGATTTTTTTATTTTAAAAATAATAATTAAGTTTTTTGCATTTGCACATCTTCACTAGTGAGGAAATGTATTTAGTAACTTCAAATATTATTAATAATCATTGTTAATAGTAAAAAAATCTTGAATTCATTCAGTGTTTAATCTTGTTCATTTGTTATGTTGCTTATTACAGCATAATCATAGAATCATTATGTTGCATATGTAGATTATATAGTTTAATGAGAATAGTGATCCTCCCAGAACAAAGTCCGGAGTATGCTGTTTGCCTAAGTGTTAGGCTTTAAATCAGCTGGGCCTCTATTTTACAGACTTTCCTTCTTTATTTTCCAGTTAAAGAATATTAATGAGACACTTTCAATAGGGAGAAAATTTTAAAAATCATTCATAAGACTCTCAACATTTCCTCTATTCTGGTCAAAATACTAAATTTCTTGTTTTCAGTAAAGTTATATAAATCACATTCCTGTTGTAATACTAAGAGACACAGAGAACAGATTCAAGGTGAATAAGTGAAAACAGTAAATAAGAAAAGTTTGAAAAATGAGATACATATATTGGTTTTGCTGTAGTTTATCTCCTAATGGATATTCCCTCTAGTCAAAGCTGTGGCAGGTCAACTTCCAGATTGCTCCACATATTTATCATCTGGAAAAAATTAGTCCGTTAATCATAGCTAAATCAGTAAGGAAAAAGAAAATATAAAAAGCAACATTCAGAAGATATTTCAGTCCAGCTTTATGGCTGTAGCCTCAGACCCTAAGACTTGTTCACAGGTGGACTCCTTCCAACCCATGCAGTGACATAAATCCCCAGCAGTGAGCAGCAGACTTGTTTCTGACTAGCACTGTCAAAGCATTGTATCATTGAGATCTCCAAACCTGAGAGTAAAGAAATATTAGGAAATTGTCACTCAGGACCTTCAGACTCACTTGCCAATTCCCATTTTTCACAATTACCATCTCTACTTTTTTTTTTTTTTTTTTTTTTTGTCCGGTCTCTTTCATATGTAATATTTTGTCAAAGGGAAAACTAAGCAGGACTATCAGAAATTTCAAAATTTCAGAAATTTCAGTAAGGAATTAGTCAGCTGTTAGAGGTTCTTCAAGTCATCAAAATCCTGCCACCCCACACAGATTGACAATTTTGGTTATGCTGAAAAAATTGTTGCATGTGGCAGTAAATTCCAGATCCCTGTGAACATCATTCAACTGACTCATCTTCAATGACCCCACTGTGGAGCCCATAACAGGATGGATAAGGAAAGATTAACAATATCAGGGAGAAGGTTTCCTTCCTTAGAGACATATGCTAAGGGATGTGTTAAATCTACATTGAGACGAACAAAAAGCAGATCTGACTGTTATAGCCCCAGAATTTTAGGGAATCTGAAGAAGGGTTAAAGGATAAATTGTTAGAATTTTTTTCTTTTGTCTTTCAAAAATTGGCTAGAAATTGATTCTAAGTTATCAGTGGGTTCTTAGCTCCTAATCCAATTCCAGGTAATGTTACAAGGACAGAAATTCCTAAATTTTTCAGATCAATAGATAAAAGAATACAGGCGAGGACACAATGAAAAACATTATTCTTACATTCTTATGCTAATGCTTCTTCTGCATTCAAGGAAAAGGTGGTAGAATGGAAGTTAATCTGTTAAAAAACTACAAATCTTTACCAATAAAAAATGCTTCAATCATTTGACAACATTTACAGTTCATATCTCTGGGTACACAGCAAGGAAGTACATCCATTAAAAAAACCTCCCAAATTGATACCTTTCTTAGACAATCCACAGATGTCTACCTGCACTGGTTTACATGTTCAACATACATTAATGCAGCCAATTTACTTGGACTGTCTCATCTTTTCACAGAGGAAATTCCCAGTAAATTGAACTGTAGCCTCAATGCCATTATTGACTGCCATTGTCCAACACTTTGCAGTTCAAGAAGAGTGCTGATGACATTATGCTGAAACTGCTGGACACCACTGAGAAGAGCCTGGCACCATCCTCATGGCACCCAATTTTGTGATAGTTATGTGTATTTATGAGATCCCCTCCCAGCCTTCTTCTCTCCAGACTAAAGAGGGGTAGCTCTCACAGTCTCTCTTCATAAGAGAGATGCTCCAGACACCTCATCATTCCTGTGGCCTCCACTGGACCCTCTCCAGTAGCTCCTTGTCTTTCTTGTGCTGTGGAGCCCAGAGCTGTCCAGAACTAGACACGGAGTTCCTCTGCATATTTACAGATACAGAGGAACTACAACATGCATGTACTTGTAAAGGGAAGAGAAATCTCACTTGAAAAAATAAAACATGAGCTTTGAGGAGTTTTATCTTTATCTTTTTGACAGGAAGAGTTGTAGTTAATGGAGGTAATCTTTTCCAACATGCATTTTACTTGCAGTAGGAAAGGATGACTTGCCATCTTCCACTAGACTATTTGTGTATGTAGTTTCGAAGACAGTGCATGCCAAAGAAAATTATGAGTCCCAGAAAGCCTGAATAAAAATATTTTAAGTAATTCCTAACTCCTAATAGCAATAGCCTACATAGTAGAGAAAAATTATGGTTTTTACTCCAGTCACCCCAGAATTTTAAAGCAAAAGCCAGGAAATAGCACAACATTTTTTCTTTAGAACATAATAACAAAGGCATTGTCAGTTACCTCAAGTCTGTGCATCGTATTTGAACAGCAGAATATATTCACTAACAAAAATTTAACCAGGTAAAATTTCATGTTGTGCTCTCTAACAACATTTCTGCTCAGTCTGTCTTGTATATTAACTACAGATTTAGTCAAAGATACACAGAAGTGGAATTTAGCATGCAGAAGAGCAGTGTGTCCACAGAAATTATCAGGAAGTGGAGATAATATGTGAAAAGCACTACTGAAATTTTGACATTCTTCAAAGTCTTATACTCAAAGTTTTAGTTTATGTCTTGAAAGTCAGAAGTGAACTGAACATTATGCTATCAAAATGCACATTGAAATTTTGTTGAAGGATGGTAATAATTGGGTTGATTTCTCTAAGGCATTCATTTTCTTAACACTTGCAGTGTTTCAACCATGTCTACCCCCACGACCTTCAGGACAGAAGTTGCACTATTTTTCCATTTCTTGAGAGGTTAAAAGATATTGCTAACTGGAATACAAGCATTTGTAAAGCAGGATTGTCATTAAATTCTTAGTTCAGAGAGAAGAAACAGAAAATAAAGCAAACCTACACAGCTCAGTATAATGGATCTTGGTGCTTACATTCTGCAGTATTGTCAGAGCGATTTCTACATAAAAAGTTCAGAGAAAGTTTACGTAGAGGCTAAAAATTAATTGCAATCTTTTTTCTGCAAGGAATATTTCACCTACCTGCAAATATATCTAAAAAAATATTCTGCAACCTACTGCAGCAGACATAGAGCACTATTCTGAGTTTAAACTCTTCATATGTTTTCCATGATACTGAAAAGCAGTGTCCCAGTCCAGCACTATGAATTACTCACTTTCCAAGCTCACATCCTATATCAGGTAGCACAACTGGCGATGGCTTCTCTACATTGAACTTCAGGGCATACCAAAATTCTCCAACCACATCTGAGCGGAACATGACACTAAAAACAGATACATAAGCTTAATATGACAGCTGTGTTTTTCAGATCATTAAAAAACCCCAAACAGATTAAAATTCAGGGAAAACCAAATGAGCTCAACACAGTGAATTCTTTACTTAGATTATACTTTAACACTTCTCACTGGTATCTGAATTCAGCTACCAAGTCTAATAATATTTAGAATTAGTGATGCAAGAAAATCTCTTCTTTATCTTTCTTAAATTCTACTAATAAAATTCATTTGTTGCTTGTAGTTTATTGTTTGTTAGCTTGCTTTTATCAAAAATACAACTCAAACGTATTTCAGCTTATAAGAGTACGCTTTCATTTCATTTCAATATCATAGTATTCTTTTTTAGTCATTTTGAAAGGCAAAGTAACAGAAATACTATACACTAATTTTAAAAAGGAAAATATTTTCAAATCTAGTGATAAAAACTGAGGAATAGATATAGACACATTCCTATGAGCATGGCAAAGAGACACACTTCAAGAAATATTCAATATATTGTTTTGATATACAGTCAAGGATTGTCATGACTGAGAATTGCTTGCTGCTAGGTGAGATATGTACTGCAATATATTTCAGTTACAGACATTCTAATACAGTCCTTTCCTACTGCAGAATTTCTTTTCTATTTCTTGAGGATTTTTTGAGTAGCTGAGTCATAATAATATTAAACCAAAGCACTGGAAGCACATAAAAACTTAGAAGAAATGCACTATACAAACCCATGACCCTCTAAGGATGAGTTCTTTTTCTAAACTATAGATAACTATGTCTATTCCATTACTTTATGGTTCCAGACCATCCCCTGTGCCAACAGAGCTTTTAAAGTGAGCGTAAAACAGCTCTAGGAAAGAATCAACCATTTGAAAAGGTACACATGCCACAATCCCTTTTCCAACAGTTCTTCCCAGCTGCAACATAGCAAAGGAAACAGACCATGGTCTCAGAAAGAGAAGTTAATAGTGTGGATGTAATGTGGAAGTACCTCTGTCCACCTGTAACTGCAGTCTGTGGGAGCTATTGCAATTTAAAAGAGCTATTACACACTTCTAGAATAAAACTGCAAAACCATTTGGAGAATGTCCACATGTGCTTTATTTCATCTCTGCATATATTCCCTAAGCCCCAGCCCACCCAAAGTGGAGTCCAAAGTTTTGTCCTGTTAAAGCAAACCTTTATCTTATTGTTTGGAAATTCTGCACTTGAGAAATACCAGAAATATTATCTGGTATGAAAAAAAAAAGATGAACTCTATTCTCATCTGCAGTTTAAGACAGCATAATTTCTACAAATTCCCACAGAAAGAAAAAAAAAAAACTTACTAGAGTTATAACAGTACTCATTTTTATAAAACAGTATTATTTGAATCTGTATTACACAATGATACCTGACATTATTCTGGTCTTTGGAAAAATCAATACAAGCAAATTGAATAAATCTCTGATGGATTTGGACTTTATAAATGTTCTTTCAAAACTGATGTCCCTGCCCTTCTCTTAAACCACCATCCCACACTCCACCCCATCTCCATATTTTTGCCAGTCAGTTGAGATAACTGAAAAACAGGGAATTGTTTTTCAATCAGCCTTCAGACTAAATAATGCTTTGGTACCAAATTCCAGGAAAATAAGCTTTGCAATTCTACACTGCTCAATTACTTGCTGAACTGTTTTAACTGAAATTAAGACCAAGAGGTCATCTGTCTTTTTATTGCTAATTATCATACCTGGAAATTCAATGGGATTTCCAATGTAATGAATTTTTTTTAATTTAAAACCTTTCCATATTAATTTAGTAGATCATGGTTAAGTAATGGAAGTTCATGAAGGTAAATGGATTTATGTGAACAGAGTTAAAGGGTTCTCCACCTGCTTTAGTTATGTTTTTACAATTTTGTTCCTTCTCAGAAAAAAAATGAAATTGTGCTAGTCCCTTTACAGAACTTAAAAATTTACAAAACTATTAATATGAAGTTTTCAATGGAGGCTTCTAGCATTAGGTAAGTTTCTAGAACATTGTTGACGAAATTGTAGTGAACTGGAATAACAAGGAGTTTTTCTATTGCCTGTCAATAATGCTTTTCCTCTGAGACGAAAGCTGCTGTTAGGGACATAATACATTTAAAGCTGGAAATTTTCTTAATTCCATTTATTAACTTTTGTGGGAGTTTTTAGGGCAACATTTTCATCAAGTGACTTAGGTTTCAATGGAAGTAGTTCATTTATTAGGAAAACAGTCAGAGTCACAAGTATCAAAACTCTACAACATACCTTCCAGCAAAAGAGCCAAGACAAGCTGCGGAAAACTGTAGGTGATATGAAAATGTTTGTTTGGGCCTGAGAATGAAAGATTTTTCTCCAAAAAGGGATGGATGGTCCAGCAGCACACTCATCTTGAGAACTTTATTGGTAGGATTAGTGATGGGAATATTAATTCCAACAGTATCCTAGAAAGAATTTTTAAAAAACCAAAATCACAAAATTAATTATGATCTATTACATGTAAAAGATATTTCTCAAACAAGTGTAAAGTGCTTATTCATTGTTGACGCTTATGCAAACTCAGGCTGCACCTTTGTTTGATGTGTGAACCAACCCAAAAAAAAAGTCAAATTGCAACAAGAAACATTGCAGACAATCTTCCAATTGTAATTTCTTTAATTCCATATATACAGAAAAGCTCAAATCTTCCTGGCTAGTCTGCATTCTAACAGTCCACCTTCCAAGATATGTCCAAGGCTTGCCAAAATACACCTTTCAAGCCCATCTGCTGTCATCCCAAGCAGGTAAAACTCCAAACTCTCTTCCAACAGCCAAGCACAGATAATTGGAAATATCCACTTCGAAAGGGGGTAGACAGGCTGAATTCTGCTGGATCTGTTCCCTTAATTTATAAATTACATCACAATACTTGACATTAAAACAATATCACCCCAATAAATATTCCCTCTCTTGCTCCTTCAGGCCATTTCCCTCACTAGTGATCTTTGTTTAAAGTCTAAGGGAAGGATCATCTTTCCTTCACCACCTGGAAAACATTGATACTATTAAAGACGCATAAAAATGTCCTGTTACTGTAATAAAACAGAGCCAAGATATGGCCTCATCAGATAAATATCCATATTTTACACGTGGATCACTTTTAGGATGAGCAGGAATTGGGCAGAGACAGCTCACCCTGCACAGCTCCTCCACCTCAGCAGAGTTCCCTTTGCTGTAAGGTTAGAAATGGAGTCAATTCATCCTATGTGCCCTGTGTGCATCAATACCAACACACTTCATAAAACAAAGCACTTTGAGTAGACCAGAAGGAATATACTTATGAAGGCAGCACACTGTGATAATCCAGGAGGCATACCTGCAGTTTAAAATACATATGTTCTATTTATATATATTCATCCATAGAAAATACACAAAATCCAAAAATAAAGATATGTCTTTATTTCTCTGTACTTATATTTATGTCTACTCTTATTTTGGTCCCTTTTCTTTGCTCTAACCAAGCAGTTTATTTCAAAATGCATTTCAGTTTGGCTTTTTTTTACATATAGTGACTTGTTTCTCACAGCAAAATTATTCCACAAACGTTTTTTAAAAAGTAAATAATTCAAGTTGCAATACGAAAGGAGGAAAATACAAAATGCCTATTAAAATTAATAACACACTAAAAAAAGAATATGAAATACTTTTATGACCCCACACAGAGCTGCCTCACATTGATTTCAGCCTGCCTATGATTTGGTAAATTTCTATATATTTCCATTTATAGACAATGACTACTGGAATATACATAAAACGCATTTAATGTTCTACAGATGGCAAGACTACACCAACAATTTAAATCATTTAAGTGCCTTGCATCAGTAAAATGGGATTTAAATTTGCCATAAAATATTTTAAAGCTCAGATTAATAGTTTTTACTGGTGTAAACAAGTTTCTAAATCTATCTACCATTTTATTGCCAAAGGCTTCATAACAATTTTATAGTAAACCATCTACATGCTGTGTTGAAGAAATACTTTTACAGTAAAAAGGAAATATAGGACACCTGATTTAGGAAAAAAGCAGCAACTACCATAGAAATCTTTTTAATCTTGTACACAAAGGAAAGTTTACATTGCCAGTATTACCATAAAACACTGCTCTATTGCTAGTATAAAATGAATGCTTAAGATTATGTATTTCCCTGGAATTTCTCAGGAAATTTGCCTGGAATTGTAATACACATTTCAATAATCTGCTACTTCATAGATGGTGATAAGAGCAGATGTATGTTTACCAGCAGTTTTTTTTTTTTATTTCTAGGCCTTATTGGATTATTATGGAGGCATAGAACTAGGATAAATAAGAAAACGCTCATGCAATTACTAAGAGTATTATTTTTCTTGAAAGTACCATTTTATCAGACAGAATGTGAAAGAAGAACATCACAGGCAATTTTCAAATGCATTTATAGTCATTAATTTAGTTCCACATTTCAGTGCTCAGTATTTTATAAACATTTTGACAGAGGAGAAATGTAAAAGTTGAGAAAAGAAGAAAATTAATAACTTTCCTCAAACACTTCTTATATCAAGGCTGCCAGTTGCCAAAGTAGAGCCACTTTTGTGCAATATGTCATGCTATTATTCCTTTAGAACTTTCAATTACCCACTTATTGTCTAGTGCAGGTTATTTAAAATAATCTCACCAAAGTTAAAATTAAATAAAATTAAATGCAAATATGAGAAAACATTTATTCTCTATGGAAATTGAAAAAACAGACAACTGCTAACACTCGATCCTACATTAAC
This sequence comes from Acridotheres tristis, assembly GCA_037013685.1. Classification (NCBI taxonomy): domain Eukaryota; kingdom Metazoa; phylum Chordata; class Aves; order Passeriformes; family Sturnidae; genus Acridotheres; species Acridotheres tristis. The sequence continues at coordinate 106,031,406 of CM072884.1, forward strand.
AGCTTAAGTCTGTGCATGGGTTTAATACTTTGTAAACCACACTCTGTTTCAAAAGATGCTCACCATCAGCAAATGACCATTTGTGATATTATACTTGTTTGCTGAAATATTTTCCTAGCATATTTTATGCCAAAGACTTTCTCATCATACCTTTCTCTATTTCCTTCTTTGAGCAACTGGATCTAATTTATTTAAGTCCATAATATGCAATTTTACTTTTATTAATGTATACACTGCACTGAACTGGTCCTCTTCTAAGTTCAACAAGGTAATTTGCAGGAAGATGGACACATTCTACAATTATTGTGCATAAAAATTCTGTGTGTTCCATCTTCAGTAATAATCTTATTCTCACCATCAGCAGGTGTCAATAAAAGCACTACCTGGACAAAGTGTCTAAGATACTGACTACAATTCTAATTTAGAATAATTGTTTTCAATTAAAATCCAGTTTCATTAAGGAGATGGCATTCATTCCACATTGTTTGAAACTTTTTCATTCTATAGACCTTGAGGTGAAAGCATTTGTATTTGCTCCCGAGTCTGCCAGGCTGTGGCTATAGAAGCAAATTTTCAAGTTGAGTAAGCAGCAATAAAGTTATTTTTATAGGCCTGGTGAGATAATGCAGCAGAAATTCTTCCCTTTGTAGGTCCTTGTCCAAATCATGGTTCCTCTAGATGGACAAGTAGCAAGTGCCCTCTTTCTCTGGGCTACACTTGACAAGCAGGAATGTTGCTCACTCAAGGACAGAACTTGGAATGGTGGCAATATTGTTGAAAAAACAGATCTTGGCCCTTTCTCTTCCATAGGCTCAAAATGATCAGAGCTTTCAACACCCCTATCACTGTCTCTGTGTCAGTAGTAGGAGTTAGAGTCTCCTGCTGTATTCTCATTATTAACTAATTTCTGGTTTTTGGAACAAAAGAGGCTCAAGTGAGTTGAGCAGCAGCAGTTGCTGACAGAGTTTCAGGGCCATGCTCAACAGAGCTCAGCCCAGTTTGGTCAAACTACTCCTAGAAATCAGTTCTGGCTCTTGAACTGCTTGGTGCAAGGTGCCCCCAAGTCACACCTCACTGCCCTTTTCTGCACACGCTCTGCCATCCAGACAGGCACATCCACGCTCAGCTGAGCCTTCCTGGCACTCATCACTCACACACGGAGCTCCTGACTCCTCTGACCCGAGGGGCTGAGTCCTGCAGCCCCTCGTCACTCCTGAGTTAATGGAGAAGATCTTTGTGAAGTGAACCATCTCCCTCACTGTACAAGATCCCTTTTTGGTTTTTGTTTCTGGGTTGGTTTTGGGGTTTTTTTGATTTTTTTTTTTGTTGTTGTTGTTGTTGTTTTGTTTTGTTTTTCTCTCTGAGATGTGAATGAATTGCCAACATAACTCTCTTTTTTCTATGTAGGATTATGAGGCTAGACAACCACAGCATAGATATTATCCTGATACTGTATTTCCCCATTTTCCTTGGTATATTTTGTGTTACAAAATATCAGCTTCAAAAAGGCACCAACTGTTCATCAGCAGTGAAGTCTATCAGAACTGCAAATTGAACTGCTTGAAATTTAGGACTAAACACCTTAAGCAAATTATATATTTGTAAAACTTGCTTAGCAAGGAGTCCATTCTTATTACTATTGCAGTACAGGAAATTAAATAGAAGAAAAAAATTTGCACAGGACATTTAATATCAGAAGCTAATAGGGCAGTAAGTTTCAGGTTTAAATTTACATATAAATTTGCATAGAAAAAATCACACCGAATTGAATTTCATTTAGCTGAAATGTGCATTAGTGCCTAAGTAATAATGCCCTGAAACAGAATACAGCAGTGATTAGTTCATAAGTTATTGCAATAATTCTAAGCTCCCTGACTAAAAATTACTACACTGTTAACCTCTTAATGGGGCCTACATATTGTACCAAGAAAACAAACCGGGAAGACAATGTTTTGCAGGAGATGATTACAAAAAACAATTTTCTGAAATGGAAGAAAAGGAAGAGACTGAAAAAGCATTCCATCTAATGACTGAATCTACCTACGATGTCCTCAGCTGCACCAAAAGATACCACAACCCACACCAAACTGATATTACAATGATTTATACATGTATAGGAAAACTAATGAACTAAATAATATGCACATATTTGGATTTCCATGTAAAGATAGAAAAAGTTGTATCAAAGATGAGTTGAATGCTAAGTGAAGTGCTATTTTAAGGTAATTATAAGAAGCATACCTGACAAGGGGATACAGACTGACTCAAAGTAAAATTAACATCCCAAATTCCCACAACTGAGAAAGTAATAACTATGTTCACATCTTAATGAATACTTTTTTGAATTTGAAATCAAGGGAACCTCTACATCCATGGAGACTGAAACTGAAGCTCAATAACTTTCCATACTCCTGAGATCACAGGCAGATTTCCCTCTCAGATCCAGCAGTGTTATAAGAAGAAATTATCAATTATAGCTACTTTTTGCCAACGTCTATACTGAAGATTGGCACTTCCAGTGATCAGCTCAGTTGCCTAAATCACTTCACACAGTAACCTGGCTTATCAAAGCTCAGTTGGGTTTGATAGCCCTACTAAAAAATGTAGAAGTCAATCTTTTCCATTACCAGAATCAATGGGGAAGGAGATAATAAAATTCTTTGGGTTGGAAGAGACTTAAAGACCATGTTGTTCCATGGGCAGGGACACCTTCCACTATCCCAGGTTGCTCAGAGCTCCATCCGTCCTGGCCTTGAGCACTTCCAGGGATGGGGCATCCACAGCTTCTCTGGGCAACCTGTGCCAGGGCCTTGCCACCTCCACAGTAAGAAACCTCCCCCTAATATCCAATCTAAACCTACTCTCTGTCCATTTGAGTGACACTCCTTGTCCTGTCACTGCATGTTTCTGTAGCATATTTCTCTCCAGCTTTCCTGGAGGCTCCCTTCAGGTAGTGGAAGGCCGAAATTAGGTCACCCTGCAGCCTTCTCTTCTCCAGGCTGAACAATCCCAATTCTCTCAGCCTTCCCTCAGAGCAGAGATGCTCTCTCTAATAACCCTGGTGGCCTCCTCTGGGCTTTTTCCAGAGGTCCATGTCCTTCCTGTGCTGGGGACCCAGAGCTGGTGCAGCACTGCAGGTGGGGTCTCACAGGAGCAGAGGAACAGAATCCCCTCCCTCACCTGCTGCCCACGCTCTGTTGATGCAGCCAAGGACACATTTGGCTTTCTGGACTGCAGAAAGATGGGCTGCTTCTGATATCTGACACTGAATTAATGTAACAAAAGACCAAATTCATCTTCAGAGGATTTTACAGGAGAATCATTTACACCTACTTTGTCATCAACATTTTTGGAAAGCATGACTCAGCAAGTGACAGATTTCAGTACAGCTCCTATTCATCATTTTTATGGGTCACTTTGCTGTGCAGATGCATGCACACAATATATGAGGTGTCAATGATGGAAAACAGTTTGAATCAAATCAATAGATGTATTTACACTCCTTGGGTGACAGGACTATTTTGGGTGATGCAAATCCAGGCTGCATCTCTCAAAAACAGACATTCCTCTTTTTTTCAGATTGTCTTTTCTCCTTCAGAGACTGTCATATCCATAATACCAGAACAAAACACTTAAGGTCAGTATCACTCAATAAAAAGCACTAGAAAGTGCAACATTTCCAAGTAAAAAATGTACCATCCTTAGATAATGAAGTCAAGAGAGATATCAGTGACTACTGCATTTTCAAAGTCAGTTTTGTGTCATGGAGTTGTAATATCCAAACTCTTCTGCAAGCATGTCATCACACTGAGATACCTGCCCCAAAATCAGCCTCAAAATAGTGACAATCAGCATTTGTGACCCTTCCTTTAGGGAAAGTAAGGAGATGCAAAATTAAGGATACTTTCCATTTCCAAATAGATTCTGATATATCAGGTAGACTGTTTTCAAAACTTGACTTTTTTAGTAATTTCTCTCTGATCTAGACTAAATCCTACTCTCAGAGATTTTTTTGAATGCAATTCAGGTTAAATATTTAAGTAAATCTGTGTCATTCCCTTATTTACCACTATTATCCCTGGACTCTGAATGTGTACAGCACTTCAAGGTTTAATTCCTGAACTACAAGACGTAGCTGTAATTATTTTCTGCTGGTCTCACTGATTTGTTTTCAAGGGCTACATAAAGTTACAATAACGCCATAAATTCACAAATCCAATTGACTAGAAAATACTTTGAAAGGCTTGGTGAGTGCTGATTTCTACATATTTATAAAGAAGTCAGTAACTGAAACCACAGAATTACTTCCAGGGATTTACTCTAATCTAATTTATTTAGTCTATTAGTTTAATACTGGGTTAATATTTAGATCCAACTGTCCTGGATTAAAAATATCATGTGATGATCTCCATCTGACAGACAACTACAAACAAGACAAAGTCTGTATCAGTGAAATTCTAAATATCAACTCGCTCAGAATTAACCAGGAAAAGGCAATGACCAGCACTGCCCAGGTTCCAGTGCTTCAAAGACTTTCAGAAATACTTGGTAAAAAAAACCAACCACCCATCAGAACTCAAAGTTAGAATAGTAGCAGGACTAATTATTACACTATTTCCACCAACTTTAAGGACTCCTGCTAAATGTGGAAGCAAATATTTTAGTATGTGCCTCTACTCACAGCTCATGCTGGCATGAGCTACAAGTACTAAAACTACTTCTTTACTTTAAAGTAGTAACCAACTCCAATAACATCTCATTTTATTGAATTGTATGACCACACTAATGAGGTAATTTACATCTCAACTACACCCCCTACCATCAAGTTATTCAATCAGTGGAGGTAAAATGTTAATTAATTTGACTGTCTTTGCTCTTGTACCTACTGTGACTTTCTCATTTTCTAGATCTAAAAATACAATTTTAAGGAAGCATATCTTCACAATTAAGAAGACCAATACCATAATTATCACTGGGACAAAACATGTAGAGGTAGAGATAATTCTAATAGAAAGCTGAAATTGAAGGTTTTTGCTGAGACAAACTTTTTCTCCTGAATTTTCTAGGAGTAAAATTCCTCTGATATAATCTTTCTCTCCTAGATTCTAGGCATTTGGGTTTTTTTAAATCCAACTTTTACTTTAGGCATATCTCTGCAGTCTCAGGAGCCAGATAGTGTTATAATAGGAAGAGAACTTCTTAAAAGTTCATTGTTTTTCTGAAAACAGAATTATATATAAATCAAAAGGAACAATCTATATAAGAATTATCTCTTTCTGTTCCTTACTATGACTCATGAAATCAGATAAACTTTGAAAACAGCCTCAATTTCCAGTTGTTGCTGCAAGAAAAGTTAACTTTTAAGCCCATGAGTTTTGCTCCCAGATTACTCTCACATGAAACAATAAATGCTGCATTGTAAATACTGATTTCTATGTGTGACATGCTAGAGGTGTCTGCAGTCGTTTCTGTCCCATGCATTCCCTTAGCACTTACTCTACAAAAGTAATGTAACCTCTCGACATCACAAGCAATGTTTATTAATTACATTCACATATACTTCATTTTTATTGATTATATCTCTTAAAAAGCAGAAATTAGAGCAGTCTGAATCAAGGCCCACACTTGCATTTCCCTGGGTCTGTGCACTCTACTTCTGCTGTCACTCAGAAAGAGCCTCTCTTGTCTTTATGGGGAAGATGTTGAAGAAAGTATTCATTAGATAATCATGAATCATGGAGTGAGAGCACAAAGCCCTTTAAATACTGATTTCTCCACATTTCTGCCTGCTCAGTTCTGACCACCTGGCAGATTGCCCCGTGAGGGAAAGAATTGCTACTACAATCACCTGAAATATACTTTTTTGGCATATCCACATATTTGGACATGAGCCATTATTTCATCCTTTAACTTTTCTACACTAAAAGCTCTCTCCTGAGGTTTCAGCTTCAAAACTTGGGTTAGTATCAATGAAGTGCTTTTCAATTGTTATATTCATCCTACAGTCACATCCTGCTGTGTAGGGCTCACACAGAACAGATCTGGGGCTTTCATTTTCCTAGACTGCCGAAACCAAGAAGATTTGAAGGTTGGAACCAGTAATGGGAACACCCTGCCTCTGCTTAGATCTGCATGTAAACAGCAGCACTGTGCCAGTGAACTTTTAAAAGCACCACCAAGGGCTCACAAGCAGTGTGTGAGTGATTTGGGAGCCTTTACCAGCAGCAACAGCAGCACAAGTTTCAACTCACAAGAACAAGTCTTGTGGAAGTGTGGGTGGCCAAAATGTTTCAGAGATACATTACCAACTTTGGGGTACTCACATAAGGACTTGAGAGAGAGAGGGAAAAAAGGGCATATTTGGCAGAGAAAAGACAAAACTACTGTCTCCACACTTATGTGGAAACCAAACTCAATCCCTAGCAGGCTTTGGTTTTATTAAAGCAGAAACTAATAATTCACTGTTTGAAACAGACCTTCCCCTCTGGCTTATCTCCTGCTGAACAGATCCTGCTTGGAGCTTACATATTAGATATTTCCTCTCAAGACAAAAAATTCTACTTTTCAAGTATGTGGATGGATTAAAAAGTCTCTTGACACAGTAAACCAGTGACATACACTTAGAATTTTCTCCATGAAATAGACAACTGCTAATGAGTAAGTGCTTAAAGCAATAACAGCCTTTTAGACACTTTACATCAAAATTTAAGAATCACCTTCCTTCTTCACCTCTTCACCTCTACTCTATGCAACCTCAATAAATCCATTAGAATATTTGCAAGGCAAAGTAACTATTGCAGTTCATTTTTCTAAACAATCTGAGATAATGGACCTGAATTTATCAGCCTAAGTTACACCTCTGTAATACTGTAACAAATTAGGAAATAAAAGTAAATACTAAGGTAAAATACATTAACAAAAATTTTAATTGTAAATTGTTACTACAATATTCTCAATGGTTGAAGATACTAATAATTATCAATAGATTAAATTAAAAAATATGGTTGTTTTCTCTGCATTTAGAATGAAAAATGTGTCAATGTACAAACAACTCATAATAACTGAAAGTGATATTTAATTAATGAATAATGAACATTAAATAAATTTTAATTTTACTTGAAAATTCCTGCTTTTGCAGATGGGTCCTTTGAACTGTTAAAATTCTTTGTAAATTATCCTTTCTAAATCCCAGAGAAATATATAAATGATTACTGAGTAAATATTCACTACCTCCTTCCATGTGAAAGTAGTGTTAATTTTTACTCCCCATTTCTCTCAAACAGCTTTAGCTGGAATTTGTTCAGTAGAAATATTTGCTGCAGGGAATCAATTTTATGGCCTTCAGGTTAGTTATTTTGTATAAACAAGTCTGCACTAAGGTAGTCTCTATGAGCACTGAGACTTTAGCTTTTCTTTAGTCTTGAAGATTTCAGTTAGAAGATTTTCATCTACCTTTACACCAGGAATTCAAATCAAGCAGCAAATTCGTTTTTAGAAGGCTGGAGAAAAGTCTTCAGACAGTAAAAGACACTGGGCCCTCCCTCCTACTGAGGGTAATGACTTAACAAGTGTCAGAGATTGTCAGAGATTGTCACATTTACACAGTCATTCCTTACTCTCATTTAAATAGAAGAGGAAATATCTCAATTGCTTTTTCAATAGCCCAAACTATCTAAAATAGGTAGGGCTGGAGCCTAAGTAAAAACATCCTCTAAAACTATAACTTATACCAAGTAATTCCTGAGTTAATGGCATTTTTCAAACTTCAACATAGCACCTGTCGTAAATCAAATCCTTATTCAACTATCTTTATATACTTACTTGAAGTTCCTGATTCAGATGTTATGAATATTTGTATGTGTGGATTAACTTGTTCCACATTGTAATGATCTAATTTAATTACCACTGGCTGTTTCAGAAGCTGTGCATACTGCCCATAGAAATCCAGCAGAAAAGAAGAACTAGCTACTTTAACCCATGTTCTAGAGATGCATAAAAAAATTACTTGATAAAATATTATTTGATTTGAATAAAAAATATTTGATATATTTTATATTATAAAATTTTATTTGAATTTCACTCCAGAATTTTTGAATAGTATTCTGATCATGGGAACACAGCAATACTATTTTGGAGAAGCAGGGATATTAGTACATTTTGTGGGAGCAGTAGTACCCCTGCCAAAACAGTCCTAAAGATAGAGCTTTCTGTTTCCGGATGGACAGCTTTCACAGGAGTTGAATTAATAATAAAGATCTCTTCTTCCTATTCCTTCATCTTACACGAGGAAAACAGACATTTCTCACCAAGTCACATTAATCACTGAGGGGGAAAATGGTGCAGTAGCACCAGTTTTCTTGCCAGCTCTGAAAAATGGCAGGACAGGTTTAGTCTTCTGCAGAAAAATTCACAGAAGGCCACTTTTAAGATAGTTGGAAAATTTACACTTAACTACATCTTTTGGAGAAATTCTCACTGCTCTCTTTCATGTTCCTCTCACTGTTATTTATTAAAAAACAAAAAACAAAAAAACAAACAAACAAACAAAAAAAAATCAAAAAGCAATCCCAACCAGAAACATGAAAAAAAACCCACCCAACTCTAAGATTGTACATAGAACCATGTTTTGTCTTGAGCCAAAAACCTAGAATAAGTTCCTAGCATTGACAGAATGACAGGGAACAGAGTTCAAACATTACATTTTCCTTTCAATTACGTTACTTTACTACTAGTTCAATCTGTACTCCAGGCCATCAGTGAGCAAATTTTTTGTAAAAAAGAACTTTTTCCATGGGCTTGCTGTTGTTGAGAGAAAAACTGTGTTTTGAATTCCTAAGCCCCAGGGGAGCAAGAGCAGTTATGGACTAAGGGAATTGGTAGTTTTGTTATTCAGGGCTATTCTCTTTCTTCACATAACAGTTATTTTTCATAGATAAGACCACTTGTCCAGATGAAACATCCCCTCTAATTGCTTGGTTTAGATCTAACCTCACATTCTTGTTCCACAGCAGTTAGTGACAGCTCAGATTTCATTTTGTGATCTACATTAGCTCCCTACTCTTCTATCAAAGAACTGATTATTCATCTATTGGAAAAAGAAGAGAGTTGGCAGCTGCTAAATATTTATAAAAAAAAAATCACTCACATTTTTATACTTCTAATAATTTTACTTTTTTTTTTAATGAGTTATACAAATATGCTCTGATCTTAATTATTGGCCAAACTACTTTTAGTTAGAGTGATTAATAATTACCACCTTCCCAAATTTGTTTTTCCTCCCACCAACCATGTTGCCATGGTTCTTTTACTTTTTATACTACCAATTGTCATGAAAGCATATGATAGAAATTTAAAAATCCTAGGGCATGATTCATAACTTCAGGTTACTCAGTTTCTGAGAACATGATCCAAGTATCAGTCATATATAACAATATTCAGACTACAATTTTGCTTAGGATTTATGAAAAATTAATGTACCACAGCTATGAAAACAGTATGTCACTGTCTTCAACTGCCAAGTTACATAATTATGAAGTAGTCTTAATTCTAAGATTTTTACTTTTAAATAAATAATGAAAAACTTAATAAGGGAGACACTGATATATAATTCAGATTCTAAGTTGGTTCTGCTCCAACACTAGTGCTACTTGTAACAAGATCTCTGCATTATACCTGTGAATTGACATAATGCAGTTACCACAAAATACAAACTCCTGCTAGAATAAACACGATGCAGTGGTTTTTGACAGGGTGGGTTACAAAGACCTGTCCATAGCAGCTGGCACTGAGACACAGGAGGAGGAGACAGAGCAAAGCAGTGTGAGCACTCAGCCTCCACACGGGTAATGCCCAGAAAGGTTTTGCTTATGAGTGGTTCTGTTCTGCTCCCTTGAAATTAAACATCCATCAGTGGCTGAAGGACATTAGATGAGTACATGGAAGATATTCTCCAGTTAAATTACACCCAAAACAGACAGATTTCATCCACTCCAAGACTGCTGTGTGATACAGATGAAGGAGTAGGGCAATGAGGAGAGACAGCCTAAAAACACACTGTTTCTGTATCCTGAGAGTTTAACACCAATGCTTATTTTCTTGTGAGTTCCCTTCAAGCAATTATACAGAAGGAGGAAAGGGCCAGAAAGAAGCATGGCCTGGGGAAAATTAACAGACAATTTCTGAGATCTCTTACTGTTGTGCCTCTCTGTAAAACAACCATAGCTTTAAAACAGAATCTCCCACTGATGGGTTCTACTTCTCCAGTCCCCAAAGCATGATTCCCAGGTCCTAAAGATCTGCCAAGGCTTTGGTGGGGAACTATTACTTGAGCCAATAAATCCTACAAGAAAAAACACATCACAGAGCTGGCATGGGGAATACTTCTGATCTACAGCTTACAAATCCATTAGAAGGCAAAATCCTTTCTGTATGCAAAGAGTTTGAGGAGTATCACAGAATTGTTTGGGCTGGACAAAACATAAAAATCATCTCATTCCAACCCCCCCTGCCACAGGCAGGGATACCTTCCACTACCCCAGGTTGCTTATAACCCCATCCAGCCTGGCCTTGGATGGGACTTCCAGGGATGGGACACCCACAGCTTCACTGGACAAGCTGTGCCAGGGCTTCGCTATCCTCACAGCAAAGAATATTTTCCTTGCATCTGATCTAAACCTACTCTCTCTCAGTTTGTAGTCATTATTCCTTGACTAACCACTACATGCCCTTGTCATAAGTCACTCTCCAGTTCTCTTGTATCTCCCTTTAGGTCCTGGAAGGCTGCTCCAGCCCCAACTCTCTCTGTCCTCACAGGGGAGGTGTTCCAGTCTTTGGATCATCTTCATGGCCTCCTGTGTGCTCTATCCAACACTTTCATATTCTTCCTATTTTGGGGACTCCAGAGCTGGACTCAGCACTGCAGGTGGGGTCTCACCAGAGCAGAGGGGCAGAACCCCCTCCCTGGACCTGCTGCCCACACTGCTCTGGATGCAGCCCAGGACACTTTTGGTGCTGTGGGCTGCAAACTCTCACAGCTGGGTCTCATGCACCAACACCCCCAGGTCCTTCTCCTCAGAGCTGCTCTCAGTCCAGGATCTGCCCAGCCTGTATTTGTGTGGGATTGCCCTGAGCCAGGTCCACCATCTTGCTCTTGCCCTTTTGAACTTGCTGAGGTTTGTGCAGGCAATTCTTAGAATTCATAATTAATTTGAAAAGCTGTCAGCTACTAATGAACAACAGTCTGAAATAGCTTGTGCTATCTAGATGACACCAACAGAGTAAAATCCACAGAATTATTCAAATATACTTCAGAAGTTTTTAAAAGTAATATATACATTTGAAAATACACTTCTGCATCCTATACCACCCCCGTTCTTTAAAGTTTCTTCCCATGCTTTTGTGATTTATTAGACTGCCACAGGCTGGTCTAGACAAGATAAAATTAAATAAAAATATGTTAATACTTTCATAAGAGAAAAATTAATAAATTCCTGAGCACACTGTGATCACAGAGCATATTTTCTCCCTTTTTCCCTGAACCACTTTTCAGCTGCTCTCTTTTAATAGAGTTGATTGTCTTTTTCATGGTGAAATGAAACCTGAAATTTGCAGTGGTGGAAGGAAAGTCAAAGCTGACAAGTCTCCAACGTTCCTCTCCCTTACATCATGCAGTTCAAAACAGAACAATTTTCTAAAATGATAAAATAGAAATGATGCCTCATGAATCTGAAATTTCTTTACTGGAATTAATTCCAGGATGGTCTATGGAAATATTTCTACATGTAGCAGAATTGATGGAGTATTTAATGAATGTGGGGAAATGTTCTTTACAGGCCAGCAGTTCCAACTGTCCAAACTGCTTCTCCAGGTGGACTGAATGACAGAGGACACTGAAAAAAGACAAATATTCTTAGAATTTAGATTGGTTTCTTTCATGATGACAGTTGGCAAAAAAAGGAGTTTGAATCTGGGCAGTGACTGATGAAGTTGCAAGGTGAAGTTGGAGGTGTTCATTGTAAGCAGCACTAGGACTGACTGGGTTATTTCAGTGGTACCAACACTTGATAATATCCCTCCTCTCAAATACAGGTTTATCCTTGACACACTTGTAAGGGTCCTCCTGTTTACAAAGCTTTAGCAATACTTCACAGCTAGAATGCATCCTTACAACCTTCCTAGGCATCACTAATTATCTATTTTCTCTTAATATACACAGAACTTAGTAAATAAACCTACAGCTGGATACTCTCCCTCCATTTCAGTTCGGTTACTCTTATTTCTGCTGTGGTTGAGCACTGTATTTCAGAACCTTCAGGGCTTGGATTAGAAAAAAATATCCAGATCCACAGGCTACAGGTTTTAAGAATCATTAATTTAAATGAAAATCAGAAATCGTGTACCAATCTGTCCAAGCTGGAAAAAACCCCAGCCAAACATGAAAACACCCAGCCTTCCCCCCTTTAATCCAAAAAAAACCAAAATAACAAACCACAAAAACAAAACAAAAAACATAAACCCCAAAAACCTAGAGAGGCAAATGAGAAATAAATTTATCTTCAAGAAGTATAACAGAACACTGAAAAAACAGACTGTCATCCATTCCTTACGTGGAAATAGAAGTTTGTGGAATTATCACAAAGAAAGTTAAAATCAATATTTTATTCTGCTGTTTGCAAAGTAATGGCACTAAGCATTTATCCAACACAGAAGATACCATGAGTGCTAATGACCAGGGAGAAAAGTGAGAAGTGAAACCACTTCTCTGTCTCAAAACCTCTAAACATAACACTATTAAACAGGACTAGCACTATTAAGAGCCAAGTTTGTAGCAATTTTTCCTTTTTTACGATAATTTGTCTCATAGAAAAAATGAACACACACATAGAAAATGAGATTACATTATTTTTCTTGTTCAAACACTGTATTGACCTTTAAAGCATTGTATCACACCAAACAGCTTGTGGTGGGCAATCTATTGACCACATGGACCAAAAAAATTAAATCTAATTCAATTTAGAGACAGGTGTGCCTCAAATTGGGGGAACTGCTTCTATATAAAAATTAGGAAGAAACTATTCTATTTTAAATTAAAACTGTTATTTCCTTTACTTCCTTTAATTTATGGGTCAATTCTTAGGAGGTCTACACTGAAATTCATTTCGTAGGACCACAGGATAGGCTGAGCTGGAAGGGACTCATGAGGAACATCGAGTTCAACTCCTGGCCCTGCACAGACACCCCAAGAGTCACCCCATGTGCCTGAGAGCATTGTCCCAACACTTCTTGAGCTCTGTCAGGCTGGTGCTGTGAGCACTGCCCTGGGGAGCTGTTCCACTGCCCAGCCAGAAATCCATACTGTCTACTGAAGAGTAAGGACTACAATAGGATTTGATTCCAAATTTCCAGTTAGAGAACTTCTACTATTCAAACAAGGGTATTTCTTTTACTATATACAGTGATTAAAATAATTGAAATTAGACTAGAGATTAAAATTAATAACTTTTGCAATATGGCTTATAGCTCTCAATATTGACTTATTCAATATTTTTGTTTCCATAAACACCTTAATCATAATCTGGTTCATAGCAAAGTACAAGCTTAAATTATTTCAGCTATAACAGGTCAAAAGAATGTTAATAAAACTTGGGCAGCATAAAACCGAGCTTGATTCATTTAACTAATCAATCTCCACTTTGAATTTTAGGTTGAGAGAAAAAAACACATCCAAAACCTATATGTAGTGAGATGGGTCTCAACAATGCAGAAATGCAGACTTAAAATACTTTATTAAAAACTTGAGTTAAACCAAATTATCTCCAAGTCTTTCAGATACGTATCTCCAAATTTGTTTTGATATTGAAATTTTTCACCTTAAGGATGTTAAGACATGGAAGCAACAAAGTAAACTAAAGGCAAATGTAACTGGAAAATCCTGTGTTGGTTGTATTCAAGACCACTAATCTAATGAGAATTAAGCATTATGCAAAAGATAGATGAAAGCACATGCAATAATACTTAGCACAGAAAATTTTAAGCAAATTAAAGGAGGATGGTGACACAATGCATGAGTTTGGGGTGGGGGTAGCACAGACCTAACTGTGGTGTTTCTTTTTAGCTGATTTTATGCACTGGTAATGGAAGAGAGCAATTCTATGCTGACACCAAGATGTGAGCTACAGACAATTGTACTGCTGGTGCTGCCAGGTAGAACTTCTTGTTTCTTCAGAATTCTCTGCATCTCTGCATTCTTCAAGAGAGGAGCAGCACCAGCTGATGGCCAGTGCCTCAGGCCATCCATCAGGGTCAGAACTTGCAGAGAGTGAGAAACTCAGCCTGAATCCTGACACCTCTCACCTCCCCTTTCCATGTGGTGGGAGCTGTCTCCCTGCCACAGGCATTGCATTTCAGATGTCCATGTATGAAGTACGAAAGGATGAGTCAACCTAAAGCATTTCCAAACCTTAAACACAAAACTGGAATCTGCAAGCAAATACACTCATTGGCTATAACAGGACAAGTGCCAAGATGACCCCACACTGTGCCCTGGTCCTGGGTGCTCCAGGCTGTTGGTCACCACGGCCACCATCAGAAACAGCAAGATGCTGCACCTGGCTCATCTAACATCTCCATCCTGCCAGCTTTACCTCTGCTGTAGCCAATTTTGGATGTTTCAGAATTCTGATCACTTGTGTGAGACAGAACAGTACTTTTGACATGCTGAGGATAAATTTATATTGCATTTGATGATGAGATTCAGCTATAACTAGCATACAAAAGCAGTGTTATTAGTATTTTAAATTAGATGATGCTAATCCTCTTTGTTCCAAGAGCCAGGAAGGAAGAAATCTCGAAGGTCAAAAAGAGATCAATGTATTCATTAAATCTGACAGACTGATGTAGTAGATATATCAGGTATCTATGCTTTGTAAATATTTACCAGCTTTTGAAGCAATTTCAAGTTCTCACCTTCACAAGACTCTGTCTGTGGTTTTCACTGGTAAGACCTTCCAATGTTTTATTGTTCTCATTACTGGGACATTCCATGCAAGATTAAATAATTCTCAGATGTAAATTTTCGGCTCTTAGCTCTTGATGTATGTTGGTCAGCAAAACTGAGACATCACTAAATATTCTTTAGCAAATGATCACATTTCTTCACATTTCTTCTCCATTTTTTCTTTGGCAAACTAAGTTGATAGAACTATCTAGCATTCATACAACAAGGCTTGCTTTTCCAGTCCCCCATGCTTCTAGGAGATTTCTTTGATTTTCTTCCAGTATTTCAAAATCATTTTTAACTTTCAAGAACTAGACGTATGCACATTCTAATAACAGTACCACAGGCATTATTTGCTTTCTGTTCATGTTTGACCATACTTCAGCAGTCAAGGACTGTATTGGTTCTCTTTCCTGGTGTCACACTGACAGTTCTACTGAGACATTAGCTAGGATAATCCTATTCCCTTATATCAGAGACAGAAAGTTCTCACACTCCAAAATTAAGAACCTGCCGTGTAACCAGTAAATTCAGCAATCATAATTCCGTAATAGTAACCACGTTATCATTTGTCAGAAATATTCATGTCATCTTCCAAATTCATCAGTAAAAAAATTAACTACATTTTCCATAGAGATCTGAAGAAGAGGTATAGCTACTTCTTTATCTCCTTCATCTTTCTTTAAAGGAATTATCCAAATTTTAAGGTTAATAATTTCAGTGCCCTGAACATCGCAAAAGTATTTTGTACTTGAATCTGGCTTTTTCAAGTTTTCACATTGAATTTGATTAAAATTTATAGGAAGAGTTCAAATTCACTTTGAGAATTTCTCAAACAATAGGAATCAATAGTACACTTCAAATCTAGCTTTCCCTTTTACCACTTCAGAGAATTTTCAGATCAGAAAATGATACAAGGCAATGCATGATCCTGCAGGACAAAAGCCTACACTACTCCTTTCAAGGTTTTAAATCACAAACACTTTTACTCTTGCTTTTATGTTTCTTACCAGCACCAGATACCTCCCTGCATACTCATCCAACACCAAGACTTTGAAAACATCATTATCTGTTTCTCTTCCTTACAGAAGCTCACAGTCAGGACACTGAACTTCAAGGAAAGAGGAACAAACCTGAAGTCATACATGAACAATGATATTTAAATATTTTCAAAAATGCTTACTGGTTTGGATTTCCCCCCGCCCCTGGCTTTTGAACCCATGTAAAATCAACTGAGGAGAGTCTTCTCCCTTCCCAGCATCTGTGAGTGGAAGAGGTATCACTTCTCTAGCATTTCCACCCCTTATTTTTATTTGCAAAAATGTTCCTGCAGAAAAATACCATACCAGTCATTTCTACTCATATAATCTGTTACCACCACCCGTTGTTACAATGCATGCAGAAAGCAGGATGTCTAGATGATAAAGCAAAAATCCATTTACACAAGTAAGGAAAAATATTAGCTCTGAAAAAAACACCTTACAAATGATAATTCAAAGACAAATGAAATTAAAAATCAGTGGGAAACAAAAACACTATTTATTTAGTAAACATAATAAAAATATCTTTACATAGTTAAATGACTTAAAGCATATTTATTTAATATATTGCAATTCTTCTTCTAGTATGACTAATGTAATTTAATTTTTTGGGGGGAGTGACAGTATGTATTCAGCTACTAATACAAACATGATTAAATACATCCCAATGATTAAAGAAATTTAAATGACAATAATAATTTGGTCTGCATGAAGAAGCAAAGTACCAAAAGAGCCATATTCTCTTGTGGACAACTGATAAACTGAAGGTTTTTTTTAATTCAGGCTTATTTGAGATCCAAAATTAAAAGCAAATGTCAGCAGTATAAAACTGTAATTTTTCAAACAGGATAAAGAAGATACTTTTATTCAAGCATTTATTTTAGTTTATATCCCTGAGATTAAATGAGATCTTAGTAAGTATTGAATTTTATTACTCAAAATATGATTGTGTGGTCACTTAATAAAATTGATTAATCATCTGTGATAGCAGCCAGAACAACAATAAAAATTAAATTTTTCTTCTAATGCAGTAGAACAAAATTAGACATTTAGAGTAATCTTACCAGAGCTCTGCACTCCACCTCTATGGTCCTTTCTGCTGCTGCAGGTGTGCTGTAAATCTTCAAGGAGAACCACACTTTGCAATTTGAAGAACTTCCTCCTATGTTAGAAAAACCAAAATGCCTTACAAATTATCCTATGCGGTGATCAATCCTAGCAGCTTTCAAATCAATGAGAACTTTGAACTTTTAGCAGAAATGCCAGCCACTGTTCATACTGAGACAAAGCAAATCATGGACTCATTTAATCACTGTCAACAAACTCTATTGTCTAATCCCTTCTTGTCAGGATTCAAAATAGTAACAAATTAATATATACACAAATTGAATGGAAATAGCACTTTGGCGAATTAGCTTCCACATTGTTTCTGGGTTTTAAATATCATTGATTTGTAACTAAAACTTCATAGCAAACTGACACTACTTTTGTAATTTTATATCAGGAAATTAAAGTTAGTTCCCCTCACATAATTTCTTTTTTATCTAACATTTTCCTGGTTTTTGAACACAGTCGTGAATGTTAATAAAATTATCTCATCAATCTCGATCAGGAAGATGAAACAAATTAAGCCTGAAATCTCTACCATAAGGCCTGATTTTCACAGCACAAATATTTCATGTGGTAGGATTTTTTCATGTGTACAGAGTTGTTTAGCACCTTTTAATAATGCATACCCAAGAACTGCTTGCACTATTCCTGTTTGTCAGTGTATTGTATGAGATGAAAATAGCCTTAATCCTCCTACTCACACTTTCCTGAATTATACACTAGAGATCTACATTAGCACTCCTGTTTCACCACAGCATTTGTCTTGGGAACTCCTACTGGTTTTCTCTTCTGCTGAGACCCCAGCTTATCTCAGAGTCACCATTTTCCTTGGTACAGCTCCTTATTCTACATATATGGCTTTATTTCCAAACCCTGTTTCCAATAAAATGGTTTGTGACAGGATTTATTTGCATTATTTTCTTACAGTTTGCACCACATACATTCTGTATTAACTTATCCATTTTCTCTGGGCTAATTTGATATGCATAAAATTTACTGTGTTTTAATACCAGAATTCCAGGCTTACACTGTCTGGAATAGCCTCAGTGTCTTATAATATTTGAAAATTAGCATCATTGAGCTAAAGAGATCTTCTGAATGTCCATTAAAGGATTCTGGCATGTACAGGACCCTGAGTTTAATCAGTTACAAAAGGTAAAAAAAAAAATCAATACACAGAAGAGAGGTAACTTGTGCAACAAGGGAGGATCAGCTACACCAAAACAGAATATACTACCTTGGAAGCTGACATAAACATTCTTAATTAAGATCAAAAGAAAATCAAAGAGGAAAATCATAGCTTGGGACATCATGTTCTTCAAGAATGTAGTCAAACTGTAGGAAAAGATCTGGAATTCAGGTAGGAAACAAAAGAGGAAAACATCAACAGTAAAGTTCCATTTACCAAGGATATGTGATTAAACTGCAGGACAATGGGATTCATTAAGTACAGCAACACATTCACGAATTAATTCTATACAGTTAAGGAAAACAGAAAAGAGCATAAGCTGCTATTTAAACAGAAAATTAACAAGGCTGCCACCCTCTCCTCAAACCTCCAAGAATACTCATACCAAGAAAAACTCCACCCTCAAGTGACAACTTGCTAGGGACTTAAAAAAGCAGTAGCATGAACTTTTCAAGCACATTTGAAGCTGGTAGCCTGACAAACTCAGAAGGGCTGATAGATGATCAGGGTGGAAAAGGAATGCTCAAGGAAGATAAGGCTGCAGCAGAAAATCTAAATTAATTCTTTGCAGTAGTGTTCATTACAGTGGAGTTCAGGGACTTTCTAAGCTCTAGAGCTTGTTTTGAGGGGAATGGTCAGAGAGACTCTTCCAAATTGAGGTTTCAGCAGAAAAAGTTTCAGAGCAGACTGATAAAGTAACAAATCATCTTTACAAGAGATGTCTGCCCAAAATTTGTGGTTTAATGAAAGATGTCCCTGTCCATGGCATGGGGGTTGGAACTAAACAACCTTTAAGGTCCCTTCCAACCCAAACCACTCTACTATTTTGCAAGTCTGTGAATTCAAAAGGATGTCATGTATTAAATTGTGGTATTGCAAACCAGCATGTCACCCCTTGCTTAAGTCAGCTTGGGATATGAAGAAATGAAAAGGCAGAGAATAGGATGCCAATTTTTAGACAGGTCTTCTGCATAAATTTAGACATTACAGACATGAGTTTGTTTATTTATTCCAAAGTAAATTATTAAGCATCACAATAAAGGAGGGAAGCCACAACACACAAAACTATTTGAATTCTTTGACAAAATCAGCAGCTGTGTGAATAAGGGAAATGTGGTTTACATAGTACCCTGCTTCTTACTACAATATTAGGCCTTCCAGCAATTCATATATGCTGCAACCAAGTTATTTTTCCATACACTTACAGCCTTCTTTTTCTCTCACACTACACATTTCTCCTCTGTATTCATAATTTTCCTGAATCACATTTCAGTTCTGCAGCTATATAAAATTTTAACCTACTTCCATTCTCTCTTCTTACTTTAATATACAAATTCATTTATTTTGTTCAATTTGCTTAAAAACTACTCTAATTTCTGATATTTCTCAAAAGCAAAGCTTTCAGGTCAAGTTGCTTTCTTTTTAGTTTTGACTACAAGTGTTTTGAGCTATTAAAACATTTTTCTATGTTAGAAATTCTTGATTTCTTTTTTGAATTTGAATTTGAATGTTTAGATTTGTTTCTCTTTAATTTTTTCTCAATTTTGAAAAATCAAATATTTTTTCTGGAGACCCTAAATAAGCCACAGTACTTACAGATTACTTTTCTGGGAAACAGCTGTCATGTCTGGGAGGATGTTACATGTATTTATATATTTTCAGTGATAATGTTATTTGCATAACAATTGGAATTTCCCTAAAAATTTTCAAATACTTTGATGGAAACAGTTTTCCTAATGCATGGTATGAACACGGAAATTCTCTGCTGAAGGAGCTTCTTTTTTAGTTTTGTACCCGAGCCCTTGACTGAAAGTTTCTGCAATTTCCACTTAGTATTAAGCCTTGAAGTTGTATAAACTTTGATGTTCTGTCAACTTTTACTCAGTGAAAACAAAGCTGAATTGTTGTTTGCTGCCCACTTGCATTGTTTAAAACATAAAACTCAGGGTTTTATCCTCACTTAGCTGAAAGCCTGATATCAAATAGTGACTTTAAAGGTGAGTCCCTGCTCATGTCTTTACCCATATAATGTATTTTAACAGGCTACATCAAGGCAAATTTATTGCAAGTATCCTCATCCCCAAGTAATTATAGGCTAATTTTACTCCAAATGTCTTCTCTTCCTAAGATAACCCATAAGAAAGAAGCTAGTTCTTACTCTTGAGAATACTCAGAAGTCACTTCCAAAGCTATAAGCTTAAGCTCCCTGGAAAAAATAAAATACCTTTAACAGATCAAAATAACATCAAATGTTTTGAAATTTCCTTTAGTTTTATCTCAGCATTCAAACCCAAAAAGCAACTTGCATGGCTGAAGATATGTGTAGCATTAGAAATTCATTTTCTAATGTAAAGAACAGAAGGTCAGGAGTTTGGGGATTTTTTTATCATCTTTTGTTAGAGTTTTTCAAAGAGTTTTACTTTACCAGAGAGTAGATGCTGGGAAAGGCTCAAGGATCAGAGGTAATGGAAATAAACTCAATATTCTCAGGCTGAAACTCACAGATGGCTCCTTCTCTAGTCACAGAACAAGGTTATATTTGTCTGGTTCTGTTTTCTGCACACATTTCAAAAGCAAGCAGAAAAAAAAAAACCAGTATGCACTTTTCCTTTTCTCTCTACTTTTCTAAACTTCCATTGACATTTTTAATGCATTTTAAGTCTTTTCTTAGGGCCTGAGCACTGCACTTTGATGTCTTGTAAGATAAACTCCATTTGACTTTAGGCCTGGATCTCTTATCTCCTCACTCTGGGCCTTCGATGACAAATAAAAATCTTTACCCTGCTTTATGCAACCATCAGGTCATGATCTTGTCAGATCTCATGAAATAAACAAAACAAATTGTAGTCAGCACATCAGCTGGAAATCACCACTAGAGAGCACAAATCTTCTGAACATGAAAATGCATCCACTTCAATATTTGATCTCCATCACATTTCTTTTAGTCTGTCCTTTGGTCAGTAGGCTTTCACCCTGACTAATAAGGGTCAAGCATCTGTCACTAATGGTCAGAGCATCTTCCATATGTTACCTCCTGCATATTCAGTTAGCACCACTGTAAAAGAGTCTCCTAATTTAAAATTATTAGAACTTTCCCCAATTATTTTTTAATTTTTGGTTTTACTGTGGAATCACTGGAAACGTAGAAAGCTGTGTAATTCCTGTTTCATGTAGTTGCTCTGAGCTGGGGGAACAACAAAAACAAAAATAAGGCCTATTTCTGTATCCATTCCTTAACAACAAGTCAATTTCTTCAAATAGTATTTATCTACAGTAATTACATTCATGAACAGACAAATGTAGTTTGAACAAACAATTCTGTATTTAAAACACAGGACTACTAAATTACAATTTATATTAAAATTAAACTTGAACCTTCAACAAACATTTCAGGTTAAAACGTCAAACTTCTCTTCAAAACCTGATTCCAGCTTGAATGACATAAGAAAATCATTGGGTTTTCTTCCTGAGCTGAATAGCCTTTTGTAATTAAATCATTCTGGTGCCTTGTCCTACTATAGTGCTGCAAATGAACAGTTTCTCCTTTGCCTGATCTCTTCATTTATTGTCCAATTTTAAAAAATATTATAAAATATTTCTTATCATATCAGTATTTGAAGCCATACACTTTTAATCTTATATTTTGCATCACATCCTGAAGAGTTATCAGTTCTAAAATCCTCTTCCTTCTACTCACAAGATGCTCCTCCCTACTCACTTGGATGAGAACACCTTATTACCATATTAGCCACAAGCTGAAATTTCTGATCTGTCCCCTTTCCTTAAATTTACTTTTCATCCTGTCTGCTACACCAGCCTTTAAGTGTGCTGTCAGTTATAAAGAGAAAAGATCCTTCTCACCTGATTGAGACAGAGCTATCCATCAGTCACCTGAATGGCACATCACTGATGATGAAGGAAGATTTCCCTTGGTGTCCTGAAAATTATAGAATTCCAGGGTCTTTGGGAGGGGTGTGTGTGTGTGTGATATGGACACAATGGGGAACTGTACTGCTAAATAACATTAATTTATTTGAAATACTTCATCCAATTTTACTGACTTCTCATATTGGCATCAGCAATCCAATTATTTAAGGAAAAAGCTGAATTTAAGTGATATTTTCAAATTAAATGTGAGTTCTTTCTACAGCATTTTTACCTAATATTTTCAGAGTTAATACAGTGATAATTTCCCAAGAGCAACTTTCAGAAATTTAAGAGTGTGCCTTACATTCTGTATCCAGCCTAAGTCATGCAAAGGGACAGTCCTTAAAGTGACTTTGAGGACAGAAGATTGCATTATTTTGCACATGTAAATTTGAACTGATGTACGAAAGTGATGCCTTCGAAATGCTGCAATTTAAAATTAAATTATGATGCTTTCATGTGCAAATATGTACTTAATATTAAATTAATTCAGAATTTTCAAGTTAATATAGTACCTATAGGCAGGCTTGGTAAAGAATTGTATTCTACAAGAGGAAATCTACAAGATGGATTAAGGTTCCTTTTCCTCAGGACTTGTCCTAAATTAGGTAAGGACTGTATCTCTAGAGCCTTTTCCACTCAGAAAAATTTGGAAATGGAAATTAGAACAATTTTTTTAAATGCAAAATCAAAACCTTGTTTTGACCCTTGGAATTATCTATGATTAGTACAACACAAAGCTCTGAAAAAGTGTCTGACCTTTTGAAAGGCATAAATCCAGAGCCTCTATTTTTTAAATTCTGGCTTCAAATCCATCTTTTCAAATGAACATCACTACCTTATGGTGGAAACTGAGATACCACTAGCCCATGAAAGACATTCCTTTTCCCTAAATTTCTTCAAAACTGTAAGGAGAAGAGAGAATTTTAACACTAGACAGCTTATTTCAAGGAAATGGATGACTAATGCTGTTGGTAACTTCCATTTTTGAAGCTCAGTCTTCCATACTATTAACACCACCACAGCAGGATGTTCTAACACCATTTTTCAGTTAGACACCTTTACTCCATAGACACTTTCTCATCTCCATCTCCCAGGTAACAACTTCAAAAAAATCATCCAGCAGATCTTCTATGTCTATGGGATGTGGAAGATGGAAAATGTCTCTTTACCTCAGAATATTCTTGATGTCCTTCATAAACTCTCAGTACCTTAGTATGATGATATCACAGCTCTTCCTTCTCCCTTGCAGTTGAGTGATGAAAAGGTAGATATGGCAAATATGGTTATTAATTTGTACAGGGCCTTTTTTTCCTCTCCATTTGTCCTACATTTATCCAACACTTAGCCCAGCCTGTCTATTAGTGACAGATCTATCTGCTGGTACACACTGAGATAGAAATCAGGATCTGATCTTATTAACATGTTAAACTCTTTCTGATGAAATCATGGAATTGTGGCATGGGAATGAACTCAGAGCACATGACAGTATGTCATCCAAGTACTTGTGACACTAGTAAATATAGATCTAAAGCAAGAGATAAAAAAATCAACAAGAACACAGGTAATATATTTGGCATTAGAATCCATCTTCCCTCCCCTTTTTGAGCTCTGCATGACATATGTGAACACAAAGTATGGAAAGAGTAAGAAAATTTCAAATGCTGAAAAGAAATCCAGCACATTTTAGCAACACAAGAGTCAAAACTTCACTGCTTCAGTGGTTTTGGGAGGGAATGGGGGGAAGTGGAGCAGGGAAGGGAATATTCTGCCTTAGTAAAAGTTTGAGGAATCAATTCTGGGGGAATGAATTCAAAGGATTGTCACAAACCTTACCAATATAGGTCCAATGTCTAATTACATTTCTTACTGTGCCTTCCTAAGAACATAAAGCCACACACTAAGAGCCCCAGACTTTCATATTAAGCCACTGAATACTCACTGAAGAGGTGGGATGGTAGGGACATTTAACAATCTACTAGATAAGGAATCTGCCATGAATAGACCATGGAAAATAAATTTGGCAGGTTTCAAGTGCAATGGTCTGTATGTTTGGGAGCAACCTGCACCTCACACCTATTATGTCACATGGGCTTCTCAAAACTCTCCCTTTAAGGTGTTATTTTGTCCTTTACTGCCTGGCTCTATTAGTCTTAGTGATGATTAATATGTCTCAAGTGATTACCTCAAAATCAGACTGCCATCACAAGCAGAATCTTTGTGGTAATTTACGGGAAGATGATACTTTTTCAGTTACTGAACTATGGTTTTAGAAGTTTGAATAGCAAGGAAGAAGAACTAGAACTTTTCACTCAGCATATATTTGATATAATTGGAGATTACATGGTGAAGTGATTGTTTAGAATACTAACACTTTTAAAGTACTTTTTAACTTCTAATGTGAAGATAAATGGTATTTGCTTTAAGACTCACAGTTATTTGGTTATTATAATTACCTTAGTTCAAAAACCTGGCAATGAAAGAAGCTGAGGTTAAGTGGAGGAGATACTTAGAATAATCTAGTCTAAGAGTTGAATAAGGAAATAATTCCAAAGGGCAAAGAGACAAGAATAACTCAAGAAGTAAAGTAAAATAAAAAGCACAAAGTAGCTTATTGTCAGGCAACCGTGAAAAGACCAAAAAAAACCACAGAAAAACTTGTACAACCAATAAGAATTTGAAGTTTAGAAAACAACTGTTGCTTAATGAATTATTTTATCTTCCTTAGAGAAGATTTTTGAGGAAAGACAATGCTCACAATTTTCACATGCACAAAAGGTTGCTACTAGGAGTAATCTTTCTGATGGAGAGAGTAACAAATGGTACACTAGAGCATGCAAAAAGTATCAGTGAAATTTTACAGTGGTGGAGAAGAACAAGGACAGATTATCTAGGTCATGCAGTTTTTATTAGTAAATAACTTTGAAGAATATCCTAGAAGAATGGTTGTCAAAATCCACAAGGAAACAAGTTGCCTCTACCAAGTTATACCTAACACACTCTCATATTCCACAAAATGTCTCAAAACACCCTCATTCCCAGCCATATAAATTGAATTGTGATACACAGTCAGAACTGTGTTAAACGAATGACCTCAAATTATGTACTAACACTCCCTGCTTCCTCTTACTTTATACAACTTCAAAAATTACTTAAATTAAGAGGTTTTCCCCCAAGGACTATTGCTTTTCCCCAAAGGACTACTGGTTTTTCTCCATTTGCCATATCTGCTTTTATTTCTACTGACACCATTTTTCTATCTTTGTCTACCTATGTCTTTGGAAAAATCCAAAGGTAGCAGAAAAATCCAAAGGGAACCTTGTTTCTGGCTATCAACTTATAAGGTCTCAGATACAAAACAGAAAAAATACTGTTCATTCCTATTATGCTAAGGAGCATGAAAAGCTATAAAGAATAAAAGGCAAATAAAGCTAAGGGTGGTCATGGAAAAAAGGGTCTCTAAATTTCCCTGCAGGCTCTCTGGAAGGTTAGGAAAATCATCAGTAATCTTGAAGGATGCACACAAAAATAAAGCAGGTAACACGAAAAAGAATGGGAAAGAGAAGCGAAGGGAAAGGTGCTTTATGTCAGAAAAGCCACCAATACCAATTGCCTGAAAAAAAATTTAAAAGGTTATGGTAAAATCACCTAGAACTTTTTATTCTGCTTCTTGGCAGAAACAGCATTCATTGCCCAGGTTTTGCATAGTGCTGCACATTTTAAGTGTGTAAACTGTGACTTATGCGAGAAAATCACTTGCCAGGTGAACAGCTTGAGTAGCTGTGCCACAGATATTTTAACATGTCTGCAAAGGCAAAAGCCAGCTCAGAAGTCATGTTGACACAGTCACAGCTGATATATCCTTGGCACAGTAAGTTAAGTTATACTCAGATGATTTCCAGTCAGAAAATTCCTTTAAATGATACCAAAGTGTTTTCCTGTTCCACGTCAGAATGAAAACAAAACACGTAAAATAGCTTATGAATGTATGCATATATTTCTTCTGAAAAAACATAATTGCTCAAAGTTTGGTTTTTTTTTCATGTTTTGTTTTGTTTTGTTTTTTAATAGGTGATGTTTACTGCATAAAATATCTTCATAAATGTAACATTTTGGCTGTTAAGAACTCTTTATAATAGAATATTTGACATAAAAAAAACTGCAGCCAGAACAAATCAAATATGAAATTACTATGACTTTAGAACTGGTAAAAATCTTCTACTGAAAAAAATACCAATGTGTAATTAATTCTTCTTTTCAACTTTTCTTTCAGTAATACACAACGTATTGAATGAAATATGATTGTACATTGATGAAACATAGATAAAAAGTATTTTAAATACATAGTATATAGTATATAGTATATAGTATATAGTATATAGTATATAGTATATAGTATATAGTATATAGTATATAGTATATAGTATATAGTATATAGTATATAGTATATAGTATATAGTATATAGTATATAGTATATAGTATATAGTATATAGTTAAACACAATGATCTGTGACTAGCAGTCAAAAAAATATAAAAAGACAGCAGAAAAGCAGCAGGTATTCTTCAGTCACAGAAGTCTTCTCACAAATATGGCACTTAGTTATTGCAAAGGCATTTTAATTTTAAGTCTTAGCAGCAAAGACCTGTTAAAGGTCCTTAATCCTCCAGGTGTAATACGTTGTGGTGAAATATACTTCATGTTCTTTATTGTGAAATTCCAAGCCTTATTTTATTATTGTCAACATAAAATATTAAAATTAAGCTTACTGAAGACAAAGTTAATTCAAGTTTTACTAGTGCTGTGTCACAAAAGCAAAGAACTGCTCTTATGAGTTGCAGCACATACAAGGAGCATGAGTCTTTCACTTAACAGACAAATACCATTCAATCAACTGAATTATAGAATTTCCTTTGCAAGTGTAAAATCAATTGCACTATTTCTCTAAAAGTTTTATATCCCTCAGCTTGCAATTCAGCACTTTGAAAAAAAAATACCAAAAGGACCCAAGAAATGCTGAGTACAACATATCCTCATTTCTATTATAGAATGCAATTAGTTTCCAAATATTTTACCCCTTCTAGAGACCAGGAAACTAAATTGACAACATTTCCTTGAATATACATGAATTTTTAAATTAATTTTTAATTTGAGTTAAATTTGATTTTATTATATGAACGTACATGAGACTTCAGTGAGAAGTCAGCTCACTTCCAGACAGGGTTCATTTTAAAATTTTCTACCATACCCAGGCAGGTTCAGTGTATGCAGTTTCCTCTTAAAAGCATGCTAAATATTAAGGCTAAGAAAGCCTATTTCCTATGTGAAGATCGTCCAGAATTACAAAAATTATACTCGTGCACTTCAATGCGTGATTCCTGACTGCTATTATTAGGGAAAAAAAATAGTCTGTATTTACAGATTTTTTTCTTGCAAAATACTGGGGGTTTGCTAAAAAGATCAAATTAACCAAAATCATTTCATCAACCCTAATACAGTCTTACTGCAGTGTTTCATAGGAACACAGCTAGGCAAATGCAAAGGCATTAAAACTGACAAGTGTCTATTTTTTCGTTTTCAGTATAACCCTTTTACTTTAAAATGAACCTTTCAGGTTCATTGGGATTTGGATAACTTTCCATTCTAAGCTCTGTCACAGAGTAGGCATTTCATCTTATTCTCCTAAGGAAAGGCAAAAAGACAAT
Source organism: Acridotheres tristis (assembly GCA_037013685.1). Taxonomy (NCBI): domain Eukaryota; kingdom Metazoa; phylum Chordata; class Aves; order Passeriformes; family Sturnidae; genus Acridotheres; species Acridotheres tristis. Next base: position 106,059,371 of record CM072884.1, read on the forward strand.
ACAAAGCAACATCACACACAGAAAAGGCAACATTTTTTCTGGGATGAAAAAATGTGTTCCCTGATAGAGGTATTAAGGATTTCTGCTGAGTGCCCAGGTCATTTGAGGAAAATTACGTTTATTTCTCTATACATCCATAAAATACAAGATTACTTATATGAAATAGCATCCTGAGCACAATGATGAAGTGGGCCGATTTCCATTAGATTTCACAAAACCTATCATAGGGTTGTGTGAGCAATTGATGTCTTCAATAATAGAAAGACACTGTGAAGTAAAATTCCATTAATCTTCAAGCAGATGATCTTTATGTTCATGCAATTCCATGCAAATAAAACCAACCCTTCATTAATTTAATAGATATTGTCTGCCATATTTACAGTAGCTAAACTTTACAAGGTTGTTCTTACTAATTTCTCAATATATTGCTGGGTAAATAAGGTGTAGATAAGCAATAAATCCAGAGAAGTTAGGGAAAGCAATCCTGCAATTCTTCCTAACATTCAAAAGTAATTAATGTATATATCACATTATGAAAGAAGAAACATTCTTCCTAAATAACACAAATTTACTTTAATGCATTACCAAAAATCACATTTTTACAATAATTCTAATTTCAAAAAACTTCTTGCACACACATAGATTCCTTCTTTGATGCCAGTGTATAAAGTGTCATTTGTCTTTTGCCACAGTTGGAAACAGTAGCTCTCTAATACTTAAAATTTCACAGTTGTGCCAAGAGCAATTAGGACTCTACCCACAGAGAAAGCAAAAGAAATATTTTGAGAGAAACAATACAGACCATAAGAAATAAAGCACTGCAATGGACAAGAAATATCTATTGTCTGCTCTGTAAAAATATGAGTGGTCCTTTGCTAGTTAGTTCAGCAATAACTGAATGTGTGAGAATGCAGGAGTGCCCAGCATCTGGGATAAATTAAAAGCCAGAATTCTGTGTGTGAAATTTATTTTTCAGCTGCTACAGAAAAAAACGTCCTCAGCAAACTCCAGCAGCCTACTCAGGGGACAAGAGGATCTGAGATAGGCACAAAATTCATCTATCAGAAAACACCGAGATGAACTGAGACTTTTACTAATAAAAGAAATTACCTACACAACTGTAATATGGCCTAATCACAAATAGTCTTCAAGAATAACCTATTCTAGCTTCAGAGGCAGACAGTGACAGTAGTACATGGTGCAAGCTTGTCTAGCTATGAAAGTCTAGCACTACTTGTAATAAAAGTAATAATAACAGCAACAGGAAGAACAAGAAGAGATTAGATTGGAAGGAGAAATGTGCTTTATTTTCTTTTCTTGTTGGGAATTATACTCCCTGTCATCTTAAAAAACAATTTGGACTCAATCTAATTTTTTTATTGATATTTCTGAATTGCATAGTTTCCAGAAACCTGAAATAAATAAATAAATACATAAATAAATACATAAATAAACAAACTTTTCTCTGTATTTGTAAATCTATTTTAAAACTAGCTTAACAGTTGGATTGCCCAAACAGGCTCTGAGAATGTTTATTCAATTCTTTCCTCTGCTTGAGAGACTGAACATAAACCTTGAAGGAAGCTGTTCTGACCCTTAGACAATGTTGTTGATGTTGTAGTAATTTGAATGTCAAATATCTTGGGGAGAATGTCAATTTTTTTGGTGAAAGATTAATTTGAATGTTTATAATATTTAGATTAACATAAAAGATCAAGTCATTATTCAGCTAGAAAAAAAAACTCCACACTGTACGACTTTTTTTAAAATAGCATATTTGATTTAAATTCCACTTCCTATGAACTGTCCCATGTATTAGGCCATAAAGTTTGACTTTTTTCTATTTTCTGGCTCCGTGAATACTTTCACAGGTCACAGCAATTGAAAGAGGATGACAGAGGAGCCTGATGGGGACCTTCCCTCTATCCTCTGCTCACCTCATTATCTCCAGCCCCTGACATGCTTGTACATGCTTGTGAGGAAATGGTAAATATTAGTGCTCTTTTTCATTACCATTATGTAGTCTCTGTGTGTTTATAATTCATTACTTGCTAAAGGGTAAAATAATAATTGTTTGTAAGCATGACAAGGTAGGAAAAGCAAAATGATGACCGAGAAAGAGCATGTCAAATACTCAGGCATAACAAGGGCACTGGCTGCAGGGAGACTGCTGCTCTGTTTCTCATTTCCTCTTAGGTTTCAAAAATGTTATTTTTTTATATCACTCTGAATGTTTTCTGTCACAGATAACAAGTAAGGCCTTACACCTGAACCTGTCATGTGAGCACTCATTATTTCTGCTAGGGGTTTTGTTTCTCAGAATACTTTCTAAAATTTAATTGGCTATTAATTGACAAAATTCCATACATACACATTTGAGGTCTGCCAGACATGACAGAATGATGTGTTCCTCAGTAATACAGTTCACAGCCTATGCAGACTTTCAAAACAAGCATAATGCACATAACAGACATTTAAATTGGGTAATAAAGTTTAATCTCTTTATATGCAAATGCAATCATACATGCTACAATATCCAAAAATATACAGATGTACAGGTTCACAACAGGAGTGACTAATTTGTGGTTAGTGCAGATGCAACATTACCTGCCTTCTCAGCACAACAATATTACAACACCTGCTGCAGGAAGGGTGATGCAACCTGAAGTTCATCAGCAGCCTTACTTTGTGAGCAATTACAGATTGCTCTTGTTATTAATTTTAAATGGGCTACCGTGCATTGTTTGCACAGATTTTTAATTGCACACAGTACCATGCCCCACAAAGTTCCATGTGGGTCATAGGTCCTTTAAGCATTGCTAAATCTGAATAGTTTCAAAACAACATGTTAGTATACTGGTAGAATCAAGCTGTTCTGAGTCTCAAAAGGGCACAGGAAAATTCATTACTTCCAGCAGACTGCAGTACTGCAGAAGGGCACCTACTGAGAAAGCTAGCAGTAATTGAACTATCTTTTTGACAAAGGAAAAAAGCATAAAACAAGTCTAATACTTAATGCTCTGCATATGCTATACCATTCCCCAAAGTTTGTAACCACTGGCACAAGTATAGCTGCAAATGCAAAAATGCTTAAAAAAAAATCCCTGAAAAACAAACAAACAAAAAAACAAACAAAAACAAAAACCAACAAAAAACCCACAAACAAACCAAGCTGTGGCTGGTATTTTAAATTTGTAAGTGTGTATGCAATTTACATGGAGATTATTTTCTCTGTGTAGGTCTTTATTTCTTCCCTGAAGAGGAAGACTTAAACCAATCTGAAACTGGAACACACCATGCATGAACATACAGAATGTAGATTGGACTGAAAAACAGCTTAACTACCCAATCAACTCAAATTGAGTTTAAATAAAAGTCCTCTTAAAATACATTAATTCCAGAAATAAATATGCACGTAAAGTGTATAAATGATATTTTTATACATTAAAGGTATGTGAAACATCTTACTTCATTAATACTGAATAAATCCTACCATTTACCATTGCATACTCAGTTCTTATGATCTTTTTAAAAATTATAATGAACAAATTCTAAAGTTTTAATATTTTTGCCATCCTGAGTACTGTTTACCTTTTAATCACTTTGACAGTTGCTAGAACAAAGACATTATTTTACTGTTTTCCTTATATGAATATCCCATAGTGTTCCCACAGATGTTCAGCCCTCAGAGATTGATTTCAAGCCTGGAAGTCCAGGAGAACCACGTGTGCAAGTACCATTACCTACCAAGCGTCAGTTGCTCGAAGAATCACTTGGAAGAAGTTTTTAAACTCAACATGAAAGACACTCAGAGACATCTCATAAGAACTACAATGACAACTTAGGCCAGAAAACACTGCCTGTCATTGAAAGCCTGATTGAAGCATAGATTAGCTTCAAAAAGACAGTTAAACCAGGCTTTGCCAAAATGAATGTCTGGCTTGGCCCCTCTGACTGTGCTTTTTCATCATGGCCTATTTACAATTAGTGTATCTTTCTAATGTTTAGCCTTTCAAGTACAAGGAAAATTCAAAAACTTGGCAATGACATAAAGAACTAAATGCATTCCATAAGAAAAACAAAATGGGAAATACAAGCTTTGGATAAAGGCAATGCTTAGTGTAGCCACCATAAGACAACAGCCCATGCAAAATTCCCCATCTTGTACAAACAAACACGGTGAGACATCACTGCCAGCAGGAGCATTAAGAGCTGTTGCTCAAGCCAGGTCTGTGCTGAGTCTTGTGCTGGAGAGAGTGTGAGGGATGCTGGAAGAGGACAGGGGGATTTGCAGTTTTAGTGAAGGCTTTAGCCATTGCAGCATCCACAGCAACTGCACACTCTGGACTCCAGTTTCCAGGGGATCATTCAGTCCTGAGGAGCAGAGGGGGTCTGGCAGAAGCTGAGTCAAACACCCTGTCTGTGGCCCAAAGGCTGCACAGCAAAGAGCACAACACAGGGGGTTTGGCCAATTCAGTTCAAGAACTTACTATGAACTCCAGAGTAGAAAAATTTCCTCTACTTTGAGAGTTTAGGAGGTTTCATTCCTATAGGAGGAGTGTAGCATTTATTGAGATTGTGAAACAAATACTTATTGATGGCTAATATTTATTTCTGATTTTAGCACTTCATAATACAGGAATGTCTAAAGATAAATCTTACATGAAACACAAGCTACATCCTACTTTCAGTCTTAGCAATCACTTAGCCTTGTTTTACTTTTGGCTCCCATGAGAAAAGAAACCCTAGGACATCCTCTCTTCAAAATATGTTTTGGAAAGGACTAAAACCCCACGTCAGTTTAGAAAGAGGCAAGCCCTTGTCACTACACTGCTCTGCAGACGTTTTTCTGTTTGGGTTTTCGTTTGTTTTCTCTTTTTTCCCTCGTGTATGAGGCAGCATAAAAAGGATTTGTCATGAGGAATCACTGTGTTTTTTTCTGCAAGAACTAAATGTGCTTTTTTGTAAATACATCTGAAGAAGAAAAACAAAATACAAACAAATTTCAGAATCCTCTAGATTTTTGGAAGAGCATAATGAGTGATTTTGATAGAAGTTATAAAAAGAATGTATGAAAGCTCGTCTAGAAATCATCTTCTGCTGCAGTCCTACCTACAGTGTAATTTGAAGAACAAATAAAAAAAGGGAAAAGGTAAATAGTAACATCTGCATCTCCATAATGCATATATGTGTGTACCTGAAAATGATATTGAATGTTGAGGTGTGCACAAGATAGTAGTTTCTAGTATGTTTAAAAGGAGTAATTTTCTCTGACTAACAACAAAACACAAAAGTTTGGTGTACGAGTTTACTCCTAATCTTATTCAGCTATGGAAAAACCTCATACTTCTTTTGAGCTATACTGATTCTAGTCTGTATATACATTTTTTTCTACATCAGAAGTACAGTATTTTCTCTTACAGTGCTCACTGTGGAGTCTCACTTCCAAGATTCACTTCTTCATTTTGTGATACCTCTAGTCAAATGCAAGGGGTTTACATTCTACTACTGGTATGCACTTTGCAATTCACAAGTCCGAAAACTTGGAAACATCCATCCTTCATTCTACTATGAAAAGTCATAAAATAATTAATTTTCATGTAAAACTACTGTAAAAAATATTGGTGTAAAAGAAAACTATGCAGGATAAAGTTAAGACTTTGTTGGTTCCTCTTTGAAGTAAGTTCAGAAGAAGACTATCAGGTATTTTAAGACCAGATCTTATTGCATTCCATCTCTATTAGCTATTTTCCACAGGTACTTCCACAGCTGCAAAAATTATAGATGTCTAGTACAAGGGAACAGTTGTAATGATAGATAATGTTTTGTGAAATGACTAAATGCACTTGGTGTGTTTAAAGGTTGAGATTGAAGCTTGGGATATGAGCATTGTAAGGGTCAATCCTCTGCACTGAAGGAAAAAAATATTTTATTAAGTGACACACTACTAGGAAAGGGTCATGAAAGCAATCCTAATGATGCCCTAAACATTTCAGCAGTCCTGTAGCTCGAGTCAGTACAGTTTACTAGAAACATGTAGGTCACAATAAGACAAATATATAGCACTATGGTTGCACAAAAATAGCAAAAAATGGCAAGTGAAAGAGAAGATGAAATAACTTGAGGCAGCCATACAGGAATAAGGTGTGCAGACTCACCCAATTACCAAAGGGTTTTTCTGTGTGGGAGCGATTACTTCCATGTAAATCAGTGCAGAAAAAGAGGGAGCTGATTTGGGGCTGATAACCTGGCTCCTCTCAGCAACTTATTAGACTGATATTTTATTGTATTATTTATTGTCTTTTAATGTGTTAAACATGTTTTAAAAACATTTAAAATGCATAAATAGACCAGTCAATATCAGATTGTCATTGGGGAATCAAATGGAGCAAAAGTATTATCAGTAATGATAATAGCAAACCATGAAGTCACATTGGATTTTCTACTTAAGAACAACATCCTCATGTCAGTGACAGGGACAGTACTGAGGCATCCACTCCCCTAAATTATTTTCTTGCTTAACCATCTGTGTTCAGTTACTTTCAGTTACAGCCTTTACTAGTTTCGGACTGATGATTCCTAAATTTGCAAATATCTCATTAAAAATGTTCCATTTGGGCAATTGAAGCTTAACTAAATTCATTAATATTCTCCAGGCTTTCAGTAGAGATTTGAAGATTATCTCTCGTTTACTTGGTATTATTAATTCCACTTAATATCTGGAAATTTAGAATTCTGATCTCTACTATAACATCTGCATGTATCACCTTAATTTAATCTTTGTTAAAATCTTTCTTCTGTAAAGTTTCAATGAGATGCTCAGTTTTAATGTCAACCAACTTCTATGTTGCTGTACAGATATTAATGACTATAAAAGAACAGACTTTCTGATATTCATTTTGACTCAAATTATTTCTAATTTATTGATAAAATTAGCTTCTAATTCTTTTTAGAGCTTGATAAATTCTAGTTTTAATTTATCTAGAAAATACAGTTATAAAGACAGAGATCTCCAATCTGCAAGCCCTTCTTAATTTCCTAAAAACTCAACATTGACTAAACCAACATTTTTAGCTTAAAACTTTCCTTGATAGCTCTCCTTGCAAAAACATATTTTATCAATTAAAAAAAAGTTTGATAATTTAAGTATATATCAAATTAGATATTAAAAGCATAAAAAGCATGGTTCTGTAGGCAAAGTCATACTTGCAAATATAAATAAGAAAGTGAAGAAAGTGGAGAAATTAATCCAAAAACAAATAAAAACCCTGGCTTTGTCTATTTGGTGTAACCACAAAAGTATTCCTCTGGAACACTTGAAATCTCAAAAGTAATGCAGATACTGCTTAGAATAAAACAGGTAGTGACAATATGAAAGTAAGTAGGTATTCTGGAATTTTCTCTTTTTGATTTTATTGTACCAAAGGACTATGTCTGACTGTTAAAAGAAAGTTTTTTCCACAGTGGAAAGAAGTAGAGGAATATGAATTTCTGCTTTGACATCAGTACTATCAGTATTACTGAAGAGTTATAAAGAAAGCATTAAAAATATTCTGCCCCTCTCCAACAACAAGCAACAGTCAGTGCCATTGCTAAATTAGAGAAAATAAAAATGGAAAACTCAGCTTAACATTTCATAAAAATGTTTCAAAAAACCATAAAGGATGATTTCATAAACTGTTTGCAGGCTGTGCATACTAAATATTCATTTAACTTTAAAACACATTATGATGTAATTTTATGAAAATTGACAACAAATGCATCCATAATAACAAACATACCAGTGTTAGCTGCATCAAGAGCTTGTGGAGTCCCTGCTGGCAATTTCTGAAGGGCCTGTTTGCCATCTGTCTTCTGTGGTGAGCTGCTGCCTTGAGGCTGCTGTTGGTCTTCATCTTGAGCAACAAATGAAATTACACCTAAAACAAACAGATACCAGGTGTTGTATTACCCAGGCATTAGCTTCACAAAAACAGACTGCCAGACATGTACAAGTATCTCCTCACTTCAAAACGAATACAAAATGAAGTAAAACTTCCAATCCGCGTGTCAGCCATCCAATTATAATTTATGATATTAAAAAATATCTCCTGAGTGAGTGGAAGGAAATTAACCAATTTTTGTCCCCAGAGAGCTCTTCTACTTGCCTGAAGAGATCCATAATAAGCACCTGAAAAAGATCAGTAGTAGGAAACACAATACAAACAAGGACTTCATAAAAGTTCCGAAATCTAATGGTCACTAATTGCATTTTATTCCCGGCCCAATTTTCTCTGTATAATCTTGATTGTTTCTGTTATTTCTTTTTAAATCACAGTGTCTCATTCTAGTGCTATAAGAGAATAGCTGTAATAGTTAAAATATTCCTGTGATAGTTTTTTGTATTGTACGCAAAATTGTAATCAAATATGTGAAGCAGATAAAATACAGAGAGACTGTAAACCCCAAATTTTTAAATTGCCAGATCTCTATTTACTAACACAAAATATAGTATGTACAGGATGCCTTTAAATAAAATTAATGTTGTTTTGGAAGATTTGATATACTGGATTTAAATTAGCAAGTTTCATTTCTTCCAATTTTTGCCTCTGTCTAAGTATTTTAAATCTACACAAACTTTTGGAAATACCACACAACATTCTACTTGCATCTAAATTACTGCCCTTCAATGCTCAAATACATTCTGGAGAGTTTCTATGCCAAAATAAATACATTTTTCAGGTTTAATTCTTGCTTCATATAAAATCTGAGGAGGTGACTTATTTTTTGCTATTATATTGTAAGAAATGTTCTCATTTGCGATTATTAGAATTTATGTGAAACATCTCCAAAAGGGACTTTATTCATTTTGTCTTACCAAAGACTTAGGAAAACTATTATTAATGGAACTTTTAAAATTTGAAATCGGGAATTCTTATGAGAGTCACAGAAAAATTTGATTTGAAAATACCTACATCTAATGTTATCATTTCTTTCTGCAGCTTTGAGTGGGGCAGAGGTGTGACATGATAAACACTGACAAACTATTCCTACTAAGGATTACATTAAATGATTATAAAGAAAAATCTATTTTTCTTTGAGAGATAGCAACCGAGAAGCACAGGTATAAAATACTGAAGTTAAAAACAAAATTTAAAAAAATGGAAATAGGATTAAATCCAGAGGAACAATATAACATCAAACTTAAAAAAAAAAAAATAGAATCACAAAATTTTTTTCATTAAGAAAACTCTACTTAAATACAAATAAAATAAACAAAACTAATTGAAACTAACCAAAAGAATTTCAAATGAAAAAGTTTTTAAAACTACTAAAGTTACTCCCAGTAAATAAGTCAGAACTTGGGTCTAAATAGGCAGAGGAGTAACTGCAATTTCAGGAAATTAATATTGAATTTTTTTTTTTTCATCTTAAAGATAAGGTAGATGTGCAAGAAAGATACAAAAATAAAACCATTATGGAAAGGATAATGAAGACTGAAGAAAATGCTCAAGGTATATAAATCTTGATGTAAGAGTTCATATGGAATGGCACTACTAGGTAATTAATCATAGGATAAATGACTAATTAATGACTAATAATCATAGGATACTGACCAATTAATCTGATTTTATGTGAATATATAATCCTAGTATTATTTTGGTCTATTGAATCACAATATTAGAGAAAATCAAAGTGTAAGAGAGAATTTATTAACTTTAAATACCAATCTTGCCATCAATATGCTTGAAAGACGCCAACACTTAGAAGACAATGAGTAGAAAAATGCAAAACTATAGCTTTGAAGTTGATCAAAAAGTCTTGGCTAAATGCTGAAAATCAGTATGTTCATACATTTGATCAACAGTAAAGAATATTTTGTTACACTTTATTTTTAAATTTTAGTGATTTTTCCTTATAGTTCTTCCATTCCAGTTACCATGGAGGATTTTCTTTACCAATTTTCTGTATTTCAGAATCATGAATTATCCATATGTGAGTGTGGGAGAAAGAGGGACAGAACAGGAGTTATCATAGTTTTAAGTAATGAGAATGGTAAAACAAAGAGTGACTGTTGTTCTCTGCACAAAACATGGCCTCAAAAGCATCTAAATAATTTGCTGAAGCACTTGAATAATTAATTTTTATTTGCAGCAAATATTGGAATGGTTGAAAAGTTCTGAAAGAATAAATTACTAATGCTCAAGAATAGTTCAAGAGCTATGAGAGGAACTATGGTAACTAAAAACTACTTGAATTGCTAAACCACTGTGCTGATAATCCACCAGTTGTATGAACAAAAATCAGTGAAGAATTGCAGTATAATTGCTGGCACTCCATTTTCCTCCTTTATGAAAACCAGATCTCAACTAATAACAATGAGGTTATAATCTTGATCAATAAAGGTGAATTGATCTGGTGAATACAGATCTCTGCAAGGCTCTCAATTAAATCTGTGGAAGTATTTCTAGAAAAAGTAATGAGTTTTACTACAGATGGCATACATTTTATAACTCAGTTTATCTGCTTAATCTTAAAATATTCATAGATCGTCTTTCATAATGTTCATGGGCATCAAAGTATCTACTACTGGCTCAAAGCTATTTGAATTTTTTATTAGAGGAAAATAAAAGAAAATCACTGCTGGCAAGAACTGCAAATAACAAAAGAAAAAAGTGTATTAATTTCATGTCAAATATGAAATGCAGAATCCTTATCAGTGAGGACAGTACATAGTATGATCTGCATGACTCGATTCTATAAATTAAGGCAGAATATTTTCATAAGAAGTATTCCTAATTAGAATACTCTCCTGGTTTTGGAGTAAATGGTGCAACCCACTGACCTCTATTGGATCCTAAGTTAGCAGATGATACATAAATATATTAATTTATTCAAATTATGGGCTACAAAAATATTCCTGTCAAGAGATGTTTTGCAGAATGGGAAAAGATTTTTATACAATGAAGAGAAATAAAATGTACTTTGTGCTCGATGAAGTCATAAATAATACATTGGGAATATGCAGAAACACTGCATCAAAAATGACAGATTTCAAATAACAAATACAAAAAGCAATTTTACATTTTCAAAAAGCAATTTTACATTTTCATGGAGTTCTGCTGAGCTTGGCTCCTATGCTTTTAAAGAGCTTTGACACAGAAAGTTCAGGTCTTCTGGCTGTGAATGCACAGTCATCTTACAGAACTTCTACTTAGCAATGCATCTCACTTTTCATTATTGATGCTACAAAAAAACCTGATAAATTATAATATTTTCATGCACAACTGTCTTCAATGTTTGGGTTTGGTTTTGGTTTTTTTGTATCGAGTTGCTCAGTTCTGACTTCTCTGTCACATATTACACAATAGTGCAACTTGACAAAATGTCATGGCTGACAATTTTTTAAGCATACACTCAAGACAAAACCAGACTTCACCTAAATCCCAGAGATATGATTTCCACTGATTCAACTGGCCACAGAATTATGCCATCATCATTTATTTTAGAAAACAAGACTCCTTAGCTGTTCTTTTGCATATATATAAGATACTAAATTTGCATATATATAAGATCCTAAACTTGTAAAAGTCATAATACAAATATTTCTAGAATTATACAGAAAATTAATAATTATTGATTATTAATAATAATTTATTATTGAGGAGGTTATCTCTTTGCTGACACATCATTCCTTTAAAAGCTTTCTTGTTCAAACATCATTGCATATATTTTAGCTTTACTAGCCAGTGTTGAAACATTTTATACAACTAAAGTCAACATATTAATACCAAAGCCTTGCTTTCTATTGCTTCAGAGAAGATGCATCCCTTTAAAAGGAGGCAGGCTGTTTTATTTCTCAATAAAATTGTAATTACAACTCCCCATGTTAGACTGACTCATTGGCTATATACTACACACCCCCTGTATCCATGAATACAATTAAGACAGCAAGAAAGGCTCAATACTTTCCTTTCTGAATAACTTAAATGGAATATTTGAAAGATACATAGTGTGCATGATTACTTTCTGCTGCAGAGAGATGATAAAAGTCCACAACATCCCAATATTTTTACTGGAAAAAAAAACCAGAAGGCTATAAGGCCACAGAATTCACCACACAAATCTGAAAAGATATAGAAACATTCGGCTTTTGGTTTAAATATACCAACATGAACTTAATAAGGTCTTGGGAGTAGGAGGAGGGGTTTTTATCTTTTCCTGTTTTTTTCTGGCCAATGAAATCTATGTATACTTGCTGCCACAGAAAAGTTCCACAGAAGAGATAAGATGAATTAACAAGATGAGTGTAATTTATGTAGCTATTTGGCCAATTTTTTATTCTTGTAGTTTTTCTATTGACAAAAAAAAGGATATTTACTGTAGGTTAGTACAAAACTTCATAATCTCTATTTTTCCTAGGAAAAGTCTCTATGAGACATGTAGATGCTAAGGACTTTCTGTAAATCCTACTACTTGTTGGTATACTAGGATTAAATTAATTGTTCCCTACAACAATGAAAAAAAAAAAAAAGAGAATAAGCTTTAAGACTCATACCAAAGAGAAATGAGCAAGTGGCAAATCCTGCTGTGAGCTACCATTCATATATGTGGCTTTGTAGCATTTAATAAAGAGGTGAAATGTTTTATTTATAATTCACTGCCTCTTCTTAATGTGACAATGGAACAACAATATGGAAGGGCATGGGAGCCTGCAGCTCCAACTGCACATGGATGGATGGATGGATGATGGATGATGGATGATGGATGATGGATGGAGGGATGGAGGGATGGATGGATGGATGGATGGATGGATGGATGGATGGATGGATGGACAGATGGATGGATGGATGGATGATGGATGGATGGATGGATGGATGGATGGATGGATGGATGATGGATGGATGGATGATGGATGGATGGATGGATGGATGGATGGATGGATGGATGGATGGATGGATAGTCTTGTTCCAGGGATCATCTTGCTGGGCCTTGCCAGCAGCTCCTCAAGTGCACTCTGGTGATCCAGCAGAGCCATTCACAGTAATCAAGCAACCAGAAGAGCCTTTGAGCTTTGTCTTTGCTACCAATGAATGCAACTCAATTTGTTCAGGGTGATGTGGGGGAAGAGGAAATGCTCAAAGCAAGCAGGCAAGTGCTGGAAATACAGCATAGGCTACAAGAAACTACAAAGATAACTTTTACCCTCATGGGTGTTTATGATTTCATTGAAATTGTAATGATCAGTAGATCAATTTGCAGAATTATAGCAAAGAAATGGATTTTTTTTTTTACACCTATGTCAAATAGATAATTATGATAAACAAGTTCAATCAACTCATTTACAGGCCAGAATGTATTGGCATGATCTTCAACACCTCACAACTGTCCTACAGCTGCATCTGACAAGCCTGGAACATGCTGCCTTTTTTCCTCAATTTGAGTTTCTAAGCAGCATGGAAAAGCACTGCCTACTAAAGATAGATTTAGTTATAAAATTAATGAAAGGTGAGACATAAAGTTAGAAAGTTCCTTTCCAGATGCTAGGGGGTTCTATGAATAAAAGGGCACTGATGATGAAAGGTGTGTGGGTTTTTTGCACAAAACATATTCAAGTATTATGAGATTTGCTGTATTCTGGTCTATTCTGTGGAAAGCAGAAATAAAAATTTGATAAAATATAAAGCAATCTGTAGAAGATGCTTTATCAAACCCAAAGAAAATTGCTCTATTACTCAGAAAACAGACTGCTGAAGAATTTTATGTAGTGACAGAATCTTGTTTGACGTGTTTATTTGCTATTATTTCTGTGTTAAAGCTGTCATGCACCTACAAACTAGCTGAAGCATGCAATATTAGCCCTCTACTGGAATGCTTCCAAATGGGCTTTAGAAAATAACTGGGCCCATTTTTAGCTTAGCAACCATAAAACAGCAAGACAGAAAGCAAAAGCAGCTATATAATTTAGGAAATAAAAGGACTTTGAAAGAAAATGAAAAATGCAAACCATTTGCTCAGTACAACTTATGCAGTAAAAGTTCTTTTATCAGAATTTATTTTAATATGAGTAAAACAGAACACCACGGCTTCAAAGTTTTACACTTACAAGTTAGGAAGTTCTAGACTTGAAATTATTCATCAGCACTATGACAGTCTTCAGCTTAGTATCAAAATAGTTGGGGTTTTTTCCTTGCAGGATAAAATTTACTCCCTCTGCAGATAGCTTTGGAGAATTGCTTTTTATTTTCAGTCATTCAAGTAGTTCACCTCAATGGATTATTTTCTTCCTTCTAAACAAATTCTCCAGACTGAATAAAGAATACTTTTTATTTTTTCTTAGTGTTTTTGGTTTTGTTTTTTGGTTTTTTTTTTTTTTTTTGGTGGGGGAAACTGTTTAAATTATACTTTTCTTGTAGTATCTTGAACCTAGAAAGGATAAAGATTCCTGAGTATTGCCTAATTCCCACTTGAATCACCTGCTTCTTATCTCTGATCCTCAAGATTCGGGCTGGCTGTTAAAATATCCCAAAAACCAAAAATGCATATATATACATATACATATACATATACATATACATATACATATACATATACATATACATATACATATACATATACATATACATATACATATACATATACATATACATACGTTAGACATATATGCATATGTATATGATATCTATTATACATATACATATATATATATATATATATATTTATATATATATATATATATATGTATATGAATGCATTTCTGGTTTTCAGGATATCTTTGACACTGAAGTTTCTCCAGACCTGGAAATTCTGTTCTGGAGAACACAGATGACTTCCCAGCCTTGCACAGTCTGAAGCAGACAGACTTCTATTCTCCTTGAAGCCACAAAGAAAGCACTTCCTAACAGTTTACCTTAGCTAGGACACTTGGTAGTTAGGTTTACATCAAACCTAACATCAGACAGCAAAATCAGCTGCTGCTTTTCACACCTGTGATAGTGGCCTCTCTTCCCTCCACCCCTCTCCCTGCTACAGCAGCTGAATGATTAGAGAGTGTGCACAGATTTCTGTGAGAGAGCCAAACCTGTCTCTGTTCCAGGCGAAGGATGAACATGATTTCCTGAGGTAGTGATTAAAGCAAGCCCTGAGCCAGGGGGTGGATTGTAGATAACTGGGCCCTGTCTTTCTCAAAGGATAACTTTACCCTTCTATCAAGTTATTTTAAAGTGTAAAATAAATGAAGTTTTCTGAGAAAAACGGCAGATGTGGCTTCTCAGCATTTGAACCAGTAACTTTTTGTTGGGTTAGAGATACTGACTGTTCTCTCTTTTTTCACTCAGTGAACATATAATACTTCAAAACATAATGGAAACCATTGTGATAGAAGTCAAAGGAAGGACAGAACATTGGAGATGTAGATCTGAACATGCCATCTGTGTCCCTTTGAAGGCATGGCTTTTATCACCTGGTATTAATTTGCTGTATGATAGATACCTTGGAGCCTCTTCTACTGAAACTTTCATTATATATAAAAAGAACTGGGGATTTTCTGAGGCAGAAGAAGAGACTATTCGTAAATCTTTAATGCTTAAAAAAAGGGCATGTTAAAATATAGTACATCTTAAATTTTTCCTGGTGCACATTTTTGATGGTTACAATTTCATTGAAAGCTGATTCCTATTCACATAGCATGATTTTTTTTTTTTCCAGGGCTACAGATCAGGGCACTGAAGTCTTCCTATGGCACTAGGCCAAGCCTTGTTACAAGTATTAATTTCTTTGCACAAATCACTTGTGAATTGAGATGGCATTATTAGTTACGTTTTACATATCAGGTACTAAAAACAAAATGGCCAAAGGAGCAAGGTAGTTTGACATCCTCAGGGACATAACTTAATTGCTTTTTAATGCTGAAAAAACAGCTGTCATTAATCTCACTTGTGCAAGAATGTAGCAGAATCAAGTACTTGGAGTTAGGAAGCCACAAACTCAAAACTACACACACTAAGCATTTTATATTGAGAGATTTACCCATTATCAGGAATCCTTTTGTTTAAGGAGTTCAAATCTTTCCTAAGTGCTATTCAGCTCCTTTAGGATGGTCTTTTCTATTTCCATAATTCCCTCCCAAACAGCTTTGTACTTTTCTCTGCTGAGAGTTACTACAATTGTTACCCTCCAGGGAAGACAAAGTCTGATTGTACAGTTTCATTCTCACAAGCATGCTTTTCACATTATGAGGTAAATAATAGACCATGGAATTTTAGAACCATTATCAAAATTAAAAATTAGGAAATCTGAATTGTTATTAAAAAAGAAAATCAGGATAAAACATTAAATATGGGATGCTGACATAGGTTAAAACAACCAAGAGTTTTGCTATTGTATCATAAGAATACCATTATAAATATGGATGGATGCAAATTATGTACAATTAATTTCAGATCTCCCTAGCCTCCACATATGTCAAAGAAAGAACCAAGTTCACTGCATTCCATTTATGTACTCTTGCCTTGTGGTCAACAGATTGAACATTAATTAAGGAAAAAAATAAAATTCTGGTCTGCTTTTACATCTTTGGTTCTAGTAGTGCTAACATAACTAAAGGGATTCAACAGGTTTTGGAAAATTAAATTTAGATACACAAACTTGGTGATAATTCAAAAATCATTAGTTCCTATTTAGTCAATTTTCATGAGACTAATTAAATGCATAAAGTTATTCATGTGCCAGCATTCTTGAAGAACCTGACCACACATGTAGCAGTAAAATACCTTTACAAATATAAATATGAGCCAGCTTGAAAACCTGAATCACCAGTAATGATAACCTTACTTCCAGAAAAAAAAGGCTATGCAGAAAAAATGCAAGCATTAGGTGTAAACAGAATTAACCTGCTAATTTATAGGGATAATTTATATCTTTGAATTCTAAATGGTACCTTGAAAGACTCCTCGTCTGCAGGGAGATATACTCAAAGTGTAAGCAGCAGTGTCCTCTGGGTTGACAGCCAGATCAGGGGCACCACTCAGAATTGAGAGATTGGAATACACCTGGGGAAGACAAATCACAAAGAGGAAAACCCATCAAAAGTAAATAACTGTTGCAAGAACATCATCAAGACAGTGTCCCTTCTACCTGCTTTGAAGAGTAGAATAGAAAATATGGTATCAGTAAGTCCTAAATTTTATGCAAATGAAAGAATACACACCATAAGAGAAATGTTGGTATAATGCAGATCATATCAAGGACAAATTTTTAAGTCATTGCTGAACATGATCAAAACTTCTGATCAGATCCTTGAACTGCTTACATATTGCATAGATTTGCACAGTAAGGCCCTTAATATTTTACATACATTTTCATTAGAAATTTAACAAAGAGGTTCAGCAGTACTGATCCATTTAAATAGACAGAGCAAAGCAAAATCTGAAGTGTCATTATAACATCATATGCTACACCTCAAATGATATTAAACTGTGCTTTTGATATGTCATATTCTGTAAATGACACATATACACGGCATGCATGGTAACTATCAGGGCAATGGAGAGACCAGTACAATTTTCACATGTGGGACTTCTGGATTTTTTTTTTTCCACATGTGGAATTTTAGATTTTCTCATTGGGAGAATATAGGGCGAGTATTTTTTAATTGTATCTCATTTCTTTCTCTCTTTTACAGGGTTGCTGCAGAGGGGTTCTCCAAGCAGCTGCTCATGGTGATGCCTTAGGATTTTAGCTTTTTATATTTTTCAAATCCTGCATTAGTACACGACTCTAAATTCCATATACAGAGTTAGTTAACTGTCTTCACATCTTAGTCAGACAAAATAACCCATCTAGGACTCAAATTCAAGGACACTCTAATGACTCAGGCCCTGAAAAGTAAATTGGGGGGCAGCAAACTGGGGGTACATGACTTCATTACCTGAAGGTGTAATAGGAGAATTATGTATGGAGAATCATGCATAACAGATGTGTAAATAGACCAAACTTATATCTGTCTGAAAAACTCGTGTCGACCATCCATTTTGAGGAGGTTTCATCTGTCCTTAATGTACTTGAAGGCCCTTCATTAAATATATTCACTTTTATTCTCTTAATTCTGTCTGGCCTCTGTTTTTAGGTGAGCCAAGAAAAGGCATCAGTGGAAGAGGAGTCCATGTCTGAGGCATCCCTGGGCAGAACTGGCCTGCCAAGAATCCAAGTGCATGCCTGCATTCTACAAAGATTTCTTTTGCAACACTAACAACACTAGATGAACATTCATTTTTAAAATAAACATATTTTCTTATTATTTTTCTGTAAAAAAGAAGCCAATTCTTAAGTCATCTTATCCTCTGATACAGACAATCATTGTTTACAATGCATTGCCTCTCTGTGTTATTTATGTTAATATAATTTTTTTTCAGGTGTTTGTTCTTCTAAATCTAAAATTTCTATTCCAAGTAACAGAGGAAAAAAAGCCCATAAAGCAATAGTCTTCCTGTTTCCCCATAAATCTGCATTTCAAACTGGATATTAAAAGTCCAGCAACCAGCAAGAACAGGAAGAGACTAGTTGGCAAGAGGAAAAAAAGGTCTAAAAAACAGACAGATGAAAAGACTTGTTGAATTGGCACTCAGAGAAAAAAAAAATTGAAAAAAAAATCTTCAAGTTGTCAATAAAGAGCAAAGCATAGGAAAGGTGGGGCTGTTACACATTGAAGATGGTGAAGATTAATTTATTAAAATATAAACAATAAATTGCACTCCTACATTTATGGACTATTCCATTTCAGTTCATACAACAAATGTACACAAAAGTAAAGGATAAGTACCTAAAAATACAGCTAGGCAAATAGAAATGACAGTAAATTACTAGGGATAGAAATAAGTTCAGCTAAAATGAGATTTCTATTTAAGGAAAAAGTAACATCAAGACAGAAGTAGAAGTAGGATAAATGTGATTAATTTAAATTAGATAAAAAGCAGAGGGGTTGGGTAATACAATTTCTGTCAAAGACTGGACATATGAGACAAGTTTCTACCAAAAGATGTCAGAGTAAAAGGAACACTACTGGCATGGTTGACTATAAGCATAAAATGCCTATGGATTTTTGATGAGTAAATATGGACTGGAAGATTGATTTTCAGTCATTCATGAGAAATTTTGGACTCTTTTGCAGAGTAGTGAACTAGCTGAAGTTAAACTATTTTAAAATGAAGTTTTTAATCTTAAGGAAGTGACTGTATAAACAAATAGGAAAAGGTTGAATATAAGCAATGAAAGCAATGAAATTATGTCAGTACACACATGGACACTGTTTCAGTTTTTGAATCCAGATCCTGTATCAAGACACATGAATAAACGTCCCTTTCCTGTCCTCCATCGGATTAAACCTTTTGGGGATCAGATGCTCACTAAAACTTGTACATAACTGATGCTGACCTCAGTCTGCTGTCACCTTCCCAACTGCAGTCATTAAACTCATATTCCTCATGCTGTTTGCTATTCCAGAGTTATAACACAAATACTCACTATAAGGAATCACCCCCATTCATTTACCAACCCTATTTGTCTCTGTTATTTCAGTTATTCACACCTTAGCCAATCTCCAAGCAGTGGTCTCAACAATACAGTCTCCTATTCCAACCTCCTGAGAAGGTTTATGGTTGTGACAGACATCACTCACCAGGTACCTCTCACATGTTCCTAAAATAGAATTTTGTCTTGCTCCAATGGCCACATGATTTATCAGCTCTGTTCCTGAGACTAATTAAATGATCTACCTCAGATGAAAAATGGATATTAAAAGTGCATGCCCACACTGGCCCATGCACACAGGCAATTTATCCTAATATTAGAATTCATACCAAGAATCATTCTCATTTGTTCACAGACATTTGGGATTCTAATATGGCATAATGTTGCATAACATGTCTCTGCTTAACTGCAAGTCTATTACAAAATAAAAATACATCCAGAAATACTCAGAAAGTTAAAAAGTTGGAGAAGTTAAAAGTGCACATAGGGTAAAGTCCAGAAATTGTAGATTTTTATTACAATAAGTAGTTGCAAAGATTTTGTGAGTTTAGAGGAAAGCTTTGAGTGAAGCAACAAAAGAATTTATACACAGTAACCTCGAAGTCAACTTTCTTCTGCATATCAGAGAGAGAGCTATTTCTTATTAGAATGCATTTTTATGAGGATTATATGTAAGAACAGGACACAATTTTAGTCACAGATGTAGCATTGAATAACCTTATATCCTATAATAATCTACAACAATGTATTCCCAAATAAAATCTAACGAAATCTTACATGGATATCTATTGTTAGGCAAATACATTTTGAAGGAAGAAAATAAGGCATAAATTGGGGTGCTTTTTTCAACAACAACAAATTGATTTACAAGCTATTCAAATTAGTCAAGATATGGAATTATTTCTTCCAGTTAGTGGGAGAGGCAGTTTGTCAGCTTCTGTCCTGACGTGCAATGAACAATTACAGGCAGATTAACCAGATCCCACACCAAGGGTGGGGTTGCAGAGATATGAACTTACACACAGTATTTATACTGAGAGAAATAGGCAGATCTGCAGATACACTCTGAGGAACACACAAAATTTATCAGGCATAAAGAATTGCAGTTTCTTAAATATGTTACATCACTTCACTATTACTATTACATTGCAAAATAATGCAATGGAGCCAAAATGTAAGTTATTATTAAAGTTATCATTGTGGCCCTGTACAACATTTGCTCAAATCAATCCATACCCAAGGATTTGTTTTTTAAATTACAGTATTCTCCATTTTCTTATATATCAAGTCATTATTTATGCACAGCCAGAAAGTATAAATGGAGTATATGTATAAAATGCTGCAATTGAAAACTAATTTATCAGTCACTGGTTTGAAAACTCATTCTGCAGAACTGTAATGTGGCTATTTTACATGAACAGAAATGGAAAACCAAACTTCAAAATTACAGTAACTTTTTCCAGAGCTGAATAACCAAATAAGCATAACTCCAAAAACTTCATGGCAAAGTTGTGAATGGATGTAAGAATATAATCAAATAAGCCCCATTGTCTCTCTAACAAAGTTAGACAGTAATACGTTCAAGGTTTCCATTTGAAAATTGTTTCTCAGGTCTATTTAATAATATTGAGAGGCTCTACCTAGCAAAAAGTTAATGCTCTTTGACCTTAGGCCTGAACCAGAACTATGGGAGTCACTGATCAATCTGACATCCAGACTTTTAAAAAAACTTTCAAGAATGGCAGTTTTTCCGAAAAAGCCCCCATTACTTTCTCTCATCCACTTTTCAGTGCAAACTTTCCAAATTCCTGAGTCACTAGGAAATAATTTAATTCTTTCAACCACTCTTTATTTTGCCACCAGCAAGTTACAACAAGGAAGTAAAATATCTTTGCACTGCACTGAGGATATTCCCCAAATAATTTCTGCCTATTCAGCAGCAATCTGGAGTTCTACATAATGAAGAATGCTACATAATCCAGATTTGTTCCTAAATCAGGCCACCTGTCAAGACCACTAACACACTTCAAGAAACAAATTTGACCTAAGATCTTACTATGCCCTTAATTGATTTAAAAATTCCACAACTAGTCATCAAACAACACCTGGCAACAACTACAGTTAGTCTCAGATTCTGTAGGACTTTGAACCATTCATTATTGCTATGAACACTGCCTTATCTTTAGTGGAAAGAACCCCTGTTACAGAAGTTCTGGTAGATACAGTGGAAGCCAAAGGAAACCAATTGGAAGAACAGACAAAAATTGAAGGATTATGGAATACACAGATCCACTTGTTAAAGAATAGAAACTTGACCTTGAGCAATCAGGTTACTGCACTTGCACAGAATTTATTCTCAGAAAATCTCAGATACATTAACAAACAAGAGTTAGGCTGAACATGGGAGCCCCTCATTAAAGGTTTATGAAACATAATTTTATTACTTTGAGGCATTTGTTACAAATACCCAACCTTCATGACATTGTCTTGGTGACATTGTAAAAACTCAAAATGGATATATAGATAATAGAGGTAAACACACTGAAAAACCGGGGATTTCATATTTTTTCATTATGCATTTATTCTACAACTTTATAAAATACTATGCATTTGTATAACCTAATGCCTGAAAGGTAATTTAACTGGGTCTTGAGATTCCTCTGGAGAGTTTTCTTTAATGACATCAATTTTGAACAGCAGTGAGAAGAACAGTTGCACAGTTTTATATCTTTATTGCAAAATCATGCCTTGAAAGAATTAGGCAACTTTATAGCTAAAGTTTCTATCAAAGGTATCATTATAAGGAGCCACCAACACATAAGAAAATTATTTATATCCAGTAGACAAAGATTTATATAAATAAACTAGTAAATTGCATTAAAAGTTTTGTCATGAGACTGAGAGATTAGATTTTCATAGAAATGCTTTACACTTCATTCTCTTGTAGGAGGAGTTGAATGCAATTTTACAGACACTAAAATCCATTTATACTGCAGTCACCTTCTATTAATTCATCATCAGAGAAGGACATGCTCTCTGGCTGATGTTATATATGCACACATTCTTTATGAAATCTGTTGTGATTGTTTTTTTCATATCCAGGAGTAAGTCAATCACAAGGAAGACTATTTGTTGTAAGATCCCCCAGAATCAACTGCAAAGAGCACAGTGGCAGCAGTTCCCTAAGGTTTACACATCAATCAGTAGAAAAGAATTCATAAAACCATTCACATTTTTCAAGGGAATTTATGGAAATTGTCTTTTTAATCACGGAAGGCTTTGTGAGCAC
This sequence comes from Acridotheres tristis, assembly GCA_037013685.1. Lineage (NCBI taxonomy): Eukaryota > Metazoa > Chordata > Aves > Passeriformes > Sturnidae > Acridotheres > Acridotheres tristis. The sequence goes on from CM072884.1 coordinate 106,082,166, forward strand.
TGAAGGGGTTTTGCTTAGAAGTTTTAAAGTTCGACTGATGGAGTCATGCACATGACCTCCACTGAACTGCAAAGGCCCTCCTTCCCTCTCCAGCTCTAAATCCACAAACGATTGCACAGACAATCAAACCACATGTACAAAAATTATTGCTGCTCCAGACATAAACCCTCTGTATATGATTGAAAAGGAAAAAAAAAAAATTATTCAGCCAGAAGAGAGCTGTCTTCATGCAGTAAAGGCAAGGATTATTTCCCTCTTCCTCCTTCCAGACTTAAATTTCATTTTAAATAGTCACTTTTGCAGTAGTACCTTCATTTTGGCTTAGGCTATTAGAAAAATACAGCAAATATGAGAAACAGAGTAGCATATATACAACGTAATTTTATTTTTTAATGAAATGAGGTTTTTTGTTAAGTTTATAGTTTAATATATTCAGTTATTAAAATGGAATAGTGAAGCTAAATTTACACCTCCAAGGCAAAATTATCCAAGTATTAGTTCAGCTAAATTACCTATTGCTAAGTATTCATTGTGCAGTAAATTGTTTGTGGACGTGCCTGTAAATTATTATGTTTGTCAGCTACTGGAACATCTCATACCATTCTTGATATAGGTTGAGCTTTATTACTTCGGCAAATGAAATTATTGTGTTTTTTTTTACTATCATGTGTGTCCCAGTTAATCTACAAGAAATTACTTCATATGCTGGATATACTCCAACAATGCAGAGTGTATGAGGCACATCAACCAACCAATTCAATAATGAAGATACTCATTAGCCAACAAAATTACAAAAGATCCCATCAAAAACACATCCAAAACTATTACTTTTTAGATTATCTTTGCTCTTTCTGCCAAGACTGACAACATTTCCTCTACTTAATCACCAACTTAGCTACAGCACAATACAGAAAATTGTCAGAGATGCTGGATTAAACAGGAGAAGGAGTTATTGGGCTGCCAGCAACTGCCCCCAAGGGAAACACCAACAAAGACAAAACCAGTGCTCTGCTTCACCACAGACTACCCAGATATTACAGTAATCAGGCAGCATGGAAAGAACAACAGCAACAAAATTAGAATAATTTCTTTTTCCTGTTGCCCTTTGTGCTATATACATCTGAGCAAATAAAGTTTATTTGACATTTCCAACAAGGCTGTGGGTCACAATTCTTCTTAGAGGAGGTTTTCTGCATTCCCCCAATAACTACAGATACCTGTGATCATGTTCTGGATTTAGTGATTAAATCCTAATTTACAGGCAGACCGTTTTGGAAATAAAAGCAAGCAAATGATCTTTGCTCGCTCCAATAGCACAAGACACTACATGACATCTGCTGGAGAGTGCTGGAAGTGATTAATATTGTTTGTTTTGTGGAGGGGACAGCTTCCAGACTCCAGCAGGCTTTATAACCACTTGCCTTTTCCAGCAATTCCAGCCCACCTTGCTCCAACAACTGTTCTGCAACTGCTTCTGGGTAAGAACCTCACATAGAGAAAATGCATTATTCACACTGATTAATTTATTATAGGCATACATGCATGAAATAGCTGACCTTATTATTTCTCTCACAAAGGTCCCAGAGCAAAAAAGAGCACACACAGTTGGACTGTCAAGCAATATTTCACAGAGATGAAAAAAGCACAAACCCCCCCCCTACATCACAAAACCAACCAAAACCAGATTGCAGGGCCGAGAGAACACCCTCAAGGAGGTCAAAGTTCAGTCAGACAGAGCTCACCCTGGAATAGTTACACTCATAAATTAATTTAATGCAATATTTCTGAAAAATACATACAATTAATAATTTTAATGTATTCATTTTGAAGTTTTTTATTTCTGTACCTTTCACTTACATTGGCACCAAAAGAAATGAGTTCACACAAAATAGGAAAGCAGAAAAAATAGTTCTGTTGACAAAAACATTCACTTCTTCCAGAGATAAAAGTACAAACATATTAGAAATGCAAATGCATTCACATCTAAAAAACTAAGACTGTTGAAAATAAAAATGTCAACGCTGGTGATGCCCAAAAAATTCATTTCTTACTTTGCTTTGAGTGATGATAATGAGTCAAAAAATAGGAATATGAACCTGGACCTTTCTGTGATACACGAAGTCTACTAAATGTAGATTGACCTGCAAAAGTGGAAACCTGGAAAACTGGGGACTAGCAAGAAGACATCCAAGGAAGGATTTTCACATTGGCATGAATTATCATTACTAAATAGAACACTGCTGCTGGTATGTACATGATCTCTCTCTATATCGTATGGTCAAATCATTCATTACCATTCAAATAAAGCAGCATTTGGACCTATAGGCACCAACAAAACATAATCACTCAGTTTGCAAGTCCACACTAGTCATCTAGTCAGATTTCATCTTCTAGCATGTGCATTGTCCCATTTTCAACCCTTCCACAAAAGAAAAACTATATATATATATATATATATATATATATATATATATATATTTATATATGCTGACAATTTTTAGCTGGCACTCCCCTGCATTGCTTCAATAGATGGAGCCATCCTGGCAAACACTGTATGGCCATAATATCTGGATGCTATCTACTCTAGATTTAAAAGCCATGATAGATCCATAAATATGGATTTTTCTTGAGCAAAGTCAAAGATGTTCCTGCTCAGGAACTTCTCTGCAGCTGAGAAGAAAAGCAGAATTTTATCTTTGTTGCCCTAATGTACCTTCTGCCTCTGCTGGCATAGGGCATAGGATCCAATACACAGGTACAGAAGGTGAGGAATGCTACAGAAATTGTTTTATCACTTTCAAATTAAACATACAGACAACATAAATAGTAGAGAAATTATGCTATTTCAGCACTACAACAGTGATTTTAAATAGGAAAATGTGTGCAAACACAGTTATAAAATAGAGTTCATAGAATATATGAAAAATGATGATTATATTTTAATAGTAAAAATATTTTCTTGAGCAAGGAAATCAACAAAATTCTTTCTTAAGAATTTTTATTAACCTCCTCAGTTACCCATTGCCTTTCAACAACTCCTGTGATTACCTCTGATTTTTCTCTTCCATCAGCAAACACACAAAGTATTCCCAACTTCCTCCAATATTGCTGAAACAACATCTGGGCAATAGACAGTAACTGGGTTACTATAAATTTCATGAGAAATTCATGTATAATGAGCTCATGCTGCAATCTTTCCCTTAGTAGAATAATATTTTTTGTCCTTTTCATGTAATATTCAATATTTTATGAAGATTTTAGGAACCCAGTAATTCTCAGGCCCCTTCTCTGATTTCAAAACTGATGGAGGTGGCCACAGGTTTCAAATCATTGCAGAAGGAAAGATTAGCAAATGAACAGAGAACAAAAGTGTTGTACCCTCAGAAACCAGACTAAACCACGAAGAAATCTTTTTTCTCATTAAGCATACAGTAAAATCATACATTATCTCACAGATTTCCTGACTGTAAACATATCCATATATTATGAACTGTGGAAAATTTTCTCATGGATACATGAATTTTATTAGTGTATCTGCAATTACAGTAATTGTCCCTACTGTAATACATCAATCAGTCCTTGGACAGAAAAATATTTGTCACAATATTGGAAAAAAATTACCTTGTATTTTATCATCTTCTTGGTATAATTGTGCACCCACAAGATTTTATGAGAGACCTTTCCCACTTCACACTCTATAAAAATGCAATCCTGAGGCAAAGGCTTCTTCCCTATTCCCTTAAGACTAAAGATGTTATGAGTTCCAGCTGTAACATTTCTCAGAATAAGCCTTCCCTATGACAGAAAGGAGAAAAAAAAAAGAAGTTTAATTACTGTTCAAGTCCCCTTTAGCTGCCAAAGCAACTCCTTTAGTTCATAATCTCAAATCTAGGTGACTCAGAGTGCTTACAAGAAACAGCTCCTATTGACTTTCCTAGTTCTTAAATAAACCCATTGCTAAAGAGAGTAGTAAACCAGAGACACAAAATCTTTTATTTTAAATTTTTCTAAACTGGGAAATTTAACATTATAAAGTTTTCATATTTCTAGATTTTCTACTTCTTGGCTTCTTCTTGAAAAACAAACTTCTTCAAGAACATATGATCTCATGCCTCCTTGTCTCTTTAACTTTGCTCATTGAGTGTTTCCACCCGTCCTTCCATGAGCACAGTGTTGATCCCGGAGAGAGGGAGACTAAAGGGAAGTGCATTGCTCTCTGCAAATACCTGAAAGGAGGTTGTAGTGAGGTGAGGATGGGTCTCTTCTCTACACCTCAAGTGAAAGACTGAAAGGAAATGTCCTTAAGTTTTGCCAGAGGAGGTTCAGATTAAACATCAGAAAGAGGTTTTGACTGAAAGAGTGGTTAGGCATTGGAATAAGTTCCCAAAGAAAGTGGTGGAGTCACCATCTCAAGAGGCATCTGGATGTTGCACTTGGGACATGGTTTAGGGGTAGCTATGGTGGTGCTGGGTTGACAGATGGACTAGATAATCTTGGAGGTCTCTTCCAACCTGGAGGATTTTGTGATTCAGCTAAAATGTTCTCCATAATCATTTTCATCAAAGAATTCGAGGCTTTTGGCTTTTAATAACTTTATAATATTAGATGCCTAAACTGCATTATATTTGGTTCGTAGCACATGCAGAAGGGTTGCTTATGCTTCAGAGAAAATTTTTTTTCATCTTTGGCAGTTCACATATTTCAACAGCACCTTGCAGTCAAAATCTCTCAGGTGGGACACAGACAAAACAACAAATACAATTTCTTGCTAAAGGTGCTGTAGCCTTTTGTCTGCTTTTCATTTTAGCATTTGGAATAGTGATTGATGGCAAGGGCAGCTTAAAATGGTGGCTTAACTGGAAACTAAAGTACTCATCACATAAATTCATTTGTGATATAGGCATGCTATGTGAAATACTACTTAATTATTTAGGTAATGAAATACGATTAAATATAAGTATTTAAATTCAGAATAACAGTGTATATTTTTGTGATAAAAATTCAGAATTTTCACAGAATAACTGTAGGATTGAAGGATTTTGTAGAAATGAATAGAACTGAAGAATAGAATAGAAAATTAAATAAAGAAGACATGAGAATATGTGGTGGGGAAATCATACCTGATCTTAAGGTTTATGAAGTTAGTTCATTTGTGCTTTTACTTCAGACAGTAGTAAATCTTACCCTTTCTTTCTCTCAAGCAGATGCTACAATATTAGCAACTGTCTAAACACTTTCACAGTTTGGATACAGGTGATAATTTTATTGGTGAAAACACCCTTTTCAAAGATTGAAACTAATTTCTCTCTTACCATTATTACAGACTCAGCAACTGGCATGAACGTGAGAGGATACTGAACTGTTTCACCTACAGGCACATTTATTACGGGAGGACCATGAAAACACTGTCCTTCCAAAAGTGCTTCAAACCTCCAGTCCTCACTGGATATGTTAGTCTGAAAGAAAATCAAAGATGTAAATTAGATTATGCATTTAAACTTTTTAGTGCACTTCAGCTTTCACTTCCAGCTATTATCACATCAGAGCACAGTACTCATTTGCTCCAATACTGTCTCAGAGTGCCTTTGGGAAGAATAAAAGCAGTGTATTTTAAAAATGAAATAAGCTAATAATAAATCTGTTATTCCTGGCAGCCAGAGGTACAGAACCCCTACTTTCAGTAGCTATACTGTCAGCAGGAATACTCTTTAGAAGAACATGAGCACGATCTAGCTAATGGGCAAGACGGAATTTGTAAGTATCATTATAAACATTTACAAGTATCTTTATGGTGCTGTTTAATGCTTGCCAAAATTCTGTTCCTATTCCACCTGCAGAAAATCTTGGTGTGCCCCTTTGAAGTGCTGATGAGGTGTGCTGGTATATATTGCCTCGTTTGGCCACTGAAAATGTTACAAGATCAGTCTTATGAATTGAGAACTCCATCTCCAAAGGAGAATTTACAGTCCTGTGTTCTCAGAACCTGGTCTTTCAAAAGACTAAACTACTTTAAAGAATGCCTGAGCATTGCTGAGCAATATGAGCCTGAACCTCTTTAAGAAACGTTTATCTTGCATCCAGATGTATCACAAGAGTGCTTATGCTAAATTGAAATATTTCATAATACATGCTTAGACGCTGCCTAAAAATAGTAAAACTGAAATTATTCTATTCAGCCTCCCACTATTTAAAAGAACCAGATGACCAAACATCCAGTGAAAAAAAAAAAAAATTAACACTCATCTGAAAAATAAAATAAACTGTCACTCATGAGCTAATTCATGTCTCGTCAAATAGAGAAGATTAATCTCATCGGATCTATGAAAAGAGGAGGTAATCTTTTGACCTATAATGGTCTTCATCCATGGAAAATTGTGTACAAACATCAGAGATAAAGAATGGATTTCAGAGAACAGAGATGATACTTCAGTCTTTGTTTCTATCTATGAAAGTCTCAGAAACAAGGATCCTGTGGTCATCAAAGCTAACCCAGAGCTACCCACACCTGCAGTACCATGTATCTAAGGCTTGGTTAATATGTATGATTAATGCTTCAGGGTTAGTTGTGAAACTTCCCAGTAGTTGAGCACATATGCCTGTGTGGAATGTTGAGGTTTGTATAGTGCCTTAGTTTTACAAAAAAACTCCCATCACCATGTCTCCAATTCCCTAGTAACAATGACATCATCTCTGGTAGAGAACACCAAATAAAAGTATGATGTCCCCAAGCCAAGGATAAAATGAAAGGGAAAAAAAGACAACAAAAAATTATTTTTATTATAATGGTTTTTTATCTCCACAATATCAGGAAAAGCTTTTTCCTTTTGAAAACCAGCTGGCCTGGTGTAAAATTGGCAAGTCATCACTCTCTGCTAATCTAACATTTTATAACTTGGGATAGAAGAAAAACATCACCAAGATTGGTCTAGGTTCTAGAGGAGGACTGTGAAAATTTGGGTGCTCAAGTTGTTTTATTTGCAATGATTTCTAGTACAATTGTCATCAGATGTTTCTTTTATCCAGATTGGTGATGATTACATCAATATGTAACACAAATATTTATTCTTATCTCTAGCACAAAAACTTCTGGAGAAATGCAGTTGACACACATGGTCATTGTAAATTCTTTTGTAATAAGTCCTTCTAATGCAGAACGAGTTTGTCTAAAAGTCTCTTCTAAAGAAAGATATTAAGCACAACCATAAACATGGAAAATTAAAAGAAAATATTTGTTAAATTCTACTCCCTTATACTTGTTCATTAATGGCTTTAACTAATTAATCATCTAACTCTTACAGGATCTCTGCTTAATGCAAAATCTCATCCAAAGCCTGTCAAGTGAATTAATTTAAACACAATTAATGCTAAGAGAGTCAGAATCTCCTCACAGGACTGTAAGTGGTTCAACCCAAGGTACAAATTATTGTATTGAACCTATACCTGGAGACTCTGAGAGGCAGAGATGGAACAGTTACATTCATCTCATGCTTGAGAAGATTACAGAAAGTCCAATAGAAACTAATCACAGATCTCAGATTCATCTGGGTTCTTATTCTGTTTCTGTCACTAATTCACTGCATGGCTTTAAGTAAACCAGCTGACCATTTAATTTGCTCCATTTATAGTGTTCCACCTGGCACATGTCATGACTGTTAGTTTGATTGGTCTGTAAGAAGTGCTTTGAGCACTAAATATTTGGATCAAGAAACTAATTTTAGCAGATTGGATAACTCCATCTTCAGTTCCACAATGAGCATATCTTTTTCCACAGAGTATTTAAGAAAACTTAAATGGCAAATACAATACTGCTAATATTAAAAAATGAGAAAATTGTAGATGGAGAAGCTCCAATTAGAATGAGTGTGCATAGAAATGTAAAGTATCTAAATCCTAAAAAGGGAACACTGTGAAGTGAAAAATAAATCCATCAGAAGAATAAAGCAAATCTGTTTAGAAAGTGTCTGTTTAAACAAGGTAGAAAATCCCCTTACCTTCTGTGTTATGTATCAGGTTTTTTTAGGCTAATGTAACATTCAAAAAAAATCAATGTTTAATACATAAATTAGTAATATCTTAAAACTTGTGTGCAAGGAGAGATCTCAGGAAGTATTTTATTGGTTCTATCTTGTAAAGAATCTTTATTCCTTCTCTCACAGCTTAAGTTTCTTCCCTATAATTTTTTTATTTTGTTTGTTTGTTTGTTTGCTTGGTGGAGGTTTTGTTTTGTTTTGTTTTATTTAAGTTCTCTAAAATTTGACCAATAATTTTCTGAGATGATATTGCACCCAGCTTCTCTCTCTGGCCTTACTTCTCATGCACCAAAGGTTTCATACACAAAGTAGATATGATAAAACTATACACTATATACTGGCTATGCTTACCACATTTTTTTACCTGCGTGTAATCTAGTTCTTCTATTTTATTCCTCAGCATCTCTCTTTTTTTTTCCTTCAGAAATAGTGTATTTATTCCCTAGATTACATAACTATTTTTTTCACTTTCATGGCGATAACATTATTAAAGAACAGACTAAAAATTTTCAGATGAAAAACAAAATTAAGCCCATCAAATTAATAATTTAGTAAATTATTTTTCCCAACAGGTTTTTATATTATCTACAATATGGACTCTGAGAAATAATACTCAAGTCAGTATTTACATTCATTTCTGCATTTCAGGACTGTAAATTTTAGCAGTATGGATCCAAAATCCGTTTTTTTAAATCCCGAATCTTAGTTTAGTTAGCATTACAGGAGTGAACTTACAATTGGAATTTCCTGAGTCACTTCCTGGTAAGCTGGAGTTAGAAATTCAACCTGTGCATCAGCCTGGTCTGCATTCACCACACATTCAATCTCATAGACACGAATATCAGAGGACGACTTCAGAAGAATCTGACAGTTGTAGCAACCAGCAGACTTAGGAGTGAATTTTATAGGAAACTCAACTGTATCACTTCCACCTAAAAAACCACAAAACCAAAAAAAAAAAAAAAAAAAAAAAGTGATGTTGCAAAGTTTTTCAGGAACATTGAATTCACAAGCAGAATCTGAAGAGGTTTCCAATAAATTGTAGGAGAATCTCCCCAGCACTACATGCAAAAATTTTCAAGAAACAACAGTTTTAGGAGTGTTACCATGTAAGTTAACTTCGTAAAAATGGTATATTGAAGAATGTAAACAGTATTTTCTATTGATTTTAGTAGTGCACAGAGAGATGTATTTTAAAATATCTTTTAAATCTAGTGGAAAAATTTAACATACATTAATTTCTGTAAATATTTTTAAACCTATACAAGCCATTAACTTTTGTCAACAGCTACTGTCAGAGATATTAGTGATAGTACAGTATATTTGGCTGAGTATCTCTAACAATTACTGAAATTCTGTTAAATACAGTAGGTCTCATGACAACTCGTTAGACTTTTTTCTATACCAAATTTTGGATTGAAAGTCTGAGTTTCCAAAATTGTCAGGCTGAAATAGATTCATGCAAAGACCTATTTTCCCAATCTGCAGCACACAGGGAAAACTCCCCATTGTGATCCCTAGAGCAAGGAAGAAGCAAAACAAATGCAGTCCATCTTTGCACAGAGCCAGGTCTAACAAGTCTGCTGCAAAGATTTCCTTCTCTATTCTTGCTTTCAGAAAATATCAGACTCTTCCACAGGATTTTAAGCCCCTCAGTAGCCCTTGTAGGACACATTCCAAAGGAGAAATGAAGGTGCATGAGGAACTCCAGTGATGGTCATAAAGAGTTCCCCAGTCCCAAGAGTCTCTTAAGAAACCTGAAAAACCACATGAAGACTGCAGCTGTAAAAACTGTAGTTTTACATGTAACAAATGCTGATTCACTTCACTGTTTCCCAAGGTTAGAAACCAATGCCCAAAGCTGGAAAAACACGATAAGGAAAATCAGAGACAATATAATGACAACAGAACTTTAAAGATAAAACTCCAAACAATGCAATTCTCTCTGTGGGGGAACACCAGACAAAGCCTTGTGGAATTTTCCCTTTTCTCCTTCATTTGGCTTATTTTCTGATGGTATGTATGACAATGGGATTCAAACTACTTTGATATCATCAATGACAACAACTGAAAGTGCAATCAGTTTTCATTTGCAATGCTGCTCATTCTCTTCCACCCAGTGGTGCTCCTCATGTATTCAGGTGTCACCTCTCTGAAAATGAACACCCAACTGAAGCTTTCCTGTGGCCTTATGTCATCACTGTGTCAAACATCACGACGTTTTTTCCACAATAAAAGCTCAAGTTCAAGAGAAAAATAGTACAGAGTGGCATTATTCATCTTTCAACACTGCTAGACGATCAGAAAGATTATAAATTGCACCTCAGTTTTAACCCTCTTTGAAATAATCAGTTTGTCCTCTTTTAAAGACAAGATTAATGGCCTGGTAGTTTTTAAATTACTATCAATATGATCTATTTTAGCATTAAATTATTATCCCCATGGGCTGTCTTCCACAGAAGTAACCTGAGTTTGTCAGTTATGCAAGGAATGAAACTCTTTTCATTCTTCAGTTCTTTAGTACAGTCCCTGTCCACAAGAATTATTTTAAGATGTTGCAACAAAGTATTTTCTTTAAACTTAAAGTACACATTTTAAATGCTTGCATTTAAAATAAATGTTTAAATCAGTACTTGAAGAAAGATAATACAGTGTACTGAAAGATCTAATATATTTCTGAATTAGTTTTACTTCTTTGCACTAAATGGAAATATTAATTACTAATAACTAAGGTTATTTTTCCCTGAGTTGGACCCGGATTTGAAATGCACACTTTCAAACAGAAATGCTTCCTATAGAAAAATTTAAAAATAAAAGCCATGAAAAATTCCATAATGGTAATATTTAGTACAGCACTACTTTAGTGAAAAATAATTGTTTTTTATGCATTTAGAAAATACATTTTAGAATAATTCAGTTGAATAACTGAAATATTATGCTCAATTACAATTAATCAAAAAGAAAGCAAGTAAATTTGTTACATTTATTCAATGCAATAAGTATCTTCTGCAGTAATACATGGGTCCTCCAAATCAAAATAACTACAAAAAGCATTTGTCTTCAACTTATAGGTGAAGATTGACTTTTTCATCTGCAAAATGTTTTTTAAATACCATAAAGTAAACTGGGTTTAAAAATGTCTCAGCTTAGCATGTTTTGTTCTCTCAGTCTCATAAGACATTCAACAAAGATTAATTTAGGGATATATTCAAAGATTTATTGAACATAATCCATGGGGCCACAACTGGCTTACCTAAAAATTTCTGAGACAAAAACGTCAACAGTAAGCCATGGGCATCATTTACTTAATTCCTATGCAGCAGGAAGCAGAGTCTGCATCCACCAAAAACAATGAGGCTGCAAGCATTTTTTAACAGTGAAAAGTCAGGCAGAGCAATACAGGAGTTTGCTACAATTTCCATCCCTACAAAAGATTTTTATTGTTTGACAGGAAACTATTACATGTGAAATAATCTGATGGTTTTATTTTCTAGATTTATGTCTGACAAATGCCTACAGGAAACATTCACTTGATCATATTGGGTTTTGTTGTGAGACAGTTGCCAGAACAGGGGCATTTGCAAAAACAAAACTTTTAGTGTGCAATTTTACCACGTGTTGCTGGAAAACTAAATTACAGCACATAGGCACTGGTCATATCCTCTGGCAACTGCCTGGCATTTTGTGTCATTTATCTATTGCAAAACACAATCTGATCACCAGAACTAACAAAGTTCATGTCCTCTGGTTCTTCAAAATCTTATAACTCATCATTTTAGATCTGCCTGAATTCAAAGTCCTCTAAGTGCATTAGCCTGCAAACAATACCTTTCAAAGACAAGTAATGACAGATGTTTTGACAGTAAAGCATAAGAAAAAATATATTCTGTAAGGTAGTAATAATGGCCCTTAGGAATCACTGTTTAGCTTTATTGCAAACTGTGGGAGGATGAAATGAGTAAAAATAGAAATGCTACCCTTCCACACCACAATTTGTTGTCATAATTTGTGAAGGTAGGGAAGTTTAGGCCTTCAGCTGATCATCAAATAATTGTACATTACATTAGATTTTGTTCAGCAATAGTGATTCTATCTATTCAGAATTTCTAAGCTAAATTTCTCACTGAACTTATCTCAGTCTCTGACACTATGCATGTGTCACAGATAACTGGTTAAATTAACCTCAAGACTGAATTTGCAGGTATAGACTCCTAGAAGGTTAAATAAGCAATCATAATTAAGAATCCAGACTTTTCTGACTTTTGTATATTATATTATATTAGGTCTTCAAATAAGCTCACCTGAATTAGAACACCACTTTACTCAGTAGTCTTGAAAAAGCCACTACTCTTTTATATCCTCTACTGAGTGCTGAAAAGTTTTGAAATTTTTTGCTACCATTGCTTGTTTATTTATGATTTCCTCTCACTTTATCTTAATCAAACAGATTTGTAGAAGAGTTTCTAAAAAACCTACTAACTAGTTATTTGTTCCTTTTTCCATTTAAATACAGTATACAATTATACATCTAAGCAAAAAATTAAATACACTTAATCAGAAAAGAAAGATCTACTGGGGGAAAAAAGAATGAAAGCAGGTTTTCCTGAACTGATCTAAAAATGAAAACGGGAGACACTTTGTTTCAATGTCTCGCTATGAGTACTCAGCAGCTGTGTTTGTGTATCATTCAGAAGCCAGTGAGGAGCTCTGGGGTATTACAATAAAGAAGTGGTAGGGCGCTGGTTGTTTAATAATCATTGCCCCTAATATTTATGAAAAATACTCACAGGCTCTTTAGAAACAAGTAGTCACTGCACCAGGGGGCAATGCTGCCAGGTTTACTTAATACAGCTTTAAGAACCATGACATGAAGGTGTTTTCTTCAACTGTTTGATGAATAGCCCCTGCTGAAAGGGATTGGCCAAATTATAAGGAATTACACTAATAGAGTAATAATTCCAAGATTCTTGATCTAAAAAACCAACAAAGTTAGAGCTAAGGTCTCTCTAAAACACACACTCAAAATTTACAAAAAAAATTCAAAACTGATTCTTTCTGACTAGAGGACTAAACAAAATTTCCTACAAACAAGGAAGGGAGCTGAGAACTATTACAAAGATTGCACTGAATGCTTAAGGAAATATTACATGGAGAGAGGATCAAAACCAAGTCTTCTATATCATTTATTGCAAAAAAATAAGTTAATGTATAATAAATAATGAAGGCTTATAGTGAAAAATATCATAAGAGCTAGGTAGAGACTTCTGTGGTGTGGTTCCTTCCTTTTTGCAATCTAGATTTCTCTGATGAAAGGTCTTCTCTTTTTAAAAAAAGAGAAAAAAGTCAGTAGTTGCTTTACCAGAAGCCACAAAGCACAATCTGAATAAATTAACTGTAGGAACAATTAATGAGAAAGTAGAAAATATCTAACAATTCCTGATAATTCTGTAGAGAAAGATTTTTCATCATTCATTGGGTAGAAAGGGGTTGAAAAAGAAAAACAAGCAAACTCACCTTGGATATTCTTTGTAAGCGTAACAGCAGGGAACCAATATTGTCAAATCCCGTAGGAAGAGGCAACCAAACTCTAATATTAGCTTTTGATACTGAATTTAAATTAGATAGCAAGGTGGAACAACATTTTTTCATTGAAAATTAATTGTGAGCTTTATTTATTTATGAACAATTTTGATCTGAAATAGTACAACCCAGCCATCAAAAAAAAGGTTTTAGTTTTATATTCAAGCCTAGGTTCTTTATGTTTATTTTTACAAACATAGGAAAAACCCTAAACCATATGGAATGACAAAAAGCATTCCCAGTGCATGCTTGCTTTAGAAAAGTTCAATAATGCACATGCTAATAAAATACAGAAAGTGCTTATCAGGGCACACTCGCTTAGGTGCATATCCATTTGAAAATTAAAATTTACCATTACCTTATAGAATTGTACAAATCTATCACTATTGATGGAATATATTTGTGTATTTTTCATTTCATGTTGGGATTTGGTTATTATTAAAAGGTATAAGGTATTGATATGTTTAGAAAAGCAATTGCTATCAATCATTTACTCCCATATATTTTCTTTCTTTTAAAAGCCATCTAGTCCAAGGGTATTGCTATCAGGTTTCCTGTTAATAGCACAAGTGGTAATCTAAAGTCATTTCAAGGCAGAAGATTGCAAACAAAACAAAACAAATCTGAAAAAAAGAAAACCAAATAAACAGGAAGCCCTTCTTACAAAGTACTCGGATGCTGCAGTATTGATGAACTGTCACAGGCAGCTCTGTGAGGTGCTCTGTCTCAGGAACTTCTATGTTCCCATTACTCAAAGCAATTGTCAGTGTCATGTTACAATGTATGAAGGCATAGCCTATTCCAGAAAACTGCAGAATTTCCTAATTCTGGCATAAATCCTTATTTAATACCAAAACACATATTATTGGATGTTTCTCTTAGCAACAGAATTTCACCAAATAAGTCTCACATTAAACCCTAACCTGACAACTGGAGCAAAAGTGGGTCTCTTAGGAAAGCTTCCACTTTCTTTTAAAAGACTGAGTGGTAGAAAGATTTTTGTTTCTCTTGAGTTTGTCTTTATTTGATAAACCTCTCATTCACATAATTTTATAGGAATCATAAATTGTTTCATTACAAATCTCTGTCTTATGTAGAAAGTCCTGTGCTTTCTGCATAGAGCACCTAACAGTCTTCACAGTCAGACATATTTTCCTTTTTAAATACAGTGAACCTGAAAGGAACCTCTTTCCCTCAGAGATCAGGGAGTCATCAAGGTATTCAATCTTTCAAGGCCTTGAAAATTAGAATAGAACTTGGCTGAACCCTTCCTCATTTGCAACCTTCTGTCTAAAGTGTGGAACAAGAACTGGATGTGCTGTTCCACTATTATGTTCTCGTTAATACAATAACAGCACTTTTCAATACTTGCACTGTATTTTTTCAGTTTTGCACTCAAGGATTCTTGTTTTTCACAATTTTACAACCAATCCTGTGATGAAAGAACAATGGGGCTGATGTCAGAAGAATACAGAGTGGGAAGAAAGGCTGACAGCTTTAGCTCACACTGTGAGATAGGCACTCTGCTGCTTTGCAGATTTCTCAAACATTTTGGGAGACATCACTGCAAAACAAAGCCCTCCCTCCCCTTTCTATCTGTGTTATTTCATCTTTGATATGTAACACTATTTAGCATAAAACACATGTTGTTCAATGAAATCCAACTGACTAAGAAGTTGTTCTGCTTAGTTATAATTTAGCTGAAGCTGATTTTCAGCTGATTAATTGCTGAAAAGACAAATAGCATTGACTTTTGCACTGATTTTCACAGTTCTGCTTGAAAATCCACAGCTATTTCCTTCTTTCCTAATCACAGTGGGTGTGTGCTTCTGGACAGGACCAGCAAATATTCAGGACCAGCAAATATTCTGCAGAAAAAAAACTTATAAAAGCTATTCAACAGAGATAATATAATAGCTCTGACTTAACAAACATGGTCCTTGAAGGAAGAGTATGCTCATTTACACAGATACAGTTTTGTAAAATAAGACTGCATGGCAGGAAATCATAAATAATTGTAGAGATTATAAAGATATATATGCATTACAAAGGCAGTGACACTGGCAAGTGAAGTTACAACTCAAGTTACAACTCTGAGCCATAAAACCTCTATATTAAAATTCTCTTTTGTTTTCACCTTTAGAAGAAACTTGTAATTTGGTGAAGCATGCAGCTGGTTTTGGATGCAACTTCTCTGTTGTTAAAATTTGGAGCCATTATTTTAATCCCACTTGACATTTTATTCTTTTCATTTTTTCATAGGATCCCTCTAAGAAAAAGGCAACATAGCTCAATGTTGCAACATTTTTCAATTATGCCTAACCTGACTTTCTGAATGTTCAATCTACCATTCTTTGGTTTGTAAAGCATTGCAGTTTTACTGTCAATTACCTTTCTCCTGAGCTATATATGGGGATTGAATTCCTTCCCAGGCTATTTCTGATGACAGAAGGAAATGAAAGCTCTCAGAAATCCCATTTGAGACAAAGGAGAACAACCACCACATGATCTTCTTACATACCAAAAGATTTAGCATGCAGACTCTGTTCCAAATACAGAATTGCACATTTGCTTGAACTAAAATTCATAGCTTATAACTATTTAAGAGTTCAAATTAACCTCTTTCACAAAATCTGTGTCATTCCTTAACTCAACAAAAATCTTTGTATAATCTCCCAAATTAGTGAAATGTAGTTAACATTGTGTAATAACTACTGGTTCCCCTTCTGATGACTTTCCAATAATGAATTAACAACATTTGCTAAAGGTTTTGCAATCGTGGAAATGTATTACTTTAGATCTGTGCAAGTATGCAGTATGGGTTTTGATCAAGATATCACACTTGAAGAAAGGTAAACATATTGCTCTTTTTATCTATTTTATCTGTAAATAGTGCCAAAAATGTAATAAGGTCATTTAACAAGATCTATTTTACAAGAAAATGTTTTGAGTGGCATTGATTTTTTTCCTTCTAATTCCCTACTGGCAGACTTCTTAAAATATTGGATGTACACTTCCTCCTACTGCAATCTAAGAAATTCTGATTCAAAATTTGATTTTAGCCAGCTTGATTCCACCTTTGGTTTTCTTCGTAAATCTAAGCACTGTCATTTCTTCAGAGAACCAGCTACTCCCACCCAGAGGAAAGCTACCACCATGGCTAAAATACTGCTGTTTTCTCAGACAATGATGTCAAAATTTTCAGATGAGACCAATGGTTTGCCCAGGACCACCAGCTGGGGACTTCTGTCACAATATTAGGTTTTCTAAGAGCCTGTAAATCCTCCTGTGTTTCCTCATTAGTGCAATAAATACAGTGAATCAGCTGGCACTGTCTTCCTACTGAACACATTTGTTTTCATGCTATCAGCTGGTTATCTCAGCTTCTCTTTTTGGATGTTCTTTACCTCACCACCTCTCTGAATTCATTACAAAAGCCCCATTTATTTTTCTGCATCATCTTGCCATTTCTACTTCCTCATATAACTACTAACCATCCTAGAAAGAATAAGATATATATCAACAAGGTTGTGTACACTGTGATTTTCTTAATCCATTGATTAAGAAAATAACTGATGAGACAAAACTAGATATGGACTGTGTACAATTCAAGTTTCTATAAATTTGCATGAAGTTCCCCCAAGACTCTTTTTCTCCAGATTCCAGCTCTCTCAATTGCTCAAGTTGTTTGTGAGGTTTTTTTAAGAAATGCAACCTAGAGTGCTTTATAGGTTTAAATAAAGCATTTTTTTTTAAATCAACAAGATTTCAGGATAAAATTTAAGATACTAGAAAAATTAGATACAACAGAGTGACCAAAGATGGCAAGATCACTCTGAAAAGCAATGCACAACTGCTCATTGATGAGGGACACCATTACCTGAAATCTTACTCTGGCTGACTGAGGAAGGCAAACAAGAAAAGAGATGTGATATGAGTGGCATAATTTGAACACAGATCAGTACTGGAGGAGAAATGGAAGGGAGAAAAGGGAAAGGAACACAAATTCAGGATCTGTCAGATAAACAGACCAAATTAATTTGTCTTTTAGAGCAAGTCTCCTGTGCTTGTGTGCCTTTGAGGAAACCAGTAAACCAATAGCAAGTGGAAAGCACTAGTTTGAGCTAATATTTAGAACTTGGGTAGTGACAAGAAAGGCAAAGTTGATCAATAGTAGAAAGGAAAGAAAGATCATTTTCTAGATCTACTAAAGAAAATCTTAAAAACAAAGATTATCTTGGCAAAAGAATAATACAATCACCTTTAAGACTATTACCTTTTTTCTGAGATGTAGGGCATTTGGCTGATGAAGTGTCCAAATTAACTCTGGCTGAAGCTAACACTGGAATAGTGAACTTTTTAGGAACCTCAAACAGGTTTTTCATGCTCACTTCTACACTGTACTTCAGCTCTGAGGGGCGCTTACGAGGTTTCAGAAGTGCACGTCTCTGCAAGTGAAGCAATAAAGTATACAGCTGAAGATCATATAAAATTTCAGGTTAAGAAATGCAAAACTGTACAGGCTTAATTCTGAAACTCAATTGGTAATTAAGAAAGATACATAACAACTTTGAGTGATTCTTCCAAATAAAAACTGACATGTAAGATATTTTTAGACATCATGCATCTGAGACATTTGTTTAAGAAAAATGCATTTTGAAATTTACAGTAAAACCATATCCTACCCAGAAAAAAACTCTGCTAGCCTTTATGCATATGCAGGAAAGGCAAGAAAAGGAAAAAAATATATATATTTTTTTTTTCTTTTTTCTGTATCAGTGGGAGAAAGATGCTTCTTCTTCTACTTCATAAAGTTGCTGAGTAATAAGCATGAAAAGAGAAGTTATTTTGCTTTTTGGCAAGGGATAACTAGTAGATAACTGATATTTTAATGTTAAAAATGTATTTTAGAAATTTGGGCATTTAGAATCAATTCTAGAGACAAGTTAGCTCCTCCTCTTGGTAAAAAGCATTGCTAATCAACAGCATGAAACATATTAGTAAGGGATAAACACAGC
This sequence comes from Acridotheres tristis, assembly GCA_037013685.1. Lineage (NCBI taxonomy): Eukaryota > Metazoa > Chordata > Aves > Passeriformes > Sturnidae > Acridotheres > Acridotheres tristis. Next base: position 106,100,794 of record CM072884.1, read on the forward strand.
ATATTAAGGCAAGCTCAGTATAGGCATCTGAAACTCTTAATGAACTTAATTTGACTTCTGTAGGACAACATTACAAAAATACTGCAACGACTTAACACACTACTTGCTCAAAATTGCCATTTTCAATCCAATAACACACTATAATTGCAATGCTCAATAGTCATTGTAAGCTGAACAAATTTTACACCTAGTAATGTCTTTTTTACAGACAAGGCTTTGAATCAATTACTTTTGTGAATTATCTTGAAGCAAATCTAGGACAGAGATAAACATGGAAATATTCATGTTTTGCTAAGAAAACTGGTTTACTCTTTTGCTTTAAAATACTGCCAGGACTGCAGGTATCACAGAATCTATTTCAGTAGGCCAAGGAATGCAAATCCACTGTGGGAATTCAAAAACTCAATTTTAAAGGAAAAGCAATTGTTCTTAAAGATCGCCTTTAGATGTAAGATGTCAAATCACTGTTTAAATCAGCTAGGCTTGGGTTCTGCTGTGAGTTGGTGGTGGGGGTTTTTTGGTTTCTTTTTTTCCCCTCTTGTTTAATAAAAATCTCACGTTTCCTTGATGGTTTTAGAAAGCAGATCCACACTCTGACATTGCTTTGACCATTAATCTACCTTTGATAGTGTCAATATAGTGTTAAACAAAAAGTACATATGGACTTTGTGAACCTGTTAAGATTTAGCTGTTAATATAGGAGTTTTGGCACAATAAATATAGAAACAGAAAATTATTCCAAATTCTCATTCTACGAAGAGCAACTGGAAAGATATATTTGATTAAAAAATTCAAATCAAACCAAACTGTTAGGATAGTTCTTATATTACTGAATTTGCACAACTTGTGCAAATATAATTTAAAGAAGGAACAGGAAAAATGTGAGTTGAAAATCTGAGCTCACTATTTACTCATTTCTATCATACAAGACTTGGCTCTGACATTCTCTCAAATGCATACAAAATGAATTTAAAAATCAATAGATTCAAATAATTCAATTGCCATATTAATTGCAAGTTCCATTTTTCTCTGATAGGAATGAAATGCCAGAATACTTTACAGTGGGAAAAAAAAAATCCTTCTAACTTGTAATGGGATGTTCCTAACCAAAAGAATTACACACATTTACCAGTTTAAATTTGACTTTATCTCCTGCATAGTCAAATATAAATTTATACCTACAAATGATTTTCATAACTAGATTATTTTTCAACACTGAAATAAAAATCCAAAATGATTACACAGTTTTGTTAAATTTTAATTGACAAAATAATTGTAAGATAACCTTCCCTGGAGCACTGAACACATTTGAATCATAATTATCTTGAAGAAATGTCTTAATATTTAAAAACTCACTGAAAGACTTTCTTTTAAGATCCTTGGTCCTGTTATCTCATTTTTAAATATATTTTAGGAAAAAAAAACAATTGGCTAGTATTACATAGTCTGTGAACATTTCCTGGCATCTTGTAAACAAGTAAAGGTTGAAAACATTTTTAATGAGAGATCTAGTGGAAAAATAAAATTCTCCAAACATACACAAGACTAAACTTTGCTGCCCCACAGCCTAACATTTCCAAGAGAAAACATCAACACAATTCAGATGAATGTTGCAACTGCTCCAATTTTTGACATTTTTGGGGGCAGTGAGATTTAAATAGAATTTAATATTGTTTAACTCTCATGATCAATGCAGATCTAAGGCCTCTCTTTTACAAAAAGACAAATGCCAAGCACTTTTACTTCATCAGCCTGATGGTTCACGATAGTCCAAGTGTGGATGTCCTATTACCAGCTAAGAATAGTATTTTTATTCAGTTCCCTGGATTAATTAGTTTATTTGAATATTTTTTTGAAAAATGAATGGAGGGTATATAAAGCATTAGAACTAAACTTGGTATTTTTCAAGGACTTTTTGATTTTCCAAGGTATTTTCTTAGATGTACCATCAGCACTTTCTATGTGTGAAGGGTGACAGATTCTGTTACAGGATTCTCAGGCACCTCTCTCCTTCCTTGCATATTACTGTTCTTCAAACCTTACTTAGCACCATTTCTTCCTTCTAGAAATTTACTTCTAAAATTGTTTCTCATGAATAAAGAAATGTATTATCTCAGTGTCTCAGAAGCCCTGTGATCAATTGTGTTTGCCATGTCCCTTAATCCCATATCAAAAGATAAGTGTGTAATATAATAGACATTAGTCTCACTTGTAAATTCACCAAATTGAAATCTGACCACAGGTCCCTTTTCTGAAAAGTTCATTCCCATTCAAACGTATCTAATGCAATTTTTTATTTCCAGGACCTTCTTTGCTCAAGGACAACATGATTCTTCCTCAAAATAAACCCACATCAGTTTTTTAAAAAGCAAATTCTTTACACTGAGTTTACAAATTTCCATAACCATATGGAAGAACACAAAGAAGCCTTCTTGATCTCTGGGTGCCTATGAAGAGCACAAACTCTGCAGATCCAGGCTGGACAGGTGTAGGATGAGACTTTTCCATGTCAGCTGAACAGCAGAAGCCACAGCCCCAAGCACACAAGGTCTCCATTCATTTTTCATTGATCAAAACTAAAACTCATCAACCACTATGGTGTACTAAGATAAAAACACTCCATGTTGCTCAGTCACGTGGACAGCAGGACAGAAAGGAAATGCACAATGTCCTAACATCTGGAATAGGGCAAATGGAGTGTCCACATTCAGATGAGACTGTTCAAAAGGAAGCAAAAGAGGGCCTCAGTAAATAGCTCAACAATGAGGGCACACCTGGACACAGAGGAAAGTTAAAGCCTTAGCTCTGGGATTCTTGTAAACAGGACTTTTCCTATCATAATGTCTAGCTTTACAAGGAGATTATTGGCATCTATGTCTATGAAGAAAAAGTCCTGTATCTAGCAACTGGGTCTAAAACTAGGCATGGTATTTTGATTCATACTTCACTGACTGCAGCTTCCTTTCCCTCACAGTCCCAAGTAAATGAATTCTCATATTGTTATTTCCTTTTTCTTCACTTACCTCTATTTACTACAATTAGCAACTTCAGTCTAAACATGTTCTTCTTCTAGAGTCTCTTATCTTTTTTCCAATACCCTCGTCCTTCCCTTGTTATCTACGTTCACCTAAATGGCCCCCTTTCAGCTTTCTCTTATTCATCATTACTAATTATTCACAGAATATCATCTGTTAATTATTCACTATAATTCCAGACCCAACCAGGGTCTGACAGTTAAATCCTATATTATCTTTACTACTACCCAAAAATATTTTAGGAGGAATTAAAGAAACACTCAGGAGGTAAGAAAGTAACACAATTTTATGGAAAAAATATTAAAAAATCATTATTTGTTACTAATTCTAATCATTTAAACAATCAAAATAGATCTTTGTTCCTTACAGCAACAAAAAGAAACAGTAAAAACATAGTGAAAAAGTACCTAGGACTTTTAGATGTGTATAGATGGGTCAAGTAAAAAATTATACCTCTAGTTACTGATTATCCATAACCAGTTTGACTCCAAAAGCACAGCCCACGTTTATTACTGTTTTCTATGTGACTTAAGTAAACATGAGTAAAATGTACAGTTTAGGGAGACTGGAAAACATGCAATTATTTAGCTATTTATTCTTCAATTTGACAGGTGAAAAACGGACCAAGTAGTACTAATGGAAGGGTATTTTCCTTTCTGTCGATCTATTGTCTAACATGATTCTACCTGCAAAAAGCAAGTAGAAAGGTGGAATAGAAATCCAAAAGAGAATAACAGATTTCCAAAGATTCTGATTTATCTCTAACCTACAACGTGTGCCCCACAGGATTTCATGAGCCTAAATCATTCATTGAACCATGGGCGCTGTAGATTGGTTTTTTTTTCTTTTTTTGCCTTTTTTTTGGTGGGAAAGGGGGAGAATTCAGACAACCTAAAACCATAGTTCAGCTCCAATTTTCACTGCAGAACACCAACCCCCCTCAAAAAAGGTTTTTCCAGTTAATGCCACCAGAATTTCTATGTTATCACCTTTAAATAGATAGTTGGCAAGAATTTATTACAAAAATTTTTAGCTATATGTTTCATAATTCAGTCTGCATAGTGGATATTGAGATACTTTTAATATGGAAACTCTTTTCTTTGCCAGTAGCAGAATTTCTCCCTCGTATTTGTCATAAGCAAGTATAAGACTTGTACATGGAACAAAATACTTCTTTCTTCTTTTACATTTATTTCATTTCTCACATGATAATTCATTCAGTGCTAGTATCCACCATTATGTGGTTTATAAGGTAATTAAGCTAATTATCCTCTATTGTTCCACAATACATGGAGTTTTAGAACTCATATTGCATTTTAACATGTCTAGTGGTGCAAGGAGTATTTCTATTATGTTCTGTCTTGATCCCATCCACAACTTCAGAGCAGTTAGACTTTTCACCAAGTATTTGCTAAGTGACTGCGATATTAAAGGACTTGAATTATGAAAACTCAATAAAACGTTACCACAGCAGTGGATGATCCATAATCCCAAAGGAAACTACTTGAGTCTAGATGACACAATTACAATTGTTGTCCCACTCCAAACACACAACAGATTAAAGTTATGATGTAAGTTTCACTCATTTTGTTTGTTTCTTCTTTTCAAACAAAAGGCATAAATTAGCAACATCAAATCACGAGGGAAAACTCTTTTCCTCTTAGCACTGGGAACCATACTTGGGGAACTGTGTAACTGGAAAACTGGAATAACATTGCTGCCCAGCAACTGCTCTGAGGCCAGGTACCATCAGGGCACAAGGGAAATTAAAGCCCAGAGTGTGGCTACCATAATCAGAAGGCTATACTTGAATTCTTCACGAGGAAAAACCTTGTTTATTCAGCAATATTACTATCACTAATTTCTTCACAAATAATAACTGATTGTTTACTGGACTACCTTGGGAGGACTTTTTGTTTCTAGATGTTGAAATCTTGGGAAAATGCAAAATATAGGTTGGAACAATGCATAAGAGGGGAGCTGTACCTTATTAGAAAAACTTGTGGTTTTTCAAAACTGTTTTGCATTGATTGCAAGACAAGGAAAAGTCTGTCCTGGTCCTTCATTTATTCTCAAGGTCTATTGGTTAGGGAAAAACAATCCATTTCTTACAAAAATATTCATAATGAAAATTATGAAAGCTTTTTCATAACATATATTTTTCAGAAGTAAAAGTAATATGTTAATACTCAACTGCAGTCAAGTTTTCTTAAAGGAAGGATATCATAATAGTATGGGGTGACAAAGTAGCTCCAGAATGAACATGTAAAATATTGCAGTGTCTGAGGGGGAATTGGCATTAGGAACTGCCATATTACAGATGTTTGAAAAAAACGTAACTTCACACTATTTCCTGAAACACAAAAACAATTCAGTCCTGCAAATCAAAGACAACGAAATTTAATTGCAGCACCAGGTAACTGTGTTTCTCACCTCTACTCTGGACAGCCCCAGCAATGCCGTTGCGACTCGAACACTGCTGCTCTGCAGAGTGCCAGTCATCAGTCTCCTTTCATACTCCATAGCTGACATCTGCTGCTGTGCAGCGAGAGCCAGGGCCCTCTCTCTTGACTCATTGATCAATGGAATCCTCAGATTTTCCTCCAGAGTCTGACCAAGTCCACATTTCAAATATAAAACTGGCTGTATTGTGCTTGCATCTGTTAAAAATCCAAATAAATGAAAGAGCAATACAAAACCACACATCACATTTATCAGCTGGTGGAAATGCAGAGAGTATTTAAAATTTCTAATCTTCAAAGAAAAAAAGAATATGAAATTCCTTCAATGTTTAGTTCCATGCTATTAATCTAGTACATGCCATTTATTACCTATAATACTTTATTTTTCAATGTAATAGGGAAGTAAAAATTAGCAGACTGAGATGCAACCCAAAATTTAGCTAATAGGGCTAATAAATAGCTAACAAATTAGCTAATAAATCCCAGACTTCAGTGTTACTACTATTTTATCAGTATTAAAAGTTTACCAAAGTCTTTCTACTACCTACACAACACAGCCGCACTTTTATCCCTCTAGATGATGTTACATCCCTTCTAAAAGAAACCACCAGAAATTATTTCAAGTAGCAGCTACACTGTTTCTGAAATAGGACTGACTGGAGTTTATCCCTGGCCGTTTGAAGACAAAAACATTGGAATATCTGTCAAATCACATCACTGCACACAAAGCTTGTGTTTTAAAGCTAGAAAAATTCTAGATAAAGATGACTTGTCCTGCTTCATATGGCTAGCAATCTATATTCAGAAGAAGAAAATGAGAAAAATTATGAAAAAGTGTTTATGTAGATTACGTTGAAAACAATACAAGACAAAGGTCACCACCAGTTGATGCTCTGAAGAGAATGGACTGGAAAACACTAGAAGAAATATGTGTATATTCATTATAATGTAATTTTTACACTTCACTATAAACAACTTTTTTTATCACATATAGTTAATTAATCTCAAGAAAAATCCATAGAAATAAAAGAATATTTACAAAAAAATCATTTCCTCTATTTTACTCTTCTCCCTTCTATTCACTGTACCTTCTGAGGTATTGGTAGCACGCAAAACATTTGGACTATCCAATGCAGGCAATTCTGAAGGCAGAGGTAAATCACCTATTCCTTCAATCAGGTATACAAAGTCTCCAATCTGAAACACAGGGACACACATCCACACACTTCAGACAGCAACTCATGCAGAACAGAAGGCAAAGTATTAGAACGAACAGCAAAAATACTCTGGTAACATCTAAGATTTGACCTGGGCAATAATTTACATATTCAGAACTGTTTTATTAAATTATGCCTAAATAGAAGAAAATTATTATTTCAAGCCATGCTGCGATAACCAAGTAACTTTAATTGATAATATTAAATCTGAAAAGTCAAGAAATTTCAAAAAGCAGAATCCTTTCCAACTCCTCATATAATTTAACTGAATAAAGGTACCCTGACCCACAAATACAGCAAAAAATTTTAATTCTAATTATCTACTACAGTTAGATATAATTAAACATGTTCATGAGCAACCTTCATTGCTCTTCATCATTTGGATTTTTTTAAAAAATGCTTAAAATCTTTTTGAGCCAGAAACATTTCTCTAGAAAGCAAAAATAACAGAAGTCAAGGCAGGTTAGCATGATGTACAAATTCGCCTTTAAAAAAAATAAAGTTAATAAATCTTAATTATTTCATTAAAAAAATTAAAAATCTACAGAAGCTTGAAAGCAAATATAAACATGACCTAGAACAAAGAAAGACAGTTATTTTTCATAGGGGAAAGGATAAGTTAAGTAGCAGAGAAATAACATTTTGAATTATAGAAGAGATGAACAAAATAAGGTGCAAATGAAAGACAGAAGAGTATTTTTGAAGAAAACTCACTGAAAGTACTTCAAATTAAAGTGCACAATCAGAATGGCCCAAACTAAAAAGATATCTAAGTTAGGTACCATACATCTATCTGAAATAGGCAGGAGATTTAACATATATACTGCATATATTGCTTTGATAACTTCTTTGTGTTTACCACAAAAATTTTTCTGATAATTTACCTTCTACTGATTGCAAGATAAAGAATTATATGCCTCTGCAACAACTGATATAATTTGCACATTCAGTCTCTTTATTTCCATAAACCATATTCTGTAAAACTCTGCCCTAAAAACATGTATTCTGTCTTTTATTCTTCATCCCAGATATGAAAGAAATAATTTATTAATATAATTTAGTGCATCTGCCAACCAACACAGTGTTTTCTCTTTAATACTGCTCAATAGCATAAGAAAACCCTGGTTTTTCCTTTGCCTTCATTTGCAGTTTCATCAGATATTTATGCTAAGGCTGAAAACACTGCAATTATATTTCTGACACAGCAGAAGGAAAGCTATTCAGCTTTGATGGTATTTTCTCCCTTTCTTTGATTCAAGAGCTCACACAAATCTTCCTTGAGAAGAATTAAAGAAACCTCCAGCAAAATTGGATTCTCACACACAAATAGCCACTCCTGGGAACCAATTTAAACAGGAATTATTCCTGTTTGACACAGTGATTTGGCTCCTTAAGGGCCCTCAACAAGCATACAGCACACACAGCTAATTTTATGAAGGTGCTGGTTGCTGGGATGCCATTCTGCTATCAGCTACTTTTCCTGTCCTTGCTGACAATAATATGCTCATAGGAAAGAACAAACTTCCCCAATTTCCTCTTTGCTTTGAAGAAATCTGGGGTTTGATCTCCACAGAATGCAAATCCTGTTTTCTTTCCGCTGAGTTTTTTTTCCTGATGCTTTGGAACAGAATGGGTATTTCACTGAACTTTGAGAGTTTAGCTTATATGCCTATGCTTTTAATGCTTTATATTTCCATTTTCCATCAGTTGCAAACAGCACAGCATCAACATTGTGTGGGGTTTACTGTTAATGAAAATAGTTAATAAAAGAGCTGTTGAACTATCTATCCAATCCCATTGTTCTCTGATGTTTCAAAAGAATGTAGGGCTACTACACTCTTGTAGAATGATGTAGATGTCATTTGATCACCATACAGCACAGTGGCTGCACTTATTTGTCAATTAGCTAATGGTATGACTGAAATACTGCAGCCATATACAAAACATTTAAGAAAGCCAAATTCTTCCTGTGCCAGTACTATACTGCCCTAAAATCATATTAGCTATCTTGTAGTTTCATCTTTCCCAAGAGATTTAATATAATTCCTCAAAAATTATGCAATTAAGTAGATGGAGCTAATTTTCCTAATCTGAGGTTCTGCCTATCAACAATTTCACACTTTGAGGAGCCTTTAAATGCATCACATCTACTCAGCTAACCTGGAAGGACCAGGTGTTCCAGAAAAAGTTACCATACAGGACTTAACAGCAGCTTCTCTGAGGCATTAATGCTTCCTACTGTGAAAAGGTCAACTAAACCTTTGATAAGAACAGTGACTAGAAGCTAGGTGTCTAAATTTATTTCTGCATCACCACTGGAGGCAACACTGGGGCTGTCAGAAATGTACTTTTCCCTTTCCACCTGAACTATGACTGTCCTCCAGCTCTGACCACATCTCTTCAATTAACACTCTTCCCTTACACATGTCTAAATTTCCCTTCTCTTCACCATAACTTTTAACTTTCAGGCTCTATTCCTTGTGTAGAAGCAGCCAGGGTGTGTACTTCTGCTTCCAAAAAAGAAACAACAAACAGGTAAATTGCCAATAGCAGAGATCTAAAGGATATAAAATCATAACAGGTAAAAGGAGATTCTTCTCAGATTTACTCTCAGACAGCAGTAGGCCAGGTTCTTCCTTGTCTAGAGACTGCATCTAGATATTTAATTGAATTAAACTGATGGACATAAAATTCCTTTTTTAATGTACTGCTGTTGATATATATTTCTTCCCCAATAATTTCTCTATTTGCATGATGCTGAGCTCTGGATTGATCTCCCACTGAACCATCCACAAAGATTTCTGACCTCTGACCCAGGGACCCCCTCTTTGTGGATGATTCCCTGCTGTCAATATGGTGTGAGCTCAATATTTCAATGTCTATTCAACAGAAAATCCCTCTTATATCTCTGCTAATTTTACACTCTTTAAGACATCCAGTCATATGGTTTGTTTTCTTTTAAAAATAGCCAGTGTTTTCAAATACTGGACAGAGTCAGAAAGTCAGACTTGGGCATCATTGTATTAGTCTTATTTTCCTTTATGAACAACATTAAAAAAAATTAAGTGGGCCAAGTGGCATAGCCAAAGTCATGTTTAAGCAATAAAAACCCCATCAAACACACAAACACCAGACACTAGCAGAAGTTCCATGTTCTATAGAAGAGAAAAATATGGAAGCTGAGAATGTGAAGAAGAATGTGAAGGAGAAATAGTCATTTAGTTTTAGAAGCATTGTTACTAATCATCAAAAAGTGGCAGAGAGAAAGGCAGAGGCATGTAACTGCACAGAGGGGAAGCTGAAACACAGAGGCAGTGTTATGAAAGTGAGAAGGAGAATGCAAGCCTTGAGATAAGCCACACAAAAAAGATTATAGAAACAACAGGGTTTTGAAAAACATTGACAGGCAGAGACAAAACACAGCAGACAGGTTAAAGAGGTGAAAAGATGGACTAAAGACACAGAAATAAGATTGTGACCACTGAGATAAAGGATACCAGGAATAAAAAAAGCTAGTTTCAAGTTCCGAAATTTGAGCAAAATCAGATCTTGGGAATTTTATTGAATTTCAATTGAGTATATATAGCAAAACCCAGGCTACATGAGTCAAGAGAGACAGAAAGGTTGTGCAGTCAGTATTCATGTACAGTCTTTTTTGAATGGAACTCTGATTGAGAGAAAAATTTAAAAAGAGACAGCAAGGAAAATTATTATTCTACTTTGATAGCGTACCCTAAATACAGTGATGAATACATGGAGAAATACAGAACAGTAAAGTCTTTACCCATTCTCTGCTTATGCATTATTCTTGCACCCACATCAAGACAAATTATTTAAATTTCTTTTCTCTTCTGAAGCTCAGATGCCTAGAAAAGCCACCCAAATAACATTCCTTGCAGTATTACTTTTCATTACTTAGTTTTAAAGGGAAAAGTTGCCTGCAGCATTTCATATAATTCTAATTATGTGGAAAAGGACAGTAAACAGTTGCCCTTGATCAGGACCCCTAAGTCTCTTCACAACACTGCTCTCATTCACTCTATTCTCACATAATTGGCCAAAGTCCTGATTCTTACCTGACATGACAAACACAGAACACACACTTTATTGTTACCTTTTCATTAACCAGAATGACAGTGCAGTAACGCTTTTCCTGATGAAAGGGAAGGAAGTGAATATCTAAGGCTGCAGAACTTTTGCCTTTCAAGAACAGTGTTTCCATTGGACTGAAGAACTCATGCAGGAGGCCAGACTGATCAGCTGTTAAAATAAATTTAAGTGGATGTTTAGATACAACAGCACAGGTTGTAAAGTAAAGTAGTCGCATGAATTTAAATAAAAGGATACTGTATACAGCCTCCTGCAACAATCCGTGTTTGAGGCACACCTGTAGTCAGTATTTACAGTTACAGTTGTGTAGATGTTCTGCAATATTGCATGCTGCATTATTTAAATACATTTTTATAATTACCTGTGTTCTTATTCTGTGCACTGAAATAAAGCTGGGGAAAACAGACTGTTCTCATCATTAAAAATTCCTTAAGGAGGTATAGCCTCAAAGAAAAGGTCTACTCATATCAGAAGGAAAAGTATAATTTACTGCTATTTAAACAAGAATCTCACTCTAAGAGCAGCAACTATGTCTGAAATCCTCTAGAACAGGCAAAACCTAAATACTGGCAACGCAGGCTTTTTTTGAACTGTTTTCACAAAAACACTACACAGAGAAAGAATCTTAGGGTTGAATTTGGCAGAGTCTGACTTTCTCACTGCATGTTTTTCATCTTCTACGCACACTTTGACACTGCAGAACCAGACCTGGCTTTCTAGGCAGGACAGCAGACTTAAGAATATATGTGAAGGTGAAAACAACAGAAATTAGTGAGACCATATAAGAAAATTATGTCAAACTCTGGCCAAATAGATAGAACAGGGATGGGACACCCACAACTTCTCTGAGTAACCTGTTCCAGTGCCTCACCACCCTCACAGTAAGAATTTCTCCCTCATATCTAATCTAAACCTGCCTTCCTTCAGTTTAAAGACATCACCTCTTGTTCTATCATACCCTCGTAAAAAGTCCCTCTCCAGCTCTCTTGCAACTCCTCCAGGTACTGGAAAGCCACAATAAAATCACCCTGGAACTTTCTCTTCTCCAGGCTGAATTTTTGACTGTGATGCACAATTTAGGGCCAACATTTTATGAAAACTATAAATAATAGTTACTGAGCATATCCATAAATAATATTTATTGAATACACTTAGATGTCAAAACTTTGCTTCTGTAGATAATCTAATTTCTACTGTAGTAAGACATGAGGTATTGCATAGGTACTTACAGCAAGTCTCTTTCTTTGAATCTTCAAGCAGCGAACCATTTTTTGAATTTAATATGTTATTTTCAGTACTAAAAAGAAAAAGAAAATTAAAGCAATATTCTAAAGCTGGACATTACAATTACCAATAGATAGTTTAGTTCCCCTTTTTATTAATAAATACTGGAAAAGCAAATGTTTTCAACACAAAAAAAAAACCCCACCAAAATAGACCACTACATTTTGAAACCATTTTCCAACTAATAATGTTAAAAAAATCAGCTTATCCATTTGAGGTGGCAACAGGAATGACCTATGTTAACTAACAATGCAGTTAATCAGTCAAAAGAAACCTGATGTAATCAAGGCTTTGTCTAAGAAAGGAGAAAGGGATGAATCTTAACCTAATCACCTGAACTCTGTTCATTACAATATTGCTTTTCAAGTGTATTTGAAAAGAACAGATATACTTGAAAAAACCAGCTTCAAACAAAATCTCCTTTGAATTCCCATCCTCTCAAGGCAAACTGTCTTCCTCACCATTATATTTTCTTAATGTAACTTTAGGTATTTTCCTTCTTCACGAGTAATTCCTACCGTTGTTGACAGGTGTGTCCTGGGGTACAATGCAAAAATGTGTATTCTATCACCATCTGTTGAAATGTGGGAGGGGTGGTGATCCTTATCTCTGGGGGAGATATCCTCTGCTGATGTGCCATCTGATAAAATCAGGGGGATGATCATCGTTATCTTTTCACAACCCATCCTTCCTCCAGGAGATCTATTCTGTCAATGGGCCATTGAGTCCTATTGTGTGACTGATAAGATTACATCATCCCATTGGGAGATGCCCCAGCCAGGGGCAGGAGCCAAGCCTTTCCTACCTAGATAAAAAACTGGGGTTTGGGACGCAAAAGCAGCCCTTTCCACTGGATCCCAGAGGAAAGTTGGACCTTTTCCACATCATCACTGGACCTGTGGAGGAAAACTGCACCTTCTACAGGAGCACTGCTTCAACAGACCCACATCTGTCACTGCAGGAGGATGCAGCCACCATTGAATGGGACTGCTACCAACACCCTGACTGACTGACGGGGTGTCAAGTTGTATTCTGACTCTGTCAGTGGTTTTTCTTTTGTATTGTTGCATGTATTTTATTTTTTTCTTTTTATTTTTCCTATTAAATTGTATTACTGACTTGGAGTCTCGCACTGGTTTTGCTTTCAAACCAGTAAAAGGTGTTAAGATTGTGCAGTTATATTTATGTAAGAAGAGTTTTGCTTAATTTACAACAAGCAAAGAGCTCAAAGATGCTGAAAACAATACTATAATGTATCTCAAAAAATACTGCAAGTTTCAGCTCAACATTCATATTTAAAATTATCCACACATAAAAATCATTCCCTTGGCAGTAAAATTTGATGAAGTAGCATACAGCAAACAATTACTACATACAGTGTTTGATGTTGGGTCTCTCTAAAAATAAATAGTTAATCTTGCTGGGCTAAGAAAAAATCACAACCTTACATAAATGTAATTGCAAAATTCTCAGAAAATGTTACCCGGGAGATTTGTTTTAATACCTATACTTAAGACCATTTTTCAGAAAGGAAAATGATCTCTGAGTATATGCATACAACATACTATTTATACTGTACTTTACAAATAAGTATCTCACGCTAAAAAAAAATACAAATTTTATATAAAACATCATTTCTTTAAATGCTTTATCTTTGAATGAGAATGCCAAGTCATGCTTGCAAAAATAGAGACTACAGCAGAATCACTGTAAAAGTAACAAATAGTTCAAGAGCTGTATGAATAGTACAACAAAATTTATTACATTTTTTCACTGGTGAGAATTATACATTGAATAAGTCTTCTTTTCAGATCTGAATAACTGAGAAACTCATTAGACTGATTTAACACGGTATAGAACTTCTTTCAATACCATTTTTTTTCTTACTTCAGTGAACAAAGCACCTGTAGGTAAGTGATGGGCAAAGTAAACAAACTTGTGCTGTGGAAGACATGAACATTGTGTCTCATTCTTCCATAACAAAAAGAAATAGATCTCGTTCAGTAATAAAACTGAAAGGAATAAAGTTCAGAACGTATAAGAAGCTTGGTTATGTTCAAAGTCTGGTTCAATACATCCTCTTTTATACACAGAGAAACAAGGAAAAGGATTAGGCAGAAGAGCTTAAAGCTGCCATAAAATAAGTCTACACAGACTGCTCACTGCACCTGGGTGAGACAAATCCCTGGGATCAACAGAGAATGTGGAATGAATGGCTCAAAAGCAGCCCTGTGGAGGAGCACTTGGGCATACTGGTAAATGCAAGATTACAGATGAGCTGGCAATGTCCACTCGCAGCCCAGAGAGCCAAATTCGGCTGCATCCAAAGCAGCACAGGCAGCAGGGGAGAGAGGAGACTGTGCCCCTCTGCTCTGCTCTGCTCAGACCCCACCTGCAGTGCTGCCTCCAGCTCTGGGGTTCCCAGCACAGGAAAGACAGAAACTGCTGGAGGAGAGGCACAGAAGTGGTCAGAGTGCTGGTGCACCTCTGCTGTAAAGATAAGGCTCCAGGAAGACCTCAGTTGTGGTCTTTTAATATTTAAGGCCAGGGCAGAGGGAGCTGAGGAGCGAGGGGGAGAGGAGAATAGCTCAGAAGAAAGACAGAGAGACCAAGCAACTTCTCCAACTGCCCCTCATTTGGTTCGGAGTTCTTTGCTAACAAAGCAAGATAATTCTACTGTTCATTAAATGAACAAAAAGTTCAAGATTATGTTACAGGTGAAGATGGGTTAATGAGGGCACCTTTCAGCCTGGTTGAGGTGTGAATACTTCCAATTCATTCTTGCTATGGTTTATTCTAAACAGTCAAAATCATAGCCTGAATAGGGAGGGACTTTAAAGATCATCTAATTCCTACCCACTTTCATATTTTTGCATCAGTAACAGTCTAGTATCTGCTACCTGAATTATCAGTATATACCAGTTCCAACATAACAACACAAAGCCACTGGGCTTGCCTTGTTATCAGGTGTGCCAAAAATCCAGATCAAAAGGAAAATCATCTCTGCAGTCAACACAGAGAGTGTGCATACATCATCATGGCATATGAGCTATCCATATGTCATGGTGCATCTTTACTCTTCATTCCAGGCTCCAAACAAGTCAATAACTCTGTTTTCCATCTAACAAATTCTCAGAGGAAAAAAAAATTACTTCCCTATCTGTATTTGGAACAGAATTTACACATGATCTTTTCAGTCTCTTAAAGCTCCAGATTCTATATATTACTGAAGGCGGAGGAAAAAGTGCCAGACACCATAAGGAAATCTTAAATTCACAAAGCAGCATCTTATTCAATGAACTTTAGGATGTTTAGCAAGCAAACATCTTTTTAGAGAGAAGGGATACAACATACTGCTTAGAAATGCATTGAAAATACTGAAACACTTGAACACAAAATTCACATCTAAGATACTCCCCAGTTTCCACACTCTGTGGAACAAGTTCTCAGAACTCAGATCTCAGAACAAAGAGTATGATAGAAACTAAAACAGGAGCTGCCCAAAATAGGTACTAAGGCTTAGGAGTAGGATTTCTTTTGCATCAAATATTACCCAGAATTGTAATGACTCCTGATAACATATTTGTAAACCGCATTTTTCGAAACAACAAGTATTAATGCTGTATCTCATATTACACACAGACACCATTTTTAGATCTTAATTTTTTCTTTATTCTTCCAGTAAGTAAATACAGGTATTCTGTATGACATGATTATTTCCTTGGCACATTAAACAATTTAGAAAAAAAATTGTAAGAATGAAATTCAGAAAATTGAAATTGTTTGGAATTCCTGACATAATCTCCAGTTTAAAAAAAGGTGCAATTAATTTAACAGTAAGAAGCTGTACACAATGCAGAGCTTGACTTGAAATTCATTCATTAATTTTTCCTTATTTTGGTTTAGAATACTTTTTTTTAATCCAACAATATTTATGAACATTCACTGTTTTGAAAATCAGTCTGTGCAATCATGATCCGGCCTTATGGACACTGTACTGGATATTATAATCTGCTTAGTCGTGGTCTTAGAATAGGACTATTAGTTAAACACTGGTATTATCTTTACCACTTTCTAGCTTTACAGTAGGAAATCTATGAAGGAAAAGCTAGCTATTAAATGTAACCTTTTACTGTCATTTGATACTTTTTTCCTAATTCACATAATTTAAAACTGTCAAAATGCTTGAAAGCTATGGGTATTTTTACATTACACAGAATTTCTGGGCCATGTGATGTGTTCTCTCCACCTGGTTTTCCTTCTCCCGCAGGGAGCAGACCATGCTGGCACACAGATGTAGACCAAAAACAACAATTGAAGTGTCAAGGGCTTGGAAAAGCACAGAGAAGTGGATAATTTGAAAAAGTCTTGTCCCAGTACACTTAAAAGCATAGTTATGTCAGCTGGACTAAAAATTTTTTAAAAGTACTGTGTTTCTCACCAAACACCATCCAGTTCTGCATGAATAAAGAAGTCTTGCCTGCAACCACTGAAGACATGGGTTGCTGTTAGAGTTCTGGGCTTAGACAGTGCTGTCCTAGCAAGGACATAGTTCCTCAGGCTCTAGTCCAGACTGGCATTGTCCCAGGCACACTGTGATGAACCCACACCACAGTGACCAGAGGACTGGTCTCCTCTCTGGCCTGAATGACAGTTTTGGGTGCCTGTGACACTGCCAGAGAGGAAAGCTGGGAGGTAAAAGGGTCACCTGCCAGGCAAAGCTTCTTACAGTGAGGATTAAAGTGGATCTGACATATCTGGAGGCACAGGATGAGGATGCAGGAGGAGCTCTGAGCCCAGTTGGTCGTGCTGGGATGATGAAGTTGTCATTTGCATGCCTTGGCGCTGACACCAATCTCACAGACACAATTACCCAAAGGGCAAGCTCTGACTTTATGGTAGCTTTACACTTACAGAGCACTTAGAGAAATTGGCCCTCAATTTGTACATGGCATTTTCTGGATTTACCGAAAGAATGAAAATGATTGAGGGCAAAATCTCCTTACTGATCAGTTATGAAATACACACACACTACTTTTTTTAACACAAATTTCAGAAGTTTGTTCCATTCAAGAAAAAAGATCTTCTGAAAAGGGTCATTTAAGTGGCTTCTCTTATCACAGCTGACAGAAATATCTAAACATATAGCAAGTCAGTACTGGAAATTTCTAAAGACCTAGGATGCCCTGAAAACAATATCTGTAAGAATAAGATCTGGATGTGTGACTAAAATTACACTATTTAGACTGATTGTCTTGAAATAAATTAAGTTGAAATATGCAAGATGGTAAAAAAAAATCCTTTTCTATATCAACAATTATTATACACTTATTTAATTTAGTAAAAAGTATAGTATAAATTACACTTTCGAAAACAATTTGTATTTTAAATATGTGTATATTTTTACTTAATAATAAAATGTTCATTATTTTTCTGCTTTTAAATTTTTCCTTTTTTGAAAAAAATTTAAAATGGAATTTGAAGAACAGTCTTCATTTCATGACATGGCTGTGGAACTTCTCTATGATTACAATTCAACCTACAGTATTGACAAGGTAGTAGTTTATGATATTTCCCAATAATCCTTGAATAAGTGTTTCAGGATTTTGAATGTTTACATGAACTTTAAAAATTACATGTCCCAAACTGTGAAAAACATTTTGAATTATTAAATAAGGAATTATTGAACTACTAAAGAATAATTTTTTTAATCTGTTTACAGATTTTTTTGCAGTACTGTCTTGGTTTCAGCTGGGTAGAATTCATTCCTTTTTCTTAGCAGCTGGCAAAATGCTCTGGTTTAGAATAGGATGAGAATAATGTTGCTAATACTCTGATATTTTAGTTGCTGTTGAGCAGTGCTTACTCTAAGCCAAGGAGGTCCCAGCCTCCCATGCTCTGCCAGGGAGCAGATCCACAAGAATCTGTGAGGGAGCACGGCCAGGGTGGCCGGGCTGGAGTGGCCAAAGGGACATCACAGAACACCAGGCTCAGCATGAAACGCAGGCAGAGCTGGCCAGGACGGCCTCCCACTGCTCAGGGACTGTTTGGGCACCTTCTGTGATATTTCCATGTCCTAAACTGTGATTCTTTATGGCAGGTAGCACACAGCTATGCACAAATAGATAGTATTAATAGAAATGTATGATCCAATATATTATAGTTAGCAATTGTTATCTGGAACTTACCTAAACTTTTGCTCTTGCTTTACTTGCTTGGCTTGATACACTTTCTCTGGGTGCACTAAACAGGAGTGTGTGGATTCCAGCAAAATTACCCTGGAGTATGACAAGCATGCAAAATGACTGCTTTTTCAACTTGCAGAATGAAGATGAAACTCAATTTATTCTAACTTTTAAATGCAGGCTCAGTAAAGAAGCTTATTATTTTCAATTAAAGATACTTTAAAACCACTTGTTGTGGTTTAACTCCAGTTCTTCTGTAAAAGATCTTCTCCCTTGGTATCAAACTAGCATTTCCTAGTGTTATTTGCAAGTAAATAATATATCCCCCGATGAAACACTAGATTGTTCAAAACACTGGAAGCCTGATACTAAAAATTTTACCTTTACATTACTGGTTCAAATATTGCCTAAATTGATAATGACTTAATGTAGTTGTCACGTAGCTTTTGAATTATATAAAACTAAATTATATTTAACGAAATTACTTCATCATTTCCAAGTGAGTTATCCAAATCCTAAGACTTATTCAACCTCACTGACCACCTCAAGGACTTCAAAATAAAAGACAGAAGCTAATTAAACTCATATGATTCCTACACACAAGGCTTGGAGCAGTGGAAACAGTCCTGTTACAGGATTGTTACTGTTGGTTTGTATATACCAATTTATATCCCAATAGAAATTGTATATACCAATCCTATTCTGTGGGGGGAAGAGAAATTTAATTTGCAGTTTTTGAAACATGCATATTCATGTTGTATAAAAAAACAAGTTAAAAATGTTGTGAAAGATGGTTCTTCCAAATAAATGGATGAGATGAACCAATGCTTAGCTCTAAAGACTAAAAACAAAATATGGAGTCAGATCAAATAAATAGATTTTAAAGGGGTACAACAATCTATTTCCTTTGTACTAAGGAAAGTAATATTTATAACTCTGCAGTTGTTGCAGCTATGATGAATACAAATTAAAAATTAGACTAACTGATAATGATGCAAGCCCCACGGCAAAAGCATTTTTTTTTCTTTTGCATACTTAATAACTTAAACAGCAGGATAAAGCAGATTGGGGAAAAAATAACCAAGTATTAATTAACATAGCTTGTTTCTCTTTGTAATTCTGCGGGACCTCAGCCAAACACAAAAATACAAGCAAGGTTCATGAACTCTGATTAAAGCTCCAGCTTTAATACTTACACTGAGACGAATTTCAATTAAGGTTTATTTATCTTCTTTATTCATTATGATAACTTTCACTTCTTTGTGCTTGTAACAATTTTGGGAATGTAAATCCCTATCATTTAACCTCCAGGTTTTACATTTTTATGAAGAAGAAGAAAATTATGGAAAAGAGTGGATGAAACAGCATGATCATTAGAGACTTGTCCTTATATCACTGAATATGCCATACCTGAATATGCCATCCATTTTGAAGGGATTAGTAACATTTAGGGTAAATTTCTTCAGCTCATAACATGGGGATCTGCACTTTATCGTACCCTAAAAGAGAATAAAAACCACAAGGCCAAGAATCAAATTATCATTGTTTTTTCCTTCTTATCTTTCTATGTCTTTATTTTGTCTCTTGCTCCAACCTTCCTTTCCAACAGAGTCGGGGAGCTAAAAAAAAAAGTGAGGCTCACATAAACACCATCTAAGTCCAGAAGTCTATCCAGATGTGCTCAATGAACATGGATTACAAACATGGGCCTGCCTGCCCTGACTGGAACATATCTGACAACTATAGAGTTTCTGTAGTTAAAAAGCACAAATAAATATATCTAACAAAAGCTTGTGATCCAACTACATAGGACATCTGAAATCACTAGGCTGAAGCACATAAACACCTCCATAACAGGATTTCCGGTAACATTCAGATGCAGAAAGGGCTCCAGATTTATTTTCAGAGCAATCAGTGCAAATTTGTACAATTTTTTCAGGATCTAAAAGTGATTTATGTCCTTAGGAATCTTACATATTCCTCTAGGGTTTTTGCTGCATGTACATAGTCTAATACTGGAAGTCTGAAAATTCATAGGTCAGTCAAAGGCGAATGCTGATGGTAACTCACATTTTCATTCTTATCTCACTTCCCCTTTGTTTGATATAATTTACAGAATAATAATTTTTTTTGGTGATGATATTGATACACACATAAACTTACAAGAGGGTCAATATTTTTAACTTCAGATTTCAGAGAGAATGTCAGTGTGGCACCATCTACTCCATCAACTTTATTTGAGATCAGTAGCAATACTGCTTCAGCAGGGCGCAGGAAACGAATTGTGAATTCCACATTTATAAAGTCTTCCCTCCTATGGAAAAAAAAGCACAAAACCAGGGTTCAGAAATTATTCAGAAATGCAATTTCAGGAGCACATTTCAGAATCTTTGTAAAGGAAGGGTCCTAGAAAAGAAAGCAATTTGTTTCCTCTGAAATACTTTTTGTAGAATAAACTTCTGCCTAAGAGTACCTTAAAACAGCCTAATAAAATAACTATATAGATAAAGAACAATACTAAATCCATTTTTCTTTTACATCAGCACATAGCTTAATTTTTCTTCACACACACTCATTAGTGCAGGAAGTTCTCTTTCATTAGAGTATCATCCTAAGTTAAAAACTGATCCAATTCATGCTCCTATATCTTAATAGGCTTTTTCTGAGTTAAGCACTCAGCCTCTTATGCATTTTGCGAGGCAGATCTAGATAGTCTCAATCAAATTATCATTGAAGAGTGAGAAAGAAATTAGTTAAAAACCCTTCAGAATAATTACTAAGCCTAAGTAATCAAGAGGGAGAAAAAACAAAGTTCTCTTGTACAAGCAATGCCTTCTCTCTAATGGGAAAACTGGAGAAGACCACATAGAACAAGAGTTTAGTCTAGGTACAAATTTAGACACTATCTGCATCAGTCCTTCAATGAAGCAAGAACAATAAGAAAACTTTAATGCCTGACGCTCTCACTTTGAAGCTCTCAAAATGTCTCTCTGGCTTTGAGATTAGTCTTAAGAAGGCAAGAAGTCTCCAACTGTCAATTCTGAATATTCATGGTGAAATCCTGGAAGTTCTGTAAAACTGGTTCTTACAGCTTTCAAGTTCCTACTGCAGAGCCCCCAGACAGGTCCATTTATGACACTGAAGACTTGCCAAGACCCCCAGGGTCTGAAGCTCCTAGGTCACCTCACCATTCACAATGTTCTGAAAAAACATGCTATGATGCAGGCACCCAGAGGAATAAACTGCCTGAGACATACACTCCCAGAGCCACTTTAAGGGTCAAGTTTTAAGAAGTCTGCTCTGGTCACAAATAAGAAGGACAGACAGCAGTGTACAGCACTTTCTTCCTCATCTTTGCCCTCACACAACAGCTGAGAATTTGGATTTGAATTGTTGCCTTGTGTGGCAAAACCACAAAGTTGCTTAGTTTTTATCTCTATTAATCCATGTAGTGGTCAATGTAAAGTGAGGGCAAATTCATCTCGTAGAATTGTTCTGTAACCCTGGGGGTTTGTGCTATTCCTGTTGTGAACTGCAAGTCCACACAGCACAGTGCAGTGCTCTGGAGAGTGGGAATCTCAGACCAAGAATTAATGATGCCATATGCAACATGTGACACTCAGCTACACTGAGAATGTTATTCACATGATTATAATTTCCCAATCCACCCATAACATTATGATCTAACAAAGAACCTACAAGAATCCCATACCTATTATCAATTCTTGGAGTTTTTAAACACTGGCATCAGAATATTAAGAAAGCTATTAATTTCAAAGAACCTATTTTTCATTTAATGATCATGACATTATGATAAACTCTACAGAGGTCAATGTGCATGACTGGCATTTCCACAGGTTTTTTATTTCTATGCAATTTTTCAAATATTTATTTCTATATATAATGCCAAGCAGCTCAACAACAACATTGTGCACATTTTCTTCTTGATTTTTGCTTTGTGGTTTGTTTTGGGCGTTTTTTGAAGGTGAAGTGAAAAACAGCCATGGTATTGACCTTTCATAGAAACACATGGTATTTTCAAGGATTACATTTATATGATAACTGATTTGAAGTAATTGAAAAGAAAAAGGAATCAAATTAGTCTCACAGCTTGCAGAAAGCATTCCATTATTTGTTGTTCTCTTTGCATATATTTATAATAGGCATGTAATTTACTTCTGATATATTGATGGTCCTTAAAGAGCACTATATTTATGTTGAGTCTTCTTGAATTTGACCATCTATATTTGATTTTTTTTCTCCTTCACAGTTTATTTTCATAGAAATTTTGACCTTTTCTTTTTCCTTTTTACAATCTCTAATCCATTTTATCTGTAAAAGGATAACTTGAAGATAAACTTAAAAACTGATAACTGACAGCCAGAGTCACCACTACATCCCTCTCGTCTTCACTAGTTAAACAGAGATTAATGAAATTCCTGTATTAATTCATAACTGCATAGCACAGAAAGAGCAAAATGTACTTAGCAAACAAAAACAATTAGATGGTGATATACAATGAGTATTTCTGCTATCAGAAATTATAACCTTATGCTTTCCCAAAATTAAATCTCTCTCAAACCCTTAGATGTCTCTCAGACATGCAAGATGAACAACTAACTACATCACATCCATCTTGCTGGGGAGGAAGGATTGGGACCAAAAGATGCAGTGTAATACTACTCAAACCTGTGTCATGGTCTCTAATTACCAGTCATGCTTAAATTAAGAATGAGACAAAATCTGAGACTTCAGAAGAAAAGAAATCTACCTGCTCATGTTTCTACAATGCATTGATGTAGAAAATGTGAATCAGGTTTTGATACATAGGGAAAAAAACATAAATTGGAGACAGATGACTCCTGTAATGATCTGAAGGTTTATATATTGTTCTTAAAGCTCTATTTGGCTCAACTGCAAGAGTCCCACTGAAACATTACTCTAGATTTGTTCCAGCTTAAGGAGAAAAACCCTTATATCAACTAATTTTGTTCTGCTTGTAGTTGAACATATTTCTAGAGTTCCACCACTCTTAAATTACTAAGTTTCTATTTCTGTAATGCTACAAATAATTATACTAACAAGTTATTACTTACGTAGGGGGAATGGTAACAGTATTTCCTTTAGGTAAAGAGAAATCATCAGCATCTCTTCCCACAACAATAGCATTGTATGCCAAAGTATGACTCTTTGGGTTTTTCAGGTGCACCTACCACAACAAAAACATGATCAGCCTATTTTTACTCATTTTTTAGACTATAAAAGGTGTGCTCTGCAGGTAAATACCAAAATACAAACTACAGATATCACAAAATAAGAAATTACTTCAAATAACTGGGTAGATAATTTTCCTTCCAAAGGAGCATAGATTTTCCACAGACTATCTAACCTTAATTTTTGAGAGTACAGTGTACACTGCGCTCCTATGCCTGTGAATCTCTTATTCCTCTCTTTGATCTCAGATTTGTCAAATTTGTAGATTTTTTTCATGTGCTTTCAAGCATAGGGAAAAAACAGAAGTGAAATCCCAAGACTGAAGAAAATAAAAACAGAAAATGCACACTTTCATCTTCTATATTTACTAGCCAAATGACATGAAACCTATTAATTATTTGTCGTAGCTAATACATAATATAAATACATATATACACACAGTGTAGCTAATACTTAATATAAACACATATATACACACAGCGTTCTAAGCTTGCATTACAATGAATCTAAATCCAATGGTATCAATACCTGCTTCACTATAGTTGCATGGAGACCACCTGCAAATTCTATAGTGCTCTTGGGTAAGTACTGAGGGAGAGTGTCATACAGGTGGACACACAAAATAAGCATCATGACAGGGTTTGGCTCACAGATATCAGTGGCCTAATATTGAAAATAAAAAATAAAGAAAAAAAATAGATGTTCAGTCAAAAATTTGCCTGTATAGTGTAAAGATAAGAAGAAGAAGAAGAAAAAAATAAGTTAATTATTAAACAAATATTTTTAATCTAACCAGTAATAAATGGATTATTCTCATGGCTAATAAGAATATGCATCTTCTTACTGCACAAAAAAAATCCCAGATTAATGAAAACTATTAACATGCTCTGGTGATAAACCTAGGGTAAAAATTTAGCTCAACTTTTTCCCAAAGGTACAGCAGGAACAAATGCTAATTTTGTTAAATACAGCATAACAGAAAAAGCAAGGAAATTTTATTGTCTGGAAAAACATAAGTCTTTACTATCTTAAAAAAAAAATTAAAATATTTTAGTTTATGTAAAATACCATCCCAAATACTCCTACATACAGTTCTGTAACTGTTTATGAAGAAAATTTCACTTTCCAAATAACAACAATATAGTTGTTTCTGTTGCAGATACTTTTATACTTTAGTAAATTGCTTTATAAAACGTAGCAAGTATTCCTGCAGGTTAAATAATTGATTTACAGAAATTAATTTGAGTGGCAGCTGCAAAACATGTCAAATTTACTCCTCAGCAATTCTGGTAAGTCACTGAGGAGAGTGGCAAAATTATTTGCCACAGAGTATGAAAAAGGGAGGAAAAAACTATTTACTCTTCTGGACTGTCTTTAGTGTTGCAAGAGAGATGTCTATACATGTTTATCATCTTAGCTCTCTGAGTTAATTTGTATTTTAAAGTTAACATTTATTTAAAGTTTTCGAGGTAAAGTTCTCTTGCCCTGTGCCCAGCCAAGCAGCTCATCCTACTCCCAGCAGCTCTCACACAGCTCCTCCAACCTTCCAAGAGAGTGAGTTCAGAACTGGGCAATGATCTGAGGCTTCCCTGCAACTCTTCATGGCTTCTTAGATAATGTTTGTCCCTATAATTCTTAAGATTAATTTCATATACTTTTCATGCACTGATGTAATCATACATCTCATCTCATATTTCTGTTTAATTCCATCGCCACTGGTTGAAGATTCAAACTTTAGGATGCATTCACTATGCAAAGCAAAAAAAGGTTCTTCTGTGCCAAAAGCTTTAAATATGAAGTCTGAAAAGCATTCTGATTTTTCCATTCATTTATCTCAGTAATGGCTATTGAATGTTTACCATTATTACAATATGGTCGTGGTTTTACACCCCTACTTTTCATTCTTCCTGCATTTTGATTTAAGGTAGAAAAGATGCCAGAGTAGATCATCTATTGAAGACTTTCTTCTGCCACATACTTCTTTCTACCCATTTCCTCTTAGATCAGAATTTATTCCCTCAAAAAATAAAATTCTATCTTGTGATGAATTCATAAAACTACATTTGTGCCATTTATCTACTAGTCTAATAACTGAATAAAAGAATCATGCATTTCTTAACAAGATTCATCGGAAAATTCACAGTCAGTAAATATTATTTGCTTTAAAAAATATGTGCTAGCAAACAATAGCAGTAATTATAACTTAATAAATAAAAAAGTTTGAAACAAATTTCCTTTACTGGCTACTCCCAATCACTGCACCTTCTATCCTATCTCTTTGTCACACACATTCCCTCCACATTATTGCTATCCACCACCCTATCTTGTAATACTTTATTTTAGGCTTTCGGCTGAATCTTCTTCAAATCAAAGCACTCTAAAACTTAAAAATATCAAATATGAATTAAAAACACGTAGAAAGCCACCACTAATACTCTAGAGTTGAACTGTAAGTCATGATTAGAAAGTGAAAACCATTTCCTGCCCAAAGTACTTCATCTGAAATCTACACCTTAATCCTTAAAAGGATTTCAAAGCCTTGAACTCCATTAAAAGTGTCATTTACACCTGAAGCTGAACACTTGTAGACAGCCCTTCCTTATTATTACAGATTCTCAGATTTTTAGATTGAAAATGCCAGCTGTTCTAGACCTAATCTGTCTCAGCATGTGCTGTTAATTAATGCAAATATCCTGAGAGTTCTAAAGCAGTGACTGCCTGAGTCAAGAACTTCGTCAATGCTATTGGAACATTTTAGCCCACTAAATTTCAGAGACAAGACTATCAGAAAATTCCCAGATTAAGAGAGTTCAGCAAAAGGATTTATTTGTTTTGTTACTTTTATCACTGCAGAACAAGATACTTCAGAAGTTTCTAAAATAGCCTTAGAAAAGTATTCATGATTTTCAATAAATCTATGTAAAATGTACCCTTTGAACTAAAATACAGACCTTGAAGACCCAAGATCTGTTCCTTTTTCTGGTACTGACTCTGTACCTTTGTTTAAATTGTTAGTCTGTGCAGAAGTGGATTGTCCCATTTATAGTACACAATTTAGTCTTAAAACACGTACATTAAGGAGAATATCCTAGAATTCTGCTTCCACATCTGAAGTATTCAACACCCCTTTCATATCTGGCATCAGGCCTCTTCCTTCATGTGCTGAACTTCATGTTTTTCTTAATACAAGCTGAGGCAGAATATGCCTTTGTTTTGAGGGTTATACCTAGATTATTTTTTTGCTTCCTGTCAATCACAAGTATGGTAAGCAGTAGATTTTCTTTGTTTATCCTGTCATAGCAAAGTCATTTCTAACAGAGTGATCTGTATCAGGAAGCAACAGCAAGACAGCAGCTGATACAAATGGAAATAGCAGAGTTAATTTTTCCATGTAATCATAACACGGTCAAATGGAAAGGGGAAAAAAAAGTTGTAATTGAGCTTCTTTTTATACTACTTTGTTCACACAAATAAGCTCCACCTCTGATTCCTAATGTCATTTAATTCCTTCAGAAAGTTTCCTCATACACTTTCAAATACTATCTCTATTCTACTGCCTCTTCTGCTCTTCTGGACAGCCCAATATGCTCCCAGAGATATAAGTAACTCACAAATGGGCAGTTAAAGAAATGCAGACTAGGATCAGGAGAAAACTGGGTTTGGGGACAACAAAAAGAACAAAGAAATGATATCTAACCTATGTAAGGTCACCATATACAGAAAATTTGGTGCCATAGGTCAATAAAAACCACAGAGATGCAAAGCATGTTTACTAAACATATAAAAGAGATCCCAAGCAGATCCTTGATGGAAGAAATTATCAACGATTATCAGCATTGCATTCCTCCCCAAAAAAGGGCACCAGAGCTGATGGTTTTGAGTGAGTGCTACTCTCACTAGCATCCAAAGCTGCTGACTTCTGTGTGCATCAAACCTGGGGCAGAACTCTCAAGGGCCTTCATGGTTAGATGCATGTAACTGTCACCAGACATTCATACAATTTTTTTCACCACTTCTTTTTATGGTTAAGTGCATGATGTTTGTTCTTACATATCTTTTTCTAAATTGCCTTCCAATAGTAATAATGAATTCCATTTGAGTTTTCATTGTGTGATTTAGGATGCTAAAATCTGAACTAAATTAATTTTTTGTCTTGGGCTGTAATGCAAGATGTGACCAAAAGTATGTATTCTATCACCATCTGTTAAAACCAGGTGGGGCAGTCATCTTTAGCTTTTCCATGACACATCCTTCCTCCAGGAAGATATCTTCTGTTAATGGTCCATTGATTCCCAGTGCATGACTGATAAAATTACATCCTCCCATTGGGAGATGCTCCACCCAGAGGGAGGAACCAAACATTTCCTACCTAGATAAAAACTGACATTTGGAACATCAGAGCAGCCTTTTTCCATTGGATTCCAGAGGAAAACCAGACCCTTCTACATCACTGGACCTTTGGAGGAAAACTGCACCTTCTACAGGAGCACTTCTTCAACTGAACCACATCTGTCACTGCAGGAGGATGCAGCCACCATTGAATGGGACTGCTACCAACACCCTGACTGACTGACAGGGTGTCAGGTTGTATTCTGACTCTGTCAGTGTTTTGGTTTTTTGTATTACTGTACTTTTATTTTAATTTTCCTAGTAAAGAACTGTTATTCCTATTCCCAAATCTTTGCCTGAGAGCACCTTAATTTCAAAATTATAATAATTTGGAGGGAGGGAGTTTACATTTTTCCATTTCAAGAAAGTGTCTTGCCTTCCTTTGCAGACACCTGTCTTTCAAGCCAAAACATTTATGTTCAGTTAGCTGTGCATATGTGATTCTACAAAGAAAAGAATGATGGAAATTACTTCTAATTAAGTCCATTCATATGAAGCAATATTTTGTTTTCCATCATATAGCAACATATCCTGAAATAAAACTGTTTCACTACAATCTCACCTTAACTGGATGTGCAACACTACTATACAAAAAAATGAAAATAAAAACAATAACATATATAAGAGCTGCTACTATAAAATCACCTACCTTTATGTCTATATCGAGACTGATAGTATGCAGAGCCTTCACAACTATCAAGGAGTTGTGCAGAAACTGTTCATGAGTTCTTGGATCAGTATACATCTTTATGAAGTGAGTATTAATCTAGACAAGGCAGAGAAATAAAACTCAATCTTCCACCAGGCAAAATTACTGCTTTTGTATTTTTGCTCATTCAGAAATCAATAGGATCTAAATTATGAACAGAAATTCCCTGTTAAGAATAAACCCAGTAAAAAGAAAAATTAATACTGAAGTAGTCTCCCATGGCTTGCTAAATGTTGGGGTGGTTTTTTTCCTTTTTAAAAATTCCATAGGCCAAGAGTTTCTGTTAAGGAAACTTCCCTGTCCTAGTACCCAGGAGCCACTGGCAGCCACCTGAGCTGGGACTGGAGGTCCCTTGCAGCGGGAGGCTGCAGTGAGTGATGGAAGCCCTGCTTGACTCCCCACACACCCCACTCTCCCATTCAGACAAGGTTTCCCTACTGTCTCGAGCCCAGGTTTCCCACAGCAGAGCCTCAGCCATCTGGATCCTCAAAAAAATTTAATCTTAGTGCAAGAACAGAAGAACACCTCGAGCTGGTGCCTCTGAGGAGGGACCCCATGCAAAGGAAACCCTGGGTTTTTACACACCCTCAGTCTGAGTGTGTCAAAGCCTGGGGTCTTCCTGCTGGATCCTCGGCTCCTGCCCTGTCCTCCTGGGCACCTGACTGTGCTTCAGCTCCCCAGAACCTTTGTGAAGCAAAGGCTCAGTGCCAGCTCCCTTTCCTTGGGCTCCCAGCAGCCAGAGCTCCACCTGCAGCTCACACCACAGCCACACCTGAGCTTCCTGCACTCAATGCACTCCTCAGCATTGCAAAGTAAAACAAGGCTGGACAAACACAGTGACATTAATAAACTGCAAAAACTTGCACAATGGTAAAAAACCTTCTTACCAAATATGGACAATAAGATGTCATCAGTGCTGCCAGTACTAGACCATCTAGAAGATCTTGGTCAAAATTCACTATCCATCTCATGGGTGGTATTCCACCTGATTAAAACACAAAGCAAGATTCGTGAGACTCTCTTCTCCCCAAGATGCCTGCTTTGTTCTAGATAGATTTCATAACTATTTGAAATCACTGAGTAAAGGAAAGAACATAGGAAGGAAAAGGAAACATCCATTCACATGTAGAATTTCACTGGCATATTTCTATTTCAGAGCTGCTGCTGAAAACTTGAAAAACCTCACCTAGAATATTGCAACTAATATTCACTCTTCTGCAGCATATAGCATTCATCATAGCAGAATGGAAAACAAGTAATCTAAATCTCATATATTAGAAGCCTAAATATGTAAACTTTTAATTTCTACAGGCCTAGCATTAATAGAGCTACTGAAACTCAAGAAAATATGCAGAAACCTTTAAAATTGAAATGCTTAAGACACAAAGAAAGGTTAATTATTTTCTTTAAGGTCATACTAAATTATTTGGCATAAATGCAATATAAATGAGAGTTAACAGCTCAATTGTTACAGCACAAATTACCACTTCTACAACTGTTGTAAATCCCAATGCCCTAGAAGGTTAGATAATTTTTTATATTTCTAATGTTTTTATTACAATAAAATGGATTACTAAAACATTAAATAGAGTTTATTTGTAATTTTTTATTTGAAACATCTATATCTTAAAATATTTAACACTGCATTTACACAACTTTACTGTCTCAGGTCCAAGCTCCCAAATTTAGGAAACACTTTGGATTTCAGCCAATGGCAATGCTTTTAGATGGACTGGGATCAAGCTTTCTCATATGGGACAAATTATAAAGGTTTCATTTCGCTATTACAATTAAAAAATTAGTTCAACCCACAAAAAACCCCTACACCAGATCCTAAGAAAAATCTGTCATTATGCAGAAAAAGAGAAGACACTTATAGACTACAGTTGAGCCAGCATCAAAAAACTGAAATGTCTATCACTTCACACCAACTTGCAGATACTTTAGCATACTCATGCAGCTTTAGTAAGAAAAAACAGGAGCAGATGCTGCAAAAACTTAAAAACAAAGGTCTTTAAATCCAGCTTAACTCTTTGACATTGGTAATGATTTTAGTTTGCCACTGCTTCAGTGTGGTGATGCTTAGGCATCAAAATTCCTTATTTTTTCCTATTCATAGGTAATATTATTCTAAATATTAATTAAATATATTTTAATTAAATCTATTTTTTAAAAGAACCAAGAGTATTAAAATCTTATTTGCATGAGTATTTCTTTAAGTTTTCAAAACAAAATTAAAACTTGCATTAATCTCACTGTGTCAAAATTATTTTTTTCCTAATTGTTTAACCAAAAGAACTTTTTCAAGCACCAACTCAACTTTCAAGTCTTGAAAACTCCATATTGGAAGGTACCAAAGATGGAGTCTGACTGGATATATAACATCTTCCTGTTACTTATGACAGGAAGAGACTATAGTAATATGGGCCTTGACATCTAAATTGTGACTGCATTAATTTTAACTCAATTCAGACATCCGTTTCACAAGTATCTACAGTAAGAGATATTTCTTTCATCCCATCTTCTCAGTAACCTGCTTATAGTTATTTAAAAAACATTTAATGTAGTCACTGCAAAAACAAATACTTTAAAGATAGCAAATACATTTTTGGAAGCATAAAGTCAGTCTTTCTAACATAAATTCATCATTTTATTGATTATTGTTGAGACCTATAAAAATCAATAAACTGTCTTCTTTTTTATTAATAGAGTTCAGACTCTCAACACATATCATCAGTATTTTTAATAAATCATAATTTTCAAATTTTTATTTTTAACTTTTTAAGATTAATTATTCTTGCTTTACTAGGTCCAATATTGAATTATTCTTCTGGTTAGTAATCGAGATGGATTTGATGAGCATGGTTATGGAAACTCATTAAACCATATGCTTTGAACAAAAACAGTAACTTTGTTTTTTATCCTCCTTTATATTTTACTTTAGATATACTATTTGCTGCTTTTAGTCTTCTGGTGGGAATATTACTTGAACACACTTAAGCAGTAGTAGATGTGCCTGTATCACAGAATCACAGAATGGTTTGGGTTGGAAGGGACATTAAAGATCATCAAGCTCCAGGCCCCTACCATGGCCAGGGACACCAGACACAGCACTTTTGTACTTTGTTTTTGCTTTCACTAATCCTTGCTTTCATGCTGGTAGAATTGTCTGAGTGCCAGCAAAGTAGCTGGGGAAGAAAGCTGGCTTAAAAAGAAAGAGCAAAAAATTCATTTACTGTTAAATCTGGATCACCCAATCCAGTTTTGCCATGCAGCCACATAAATGTGCCAGTGGAAATGAAACGTGGTAGGACTATTTTTTAAAAACCATTTCTTGAACTATAGGCTTTATAGTTGTGTAAATGAGAGCATAAAGAAAAAATCCATTAAGTGGAATATTTTCCCATCTTAGCTAATTAAATAAGCATTTTTGTTGTTTTTCAGCTAATCCTCCTACTATCAATCAACCTACTTAACTCAAAGGCTTGTGAATAAATTAGTCAGAAAACATAATGTAGTTTTCCTAATTACATCAAATCTAGCAGAACATCTGCCAGCTAACCACTCTACAGTAATTAAGTTTTTAAAAAGAATTAGTCAATTTTAGTAGAAATAAACAATAGAATCAGAATTATTACTCAGGATACCTCTAAGCATGTAAATATATTGAATTTCATTTGTATTGGCATTTCTTGCAAAAACAAAAAAAATTCAAGTGGCGCTTTAAGATAAAGATTTTCATC
Source organism: Acridotheres tristis (assembly GCA_037013685.1). Lineage (NCBI taxonomy): Eukaryota > Metazoa > Chordata > Aves > Passeriformes > Sturnidae > Acridotheres > Acridotheres tristis. The sequence goes on from CM072884.1 coordinate 106,133,142, forward strand.
CAGTATAATGATAAAAACCTGGCCAAAAATAGTTCCAAACACGAATGGTAACAGGTAACAAACAACTCTGTGTGACTGGGGGCAGGGGGAGAGAAAATTGTCCAAACTTTCAGTTCTGAATTGAGACATATTCCTGCTACTTGCTAGTTGCATCCCAAAAGGACTGGCTGCAAATTTTGATAATACCAAGACTAAAATGGCACATTTTAAATCTCCCATTAATGAAAAGGAGTGAGACAGAAGCGCCAATTAGGCAGATAATGAACTGCTCTGCATACAGACTAATGAGATTGGGAAAACTGGGGACTTCGAGTTATGAAAAGAAGAGGCAAAAAAGAAGCATTTCCAAAAAGAATCCATTGATGAGACAACAAGGGACTGGAAAGAAGGTGAAAAAAATTAATAATTGGAGGAAAGATTTTGGAAGTGGGAGAAGATTCTGAAGATCAGAGAGGTGCATAGAGACAAATGTCACTGGATGTCCAGGGACTTTGGCCAGACACGAGATTAGTGTCTGTGAGCAGCAGCACAGCAGGAATTAACTTTTCCCTGATGCTCCAGTGGCCTCCCTGGTACAGAGGGAATGTGAACAGAGTGCTGTGGGAAGCAACTGGGTGTGTGAAATTATCAAACAGGGCAAGAGCTGGTTCTACAACAAACCCAAGATCCTGACCCATGACAGGGTGTTTTGTACTCTGTCTTACCCATCACAAGAGGTGAAAGCACTTGTTAACAGAAAATAAGAAAGGCTAGCTTGGAGTGGATGTGCAGCCACTTATGAGTGCACTCAAAAAAACACTTGTGGTTATGGAAACCTAAAAATATACTGCAAAAGGCCTCTGCAAGGGACCTGAAATGAGAGTAGTTGTTTCATTTGTTGATTCTACTCAGCACTAAAGGAAGTAGCATGCGTAGTTAATTCGGTGATTTGTGATCTGTAAAGGTGGTATCTGCACTACTTAATTAGTGCCTTGTCTGCAGTTTCTTCTGTTTTCACTCAGAGTCAGGATTAAAAACATGAAGGAGATGAATTTTCTTGTGTTCGGGCTTGGTTTATTAAATCTTATCTATAGTACAGAGAGTTCTGCAACACTTCTTGCTACCAGCTAAAAGTGAGCAAAATGGAGACAAATCTAGTTAGTTACAAGGTCTTTTAAACAGTCCAATAGAGAATTAAGACCTATATTATTTATACTTTTGACCCAATAACCAAACTCCTGTGATCCTCAGTGCAGCACTAACTGTCCAACCAAAAACTACTGCCTGAAATAATGAAAAAAAAAGGAAGAACAGCACAGAAAGGAAACACCACTCAAAATCCTCCATTTTGTCCCATACCTATTACTACATTATAAAAACCTCAAATTTAAAATTCTTTACCATGTGAAAGCACACACTTCTATTTAACTAAACACCCATGATTTTAACTCCATCACTTAAATTTGGAGGCCTCAAGTCAAAAGCAGTGTTCTCCAGGGGGTCAATGCCAGAAAGCATAGAAAGTTCAAAAAACCCAGATTTCTGGGTTCCAACAGGGACCAACTTAACTCTTGAATGCACTTACTTTTAATAGGTTTCTTGGGATTTTTTTTAACTTGTAATGGCATCATGCTGCTTGCATGTAGCAACCAAGCATAACAGCACTGTCTCCATCTTTCTCTTGACAGGTTAAGCCAACTCTTGAAGACACACTGCTTGCCTCATTCATGAAGAATTTCTACATAGAAGCAGCAAAGTTTTGCCATGGCACTCTAATTATTCACCACCTTTTTTTTTTAATTTGTTTTTAAATACGTCCAGATCAATTGAGTTTTTTAAAACTTGATGAATCAATAAAAAGTCTACAAGGTTTTGCAATTATTTTTTGCCCATAGTCTATTAAAAAAAAATTAGTATTTGTTTATATTTATTATTAAATTTGACGCCTCAAGATTTTTTGCAGGACATGAAATCTATTTTCCAAATTGAGATAATCAAGGGAATACTTACAACAATTCTACACAAAAGTGACAAACCACTTATTTGTTGGCAGAATACCAAGCAACAGTCACCATAAACTCCTCTAGTTAATTTTTTTTAAATTTCTTTGACATGTAAATGATACAATGGATCTAGGAACTATTATTACACATTTTAACTTCAGTAAGATTTTGATTACATTCTCTGTGATAGAAAAGCAATTAAAATGTATTCTAGGGGGAAAATCCTGTAAAGTGAAGAACAAACTTCACTGAAACACAGTAACCCTAACTGCTATCAGCTGTCCACAAAAAAAATCCGACACTGTGTACTTTCCAATATTTTCACATGCAATTTTTTAAAATTGCACAAAATTGTCTTGTTCCCATCTGGAGATAATATAAAACAGATTAAAGAATTGGCTTTGGGAAGAAAAATTGGTTGCAAGTATTCATGAGGAAAGGACTATAATTTAAGCTCTCGAACAACTGGAGTAATGATCTGAAACAAATGGGATGAAATCCAGTAATGATGCTTGCAGCATAGTACAATTAATTAAGAATAATTCATTATGCAAGTGGTAGATGGAAAATTGGATAGAGAGAATTTCTGCAGAAAAGAATCTGGAGAAAACATTAAATCCAATACTGGGGCAGAAAAAGCAAATACTGTGCTGGCATACATTAACAGGAGTGTTGCATCTTAAGCACATAGACTGATTTTTTCACTTCTGTTCATTTCTAGTAAAGTCTCACCTCGTATAGAAACCAGCAATGGGCACCAAACTTCAAAAGAAGGAGCAACTAAAAGGGTTTACAATAAAAAAAAAAATCCCTGAGCTGAGTACACTGAAAGACTGAAAGAATGGAAATGTTTTGCCAAGAAAGGGGACAGAGAGAAACTGGAAGAGAAGATAACAATCTGCAAATATGCATAAAGTTACTAGAAAAACAAAGATTCGTTACACACCATATTTTAAAAGAGTAAGGATGGGCTTAATCCAAAATTTCCCATGCTAGAGTTTATGTTAGACAATGGGAAACTCTTTTAAATGGAAATGAGTGGGAAATTATGGCAGATATTGCCTTAAATTGATTGTGGAATTGCCTTTTTCAGAGATTTTTAAAACAGCCTAGGCAAATACCTGTTTAGTACACTAGTGGCACATTCAAATTAATCTTTGTATATGAGAATAAAGCTGGTCTCATTCTCCATTTCTGAGATTTATTGTGGGTTCTTTTTAATAAAAGTTTCACTTTTATTAACTGATCCATCATCTGGATCAGATGCAGAAATATGATGTATTGGAATTATATGGGTAAGAAGACCAGTGCCACAGTGTCAAAACTAGTCTTATACTAAGGATTAAAACACTTAAAGGATCAGATTTAGTTTAATCTACTAAGTTTAAAAGTGGTGTTATATAAAAAAGTAAGAACAGTAATAAATTTATATTTAAAGTTCTGTATTTCTTGTGAAGTTTGTTCTGCTGTTTTCACAAATAATAAAAAATTTAAATTCTTGCCATAACTTGAAAAATCCTTACATCTAAGGAGGCACAAGAGATATCAATGATAAATCTTCTGTTATATAGCCACAAGCAATTTTTTCAAATTCTGAGTTACTGAAAAACAGAGGAAAAAATATACAGAGCTAGGCTACTATTATATGAAAATTTTCAAATAAACCAAAACCATTCTCACAAAAATCTTGAAACTGATGGCCTTTTGTGATTAAAGGTATGAAGAAGGGCTTTATAAGACATTAATAAATTAAACTATGTCACTATGAATAGCAATGGAATGGTGCTACGACAGCAGTCTGTGTAAGTAGGCATGACACCAAGAGTAGGAACTAGATGTTGTTAAACAGCTTAGTGGAATACACAAATTTGTCAGCAAAGGAAGAACCAAGTTACAGTATCAAGCAGCAAACCCAAAAAAAAAAGTATTTTATACAGAACAGAGATTTTAAATTTACTTACTGCTTCAGAATATTGTGATACTACAAGCCTGAAGAGGTTGAAAATACAATTAAATTTGCAGAACAGAAATCTAGTACAGCATTACAGGAGTGCCACCTCCATCTGAAGGAGTCCTGAGCTTTAAAGCAGGAAGTCTCAGAGTATGTATAAAGTATTTCTGTACATTTGCAGTGTTGCTCATCTCTAAGCAACTTCTGTTGAAGGTAGAATACTAAGTTACATCGACCTTTAATATATCACAGTACATCCTTTCCATGTAAACTAGTGTAGTAATAATGGTTTATATTATTATTCAGCAAATTCTTACTCCAGAATCTGAAAATCTCTGGAGGTGGAACTAATCTATAGCTATAATAATAACTATAGTCCTGTTTCAGTAGATTAAATCTGGCACTAAATATAAACATTTGCAGAAGAAATATGTAGCAATAACCTTTCCTGTACATGCTAACATTAGAACCAGAACAAGCTTTGAAATGATCGTACTGAAGTATATCATCCAGAGCATAAGAAATATGCCTTTGAACAACTTTTGAAAAGGTTATTATTTATTATGCAAAATTTAAGATTAAGGGATTGATAACATATCTGCCTTCAGAACACACAGCATGTGTAGCTACATTTATCTTAACATGGCAAACAAGTCTAATTTTATTAGAGATTAAAGAAAAATCACAGTTCCTACTTCAGGCAGGATGCAGGATACAACTCGCTCATCAAAACTGATAATTATGCACCTCAGAATGCTTGAAATATCACTGACAGATCAACTTAATACCGCTCTCAATTCATAATTCTAAGCAGAAAAGTTCAAGAAGCACCACATGGGGCAATAACAGAAAAACAGAGATGCTGGGGATATGTCTCATTTATTCCCATCTGTTGCAGAACACTTTTACCCTGAGGCATGCACATTCATCTTTCTGCTCCTAAAAAAGATTTCCTATAGTCTTTCATTCTCTATGCAGTTTTGTTTTATTTTCACTGATTCTCATCCTGAGCAATATCTTAAATTGACAAAGAGCAGTATTCCCTTACATCTGTCCCCATTTTGCTGGCCTTCAACAGAAAACTTCCACCCCCAGGGTGAGGAAGCCCCACCAAGCCCGTGTGGTCCCCCCAGCACCCTGAACATCCCCTCAGCTGGACCAGGGCTGCAACCAGGGCTGCTGACCTCTCGCTTGCTCTCATTCATTTCTTTTTTCCTCTCTTTCTTTTCATCTCACCTTTTTATCCAAAATCCACTGCCACATCCTTACAGACCAGCTCAGGGACTAACATATCAAACTTCCAAGTGTGTGATCTACTCCTAAAACTTGGTGAGTTTTTGCAGGCCCTGACTTTTGTCATTCCTTTCAATCGTGAGTATTTATGAATCTTGGGGGCTCCTTTCACCTTAAGAGTGGGACCCCACATCATGGCATTTCACTTATAGATCATTTAGATTTAAAATGCTACAAATCACAGCAATTCATTACAGCTTTGCTAGCTTCTAGTCTGGCTTCACAATGATTACTATAATGCCTATGTTTTTTTATTTAGTAAAATAAAAGTTAAATAGTGCTCTCAATGAAATTTATTGTTAGCTACTTAAAATGAATTAACAGAATCTCAAACTTCACAGTCTGAAATATGTTTTCTCCTCAAAAAATATCTGAAGTTGTATTACTAAATCCACAGCTATACAACACTCTCTCTCTCTATATATATATATATATTTCATATGCATTGCAGAAGTAGCATTAATTATACAATTAATCAGAATGCTTATTTATTCCAATTAACATACAAACACTGCCAAGTTCATTGTTTGGCTGAAAGCAGAATTGCTGTTTAGACATCTCACAGTGCATAGCAAGTAAGGAAACAAAATTTCTTTCTAATACTTTGTCTGATTATTTTTCTTTAGAAAATCATGTTTTTGAGAGCCAGTATATATTTATATAATTTTTTTTTTTCATGTAAGCATACATGTCTACAAACACACACGTGTGTTTATGTATGCATATATGTCCACACAAACATATACAAAAATATACATAGGTCTAAGAGTTTAGGCTTTACTCTCTTTTTTTAACATCTTTTTGACAGGTTTTCAAATATGAACCCTTTGAATGTTTTCATTCTAGAACTCCAAGGATTACCCTTCTTTACACTTTTATCTCCCTGAAGCTGCATAATGCCAGACAGTGTAAACTGTACAAAACAATTTTTATACTACTCAAAAATCTAAAAAGTTAAATGAAGATGAAGTTCTACTTATTTCTCAATGGCATATGGACTTTAAATTCAGAAAATAATTATTTTTCTCTTTTTCAATAAATAAAATTCTGATATGATCTTGTGGGTTTTTCAGCTATATGAAACAAACATGGAATGTTCAAATCAACAAAGAAAGGCAAGCAGGGCTGAAAAGCCAATTTATTGGATTCCATATTTACATCTTGTGTTTCATTCTTATGTTCTGTTGTGCAGATCACGAAATATAACACAGAAAAATGCTTTAAAACTTTGCTAATTTCTATTTCAGGAAATATCTTCTAGGATTTATCACTCAAGAACAATGTTCTCTTTTTCTCTTTGTTGCAAGTCAGACTTTTTATAATCATTATAACAGTTCATTAGATAGTCTTTTTCTCTTCTTTAATTCAGCTTTTTATTAAGTGTGTGAAAAGCAAGATTAGTTATTTTGGAAAAGACTGTTTTGAAGTGATTCTAACTGAAAAAAATTAACATGAAATTAAACGAGAGTCTTCCCTTCTACCCTTCAAAGGGTGAAAGTATTCTTTAACTCTAGTTTCTCAATTTTCTCTGAGAACTATTAAATTGAGAAGCAAAAATCAATGGACTCCCTAAATATCCTTCCTAAAAACTGGGGAAAGAAAGGAGAGAGGACAGAGGGCAAAGGACAGAGAAAGAAAAATTCATTAAAACATAGGAAAGAAAAATATATACTTCTGAATTGCTATGCTAAAATAAATGCTAAAATAAAAGTTCTACAGAATCAGTTTTAAAACCAGAATTCTATTAACTCTCACACAATTTTGTGAGGATATGTAATCACACACTAAAATATCTCGTCCCCTAACATTTTAACTCAGATGTCATGTTGAATTGATATCATAATTAGAAAACACAAAAATTAAAACCACAAAACCCTTAAGCTCACTAACAGTGAAGCGAATAAAATGCATAAATCTCAAAACTTTCCTAAATGGAAGAAAGAATCTTGTGAGATGCCACTATGTCTAAGATTGCCAGACACACCTATCTGTGTTGGCAATGGATTTGAATTTCTCTTCCATCTGAAACAGATTTTCCCAGTAAAGTGAAGATGTATCTGCTCTGGGGACAGCTCTTGAATCTCAGGTGTAGATTGACTGTTCAGGTATTGTTGTTATTTACTGGCTGTCATCTTCTCTAACAATTATATAAAATATAGAATTATTTATTCTTTTCAAAATCTTCCTGGAACACACTGAAGAAAATTCCCTATTTCCAGAACAGAATTTATCTTTTTTACCATGGTAAGAGTCATAATTAATAAGGAAGATATATACAGCTTCTCAGGAGACAATTTAATTCACCAACCTGCAAGATTTTCTACTGTTTAGGGACTACAGGATTTGAATTACAATATTCCAACACTCTAGCAGCTCTTTAAGGGCTTTTCCTGACTGTTAGTCTTTCATGCTATTAGCAGTTAGTCTTTCAGAGAGAAATGTTGAAAATAAACACGAAGATAAGGAACACTAGAAGGTAAACTGAAAATGTATTATGCTCAAATAATTAATGTTTCCTCTGTTATTATTATATAATATAAGGCATATAATGCCTTAAGTGGGCACTGAATCTTATATTCTATGTATAATTATAGTCTCAGCATAACAAGCATAGCTGAATTTCACATTTTTATGGCATTTGGACTCAAGTTTCAACATTGCTTTCCAGTTTGTGGTCAATAAGACATAGTACAAAGCCGGCCCTTCCAAAACACATGCCAAGATGCTTTTAAAACGTATTTATTTTTCAGTAGCAGTAAGGAGAGAAGATGTGGAGATATTAAACTCCTCGCTAATGTTCTCTCTAAGCTATTAAGATCTTAATTCCTGCAAGAGGAGAGTTCTGATGAATGGCATAGTTATCTCCAACTTTAGAAGAGTGTAATAAAGATGAATATTTGAAACCTCTCTGCACTGCAGTAGCTTAGGCTTTTCTCACTGTCACATTTCACTTTAAGGAGCTTAGGTATCAAAGGAAAGACTGAGAAATGTGGCCTGGATAGATCTTCATTTATTTAGTGGAAATTGATGACCCAACAGATTGTTTTGAGCTGAAAACAGCAGGTCAATACATTTTGCTAGTCAGGGCTAAGTATTCAAAGCAGAGTGTTTGGATGGTAATATGCAGGAACATAAATGTTAACACTCTCTGATCTGCACTGTAGTAAGAACCTAAAACCAAACCTAGTCCTTCTCTTAAAATTAGAAAATAATAACAACCAAAATTCAAAACTGAGGATATTTGAGACTTTCAGCTGAGCTGCATGAACACTTAATATACTCTGACAGTTTTCCTTAAGACACTTAATTTCCTCTGGAAAAGCCTGCCTAAACGCTTAGTTTAAAGCTAATATAATTTAAATTGTCAAAATATCTGAGTATAAATTTAAAGATTAACCCCAACATCATAAAACTTAAAGGACCAACAGTATATCAGAATATTAAATCTGACAAGGTATATAAGCTCTTCTCCCGTGCATGATCTTAAGAAACAAATTCAGACAAATGATCTCTGGGGACATTACTGGTCACCAGACTCCAGACAGACTTTGTGCTAGTGACCACAACCCTTGAGCCTGGCAGTTCAGCCTAACTTCAGTCCTCACTGTGCTCCTAACTGGCCTGAACTTGACCAGTTTGATTTTGAGGATGTTACAAGAGGCTGCTGAAAGCCTTGCCCAAGCTGAGATAAACATCCATGCTCTCCCCCTGTCCACTGAGCTGGCTATGTCATCAAGGAAGGCAATCAGGTTGGTCCAGCATGATTATCCCTTTGGAAATTCATGGCAATTACTCACAAAAATGTTCCTGTACTTTGCATGCTTTGTAATGTTTGCAAAGATCATTTAGTCCATCAGCATCCCAAGAGACAAGACAAGGGTGACTGGCTTTGAAGCTTCCTGGATTCTCTTTCCAGATGGAAATGACATCTCTTCCAAACTCTCCCCCTTAAGGCTATCCTGACCTTTCCAAAGCTGTTGAATGCGACTTTGTAATGACATTGGCCTCTCAGCACTTGGTGAACCCCACTGGGTCCCCTGGGCTTGTGTCTGTCCAGTGGCTCCCCAGTCTGATCCTCCTCCACCAAAGCCAAATCTTCCTTGTTCCAGACTGTCCCATTCATCTCAAGGGCCTGGGATTGCTCAGTGCTCAATCTTAAACAGTAAAGACCAAGTAAAAAAAAAAAAAAGACATTGAGTCCCTCAAGTCTTTCCTGTGTTCTTTGCCTTCAGATTCTTTGCTTCATTTGGCAGAAGGAACAGAACAGTAGCAGACACCAATTCATTCTGAGGCAGCAAAAGCAAAACAAGCTAGAGGAAAGTGAAGGCTAAAACAGAGGATTCAAAGAGATATTAAGGCAGGTCATCTCTGAAACAAAACAGTGTAAGATTGCACAACTAAACACTTTTATAATGCAAAGGCATAACATTAAGACATGAATTCACAATTTTTCAGAATTTTCTCTTTTTGTTTTTTTAATTATTAGATCTTTTCCAATGCTCATTTATGCAGTCTGGGGAGAGAAATGGAAATAGAAGCAAAAGAAAAGGGCATGCTTATGTGTGTACATCAAGTTATTTCTGTGCACCCTACAGAAAAGAGAATACAGAAGTCATGAATCAAAAACCTATAAAGAAGCTGCTATAGCAAGACAGTATCTGTAATTTCCCATATGCAGGAAGTATATATAAACCCTGCCTTTTCATTCCAATCTTGCACTTCTCTGAAAGCAGAAAAGTGTAATTAAATGAAATTGTAGGCAAGAACTGTAATGCAGATAAATGTTCCATGGCAGTAACCACAGAATTCATCTTCACCTGTGACCCAGAGTCAAAGCTACAATCAGATTTGCAATAATTAATATATCACCCTAGTGAGTTATATGTACTGACAGCATGATTTAGCAGAAGTTATTATTATTTTCTTAGAACACCCCAATATTGTAATTAAATTGTTCTTTTTGGATGCCAATTTTGAGTAGCCTTTAAAACTAAATAATTGTAAAAAAACCTACTTTACAATTGCTGAAAACTATATGATGACTTATTAATGACCCCTCATTTTATATTATAATTCATTACATACTCTTAGGCAACTAAAGTAACACTTTCAATAACTGGCTCCTTCAATCCTTAGTACATATTCCACTTGGACATCTGCAGCTTTTTTGTCTGGTAATGTCCACTAGAGATGCACTTTAGGATTCAGATTCACTCCTCTCATCTTTACAGACTATAACTCAATTAAAAGTTTAATGTTAAATAAGATATATTTTGGCACTCAGATTCTTCCCACTGAACTCCCACAGACCATAACAAGGCCAGCCACACCTCAACACCCTGGAGCCTGCAATTCAGAGAAGAGACAGAGTGGATGAGGAATTTATCTATGCAGCATTTAGAGTGAGCCACAACCCTAGCCAGACAGAGCCATTCTCTCTGCAAGTTGTCATCTACACACAGGGGGCTCAGAAAAGCCCAGCAGAGCAGTACCTGCAGCTGTAAGAAAGCCCCACTAAAGCAGGCAAAGATAATAAAAAATATTATATTGCAAGTACACCTACCTACTGCAGGGCATGTTATTTAGCTAGGGAGCTCCTTGAGCTACTCATAAGACCAGACCCAGACAATGCACAAAGGACCAGTTTCTGTTGGATGCAGGAGGCAGAGACTAACATTTCAATCTTACCAGCAGAAGTATTCAACATGTTTGAGAGTTGCCATTACAATTTGCTTCTACACAAAAAATGAGAAAAGCAAAGGGATAGTCAAAGCATATGCAAGATAGAGATTCTGCCCACATGAGACTTAGGGAAGATGAAATCCAAATAGATTATCTATAATTGAGAGAGGCCATAAATCACTTGAGGTTAAAAACGGCAGAAATTTTTTTGCACATGTGGCCTATGAGCCATTCTGGAGGTCATCCCTGCTTATCACCAGACTTATCACTTTCTTGGTGTTCACCACACATCCAAAATTACTGCTTGAAAAAAGCAATTAAGTTAGTTAGGGTCAAGAAGCAAAAGAGAAAAATCATGAAAGAAAATAGAAGTAATAATTACTAGTGGTTGAATAGTTTATCAGATTTGAATACACCAAGTGCCTAGATCAGTCTTAAATGGAAAGGGTAATTTTATCTAGCCTTACTCAAGCAATTATGAGAGTCAACCTGCTCTTGCAAGCAGGACAAGATTTGTCATCTGGAACCTTGGTCTCTACTGCCTTCCTAAATGTCACTGAATAAAGGACATAAGAAAAATATTCCAAAAATTCTGAAAAGCTAGCTCAAACACATCTCTATAAACACACATAGTAACAACTGTGTGTGACTATAAACAGTAATATTAAGATAAAGTAATTACTGTTAGCACTTCCTGACAACATTAATGGAAAGAAGAAAGTGCGAGGGTTCACATCACCCTTTATGCCTCGTTAAAAACTATAAGAGCACACAGAATTCAGAAGATACACCATGGACAGTGCTAAGCAAAAGATGCTGATCTTGGAACACAGAAACACAAGGAAAGGAAATACATATGGGTAGGCAATAACTTAGACCTAAAAGATACTTTCAGTGGCAAGTTGTCACAGTATCTCTATGAGTAACAATGCAAAAGTCTACAAAAGGAGCATTAGAAGAAAGAACATAGTGAAAGAATTACCTCACCTCTTTGACTATCTTTCCATATAATTTGTCGATTTTTCTCATAATTTTTATTCAACCAGATGAGGATGGTTCGTTCATATCGAGAGTATACATTACTGCATAAAGGTTCTGATTTTATTCCTGGCATGTTCTGCAAGCTTTCCAAGCTCAATGGGTCAGGAAAAATACGGGAAGAAATGCGTGGAAGAACAAACACCTGAAATGATAAAAAAATGGTTTAAAGCATGAACTTTAAAAAGAACTTTGACCTGACAGATAAAGAAAAAAAAAAAAACTCTAAAGGTTTTCTAATTTAGGAAAGGTTTCAGAGATTACACATTAGCACCCACATAACCACTACACAGGATGGTGAAAGGCCTCAAGGGCAAGACAAACAAGAAGCCACTGAGATCACTTGGTTTGTTCAGCTTGGAAAAGGCTGAAGAGTGACCTCACCACAGTCTACAAATTCCTCAAGAAGGACAGAGAAGAGGGAGGTGCCAATTTCTTCCCTCTGATGATCAACAACATGGACACAAGGAAATGGAATGAAGCTGCAACAGGGCAAGTTTGGATCTTAGGAAAAGGTTTAGCACTGGGTGGTGGGTCAGCACATCAGGGAAGTGGCCATGGCACCAACTCAGTCAGAGCTCAGGGAGCATCTCGAGAACACGCTCATGGCTTGGTTTAGGCAGCCCTGTGAGGAGCTGGGAGCTGGACTCAATGCTCCCTATGGGTCCCTTCCAACTTGAGATATTCTTACTATCTCAATCACTCATAAATATTTTTTGTTGTCAACTGTCCTCCCTGTGAAACCACTAGGTCATCTGTATTCCAACAATTACTGTGCATATTCTATCCAAAGCACTAATTGCTTAATTACTTACACTGATGACCAGAGCAATATATAGACAATATTAAAATTGTATCTTTCATGACCCAGTTGCTTATCTAGGTTCAAATTATGCTGATTGTTTCTCATGAAAAGATTCACATTAAAGGCCTAAAATAAAATTCAGGGCAAAATTGGTTTTCTGGCCTGACAGTGCACACGGTTGGCTCATGTCCAGCCTCTCAACCACCAGCACCTCCAAGTCCTCCTCAGTAGAGCTGCTCATGATCTGTTCATCCCCTAGCCTGTACTGATACTGGAGGTACATCCATGTCTGACTTGTACTGGGAAGACCAAATATTAGCTATATTTTTAATCTATTTCCCATCCCTTGGAACAGAAATAAATATATTTTTCTTTTATGCACATAAATGTTACTGATTATTGATGAGCACTTAAATTTTACTTTGGAGAAAATGACACCCAAGTTGTTTTCTACAATCAGTAAAAATAAAATTGAAAAATATTTGAGAAGTCTATAGTGACCAAGTTGTTCATATTTTAAAAGGAATAGGTATTATAAAAAAATGCTTATCTGTTTAAAATTTCCATTCAAATGTAAGGTAATGAATGCTATAGCTATACATCTAGGCAATTATGTCCAGTGAAAAAGGATTCTAAGCAGGGTAACACAAAAGCATGGCAGAGTTTTCTTGCACTAATATTTACACAACATTTAATTCTACAAAATGCAGACTGTTATATTATAACATTTCCTAGTTGGAACATATTAACACAATTATAAAGTTTTAATGAAACCTAAAATATTCTCACACTTTCTTTTTCTTACAGTACTTACTTCTTAAAGTACTTACAAGTATTTAATTTTAATGATGTGTTTGGAAGAAAATAAACTCCCTATATACTACAGATCTTTTTCAAAATAAAGATTTTGCCCATCAGTTCCTAAGAATCTGGTGGTAAATATATCTGCAGTTTACCTTGTATATCTGCAGCAGCACATCTGTCCAAGCTCGTTTGCTCATTGTCTCAAACGTTCTGTTCTCCAGAACAAAAATACGCCTGCCACTTAATTTGCCTGAGCTTCTCATGCTTCCTCTCTTCACTTCAGGTGAGAAATACTTCAGATAAAAGGATGAGAATTTTTTTCAATATTCATTTCATTAGTTTGGATAGAAATTCACAAGAGGACAATAATGAATCAACGGCATAAATGGGTGATAACATCTACTGTAGTGCAATAGTAACCAACATTAAAACCATTTAGTTTGCTGTTATCTCAAGAATAAGAACTATAATAAAGAATTGGCAGCATTTGAAAGCAGCAATCAGAAAACAGGGAAAATACAAAAAATCTTTTTCTTAAAAATAATAAAATCTGTATGATAATCTGATCTCTACTTTAAAACATATCTGTCGAACATTAGTATCAGGTATTACCAGTATCAGAAGGAATTGAAAAAAAAGAGGGAGACCAATGTAAACGTTGGAGTCAGCTTAAATTCCTATTTAGTCTCACACATATGCTTAGATTTATGCAATCCAAAACAGTCACCAGAGTAAGAACACTCACGGTCCACCAAGAATTTCCACTAGTATTCAAAGGACCGAAACTAAGCCCACTTTGTGAGCTTTGTAAAAAGAGAAAAAACACCAAACCTACCTACCCTCAATCCAGTATTCACTTCAGTCCATATCTCATAATCTTCAGGTGTAAGCAAAAATTCTGGCATAACATGAGAAAGATATGCTCCTTGGCTTCTGAAATCACAAAGCAGGAAAAGTTAATAGGAGAGATAATTATTTTTTAGAGAAATCCAATTTTTTCCAATTGTTCAACCTTTGTGTAATCTTCTCTATCTCAATAGCCTCTGGACTAGTGATCCAGCTCCATTAATTGCTTAGATGAGCTTGGTGGATAGAAACTCATGTTCAATTCCTATGGCTACAACTACACACTAAAAGAACATGCAACTCTGGACAAATTGGCTTCTTTATGAGGTCCTCCATGAAGGACTTATTATAACACAAAACATCAAAACAAATAATATCCATTTCCATGTGAAAGCCAAATGACCAACGTTGCATAACTTCAGTAGAATTAAAACCCGATGATGCTTTTATCTGTCTGTGGTTTCATATTTACAAATGATACTGGAAGTCTAATGGGATTAAGCAAAGGTATTTCAAAACTCTCAACGGACCTGCCATCTCTTCTCAAGTTACTTATAAATGCAACAAGAAAAGTAAATGCTGTAACAAAAGGCAACTTCATTAAACTGAATACCAAAAAAGTTAATTTCCAACTGAAGAAAGACTATCCTTTATCTCAAACTACAGTTTAAACAAATGTGCTGGAAAGAAAGGAAAACAATGTAGAATTGTTAAGCTTATTTTTCTCAGGAAAGTGGAAAAGCTTCCTGACTTTTAGGTCAGGAAGATTATCATAGCATATCTAGATTTGAATTGTTCTATGAGTTTTTAAGATGGTTAATGGGAATACAAATTAAACTAGCATTTCTTCTTACATAACCAATCTTTCATTCAAATGAAATTATCATACTGTTCAGTACCATACAGTTCAAAGTAACTTTAATTTGTACATTAAAAGTCAGTTTGCAATTAAGGTCATAACAAGTTATTACTCTTCTCACACAATTATATTGTTCTAGTAAGAACACAATTTCAGTTTCCATATTTTACTTGGAAAATTATTCTTTATCTTTTCAAATTATTGAAATTTCATGTTTTATACAATTATCTGGAATATTTTTAAAAACAAAAGTATTTTAACCAGAGATACAAAAATAGCACCAATTTAGCCATCTGGTTCTAAAACTCACCATGGCTGAGATTCCCATTTTCCATTAATCCATAAACTCCATTCCATTAAATCCCTTTTAAACTTCAGCTCCTCCCAAATGAAAAAATAAAAAAGCTGTACAGTAATAATCTTTTCAGATGTCTTATCTCTCTTTTGATGGTTTTACTTGGCAAATACACTGGAATAGGTGCAATCTATAATTTTCATTCCAAGAAAAGCATGTAACAAGGTTACATGTCATCATAGCAAAGCTCTGTATAACTGAACATTCTCACATCGGGCTGCATTTTGCTACCCAAGTGGTTGAGGAACACTTTCTTAACAGAATTCTTCATTCAAGTTAATAATAAACATGAAGCCAGTTGTCCAAGATCAATATTTTCACACTGTTAAGACATTTTTCCTTAAGACCTAAGGCTTGCTACAACCCAGTTATACTGTAAAATACCCAAGTTTTTCCTTTACTGCTGTGGTAATGCACCAAGGAAACCTTTGACTGTAGTACAATAAGACTGATACTTGGAATGTTGCTTGAAACACTAAGCACCATTCACCTGCTTTGGCAAGTGGAAAATCTGACATACAAATTACGCTTTATTTTGAACCACGCTGACCAGAAAGCAGTGGCTGGTGTAAGAAAACCAAGATCTGCTGACTTTCCACAAATCAAAGTGAATGTGCAGGGATAGCAGATTCCAGATAAATTATTCATATCTCAGCTGGGTTTAGATGTCTGCCCCTCACTACACACAGTCATGCCAGCAGTGCAGATAATCAGACATTTTTGTACTATGATCTATAAACATCTGTGAGGAAATGCAAATATTCTAGATGATCCTGAAATGCCTAAGGTAGGAAAAGTAGATTCATAAATGAGGGGCCACAAAGAAATCTTACAGAATTCACACAAACTAGGAGAGGCAGAAAACTAGCAGGATGTGGTACCGTCAAGCACAAAATGAGAACCAAATTAATTATGGGATAGTTCGGGCTGCAAAAGACCTCTAAGATCATCAAAATACATATAAAAATACAAAGGAGCCCAGCTAGAAATGCTTTTCTATGAAAACCTGTGTTGTTCTTCTAGGATTGGTATGGATTACTATTTCACATCTGATCTTTTGACCTCAACAGCCATCAGTCATCGATGCATTTGTGTACAGAAGCACTGGACTTAGCCTTGACCAACTGGCTGCTGCTTCAGTTCTGCTCTGAATACATCCATGACTTAACAGCCAAAGCTCAGTAAAACTGATGTCTTTTTTTAAAATTTAGCTGTTCAAGAGCTTGGAAAAAATTCCCAAGAAACACATTCAAAACACTTTAGTAGTTCTTTCCATTTGCTCTTATTTTTAGCAAAAAGGGTTGGGATCCACTTACCCCAAAACTCATCATTTTAAAGTATTCAACAAACATCATTTATGCTAGTTTCAAGATTCCTAGAAAATCTCAATGGGAAGACTGCACATAGGAGCATCAGTGGAATGGCAAGATGATGAATTAAAAACTTCATGTGATTGTCTACTGAGTATGTCTAAGAAGAAAGGTTATAAGTCATCTTTTGCAATTAAGGAAGCAGAGTTCTTGTGGAATTCCTGTGTTGGATATAACCCTACCAAAGGACACTTTGACTAGTGCAAACTGCAGATAACCTTGGTAAAAATAAATTAAAGGTTATAATACATAAATCTTATCTCACAAAAAAGTATAAAAGAAACCCTAAACACATTGTGCTCCATCCAGTTAGAACTAGGCTTGAAGTATGCTAGTTTTAAAAACTGGAAATAAAAGGTGCATGCATGGATATCTCAACATACTTGTACTTACTTAAGGAAGGAAAGCAATTCAGAATGCTGCCAGTGGATTTGGAAGACTCTTTCTACTGGATCAGGGGACAGTGACTGGCTCGCTGCAATGCCTGGTATTGGTTG
Source organism: Acridotheres tristis (assembly GCA_037013685.1). Taxonomy (NCBI): domain Eukaryota; kingdom Metazoa; phylum Chordata; class Aves; order Passeriformes; family Sturnidae; genus Acridotheres; species Acridotheres tristis. The sequence goes on from CM072884.1 coordinate 106,150,624, forward strand.
CCCACTCAGATGCAGCAACATCTCATAAAAACACTTATCTTTGTCAACCTTTCGTTTAAAATTCTTTTCTGGTGCAACAGTTAGCTGGACTATACACCTATCACTAGGAGAGAAAAAGCCTTTGATATTATTCTTCTAAATGCACAAAATGAGCTACAATTACATGTATCACAAGGCTAACTTAACAAACTATGAATTAAAAACTGCAGCAATGAAGGTTAAAAAGTACAGCGCTTTTTCATCTTTACAGAACTTTCAGGATAAAAATTTCTGACAAACATAACTCAGATTTTTATCATGTTTATAAATCTCTATGTGATTGTTTCCCAGGAGAGTGGCTTCTTCATTATTTAGTACCAAGTTAGATAAGATCAAGTAAGTGAGGCCATCACAACTGATATATTTTCAGGGTGCTTGCAAGACTCTCGATTATAAAATTATTCTTTCTCATCCATTTCTTGATCTTTAGATTATGTGGGGGAAAAAGACATATTGTTAAAGCACATACTTATGCTACCAAATAAGGGACAAAGGCTAGAACTGTTTTCACTCTTAGAGGAGAATCTATTTCAGTTAAGAAGGTGACATAGCGTTTGAACTGCATGCTTAACATACACTGCATTATGATACGCAGTATCGTAGTTGAAAATATATTTTAGAATGCAAAAACTAACACCGGGATGACATTTTCATATAAGCACCATATAGAAGTTACAATTTTGATAGAAAACTGTGCCTTAGAGTGTGTTTATATTCCTTAGATCATATCCTAACCACTTGAGTAGGTCTGTTAGCCTGTAATGAGACAGACTGGAGTTAGCTCTAAGCATGAATTACCGTCTCAGTGAATGAGGTATTGAAATGGGATTTTGTCCCCTAGACCAGCCAAAGAGTGTGAACCAACTCTTCACAGCAGCTAGGGTCTTTTGAAAGAAGGTGTACTCCTCCTTATCTTCATCAGGAAAAAATGATACTTCACGTTTATTTCCTTTCCCATCATTTTGACTGTCAGTTTCACTCTCTTCACTTGTTTCTTCAATCTCTTCACTTTCATATTCATCACTCTCACTTTCTTCAGTGGTACTCTCTGAATAGTACACACAAAATAAAACATGCAGAAAGATTTCTTATTTCCCCATTTTGGTCTGGTACAAAAATATTCAACACACAATTATTTACAAAGAACAAAAACTTCCAGACAACAAATGATCAACTTATTTTAGGAAAAAGCAATTTAAATTACATATACGTGTCTTAGAAATAGAATAAATGATAGATTACAATCTAATTTCACTTTCAGAAGAAAACATTTCCCAACCAGAAAAAAATAAATTCAAGCATGGCTTACAAAACTGCAGCCAGAATCTTAAAGGGATCAGTCTCACACACAATTCCAACAGACACAGCTTTGCCTATCAGTCACTACAAATTCACTTTAGCAGTTATTGTACAGGTACAACTCCCACTACATCTATAAGCCTTTTCTCCCCTCTGTTAGGCTTTCTCACTCCTAAATTCTGATCTGCTCATAATTTATATATCTTAACAACTATTAGTTGTTAACATCAACAACAATATAATTGCAAAAAAGGTAGCTAAGAAAACAAACAATAATTTCACTTATAGCACAAATAACTTAGGTGACTTTTGAAGTCACCTAAATACATCCTGAAGGTGTATTTTAATACCACTGTTGCATTTTCATTAAATGATGCAAAAAAATATATTAATTGATACCTTCTTGAATTAAAAAAAAACCTTACTGGGATTTAAGAAGAAAAAACAATACAATGTGGAGAAAAGAGCCTCATTCTTTATAAGATCATTGATTTTATGTGCTGTACTATACCTGATAGAGAATCTTCATAGCTTTGGCCACTAGTTTCACCTAAAGAACTTGTGGAAAAACTACGTGAAGGTGACTGTGGTGTAAAACATGGCTGTAGAACAATTTCACCAGTGCTGAAGTCTTTATTGTCTGTAAAAAAAGATTCAAGTTGCAGTTGAGAAAAAATATTTTACTGTGCTCTAAAAATTTATAAATTAGTATCTACTTCATGATTCAATTAATCAAGTAGCAGTTTTTATCTCAGTTCTCATAAAAATCTCACTTTAGTCATTAGACTGGGGTTCAGAAAAAATTCATGCTTTTTTTTTCCCCATTAACTGTATATTTTACAGGATGCATCTTCCTACCAGCTGAAAAGCACCTATCAGAACAATGCCAGTTCAAGAATTCAGTGTCATGAACAAAATATTCTTAAGGACTTCTTGTTCACAGCTGTGTAATGAGTCTCAGTACATCATTATCAAGCTCTTTCAGATCCAACAATACATATTCTACAAACTAAACTCAGAAGTAAATTTTATCAATCCATCAGTTCTGAAATAGCAGATATTTTGACATTCTCACACTGGCCTAAGACAGGATTAGAGGACCCTCTGTTGTCAGACCAAAAGAAAAGAGGCACCAAGCGAAGTTTCCAGAGAAACAAATACACCACTAGGAGAAGGAAGAACTCTCTATTATTATATTTTAACTTTTAACTTTTGATTGCTAGCACATCTGTAGGAAGTAAAACAAGAGCATGGTGTCAGAGTGGAGACAAAGCCTTCCTGGATACCTTTCAAAGACACTGTGCTCTATAGATATGGTTTGGTCACATTAAACAGCATTCACACCAACACAGTCTATACAAAATCACATCAAAAAGACTCAAGCAATTTAGCAGTAGTGACTACTTCAAAACTGACACAAACTGTGTGAACAAACCAATAAGCAATCAATGCAGGAAAGAAATATCCCATTATTAATGGGAGATCATTTATTACAAAACCCCATTTTTGGCTTAATCCTCAAGGGAAATCTGCAAAGCATCTTTAAGAAACAAGTTTGCAAAAATGGTCTATGGGTCATAAAAAATAAAGAAAATAAACAAAAAAATTACACGTTAATAAGAGAGAATACTTTTTTCCCCCTTCCTATCTTCATTTAATTGTGCTATGATCCCTGAATGATGTGGTACCTATACCTATCTTCTTCATTTGGGTGAAAAAGACTAAAACATTACCTGTCTTCTTGCTAATACCTTTCTCAATTTCCCAAATATCAATTCTCTTTTCCCTTAAATACTCTGAGTGACATATTTACTTTAAGTTAATTCAGTCTTAGAACTCAGTCTTTGATGCTAAATCGGTCTCAGATCTAGGGACTTACTTCCTTACCCAAAAACTTCTCTATTTCATCAAAATGCATCAGATCACATATACAGCTATAAAAAACCATAATCATTTACCCCACACTGAACCTGCTTTAAGCAGGTTGGACTAGATGGCCCCCATGGATCCCCTCCAACCTGAATTATACAATGATCCCAATCTCTTTCCATAAACACAACCACACACAGAGATTACAAATCACTGAGGCAGCAGAGATGGATTCAGGAGGGGAACACAGGCAGAGATTTAGAGACAGAGGCAGGCAGAGGGAGGCAGGCAGGGAGACATAGTGCAGATAAAAATATTTCTGCTCTCTGACCACAGGTTTTTATTAGGTCTTAAAAGATAGCTGTGCCCTTCTATCTTCAAGGACAGGAGTCAAAAACTATTCCCTGAAAACTATTCCCAACAGGAAAATAATGATCACACTTTAAAGTAATATCATGTGGTTTCTCTTTAACTTTCTACAAAATATATGAACACTGTCTATCAATACAATTCAAATTAAGTTAATTTGTTCTCTAATGTTTTGGCTATTTTCCCTAGTCATATTTAGAACAAGTCACAAAACATTCTGTAAGATTTCCGTTTTTTCAATATTTTTCAATAAATACTACCTAATCCTTTATATAACTTGTCCTTATTTTCAACAAGAAAACTGAACCAATAAATGGTTTTAAAAGTTTAATTGCAGCACCCCCTGCAATAAATGAGGGAAAATGCTATCTTGATGATCATACCCCTGTTATCACCCTGAAAACACTGCTAATACTAATTGACAAAATATATTCTCAAAGGTAGAGTGTTGACAGCTTACTGCTTCTCCAGACAATTTTTTGATCAGAGCAGTGCAATGCCAAGTATGGGTATAAGGTAAGAAGACAATTGTCTGTTGTTCCAGCAACCAGAAATGAGAACCTGTTGAAAACAAAATACAAAAGTTACTATTTTCTATTTACCAATGATAATCAAAATATTTTTTCAGTACAAGAACAAAAAACAGAGTGAAGGCATCAGAACTCCTTCATTCTTCTGTAATGGGTGAATGGATTACACAGGTGGGATTGCACCTTTTAAAATGCTGAAGCTTAGTACAGTGTTTCCACTTCTTAGTTTTACTATGAGCATGGGTGTATCATCAGTCTGAGAGTCAGCAGAGATTTAATTAAATAAATTAACTGTGTATTTCTAAAAAGAAAAATAAAAACGCCTAAAATTGCAACTGACATTAATAAATCTGCTAAATATGCCTGCTAACTTGCTAAATAATATGTCCTATGACTTTTGACAAGGGAAGTTTTCTTGAAAAGCAACTTATATTTTGATGTAGCATTTATTCTATAAGACTTTACAGAAATGTTAAAATAAATATTTAAAAATAAATAGATTCAATTTAAAAACAATAGGATATTGACTGAATATGCTGGAATATAATGGAAATTGATGCCCATGTTTTGATGTTCCCTAGAGTGTCTGTTCTACCTGCAGCAACTTTATTGATGTGCAGCAATCCACCTTTTAACCCTCTTCTTGTACTTCACCTCAGTCTCTCACAGTGTAGTCAACAAGCAAATTATGGCCATCAGTGCAACCCTGTGAGCCATCTGTATTTATGTTCTTAGCTCATTGTAACTGACAGGTAATTAAACTGAGCTTAGTCCTATGTTATTAAAATCTGGGTTTGTAGTCCTCATTTACTTACTAAGTAACATTAATTTTAATTAATTGTTTTGACTAAACTGTCAAAAGTAAAATGAAAAATGTATTTTAATAATTCAAACAGCATGCTGATATCCATCTTGCTTTAATATATTGAGAATTGCGCATATTAAAAATATACCTTGTGCAGAATAAATGAGTATATTTTCTATTTCCTTGAAACAACCCAAGAGAAATTTCTATTTATTGCAAATTTAGATTAATACTAAAAGATATCACAAGACCTCTCTGATTAATTTATTTATAAGATGACATAATTTTTGTGGAATAACATAATCAAGGAAAACAGGAATGTTTTAAAAGTACCAGAAATTCGTTTTGTTTCCTGTCCTAGGGTGATGTTATGGCATTTGTATCCCCAGTCGTGTGTTCTGTTTATGTTTGGTATTATGTCCTGTGCTTTCAGGACTGACTGAAAGTGAAGCTTTGTTTTGTCTCGTTATCAGCCGCCTCGCCTCCCCCATGGCCTGTGTTTAGGAGAGGCTGGGCTTTGCTTGCTGGCTTGCTTGCTTTGGCTTTGCTCTCGCTCCTACTTTTTGCTTTTGCTTATTAGTTAGTTTAGCTAGGCAGTCCAATTTTTTCCCTGGACTGTTTTTTTTCTCTCCCTTTCCTGAATACCATCTGAACCTGTTCTGGATGGGGACCTGGGAAACACCAAGAAACACCGGGAGTCTGCATTCTGTCACCTGCAGCAGTCATTCCCCAGCACCAGAGACTGATAACTGGGCGACCACTCGCAGGAGAGACTCTCTGAGTTTGTCATCCCTTCAGAACGGTGAAAGAGTTTTTATCATCTGGTGGTGTTCATTTTTTTTTGTGCTGGGGAGTGTTTTGCTTGTTAAATAAACCGGGTTTTTTTTCACTTCTCTCTGAGGAAATTCTTCCCGAACCCGGTGGTGGGGGGAGGAGTCGTGGGGGTTTGCTTTCTGGGGGCTCCTTCCGGAGGTTTTCCCCCAAATCTGCCCTAAACCAGGACATTTCCTCATTCATACTTTGCTCTCCAAATATTCTTGGATATCACTTTCAAGGCAACTTTAATAAATAGAGAAAGGTTCCAACGAAATCCATAGCCAAATTTCTTACAGGTAAATAATCCCACTGGGATTCCAATTTGAGAGCTAACAGTCATTTAAGTAAATAATCCAGCTCTGCAATGCATTGGTTTGCTCTTAGGAAATGTTAATCCTACTAGAACTTTGCTGGGGGCAAGGCAAGGGCTCTGGCCACTTGCACCTTGCAGCATAATATTTCTTGTAGCAAAAATCATTCTTTCTGCTTTTATTCAGCAAAAAATCTCAGCATCAGGGCATCAGCAGGACAGATGGCTGTGAGAGGTACATTTACACCTATCTCTGTGTACATTTGTACATACTCAAAACAAGTGTAAGGGCTTGCCTGTTATACCTTTACCAAGGCATTTAGGGACATACAGGGTCAATAACTATAATACAGAAAGGTTTACAACTTCCAACTCATGACTTTACTGTAATAAATGGCAACTCTCAATTCTCTGCAGGCACACTGAACTTCAGACAACTGAGTGAGGGGCAGGAGGGGAAGAAAGGTGTATGGAGGTTAATGAAAGACCTCTCGAGTTACATGAAATAGAGAGAATGAGAGCCAGAATGAAGGCTCTCCAGTTACATGAAAGCAACTCAGCTGTCTGTATTATCAGACTCAGTCAACTTCTTGATTTCTCAGTCTGAAGTGAGCACCTCAGCCATTTCCATCCTAAATACCAGTTTGAGATTCGGGAAAATCTTCATTCATGCTCTGATTTGCACAGCAATGTAACACAAAAAAGTGTGCTTGAGAACAACTGCAGTATATCTGAACCCCTTACACAAATTCCATGAGTGAAATTACTCGGAGCAAAGAAAGTAACTGCATGATGTAGAATATAAAGAACAGCCTCAAACCAGAACATCTGTGTACAAATAAACCCCTCAGAGCTCATGGTGGTGCTGCAAGTAAAGTTCCTCCCTGTTCCATGGATGTGCCTCGCTGGCTGCTGTGGTAGCACAGTAAGAGACATGAATACACCCAACCAACAGCAAACACAATGCACACACTGAGGAGGAGGGCATGGATCCTGCAAGTCATCAACTGATTCTGCAGCTGATGTTGATCATAAGGATTTAACTTCCATGACTGTGGCTGCAGTGAGCATGAGACGGTGGTGGTCAGGAATGAAGGATGTAGAAGGGACTGAAGAAGCTGCTGTGTGGGGAGAGACTGAGAGGTGTGAGTGTTCAGCTGTGAGAAAAGAAGGCTCAGGAGGATCTTGTCTATGTGCACAAATATCTGATGAGAGGGAGTAGGGAAGAAGGAGATTCTTCTCAGTCATGATCAGTGAGACCACAAAATGAAGAAAGTACAAATTGAAACACAGGAAATTCTGTCTCATCATAAGAGAAAAAAACAAACTAAAACCAAAACCAGTGGCTAAACACTGGAAAAGTCTGCCCAGAGAAGGTTATGGAGTCTCATCCTTGAAGACACTAAAAGAAATCAACTGGGCACTAGAGTTGATTCTCAAGAATGAGTCTGTACCTAAAAATTTCATCTGAGATTCAAATAATTCCACTCCATTCACAAGCACACATGGCAGAAAAGTGAAGGTGCTAGGAGCTAAGTATTTATAACATGCCTTTGAGAAACTGAGTCAGAGGGCACCAGATAGAAAAGCATGTACACTAGCATACAAGTACAGAAGAGAGATAACAAAGACATGTGCATTCTGTACGTGTAAAAGCTTCTTGCACCACTGACCTTTACTTCCAATTTCATTAATGAAATGATGTTGCAAAACTAGAGGTCTTGTACAAGATATTTATTTGTATTTACAGTAGAGTTTAATTAAATAATAGAAAAGTCTGTATTATCCTGTTGGAATAAAAGGTACCTGTATTGCTAGCAAATATGAAGCTAGAAAATGTGTCACTAAATACATTAAATTATTCAGTGTATTTGGTTTTACAATGCTTACTAAAGCAAGTAAAAATTTGTTATCTACCTGAACCATCATTGCCACTCCTATTCCAGTGTTTATTCCCTAAAGTGTATTTCCAAAGAACACAGAACAGCAGAATGGCTATTAAATATATTGTGTTTACCAACATTTGATCACCAGAAGGTAAAGCTCCAACTGTGATGACAAAAAAAATACCATTCAACACTCTAAAACAAAGTTTATATAAGAAGTTCTTTCACTTCTCTTAAAGTAACTCTGGGGGGTTTTTTGTTTCCTTTCACTAATTTATTTGTTTTAATGTTTGTGGAAAGACACAAGAACCCAAATCAAAATGTATTTATCCCTTTTAATCTGCTCTATGGCATTTCAGGTGTATCCTAAGTACAAACAAAAGATTTGTTTTGTATCAGTGTAGCCCAAATATTCTAAATATGTAAGCATAGTTAGTTAAATAACCCTTCTTCAATAGTATTCATTAAGTAATGCAGAGTATCACTAAATTTCTAACGAGAAAAATCCAAATCCATTAGCATCTAACTGACAAATTCCTGCTGCAATATCATTTGTGTAAACTAAAAAAATATATTCAAGAGGATCTCACACTGCTAGTTTAGGAAACAAAACAAATTGCTTGCAGAATTGATTCGTGACAAAAGAAAAGTTTACCTAAGAGTGTGGCATTTTATAGATCTTTAAAAATAAAAAACAAATTAGATGCAGAGAAGTTGCAATGTAAACATCAATAAAGTCCTGCCCTCCTTCCTCTCCTCAGAAATCCTAGAACAGATCCAGAGATGATGGAACTGGAAGAAAGAGGAAAAGATGACCCATGGCAGTTCTGCCATTACTATTCACAAATAAACAGTTTCCCAGCCCTGAAGGGTTTTTATGCTTTGTAGCAGGAGCTCAGGCTTCCCCAGCAACCAACATAATACAACAATGAACAGTGGCTGACACATAATTTCATGCTATATGTAACACTTATAGCTGGGAAAGCAACCAGATTTTTTTCTAGTAGCAGCAGTGACGTTAGCACTTAATTCCTGAATAAGAAATACTTCATCTCTCAGGGACCATCACAATGGCAGAAAGCCACAAGCACAGAAAAGAACAGAGTGATTAATGGGTTTGGACCATCCTTGTTTTCAAAAGCACTCCCAGCTATCTGAGGTAAAATGCCAACATATTCCTAGGTCAGATGAATGCTGCAAAAGCAGCATGCAAATATTGAGAACTCCAATGTTTCCCAGCTCCCTGCTTTCTCATGTAATGTGAATGATATTGAAAGAAATTGACAGCTCCTGTTCTCCCAGGCATGCCAGCAGAATCCATGGATTTGACATTTGCCAGCAGTGCCTATTAAAGAGCTGGATGGTTTGGGCATGTTTCCCAAGAGCAAAGGGAACGTTTTCCCCTGTGAGACACTGAGATCTGATGGACTATCAAAACAACTGGAACCAATCTGTAATTGAGTTAGTGACTGTGTCTCAGTTCTATCATACTGTTATTAGAGGCTGAATTCCCTGACATTCTGTCTTCCTGAAGTTCCAGCCATGAACACTGTGAATAAATTCAGAAATTTCCTGTGTTTCCATAGCTTCTCAGTGGGAGAGGGAAGGGAAAACTGTACAACATGGGAGGAAAAGACCTCAGCACACTTGTGTTATCAATGACACACCAACTCCTCTACACCACATGTGGGGATTTTAGAATATTTTGCTGCCCAGGGCAAAAAATTTTCTGTTATTGCTTGTTTACTACTTATTTTCAGAAGTAGTAAGCGAAATGTTACTTCAATCAAGATGGCAGAAAAATTTATTTTCTGCTAAACTCTTTGTATCATCATTAAATTAAAATATATAATAACAATAATCAGAGAACAAGTATATAAACATGCCATAGGGGTTTTGTTTGTGAAATGTGTCATAGCTAAATATTTCTCTCATTTATTAAAATACTTGCTCAATACAGTCTTAAATTTTATGTTAACTTTTACTTCTGAATTCCTATCTGTCCTGTGTAAGGAAGAGTAATTTCTTCTGCTTTGGAGTCAAAGAAGCAAAAAGAAAGCATAAAGATTTAAAGTAATATTAGGATTTAACTGCAAATTCTTATCTAAACAGTCATTAAAAGAATATAAATGCACTTTCACATGTTCCATTTAATGGAAACTGTGCACACAGTAAATTATTGCATAAAAGACAACCATATATCTCTTCAATTTTATTTTACAGTTACATTCAATATTGTTTTATTATAAAAAAAATTGTCTGTTGTCTTTCAAATGTTTTCTGTATAGCAGCCAAATCCAAAATTATCCATTGTCTAGCTACCATTCACTTTGTTTTAAAGAAAAAAAGTCATTATTATTTAGGACTAAGTGTAAGCTATGTGAATCAATTCTACTGACATTTTAGACCTGAATTCAGAAAAGCAAAATACTACAGAGCCCAGAGTACATTGGGTGTGTATGGGCAGGTTTTGGTAGTGGTGGGGCTAGAGGGGTGGCTTTTAGAAGCTGCTGGAAGCTTCTTCCACCTCCATCAGAGGCAAAGCCAGCCAGCCCCAAGGCAGATGTGCCACTGACCAAGGCTGGGCTGACTAGAAATGGTGGCCAGGCCTCTATGATAACATACTTAGGATTAAAAGTTATGGCACAGACATAACTGCAGCCAGAGAAGAGGAATGTGAGAATAAATGAGAGGAGCAGCCCTGGAGACACCAAGGTCAGTGCAGAGGGAGGGGCAGGAGCTGCTCCAGGGCTGGAGCTGAGATTCCTCTGCAGCCCCTGGGGAGGCCACGGTGAGGCAGCTGTGCCCCTGCAGCCCCTGGAGGGCACAAGGATGGAGAGATCCACCTGCAGGGCACAGAGGGCACAGGGATACAGAGATCCACCTGCAGCCCCTGGAGGGCACAGGGATGGAGAGATCCACCTGCAGGGCACAGAGGGCAGAGGGATGCAGAGATCCACCTGCAGCCCCTGGAGGGCACAGGGATGGAGAGATCCACCTGCAGGGCACAGAGGGCACAGGGATGCAGGGATCCACCTGCAGGGCACAGAGGGCACAGGGATGCAGAGATCCACCTGCAGCCCACGGAGGAGACCCAAAATGGAGCATGGAGATGCTGAGAGGAGGCTGAGAACCCATGGGAGGCCTGTGATGAGCAGGGTCCTGGCAGGGACCTGCAGACCTGTGGAGAGAGGAGCCCACCCTGGAGCAGGTTTTCTAGTAGGACTTGTGACAGTGGGGGGACCTAGACTGGAGCAGGTTGTCCTTGAAGGACTGCACCCCATGGCAGAGGGACCCACACTGCAGCAATCTGGGGAGAACTGTTGCCCATGGGATGGACTCACATAGGAGAAGTTCATGGAGAACTGTCTTCCATGGTAGGGAGCACTTGGGGCAGGGGAAGGACTCCTCTCCCTGAGCAGGAGCAGAAACAGTGTGTGATGAACTGACCACAGCCCCCATTCCCTGTTCTTCCTCCTCTGCTGGGGGAAGAGGTAGAGCTAGGAAGGAGAGAGGGGTGAAGGGAAGGTGGTTTTAGGGTTGTATTTTAGTTCTCATTATCTTGCTTTGAATTTTTTAGTAATAAATTTAATTAATAGCTCTAACTTGAGTCTGTTTTGCCCATGAAGATATTTGATGAGAGATCTCTCTTCTATTTTTATCTCAACTCATGAACCTTTCATTGTATTTTCTCTCCCCTTTCCAGCTGCAGAGGGGAATGACAGAGAGGTTTTGGTGGGTGCTTGACATCCAGCCAGGGTCAACCCCTATGGAGTGTTTTTCTCCTCAATATTCCTGCTTTGAAATATGCCTAGAATTAGTTTTGTTTAGAAGTTAAGGCTGTTTTTCTCAGTAGCTGTAGAATACAATATTTTACCAACCTCTAAAAATCTTGACTTGCTTATTTTAACAAGAATATCCCAGAACACATTATAGGAGTTCAAGTTCAAAAGTTTAGTTCAAATCGTTTTAAAGTACATATTATCACTTTAAAAATGGATATATAAAGAGAGAACACCTGACAAATTAATACATCTTCAGCAAGTGATATTGTGAGATTTCACGGCCTATTAAACAGTCCAGGAACTTTTTCAAGACCAGTTAGCTTTTATAGGTGTTATAAAAGGTTATGGGTTTCATTGTTTTATTATTAAAGATCGAGAAGACCCTGAAATCTTGTCTTTTAGAAAGACTCAAATTAACAAAGCAGTTCAAATTCATTAGATACACATTTTGAAACAAATTGCTCAAATGCTTAGATAATTAGTTGAATCAGGTTTGAAGTTTGAACACGTTGCATGGCTCCCATGGGGGCTGGCAGAAATGTAGGGAAGATATGCAGAGAACAAGAAATTGCAGGTACATATTATTATAGAGTGTAATATCAAAACACATAATAATATTAACAGCATTATCCAGACTTGGATAAATGTATCCAAGTCTGGATAAATTATCATGGATTTTATTAGAAGAATAAGTAAACGGTCAGGATTACAGAATTGGGTGCTTACTCAGACTTCTCTAAATAAAGGAAAGAATTCTTCCTGGTTATGATAAAAATAATTTCATCTGAAAGCCAATATGAATAATATTACCTCACTGACCAATGACACACACATAATTCTTTTATTTCTGATACTGTGTTATTTCATCCAGTTTTGCTCAGCTTTTATATCACCTGCTCCTAAAGCCCACCCCCAACTCAACTGCCTGTCAGGAAATCCAATATACAAACTGCTGTTATGAGTTCTGTTCTTCAAAAAATACTTTATTCTACATTTTAAACCTAGCAACAATTCTAAGATCATTTGACATTCTGGAGCATGAATTTTTTTCACCCGCACAAGCAGGAATGGCTGTTAACATTACTTAGCTGACTTTTATTTCCTATCATTTTTTTAAAAATACATTCAGTTTGCATTAAATTGAGGATCATATTCTTTATTTCCTTTTAATGCCAAATATAGAAAAAATTTTATTACACGGGAGAAATTTTCATTTCTCTATAACAAGGTTTGAGAAGCTGCTAGTGCATCATATAAAAAGTTATTAAAACTAAATATTGTGCCTGCTCAGAAGCTACATTTCAGACTAGATTATAAGCTTGAATAATCCTTTTCTTGTAAGTACAGCAAGCTTTAACATAGATTTATGAATCACACCCTACACAACGATTAAATCCTAGAATCAAATAAACTTAATATGAAATAGATTCTTGGCTGACAAGATATATACAGAAAAATATAAAATATTAACCCAGATAGTAGCAATAACTTAAAGATCCATAGCCCATGCATCAAAATAATATAAAATTCAGTTTTATGTTTAGAAAAAAGCCTATTCTAAGCTGCAAGGTGGAATTATTTTTCCCTCAAAATAGTTGCTTTAGTGAAAACAGCAAACGCAGGAGTGACTTTAATCACAACAGTGCCTATCTTTCTTGCTCTTGCATACATCCTCTCATCCCATCTCTGGCAGAGCTGAACAAGAGATGAGTTACCAGTAGATATGAACGAGATCTTAAAACAGACCTTAAGACAGACACTTTGATTAATTTTACCTTAGAGATCTGAGCTGAATTTTTTAGTTTTGAATTGCAATTCAGTTGAAAAAAAGAAATAAATTTCTATCTTCCATTTTCATTTTTTTTTCAGAGGATTCATGTGTTCCTTTACCCAACCCTTGTGAGTTCTGTCTTATATCCAACTTAGTCAGTCTGGAACCTTCCCCCAGGTGAATTTGAATTGCACACATTACCTGTTATCCTCTTCATCGATGAAGAGCATTTCCCTTAAAAATGACATTGGCTTAGATGATCTGAATCTGATACGGCAAGTCAGTTCCTTCCTTGTGCCCTCTGATGAAAGAACAATATCCTGTCCCTCTGGGAACTGCACAGAAAAAGGGCAAGTCCTGGTACCATCTGGAAATTCAAGCTCAGGAAGTTGAACTCTAATTCGTGATGGCCTGTGTTAAACATAAATAGCAGGTGGTTGTGGTCACAGGATTGCAGTAATAAATTCATAGATTCACACATTCACAAAACTCATTCAGAGCTGAATACAGAATAATAACTTTAGTTCTAAAGTGTAAATCAAATGAAACTAATTAATAAAATTCTTCCATCATTTAGATGCTAGTTTGTTTTCTTTGTATGTATCTGAACATTTTATGCTGACCCACAATATCTGAACATCCAAATGAAATTTCTACTAACTGCACTACAAAAGGCATAAAGAGTTTTCTGTAACTTAAAATTTTCATTAGTGTTCATTAAAGTGCACTATTGCACAAAGAAGTCTAAGAAAGTTGTAAAATAGAAATATTAAGGGGAAATTTGTGAAGATGCTCCAGTATGTAGTTACAGTCATAGGTTTCAGTTCTGCAATAAGAACAGCAGCCAGGCCCATGTGGAATCCCTTCAGTTCCAACCACTGAGCTACTGACAACAGACAAATCACTTGATAAATCAGCATAACTCAGACAAGATGAGACAATAATAACCTGAAGGTAATTTAATTAATTTACAACAAAAGGAAATCTTTGCTCCAATTCCAGTATTGAAATGATACCTATGATACATATAAATATGACTGCTCTTGGCTAAGTACAAACAGAAAAGTTGAATCTTAAAAATTGGAATAGTTGCAATACTAGGTTATAATACATTATACAAAGATTACAAAACTTCTCCCTTTTAAATTCAAATAACAGGATAAAGTGAGTGATCCACAAACAAATAAAAAATATATAGATTTTTTATTGTGACAAGTGGTAAGATTAAAACATGTCTGCTGTCCTTTTCAGTAAAACCTCACATAGAAAGAAGGGGGGGGAAACTACCAAAAAACTGCAATCCCACCAACTGTTCAAGTAGCTAAACCTCAAACCAGTGGAATACAAAAAATAAAATAACAAATAAGATTTAAAATCTTAGTATCTGACTAAATGCAATTAAAAATTCTGGTAAGTCTCTGCTTTTAAATTTTTTTTGCTATCCATAGTAATTCAATATTTCTGATATAAATTTACAGAGTGAAGATATCAGAAGATAGACACTTCAAGAAGCAGGAATGTTTAAGCACAGGTTTGTTGAATATTCAACAATATTAATTACATTAATTTTCTCTTAAATATACAGATTCTTCTGCTGAGCAGAAAATTAATACTAACCTTCACAAACAAATATTAATTCCCTTTTTCAGAAGTGAAAGAAACAAAGAATTATTCAGGATTTCTGTAATAAATTCACTTTGAGGTTTTTACCTTATAAAATCCTGTGGGATGATGGTGACGACTGCTTCAGTTTCCACATCCAGAGGAACTGGCATCAGCATTAAAAAGGGGGGATGAAAACCTATTTTTGGCAACCTCAGTGTGCCAGACAGTGTTAGCATGTATTGTAATGGATTATCATTTACATACAAGGATATTTCAGATGTATATGTCCCAGGACAAGCTGCTGAAAAGGTTTAAAAAAATATATGTTACCATAAATACAGGAATGTAAAAGAGCTATAGTAAGATGTTTGGGATTAGAATTTTTGTTATTAATTTTTTTTTATTTAGTACTGCTTTCTTTCTCAAACTGTAGTTTAACATAACATAAATATTGTATCACAAGTGTATTTATTAAGAAATCTCAGAACACTTGCCTGTAGCAAACCAGAAATTCACAGGTTTTTAACTTGTCAGAATTTTTTCTGAGTTCTAACTGCAATAAATGAGTTTATTGCATTAATATACCATTATATATAATATCAATACAACAGCAAAATTTTAAAAATTGCAGTCACACTTTGAATTGCACTAACTGACACAGTGAATACTTATTTTGTAAAGGAGTAACTATTGGAAGCATCTGGCTGCCAAGACAAGGAGATGTTGGTGCCTTTTGAGTGCAATTACAGCACTTCAAAGATGGCTCCAAAAGCTATAGTGTGGCCAAGAGACCTCCCACAAGCCAGCAGGAGGTTCTACCCTCCACTCAGAGCATCTCCCATTTCAGAGAATCATTCAGCTTGCAGAAAACTTTAAGGATCATCAAGTCCAACTGCAACCCTAACATTGCAAAGTCCATCAAAAAAAAGGGAAGGGATGACCAAATATCTTTCTCCAGGTGCTCTCCACAGCACAGCTGGACATGGAAACAGCAAAGATAAAATTTCCTTGTGTTCTGCCCCTTCTCAGGCCACCTTGCTTCCTGCTGCAAAGCAGTTCTCTCTAGGATGGAAAAACACCTTTTTTTTTTTCCACTGATACAGAGAACAAAGTACTTCCTTCCACAGTTGTTACACTATGAAAATTATATTCCTAACAATGCAGTGCCATTTACTCAACCTTCAGTCATTCCCATTTGCTGAAGAGCTAGCAAAAATCAGCAGTTTTGAGGGTAAACTAATGACAAACTCCTGGATTTAGAAATAAATCTGCAATGATGTGTTATAAAACAACCCAAAATGTTTAATCTTAAAATTTTTGAGAAAAAGCACCTTTTCCTTTGATTCCCTTCAATTAGATCAGTATGGAAACACCCTCACCTAATAATTAGGATAGAAAAAAAAATTGTGTTTTATGTGTCCTCATGAACATACACATATCACGGAACAAAATATATGACAGGGTTTTTTGAGATTATCTCAAATCGTTACTTTCACAGCCTGTGAAAGAGCTGTCACTGCTTACACACCAAAAGAAGAAAATCTAGTGTTTTCAAAGTACTTTGTCTTTTTCCCTTCCTGTAAGAGCCAATTTCCTAATGCAGGTGGCAACAGAAGAGCTTCATGGAAGCTGTTATGTCACAAGAACATGGCCTGGGATCCCTTCATTTCAAATCAGCAAATATGAAAATGGCAAACTGAAAACCAGCTCTAATGGGAATCTGCTGCACTATTTGCAACATCTGTCTACTTCAATTTTAAATATAAATCAGCTTTAGGAGACAATACTGCTGAGAAGGCTAAAAGGATGCTGCCTCTAGGTTTTGATACAACTGGAAAACATCTTACTCTGGCACTTTGCCCTTTCATGAAGGAAAGATGAGAAAGCACCAGAAAAGAGTCATGGAGATAAATGAAGAGCCAAACAGGTTCTTCCTCATAAGCTTGTAAGAAAGGATGTTCTATACCAGCTCCTCCCATGTATGAGCCTGTCCTGGAACTATTTCTGGTGTCCTCTCTTCATCCATGTGTATGACAAGGTAAAGTGAAATGGCATATCCAATAAATACCATAGGGATGGAACACAATGAAGGAAGAAAAGCACAGGAGCATGTATCAGTACCAAAGAATGTGCAATTGTCACTAACTCACATTTTTAAACATTTGTATTAACCATGGTCTCAAATTTAGACAATAGTAGTGTTAAGCTTTTCTCATGCAAACTTTCCATCTACATTTTCCATGCCCTAGAATCCCTGGCTCACCCAAAGAGCAGAACAGACAGTGCCTACCCTGAATCATTGATCATTCTGTGTGTGGATCCACACATTTATCAACACTAAAATTCAGCATAGTATGTACACCAATAAATTATTGCTTCTGTCAGAAAAACTAGGACAATGCAATACCATGATCATTTTAAAGAGTCACAAAGACAAAAAAAAAGTGAATTCTGCCATTTATTAAGATTTGTTCATTAGTTTGGATTGCCTAGCACCAGTGTTTTCAGGATATTTCATGTTAAATAAATTACTTAGAAATTAATGAGAATTATGCCCTGAACTGACAGCTGAAGTCATGAATTTATTCTGCTTTTCACACCTTTCATGACCACTGTCAAAGCCTGGGCTGTTGTTATCATTCTGATATACCACCATTCATTTCTAGTCCAGTAGATGTGAACATTTTGCTCAGCGATATTTGATGGCACTTAACAATTTGTCAATCTAAATCTTCCAAGGGCTAAAAAAATCTGTAGAATTATATGGGAAATATTTTCTCTTCTCCAGAAATATTAACTCTATAATACATTTTCAGAGTTTATGAGAAAACAGGAAAAACACCCTCTGCTCCTCTCACCCTCTTAAGTTTGTATTATATGGTTATTCAGTTCCTACATTTGTCTCCCAAAAGTATATTTTTAGTTTAGTTGCCTTGGACCTTATGATAATTCAGGTGTTGCATCTACATCCCTTCAACATTAATAGGTACCACTGAGCAATCTGCATACAATGAAATACAGACTTCAAAGCAGAAAAGGCACAGATAGCTAGAATTTTCAGGTGTCCCATGAAAAAAAAAAAAATCGAAAGTGAACAAATAATTTCTTCACAGAATTTTTTAAAAGTCACAGCTAGTTAATATCTTGCTGTTGCAGGAAAAAATATAAAAAAAACCACAATCAAAGTATCAAAGGTGTCATTTGTGCCCATTACACAATCACCACATCTTCCAGCGTCTCTGAACTCCCAGTAAGGGAACCTAAGAGCAGAAATTCCTTGTAACTTCCTTTGCTGCAGATAATTTTTTTCATATCACAATTAGATATAATGAAAAGTTTTTTAGACCGTTAATTACACTATTATTATTAAATTATACTATTAAACAGTAGAAGAGCATCACATGAATATGTCTTCAATTCTTGACAATTACTATATTTAGAATCCTTTTTTTAACAGGTAGCATGATTTTACCACCAACATAAGCTCTCTCAATGTTTAATTAAACATTGCAGTTTATTATAACATTTTGTACTCTATCATAATATCTGCTGCAGCATATTTAAATAAATTACCCTAATGCACACTCAAAGTCCATTTAAAGGTTTGTTCAGCCCTCACACTCTACAACTTTACAGCACAAGCCTATGAAAGTGATTAGCACCCTATGTTCATTAACTAGGTCTCCTGCGTGGGTTTTGATGTATCTAATGCTCTCTTACAAGAGAGAGTAATGATATGTACTGAGGGTACAGCACAAGTAGGCTATAAATCATGGGAAAATACTTAGAACATTGAATTAAGGGTAATTATCTTTACAGTTATATATGAATTTCTGTAAATAAAAGATATGGGAACACAGAAAAAATAAAGATAACTTCAAATTACAGTAATTTATCAGTCATATTTATGTATACGTATATTTATGTAGGCATTTACACATACAATTTATCCAGCAATTCAAAATATTGGCTTTATTTTTATGCTGTTCTCTGCTTCACAGTCTGCCACACATAAGCAACTCCAAGCAACACGTGCAATTAAACACTGCTCTTGCATATTCATAATATTTACAGAACAATATTTAATGAAGTCTTCTCAATTTATCATACAGAGTCATGACAAGAATCTTATACATCTACTTTTCTTTATTTATATTAAATTGCTTCCAGTGCTCAATTGAGGTTATAGATTTCAGTGCTATGATAAAGAATAACAGCAACATCTTTCTTTAGGACAGGAATGCTCCCTTGCTGACTCAGCATCAGATCCAACTGACACAACAACTTTTCTTCCCCTTGACAGTGCTGCAGCCCCAAAAGTCCTGCACTGAAACTGTCAGCAGGACGGGGTTCTGTGGGCATCAGCTGCATTTGCTGGTGAGGTTTATCAGCTCACATACAGTGTGACACCCTATGAATCTTGTGTATCACTTTCTACTCTAAACACCTGGCTGGGAAAAAAGTAGAATCCTAATTTTCTTATTATTCTCTTCCTTTTCTGGAGTTATGTGGTTGATTACGATCTTCCTTCATTCTCCCAAGTTTTGTTAAATATCTATTTTACATATTTTTCTTAGGGATTTGTTGCTCGACCAGTCTACTCCAAAAATACCATCGATAAATGATTTTGTATCTTATTGAGTCAGGAAATTTCTATTCTTATCTAAATTATGGCTATTTAAAGCAAAGTTCAAAAGCATTCCAAGTACCCTTGGAAAGCTTTACTACCTAAGTCAGTCAACCTAAAAGCACCTGAAGTAGCAGCACTGAAAATGATATACCTATGCCAGTCCTTAATTCCTTATGTGTGAAAAACCTGATGCTTTCTGTGTGCAAAGCAGACTTTTCAAATAATGCAATTTCAAAACCAGTGATTCCATGCTTTTTGTTAGGTCTGCAGCTGTCTTATTCTCATAACCAAAAAAAACCTTTAGTTGATCAAAATTAGTACTAGTATTGATTCATCATAAAACCCCATTTAAACATATTTAGGCAAATGGCCAATCTATAGAAGAATTCATAAAATTACTTACGAGGGCAGAACGTCACAGTAATACTGACTTCTTCTTCTTTATCAAGATATCCACGCTTCAGACTAAATCTGAAAATACCATCTTCCATATTTTTGTCTCCACCAAAATTCAATTTCCACATCACACGTTCTTTTGAGAGAGACTTCAGGACAAGGGTCTGGAAATATTTTCAGAAAAGGAATGATGTTGAAAGAGGGAAAGCAGCAAACACCGTGATACTTTTCACATTGCTGTCTCCTAAGCATTCTTTATGCAAACACACCAGAGGGAAAGCAAGATAGCACTAAAAAGCACTAGAAAGTGAAGAACTCAGTTTATTGTATTTGTGGGGTGCAAAGGTGAGTATGTCTATCTGCACAGACTAGATGCTTTCCAGTCACTCACCACATTCACAAAGAGAATACTTTCTTTCCAGAATGGAAAAACCTCATTTAAGTGAGGTAAACAGATCAAAGCATCACAGTGGAAGTGCTTAGCCAAACAGAACTGAGGACTGACTCCTCGTAAAAATGAAGCACAGCAAGCACTGAACACATTACTCAAATCTACACTTAGAGGTGGAGATGTTGAAACTGAAAGTTTAGAATAGATTTTCAAAACCCACTCTTTCAATTCAATAAGATGACAGTGGAAACAAAAAAATATAATTAAATTCCTTTATCTCAGAGTTACTCGCTCAGCTTTTGAAACATGCCTAGCTAAGAAAATGCCTTGACTTGGTATTATCATTCTTTCCTGAATGCACTTGAAATAGCATTTCAAGTGTTTCCATTAGCGCCAAAAACATTTTTTTCTAATTTCTAATCAAAGCCAAGGAATTAGAACCAGTAACTTACATTAAGTTATGTTTTGCATTCATACAAATTACCCATGTTGCAAATATTATATTTAGAGGCTTTTTCCCTATTAAGCCATAAGTCATGACAAGGAATTTTTTGGGAGAGTGTCAGTTGGCACAGTCAGTACCATACAAGGCACTAGGACAGCAGTTTCACTGGGTGGCCCATCATAGCACAAATCAGTTGCATCCTGGTACCATCACTGCCTCATTTACTGGTACAGGCAAATGCAAAAAATCTTCAGAATTATTCTATTCATATCCATTTCTTATACAATTCCTGGTCAATTTCTCAGAGTGCTCACATTTTCATATTATCAGAGTTAGCACAAGCCCAATTTCAAATTTTGGGAAAAATTTATCGCAATTAAAAGACAAACAGGAAATCGAAAACTGAACAAAATGACAATGACAATGTCATTACCTGAGAGCTCATATTCCCATCAGCAGTACTGGAACTCATGTTACTCAAATGTTGTTCAAATTTAAATTCCACTGAGGAGAACCCCAATACTGGTTCAGTTGCTATTGAAAAAAAAAAATGTAAATGTTTATACAGCATCACTTAACAAATATTTTCTCCAAGTACTTTCATAAAATCATTTTTTTAATACATGTTTAAGAAAAATGTTTCTCCCCTTTCTGTTGCTCCCATACTATATACATGATTACTATAATTTAACTTATGATTCTTTAGTCACATTAAAATTATTTAAATTTTATGTCTACCAGACTTATAGCACCTCTCCTTCATTCACAAGAGCCACATGAACTTCCTTCTGCAGATGAATGCACTTATATTTCTGATACTAATCATTAGTCAAGACTTGGAAAATTTTATATAAAACAGCATTTATCTTAATTTCATAGAGCTGCAACAAAGAAATTATCACAACATACTAAATTTTAAAGCGGGAATTTGAAAAAACAGAGGTGTATGTTCCCACAGCCTCATCTTCTTGGAAACAAGACTAGAAATGAACCTAGCAAGCACACAGGGTTCTTTTATTAAAATCTGCACGTCTGCTCCATGCTCAGTGTTGATCAATTCTCTTATCTCCCTAAAAAACTCAAAGAATTTCCTAATCACATATATCACATTATGTAAACAAGAATATTATCTGTATTTCTCTAAATCATAGGCACATAAACTCTATAAAGTAATATTGTTTCGAAGTGAGAACAGAATCTGCTGGAACCCTTTCATCAACACACAATGTCACTCACAGAGCCCTCAGCTCTCACAGAAACTGCCTGTACCAGGAGAACCCTGGACAACTGAAACTCTGTGAGGGAAAGGAGATTATCTACCCAACCAAAAAGTTAGTTATTTAAACATGAGCTGGATTAATAAAACGTATGTCAGCTCCCATGAGGCCATCACATTGATAGTACAAACTTTCCCTTTGTACCAGGCTTACATTACACTTGTGTCTTTTCCAGTTGACTTTTCTGTCCTGGTTTGTTTGAGATTTTTCTCTTTCAGCTCTTTCTTACATGCAGATAAACTCTTTCCCAGGGAAAATTTTTATAACTATTTAAGTAAGAGACCTGCTTTCCTTCCCAGGGGCTGAAACAGTCTACAAACTTTGTTTTTAAAAACAATCAAAAAACAGATTCCGGATGGATTGAAAACATATGGACTACACTGAAGTTAAAAGACTGGGCTGATGACCCTACATGTAAGTTTACCCTACATGTAAGTTCAGGGTGATTCTTTTCTCAGGGTGAACAACTCTGAGTATAAACAGCAATATAAGATATTGATTTGAGTGCCAACCACACTGTCCTGTTCAGTCTCAATCCCAGTCAACCACAAAAACTATCCCAGGAAAATAAAAATTGTAAGAGCAGAAAACAAATGTGCCATAAACATCCGGTGAGAGTTATGCATATTTGTCAAATCAAAACTTAGAACTTGCAAGATACATCTCTACTCAGTTTTACTTTTAATGTGAGAATCTGAAATTATTTAATAACAGACATAATTTTTAAGTCAGAATGTAATCAAATCATCAAGTTCATTTTTTAACAGTACAAATAATTTGCTATTTGCCTGCACCCACATGATTATCTGAAATACTGAGTGGTCAAGAAACTTATTTAGAATTTTCTGCCTCCTCCAAGACCATAAAGATTCCCAGTAAGAATTTAATTTCAATATTCAAATTTTAATAGAAGCCACATTTTATTTTTTCAACTATTTCTTAGACTTGAAAGTATTATGTATTCCGTTTTATATTGTTACTTTTTGTTGGTCAATATATGTACTTTGAAGAAATTCCACATAGCAGAAATACAAATTTGTGATAAAATTTAGATAAGATTGTCAATTATCCATGAGATTTAGTGATTGCATCTATTCCACCGAGAAAGGGAAAGCAAAATAAACATTTTCTTTTTTCTTCACATCACTTAAATCACTTCTGCACTATAAATTTGTGACTTGGATTCCTATTTTTACTTAGAGATGTGTTTCCTAATAATCTCATATACAAATGTACATCCACCTTTATTCTGTATGTTCTTCAATTAAGTATATTTTAGAAACATTTAATACAAATTTACTTACATGACAGGATCTAAAGAAGGTCTCTCAGATTTCTTTGTTATTTTAAAAGATCTCAAAAGACTTAAGTTAAAGTTACAGAGAAAAACAAAGGGAGAAAAAAACAAATATAGACAAATCCTAATAAATTGGGAGTTGCTTTTACCCCACATTGCATATTTCATTGGCCAAGCCTTCCTCAATGCTCTCAATAGATTTAAACATTATACAAACATCATTCTAGGAAGACACTCAGTACTTCACTCCCATCTCAAATAAAAAGTGGTTATACATTAAAAACTGAGATTAGGAAAGGCAGTGTATTAAAATATTCACAATTTACAGATCTGCATGATAGTAAGAATAAGATAGGAGACTACCGAGAAACCCAAATTATTTCTGAGAAAAGCAGACAAGAATTATATAAGATCAATTTCTTTGCTCCATGCAAATGGCCTGTAACTTTGGCTATTAACAATTTCTGACAAGCCAGATGGGATGAGGGGCCATGCAGAGGCATTTTAAAGGAGTTTTAAATACAGCTAGAGATCCTAGTTTTGACAGAATTCTGCAAAAGAGTATGGCTGACATTCTACTTTTCCACTCTTTTCAGAGGAACTGCTGTATTTACAGGCATTTGCATGATGTAGTCTAGAAATACTAATAAATGGATAGACACACAAAAAAAGTTTTGGTAAACTATTCTTATATAAGTCAAATGGCAAACACAAAGAAAATACTTTATGTCATGATTAGGTATAGAAAGTTCAGCTTCAAACATATTTAAAAACACGAATCAAAACGTGAAAATTTTGCAAGTTTCCAAGAAACGTTGAAATTATAAAAACTCAATTAAGTAGCCATTCTCTGCAAAGCAAAATTATCTCTCTGAATATACATATCCAGCAGGTCTTCAAGGCCCTGGTTTACCCACCACTAGCTTTGACTCTACAGAATGGAAGAGCCGGGGTCACCGGGAGTGCCTCATGCGTGGCAAGATCTGGAGGTGGGAGACTGGCCTGAGGAGTAGCAATTGGGAGAGTGAAGTCCCATACTGACATCTAAAGGGAAAAAAAAATATCGTGGTCACTTTCCCAAAAACATCATAGGTACCTCTTGAACCATCTGAGTGGTTTGCTTTTTGACATAACTATTGCAATTTTGGACCTGCTCGTGATATTAACAGGATGTTCATTTATTGGAACTCAGAATCAGTTCTCCAAGTAACAGTGCCCAGGTATTTTTTTCCCCCATTATGGAAAAGCTTTATGACCAAAAGTATCAGGGGTAGCAGCAGAGGTACAGTCAAGGCTTTTGGTAAATCCCAGTGTTGTGTTCCACTCCTGCCACTCTCATCAGTGAAAAAAGATTGGAGCCATGGCCCAAATGCAGCTCATGTGAGCAAAAAGGAGGGAAAACAAAGTTCCATAAGTTATGGAAGCCTTTCTCAAAGGCTGAAGAGCAAAAGTCAACCATTACACTACACCCAGCATAAACAAAATGGGCTCTGAGATCAAAGGTGGAATATGAGTCAAAATTGAGAAACCTTGGGGAAAAAATAAGTCTTAAAACCTTTGTCATGAAATGCCACTGAATTCTAGGAGACTAAATTCCAGTGATTGTGATCCTCATTTTATCTGTGTTCTCACATTCCCAAATGGGGTTTGGAACTTAAAAAATGGCATGTTTTGTACAGAATCCCCTTTTTTGACAGACTGCATCAGAAAAGATAAATTTATTTCAAAAAGCACTTTCAAAGAGGTATTTCTTGCCTCTCACTCTGTCTTTCCAAGGACCAACACACTAAGGTAGTATGTTCTCCAGACAAAAGGTATGGATAACCTTAAGAAATGCAATAGAAAAAAAAACCCAAAACTTCTGCACTAAAACCAGTGTTAGAGTCCTTCAAATCCTGTTTTCACCTTGAAGGCCACTGAAATCTTAGAAAGGAATTAAACCTATAAAATCTTCACGCTGCTTGCTTAGAAAAAGCAATAAAATCAGCTATATAAAGACGTTATGAATCGTTTAAAAGCTTTCAAAACCTGCAGAAAATAGTGCATCATTCTTCACTTTCACATCTGTGGCAGCAAGCAGAATATATAAATGACAGGAAAGAAAACCAAAATTGTCCTAAGCCAGAGCATGAGGCACGTCCATCTGTAACACCTACTGAGAAGCAAGCACACAGCCCTGGGGGTGTTTGGTGGTCCAGCGGGGTCTGTGACACAAAATTACACACTCCTGGAGGGGGAGGTGTGTGCTGAGCCTTGAGGAACGTTTTGTCTTTTGTCCTTAGCTCAAAGAAAGTATGGAATGAGGGCAAGTTTTGCAGCAAGATTACCAGAGTCCCTTGTTTCATACTGATATTTCAAATCTAATAATGATTAGATTTTATAATATATAACTGGCTTTTCAAAATTGACATTTAATATTTTTAGTTACTAAAGTTCAAGATATGTCAAAAAAAGATTGAGTAAAAAATCTCCTGCTTTGAATTATATACTCTTCTATTTTTAGTACCTCAAGTCACCCACATAAAACACTTCATGAAGTTACATCTTCAAAATACATTCTTGTAACAAAACTAAATTCTTTTACGTTTGGTGATATTAAAATGTTTAGTCTAGTGTAGATTTCATGACACCACCGGCTGTGCTCAGGAGTGCAGTCTAGCACTGCAATTGTTATTCATTAATGCTGGTATGTTTAGGCCAGACAGCAAAAGATGGAATCCCTTTATCCCTCTCCCAAAGCAGAAAATCAAAACTTGTTTTTCATCCCAGCTATCAGGAAAATTTGGTTTTGTCTTACTTTACAACAAAGGGTTTATTTTCTAAGAACTGGCAAACAAAAGCAAATATGTGAAAGACTCAATTCACTACATGTAGATCATGATATTCACTGAAAACCTGCTTTTGTTATGAAGTACAATGGCACAAATTCAGGGCCAGCATAACTCATAGGAATGTATTTATATAAATGAGAACAAATCATATATCTTTTCTTTTATTCATACATTAACTGCACATTATGTAAACTACATTACATGGAAAAGCCTTTAAAAATTCTACGTAAGTAGAAATCAGATTATAATTCATACACATATTGCTGAAACAGAATTAAAAATTCATTTCAGTTATTAGGACTTCACTTTGCAAGTAGAATCATTATGTTTCTTTCTATAAATATTAAAAAAAAACTCTTTATGATTAATTTTTCATTTTTCAAACTCCATAATAGAAAATTCCCTCTTCTGCAAGATTACGTACTTTAAAAAAGTAATTACAATATTTTAAAAATAAATCCTTAGACTATTACTGGACTTATCCTTGCTTTCTAGATAATTTATGAATACTTAATAGCTACTTGTCCGTTGAGGTATTTTCCTGAAGCTGCATTTAACTTCTCACACCAGAGAACGTAGGAAGGGCAGGAAGGAAGCAGCCTAGAGAGAGTTTTTTCACAAAAACTTCCGTTTGTTAATATCATTATAAGAAAGATTTTTCCTGTCCTGATGTACATTTATTATGCATGTTGGTTGGAAAGGAGGCATCATCTACAAATTGAGTCTTAGAATTAAGGTATTTCAAAAGAAGTGTTAAAAAGACAGGTGAGACAAATGAGTTTTTTGTCATGTGTTCACAGGGAACACCTCCAAAGCACACCAGAAAGTGGATGCTTGGTCAGGCTGCCACCAGAAGTTAACAACTCTTTAAATAAAAATAAGATTATTGTAAAGTTTTATTCAGATTATTAAAATAATTTCAATTTTTTTGTTGTGGTTTTTTTTTTTATGTTTTTCTTGCTAGAATTAATAAACAAATAGAAGCTGTTGGTTATAAAGAATCTGTCAGATTAAGAAAGCTATGGTACCAAAACTCATTTGGATTTATGAATTAAGTTTGATATGAACAGTTTGATAGCTCTGAGCTCAACACTGGAGAGCAAACATGGCTGAATGGCTTCCTGCCTTGGCCCTAAAAACCTGGTATAAGACAACAAACAAAAGTGGGAAAAACTACCCCAAACATTACAAGTAAAATGGTTTTTTACATAAAATTCATGGATCAAAAATAAATAGAAGCACAGTTGTCAGGTGGCAATCTGAAAGTAGAAAAAAAGTATTGTTATTTTCAAAAAATAACCTTAAACTTTCTTCATTTATATCTCTAATACACAAATTTAGCAGGGATACAAGGAGACGAAATGTAGTGTACATTAGAAAAATCAGTTTGATTCAAATTTAAACCTAACTGCAAAACCGAGGGTTTATGTCCTGCAACTGAATCCAATACACTCTCCCAGCCTTCCCTCAAATTTAACATGAGTTTTCCTTAAGATATACTGAAATCTTTCATTCCCCCTGGTTTATATCACAGAAAAGCAGCTTCCACAAGGAAAAAATGTAACTGCTCTTCAAAGCCGTCATTCAAAGCACTGCAATAAAATTAAATCTTTCTTTTGTATATGGTCAGAGATGATGCAACAATACCCTGTAATTCCACAGCTGCAGATTTCCCACAGAATTCACTTCTTACATGACAAATGTATTCTTTCATTAAAAAAAGAAAAAAGTCATTTAAAAGGACAAAAAAAATCCACCAAAACACCTGTCCCTTCCCTACAACAAGCTTAAGCAATAAACTCTGACAGGTGTGACTTGTTCTATTCATCTCAATCAAAGGCACTCAAAGGCTTCATTATTACACAGCTGTGTGTTCCAAGATGCTGGAATTTGTTATTTTCCAGCAGGTTTAAAAAAAAACATAAAAACCCAAACACTGATTTTGAAGCACTATACTCCTGCACTATGCTTTGCATGCTTTCCCCAACAGACCCTGCAGGACCTCTGTGAGCAGGGGATCATCCTGCCTGGAGAAACAGAGATAGATAAATAAATAGATATAAATATATAGATACAGATGATATCAATACTGCTTTCACTGACAGCTCTGACTTTGACAGCCACCAAACACTAAGGTTAAACTCTGCAGTGAGGTGCAGAGCCCTGTCACCTCTAACACCTTCAAAGACACTGGAATAACAGCAAGGCACAGCCACACTGTGTCTGAGCAATATCCCAGCCTTATCTATAATGCATGGACTCCATTTTCTCACTCAGAATACTGAAGGAACTAGCTCAACATTTTTTAAGGTTTCTTTTCTAAGCATGCCAAGACATTTAATCTCTAAGAGCATCTTTTGATGACCAATATATTAATGCATATTATATTTTAGTGAGAATTGTAGCAGTTCTTCAAAGTTCCAATATATGTACTACATTTGTTGATCTGAAGGGTTTTTTAGCAGAATTCAAGACTGCATTCAAGACTAAATTACTTGGAAGCCTACATTAATAATTCATGTAGCTTTAATAAATTTTTTAAGTACATTAAAATAATCTCATGCTTTTTTATGTTTTTAGCAGTGCTCCTGAGTTATTTTTACTTTTCCTTAGCCCTAGTACCCACTTGTTAAAGAAAACATCAGAATAGTGGGGGTTTGTTGGTTTATAAGGTAGTGTTGTCAGTAATGACTACAACAGCAGGAAGCTCTAGTAAAACCAGAAGGCAGACAGAAAAGAATGTGACCTGATGGGATACAGAAGGTTTGTAGCAGCTGGGAGGTAAGCTGGGGAAGAGCAGTTGTCAAAAAAACAGAGATGAGATCAGAGAAACAGCTGTTCAAGAGCAGAGAGGCAGGAAATAAAACTTGCAACAGTGAAACCTGAATAGGGGAAGATCAACACACAGAGATTAGAGGTTTGGGGATTTTTTTCAAAACTGGAAAACCAGGAAATACATCTTGTGAGAAAATGGAGACTATGGATGAGATAGAATAATAAAGAGCTCAGATCCAAAGGAAAATGTTTTAAGAATCAGTAACTACTGAAAGTTTCTGATCACATTAAGAGATGCTGGTACCTCAACCACTTTCTTAACAGAACTATGTTTTTAATTAGTATTCTACACTGCAGGAGTTAAATGAAAGAAAAGCTACAGCATCCTGGGGCTACATATACTTCCAGATGCTGCCTGTAGTCATGCCACACTGGGTAACTTCATTTAACATTAGTCAGTGCTCTTGTGACAGTGCTGCACCAGCCCAAAGGAGCTCACCTGGGCTGGGAGCTGTGAGGGTCCTTGGCCATGTCTTGTCCAGCACTGAGCTGCTCCTGGCAGCCAGGAACACACCGGAAGCACAAGGGCAGCACTGGCTGCACCAGCTTACCCAGCACCAGGGCAAAGGGAGACAGAAGGACTCTGAGCACACTGGAAGAAGGGAAACTGAAGTAAAAATATTTAATTAAAGCAACACTTATTGGTTGGCTATGAAGGGCCCCAAGAAAATTTCCTTTTTGAAGTTTTTATTTCCTTATTTCTGAAGGAAGTTATTTCTGTTTGCCAAAAACTATTCTTAAGACTTGAAAAACACTTAGACCCAGAATCTGAAAAATGAAAAAAAGTCTGTAATTAATAGGTGCAATATTTTACAGCCGTTTTTGTTTGTTCTGGTTTTTTAGGGGTTGTTTGGGGTTGTTGTTTTTTTGGTTGGTTTTTTTTTTTTTGCAAGAACAGTCACAAAACTGATCCCATCAAATGTAAAAATTGTTTTTCCAAATTTGTAACACAATTAAAGCAGACTTCCTACTGGCATAACCTTATCTTTACTTAAGCCAATGTACATCAGTATGAAATGACACTTGGACATGCACAGCAATAATGAACAGCAATCCTGAACATCATGTTCAGGTGACAAGATAAATTAAACACAGAGATCAAGCTACTATATGAGTCTTCTTCAGAAATATTAATTTTGTTAGTCACTTCAATTTACAGCATTGTCAGTAGCAACATTTCTACTTTTATTCTATCCTGCAACTTGACAAGGAAAGGAAATAGGAATAGAGCTCAAATGTCACAATGGGAAGTGGAGTTCTTCTTTCTTTCCAAGTGGCATTGTCCCACTTCTTTCTTTAAACGTGGCATCCCACATGGGAAAAGTGTATAGCTGAAGTGTTATCATCCCTGATTAGAATAACTATTTTACTTGCTTTATTAATATTATTCTTATTGGTATAGTTAAATCTCAGCTCTTACTTCTTGTTCAGCTTGTGGCCTGCAATGACATACACACAGATTGCTCCAAGAGCATTATCTACTCCTGTATTCCCATTACTGACCCTTCCTACTTAAAGGAAAACCCCACCATTTTCCTTTGCTGAGTTTCCACAGTTTGATTATAGGTCACTCAGGATATTCTCTATCATTTTGATAGAGTACCATTTTGATAGGTACCATTTTGCATACAATTACATGCTCTCCCGACACTGCATCCAGTCTAATTCTGCTATCTTGCTTATGAGTGTTGTATTAGAAGCATCAAGATATTTAAAAATATATAAAAACGATTCCTTTTCCCTAAAGTCAAGGCCTGCCATACCACAAAAGGAATTTTTTATAAATCTATTGACTCATATTCTGTCAGGAAAAATCATTTCAGAGTAGTGTATGTGCTATAAACTCACTCCATGTGTACACACAAGAAATCACATTATCAGACACAGCCTATAATATACAAGTATTATTTGAATGATGCTTTGAACAAAGAAATTCCGTTTTATACTGCTGGGTAGGCAGGAGTGGGAGGTGGGTGGTGGTGGAAAAACAATACTCCTGACTCTTTCAAGATGCATAATATCTGTTATTCATTTTGAAGGTAAAAGTGCAGATAATGCAATGGGTTTATATGCTGTAGAAGTGATCTCCAGCTGCTTGATCTGAAACTGGTTGATGGTATCATACACTAAGTTTTCTTGCAGTTCACTGTTCTCCAAACGTGTGGAAACCCCAAACCTTCAATTTCCAAAGCATTTTTCAATGGGGTTAATGTAAAATTCACTTGAGCATCCCTCTAGTGACAGTTACTGCCAATAAAACGCTAATTTTCAGATGTAAAAGTAACTTAAAGCCTCATATCTTCAATTTTTTCCACTCAAATAGCTCAACTAGAAAGCAACTTTGCCAATCTTTATGACACATAAAACTCATCTACATTTGCAGTTTCTTGGTCATCTGGAAATTCAGGTGAGAACAGCTGCAAAAAGAAGGTGGCTGCTGGTTTGTTGAATGATTTCATGAGCATGGAACAACATTTCAGTATAAGTTTACCTCATTTTTAATTTTAATGTGTTTTCTTTGTGTATGCAAACACTTACAGTCATTTGCACAGACTAAAATGTTTATTTAAAGTCTCTAGTCTCCACCACAGAAATATCGCAGAGCATGATTGTAATTAACTTAATCACCACTGTTCCATAAACCTACCTTTTGTGGTTTAAAGGTCAAGAAGCATTTCACAGACGACATTTCCTTTAAGTAAACTGAATACAAATAGGGCTTTGAACGAGAATGGTCAACCACTGCCAAACAAAATTCAGAATCAAATTACAGATGCTATTGCATGAAACAGCAACTTTATAATCGCTGCAGTATTTCAAAGTGATTTCCAGTATCAACTATCTACATATTTGCATGGGAAGCACTTCTTACAAATTTACAGTGGAATATAGTATCTCCCATAAGGATTCTGAAGGTAATTTTGGGCAGTATTATTCACCAGCAATTTTCACGAAAGTTATTAATTTGGAAGAACACGATATTTCAGACAAAAAAAACCCCAAAACAACATTGTCCTTTACCTTTGAATAAAAAGTGTTAAGCTAAAATAATTAATTACATAATAAATTAATACCACAGGGATAAAAATAGTTGGCTGAAACTTGTTTTGTTTAAATTACTTTTAGGCATAATCTACATTTCCAATAAGGCTTGCTTCATTTCTCAGATTTCCCTGTTCAATTTTAAGGTACTGGCAGAAGAACAGGTTTCCAGCAAAGGTAATATTCCTCCAAAATCAGTATCCATCATGGAACACCATCCATGGAATATTCATCCAGTATTCACCATTTCAGTACTGAACCTGACTGGATGCCACAGGATTGGTTTCAAGCACAAACTCTGATCCACAGATCATGTGCAATGAGTCTGATCCTACGCTGGCTGCTTGCCTGTTATAAAGAGCCTTACACTTCTTTTCCAAGATGACTGACTAGGAGCCCCCACCTTCCCTTCCCTTTTAAGCATACCACATGGTAAGAAAACCCTCCTAATTTTGGGAGATCATTTTTTTGCATCATCCACATATAGTTCAACGTAAAAATACACCTAAATTTTATAATGCTGTCTTGCAAAAGAAAGAATCTTGATTTCCTAAGTTTGCAGCTTTCCTAATAAGGCCTCTTTTCCCTGCAAAATTCTCTAGTGAATAATGATGGTGGAAGATCCCAGGAGATGCCATGGCTGAAGTAGTAAAGCCATGAGCAGCTATGTGCTGGATAAGAATCTGCACTAGTTCTACCAAACAAAAACGAATTTAATTCCACTACTGCCCCAATAACTTCCTGAGCTGAGCATTCATGCAGAACAGAAGCCCTGTCATCAACCTGCAGACATTGTTCCTTTGGGAAAAAGAAAAGCCTGAACCCTTAAAACGGTGATGAAATAATCAAACGGTAAACACTGTCAAAAAGTGGGTATGAGTCCATAAATAGGAAATTAATACAATTGTTTGGCTTTTTTAATATTTTATTTTCACTAGTGAGAGGGTATTCAAATTTTTTATTCTACCTTAGCAACTATGGGGGGAAAAAATGGGTGAAAAATCTACGGGCAACTTGACATTTTGCAAATATTTATTTTTGTCAAATGTCATAGGCAAACCAAAAAGTCTCCTCTTAATTTATATTAAGTAACATTTTTCAAATAATTGCTTTAGGTTTTCTTATATCAGAAAATTTGGCTACCAGGAATGGTCTGACAGATTTTCTCTCAGAATTATTCATTCTTTGTTTAATGAAAATTCTGATGTAGCAAAAGCAAATACCTGAATTGTCCTCAGTTTTCAATTTAAATTCCTTATACTTAGAAAAATCAAACTCTGCTCTGGTACACGATTGTCCTTTGTTCTGGAGCAAAAATGGAATTGATTTTGTAGTGCCAACATTAATACGTTTATATTCAAATATTTTCTGTAAGTTTAAAGAAGAAAAATGGGTCAAAGCACTGTGAAGTCAAGTTTATAATCGAACATAATAAGAAAAAACACAGTTGTGCAAGATTCACAATTTATAACATAATAGCAGTATTGGTTAATCAATAGTCTCACATAACCCTTATCTTTAAAATCTTTTCAGGACACAAAATAGAAGAGTTTAGAATTTAATATCAAGTTCAGTTACACCATCACAAAAGTTTTCATGATTCAGATCAGCAAACAGATCAGTGATTTACTTTTCCCTTTATTGTATTTTTTGCAATAAATACCTTAAGAAATCCTCTCCCTTTTAACATACTTATTCCAGATTGTCAAATTCAAAAACTAAAGCTGTCAGCTCTCATTTAGTGT
Source organism: Acridotheres tristis (assembly GCA_037013685.1). Taxonomy (NCBI): domain Eukaryota; kingdom Metazoa; phylum Chordata; class Aves; order Passeriformes; family Sturnidae; genus Acridotheres; species Acridotheres tristis. Next base: position 106,184,597 of record CM072884.1, read on the forward strand.
AACTGTTATATGTACATTTGGGTTTTAATGTATCTTCCCAAGTTCGTCTCTTTGATAATTTTCTTGGGTAGTTAGTTTAGGAAGAAATGAAAAATATGAAGTAGAGAGGAGCCACTTTGACTCTAGATAAAGCAAAATACTTAACCCATCTTACCAATTGCTACGATTTCTTCACACTTACCACATCAATGTCTATTTCAGCAATCTCTGAAAATCCAGTAATCCTAAGTGTGAGTTCTGCTGCATTCCTCACTGCTACCTAAGTGAAGGGACAACATTGGGATTGTGGACAAGGTCATTTCAACATAACAATCTCACCAAATCTGTCATAATTACATGAAAAAAAAGTTTAACACAAAAGAAACAACCCAATCCTATCCCACAGATACAGAGTGGAGAGCGTCAGAAAAAATTGCACTGAAAATATGAAAATAACTCTGCCGTCATAATATAAAGCATTTTTGCTGCAAAAATATGAAGAGATAAAGTAAATGCCTTCATTTTCTAGGACATATATATATACAGATTCCAGTGACAAGTAGCTTCAAATCATGCATTTGTGGCATAGCATACCTAGGACAGATATAGCTGTTAATTAAAAATAAAGAACAAAAATAAAAACAAACAAACAAACATAAAAACCACAACCCAAAGTTGTAAGAAAGACCAGTGACCAGTCTTTCCCGATTCTACAGGCAAAAATAATATTGCAGGAAGCTGTGTTTCTAGAATGAGCAGTTTTTTCCAACAGGAGAAATCTCTGTTCAGCAGCTATGGGGACTGGAACGTGTTTCACAACACACACTGCTTGACAGAGGTACAAGATAGACACTGTTGTTCTGGGGAATATTATATCTGTTGTAAAAATGGAAAAAATAAATGAATACTAGGTTTAACAAGCATAATATATACAGCCCTAGAAGATGGTGAATCCAGGATCAGTCAGAAATGGTAGTAAAGTTCAGGCCCTTGATAGCACCTTTTCTCCCAGTCTCACTTATCTCATGAAGCAGGCACACATAAAACAAAATATGTTACATGTTTATTGATACCTACTATCACAGCAAATCTACTAGTAGAGTCATCTCTGAGAAAACCACAAAAAGTCAAGAAATTAAAAACATTAATTACAATCCTGCCTCACTATAGATGACAGAAAGTGCAGGTATGTCTCTACATTATCTCGTAAAGATCAATCACACATTACTTCCAACATCTTGTCAGTGGTAAAATATAATCAGCTCAAACTGAGAGGCTGCTTTGATACTTCTGAGCAGGGCTGAGACAAAAAAAAACCCAGCAGAATAGGTTAAAGCAGTAATGATCTGCTGCAAGAAAACCTTATTTTTAAAAAGCATTAGAACACTGGAAATAAAATGCAAAAGATGCATGAACATACACACATAAACACACAGGATAACACCCAAAACGATAAAGTTCTTCCAGTTTTGAAATACCTCCACTTTTTTATCAAAATTCATGTATGTCTTTGGAGTGAAGGAGATTTTGAGATCAGCAATGCCTCCCACGGGTATCAGTCCTTCAGAGGGGGTGATTTTCATTCCAGGCAGTGGGTTTGAGTCAAGAACCTTCACAAGCACAAACAAGAAACATACTGAAATAGGTGTTTGCATTTCTTTGTTTTGGTTGTTGTTGTTTTGTTCATACCAATATATCTATCATAAAGATTTTATATTTTTACAAGGAGAACCTTCATAGCACATAATGCTAACTTGGACGTAGAAGTTTGGGGAAAAATGCAAGTAAATAAAGTAACAGAAACATAACTGTCAGTTTCTACTTTGAAATAATTTTTGCCACCAATTGGAAACTTGGAGTTCTGAGTTTTGGGTTGTTTTCATTAAGTTATCAAAATTAAGACTATCTATGTAGCAAGTCTTCAAAATATTCCTTAAAACATTCTTTTCAGTTACAAATAAATTCATCACTTCTTTTTTGACATTCACAGTAAGATGGGACACAGAACCCCAGTTCTGTATAGTTCAGTAATAATACTAGAAGTAAATACTCAGTTTACCCACAGTTAGCAAAGACAAAAAGGAATTTGTTCTCTTCTAATGCACTCTTAATATAGCTTTTTAAAATATAGCTACACAAGTGATAGTGACCAAGACCAACCAGCTATGTCTTGGCTTGACTAAGAGTAATTCTGGAAGCTAAAAAGGCTGAGTATGTTTGTTTGTGTTACTGGCTATGCTGATTTTATTCTTTCAGTCCCAGCCTACAAGACTATGATACTACTTGCTTTCAATGCTCAGCTGATAAAAGAGAAATCTGGTACAAATCAAAATGAACACGTTTCTCAGTATTGTAATAATGCAATAATAAAAACTCTGAGGATTTTAATAAAAATTATTTTCCTTCACTAATTACAGCAATTATCCTGTGATAAGCAAAACTAATGAGGTTAGGTTTCCTACTAATTTGTGTATTATGTCTTTACCCACTCTGGCATCCATCCCATCCCTTCAATTCATTGCACAGCCCCTCTGGCCCCGGGATGTTGGTTTAGCGAAGTCATCCATGTGCTGTGACTGCTCTGGGTCCCTCCATGCACTGGAGGCATGAGTAGGATGACCAGCCAGTTTGCTCTGTCACTTAATGCAGGAAAACATCCCATAAATGCTTTTCCATAGACTATCCCAGAATGGGGTTCTACCCTCACCCTTGGCTCTCAGGAAAATGCTAGAATCATTGAGGCCATCACCACTTTGCATGTCTTTTGTCCCATCTACCTATCAGTGCAAATTTGACAGAGGGACAGATTTCTTATTTACATATTTTTTTTCTTCTCCAGAAAACATCACAAAAACAAATAAGTGCACATTTAATAACTGAAAACACAAAACCATAACATGATCTGGTATAATTAACTCCCTTCTGCGCCCCAACCCAAGGAATTAAGTGTGCTAGAAACAATTTTCTCTTACTTGGAAGTATGCATGGTTGAATCCTGTGTTTAGAATACTGGCTGTCTTACAAGTAGTGAAACCAATTGGACTATGAGTGAAGGATACATTTTGAGCTATAAACTGAACTTTAGCAGTACCAAACTATTAAAAAAAGAGAAAGAGATAAAACAAGCAAAGCATGTAACATATTCCTAAGTACAAATAAATAATTCAGCCTATTTTTTATTACATAATGAGCTAATAGGGTTGTGCAAATATATAAATTGGAAGTATTCAAACAGGAAAACACAGCTTAAGTGTGAGATGATTTACTCAATGTACTGAACTTATCTAGATTCAAATTAAACAGACTCAACCATACAGATATTTTTGGGCTAATTTCAAGACCAATAAAAATATTTTAATTAAATTTAATTTAACAGCACAAACTCCATTAATTCCAAATGTGTGATCAGGACAAGACATTTGGGAGATATTAATAGTAGTAGAAATGCAAATATTCTAAATTACACACATGTTGGTTTACATATGGCAAACTTCCAAGACTTCAAAAGAAGAGGGAAAAAAGAAAGATAGCTACTGGGAAAAAAAAAACCAAAAACGGGCTCATTAAAAGAAAGGGAAAAGTTTTCTTGGCTCCTAACAGAAGTTCTAGAACATGTAGCCAGTCATTTCAGAATAGAGTGAAAAAAAAAAAAAGTCTATCTTCTTCATATTGCCTGAATGCAACATAAGATAACAAATAACTAACCAAAGCTGAATGTCACTGTTTAGAAGACTACCCAGAACAGTGCTTCTCCAGTACCATATTTAAATAACACAAAATTAAATTGAGTCTAATGTTACCTTGAAACTCTGAAACATACCTTCTCACACACACCCCTAGATTTTTATTCTTTTAATAAATAATATGTATCTAAAAAATTGTCGTATCACCTCTCAACCCCTTGTTTAGTCCAACGAGGCAAGCCAAGCACAGTAATTAGCCCATAATATATAAGGACCAGTAAGCTGTGATACCAAAGGAAGAATATCATCAAAAGCAAGAAAAAGGTAAATTGTCTTTGCCTTGCTTCTCCATCATGTCTTTGGAGTATATTCTTTAGTTAAACTTGTCAAGTAAAAGCTATATGAAGTTAAAATATTTTAATACAAAAATAGATTATAACAGAAATACATTTACAGTATTACTTGTTCAAAGAAATCCACACATTTTTCTTCTCTAAAGCTGCCACATGAATTGTTACCTTTGCAGAACATTTCAAGTTAATTGGATTTCCTTTGCGCACACGCAAGATGAATTGTCCTGTTTCTGGAGTGTTGAACCCTGGATGCCAAATAACTTCACACTCCATATCACTATAGGCCTCCACAAACCCTGAATATATATACATAATTTAGATGTTATAGCATACATCTTTGAAATCATACATTTGACAGGTACAACCGTCAAATTACATTGTATAATTAGAAATAACATGGGTACATAAAAGTGAAATGACTTTCTATTATTGAATGTAAGCCTACATTTCTTAGGTGTTGAACAGTCTGATGAATTAAATAAAATTAGGTCTTGGATTCTCATGAGTATTGCATAATCTATGTATTAGTATCCTGTAGTAAAACACACTCAAAATTTACTGGTATTTTTAGCCAGGAACTACTCTAATAAAAAACAAAAATAAAAGAACAGACTATCCTTCTTGCAGAATAGCAACTTGAGGAAAAGATCATATACAGTTTTTTGCTTGCAATTGAGTCTGAATTTGTATTAGCAGACATATTTTTTTCTCAAGAATCCAAGAACACTCAATCTAATATATTTAACAGTGTGTTCTTTAATAACGGACTGCCAATATACACCTGCAGAATACTACTTTTCAAAGAGAAGGTAAAAGAAGGTCCCTTTTACACTGTAAGAAGTGTATACACATCTAACAAATACTGACCCATGATGCAAATGTAGACTAATCTCAGACTGAACTCCATTTATGTTACTCAAACTTCATCAACTTTTTAGCAGGTTCATGCAGTGCTTTTGCAAAATTTCCTATCCTGATGAGCTATTTGATGTTGCTGCCCCACTCTTGAAATGTCAGCAATCTGTGCTGAGAGAAATGTTTACACAAGCACTGCCGGCTGGGCATGGAAGCAGGGAGCTGGACTGAGCACGCATTCAGGGCAGGGCCTACACAGAGAATGCTGCTGTGGTGCTAAACTGTAACCTGATACTGCTTTTGGGACACATTGATATTGACAGAAATCTAAAAATACAGTTTATAGCATCAGCTAAATGTTTGTCATATTTAATACTGTTGACATATGCATATACACACTGTATTTGCATAGCATACCTCTGGTTGGCTTTATAGTAAATGCAGATTTTCTATCTCCAGTTACAGATCTCCAAGTAAAGCCAGCTGGATGGTTTCTGGGATTGCATATTGTGACAGTTTTTCTAAACTCTGTCCCTGCTAGGCAGCCAGGAATAGGACTTAAAATCAGTTCCGTTGTAGACAGCTGAAGTTCAATAGGCATTGCATGTGCAATTACCAGCACATGTCCAATGTGTTGGTTGTTTATTTTGTAGATGAAAGAGCTGTAACATAAATATATATATATCTCAATATTTTTTATGCATTTATTATGTTACAGACAGAGTAAGACTTACATGAAATATAACCACTAGCAAGAAAATACTTAACAACTGGGTGTGAACACACAGTTAAGACTCTCAAGAGAAAAGCTGGCAATTGTTCTGCATACTACTTTAAACAAATCATGCCAGAAGTAAAGATCATCCTAAAGGATGATCAGCCTCACACAGTCATTAGAAAACAGAGAGTTCATACCAGCAGGCTAGAGAACAGGTTTTTTATACATTTTCCCATGAGCTGCATCAAAAAACCTGAGCATGGATGCAAGTGATGCAATGCTAGGCTCAAAAGAGAGCAGTATTTTCCATACAAATTTCTCCTAGTAAACAGACCATAATAGCAAACTTTTTTCTCTGATGCACCTCTAGCTATAGAAGGCTTTTCACAGGACAGATTTTTGTTTGTGATTAAAAAAAAAAAATAAGGAACAGTACTGGACTAGGAAAATTTTGCAACATAAAACTACATTGATTATTGCAATGTCACCATAGATGAGCATACACCATTGCAATTATCATGACTACACTTTAAAATCAGCCAGGTGATTTTTAAAAAAAATTTTACTACTGCCAAGAAAATGTGTAAATCAAGACAAATATAAAAAGTCTTACGTTTTAAACATTCCAACAGTTGTTGTCTCAAACACAACTGGAACGTAAGTTTTTGTCAGAGGAGGCACCACCTGAGACAACGGAGACGTCTCCTGCAATTCCGCAACTTCAATTTCAATTTGTATCCAAATATGAACTGACAAGTTATTGATGATGTGCAGTTCTTTGGTTGTTGTAGAATACACACAAACATCACCAAAATCTATAGTAGAAGGACCTGAATTAAATAAGAAATAAGATTCTCGACATTAAAAGGTAAAAGCTAAAGTAAGGAAACATAACTACTTAAATACTGTGATCAAACGTTTTAATTCTTCAAATTACAAACTCAGATACAAAAATCCTGTAGTGGAAGAAATTATCACTAAAATGTAGAAGTAAGTATCATCCATGTTCTATGACTGTTTTCAGCAGTACAAGTCAAAAGCCAGCAACATTTATTTTTTTAATTGTGCTTGTTTTAGTCAACTGGTAAAACAGGAAATGAATGTGCACACTACTAACAGGACTATTAATAACCAAAAATACTTCTTTTTGTTAAGCACATATTTAAAAGGACAAATTACCACCAATTCGCTGAAAGCTTATGTATGCAACCCATTAGTTTGCTCCCTGATGTGTGACCATTTGGTTTAATAATTCGTGTCGTGTGATGGTCATAGAATTACTTCACTACCTAGTTTACCACTATCACTAATTCTTAGGCTGGTCTATAAACTTGAGTGCTCATGGCACTAACCAAACATCTTAAAAAGCCCTCAGCATTTATTGTACTATTATGTTTATCTTGCTCTGCCTTTCCTCAAGTATATCAGTTTACACAGTACACTATTCAAGTTCTGGCTTGACTGAAAATTTTAAAAAGCCCAGGAATTGACCTTAACCTAGACCTGTAGCATTAACAAATGTTATTAGTAAGTCACTAAGAAGTTTTAGAAGGTGTTGTTCCCCATCACAGAACATTACCCTGAAATTATTTTGATGGAGGATCCTGAAGTTTTAGTTTTAGCTTTTGGAGGCATCAGTCTTCTCTGTTAATTCCCAGAAGTATTTTGAGCACTTCCATGAATCTTGCTGATATTAATGCTGGTCCAGGTACTATCCACTAACAAGGCCTAAGGGTATGAGCAACTCTCACACTACGCTGTGATGATTTCTCTGTAAGAGGCTGTGGTATGAGCAGTCTTCAAGGGAAACTCTTCTTTTACATGTTCATACCTAATCATATCTCAGTATTTGCTGAGAATTACAAAGCTTTAGTGAAACATTACTGTAGGTCTCAACTGCCTACCAAATTAAACTGTTTTCTATTTAGAGTGAACAAATATAATCGTAAACTGTGTTACTATACATAAGTGCTTTTACAAAAACAATGTGCATTTAGCAACCAAATTAAGAATCTTACCAATGAATATTTGATGAAGCTGCTTGTGTGTCAAAGTTAGACTACAATCTTCCTTCTCCTGGGTAGAAGATGGCATAGGACTAAGCCAGCTCCAAACCTGTGATAAGCACGAAACATTTCCTCAGAGCAGAATCAAAATTTTTATGATTTTTTATATGGTAAACACATTATGCACACATACCACTCAAGCGTTTAACTTACTCCTTCATTTGTAGATTTAGAAACAATTGCTGCCAATTTTCGACTAGTTAATATGCAATTTTCATCTAAAGGAAGCATTTTGGGCTGTGGCTTCTTGAGAAAATCTGCGACTGAGATGTGTGGTGACTTAAGACCTTCAGCTGGTTTCATGCCTATGCTCACAGGATTGTTATAAAGATAAAACTGCCTACAGGGAAGCAAAAAAAAAAGAATGTGGAAATCTAAAAGTTTGAGCATTCCATGATCTACGCATTAAATGATTTAATATTTTTAAACAAAACAGTATTTAAAGTAGGAATATTTCATTATTTAAAAAACTCTCAAGCACAGAAAATGCCTCAAAAATACTTTTACTGTTTTGGTTTTTACCCTAAAATAAGCCTAGAGGACCAGTCAGATTAAAGGATTGTATTTGCTTCAGTCCACAAAATATATAATAATTTACCTACTGAATCCATCACTTGGGATGAGTTAGACATCTAGCTGGAAATTCATATTTAATATATAAAGAGAATTTAAACCAATCAATTTTATGTTTTTTTCTTATTAACCATAGCCAAGTATTCTTAAAACTTGACACCTTAATTTAAATTCACTTTAAGCTTAATTTCAAGTGCCCTGCCTCTATCCCTACATTTCACCCAGGAAATCTCTATGATTTCTCTATGATCTCTATGTGTCAAAATACTTGAAACAAACAGGTTTTGAATGCATTATAACTGGAAGTCCCAAGATCATAAGCATATTGGCATGGGACAAATTTAGTGTATGATCAGTGCCGTTAAGTTAATTCTGCACATATATTCACATATTTTGTGTATGAGCCTGAAGTATTTATTTACCCTTTAAACCAAGTCTTACCTAACAGCCTCTTTCTCTAAACGACGCTGTCTTAAATGGGAAATGAAGTCTACATAGTGTTTCTTATTTGCTTCTCTTAACTGTCGTTCAGAGTCAGTATAAGCAAATTCTGGGTCTACGTAATTATATCTCTCAGTCTTTGTGAAAATAGTCCTAAATATTTAAAAAGAATTGTAGTTTCATTACACATGTAGGATGATACTGGGTCTTGATAGAATGAAAAGGTAATTGATTTTGATACATATATATTTAATTCCAAACATTCTTTTTATCACAACTGATTATTAATATTTGACCTTGTAAAGGTAACCATAAAAATGAAATATTTCAAGTATAATAGTTACATTTGTAGTTTCACATAAGAAAACTCAATAAATTTATGTGCAAGAGACTCAAGAATGCAATGAATTTTAAAGTACTTTCAGCCTGGAAAAAAAAAAAAGCGAACTGTCATATGAGTAACCAATCTTGATCTACTATATGATATACATAAATGTGTGGGTTTAAATATTAGATTCACATAATTTTTACCTGTACTTTTTATTCCATTCACTAGGCCTAAGGCTGGCTGCACGATCATTAGGAAAAGCTATAAGTGCATCATCCTTACAATTCCTGTTTTCCCGGTGAGTATGAATTTGTGTTTGGGTTGATTTAAGGATTGCCACAGGTGCTGTATCACTGAGCTGTCCTGTGCCACGAACTACAAACTGTCCAGTTGCATTGGAAATCAAGGGTGTTAGACCTTAAAATTCAAAAACATAAACTTAAACTAGTATTTTCTAAACAAAATTCAAAGTCTTAGAAAATATATCTAATTTACAATGGTCTACCCAGCAGCACACCAGTCACCCACCCCATACTGTTTTCCTCAGGCAAGAAGGAAGAAGCCATTCACATCATGCCAAGAGCCATCTGCTTCCCTTGGCCTGGATCACACAAACATCAAAGCTCAAACCAGCTGTGTCCAGCTGTGATGCTATGCCTTGCACACACACACATCACCAGACACTCAGAGCTGCCTGTCACAAGACCAATCAGAGCATCCTAAAGCTTGTCTTAAGGGCTGCAAACAGAGGCATGGGATTTTGACAAAACCTCTCAAGCTAGAACTAAAACGACAGCTCAGATCTTTTTCACTCTAGTTTTAGAAAAGCACATATACATGAACATTAAAGAGAAAACTATGGCAGAAACAAGGTCAAACTTCAACTGCCCTTTCCTCCCTCAGCTGCAAAAAAAAAAAAAAAAATATCATTAAACATATTTTTTTACCCACTTTAGTCTGACTTTAAACCACCAACAAAAAATAAAAAACTACTTTTTATCTTCTAAGTCACAGGAGTGATTACAACTGTCACTGGCCAAAAAGGCACAGTTTGCAAGAAGCTTCATTCCAGTCTCCCCTTTGCCTTCACCTGAATACAGAGACACAAGTACACATACTCATACACTGGGAGAAGATAACAGGAAGATACAGAACCATCTGGAAAACGATCTGAAAAAAATAATAATTTTTCCTCCACACTTTAATGAAGCTTAAAAGCAAAACACAGATACCCCTCATAACGTTTTTATAAACCTGCAAATGGGACCAGAGAAGGGACATTAATAGAGCAAATGGTAGACAAGAGCATGCAGAAAGCCTGAAAAACTTGAATCTTTGATCCAAAAAATCCACTTCTTCTAATTGGGTTTCTGAAGCAGGAAAACTGAAGGAGCTCTGGATTTCAAATATAAAACAAAGAAATTACCAAACTTCAGTTTCTCATCGAGTCTTGAAAGCCATGGATTGGAAATACCTTCCTGGAAATAGCAGGAATGCCCACTGGCTTATCAACCTTACAGGTACTTACTTGTAAGAAGAACAGCATTTTATTATGACTTTCCAGTAACTTCCACTTCTTACTCCCCAACAATGGAAAAAATGGGTATTGCCTTCCTGTTTCTCATCAGGGAGTACATCCTCTAACTGGCAGCAGCTAAAGAGAACTCAAGTTCCCCTCCTGAACCACACACAGCCACCAGAGGCTGCAGCACGTTTGATGTTAGAAAAATAATCACATTTGCCATGACAGGTTTATAATCCAGCGACAGCTTAGTCAAATCTACTGCAAAGTGGTTGTTCATGGAAAACATTAGGAACACAAAGAACAAATTATAGGCTAATTATTGCATATCCTGAAAGACTCTTGATGCTGGCACGGGCTGTACAGGACTGGAAGAGTCAGTGGACACAGGACCGGCAGCAAGCTGTATCAACTGGCAAATTCATCTGGCAGTAGTAACTTGGAATCAATAAAGAACATCCTGTTATCTTTCCTAGTTCTTCCTGTGCTTTACATATCTCTCAACTTATTCCTGAAACATCTTAGCAATGTGCAGCAGCATCACTTGCAGAAACTGAACCTTATAAAAGTCAGATAATCATATGATGAAAATCTATGCTTTAATAGTTCAATTTTTGATACAATTATGAGAGGTGTACCATTATTTTAGCCTTTGTTTTGCAGTCTTGTGGGACATATGTCATACAACTAAGCATTCCCTCCAGTCCCAAAGAGATATTACTTTTTACAAGCAAATTAAAAATAGCAAATAAAAAAATCTCTTTTAAAAGGCTAAAAATGTTCTTTTAAAACTTGTTACTTAGTTTTTAGCATCCTACCTGGATTAATTGTGAATACAATGCTTTTTTGTTTGGATTTGCACACACCAAGTAAGGTCAAATATATTTGATGAAAGGATTTTCTAGATATCTTCAAAACATTTACATTATTTTTATCTACTACTGTACCAATGATATCAATAATTTGCTTCATCTCAAATGTTCCTAATTGACGTGGAGAAAATGAAATCATCACTTCCTGGAAAAGAAAACTCATTATGAGACATATGAGACAATAAAGAGTCAAGTTTTGTAAAATTCTCTAAATGACTGAGTCCCTGAGTCACTTCTTTCCACATTTACTTCTAAGACAGATATTCAAAACTGGGCTTGCAGAATATGCCAAGAGGCACATAAACATTAGCAATATAAGGTAACATAAAAATGTGACACATTAGAACACAACAAAGTCTCATTTGTTCACTTCTGTGAGATATCTTGTGCCCTGGCTGGCTGGTTTGGGAAATTGTAAATGTTGCCATATTTGACTTATTATTGGGAAAATTTCTTTCATTAAAGAAATTTTATCTTACTTAAATATTTGTGATTTACTGAAACAAATTTTAAAGTATCCTTCAAAAATGTTTGAGCATAAATCACTATTCTCAAATCAGTAAAATAAAAAGAAATTACAGATAGGAAAAACTCTTGTAAAAGTTGCCTTAGTACTACAATCTTTTCTCCTAATTTAAAATAATATTTGCTGATTCCTGGAGTAGTGAAATAACATTAAGAGACTGTACAAGATAAAAAAAAATATGTTTGGCTGATATTAAAATCTATTGCTACTGAAATGAAATTCCTCTGGTTTACTTTCAAGAAATTCCACTGCTAATCACTGTAAAATAATCTGCACAGGTGCATAACCTAAGAGAAAGAGAGAGTTACCTTTTCAGATTTTTTTTTAATTTTTCCTCTTTCAGGAGAAACACTGAAGTGAGCAGTCTTGCGGAAGCTGAAAGTTACTGGAAGAAACTTGGATTCATTTTTTATTGTGCACACAACTTGTGCTTGTTCACCCAAATAACAGTCCTCAAAATTAATTACTGTTCCTGGCTTAAAAGTTAATACCACAGGAAACCCAGAACCCATCAACGCTAAGTCCACATGACGAGAATTACTTCCTGCATTGGACAAACACAAAAACAAGCAAACAAACAAAATCCCTCTCACACCTATTATCTCACTAACAGGAAAGTCAGGCTGTAGTTGTACAGTCCCAAAAACAAAACAATACAAAAATCAGTATGTTTTATAATGCAGTTTTATAAAGCTGACACAGAGATCTTTTAATAGCTGTTAGATGCATTCCTTCAGTAAGGAAGTTGAAGAAGATCAAACATGCACTTGAAAATGCACAAAACCTATTCAAAAAGTGTAAGTGACTTGCAAATACTTGCATTTATAATCATTATAATTAAGTGATAGGTGTTCATTCATGACACACATAAATCCCTCCTTTCTACTCTATCACTGTTCAAAAAGCTTCTAGTGATGAAGCATTCAAGATGAAAGTTATTTGTGTTGATATAAACAAACAAACAAAAATAGCAGATTGACCATAAAACTATTAAGACAAGCAATATTTTTTTTTAAGTTTAAAAAGATCAAGATATACAATTTTATCATCCATATATACATTTCTGATACATTTATATACATTTCTAACATACTTGTGGTTGCTGTGGCACCACCATTGAGGTTCTGCAGACAGCCACCTCTCTTTCCAACAGTTTCAAATCTCAGAAATAGGACATAATCTTGAATCAGTGATTTGTCATTCACTTCAAAGTCTCTTTCAAATTTTCTGTAAGAGTCACAATCTCGAATTAAAAGATGGGGGAAAAAAATAAATCTCCAAACACAACCCACAAAAAATGATATATTTGAACAACCTTCTTTGGCTTCTTTGTTCCCAGTAACAGCTTGAACAAGTTATCTTTATACTTCCTTTCAGAAAATTCAAATAGTAACAAATTTAAGCTCAATATATGTGTGATAATTTGATACCTTTTCCAGTCTACAACAATTTTCTAAACTTATATCACATGCATAAAAACTATCTGTATTGACTTTCAATAAGGGAAAATGGCAAGAGTACATTTGCTTTTTCTTTTCCTTATCCAAGAAGAAATGTTTCTTTATGTTTAGTTTTTGCTTTTGTTTTGGGTTATTTTTTCTTTAATGAGATGACAGCTCTCTGAAATGTTTCACTCTCGTGGTGGTTAATATATGGAAAAATCTAGTGAAATTCCTACTCTCACAAAACCATCTTAACCCACTCTTGGTCCAAATACACCCTTAGGTATTATAAAACATAAAATCATAGGAACACTTCAGGCTTTGCTTTCTTATTTGCAGAATCACATCGAGAAATTTCTTTTAACACATATAAATACATAAAAAGGTATTCAGAAATAATTTGCAGATGTATTAAGTCAAAATTATTGTCTCTAACACAGCTCTTGCAGAACAATGCAGACTAACCAACTTGTGTGTGTGTGTATGTGTGCATCTGTATGCATTTAATTGGTGTCACTCACCGTGGACTAAAGCAGAGTGTAATCAAAGTTTTCTCATAAGGAAGCAAAGTTCCTTGATTGGGAGTGCACAAGACCAAGGTGGAAACATCTACATCTTTATTTTTCAGGCTTAAGTTGTGTAAAACAGCATCTGTACTCCCCTGAAGATCTGTCCCCTAAAAATAATTTTAAAAAATCAAAATATGGAGTAGTTCAGCTTGTTCTGCTTTCTCTTTTGTGTTTTGTTTTTTTTCCTACACATACATTTTCATGTACAACAAAGAGAAAGACAGAGGAAATAGAAGTCACATAGTTACACAGCACTTGGCTAATTAACCAATTTTTAAATCAATTTCTTGTCAATGTCTTGAATTCTCTTTTTTTAAACATGATTCTCAGATTATTTCACTATCTGAAAAAAACAAGTGAAACCACAGATTATTAATATCTTAGAATTCAAATTGTATTTTGATAATTCCTACTAAATATTAATTTAAAACCTCAATTCTAGGGTTGAATTGAAATAAAAAACGTTATGGTTGGCAGAGGCTTCAGAAAGCCTATTGAACAGGAAATAGTATGACATAGTAAACAGTATCAGAAGATTAATGTTGAGAAATAAAAAACACAAAAGCAGAAATGAAAACAGGTTTTCAACTGAAATAAAACCAGAGCATTACCATCTCTTCTCCAATGGCATTTTCTTCCAGTACTGCTACCCAATCCATACACTCAGGGCTTTCATTGTATAAATGTATTTGTTCTGTCTTTGAAGTCCCAAAGTAAAGAGGTCCAAAGTTAATGCATTTCAGTACTTTTCCACAAGACACTCCAAGAACTTTAAGAACTTGTTCAACCACAACACCTTTGATCCATACGTCAGTCCAGCCACGATTTTCCAACTCCACTCTGCCAGCAAGAGCAGCAAGCAGCAACAGGTAATGTAGAGAAGTGTTAGAAATAATCAGTTTGGTTAGTTTGCTTTGTATTAGAATCTGTGTCAAAAAAAAAAATTACCCAATCCAAGCATTCAAATTACTGGCTTTCCATATATAAACCAAGTGGGAGAGCAGGGCAAGTGAGCATGCCCCTGACAATGCCCTAATAGGAATATCACCAATCAGGAAAAATCACACATTACATGGTGGAGTTTGGGGTTTGGTTTGTTTTCTAACTTCTTTTAAATGTTTGAAACTATAGGAATAACATCTGCAAAGAATCAGGAGGTGTCCACAGAAAATAAATACACAGTGCTCTTATCCCTCAGGGTCTTTGCATTTAAATACCAATTTTAGCTTATAACAAGTAATTTTGTTGTAGGGAACTGGAGCTAGAACTGAAAGAACTGCAGCTATTCCAGCCTGGAAGCTCGATCTTGACAATTCGACAAATCACCAAAACAAAACACCCAACAAATCAACCACACCCTATTCCCACATTGCCCAGAGGCTGTGGACTCCCCAGCACTGGAAGTGTTCAGGGACAGATGGATGCGGATCTGAGCAACCTGGTCTGGTGGAAAGTCCCTGCCCATGGCAGAGGGGCTGGAAATACAGGATTTAAAATTCCCTTCCAAGCCAAATCATGCTAGGATTCCATCAATAAGGTATGCATTTAAAAGCCATCTACTCCAGTGCCACAAATACATTCCCTCCAGTGAAAGTAAGATACACCAAACAACACTAGAATGTTTCTGAGACTCCTGAAACACACAGAGTTAAAAGAAAATATGCAGTTACAGAAGCTAAGAAAATTAAGGAACATGGGATGTGCAGAAAGGTGAAAGATACAAAAGCTCCTGGTTAGTTTTATTCTGAGAAATGTGCAAACATCCCAGACCATTACAAATTATGAAAGGTTTTTATTAACACAGCCAGGTATAGAATTTATGCATTACTTTTCTGTGGAGATAATATAACAATCAAATTAATAAAATTAAATATTAAAGACAGCAACTGACACTTAGGAATTTAACTTTTTTTAGATAAACATTCATAATAAAGACTAGAACTAATAACAGACAAAAATGGAATTTATAGAGCCGTATTTCTTCAGTCATACACTCACTTGATCATTTCTTTGATGACTCCGGGTACATCTGTGCAGATATCCACTCCAATTTTCCTTACAGATTTTGGTTTTACTACTCCTCTGGCAGGTTTTATGTGAAGCAAGACTACCCCATCATATGATATTCTAAATATACCTAAAAAACCCAAAGCAACCAACAGAATGCTATACAATATAAAGCTGTAGATTTATATGCTTCTATTATACATCTGAAATTACACAACACATAATGTAGATGTTCACAAGCCGTATATCTCCCTATGGAAACAGGAAACATAGCGTTAACCTATTCACAAGTTATTTCTAAGAAAGAGCAGATCATTATTTCCAAGCTCGCTTTAATTATTACACCTACATGTACAATTCCATTTTGCAAACTGTGATTGCAACAGGAAAGGTACTCACATTCCAAACACAAGTGATTATATCATGAAGTAACTGCAAATAACACCTGCAAGTTATACAAAGCTCTAAGAAACTACAGTAGCCAGAAAGTTAAGTGCATACTGCAGGGTAACAACAGATTCTATGATTTGGTCCATACCCAACACAAGTCACTGCAGAAGAGAACAGTTAATATTTCTAGGTTATAAAAATATTCTTTAAAATGTGACAAAACCTAGTACTTAACCAACAACATTAATTATCTAACATTATACCATAGACACAGAAATTGTTTCAAATGTACAAAAAATGCACTTTTTGGTTTCATATAAAAGATAATCTCTGATATGAGATCAGAAGCAGGAACAAAGGACTCATTTAGTGCGTGGAATGACAGGTGAAAATGCAATCCTTGTGTCTTGGGCCAGCACAGAGCACTTCCTGCTCACAGAGTTTATATACTGCCTGTTATGGGACGTGCTGTGTTGTGATTTACAGAGCCTACAGAAACACAGATTCAGCTGCTCTTCCCTTGTCTGTCCCCAAGACATCCTTTACTAACCATCACCTTCTTTCTTTCATCCAATCCTATACAACTCCACCATGCAGCCTGCATGTATCATGCATAGAGTTTATAACTAGAAACGGTTCCCTACACAATATTAAAAAAATAATTATCATACAACTTACTTGTAGATGCATATATACTGTAGGTTAACTTGTTTTCTTTACCTAATCATAACTGGTCAAAATATTGTTAACATATGAGAAAGATCTGATTATATAAACTGCATACTACATCTTTAAGATGAACTGAGTCGGAAAAACACCCACAATAATTTCTCCTTTTACTTCATGGAAAAAAAATAAAAATTAAAAGGTCTGCTTCATCTAGACAGAAATTTGATTTTTTTTTTTTTTAATATTGCAAATCTGTGTTTCTGTAATAATGTATTTTCTCTTGGTACAATATTTAATATGAAAATCCAGGAGACAAATGTTCCCACGACTTTGCCCTAATGCAAAAAAAAAAAAAAAAAACGGAAACAGCAGCTGTACAAATGAGGAACAAAAATAACTGCCTTAAATTTGTTGTTTGAAACTCAGCATAGTTGCCACCCTGCCTCTGGAGAAAGGTGTCTGCAACTTTGTGCAGTGCAAAAGGAAGTCAAACAGGTTATCTGGATCATAAAAGCATTCTTATGCTCCTTTGTCCATGTTTCTTACTCTCCTTGGAATAGCTGCTTTCAGAAATTTAAGGATGTGCCTGTTGTAAAAACTATAGGATTTCAAAAACTATGGCAGCAAGATTAAAGGCCTCTCATTATCTTCTAGCAACAAATACAATTCAATTCCCATCACAGAGGATTTTAGCTCAGAAAGTTCAAGGAACTTGTAGTTGTTTATTCAAGAGCAGACATGATTTGCTGCTCTCTATGCTGGGCACACTAAGGCAATGAGCAACTATTATTTTTACAGCTTCCAAATGGGACTCAAAAGTAGAGAACTCATAAAATTTTCAAAGTTCTGAAGTATTTTTTTCTTTCCTAAATGGAAATATAGTACTGGCTATATAAACAGTGGGCCATGTACATCTGAAGCTACAATACTCATAAACTGCATAACCCAAAATTCCAGTTAATTGCTACTTGGTCACTGAAGTGTTAACTTGCATAGAATGACTTTTTCCAAAAAAATAAAATTATTAAATGATTTTATGATTTAATGCATACTAAATATTTACCTGAAGTTGTTCCACGGTTAGTAATACTAATCTCTTTAGTAACTAGTTTATTGTTTGCAATCATTTCACCAAAATTAACCTCTGACTCTATTTCCAGATCACAGTATGGAATTAATCTGCAGAGAAAACACAACATAGCATTTTCCAAAACTTGAAAATACCTTTGCATTTTTAAAGCAATTTGATTAAGCACTCCAGTGAAGGGGAGTTCTCCTTTTGTCAACTCACTCCAGCACTACAGCATACACAGGAAAGATTCAAGAGAGGTACTTATCTATCAGCCTGTTTAATAACTCAGTAGTATAACTTTCAAACAATATAGCTATAAAGGATTAGTCAAAATTGAATGCACACATTTCTATTTCATTTTAAATACTTCATTACAGTACTTTAAGTAAAACTAACCCAAGTTAGTTGCATCACAAAATAAGACCAAATAATTCACCATAATTCATTATGAGCTGCCTGAACTAAAAGAAGAGAATTAATGCCAGTTTACAGTTTTGTGTTTGATACATACTTTATGTGACTTCAACAAAACTTTCTATAACAGATATTAGTGGATAATGATACACACCATGAGCTACTTCTATTATTTATTTAAGAACCTCAGTGAGATGGCATGACTGTATTGGGGACTTTTCAGCCAAAATGAAAAGATGAAGGAAACTTGTATTTTAAAGACTCCAAATTTTAATACAATGACACCTCTGGTCTCACATAAAACAGTGGTTCAAATCAATTGAAATTTTACATCAGCACAGAAGTCTATCTCCTCTTCGCCATAAACAGGAACACGCAGGAACAATTCCATCTCCTGATCTGTGTCACATGCAGTACAGAAGAAATAATGGGAAAGAAAAATAAATATCCTTGGTCTAGTGAGGTAGATCCTGCCCAAATACTCTACTGCATAAAGAGGAGAGAAGGGGGAAGGAAGGGACAGAGGCAAAAAGCTGAATCAAAGAAAGCCAGAAATTTTATGTCAGGAATTTTAATACAGTGGTTTTAATTCTCTGTGACAATTTCCTGCAATGTGAAAAAATAACAAAGTAAATTCTTTAAAGAGATGCTAGACCAACAGGATGTGGCAAAAAAAAATCAAAAAACAAAATAAAAAAAAAAAAAGGAATCATCTATTAGATGACTTAGAAGTTAGAGTACGCTCAAAACAATTGTAAAAATGCTACTTTCTAAGTATCCAGACATTCTCACAAGAAGCTTTACTGGAAAAATTAAACAAAAGTATTTCTCCTCTGAAGATGCAAATATCTTCCTTCCCAAGTGGGCAGAAATAAGCATACATCCTAAATGCAATCAAGATTTTCTAATAGATACATACTTGCAAAAAGGAGGTAGTCAAAAGGTTTAGGGTTAGTTTTTCAATACAGTGTGAGGTTAATTTGTTTGCTTTGGTTTGCTGGTTAGGGGTTTTTCATGAAGCTAGAATTTGCTGATTTTGCATGGCACAAAATACATTTTGGAAAACACTGATTAAAATAAATCATAAATTACACTTGTTTTTCCAAACATACAAAAAAATTATTAAAGCCTGGCAACATTTCCCCTGCAAAAGACACTTAAACATGAAGATATGAAATACTTAATCTATTGCAAGTCCCTTCCAGAAGGGAGTCACCAGTAGCATCATCATCCTAAATGGCTTTACCTTCACAACACCATTCTAATAAAAATTTTCAAAAATCCTTGAAGAATCGCTCTAAAACATGCACTGTATTTTTAGAATTAGGCAACATATGTTTCACTATAATCCAGATTTGTTATGAACTGTTATGAACAATTAGTGTTATGTAACAAACTATTATGAACAATTACTGAAAAATCTTCTATATCAGTGATTCACTACAAAGGGAAGACGTTAGGAGTAGCTGTAGATTTGTCTAATAATACAGCATCCAATTATCAACATTATCACAACCAAGTTAGAATAAGGCAAAACTAAAAATCCAGACTCTCTGTGATTTTTGATGGATATCACCCCAATGAATTTCTTACCTGTGTGCTGCTATGAAAAAAAAAAGAATAACTTTACTTTGTAATAAAACTTACTGTTTTCCATGCAATTGACACACTAATTACAAAGCCATAACTGACAACAGAAGCAAATTTTCCACAAGATTAAACTGCAAATATTAACAGCAGCACATGAACTTTTGACCATCATACCCAAGCAGGGGGATATGAACTACGTCATCATCTATCAAAAGAGTTAGTTCATCCCGAAGATCTTCTGCACACTTGGGAGTATATTCCACAACAGCTTTAAATTGAAGTCCAGATGCAATGGGTTTTTCTGGATTTTCCACAATCAATTTAAACTGCAATTTAAACAAAAGAAAGTGGTTTTAATTGTTAAGCATTTCTAGATTAATAAGGATATACGTATAGTTTATTTTCAGAAGAATATAAAGATTGGTTTAAAACTTACCATGAACAAAAAACCTCCTGAATTTATACAAAATTAAATCAGTTATTACTCAGTGAAGAATATTTTTAGTGCCTGAGAAGACAACAAGGATTAAATCTCAGTTCAAAGTAGCAACAAAAGGGGACAGGTAAGAGTTTCCTCTAGGTCTGACTGACATCAACAGAAAGTCTCACTGCTCACTGAAAATCTGCTTGAAAGGCCCAAGGCATCTCTAGTCTTGGGAGTCAAATGAAAGAGAAAAAACAGAAAAAATTTTCTTTCCTCTCACAAAAAAATTATGCTGGACTTGCTGTCAGTAAGCATCTGTTTAAATGAAACACTTCCCACACC
Source organism: Acridotheres tristis (assembly GCA_037013685.1). NCBI lineage: Eukaryota > Metazoa > Chordata > Aves > Passeriformes > Sturnidae > Acridotheres > Acridotheres tristis. The sequence goes on from CM072884.1 coordinate 106,205,432, forward strand.
TTTCCTTGAACAGAAGACACAAGTAACGAACTAGCACATAGAGGGAAGCCCAGCATTTCCCACGTTCCTAGGAAAACCTCAAAGTAAAGTCTAGAACTCCTCTGGTGGTTCAGTCTCTTTAAAATTCTCATTACGCCATGCACAGTGGGCTTCCACTCTTTATGTCCAGTTTAAATATTTTTAATTTCTGAAAGACAGTCTTCTCAGTATCCTTTAGGTTTTCTGTTCTAGTTCACGTTTTAAATATGCAAACATAATTTACCACTTGCTGTTTCTGTTGCTTGAGCACTTCCTTCTTTTCCTTCAGAATCCTCCTAACGGTATAAATACTCAGCTAAAGGAGATTTATGTTATGCATATCATGATCATGGGCTTGATATTGAAAGAGTAGTCATGTTTTAATTCTGAGGTGTGGAGAAACTGTATGTTCTCTAAAAAGAATTAAAGCATATTCATTTTGTACAAGGCAAAATTAATATTTTGTATTAGGAATAGTCAATGAAAATTATGGAAAACTGCTTGTGAACTTTATTCCTTGGAAGGCATTTCTTGGCCATGCACTATGACAGCTGAAGGAAGGTTATTTTTCAGTGCTTGCACTCTGAGCATTTAGTGTACCAGAAGTATTTCGGAGGAGTCATACACTTCAGAGCCCTGTAATCACAGACAGCAACACGAGGTCTGAGAATGACAAGGGGCAACACAACAGACCTTTCTGGAAGTGGGGGTGTGAAGTGGAATCTTGTCCCCTAGCTGTCATCTTGCTCGTCCGTGTACAGTGCCATTACAATACACAGCAAATGGCAGGAGTCCATCACAGAGGGAAGCACCACAAATCTATGATTTAGTAACCTTTTCTCTTTTCTAAAATTGACTCTGCCTTTCCACTTCTGAAGCACATGAAAAATTGTAAAGGCTATTGAAAAGCAACAAAACAGAATAAGCACAGCCCTACCAAATCAAGCACTCTCAACAGTTTCCAGTTCATACCAGAAGTCTTCAGCTACAGTTTAATAAGAATCAAGCTGCCACTCTTGCCCTCAAAAAGAAAAGGTCACTACTCAGTGAAATTACTCAAGGTACTTCGATTGTCTGAAAAACAGATTGATGACTACCCTGAATTATTCATAGTTCAAACTGCTATAAACAAAAAGCAACATCAGTTTCTGTTCAACCCCTGATGCCAGTTCAACCCAACCTTTTGAGCTAAATTTTGACATAATTTACAAACTATAAAGCACTAACCACAAGAGGGCTTTGCTGGAGCCACATAGGTTATGAGGGCTCAACTGGTTAGAATTGTAGAGATGCATTTGCCTTTAAAAAACCAGGCAAAGCAACTTCCACAACTTATCAGATGTTATCAATAGCTATCACATTATCTTGAGAAAAGATTGCAAATGTCCTCTTTTCTGAGAGAGCTTAAGCCTCTTTTCTGAGGGAGCTCTCAGGGAGAAAGCAGAACAAGGAGACAATTCCACTCAAAAAACTTGGAAGTATACAACTTAGAAATGCACTAAGAGAGCTGTCACTTTCCAGATTTGGTGTTCACATCACAGCAAAGTGACCCATTTTTACAGAACGTTCCTTAAGTTACGAGGAACTCTGGGCTTCTTGCGGGATGAATTCTGGAAAGCTCAAAGCCAGCCAAGAAGGCAAAGCAGGATTTGTTGCCAAGGAACTTGATCACAGAACCATTAAGGTTGGAAAAGCGTCCAGCATCGTCAAGAGCCACTGTTAATGGCTGATGTAGTAAGGAAAGCCTGTTTATTTCTACTGAAACTATGGATTTAAGAAAGAAGGAAGTTCCCTCTAAACTGTTCAGAGCCTCGGGAGAATAAAGAACAGGGAAGTTCAGAGTCCTCTTCGTTCTGCCGCTGTTCCGGCGGGCTGGAGGCGATGCCCCAGGCAAAGGCAGCGCGGCCGCCGCTCGCAGAGAGGCGACCCCGGGCACCCCCCGCCGCCTCCCTCGTGGCCGGCCCTCACCTGGGGCTTGTGAGGCGGCAGCAGCCGCAGGCGGCAGGCGCCCGCCCGCAGGTTCTGCACGGTGAGCGCGGCGCGGTAGCAGCTCCCCGGGACCGCATCGCTGAAGCGCAGCTCGGCCGGGGCGATGCGCACTCCGCACACGTCCCGCCAGCGCTCCGCCATGGCCCGCCGGACCGCCAGCCGCCGCTTAGCAACGGACGCGGGGCGCTGATTGGCGGAAAAGACACTGCGAGGCCAAAATCCACCAATCGGAACAGGAGAAGCTGGAGGGCTCGGGTGAACTCGGCTGGGTTCGGGTGAACTCGGCTGGGTTCCGTTCGGCTCGGCCCAGCCCAGGTCGGGTGAACGCGACGCGGTTCGGCTCGGCTCGGCGGAGGTGACGCAGGAACGTGTCCAGGCAGTGTTTAAATGTTCCAGCAGGAAGAGTTCTTGACCTCCCTGGGCAGCCTGTTCCAGTGCTCTGGCACCTTCAGCATAAAGTTCTTCCTCATGTTGTGGTGGAACTTCTTTTGTTTTAGTTACGGCCATTGCTCCTCATTCTGTCACTGTGTACCACTGAAAAGAGTCTGCTGCCACCCACTTGGCGCCCATTTTTGAGATATTTATATGCATAAATGAGATCTCCTCTAAGTCTTTTCCTCTCCAGACTAACCAGGCCCAGCTCCTGCTGTCTCTTCTCATAAGAAATGCTACAGACCCCTCATCATTCCTGTGGCCTCTACTGGACCCTCTCCAATAGCTCCTTGCCTTTCTTGTGCTGTGGAGCCCAGAACTGGGCACTCCAGATGTGGCCACACTATGGCCAAGTAGAGGGGGAGGATCCCCTCCCTGGCCTGCAGGACACACTTTTCCCAGAGCACCCCAGGGTGGGATTTACCACTGAGGAGAAACCTGAGGCGATGCCCACCTTGGGGCTCAGGCTTGAGGCTGTCCAGCTGTCCCCTCCGTCCTCCCCAGCGCTTCCTGCCATGGTCCCACTCCAACAGCAGCCCGGGAGACTGACGGGTCATGGGTGCCCTGGGTTTCCTAAAGTAAAGATGGATTGCACTGAGATAAGAACAGCCTGATTGCTCTTCTGGGCCTCCATGTCAATCACAGACACGGCCTACACAGAACTAGAGCAGGCACTAACACTGAAATTAAAACAGCCTGATTGCTCCTCTAGGCCTCCATGTCAATCACAGACACGGCCTACACAGAACTAGAGCGGGCACTAACACTCCTGAGTGCTGGTGGGAGCTCAGTGCCAGCGACCACACTAATAATTCATGGCATGCATTTACTGAGTGGTGGAAGATGTGCTCCTGCTCTGATCCTTCCTGTGCTCTAATTTAAGTGGTAAAATGAGGTTGACAAGATTCCAGCACTTATACTTGGAGTGCTACGGGCCATTCCCAAAATTTGGCCTAAACCAGGACAGCCACCTTGTGTTTGCCTTCAAAGCAGGAGAATAAAAGAACGAGAGCAGCACACACAGCAGGTACACAGAATCTCAGACATCAGTTCTCATTAACTCAAAATTTTTTGCCTTGGATTACTTCATCTCTTGAAAGTGCATAAGGACTGAAATTATTTATGTTTTAAAAGTCAGATATGAAGAGCTACAAACATGGATTGTACCAATAAGAGCTAAAAAGTACAAAAAAAAAGAAAATGAACTTATATTTAATAGGTCAAGAAACCTAGAGGGAAAAAGGAGAGTGAAAAGCCTTTGTTTCTGTTGCTGGGGAAGGATGCTAATAGGTCTTTTTGTCCCTCTTAAAGATTCAAATTACAGCTACCCATCTGTAGATCACTAAAGAATGCACTAGAACATGGTATTGCAAGCACTAAGAGTAAAAGCATCTGGATGGAGTTCTTTGGAAAGACTACTTGAATCTATTTTATGGTAACAAGGTTGTACTTAATGGAAACACACACCAAAAAAAAGAAGTAAAAAGTTAAAAGAAAATATTATCTTATCAAAGAATTAAATTCTCTCTTCTTTTTCAATACAGAGTGGAGAACACTCCTACATAGTTTCTCTGGTCCTTTGATGCTAATTCTTTCATGGCAGAATTGATTTTTAAAGATTTCTGTCTCTGCTGCTTGCTCCAGCCCTCACTGACAAAGTTACCACTCAACAAGAGAATTAGTATCACAGAATACTGGTCCATTTACACTTGATTTGACATAGATATATCCATACAAAATTTTTATCAATTTAACTAAATCTTTAAAAAACAAATTTAAATTGAGATTTAGCTTGTATCAGGTTCAGCATTAAAAGAATCCTGAACTCTTTGAATTAGTTTGGCTAGGCTCTCTTCCTCTTTTGCAGACTATTATATCCAAATGCTTCTTATTGCCATCACTATGATAGCTCATTATGAAACAACATTAGATAATGGACTCTTCTACTTCCTTTTATCAGCTTAGTCTGGATTCACGAGAGTTTTTTATCTTGGTCAGCTAATGATCATCCCCAAAGTGGAGACTATTGTAAAGGAACAACAGGTGTACTTTGTTGAATTCTTTGATGATAAAGAATGACAGACTCCTTTATATCTAATGCTAGGGTATAGATTATGTATTTTCATTCCTTTTATCATCTGACCACATTAAGAGTGATTTTAGTTCTACTAAAATTTGATAGTAATCAGAAATTTTACCGTACAGAAAGTATGCAGTAATCTGTACAATTCACATTGCACTCACCTTAGCAGTATCAAATGATGAATAAAAAAGCTTCACAGCAAACTTCTCACTTATTATATTACAGACATCAGAGAGAAAAGTACAGTCTTACATAAATCCCCACCACATTTCAGTATCAGAATCACTTCCAACTTCTCTAAGCCAGACTTTCAGATCTGACTTACCTATCTGCTGATCTGACTATCCTTCCAGCTTTCAGGCAGAAAACTGGAATATCATCATAAGGTTTTTTCCATTTAATAAAAGATTCTAATTTGTTTAACATTAAATAGCTCCTAGCTTGTTCAGATCAATCCTGGGACCATGGCCAGTGTAAAACAAGATGCAGAATCAGAGAGTCATCTCTAGTCTGTTTTCTCTAGCTGCACAGGGGAAAGCTGTATTAAATATATGTATTAGTAAACAGCAAGATCTGAGACACTGATCCTACCTGTCCATGTTCTAAACATAGGTCAAAGATGCCTGGAGAGCATCAGAGTCTTCTCTTAGACCAATAATTCTCACTTATCCAGAAATCTTTAAATGCACAGAGAAATCCCTTTAGAAAGTGTTCCAGTGGACAAAAAGGGGGCAATTAAACTGATCATGAGGGTGGTTTATTTGACAGTAATTCAGCAACAAGAAATGACAATGATATGTGAAATAATTAAAGTAATTTGAAGAAACTGCCACTCATACTGCCCTTCCTTGTTCAATCTGAATGCAGAGGAACTGTGATTTGAACGGTGAATGTTGACCTATTTATTCTGCTTTGGGAGGAATCATTTTTTTCAGAATATACAAGAAGGCAATACAACCACTTACTGGTTAAACAAACAAAGGGTGTATATTTTTATATCAGCTTTTAGGAATCAGTAACAGATAAAGTCCAAATAATGAGGACTAATAAGATATTCCTTTGCATTTAATCTTGCAAATTGCTCTGTTTAATGGAAAATGAGGATGTTCAAAATGACAGATTAGAGCTCTAATTCTCTCTAAAGGTCTCTTCACTCAGCAAAGCATTTTGTGAGAGGCAGAATTAATGAAGATTTTATTGGGTCTTTTTGCTGAATGAAACCATCAGTCTTCACAAAACATGTAAGAATTGCCAATCTCTGAGGTGTCCCTCCGTCTCAGACTGGGCTGAAAGGATCGTGGCAAAATTTGTTTAAAAAGTGAGTGACAGAGAGATTCTTAGTTAGACAAGGCAATCACAAATGCCTTCTCTTTTTAGAGTAACTGTAGGAATTGGAAAAAGGAAAAACCTGTGTTATAAGTACAAACAGTTGCAATCATTTGACAGTATAGCTTAGGGGCCCCCGAGCTACACACTCAGTTATATTTGTCATGGAGCAGAATCAGAGTGGTTTTATCAGCACAATCAGTCGGTTTAGCTAAACAGGAGGTCAGCCACAGTACAGTTGGAAATGACAAAACTGATCTGGGGATCAAGGCTACTCCCAGAACTCAGTGCTGAGCTGAACGTTTTGATCTTATGAGCTCACAGCAGTTAATCCAAAGATTTCAGCACCAAAGTACAAATGCGCCCTTTGTTTCCTGCAGTCTGCAACACTGGAAATGCTTTCTGCATCTGGCGTCATTTTTAGTCACAATTTGTGGAAACATCCTTGTTCATGAAAAATTTAGCAACTCTAAAAGCATCCATATCCACTGCCAGATTTCATGTATTAGACAGATACAAAAATTACAGGGTAGAAAGAAAAACTCTTGAACCACGCTGAGAAACGTGATGAAGATCTATCTTTTTGTGCTGGGCAGATCATCTCTGATCAAAACCGAACAGTGCTGTGGAGAAACTGCATAAGTGTAGGTAATAGAAAATTCAGGTAAAGGATGGTTCTGAAAATCTCACACATACATTAGTGCTTCTTTAACAGCTGTCTGTGGTTTTCAAATACTCCCGTAAAATCTCAATATTTACCGTGCTGAGCTAAAACAGTAGACTTCCCAAGTATCAAGATATCAACAGCTATTGGTATCAATGAATTAATATTAAATTTCAACTATACACAACTAAGATGGGATTTTCCTATAGTTACTAATGGTGAGATCCATCTCACTACACTTCACTGATTGAAAAATCAATGTCCCCTCCAAGCTTCCACTATGGTTAGGAGTGAGATAAGTACCTCCAGAAGATGATCGTTCTCCTCCCCTTACATAGGTATTTGAAATAGCAAACACATTGGCTTTGTGTGGGTCTCTGGGTATTTAGTTACTTATACAGTTTCAAGAATCTTTTTCTTAGGCAGAAATGACAAGATTATTGAAAAGTACGTTCATATATTAGTACTTTATTTTTTTTTTTGCCAAAAATTACTGCCTAATCATCATGTGGTAGAATTATTATTATGTGGTTTTTATTTTACATGTATCTTATACAGTTTATATGAAATTTATCCAACTTCCTTAGAATCCAAGTGCTTAGCAAGATAAATTAAATTTGCATTCTGACCATCTAGAGTATTGGTTCACTCTCTGGCTTTCCGTTTTTTAGGCACTGATCCTTCTGAGCTGCTTGACGTTTTTATCTCCTTGATTTCAATTGGAAACCATTACCATAGAGATGTGTCTGTTCACTCTAAATGCTATCAGGCTGTAGTTCAATAAACCTTTTCCTCTAGCCTCTTTCAGTTTAAAGCCACCACTGCTGGTGAAAAGCCCCTCCCCAGCCTTCTTGTAGCCAGCTGCTCTGTATCAATCCACTTTGCCTCAAATACTATCTCTGGTCCTGATGAATGCCATCAGAGCTTGTTGCATTACACTGAGAGAGCTCATCTGTCTTCATAAGTTACAGATGAAAGGATATTACCTAATTTAGCTGGGCCCTTATCCAGTGGTGGCCTTGAAGATCAATAGAGAAGCTTCAGAATTGCATTAAATGTTAATTAGGATAGAACATATCTTGCCAAGTATAGAACATACAGACTCTGGGGAATTTAAGCTACTCAGTAGGTTAATGATGCATTGTGTCAAAATGTGCTTTCTCTTGTGAAATTTACACTAATTTGTTCAGATTACTATTTTAATATTTTGTCCCACACTAGGAATAAATATGGGCATTCAAGTGACTTTCACTATTTCATTCACCATTTAATATATCTCCTTCATAACATTTCTTGTTCAACTAAGTCCTGTGTTAATATATTTTTCTTCACTTGAGAATTTCTCCATGCTGTTTTACCTTTTCTAGTCCCCTGATATTTTCGAATTATGCAGTCCAATGTCCTGTCTGTACTGATGTTTTGTATAATGCAGACATTAAATTGATTTCTCCTTACTGACACACATTTTTCTTTGTGACTGGTCATATCAACATAACACAGGTCTTCATCTCCTCCTTTCGTCATGCAGTACTCTCACCTTATCTACATTTCACCTGCCATCATGTGGCCTAATTTATCAGCTGCAGGTACAGCATGTCTGTTCATTATAGTAGTTTGAGGCATATCTGAATTTAGGCTACCTATGATGGGCTTTTTGCCCTTCCTAATTTTTTCTAGCTGTAGTGAAAAATATTTAATGTACTTGGGAAAAAAAAGGCAGGCTTGAAGTTAAGACCCTTACTGAGACTCGAGCTGACATTTTTTTAGCTTGGCAACGAACATTTTTTCAGCAATTTCATTAAGCACCTATATAGTATACAACTAAATTACATCAATCAGTGCTGTAAGACAAGAGCAGAAAATAGAAGTGCATAATAAAAGCAATTACCCGGTGGGAATAGGGGTCACCAGTATTAGCAGAGCTATTCTCAGTGAGCTATTAGTTCAGGAAACTATTGAGAGCTGAATCTCATTTCTTCAGTACTTACTACTTTCTATTAACTGAAGAGGAATCCACATTCCTGAAATGACAATTACTAGCCCGTGTTCTCATGAGGGACTTTGAATTATGAGATGTCTCCTGGGAGTAGACTACAGCAGAGAAAAACAGTCTAGGAGGTTCCTGGAGATTCTGGAGGGTAACTTCCAGGCACAGCTGGTGGGGAGCCAGAAAAGAAAGAAAGCCACTGGATCTGTTGTTTGTGGAACAGAGAGGAACAGGGGTGATATGATGGTCAGAGACAGTCTTGGGCACAGCCATCAGAAAATCATATTCATTCATGGAGAAGGAAGGGGGTCAGCAAAACTGTGCCTTGATATCCACAGGGTAGACATTGCCCTCTTAAGGAGCCTGGTGGAGTGCCTGGGGAGAAACTCCTGAGGGGTAAAGGAGCCCAGGAAGACTGGATCTTCTTCCAGAGGGACGACCCCATGTGCCAATTTGGTGGAAAAAAAGACTCTCGGCTGAGCCCATGATCACAGGGATGATGATGCACTGGGGATCTGTCTGCATGACTTAGTTCTCATTAGTCTTCCCTTGCAGGCCTCCAGTCCTGAGAACTGTGCACTGAGCTGCACACATCTAGCAAGCTGCTGCATTTATGGCAGTGCTCTTCCTTCCTCTGTTGTCAAGAGTGGTCAGACGTAGCACAGCAAAATTCTATTACCTTAGTATTTTTATATTTTTGACCAAACTCTGAAAAGAAATTCATCTGCCTAATGCCATTATTTGTTGAGGAAGTATAACAATATTTTAATGCTGATTTTAAAATCCTGATATTTGAATTAGCTGCTTATATTTCACAGTGGCATAATTTAATTCAAATCTGGCTTTCTGCAACCACTGGAACATTTCCCCACTAGTTCTTACCCACAAGGCTATAAACCAGTTTATACAGAGTTTCTAGCAAAGGACATGATTCTTTTTGGTAACGTCATGAGGGCAGCACTCCTCCATTCTCTGTTATAGCTTCAGGGGTCCAGCTAACCACAGTATTTATTGCATCTCTTGCTACATCTTGCCAGAGATTGGGAGGCATTTCCTGGCAGTCACCAAGCTGGGGTTTCATAGTCGTCAGTAACTTTTTATAACATTTAAGATTAAAAAAGTCCTGTGATCATCTAATCAGACTTTCAGCGACATAAATGCCTCATGATTTACCAAGATCTGGTTGCTTTTTTAATTCCAGCAGCTGGAGTACTAAAACTTATCCTTTAGATATCTTGGTATAAAGACCTTCAGCTCTGATGTACTTTTATTCTTTGATTGGTTCCAGTTGCTAATTACCCTTCTCTTTATTCTTTGCACTGTCATAGATCTGCATCCATCATCTATGGATGAACTCACTATGTCTCCAAATCCAACATCTGTGGCTGAAAATAAAGATTCACTCACATCTGCAGAGTAATCAAGGACACTAGGAGAAGTTTTATTGGCACTTTGAATAGCAAGCTGTTGTTCTGGGATTTCAAATACATTACTGGCATTCTAGAAATTTCTGATTAGCCTCATCTTAGTTATATTCAGTCTCCATTTAAAGAGGCATAAAAATAGTATATTAACATGTAGTTAAAATTTACAAACACCTATTCCAGCTATGAAGAGCAGATAAAATTTTAAAGGAAAGAAATTTAAGGTCTTTGTTGTTTCTGAAGCATTTAAATGCTACAGCTGGATGAAAGATAAATGAATATAAATGTGAACACAAAATAAAAAAGTAACAAGAATATCTGTATATGCAACATTTTTTTTCACTCTCACGCTGCCAAGATCACAACTGAAGCACTGTTCAGGCTGATTTCAAGTGAATGTATTAGGGAAGTCTGCTAGAAGTCTTGGCACATAGGTCTTTAAGTGTCTGAGAGAAGTCTTAAGATTGTGAAACAACTAGAAAATATTTTACACGTTGCTAGAACAAAATAATTAGCCAATCATTTTTTTCCAGATTACGATGTGTGTTTTTTAATAGTGAAAAAAAATAAGGATGATGGTGTAGTCTGGACAAAACCTTGCTGGCCATTGACAATTCACAGCTGTTTGGGAACAAACCCTTTACAACAAAGGATGTTAGTGCTGGAGGCAGTGGAGCATCCTGATCTAGGGCTCTGGCTGCTCCAGTGACACTTGAAAGGCAGCAGGAGAAAGAAAAGGGGTTGAACAAGGCACAGATAGACAATCAGGTACTGATCTTATATTATGCTGAGCCTATGCTTGTAGATCCTAAACAGATTTTAGCAAGACCCCAACTCAAGAAAATACCATGTAAAACAATAAAAAGGGTAAAATTGCAGAAATGCTACCACTTTCAGCTAAAAGGGACCAAGGAATAGAATCTAAAATTATGGCTTTTCTTCTCTGTTGAAAGTCTGTAGGGGCTGTACACAGCCCTCTCTCATGATCGTGTGGCCTGCATTCAGACACAGAAGATTACATAAGCATTTAGTCTCTGAATAAGGGCAATTTTCTATAGCTGTTCTGTGCCTTTGCTCTCTGTGAGTCATTTTTAGGAGAGGAGATCAAGCACATTGTTTGGCCACAAGCTTCTGAAGACAACAGTTCTTTCATGTCAACTACATCCTGTTAGATCAGTAGATCTGACTAACCCATCATGGTCATTTAATAACACTAAAGGTTTTTCAGTGAGTTAAAAAACACAGGGTGACATCTTTCCCATCTAGATTCTAAGAGGGAGTCCTAGAATTGGCATTATTTCTTAAAAAGCTGAGTTTGTATTTTAAAACTGAAGGCGTAAACACAACCCATACTTCAAAAGGCTCTTTTGTAACTCCCTAGAAAAGGAATGTTACAAACAAAAGGCAAACAAAGAACCCTCAGATATCTCAACTTACACTTCTACAAATGAGAAAAACAATTTCAGAAAGGCATGGACTTACATAAAACAAATTTTAAAGTCTCTCTACTTTTCCAGGCCATCCTGTCATTACCTACACAGGAATCAGGAACTGCAGCACACACTGAGATTTTACAAATATGAAAGCTCAGAGAACAATTATTTTTCCTTCTATTTGTCCTTACTCTTTATCTTTGTTACCTAATAAAACTGATTATTTCATTCTCAACATGACCATCTGAAAATTGTCTTTGTTAGTCATGGCCCTCTTTGTTAGCTAGGACCCTCTTATCTCTCTTTGACCAACTCCTTTTAGATTTCTCTGAGTCACTTTTTTCATTTACCTTTTTCAAGTTGACTTTTTTCTGCCTAAGTTACTCTATATCTTGTTTCTTCTTTTTGATTTTTTTCTTGTAGTAAGATTTAGTATTTGTCTGATCTGCTGTTCTGTGTTCACCTATAATCATTCTTTCTGACTGTCATTATTTTATTGCTCTTCTTTTTCATTTGGTGATTTATTTCATATCCCAGCCTGCCCAGAGAAACTTTTTTTATTCATTAGTTTTCCATTTATTTTAAATCTTTTCTTCTCTTTCCCCTCCATGACTGAGCCTGTGTGTTCCATACTTAGTGCTTTTATTGTATTTGTCGCTATTTTTCGTTTGCTCAGCATCAACTACTGGAACTTTCAAAGGGCATGAATACACAGAGGCAGCTTCTGTGCTGATTGAGATGATGTCAGCAAGATGTCAGCAATGTAGCTTCTGAAAGCACATTTCATTCCACTGACTTGCTAGTAATTAGGAATCACAAAACAAATTGTTCTGCTGTATCTGGAAGTACAGCTCTTGTAATGTGTCTCCTGCACTTTGTTTCAACTGTATTCCACTTAGATCCTGCAATTATATGGAAAATTGTTGTAGCTGTTACAAACAAACACTCTGCATGATCCTTCAAGAAGCAATCTAATGACAACCAATAATCATGAAATCACCACTTTAAATTAATTAGTAAGTCAATATCGCTTCAATTACAAAGCAATACTTTTTACTTTCATTTTTGGAAATATCTTTCATACTTGAAGCAAATTGAAGCAAATGCAGGTTAATTTCAAAGTACAGAGTCAGCATTGCAAGAGTTGCTACTGTGGGACTTTAGAGTAATACTGCTTTAATATCAAGGGTCAGAGAACCAAGAATATTAACTCTCCATTGTTTCTCTCTATTAGTAAAGGACAGATGTCCTCTTTTTCTGTTCTATTCAACCTCTTTGATCTTAGTAGCGTTTCTTCCAGCTCTAACATTCCCACCCTAGAGCCCTGAGTTCAGCTTTCTATCACCATGATATATGACATTATGCATGTAAGACAGAAGCATGTTTCATGGCAACTCAAGATTGAATACTTAAGCCTTAGTAGTAGGAAATTAAAAAAAAAATCTGTCCCAGAATTTCAAGAAAGGATCATAGCCATTGGTCTGATTTATAAGATAATTGAATGGTGCTTTCCAATCCAATTTCCCATGTAATACTTTTACTACAGTTTATTCATAGATTGTTGCCTTTGGGGCCAATATTAGATCTTGTAGTCTGATTTCTCTTATAGCACAGGCTATTAAACTTTATATGGTGCTTTTGTAGAGGCCAGTAACTCCTAAAGACAATTTCTGTCATGATTTCCAAGAGATATCCTTGGTTTTATAAAATCCATTGGTTTTATAATATTAACAGTGGAAATACCAACACCTTTTTGCACTTTTTCTGGTTTTTTATCAGCCTTGCTGTTATAAAGTAACAAAATAAAAATGTGTCAATTTTTATTTTTATTATTTTCAGCCTTAATAACCAAGCCTAGATTCTTGTTTTGCTTGGTTCGACTGAGAAGCCTGTATTGTTTATTCTACTTTTCCTTTAAATGTGTTTATATTCTCTTATAAAGCTGTCTTCTATTTGATAAGTTAAAAATTCCAACTTTTTTAGCATCTTGGGGTGTATTGGGCTATTTAATGGGCAATTTCTGATGAACAGCATTAATTTAACACTGTCCACAAGTTAACAATCAGGTTATAAAACTCTGCCAGCTGTTGTGAGTCTTTATACACTGCTCAACTCAGTGGTTTAATGCACAAGGGCTTCTGGACATGCTCTTCATGTCCTTTGTGTTGCTGTAAGGTAAGACAATCTCTTAGTGTCTCCAGGCAAACACAGAGGTGTCATAGTGGTTAATGTGTTCCTGAGAACTGTGAGAGTAGCAAAGCAAAATAGCTGGCCTTCATCCTATATAGGTCAAGAATATATAATACACAGAAATATATAAATTTATATAAATGTTTGTGTATGTGTGTGTGTGTGTATGTGTATCCTATTTGAGGGCACCATCATAAAATCTTGTTTAAGAGTTTATATAAATATATAGAGCTCTTTTGAGGGTACCAGAAACCTGACAAAACTGCAAGATTGAAGGAGTGGGTTTTAGGGGCCTTGATGCATTAACTATGCAACAAAAGTGTCTGCTGCATCAAAACATTTTCCTTAACTTTGGAGTAATTGTTGTCATTCTTTTCTGTGCCCCTCTGTTCTTTCAACCATATTTTTAAGGTGTTGGTATCACAGCTGCATAACTGAGGAATTTTATGTAGAGAGATGAAATCATGTCCATATTCCCTACTTACAGTTCCGGGGTTTATGCACCATAAACCCTTTGTTATAGCACTTTAAACTAGGAGACCACACTACCTCTGCACTAAACCTCTCACTGTTTCCCAGGAGACAGTCTCTGTCCTCCTCAGTCAGATGTTATTCCTTTCCCTTTGTCCTCTCAGCAGTTCATGTTAAAGTCAAATGTGTTTCCTGGAGCTCAACTTTCTCCCTTGTAATCCAGAACAGTTTGCTTTTAACATCCTTCACCACTTTGGACCATTCACAAGGGCTAACACCACTGATTTTATTTTTCACTTATTTCTGCCAATCGATTGAAAATTATGAAGAACACAGAGCTGATGAAAATGAAGCAGATTTAGAACTACAGAACCTTCCTAAAAATGTCATTATCAGTAATAACTCCCTGCTGACAAGTACTCTTTCAGTCTTGTGAACCAGTTCTTAATCCATTTAAGACATACTTTATTGATATTGCATAGTCCTAATTTTCTTATCAACATGTCATTTCTAATAAATCAAATCTTTACAGAAGTCCATTATTTATTTCTATCAAATATAATTGTAAAAAAGAAATCAAATATATTTGACAAAGCCCATTTTTCATACATTTACCAAGTTTAATTATAAACCCTTCTCTTTTAACTTTTTACCAACACAATCTTTATAATTTTTCCAGTATTTTGCCAAGAACTGATGTTATCTAGCAAGCCTCCTGTTACCTTCTCTTCCCCTTGAACAGTTTGAATACTCAGAAAATATGATTCTGCTTTTGATCTTCAGAATCACCCACATGCAAATACTTATTCAAAACTGTCATTTTCAGTAGGCTATCTGAAAACTCATTGCTTTTAGGAGTCCGGATGTCAGGATTGCCAATGTGAAATATTCTTCTGCTCATACATTCATTTAACTTCCACATTTGCTACTAATAGGGTGATTCTTCTCACCTAAATGTGTCTAAAATTAGCTGAGTTGCCTGGGATTCCCACAATAAAGAAAGAAAAATAAGATTCCCATGCAGCCATTTGATTCCAATTATTCTGAAGAGAATCAAATAAATTTAAACATGTATCAGTTACATTGCTGTAAATACACAGATATTAATAGCACTAGGCTAAAATACACACTTATGTTCTTAAATACTGTTCCACATGAAGGGAATTTTCAGGAACTCTAAAATGGGAATGTGTTTGTGACCAAAAAAATACTGTTCATGCCTGTAGGGACTATTATCTTGATGCCTGCTAAAGAAAGCAGACAGTGGGGTTCTAATCAAAAGACAAAACATGCTTTCCATAGGCAATTGGGAAATGCAAAACACATTTCTGAAGGCATAGATATTAATGAGAATCAAGTTAAGGGTATCCAAAGAGCTTATTGGATAAGCATTTTGGGCATTGCCTGTTTAGGAAGCAAGCAGAAAACAGGATCCAAGCCTAAGAGCAGTTTGGAATGTGATACAATCACAGAAGGATTAGGGACAGCAGTTATGTTAAAGGCTTTCCAGAAAAAGGACAATATGGAACATAGTGAGCACTTCCCAGAAAAGGGAGTGAGTTAAGCCAAAAATTCTGTGAGAACCAGGGTGCTGTTTGGATTAGACTGTGAAATAAAAGGGACATCAAAAATATTTCATCTAAAAAAAACCCAGAAAAGAATTAGTTTTAATAGCAGACATGGTGCTAATCATGATCAAAGTAGAATTAGATAGCACTGAGTTTAGAGCAATAGCAAAGGAATTAAGATCTCAGGAGGAAGACTAACGTGGTGTTATATGAGCCCACACCCATGATTATTGACCATCTGGATCTTGCCTTTAACATTCAAAATTAAGTGGATTTTGTATGATACTTTTGTTAATATTAGTACTGTTATGCCACTTCTTTTAGCTTTCAAACACTTAAAGATATTTCCATGGGTACCTTGGTTGGTAATCACGTAAACAAAAAATATAACAATGTGATAAAATTTTGTTCTTCAAACTCTGAAACAAACCATTTAGGGTTTGTTAGTTAGGTTGAAATTTTTCAAGGTTTCAGCTCAGACTGCCATGCAACAAACCATTCTCCTTACAGCTTACAGTGTTGTGTTGTTTACAGTTCTCTTCAAATCAAACTCTCAATAAACATATACAAACCAAACTACAATGCCTGCTCTTCTGACCATGAGTCCAGAGGCAGCTCTTCATCCCAGTCTTTATCACTGCCTTTTAATAATTTTCTAAATTTCCTTGCCTGTCCTGCAGGAATATTTCACTTGTCCAGAACTTTGAGGTTTTTCTGCTGTGTGAGATCCATTTTTGCTTGATTCATAAGACTGTGCACAACTCTTTTGTTATTTGCTCTTGGCATGGTTTCCTTGGGAATTCTTCATTGATGAAATGTCACACTATATAATTGCATCACAGCTAACTGTGTGACAGCTTCCATCCACTTTGTAAACGGATGAAAAGCAACTAAACAGTGCTGGTTCCCACAAGAGGGGATCTGCAGGGGTTCTACAGAGATAGTCTATACCCTGGCCCAAAATCCCCACACACACTGCAGCTGGATCTGTGGTATTAGAGCATTCACATCTTTTCCTGCCAGCCAGCTGTGTACCCATTGCTCTGCATCACTGAATCACTGAATCACAGAAACACGGATTTGTTAGCGTTGGGAGGAACCTCTGGGGATCAGCCAGTCCAACCTCCCTGGCAAGCCTGGGTCACCTGGAGCAGTGACACAGGGACACATCCGGGAGGGTTTGGAATGTCTGCAGAGAGGGAGACTCCACAACCTCCCTGTGCAGCCTGTAATCCTTCCTGTCATCAGCCAGCGTCACACAGTAATAACTCCATCCAATGTTAAGCTTTTCCAGAATAAACTTCTCCATGAAAGATCAGGTCAAACTTCTCTGGGCCAGTGCTGGATCTGCCCATACTCACAGCCTGTTTCCATCTGCTCACCTTGTTTCCTTTCATTGGGCAAATGCCAGCTACCGTTGGAATCGAAGTCCCCAGAAGCCCAACTTTCCCAAAGGCAATATGGAAAGTCAGAAGGTCTTTTAAATCTGGAATAGAGTTACATATGGTTCAAATTAACTCAAGTAACTGTTCCATTAAACTTTCTAATTATTCAACTGGAATGTATGCTGAGCAAAGCCTGTTTAAGCAATGGATTGAGAAATATTTGAAAGTGAAAGGGAGATGTAGCATTTTAAGTACTTTATTAGGAAATTTAGGTGCAGTGAATGGAACACTGAATACTGTAGACCTTGAATCCAGTTGGGATAAATTATCATTGATAGGCAATGATGTAATTAAGGCCTTCCTACAGTTTTCAATACATAACTAGGGTGGATTATTGCTCTTTGAAAAAGCTGTATTCTCATTAGCTTCAAATGCTAGAATAATTACAGATTAATCTGATCGAAATTTTATCAGGTCCGTGTGGTTTACTGATATAAAAATATCCTCTCACTGCAGTGATTAATAGAAGGAAAGTCGGCCTAATTAAGTGTAGAAAAGTCCACCATCTTAACCATATGTTAGAAGACTGTAAAGCATTAGTTTTATTTAGTTTCTGTAAGGAACTGTATTGCAGATCTGTGAAAGGACCACGCATAAATTGATGACCCTTGAACTGGTAAACTCCGTCCCTGATGGAAACCCAGCATTCACCAAGAGGAAGCTGCCTGTGTAGTTTCAGGAATTTATTAGGATGGAATTTTGCTGTAGAGAAATGGAAGGAAATACTCACCATGAAGAATTATTCTGATCTAAAGCTCAACTGGTAGAACCCAAAACTAAAATCATTTACCATGGTATCTTCAGAGTAAGACTAGACTGCATTTTAAAATGGAAACCCACATTTTACAATGATATTGCAGTCATTACTTACCAGGTTTTAAGTGTACAACCAAACATCATTCTCCAATCAGAATGACTGAAAATGCCCCTCCCAAGGGCATGACAGGTACTCTTGTAACAGGAAAAACAGGAGCTGAATGTAAAAAATTGTGAAAGAAAGGATTTTATTATTAATCCATTGTAAACCAAACAGTGATACTGTCTCAACAAACGAAAACTGAAGAAAACCGAATATAATCAGCAAGAAATTACAACATGGGCACCAGAGATCAAGAGAGTAATTACTAAGTCTGGCTGCTCTACAGTCCTACAACATCTAGTTTGTTATGTGTCTAATTTCACCCAGCGTTGAACTATTAGCAATGCAGGTTATGGTATTATGTGCTACAGTGGTAATTCATTGCATGTGTTTTCTCAGGGGTATTTTCAAAAAAGCACTGAAAAAATCAACATATTATGAAGTTGCCCCCAAATGTTTCCTCAGAAGGCCAGTGATATGACTGGGAACTGAATGGTCTGACTAGCTGCACTTTCAGGGAAATTGTGATTTGAACAGGTCATCACAAAGGAGAGAATTATTGTAATCCAAATAAAAGCAAAAAAATTAGAGCACATGCCAGTAGCATTGCTGTAAGCACACAGATATTAATAACACATGGGTGACCAAGCATTATAAGCATGTATGCCTATATTCTTGAGAAAAGTGCTGTGCACAGGGAGTTTTCAGGAATCCTAAAAGAAGAATGCATTCATGACCAAGTCACTGACCCTGTAATAAGTGCTGAGGCTTCCACAAAGTCACACCTGGAAAACTGTCAGAATATTTTAAAGAATTATAAGACAGACACTTGAATAGACAGTGAACAGACAATGGTTATGCTGTCACACACTATTATCTTGACAGCTGCTAAAAAGAGGGCACCTTCAGTGCAAGACCAGATCATTTCTTCTGTAGGTGGGGATCATGAATTTAGCCATGAACAGAACCTGTTGGAGCTGTCCCTAACTGCTGCTTGGGTGGGGCTGTTGAAGATGGCATCAAGGGCTGCCAGCTGTGTGTGTAATTTTATTGTCATTACAAAGTTACTTAACACACACATCTGGCCTGGTTCCTCATGGGCCTGGTGGTCACTTGGATGCTTCAGTCCCCCCCACAGAGTGGAATAAACTCCCCTCTGGAGAACCTGCCCTTGACTGGAGGGAATCATAGGATCCTTTAGGTTGGAAAAGGCCTCTAAGATCGAGTCCAACTGTAATCACCACTAACTCATATCTCCAAGTGCCACGGCCATGCACTGTTTGAACATTCCAGGCATGATGACTCCACCACTTCCCTGGGCAGTCTATTCCTATGACCATTCTTTCAGTAAAGAAATTTTTCCCAGTAATTGTTTTCCTGGGAGAAGAAATCAACCCCCACATTGCTACAACCTTCTTTTGGGTGGGTATAGAGGGTGATAAGGTGCAGCTGCCTAGCAGAGCTTGGATCACTGGACTCAAGCTGGAGTTAGTGGGATTCCCTTTCACTCAAGCACACTGGAAGGCACGTTTCCATCCTCATATGCTGTGACTAGATTTCTCTGCTTCTTTGCAAACGAAAAACAAAACCATTTATTGAATATACAGTTTTTCCTGTCGCTCTTCAAAAATTTCCATCTCCTTGTGGCAACAGACACCAGTTACATTTTATATTCTCCTTAATACCCTCAAGAAGGTGTTATTTTTGTCTTCAGAACTTCCAGTCCCTTTTGTTCTATCTTTATCTCTCCTTGACATTCCTTTTTTTGTTATTGTTTGTAATTCATACTCACTTATATTGGCATTTTAGTTTTATTCCTTCCTTTAATTTCTTTCTCAAATTTTCCTTTAATTTCTTCCTTCACTAACTCCTGAACAAAAATTAACTACCAGACATTTACTTTACTTCTTACTTGACTGTGATAATGATCTGGTAATGGGTTTATTTCACAAATGTAAGTGTTATTTTTTGTCTTAACCTAGTTTATTTCAGAAAGTGTTTCGACTTTGGAAATTAATTTGTTATTTGAAACCAATATAAATATATATACTGGATATATAATGCAGAATGAAACTACCAATGGTTGTTCATGATGAGTATAACCCTGCTGGTTCCAAGGTAACCATCACCTTAAAGCCCAGGGAATTTTTATTTACTTTTAAGTGCCACATGAGTTCAAAATAGAGCTGTGATTAAGAAATTAGGTGACTCACTCTGAGGATATTGTATCAGACACTGGATTTCATTTATATCGTAGCTAAAATTCGCTACTTCCTGTAAACAGGCAGCAGGTAGGGGGGATCAGCTCCCTGCCACCACAGCCAGGTGAAGCTTTATTAGAAAAACTGACTGCAGGATACCAGAGCTGCTGTGAGACATCCACCAAACTGAAGGAAATCTTACCCAGAGAAGCAGCTGCCTTGCTTGCAGGATGAAGAAAAGCTGCTCAGGATAATACGGTCAGTGAAAAAGTACTTCACACTCCTGACTGGCCTTGTGCCTTTGGATCTGAAGTGAACAGTAGGAAGAAACAAGCATTTTGAGCATAACCTTCATTCCAAAAGTGTTCCTTTGAGTTTTGTGGTGAGGATATAAAAGGCAGTCATCTCAGAGAGATCAAAGGCCTAAAAATATAAATCCCAAAGTGTACCAAGTCAGATATACTCAACTGAGACCGAATTCACTAGCTAAATTATTTAACAGTATGAGTAATGTTTTGACTTTGTGCTGCCACTTTTTATGGCATCTAAATCAATTTATTTCTCTAAATAGATCCTGGTGCTTTGTTGCAGTAACTGGAAATTACATTTGCCTCTTCCACTCTGTCAGTGAAAAGTAAAATTAGCTGTAACACTTCATTATAAGTTACGGCAAATTACATAATTAAGAAAGAATAAATTATTTGAGTCTATGAAAGGACCAAAGGTGTGCTCTTTTCTCTGAGGCACTATACAGAAACATTCTTTAACTTGTAAATGAGGAAGGTTATTATTTTTTTTCTCAGAGCACTAAATATGGCTTTTATAATTCACAGAATGATAAATAAAGAAATAATAAGTGAGCAGTAACTTCCATCACTGAAAACCTGGTGTCCACAATGACTGTTTTCCCAGAACACCTAGAATGTAGGTTTTACATCAGAAAGATATATTGTCATTGTACATAAAATGGGACTTTATTCTCCTTCCTACAAAAGTCTGCAGGACTCCTCCACATCAGTACCACAGAGGGCTTTACAGAAGAGCTGCAGGCAGTCCTGCCAACACACTTTACAATAACATCTGTCTCTAAACTCTCCTCTTTTCTGCCAGAGGCTATTTTCCTCAAAGAAGAGTTGGCAGACTACAGTATGTGCACATACTTCAACTCCTCCAGAGCAAATCCTTAAGCCATCAACAAAGATGGGCTTGCGCCTCAGCACCAGGCTGCTGGGGAATGGAGCTAAAGAGCTCTCACATCTGCCTGCTTTGCAGCAGGGTGACAACCTCAGGCAGGCTGAGTGAGCCCATGTGTGGCATCAACAATGCCTGCCCCAGCCAGACACTGCCCACATCCCTCCTGAGGGTGTGCATCACATCCCTCAGTTACAGCAAAACTGCCTGGACAAGTACACAAGTCCCTGAAGTGCACAGAAAGGCACCGTGGAACTACCGGGTCCAAAGGTAATTTGCCTTTGAATAGAGACAGATCCTGCTGGAGGCTGTCAGAGGGAATTGTGAGGCCCTGAGCAATGCTGGCTGAGGCTGCTGTGGTTTCACTGCTGTGTGTGTTTGCTGGTGTCATATCCCTGAGTTAGTGCAGGCTCCCCATGCACACCTTGTCAGAGCATCAGTGCAACAGCTGATGGTCCTGCATCAGTCTTCAAGGCTGCCAGACATCTGGAAAAGTGACTGATAGGAAAACTAAGAAAAAGCCATCTTCTATCTATTTTAAGGTGACAGAGTCCAGAGTCTGAAAGATTTCCCAAGACCTTTCAGGGACTTGGAACTCAACAAGGCAGCTTTGAACTTCTTCCTTCTTGCATCCCAAGAGTGAAGAGGTCATTACTGTGACCCACATGCGCTGATTCTGGGATAGGAAAGATGCAGAAAGATCTCTTTACTATGATCGTCTTCCTGTTACCAGTACACAGCTGATGAAGCATCACATCCAGAAATATGATGGCAGCTCAGGAAGTGTGGAAAAAGGGAGGAAATGTGTGCATGTGTTCCTTGGGACACACCCCTGGTGCCTCGTGCTTGATATTCTGGGGATATGAAGAACAAAACCTATGTATGAACAGCTATGTCAGTACCTCTTGCAAGTATGGGTTGACATTTACTCCACAATCATATCTGAAACACCCATGCTTTGGGTCTTCCAAGAAATAAATCGGGATTATTATGGAGTCATATCACTGCTAAAGTGCACGTTCAGATTCACTTGCTTTAACCAGTATGTGTCCTCATCAACACAGAAACCAACATGACACTAGAATCACAAATGCTTTTTTCCTTGATGAACTCATACTCTTTTATATTTGTTTAAGCTGTTTAAGATTCTCCTATATACAGAGCAGTATTTACTCAATTGGCAAGATCGCTTTAGACAGACTGTGTAAATACACATTTTCACTTGGGGAAGAATGAAACTCTGTAGTAGAGAGTAAAATATACTATAAATTCTAGAAGAACTCATTTGTCAGCAGTGTGAGTCAAAAAATGTCACTAGTCAGCTTTCAGCATAGTTTCCCACAACCAGGGAAAAAAAAGAATGGAAATGCAGAGAACAGCTTGATACACAGCTGAATTTATTTTAGAATGGGACCCTCATGCCAGACTGAACTCAGAATGTGTTGATGCTACTGGCATTTGACAGAAGATTACAGATTGTTCACATGGAAAATTATGGTAATAAAAGGTAAGCTGTGATTCTAAACTGCTACAAGGCATTAATACAAATTCATATGTGGACACTTTCACCTAATGATGAGAAGCCTTTTTTTCCCAGTTTTGGCATTATTCCTTTCAAACTGATTCAGCTGGAGCAGAGAAAGCCACTGTCATGTAGGAATATGTATTTATATAGCCAGTCAGATTAGTACAGCTAGGTTAGCTTAATTATGCTTCTGTAATTTCCAGGGAAAAATTGTTGGACAGAAGTAGTAGTTGTATTTTTTTTTTCCTTAATGATTTAATTTTGAGTACAGAATTCGTATATTAGATGACATCCATCTACCTTTGCATTTGAATAACTGTGAGTATATAAATAGCACTTGCTTGTTTTACTCACATCTCAGCTCATATCCAAATAGTAGTATTTCACTCTTAAAAGAACAGGCTTTTAACATCTCTAGGAATAAATTAGTGTAATTTATTGAAATTTGAACAATTTTCTCTAATGAACTTCTGTACAGATATGAAGTTTTATTTTGTCCTAGTCAGTGATCCTTGGCAATAAGTATGCAAAAATTTAAAGGATACAATTGAAATGGTTATTATTCAAATGACAGATAAAGTATAGTGAGGTAGATAAATGACCTTTGATGGTCCTTCTTGAAAGATTAGTGTTCAAAATTGAGACTTCTTCTCTATTCAGTTTTACTCAACCTCTACCACCCTGAGATATAAAAATATATCACTCATCCAGTGAGCTACATGTATTTACCTGTATGATGCCATTATAAGTCTAACAGACAAAAATATAAGCTATTATCATTGTACCACTCTTATTTCATACAAACACAGTAAAAGTGGCAAAATCATTATTCCAGACTAATGTGGAGTTATTTGGGGGTTAAAATCCAGCCCTACATCACTGTAATAGCTAAACAACTTCTACCTGAGACTCAGACTTCCAGCAATTAAGACTTTAATGGGTATCTTGAAATACCCAATCTTCTTCAGGCTTCAGTAAATGTATCTACCCTTTGAATAGCATATTTTCATCACTGTTATTTAGACTACAATGTTGAGGACTGGGGTATGCAGGAGATAGGCATGTTAAGAGGCTTCTCCAGAAAGAAATACTCTGTGGGGCCCTGAGGTGGTTCAATCTCCCAGCTCTGTGTGCTTTATCTTCTGATTTGTGAGCTCCATCAGCCCAAGAGATCAGCTGTAGCTAATTGACTGAAATTCAGCCTTTAATAGAGTTTAGTCTTGATTTTTTAATCACTTTAAAGGTTTGGCTCTGAGGCCCTCAAGCAACACGAGGAGTGCCCTGGGACTGTGAAGGCATTAAACACTGACTTGACACGTGCAGAGGTGATGAAGCCACTGAGAAAGGGAACCTTTGCATGTTGTAGCTGCAGGGAGACAAGCAGACTTTCTAGAGCTCAGGAAATCAAGTTTTAATGAAGACTGCAGTGCACTGCAATGAGCTGCAGACAGGACTCGGGAGGAAGTTCTCTGCAAAGCATATTCCACACCTCTGCTCTGTTCTTTGTGTACACTGCGCACAGCAATGCTCTTCCTGGAATGTTTATTTTTCCTTTTCTGCCTTCATCTAAGCCTCAGCCCATTCCCCCAGTCCATTAATCTTAAGAGATTTCCCTGAATTAAAAGAAAACTCTCAAAGGATAAGGAACATGATAAATGCCTACAAGCTCAGAGTTCTCCATGGATATTGTGCTAACGATTTATGTTATCTTCATAAAACAATAAAGCAACAATAAGGGAAGAGAGAGTATTGGCATTCCAATAAACAGAAATGAAAAATAATTATCACAGTTCAATATATTAAAGAATTAAATACTGGAATTCTTTTGGAAAACAAGAAAGATGTAATGGGAAGAGATAAACAGGCTAGTTCTGTTGGGCCTGCCTGAGCCAAAGAATAAATTGCAGCCTGAATCCTGTATTGAGTTCTGTGCCTACAAGAACAAAGCCTTTGCTACTGAATTCAACATGTCCAGGGTTTCACGGAATGTATAACCCTCTCTATGATGCCTAATGAGCAAAACCATTATTCCTTCTTTTACATTAGTTTCCATTTTGACTATCTTTTTAAGACTGTTTATCTCTGACAGCTCAACTCTCTTACAGAACCTCTGTGAACACCCCAGTTTGAGCACAGCTATTCTGGCACAGCAGCCTGGTGAAGATGCAGTGTGAATTCGTTCAAGAGGGGGTTTCTGTCAACTTGGGTGTTGTTTTATTTTCCCCTGCAACCTTAATCAAGCCAACAAATGCTCTCTCCTGCAGCACAGCTCTATCAGCAAGAGAGTACCATTATTTTCACACTTGCAGCTGAAATAACTCCTAGCAAAACTGTGCAGTTCAGGTCAAATCTGAATAACAGCTGAGGGAGACTGTATGACTGATAATAAATAATTCATGCTCTGAAAGCCATTGTAAGTTATTTGGTTTGTCGGATTTAAAGGGACCGAGCTGTCCCATGACAGGTTTTCACTCTCCCTGATAATCTGGTTTCTGTGCACTGTGCATAACTGTGTCTGGTAATAACAAAACAGAAACCATTAGAATGAGTTAATACAGCAGCATTTCCAGAGTGTGCATTTCTGATTGCAGCCTGCTCCCTCAGAGCTGCCAAAGAGAAATCTCACAGCTGTAAGCAACTTTACTGCTCACATTACAAGAATGGTCTCAGCAGCCTCCTCTGGGTACAAGACAGGCAGCACTTCTTAAACTTATTTCTCGAGGGTGCCTCTACACAAATCCTGGTCTGGGGAGACTGGAGACAAGCCATGTCCCAGGCAGGAGCTCTGCAAAGCTGTTGTCAAGGGGCAAAGCTGATAAACCCTGTGAGGGTACATCAGCTTGGGCTCACCAACGTGCTCAAACATCAGCAGAGCTCCCAGCTGACTTGTAATGTGATGAAAATGGGTTTGCATCTGCCTATGAAAGACTGAAGGGTGTTTAAAACTCTGGAGAACAGGAAAACTGAAACTTTCTCAGTTTCTCTCTTTGAATATTCAAGACATAATGAGAATAAGGAGGTCTGCCATTATTAGTGGGATAATGCTTTGCATATTTAAGGATTCACTACAATAGAAGCAGATGGAATATATTTTATTACAGACTGGGCTATATATGCTATTAAAAAAACTTGGGTTTATTATCCTAAGAGTATGCAGAATTCCGTTGCTTATGAGGAAATTTCCCCATATCTGGTACTTTTATAATGCTACTTATTGGCAAAAATCTCAGCACTGATTAGTCACACACATGTGAAAATACAGCTAGAGAATCACATTATTTTGCCTGAGTTATGAAACAGTCCTGTCAGCCTTTTCTTTCATTGGATGCTCTGTTTTCTGCAGGTTTTAGAGCAGGAACTTGACCTTTATTTGTGGGTTAATATTTTTGTCAGGGAGAAGTCTTTTACAACTTCATGAAAATCTGTTCAACTGTCCAGTGAGGACAAAAAGATATCTCAGATTTCACATACTTGTAAAGCCTCATTATAAGACCAATTACAGCCCATAAAGAACCTAATATTTCTTAATTGCTATAGAGCTCCTCAGACTGACCAAATCACATATCTGTGCTACCTAGGGTAGGTTGTATTTCAGAAAGGTTTTGTACCTTCTGTCCCTCTGGATGTGGTATGCAGCCAGGGACTGCAACACAGTGAAGGAAACTCTCCTCTGCACTTGAGAGGCCATTGACCTCATTTAGACCTTAGATTTCTAGGACACCCAAAAAGAAAAAAAAAAAAAAAAAAAAAAGAAAAAGAAAAAAAAAACACATGACAAAGTTCAGTGTATGAAAACACTGCTGCAAATTTTAACTTTCTGAAAACCCTCTGAGGATAACTATTTTCCTCCAATGACTACAAAGACAGCCTAAAAATCACAGTTCGATTAGATGCCTAACTTGTAAATAGCTATGGAAAAACAAGAAGAAACTCACTTTAGAAAAGTTTTGCTTATTCTGTAAATTGAATGGGATGGTGATGTAACTAAATATCTTATAACACAAGTATAAGAGTCCAACTCACTTCTGCTTTCCTGACTTCTGGGCCTTTGGCACTGATCTCAGTAGTGCTCTCCTAATTGCTGTTGTGCAGGTAATGTAGTTCCCACTGCTGAGCACATTTACCTGCTAATGACTACTGTGTGTGATCAGTCACAATGTTTAAGATTATAAATCCATTAAAGCAAATTTGTTCTTCTTAATAGTGTTCTTTTTAATCTTCGTTCACTTACAACTACACTGGAATTGGGCAATGCATTACCTCAGTTCCTGGAGCTCTGCTATGTCCAAAAAATTCCTTTCCCAGCATCTGTTACTGCTGGTCCACTACAGTCCTGAAAAAACAAATTCTCAATTCATCACCTATTGTTATTTTGTCCCTCTTGCAAGGCACACAATTCATTTACTTTATGACAGAGTCACTCATAGCAACTTTGTGACTTCAGAGATTTTGCTTAACTTCCATAATGCATTTTGTATTTAATGTAATACAGAAAAAAAACAGCTAACACTTTATCTGTAAACAACTACAAGTTGTAGATGTTTTGCCATGCCACTTATTTCCTGGAAGTCTAAAACAAGGAAGGAAAAAAGAAGTTTTTCCCAGTAAAGAACCGTGATGTTCTGGACCTTGGACTGTGTTCAACCCAGCTAACACAACTGTGAAAAGATGCCTGCTGACCATCAAAGGAAAGCCCATACCTATTTTTAAAAGCCCTGAGTTCATTGATAAGCCTTCCTGGCCCTGCCCAGCACCCTCAGGGCCTCCCTCAACCCCACCCATGGCTCAGAAGCCCAATTTCAGCCCAGTCCCCACTCCAGTGATGCCACAATCTCATTGGTCTCCACTGGAAAATTTTGTTGAGTTGAATAAGGTGTTTTTTCAGACCACCAGTTTAACAGAAAAAAAAAAAAACATTTAGGTTTTAAATAATAAAAGAATAAAATGATGCCAAATGGTTGGAAAAATGATGGTGCTTATTTGAAGCAAATGCTCATGTGTTTGTTTCTTAATTTGTTTTCTTTGGGAAGAAAAAATCCTCATTTTGAATTCATTAATACTGCTAGGAAGGAACTTAATCTTTCCAAAGGGTTATTAATGTTTCTCTGTGTGCAGAATAAATATAACACCACCCTCAATCACAGCCTCTCATCCTCATTAGTGAGACATGCTGGGGATAACATCTTGGCAAACTCATTAGGAGTTTCTTGTTGCAATCAAATTTTTCCTGACTTCAGTTGCCAGGGACATTATAATAGGGAGAACAAACCTTGTAACAGCTCTTCCCCATTTATTAAATTCTGTACTGAATGCACCATCTTTTTTCACAGAAAACTATCCACGAAGGGTGATGGAGTGTAAAATATTTGTGTTGAAATGAATTTCATTAGTCACTGCTGGACATAGATTAGCATTATATGTTTATTTGAAGTTCCCATGGTGTAACTCTAAGTGACAAACCAGGGATGCAGGAGGATTTTGTGTGTCCTATGATGTACAAAAAACCACAATTCTGTGCTTGAAGAACTCAAGGGCCTTCTGTCAGCAGCACAGCTAACCTCTAAGTTTAAGTAACTTCTGTGTTATTGGAGACAAAATATTCCCAAAACCTTTGTCACTTCTATGTCTCCTAAGTCTATTGATGCCAGTGCACAGAGTTCATTTCCACAAGGTGAGTCATTAAAAATTCACTGCTGCCAGGATGGGTGAGATCCTGAGATGGTGCACATCAAAAATCAATAAGACTGAACAGCTTTCTGTCTGTGTGTGTAAAACCCAAAGACACTTGAGAAGGAACAGATCATTTTGTAGATATTCACATTCATCTTGTGTGACACAAAGTGAACATAGGGATAAATAATGGAAAGAGATATAGTTAACATCTACCACTGCAATAACTTCAGAAGCTATCTGAAACAAATAAGTCTTTCTCTTGAATAATATGAATTTTAATCTGATAGGTTTCAGCACTAATGTTTTGCATGACTTGAACTGAAATCATTAGTCAAATGCAACTACAATATAAATTCATAAAGAGCTCCCAGAAGAAATCAAAGATGATTTGTATAATCTAAACCAGGTAATACAAACATTATTATGAATTTCAAAAGAGTCAAACCTAAGGAAAAATTCATTGACTTTGAATTAGTATTCAACAGCCAAATAAATTATTTCCTATTTGCATATTTTAAATCTTTCATTTAATAATCAGCATATGCTGGAAAGCAACACAACAAAACAGGAATACAAACCATTTTTAACATGAAAATTGAATATAAAAGCAAGAAATGTAATTTATTTTTACAATCGTGGCTTGATTAGTGGACATATAAAATACAGCATTTCAGACAACAATGCAAATCTGTTTCTTTCCTAGCCAAATATGAATTTGTGCCCCTGCATTGCATTATTGCTGACAAATTGGCCATAATGTGATATAAAGGCGACTATGGAAGTTTTCAGACACCTTTTTACTTGGCCTGCTTTCAGACTTTCAAAACAAATTCTAAATATGAAAGCTGCTATACATTTTATTGCTCACTCACTACTTCAAGTCAGATTTCAAGAACATATTATGAGTGTTCTGTTAGCAAAAATTAGGATAAAAATGTGATCTTTTTGATGCAGTGTTGGTAAAATCTCCTTTGTTATTAACTATTAAATAACTGAATGTATAAAGGCACAAGTTTTGTGACAATTTTCTTTGGAGAAAAAATAAATGTTGTCACTTATCAAATATGTTTGATAAAATACTGTTACTAACTATGAAAAGCATGATAACACTTCTCTTTTTGTTAAAAAAGTTTGATATTTTACTAGCCCTGAGTTGGCAAGGGCCACCTCAGCTGAAATGTAACAGTTGACAACACACACACACACACACACACTGCTCGAGGGCTGGAAAGCAAAATAAAATGTGTTTGCACAAAATTGCCACTAAATGTTTATAAAAACTTGTTTCCCTTGGCACCACAACAGATAAGAAAAGTGCTACAGTAAACCATCAAAGTTGCACTGGGGGAATGATATGTAACAGCAAAGGGATGGGAAAACGCAGCTGCTCCTTTTGAATGCCGCCAGTGGAATTGCTCCAGGTCCACAAAGTCCATTTCTTGGCAGGAAGCTGTACAGGAAATCTCAGAGCCCCCAAAGAGAAAACAGAAGCAGGAGTTGTTCATAAAGTTTATTGGGCGTCTAATTCATTGGGACTGCACACAACAACAGTTAAAGACAAAACACTACATGGCTTTATAACAGGTCTATTTTTTTCCCCATCCTGCTCTGAACACCCCACTATGCCATGCAGTGGCATTAGAGACCGTGCTGGGGTTGTCTTCAATCACTCTGGGTGCCCTTTCTTCTAACAGGTAAGCAGTCTTATCAGGGATGCTTCATAGAATCATAAAATGTCCTGAGTTGGAAGGAACCCACAAGTACAATCAAGTCCAACTCCTGCCCCTGCACAGAACAGCCCCAAGAGTCACCCATGTGCCTGAGAGCGTTGTCCAAACACTCCTTGAGCTCCGGTGCTGATGTTGGTGCTGTGAGCACTGCCCTGGGGAGCCTGTTCAGTGCCCAGTCACCGTCTGGGTGAGGAACCTTTTCCTAATACCCAACCTAAACCTCCCCTGACACAACTTCAGGCCATTCCCTTGGTTCCTCTTACTGTCACCACAGAGCAGAGATCAGTGCCTGCCCCTCCTGTTCCCCTCACAAGGAAGTTGTGACTGCAGTGAGGTCTCTCCTCAATCTCCTCCAGGCTGAGCAGACCAAATCCCTCAGCCTGTCCTCACATGAATTCTCCTTAAGGCCCTTCCCCATCCTCACTGCCCTCCTCTGGGTACTTTCTAATATATTTTTATCTTTCATATATTATGGTGCCACAATAGGCATTACAAAAAGATGTCCAAGCAATCTGTGTAATTCAGGGCTTCTGAATGCTTATCCATCCCTGGAAATTAGTGTGAGTTCACATATACAATATATGTATGCAAACTGCCCAATATACTACTTTTCATTTGTTCCTGTACAACCTCATCTTCTATTTTTTTCTGTTTAACAAGTTTATTGTTCATTTGAATCCTATCCTCAAGCATACTTGCAATTTCTCCACAAGGTAGTAAGTAAGGTAGTATTTTTTTTCCATTTTATTGCTCCCTAAATGAACCAGGACAACAGACAAATACACCAGAAACTCTTTTGACAGTGAAATTTTGGTCACTGTTCTCCATGCCTGTCTTGCCCTTCCCTTGCACTAAATACTAGAGAAACCATTCCCAAGTCTTCCTCTAATCATTACCATGGTTACCTTTTTTGTTGTTTGCCCTTTCTCTGTATATTGCTGCTCTATAACCTTTTGGTTAGATTCCTCACATACACTATTTTTTCATATTCATCTTCACTCATCTGAAATAGTTTCCTATTTCTGCACTATTTTTCCTTCTCTTTAAGAGCTCATGATTTGGTTAAGGTGGTTTCTTACCAGTTTTCTAAATCACCAGTGGAGATGCAGACTGGAATGCTTATCAGAGCAGCCTGTAGCACTGACCATTGTATCCAGCTCCAGTGTGGTCATGTAAAAAGAATTACCTTTCTCAGGGTTGCTGGATATTGCAGAGTTAAAACAAAGTGAGAAGGGTGCATCTTTAGCTTGAAGGTTAAACTACCTTTCCTCCTGGTCCTGACCACCATCAGCTATTTGCTAATATGCTGTTAGCCATGTAGAAACAAACTATATTGAAACTGCAATAATCTCCCAGGGCCAGCCTATATATCCCCCTGGCTATCCAGAAACAATAGTTAAGACATTCCAAAACAGAGAATGAACACATGAAAGTCACTTTCTCTTTGCAGTGCTAAGTAGGATAAGCCGAAGGCGAATGTTTACATCACTGATGCTGATACAGAAGCTCAATCCATGCAGTCCTGAGTGCAGTCTACGGGAATACTCTCACTCCCTAACATTTTTCTAACATATGTCATCCAACTTGGTTCAAAACACAGGACCTGGCCCAGCCCACTGCTATTGTCCTTAGCCTTACAAAACTCACATTTAAATGGAGGTAGTCTGCAGAAAGAGGTACAAACCAGCTGATGCAGGAAGGTGATACTGGAGATCTTCTTGTCTAAAACTCTGCTCAGAGCAGGTTGCTCAAGGTCATGTCCAGACAGATTTTTTCATACGTCAAGGATTGAGCCTCCAGTGTTTCTCTGGGTACCCCATTCCAATGTTTGACCCTCATTACAAAATAAGAAATTAAATTAGATTTCCTGCATTTCAGTTTGTGCCTTTGCCTTTTGTCCTGTCCCCAGGCACATTTGACAGGAGTCTGGCTTTGTCTTCTATGGGAAAAACACCCCATCCGATATTTATACCCATGGATAAGATCCCCCTGAGCATTCTCTTCTCCAGGCTGAATGGTCTCAGCTCTCCTGGCCTCTCCAGGCCCTCAGTTGTGTCCATGGCCCTTCTCCAGGTGTGTCTCACCAGGGCTCAGCAGAAAGGATCACCCACCACCAGCTGCTATGGACACTATGCCTGATGCAGACCAGGAAGTTTTGCCACAAGGGCACATGGCATGGTCAACTTGGTATTCACCAGGACTCCCAGATGCTTTGCTGCCAAAATGTTTTCCAGGAGGTCAGTTATACAGGGTAATTTCTCTCCAGGGGCAGGAATTGTCATTTCCCATTGTTCAGCCTCATGAGACTTCTGCTGACCCATCCCTTCAGCCTGCCAAGGTCACTCTGAATGGCAGGACACCCATCTGGTCTGTCAGTCACTCACCCCAAGAGACCCATTCTGCCCAGAAAAGAAGTGGGGTCTTCTAATGCCATCTCTCAATTAACAGAATTATAGCACAACAGAGGGTTTTGTCACCATTGTGTTGTGAGGAAATTCAAGATATATACTTGAGGACTGTACAGAATAAATGTCCATCTCTTTAGACTTGTATTTACAATCAGAAAGCACAAAAGTCTGCATCTTCTAAGATCATGTCAGTGGAATTCTGACAGCATGAAATAACAAACCAAATAAGTCAATTACCAGTCATTTATATGTTTGTTGCCTTTTATACTTGAGATACTTGCTCTTTTTTTATATGTGCCTTGTCACTATATCAGCTTTATATTGTCAATAGTGGAAAAGACTTTAAGAAAAAAATACATAGCAAGCGTTCTATTTTGTCAAGATGTTCTGGAAAGACACTGCAAACCACAGAAAGGAAATATGAGTTGCTTGTGATGTTACAATGATATTGAGATTGCTAGAACAGCCCTATTAAATGTAGTTGCTTATTTATTTTTTATATCAAATGGGCTTTCAAAAGCTTTGCACAGTGTCGTAAAATAAAAAGTCACTTATCTATTTCCTACTCTTCTTCTCTTAAAAGTATGGAAGTACATTCCAAAGTGACAGGGCAGAGTTTAGCAGTGTGAATCCAAATTACTTATTTCCACGAATATCATGGGAACTGGAATTTCCCTTGCAGTTCTCAGACTCTCTTTTAAGGATGGTATTATTTCATCAGCTATTTGTTTTTCTTCTAGTTGTTAAGAATATTCTGAATATTTTCATATTTTTATTCAGTGAGAAACGAAGCTGCTTGAAAGCCCTGATTAGGAAGTTGCTTATTTTGTTGCCCCAGCCAGGATCTGAGCACATAATCTTCAGTTCCAAGGTCTACAAGTGTCTTAAATAACTTGCAGTTTCATATCATACTGTGGTAGGGGTTTGTGGTTGCTAATCTGTAGGGAAGAATTGTATAGCTAAAAGGCATGATGTGTTCTTAAATATTTCTATTTATTTGTTTTTCTTTCTCCTGTTATTTTTTTTCAACGTAGAAGAAATCATGAGGTACAGGATTAATCAGGATCAGAAAAATAATCGTGGCACTTTCCCAGGTGCCGTATGGAGGCCACCAATCAAACTAAAATATACATTATAAAGACAATGGTATAGGACTTATATGCAGCCTGCTCTCCATACCAAAGTTACAGAACAGAAATAGATTTGCAATTACTTTGTAATATTTGGCTCAGATCAATTGCACACTTGTGTGATCTAGAGTGATTCAGGTGAATACCTTCACAGATTCAAAATGGTGCCTTCTGAGCAATGCAGAGAACAACTGGAACACACATCAAATCCTGTCAATGTTTGGGGAGGGAGTGGAGCGAATCATAAATTAATCTTTGAAGGAACAAAGCCATTTAGATGTGAGCAGTCATTCAGAAAACTAAACGTTCATATGTTGCTTTTCTGGAATAATGAAGGATTATTAAAAAATCCAAAATATTTGAATCAAGTTAATGTATTACACTGTGATGTTTAAATGCGCTTGAAAACAGCCCAAGAGTGTAGAATTTGTGTGTGTAGTGCTAAGTTCCCAGGGTGCAGCAGGAACTGCTTGGTGCAGCAGCAGCATTGGGGTCATGATGAGACATTGAGAACATCACTCACCAGGGACCAACTCCCTCCTGACTCTTTAACGGGCTCTAAAAAGCAGATGATTTAGCCCTATGTGGCTGAGAGGATACTGCTCCAGTTCAGATCCCAGGGCAGAGGGACTGGAGGGGGGAAATGAATATGCTGGAAACTATCATGCAGTTCCCCACAGCAGGCATTGTTTCTTTGCATCCTGCATTCTTGCACTGAAACATCAGAAGTTTCAAAACTGGATGGCAAACTAAAATGAAAGGATAAAAGGAGGAAGGAAAATCTGTGTTGTTTTCTTGTCATCAGACTAACCCATTCAGTGCTGAAGTTTTCATTTGTCAGAAGAGGTCACAGAGCAGGAAATATCAAATAGTGAGGACATTGGATCTGCGTGTGACACAGGACTTTAGAAACCTCTTGGCTTTACATTTGTTTTGCTTTGCTTGATGAAAAGGAAACAATAAACCAGTTAAATTCATGTGAAAAGTGTGACATCCCAAGAAATGGTCTAGTGCAGGGTACACATTAGCTGTGCAAACACAATGCACAGCATAAACAGGAAAACTCATGTCAGTTTAAAAAGCAGCACTCATAATAATCCTTGGCAGTAAATCACTCTTTATATTAATTTCACCCTTTGCCCATTTCAAGCAAGTTCTGTAAGTATCTTTATTCATAGCATATTACTCACACAAAAAAAAGAAGACTTTGTAAGGCACACTTCCTTTATACATGTGCCTAAATTTAGGATATATACAACAATACATTTTTCTAGAAAATAGTAGAGTATCCCAGCTATTGTGCTGGGACACAATTGTGCTTCCTTCCATTTTTTAACTCTTGTCAGTTCTTTTACTGAAATAGCTTTTGAACTTTCATTAGTCTTTGGCCAAAATCCTTGTTTCTCCCACTCCTTGTCCTGGGTTGCATTATAAAGCTAATTTTTTCACCCCAGAAAAGTCTGGCTGAATTCTCACTTTTCTATCTATTTCTTCATGTTTTAGGAGTGGACCCCCTGAAGGTTCCCTAGAGTTAGGAGCAAATGTGTAATTGTCTATGACAATGTTTGCAAAATCAAATTACTGTTTACTCTTAGAGATAAAAGCAGATCTGACCTAAAAACTATATTTAAATATTAATTGTATTAAAATTATTTCTGTACCATGACAGAATTTGGGGAAGAAATGAGGTTTAAGACTGTGAAAACTGAGAGTCATTCAAATTCTCTAAAGTGAAAAGAGATGGATTTGAAGAGAGAACTATTAGATGGATAAGAAAGTGGTTGGATGGTTGCACTCAGAGAATAGTGATCAGTGGCTCTGAGTCCCAATGACATCAGTGACAAGTGGTGTTCCTCAGGGGTCTGTTTTGGGGCCAGTGTTATTTGATATCTTCATTAATAACAGACAAAGGCATCGAGTGTCCCCTCAGCAGCAGGATATTAGGGCTTCTGGTGGGTTTGCTGCTGCTGTTCTCGTGAATATTTAAGTATTTATATGAAGACATCTCCAAGAAGTGGGACCCAAAGTAGAAGAGTTGGGATTTGAATTCATCTTCAAAAACCCAAGGGAAGTACTTACACAGCAAAACTATTATCCACATTAATGGGCTTCTTTCTGCTCAGAAATTCCACTTTGGACAAATAGTTTAAGTTTTATTAAACTATATCCTTAAAAACTGACAACAGTAAGGTTCCCCAATGAGTTCTACTCAAGTATTGGTCTGTTTTCATACCTCCACTCCTTTCAGCAGGCTCAGCACCACTTTCCTCTCTTCTAATATGGCCATGACATTTCTTGTCCTCTGTTCCAGTGTTTTCTAACGTTTTCATTGCCCTTTTGAGCTTTTTGGCCCTAAGCCTTCACAAACAAACTGTGCAATGCACCTGGAATCAAGGAAGAAAGTGCTGCATAATTATTAAGTTAAATATTCTCTCTTGACCCTTATAAAGAAATTTTTCATCTATTGCTTTTCCTGGTTGTTTCCCAACCACCTGCTATAAAGTTAAACAGATATGGTTGAATACTGCATATTCAAACAACATGTAGCACGGATTCGTAAATCATTAGAGGAAAACTCCCTGCTTTCCAAAGAACAGCAGATGTAAAGTCAATTTCCTTGGAAATGCAGCTTCTGATGGTATATGCCTCTCTCTATTGTCACTGTTGACCATTTGTTGCCAGGACCTCAACAAACTTTCAAGGCATTGAAGTTTCCAGATAACTCTGTCAAAGAACTGTCAGACACATTAATGTAATTTCTTTTGTTTAAAACCTGAGGGTCTCAGCATCAGTTTTCAATTGACATATATGGAAGCATTAACTTCTATTATAGGTCAAGATTCATTAAAGAAGCTGAGACATGGCCTGAACTATTACAAATTATGCCTCATCTTTCCGTTCCCTCAACTTCTCTGTGACTGTAGAGCTACCTCATTCCTTTTCTGCTCATTGTCAGTTGTCTCAATATAAAGTTTAGAAGACCTGGTATACAGCATAGTAACCCACCGAAAATTTGAGCCACAAAAATTCATATTCATATTCTTCATATTCATTGAATCTGAAGACAGCAGCAATGTAAACTTAAAAAAAAAATCCCATTGCATATTTATAGAGAACTTCAATTCCATTTTCACAGAATAAATGGTATTTTATGCTCCACACCATTTAGACCTCAATCTCTCTTCTGGCAAGCCAAGTTGTTATTTTTTGTGGATTGTTCCTAAGTCATTTATAATCAGGCCACAGCACCAGTGATAACAGAACCTTTGAAGTCAGGTAGGAATTATTAATTTGCTGTGAATTTTCTGAGGAGCTTCATCTTCTTTTCATGCACATCCATTTAAAGTCATTGAGCAAAACTGAAGATACCAGTCACAAACAAAATTAAGCTATCAAACTCTCTGGTTTCAGATTAATTCTGGGCAGTGCAAAAAAACCAACCAACCTTTACTTTTTAACGTGGAACATGACATGTTAGGGTCCCTGAAATGCACCTACTGGGGTTGAGGTCTGAGAGCACTCAAAGGCTGAGAACTCTGGGCAATGAGCCCCACAGCTCCATGCAGCCACCCTTGGGGGGCACGAAAGGCAAAAATCATTACTTGAGGCAAAATTTTTAGCTCTCCATCAAAGACCACAATTACCAGCTTGTGTGTGTGTCTGTGTGTGTCTTCCCTACAGGAAAAGACTGCATCTACCTATACAGGTTGGATACTGTGAGGAATTTCTTCACAGAAAGACTGATTAACTATATTGGAACCCGCTGCCCAGGGGGGTGGGGAAGTCATGGTCCGTGGAGGTTGTAAAGGAAAAACTGGACGTGGCCACGGTCTGGTTGTCACGGTCGTGTTCGGTCACAGCTTGGCCTCGATGATCTCTGAGGTCTTTTCCGACCAATCGATTCTGTAACTCCGGAATACATACTGATACAAACTTTAAGACTGGAAACCCTCAGCGGGGAGGCTCGGGGAGGCTCGGTGAGGCCACGGCGGCCGCGCCCGCGTTCCTGACCGGCGGGGAGCACTGAGTCCCGGGCTGCGACTGCGGGGAGCTCCCGATCGGGGGGCGGCTGAATGGATCCCCCTGCCACGGGGAGGGGACCGACGGCCACCCTGCGGGGTCCCTGATCCCCGGGCCAGCTCCGAACAGGGACACCGGGGCAATGGGCGGCGGGGCTCGGGCGGGGCACAGCGGGTCGCCCTCAGTCTCTCCCCGCCTCACGGCCGCCCTCGAGCTGCCGGGCGCATGCGCGGAGGCGCCGCCCGCTCCGCTGGGCGCGCAGCGGGCGTTGGGGCAGCGCGGGGCGGCAGCGCCGGGGCAGCGCCGGCCCTGCTCCGCAGCCGGGCGGCGGCGGTGAGTGCGGGGTGAGCTGCGGGGTGAGGGGCGGTGAGTGCGGGCAGTGTGAGCAGTGCGGGGTGCGGGCGGGGGCTGCCGGCAGGAAGGCGCTGCCCGGCGCGGGGACGGCGGGAGCGGTGCTCGGAGGGAGCGCCCGGGGCGGGGGTCCCGCACAGGCGCCCCTGAGGGCAGTGAGGGTGGAACGCGCCCCGCTGCCCTCCGCCCCTCGCCGTCCTCCGGCGGCCAGCAGCCACTCGGTAAACTCCTCTCCAAGGGTTTGTGCCATTTCCAGTTAAGCCGGGGGAGAAAATGTGTGGAGTATATTGAACAAAGGAAGAATCCTGCGGGATTTCTCTTTCGGAGGAGGTTAGCGACTCTCTCCAAAACAGGCAGCTGATACATTTTTCTCCGAAGTTTTAAAAAAACACCATCCTCCAAAGTAAACCCGCAGAGCACAGCCACAGCCATCCGAAGCTCTTGTATTCCTGTTAAAACTTTTTCCACTGTCGGCAGGGTCACCCAGAGGCCCCGTCCGTGCTGAGGCTGTGAGTGCTGGGCTGGGAAGGTGTTTTTGGGAATGAGCCCGGGCTCTGGGGCACTTGCCCTAGGCCTGCTGCTGGCAAGGGAACAATTCATCCGCAGGGAACTGG
Source organism: Acridotheres tristis (assembly GCA_037013685.1). Taxonomy (NCBI): domain Eukaryota; kingdom Metazoa; phylum Chordata; class Aves; order Passeriformes; family Sturnidae; genus Acridotheres; species Acridotheres tristis. The sequence continues at coordinate 106,244,164 of CM072884.1, forward strand.
AGGGGCGGAGGAAGCCTCAGTGTTACCACAGTTGAAGCTGGGATTGAATGTTGCATTGGTTGAGGAGTGAGAGAGCAGACAGTGATTGGGCTTGTTGGGAACAAAACAGAGAGGAATGGAGCCAGTGAGTAAAATGAAGAAGCCTATAGGCACAAGAAAGCACTTGAAAGAATTTCAAGTTTTCATAGAAAAGTCCGTGAAGAGGGACAATTATGCAGATGTTGGTGTTCTAGATTAAAATCAAGACCTTATATTTAGTATTACTATTGACTGTAACTGAGAAAAAAAAACCCTAGTTGCACTTTTTCTGCTCATTTCCACCTCCTGTACCATCTTCTCCCCATGCTGGCACCATTGTTGATACAGCAAGGCGGGGAGTGGCATGCAGACTCAAACTGACCTTTTAAACACTTTTTCTGATTAACCTAGTTAGTAATCACATCTGTTTCCCTGCACTGCTGTAAGGATACTTAGAGTGGCTCAAGGAAGCATGTGGTTGGGGGGGAAAAGAGTTTTTTTAGTTGTACATAAATGAGTAGATATGTGTGTAGAAGCCCTGGTTTTGAGTGTACACGTGTGTATTATGCAGAGACACATACACACCTGTGTAAAGGGATTGTGCAACTGGGCGGTTGAACATTCTGGCCGTCGTGTTTAACAGAGGGAGTGCCATTGATAACGGAGTTGTGGGGGAGGTTTACAAGTGCAAGAGGTGATGAGCAGTCTAAGGAGACTTACCTAGTAAAAGGTGACTGAGATTGCAAGAGTAGTTCTTGCTGAACCAGGGGAGTGAGATTAGGAGCCAGAGAAGAGGGGACAGGGAACCTGTGTGTGGGAGTAGTGCATGGAAACAGGGGTGAGATTTCTATTTATCTGTTCAGTTTCAGCCATCTCACTTCAACACTCTTTTAGACTAGAATACTTTGTTTTCCAATACTAGGCTGGAACCTGGAATTCTGAGTAACTCTCTATTCTTGGAACTAGCAAATACCGGGAAATCCCCAGGTGAAACTTGGATTATTCTTTTCTCATACAAGTTCATCCAGAAACTTGTGTCCAACTGGTGTACTCAAAACGGCAAAGCATTGCGTCTGGTTGTAATGCATGCAGGTGTTGAGATCATAGCTAGGTGATATCTGTTTTCTTTTGAGAGAAGGGGATAGTTACACACAGAGTAACTGTACTAATAGTATCATTTCCAGAAACAAATGGAGAACTGAAGTTTTGGAGTTAGCTTTAATTCAGTCTCTTCCTACATCTAGATCGACCTACAGTTTTCTATTAGGTAATAACATTGTTTCTTGCATAAAAAATCCTGTTGTACTCAGGATATTAAAGAGATTAAGTATTTTGGTCTCATCCTCACTTTGGTTGTGTGATGTTGAGACATTTTCTTGATGTGACTCAAATCTGCATCAAATTCTGCTTTGACTATGGAATTACAAATTTCCTTGTATCTTCTGTTGTGCATATCACCTTAGTATCTCAGTACTCAACTAATTCTCCCTTTAACTGACAAAAGTAAGACAAGGAAATCATCCATTCCACATGAAGAGTGAAAGAGAAAACTATGGAGACCAAATCTGGTCCAGCTAGGATCTGATGTTTTTCAGGGTATTGAGTTCAGTTGTCCTCATTTATGTTAAGTGCTCAGGTGCAAATAAATTGAATGTCTGTTCTAAACCTATTCTGCTTTTACAAATCAAGCGGACAGATTCTGGGAGATACATCCCTAAAATAAAATGTATGTAGTTAGTGTCCACATTGAAACGGCATTTTTAGGTATTTTATCTAGAGTCATGAATAAATTCTGTGGCAAAAGCAAGATAAAATGTACTTCAGGACAGTGCTAACTCTACTTTACTACAGCAGTGTGAACTATTTTTGTTTGCACTGTCATTCTAAACAGTTCCCTTTTCCTGTGATCCTCTTGTCCATCATTTTGTTCTGCCTGCCTCTATGACCTCCCTCACTTGTGATAGTGTAACCGTTTCCATGTTGTTTTGGTGAGGCAGATCACAGGATCAGTCAGGCTGAAAACACTTACCTGACTTACTTTTGACTCTTATCTGGCTCGTACAAACAGCTGGACAGGCAGGGAACAAGTGGTTGGTAGCACTTACCCCAGGTATGAGTACTGAGGTAAAACTAACCCATTTTTCCCCTCTGCTTCCCTCTTCCATTATTCCAGTAAAACCCATTTACTCAACAAATGACACCAGATTCCTGTAGGCAAGAATTCCAATTTTTTTTGCACCATCCTGTTAAGAGCTTTTGCTTTCAGTTTGTCAGCTCGTTTTCTTCTTGCTCTTTCATGAATTCCCATCAGCTGTGTTTCCAGGATGCTGTCTGCTCTGGCTGGTGTTTCTTTAATGGTTGTTTTGCTTCAGCCTCCAAAGGCAATCTACTTTCTTGCCCCCACCATTGCTTCCTCTCCTCTTCCCCATTATAAACAAAAGCACTTGCAGTGTGCAGTGGAGAACCCTACAGAGCTGGCAAAGGAGTGGCCTGAATGACCTAATGTCTCGTGTGTTCTCCTGCCAGCTGAGTTCAGATGTTGGTAACTGTTTGACCTTTTAAAATCTAATCTGACCATACCCAGCCTTTTCCTTGTTTACCTTTGCTTGTTTTACTGATTCTCGTTAAGTAAAATTTGATACACATTTGAGAGGTTTGAAATACACTTAACCCATTCTTTTCTTGCTGACACTTTTGATGGTGCTGATTTTATCAAGTAATCAGTGTTTTAATCAAGATTGCTAAATACTGTTATTAGAATAGCTACATTTCAGAAGCAAAGCCTGTCTTCATACTGACAGTTAAAGAAATTCCATGCTAACCACCTAAAATCACACCATGGGTTTTGGCTTGCTAAGAAAACACATCTGTTGAGAGCTCTTTTGAGAGCCTATTTCAGGCTGTTGCTTATTTTTAATGACACATAATCGCTGTCTAAAATAACTTTAACTTTGAATAAAAGTTAGGCATCTGTTCAGAACTACATTTATAAAATCAGACAGAAATTACATCTGCACAGCCCAGTATACTGGAGTTAGCATCCAGGGCTTGAGACATGCACACTGTAGTAGCACAAGAAGTGTTGCCCATTTTCAAACCAGGAATGCTGCTTTGTGTAAATAGATTACTTTTTTGGCCATAGATGTCTTTGCATGACGGAGAGACAGACTATCCTGCAGTTGCATCTTGAAAGATCTTTGAGATCCCTTGCGTTTTACACATTTCCTTGTGCATTTTACCTGCTCAGTGGAGTGTTTCATTTAAAGCATTTGAATCAGCCTTCTCATGTTGCTTCTGAAATTACTTTTGAAATCTGGCACTTCATATTTGGAGATCACACACTCAACATATTTCCAGTTTTTCATCTTAGTGATGCAATATGATACCAATATGATTACGCTGAGAGTGGTCAAATTAAGTGATGCTAAAATCCAGAGACACCATGTGAGGTGTAGTACAGGAGTAATTTATCATACATAAAACTTAATCCCAGTCCAGTATTCGTTTTGTCACCTGAAACTGCAGAAAATCTGTATTTGCCAGAACTTCAGGGTGGGTGACAGTTTTTTTGTTTGTTTGTTTACACCAAGAATTGTGGTAATTCTGGATATCCCCCTTTTGCTGAGTTCTTTGCTTTCCTGTGGTATAAAAATGGATGGACCTGTTTCAAGATTCAATTTACAGCAATTCTTCATTAAAATCCCAGTTGCTAAATTAACCATTTAACATAACTGTCTAAATTGTAATATTTATTATAATCAGCTCTATTTGTAAATTGTTTCCTACTTGGCATTGAAGAATGACTCAGAAGGTGTGAATTTGTTAGCTCACTGGTGTGAAGGCAGTTTATGGCATCCTAGCAGGAAAATGCATAAATAGTGACTTCATCAGACATGTGAAGTTTTGCACCTGGCTGTGTCTCCGGATTTATCAGTGAGTTGTTTAGTGACCTTGTGTGTATTCTTCAACTTTTATTGGCAGACTGTAACTCTTCAAACTATTTACTAAATAAACCTGTGAGGAGAAACAACTTTCTGTTTGTCTTTCTGTCCCTTGTCTGCATTCTCATGGTTATGGGGAACGAGGAAGGGTTAAATGAGGTTTCAGTGTCAGAATTAGTTAAATCTCCTGTTGATTTTCCTATAGATTTCTCCCATTTCAGTGGCAGCTGAAATGAACACAGTCTGTGATATTTTATTACAATAGTGCTGAGTACTTCTGAATATCAGAAATGGAATGGACTGACTGTGCTGTTTGCTGCTGTTGGTTGTCAGAGCCGTGGGCAGCAGCGAAATAAAGGCGTGGCCTATTGAGTGTGCGGCTGTGTAAGCGGCTTAAGGGATCTAAGCTTCTCCCACTTCCTGAAAACAGGAGTTCTTCCTTTTCCACTCCATCCTTGCTGGCTTTTGCATTTTGATTGCTCCCCTGCTGTTCTGCAATCAACTGCAGCAGAGACCTGATACGTTTTGTTTTAAAACAAATGAGAAGGTGAACAAACTCGTCTTTTATGGAAAGGTCACTTAGGGTGAACTGTAAAGAAGTGCCCAACTACAAGCTCATCAGATCTCCAGTTCTCAAAAAACGGAAGCATCAAAGCACTTTCATTGTGGCTTGGTTTGTTTGGAATTCTTGGCAAAGATTTGATCAAAGTTTTAATCTCAATGTAAGCAAGAAATTTTTTGCAATGAGATAAATCATTCACTGGAACAACCTCCCCAAGAACAGAGGGGAGTCCCCGTGACTAGAGGGATTGTTTTTGCAATTGGGCAGAGTGCTAGGTAACCTGATCAGGGCTGCCTTCCACACAAAAAGTTGGACCAGGCAATATTTTGGCATTCCTTGGCTGCTCTGGTTCTGTGAAACTGTTTGTATGGGTGAAGCAATCTAAATAAATGCACAAGGTGGAGATGCACCTGCTGATGGACAGCACATCTAGGATTCTGCAAGGACTTCTGCAGCATATTACATATGTGAATGAGTTACCAGACCTAAAAAATATCAGTGGTGTATTTTTTGCATTAGAAGACTCCTCCACATTTTCTGTATCCTGGAGTAGGTGTTCAGCTTTGTGGGGCACTTTTAAATCTTCCAAGAACAAAATGTTAGACAGGTTCTGTAGAGGATCTGACCAGTTATGAACGAGGTTTTAAAGAGCTAACTATTTTATCCTGTGTATGCCTTTGACACAACTAAGATAAATTGTGTCTTCAAATACAGTTAATTGCACACACAAATTTGACACGTCAATTTGGCATGTGAGTTTTAGGAACTTCAATATGAACATCCTCTGAATTGCTTTTGTTACATGCCATTTTTGTGCTTCCTATTCAGGGAGAATGGATGTTGTACTGACTCACTTCATAAGGAGTAGAAGAGCAACAGTATTATTGTTTTAGCTTTGGGAGCTACTCTAGTGTTTTTACAGTGCTGGAAAGTTCAAAAAATTGTTTATAAATATGACCTGATGCTGGTAGGTATGGATTTATGCTGTGTGATTGATCAGCTGTGATGAGAGCTTCACTGTGATCCTTATTTCCTTATAAATGACAGTTTGAATTAGATGTTAGTTCATGTTCCAGTGTTTTCTCCAGTTATGAGAGAATGCCTCCATCTCTAGATCAGTATGCTTCCTTTAGGAAAACTGCCATGAATTTAAGGTTTTTCTACTGCTCTGTAGTAGTTGATTGGAAGGGACCATGAGTAAAATTGTTGGCCTAGAGGTCACAAGGGATGCAAAACTAGCTCCCTGAGAGGTTGGCTTTGGGGGCAGATACAGTCTGGAAAGTTCCCATTTCCTTCCTGTGACTGTCCTGGGGAGCAGAGCAGCAGGAGGAGAGGGACAAAGCTGAAATGCAGAGCACAGAACTGCATCAGCCGCATCAGGGGGCTGATCCCAAGTAAAGGGTGGGTAGCAGTGGCAGGAAAGGAGGAGAAATTCCTTGACTCCTCTTCAAGGCTGAATTCTGTACCCTAAATGTGTAAATGAGCTTTATGGGTAGGTTTGTTCAAATCCTACTCAAAAAAATATTAAGTGTAATGCAGTAATATGATATGTGCATCTTTGCGTGTTTGGAAATTCTGGTAAAGTTATGTGAGAAATAACGGACATTAGTGTTGAGAGAGGGAAATAAGAGTATTTAATATTTAAAAGTTACTTTTTTTTCCCCCGTGGTTTGTAGGGCTCTTTATCCTTCTGTTTTACTGCAGCTGCTCTATGGATTCTGGTGGTATACAACTTTATGCTCTCTTTATGCAATTCCCCAGTGTGGCAGAAAACTTAATACAATCTCTAAAGGAGTTGTGCTTCATTATGCTTTGCCTAGTTACCATATGATTCAATAAGATGAAATATGTGTTTATGACTCTTTCATAACTTCTCTGCAATTTGATTTTTGGTTGACTGGAAAATCCCATTAAAACATGCTCTGAAATGTTGTCATATATGCATTGCTTCAGGGGAGGACAGGCAGAGTGGAAATTTATATTAAAGCCTGCTGACAGTGCATAAATGCTTGGAAAAGAAGGCTTTGTTTGCACATTTCTCTAGCTCAGTTTAGCACTGCACAAAGGAATTACTTTTTGTTGGTTTGGGGTTCATTTTTCCAAATTAAATGGGGTGTTAGACATTGGCCTACCAAGCAAGTGCTAAATGCAGTTTCTGTGTGGGGCAGAATGTTGCCTCATCACAGAAATACAAAATAAACTTCATTAAGTAATAATCTTATGTTTGCTATAAAATTATTGCACACAAAATAAAGATGCCCATGCGAAACTACCCAGGTTCCATTTTCCTGCAAAAATGCACATTCTGAGATCTAGAATCTTTCTGGGGTTTCTTAATAGCTGCTTGAAAACTACTGGTAGTATAGAGGTAGTCTGATTTTTAAAAGTAGCTGTTGCTGCTTGCCTTTTACAATATTGTAGTAAGTGCAAGGAAAAACTTCAATGAGTTAAGGAAAATATTTTCCAAATGTATGGAATTGTCAGGTCTTTCTTCTTCTGTGAGAAGAACAGACTTGAATACTGGATACAGATTAATAGAGTTGAAGGCTGAATCTTATACAGCCAGTTTGTTTTACTGGAAAATCTGTAAAGGTATTATTGTGACACGTGGGTCATGGTTTTGCTTTATAAGCTGTGTTGGGGAAGAAAGTACCTGTAAGTTTCAGAGCAGGATAAATGATACATTGTTAGCTTTGATCTTGTGACCTTTTCTGAGCAGACAAACACTGTACCTGTAATGAAATTGCATTTTTTGTGAATGAACTGTGCCCAGAGACTGTTCCTTGGCCCTTCTCTATCATGTCTAGAGAGGTGTAATCTAAAATAAAGGTAGCGCTCTTTACTTTTTTTTCCCCCTTCCCTACCTAACCCATATATGCTTTTAAAGGCTGAAAGCACTGTTGTACTCTACTTTCTGCTTATTATGAATGCTTTGGTGTGTTGATTTGGGAGACCAGAGGCAATGAAAAAGAGAGATTGTAGGTAGTGAGTAGGATCTTTAAAGGGACCACATGCCATCTATCAACTCGATTTCTGGTTGTGTCATGATATCATGTGCTGATATTTACTCCTCTGGTCCTAATCCTGTTTTAAACCACTTTGGAGAGGAACTGGATGTAGTTACCTATTTCATACTGGGCACTGAACTCCTCTCCTTTCACAGCCAAATAAAAGCTATGTCTGGAGAATTGTGTTATAGTAATCACCAAATCTCACCCTCATTTATTGATTTCCTTTTTAGTTGTTTTAATCTATTTCTGCTTTTGTCCTGAACAGCATCTTATGGCAGCAAGTTCCATGAATTATACATTAAGTGCAATATCAGGTCCTTTGGCTTACTTACATCTGTGTCAGCTGAGGTCAGTGGGTGCCCTCCAGTTTCTCATGTTGAGAAGCAATGGTTGGCTGCAGTGCTTGCATGTATTACAGTTAGAACTGCTGAATGTCTGCCTTCTCTTAACTGAGAGGTTTGTTGTACAGTGATGATTTAAACACAAAGGATATTTTCCTTCTTTCCAAATAAATAGCAACATGTAATTTTTCATCCATATACAATGCAGCTTTCAGCTGAAATTGGGAACTGCTGACTGCTCTTCAGTTTGTTGTCTGTAAAGTATCAGAAGATGGTCTGAACTACAAAATCAAAGCTGGCTTATTTATAATCTAGAGAACAGATGCAAATGTTTCATTTGTATGAAAACAGGGATGGAATAGGGGAGGAAAATAAGATGAGTGCACGTTCAAAGCTCCTGATTTGGGGAGACTGTGAATGAAAACATTCTGATACAGTTCCTGTGGGGTTTTTTTCTTTAAAAGTGCTAGCAGATCCATTGGTTATTTTCTCTTACTATAAATTAAAAAAAAAAACATGATTGATATTCAGTAAGCAGCTGTTACTTTACTGGTATAACAGGATTTTATCAATACATTATTTAACACTTCAGCCACCTGTAAATGTGTAGCAAAGGGACCATGTGCTTTCTCTGGCTTATTATGTATTGACTGTGTGTTACTTTAAGATTTTAGATGCTGGTAACATTTTGGAGAGGAAGTTTTTCAAAGTATCACTAATCGTGGTCATAAACTGGATGTTAATTTTGTAATCTGTAATTGCAAGTTTCCACTCCTTAGGGGTGTGTGGGAAGAATATGCCTTTTTGTTTGGGGAGGTGAGGGCTGGTGGCTTGGCTGTCTCATAATTCCTGGGCTGCCTCTGTGTGTCTCTTTTTCTGGTGTTTCTGAGAAACTACTCCAGTATTTCAGATTTTTAGATTTAGACTGGGCCCTGGGGAGTCCTGTGTATTAGCAGGATATAATTTCTGCTTCAAGAACATAATTTTTGAAGACAAAAGACAAGCACATAGACTGCTTCAGAATCTCTTTGACTCTTTTTATTTTTGAGAGGTTTTATTGTTTCGTTTGTTTTTTAGTTTGACGGAGAGCCTCACATTACCTTTGTTTTTATCAACTTAGAGTAATTCTGTAGCCTTACAGAAAGTTTTTCCCAAACATTTGCTATCACTCCATAACAGCCTTTGGCTCTTTCCTGAGAAATCATTTTTAGAGAGGTCCCTTCCTCAGCTATTTACTGCTGTGAGTGTGGTCGTACAGTGCACATTGGGTGTATCTGCAGTAGCATTTTGGTTCAGATTAGGATCTTCCAGTTGTCACTACTTACTGTGCTTTGGTTTGCATTGGCAGAAACATTTCAAAACACTCAGATTGAGATATTTTTGGATGAAGGTAAACCAGAAGATAAATTCCAAGAGCTGCAGTCCCAGTGCTCAGCTCATGAAAGCAAATTAGAGCTACCCCCAAAGTAGAATTCTTGACCTGTGTTGTGTAAGTGATGGGTCCTCAGCACCAACTGTTTAGCTCTTCAAGTGCACTCCTGGTGCTCTGCATTCCTAGCTAATGTGAGTGTAGTCATGGATAGAGATCATTATTATGCACTTAGAGGTTATTATTCATGGCCGCTGTAATTGCTTCAGATAAAGAGTCCAGCTATTCAAGCCTGAGTTAGAATAGATGATATCTAAGTGGCTGACAAGTTAGATTTGTCAGCTGGCACTCAAACACTAATTAGGTCAGGGAGCATCAGGTCTATTGTGAAGCTGTGTTCCTATCTGTTACCTTTTCACCTTTCCCACTATTAATCTGACTTCTTTTCCATTCCCTAACATGTTTATCCTTGTTATCCAGATGCTACCCTAAATCACAATATTCTGATATCTCACATGTGCTGGCAGTGCTCTTTCCCTGTTCTCATCTCTTTAACCTACTTGTGTTCCCCCCTTGCAAAGGGCTGTGGAGCTGTGCCTGGTCCTGGACGTTGTGTTAGCTTCCTGACTGCCCAATTCTGCTGGCAAAACAAGTAATGATTTCAGCTGCCAGAGTCACTGTGACTGCTGAGATAACTGCTGCAATTGGTAAACCCATCTTCCCTTCACCGAGAGCATTAGTGGGTTTTCTCTGTTCTTCTTGGGCATTGATTTTCATGGAAAATGTGTGGGAGCACAGAAGAAATCTCACTGTCAGATTTAGTTAATAGGTACTGGCAGAGGAACAAAATGTGGAATAGGTAAGTGACATAGCATCATTTTTGTGTCCAAACAAAATCAGGATAAAAACACATCCTACTGTGAAATCTTTATTGAATTGTTCATCATTCTTACTTGAAAAAGGAGAGGAATTGGTTATTATTATATCAGCATTTCAATGGATTATCAAGTTAAATGCTCTAAATTTGAATTCCTAAGGCACAGGAGATTGTATAACCTAAAGCAATGTCTTCTGACAGTGGCTTACAGACGAGTGAGGTGTCTGAAATTCTACTCTACAGACTACTTGGAAAGGCATGGTCTCCTGAGGATTTGTAGGATTCTGTTTTCCACACAGATGGTTATGTAAGTGTTCAGTTATGCCTCCCAGGAACTGCCCCACGTGGTCCCCAGGAGTTTTAAAACAATGCAATCCACCAAAATTCTTCCTCTCTGAAAAGAGTTTTGTTACTTCTCCTGCCAAATGTTCTGCTTACCAGGATGTATCAGGAGAATGTTCTTGTTCGGTTTTGGACGGGAGGGGAAGGAAGAGATATCTTAGCTTATAGCAATTCCTCCTTTGAACCTCTGGAAGTATCCAGAAAATAACCAGCCAGAATATTCCTACAGCATAAACAGAACAAAAAACTCTGAGTGAAGAAGGGGTAATAAAGTTGAGGCAGAAGCTCAGATTCAGTCTCTCCAGCTGCAGTCCTGAGGAGCTTCGTTCTCTCTGCTAACAGGGTGGAGTTGTGCCCTGTGCATGCTCATTCTGTGAGTAATGACATTTTTCACTGGCTTTAGGGTGCAGTGGCAATCTGCTAAGTATGGGCTCTTCTTAGTGGTCTGGTCTGTGGTTCTGGGTACTTAAATTAATGATGATGTTTTATCATGCTGTGATCAAATAGCATATACAAAGTAGAAGATTTTTCACATCTCTGTTTTATTCTTGTCCCGTGTAGTCTGAGGCAGGATAAATCTTTTGCATCCTCATCTGATAGAGTAGTTTCCACAGTGTTCCCTCCCTCTCTATTCCCACCAAATTGCCTGGAAAACCTTGCTTTTGCCAGCAAACTGAACTTAATAAATACAGACTTCTCCCATATCCTATGGAATTCCTGTTCAAAGAAAAATCAATCTCTTTTTCCAGCATTCAAATCAATGTAAATTCTTTGATATGCTTTTCCTGGGGAGTAAACTCTTTGGAAGTGGATAACAGTAAATGAAATTGTGGTCTTTCCAAGCATGTAAAAGACGTGGTGGGAGTGAGATTTTTTAGGTAGGCACATAATACATCCTCTATAAATGGCTGTCAGATAATTAAATAGCTACACAGGAAGTCAGATTGATCATGTTTTAATATTTCTTCTAAACAAACCTTCCCCAGGAGTGTTCCGGTTGTTGCATTGCACTGGTTTGGGACAGAGGAGCTAGAACAGGGGTGTTTATTTTTAGACTGCATGTCTACAGATGTTTTAGTTAACAGTGTCCCTGGAATGGACCTGCTTTCATAAAAAGCTCCAGAAGAACCTAAATATTGATAACTTTAAGAAATTATGTAGCTCCTTGGCTTCATGAATTGTACGGATTACAAAGCTAAAGTTAACAGCTGTACCGCTTGTCAGAATGGAAAAAAAGCCACTCTCGCCCCTCCCTACCTGGATGCTGTCATGCACATCCCTCCTCAGCTGGGAGAGGAGCAGGGGCCCTTGCGTATTTTAAGTCCTTTTTAACACAGCAGGTGAGAAACTAGGTGAGAGAAAATGCTGCTGCTGCTTTACATTAGCCTTACTTTTCCTTCCCTTTCTACTCCCTTCCCTTAAGGACTCGCTGTGTTCTCGATGTTCTGTATCCTTGGAACACATGACAGTGAGGGAGAACAGTGCAGGCAGTTTATGTGCCCTCAGTCAGATCTTCTGTCCTTTAATGGTACGTGCTGCACACAAGTTGCCATTAAGCTTGGAATCAGGAAATGTACCCAGAAGAGGTGTGTGCCTGCCAGCCAAAGATGGTTATCCTAATAAATGCAATGAAATCCTGAAGTACTGTCTTAAGACAGCAGCTTTTAATGCTGAAATTAGTTACCTTCCCAATTTGAGACATTGCCACTGCTAGAATATGGTTACCACCTTGAAATATGTATACAAATACTCTATGCTTTATGCTTATAAATAGTGTATGCAAGATTTGGGTACTTTCAGAACTGAGAAAAAGGAGATTTAATTTAGTTGTGGAAAGAAATGTACAGCTTGGTTTGTTATTTCAGTATTAGTTCCTCTTTCATGCAAGATGTTTCTCCTTGGTAAGAGGCTGCAGTCTGTTGGTGGTGAGCAGGGTACTGCTGGTCAATAGCAGGGGTGGTGTTGTGTCTCCTGAGCTCTCCCACAGGCTTTAGAACTAAGTGCTTCCCACTGAATCATTGTAGTTCCTACTAGAAGTGTGTGGTTCATTGTTTTTTGTTTGTTTCTTAAGCATTCTACTGGCAGCCAAGCAGGCACTCAAGAAAGGTCACTTGTTGATTGAACCAGCTGCTGTTAATTCAGAATTGGACACTCAGCATGGGTATAGGGCTGTACAGCTGTCCACTGTACTGTCACATATCTAAGGTGATGTATATGACCTTATAGAAGACGGATTAATGAAACAACAATTGTTGGTGTTTCAGTAAAGTTTGTGAAGACTTAAAAGCAGGAGATGAAATAAAGAGTTGTACAGAGGAATAATGAGTCAGTAGTAAGTCAGGATGTTCCTGTGGTGTGACCAGCCCTCTTCTGCTTTATTAGCTGGCTTATGACAGTAAAAAATATTTTTGTGCTTGTCTTTGAATCCTTTCCTCCAAGCCACCTTTGAACTATTTAGTCAGTTTGAACCAAGAGTGTCAGAGTAGAGGACTAAAGTATAATTAAGCTCCTTTCCTTTAGGGGAAGAGACTGTTATTAGAGGGTAAATCTGTGATTTGTGGGAGCTTGGAAATAAAGACGTTGGAGAGGAAAGTCAGGAGAGCATAGAAAAAACACATTTGTTGGCAAATGGGCATAATTAGTTCCAGGGAACTCTGAATACTTGTAACTGCTGCAAAAATCTAATATGGATTGATGAAGGGAAGTTTCTGCTCTACAGCCACTGACTGAAAAGCTGTATTTGATATTTCCTAGAGAAGGGCATACTGTTTCCTTCTGTAATGAAGGCAGTAAAGTGAAACATAATTTGTGTTCTGCAGACACTTCAGCAACTCTTGTCACTAGCCCCTAATACAATTTCCTTTGAAGAAATTAAAATATATTCTACCTTCTCTGTCTTCTTTTTTCTTCTCCCTGTGTTTTCCCCAGTTTCCCAATGTGTGTGTCAGTGTTCTGTTGTTCATTCCCAGAGAACATGATATGCCAAGTGCCAGGTGCCAAGGCAGAGGCAGTGACTTGCTCTGCTCCTGGTGGAAAACATCTTGTAGTGGGGGGGAGGCACAAAGTCCCCTTTTTCCCAACACAGTTCCAAGTAGGCAGAGCCATCACAGGGGTTGTGACTCATGGATGTGGATGCTTGTGTTCTGTCTTGTTTGTTTTCTTTTTTATTATTATTATTTTGAATGTTGTAGAAATCCACACTCACACTCAAGTTTTGTTAAAAGGGTGAAACATTAAAGACTAACTAAAATTTATTGCAAAAAAACCGACCCTACTTAGGATAAAGGTATGTTTAATTCACTGCATTGTTGCCCCTTGACAGAGCAAGGGAGCACTCCTGGGTGCTTCTCTTCTATTGCTAAACCAGCTGTCTGAAACTGGTAGGTAATAAATGGCAAAAGAAAATAATAATGCATGAAGAAAATAGTTAGACCTCTAGACAAATCTTTCATGACTCATTTATTTTAATAAGTTTAGCAGTTTCTTCATTACAGATACTTGGTGACAATATGACTAATCATTAAATGACACTAATTTTATTTTTATTCAAGAAGCAAAAGGTAAAGGTCATTTGTTTTGGCATAGAATAGTCTGCTAAGAAAAATTCTGGCTACTAAAAGAGGTTTTATATATATTTTGAAAAAAAAATTGAGCCTTCTGCTTCTGTCAACCTACAATACTTAGTAGCAACAAGTTAAACACTGCAGTGGTGAGATTTCAGAGTGCCTTAATGTCTGCTCTTTATTCACATTTATTTGCCTTTATAGTGATTTGATGAACTTGCTTTAGAATCAGTTTGCTCCTTCATCCCACATCTTGCAGTGGCATTTCTACAGTTTTGTTGGCAGGCTGGGATGTCTTCATAGAGCACCATTCACCTGAGCACTGCAAGTGCTGCAGTCTGCTCTTGCATGATGAGTTATGGTGTTGGGCAGGCCAGGCTGGAAACATTAGCTTTCCCTCTTTGTTGCAACAACCATGGCCAGCCTTTTTGACAGAAAGGTTTGCTTATGAGGATTTGGATTTATGGAAAGTGGGGAAGTCTGGGTGGTGTGATATGTTGATGTGTAAGCTGGCCTCTGAAGACTGGTGCCAACCCTTAGGTGTAGGTCATTTATTAATAAAAAGCCCTTTAACCTCGTAGTGTCCTACTGACTTGGTTAGGCAGTTGCACCTTTCTCTTACTTTGCTGAAAGCTTTTATTTTCCTGACTTTTCCCATACCAAAAAGACTCCAAGGAGCTGCACTACTCCTGCTTCCTCCAGATCCAATTCTTACTGGCTCTCTGCCTGGTGGGTGCAGTGAGCTTCAGGCACTTTCTCAGCAGAGAGGATCTCCTGTCTGTTCTCCTTCCAAGACAAGGTACAAGGTACATGTAAGTTCTTGTAGGGCAAGTTGGGATCCTCTCATGTAGTGCAAGTTCCTTTGCCAAATCACAGGTCTTGTTCTGCCCTTGAACTTTATGCAGGCGTCCTGTTTTAATCAGTGCCTGACTCTGAATGAATTTCCATGTGTTCATTCTGATTTTCGAAAATCTAATCTGTAGACTAAAAATAATGAGTTGACTTGATGATCTCTGCAGAATGAATTTAACTCCTAGTTAAGGTATAAGTAATTACAGTGGAGAATGTGATACCTTTAAAGTTCAATTAGGCAAAACAGGCTGCATTTTGTTTGAAGTTATACACACCCTCTTATTTCATATTAACATTTTTGATATTCTGAATTTGAAAAGCCTTGAAAAATGTTAAATCATTCACCATTTCAAAGGTTATCTTTTTCTTGGATAGTGTTCCTCTACTGTTGAAATCATCCTGCATGCAGTGCTGGTACAACTCAAAAGAAGGATTAATTTTGATCATGGAGTTTCAAATACTGATGTATTTGTACCAGTGTTTGAGAATAAAAAGAAACTTGTCCAAGTTGATTCTAATTCACAAACTCATCAGGATATTTCCTCTTTTGTTTACAGACTTGATATTTACAAGTTCCCTGCCTTGACAGCAATCACCATGGACAGTGGTAAGTTAACCTTCTGATGAGTGTGCATTCTCTGTTATTTCCTGTGAAGGGCACAGAACACACTCCAAAACTGTCTTCTGCTCATAATCTCGGTCTCTTTGCACAAAAGGTGCCTCCTGGCATTGAACTGGCTTTGATGTTACAGATGATGTAGATCCTTGCTCACTGAGCTGGAGTAATGCAACTGTTCTGACAGAGGTACTATTTGCAGACCATAAAAATCATCACAGACTTATTGAAAGCTGGCTGTAGAATGAAGACCACAGAGCTGAATTTCCAGCCTTGAGTACTTTATTTTTAACTTTTTTTAAGCTTGTCTCTGTATACTCCTGATTCTCAGAGCAGAAGTCACTTTTTAAACTTTTATTTATAAAGTTTCTCCTTCCAGCCCTATTCAAACCAGATGAATTATTAAGATGACCTACAGAAAGATTTAATAGCAGCAGCAGCTTCAAATTTAGAGCTAAAATGTTTATTCTTCTTATTTAGTAGTGATTTTAGTCTGCGTAGATGTTGGTAAGGAGTCAAAAAGGAAGCTCAAGAATGGTCTCAGTAGAGCTGGTTTTGGTGCCCAGGCTGCCATGGGCTTTGCTTTAGCAGCACTTGAGTGTCTCAGGATGCTTTTCCCACACTGCTGCTCCCTGTTCCTTGTCACTACAGACCTAAAGTCTGTTTCCTTTCCCTGTGACAGCTTCAGCTGGCAAGCTGCAAAATATTTATCCTCTTGTGTCCGTGCCTGGCTCCAGTTCTGATTGAATTTCACCTTGCTGGAGTATCCATTCACTACTAGGATAACAGGCAGGCTTTCCAGAGGATGTGTAATAAATTGATCTGTATTGTTCTCTTCAATAATAATAAGTGAAACTAAGTCATTGGAAGCTTTCTGATACACAAAAAACTTGGTAAAAGCCAATTATTACAGTTACTAAATTTGGTAGTTGTATAACTTCATCTATATCCTACAGAAACTGAGGAAGTGGAAGAGGCTTGGGATTATTTGCGTCTTATATAACACCAAAATAATGATTTTTGACTTTATCTTTTATTTGCTAGTTAATCTCCTTAACAAAGTGAAAAATTGACTTATATTGCTTCATTCCTTTATTCTTACCACATGCAAGTCTTCCCTGATTATGTTCAGCTCCACAGTAACAGCTGCAGTGAATTCAGCCTTGCTGTGGCTTAGCTAGGTGGGCATCCAACCCAAGTGGGCTTTTTGCACACTCCTATCCAACTGTAGCTGAATATCTACATGCTTATGGTCCTGGAATACTGAAAAGTCAGAGTTGGTTCTGCAGTACAGTTCCATTATCTTTTTTTCTAAGATTCGTCAAGCAGTGTCTGGTTCTCATTAAATCTCTGTATTTCAGTTGAAGGTTCTTATTTCCTTGATACATTTGTATTGACTTCTCAAGAGGATTTGAAGTCACTGGGATAATGCAAAGCATTTAAAATGTCGCATCCAAACAAACAAGTTCATATATTTCATTTTTATTCCCAGCCTTGCAGGGTCAAAAGGCATTCCTGGTCTGGACTAGCCAGGGATTCTTATTTATTAGATACATTCATAAATAATATGGGATGCAATTTATTTTCTTCAGCAGGCTTTTTTCTTGTCCCTGTAGTATGTGTATTTTGTATAGTGTATTGTGAGAGAAGTCAGACCTTCTGAATATGAATTGTTAAATAAAAACTTTGGGGGTTTTGATAGTCATATATTATCCATTCTTGAACTGAATTAATATTTTGCTGTTCTTCATTAACACATTTCCAAAACGTATGGTTATCTCCTTTTGGAAAACTAAAATATTACCTAAAAACTCATACCAATATGTACCAAATGCAATATTTCTTAACATACCACCTTTTAAACCTTTAGTCTCTTTGGAAATTGGAAAGTACACGCAGAAACAAGTATTTATAACTTGTTTCTGAGAGCCAGAATCTGTAAACCAGGATATTTTCAGCTACCTGCATTTTCGTGTGTTTCTTTTTCCTCCGCATCTGATACAAAGCTGTCATCATTTCTCTCATTGCTCTTTTCAGGGATGGATTCCAGCCGTGAAATGAAATTCTCTTAAGTTTTATCTGCTGGAGGAAAAGAAACTTAATTTATAGTGCATTATGTACTCTTCAGTGCCTCTACATATGAACACTCTTAGGACAGTCTGGCCTGACACTTGTTCCCTTCAGGAATGCCCACAAGGAGTTGGGGGAAGTAGGAAAAGCACTTGCAGTCCATCCCCAGGCATGGCTGTGTGCTGCATTCCTGATATGTATGAATCCTTCAGCTCGTCACCTTGAGGTGATAACTGAGGCATGAGGCTGAAAGAAACTAAATTATTCAGGCCTAGATGGAAGTGAGGGGAACTGTGTGGGAAGTGGAAAAAAGCCATGTTTTATTCTTCACTTCTTGAAGAGATTTCTGAATGTTATTCAGTTGGTGAATTTACACAGTAGGAGATGTCCATGTGCTAACCTGTGGTGCTGAAGAAAAACAAATTTGCAGTAGGTGTAGTTGCAGAGCTGGATGCACTGAACCCCTAGCATCCTTGTGAGCAGGGTAATTTGTGTGATACATGCATGTATGTATGTAATGTATTCAGCTGGAAGCATGGGAGCCAGTGATGTTTTGGAATTCAATCTTCACATCTTCATATAATCCTCTGCAAAAGGGAAGGTCACTGTTTGATGATTTGTAACCAAGTTGTGACTGACTGCCCCTGTCTGGATGCCAGGTGCCCCCAAAGCTGCTCTGTCACTCCCCTCCACCATGATCTGCACCATGGGCTCCAGGATAATCTCAGCTCTGGCACCTGGACCACCTCCTCCCCTTCCTTCTCGACTGGCATGGAGTCATTTTCTAGCAACTCCTCACAGAAGCCACCCCTGTAGCCTGGCCATGTATATCCATTACAGTAGTATACCACAGACACTAAACAAGTTGAGGTTAATTATGTCTAATTATGCTAATCAGTGCTGGCAAATACTACCACATTTTTCTAAAGCAAAAACAGAGTTTCACTGCTGTTCTCCTTTTATAACATTAAAAATCAGATGATTAAGGGGGGAAAAAAACCCCTTCAGACTAACTGCAAATGAAGCAATGCACAATGATTGTGTAGGCCAAGTAAGAGCCACAAATGCATTTGTGTGGCAGTGCAGTGAATCATTATCCCCTCTTGCTAGCACTCAGAACCCAAGAACAGTGTAGCACTGACTTGATGTTCCTGCTTCCTGACCTGAAATACCTGGAGAATTCCTGCATCATACACTGCAGATATACCTCCTGGGTAATTCAGGCTGATGGATTTCAAAGTGTTCCCAGTTACTGCATATGTAAAAATCATTGGGTCAGAGAGTTTGATGGAAAGCTGGAACATCAGAAGAAAAGAGATTGCTTCCAGCTCTCCTCCTTGGACAGCAACCTAAGGGAAGCAAATAAAGAATATCTGTGTCAGAACATTGGTTGCCTTTTAGGATTGTTTCCTTTGATTCATCGAATAAAGTGATTTTTTTTCCTATTGCTCAAAAAAATAGGAAGAGACTACTTCCCCCCACACCTTCAGAAGAGCACCCATTTCATGGTTGAGAGTTCTGGAGTGAAGGGAGCAAGTCTGCTTAAAAGTTGCTGAAGAAAATTTACAGACTTAAACATTGATAAATGCAGTTGTCTGGTGTTTGTGACTCTGGGTAATAATCATAAATATATCAAAAACTTCAGAGCATTCTGGCTGTGATGCCCTCAGGCAGTTGCAAATATAATTTTGGATGTTGACAAGCAGGATTTGTTTGTTCTATGTCAGCTTGAGCTGAGCATGTGCTTGTCTTTTCCGGGGCACCAGCTCCAGTCCTGTTTCGCCACACATGACTATGATGCTGCATTGACGTCTGTGCATTTATGACATTTTAGCAATAACTACTGAAATTGTAGGCCCAACTACTTATCACAGAAAGCAAAGCTAGGAAAGGCCTTTTATCATATCAAACAAAGGGGAAGACTTTGAAAAAACTTTTTCTCAAAGGCATATTTTCTTGGAGCAATTCTAACATGAGGTTTTGGGTGTCTATTTTAGAACTGACCTTTGTTGACTCTCCTCTTCTTATTCAGTGTTCTTAACAGAGGACAAAGCCAACTCTGTGTTAAAAAGATACCCAAGAGCCAACACGTTTCTGGAAGAACTAAAGCAAGGTGACATAGAACATGAATGCAGAGAAGAAATCTGTAGCTATGAAGAAGCAAGAGAAGCATTTGAAAATGAGGAAAAAACGGTATGTTTTGCTGTGTATGTAAAGATGAGTGGGTATTTATGATAATTAGTGTATTTACACTAAACTTTTGCGTGTGCTGAGTGCTCGTGTGTTTTCCAACATTGCATTAGATTTGGTTTTGCACAGGGAAATTGTACTGGCAAGGCCAGTGATTTAGTAGCCAAAGCGGTGCAGGGAACCTTGCAAATTCTTCTGAATTTCTTCACATTTCTTCCAAAATTTACACAGGTGACTCATTCCACAATTCAATGGCTGAGCTCTACATCAAAAAATAACAGTGGCATAAGGCATACTGGACATTTTAAGTTCTTGGCATTTTTTTGTTGGTGGTGATGTGTATCTCACACGTGGTTGGTAAGATGGATAAGGCTGGCATGAGAATTTTTCTGCTTTATTAAAATGATGTTGTAGGACATGTGGTGTTTCTTCAAAGCTGCTTCTTTCTGCACACATGTGTTTTTACCTCCCAAACTTGACTTGGTGTGGCTATTCCTAATGATAGCTCATTGTTAAAAATAAAAATTATATAATTAAATTAAACATAATTAAAAACAATGGGTACAATGAGACAGCTTGTATAAAATTCTAAAACAATATCACTTCTGCTTTTTGTTCCAGTCACTAGAGAAAACAACCTAAACATGTTGTCTCTCAACTTCTTTCTCCCATTTAGGAACATTTTGTACTATGGTTATTGGCATTTCCCTTGCTGAGCTATTTGAGAAATAATAAAATAGAAATAATTAAATTTCTTTTCTGCCACAAGTTGTGAAGGAACTTCCAATAAGGTCCTGACCTTTTATCCATTTCCACTACTGTGTCCTTTTTCCCTGGCTGCTGTTTTCTGCTGGGGGGAGTTGCTAATGGGCCAGGCTCTGCTAATGTGCAGTGGTGCCTGAGCAGCCTCATTTACTTGGGCTGTATTTAGTGCATTGTCCCTCAGCAGTATCCATCCACACAGCCACTTAGTAATACTTAACATCTGTGTCCCAGGGGTTGGGAATGGATGCAGTAGACTGGGAACATGATACAGTATATTCAGAGAAACACAGGATCAAAGCTTTCATAGTATAGATAGACTGGAGTTCAAATAGGGGCAGTAACTTATTTATCTCATGATAACTTTTTATCTAATCTCTGCCTTTTTATTTTTTTCTTGTCTGCTTGCTTCTTTGCTTTTCTGCAGTCTTCTGGGCAGGTCTGCAACATGCAGATTTGTAATATTGAAAGAATATCAAGCAGTTCCCTCAAGTTATTTTTGGTGCATGAGTTTTTAATTAGCATTGTATATGTCAAGTGTGCATACATTCCATTCAATATTTCCAAGACAGGCTTGGGAATTTTGACAGATTCAGAATTATTATTTAAAACTATAAAGTTAATTATAAAGATCAAACTATTGTGTTAGGCTGGAGCCAACAGGGAAGAATTTGCAGGACTTTGTGGGTAAAATAGAATATGAAACTCTGTGTTGACAAATGTAATGCATGTGGAAGAATTGGGAACATTTATTATAATGTATGATTGGCTCTGAACAGAATTCAAAAACAAAATCTGAATTTCAATCCATGAAGACTTCAATTGAATGGTGAGCAGTCAAACTAAGCCAAAAAAAACCAAACCAAAACAAAACTCCTGAGTTGTAAGAATATGGAAGAACAGGGATCAAAATAAAGAGCTTACCCACATCTTGAATGTCTGCAACTCTCATCTCTGTATCTCTTTAAAAGCAAATTAGTAAGTGAGGAAGGACCAGAGAAGTGTAACAATTGATCAGAGATATGGAAAGACTTGCATAACAATAGATCATAAAATAATTGAATCAGGGAATATGTGATGCTGTCTGTGAGATCAAGGCTGAGCTGAGGTCAGTTACTTGCCATCCTTCTGACAGCAGTGCTAATAGGGCCTCAAAGGGAACTGGAAAGGTGCAGGTTCAAAGCAAATAGAAGTCCCTCCTCACCACAGTTAATGGAGCTGTGGACTGCCTTGTCACAGGATGTTTCAGATCCTAAAGCTTGTATAGGTTCAGAGAACAGTGATGTAAATGAAGGGAAGATAAATCAGTCTGGAACCATTACTTGAAAGGAATCAACTTTGCCTAATGGAAGTTCTTGAGGTACAAATACGTGAAATCTGGGAGAGTATCTCTGCCTGCTTGTGTTTGAGCTCTTTCAGCAGTCTCCAATGATTACTGTCAGAGAGAAGTTAAGAGATAAGGTGAGCCCTAGGTGTGATCTTGGAAAGCTGTTTATTGGTGGTGCCAGTAATCCTGCAGGCAGCACTGCATGTGGTCACTGGTCAGGTGTCAGAGGTTGTTGAGAGGCTCAAAGATTTATTCAGAGGTTCCTGTGTGAAGTATCTGAGTGTGATTGTGGCACTAATATTAATATAATTTCCATTTACTCATATTTAAAAATTAAATTGCATGAAGATTTTAAAAGCTAGAAGTCAGATTTTCATTCCTGTTGCAAATTTTCAGTGAATTTTAAATATTGCAGAAATTGCCAAGTTCTCTTTGTTGCTTTATTCAAGCAAAACAAACTACTGCTAAAAAGCTTAGTAAGCAACTCAAAACTTGTCAGCACCATATCTAAAATGATATGATTGAGTAAGACTTCCAGTGTTGCTCTATATGTAATTATGGAAGCTGGATAAATACTCATAAGAGAAGATGTGAATCTTGAAATTGGGGGCAAACCAGAAGGAGAGAGTGTAGCAGGTGCACTCACTTCCCCTTACTGCTCTGTTCTTACCCTCTGCCTGCTGAATACCAAGCAGTCTTCTGGCTTATTATCAGTCCACCTTTAAAACAAGTCAGGCAATTGACAAAGAATCATGAGGATGACAATGCTGCCAAATAGAGTAAAGGCCTCCCCTGACATTCTCAATAGAGTGTGAGCCTTGACTTCTTTGTGGATCCCTTATTTGATTCAGCATTCAGATCCATCTAACTGATACTGACTCTGTTCTGAGAAGTATTACAAATGAAAGGGAAGCAGAATTCTGGAAAATTTTGCTGTAACTGTCTTTGGGATGTCTTTGAGAATTCCTTTTCATTATTTCAAACTGGATTTGCCAAAGCACTAATGTACATTCAGAAAAATAGTTCTTGGCAGGAATATATGGTAGATGTTTTCTAAGTGTTTGCCATTGCAGTTGTCTCATTCTGTGGCCTGCTTAAGTTTTTTAGCCTTATAAGGCTTTTACACCTGGTATTCCAAGTTGTACAGCACTCAGGGATAAATGATTACTGAACTGTCCTTTTGATTAATCACAAGTTAGTAATTTTGTCAAGCAGAAAGTCCCTTCTGTTGCTAGTTAGAGAGACCAGCAGCTGTGGGAGGGATGTTTGTTCTCCAGCTTATAAATTACTCTTTAACTTTCTGTATGAGTTTTACAGACACTTCATAGATTTTTCAGTCTTCCCCCTCTTGGTCTTCTTCAATCAGCAGTTTTTTTTATGAACAGCAGTTTGTACAAATCCTCACACCATGCAAACTCATCTAAGTTGTCTGTGGCTTTGTTGGGCAGGATTTGACTTTGACCCAGATGTCTTGTACTCCTCCTGTACCATCCCTTTACTCTGCAGTGTAGCCGTGGGGTGGCAGAGCAGAGGGAGAGCTGTGCAACTCAGACCTGAAGGATGAATTTCCTGCAGTTCCTGTCAGTTGTGGCAGTCTGGAGCTAAAAGTCTTTATGCTTCTCTTAGTTGACATGCAAAACTGTGAACTGGGAACTTGGGATCTAGTATGCTAACAAGGTTATTTTTGGTGGGGTTTTTTGGAGTTTTTTTTTTTGGTTGGTTGTTTTTTTCTTTTCCTGTGAAGAAGAACATTTAAATTTTTTTTTCTTTTCTTTTTATTTTTTAATGACTAAGCAAATGTTTCTTTCTTAGTGTTTTTCACCTCTGTGCAGAACTGTATTCCTCTCTCTGTAAGACAGTGTGAGACCTAAAGTAATTTCTGACTGGGGAGTGGGGAATGTCTAAACTGTCTTGAGTTTTCTTTGCCTTGCATGTAAATGAAAGAGGACATTAAACTACTTTCATCCTTAAAGCAGTTTAAACTCTTACTTTAAGCTCTTTATGCATCTGTCTGGTCACATCACCAAGTCAAACATCCCCAAAGCAGCACACCCTGTTCTGCACTAAGTGCCTGCCACTCTGGGAGAACAGAACAGATTTTCTGCTGCTTTGCTAAGAAGCAGAGTGCCAAGGAAAGAGGATGTTTCAGCCTTCTGAAGATACAGACATTTTCTACAGCAGATAGATCTGACCTAGAAGTAACATGGAAACAATGTTAAAATACCAGTCACTGCTTACTACCCTTCTATTGGAGAAGGTGCCTGTCCTCTGCAGTCTGCAACACATAATAGATTGTTAGGGGAGAAGTGTGATTTCTTCTTTTTCATCAAAACTACCATTTTCCTCCAGAGAGTCTTTAAAATGACATATCCTTGCACAGTATATTTAATGACTTTCAGTAAATCTTTGGTCTTAAAAACAAACATTGTACAATTTTATTTCTTTGCTGCCAGTGAGGCCAGAGATCAGTGATGTGGAATGTTTGGTTCCAGTACATACAGCAGCATTTCATAATCCTAATTAATCCTTTTCTGCTTTTTTTAGTTAACAATATGTTATTTAGTCCACTAAGTTATCTAGTTAGGTGTATTCTAACCAGATGCAAAAGTAATAGGTATTCTTAACTGCCTGGTAGTCAGGGGGGAAGAGGATGAGGTGCTTGGTTCTGCCACGTTTTACCATGCAGAGATCCCAAAAGCCCTCAGTTTTGCAGCTAATGGCATTTTTCAGTGTTAGTTCCCTTCAAAATACATTTTTCTAAACTCAGAACAGTTGGTTTGGGATTCACTGTGGAACACATATCAAGGAGAGCCCTTGTAGAGAAGCATTTAGAGTCCATCTTTCCAGTCTTTCTTGCCTTGTTTTAAGGAATGCCACCAGACACAGCTTAGATGATTTGGACCCGGGTTCACATCAAAGAGGAGCATTGTGACAACCTGCTTTTGGTGTGAAGCCTTAAAATTTTGGGAAAATGCCTGATCCTGGATTGGTATAGGAGTTGAAATTGTTTTGGTTTTTGAATTTGTGCATAGAACAACTGAATTTATCTTCGGAAAAGAAAATTTACAGCAGAATTTTGTTTCATGCACCTGGCATTGCTCTTAACCTGAGCAAATTCTGATCCAGAAGTGCTGTAAGTATGTGTTTTGCCCATGGTGTCCTGCCTTTGCACAGGGAAGCTTGACCTTCATGCTAGAGGGATTGTGCTGCTTCTGGACTCAAGCTGCCTCTGGGGTCAATTTGGTGGCATTTTCTGTTTGATGCTCATCATGTGGCAGCTAAACTAAAAAAACCTGATGGATCTGATTTGCCTGTGCACAAAGTCACTGCAACCTGAATACATCATTTACTAACAACTGAGCAATGACAATTTCAATTCTACCTGGTGACTATTTTATAAATAGTTGCATGAAATGTGTGCTGTCATTTAAAATTAATGTGATGCTGGCAGGAGCATGAGAGGGTCAAGTCTGTGGATTTTTAAAGAAAACTAGAGTTCAGAGATTCTGGCATGGACTGGGCAGGTATCAAGTACAGTTTTTTGGAGTTTGATGTTTTTAACTATACTACAATATACTAAAATATACTAAATAATGACTACAAAACACAGTGGAAATGTTTCATAGAAGGAGAGACATTACAGGTCTATGGATGGCTTTTGAGGCAGGGTATGCTTTTCTTTTGCACTGTTTATTCATAGCATTCACAGCAGAAGAAATTTGATGGTAACATGGTATTTGTGCTCCCACTTGCTCATATTAACACAGCAAAGAAGATTCATGTATTGGTGTCCCCCTTCATCTTTGTTTTGCACTTGTTCGTATTTTCACTTTATCTTCCATTTATCTGTAACTATGCTGTCAAGATTTCTAGAATATAATAACCTGTATCATAGTCTCACAGTTATGGAGCTATTTTTAACTGTTAACAGAGGATCTGGATCAACTCAAAATAAGCTGACAGTGATTGCTGTATGAGCCAGAGGGTGGGGCGTGTCTAAATTATGATAACACAGTGCTGCATAGTTGTGCTTTGCCAAAATGGTCAGTCATTCTGAGCCAGTGTTTCCCTGTCAAATTGTACAAGTGTGTTAGTCAATCTTAAAACAAACAAACCCTAAACTTGAATCTTGAGTGGTGCTGACAGATTCTGATCCACCAGATGGCTGATGTGCATGCTGAGGCAGGGGCTTTCAAGATATTTTTTCCCTAGTTTGTTTTGTGGTTGGGTTTTTTCTTTTCTTTGTGTGTTATTGCTTAGTTCTGTCTCTGCTGCATGTTTTTAAACATTGAGTGCAGATATAAGAATGTTAAAAGTGGTGAGGTATTTGTTTGCAAAACCAAATCCCTTTTGAATCACTAATCACATGAGAAGAAAAATTGAAAGTTTGTGTGTGCCTATCCATGCCAGTTCTTATTTTAATCATCAATATTTGAAATGCTTTTTTTTTTCCCTCCTCATTCTCTAAAACAACTTGCTTACATTGCTTGTTTTTTATTAACTGTGTTATAGTTTCTGACATGTTGTGTCTTGCTCTTCTAGAAAGAGTTCTGGAAAGTCTACAAAAACGGACTCCAGGGAGAAAGTAACACAGGACATAGCTGGTATTCATTTTACCTTGCATTCCCATTAATCATTGGCCTTTTTGTTATCCTCATTGTCGTTTTTGTCATCTGGAGATGCCTGTTTAAAAAGAAAATGCGTAGGCAGTCGGTGTACGTGCACAGGGGAGCCCACGGAGCGCTGGGCGACGGCGCCGATGGCAGAGGGCCCCTCCCGCCGCCTCTCAGCATTGTTCATTCCCCACAGGAGGAAATGTATGAAGTCAGTGGGCTCTCTCCAGGAGGTCTGAGCTATTCGGATGCACGGTCAGACTCAATATCCACAAGGCTCTCAAACTGTGATCCTCCTCCTTCCTATGAGGAAGCCACTGGGGAAATCAGTGTGAGAAGAAGCGAAACTGAACAACATTTAGATCCACCCCCACAATACGAAGACATTGTGAATTCCAGTTCAGCCAGTGCCATTGCACTAACCCCCATTGTCACCAGTACTAAGTAAAACAAGAAGAATGCCATGGACCTTTTAAAAATCATTAATCATTTTGTAGCACTTTATCTTGGCTTATTATGCATTTCTGTAATTGAACGGACTTGTATACAATGAATTTCACCTTTTTTAGGTTCACTTGCTCTTTGGGTTTGGGATTTTTTTCCCCTATTGAATGTCTTAAAAGATAAGGAATCTGTATTGAGAGTGTAGTGCAGATAGAGATGTGGTGCTCTGTCATACTTCTCAAAAGTACCTCTGTTTTGAAGGATGTCACTTGTTTTATTCCGAACACTATCCACATTCCCCACAAGATTTGTGGGATCCCCCTCCCCTTTCTTACTGCAGACTGGCAGAATTCCCTGACATAGGGAATCTTTAAGCAACATTTTAATAATTACTAACACTAGAGGGGACTGATTTTGCAGTATTGCCTCTTGTCTGGTTGGTTCCTTTTTCTCATTTGGATTTTTGTTACATGCTGCACCCTCTCCTGGCCCTCGGGAGCCTGGGAGCCTTTGTGTTCAAACCAGGATCTCATGTAGAGAATGCTGGTGTAAGAGCAATAATTCCAGAGTCCTAGCAGGAGTGGTGTATTCTAAAGCTTTTGCTATTACAGCTCAAAATCCTGTAAATGCTTAGAAGCTGACAATTCAATACACTGATTGGTGAATTTAATGGTGTAAGTTTTTGTCTGTGTTCTGCCTTTTCTGTTTTCCTATCTCGTTTTACTTTTGTATTCTAGAAGTGAGAAGTGTGCATATGTTAACTTCAGAACTTGTAAGTTCATGCAACACTAATAGTGGAATACTCAAGAGTGGATAAAATCCTGATCATGGACTTCCTACTGTGATTTTCCTGTGGGACCAGGATGTAGTCTATAAGCACATACACCCAAAGGCATTACTTTCCTTTTTAAAGGGGAAAAATTGAAAGGAATTCAGTGTCTGAAACTTCCTTTTTTTCTCCAACTTTTAAAACCTTCCTCAAGGTTTTGCCAGCTATAAACCCCTTCCTCAAGTTCTGATACTCCCTTGCCTACTGACCTGAACCTTATGTGCGCCTTGTACTAGTGCCTGTGGAAATTCTTTGCAGAGAATATAAATATCTTTTTTCAACAACAAATAAATTTACTGCTTATCCATTCCAACAAGGAATACTAAGAACATGCAAGCATAACCCCAAGCATTAGTGTGGAGTGACTTTTTGAGGCTGAAGCAATGAATGCAAGTTGCCTGCAGGCTTGTACAGAATTTCATCCACTTGGTTTAGGTGGCACAAATTCTAGTGTGATAATTCTTGTTTCACAGGTTGATTTAAAAGTTAATTGCTCGATTTAATTTCTGAGTATTAAGTTTCAGTTTTCTTAATTCCCACACCAAGTAGCATGGCATTAGCTTAGTGCTATTCTGTGTTCTACTAATCAATTAACACCAATTGAAATGAGTTGAGCCCTGAAGGACTAAATTATGTTATGTTGGCTTTCTTACAATAGAAACCCAAACTGTCTTGTTTCAAACACCCCAAATGAAATGCCAGTGCTATCTGTTTGAAATTGCTCTTAATGGCCCTTTCACGGGGGCTTGGCCCAACTGTTCCCAAAGGATTTCTATGGAAGGAGACTGGAAGGAAATGGATGGTTATAGATGGGTGTGTAAGTGCACACTTTGATAAGAATATGATCTAATGTATTGCCAAGTGGAGTCAGGAGTTCTCATTTTTGGCAAAGAGTAAGTTGCCTTTGTTGCCTGCTGGGCATCTTCAGCTGCTAAGGCAAGTTGTATTAGAGATGAACTCCTGGCCAAACTTCTGACTCCACTGTCAAAACTGTAATTCATATTTCTATCCATTATATATAATAGATATATTAAGATAAATGGGTGTTTTGGACACTTGTAGTAAAAATTGCCTGGGTTTTGTTTGTGGACTGTCAGACCTTTTCTTTTGAAGTGGTTTTAGCTCTTGTGAATCCTGAATTGCCACTTGTGGAAGTTAAAGCTCCTTTCATACCGAGCAAGAGGTAATAAATACACAACTTTAGGCAGATTCACCAGAAAAAAGTGCCTCATCCCAGCGTGCAGAAACCACCTCAGAAAGAGCTGGTACCTCAGTGTCTGTGCCATATTGGCACCTCCTGTGCCTGCCAGCACAGATAGTAGTTTTAGCAGTAACTTCCTTGTCAGGATATAGGACTTTCCTTAGGAAATGCATGGAGATCACCCATGTCACATTAAGTTGTTAAGCAGCTGTCATCAACCCCTGAACATGGGCAGTCTGCTTTAGTAGTTTAGAGATGAGCTGGCTTTTCTCTTTTTTCTGTGTTTTCTTTACTTTGTATTCCACTACCACTTTTAAAGGGTTTGTTTCTGGCTCCTAAGTTGAGTATGTTACTGTGTCCTGTAGATACTTTTATGTGCAATCCAAAATTTATGCTTGCCATTCCAAAAAAAAGTCACAACCAAAAACTTGAAGTGATCTCTGAGTTGAATTAATTAGACAATGCCTTTTCCATGAGTACATGAGTATGAAAGCCATTGTGGGCTATAAATTTATGTCTTGGTGAATAAATTTGATATTTAAATGAAACCTATGTGGGACAGTTGTGCAAATGCATTTCCTCTAAAACATGAACAGTTTTCTCCATGTTGGAATAGTGTCAACTTACAAATTGTTTCTTCTATTTTGTGAAATGTGGGAAAATAGCTTAGTCTTGTGGTTGGCTTTTTTAACCTGATTGAAAAATAAAATTTTATCTGTACTGGGGTTTTTACAGCTTTTTTTTCTTGTTGATTTACCTATCTTGTAATTGCATTGTCATGCAAAAAATAAAAATTTATAGTTGTACCTCTCTAAGGTTTTGCAACTCTGAATGCAGTGCTGTCTTCACTGATGACACAAATAGTCAGGATGTTGACTTTCCCACTTCTGAATGTAACATTGAATTTCATCTTGTATTAGGACTGAAATTATTTAGCTACGAAAACTAACTTAAAGGTGGCACTGTTTTAAGAAATTATGGAAACTAATGATTTGCTTATATGATATTAACATTAGTGAAGGTTGTTCTCTCTTCACTGGATGTAAATAACCTCTGGTTACAGTATTGTATATTTTAAAGGGGTTTGGTTTACATTAAATTATCCTATTTAAACATTTTTGCCTATGTTTATAGAAAATTTTTTGTAACATTTGTTTTTCAATATCCTAAATAAAAATTTTTAAGATGCCTCTAATTTTTCAAAATAACACTTTTACACAAGTAAAGTGAGTATTAACCTTGTGTATTTAAGTGGTCTTTTAATTTCCATTGTTACATGGACTTAATCAGTTTCATGAATCAATTGTTCGGATGATATAAAATACAAATTTTGTTTGTGGGTAGGTAAGTCTATAATTTTTAAATTCAGGCTCAATTGTTATCAGAGTTCTGCATTTGTATTGTTTCCTATTTAAAAAAAAAAAACATTTAACACTGAGATGAGCTCATTTGCTTAGAGTCTGGTGTTAATAAAACCAAAGTTGTGGGTTCAATCCCTGTATGGGCTGTTCACTCAAGAGTTGGACTTGATGATCCTTCTTGGTTCCTTCCAACTCAGAATATTCTGTGATTTGTTGTAGCCATAGCTATGTAAGTCACAGGCTGAGGGAAAGGAAACTAGAAAAAAATGTTGAAATTGGAGGATTTAATTTCAAAGTTCCCCTCAGCCACTTGGAAGTGATTACAAAATGTCATCTCAGCTCCTGGAATGATGAATTAACAGAACAAAACCAAACTCAACCTTGTGTAATGATCCCTGCTGGAAGCTGAAGGTCTCCATTCCAGGCAACACGAAGTGGGTGTCATTGCTTCCTGCTCTGCTAATCAGGATGAAGTGTCCCTGGCACTGTTCACCAGGGCAGGCTCGGTGGGAGAGGCTGGAGAAGCCCCGAGTGAGGTTTGTGTCTCAGAGCTGTGAACCCAAGTGCAGTTTTTTGCTGCTCATAACAAAAGGGCAAAGAAAGCAGCAAAAGGCAGTGACTTTCCAAGCTGTCAGTGCACAGTGTCGCCTCGTGCTCCCCTTGGGAATTTTCATTTGTGTATCCCAGGCCAGCACTGTCCGAACAGGACGCTTTGCCCTGGGTTAGGTGGGGCTGGCTGTGCACACACACATTTGTGTCCTGCCGCACATCCATCAGCACAGGCTGGCCTGTGACCGTGGTTCAGCACTCGACTGCCCCTGCAGGTCTGGCTTCCATCTATGGGAACGTGAGGGATACAGTGCTGAACTGGTGTTATGAATCTCAGTGTCTATAAAAATCAGATCATTGTCAGGGTTACCAGTGATGAATGTTCATTATTTATTGTTTCTCGTGCCCAGAGCACTGTGCTGTGCTGCTCTAAATCACACTGATAGATTTCTTTTTATTTTCTGCATAATGTGAGCTTTGTAAATGTCTCCTAGTGCCACTTGCTGATTTTTAAAAAGAAGGAAAACCATGTTCAGCTGAAAGCACTGAAGTGACATCTGTACTTTTTCATTGCTTGCTGCGCACACATTTGATTGATTTGCTACAGGGTAATTGAACTTTGAATTTTGCCAGAAAGTTGAAGTACACTTTTCTTCTGCAGGGGTATCTCGGTAATTGTATTTTTCATTTGGCAGTGAATTATTGAATGCTAAGTAACAAGTCAGTGCAGGAAAGGTCTTGCTTATGCTGTGTTGACCATATCTATCTATCTGTAGGTAGATACAGATATCTCCAGCACATATATTTTACAGCATATTATACAGGACTTGCTTACCATTTAGATCTCTGCAAATGTTTGCTGTAATATTAGACCAATGTCCTCTTTGCCTGTCCTGTCTCTGTGTATCCTGCAGTAAAGACACACTGACTGCTGTGCTGTTTTCCCCTTTAGAAACAAAGCCTGGGAATCAAAATGACAATTTTCAGTGTGCCCTGCTGTTTCCTTCTCCGCTTGGAAGCATTGTACATAACCGTGTGGCTCCCGGGGTTAGCTGAGGAGCTTAAAGCAAAAAGGAAACAAGTATTTAAAAAATTAATTTTGATACTGCCAGCAATGAAGTCTCTGTATAAGGAATAATCTATACCAGACTGTCTCCCTGGCTTTTCCTGTGGTGTGGGATGTGTTTTCCCACACTATAGACCCTGAATCAATTCCATGGGTCAGAGGCTTCCAATTTGACTTTTCTTTTTTTCCTCAGTCAGTCCTTGCCGCTGGCAGTGGTGCAGCAGCCGCTCTTGGCTGTGCACAGGGGCTGGAGTTGTTTGGTGACACACAGCTGTACAAAGGTGGCTTTGGGACCCAGGCTTCCCTGCTTCCCTGCTTTCCTCCCTTGACCTTGCTGGTCTGCTCACACCCAGACCAGGCAGTATTTTAGTGCTGGACAAAGAGCTGAGGGGATGAATGAATGCAGCGTTTGGGACCAGAGGCAGGTGTCAGCCTGCTGTGTCACACGGTGAGGCACAGTCTGTTATCACCTGTGGCCTTTTCACTACCAGTCTGAATGCAGCCACCTCCTGTGGGTTGTTTCCAAGATTAAAACCACTGCAGGCAACATTTCTTGCCAGGACTTTCTGTGAAAAATGGTCCTGTCAAACAAAAGCAAGGGTGATGGGACCAGCTCAAACATTTTCCCTAGCTAGTACCCTTAAACTCTCTTAGCACAAGTAATTTATTGCCATTCACTATTAGAATTACTGTTTAAATTTTCTTATGCTTTTGTTGTGTCTGCTTTTCTGTTCATGGTTGTATTCTAACAATAGGTTTTTCCTTACAGATAGGTGAAGGTAAAACATATGCATAATCATGAAAAGCTACTTTTCTTTTTTTTTTTTTCATTTTTCTGATTCTGGGTGAGTTGGGTTTTTTTCCTCTGAGCTTGCTGGTTTTTGCATTTTGTTTAATAAAAGTGCTGAATGATGGTACCTCCTTTTTCTGCTCCCCCTAAAATCTTTCACGTGCTCCTCTAGCAAAACGCATAACAGTTGATATTTTTATTGTGCAGATTTTCTAGAAGAATTATAACTTTGAAAATAACTTCTGTTATTTTCTCTTCAATCCATTTTTTCAGCCTTATGAAGTGTTACTTGTAGCTTAGTTTCCCTTTTCTTGCCTAATTGTGCTTCCACCCTCATTACCTTCCAGCCTTTCCACACAGGCAGCTTGGCTCCATGAAAACATTACCATCTCCTCCATTGGCAGGAATGTTTAAAAGGGGGTTTCTGCTCTGCACATTGCTTTCAGATTTCAGCATTTACTGTTCTGCATAACCCAGCATTGACTTCCTGAAAATTGTTAACAAAATCCTGATCCCAGTGCCAAGCTGTCAGCAAACCCCCAGCGCCTGTGGAAGGCTGGCTCTCACTCTGACCTTCACCCACAGCCCTAGAGCAAGGATTTGAACTTGTGCTGCCTCCATTGCAGGGCATTTAGGGAGCTTAGAATATTAGACTGAGCTTGCAGTCTTTATCTTTCTCAAGCTTCAAAATCCTTTGAAATTCTCTATACTATATGCAGATCTCTGGGTATAGTGAATTTAAACTGCTTAACATTGACTTAATTTACTTAGTAACTTCTTATGGATTGTTGGAAAGCAGACCAGTATATTTCTATTATGGGATATCATAGAGTTTGGGTTTGAGCTGCTCTCTTGATTTTTTTCTATGCTAGTGACACCCACCTTGGTATTACACTTTATGGATCACAAATTTCATCTGGAACCTGAGAAATCTTCACTAGTGTAGGTTTTGTTGCTTGTTTTTGTCAAAACCCACATGATCCCATTAGCAATTTTAGTTTCACTGAATTACTCTTCAGTATAGAAGTGTTTATTTAAAAAATTCCTGAGGAGCAGCAATTGATGATTTTATGATTGACTACAGTGATATCTCCTAGCAACATGACTGAAAAAAGATCATCCCACGCTGCTCATTTGTCCAGAGATTTCCAGATTGCTGTGTTTATCATGATGAGGCTGACTAAGTCATCTCACTTGACCAGTACTCCCTGCAGCACATTTTCTGCCCATTTTGTATTGAAAAGGGTTCTCCAAAGTCACACCTAAGGTGTAAGGCTTTTTCACAGAGTCCTGTTTTGGGACTTGCAAAATCCCTCCCAGGCAGCTGAGTAGTGCTACCCCACATCCCCAAAGCATTCACTTCCCTTGGCTGCCCTTTCCCAGCAGCTCTGGTGTGCCAGGACTTGCAAAGATTGGAGGCCTGTGGAGTTCACTTTGTTGTCTGACACAGGAATTCAGAGCCAGGTACAGCCTGTGGACCTTTCATCTGGCACCTCCTCTGTGCTGGTGACGATGACAAATTAGTAACTTGCTCACAGTCAACATCATTTCAATAATCCTTTATTTTAAAGAGAGTGCTGTTGTGGCTAGTGAACAAATGCTCGTCTTCCAGGATACGTCACAGGTGAGATTCTGCAAGAGGCTACCCTGCAGTCCCTCACCTCCTCATGGCACTTCCCTCTGCTTTCCCAGAGCCTCCTCCGGCTGGGAGGACACTGTGTCCCCCCCACAGCTGCTGTGTTGGCCAGAGGCCGGTCAGCTCCCAGCTGTGATGGAGGCATTGCTGGGTGGAGGTGCCTTTCCACACTCCTGGGGTGGCCAGCAGTGAGGGAGAAGTGCTGCTGGAGCACAGGCTGCTGCAGGGTGTGCCCTGTGACACAGAGCAGGGCTCTGCCTGGCTGCCTGCTGCATGAGCCCCTGCAATTAATGCCTGCTGCATGGGACCATGCAATTAATGCCTCTGTCCCTGTTTACAGCCCTGCTTAGCTTCAGGAGCAGTGTGTGGCACCGTGCTGCAGGTGAGCAAAGCTGCTTGGGAAGAGCTGCTCACTGCATGTGGGACAGGGCAGGGCTGGGGGAGCTGCACCAGCTCCCCGTGGTTTGTTCTGCTTTACAAACCCCTGAGCTGTCACTGAGCTCTCCCTGGGGACATCCCTTCTCTCTATGTGCCATGTCCCAGCAGCACCTCAGCTGGATTTGTGCTGCAAAAGAAGCTGAGAGAGCATCACAGGTTTTCCAGGCCCTGCCCCTGTATCTCTTACTTCCATGGCCTTAATTTTAATTTCTTTGGGGTAAGTTCTAAAAGCTGCATGTTTTTTACATGGCTTTGAAGGCAGTTTAAACAAATCCTGTGAAGGTACCTCGGGAGTGTTCCCACTATCACTGTCCAGTGGCTGATACGAATTGTGTTCTTCACTTTGTTATTCAAACAGCTGGCAGGTGAGTTAATTAATTTTAACAGAATGCTACAGGGTGAGTTTGGCAAATCTAATTATTTGAAGGGCACTCAGAAATGTTTAAAAGTCTCTTTTAAGGCCAAATCTGAAGAAAGTGGTGCAATTAAATAACAGTCTAGTATTTTTCCTTAAAAAAATAGAAAAAAAAAAGAGAGAGAAATAAAAGAGGCCAGTTCAACTAAAGTAATTACTTTCGTAGTAGTGGTTTAAAAGTCCTCCAAAGCCCTTGGCTTTGCTCATGTACGTGTCTCTGATACCTTTATAGGTTTATTGTCTACATTTGGATCAAGTTAACACGTGCTTCTCTGTTCTGTCTTGGCCTGCCTTGGTGCTGTGGCAGCAAATCCACAGCAGGGAGATCAAAATGGGAATATTGAACCAGTCACACAGAACCAGCCACCCTGCAGAGCAACCAGAGATACGAGTCTGCTAAACTGGATCAGCCAGTGCAGGCACTGCTGGAATCTGTGTCAGAGTCAACTTCCAAAGAGGGTTAATCAGAGGCTGCTTGGTGTGGAGGGAATCGTGCAGGAATGCTGAGGTTATCCCAGCAGCCTTGCAGTGACTGTCTCACCTGATAGGTATTTTCATTCCTTAGGAACTTTTAAAGTCACCTCTCTGCTCCCTTGGTGGTGTGAATAAGGTTATCTCTACAGGGCATGCAGATAAAGTGTCCCCTAGAGCCATGAGATTTGCAATATTTTTCTTGTCATTTCCCTTTCAAGCCTCTGTCAGTAACAATTGAGTTTGGCCTGCTGTATTGTTAGGAAATCAAGGGAGTGAATTTCTGTGAATGTTTCTGTATTCATGTATCATCTCCACCCTTCCTGGGTATGAGAATCTGTCTGAGGTGAGTAGCGAGTTCCTGTTGCTGTGTCTGGCTTAAACCATGACATGTACTGAACAGCCGACTCTTGCTGTGCTTGAAAAGTACAGATGAAGGACTGTAAGGAGTTAAATCCTGCTGTAATTTCAGTTTTTTTCCCTTTAATCATGTTCCTCTTG
Organism: Acridotheres tristis; assembly: GCA_037013685.1. NCBI lineage: Eukaryota > Metazoa > Chordata > Aves > Passeriformes > Sturnidae > Acridotheres > Acridotheres tristis. The sequence goes on from CM072884.1 coordinate 106,280,319, forward strand.
AACTGAGCACTCTTCAGAACACCTCTTCACAGATTAGACTCTTTTATTCACGCAGGTGCCAAGGCAAATTTGTAACAGAAGTTTTCTTTCACTTGTGAATAACCTTGAGAAAGATTCTTTCAGCCAGTAGTTTGGCCAACCTTATAGAGAAAAGAATTGAGCAATTTTGGCTAGTCTCATAGTGTTGAAAAAGACATACTAAAAAAAATATATATTAAAAATGCAGTGATTGTGCAAAAGTCCTTTCTCACTACATTTTTCCAAGTAACCGTTTCAAGCTTTTATCTCTTGTTGAGCTTTGTTTCTATCACTAATAAACCTGTATGAGACAAATAATGAAATATTGATTTGCCAGCTTGAAAACTTTTTCTGCTGCCATTTTATTCAGTGCATCCATTGGCAGCACAGCAGAATGGAGGTTTTATTGTGGATTGAATGAACCCATTGGTTTGAGCATTGCATTGCATTGTAAGATAGCAATAAAATTGCGGGGCACATTTATGCCATCTGTTTCATAGTGGAAAAACAAATAACATTTTAGTGATGGCCTCAAAGAATAAATCTGGATTTAGAAAAGAAAAATAATTGGAGCTTGTAATGCTAGGAACAGCCTAAGATATTGCACAGCCTCCTTCACCCACTGTTGCTCAGCTGCAAAGTTCCCCCAGGTGTTTCTTGGTTTAGGCATCCTCAGGTGTTATAGTCTGCTGGGTTAAGGGCTCAAAAAAAAATCTCTAAGTCATAGAACACTGATTCAACAGATGTTTGCCTCCTCCTATCTCATCTATTGCTTTTATCAGGTTTCCATTTTTGGAGTGGGCAGACACGAAAGCAGTCAGGTTACATTGCACCACCATCAATCAGTGTTAGAAAACAAAGTTAAAAGGTCACAATCGATGAGCAAGAGGCAAACATGAAAGAGTTTTGTTCAATCTTTCATCAAAACAATGTAAAATCTAAGACATGAGCCCTGTGTTATCAGAAAAAGAAGTCATTAATTATTGTAATAAACATAGAATGTATAGAAAATATTTTTTCCTTGGGAAATGAGTGATGTAAGATAAGAGGCTTCTTTTATTCTGTTCTCTCATCCAATATTTGATATTGTAGTCCTTGTGGTTTTAAGTAACCTGTGACCTGAACGAATGGTCCAAAAAGTAATGTCCTTGTAGCTGTTGAAATCTGTAGATACTGAATGTGATTAAGATGAGCAATTAATCTTATTATTAATTATATTTGTTGAAAAGTTATAAATGTTATGGTTTATCTACTTAATAAGAAATTTCAAAAAAGTCTTTCTTCACATTCAAACTGACAGAGAGTAGGTTTAGATTAGCTATTAGGAAGAAGTTCTTTACTGTGAGGGTGATGAGTCCCTGGCACAGGTTGTTCAGAGAAACTGTGGCTGCCTCATCCCTGGCTGTGTTCAAGGCCAGGCTGGATGGGGCTCTGAGCAACCTGGTCCAGTGAAAGGTGTCACTGCCCATGGCAGGGGTTTGGAACTAGATTGTCTTTGAGGTCCCTTCCAACCAAAGCCTCTCTGTGATTTTATTCTATGATTCTTTGATGGACAGGATCTCTTGCAGGGAGTTTCTCTACAGTTTCTTGTTGTTTTCTATGCCTTCTTTCCCAATCCTCTCTGATATATCTGGATGACCTTTTGTGATGGTATCTGTCCAAAGTCTGAATAGTCTCTTATGTAAGAGGAAAGGAGAAGACAAAAGATGTCAGGGCTGTTGAAGCCACTGCTTTCTGGTCCAGCTACAGCACTGTGGTGCCTCAGGGCATCTGTGCACACTCTCAGTGTCAGAACTCCTCACAGGCATATCCTGCCCTGTTCAGCTACCTTATCCCCAATTCCTAGTCCTGGTTTTTTACCTGCCAAAACTTTGCACTTTCCTACAGCCCCCAAAATGCTGCTTACACAGGGTAACACCTTCAGAGCTGATTGCCTGAGTCAACCACCAGCTTCTGTGAAGGAGGTTTGAATCCTCACCCAGCTCTCTCCCGTAGGCACCTGGTTACCTGCCTGGCACAAATCAGCACGTATCAGATATTAAATGACAAGGATGGAAGTGACTGGGTTTGTTTGTGTTTAAGCTACAGAGGGCAGTTTTCTATTTTTTTTTAATTTTTTTTTTCTATTTTTTTTCTTTTAAATAGTGTTTGCCAGTTTTAGGATGAAAGCTTGAAAATTATCATTAAAATGAGGAATAGTCACAAGGTAATAAAGAAACAATCTTCTTGCTTTAATGACTTGAGCTAAAAGCTAAATGACTGTAGCAGCTCAGATTGTAAAAGCAGTGGGAAACTTAATGAACAGTGACCCCACAGAAAAGTCAATCTGTCTGTTAATGTTTACTTTTGTCATTTCTTCTGAAAGTAATAAATCTCTATTATATAATCTATTGGTTAGAGAACCTGGGGTCAGGCTCCCATTGAGCTTAACTCTGCCAATCTGTCTCAGCTGAAATTACTGACCTTCCCCATGAAATAAACATGTCTAGCAGGAAATAACTGTGCAGGTACTTAGGGAAACAGCTTTGGTTGTGGGAAAAGGAAATTGTAATGAACTTGACTGCAAAAGCTCTAAATGGTTTGCAAATTCCCTTAATGATAAGCTGATTCAGCCAGTTAAATTATGTAAAATATAATGAATGAAACTGTGATTAGTCAGTAGTGGCTGATGCCCCAGTTCTGTAACATGTCATTCATCTGGATGCTGTGGAATACTCACTGCAAATCTTGAAGCAAAGGTGGTAATCAAATAAAAGATAAAAATGTGAACCTCTTTGCTTATGTTTAGCTACTGAGAATATGTATTTACTTAACTCGATAGTGGGAAGAGGTATGTTGAAAGTTGGGTGATTTACAGAAGTGTATTTTGTCTGCAGCAAACTTTGGATAGCACCATCCACGAGTTGCTGCTGTGAGCACAGACCTGGAAGACGCTGGAGCAGTCTGCTTCTGTCCCGTGGCACAAGACAAAAACAGCCCTGTCGTATAAACTTCTTCATTTGGGCTCAAGTTTCAGCTTGGTTTTGTTTTAGTCTCATCTACCTCTTAAATCATAAACTGATCCTGTTTGTTTGTGCTCTGTGACCAGCATGGCTTTGCACAGCAGCTTGTGCTGTGAGAATGGGACTGTGCGTGGGTGGGAGGTCACTTTGGAAGTGGCTGAGCTGACAAAATTCTTCAGGCTTTGCCTCCTGTCTTTTTTTTTTTCGCCAGTTAAACAGTGGCAATTATCCAAAATCCAACCTCTGCATGTGTACATGCATCAGTGTTCAAATTTAACTAGAGATTTGTGAATTGTTTACAAACTGCATGTCACACTAAATCTGTACTTTCTTCTTTATGAAGCTTTTATAAAAATTGTGTAGCCCTATTTACATATGTGTCTTGCAGGTAACATTTCCTGTCCATTAAAGTTTATTTTTCTTAAAAGCCTATTGCAATTTGCTGTCAAACATGTAACACAAGTAAAGAATCACATTTTAAGTCACTGAACTTTTTATAATTTCCACGATTTTTTCCTCTTTTTTCTTTTTTGTTGCTGGCTGGGAATAGGTTCTGAGAGTTGGAAAAACTGCTTTTCTCAATGGTAGTGTCCTTTCCCACTAATCAAACCTTGTTGATGGAAAGGAAATTTTCCATCCAGTGGTTTGTTAGTGCTGAAGTACACAGAAAAGTTGGTGCAAATTAGTCTGGAGAAGGTCACTATTTTCATGAAAAGAAAATTAACCTATAAATGATCATACTGGTCTCCAGGCTGTCCTGTCACTACAGCAGCCCCAGGGCAGAGCCACGATGGGAACCATGACCAGGGACCACCACAGACCCAAGGATGGGCTGCCATGGCTGTGGCTGTAGGGCAGCTCTGTGGCTGAGCCAGGGGCCCAGCAGGTGAAGCTGGGACAGCAGGGTCTGCCCCCAGACCAGGACAGAAGCCCCCAGTGCTCTTCCTCACTGCCTTTTCCTACTGGAGCCAGCCCTGGGCAGGGGCTGAGGAGCCCCAGGCACCCTGGCCCTGGGCTGGGCAGTGGTTTGGTCCCCATAACCAGCAGGATTCTCCTTTTGGTGCTGCCTGTTGCCTTCTGCCACCTGTACAGGGGCAGGAGGGGGCAGACAGGAGGATGGCAGCCTCCCAGCCTGGCCCCAGTGTGCCCTTTGCCCCTTTGGCATGCCTGATGCATGACTATTTCCACCCATGCTTTAATCTGCCTCGCATTCTTGTCAGAAATATTTTCTGTCTCCTGGCAGCACTGAGTGTGTTCCCTGTGTGCAGCCAGCAGCAGCTGCTCAGTGCCCTCCACACTGAGCTGTGCCCAGCCTCAGCTGCACTCTGCTCCCACCTCAGCTTTGTCTGGGCACAGCTTCCTGGTGTCTTTCCCAAATCACTTTGGAAACTACAGTCTTACTAAGGAACCCTTTCAAATACACTTTGTGAGGAAAGATACCACATCAGTCTCCTTCATGAGAGTACAGTGTCTCTCCAGCTAGCAGAAAAGTTTTGGGAGGTAACAGTGCTCCCTGACCACTTATGGTGTCCAAAAGGAAGGCAAAACAAAACAGAGAGTAAATTAATTTTTAATTTTTCATGATGGCAGCACAGCCATTCTCACAGCAGGGCACAGAATCACTAGGACTGATCTGACCTCATCGATACAGAAGTTCTTCACCCAGGCTATTTTCTGAGTACAGTTTCTCCCAGTCTTCTAAAGCTCACTCCCCTTTCCACCCCAGCACTGCTGCAATCCCTGTGGCATAAATGACTCTGCTTTCCACCATCCTCACTCCTGACCTGGGAGGGTGGCAGCTCATCTTCACAGGTAATGATGGCCTGTGCACCTGCCTAACATGGGCTGTGCAGGGACACGTGCACCAGCCACAGCTTCACAAACAATGACTAATCAAGCTGCTTAACTCCTGCATGCCACAGAGCTGCCCAACAGTTTATAGCAATTAAATAGCAAGAGATGTGGGAGAAGCATACACAGTAATGTCTATGCCATGCAAAAAATGTTGACCCTTTTGTGGCCGTGGACCTGGCAGAACCTGCAGCCCAGCTGCTGCTCAGGCTGGCACAGCTGGCTGTGGGCTGACACTGGAGGAGCCAGTGCTGCCAGGCCTCCCTGCATCCCTGCCTGCCTGTCCTCATCATCTACTGCTCATTCTGCTGCAAACAGTGCAGGCACAGCCAGCAAAGTCCTTTATCTCACCTTACTTATTCACTCATTTTAAGCAGTTGCTTGTAAGATGTTTCCTCCTTCCCACAGCGTTCCTCACAGCATTGCTGATGTGGTTCTTGTCTCATTTACCTGTCAAAATGTGCTTAACGACTCTGCATTCTCCTTTCTAATGGCTGGTGACACTGCAAATCACTACCAGAGCCTGCAGCTGGCCAGTAACTTATGTGTACTGCAAAGCATAGAGAAATCACTCGTGTATAACTGAATCACCCAGAACAAAATACTTCAGCTGCATCTGATAAGACAGCTGCAGTACATGCACAGTCTTTTGGAATATAAGATAGAATATGAAATCTGTGGGGAGAAAAAAAGCATTTTGGGTTGGCATTATCAACAGTGCTTAGCACATGGTAAGCAATTTCCAGTCAAGTGGAAGATAAACCTTTTATAGACCATAGTGATTTGCTGTCAGTGGCACTTTCAAAAAGCTCATTTGGATCAACCAGGTTAGGAGGTGACAGAGACATTTGTCAGCCAAACAAAAGAGATTACCGACCCGAGGGTGAGATAAAAATAAGGTATTTAATTGCATAAAGGTCAATGAAAGTAACACACAAACCTATAGTATTGTACTCGAACTGTCAGTCCTATTATAACAGTTGATAAATAGGCTACCCCCTGAGAATGAGTTGTTGCACTGAGCCTCCAGTTTAATTGTCTGATAGAGTGTCCAAGATATGGGGGAAAATGGTTTTCTTTGGTTCTTTAGGTGTCCCAGATTGCCTAGCAGCAGAGGGCCATATTAACTTCTGCTAGATGAAATTTAATGCCGACTGATTCTATTTTACGGCTATAAGCAGCACCTTAAAAGCGTAAACGCTCTTTTTATAAACACCGCCCATCTAGGGTAGCACGGGATCCCCGGTGCCGAGCGCGGTCCTTTCCGGAGGCCGGCAGAGGCATGGATGTTGCTGCATTGCCCTCTCGTGGGACGAGCCTGCAAACAGCAGCTGAACGCACCCACGGCTTCCAGCGGCCCGAGCTGACAGCCAAGGGCTGCCCTGCCTAGGGGGAGACTGTTCCGAGATCTGCACGTGGTAAATATTTACTCAAATAGGGCCATTTCCCCCTACATCTTCTGTTCCTGCATTCCTGTAGGACACAGCTCCGAGGCTATGTCCCTGCAGGAATTGCAAAGATTGTCCCGTAACGTCACAGCAATAAGCAGCATAAATACAGGACCATTCCTATCCCAAACCTCTTTCTGCAGGACTGGATGTCCCGAACAAGAATTAAAGAGCAGGAGCATGAACAGCATTGGTTTGTGGCACAGTGTGTGGGTGAAGCCCATGCCAGAAGTGAAGGGAGCGTCCCAGGGATAAAAGTTTCTGCACAGATCCGTTTTACTGCGCTGGGAATGATGCCATCTATCACACAGAGTGCTGCAATTGCCTCCCACAATGCTGCATCTCATCTCTATTCTGTCCTACTCTTCTGGGAATTTTAAAGAAGCGTTTTCCTGTCTAGCCAAAGGACTTTTGTCACCCGCACTGAGTTGTCTGAGTACTTCATAGTCTCTGAAATATTTATCCTCTCACTTTTCTTGTCAGGTAAGAAAATTCTCCATTTTGCAGATGACAAAGTGAGCACATGGATTAATCTTCAGTTCCAAAAAGAGATTTATGTATGCAAAGTGGTGCTTAGGCAGAATTTAAGAGTCTATATCCAAAATGTACATTGTGAAAAGCCCTCTTCAAGGTGCCTGGTGGCATGCAAGGAAGCTGTCAGGGAGTTTCCTTCTCTACCTGAGGGAGAGGGAAAGTGACAGCAGTTCAATTCCTTGTTATGAGCCATTTATTTCTGTATTATGAAATAACATTTTCTAAAAACTGCGTTCAGATAGGACTTCACATGCAGGCTATGCTACTCATAAACACCTTGGGGTGGAAGACAAGGAGGAACAGTGTACAACGCTCCCAGCAGGGAAGGAATCAAGGTAAGATTTTGTCCTTGTTACCCTGCTGTAACAAGCTGAGGGAAATGCTGCTCACTTGTTTTATGCACCTAAATCCCCAGGGAAAATCTCCCCTGAGAGCCTACTGCAGCATCAACAGGCACAGCACAGGCTCTGTCTGAGGCATATGCTGAATTTGTGAGGCTGTTTGGGGCCTGACCAAAATCAGAATTCATTTCATAAGTCTGAACTATCCTGGAGCTCACTTAAGATGACTTTATCACAAAACACAATGCCCTACCTTCTGGCTGGTAACAGAGAGCACTGCTGTGGGAGACACCAAACCTGCATCCTAGGCTCTTCTAATCCCATGAAAAATTGAGCCTCCCTGAGATTAGAAAAACGCCCTGAACATCAGGGTGCTGCATATTTGGGGTGGCTCGTTACTCTTGGGCCACTGAGAAGGGCAGGACTGCAGCAGCAGCAGAGAGCAGCCATGACCCAGGGCTCAGTGGGCTCTGTGTTTTCTGGGGACAGAACTATGGCTCTCACTCTAGGGCATTTTTCTCTGTTTTATAAGTGCTGTGTTTCAAGTTTCTCAGTAGCCTAAGGAACCACATAGTGCCTCTCCCCAGGCTAAGTGCCTACAGCCAAGGCTACTGATCCAGTCCTCTGCAGGGACCCTTGCCTTCTGCTCTCACAAATTCACACTTCTGACTACAGAGCAGTCTGAGTTCAGTAAGAAGTGGCAATCACCTCTTTGAAAAATGACACCCCCCCCTCCATGAACTGGCAGTTTTTCCTGTAATGCAGAGCCATTTGTTCAAATGACAGGAAGGGTGATGCTAGTTTGGGAATCAGCCTCCTAGGCACGTTTTGGAATCCTTGGTTATGGAAGACAGCAGGCAAGACACAGAATCTCTCTTTCTCCAGGGAATCATCAAAGACCAATGTTTAGTTCCCTTGGTGTTTCTCAAAGACTAGTTTAAAACTCTCCTGTGCTCAGCAGTTTGACTTTTGGACATTCCCACCTGGAAGCCTGATTTTCCTGTCTTCGGTGGAGAGTGAATGTCACCCCACCAAGTCAGCCCTGCAGATGGCATGGCAGGGCAGGAGCTGACAACAGCTGTGCCACATCTGCTCCTCAGTTCCTACAGCCCATTGCTGGGTGCCTGCTGAAGTGCTCAGCTGCTGAAAACAAACAGCCACAGTGGACCACAGTGGACAGAGAGCTTTGTTTTCTTTCTTGCATTTGGGAAAATAGTGACTATGGAAATCATCTCCCCTGAAAGATTCTGTCTGACAAAGGTTATTCATGTGGCTTACTAACACCACTTAAAATTGGGCAGCTAATTTAGACATCCAGACTGGGAGACTGTCCTACTTCATTTCCTTTGTCTGGTGTGTTGAGAAAGTAAAACTCACACAGAAACTTTTCAAAGCTGGAACTAGAAGTCAGGGGCTGTTTAAAAATCAGTGTTGAGTTACATTAAAATGCAGTGGAACATCTGGATTTTCTGATTTGTCCTCTAAAGGTCCAATGGTAGGAATAGGCACATACAAGACTAGGCAGCTCCTTCCATTAAGTATTGTATCCATCTCCAAAATGTGACTGTGTGAAGAGGAATGCATTAGCACTTCTACTTGATAATGCAACTAAGCAAGAAGGGAAAATGTTACAATAGAAAAAAGATATTGATTTCATGTAGACTGCAGGTATCTTCCTTGGAAGATTCATGCAGCAAATCACTGGGAAGTTGATTCAAAGCCCACAAAAACAAGATCACTTCTTACTATGTACGTGTCTTACTATGTGCATGTCTTACTATGTATATGTCTTTAAGGACATGTTTAAGGACATCTCTATTCAGCAAAGCACGCTAATGTGCATTTAAATCCCACTGAAGGCTGATATTCTCCCATAAGCTTATTATTAAACTGCAATTTTGAAATACATCATCACCTCTGTTTGAAATCTTTCCTCACTTTGGAACTCTACTGTTTCAGAAAGAAAGGCCATATGGAACTAATGATGCACATTTTGTCTAGCAGATAGGCATTATAGCAGATTGTGTTTCCCTTCAAGTGCTTGTCCATATGAGCATGCAAACTGTGGTGTGCATATAGCTGAACATGCAAGACAAGCTTTTTAGCCCCAACAACATCCATACTGATGTACCTCCTGCTCAGCTGCATAATTATGAGATGAGCATACTCATCACTGCCTATCTGCCAGCCAAATGAAGCTTCTTTTCTTTATTATTTTCCTTTTCATTTTCCTTTCCCTGCCCTCACAAAGACTCTACTACTTTTAAACTGGTTTTCTCTTTATTTACTTTTGTTTAATGATTGGTCTTTCCCCCTTGTCTGCTGGGCTCCTCACTCAGAAACAGACTTCAGACTACAGGAGAGAGATTGCTCCTTCTGGCAGATATTCCATACACCACTACATTGCCTCAGAGAAAAGTAAGTTCGTGGGAAGTAAATGATCTCCTGAAACTTCAGTATTGGCTTACAGGAAACAAAGAGAGGATGAACCAAGATTTCTACCAACCATAACCCCAGGACTGGGAAGGAGGCACCAGTCACCACTAATCCTTATATGTTGAACTGTGTAAGTCAGATGCCAGTAACGACCAAATAGTAATATTTAATCAGCTCACAAAGTACTGTGGTTCTTCCTCTTTAAAAGGTGATGGGTATAGTTCCAACTCAAATGGCAAAAATTCTGACATTGTGTCATTTTTGTTCACATCACAGCACTGGGCCTACAAGACAAACTCATCTCAGTTCTTTTCACTTAGGGCTTCTTAGCACGAGGCATTCTGAGCACTTTTACTCAGATGTTTGGACTCCAAAGACAACACATTTATCCCAACTCCTGCAAACAGACCTAAGCATTATTTGTGTCATGACACAAATTCGCACTTATAGAAACACATCTGGTACAGATAGGTGTGTGTATATTATTTTCTAATGAAAAAATGTATTTTAAATATTTTTCAGAATATCTGAACAGTGTTTTGTGAGGTGGATATTTTAATCCCTCTGTGTGTAAAGATCTTATTAATCCTTGTCTGTAAAACAGAGGAGAAAGATAATTCAAGATCAAGACAGGTAAAATTTCTCAAGTGCCTTAAAATATGCACTAGTCTCCTCTGTGATTAAAGCTGTATATCTGAGCACTCTCCAGTTCTCTAAACTAGTGGATATACAATCTGGGAAAATCCAAAGCTCTTTGTTCATTAGCATTTTATCTCTGAATTGCATTGCATTAATAAATACTTATCCAACATGGAATATTGACTGCCAGGAGAAGGTAATATGGAAGAACTTAAATTTCCCACAGGACAGAGGGATATGAAGGGAGAGGGTAGAAATTTATGGCAGGGAAAAATCTGAAATGTTTTTGTAATGGCCACTATTTGGATTAGACAGAGGATTGTAGTGTCAAATGGGCTTCCAGTAGAGTGAGATGGAGAAGTTTGAGGTTTTTTAGAGCACTAATTTATAATATAGCTGTACTTTTGAGTAGTGTATAGCTATTTCCCTTATACATATGTAAGAGAATGAAAAGGGTGTGTTACCAACATCATAACCAAGCATTCATATTTTACAGTCCCAGCTGGGACTGACTGAATATTTTATGAACTGAAAAGGTAGTTTGGGTTCACTTGGCACAATTCACATGGCAGATGATTGGGAGCTGGCCTCAATTTGAGCTGCAAGGTTTGCAGTGAGTGAGGAAGGAATTGAAGGCAGTAGGTGTGTGTACTGCCACATACACTGCTGCAGAACCTGGCCTTGAAAACTCTCACTGAGGCTGCCAATTTTATATAAAACACCTTAAAAATAATCGACATAATGACTCAAACTCATGTTTTCTGTCAGCAGGTCAGCTGTAGGTGGGCTGAGGCCCTAATTCTGGCCAAGGAATTGATTTACTTCACCAAGAACAAGCAGCAAGGGTGAAGCTTGACCTTACTTCATACCTTGTACAAGGGTGGGGAGTAAACAGTCCTTTGAAAGAGAACAAGCACTGACCCAAATCTGAATCAGCTCTATTAATCAAGTAATGAAAAGTGCCCGAAAGCAAACTGTATTTCTATTTTTCAGTGGTCTAAAATACAGGAAGGTCAGGTTGATTTGCAATATTTTCATTGCTTGGCCACTTCAGTGAGAAATCAATCTCTTGAAAAATATGAGTGATTACAAACTCTCAGCCAGCTTTCAATTAATGGAGAATAGGAACATGGCAAAAATTTTTATTTCTATTTTTCAGATGACTTATGTTATATATTTTAAACTGCTGTTGAATTTGATCATTCTGACAACTTTAGCCATAGGATGCTGAATTCTCCTCGAAGAAGAAACATTAATTCATCTCCCTTATACTGGATAAAAAGAACAGAAATGGTTCAGCTTATGCCTGTGAGCAGAAAAAATGTGCTGTACTCTCTGAGGATGCAAAGAGAACAATGTCTAAAGGAACTATTCTGGAGCAATTAAATAATTGTAAAAGATGTGAAAATTATTATTTTATCTTGGTTCTTTTGTTTACCTTTGTCTCATTTTCCAAATGGGTTGCTGCATTTATTCAGTGCACCAGAAATTTTAAGCAGCCAGTGTGCATATGGGCGTATGTGTTTGGCAAACATTATACATAAAATTTATATAAAATATAAAATTTATCTTATAAATTAATAAATAACATTTTATTTAAAGTTTGTTTATAGTTCTAATACCCAATCTTTGCATTCCTTGCAATAAATACATAAAATATAAGAGTGACATCACATTCTTTGGTTGCTTCAGCCATTACTCAGTGATGTTAAAAAAGTCAAGTATGCAACTGAAAGTGGTAGATTTTTATCTCATTTGAAAAAGCTCAATACCAAGTCAGAGGAATTCAAATAAGCCCTAGTTTGACTTGCAAAAATAAATTGTCACTTTTGTATGTCTCAATAATATTTCACTTTCAATTTAGAGATATTATTTATCACGGGAAATGAAAATATAATAAAATAGAATATATTATATATATATTATATAATTATATATAATAAAATCACTGCAAGATTTCAGAATATTTTCCACCTGAGCAGCTGTCAGGTACCTGGGCCTCCTGCTCTGGGATAGCAAAATGTTGAATCTGGAGAGGGCAGGCCTGGACTTCCTCCTCTGGACAACTGATGTTGAGGATACTCTTGGACTAAATTAAGGCAGAACAACGCCAAACGACCAATTAGAAAGTTTTAGCTATGGAAGCAGCAATTTAAACTTTTAAACCTTATGATAGTTTGAACAGTCCATGTCAGCAAGAACTTAAAATTTCTGAACCACCCACAGCACCATCGACTTAAACGCCATTGAACAGCCTGTAGCAGCATGACATTAAACTTTTAAGAAGAGGAAGAAATGAAGAAGGAAAGACATGAAAATTAGAGGTAAAGGATCCGTGTCACCAGCCAGGGTTCCAGCACCATCTCTGCTGCATTTCCTTTGGATGGTGGGTGCACACACAGCCCCCTCTGCAGTGCTGTTTACAGAACACTGCTTGTGCAGGCACATTTTCTCATTCTCAGACTTTTCAGAAGGGGGTTGGGTTTTCTCAATTGAACTCAATAGTTTCAATTCCCCTGTCAGAGACACAGCTGCAAGGCTCTCCAAAGTTGGTTTTAGAGATAGTTACCCAAGATAAGGAGGGTGGTCTCAAAAAAGCGCTATCCTGCCTCCAAGACCCTCTCCTAATATCACCTTAACTCGTTGGCATGGTAACTTTCCTTTTCTCTTCTGCCTGGTGTTTGAGACATGAACTTTCTCAGGTTTACATTAACTCTTTCAGGATTTCAGCCTCTCACAGCAGCACTCCTCTTTAGGATGGAAACCACGTCCTACTCTCCCTACCCTGTAACTGAGAAATCGCCACAGACACTGAAGGTACACAGCAGACCATTGGCTAAAACAAGAACTCAGATGAGATTCTCTGATTTGTGAATCTGTATCCAAATCACCTGATTAGGTAACTTTTATTCCAGGAGCAAATATTCAATCTTTATTATGTACACTGAGGTACAATCTAGGAAGCTACAAGCAAAGGGCTGAAACCTAATGTTTTAGGCATTCTGACAACACAAGCCAAAAATACAGTATAGCAGGGTGAAATTGAAGATGGGAGAGCAGTACACAGCATCATATTTGTTTCTGCAGGCCTTTTTCCTTGTTTTGCCACATATCCTGACAACACTCCAGCCTTAAGATGAATTTGATAGATTTAAAGTTTGTTTGGACAAACTTTGGTTGATGAAATAACAACTTTGAAAGTAATCAGCAGCCACACAAAATGCATCCAGTGGTTTGGGGGAATTTTGACTTAGATATTTACATAGGAAGATACATGGAAAGTGACAGGAGTTGTCAAATGAAAATCAGGTGAGGATTTGCATTGAGCCTAGTTATCACATTAGACTGCTACAATAAAATCACAGACTCAAAGAATCATTTAGGTTGGAAAAATCACTAAGATCCAACCGTTAACCCAGGACTCCCAAGTCCAGCACTACACGATATCCTTAAGTGAAATATCTACATATATTTTATCAACCTTCAGGAATGGTGACTCAGACTCTTCCCTAGGCTCCTCCTGTTCTAATGCTTGACAATATTTTTGGTGAAGAAAATTTTCCTGATATCCAATCTAAACCTCCCCTAGCACAACCTGAAGCCATTTCATTTTGTCCAGTCGCCTGCTACTTTGGAGAAGATACCACATCCCACCTGCCTAAAACCTCCTTATGGGTAATTGTAGAGACTGACAAGGTCTCCCCCTAGACCCTATTTCTCCACAATAAAGAGTAGACACCCCCAGCTCCCTCAGTCGCTCCTCATAAAACAGGACTGGCCCCAAAGCCGAGCCCTGGGTGCCACCCCAGTGTCCATCCCCAGCTGGATGTGCCTCCATTCCCCGTCCCTCTCTGAGCCTGGCCCCACAGCCAGTGTTTTACCCATCCAAGCCATGAGCCATCCCCAGGAGAATGTTGTGGGAAACAGTGTCAAAGGCTTTACTGCACTCCAGGGGATCAGGACCCACAAACTCTCCCTCATCTGCTGAGTGGGTCATTTTATCCTGGGAGATCAGGCTGGTGTAGCAGGCCTCACATTAAGTACTTCAGATCTTCCTCCTCCTTTGTCACTGTGCTTCTCCCTATCCATTAAAGGCTGGAGATTCTCCTGAGCCCTCTTTTTGTTACCAGTATACTTATGGAAATAGATTTCATCATCTTTTAGGACCAAATTAACTTGCTGTCAGGCTTTGGCCCTCCTGATTTTCTCCCTGCACAACCCCATGAAGGCTGTGCAGTGCCCTTGAGTGGATGCCCCTTCTCCAAAGGCCATGAACTCCCTGGTTCCATCTGAATTTCCTCTGAGTTCCAGAGCTGGCTGGGCAGGGTGTGGCCTTGGAGCCCTGGTGACATGTCCCTCTGTGACATGTGAGGGGACACGTCCCCAGGTCCCAGCTCTGCGCTGTCACGGCTGCAGTGCGGCCCCGGCAGCGGTGAGGGCGGCAGGCAGGGGCAAGGCTGGGCTGGGCGAGGGCCAGGCCGGGCCACTGGGGAGCTCCCAGGGCTGGGGACAGCGGGCAGGGCTGTGGAGGACACTGGGGCAGGGCAGTGCCACCACTGGGGCCAGTGCCCTGTCCCTGGGCCCTGTTTCCTGCCCCGCTGCCCCAGCCACCCTCTCCCTGCCACCCGACCCCGCTGAGCCCCTTCTCTCCCTCCTCCTCCTCCAGGCCATGGCTGGAAAGATCACCAGAATCCTGCTGGTGCTGGCCATCCTCCAGTACGGGCTGAGAGCTGATGCCCAGGCAGTGAAGGCCACAGAAAAGGTCCTGAGGCAGCATGAGAAGCAGCACAGCCAGATGACTTGGCTGGTGAGAAAGATTGTAAATTGCTCAAGTGACTGGGCAGCTGGGAATAATTCCTGGTTAGTCTGTGTGAACAGCAGGACAGGCATCCTCTAGCACGGGCTGAGTTTAACAGTGCCTGCATCCCACTTGGGTGTCTCTGCCCAGGTGTTGTTTCCTGCCTGCTCCTCATCTCTGTTTTCCAGTTCAAGGGCCTGGGTACACAGAGAACAACTGGCCTTACTCTAAAGACTGAGGCAAAGAAGGTATTAAATACCTCAGTCTCTTCCTCATTTTTTTCACTGTTTTTCATCCCCCCCACTAAAGGATGGAGATTCTTCTGAGCCCTCCTCTTGTTGCTAATGAATTTATAGAAACATTTTTATTCTCTTATATGGCAATTAAGATTAAGTTCTATTTGGGCTTTGGCCCTTCTGATTTTCTCCCTGCACAACCCCATGACAGCCGGGCAGTGCTCCTGAGGAGCTGCCCTTTCTTCCAAAGGTCATAAAGTCTCTGGCTCCATGTGCATTCCATCCAAAGCCCCAGCTGGCTGGGCAGGGTGTTGCTGTGGCTCTGACAGGAGAGGAGGGGGACACATCCCCAGATACCCGATGTGGCAGTGTAACTGCTTGAGGCAGCAGTGACTGGGACAGGCTGGGGGAAGGCTGGATTGAGGGACAGACAAGAAGCACCAGCATTCAGGGGAGCTTCTAAGGCTGGGGAAAGGGTGCAGGGGCTGTGGAGATGTTTCAAGAAGTGCAGATACAGAGGAGCCCAGGGGTGCCAGCTACAGCTAGTGCCTGTGGGGATGTGCCCCCATCCCCAAGGAGTTCCCCAGCCTTCTCCTGACTGCCTCCAGGCTCCTGCACCTCCCTCCCACCCATCATGGGTCCTCCATCTGGGGAGGGCTCCATCTCTCCTCTGTAACAGAGATGAAGTTTGTGCTCCCATTGATGTTTGCAGTGGTTACATGTGTGCTTATACACTTGGCACCTCCCTGTCTTCTCCTGGTTTCTTGCTGTCTCTTCTTCCCAGGATCCTTTCCCATGCCTTGGAATACCTGTGAACTTGCTTCAAAAGATTCTGCTGAAATCAGCGGTTCCAGCAGAGGGTCTTTTCCTCAAGATGTTCTTTATAGGATGGTTGTTCCACAAACTGGAACACCCAAAGTCCTGCAGAGGCCATTGTGTCATCTAAATGTCATTTCCACATAAATGCTCTTAGGACTAAACTTTTAGGACATGGCAATCAAGTATTATTAGCTTTTCATGTATTTATTAAAGTTCTGCACCTTTATAGTTTCACATGTCAAGGGATCTGAGTATTGTCTCATGATCATCTTCATGGATGTCAGTCCTGAGAGCAGGCTTGTACACTGTTGTACAGGTAAGCTGCACAATAAAATGAAAAGCATTTTCATTCATATCCCCATTAAACACAGCAAATTTCAAGACATCCAGAGTTTGTATGTATAATTGAGAGCATTTCACATGTCAGCCTGTAAACATAAATACAATATGCATTTTTAATTCTGGGAGAGTGTCACTACCCTATAACATCATTGGTATTTTAAATAAGATGCCTCAAAGGAAAGAGTAACAGATAGACCTGGACAAAGTGACACAGCTTTGAGCAGGAGGGCTGGACTGGGTGACTTCCAGAGGTCCCTTCTAACCCTAACGATTCTTTGATTCTATGAACTTGCAAAGTTTATAAGAAACTACTTGTGCGTGCAAATGTCAAAGAGAAGCATAAAATGTAACATGTAAATAATCTTTTCTTCCCTCTTTGTGCTTTTTCTTTCCCTGTTCCCTTACCACTTCCCCTTTCTCAGTTCTCTAAGTTCCTGAGACCAATAGAAACACTGCAGTGCTCCAGTTCCCGAGGGAGCAGCCGGGCTTTCCCCAGGACGCGAGGATTTTCCAGGAATCGCAGGGCCGGCTATGGCGAGGCCTGACCGCCAGGGGTCGCCCTTGTACCAGAGCCTGAGAGGCGCCGTGGGGATGGATCGGGAAAATCCCGCGAATTCCCTTCAAAAGGCGCTTTCTGTGACTGTAAATACCTCTGCATAATCATTCCTTCGCTAAAGAAGACAGTTTTAATGTAGTTTCTCCATTTTGAAATTATGATGCTCCTTGGGAGGACATAATTTGCTGATTAGAGATATGTGTGTTTAGCTGCAGTGCCTCAAGCTTCAAATTTGATTGCGTTCATTTTAATCACATAATTGATCTTATTTTCAGTAACACGGAGCTGTTTATTCCAAATGCATTTAGGAATTCTTATCTCAGTTATGTCACGTGCTGGAAGTGATATTACTAATTCCTAAAATCGTAAAACCCCAACTTACACAGAAGAGGAAGTACTGGAAGAAGGAAGCGTCTTTTTTTTTTATTTAAACAAAAAAGAGCTTCATTTAAAGTCTTTAATCCTGCTGATGCTGCCCTAAGGGACATGCTCCACGCATGGATCCTTGTGCCTCTGATGTGAAGGACCTGTAAAACATCACACACTGAGTGCCACACGGATACATTTGGCTCATGTCACTTTGTCCCTGCCCGTGGCTACATGTCTCTTTTCTGCCACGTTTTACCATGTCTTCCTTCTTTCTAGATGCAACCTACCCCAGAAACTGCCAGCTGCTCCAGCTGCCATCCCTTATTCTTCCAGCCTATGGGTCAAGGGAGGAGAAAATAAACTAATTGAGGCAGTAGCACTTCACAGCACAATTTCCTAACTCCTGCACCACCCCTTCTGCCCTGTGATCAGAGCGCCTTCTTGTCCTCTACTTGGAACTCTTGGAAAAAAAAAACCCCTGAGCTTTCTGGGCCCACAAGGCCAGCACCAAAGAGGGTAAACTTCTAAAAAAAAAAGCAAGGGAGAGGTTTTGGTGATGGAAGAAATTGCACCTGGCAAGTCATCTTTAACAGAACTGTCTTCCTTCTGCAGTATTCTGGAGACATAGATGGATTTTCAGAAACTTTCATTTTCAGCCAAGGATTAAAGTGGGACCTATAAAGAAATAATTAGTAATGTTACAAACACACGTAATCGTCTGTCCCAGCCTCTCATGTTGAACAGTCACATCTGTGGGCCAAAGGGTGAAGAACAGGGATCCAAGGACATACAGTGTCAGCAGCAACATGTTGCTCGAGTTCCACAGAGCACCTTTCCCAGCCCACTTCCAGCCTGCCACCGAGGAGTGTCCATGCTCTCCAGGATGTGTGTGCCAGGGATATGGGGCTGGAAGAGTAGGAGATTCATTACCTTGTTCCAGAAGTTACTTAGGTGCTATTTTCGGAAAAGGTCATCAGTGGGCCATAAAGCACTTGGAAAATGTCCTCTCTCACCCTTTCTCCGTGGCAATGGCGGGGAGAGTGCCAGTGGAATTTTCCAGTGCATGATGAGGTCAGATATACTAGTTTTTCCATCTTTTTTAACTACCCAAGCAGTGAAAAGCAACTGGAGTGACAGTAAAGGCTGATCCAGACACAGCTCCAGGAAACATTATGCAAGAACAGGACCTTGATGTAAACAGGAGTTCAGGACCTTAATGCAAATGGGAGTCACTGAAAACATCAGGCTGGTTGCCTGCTGAGATAGGGTTGTTCTAATCAGAAGAAATATTTGAAAGCTAACTCAGTCTCCTGAGCATAACAATCCCTAAATCCAAAGATGGATATGGAAACATTTGACTGAGCACCCCAGCTGGGCCTTGGAGCCTCAGAGCCAGCGTGGGCTGGAAGGCAAAGTGACATTAAAGAGAGGGAACAGTTTGTACACTGGCCAGCATGCAGAGGTTTAATTTCTCCCCAGTAGGTAAAAAGCACCGACATCTGTGAAAGTCACTGTGCAGTGAATAACAAACATCCCAATGTGGGGCATGCAGAGAGGCAGCCAGTCCAGCCCTGCCAGCATCAGCAGCTGCACTCCAAGCACACAGCTTTTATTGCAGTGACTATTGACCGAGCCCAGCACCCCTTTAGAAGGAGAAGCTTCTCATTGAACTGTGCATTAATGCCTGACTCGGAGAACTGATGGCTTTACTTCATAATTTGCCTCTAACACAGGGGAACAGAGCAGCAAGAGAAGGCAGCCAAGGCAGGCAAACCCTTCTCAACTGGTTGAAATTCTAAAGAATACTGTTGTACCTCTTCTTTGCATAAATGATGAAAACGATGCTGTGGCACAAAAAAGGCTGGCTTTACAAACAGCATGGTGGAAACCTGCAAGTAAACCAAGCACTAAATAAGTACACTGGATTCATTTGTTCATAATGAGGTGTAATAATAATAGTAATAATCAGAGAAAGGACCTCAATTTAAAAATTATTTACAGATTCACCACAGGTTTTATTTTCAAATTTGAGCTTATACATACATATATATATGTATAAAATGTAAGTTGGTGTATAAATATTACATACATATAATTTCCTTTATCTACATAGCCTTTTCATCATTAAAGGATTTGAATCATCTGCCTTACACAGAGAAGTTTTAATAATCATGTTTGTATGGGAAATAAAGTGGGTTTTTTCAGTGACTCACTAGTATCACTTTGTGAAGTCTTAAGTGCCTTAAAATGCCCTTTAGACAGTCTTAATTCTGCTTACTTCGGAGAAATCTCAACTTACAGAAAGCTGGAAGGGGGAATCTTGTTCTACAGCAGTATTGGTCTGATCCACTCAAGCAGGAGCTTTTTATATCAAGTCTGTAAGCAATAATTCTGACCCATATGGTTACTGAATCAGAGCCTAATTTTGTAATATCCCATCCAAATTTATATCTTAGTACCTGAACATTTTGCCTTATGAACTAGAATGTCTACTTGCATAATTCATGAAGCTGTGAATTATTTTTATATATCCTCTCCCTCCATTTTTTTAAGAAAACTGTTTGGAAACCAAACACTAGAAATATAAAAATGCTTAACAGTATTCTGAAACGAACTTAGACTATGGTGTTGTGAACAGTACTGAGAGCAGTGAGGGACTATTCACATACGCAGGATAAATCCTAGATGTAACTATTTCCTTGATCATAGTTTACACACTTGAGGGTGCAAAACCAAAGCAAAATATTTTTGTTCAAAGCCCAATAATAACACTTCACATTATTTTAATTTATAACTTTAAAATAGCCATAAAACTTGCTCCTACTAAAAAAATCCAAATCAGAGTACAGTACTTTTAATATTTCTGTTACCTCCCTCTTGGATGCTTAACAAGCAAAATAGCATAAACTGCTACAGATGGATCTTTAGCACAGTTTAGCAGAGCTCTGTGCATCCCATCAGAGTAGTACAGAGCAGTGAAATGAAGACAGACGGTGCAATAAGTGCAAGAGCTGTAAATGAATGTGAACAGAAATTGATTTTGAAATGTTCTTGGCACTTTCCCAAGAAAATATTATCACTGTATTTAAAGAGAACATTCCATGCATTGTTTCAGGATTAAGAAGAAACTCTGGCCTCCTTAATTATTTTCTCTTTTGAGACCTATTTTCACGTCAGCTGCAACATTTACATAAAACCCAAGCAAATTCCTATGGATTGTCAAACTTAAGTAGAACAGGAATTGTACTGGAGCACTGTGTCTAGTTCTGGGCTCCCCAGGACAGGACAGATATGGAGCTACTGGAGAGAGTTCAGCAAAGGGTCGCTATGATTTTAAAGGGCCTGAAACACCTCTCCCACAAGGGAAGGCTGAGAGATCTGGGACTGCTTAACCTGCAGAAAAAAAGACTCAGGGAAGGACCTTGTCAGAAACACTTGGAAGGAAAGTGCAAACAGGACAGAGCCAGGATTTTCTAAGTAGTTCCCAGTGACAGCACAAGATGCAAAAGGCACAAACTGAAACACAGTTCTGTCTGAACATCAGGAAACACGTTTTTACTGTGAGGGTTTCTGAGCGTGCTGTCCAGGGATGTTGTGGACTCTCTGTGCTCAGATATTCCAAAGCCACCTGGACACAGTTCTGGGCAACTGGCCCTGGGTGACCTGCTTGAGAAGGGGAGGGGACTTGGACCAGAGTGAGGCTGGACCACTTCCAACCTCAGCCATTCTGTCATCCTCTATGGTGAATTGAGCTTTAAAATGTGTCAATAAAAAAAAAAAACTACTGAGGAGACTGCAGTATATTGAGTATCAACCTCATTCATTTTCAATATTAGTTAAGCCAACTGTTTCATTCTTTGAGTGGACAAGAACTATACACCCAAAGTCAGGTTATTTTATGCTTTCCTAGGTTTGCAGCTGTAGGTGATAACACATCAGCAGTGGAGAGCAGTCAGTATCCTGCAGATTTCTAAAAGCATCTAGACCAGGCTACTCTCAGGCACACAAAACTGGACCTGTGTGAATTTGACTCTGTGTTACCTAACCTAGGCTGCTTACTTAGAGAAAACTGAAAACAGCTGGGCTAGAAGGTTCTCAGGAAAAGTCTCCTATTAAAGTTTTCATTTTTGCAAACTCAGCCTTGTCTTACAGTTTTGTTAATTTGACACGAAAGAAACAAAAACAAAACAAAACCCAAAAAAAACCCCAAAAGAAACCCCCAAACAAAAAAAAACAAAACACCCCACCAAAACAATGAAGCAAACACCTAAACACCTGGGAGAAGTTTTGCTTATGGACAATGTTGTATTTGTGTGTGTCCGTGTGTATGTACACATCTTGTAACATACAACCATTATCACATGGCACTATGGAATATGCCAAACTAAGAGAGCAAGACCTGGTCAAAGCATGGCCAAGATGGAAATTTTAAAGAAGGTCAAACGCTGCACTAGCTTTGATGATTCACAAGTTGGAAATCTTCCATTTTCATTATCATGTATCTAACTTCCTAAGCATATCATTAAAGGATAACTTGTTTCTGCAGGTGCTAGCTTCCCTCAAGGACATAAAACCATTATTATCCTTATCATCATTAGTTATATGTAAGACTCCATGATGTTTTCTTATCACACTCAGTGTTACAGCCTGAAATCCCAGCAATTTGCATCATTCCTCAGTGCCCAAGGCATAGTCACCGTTCCCAGCTCCCTTCATCACCTGCTGTAGGCCTCCTGGTGAGGTCCCTGCCTTGGCAAGTAGAAGCATGGTTTGTTAATAAAAGTCTATTATTTCCATCACAGCAATTATTGAGATCAGCTAACACAAGGCAATAGCAAAATGTACTAGTTGACTTCAGGTATTGATTTTTGTTCCTGTACTTTGAAATGCTTCCAAATTCCGGCTGTGACAAAAATGTTACAATTAAAATCTTGGCTATCACACTGACATCTATTGTAGAAAAGATGCACTTAAGGAAATTTAGAATTTACAATATATGTTGTACTGACAGACTAATTAATTAGACAAAAAGAAGTATTTGGTTTAAATATCAACAGAAGAGTGCCCAGTGGGATTATTTTCTTCCTTATTCTATCAGACAATGCTAGAGCCATGCAGAGAACTGCAGATGAACGACTGCTCTACAAGCATACAAGAGTACTTGTTTTCAGTAGAAATCACTTTGAACATTTTTTTTTTAAAAAAAAGGGATAACCTGCTGGACAAAGAAACTGTTAATTGTGATAGACATGTCTGAGAAAAGAGTTCCACCATCTTGTTAATCTGAACAGGCTTGAGCCAAGGGAAGGAAAACCAGGGATAACAAAGCCTATGGAAACAAGTTCCACATAGGAAATAGCAAGGTACTGCTATTTTTGACCAATTAAGTCAAAACTCTGAATTTCAAACTTCCTGCTCTGCAGAAAGCCCTGGCATTAGTGAACAGCTGAAGAGTGATTCACTCATCACAGGTAGTTCTACATAAAGATACTGAAAAATGCAATATTCTCTTCAGAGATTCTGTAAGAGCTGCTATATTTCTACCTAAGCTGAAACCTTTACCAAAATTACCCTACCTCTCCGAAGGGAAAATGAGACATTTTTTAATAAAAATCAATTCTGTAAGCAATGAGTACATCTACCTACACTTTCAGTATCATGTTTCAAGAGTCTGTAAATTGCCAAAAAATAACCAAAAAAAATCCCAAAAACTTCGGGTCTTGTCTCTTAAGGAAGAGACATGCATGACTGTCCAAGTACCTATTCAGCATTTCCCACTCTCCCATAATTTCTCATGTTAGCCAATTTCTACCATATTTGGTAATTACGACAGTCTCAAAGAAATTAAACACCTGTTAAATTAGTAAATTTTATCAATCTGAGTAGTGGACAAAAATTCAGTGTACTCTTGAAGCAAAAGGTAATTCAGTGCAGCCCTGTCTTCTTCTGATGTGTAACTTCCATTGTGAAGAAATGGCAATGAATGCACCAAAACTTAGGTTATGCAGAAATTGTATTTGTATTATCAACTATACACAACTAACCTGAGAAAAGGTTGACTCAAGAAAAGAAATTCTGTTGTGCAATGCCAAGAACAGTTCATTTTCAAAACAGGTGATCATACCTCTGTCAAATGATCATTACAGAGCAAAAACTACAAAACCTTGTGTGTAGCTTTGTAAATGGAGTCCATACAGAACAGGGTAGCTCAACCTGAGAAATAAAAGAAATACTTATGCTATTAAGAATACCAGAATATATTGGGCAACCAGCAACTGCTGGGGCAATTTGGCTACCAAATAACAATGCTATGAAACCCTTAGGACTGCCTCCATTGCATGACTACTGGTCAGACCACTCCAGATTTTGGCTACTAGCATGGTCTCTGCAGTGCAGTGATAATTCCCTCCCTCCCTTTCACTACGACTCCCCCCGCCAAGAATCCTCAACAGAGAATACTGGAAATATAAATACTTATTTTCTCATGTGGGCATGAAACAGCTCAGCCTAATTAATTCCTTTCTGCCAAATGCCCTAGGGCCAGCTGCCCATCAAAAATGAACTGTCTGCACAGCTGGGCTCTAAATCCAGAGCCTCTTGGACAGGAGTGTAGATTCCTGGGACAAAGACCATCCAGGCAGGAAAGGACCTAACTGCAAAGCTGACCTGCAGCAGCAAAACTCTGGGGAGGGAAAAGCAGCACTGGGTAGTAAAGAACCAAGGGCTGATTTTGATAGGTAGGGCAGGAACTGAGTTTGGATTTAATAGCAGGTTTGCTCAAACCACCCTTGAAAAAACCCTCTAGCACAACTATTTAATTCAACTCTCTTACTGAAGCTGAGTCCTGTGTATGCAGCCCAGTGTTCACCCTGAGCTCAGGAGAGACATGGAATACTGAGTGAGAACTAAACTGCAGCCACATGGGTATCCCAAAATCCTGAAGGTATACAAAACTGGTACATCACTAAAAAAGCATAGAATGTACAAATGACAGATCAATCCATAAGACATTTGTTTGGAGATGCCTCCAGTCCCTACATGACAACTGAAGACAAACTATTGTATTCTCTTGGAAATAATCAGGCACTTGGATTCCCTGAAGGAATCTGTAAATAAACAGGCAGAAGTGAACCAGTATACATGAACAAGGACACCAATAGCTGCCATATTGAGCATAGGTTGAACTAGATCCTAAAGTTCCTCCCAAGCCTATTTATTCTATGATGAGACATTTTATCAATATGTACAACAAGCAAATCTCCAGAATATGTGTTCCAGAATGGTGAATTTACTAATACAGAATAAACAGCTTCAAGGCTTCAGCACCCTGCTCCACCTATAACACCAGGATAATATCCCTTCCTTGTATAATCCATACTTTTTTCCTGGTCCTTGGCTTGTGGCATCAGATTTATAGAGCAAAGAGGTGGCACAGCATGCCCAAGGCAAACAAACCAAGGAGCTGCAGAAGTGCAGAGAAGTGAGAGGGGGAAATTCACATATTTTTTCAAGCTGAAGACCCACACTGGAGGCCCACTTTTGCTCTGGGACTGAAGAGGAGGGCAGATCTCAAATGATTTGGTGAGAAACACATGAACTATACCTGAAAATCAGCCCAGCTTCTCCTCCAATTGTATTAGGACTGAATCTGTGCTTGTTTGAGAGAAAAAGATACAAAGCACAACCTGAAAGCATGAAACTTTTGTACATGAACCCATGACCAGTTTAAGATTTGGGAGATTTGCAGTTACAAGAAGCATGTGTTTTTTCAATGTATCTCTCCCTTTGGCTTTGATGGTTTAATACTCATACTAAAGAAGTACAGCAGAAACTGTCATCCTCATTTCTTGCTCAATTGCTGTGTGGCATTTGCTAAGCTCTCCTTATTTCAACAGAAGGCTCCCCAGAGCACAGAAGGTGTTCCTTCTTAGCATGTCTTTACTGACTCCCTTTTGACTTTCATGTAGAAAAATGTTGCTACCTCAACTCATTTTCTTATAAAGTCTGTATTTTTCTTAAATCCTCTGCCGCTGAAACTGGCAGAGATACAGTTTTCTTTGCTGAGGTCCTCAAAATGAGAGAGCCTTTTTAATTTGAAAAGAAGACTGAAAAGATGAAGCAAGCACTTCCAGAATGTTAAATAAATTATTTCAGAATGAAAAATAAAACTTTCAAAATTTAACTTATAAAATCGTTTAGGGAATACACTTTTCTAGAACGAAGAGAAATTATGCTGGAAAATCTTTAGTTAAAACTGTCAACCCTATCAATGGGCCAACAGAAGCCAGTTTATTACAGAAAATAACATGTGAATGAGATGTCCTAGCCGTTTGCAGGGCATTTTCATATTTTCAATGCTCTAGACTGCCAAGGTCTGTGTGGTACAAACCACACATGGTACCATGGGGAATAAGCCAGAAAATGGACTTTAAGGAACACAGTAAAAACACAGAGTAGTGGGTGGGTATCTGGAATGCAAACATGGCAAAATGGCACTGAAGAGAATGTCAAAACCAAAATCAGAGGGTGAAAGCAAATATCTCTGAGATAATAAACCCCATTAAAAAAAAAAGATGGAAAGAGAAAGAACAGATCAGTTGAATCAAAAAGAGGGTGTGAAAGTGCAGGTGAGGAGATGCTCAGGGTTGAAGGTACTTGGCTGAAACAAGCAGCCAGCACGAAGCTGAGAGAAGCCAATCACGACTTCAGAAAGGTCTTTCAACATCCAAAGGACAGTGCTCTGGTGCTTGCTACTGCTGTGCCAGCTGCAGGTTCCTGCCTGGAGCCTCCAGCAAGCTGCACCTTCCACCTCTCTTTGGGAAGGTCCTCAATTACTGAGGCTGCATGTCTAGAGACAGTACCAGAGATTACCAGGTGCCCATAAGTCACACATCTTTGGTGAGAAATTCACTTATGGTGCAGAAGTTCACATCATCAGGGGCAGAAGTGACAACTGAGTATATGTATCATGAAAGAGTTGCTCTTAATCTTTAATTCAATATTTTCCCCTTTTTTTGTTTTATTTCTTTTAACTGGAATCTATTCACTGACCAAAATTTTCTGTTCCTCCTAAGCTCTGCTTGGCTCATGCATGAAGGAAAGGGGCCAAAGATGGCCTTGTGCCACTGCTGGTCTGCTGGAGACTTGCTCAGCTTCCCATGTAAATTGGCCTCGGGCTGCCCTCGTTTGGATTTGGCTCCATCCTTCAGCTTTGGCTGCAGCAGCCCCCGAGGGGCCATTCCACAGCCAGGAATAACTCAGAAGCTCTCCGGCCACTCTTCCAGCCCCTGGATCTCTCCAGCAGACCCAGCATTCATCCCTGAGCCAAATGGCAGCATATCTGATAGCAGTGGGGTGGGGGAGGATAGAAAACCCAACTAACCCCTTTTCCTCGGGGATGCACAGACGGGTCGGGCAAAAGTGATGCACCGACTTCTCTGTGTGAAGGAACAGCCCCACAGCAGGATGAGCCGGACACCAGAACCGGGTCAACCCCTCTCCTGTATCAGCCTCTCAGTGTCTCAGCCCGGCGGTCCGGTCCAGCCACAGCCACCCCGGGCGGCCGCCGAGGAGCGCTCACCGAGTGCAGGTGTGGTGGCGGCGGGCGAGGGGCGCTGGGCGGGCACTGAAAGCTCTTGCCGGACCCGGACCGGCATAGTCCATCACTCCTGGCCGGCATCACCCATCCCTCCCGCCTCGGCATCTCCCATCCCTCCCGGCCGGCATCTCCCATCCCTCCCGGCCGGCATCACCCATCGCCCTCGCCCCGGCATTGCCCATCGCTCCCGCCCCGGCATCTTCCATCGCTCCCGAACTGCATCACCCACCGCCTTCGCCCCGGCATCACCTGTCACTCCCAGCCGGCGTCGTCCCCGCCCTGGCGTCGCCCCCGCCTCGGTAGCGGCGCCTCGCCCGCCCCGTCCGGCAGCCGCGGGCGGTGGGAGCGCCCCTTTCCCGCCTCTCCGCTGCCTCCCGCCCGCCTTCCCCCCGCTCCCTCCGCCCCCTCGGCCGGCAGCTCCCGCCCGCCGCTCCCCGCTGCGCAGAGCGGCCGCGCCGGCGGGGGATGGAGAGCCAGCGCTGCTTCGCCAACCGCTTCGATGACTACCCGGGCAGCCCGGCGGCGGCGCCGGACAGGGAGGCGGCGGTGCCGCTGGTGACGGCCACCATCGAGCGCATCCTGCGGGAGCTGCCGCCCCTGGGCGGCCCCCGCGGCTGCCCGGGCGGGCTGTACGGCGGCGTGGCCGGCGTGGCCTACATGCTGTACCACGTCGCGCAGTGCCCGCTGTTCGCGCCGTCGCGGGACTCGTACCTGCGGGCCGCCCGCCGCGTCGTGGACGCCTGCCTGCGCTACCAGGAGGGATGCGGCGAGGCCGACGCCGACACCCGAGCCGCCTTCCTGCTGGGCGGCGCCGGGGTGTACGCGGTGGCCGCGCTGGTCTACCGCGCCCTGGGGCTGCCCGAGTACGCGCGGCCGCTGGGCAAGTTCAGAGAGCTGAGCGAGGTGTGCGCCCCGCTCTCCTTCCTCGAGTGCGGCTCCGATGAGCTGTTCGTGGGCCGCGCCGGGTACCTGTGCGCCGCGCTGGTGCTGAAGCAGCGGCTGGGCATGGAGGTAAGGCAGCTCCGGGCGGCTGGGGCGGTCACCCGGGACGGCTCCCCTCGCCGCTGCCGGGCCGGGACAGTGCCCTCGGCGCTGGAGGGGATGCGGCGGTGCCGCCGCTGTCTGCAGCTTGCACTTTCGGGGGCCAGCTTCAGAGCCCCCGGGGAGCGAGTTCCCTGGTAGCTGTTCCTCCTCAGCGCTCCTCCCCGAAATGAAAAGATGCGGCTTTGGCCAGAGGGAACGGGATGG
Organism: Acridotheres tristis; assembly: GCA_037013685.1. Classification (NCBI taxonomy): domain Eukaryota; kingdom Metazoa; phylum Chordata; class Aves; order Passeriformes; family Sturnidae; genus Acridotheres; species Acridotheres tristis. The sequence continues at coordinate 106,308,554 of CM072884.1, forward strand.
GGTCCCGGCTCTGGAGCGCAGCGCTGCGTCCCGGGGCACGCCGAGAGCATCAGCTGTTGGTTGCCGGGTGGTGAATTACTTGGCAGAAGCCACCCCGGGCTTTTCAAGAGTATTTCCGTAAAATGAAGTGGGTAAGAAAAGAAATAGCGTTGCGTAAAACAGTGAGGAATCCTGTAATACTAAGCGGTCCTGTACTGTAATAAGCAAGGAACCAGATTTTCAGAGGCATTTGGTCTTGCTAACCTCATCATACAGACTTTCAGAAATCTGGCCGTGTATTTAGGTGCTTTTCATGAATGAGAGCAGGGATTTTTTGCTGGAAGTGTGAGATGTGGTTATGGTTCAGCATAGTATTGGTCTAAGTAGTCGGGACTTTACCCCAGGACATTGTCATTGTCAGTACAATTCAGGTGACAATTCAGAGCTTCCACTGATTATGGCATAATAATTATTGCAACTAATATGTTTGCTGTGGTGATTGTTACTAAGTGGTCAGTGTGGTATCTGAGCAGGCAGTTGGTAGATTTTTTTCCCCTGTCCTCTTGTCAGGTCCAATCTTTGTTTCCTCGTTAATCACTGATTTGCAAGTTCATATGCTTCTGGCTTTCTTCCCTCCCAGGAGGGGGAAGCAAGATTTATTTATAAGTAAATAAATGATGTAAGAACTAGTGGCTCTGCCCCATCCAATACCAGTCACTGCAATTGGAGTCTGAGGAAATTCACTTAATGGAGGTCTCGGGAGGCTCGAGGGTATCCAGAGAAGCCAGGAAGAATGTTAAAGTCAGTTAAATAGTGTGATTGCCTTGAACTAGAATTCATAACCACACTAAGCATTTCAAGTAGCATACCAGGCGTGCCATTTCTTTGTACAGGATTGTCTGACAATCATAACCATAAACATGGTTATGGTTTTATGTAACCATAATTAACCAAACTTTACATTTGATGGCCTTTCCCACGACAGGAAAGTTTTATAGACATGTCACAATCCATTGTGCAGCAGTGCCTGCCTGAAGGGATGGTTTCTCATGGAGAAATAAGCCATCCCTGTTGGTTCAGTTTGCACTGGGGGAGTGTATCCAGCACCCATGTCAGTGCTTATGATGGTGTCCTGACATTCCAGCAGAAGGAGGTGGCACCCTGCACCCTACTGCTTTATTTAATGTTTTTTCCACTTGCCTTACATCCCTGAGAGCAATTGCTGAACAGCTGAGAGAGTGGGTGCAGTCACCTCTCACAGGCAGCTGAGCAATGGGAGAGCTCTCCTCTGTTTGCTTGCTTGGTGAAAAATTGTGCTAAATGCAGCTGTAAAAAGTTAAACAGCCCCACAGATAAACACAGGTATGCACTTACTGTGGAATCTGTTTAGCAGGTGGGTTAATTGCTATTTTGCCAATGAAACACAAGCTGTAATCCTTTGCTGATATTTTCATTGATAACCTGACATCCTTCTATAGTATTATTTCTTCTGTCAAATACACTATAATTTTAAATGTGTAGTGCAAGAAACAAAGCACATCATTAATAAAGTCAAATTGCATTTTTTAATTTTAACCAAGATTTTTAAAACTTGCAACTGAAATATTTTGCTGCTTTGTGAGGAGAATTATGATTTCTAGTCTATATTACTCAAGCTTCAGCAAAATGTGTGTCTTTTGATAAATATTCCCAGCCTAGTACAGAATTATTTTAATTAGTACATTGCCAGACCAAACCCTGCATCTTTTTACAAATGAAGAAAGGGATGCCCAGGGAGAGTGCATGCCATTTATTACCCAAGGTCAAACTATAAGCCAGGTACATCCCAGAATAGAAGCAATATCTTGTGATTCGAACCGCTAGAAAATGCTACCTCCTGTAATTTGATTGTGCACAGCCTCACATGGCTCATTGCAGCATGTTTTCTTGTTACCCACGTTCTTTTTTCTTTCTTTTTTGTTTGTTTTTTTTTTTTTGTGAGGACACTGTGCAAATATTTCCAGCACAAAGTGAAATCCATTCCTTACGTTGAAACACAGCCTCTGCTGCCCGCGTGGTTTTTCCCTCTGAAGGAGTCAAATGGTGACCTATATACGAGAAATCGCTTGTCCTTGAAAAGAGCGTTTTGAAGGAATTTCATAATTTATGTCTTGGGTTTGTTTTTTGTTTAATCCAAGCAGGGATGGAAGGAGACAGCTTTATTTCAGCAAACACAAGTTTAGCTCAGCTGCTGTGCCCCAATACTTCAATTTCTTGCTAAAGAGTCCTGGTGTCTTTAAGCTCCACATGTTCTTCATGAAGTTAATGGACTGTCCTGAAGGATCCAATCTGTTGGATAAGACTGACCTCATATGAAGAAGGCATTTGCATTCAGCTGGTTTTCAGATTTTTAGGCTAATACAGCATTTTTCCCTGATTAATTAATTGGGATTTTTTGCATGAGTAAGGATTACTTCAACAGTCAAGGCTTAACAGGATTTGACTTTCATGATGCACTGTGCATTAGGAAAGATGTTTATTTTCATCCCTTCTTTAATTTCCATTATATTGCAGTCAGTGCTTCCCAGACACAGATAGGTAAAATACTGTTTTGGCAGAAACAGTGTGTCATTTGTATAAGGTGCATGTACTTTAGCTGTCCTTAACTGCTGTGTTTTTTGCCATTCGGGGGAAAAAATTGTTTTATTCTCTCTTAAGTACATCTTTTTCTAATGCTTATAGTGTTAGTTCGTTGTGTGTCCTTGGGGAAATCTGTCAGTCCTGCTTTTAATTACCTTCACTCAGGCTGTGTTTGCTTGAGCAAACAGCAGTAAGACCATTAAAATGGTGGTCCCATCCCTCCATTCAGATGATGTTTTATCCTCTCCTCAATTTTTCTCCATGGTGCTTCTGTCCCATTTCGTGGTTGATGGAGCATGGTGTGCTTCGGTCGTTGCACTCCCTTCTGGCAATGTAACTGTCAGATGACGGGGAAAAGGTGCAGAAGTTCAAGTGGCTCCTTGTATTACCATCTGCTAAAGATGTTGCTGCCTTTTAGCACAGCTTGGGTTATCTTTTAATAACTGACTATGGATGGGCTCAGCTGGCTTCCACTGACTCAGGGTTGTAGCAGCACTGACAGCAATGGTGCCCTGTAGGAGACAGGGCAGCATTTTGCACACCCTGGTGCTGTGATTTCATTGGAGACAGTGGTTTCAAAAGACTTTGGGGGCCCCATGAGAGTCCTTTGCTGCAGCTGCAGGGGTGACAAGATGAACCAGCACACTGTGGCAGCAAGGTGGCCAAACCTGTTTGCTCAGGGACTGAGGCACTGGGGAGTCTTGAGAGCCTGCAGAGGCTCTCTCATCCCACAATGGTTAAACTTCCTGTCTCTGTGGCAGAGGGGCATCTCAATTTCCTTTTCCAGCCAATGCTAGGTCATGACTTGGTGTGTGTTTCCAGGGTGTTATCCTGTCAGAGTGTGCACAGTTCTGATATTCTGCCTGCCCAGAAAGAGCCATGATCTTTCTAGCAGGACCTCGTTGAATGTAGGGCCCTGCTGAAAACCATCCTTATCCTGGCTGCCGTCTGTCTCCAGAGCTTCTTTTATCTTGGGCCTCAGGAGATTGCAAATCAAGCTAAAGGAGTCACCTGGTATGTGGAAAGCAGGAATAGCACTGCTGTGGGATGTCTGGTATATAGGTGCCAGAGCAAGGGAAGTGTCAGGCATTATTTTAAAAGGCAGTGGAATGGATGGATGTGCAGTAGATGACACCTGACGAGTCCAACCAGCGTGTGTTTTGTAATATTCTGGGAGAGAAGATACAAATCAATGAAAACTATTTTCTTGCAGCTCCTCAGACAATTCTAGATGATGTTTATTGGTTCTTTAGAGCCTTCCCTCCACATAATCAGTGTGGAGGGAGCAGAAAACATTCATAAAGAAGAAAGTCTCCCTGCATCCTCAGAACAAGCTCCTTGGAAAACCATAGCTTAGAGATAAGAAATGGCTTGTGAAATGACAAATAAAAAAGGAATCCAGCTTCCCCCCTTGGTAGACCCTTTTATCTATCTTCAATATTAGTGGTTCATCCTCTTTTAGTATCCATAGGACAGCTTTGAATGTAAAATCCCTCAGGGATTGGTTAGAATGTAGAATTCCCTTAGTAATTGGTGAAAATTGTAAAATCCTCAAAAGATATAAAAACCCCTGTAAAACAGTAGCCGTTGATATATGTAGACAGGATGCCTTCATAGAATAAACTATGGATTTGTGCCTTTCTGCATATACTGATCTCTTAACCCCGCTGGTGTGAGAGCTCACCACGAGCCAAAATTCCATCTGGGCAAGGCTCGGGAATGTGCTCCGTCACTGAGGGCTGCAGGAGCAGCCTCTGGGATCCTAAAGGGACCCCAAAAACCCAGCCAGTGACAAGTCAGCACATTTTTGAATACTATTATAGGTTTCTTTGCTCCACTTTTTTCTTTCTTTAAAATCTCTTAGAAAAAAAATGGAAAGTGTGAGAGGAAGAATCTTCCCTGAGTGCTGCCTAGAACATGTTCATTTGCAGCTCTTTAATGTGGAATGTAGATGTATTCATGCTGGCCACAGTGTTTCTGAAAGACATACAAATTAAAGATCTTTGAAGGGAGATCTGCAAAATACCCACAAAACTGATGTTCCTCCAAGTGCTGTAGTGCAGAATCCCCATGTCAGGCTTTTAATCTCACCTGTGCCTGAAAGGGGAGGGTTGGCCTTTGAGGTGAGATTTCATTCCTCCACTGTGGCCATTAAAGTCCGTTCTCTCTGTGGAAGAATTTGCCAGTTTATGTGAAACGTTGTGGTGTTTTAAATATCAGATATCGTGGTGCTAGCTGGGACTGTGCTGATTTCATTATTTCATTTCACACAGGCCACTACACAACCAGGATGTCTTTTTTTGTGCCAGAGGATTTAAATGAGTTAACAGTAAAGATAAAATCTTTTGATCCTAGCCTGCCTCTTTTAAATGTGCAGTCTCCTAGCCATGGTTTCCCAAATTACACACAGGGGATAAATTTTGTATTAGGTTGCTTAAATTGATGAATTTAAACCAGCAATTGAAAGTCGGGTTTTTCTAAAGTAAACAGTAAAACAAAGGGAATTATTTGCATCTGGATTTTTTTTTAAAGGAATCTGAAATAATTTGGGTATACATTTCAGAATTTTCCTGTTTCTCTTCAGCAAGGCAATGCGAAGGTTTTTTTTGTTTTAACAGCCTTCAGACTGGGAGATGGGGACATCTTGATAATGGCTGGATTCAGTTCAGTGCAGTGGACCTTGAATATTCAGTTGTAGAGCCAAAGTAGAAAACTGGAGGTTGGAAATGTTAAATTTCAAGTGCACTGTTTACCAGCCAGCAAAAAAGCACCGCAATACACACTGGATCCTGCTGGAATTGGAGGTTTGATTGACATAAGTTTAGTGACATAAGTTATGTGTTCTGCTGCAGAAAAACGGATTTCAACTGCTTATAGCTGAAGAGTGGTATTAAAAAGACAGTTCTGTACAAAAGCAGTGCTGTGTCTCTGTACTTCTTTGTGCTGTTGGAAGAATATTTGTCTATGCAGCAGCATCTTTCTGCTGAAAAAGCAGCCCAAACAGTAATACTGGTGTTATAATAAGAGATTTTAACAAAAGAAAAAAGGAAATATATTTATGCAGACATCTCTTGTATCCAGAATAGATCTCTACTTCCCCATCCTTCTCCTGACTCCTTTTCATTTCATATGCCAGCATTTAGCTCTTAAACTTTGTCAGTTCAGTCACCTTCCTCATTATCCCCATGGAGAGCTTTGAGGTCACCCTTTGGAGTCTGTTGGTGCTGCTTGGAAGCAGAGGTGTTCAAGGCAGTGTCCCTGCCCTCTGCAGTGCTGCCTCTGGCTTGAAGGTGAGAGCTGCAGAACACACCCCAGGGACTGAAATGAGGGCATGTCTGGGGAAAGGTGCTGGGCAGTTACTCAGACCTGTGGAGTGTGTCTGGTGACTGAATCTCTGGAAGCATCTGGAGCCATCAGTGTTTGAAGCAGAGAAGCAGGGGATCTCTCTGGCAGAGAGGTGCAGGGCTGGGCTGGGAGCTTCTGATTTTACAGCTTTAGGTACTTGGGGTCACTTGAGTGGCACAGGTTCCTTAAATCTATTGCCTTGGGTTCCTTAAATCTGTTGTCTTGGGTTTTCAGATTTTTGATTGTTCTGTTTTATGTGTACACCAAAGAACTTTATTACAATACTGTGTTTCTAAAGGTAGCAATATTTGACACTGGTGTTTTCCCCTCATGTTTTTTTGGCCTGGTTCTTACACAGGACCAAAAGTCACAGTTAACTGTGTTAACTCACAGGTAGCACTGGATGACACAGCAGAAAGGAAGAGTGTGCATATCAAACGTGCTTATGTGGTGGAGTGTGTGGAAGCAGAGACAGGCAGGCATGGGGAAAAAACACATTTGACAGAGGCTGAACAGAGAGGCAAAGAAAGAGACAATTTAAAATTTATTTTAAAAGAGAAAGAATTAGTTGATGGCAAAAATAGAAAAATGGAAACATTCAGGGATAGCAGAACTCAAGGGTGAAGGGATAAAGGCAAGAAATAACACAGTCCCTGGAGCAGGGGAGATTTAAAACTAAAATCAGGTTCTTTGACAGACTGGTGGAGATCTGATGGCCAATGTACTCAATTTAGAAGAAGGTAAAAGTTCAATAGAACAGTAAACACAGGAGAAGACAGGAAGAGAAGTAAACTACATTTTGTTGAGGGAAATTACTATTTTTGTCTGCTTGTTTTTTGTTTTCCGCTCTTCCATCCCCATATTCTCTTTGCATATGCTCATACATTTACAAAAATAGCTGTCATCACATCCAGTGCTTACAATCATATTCCATGTTTTCTTTAAGGAATAACTGAGACAACCACTGATATCTGGAAGTGAATACAGACTTTTTCATGTACATTGCTGTACTTCTGACACTGACATTTTCCTGTTACATGCATATAATACTATAAATCAGTGTGTAACCTAAACAGTAATGCTGTTAGTAAACTTTACTTTGGTACCAGGCTAAAGAAGCAGGAATATGAAGAACTGAGCTGCTCCAAGGAGGAAGAGTACCAGGCTAACAACAATTACTCTGTAAAAGTATAACATCCTCTGCACTTTACAGCACTGAAATAAGTGGAGGGGTAAAAGTAAGCTGTAAGTTCCTGTGTAGCCATTTAATACACATTGTTAGGGTATTAGATTTTTACTTAAAGATGTAGTACAGCTATGCTGCAACTGGCAGGGTACAGATTTGGAAAAGATCCTCTTCTTTTGTCTCACCTCCAATAAATCAGTAGATCCTACTTTTCTCTGTTAATTCAGCTGGACAGTCTTAAAATCAACCTACAGCCCCTTGGACAGGCTGTGTGAAGATTTCAGAGCAGGTTCTCAGCCTTGCCTCTGAGCAGTCTTGAAGCTCTGTTGAGAGGATCAGGGATCCAATCAAAATGGGTAAGTCCCATGGTCCTGCTGTCCAACTTCTCTATTCTACCCCTATTTTAAAGTATCAGAATTCAATATATGCAGTCAGGTCACTCTTTTTGATAGGATGATCTGTCAAAATATGTCTGTGTCTGTCAATGGCAGGGAGTTCTTTGACCATTGACAAGCATGAGATCAAGCACTGAGTGATGTTGTGTAACCTTCTGTCCACTGCATTACAGCAGAGCTCAGGGACAATATTCTGTCAAAAACAGCTATTTCTTATCTATGTTGTAGGCTTATTTTCAATTGATAGTTAGTGAGCTGGAGTACCATGGCAAAATAATTAAAATAGCTGTTTCATTTTAGGCAAACATGATCAAAAAGTATTTTAATAGCAGTCCAAGCTGTGGCTGAGTCACTTGGTGTTTCTCAGCTCAGTATATTTTGATGTCTGAGAGAAGAACCATAAATCTATTTTTGTATGCAGATCAACATTCCTGAATTCTTCATTTTAATGGCTTGGTATTTCTTGTTGAAGAACAGTGGATCGTGAGTGAGATGGAATGGGTGTCTGATAGCATTGAATTATCTGGGAGGAAAAAAAACGTGGCAGATAAATACACCTTCTATCTGTCCAAGGCATTTAGTTATTTTATGTGCCTAATCATCTTCACAGGTTGCTTCCAGTCCCTCACTGGTACAATGTTAACATGGTTGAGGATTATAAATTGGGATGTGCTGGTCATATTTAGATTTCAGCATCAAGGGAATGAAGGCTGCTCTTAAAAGTGTGTGGGCCTGGGTCTAGAAGCAGCAAAGGACAAAGCAGGTCTGTGCTGGTCCATCAGTGCAGAATTGGAAAATGGTAATTATTGTTTATTCCATACTGGTAGCATTCTGCAGTTTGTCTGCTCAGTGCTGACAACCAAATAATATTCCTACCGTAATCAGAGAGCTGACAGGGACTTGTGAGGTAATTTAGGCTGCCATCTATCCCACAGGAAGGTGTACCTGTGCCTGTCATTCCTGGCAGCCCCTCCCTGACTTGCTTTTCATACCCCCAGTCAGTGATGAGGGATCTGCAGTCTGCCCTGGATGTCTGACACACTTAGAAAGTGCAGCCTAATGACTAATCTGAATCTTGCTGTAATTTAAGCCTGATTTTCCTTGTCCTCTCCATGGAGAAGTAGCAAGAAATTTTGTTCCTCTCTGCAGAAACTCTTTATATTATAATTTCAAGACTGTTACAACTTTTACCCTTATTTTTATTTCTTCTCTAAACCATCCTAATCCTTCCAATCTTCCCATGTGTGTCATGTTTCTTACATCTCTGGTCCATTCCCATTACACTCTGCCAGTCTCCCTCCAACCTTTCCTGAAGAGTGCCAGAAGTTGGACACATGGTTCTGGCAAAGGCTTTTCTAGTTTAGCAAAGAGATAACTCTGTTTCTTCCAGGCCTTTTTTCCATGTACACAGCTCAGTAAGGTGCTGGCATCTCACACCGGTGTGACACTGACTCACCTCCAGCTCATGACCTGCTATTATCCAGCAGCCTTTTAATGGGCTGCAGCTCATGGGCAGCTATTCCTTAGAGAAAGTCTCTGAACAAGCGAAGTAGGTAAAGGTCATGTGGAGACAGGGAGCCATTGAACACTGTGCTGTGATATGCAAGATGAGAAGCTTCTTCAACTGGAGGAGCTTTGTGTCATTAATGCCAACTGGAGAATTTCCTTTCCTTTGTTCCCTGAATAAAACTGGGAAGATGTTATTCTACAGTGTAACTTGAGGTGTGCCATTACATATCCAGGGAACATGTGTGAAGTGATAAGAGTTCTTTTGTGGAAGAACACTTGGAACAATATAATTGAGAGGGCTGTATTGCGTCAATTATTTTGTCCACATTAGAAATCAAGGAGTGAGTGAAATCTGAAGTGTCTGGAAGTTAAATTTAGTCTGTTCTTTTAATTTGCTTTAGTTGATAATGTAAACATAAAGCTCAGTGTTGTCTCTTCTTTTTGCCATCTGTGAAATGGATAATGCTATACTTGCTTTAGTTTTTTAAGACTAATCCAGAGATTAAGTAGTCAAAATTCCAGTTGTAATAGCAATGGACTGCAAGATACATGTTCCACATGGAGCTGTTTAAATTTGATCAGAGCTAAGTTGGTCAAATATGAACCCAGGGAAAATAGCAGTAGAACAGAAAAAGAAACTTGTTCAGGCTCTTTAAATAAATATTGATTTGTTTGTTTTTGGTCTGGCGGAGCTGAATCAATCATGAGCTTTTTTATACCAGGCTGCCATTTTCATCCATACATGTTTTTTTATTATTCCATAAAAAATGCCTGGAAATAATGCTCATTTAACTGCTACACATCCAGAAGACAAAAAAGACAGAGTTCTAGTGCGAATGCACTTGTCCTTTTTTGATTTTATTGTCTGAGCACTGTGGGACTGCTAGGTTATTTTGGTAAAACAAATGTTAAAAGAAAAAAACCCAACACACAGGTAAGCTGAGTCAAACTTGAACTTGAATCTAGGGGTTTCTAAATGAATAAAATCCACACCATCAGTGAGCAGTGGATGAGCATACTCAGATTTGGATTTGGTTCAGTTGTAGAGTCAAAGCATGGCCACAGCTGGAAGGCGCCTCTGGAGATACTCTGGTCCAGCCCTGCTCAGAGCAGGGTCCACAAGAGCAGATTGGCCAGGGTTGTGCCCACTTGGTTTTGAATATCTCTGCTCTGTACCTTTCCTAGGCAGCCTGTTCCTGTGCTTGGCCATCCTCACAGTAAAAAAACATTTTCTTTTTAGATTTAAGTAGAATTTTCTTTCAGTGGGCACTGTTAGAAAGAGCCTGGCTGTGCCTCATCTGCTCTCCCCTATCAAGTGTTTATACACATTCATGAAATCTCTACAGAGCCTTCTCTTCTTCAGGCTGAGCTATCCCTGACTTAATACATAGGAAACACGGTAATTCCTGCTCCCTTTGCCTCTCTTCCCCAAAAGCAGGCTCACAATGCCATTCCACCTCCTCTGACTTCATAGTGGGTGAAAGGGTGAAGGATTGCAATTTTTTTCTCTTGCAGTTGCAAGCAGGGAAGTCCAGAAGGACCCACTCAGCACCACAGTCTTCATGTCAGTCTTTTTCAAGGAAGGGCAGAGTCTTCTCTTATTAGCTAAACATTAAGGTTTGACAAAATCATTCCTGGTTCTGGCAGGTAATTGGGAAGGTTGTGGATCTGAAAAGTTTTGGTATAAAGATTTCTTTTTTTTCTGGTTTAGTAGATGACTTCTCAAGGGCCCCATAACCCTGCAGCTCTGAGTGTCTATTAGTGAAAATGCCTGCATGATAGGAGGTAGACCATGAAAGAAGACAAGAAACACCCTAGAAGTGCCTATGCCCCTGCACTGCAGGAACAGTTTCTCCTGCCTGTGTTAATCAAACACCTCAGGCTGCTGTTTACCATGGAGGAGGAGAGTTCCCTGTCCCGTATGGTGTGTGAGCAGCCAAGGTTGTGTCAGGGGAAAAAGACAAAACTTTTTTCTGAAAGCTGAATTACAGGCCAGGGGATGATAAAACATTCTTTGCAGTGTCTGCAGATGGCCAGGACACCCCTCAAGCATGGGGGCTATGAGAGAGGTCCTTTTCTGTCCTTATTCTTGTGGATTCTCTCATATTCTGCATGACAGACATCAGACGATTTCAGTGTCCTTCTGGGCCCTTGAAGTGAAGCTGTTTTATTCCAAGGGCATCAGAGTATTAAGCACACAAAATAGAGTATGAAAGGCATCTGGTAAAGAGTTTTAAATGCATGTATTTTGACTTAACAAGCTTGCCTTGGAAAGCACACTTCGTGATCTGTAGGTCCAGAAATAGCTGTGTGGGGCCCTTCTGTCTCACTTTGCTCAGTTCCTCCTGTGGGGCTGCAGAGAATAATCATGAAAAATGACAAATCCAGCAAAAGAGAAGATGGTGCTGAGTGCTCCCAGAGCACTGTGTGTCATCTGTAATATGAAGTAATAGTAATTCCTGTTAGTTAATTACATGCAAGCTAATGGCCAAGTGCTGTGAATATTTCTTTATTATTGTTGGCAGTGGTGTGATTTGTCTCAAGGCTCTTATTCTTCCTCCTTGCTGTGTGAGGTTTGAACTCTTAGAGTAATCTGAACTGTGCCTTCTGACACAGCAGTCTCTTTTTCCCCAAAGTCTGCTTGGTTTACTGACAACTGAGAAAAAGTAGCACAAAGAGAAGATTGATAAAATTTTCCTAATTCTATTATCGTACTAAATGGCAATCTTTCAACTAAGAGAAAAATATAGATAGTAATCCCATTACTTACCAAGTAAGCTACATTTTAAAGAGCACAGTATCCCACACTTCCTCAAAGAAATCCCATGACTCTTACTCTGCCCTTGAAGTGTGGCAGTGTTGAATTATAAGTGGCTGTCTGTATTTGAAATATGACTTGGATTGTATTTGGAGTTGTGGGCATATTTCCAGGCAGTGCTAATGGCACTGTATGCCACTGGAAACTCTTTTGTTACTGTCTTTTGCTTCAGAGCCATCTTGTCGATGTGCCCTGGAGTATCTGGGAGCCACATACAGAACATCAGGATTTTTACTACATCAGGCTGCCACCACGGTCTAAGGATAGAGTAAAATTCACATGACTCAGAGGACTTGATCACCTTCATCTGGTTTTCCTGCATTATGTTGTCAGCATTCTTCTTGTAGCTTAAGTTGATATTTCTATTCAGTGGCTTATTGGCATGGCACAAATTGCAGATCATCACACAAAGTAAAAGTGGCATGATGCCAGCATGGAGTTCTCTAGAATTCCCCCTGCTTGAAGGCAGCGCTGGTGCTGCTTTAAAGTGACTAATTTATGCCTCAGCCTGTGAATGATGCAGTTGTGTCGTTTACCTCATTTAACTAATTCACAGGTTAGCCACATTGTTCCTCAGCAGCAAATATTTAGACATACTTCAGGGTGTCGAATGCCTCATAAAGATCTGCATTGTAGAACTGTGCATATAAAGCAGCATGACAAAATAAAGAAGTCTTTTGAGACAAGCAAGATCACTTGTAAACAACAGAATTATAAAATTAGTGGGTGATGAAAGTAGCCAATACCTTGTTTACATTTGAATAAGTCTTTTGATGCAGTGTCAAAGATAATCTTCTTGGAAAACTTAATTCATGTTTGCTTGGATGGGGACATTGTGGATTTGGAATTGGCTGAAAGACCACAAGCAAAGCTAATCATAAGTACTAATAAGGGACTGATGTAGCAACCAGCCTTATTTATTATCATTAATGATCCAGAAGAGGCAGATATCTGGATAATAATTGCTTTGGCATTTAAACTGAAGCAAGTGCCAGACATTATGCACAGGCAGAAGGAGAGTATGAAAACAGCTGAAGAGATTAAAAATTGAGCTAAAAGAAGGTTTATTTTTATTTTTTAGTGTAAGCATATGTATCTGTGAAGAAATATTTATAATACTTATCCTGCATGCTAGGAAGAAACTGAGATTCAAGTAAGCTGGATATGACAGGGCCTGAGTGCATCAGTGTTCAACACTTCAATGTAAATTCTCCTTTCTTCCTTTGCATTTATTCTCCATGGGAATGAACAGCTAATATCAATGAAAAGCCATAACCAGTTCTCGTTATCACAACATGGCATCTACCAGGTCAATGCCATTTTAGACTTCCTACACAGCTGCACCATCTAACAGAGATATCGTGTATTGACTCTGGGATTCCTCAGACCTTTCCAGTGCCTAAAACTCACCCATCAAAAGTTTTGTAGTCAAAACTTTCCCAGGCTGGTGAATAAGGTTGGATATGCTTAAATGTCCAAGGCACCTGATTTATGCCCTGGAAGTCTGGGCATCTTTTGATAGGCATGCAAATCCTGAGGCTGCTGTGTTGAGGGTCACATAAGCCATGCCAAAATTCATAAGCCAACAGCTACATCACTCACCAGCTGTGGAGCTCTGGTACAGATTTATAGTGTTGTCTTTTCCTCCATGGTACTTATGCAGCTCTTTCCAGTATTCCCACAGGTAGTGGCAGTTTGCACTCCATCTCACCTGCTGTAACTCATCTCTGCATCCTCTAAAGGAGGTTGTAAAGCTGCAGCTGGGGAGCACATGCCACCTAGCTCATCCCTCCCAGTTTGCTGGAAGTGGTCTTCTCACAGAGCCTCAGGAGTCTGACCTGCTGTGGAGTAAAAGCAATTTGGCATCACATCTTTTCCCAGTAGCAAGGGTGGAATGTGTTCACCTCTCGTCACCCTCACAGGTTTTAAGACCAAATGGGTTCTGAGCAAATTACAGTACAAGTGAGGGTCTTTTTATATGCAATAACCTTGAGATTTCATCACAGACCTGGTAATTCAAATTCACCTCCTTTCTTTTTCTGACACAGTGCAGTGATTTAAGGTGATGTCTCTAAGCGGAGTGTGCTGATGGCTGGAGCATCTTACTGCACCTCTGATTGAAATTACTCCCGTTTAATACTTGAACATTCTTCAGAGCACGCCTGGGGGAAGTGCCCTAAACTCTGTCACCTGAAGTGACAGCATGGGAAGAAACTGTTGCAGCATGGCAGAGGCACAGTAACTGCACAACAGGTTTAAGTAACAGTTTTCAAACTGTTTCACACACAGCACAGCATGGACAGTTGGATGCTTCCACTTGATTGCAGTGAGGAGCACTATAGTGTATAAACAAATCTTTCTCCTTCAAGATTTGTTTCCAGTGCTCCATCTGGTTTAATGTCTTGTACCAGTGCTAGATGACTCAGCTACACAAATGTCTGTGCAAAGTGGTGCTGAGATGTGTTGTCTAACCTGCTTTTTTAAGGACTGGCTTTGTGCTCTTGACACACAAGGGTTTATTTTTCTTCCAGAATTGATGGGCTAAGTTCTGGGAATTGATTCTATGACTTGGCCTTGCAACATCTGGCAGTGTTGTGACCCATCCCTGAGAGTAACCCAGGTTCTTGTTAATAGACCCCTTGGAACAGATTAGATTGAAACAACACTGAATGATTGGTGTTTGTAAATTATATATACATAGAGTTTACTTTGGAACAGTTTGGTTGCAAAGGAGAGCAGATATGTGGCCATAAAATAAAAATTTTGGTTATTATTATGTATAGTAATATAGCAGTATAGAAGCATAAAAATAATACTCAAGTAAACGTGTGAGGAAAAAGAAAAAAAGCTTAAGAGTAGAAAGATATCCCACCAGTGGATTCTGCAAAGAGACTTGTTTGTTGCAGTTTTGATGTCCTTTGGTCGAAGTGATGGCCACAGTCTCCATGCATCAGGGGTGGGTTCATGAACACAAAGTTCAGTGGGTTCATGTATGTTTAGGCTTGGTGAGAATGCCCAGGTACCTTCCCCAGTTGGAGAAGCTTTCAGTCCTTTGGTGGAAAGCCTCAGAAATTAGTCTGGGGGTGCTTTGGGGGGTCTTTGATGGTTTATGACCCTTTCTTGCCTCTCACATCAACCTAGTTGAGCTAGTCATGCCCCATCAGAGAGGATGAACACCCTCAGGACGGTTCCCTGGGGTTGTAGGGGGAGTTTTACAACTGAGGGAGGACAACTGTGATGATAAAAAGCACCATCCCACCTTGCAGGACCTGCCTCACCTGTCTCAAAGCCTGGCTTGTAGCCCTCAGTGGTGGGTGCTCACACTTCTGGTCTTATGGGGACCAGAGGCTTCACCACCTCACACACAAAAATTCACTCCCTGCCCCTCAGGGGGTGCAAGCCCAGCCCCAGCAAAGCACAAATGGGAAATTGTTTGAGTCATTAACCATTAACATTCCAGTCTCTCACAGTCAGGAATAAATGTTCTTATACTGTAATATTAGGTGAGTTGAAAGGTGATAAATTATTTATTTACACAACATGAGCTCTGAAGAATTCAAAGCAGTGGAGCACTTCTGGCAGCTAAGCCAAAAATCTTTCTAAAAATTCTCAATTATAGAAGAGTTCAGTTGGTTTGTTAAAATTGCACAGTGTGAGTGGACTCGGCTAAATTTTGCAGAAATAATTTCCCTAGTTTACCTTAGTCTTGGGGAAGCAGAGAGATATCTTGCCTTTAAACTTGCAGCTTTTCATAAACCATCATTTTGTTAGCACATTGCAAGATAAAATATTTTTTTGTGTTCTTTAACGCTTTATCTCCTTTAACACATTATCTCCTGTCCAGAAAACAGATGTTAGCTTCATTTAGAAGAATTTCATAATTACCTCTAAAGTACTTGTTGCTGCTTGACTTCTTGTTTTGTTTGTTTTGTTTATATCAATAATGGGAGAACAGACTCGGAGAATTATCCAAAGAAAGAACAAAGCTTTCTGTGCATCCCTAGGTAGCATGTTGTGATGGAAGCCCAAGCTTTTATTCATTTTAAATGTGGAAAAAAACCCCATTGCATTGAAGGCATTGTTGTTGGGAGCCTCTGATGCTGGCAGCAGCTGTGTTCTCTTTCTGAATCTTAATTCAATACAAAGGAAGGAATGAGTAGTGGTTAATTTCTGCAAGTTCTAACTGTGACAAGCTGTACAGTCTTTTATGGATAAGTTTCCAAATGCTGCTTTCTGCAGCCTCTCCTCCTCCTCCATCAATTTTTTTGGTTCCAACACTTCTGCCACGAGCTTTGAGGAGATGAATCTGTTTTCTTATTTAGTTTGGTAAGCCTGTGAATGACGCATGTTCACTTGTACAGGAGGAGGAGGTCTGAATGCTCAAAACAAGCCTAAAGGCACTGGAAGTAGACTGGGAATTCTTGCATGAGGAAGATGAAAGGACTGGATGATGGTGACAGATAAAGAATGCAGTATATTTAACATAAAGAGGGAAAAATATAAGGCTGCCTAATCATGTATAGAATGAAGTGCTTGTTTTCTGAGTTTCAAATGTCCCTGGCATATTTTGTGAGTAGCAGCCATGTAAACAATGCTCAGCAAAACACTGAGGAAGCCGAAAAATGGAGAAAGAAATAAGTTCTGACACCCAGCAATACACTTAATATGTAAAACTAAATGGATGTACAGTTGCTTACATTGTAATATTTGATTAGTTGAAAAGTGGTAAAATGTTTTTGACAGTTTTAGTCCAGGCCAAGTCCTGTAGTCCTGACAGAAAAAAAAATTCCTCATGGAAAATGTAAATATCTGACAGTCTCAGCTGCATCTGTCAACCATGACCTAGGATATTAGTTTGAAAGGCAAGTGAATTCCTGTTAAACTGACTATCAGGCAAGATGAGACATAATTTGATCCAATACAATTTGCTGGTGTGTATATAAACTGCAGTCCTTTATTTTGGTTTTTCAAACTTCTTAATTTTCTTTTAATTCTTCAAACAATGTATTTGCAGTAGCAAAGAAGGTCTACAGCACAAGTGCAAAACTCTGCCTCCACAGAAAATGCAGACTATTATTTGGGATTCTGGCTTCAGGGAAATGGTGCCTCATACCTCAACTGAAATTTTTAGTCTCTCATTTAGATGCAGAGGACATTGTGTTGCCTGACTCATCACAGGAGACAGTCTTCTTGAGGATATTTGTTGACAGTTCTTTGAGAGTCTGAGGGAGAACTACTGCTTATAAATGCAGCTTTTTTCAATAGGCATAAAGTATGCACAGCCTTGGAAAAATGTAATTTAAAAACCCCAAATATTTTTGTCTCTAAGTCATGCACTCCACATTGGTTTAGAGCAATGAATGACAGTGCATGTGCTAGTCAGTTCCCTCCAAACTGACTGAAATGAGAGTAGGATGAATGTTTGAAGAATTGGATATTTGCTTTGGTGTATCTGTTTGTTGTCTCTACTCAGCTTCTGCAAGTGAGGTCAGTATTTTAGTCTGTCAAGTAATTAATGTTCCTGGAGTCTCAGTCTTTAAGGGCTAACTTGGCCAGAATTATCAGTCCCAACAAACCATGAGCCAGCCCTATGGTGTTACTCTAAGACAAAGAAACCTTAACAAACTTGTAAAATTTTCAGCATTTCTTACACGATACTTGCCAGGAGTAATAGTCTCCCTAGTCAAGACCCATTCAGGTCAATGAGAACTTTGATATTAAAAGCCATAACAATGATCTAATAGTTGAAGTGACTTTGACAAATTGAAAAGATAAAGTGCTGCATGAGACTGAGAAGGCTCTATTCCATTACAGTGAGTGATTAAGATATGGTGTTACTTAAGATGAATTGAATGATGAGCATCCTTAGAGAAATTCTCAAGGAACTAGTAATCAATCTTTCTCTGTAGTCATCCTGTACTTTTAATTTGTTCTATTACATAATTGCTTTCTCTACTACATAGTTGCTTTTAAGTATAATCTTTTAGTTTTATTTGGGGTTTTTTTGAGATCTCACATGTCTTACCGATGAAGTAAAAGAATGAAGAAACAGAAATGTCCAGTTCTTTCCAGAGATCTTCAAGTCATCTTCAAATATGGTTCGTCAACTTTCTTTCTAGATACAGTTGTCATTTTTAATTGTAGAACTTTAAGCCTAAGTCAATTTCCCTTTGACTAATGTTAGACTTTACTGACTGACTCGAAATTGAGTTCTGCCCATCTTGTGCTGACCTGCAGATGGGAACAAAGACCAATAAATGCCTCTTCCCAAGCAGCAGCCTGCCTAAGTTCCTAGTAGCAAATGGTGGTGCCCAAATGAACTGGACTTGCATAATTTTTTAATTCAGACTAAAGCCACGGGTTAATGCAATGTTTGAGGAGGGTCTCTCATTCCTGGTTACAAAGATTTTGTCTCTTCCAAGGACTGTTTCATGAATCCTATTTCCTGCTGCTCTGGAGCTGGAAGAATGGATAATACTTCTTATGCCTCTGCATTCATGAAGCAGTCCAAGCACCAGGACAGCTTTGCTACCACAAGAAATGTCTGTGAACAGATGAAGGCATGGAATCAGTTCCAGAGAACCAGCAGACTCGCTGTTAAGGGGAAGTAAGCTGATCCAATATACACAGGCAGAGCAGATGTTCCTAATGTGATAAATGGGATGGGATCCTGGGGCAGCACAGCTACAGCACACTGGGCTGCCTGTTACCCCAACAAGAGTGCAAGGTGCCCAGCTTGGAAGGTGTTTGTCATCATAATGCAGCACTGTCAGGGACACCTGTCTGGAGTGCAGAAGGATAAATCTCCCATCAGGAATTGACAACTCTGTGCTGTGTTTCGGCATGAGGTAATTACAGAATTCATGCACTGATTTACTTTCTGACTGAGACTAAAGAGTCAAAGGATTTCCCACTGATGAAGTTTATACATGAATAATCTTCTTCCTACCTGTGAGGGGAGAGTGGGAAGGAAAGCAGGATCCATGCTGCAGTAATCCTCTGCTTATTTGCAGTTCTCATCAACTGCTTCTGTGTCTGGTGAAGGAGTGGTCGATACACAGGAGTTCCAAACAAGGATCTGGCTTGCAGAAAGGTGACTTCTGATACATCTATTTTTGCCAGTTCCCAGGGTCTGTGTCCCCATAATTGCTCAGCCATGCATTATGTTGTTAGTCAATAATAACAATGAAAAAGGAAAACAGAAAAGATTTTACATATCTTTTGAAAAATGTTGGGGTAGGATTCTGTAATGTAAGAAAAAGCCTCTCCGAGCAGTGCTGAGTTTGTTTCTCACTTAATTTGCAAATCTTTTTAATGTTTTTAAACACGCTTTTCAATTCAAGCTCTTGAATTTGGGTGCAATTCTAGGGAGAGATGCTTGAAATTAAATTGTTGGCTTTCTGTGCTCCGTGGTAACTCTAACCCTCGACTAGGCAGCAGAGAACATGCAGCTGGGGTGCAGACAGCTGCCGTTCAAAAGCCTCAGCACAGGAGTTCATCCCGGGATCCCTCCCTCACTTCTTGTTCTGTGATCAGACTTGTCCTCCTGAGAAGTGCTCTGCTGGCTTGGCTGCTGACCAGGACCTCAGCTCTGAGAGGGCAGACTGATACCTCCTCAGTCATGGTGATTATCTGAACTGCTCTGATCTGAGATCTGTTCCTTGGTGTCTTCCCTGCTTCATTTCTCCAGTAGCAGTAGGCAGGGGGGTGGTGCTTCCCTGCTTTCTTCAGGTAATGATCCTGTTGGAGACTTGTTTTTTCCTTCCCACTACCTGGGAGAGCCACTGTGTTACAGCTGGTCAGGTGTGTCCAGCCACACCCTGGTGCAGCCGAGTAAGAGGTGTTGGGAGCCTGAGTGTAACGAGGAGAAACTCATGTTTCCTTCTCTCTTCATTGATCCAGGATAGGGGGAGCTTGAAGAAAGGCATAGAAGCAACAAAAGATAGTCAGCTCCACTTGTGCTTCCTCCTCCTCCACACACACTCTCTCCCTTCCCATTGTCTCTGCTGGGCATTGTGATTTGTCCTAAAATGAGAACACCTAGGGAGAAATGTCCTAAGAAAAGGATACAAAGCACAAATTGCAGGAGGAACTGTGTGATTGCTTGTATAATCACAGAATCCCAGAAACAATTGGGTTGGAAAAGACTTCTGGGATCATGGATCCAACCTGTGACTGAACACCACTGGGTCACCCAGCTCATGGCACTACATCCAGTCTTTCCTTAAACACCTTCAGGGACAGAGACTCCCTGGGCAGTCTGTTCCAATCTAATCAGCCTTTCTGTGAGGAAATCCTAATGTCCAAGCTAAACCTCCCCTGGCACAGCTTCAGACTGTCTTCTTGTCCTGTCACTGGTTACCTGGGCCAATGCCCACCTGGCTACACCTTCCTGCCAGGGAGCTGAATGCATTCCAGGCATGGGGAAGCTGTGATTATTGCCACTGACTTTGGTACACATCAGCCTGCAAAAGGGTGTAAAATGCTGCTGGAGATTGGGCCAACTGGGCACTTCTCCAATTCCTACCTGGTGTTCTTACCTTGGGACAAATCAAAATGCCCATCAGTAGCAATCACAAGGGAGAGAAGTGTATGTGGACAATGCACTCAAAGACCCTGAGTGTTGTTACTCACCACAAAGGGCCAACTGATTTTTCTTTAAAACTCTCAATTTTTAAGTAGAGACATAAGGAATTGAGATGCTCCTTGCATTTGACCCAACTGTGTAGCAGCACCAGCTGCTCTGAGCCAGCCACCTGTCTACAGTGACAGTTGTGCTTCATCCTTTTCTGCAACATGTCATGTTCCCCTTCTGAAGGACAGGTTTAACAGCAGAATTTGATGGGTTTAGTGCTACACAGTCCTGGCAGGTAGGACCTGTGGGAGTTTTGTACTGTTAATGTAACAGAACTTCTCTATTGTCTTATTTGCCAGTAATCTGATTCACCAGGAATAAAGGCAGCCTTCAGTTTCTGATTATAGTCATGATTAGTGACCCACAAAACAGGACAGGACTTTGCTATTTCGCTGGTGCTGAGGCAAAGAGCAAACCTCAAAACCACCCAGATTTACATGTTAAAAACAAGCAATGCCAATGGGATCTATAGGGAAGTCTGACTTACTCAAGATTGTGGTCAAGTACCATTTTCTAGTGAACTGGCAGAATGTAGTAGTTGTTCTGAGTCTGACCACACTGGCATGTAGTTGTGTTAGTATGAGAAATTTGGGGAAGTACACTCTCAAGGCAATACATGGTGCTGGTACAGCATCAAACAGACTGCCTTAGTACTTCTGAATAGTACTAAGTATAGTACTTCTGAAACTAATCTAATTTATTAACCAAAGTTTTCAGAAGATTTAAAACCATATTTTTTTTATCTTTAAAATAAGGATGTACTTGACAGTGCTCATGAGGGAAGCAGACTCATGAGCTTCTGTGTCTGTGTACTCGGAGCTGTGTTTCCCACTGTGCCACAGGAGAGGTACATCAATCAAACTAGAATAACACTAAGGGGAGGCAGACCCTGTTATTGTACCTGCTGCTCTTCCGTGGCTTCAGATATCATCATCATCTGAAAGGGAAAAGCCTGGCTGTGACATTGCTTGGAAAGGTTCCTGAACAATGCCAGTCCCTGTCTTTGGCAGGAAAAGATCAGGCTTAAGGAATGAACTTAAGTACCATGTGCTGCAGTAAGTATCATGAAATTACCAAGTTGACTCCAGTGTTTGCTGTCCTACTGAATACAAATAAGTGTATCTTTTTTTACAGCATCTTGGGTTATTATAACTAATTCACAAGCTCCCTCTGCTGGGCTACCAGCATGGGAGAGCAGTGGCAAAGCTCCTGTTATGTTTTTTGCATTTGACCCATTTTCTTCAGCGTATTTTGACACTTTGTACAGCATCAGAAGAAGTGTACGATCAAATTCATGTAAATGGCTTTTCAGAAGTGTACTAGAGAGAGATTTGATGTGTTAGGTGCATAATAAAATGCTTTATGTGCATAGAAAAATGATTTTATGTGCATAGGTTTTTTTCCACAATAATGTAACTGTAGCTGTTACCTCCTGAAAGTGCTCACGCATCTATCAAAAGATAATGATACTTGGCTTCAGTAATGCCTTCTGTCACAGGAAAGAGCTCTAAGGAAATAAATATAGACCTGTTAAAAGAATTAAAAGCTTACAATCATCAAATACACTCCATACACTATGCAGTTTGATATAGCAGTGGTTTTCTAAATGAGCCAAGGGGTTTGTACAAGCACTCAGAGGAATTTAAAAGTGCTGAAAACATTAATCAGAAGAGCTCATCCTGCTGCTTTCTGCCTAATCCTCAAGGTCAAGGTTCCTGTCTACACTTTTCAAAATACATATCTAGGGCATAGCACTGTCATAACCAATAATTCCAAAATCTCTTTTAGTAGATGAAAAAGAGTTGTGAAATTAATGACTTCCAACTAAACAATCTCAGGGTGAGAGTTTGCTAACAAAAAACAGAATGATGCTCTGTGGCTCTGTGATTATTATAGACATAGCACTTCCTGACTGGCTTTTAACAGGGATTTACTGAAAAAAAAGACCTGCCTTAAATAATTCACAAAATTGTGGAGTGCCTTTATGGGAAAAGGCATATATCGTCTGCAGTGGCACCAGAGAAAAAAGAAAAGACTTTATGAACAAACACAGTGGCTTTTTTTACTGCAAGTCAGGCTCCCAGACACAGACAGTGGTACAAATAGAAAGTATTAAAGTGCTGCCTATGTGCTGTGCTTAAAGTAATATGTAGCTGTCACCAGTGTGAGTGGAGCAATTATTTGGCAGCACTCAGCATCACTGGACAATGATGTAAAACAGAAAATAAAGAACTCCAGCAACCAATTGATACAGAAATTGCAGGGAGAATGTGGAATGCATGCATTCCAAACTTCAATCTAGTGAGGAGACTAAAATGAACATTTATAATATCAAGTGAGACAAAATCACCTCTTTTGACTAAAGTGGGCAGGCCACCTCTACTTAACCAGGAAAAGGAACATGTATGATATGTGTGTTTGGTAAATAGCTGAAAGATTAAGGGGCTTTTTACATGGGCATGTAGTGACAGGACAATGGGGAATGGCTTTAAACTGAAAGAAGGCAAGTTTGGTCTAAATATTAGGAAGAAATTCCTTGTTGGGAGGGAGGTGAGGCACTGGAACAGGTTGTTCTGGAAAAGTTGTTCAAAGCCAGGGTGGACAGGGCTTTGAGCAGCCTGTTCTAGTAGAAGGTGTCCCTGTCAGTGGTGGGGGACTTGGAACTAAATGGCCTTTAAGGTGCCTTTCAATCCAAACCATTCTGTAATTCTGTGGTAGAACAGGTTGTGATGTCTTAAAGAATATAGAAAGGAATTAGGTGAGATTTTAAAGCACTAGCAATATAACTCTTAGTGTCATCAGTCTTCCATTCATGTACTGATAGGATAAAAAATGATTTTCCCTATGCTCATATTAAGTGACATTCAAGAATTTTCTCAACTTATGTATCTTATCTCAAGCATGAAATATTTTTCTAGGTAGCATGTTCTCATATTGGCTTTATTCTGCATCAAAGCCTCTGATGGCTCCAGAGGATGGGATATCAATATACAATTTATCCTTTCAAAGCCTTGAGGATGATCAGTCTGTTTCTGATCTGTCCCTAATTAAACATTACTTTAGTAATTCCCAGGGGCAAGGAGGCACTGCGATTACACTGAAATAAAAATGAAGTTTGTAGGACCACAGTTGCACTGTCTGTGGTTATGATTAATGTATTTTATGACTGTTGTTTTGGTCATAAGATTTAGCTGTTTAATTAAAGATACTGTGAGGGAGCATATAGAGACAAGCCACAAATAATTTTTTTTGTAAGGTGACAGAAATCTAAGGAGGTTTTAACACAAAATTGTTTGAAGTAAAATGTGTCAAACCATTGGAGATCTTAAATGTGATTGCTGATTATTCAGCCTTTGTCAGGCCACTAATAGTGATGGCGAGAGTTTCTGTTCCAGTCAACCATTTCCCAGAAAAAGGAGAAATGCAAGTCCTTCATATTTAAATGTTTCAGGAAACAGACATCAACCCTGCAATGACTGTGGATTGAGTGACTTGGGAAGAGGTATTTGAGTCAACATAAAGATTTATTTATTTAGCTGTCAGTTAGGACACATCTGCCTGGTGTGAGCCCACAGATCAGTGCTAGAGGCCAGAAAGGCTGTTTGCAAGATACACAGGTCATTTTCTTTGCCATTTTCTTTGGCCATGTGGAAGTGGATAGGTGGGTTGATTTCTACCATTCATTCATGCTTTTAAATACCATTTTTCATCTGTCTTTGCATACGGGCTGCTTTTGCATTCTGAAAAAGAGGTGACATTCGTTAGCATATTTCATTATGCCAGCCCAAAGAGCTGTATGTATAAGTCTATGTATAGACTTAGGTATTCGTAGTGCTCAAGTGTTCTGACTTCCTATCCTTACTTTATATTAAAAAACAGTGAACAGTGCATTCTTATCTAGCCGATACTTCTTTATTTAGCACTTGAAGGCTGGATTTAGATAGAAGTTTATATCCATTTAAAATACACAAGCTGCATTCTAAAACAGTCATTAGTTCAATTTAAAAATTAAATGTGCTGAACATAAAAATAAGCTTAGCAAAACATGGTTTGTATTGAAAGCTAGTTGATAATATTAAGTGAAGGAATCATTACATACAGAAAATGAACTGATTAAGATTTTTCTAACCCACATGCCTTTGCCTTTCAGAATTACAATTAGTAGAACTTATCCTTCACATTCCTTTTTAAAGGATGATCTTATTAATGCTTTTACAAGGTGTGGAATTCAGAGGTGTAGGTCCCAAATTTCAATACAGTAAAATGAGAGCTCTGGAGAGAATTCAGTGTTTCTCACCATGTCTCCTCATTTACTTTAGATTCAAACTATCTCTAAATTCTGTGAAGCTAAAACAATTAATTTAATAATGTCTGGAAATGAGTGAGGTCTCCAGATGTTAATGGCTTATTTAATTCTACTGCAGTAATATTAAAGTGCACTAATCAAGATGAGAACTAGGTTGTTCTCCAGGTTGTACAAATACCAGAGTCATTTGGAGCAGCTGTAATAAAATCCTTTGTTATCATGGAGCAAGGTGAGACACACAAACAAGATCTTTCAGCCATTAGTTCTCAGTCAAGTTTTAAGTGACATTAATTATCTGTAGCATCTTTTACAGTCCAAATGAGAAAATATAGTTTATAACAGATATTGTCTCCATATTAAAGCTATCAGTATTTTTAAACTTGAAGAACTAATTGTAAATCCTACGATAATACAAATTACAGCAAACCCAAATGTGTTCAAAAACATTTCAAAGATATTATTTTGATATTTCATTTAATTTTAGGACTGCCATTTATCTTGTCAAGACTGTCTGTACAGCCTTTTCCTTTTTTTCTCCCTGTGTCTTTTTGCCTTTTTTCTTTCTCAGTTCTCTTTTCACAAGTTGAGATATATTTAATCAAAGTACTGCTGCCATATGGGCTTTCCTCTCAAGCTAAAACACAACTTCAGTTGAATTATGTAATTGGCCTAGGTATTGGTCAGTAATGTCCAGGTGTGGCTGACACAGAAGATTGCTGGGGAATTGCATGTAATTAGAGTTGTAGTTAAAATGCGTAAAACTGATTTCTTATTGAATGCTTTAGCTCTTTAACATGGAAATTTTCATGTCTGGTCAAATACTTTTGACACCTCTAAGAGTAAGGCATTAGTCATTTTTAGGGACTGCATTAAGCTGTTTGTGATGCTAAAGTCCTACAAGCATAGCTAGCCTATCTTCATAGAAGCCTGTTTGCACTTCATTTTTCTTAGCATTTTATTGTGTTAAGAAAGGCAGATTCTTTTACTAAAAGGTTTCTGAAGTCTCATATATAGTAGTGATTTTAAGTAATTTAGTAACTATTTAGTAACTCTTCCTTGCTTCCTATATTTTTTTTAAATCTTGTCTGTAGAAAAATCTGTCTAGGTCGGTGTGTCCCAATAAAGCCTGTAACCTCTACTTATTTAATCTTTTCCTTTGTCTTCTCCTAATGCCTCTTCCCCCCAGTCTGGAGGCTGCTGTTCTGCAGCTTGCCTGCTGCTTGTTGTCAGCTTCCGTCAGACTGAAGGATCTCTGGAAGGAAAGACTCTTAGAGGGCCTCTTTTCACCTCATCTGTGCAGCTAAAGATTTGACATTCACTTCCTGAGACAGGATGAAACTCTGGTTTTGAGAGACATTATGTAAATCAACTGTGTTATGTAAGAAACTCCTAATAATGATGTACATTACAGCATATTTATAAGATTAAAGGCAGTACTGCATCCTGTGCACTGGCAAAATGCAGAGTCCTGAAAAATGTCTTTAAAAAATGAAATCATTATAATAGACTTGATGTTTGTTTGATGTTTCTGTTTAGGTGCTGACTGCAGCACAAATTAAATCAATTTGCCTGGCCATACTGGAATCAGGAAAACAGTATGCAGTGAAGAAGAGGAAACCAGTCCCACTCATGTATTCCTACTATGGAACAGAGTATCTTGGTGAGTAAAACACACCAACACCTCTGAGAGCGTGCTGCGTGGAGATGCTGAGCTAGTAGGCACTTCAGAACTAAAATACATAAAATCTACCATGTGGGATTTCTCCTGAACCAGTTGGGACCATTCAACCTCCTAAAACAGTGAAGTGGCACTGAGGAGTTGGAGGGGAGGGCTAATTCTGCCTAGCACTGGGGAATGCCAGAGGTGCCTGTGCTGCAGCAGGGGAGCAGCTTTATTCCCTCCTCTTTCTGCTCTGCTAAATAAATGTTCCTTGCCAGCAGAGGCAGTGAGGGGTGTGGTGTCCCTGCCTGTGTGCAGCAGGTTGCTCAGGGCTCTGTCAGGGATGTTCTCTGTGAGCTGCTGTTGCTGTGCTGGACTGGCACAGTGGATTTGGCCATAGCACTGTGACTCAGGCACGTAGGCAGCTGCTCCTCTCATGGGCAGCTTGGTTGGAGCTCACCTGAAACAATGGTGAAAGACCACTGGGCAGGGCTCTCGTGGGCTTCTCAAGGCTCAGTATCACTGCAGAAAGTGTGAGATTGGTTCACAGTTCCCTGGCAGGGGAGCAGAGAGAGCAGTCACTGAGTGGTGTGTTCCACAGACCCCGGTGGGTACAGACAGGTCTTGCACTGAAATTTAGGTGTTAGCTCACTGATACTGTCAGTCCGTAACTGGGAAATAACCATTTATGACCCAGTTTGAATTTGCATTCAACAAATGCAAATATATGGCCCAGATCCAGCAGTGTGTCAAGAAGAGTAACACCTTGAAACAGAATTCAGTTCAGGTTCAGTTTAACTTCATACAGTGAGTTTCAGTTCTATTAGAGTGAGAGCAGAATGAATTCATACATATTTTTGCAAATCTAGAGAAACTAGAAATGACAGAAGTAGTAAAATATGGTGTTATGCACCTAGAAATCTTTTATTCCAAGCACTATCCCAGTATGCATGAAGAAGATGAAGGAGCCATGCTCTTGACAAGCAAATCTGTCCCAAGGGATAGTTGGAATGAGGTGCAGACAGGACCTAAACTCACCCTCTAATTCAGTTGTTTCTGTTCTTTCCAGGTGCAGCACATGGGCTTTCCTCAATCCTGCAGATGTTGCTCTCCTATTATGAGTACCTGCAGCCAGCAGATCAGGAGCTGGTGTGGCAGAGTGTGGATTTCCTGATGGACCAGGAACAGAACAGCAACTGGCCCCCTGAGCTGGGGGAGACGATTGAGAGGGAGAATGAGCTGGTGCACTGGTGCCATGGAGCTCCAGGTTCTTTTCCCATTGATGCTGTGCATAGCCAGATGCTGATCACATTGCTTTTCCACATTAGGTGATTCCATGTGGAAGATAATCTCAGGTTAAATTTTATCAAAGTGACAAAATCCTAAAGGACATAAAGAAGTTACACTTAGAGGTGTGGAAATTCGTTAATTGCTATTGTTCTTCCCCAGAAAAACCTGCATCCCATCACTGTTCTTGAGTAATAACACAGATGGAGCTTGCAAGAACACTTCATCTACTTCAGTGTTTGTTAAATTCAGACCACGAGTGAGCTAAACATTTCCTTAGGCACTTGAGTTGGTTATGTGTCATGTGCATTCTCATAAGGTTACCATGAACTGAGCTGTGTAGTGCTCTGGTGAAGATTATGATTAATTTATTTAAATCCCTTCTAAAAATAAGCCAAATAGTTGGGTTTTTTTAGCAGAAGTTAGTATGCAAAACTATGTATAACTAGAATAAAGCAGTTTAGGCTTCACTGGGGAAAAAAATAGTGAGTTTCTTTTTCTCATTTAGTAAAAATTTCTATGCCGTTGTAAGAAATTATCTTGCCTATCTTTGTGTAAGCAGGTGAGGTGAATGGGGATTTGGAGCCAATAGAAGACAGTGCTAGGAGTTTACTGTTTAAAGGCAAAAATGTGACTGCTCTCTTAAAATGATGAAAGTCTGGAATGTTAGAGTAAACCCTGAAATTCAATAATGCTTTGAAAAGATTGAAAGTGGTGTTGTCACAGGGTGTGGATAAGTACATCTTACTGTGTGTTTTTAGCCTAGCAGATACTCCCCCCTCCACATGGAGCCTTCAGAGCCTACGCTGACACATAGAACACGAGACTGCATATTTTTAGTGTATTAATCTTTATTTTCTTATGTGTTCTGTGAAACTCTTGGTGTGCTTATTACAAAAGACAATCTCACTGCTCTTTTCCTAGGCATTGCATATCTGTTTGCCAAAGCTTATCTGGTTTCCAAGAAGCCTCAATATCTGGACACTTGCATCCGCTGTGGAGAGCTCACCTGGCAGAAAGGCCTGCTGAAGAAGGGCCCTGGAATATGCCATGGGGTGGCTGGCAGTGCTTATGTGTTCCTGTTGCTGTATAGGCTCACTGGGAACTCCAAATACATCTACAGGGCACAAAGGTGAGCATTCCTGTCTTCTGGATTTAGGGAAATATCAGAAATTTTCGGGAACATTTATAAAGCATAGTCTGTGATCACCACCCTCGGATGTAACCTGAGTGTTTAAGCTTCAGGGTCAAGTCTAGCCATGAGTTCTAGGGTGGGTACACTCTGTGGGAGCTCTGCAGTCTCATTCCAGGCTGCCTGGGCTCTCCCAGGCTCCCTCCCTGCCCAAGAGACTGCATTCCTTCAGAGGGAGCTGGGCTGGATGTGGAGGAATCACATGTGTCCAGGGCTCATCCTGATGTAATGGCAGAACTCAGACAAGCTGTGTACCCAAGTCCAGGAGTACAGTAAAACATGATTTGTTATGATTTTTTCAGAGCATTTAACACTATTCCATATTACTAGAAGTGGAAAGTAAGTATAGGATGTGTTGTGCGGTTATTTTATATTTTTTAATTTATCATTCCCACCTTTAGCTTAGCTAGAGGGGTTAATTCTATTTTGGCTGGGTGCAAGCACATGTGGTCCAGGGAAAATTCTGTCATGGTGCTGCTAATTATCTTTAACTATGTATCTCTAGATTACTGTACCTTTTTAAAAACATGCCATTCCATCCATCCATGTTTTCCTTACAGCACAGAATAACAAAGTGGAAGTGGTATAGTAATTAAGATGACTTTTTCAGCCCTTTGCTTATTTTTAAATTTGTGCAGCTATTTCAGCATTACAGAATGTGTTGTACTGATGTGAAACATTGCTTGCATCTTAGAAGTTATCAAAAAGTATTTGTTTAATGATATGTCTTACAGAAATCAGAAAAAGTTTATAGCTCTTAAATAGACATAATGCATGCACAGATTGCAAAGGTTTGTCTTTTCTGGATCTAATGCCCCTCATTTTCTTGAGGAAATTGGATAATGTAAATTTGCAGAAAAGGTTAAATACTGATTCTATTTTTTTAATTACTGAATGTTATTAAAATGATGTTTCCAAACAACAAGCAGACAGAGAGGGACATGAAGTAATAACAACAACTCCTTTTTTTTCTCTCTTAGGTTTGCAGAGTTCTTATTTACAGAAGAATTTAAGTCTGGTTCCCGGGCACTAGAAAGTGTATATAGTCTGTATGAAGGTTTTTCAGGAACTGTGTGTTTCCTGACTGACTTGCTGCAACCCAACCAAGCCGAGTTTCCTCTCTTCAGTGTCTTTGTCTAAAGACTGATGTTCTCCAGGGCCACATCCCGGAGGTAGTGGGAAGAGGGCACCTGCAGTTCCACTTACTTTTCAAGACAGGCTATTTACAAAACGGGATGGGGTACCACTAATGCTAGCCTTAAATGTAGCTGGGAGTCAGATCAGAAACAACATACACTGGGGCTTGGGGGGTGGGAAAGTGTGTGGTCAAAATAAATGGGTCAGTGGGGAAAAAAAATGGGGGAGCTGATTGAATCTGATGTTGTAGATATTTATCTAATTATTCAAGTGAGAGAGAAAGGGGCATTACCAAACTTTTAATCTGGTGTAAAAAAGGCAAGGGAGAATTGCAGGGACATGCAGAGAAGAAACAGTGATGTACCCAGTAGGTTTTAAAAAGAGTCCTGCAAAAACCATTCGTGGAACAATGCACTAATTGAGGAGGGTGTCACTGCACTGCACAAAGGCAAAATCTGGGATTTTTTTACCTAAACCACATCTGCTAGTTTTAGTAACATGTATTAGGAAAATCTGTATCTTTGAGCTCTTTGGTCATGTAATGGCAGTTCTGTAGATAGCTGTGTGTTCAGGCTGCAGTTTCACAGTCCATTTCAGCAAGTGGGGTCTCACGTGTGTAAATGAGCACTGAATTGGACCCTTCCTTTTAGAGCTCAGTCTGTGGCAAGGAGCTGGTCTCCTTTCTCATCTACTGCAACTGTGTCACATCTTGTCAGTATTTTCCCATGGAAGATGGGTGGAGCCACGCAGAAGACTTGGAATGAAAAGTTCTGTAGCAAAGGTACAGCAGGCAGATGCTTTCTTCATGGTACAGCATTGTTAGATAAGTATTGTTCAGTGATACAAAAGCTTCCTTTAAAAATTAGTTACTTTTAGCAGCATTTCTGAACAGTACCCTAAGTTTTTCAGATGATGGAAAATCTATTTTCCTTATGAATTCTTCACTACAAACCCTGCAAAGTGAATACAATCCTGGGATGGCATAGTGATCCCCAGAAAAAACCTGCTAACAAAAACTCAAAATTGCCTTTTTTCCCTAGTTAACAAAAAAATATATATGTCCAAATGATTTTTAGCTAGAAAATAATTTAGATAGAAAAATAGGTTGCTCAATACTAGTTGCACTAGCACTTACAGTTGCAATTATATGCAGTTTTATATGTACTATGGATATGATGACATGGTACTTAAAAGCTAAAGAAAACACTAACATAGATTTGTACTAAAAACAGAAAATTAATATCTGTATTTAAAATCTATTTATTATTTATTTATTTTTATTTATATGGGAATACTATCTATAAAGACAAATAGGGAAAACCAATAAGTCAAAAACAGGTTAGAGAGAAAAGCTGCTGTACATGCACTGCCAAACAATGCAGTCCCTCTTCCTGCATTCTCAGCTGGAGGAGATTACAATTTCTTTATTTTTAATGCCTAATGGATTAAAGTTCCCATTTAATTTCAGTGGGCTTTGATCAGGCTATAAATTGGAGCTGGGTCTTGCAATCCTTCCACATTTTAATATAATAATCCCTTCCTGCTCTTGCCACTGTTATTTTAATGAGATGGCTTGCATCATTATGAGCTGCAGATAAGGATTTCTATTACTCTGTCTTGCACTGTGCAGCTCTAATTAATTACTTAATCACAGAAATAACCATATTTTACTGGTGAATAAAGCAATGCAGTTCTGTATCAGTTTGGCAAGAATTTAGTTTTTAGTGAATGAAAATGGTAAAATTCAATATACATTTGTTATGTCTTTATTAAAACACATAAGTTAAGTTAGATGGTCTTTTAAGAAAGCCACTAATGTCGCTTACTTGGTTACTCTGAGCAGTGAGACGTGTGCACACAGGGATGAATTCCACAGGGAGGGTGTGCACATGAGGCTGAATCCAAGAGTCACTGGATATGGGAGTGGGCTCTGCCCAGCCCTGTGGAAATGCTGCTGTTAGATCAGAGCAAAGTCAATTGTCAATAGTGAAGATCCCAAATCCATCAGGATTTTTATCAAGTTGGTTCCTGTAATGCATTTGGTCCCTATATTTCATAACTGAAAGCTTCTTAAAGGAAAGTTTAAGGAAGGTAAAACTTGGCCTATCCACTTCTTTTAGATGTGATTCTTCACAAATGCCAGGAAATAAACATTGAGCTCAGTGTCAGTTTTCTAGTGGTTTTTCCTGTCTGTCTCTCTTTGTAGAAGACATTCAGAGGAGACTGATCTTCTCTGTGTTGTGCAAAACAGATCTCCTGTCCCCACAACCATTCTTTGTATATGAAGCCACATGTTTTGGAGAGAGAAAGAAAATTATTTGAGTAAGGGTCCATTCAACAACAAGAAAACTCATGGAACCACTCAGTTTTTGGAATCTGGGTCCCAAACATCTCTGCAGGTTATGTGAGTTCAGCACTGACTCTGGCAAGGGCAGCACACAAATATCCAGTCTCACGGGGTACATCTGGTAAAAATCTTGGAACAAATTTGTTCATCCCTTTCATCAGACATGACAGCGTGAGCTCACTCTCAGAGATTTGTGGCTTTTCTTACCCGGCCTGGCTGGGTGAAGGTGGCTTCTAGACACGCTGCAGTCACGGCTTCTGAACACAGTGCAAATACACCCCAGGGCTCTTTGGAAATGCCACTCGTTAAATGAGCAGGGTTTTTTCATCTTTCCCCTCTTTATTTTACAATGTATGCTGTTACAAACATGCTGTTGCAATCTTTATTTGTTGCTTTTAAGACATTGACGGAAGAGCAACCTGAGTAGAGCTGTCAGCACTTTTCGGTGTAATAAAAAGTAAGGTCCTCTGTGTATCCTTCTTCCTGCTTTGAGAAATCAATCTTGCAACCTTTGCTAGACATTCTCCATGGAATGCTGTCTCCTCCTGCTCCCGAATTGGGCCCTTATGGACTGAAAAATGTATTCCTGAACAGATTCTGCCCTGGTGCTGTGACAAAAGACTGTGTTGTGGGAAACTCGAGAAGCCTCTTTCAGGGTGTAAAACACAGTAACGACGTCATGTTTGCACATTAATTTCTTGGTTGTGTTTAGTTTCTAAAGTGTAGGCAATAGGAATTTAAGTGATATAATAGTATTTATGCTGTTAAAGCAAAGAGGATTCATTATGTGGGTATTGGTGCTTATTTGTGATGTGCCTGTGTTTGTGTGGTGCAGTTTGTAAGTAAAGCTGTAGATTTACACATCAGTTTAAGGAGTTATATACTGTTCATGACTTTTAGCCTGCCATCCATAGATTACTGTCAGGGAATAATTTTGAGGGAAATTAGATTCGTAGTGTCCAGATTTATTGATTTCAGGATTCATA
This sequence comes from Acridotheres tristis, assembly GCA_037013685.1. Taxonomy (NCBI): domain Eukaryota; kingdom Metazoa; phylum Chordata; class Aves; order Passeriformes; family Sturnidae; genus Acridotheres; species Acridotheres tristis. The sequence continues at coordinate 106,341,955 of CM072884.1, forward strand.
GAACCAGATGCAAAATTTTTATCAACAGTAGAGTTCTAGCAAATATATTTTTACCTGCTACTCACAACTTCTCGTCATAATAGTGTTCATTTTGTGCCACTGCTTTCAATATCTGTTTTATTTGCATCATTGTTGCCTTCAATTTCCCTGCCTTTGTTTCCCAACCTCTGAATAACTTGAGGAGGCTGAAGAAGCAGCCCAGGTCTTTTGTTCTTGAAAATAAGATTGATTGATTTTGCTTAAGCAGGGTGTTCTGCTAACTTGCATTACATTATTTTATGCTCCCAGATGGTCTCTTCTCACTGGCCGTGCCATTTCTCACCTGCTAAGGAAAAATCATTATCCTATATAAGAACTGTCACTGGTGTTTTAGTTCACTAAATAAAAGAGAGACTTTCTAGGGAGCATGGTCACTTCTCCAGTGTTTCAGTTCTGTTAGGACTGTTGAAACCAAGTGAAATGGCTAAACATTCCAAAATACACTTTTAAATAGTTCTGGAAAATATGCCTAAGGGAATGCAAGTAAAGGGATCACCTTTATTGCTACTCTGTCAAATTAAGTAATGCCACTTTGATGTTCTAATACTGATTATATATGGACATGGGAAGAACATGACAAGAATACTGATTGGTTTTTTTAATACTATGTAAAAAACCGAACTGTGGATATCTGCTGTATTCAGAAACGTTGAGGGGCAATATGTGCAAATGGAAACTTTGATAAGCAATCCAGTTTTTGTACTCACATCGTTTTCTGCATATACAGTTACAGCATCTGCCAGCATATTGCACGTTATATGCCAACAGTGACCTATTTTAGTGTATGCATGCATTTTGAGAATATATCCTTGTTCTTTGGATCTCTGAGGTCTGCCAGGTAAATCTCAGGTGCAGTAATCTTCTACATACCTTGAATATTCACTGGCATGAGTGCATATTCTAATCTGTAGGAAGATTAGTATATCAGGACTAAAATTGCCCTATAGATTTTCAAAGAGTAATCTTGCTCTGGTGAACTAATAATTTCTGGCTGGCAGCACAGCCTGGACTGCTCTGAGAAGACATTTCAGTTTATATAAATATGTCTTAGATTAAGTAGTAGCAGCAGAAAGCTAAATTGAGAAGAAATAAGAAAATGACCAAAAATCCCACTATAACGGGAACAACATACTTCAAAGCCATAAGCCAAAAATGCTCAGGGCCCACAAAACAATACAGCAATTTAGGGATGTGATGGCACAAGTAGTGGTACAGCAAGCTCTGTGCAGGTTTCAGCTGCCTTGAACAGCACTACATTGCCATTATAGCAAAGTCATCAAATGTTAAAAAACATTTGCCTGTGAAGGAGTTGTCTGTAGCTGAACCTACTGCCTACTCCTATCTTTTGATGGAACAGAAGCGATGTGCATTATCCATGATGGGGCAGTCAAAAAAAAATACATTCAAGAAGCCAATAGCACCAACTTTTCAATTTGCCTTTGAATTATTAAACTTGACTAATTTGTACTGTCACCATTGGTCCTACACCCCGTATATTTGAAATTCTACATTATGCTCTAAAAAACAAATTATAAATAGCAATCTGCTTGAAAATACATAAGGCCATATTTATTTTTAATGCTTCGAAGGGAGTCCCTTGACTTTGTTCATTGCATGAGTCAAAGAGAAGATGGAGGCATTTAGGTCAAGTACAGCAATATCACTTAGAATGGCAGAAAATTAATTAAAAATTCATTTTGCTCAGTGGTATAATGATATTTGAATACAAGAGATTTTACAGCGTACTGATACTCAGCATCAGCATTGTATGATTATGTAGAAGTCCTTAAGTCAATTATAACCTATAGGGACTGAAAACCAGATCCTAGTCCAACATATCTTTTTACATCATATAGAAGAGAAAGGCTGTCTGACCAGAAATTTAACTCTGCTTCTGTCTTCATTATCATGACCACACAAGACAGAAGGATTTCCTTTAACAGTGGTCTGGTTTTGCCACTGAATTGGCTTCCTGCACTCATTTTAAGGGCCTGATAGGCCACTTGCTGATGTCAGTGCTAAACCTCCACTTGATTCCAGTCATGTAAGGTAGCTCTTTCCACATGTGTGCAACAGGGGTAAAACTATGTCATTCCAAACTCCAGGCCTACAAACTTTCCTTTACACATGAGTCCCATGGAATTACTATGGCTTGTTTGTGTAGTATGAGGAAAGCACAGGGCCCTATTTGATAGCAATTTATATACCTTTTATCTCGATATCTCTGCAATATACGTGAATACCAATACACATAAAAAATACAGGGAACTTAAGTGGCATTATTTCATGTCTAGTTTGTGTTGGTAACATTTGATTATTCAGTATATTCCAGTGTGTGATGTTCATTCCTTGAGTATGTGCCACACCCTAGATTGGTTTCTCAGTGTTACAGCCATTCACAGCCATGATGTGGTACAGGCCTGTAGAATCAAGGTTAATTTGATTCTTTAGAGATGCACCTTATTGTTTGAAAGCAGGACCCCTGCTTTTCTAATATTTTAAACACTGTGATCTTTCAGAATGTGTTTATTGTATTAGTTTTGTATGGTAGATTATGATAGAAACTAGATTTTATAGCTTTTTAAAAGCAGTGATAATACTAAGCTTCATAGTGGCAGAAGAAACTGTGTATATCTCTATTATGAATATTAAAGCTGTGATTATATTTTGCCTTAAATAAAAGTCCAACCTTGAACAGTATGATTTTGGAATTGTATTTTTTATTTTTTGTACTTATCTTTCATAGTGCTGGCAACTCTTCCTTCCAAAATAGTCATGACTCAGTGCTCCAGAAGCTTTTCAGTGGTTATCAAAAGTAAAATAAATAATTTTAGAATTAGATAAATCATCCAGGCTGCACACAGTGCTTAGGTAAAATACCTCATGGTAGTTTCCCACAACACAAAACACAAAAGGTTGCTTTTAGCCTGCCGATTAAAGTTTCCCACTTCAGGTATTTATTGTCAGTCTGCTTAAATCTCAGTTTTCATGGCCTCTTCCCTTTACAGAAACACTCCTCCATTCCCAGTGAAGGACACAAGCATTAAATTCACCTAGTCCTGCCTACAATAAGATTTCCATCTTTGTCATCATGAGCTGAGCTCAACTCGAGCTGAGCAACGGGACTCCAGATTTGCTTAGTGCAGTAGTTAAAGAAATGGCCAAGTGTTTATTGGCATTTTTTGTGCAAATCTGGTGACACCCTAAATGTCATTAAAGAACAGTAGCAGATAAGCAGAAGTAGCCAGTAGTGTTATCCCATTAATAATATCTGAGACTCCTTATCTCACCTTCCTCTTGTGGTCCTGTAGGTCCCAGGTCTGTAGCTAACCCCCACAGGGAGATCAGCAGTTACCTGGGAACAGGCAAGAAGAAACAAGATCTATCACCAGAGCCAGCTGAGCATGAACCAAGTACCTGGGCACCAAGAGGAGGGGAGAACTGATGACTGGAGACTCCTGTGCAGGACACAGGCACCATCTGCCAACCTGGCTTGGTACCTCTTTTTTATTTCTTGCCAGGTGCTCAGGTTCAGGATTTCATGGCAGGACTACAAAGGCTTGTCTTTTCCTCAGGCTGTCACCTTGCACTGCTCATCCATGCAGGTGTCACTGGTACTGCTGGGGTGACCATACATGTCTCCAGAAGGACTCCAGAATTTTGGTGGTGAGGGAAAAAGGATCCTGCTGGTGAGGGGCAAAGGCCCAGGGACAGTGGGCAAATGCTGCAGGTCAACAGCTGCTGTCACAGCTTAGGGTTCTGTGACCAAAGGAATCTTTGAAGGAAAAGGTCTGGAAGCAAGAGGCATCTGGCAAAGTGCTACAGGGGCACCTCTGACACTGCCACACTGCCCTGATCAGGGGGTCTGAACTGGGGACATCAGGGGAGGCTCCCCCGCTCTCACAACTCCTTTCCTGCCTTTTCTTTGCTTGGTTTTGTTGTGGTGTTTGTTTATTTATTAAATCATCTCAGTCTTTAATGTTGCACAGGGCTATTTTCTTCCTGGTACAGACTTTGCCCTTGCCTCTTCCTTTCAGATCTCTATTTTATCACTCTCTACCAGTCCCTGACAGGAGAGTGTAGCCAGGTTGGGGGTCGGTCTCAGGCAAACAGTGATAGAACTAGAGGGCATGATCTTAAACTGCACCAGGAGAGGTTTAACTTGGACATTAGGAAGAATTTCTTAAGAGAAAGGATGATTAGACACTGGAAAGGGCTGCCCAGGGAAGTGGCTGCCAGAGTCACTGTCCCTGGAGGTGTTTCAGGGAAGCCTGGACTCAGTGCCCTGGTGTGGTTGTCCTTTCCAGCCGAAGCGCTCCCGGGGCTGTGTGCCCTCCCCAGGCTGGCGAGGCGCCCTGAGGGGCTGAGGGCACCGCTCGCCCCTTCCCACCAGCCCCCTCAGCTCAGCTCTGCCTGACGGCTGAAGGGGACACGATGAGGGGCAGCTCCCCGCGCCCCGCCGGGGAACCTTCCTCCGCTCCCAGCGCAGGCAGAGTCGAGCCCCGGGCAGGATCCAGAGGCAGTCAGGATCCAGGGCGGGTCAGGATGGGCCTCCAGCCCGAACCCAGCCCCAGCCCCAGCCCGCAGAGGCCGCGGGCCGGCAGCGGGCGCGGCGCTCCCTCTGCCGGGGACTGGGCCCTAGTGCGCGTCGGCGGCGGCAGGGCGGGTCGGGCTGAGGCGGCCGCTGCGATGAAATTCCCGGGCTCCGTCCTCATCTCCCTCGTCCTCTTCATGTCCGAGACGGCGGCCGCGCTGTGCCTGAGCGCGGGGTACCGCGACGAGGGGGACGACATGTGGCGGTTGCTGACGCTGCTCTTCGCCCTCGTGCCCTGCGCGCTGGTGCAGCTCAGCCTTCACTTCATCCACCGCGACGTGAGCCGCGACCGCCCGCTGGTGCTGCTGCTGCACCTGCTGCAGCTGGGGCCGCTCGTCAGGTCGGTGAGTCCGCGCCGCCTTCAGCGGGCCGGGGCCGGGGGCGCCCGGAGCCCCCCGGCCTTTGTGCGGTGCGGGCGGGGCCGCTCCCGCTCTGCACCGCCGGCAGCCGCGTCCTGCCGCAGCTGCGGGAGGAGCAGCGTCCTTCGGGAATGCCGCGGGCACAGACCTGCGGGTGACCCTGGGGAAAGGGGCTCAGCCCTTTTCCCTCCCCTCAACCCTCCGCGGGGAGCCGCGAGAGCCCCTCCGCGTCCCGCTCTGCGCTGGGTTTCCATCCCTGTGGCTTCTTGCAGATGGTTGTGTCTGTTCGCTGCTGCCTCATCCACGGCGCTTTGCTCTCGGATCACTTCCGAGAGAGAGCGGGACATTCTTCACTCGGTTGCGAGTTTAGCACAAAGGTAGTACTCATCCCATCCGTGCGTCTTGGAACATCACCGGTGCCCTAATCTATCTCTTCTTTGCAAACGTGAGCTTCCTGACCCAAATTGCTTTGGAGATTTTTCCTATTCCAGTTCAATGTCTCACTGAAAATACCCTTAGAAAACAAAAAAAATCAAAATATTTAGATGAAAAGTTACAGCAGTGTGCAAGTCCAAGACAAAATGTTTCCTGGGAGCATTAATTTTAAATTTATATTTAAAACTTTTATTTGAAGAGAGTTAAATGCAGTGTGTCTGTAGTAGAGGCTAGGAGAAAGTATCACCAACTTTTTGAAATTCCTGGATAGTGTGTAAAAGAAAGATTTGTTCACACTAAGAAAGGTGAACAGTTTGGATGTTACAAAATATCTCACACTTCTTCTATAACCACGCATGGATTTTTTTGTTTGCTTTGTTAATATTTTAAAGATGTTTAAGTTATGGCTTAACAGTTCTTAAAGAGCTCTGATTTTCTAATAACTAACAACAATTTGCTTCCACATTCTTTGAATAGAAGAGAGGAACCAAAGAGAAAAAACTATCAAAAATTAAGTACATTACTTTTGTCATGTATCAATCATGCCATCAATCTAAATCAATTTCTTGAGGTCAGACAAGGAGAGAATAATGTCAAGCTAGAATATCTCAAGAAGTAGAAAAAGGATTTGAGCAACAAGAAGAAATGGAAGGATTTTCTTTTTAATGATATAAAAGAAACATAGATTTATATTTTGACCTCAAGCACCAAGCATGTCTTGACTTTCTGTTTCTTTCTCAACATCAAGTTTTCTGTTTACAACACAGCTCTTATCTTATGCAAAACCACAGTTCCTGCTCTCTGGTGAACTCCCAGCTGCAGTCACTGCTGTAAAACTAGTGAGCATATGGAAGCCCTCTGCTCTCCTCTAGTGTGTTGCCAACTCTGCACTTCTTCCTTTCTGAAAGATTTACAAACTTAGCATTTCCAGGAGGTTTGAAGATATTCTGGATGTGCTGCAGCATGCTTGTGCCATAAGCCCCATGGCATCATTTAGGCATGACAAAGTGATGTATGTTGACCTCTCTCTAAACCCAGGATAATTGGAATTATAATTGCTAATTAAATAGAGTAGTACATTCGTGCTACCTGAAAAACTTATTTTCTGCTAAGGGCTGGAAGGACTCTACAAATTAAAAGTTTAATACAAAACAACCTCTCTTTACTTTTAGGGAAATGTGTCAGTTTGTAAGATACAGCACAAAAGTCTGGGAAGGCAGAGTGATCTGAGACAGTAAAAGGTTTTGGGGTTTTTTTTCTTCCTTGCCTTCCTGCAGCTAAAGATTGCTGTATCTGTCAGGGGAGGAAACTGATTGCTTCCTGTCAGATATAGCTCTGCACCGTAAATGTTGTTGTGTTTTCAGCACACAAAATACCTTCCCTTTCCCTTCTTTGCACAGGAAGTTTTCTACCCTGTGTGGACTGTCATACACACAAGGCTCAGGTGGTAGCTGGAAGGCAAAGTATCTTCTGGTTGTATCATCACTGCACTGTGGCTTTAACTTTTTTGTAAGCTGAAAAGGACCATTGTTCTTGGAGACATTTTACTCCATCCTTTTAGGCAAACCTCTGCTCCTTTGCTCCAGATAATCCTGCTGCTCTCAATCATCTGCTTCCCTCGTGTGAAGCCTGGCTCCATCCTCCCTGCTGGAGTCTTGTGCCTCACTAGCCCAGCCCAGGGCTGCTTAGGGAGGGCTGGGTCAAATTAGGTCAAATAGGACGCAGACAGTAGAGCCTCCCCAGGCTCTGTCTGCTTGTGGCATGGGAATGAAACATTTAAGAACCTTGAGGCTGTGTGTGGTGACATGCTGCAGAAGAGAGCTGGCAGCTCTGGCTGGCTTTGAAAGAAACTTAACACCAACTTTTTAGCTACCTCTGTTTGGTATGGTATGATACAGAATAATCAGGATTTCTCTGTTCGGACTTTAATACTTGGATATCAGTGCCCTGCTTTACCATCAGCCCATGTGTGTTGTGTGAGTTTTTATTCATGATCTTTAAAGACTAGATCTTTTCCCCCCTTCCATTTTTCCTTAAAAAAGCCCCCTTTAAATCTGGGGGAATGGTTTGGAAATATCTTGGCAGGGAAAGAGGGTATTTAGCCTTGCAAGCCAAATGATTCAGCCTATTTTGAATCATCTGAGCGATGGGAAAAAAGTACTTTCATAGAACCTTCTTGCATGCCACCACCTTCCCCAAACACCCACACTCCACCTGTTCTGGAGGCACTCGCTGTCCTGCTGCTGCCACTGGAAGGACTAAAATTAGGTGGCATCCCTCTTCCTGGAGAGGACTTTTGGTATACTGTTAATGGGCCTTTTTTTAATTACACTCTTTTTAGTGTACTGTTAATGTACCCTTTTTTAATTTCTTCTCCCACTGCCTAGGAGTTTCTCTATAAATTTGGAGCAATTTGTAGAGCAAAATTCCTATCTCCCTTAGTGGCCTGGCTGTGATCCTTAGGATGCAGGCATGCCAGAGGCTCTGCAGAGACTTGGCCGGAACAAAGTGACTGCAGGTTTCTGGGCATCATGGGGGATTCCTGCAGCATTTCAGGTCAGTGCCACTCCTTATGAGTGCTGTAATTTGTCTGTATGCTTAGAAGATGTGTTTGGGTAGGTTTGCTTTTGGGGTTTTGGGGTTTTTTTTATGTAAAAGAAGATTCTTTTACCACAATAAGTAAATTTTAACAGAAAAAATTACTTTAAACAATGGCCAGTGCCATTGAGAGGTTTATTACTTTTGTCTTTTCTCTAGGGAAGGTCATGATGAGCTTTTTGGCTCAGGCTGCTCCTGTGCTAGGGCATGTCTCTTTGTTCCCTTCATTTGGATGGCATTTGTAGCACCAAGGTCATCTTGAGATTTTAAGCACTGCTACAATTCCAATACATAATTACTGGATGTAGTTTTGCTGGTGTACTGCTCTACACTTAAGGATTTCTTCAAAGTGTAAATAACCCCTCAGAGAATCAGGGAGTTGTTTAGGTTGGAAAAGACCTCAGATCACTGAGTTCAACTGATAACCCAGCACCATTGTGTTCACCATTAAGCCATGTCTATGAATGCCACATCTACTGCCTTTTGTGCATTTCTAGGCATGGTGATTACACCACTTCCCTGGGCAGCTTATTCCAGTATCTGACTGCCTTTCAGTGAAAAAAATCTTTATTAATGTCCACCTGAACCTCCCCTGGACAACCTTAGGCCATTTCTTCTTGTCCTGTCTCTTGTCTTGGGAGAAGAGGCTGATCCCCATTACGGCCTCCTGAGGAATTGTAGGGAGTGATAATGTTCCCCCTGGGCCTCCTTTTGTCCTTACTCTTCATGATAGGCACCAGAGACCCCCTGTTAACTTGCTTGCCCTTTTCAATTCTTCAAGTAGTAAAAAGATCAAGAGCTGAAGTGCAGATTTCCACAAACTGACTTGGCCAGTTGGGGCTTACAGTCACACACTGGGGATATTGGTGGTGTTGGGACCATGGATGCTGGGGTTCCTTCTCACCTGATTTACTGAAGACTGTACTGAAGTGGCATCATCAAAACCAACTGGTGTGAACCTGGCAGTGCTTCCTTCTGGTACCAACTTCATGGAGAGTGAAGTTTGAGTGACTGCAGGTGTCTTTGGAACTCTGTTCCCCAGTGCTCTGTTAATGTGAGCCCAACCTGTTCTGTGTGAGGAGATGCAATCAGGGCAGGGCTGGGTCAGCAGAAGGATGAACCTTTGCAAAAACATCTCGAGTAAATATAACAGGCACCCTATATAGAACACAAATGACTGTTTTCCTCAGGTTATAACAGGACAAGGCTATAAACAATAGACTTTTTTTTTTTTTTTAAGGGATCAGGCGTTTCTCAAGGCATAAGGAGAAACAATTACACGGACTCTATGTACCATGTAGGCTGCAGCACAACAGATGCAGGAGGAAGCTTGTATCAAACTGCCAGAGGAGCTGTTGTTATAGCCAAAGTTTGATTCTGTAAACTGCAGGAAGTAAAGAAAAAAAAAAACAAACAAAAAAAAAAAAAAAACAAACCCAAAACAAAAAAAAATCCCAATTTTTTTACAGCCATTCATGTTTTGGGAATCTAATTCTGCAGTTTGAAATCTAATAAGCTCTAATGGTGAAGATACTGCTTCAGTGATGTTGTGCAGAAGCTTTGTGTCTTGTGTTTAGCCTCTCCTTGCTAGTGACCTGCTTAATCGTTCAAAATAGAGCAGGTCTAAAAACCTCTCTTCCTTGTAGGACTTCATCAGCCGACCTCACTGTAGGACATCCTGCTAGCTCTAAACTTTACAACTGCTGATGTGCCTCCCTCTTTTCCAGATGAGAAAAAATATGTCTAGATTCTCTTCAGGGTATTTTCTTTCCTTATTCTTGAGCAGATGTGTTAGGTGTCCATGGTGAGGTGAACAGAAAGTCAGTGCAGGTAAAAGGTAGAACAATGAGTGAGGAACAGATCTTTGCCTGATGCAGGTAAGTCGATCTGCAGGATAGGTAAGTCTTTTGCACACTTCTCTAAAGAGAAGGAATTAGTAAAAAGTAAGTATTAGAGAAATCTGCTTGTACATTTGCAGAGGGTGTGTGTGGACAGGTCTCAAATAGCCATTTGTTCTTGGAGTGCTGGTTGGGTGTGGAAAGTTCCCTGTTTTCATTGCCTTCTCCCTCTTAACACCACCATTATTTTGACTGTGTTCCAATCCCACGCATCCATGATTAAACGAGGAAATGAGATGCTTACTCCCAGCAAGCATATGAGGGTAGGATTATTCCTCCTACTTACTGTGTAGAAGACAAATGTGTTGCAGCTGAATCACTCTTTGTGGGCACCATCAGGATCTCTGAAAAAGTATGGCTCTACTTTCTGCCAAGATATGGCAGCAGTGGAGAAAGTTGCACCATCATTTTCTTACCTCTTAGCTTTCACTGTCGAAAGTAGATCTGACTTTTTTTCCTCAGAGCAATTTTAGTTCCTTCGGAGCCTGTGCTATGGTTGCCAGTGCCTTTCATGCAGAGGAGACAGCCAGCTGCTTGCCTTCTGCTCTTGATAGCATGTGAAGGGCTCTTGAAGGGGCCCTAGACATCATTGCAGGAGATGGATTGTACAGAAGTTGGGATCTCTCACTCCTGTCCCTCTGGAGCAGAGCAGCAATGAGGGCTTCTGTGGAATTCACCGTGCTGCAGGAGCTTGTGACTGTGGGGGAAAGCTGCCATGAAGCAATCCCCTTCTTACATTGTCTCTTAGTTGTGTTTTGTGCTAAAAAAAAGAGCAAGCCAGGTGGTTCATTTAAAGACAAGATGCCCAACCCCTCAGCATGCACTTCATAGCCAAAGTCATAATCTGACACAGCAACATGATCTGCACTGATTCTTCATCACAGTTCTGGACCCTTCTCACCTGGATGGTCATTCAAGTGCCTGTGCCCCTCCCACATTCTATTCTTTAAACTTTTAGATTGGTGCTTGTTCTTTCTAGTGTGTCAGCTGCCAGTCTGCTCCTGTTTGAAGCAGTTGCTTGGGCACTGACACCAGCTGTAATCCTAAGTGCATTTGTTATTTGTCCCAGAAGGCTTGATTTCCAGAAACTCTTGCATGGGACCGGCAGGGCCTGGGAGAAAATGGGCATCATTATCAATGTAATCTGAATGCTTGCATATAGCATTTTTTATTACTCTACTGTAGTGATAAAAGTCCCATTTGGCTCTAAGGTTTGCTCATCAGACCATTTCACATAATGTTTGCTTTTCTGTATGGACAAAACATCCCCATCACAAACAATATACTGCTTCTTACTACCCAGACAATAAACAAAATGCTTGCTCCAAAACTGTGTTTGGTTGATTATGATGTTTGCTATTGTTAGTAGTCTCATAAATCTGATCTCTTTAATGGGATCACTACATATTTTTTAGATGGGTCCCTAGACTATATATACTTCTAATCACACACAGCAAGAGTTCAGAGCCTGATGCTGAGATCCAGTTTTCCATAATATACTCAGACTTGCCCCCAGTTCAGGGTGAATGTATGGCTGTGAATACTAAATGACACAAAAATGGTCTGGGATCTTTCTTTTTGTAATAAAATCAATCTGTTGGTTTCAGAATCTACGCTAGCTTCCTAAAGCCACAGTTCTTTATTAATTTTTCACACTTTATTTTTGACTGTATGGATTCTTTCATGTGGGACAAGATTGACAGGGAGTGAAAAGATTAATGAGGGGAAGACAGAAAGTCATCTCTGTGAATGGAGTGTCCAGAGCAGCAGGAATGTTGGATAACTTTAGTCATAATGATAGCTGAAGCCTAGTGAATCAGAAATAGTGCTACACAATCCCAAAACTGCTCTTCTTCTAGAGCGGGTGAAATGGTAGTGGTCAAGTTAGAGGAAAAAATGAAGTAAAATTTATTTAAATAAACAGAAGTAAATTTTTTCTTGCTTCTCCCTTCCCCCTCATCTTGTGATTTCACCTGTTCTTATGTTGTTCCTTGCTTGTTATTACTTCCCAGACAAGGGTGAGTATTTCTCTGTGTGTTTTGGGTTCTGCTTGATGCCCAAGCCTGCCCTTGACACCTTCATACTCAAGTAGTTCTCTTAGAATGATTTTCATAAAGTTTTCAATTTGAAAACAGTCATTGGAAGGAAGTTGCAGAAGCTGTTCTTTCCTTGCAGATATGTCTCTGGGGTTGTTACCTTCTTTAATACTCCAGGAACCAGACTGTCCTGGTTGCTACAGTACTTTCTGGAGACAACCTTTTCTGTTTCCTCCCAAATGTATGGATTTGTCTCTGTACGTAGGTAAAGGCAGCAAATAGTACAACAATATGGCATTTATGAGTAGAAGTGTATGTGCTGGCACCAGTTTGTTCCTTGGAAGTCAGTCGGCAGTAAGTTAGACCTGTATAAAAAAGAAGATTTGGCTCCCACTGTGTTTAAAGTATCAAGAGCTGCAGCAACTGGAAACACTGCATCTTCTTACTTATAATCTTTTTTGTGAGATTATATTTAACATTTCTTTAACAGTACAATAAACATAAGCATACTTAAGAACTAAAGCTCCTATTCTTGTGCCTTTTTAAAAAAAATGTTGATTTCAAGGGTTGTGAGGCTCAAAACTGCTCTTTTTCACTGCTATGGCATGTTATTGGTATTTTGAACCATTGCTTGGTGAAGTTTTGAGGCATGTGCACCTGTTTGTACCCTGAGCTTCTCTCTTCAGATGTTTTAAGGTAAAGGTATGAAAAGTAGGTTTATTGCCATGTCCCATTAGCATGTCACAGATGTATAGATAACAAGAAGAAAAAGACATGAGAATCTGAACACATTTCCAATTTGGGTGCTGGGTTTGGCATCCTTCTAGTGGATGAGCAGTTTAAGGACTTTAATGGCACACCAGACAGCAAGAGCATCTCATAGAAAATAATTAAACCTCCTCCAAAGTCTGAGTACTACAAGCAGCCCAAAGGGCACTGCCAGGTTCTTGCCCTCTACTAATACATAGTTCATGTTTTAGAGAATGAAATCTGCCATATTCCAAGTTTACCAGGAGGAGAAAACCCACAGGTTCTGCTCTATGAAAAAATGGCTTAGGACTTAGTATGTGATTGCTTAAAATACCAGGAAATGGGGAGACCATTCATTCCTTCATTTTTCTCTGTTACTCAATCTACTTGCTTGCTTGTAGGTGTGTGGAAGCCTTTTATATTTACTTCAGTGCTGAAAGAGTTGAAGAGCCCTATGTCAGCATCACAAAGAAGAGGCAGATGCCCAAGGATGGGTACTCAGAAGAAATTGAGAAGGAAGTGGGACAGGCTGAAGGCAAGCTGCGCACACACAGATCTGCATTCAGCAGGGCCTCTGTGATCCAGGCGTTCCTCGGCTCAGCGCCCCAGCTCACGCTCCAGCTCTACATCTGTATCCTGCAGCAGGAGGTCACGGTTGCCAGAAGTAGGTAGAGCTGTTATTATGACCTTTTTGGTGTTTGGGTGGGAGAGCAGTCAGTTATAGCTGCCCTGCATAAAAACCAAGCATTCTGCAATGGGTTTCATCTCCCTGATAGCTTTTAGTAGTGGTGTTGCTTTCAAGTTTATATCGTCGCGTTTTAGACTATGAGACCTTCTGTAGCACACTTGGGTTGCTGTAAAAACACTGATTTGATAAAGTGACAATTACGGTATGAGAGGGAGACAGCTGGAGGAATTCACCTGTCTTCATGAAGAAGGAAAAAAAATACCTCTGTTCCATTTTGGTTTTTGAACAAAACTTTCTGAAAAATTCCTTGGGGTACACTGCAGAGCATGTTTTGTCATGCTGCCTTAGGGAAGGTGTACTTTCAGGAATGCAGTTTTAAATATAAACTGAGACTATGAACTGTCTTTACTTGTGCCAGACTCTGATTCTGGAATCAAAAGGCAGGACTCAGTAAGCTGCTATGCAACTGTGGTCATCTCATCTCTGGACCCAAGCTGTTAAGCCTTCACCAAGCAGTGCTGCACAACATCAGGACTTACCAGGACACATCTCTCTTACTGTGGGACTCTGCATCTTGCTTCCATGATATGCTCTTGATTTTCTGTCTCACTTCTAAATGGAGAACCATCTCCAGCTGGTCAAACAGCTTTTCAATATAAGGAAGGACTTGGCACCTCTGTGAACTTGATAGTGCATTTCCACTGAAATGCTAAATAGCTCTTGTATCTCTAAGGTCCTGAGAGGATCTATACCAGCTTCACAGCTAGGGAGGCTGAGGCTGAGGTGGCACGTCAATGATTGAAATAAAGTAAAATACTCATAATAATAATCATAATGATAATAATAGTAGTAGTAATGAAGGGGATAGAGAGGGGTGGAAGGAGAGAGAGAGAGAAGAATAAAGCCCAAGAAAGACAAGTGATGCACAAACCACCCCCCATCACCAATCAGCCCCTCCCAGGCAACTCCCCCCAGTTAATACACTGAGCATGATACCAATGGTTTGGAATATCCCTCTGGATAGTTTGGATCATCTGTTCTGGCTGTGCTTCTTCACAGCTTCTTGTGTACTTCTTCACTGGCAGAACATGGGAAACTGAGAAGTCCTTGACTTAAAGCAGTGCTGAGCAACAACTAAAACAGTGTATTACCAACATTATTCTTATACTGAACCCAAACTCAACACTATATCAGCTACTAGGAAAAAAAAATTAACTCTCCCCTAGCCAAAACCAGAACACCATAGCAGTAGTTTCTTGTAAGACATTACTCCTTCCAGTTCCTGCGTTCTTCATAACTAGGGTAGTTGCTTCAAATAACTATGGCATTTTTAATGTGGGAGAGAGACAACGTGATTGAATCCTTTGCTAAATGGTGCAACTAGCAAAATCTCCAGTCACTTTGCTGTAGATGGCATTTACTCGAAAACGGTCACCTTTTTATTGTCTTTCATTACTTTTGACCTTACTGGTCATGATTTTCAAAGAGAACTCCTCTGTTCCAGATGATCAGAGAATTGCATATTTAATAATCATTTGTAATGCTCAATTGCTTCCATCTTTTTCAGTCACTGCTGAGATAAGTTGTACTCACAAACTGGTAAGTGACATTCCTTGGGTGAAATGGCCAGAGATAAGCTGTCTCACCAGAGCGTTTGGTGAACCCACTTGCAAATGCAGCAGTTATTGCATGCTTCCCAGGAGCATCCCTATACAGCTGTATTTCTAAAATACAATGCAAAGGAAATGCAAAGGAAAAAAAGAAGTGTTAGGAACTGTGTCAATGTCTGTTAGAGCTCATTTATCAGAAAAACAAGAGTCCTAACCATATTCTTGTTGTATGTCTTAGCTGCTGATATACTGAAGCTTTCTGCAATCTCTTTATCCAGCCAGCCCAGTTCTCATTCCACACTTCAGATGTCTTCAACCTCCCTGTTCTTTGACACTGCTCTTCCAAATTTCAGGCTCTCTTCAATTCGCATCTGTTATAATTATCACTTTCTTGTATTTTGATTTCCTCATGTTTTGTCTTGTCTCATCATCAGTCTGTTATTTTTCTGGATTCCTACATACCCTGTCATTCTGTGTGACTTCTGTTTGTTCAGGGGTAATGAAGTCAGTATCACCTGAGAACCTGAAGCTGTTTACCATCATGCTGAGGGCATGGCTTGTCCCTTTCAAATCTGTTTGAAACTCCTTATTGCTTCTAGTGTTGGCATGAACACTTTTGAAAAGAGCTTGCATCCTTGCCTGACCCTTTGTCAGCCAGAGCCACGCTGCATATTTCTTGTGTATTTCATGGCATTCATTAATTTCTCTGGATGTTTTCTTCTGGATTACTGGGGACTTGCCAGTGTCTGGCATTCTTCAAAACTGTCATTTCACAGTCTGCCGAGAATGTAAGATCAAGACAACCAAAAGTAGGACCAACTCTTGAGGTTAGCAATGAGTGACATAAAACTTTGGTGCCTGTTAATCACGAAAAGTCTGAAAATGTTGGATGTAATACAACATTGGAATCTTATATATATTAGCCTGATCTGAGTCCTAGTTCTGTTTTGTATACATATAGCTATCGTATCTATAACTGATTTCAGTGGTACTTATGAGTTAGTTCATCTAGAGCAGAATTCGCTGTCTTAGCAGTTTCTGAAGTGGAAGGACCAGGTCTTGAAAGGACTTCAGCTATAATAACAAAACACAACAAAGTAAATCAGTGCCTCCCTGGATGACTCTGTGAGTGTCCACCTCTGATTTGTAATCAAAAGACAGCCTTTTGGGAGGAGGAAGGAAGAAGAGAAATGCCACCTTTATAAGGACTGTTAGAGGATTTGGAACTGTTCCAGGGAAGATATATTGCCTTTTAAATTTACATTTCTTTGCCTGCTCCGTATGAGTAAAAGCAACAGTGTCACCCTCACAGATTTTCCTTTGCAGTTGCTTCATACCATCTTTCTCACGGAGTTCAAAATTATGTTTGAACTGAAGGTTTGGTGACAATAATGAGCTTTTAGGAAAGGAGTAGGACTGGACTAGTGTATTAAACCAGAGTCAGCATGACCTCTTTTCTATCAATGGACAAATGCCTCTTTTGAAGGTTTGAGTTTGTAAGATAGGTGTGAGATTAATATAGATCCCCTAAAGTGATATTGGGGAATAAGATCAATGTTTCAGGTTGTCAAAGCAGAAAGCAAGCAGAGTTCCAGCACAGCAGCACTCAGTCCTCTGTGGGTATTGTCTCTGTTCCTTTACCTCTGAGAATATTATTTTGCTTCATTAGCTGTTGGAATTGATGTTCTTTCACAGCTCGAAACCACAGGAAAGATTCTATAAAAAGCCGTAGGACATCAAGCAATAGTCTTGACTGAACTCACCAGCTCCATGTACCCTTTTGCATATAGGTTTATTTTCACAGGCTTATTTTAAGTCATTATTGGAGATATTACTCAGTGCTGTAAGAAAGATGTTTAAAAACTACTGACTACCTGCTAACAATTTCAACATAAACATTTTCAGAGAATATATGCACCACCAAACTGGCGTGTACAAAATTACCATATAAAATGGTAGATGCTTTTTGCCTTATTGTGTGCCTTAGAAAATTACATATAAAGACTTAATTATTTTCCAAAGTAATTCAGAGGTTTTTGTGACTCATAATGGAAAAGAGATTAGCTGAAATGATAGAGAAAATTATCTTAGAAAGTTATTAGAGATCTTAAAATACACTTTTTTTTTTCCAAAGGATTACTTAGAAGTTAGTGACATATAATTAGGGAAAAAGCCCAAACGCTGATCACTTTGGCCATATAGCTATAGCAAAACAGGGAATCCAGTTTATTTGTAGGATATTGGCACACAAACTAATGGAAGGCTGCAGTAAACATGGGTTGCTAAGCAATGCTAATGTAACTGACATAATTAAGGATTCCCAACTCTGATTATTTTATCTGATGCAATATCAGGTATTCAGCCTGTTAGTAAAAATTATGAATAAATATTTATATAGTTGTGTATACAAATACTAAAAAACCTGTGGGCAGTTAGCACTTTGTTTATTATCTGTGTATTCTTGTACATTTTTATCTTCTTAATATGGCAAGACACGATGCCCTCCTGCAGTGCCAAGTAGCATCTGGTCTCTGCTTTCACTTTTCTGCAGAACTTAAATGTGAAACCTTCCTTTCAGGGCTTCTGGATAGGTGGGAGGTACTGAAAATTTATCTGAATTTAAAGGCATTTTTAGTAATGCTTTTTTTAAAATGCATGATTCAGATGGGTGTATAAAGAAAATTGATGTATAGGAAAACACAGTGCAGGCAGGTGAATAAGTATGTCTTCACACATGTCAGAGACAATGCAGACAGTGCTGGGTTTAAATTCCTTCAGCTTTCAGTTTTGAGCTGTATCACATACTTTTTTTGTGATTTGCTTCAACACAGAACTTCACAAACACCAAGTTATCTGCATGTCCAAGTTACTCCAAAGTTTCAGCTTCTGTTTTGCAGTGTGTCATCTGTATGAGAAGGGAGTAGCCTCCCTGTGCCTTGTGGAGTTGTCTTGGTTTGAAAGGCAGGAGCCTCTCTTGAAATGGACAATGTAAACTCCTTCCCTCCAAATTATTATAATTTTGAAATTAAGGAGCACTTAGGCAAAGATATGGGAAATAGGAATAACAGTTTTTTACTAGGAAAAAATTAAAATAAAAATACAGTAATACAAAAAAAACCAAACCCCAAAACACTGACAGAGTCAGAATACAACTTGACACCCCGTCAGTCAGTCAGGGTGTTGGTAGCAGTCCCATTAAATGGTGGCTGCATCCTCCTGCAGTGACAGATGTGGTTCTGTTTATTCAGTGGTGCTGTAGAAGGGTGCAGTTTTCCTCCAAAGGTCCACTGATGATGTGGAAAGGTTGGGTTTTCCTTTAGAATCCAGTGGAATAAGGCTGCTTTGATGTTCCCAATGCCAGATTTTACCTAGATAGGAAATGCTTGGCTCCTCCCCCTGGCTGGAGCATCTCAGCTTGGGATGATATAATTTTATCAGTCATACAGTGGGATTCAATGGCCCATTAACATAAGATATCTTCCTGGAGGAAGGATGGGTTGTGGAAAATATAAAGAGCACTTCTCTACCTGGTTTTTAACAGATGGTCCATTAACAGAAGACAATCCCCTCCAGAGATAAACCAGGCCCCACCTGGTTTCAACAGACGGTGATAGAATACATACTTTTGGTTCCATCCTGCTTTGCAAGCCAAGGCAGGAGTACTGTAGGAGTTTGGGAGCAAGTTGGATACTCTTATGACTGAGCTGTGAAATTACCAAGGACAGCCTGTGTGTGAACTGCCCTTGGCAGGAGGAGGAGGGAGAGACAGTTATGACTGCTAAGTGCCTTCTTTTTCTTGCTAGCTACTTGAATAAGTATCAAATGGGGACCTAAACAGGAGGTAGGATTAGAGTAACATGCTGAGTTTGACTGGGATAGAGTTGATTTTCTTCACGCAGGTATAGGCTGGGAATGTCTGTCCTGTCTTCCTGCTGGGAATCCCCAGGAGTACAGTGATGATGACTGCACCTGCACTTCCCTGATGCTGTGTCTGCTGCTAAGCTGAAGGTCCTGATTTGTCTTTTCTCTTTGTAGGTATTTTTATGGTGCTGTCTCTCCTGTCGATAGTTTATGGCGCCTTACGCTGCAACATCCTGGCGATAAAGATAAAGTACGATGATTACGATGTCCGTGTGAAACCTGCTGCCTACCTCTGCATATTCATGTGGAGGAGCTTTGAGATCGCCACGCGGGTCACGGTGTTGGTGCTTTTTGGTTCAGTCCTTCGAGTCTGGGTTTTCCTCGTCGTGCTGCTGAATTTCTTATGTTTCTTCTTCTACCCATGGATTCACTTCTGGCTTAGCAGGTCTCCATTTCCTGAGAACATAGAGAAGGAATTGAGCAGGCTGGGCACTACCATTGTCCTGTGCCTTCTCACATTCCTGTATGCTGGCATTAACATGTTCTGCTGGTCAGCAGCACAGGTGGAGCTCAGTGACCCTGACTTGATTAGCAAATCCCAGAACTGGTACCAGATGACCGTGTACTACATCGTGCGGCTGATGGAGAACGCCTTCCTCCTGCTGATGTGGTACATTTATAGAACAGACTTCTACCTGTATGTCTGCGCCCCAACGTTGTTCCTGCAGCTCCTGATAGGTTATTGCATGGGCATCTTCTTCATGTTGGTGTTCTACCAGTTCTGTCACCCATGCAAAAAGCTTTTCTCCTCCAGCATAACCGAAGCTTTGTTGTCCTGTTTCAACATCCTCTACTTTATCTGCCAGCATCACAAGTCTACTCTCCTGAAAGGCAAAGTGGCAATGAAATCTCCTGAAAATACTGGCGAAGCACGGGGCAGTAGCAAGACAATAGATCAAAACAGGAGTGTTCATCAAAGTGCTTCTTCCAATGCCTAGTACAACTGGAAGCAAGTAGGTGCCTTTGGAAGGTGGCAGATCACCTGCTGGGAACATTGTGTATCTTAGACATTATGTCTTGTGGGTAGGATTTCTTTCTTGCAGGTGCAGCACTGCATGATGGCTGACATGCCTGTTTCTGTGGAGAACAGTATATGAGTATTTGTGTCTGTGTGTGTCTGTGAATGGAGAGCAATCGTTTGTAGATTTCTATTTCAGAGGCTTTTTGCACATATTTCAGAGCCTCTTTTGTCACATGCTTATTTTAAGTCATTATAGAAGACATCAATTAGAAACTGTCCTGATGCTCATCTTACTCAGGAAGTCTGAGCATGGAAGGCAATGAATTTTATTTCAGATAGGATGGCTCATGGAATTCCACCCTAGCATGGAAACACAACTTAGACCTGGACTATGTATGGACTGTAGGTGTGGTCTGCTTTGATCAAATTGTAGACTATTTTACACTCTAATCAGTGTAATAAGATAATCCTTCTCTCAGAGGTAGAAGAATTGGACTTGCACAATACACTGTAGTCTGGGTTGCCATGAAACAGCCAATTAGCCAGCACTGACATGGAAATGTGACTGTTACTGATGATGGACAGAGGGGTTATTGGCTTTGCACTGTTTCACCCTTCATGTTTACGGCTTGTTAGTAAGGGAATTAAATTTAACACATTAATTGTGATTCTGGAATACCTCCGTTTTCTTTCATTATCCTTTCTTTAACACTTTGCGATATTCTTGTGTCAGGGTGGTGTTCACTTTATGTAAATATCTAGAGGCTGGGCAGACAGTGTGTGCCAGTCATGTAGGTGCTCTCCAGTGCACATCTCTGAGGAGTGACTCACCCCACCTCAAAATGTAGGTAATATGAATCACTCTCTGGAGACCTGTTACTCAGTGTTAACTAGATGCCTTCACAATTAGTTCTGACTATCCACCTTCCTTTTAGATGGCTGAAGTTAGGGAGATGAGCACTACCCTGGTTGTCAGGGGTTTGGTAGTGCATCAAGAAGGCAGCTCATTGACTTTTTGTACTGGGATAGAAGACACTGATTCCTTCTTTTTGAGCTGTGGTTTGTTAAGATTAGTTTCACATCATTAATTCAAAACCCTCTGACATCTTTACCTCAGAAGTATGACAACCCTGAAGTATGAAAGAGAAAATGGAAGTAATTGACTTTTTCTTCACAGCCATACATCACCATATAATAAAAGTGTTTCAGTATTTTACAAGTTTCTGAGAAAGCTTTAGCAGATGAACAGCCAAGAATGTAGTGAAATTACACAAACTCATATGTATTTTCACAAATTAAGTAAAGCTTTTTGCACTTTGTTTGCTTAGCACCTTCCTAACATTTCTTTTCCATGTTACACATTATAGCTGCTCATGGAAACAAATAATTGATGACCCAAAGCATCTCCCAGTGTCCAAAGCTTAGCTTCCATTCTGTCATCATGCAGGATGTGAAGCTTTTAATAGGGATGGTATCGTCATAATTGTTTTAGAAGTGTCTAAAACTCAGGTCTAGGGTCATTTATAATGAAATATGTCACCTGCAGTGCTGCAAAGACATAACCTGCTTTTATTTTTTGTTTACTACAGTGTAAATGAATGTCTTTATATTTCAGTATTATTATAGAGTCATGTTTTCATTTTATTTAATATGTGTCTGTGTATGGTATGTGTATTTAGATGTCATTAAATTATTGGTGGGTGGTAATGGGATTTTTGGCCTGATTTTGCCATGGGAATGTACCTCATATCTAGGGAAGACACCAAACACCTCAATTCCAATTTCTCTGAGGAGAACAGAAAGTGAAGTGACTCCTTGAAGACACGACTATGTTTCTTTTTACCTTTGTATGTAAAAGTACAGTATAGTATTTCTCTGTAGTTTTCTAGATGTAAAAGAATATTGCTTTTTCTTTTTCAGTAGTGAGTTAAAGAAGGAAGGGAGAATGTAACCCTTTCTTCCAAACCTATAGAGTTCAGCCCACAGACTCAAATTTTCTGATGTTATTAGCCAAAACTGAGTATCTGTCTTTTGTAGCTGGGCACTCATCAATATCAATAATCAGGGAATTACAGTGGCTGCCTGTGTAGAGATGTACCCAGCTTTGAAATGTTAGTCTTTGGGGGAAAATTTAAAAAGTAACTTCATATGTAGAAGTAGTTAATATCTACAGCTAGAGCTTAAAGCAGAGTTTGGACACTGTAAGTGGTGGTGCAGTTGTGATTGTGTCATTTGGAAACAGTGAAAGCTTCACAAACCTCAGCCAAGTTGGTGCTACAGTGAAATGTTGGTGCTGCTTGAAGTAAAAATGTAAGAGACATACAGAGCCAGGAGTCTAGGATGAATACACAGTGAGTACCATTAAACCTCACAGACTACTGTATATGCATATTTAGAGTATGTGCCATATTACTTATTATTTTTATACCAGTCTCCTGAAGTGCATGCATAGGGAGCTGAATATTTAAATTACTGTAATGAGAGAGAGAAAAAAGTAATTTATATGGGTTCTATTACTGTCCTATGGTTTTGCCTTAGTTGTGCAGAATAACCAAATACAGTTCAAGCACTCCACCAGCACGAGGGGCTGTTGCCTGAGCAGTGCCTGGTGTCACCATGGCCCAGGATGGAGCCCAGCCTGCAGCCTGGCTGCTCTGAGGGGTTTATCCAGTTGTGCTGCCACTGCTGGTACAAAGGTGCAGGAGGGAGTCATAGAGACAATGATGTGTGTTAGAACTGAGTTCTAAGGGAGCAGCTGATTTTTCTGAAGTGTGCTGTAAAGCTGGGAGAGGCAGTTTTTCTCCAGGCAATGACAGTCCAGAGGGTGTTATCAGTACCCCCTTAGAGAGGACGGTATGAGTACAAAGTCTGTCTGTGTATGAATGTGTGATCTCTTGCTGCGAGTTCACTGTGCTTTTACTCTCCTCTGTGAATGTTAGAGGGGCCTGTGTGTTCCATGGAGGGGTTTAGGGCTACTGCTGAAAACGATACTATTTTGAGTAGCCTTGAGTCACACAAAGGATGGCTCAGCAAGGGTTATCTGTGTGTATAAGAGTATACAAGATCTGACACATGGGTTTTCTTTCATACTTGTAAAACAACACAAATTAAATCATTGAAACTATCCCTCAAGTTGTGTTCGTATCAGTTCTTAGTGTGCTACTTTCAAGAAATCCAAAGTAAAGGTAACAGAGCATGCTGTCATCTGTCACCACGCAGCAGCAGAAATGTTTTCAAGAAGACCTGACAGAATAATTAATCTGTGATTGATTTAGGAGCTCTTTACCCCCACAATTCCATTGCTGTTTAGCAGAACATTGTAAGAGGGGGGCAGATTAAGAGACCAGTGTTGTATGGAACAAGATTTGTATCAGTTATTCATTGTCAGTGTGAGAATATTTACTGATTTACCTGGAGAATTGGGAGGATATCGTTAGCTTGGAAAGAATATTTTAACTTCTTTTCTGCACACTTGTTTCACACTCATCTGGATTTACCATATACTTATATCTGACCCTGGAATCTGGCAAAATCAGTGCTGAGGACTTTTATGGGGGGGTAGAAATGCACAAAAACTTTACAACACATGTAAGTGTTTCTAAATTTTAATAGAATAAATAGACAAATTTTTAAAATATGGGTTTAAATGGATACATTGCAACAAGTTGTAATGTGTGTGCATCACTTACATGAGCATTGTGAAAAGATTTTACAAGTCCTTGTGGTGATTGACACTCCTGTCTGCTAGTAGGAGCTGCACTCCCTATAACATAGAATTGGTGGATACTTGGGACTGCTAAACTGTAATTTTAATTTATTTTTTTTCATTTATAAGTAGTTCCTTTATTTTTTCTCCATTGTAGCTGATAGTATGTAACCTAAAAAATGAACCATTTTCTATCACTTTTTACCTATTTGAATGCCTTATGTAGCAAAGAAAACAGGAATTGGAACTCAGATGTTTGCAAGCCAGACATCATAGTACTTATAATCTTGTATTTTAAAATGAGGTTGTGGTGAGTGCCTCAACTCACTCGGGAATCATCACAGAAACATTAACATCCAGTAATATGGCAAAGAGGTAAATTTGATTTACCAGAGACAGAAGACTTGAAAAGTAAGATGTATTAAAGATTATGTAATTTCCTACTGACCAAGAAAAAAATGTATAATAAAACTGTTAGGTCTTGGGGTCACCCCAAAATTTGAGTAAGAATGTAAGGTAAGTGTTTCAAACTGTGAAAACTCTGTAAGTATTCAAAATATGAAAGCTTACTGAATCTCTGCCCTAAATGAACAACTCCATATCCTGGGGAAAAAAAGGACTTTTCTCTCTTTTCTTTTTTTTTTTTTTTTTTTTAATTACATGCAGTTACAAGGAAAACCTCTTGCTGCTGGAATAAAGTTTTATGGAAATGATGAATGTCTGCATTCAGGTATGAAAATTTTGCCTTTCAGGTGGGAAATTCAGATGTGAATGCATCTGTGTGTAAAGGCTTCTAATAACAGACTAGCATTAATAGGAAAACACACCTAAGCAGAAGATGGATGCTAATTTGTTGGATGTTGCTTACTGAGCTCCTTCTGAAATAACATCACAGTTGTAACATTTTGGCCCTAAAGATGAGACCTGATTGATTTAATAAAGTAGAAACAGCCTGTCTTAAACAGGGCATGTGCCTTCATGTTCATAATTGCTGAAATTCCTATTTTGACAGAGCGCACAAAATGACAGCAGATAAATGTTACATATTTTAACTTCTGAAATGTCTCTCATCAGCTACTTGTTTCATCTGATTAGTGTGCCCTGTCAGTACAGAGCTCTAATCAGCCACAGACACTTTCTGGAAAATGATGGGGAGCAGATTTAAATGGAGAGCGAATGCCAGAGGTAGTCAAGGTGAAGATTAATTCACATTTGCCTTCTAGAGTGAGAAGTAAATGTCAAAAACAATAGCACAGCACCTTACAGACGAGGTGCCAGCACTGCATTTTGTTGTATTTATGCATGGATTTGCAGTTCTTATAAATGGAGTAAGTTGTGTGCTGGACTCGACAGCAAACAGGAGACAGGTGCTTGTGATTGCTTCGGTTCTACCCTCACAGCACCAGTTACATTCTTCAGAATGTGTGTCCTGGCTATCTCCTCCTCCCTCTCTGCTGCTTCGTGGGGGTCATTTTAAATAGAAATCGGGAAACAAGGCACTGTGAAATGCTCAGCCAGATTTTTCAGTAGGGCTGCTCTTTTGGAGCCAGAGATTCCTGGCAATGAAAAGCTGAACTCATGGAATGCATCAATACTTCATTGATATTTAAAATATTTTAATAATGGTGGGCAGTGCAGTAAATCAAAAGCATTCAGGTGTCATTTTAAAAAACATTATCAGGGAAATGGAATTTTCTAAAAGAAGTAGCTTCAGCTTTGGAGCTACAAGGAAAGGAAGAGAGCCCTACAAAAGTACAGTAATTAGGGGTTTAAACTTTTTTTCATCGTGTTTATTGTGGTCTTCCCCACCCTTCTTATTTTTTAAGCAAAAAGAAGAAAAAATACCAAACAGGAGAAAGAGAAATATTTTATGGAAAAAAATTAAAACATCACTGCAAACCTATAGAAATGTGTGTGGCAACTCACAGATATGTTGCATTTAGAGTAAGCCTAGATTTCTCCACTGATGCTCTTGGAGTGGCATAGTGAAAACCCCAGAAAGGAATCCAGGTACAGTGAGGCAGAAACTGTGAAGGTCGTCCTGATCTAGGACATAGCATCATGTTTAAAAAAATCATTGTATATCTTTTTTATTTGACTACTTTAATATCAGCAGTCTTAATTATATGTATAATATATGCGTTTGTACATACAAATACAGAAATATGTAATTATATGTATATTTTATGTATGATATGTATTTTACACACATTGGTCTGATTCTGCATCTGAGCACAAATAGACAATTTCAGTGCTAATAGTCAGAACAGAAATGTTACAATTGACATCTTATGTGCAGTTTGCTTACACAATTCCACCTTTCTTATGCGTGGGGAAGAAAAACAATGAACCATGCAATATGTCAGGTGGTTTTTAAAATCATATGGTAGCTGGATGGTTCCTGTTTTGATCTTTTTTTCTTCATCAGCTGATAAGGTGATGTGCTGAAAAAAACCTGTCTGTTCTTTACAGAAAGATAATTGATTGGAGAAACCTGGGATGCTGCCTGTGCTAAGCTTTGTTCATGGTGATTTGGCTGTGTGGACCAGAAATGAACCAACCTTCCTCAGATTCAGAGGAAAGGGAAAACTTTGCAGGAGACAGGTTATCAGGTGGGGACAGGCAAGGGATGTAATAAGTGAAAAATTACTTCTGCCTAGCCGTGAAATATGGGCCTCAGCGAGGATGCCGGTGTTGTGCCGTGAGGATTGATGGTAAGGCAAATTCAGGGAAGGCTGCAGAGTGCTGTAACTCATCAGACAACTCAAATGCCAGTGACAGCTGATTCTTCACCATAATTTACCATTGGCCCAAAATGCAATGGAAGCCCCTAAGGGCACCAAGCAGGAATCCATTAGCCATCAACTACCAATCACTTGCCCTATAGTGTTCTTTAGCAGTCAAGGGCTGATGTGTTTAAGCTCTTATCTTAATAACCCATACATCACTGTTATTCCCAGCAGGGCAAAACAGCAAGTGAGCAGTTGTCTCTTCAAGCAAGAAAAAAAATCACTAGGGAAAGGGAAGTTTTACTAGTGGGACATCTGAAATTAAAAACAACAAATTGTTTACAGTCTTAAGTTCATCACTCATTCAAAATAAGTTCTAGTGTAATAGAAAACTAAATGCAATTTTAGCATGTGTAGAAGTGTCTTTGTATGGGGAGAAAAAATACTGACACGGGCTTGGAGTATCAGGTAGCAAAATTCTCATTGAGATGACATTGTGTCCTTTAATGCAAAAGAAAGTGTAATAAATCGCTGTAATTAGCAGTCAACAGCTCTGGTTTTGATCGAGGTGGACACAGCTTCTCGAGCTCTGCCAGAAAACTCTGTGAGAGGATCTCTAAATCCAGCTGAGGAAGAAATGAGGTACCTCCAGCCTATTGCTGCTCTCATGAAAGCCTGAGCAGTGAAAATAGCAGAATATAATTAAATTATCCAAACTTAAGAAGTCATAAATACAAGAAAGTAAATGAATCAATAATACTGTGGAAATTCTAGTCCTTTATCTAACCCACTCATTGAATTTTTTTTTTCATAGTGATTTCTCTGGAAGTGCTAAAAAGGGGTGCCAGGAAGAAGGGGGTTGTGCATTCAAATGAACTGCTGTAAACAGTTTTGCAGCAGGAGGCTTTAATAACTACTCATCCAGTGGTAATTTGACCTGGAAGAGATTAATCCCAGTTCAAAACCCAAATTATGTGACACTTGTGTCTTCATTGAGTTTCCCAAAGAGATGAATGGATGCTTCCAAATTTCTCTTGAGTGTAACTTAAGCCAGATAGGGGTTTTTGAGATAGTCTCAGGCAAGTATTCAAGTTATCAGGAAAAATCCAGAAGTAAAAAAGCTTTATCAAGACAAATGACTGAAGGGAAGCATATAAATCCAGCAATTGTGTGGCTGGAGCAGTGTAATTCTATAATAAGAGGCAATTTAGGTATGATTTAGCAGCATATAGGCTTCATGCTGAATCTTGGCACAGGGATGAACTCTCTTTTAGTAATCTAGCTGAAAAATAATTTTAAAGCAAAAGCCTCTTCCTTGGTGCCATAATGTATTGTGTCGTGTTGTCTTGGTTAGACACGTCCATTAAACATGACATCATTCTTCACTGTTTGCTCTATTGATATTACTGAAAATAAACATAAAACCAAGGCTGTGACTGCCAGGTGTCTGGTTGTAGACAGTCATCTGCTGACAGAGCTGAGTCACCCCCACACTTCTACACAGAGGACTGGAGGGAGAAAAAACGGCAAAAGAAATTTCGCAGCCCTCCTTTGCATTTCACAAGACAAACTGCAGCATTGTAAAGACCTGTAATGTTACCCTGTATTACAGGGTTTGGGCACTGAACACCTGGTGTGTGAACACCTCGGGGCTATTCCTGGGCACAAAGGGGGATGCGGGAACACTTCTGTGGGTGTGGGGTTACACTGATACCATGGGCATGAGCTACCACAGCACAGCTCTAGCAGGCTGGAAGGCACCTCCTTTATTTCTGATTGTGGAATGAGGATGCAAACCTGTGTCAGGAATAATATAGCTTCAGCAGATCCTATTAGGAAGAAAGGAAGTGAGCTAATGATCTCTGAAAGTCCTTTCCCAGCCTGTGATCAGGAGCTACTAATTAGAAAGGGGATTTGACAGCCCAGCGCTGAAAGAGAGAGGGCAAAGCAGGAAAGTGGTTTTGAACAGGGATGCAGCAGGAAAGGAGAAACGAGAGCAGGTGCGTACGGAGGGAAGGTCCGGGCGGATGGAGCAGGATTCCGTCTCCTTCCCCAGTGAGCGCTGCGGGGCCGGCGCTGCCAGCGGGTGGCACCACGGGGCTGCTGAGCCACCCACCGGGCGAGACGGGCACGGGAGACGCGGCCGTCCCTCTTCCACATCTTTAGAGACCATTTCTTGAGTGGGAAATCGCTGGTGGAGTCCCCCTCTCCAGGCAGAGAAAAGTTACCTTGGGCTATCACCAGCACGTGTAAACGAAATCTGCAGCCCTGGGAAGAGAAGACTTGCAAACAGACGATGATAGATCATAAAGCTGCTACCCTGCCCAAAGGATGCCATCTGGGCTCCCTCAGTCCTGTGCAAAGGTAGATTAATTTTACCTCTGCCTTTATACACGGGAGGTTATGTTGTCCCTGCTTTAGTCCAGCTCTTCCTGGAAACTATTGACTGCTTAATGAAATGAGATTTCTGTCTGTACTTGGGACCTGTTGCTGGTAATGTCTCTTCCTTCCAGTAACACAGCAGTGTGCAGCCATCCTGGCCTGCTTTGTGGTGTGCTGCTGCTTGACTTCAAGCCAAGTCTGGTGTGGCAAACAGCATCTGGATCAGACATGCATATTTTTTAATATAGAACATGGATCTCTCATGATGACTGCAAAAGAGTGAGAGGAAGTACTGGAGCAGGGAATTGCAATGAGTGTAATAGTGTAAAGCAAGGATCTGGAAGGATCTGCCAGTCCTTATTGGAGTCTCATTGATGTGTTTTTCCCTGGCTCATATCTCTCCCCTTTCCTGCTCTCTCAGCTTGGAATCATTTATTTTGTAAACGAAACGCAAAGAGCAGAAGTTTCAGACATGTCATGTCATTCCCTGGAGTGAAGGCAAGTGCACAGAGTGAGTGCCTCAGGCTGTGTGTGAAGAGTCTTTTCAGGGAAGACAGCTTGACAAATCCCTTGTTTGCTTCTTTCTCTTTGGTGTAGAGTCAAGGGAAGGTTGGTAAACAGTGATTGCACAGCTTTCAAAATAAAGACTTCAGGCTACAAAATAAAAAGAGGTTAATCAAGGTTTCTGCTTGGCTTTCCCTGTGCTGCATGAGCGGGAGGAGCTAGATCTCTAACTCTGTTCTTCACATCGCTCTTTCTTTTGAGGCTTTTACTTGCAGAATTTTTCATTGTCCCTTTTTGGGACATCTGTGAAACCCCTAGGCCTATTGCAAACACCTGGCATTAAATCTGTGCAGCAATATACAGACCATTACTGTGCAGAGCAGGAGAGGAGCTAAATTAATTCCTGAGCAATGAGGTAAATTTACTGCAAGGAAAGGAAGAGCCCTGAGACATGAATACTTTTGCAATATTGTCATGCTGCAAAAGGATCAATGTTCACTGAACTTTTCAGCACAAAGAAGGATGAAAAATGCTCTGTGTAATCAAGTAGCTTGAAACAAATTTTATAAACAGAGTGAGATAGCAGGTAATTTTTTCCATACTTCAGTTTTACACTCCCACATAATTAGTACACAGCTGACAACATTGTTTTTTCTTGTATAGGATACATTTTCCAAATCAGTACAAAGTATAAAACATTCAGGTTTTTGTAATAGCAAAAATGTTTCATTCATTTAGAAGGTAAAACAGTCAGAATTAAATCAGGGGTGATACGTGGGTGGCTTTGGTATCATTTCTACTCAAATGTCACTAGCAGCAAGATGCAAAGTTTCCTGTGCTTGTCATGTCACTTTCAGATTTAACTGAAAACTCAGAAGCATCAGGGAGCACCAGAACTCAGCAGCTGTGGAAGGACCCTGCACCTCTGCCCTTTCTTTTGAGGTCAGGCAGTGAGATCAGCTACTGCATTTGATAATTGCTAGGCTGAGGGCAGCTGAAATATAATATTTCATGGTCTATATTCAGGCTGTCAGAAGGACCTCAGACTTTGCAACTGTTGTGCTGATCCAAGATCAGCCCCTTCTGGGTTTGTAGCCTGACAGAAACCTCCTGAGCCAATAAATCCATATTTCAGGGCTACGGTGCCTGAGGAGCTTCCAGGCAAGGTAAAGCTGCTGAAGCTCCGAGCATCCTGGATACCTGCACTGGCTCACCCCGGAGAAGGCACAGGTAACTTACCCTGAACTAGGGGGAAGAAAAAGGCAGTAGGAACACTGTCATGCCTGGTCAGGGAGAGAAGGCTTGTCTTCAGTGCAAGAATGGACATCCACGAATCAGAACTGCCTCCCTCCTTTCCTTCCCTAGCCACTCTGACTGTTTAACTCACAGAGGCCACCTCCATAAACAAAAATATGGGTACCAGGCCCTCTGATGATATCCAGCATCCCTGGAAATGTTACCCCATCCCTGAAAGCATCCAAGGTCAGGTTGGTTGGGGCCCTGAGCAGCCTGAGTTAGTGGGTGTCCTCCCTTCCCACGGCAGGGGGTTGGAAGTAGATGATCTTTAAAGTTGATTCCAGCCCAACCATTCTATCATTCTATAATTCTGTGACCCGTTTGGGATGGCCATCAAAGGGGATTCTGGGAGACCCAAAACCACGAATAAAAAGCCTATCCAGTGGCATATATCCTCAGTTTTAGCCAGATCAGAGAGGAATTTTGAAAGGAATTTTGCAAGGTTTGAATATACCAGACAAAGAGGAACGTTAGATTACAATTTGAAGTTTCCGTGGGAAAAATAGTACTAGTGATTATTTATCAACAAAGATCAGAATGATCTGCATCTCAGTCCTGAGGTGATTAAAAAGAGACAGGTCTGGGCAAAGGTAACTCTCCTGTGCTTTCTACGTTACACTTCAGCATTAAAAGTTATATAAAGTGGCAATACATTTTTTAGCAGAGAACCTGTCCAGTTGTATAATTTATTCTATCGTTTGTATCACAATGAAAAAGTCTATTTCAATAGTTTATATGTATTTGAGTTATGAAACGTTATGTGTAAAGATGTTAGAAACTTGAAGCAGAACTGGGGTCATGATTAAATGGTTAACTTATTTCCCAAATGAATGAGAAAGGAAACAGGGTGCTGCAACCTTTTGCTCTCACTTCCTCATGAGAGAAGACGTAGAGGCTGTCCCAGCGAGAGCAGGGCTGTTGTGCACACACATCTCAAGCAGCCATGGGGAACTGGGTGGAGAATGAAGGACTGTCCATCTTCGTTGTTGTAAGTACAATTTTTACTGTGATTTGTGTCTAGTGAAAAGTTCTACAGAAAGCTGTGCTAAGCAGTTCTCGCTGTGCCAGTGAAAGATGCACCTGATTATGCTGAAACTGGGGCAGCAAATGCAAGGAAATGCTTCAAGGGAATAATTTTAAGGAGCTCTCTGGTATTTCAGTTGCTGTAGGCTTCATTGTTAACTGAGAAATGATCATTTATTAACTTTGCTTTGTTAGAAATACTTTAGTTAAGCAAAACAAATAATTTTAACTTAACTATATGCACTTCAACAGAGAAAGCAATTAACACAATCACCCTTCCTTGCATTTTCATGAAGAGAAGTGGGTGTAACTGAAAGCACAGTGTCTTGATGGTATAAAATATTTATTAATGTCAAATTCAAGAATTAGAGCAGAGATTCATGAATCCTTCATTGAGACAACTAGTATTTGAATTGAATTTTCTTACAGTTTGCACAAAGTGGCTGTGAAAGTAGGTTAAGTTAATTCTGAGCTAGATTTAGAAGTATAGAAAATCCCAGTTGCATTTACAAGTGCTAAAGAGTAAGCAGGGCAGTCCTCCTTGGAGAAAACTAAGTTTATATTCTAGTGTTTTCTTTTCTTTACTTCACAATGTGATACAAGGGCTAAAGGCATACTTCTATGTGGAGGGAGCAGAAAACACAGAAGAAAGTTTCCCTGCATCCTAAGAACAAGCTCCTTGGAAAACCATAGCTTAGAGATAAGAAATGGCTTGTGAAATGACAAATACAAAAAGGAATTTAGCTTCCCCCCTTGGAAGACCCTCTTATCTATCTTCAGTATTAGTGGTTCATCCTCTTTTAGTATCCATAGGCCAGCTTTGAATGTAAAATCCCTCAGGGATTGGTTAGAAAGTAGAATTCCCTTGGTAATTGGTGCAAACTGTAAAACCCTCAAAAGATATAAAAACCCCTGTAAAACAATAGCCGTTGGTATATGCTAGATAGGATGCCTTCATAGAATAAACTATGGATTTGTGCCTCTGCATATGCAGGTTTCTTTTCCCCGCTGGTGTAAGAGCTCACTGTGAGCCAAAATTCCATCTGGGCAAGGCTCGGGAACGTGATCCATCACTGAGGGCTGCAGAAGCAGCCTCAGGGATCCTAAGGAGACCCCAAAAACCCCCACCAGTGACACTTCTATACATATATTATGTACATATACATATATATATTAAAAACATATAAAAACCAAAATGTAAGAAGAGTTCAGGCATTGTGTCTACCTGTTGTTAGTAGATGTAAATACAGAGAGGAAGAAAAGGAAGGCATAGAATTTGCATACTTGTGGTGACTGAAATGTGAGTATTCCAAGAAGTATTTCTGCTGCTATGAGCAATCAGTACTTGTGTATGACCTTGTAATTTAGGATCATAATCCCATAGCTGTGGCACTTCAGTGCTTTGAAAGGGAGTGACTGTGTTTGCTGTCACATTCAGTGACTTGAGGAAGTTGAAACTACCAAGAGGTGAATTCTGGCTTTTTCTATTTTTTTTTTTTTTCCCACCAGAACTGGAATATTAAAAGAATTAAGTAAGAGGCCTTTATTTTGTTCAAATAAGGAATTTGGTTTTTGAACCTCAAAGCTATAACAAGGTCAGGGCAATAGGGAAGGAAACTAACAGACATATTGATAAAGAACCCAGCAATAAGGAAACCTTACCCAAGTGTTCTGCTTTGGCCTCTACATCTTTACTGCACACTGAGTAGGAACGGGGTTGTCCAGTACTTGACAGGAACAGGACAGACACAATTCCTACTGATGCACCTCAACAAAAAGAAGCACACTGCCAGAGTGTGCCACTGTCACTTTTAACAAAAATCCCAAGCACTTAATCCTGAAAGGAGCTTGGTGTTTTAATGAGGTCTTGGGGATTTCCTATATACTGCCTTACCCTAATGGAAATCCCTTCATTTCCCAGTATTTATTTACATTTTCAAGATCTGAAATAATCCCAAGGGTTTTTTTACAGTGTTATTTGAGCCAAAGAACTAGCAAAACGTATGGTTTAGGAGAGGAGAGGAACTGTAATGTCACGTTTTCTGGGGTTTCTACCAGTTCTCAGATTTTCTCTCCATTTTAATGCACCATTTAGTAAAACTATTTAGACTGACTGCAGTGATACAGATTTGTTTCAATATACGATGTGAAATCAGCCAACCAGCTCCAGGAGGACAAATATCCAGATCCATTATGATCTTTTTTGCCAGGTGGACTTATAGCTACCTAAGAGTTAATAACATGTCTTTCCCTAAAAACCTGCACCTCAGGATGTGTAAGTGTGAGGAAATTCTGCAGTACAGCTACCAAGAAGCCTGGTTTGGGGTACTCTACATGCTACCAAAGGGACTGTGTTGAATATTCCCTGCTCGCTGCTTTCAGACCCTCTTCTTGAATTCAACCCTATGTGTAATTTAACCCATCTAAATTTAGATCTCAAGTTTCTTTGTCACAGCTTCCAAGTCTTTGTCTCACATAGGTTAAGGTAACTGTGGAACTGCCATTTGGAAGCATCCCTAACTTTCAATGGTATTTGGAGATTTAACTGGACTCAGAATTAAGCTGTCATTGTAATATGACAGTCCTGATACAACCAACCCTGAACTCCTTGACCTGTGAAAACGTTTCCTCTGCACATTGCTGTACTTTGGTCTATTGCCAGTCCTGTACTCTGTGTTCACACATCAGAGCCTATTTAGACCAGAAAGATTTCTATCACCCCTGCTGAAAACTTTATACCCAGCAGTACAGCTCTCTACACAAACACAAAAACTAACTGGCTGTTATCTGAACTGTGTAAATTCAGATGGATTATTTCTAACAACAAACTGTAAGCTTCCTGTTTAATTCTCTTTCAGCTTGTGTGGCTGGGCTTAAATGTCTTCCTCTTTTGGTGGTACTACCTTGTGTATGATGTCCCACCCAAATTCTTCTACACCAGAGTGCTCCTTGGTGTAAGTACAAGACTTTATTATTTTGGCACAGACAGAGGACACAGCAGTTTTGAATAGTTTTAGTTGATCAAGACTGGATCTAGTGGCTGGAGCTGCAAGCTCATGTAGAAGTCACATGCAAGCAGATAACTGAATGCAGGTAGATGTCCAGTGCTTCTGAACAGAAAGCTGCTACACAAAACAGAGAGACCCCTTTCTAAAGATTTTTTCAGTTAAATTTTATGCTCCTGGTAATTAAATTAAGCATTAATTGTGGCTACTTTATTAAGCAAAAGATGACTAAAATATTGCCATTGTACTGTTGTACAGTCATTTCTCCTTGCAATTATTTTTCAGAGCATGAATAGTTTATAAAGATATTGATTCTGAAAAGCAATCATTATTCATACATTTATCAAGAATGTGAGTGGCGGTCAGGTAGTGCAGTGATCCTGGATCCTGGGCTATTCCATTTAATCCAACCAGTTAATGCAGCATAATGTGTCCTACTACAAACTTGCTTCCAAAGCTACCACAGGTCATGACCAATTGACAGGGAAAATTAATTTATTCACATATTTTAAAACCCTGCTCACAGACACAAAAATCAGCCTAAGCTTCAGATTACAGAGCACAGCATTTTGCTGAAGGTTTGCAAAGCCATGGTTTAATTCTACAAAGCATGAAATCTCATTCTGCATACAGCTTCTGGCCCGTGGATCAAATCCTGTCCTTTGCAATCATGGTGCAGTTGCCTTTGAAGTCACAAAATCTCATGCTTGGATAAGTAGAGATCAGTGTAACCCCAAAGAGCTGTGATCTAAAACCTAAAAGGGTCTCAGTCCATGCAAGGACAGAAAA
The DNA here is from genome assembly GCA_037013685.1 of Acridotheres tristis. Lineage (NCBI taxonomy): Eukaryota > Metazoa > Chordata > Aves > Passeriformes > Sturnidae > Acridotheres > Acridotheres tristis. The sequence goes on from CM072884.1 coordinate 106,377,278, forward strand.
TATTATTTTTCTTCCTTTCATTGCGTTTTGATTAATAGGGTCATTATTGCTTCATTTCAAACAGTTAAAAAATCTTAAATAATTCAGGATGTAAAGACCAACATTAAGGAAATAGATTCCTAAAAGCTGAGGCAACAAACTTCCTTAGACTCCTTTACTGACAGAGAACTTAAACCACTTCTCTTACAAGCTGACCATTTATCATAAAAGCCCCACCAACTGAAACCACAGACTCTTCACAGCCTTGGGACACAAAACTCTACGAATGGCTTAGATTTGCACCTGTGTTTGACTGTTGAATGCCAGATGTGACAGGGAGCTTTTTATACAACCATATTAATTCAAAACTGAAAACAGGAGGTGTCTGTTTGTCTGCAGGAGTGCATCCTCCCTGCACATGTCTTTCTGACTTGACCAGAGCATGATTCCATTAAACATTCACGGTGTAAATGTGAACTCTAGATCTCACACTCTTTACAAATTGTGATATAATACATAAATAAAATCTGTGCCTACCCATGCTCTGGATAATATCTTAGGTAATGCATTTAATTACAGCATGTCTCTAATTACAGCGTGCTCTGGCTCTTGCAAGGGCCCCTGCAGCCTGCCTGAACTTCAATTGCATGCTGATTCTGCTGCCAGTATGTCGAAACCTGCTCTCCTTCCTCAGAGGATCAAGTGCGGTAAGATGAAGAAAGAATTTCAAAATTTATGAAAGATAATTAGCTAAACAGACATACAAATATACCAAGAACCTTTGTCCAAGTTCCCCAAATATACTGTATTCTGAGGATGTTCTCTTATAAGAAGCAGATAAGCCTGGAGTTTTGCTATGAGCAAGAGGGAGGTCTAATGGGGTATCTAGAGCTCTGTTGAGAGTTTAGGTTTGAATTAGTCTCCTTTGAGTCTTCCCTTTTTAGCTGCCTGCTGGCCATGGTCCTGCCCTGGATGCAAAGTCTCTCTTTTGGCTGGCAGAAACTGTTGGTTACCCACACATCCACTTAGAGAGGGAAATACTAGCCCCTGTGTGTCTTTGCATGCTCAGTCCTTAAGGTAAAGGTAGTCTTTTTTAGACTTTCAGAATGGCGCTTTTTTTCACCTGGCTCCTAAATTACATTTATTCTTGTCTGAACTGCATTCCCATCTCAGATGAAATAGTTCACAGGCCTTTTGATTTTTTCTATTTCCCAAAGGCAGATGTTATACACAGCACTGAGGAACTGACGCTAAGAAAAGGACAACTGATCCTAAGTGACAGCTGGAGAGGCTTCCTATGATAATACTGACTCTATCAACTGCCAAAATCTAGATTTCTGGCTATTACAGCAAAAATAATGCAGACAATGCAGGCCATGGTCCAGTGAAAAAGCAATATTCCCCTCAAGTTCATGAGTTGTCCTTCCAAATGTATAATGATCCTTCCTTTCTTTCTGGAGACTTTTAACATAGACGCAATCAACAAAACCAGTTCCCAGACACTGTTTTTCATCTCTAAACCCAGTATACTTTTTTTAATGCAAATGAGACAGCCTGCTGGGGCTGAAAAGGCAGAGCAGAAGAGGAAGTGATAAAATAGATGCAGTGTTTCAAGAGTCCTTCATAAGGGCAGGAGGTGGGATATGAAGCAATAAGAAAATAACCAGAGACAAAATAGGCTGTTCTTCCATTTAGTGCACACATCCTCACAATGAGTGTGGCTGAATAGATGACATGTGCCTGCCATCTCATTTAAACTCTTAAATTATATTTAGGAGCAAGGCCAGTGCTCTAGCCTTTCTAAGGAATAACACTTAGAAATATAAAATTGGAAATACATGTCAGGCTTTCAGTCTTTTCCTATACTCTTCAGATCCTGAGATGCTACAAAACAGACAGCCATACCCTCCATTAATGTAAAAGGAAAAAGGATAGTAAATAAAGCTGTAGGGTTAAAGCTGTTGTTCCCCTGTCCTAAGGCAGATCAGCAAGTATCAGCCAAAATCCAGAGCTGACTCCTCTGGCTGCAGAAGTCAATAATGAACATAAATTTAGAAAGAGTTAATGTTGCTATGGATGAATGCACCTGGAAAATAATGAAGAGCTCTTGATCATATGAGGCATTTTTGAGATTGCACAGGTGAAAGCAAGCTGGGCAGAGGTCTTCTGAGCTCAAAGCAGTCAAAGAGCTGGGGATACATAAGGAGACTACTGGAAGGCCAAAACTTGAATCTGGGTTTTGAGAATTGTATTCCAGCTGGACTTTGTGCTACTTGTCCTGAATTGCTCCTCTGCTAACATGCATAACTTAACTTTTCTGACCAAGATCCTGGGAAAGCTGTCCCTTTTGGGTATTCAAGCTACAGAGTCAGTCCTTCTGCCTTGGCACTGTGGTAGAGGCACTCAGGCTACACCTAGCATAAAAGTGAGTCCCAGGCAGGGAAATACAGTTCCATTCCTGCTGGCAGCACACTCTCCTGCGGATAGCTGGGAATGAGGAAGCAAAGGGCTCTGAGGGTGAGCAAGCTGGGCAGGGAGGGGCACAGAAGAGGACTGTTAGACAGCTGGTGTTTGTTTAGCTTCAGTAGCTTTTTGCAGTAAAGCTACACCTCAGGAAGGATGGAATTTTAGATCTTAAGCAAAACACACATGGCCCAGTGAGCCACTGGCAGAGGCAGCACTGTGGTGGCCTCAGCACAGGGAAACAGCTGCTTATGCTTGTTGTGCTGTTGTCTCTAGTTAGCTATGCTCTGCAGGTAACAACTGTGAGGGTCTATAAGAAAAATCATTTAAATGTCAAATAACTTATTGGAAGAGTAGTGACCTTCCCAACAGCAATGTCATTGGGGTCAAGAAGGGGAAAGAATGGTTCAAACACAGTGTTCAATGGGAATGTACTGAAAAGTCTTCCCCTCTCCATCCTCCCACCCAGAAATCACATGTTACAAAGTTATTTGGTTTCAATTGAAAGGATAGCTGTGCTGTGTTTTGCATGTCCGTTATTGCTGTGTTCACTGTTCTTGATGAGCCTCATGACTGAAGGCAGCTGGAGCCCTCTGCCCTTGCCTGGCCTTCACTTCTCAAATCAAGTGGCTTTTGCCAGGGAGTCAAGCACTGCCTCACTATGCTACATTTTATTCTACACGGTTTTTGTGTTGTCTCTCAATACAGGTGATACAAAAAGGTCAGACTCCCCTGGTCGTTATTATAGTCTGAAGTCATTGGACAGAATGTTTTCCTCTTATGAGGAAATATTTGTGGTAGTTTGCATAGTGTTTTGTTCCCTAATCCTGCCAGCAAACACAATGTAAACATACAACACATGACAATCATGCTTTCTACTGTGTGGGGACAGCAAATGCCAGATTTACAGGAACTTAAGGTTTTAGTAAAACTCCCAGTGACTGCAGCACAATTCAGATGGGGCCTGTTAGGAACTCATCATTATTAGAAATGAAAATGTAATTCTGCTTTTCTTGAAAGCCGATTTCTTTGGTTTGTATCTGCAGAGATTTTTGCTGTTTCTTTTTGGGTAACTCCAAAATCAAGTTGTAAGTGAATGACTGGGAAGTATACCCAGTATTTTGTGGAAGGAATGCCTTCATATCACCACCACAGGAGACTCAAACATTTGGGGTGGGAGCACCCTGAGACAGTTACACCCAAACTTTGCAGCCTGTTTCTAGGCTGTGAAATACAACAGGATCTTGGTGCTATCAAAGCACTCACTGCCATGACAGACTGTGATCACTCTTTTTGTTTACAATGTGAAGTTTAAAACAGATAAGATGTATTCCTCTGTCCTACTGGATGTTAATTTTTTTTCTCCTTATCAAATACTTTATTTCAGTGGGACATATTAAACATAATCTGTAATTCCTCTTTTCTGAAAGACTGGGGGAAATATTTTTGTCTATATTTCGGAATCCTATTTTTTTCCTAGCAATGCCAACAATATATTCAGGGTTTCTGTTCTTGTCCCTGCATTTAAAAAGTGTGCATAGACAACATGAATAGTCTTCAAATACTTTTTTCTTTCAATCTTCAACCCAAAGTGCTGCTCTACCCGTATCAGACGACAGCTGGACAGAAACCTCACCTTTCACAAAATGGTGGCCTGGATGATTGCCCTTCACACTGGTTGGTACTCTAATGTTTCTTTGTTTATTGCTTTCTTGTGTATTTTATGTGGAATCCAGGTGGCATGCAAGTTCTTAAGGATATGGGCAGAGACTTGATTTAATTAGAGGGGTCAGTGTGTGCCAAGGCTTAAATCAGCTTCCAGATATGTGCCAACTGTCAGAGAGCAAAAGATAAGAAAGAATACCTTTATTTTGAACTGTCAGTACAATTTATGATAGTTTAATAAAGGGTGTTTAGCAATGTCCTGAGAACTGGATACTTGGCTTTAATTCTTGTTTAGACTTATTTCTTATCTGGCGTGTCTGAAACAAATAATAGAAATTATTTTTAAAAAGGATATAAAAAACTTGGACCTGTTTTGAAGGTAAGTAAGTGTCTGCTTATAGGAGGAGGTGGTTCAAATTTTGGACAGCTTTGCACAATTTTACCCTACAAAAACATGTAGTGGAATGTGTGTGAACACCTCAGCTGGTTTAGATTTTTGGATTCATTCAGCCTAATGAGAATATTACTAATGATTAAAACTTTGTTCTTCAAAACTGCAGAACAAAGCAGCACGAATAAATGTGACCCCAAAGAAATCCAGATTCACTTCTCAGCTCTTTTACAGAAGTCCTGGATGAAGATGATCCTGACAAATAGTTTAAGCCATTCCATGTTTCAGTATCCCATATGTTAGGGTACTACTAGTTGAATTGTTGAAAGCCTTTGTTGAACAAAAATATACTGGAAATTTCCCTTTATTTCTTTCCCTCCCTCACCCAAAAACTGTAAAATTCAGGTGGTAAAGCTTTAACAGTAAAATACATCAGTGATCTGCAATTGTGATGAAGATGGCAAGAGCAGCAAAGCTCTTAAACTGCAGTTGAAAAATGTGACAAAGTTTCAAACGTTACCCAAAACCGCCGAATACTTGTGGTCAATGCTGATTGTTCCTTTCCTGTCACTCCTAGCAATTCACACCATTGCACACTTATTCAATGTGGAGTGGAGTGTGCAAGCCCGTGTGGAGGAGAAAGGCACCCTGGCAGCTGTGCTTTCTGGCCTTGGAGACAAACCACAAGAAAGCTATGTCAACTTCTTCAGACAAACCATTGCAGTAAGTGACATGGGGCTCTGAAGAGTAACCATTACATTTGTGTGGGTGATCATATAGGAACATTTGAGCAGAGTGCCTATTTCTGGTGTCCCCAGTCTGGGTTTGAGTCATCTTGCAGAAAAACCATGTAGACTCCATTTTTCTATATTTGCCAGTAGTATTGTTGCTGAGCTTTGGTAGTAATTTAGACTTTTCCACCTGAGGATATCAAAGTAATTTTAAAACATTATGTAAATACATACCCTTTAAAACAGTGTTCTGACTTAGACAAAAGGGTTCACAGAAATCAAGGCAAGGTTTTGAAGCTGGGTGGCTTAAGCTCTGGTCAGTGGGGAAAAAGAAAAGAAGAGACTTCCCTACGCCTCAGAAGAGCACTGAGCATCCAAACTCTGCATGAGTTACAAGTCCCATGGCTGTGCAACACCAGAGGAAAGGAGAGTTTTCATTTAACTCCTGAAATATGGATGTAGGACTTCAGCTGTTAACACCAGAGCTGTGCAAATGTATTCACCTTCCCCAAACCAGTCCTGCTGAGCCATGGCAGAGTAAGAAACCATGTTTGGTGTGTTAATTCATGGGAAGCCCTTTCTACTTCCATTTATCTTAGTGAAGGTCAATGTGCAGAGCAGCAAAAATGAGATGAGATTTTGGTATCAGATGACTTAAAGACTTGTAACAAGGTAAAGGGTTTGGTGAGTGGTGGCTCAACTGGCCCTGCTTTGGTGCAACCCCTTCTTTAGACCACCATGTGCAATTATTTCACAGAATCCCATTGGGGGCCTCTATGTGGCTTTCACATACTTGGCTGGCATCACTGGGGTTGTCATCACACTGGCCCTCATCCTCATCATCACCTCATCCACCAAAACCATCCGGAGGTCATATTTCGAAGTATTTTGGTACACCCACCATCTCTTTGTCATCTTCTTTATTGGCCTTGTCATCCATGGTGCTGGGTGAGTATTTGCACTTATCACAAAATATCTGATAACTACTGAATCTTCATTTAAAGCCCCCTTCACACATGAGTATAGGGACTCCTGTCCCTGGGCAGGAGTTGTTTTTGATGGCAGTGATGGGCCAACAGAGGCTCTCACTGACACGTGCAACAAACTGTCCACACACAGGAGGTTTCATGTGACTTTGGCATACTTAAGTTGGCTGGCACTCAACAACTTCTGATGTCTCAATTGCAAATGTCTTTTCCAAGGTTTCTGTTTCTAATTGTTAATTTACCTTTCTCTCAAAAGGAATTGCATCTACACACATGCAAGAGAGGAGATCTCAGTATAAAAATTACGTAGAATCTTGGATAATGAAAACTATATATAGATTTATGTTTCAGGTTTGGATGAACTTGTAATATCAGCAGCATTTAAGAATAGATTTTTAGCTGTTTCTACTTTGAAACAGTCATTTGTAAAGTTTTCTAACTTTCAAATGCCAAACATCTTTTCCTGCTGTTGCCTCATTCCATACCTTCCTCCGAAAGAGCTGAAAAACCTAATGAAACAGTTTTAACACTACACAAACACTATTTTAGCACTTAGAGAAATGAACTTTAGATCCATTTTATAAAACCAAAGAACTGGTGAAAAAAGAAGAAAGACTCCAGTATCCAAGCTACATTTCAATAGTTCATAATTACAGTACATTGCCCATTTTAAAGGAAATACTACATGCAATAGAAAGTGTGCTTTAAAAATGCCTAACAAAAATGACTATTCAAAACCACTTCCTTACAGTCCATTAGTGCCATAAAAAAGACAGAAATGAAAGTAAAACGGGAAGAACAAAAATAGAAGGCAGATAGAAATCACCCCCAGCATATTTGTCCATTCCAACTTTCATAACAAGGAAATGGTTTGAGCAAAACTTGTGGAAGGAAAAGAACAAATGGTTCATGTTTTCTGCAGCAAACATTATATAGTTACTGTCTCAATGTCCAAACTTGCCAGTAGTTACTACACAATGCTATCAGAAAGCAAACATTGCTCATTCTAGAGGTCAGTGGAGAGAACATATTTTATAGAAGTTGAATTTTTATTTACTTCAATGTTTACTGTTCTCCTGTCAACTGTACTGGAATGAAAAAGCAAGAGTTTGGGCAGCAGTGGTTGTCAGCAAAGTTCAGCTATCCTTTGGAAGCAGACATACTCACCTGTAGAGGGAAGGATGCTTTCTATCTGTGAACTCAATGACCTCACTTATTTGGCCTTAAAGGTAATAATGACATTTTGCGTTCAGAGAAAATACACTAAGAAATATGAGAAAAGCTTGTTACACTCATGGAAGACATCTCAAGTGTGCAAAGATGGATGTCATGGAATGAGTATGAACTGAGAGTCTCAAAGCAACATGTTAGGAAGAGGCATAAATACCAGCTTATCTCAGGAGAAAGAAGGCTGTCACACATATATCTGTACAAACACACATCCTTTTATATACAGAAAGCTGAGTCAAAGATTATTGATAGCATCAAAGGGGCAGATTCAATAAGATAGATTATTTACAAGAGTACAGAGTAACAGGACAAGGGGGAATGACTTCAAACTGAGAGTAGGTTTAGATCAGATATTATTAGGAAGAAATTCTTTATTGTGAGGGTGTTGAGGCACTGGCACAGGTTGTCCAGAGAAGCTGTGGCTGCCCCATCCCTGGAATTGTTCAAGGCCAGGCTGGATGGGGCTCTAATCAATGTGGTCCAGTGAAAGTTGTCCCTGCCCATGGCAGGGGGGTTGGAACTGGTTGATATTTAAGGTCCCTTCCAACCCAAACCATTGTGTGATTTAATTATTTGACTCTACAATAATTCTTGTCTGTTACAAACTGTTACAGCACTTTTGAAGCACTGATGTTTTATTGTGCATGAGCTGTATGTCACACAAAAATGTCCCAAATTTCCAAACACAGTAAATATAAAGAAGAGAGAGTGCAGAGGTGCAGTTCACTCTTTTGAAGTTAAAGGAAAACCTTCAGCCAAAAAAGAAGCAATTATAAGGCTATACTGCTGAAAGCTTAATTACAGTACTAGAGAGAACATCTGCACTGACTGAAAAGGGGAAATAAGTTTTTTCTTTCTCTTGTAAGGGGTACTGGCATTGTGAAACCTTGAGAAGGGCCATGGGCAAGGCAAAAACCCCCAGGCCCCCTTTCCCTTTAGCAATGGGCTCCTTCTGTTCCCGTAACTCATCCCAGAGGTGGCTCAGCTGAGCCCATTGTCATTACTGGGGAAGTGAACTGTAACTGCTGATGTTCCTGCAAAATGCAACTCGTGATGCTGCTGGGACAGTGTCACTGCTTCCCTTTATTTTTCAGACAGGATATTAATCAAACATTTAATGAAGAAGAGGTTCATTAGTAATACTTATGAGCAGTATCTTACCTCTCAACCCTGTGCAGAGATTTTCTAACAATCCTCTGAAAAATATGTTCACAGATTTTTCTGTTCACACAAAGCTAGACGTCCATATGGCTTAGATACCATGGGGTTTTTTTGAAATATCAGAAATGTAGTCTAGTCCAGAGAAACTGAGCTAGAAAAGCAGAAAGAGAAGTCATGGGGAGAATATATCAAAGAATCACATTGGCATAAAACTGAACAGCCTGATAAGAAGCAGACTTTTTCTAGGGAAAATTCAGCAGATCTTAATCTGATATTTTCTACTAAGATCCTGAGGTTGGCAGAAGTCCAGAGAGAGAGGCAGGAAATGGTGAAAAAGAATAGACTTTTGTCTCTTGAAACTGGAATTACCTCTCTGCACCAGTTCTGCTAATGGTAATACAGCTGTATACTGGATCAGTCAGGATTCTTTATCCTAAAGCAAACAACAACAAGAAACAAATATAAAAACAACCAAGCAGGAATATTGAGCCAGATAATTGGCTGATGCAAGCTGCTGTAGCTTCAATAGCTGCTTATGTCAAAAGCAGCTGTATTCATTCATAGCACCTGAACAGCTCTTCCATAGCTTTAGAGGGAAAGGCTAAAGAAAGAATGTGTGCTGGAAACGAATCTCCAAATTTCTGAAATAAACAGCAGAAATAATCTCTGTAGTGGTCAGTAGCAAATTGATTGTTTGTCCATTCAATGTTTTGGGTTTTGGTAGTTCTGTTTGTTTTTTCTTTTGGTCAGGTTTTTTTATGTTTATTTGATTGTTTTTTCAATTGAAGAAAAAGGTAGGATAACTCAGAAAAGAATGAAGTTTTCTAATTGTGACCACATCCTGGAAGTGGTAATGGATATAGCTCTCAGTTCCTCACCTAATCTTGAAATCAGGATTTTATGCCACAAACTTCTCTCCCTATTTTTATTTATTTAATGGTAACTTTGTGGGTACATTAGAGCAGTAAAGCTGTATCAAAGCTGTAGCAGTGCAGAAATCAACAACTCCACATAAATAGAGTATTACATAGATAGAATAACAGTAAGGAACAGATACTTTCATTTGTATTTCATTGCCTTAATGATCTTTACTTTTTTCCCAGTCGTATTGTACGGGGACAGACAGCTGAAAGTCTGGCTGAACACAACCCAGAGGTTTGCCACAAGAACTTCAGTCACTGGGGCAAGAATGCAGCTTGCCCAATCCCTCAGTTTGCAGGGAATCCTCCTATGGTAAGAACAGCTGGCTTGTGTGTGTATCCAGTTGAAAATGTTTAGTTTGCTATTTTTTTCTTAAACTGCATAGAAAACCAACCATATAACCCTCAGCACTCTTCAGTGGCAGCTTTCTTTGCATGAAGCAAGAGATTTTGACACGATGGGTTGTAAGCAGAAACAGACTCCAGACAACACACTTTCAATGTACTGTAAAATAAGCACAATTGACAGAAAAAGCATAAGAGCAATTGGTATCTGAGAACTTTTTATCCAAAAAGTAAACTGCAAAGCAATGACTCCTGAAGATATTTAGAAAATGCTATAATTCTCATAATAAATAGCTTAACATTATTAATGGACTAATGATCATTAACAGAAAATAACACCCCTGGAAATGTGAATTTGAAACTTTTGAAGCTTTTATTGGCTCACCAGGCTGGTTTTTCTTTCACATTTCAGACTGAACTGTTAACAGATACCACATCTTTTCTTGCAGTAATACAGACCTGAGTCAATAATAGCTTAAGAGTTTTACTCCACATTTCACTTCGTTACATTCTTTTTTAGACAGAGACAAAATTACTTACAGGAAAATGCCTTGCTGTAATTCTAGTAGAAAGTAAAAACTCAACTGCAACACTCAACAGAGAAAGAAATTCCCTCTCTGACCAGAATTTTGAAGCTGTCATATATCTTAAGGATTCCCTAATCTGGTTAATAAAGAACACAGATTACTTGAAGTTCACCTCTGCTTATAGAATTTCCAGGATTTGATTTGGTCTAAGTTGCCATCTCGTCTAATGGAAGCTGTCCCTGTCCACAGCAGGGGGGATTGGAACTCGATGATCTTTAAGATCTCTTCCAACCCAAACCTTTCTATGATTTTATGATCTTCATCATCTGACTTGTTTCCTTCTGCTTACAGACCTGGAAGTGGGTGGTGGGTCCCATGTTTCTGTACCTGTGTGAGAGGCTGGTGAGGTTTTGGAGGTCCCAGCAGAAGGTTGTCATCACAAAGGTAAGTGCTGATGTTGCACTTAATACCTGGCAAAGCATCACCTCCTTCTCTAAATGGTGCAGCAAAGGCAGAGGCTCCTACATAGTGAAATTATCAGTGGAAGGAATTTCCTGACTGCTGTCATGATGCCAACTTCTAACGTCCAAATGTAGGCTCTAAAAGTGAGCAAGAGGAGGAAGTGAGCTAAGGCACAGGACTGAATCTTAGGAAAGAAATGAATTTTCTTTGTATTGGGTGAAAAATTACACTGCAGAAATTCCACAGATTTGAGACTAATTTAAGACACAAAATGAATGAGCCCTGAAAACAAGTTAGAGCATGTTTATTTTATGTATCCGTATCAATGCTGAGCTTCTGTTCCCCATGGTGTGTGGCAGAGATATTAACACTGCTCCTGAAATTCTGACAGCTGAATTAGCACAGCACTAAGCTCAAACATACAAAAACTATCCTGGTCTTTCCCAGCGTGATTTCCTCACGGGGCACTGTGCTGCATCCTGAGGACACACCCTGTTCAAATCATAGCAGGGTCTGGGGGATGACATTTGGTGTTTCTACTGTGCTCTGTGAAGATGCTGACACATTGGAAGGCTCCTAAATATTCATGTGCTTTTGGTAATTTTACCAAAATATCCTGTGAGCCACTTCTACATTATATTTCTATTGTGTCTGTTATGTGCCCTGTTGGCAGAAAATTTCCTTTACAATCCTAAACACCACTGTTAATACCTAAATTAACAGACAGAGAAACTTGATTCGCCCTCTTGCAAATCTCTTTTGAAAAATGAAAATAATTTTGGCAGACTTTAGGATTAAAAATTATAGTGATAGAATCACTGGTTTTGCTTCTAGAATATTGTTTCTAAAGACTAGCCAAGGTCCCACTTGACTAAAGCAAGAAAACTTCCATTTCCAGTGGTACTGCCTATCCAACATCTGTAGGATAGCCCTGTGTTCTTGCCCTTATATTTACAGTCAGGCCCATTAACTCTGTGCTCTGTGTCACTGGGTAAGGTCATCTGGAATTAACAATGTGCACACACAGGTCAGATGATGTGTTACAAGATGTGCCACTCTGGCCTGTCCCCTTTGGAGTGACTGCAAGTGTGGTGTGAAAAAATACTTCAATCAAAACCTCACCATCCTCTGCAGGCTTTCATCTGCCTGTCAGGTGCTGTTCCTCACTCTCAGTTCTGCTGGGAAGAAAGTTTCACCTGCTTTCCTTGCTCTCATAGCAGAGGATGATGTTAGTGATGGTGGATGTAAATATATCAACTATCAGTGAAGACAGACTTTTTTTCCTTATTTTCCCCATTTCCCATCTCACTGTAGGTGGTCATTCATCCCTTCAAGACAATTGAGCTCCAGATGATGAAGAAAGGCTTCAAGATGGAGGTTGGACAATACATTTTTGTTAAATGTCCAGCAGTGTCTAAATTGGAATGGCATCCATTTACACTGACTTCTGCTCCAGAAGAGGATTACTTCAGCATTCACGTCCGTATTGTAGGAGACTGGACAGAGGGCTTGTTCAATGCCTGTGGGTGTGATAAACAAGAATTCCAGGAGGCATGGAAGTTGCCCAAGTATGTACAAAAAGTCTCCATGGTAAAGTCAACAAACACCTATGTCAGTTTTAATTTTGCTCAGCCAATTTAATGCCACCAGTGACACAAACCTTAAATGGTGACACAGATGTGGATCTTAGATGCCTCTTTACAGTTTTTCTATCAGCTCCACCTCTTCTTTTGCTGACTAGTATTCAGTCCAAATACGGATTGTAGCAGAAAGATATCTTTTTACTGTTCTTTTAAATGGTGTTAATAAATATTCTCTTGATTTGATAAGCATACTTCCAATTCCAGGATAGCTGTGGATGGCCCCTTTGGGACAGCGAGTGAGGACGTGTTCAGTTATGAAACTGTGATGCTGGTTGGAGCTGGAATAGGGGTCACCCCCTTTGCATCTGTCCTCAAGTCCGTCTGGTACAAATACTGCCATGATGCCACCAACCTAAAGCTCAAGAAGGTATTGTGTCCTCTTTCCCAGACCCCTGTAAGTGTTCAAGGGCCAAGGGTCCAAATTAAAGCAGGCACAGCAAAGGTGATCTGGCTCCAGGCATGCATGAGTCCCAAAAGAAGGAAGAGTCCAGTTACCTCTCAAGGTTAGCAGGAGGAAAGCAGGAGGATCTAAAGCAAAAATATAATGAAAGAAGAAATAGCCTACAAGCCAGATCACACATGCTAATCCTGACTGTGGCCCTGGAGATTTCCAGTTGCAGTGGAAATGGTGTTTATCTACTTGAGAAACACAAAGTTCAAGGCACTAGTACAGCCTGGGCAAATATTGAATTCCTTCCCCCAGCACAAAGAGAAAAGCTTTTCATAAGTGGAAGAGCAATGGAAACACCTTCCTCTCCACTCCTGCCCCTGGAAATTCCCTGTGCAGAGGTGTGGGGTCACACTTAGCAGTTATGGTTGTATTCAGAGAACAGAACTGGTTTTGTTACCTATTTTATCTTGCTGCCAGCAGACAAAAAGAGAGTTCACCTCTAAATCATTTATTTATGTCCTAACAAACTGTTTTACTAGGAGATAAGTGGGGAAACATTGCAAACCAAAAATGTGGAAGAGAAATAGGAAGATATTTCCTTGTTCTTGCAGTCAGTCATTCAGCTTTATAACCTTCCCATCATCAAAATTCCTGAATAGTTTCAATACCATCCTATCCATCTACTGAAGTATTCAGGACATCTTTTACAAGAACTCTATAATCCTCACTCTGTCAGCAGATATAAACCCAGAAAACATAAGTGCCTGTGTCCCCTGACAGCTCATTCTTGTCTCTTCCAGATTTATTTTTACTGGCTTTGCAGGGACACTCATGCCTTTGAATGGTTTGCTGACCTCCTGCAATCTCTGGAGGCTCAAATGCAGGAGAGGAATAACGCAGAGTTTCTGAGCTATAACATCTACCTTACAGGCTGGGATGAAACTCAGGTAACAACACAGTGAAGGATATCACTGCCATAAAACTGGGGGTAATGTTAGAAAATTTGTTTTCATAACTATTCAAATGGTCTTTCATCCTGGGCATCCATCTGGTTCTCAGAGGTTTTGAATGCAGACAAGTATTATCAATCAAAAGTTACATGGGATCAGCTGTTAATGTCCACTGACTTAATTTCTGGTTTCCTCTGGCTGTGCTCTGTGGGAAGCAGGCTTTGTTCACAGGAGGAACCTCAGCTGACCGTGTACAAGTCTCTAAAACAGCTGATGCTACCTATAGCATGTAATTAAGAGCTTTAGGAACCAGGGAAGCCAATGCACAAAGTTTGAACAATAGCAGCATATTTGTTTCAGGACTCTTGAGTTCTCTGGTCCTGTCCTGGGGATGCAAAGGAGCAGACCCTTGAGAACATGTCAGCAAAGGCTCTCATTCTGTTACTTTTAGTGATGTTTTATATAATATTTATCTCACCATTGCAAAACTCACCATGTGCCCAAAGTGCTGTAGCTCAGCTAGACAGACAGGGAGAGGGCAGAAAGGAAAAAGTCCCACATTTTTTTCCTTAGGGATAAAGTTACCTGGAACTTTTTTTGTTTCATATAAAAGGGTTACAAAATGCTGTAAGGCCTGAACTTATGCCTTTAACCACATCTTCTCTTTCTTGCTTTACTTAGCTGCTCTAGCGAGAAGCTAAACAGGCAAGACCTCCTCATACAGGTCAATCTTTAAAGAGAACAAACTGGCAGGATTTCATTATGGTCAAGAGAGTCATGTTATTGTGTTTGAAGGGAAGGGATTTTTAAATTTGCAGTTCTATGTTAGGGTAAACTTGTTAATTGAAAAAAACCTGCAATTAGTTGCTGTGTTCAATGTTTCATAGCTTTAACTCTTGAGATCACCCAGTCTGGGGAGAAGAAAGGCATAGACACTATTAGTCAGGATTTTATCAGTCTTAGCTTTCCTTGCAAAATACCATAAATTCCATAATGTCATTAGGGAAATAATTCAATCAGTACTGACATTATTATTTTTTAACCAGAACACAATGCTGCCATATTTAACTGTCCTTTGTCTTTCATTTCCCACAGGCCACTCACTTCGTAGTGCATCATGAAGAAGAGAAAGATGTGATTACAGGACTGAAACAGAAAACATTGTATGGAAGACCTAACTGGGAAAATGAGTTCAAAACGATTGCAGGGAAACATCCTGGGTAAGCCTGTGCAAATTTATAGTGTCTATGGATTTCCTCTATTTAATGGCCATATACACCATACAGCACAATCTTGTTCCTTTGGCTGATAAAGTTTGAAGAGCATTTTTTCTCTCTACCTATCTCCGAGTACCTTCTATTCTTCTTTCAGCTATGGACACAATCTATGATCTTGACCAAATTATTCTGACCTACAATTTTTAAAAAATCATTCCTTTTTCACGAAATGCTTCTTGGGGTGTCTAATTACTAATAGAAGATTTAGAAAAAAACTAACCCTATCCTTCCAGCTGAAGTAGATAGGAATATCAGATGGTGTCTAAATACCTCCAGAACCACTTTCTACCTCTAAAAATAAAACCTGAATATGGATGACCTTTAGCTAACCACCCAAAATTTGCAGGAAAAAAACAGAATAAGTCCTCTCAAGAGTTAATGCTGTAAGCTCCTTGAATCTCTGTTTCCTTGATTCAGTGAGGTTAATAAACCTGTCTTCACAAAGGCTGAGCTGAGATTTAGCCCAGCATTTGTTTTAGGAGCAGCAATAAGTTTTAAGGGGTTATAAGATTTAGGGGAGAGATGTCCAGTTCTACTTCAGTTCCTGTAATTGGGAAAAACCTTGCATCTATAGGACATAAAAAATTATTTACATGAAGAATATCCAGCTGCTCCATACCTAGTTTCTGACCATATTTTCGTTTTCTTAACAGCTCCAGAATAGGTGTTTTTCTCTGTGGCCCTGAGGGCCTGGCTGACACACTCAACAAGCAGAGCATCAGCAACTCAGAAGCTGATCCACGAGGAGTACATTTCATTTTTAACAAAGAAAATTTCTAACTCCTAAGCTTGTGGGAGTCATTAGATGCAAAGTCTAAAGACTGAATCTGTTTTTCTATTTGGAGTCTGGGAAGGACAGCCCAGCTGCTAAATTTCGGCTACACTAACGCAGGTCCCTTTGCTTCTTGGGAATTATTTTGGCTCTGTGGTAGAGTAAAAGAGTCAAATTTTGTCTTAGGAAAGTTTTCACTGCCCTCTGTGTGCTGGCTATTCAGCAGAAATCTGTTTTGTTTGTGTGAGGGGATTTCCCCTCAACTGCCTTTATCCTCCTATTATCCACTCTTCACTGCTGAAGAGTGGAGGCTGCCTTTTGCTTTTGGGAGCCAATTCACACTCATAAAGCTCAGTGCTATTAAACAATAAAGCATTCCAGCATAATGCTTGCTGTTAGGAGGCAGATCATCTCATCCTGGCTGCAGCCAATCCCTGGAACAAGGGGAGCTGGAAAAGGATAACTGGGAAAGTTAGTTCCTTACCAGAGGAAAACTCCTTTGTGCACCAGCACCTTCCAGGCTTCCAACATAAGCCTTAAACATCCTCCCCAGAAGAGAACACATGCAGCTGAAAAGAAGCTGCTTCTCCTCAGGAAAGTGAAAAGGAACCCCCTGGGGTTCTGAGAACCACCCCAGCTGCAGAGAGATGGCAAGGACGGATTCAACCCAAGTCCTGCACCTGGAGTGTGAGTCACTGCTTGGCTGCTCTGAACACCCTCCTTTCACATCTTCAGGCTCCCGGTGCAGGGATGCATGCAAGAAGAGGTTTTGTGTTTTCAAGACTGCCCTTCTTGGTTTTCAAGGCTGAAAAAAGCTGTTGCTGAATGATTTAATGGGTACTTTCTGAAGCACTTTTTGGCCCTATTGCTCAGCTGCTCCTCTTTGATGGTGAAACAGGCTTTGAGAAAGCAGTGGTCACTTTATTCACAGTTAGGGAATAGCTGTGAGTTAAGTTTCTGATGTGCACAAGACTCCCATACACAGCATAGTGCCTCTGTGGGGACACTATAGGTAGCAGGTTCTTAAAAACAAAACAAAAAAGGGAACCAAAACTTTTAATTCTGGCAAGAGAGAAAAAACAAAATAATAAAGCCAGCAGCATAGGAAAAAAAATTGAAAAAGCAAGTGCAAAAGCTCTTGAAAAAGCCACAGATTAGTATATCATGTCTTCCATTCATCCCAGTTGCCTGCTTTGTGACTTTTAAACTCCACAGCCAAGTCCTGCAGTAGCTCCTGCACAGCACAAGATCTCCCTGGCAGGTTCTTGCAGCCACAGAAGAAAGCTGTGGTCTCCATTTGCAGTTTCAGACAACTTTGTGCAGCCATCTGGTTGCATGTAGCTTATTTCATACCGCAGCTTGCCAGACAGGATATGTGTTCTCTTTTTACAGCATTTTAAAATGTTATCCAGGCTCTGAATGCTACTTCAGAAAGACAACCTACCAGCTCCTATTTATTAATATCAGTTATCAATGAATGTTGGCAAAGATCTACTCTTGGTGGGGAATTTTACAGTTCTTTCCCTTAGAAGGGCCATATTCAAATCCACATAATTCTGTCTGACACACGTCTATTAAATCATAACACAAGTATAGCCAAAGAAACTTCTTCTGTGGAGTAAATATTGCTACTGAAATATAATAAGGGTCTCATCCTGTGCAAAGAGTACTGAAATATTTGCCCTTGATTTTAATGGAAATGTGATCAGGTTTTTATAATCTTATAAAGTGGGCAAAGGGGAATTGCAAGGGGTCACATGGAGACAGCATATTTATCATGAGAAAATTTTCTGTACATTGCCATGTTTGTTCTTAAAACATTGGAGTCTTTCTTTACTCAGTCTGTTGCAGTGGCATTCCCTGACCTGCTGCAAACTTGTACCAGGGCTTATTTGTCACCTTGAACTCAGAAACAGTAGTTCTGTGTTTATTAATAAATCATTGTCTTCCTAAAACATATGAAAGAATAAGTGAGAGTTTCTCCATTTTTTTTCCAAAAGTTAGTTATATGAAATCCTGCTAAAATAGTGAGCCATGCACAGTCAGTCATGGTCTGAATATGAATATTTTCTTAAATCTAGGATACAAGAGTGAAATAGATAGCACTGAAATGCAAATACAAGAAATAAACTAACTTGAATCCTCAGGGCAGCAGGCTACAGGTGAGCTTCAAGGACACTCCTTTTTTGTGGCCAGATGTCATTGCTTGCAGCCTGACCATTGCTATGAGTTGGGCCTCTGGCTGAAAAATTCCTCCTTCTGTGTATTACGAGGTGTACTGAAGTCTGATCTCTGCTTCAGTGCCAAAAAATTACTACTCAAATGAAAAATGTTCTGCTGGGGGCAAGAAAAGCCAGTTGTTGGATTATTAAAATAACTGTTTCACATAATAGAAGTAATTAGGAGTTCAATTCAAAGTTCACTTATGGCCTCAGCATAGGCTGTTTTCCTTCCCTTCTTATATAATATTTTCTCTGTCTTCCCATATGTAGTCATCTGAAATAAGCAGTTAGTTAATTCACCCATATCCTCACTCTCCAATCCATGGTAGTTAGCCTTAGATTTAAAGACTGTGACCCCCTGGGACACTGGGCAGCTCTGGCTCCCACTGGCCTCACCTTGACTTTGGAAACTGGGAGGGGGCTTTGGAGAGGGCATGGAACTGAGCCTTACTCAGGTGATGTATCCAAGCAAGAACTTGATATGACTGGGTCTCATCCAGCCCCACTTCCTTCTCTGCTCCCTACTTGCCGAATGTAAATATGGGCAAATGAAATCCAAGTTTTTTCCAAGTTTCAGGCTACAAAAAAAGTGCTACTGTGCCTGTTCACCGTCATGGTGGGGAGCCACTCCAGTTGCAAAATAGATCTTCTTTGAACACTTGTAAGACTTTCCCTGCTGGGTGGGGATTTTCTGCCTTTCAGTTCTCAGATGGTGGGTTAAACTAAATTAGAAATGGGGAAAAAAAAACCCCCAAAACTAACAAAAAGCTGCCTGTGAAACACAAAGTATTTTTGAACAAAAAAAAAGTTTGAGTCTCATTGTGGCCCTTTTTCTGAGGATCCTGCCCTATATTGGATACTCTTAGCAAGTTAATGTTGACTGCTTACATTTTTTCATGTTTCAATTAGTTCTTCAATTAGTTCAATTAGTAGAATTCAGAGCCGAGTGTCTGAACATATATATGCTCAAAGAAACTCTGGGGTATATATATTAAGATGCCATGTGGGAGTGTATGTTGGGCTTTGCACCACTAATTAGTGGTTTGTCATCAGTCTTGTCTGTTTCTGTTCAGAGTCAGGATTATTAGAAAGGAGATTGAGACAATTCTCGTGTTTGGGCTTGGATGTTTATTGTATCTTATCAAAGAATTACAGAACATAGGACAGCACCTCTAGCTCCTTGCTAGAAGTAGGAAAAATGGCTACAGCTGAGCCTGCTTCAAGGCCTTTTAAAGCTAAACAAACCAATAAAAGTTTAACATCTATATTATTTATCCTTTTGACCCAATAATAGATTCCCACGACCCTTAGAGTGACATTTTGGCTGACCAGCCAAAGGTTACTACCTAAGTTCCATGAAGAAGGAAAAAGAAGATGAACAAAGAAAAGACACCACCCAAAATTCTCCATCTTATCCCATAACTACCACTATACTATGAAAACCTCAAATTTAAAACCCATCACCCAGTGCAAATACACACATCTAACACACTAAACATTAGTGACTTTTAACTCACTATTCATATTTACAAGCCTTCTCCAAGGTTTCAGATCCAAAGTAGTATTTTCCAGGACGTCTGTGCCTGGAAGCACAGAAAGCTCAAAAACTCCAGATTTCTGAGATCCAACAATGCTACAGCTGTAAATGTTGACAGGATCAAGATCTTCAGGCCTTACTGTGTAAAACAGCATCGGTTGCACAGACACAAGCCAGAGTATTTACTTGTCATGAACCAGATATTCAGTTTTGCATTTGGTACAGACCTTAACAACCGACTGTGTCATTTACATTCACCACGCACAAACCAGCCCAGACTAACAGCAAAATTAATCACAGTGGAGTGGAAAATTGTTGGAAGACTTGCTGAAAGATTACAAATGCTTTCCAGTCCCATTCTGCACCTCTGCTGGCTCCATTCCCTCCCTTTCCTTGGGTACTCTTCTGCCTGGCAAACTGGTGACTTTCTGCCCAGAGGGTTATCACTGATTTCTCTCTGTCCATTTCTTCTACTGCCCCAGCTTCACTTGTCCATTCACTTCCTCCCTTCTCCCAGTTTCTGCAAATTTCCTCTAAATCTCTTGCTCCCATGATGTTTCTGCCAATGTTTTAAATGCTTGTGGCCAGTGCAAGTTCAGGGAGAGGCACAAGGGCTTCACTCTGAGCTCCAACCACTGCAGTGCTCATCTCACAAAACTTGGTTCTGCTGCAACCTCCCCTGTCACTACAAATAGACCAGGGCAGCAGCCACCTCTGGATTGCCAAAATAGAATGTTTTGGACCTCTCCAATAATATTTTCTCCTTCTGCTTAATGATTTTAATGGTAAATTCTAAAATGAAAGAAATTTATGAGCTGCTCTATTCTAGATTTTCTAGCATGTGTGGATCAAATTTTGTGCATCTATCCTGATAAAAAAATCCTTGCATTTGACCTATATTTAATTTCCATTGTTCAGAAATGTGGGACGTGGCCAAAAAAAAACCTCACTGCCCCCCAAAATACTGAGCCACTTTGCCACCTTGCAAATAATTATCATAGCTGGAGGAAGGGAAGTAGGAAGGAAAGGCCAATGAAAGGAGAATCAGACCATCTGTTGCCCTTGGAAGTGATGTTTTCTTGTTCTGGGAGCAATCTACAAAGCAAAGTGTCCTGCACGTAATGCTTTAGTTGAATTTGTTTTATACTTGTAGGTCAACTGGGTTTAAGACCAGAAAATATGCAAATACCATTCACCCTAAGTTTTTTGGCCTTTGGAACAAACGAATTGCAGAGACGTGTTTGGCCAAGTCGTTTTTGAAGTAAAGTGTGGATGCTTCCTATGTTGTTTTTGTTTTTTTATACTCCTGTGAGTTAGACAGGACCATGTAAAGGTCTGGGATCTGCACCGTGGCTCTGTAAGATTCTCTTTGAATGGTGGAGAGCACTGAGAAAATTCAGGTAGAATTTTCCTGGGTGCAGAAATGGCACAGGGAAGAGCTGGAACAAGGCAGTTGCTGTAATCTCCTTGCATTTAACAGGCCAAAATGCTGCTGTCAGTTACCAGTGTAAATAGCAGGGCATTTTGGCACAGAAATTGTCCAATTTCATATCACAGACTCTTTGTCTCTATAGACCAAAGAGTTTTCCACCCTGCAATGCCGTGGAGCCAGGGCATAAGTGAATATCCCTGCAGACGACCCAGGGCTGTACTGGTTCCCATGAACAGTTAATGAAGGCAATTGCTGCTGAGGTTTTATCACCCTCTCTGCTGTTTTCTAATACTTCCCTTTCATCTGAGGCAGCCAGTGCTAGCTCAAGCCTCTTTTCAGGTGGTGAATTCAGTCAAGCTCTCTGCAATCTTACCCTTGCTCAGATAGCAGAAAGGAAATAATCAGCAAAGACTGCAAACCAACTGTGAGAAACAGTTTCTGAAGCAAATTCCCCTGAGGAGACAGAAAAAGAACCCTGCAGATTGTGAGCAGCCATCTTCTGACTCAAAATTATGAAAATTCTTCTCAACAACTGTTAGCAATTCATGCAATACACTCACTGTAGTAGGGCTGCAAATGGTTAAGTTAATATGTGGATCACTGTCCATCACTCTTGTTCATCCCTCGTGCATAAATTAAGGACTTGACATCAAAGACCTATGCCTACAAGCCAAAAGAAATTATTATAAAAAACAGTGTGTAAAGGACAGTAACATGAGTTGCAATGAAATTCTGCTTACAGAGGACTCACTGATGCTCAGTGTCCCAGTATTAGCTTGTATTCACTTTACAAGAAACCTGAAGACTGTAATCTCTGCCACAGTTGTTGCTGCACCTGCAAGGGAGCCATTTCCCTGCATTCACATCCTCTGAGGCAGGCAGCTGAGTCTGTGTTGCAAACATAGCCAGGGAATCTTGCATCAAGTTAGTCATTGTTGTTAGTAATTTAATGAATGTCCCATTGACTGTATTTGCATTAGTCTGCTGGATGATCGGTTCGTACCACTGTAAAAGCCATCACATTGAATGAACTGACTATCTGAGGACTGCAGGTCTGTTGTGTAGCCTCACACCTCTGCTTGGGGCATTCCAGCAGCTTTTCCCCAAGCAAACAGTCTGAACCCCCCAGGCTCTCCTCCTGAGTAACCACAGTGATGCTGCCTTGGCTTGAGCATTGCAGTACAGAGCCAATATATTCAGTGTATTTACAGCACTTCCTCCTGTTCCTTGTTTATAGCCTGCAAAAAAAAAAATATCCTATTAAAGCTTTTATGCACTGCTGGCCTCTGTAAGTGCTTTATGCTCTAAAACCTCCCATGGTGGTGGGGTGGTTAACTGTGAGCAAGCAGGGTACAGGTAGCAGTGACAGATTAGAGAGATCTTTGTAGTAACATATGGGGAGACATCTTGAAGCAAGGTGATCACAGAATGGTCTGGGTTGGAATGGGGACCTTGAAGATCATCTCATTCCAACCCTCCTATCATGGGCAGGGACAACTTTCACTGGACCAGGTTGCTCAGAGTCCACTCCAGCCTTGCCCTGATCTCTTTCAGGGATGGGGCAGCCACAGCTTCTCTGACAACTTGTCCCAGTGTCTTACCGTCCTCACAGTCAAGAGTTTCTCCTTTATATCTGATCTAAACCTACCCTCTGTCAGTTTGAACCCTTCCCTTTGTCCTATCACTCCAAGGCTCTTGTTAAGATTCTTGTTCCATCTTTCTTGTCAGCTCCCTACAGGTACTGGACGGCCACAATTAGGTCACCCCAAAGTCTTCTCTCCAGGCTGAACAATCCCAATTCTCTCAGCCTTCCCTCATAGCAGGGGTGCTCCATCCCCCAGAGCCCTTGGTGGCCTCCTCTGGGCTCTCCCCAAGGTCCATGTCCTTCCTGTGCTGGACTCAGCACTGCAGGTGGGGTTTCAGCAGAGCAGAGCAGAGGGGCTGAAACCCCTCCCTCACCTGCTGCCCACGGTGCTTTGATGCAGCCCAGGATGTGGTTGACATGATAACAGACACTGTATTAACCTTAGCTTGAGAGACTGGGTAGAAAAAATCAGCATTCCCCAACTGTTCACGATGCATAAAAAAATCTGCATTTTTCAGGCTTAGTCAGAGGGTGATAGATACAGGCAACTGACTACTAGGAAAATTTACCAGACACACTTGCATTTATGTAAGCAACAGAAACCAGCCCCAAAACCAAGAAAATTGTGAAAGTCCTCATGTCACTTTCAAGCCATTTGCAAAGACTAAGCTGTAACCCATTAAGAGGCCACTTCCCCTTTAGAAGTAACAGATGTTTCTTCCTTATTTAGGTAATGTCCACAGCCCTTTAATTTCTTTCAAGCCACTGGCTCTTCCCCCACCAAAGGATGAAAACACTGTTCATTGCCAGATAATGGAGACAGCTTTTGCATTTTGTAACTGGGTAAGGAATTATATCAGTAGAGAAAATACTGGCAGGGCAAGCTGGCAAAGAGCTGCTTTACATGCCAAGTAGGTATTTACTCTTGCTGAGGAAAGTGCCTGTGGGAAAGGCTGCCCAGGACTTCGCAAATCTTGTAAATGTCACACATGCTACAAAGGAAACCTCTCACCTCGTTGTCTTGCTCTCCACCCAACTCAAGAATGCTCTCATCCTTCAAAAAGCTAATAGAAACAATTTCTAGGTAATACAACTACCAAACTTTCTTCTCTTCCATCCATACTTGAAAAATTATTTTATAATGTTGATTCTCCCATTTTCATCTTAAACTTTCTTCTGTCTGACTTTAGCTCGGTGTGACTCTCAATGCTGTGAGTAATTTCTAAGTAGGAAAGTCGCTACCCCTCAGTTGTTTTGCTCCCACCAGCCAACACCAACATGTTCAGCAATGTCTCCTCAGAGACTTCATCTCATTTTGGGACAACTGCTGGGCTCAAATTCCTTTTTAGGACCGCTGGGTTTGAATTGACTGATATTTCTTCTTTGTGTCGTGTTCTTTAGGACTTCTTGTGTCCATCCATTTCAGTTTTCCGTCCACAGTCAAACGGAAAGGATTTGAGACTGTAGTTGGGATTTTCTTTTATGTTTGAATAACATCCAGCATAGCTGGGCATTGTTCCAAACTTAGTGCTTCTGGATGATCCAGTAATAATACTGTGAGAATTACAATACTGTTACTGCTACTGCTACTGCTGTTCTGGAGAACAAGAAACACACATTCCAGGGGCCACAGTTTGAGCAATGCTTAAGATTGGTTTCCAAGTTAGGTTTACTTGTTTAATCTGTTTTCCTAAAGAAATGAGACAGGAGCTGAGGGAACAAATGGATTACTGAAAAACGGAGATGCATGTCAAGCTCGACTCTAGGAGTTGGAGTGTGGGAGATAAGAAGTACATTGGAAGCTCAGTTCTTTCTTCAGTTTCTGTTTCATCTGTTGATTTTTCCTTGACCCTTCACACTGCCTCCCTGCTTTGCTTTTCTCAGTTTCAAGTTTGGCTTACAGAAGAGAAAGTATTTAGGAGATAGTACAGTGGGTGAATGAAGGAGGTTGGCAATATGTAACACTAACTTTGTATTTAATTCATTGACATCTCTTCAGTATCAATAGATATCATTACTCTTGTGATCTAACACATGAATGCCAGTCCTGTGTTTCTTCTCAAGGGAAGGCAATTTAAATAGTAGCAACGCTGATATTAAAAGTGTGTCACATCTGTAGTTAAGCATGAGTACAAAAACTTACTTTACCTGGCCCCAACAGGTGATACCAAACCAGCCCAAGTCAGAAGAGAAGCAGATGATTGTCACAGCCAGCTCCCAGCTGCAGCTGTGGCCCTGACTCCAGAATTCCCAGTGGGGAAAGAAGAACATCTGTGGGGTATCTGCCAGCCAGCAAAGACAGGCACTTGGCAGCCTTGTGTTTCCTGGAGGCTGTGACAGTTTCACAGAAAATATGGGTTTCAAGAGGAATGGCACAACCATAACTGCCCCTGGCTGTTGTGTAACAAATTTCTGTCACATGCCGTAACTACAACTTCTAAGCCTACAGCCAGGGCATTTCCTCCTTGGCTGGCCCCACACCAGCCACTCTGGCCCACTGCTCTCCTGCTGTAGCTGTCCCTGGAACCAGCAGCATCAGAGCTGCCCCTTCAGAGAGGTCTGGGTTTGCTTCATGTGGAGCAACCCATGGAGACCAAACTGGAAAGAATATATTTTCCAGTAGTTACTCAAACGAAGCCTAAACTTTGCACAGACACACACGCCCCTATGGCAACTGTGTAAGTTGCTTATGATGTCAAAGCAATACTACAAAGAGATGAGCTTGGAAGATCTCAGCTCTGATCCCTAAGCCTCAGCTGAGCCAGATATAAACTTTAAATTTAAGCCTCTCAATTCCTTCCTTTCTAAAGCTAGCTTTTGCAAAGTTTTTCCCCACAAAAAATAATTTAAACTACTACTCAGAGGACCTGTAATGAGTGCCATAAAATAGGCAACTATAATTTGCTCACATCACAAGACCACCCAGCTACAACTGTGCTTACTGTTTAAATTCCTGAAACATCTAACTCAGGCATGAACACTACTACAGCATTCATCTGTGAGGTTATTTCATAGTCATGAATATATTTCAGACTAACAAATGATCTCACTTGAAACCCTGAGGTAGATTCTTGTGAGATTTGGCCAGACCACTTCCAACAACTACTGTAGAAGCCCACACAGCCAAAAAAAAGCCCCCAGAGTTATTGACAGAGGTTGGATAAAGTTATGACTCCTTGGAGAAGAGTGCTGTGAGCACCAGTAAAGGCAGCACAAACTCGCTGCTACCTCGCCCTCTCACTTCTGCTGGCTAATATCTAAATGCTGAATTGTATTATCTCTGCTTGGATATTTGTTTGTATGAACACTGTTGGAGTCCTTGTCTTGATACCTAGACATTGGTGAAGTGGAAATAAGTAACAAGAGATGAAATTTTAAATGAAAAACCTTGTCTCTGTCTGATTCAAAGTTGTCATGAATATGGATAAATAAAAAGGGATTAACACATTTAGAAATGTATGTGTGTGTGTGAAAGTTCCATAGAAAAATCATACTACTGTTTGTCAAATAGGGACTTTATTTCATTAATCCCTCTTCCTCCAACCTCTAATTTAACCCAGCTAGTCATGAATAAACACTGAATAACAGATGCTTCAAAAATTGCACTACAAAATCATAGAGCAGAGAATGTTTGATTTCTTCCTAAGGTGATTACACATGTGTGGATGTTTTGCAGTTAGAATGATAGTGTTTCACACTCTAGGAAGTGCTGTTCAGAAATTATTTTGATTACATCCAGCATAGGACTATGAGGAGAAGAACCTGCTGAGTAGAAAGAAGTTTGAATGTGTTGCAGCTGAGGCCGCTAAATCCATCTCACCACCTTCCCCTCTGAATGGGGGATTTTGATGGCTTTGATTCTGAACTCTGTTGTCTCTATGCTGTGAAACCTCATAAGCATAGATTGCAAACTCTGTTATAAATTTACCAACATAGTAAAACTGTGAAATTTTAAAATGTTAGCATCACTACAAAACTTTCCTTTCCATCTCTTTTGCTTCAAGTACTTGTGCTCTGTGATGCCAGTAGCTCCTTTGCATGAGGGTAAGTGCTTGACACAAACCATAATGACCAGGGAGGTATTTCTGTGACTCTTATTCCCCTCTTTATGTCATTTTACTTCAGATGTTGGATGGGAGTTTCATGGGTGTTTACAGCTGTCACTCTAGCACAACCCTGGTTTTTTTTAGAAAACTTTTATGTAACAAATAAAGCTGCTACCACATATGTTTCCTGTGTCTGAAAACAGATGCTTGGTGGAACATGGGAGCTAAAACCTCCAATGGTGATTTAAATTCATCAAAATAGAAAAATCTCCCTCGGGGAGCATGTGGTGTTTGGCTGCAGCTTTCTTTGAGGAGGGGGGAGAGAGAAACCATTCCATACACGACCAATGTCCCCAGATCCCTTACCTGGCATAGACCCAGCAGGCAGAGCAGCTCACAGGTAACACAGTACAGATGTGACTGCACAGCTTTAGAGCCTCAGTACAATTTTATTGCTGCATTTACAGGATATCACCTCTGAGCTGATACTCCCTGAGAGACAAACTGGGGCTGGCTTTGAGCTGGGAAGGTCCTGCAGCACAGACAGAACCTCCTGACTCAGGATATTCTGATGGGGGTGTAGACTGGCTCTGTGCTTTTGTCAACACCATGACTGCTAAAAAAATCCCTCTCCAAATTGAAGGGGAACAAAATGACCTGGTCAGACCACAGAGGAGGCAGCAAGGCACATCCCAATAATCAGGTAAGAATTGCTCATTACAGGAACTGGTCTCTGTATTAGAACAAACCCTGTCTGTCTCTACTGGTGCAGACAGGCTATCAGGAACTAATAGTTTCTTTTATGGTGTATTTAAAATATCAGTGTGCTGACATTCACAGCCAACTCCACATGGCCTAGCTGCAAGCTGGGATTTCAGTGGCTTCTGTGAGTGCTTTAGATTGCACAAATCTGAGTTGAACACACCAGACTTTGTACTGGTGGCACAGATCGAGTGTAATGGGATCACAGCCATCAGAAAGGTAATGAGTTACTGGCAGACATCCAGCAGAGAATAAGAAGCAAAGTAACAAATCTGCTCCCTTACTTTCACTTTCACACTTCTCTGTTTACATTAACAAAAGCTGCGTGGGAAGAACAGCAGGTGTCTTTCATCATGAAAATCATACACGGGAACACACAGCTCCCTAGACATGGACTGTACCTTAATACAAACCCTTCTGTCCCATTAATAAGATAACCATTGTTAACCACAACTCATACCCCTGATTGCCGTACCAAAGAAAATATGCATTGATAGAAAATACCAGTGAAATGTTGTGGGCTTTCATAGTCTGCAATTCATAGATTTAACTACTTGGAAAAGCAGTTAATAATGTTCAGCATTTGTTAGGAGAGCTAAAAGTAGCTCTGTGTTCCCACAGAGGATGGGGAAAAGAAGGATGGGAAACAAGTTACTAGGACATGATGCAGAATGAAAATACTTTTCCCAGTTTCATAATAATCTTTCTGCAGTAAAAAAGGTTTAACTTGCACCATCAAGATTCACAGTAAGGGAAAGGTGTGAGAAATAGAAGTGTAAGAAACAGAGGTGTAAGAAATTAGGCCAAGCCTGGAACAGGACTTCTATCTTGTCTCTAAGATGCATCTTCAATGTATTTCCCAAGTTCTGACTATCGTAGACAAATGAAGGGAAGTAAGAGGAATATTTTTCTCAGTTACTTTTTATATTGATCAAGAACACAAAGCAAAAATACAACTAAGGCAAAACTTTATTTTTTTTGGTAGAAAGAAAAATGAAACAGTCATATAATTAAGCAGTATTTTCTAGGGTTCTTCTGCTGGAGGACCTTCACCAAGCCTCATTAAACTGATAGTCTTATTCAGTGCACCTGGTTTTTCAATAAAGCAAAAATACCAAATGAGATTATAAGTAGCTATGTGGAACATTTCTTCTGATCATTGCACCTCAATACCTATGACAGGGGTACAACAGCCACCATTGTTTTTACTCACCCACTTCTTTAATCATACTGATTATACCAAACCATTTTCCAGTTGCTGCCCCATATATTTTTTCACATTGCACAATCCCAAATATGAGTGAAAGTAATGTATTTTTGCCAGTTCCACAATTTGGCTCTTGGATGCTGGAACCTAATTCAGAAATTTCTATCCTAACCCAAATAATGCTTAATTATTAATCTACATTTGAAGGTCAGTACAGCATACATACACATTTTCACACAACACTTGCCTTTGGCAAATGCAGTATTACAGTATTAATTTTCCTTGCACTTGGTAAAAGCAGAATTTTATTTGCCTGCAAAGCAAGATATTTTCAACAGTACTGTAAACTACAAATACACAGGGCTCCTTCTGTAGTGTCACACTAGTTATACGTATACACAATTTAAGCAGTAAAATATTCTTTAGCTTGCTCTTTGTACAGGACACTTGTTTCATACCCTAATAGTCAGTTATCTGAAAAACAACCCAAACTGAACAAAACAGCGTAATAGTGCTTTAATATTCATTTCTTAAAATTCAAAACAGCCCTACAGTACTGTTAGGCTGTTACCAGTCTCTTTCAAAGACATACAGTATAAACAAAAAATTCTATCCTTAAGCAGCATCTGAGAAAACAACTTAATGCAGCTGCCACTTAGTGGCAGCAATCATTTAGGCATTTTTGGTATTGATACATCTCTTTTACATGTCATATAATTTGTGCATTTATCAACAAAAATGTAGGCCCCAATCCAGCAAATACTTGCAGGTGTGCAAATGCTTTTCTTCCGTGTGGAATATTTCAAGTTAGCACTCATCAGATGAGCAAAGTTAAGAACTTGCATAAATCTTTAAAGGAGGGGAATTCTTAGTGCTGAAAATGTAACTGTTTTATTTCACAGGACTAAGATCCAATTCCAGATTTAAGAGAATATAGAACTCTACTAAAGAACAGATATGTTACTTTGATAAATGCTTTCAAAGCTAACAAGAGCCTCTAGAAATGTGTGTGCCTTCCCACTGATCACTTTAATCCTACTTGGAGTATGGGTGCAGTCATACTGCCCCAGCTCCTGGCTACTGCATGAGGAATCAATAAAGTGCTTACCACAAATTCTGTAATCATGGAATAAAAGCAAATTTAAGTACCTTCAGAATGTTTTCAGATTTATAAACGATGAATTAAGGGCTGGTGTCAGATCCCCAGCATGTTTCCCTGAATTGCTAACCAATATTATGTTCTTCATTTGAAGACAAATTAGAATTCTGTAGGACTGGGTCTATTTCACCTCTGTCCCAGCCAAGTCCTCCTCTGCCTCCAGGGGAAAAGTTTACCTGGATTTAGTGTCTATGTAAATGTTTATGCTTGACTAAATGCTCATGCAATTTCACAAGCACCAGCATTCCAAGGAAGAGTTTGCTTTGTTCAATCAAGCATGGAGAACCAGTATTGTTTACAGTATATCCACTCTGAATTGTGTTCAAAATTTGTTCTCAAAGGCACCATAATCTTGAGAGGTCTTGCTTGCCCTTTGACATTTCCTTTGATGTATTTTGTTCTTCTGAAATAAAATATCTTTGATATTAGCTTTGAAATAAATTCTACTGATCTTTGTGGCAACTTCTCATAAACATACTTCTAAACATTTAAATTACTAAAATTTTCTCTTCAGATATATATATATATATTAAATTCCTTTTGCTAGCTTTCAGATAACTAATCTATGAGAACTGTCTTAGACTGTATGCTCTCTGTAGAGAACTTCTGTATGCTCCTCATACAGAAACAAATAATATATTGAAATATTTAGCTATATGTTAGGATGATTTATTTTTTAAAGGCTTCGGTGTTGCTTCTATTTCTCTTCCAGTCAGCTACAGGATAATAGCAACAGCAAACACATTGACAATGCAGTTCATGGTTCGGTTTTCCCATCTCACTGTGCAGGTTCCTGGAAGAGATTATTACAAAATAAAAATAGAATTCCATTGTCTTTATTACAGTCACTTTATTGAGGTGTAAATTATGTCAGATTAGTATGAATATTTAAGTTGTAATTTAAGGGAAATAATAGAATGTCAGCCTGACTATGAAAAAACTAAAATCCTCAAAACATTAACTTATACATTGTTTGCTATCTAATGTGAGCCTTGTAACACCATTCCAGTATCTTTCTTTAAAAGCTGGAGTTGAAAAATTCCTTGGAATTCCCATACTGAAATTGGCATGACAATCAGACAAGAAATCAGAAAAGGGATTGGATCAAATATATTTCAATGTATTTACTTGCTATTGTTCTTCCTCTTCTATTGTATCAATGCCTTACAAGCAAAAGAAACATGAAGAATAAATTGTGTTTACTTAACTTTATATTATGATTTTTTAAAGCTCGGTTGACTTTTTGAGGGTCTCTCTGTTTTACACTTAAACCTTGGCACCCTCTTCTAAATAGACCTTTCTGAATCTGTGCAGACAACAAATTATTTTGTTTCCCTGTGATATTCTCAACCTGTGAAAAAAATTTATTTGGAAATAATTTTGAAGGATTATAATGCATTCAAAGCCTGGCTGACAGTTACACAGTTGAAACACATACTGTAAGTCAAACTATTTCTATTTTTCACTGAGTTCTTTTCTCCTCCAAAGTAGCTGTCCCCTCACAGCAGGCAGATATGTGTAGGGCTACCTACGTGTATTTACTGTGAGCAACGTTTTCTGCCTCTTTAGCTGAGAGGATTAAATGTTTTGACTCTTGTTTCAGAATTAAAGACTTTTCTATTCCTGCTTCTCATAATTTACAAAGCAACTGCTCTTAATGCCAGCACTGACTGATAACATTTTTGCTGAAATTCTAAACAAGCACCTCATCCTCAAAATTACTGCTTCCACAGCCATTCCCAAAAATGTTCAACACAGCTACTACAACTGAGCAAGAAGTAATATTTCTCTTATTACAAATTTTCTGTTTGCATGGGGAAACTTACCATCAGTTGTGGTATCCCAGAAGCATGAGCTTGCTGTGTGGAGACCAGCTCCACTCCTCTGCATCACAGCACAGGTAACTGCAAGATACAGTCATAAAACCAGACAATTTAAATCAGAAGAGGTGAATCATTCAGCATTTACAAACTTGAGACTGTATTACATTCTCAAAGGGCTGGCAGGTGGCATTCAGCTAAGACAAAACATTTTTTGACAACTCCTTTGGCCCCTGTATTTTCCTGAAGAACTTGTTACTCATTTCGTGATTATTTTTACTCACATGAAGACAACAGCTTCAACAAAACACCGGCTAATAGGATTATGGTTTTTATCTTTTAAACTACTTAGATATGGCTTATGCCTCTCAGAATGTGCTGTCCTCACAGGTACATCAGAAGTCACACTTGATGAGAGTTATTTTCCAAAATTACTTGTTGACTCCTCTCTGAAACCACACTCCACAATGTGCAGCTCTTCT
Organism: Acridotheres tristis; assembly: GCA_037013685.1. Taxonomy (NCBI): domain Eukaryota; kingdom Metazoa; phylum Chordata; class Aves; order Passeriformes; family Sturnidae; genus Acridotheres; species Acridotheres tristis. The sequence continues at coordinate 106,409,423 of CM072884.1, forward strand.
AGACTGACTTGCAATAGTCATAAAACCTCTGACAACCTGAGTCCACGACTTTCAAAAGAGAACAGAGTGCAAACACTTGCTATTACAGCAACACTCCACAAAAGGACCAAAATGAGTTCAATTTTCTTATTTACCTTTTTCCTTCCACAGTTATACACATAAATATAATGTGCCATGACTCTGCATACAGGACTGAAGTCTTCCAGATGCTTCTACTTATAGGAGGCTTAATCTGATTATCTTTATTAAAGATAGCAATTTCTTCCTGAATACTTCCTGATACTAAAAGGTTGATATAATTATCTTGGGGTTGCTTAACAGACAGGAAAGATCATGTATCACGTAATCTTCCATGTTAAGTGTTTGCAGCATGCTCAGCCCAGGTAAAACTGCCTCATCTTTACCACAGGTATTACTAAAAATCTGTGTAACAGAAGAGTTCAGGTACCTGCTCTGTTTTGTTTATAGCATTCCCCTGAACCTTTCAGCAATTATTTATTGTGACTGCCTGTGGTACAAGTACAGCTGCTTGTACTTACCAATGTACTTATAGGTTTTCCCAAGTTTCACCAGATGGGTCAGCGACTGTTCTACTATAGCAGCAGTCCATTGGTTGACTTTGTTGTGATTATAATCTGCCTTGCCTAAAACACTTTCTATGCACTAGAACAGAGGGAAAAAATAGTTACAGTAAACAGACTTCAAAATGTAGAATTATAAAATGTTTTGCATAACCTGAGAGATTTTTTTCTGGCAGTTAGGTCACTTTAAATCACTCAAACTCATTAGGTATCAGCTGCTGAATGGGAAGTAAAATGACCCTTCTTGGAAATTTATTTTTAGTGCCTATTTACCACAATACTACAGGTATAAAAATGAGGCTCTGACTGAACTTTTCTTGCAGGAAAGGCCTTTGCCTTTGGATACCAAGTGAATGGATCTATTTACCAGTGAAGATCCTGACACATGCCACAGTTCCTAATGACTCCCAGCTCCAGTCTGACTTTCAGAAGCTGCTGTAATGGGGATGGCACTACTCAAATCAATAATATCAGCTTGGGCTGGCCAACCTTTCAGAGCATATAAGCAAGATTCCAAAACCTTCAAAGATAGAGTGACAACAGTGAAATGCACATCCCTGCTTAAAAAATGGGCAAGATACTCAAGGGTCATATCTTGTAGCATAAGAAACACCTGAACTGCTTGAAAATTGGATGTTCTCCCACAGCTACAGATTGGCCAACATTTGGTTGAACTTAAAATGATTGAACAAAAATCCTTCTCTCAAACTGTAACTCTTAAATTGCATTCTCTGCTCCTTAGAAATTCAGAAGCATGTGCTGATGGATACTTCTTGAAGTTGAGGAATTTGCTTAAGAAACACACACTTGGAAGACATAAGGGAAATAAAACTGTGTTCTCCTCTGATTCAGTATGATGTATCCCATGCATTAATCCCCCACTAACAGGCTGTGTAAGAGACCTGTGTCCCAGATTTTGAAAAGCCCAGTTAATTCTGACCACGCTGTATAAAGCTGGCCAAAGGAGTCAGTGGAAACAAACAGTCACAAAACACAATAGCAGACAGAAGAGGGAGTAGATCCCTCAGGGATTTTGGTCCTTCCAGAGATGTACCCAGTGCTGGAGCTCCTTGGCCCTCATTAAACTTCCAATCAGAGACAGAAACATTTGGCTTTACTCCCAGTGTCTGGAGACTGTGTCACACCGTATTTGGCTTTACAAGGCAGGGACAGTTACATAAAGGGCTGAATTGTTGTTTATCTTACATCCAACAGCTTGCTGTTGTGTACTGGAGCAGCTTCAAAAAGTGCAGGTGGGAAAGAACGTGCAGAGCCCCTCTAGAAACCCCTGTCTCAATACACTATCTCCCTGCCAAACCTGGGAGCATCTGTGAGCCACAGGCTTCTCATTAATCTCTTCCTAGTTACTAGGTATTTAATTTAGACTATCAGGCTACTCACTTTCATCCTGTTCTTTCTCTGTAAAAAATGTATTTTAAAAGCTAGAACAAGGAGTTCATAGAGTGCAACCTCCCACACATGCCAAGGCTAACTTCCAAGTCTGATAACATTGCTCAAGGCCTGGTCTAGTCAAGTTTTAAAAATCTCTAAGGATGGAGACTCCACAAGCTGTCCCTGCAACCTCTCCATTGACTACTTTCTTTCTAACTGGATAAAAGGGAAAAACTTAATTGGAGCGAATTTCCCTCACAGCTTGTGACTGTCACCTTGACTCTTTCCACTGTAATGCAAATCTGGCTCCCCTCTCATCTACCTTCTCTCCTTTAGAGTTGAAGACAGCAATTAGATAAAGCTTAAAGCAGATCCAAGCTAAACTCTTTCTTTATATAAATACTAATTCTATATAATTTTATATTTAACTGGGATGGTCAAGGGAAATGATGCTTTCACTACTGTGCAAGGTATGGTAAATAATTTCTTTGAAATACAGCTGTTAACTAAAACCTACCTCCTTAACTATGTTATGGGCTTCATCAGCATTGAAGATCATCTGCAACAGAAGTGAATTATTGTTATTTCTGTCAGAAAAATAAACAAATTATAGTTTTACTCTAAGGAACATGTAATAACATGTCTGGTTATTTGTATTGTAGACTAAGTATAATTTTAAAATCTTACTTTTTTCCCTCAGTTCCATACATTTGTTATTTAGCATTGCTTTTCTAGTGATGTTTGAGTGGAGCCAAAAAACTCAGACCGCAGTAAATATTGAAACAGGCTCAGTTTACATTTTCTGTAAAGATTAAATTTCACCATGTCTGTGCTTGTCATGGGAATATTCTTCAGGGAAAATTAAACAACAAATTTCTTCCTCTGGGTCTTAATCTGTGTTTTTACTGGAGTCACTAACTTGCTAACCCATAGGTTATACCTTGCTTCCCAAGGGCAACACACGGTTTTGCAAACCTAGTATCAGAAAGACTGGTTTGCACTGTCATTACCTTACCCGAATACCTTTCTCAAGCACAGAAAAAGCTGGCAGGTTTTAATTCCTCCTTTTTTCTACTCCTTCTTGCTCACGGGCGCTTGGCTTGGCTCACAAAGGCATCAAGGCACGTTCCCTTGTGCCACCCGCCTCCTCACAGCCATGAACTCCAAACACTCGGGCAGGAGCAGAAACCTCCAAGGCATTAATGCTGAAGTTGCTTGGAGTTTTCGTTGACTTTTAGATGCAAACTGGTGGCCAGAGCCCTGAAGCAGCGGCCGGGGAGGAATCGCTTCCTCTGCTCCAACTGGCAGGAGCACTCCGCGCCGCTGACCGGGCCCGGCACTTCTTGGGATTTTCCCGTGGAAATGGGTTTTTTTCCCCAGGAAAAATGGCCGCGGTCTGACAGCCCCAGGGACAGCACTCTGTGCTTTTCCGGACGGAACATCCGTCCCGCAGCCCCGGGCAGGCCGGCGGCTCCACGGCCCCAGCCCCTCCGGGCAGCACCGCCCGGTCCCGGCCCTGGCCCCGGCCCCGGTCCCGGCCCCTCCGGCAGCACCGCCGGCCCTGGCCCCGGCCCCTCCGGCGCGGCGGGGTCGGACGGCCCTGGGCACAGCGCCAGGCGAGGCAGCGGCCCTACCTCATCGTTGTGGGGGTGAAACTCCTCCATGGTCCCGGCGCGGGCGGCGGCGGTTCCGGCAGCGGCAGCAGCGGCGGCTCCTGCGCGGCTCCGCCTCCGCCGGGCGGGCAGGGCCGGGCGGGGCTCCCGCCGGGGGCCGGAGCCGCCCGCACCGCGGGGCCGGGCCCGCCCTGCCCAGCCGGGAAGGGAAGCATTGGAAAGGTCCTCAGCACAGCAAGGACAGGGACGTGTTGGAGCGAGTCCAGAGGCGGCCACCAAGTTGATCAGAGGGATGGAGGAAAGGATGAGAGAATTGGGATTGTTCAGCCTGGAGAAGAGAAGGGTTTGGGGTGAACCAGTTGCGGCGCTCCAGTGCTTGAAGGGGGACTAAAGGAAAGATGGGGCAAAATTATTTACAAAGCAAGGAGGAATTACTTCAAACTGAGAGTGTAGGTTTAGATTAGATATTAGGAAAAAATTCTTTCCTGTGGGGCTGGTGAGGCACTGGCACAGGCTGCCCAGAGAAGCTGTGGATGACCCATCAAGGCCAGGCTGGATGGGGCTCCGAACAACCTGGGTGTGTGGAAGGTGTCCCTGTGCACGGCAGGAGGGTTGGAACAAGATGATGTTTATGTCCCTTCCAACCCAAACCATTCTATGATTCTGTGATTTCGACCGAGTGTCCCTCCCCGGGTTCCTCCCCGGGCACAGGGGAGCTCAGGGCAGCCGCCCCTGCGGCTCTGGGCATTGCCGGACAGGCGCGGGCCCTGTGGGTGACACAGTCCCTCTGAAGAGGAGAGAATTGTTCTCTGTTCTGTTGGTGCTGTTGGGAAGTCCTTTGCTGGACATACAAGACCCCCCCAGGAGCGACTTCTGCCTTCCTGTGTTCCCCTTTTCCTTCTCCTTGGAATGAATTTGTGTCAATTATCCCACACAAAGTTAGCATTAGTTACCAATAATGTTGCCACCAAAGTTACAAAAAAGGCTAATTTAATTTCAGGTACCTTAAATTCGTCTTCATTATCGAGAACTGATCCTGAGTTTTATTTCACTCAGCACATACACACACACATATATATAAATACATCATTGCTGTTTCTCTGAAGTTGCCTGGGAAACAGGACAAGCATCTCATACCAAACTGCAGTTTTCAAAGGGTGGGGGGTTTGTTGTTGTTTCAGTGTGGGTTTTTAAATGATTACTATTATTTTTACTGGGGGGGTGGGGGATCTGAGAATCTTGTGTAGGTTTCTCTCCTGTGATTTCTCCTGGTTTTTCTCCTGATTTCTCGTGTACTTCCAAACCAGATTAAACGTGATAGAGAAGGCTTCTAGTTTCAGTATCAGTGGAATATGTTTGGACATACAGACACCTACTTTACAAAAGGATTTCTTGTTCAGTCTTTTGTACATTAATTGGAAAGATTGTGTTTGAAAAACTTGAAAGTACAGAGGGAAGAAAAACTAAGCATTTTTTATTTCCCTGCTCTCAACATAGCTTTCGTGTTTAGTATCTGCTAATGGCCATGGAAGGAGAAAACTGAAGGTGAAGACTAAACCTCTGCAAAAGCAGATCTTTATTAGCAAGTGCAGAGGGATGTGGTCATAGGAAAATACATGAAAGAAAATGTCCTGTAGTATAAAGGTTTCTTTTTTTTCCGAGACCTCTGCAGTATTTTTGTGAGCTAAGCTAGGGATGAAATTGCATGCTGGTTTTTAGTGAAATAAAAGTTAGTGGAAGCATTTGTTGTATATGCATTGGCATCCTGTAGACAAAGCTAACAATGCTTAAATAACTTATCCTTGCATCCTATGGATTTTTTATCCTTTTTATCCTTTAGAGGTCTCACATCTTTACATCTGTATCTTTAGATGCAGTATAGTATCAAACGAAAGTAATTCCTAGGCTGTTTTTCTGTTCCACTTAGAAATATACAAAGAAATATATGTATTTTTTTTAATATTAGCAATAATTATGTCACTGAATCATATGGAAAATAAAAAGGGCTCCTGAATGACTGATGAATGTGTGTGTGTGTATGTGAGTGTTTGTAGGTTCTAATGCAAAAAAATTACTTATCCTTCCTCTCCAGCTACCCTTTGTAGATAGGAGGACAGCAGGAGGTCCAAGGAAATTCTGAGTCCATCAAGTTCAGCTCAACATCCAGAGAGCCACTAAAAAAATAACAAAATGACAGAACAATATTAACCCAGGAAGTGTTTACAAATAAACACTCAGCATCACTCAAGAGCATACAACACAGATGTGTCAAGAGTATATGCCAAATAATCTGATTTTATTCTTTGGTAGGACAGCTGGTTTAATAGATGAAGAGGAAATGCAGAATAGGTGTGTTATTTTGTAGTAAATTTGTCTTTTTATGCTCTGCCACATAAGAATGTGTAATCTGGGGAAAAACTAACCAATCATTCCTAATAAAGGTTTATAAAAGCAGGAGGAATAAATGCAAGAAGATGGGTGGGTTTTTGCTCTAAGGGCTAATTAGTATTAGTCACAATAACTTGAATAATGGAATAAAAAGAATGCTTATAAAAGCTTGTTATTGGCAGCATGTTGAAAGAAGTTGCAAGCACGCTGAATGACAGGATCAAAACTAAAAATACTGAATAGGTTGGAGAAAACAACAACAAGAGATTTTATAAAAACCAGGACATCAAATGCACGACTACAAAATGGGGCCTAATTGTCTAGGCAGCAGTGCTGCAGAGAATAATATGTAATTACAACAAATAGGAACCCAAGTATGAGGTCATAAATAACTAAATAAATTGAAGGGTACCCTGAAGGGCACAGAAAGCAGTCGTTTTGTTCCGCTTGGTGTTTATCAGGCATTGAATGTAACTCTTGGCCCAGTGTGATGTGGGACAGACAGAAGAGTAATTCTTCCTGAAGGCAGCATCAAAAGGAAGCTTAGAAAATGTGATTTGTGGAGGAACTGCATTTATTTTATCATCCTTGCTCAGACTTCTTTATAGATGTCTCTGACTGCATAGTGATTTACTGGAAAAGGTGATTTATAAGCCAATGTGTGATGAACTGTAGGATCAAAAATAATGCCTTTAATTAGAACTCAGGGAGATTTATGTTAAATATTAAGAAAAAAAAAATCAAAGCATAAAAATAATAAAACACTGAAGCAGACCTGCTTTTGAAATCACCTCCTCTGGATCAATAACATATTGTTAACATCTGCCAAGCATCTAGGTGGCCTTTAGAGAGGAGGAAGTATTAAATGATGCTTGAGCTAAATTTAGACACAGATTTATTCAACTTTCACAACTATTGAGAGGTTATTTTCCTTTCTTTCCTAATAAATTCATTCTTTTTTGTCTAAATTCAATAACCTAAATCACTTTTTTTTTTTTCCGCTGGGAATGACTAATGCTCTTAGTGATTTCACAAGAGAAATACGAAATTTTAATAATCAGCCTGCACACTTCTTCTCAGGAGGAGATACCTGATAACATTGCTTAATTCTTTATTACACTACTGCAACCTGCAAACTGGAAAATGTAAATGGGTTGGCAGTATAATCAGTTCCGAGAACTGTGATAGGAAATGTGAAAAGTGCTGAAAGTGGTGGCTCAGAAATACAACCTTAAATGTGAAAGAACTGTAGGCTTTCATCTTTCAAATGCAGAATGGCAGCTTTTAACAAGAAAGAGAACAAACAGTGAGGTTGAAATTACATGTTGATTAAAAAGCAAATATTTGAAAAGGATTTGGTGCTCTGGAGAGGTGGCAGTCTGTGCAGGCTGTGCAGATCCTACGCTGACTGAGCCCAGCCAGGAAAAATTGTGAATACTAAAGCAGCTAAAATCATCTGCCTCCTGTCTCGATTTATCCTTTACATTGTAGCAAACATTTAAACCTCCACATCCACCTTAAAATGTGGAATACAAAATCGGTAGAATTCTGTTTAATTTTTCTGATTTATTTCCTGAGCTACACGTGGCTGGATGCTGGAGGAAGAATCACAGTGTGCTGCTCTTGTTCTTGCTCTCTTCCTACACACTCACTGCTTGCTGCCACAGGATTTGGAATGGGGAATCAGATAGACTCTTGGGATAATCTGTATGGTACCTTTTTTGCTGGCCAGATCAGGGATGCTTGACCCCAGCAGAAGTTTTAATTATTTGCTTTTCTGAGTATTGTTGGGTTTTTTGGTGGGTTTTTTTGGTTGCTTTCTTGTTTTGGGGTTTTTTTTTGTTTGGTTGTTTTTTTTATTTTGTTTTGTTTTGGTGTGTTGGTTTTTTTTTTGTTTTTTTTTTTTTTTCTGAGAGTTGTGTTAATGTTAGTGACTTGCTAGAAGTTCTTTGAAGAGCTGAATGACCACTAAACAATTGTTTAAAAAAATATCTTGGTTCTAACACAGCAAGTCATAAGCACTATGACAACTCAAACAGAAACCACAGAGCTGGAGAGGGAGAAGAGCACAGCCTCCTTCATTTCCTAAGCTTTGAAAATTGCTTTAGCAGGATGTGGATAGAGCAGTGTCTTGTCCTTGTGTTCAGGAAACTGTACAAATATACTGTGATGTACAATATGTACAAACACTTGGGATAAAAACTGATTGACATTTTAATTTTCTATTTCATGGGAAATGCTGACATTTCAGGTTTTAGAGTTTCAGCAGAAATTGTTTCAGCAGAAATTTGAATTACATGCTGTTTGTAGGAAATGCTCACCTGTTCACCTAAGGCGAGGTGTTTGTTGTGGCTCTCATGACAGGACAAAACAAGCTGTGATAAGAGCAACTTGCACCCTTTCACACTGCATGCACACACTAGAGCTAGAGCCACCTGTCAGCAACAAGCAAATATGGCAATGAAGAAAAAAAAGTGTTTGATGAAGGTAGGACAAGGCACTAACAAGATGTAGAATAAATTGTCAAAAGAACTGATTGCTGCTGTGCATGGCTGTGATTAACTAGTGCAATTAACTACCTGAGGAGAAGCTGTTACTTGCTCTTAAAGATGTTTTCAGGATTTTCATATAAACTTCCAACATCTCCAAAATTAAAGCTGGGGAGAATAAAGAAAAATGAAAAGATATGAAGAAGAGCTGTCCTGGGAACCAGATCTTCATTATTTACCTTAGCACTAAACAGAAGAAAATTTAGTGATGTAACTAGTTAATCTTTCCAGTTTTAAAATATAGATGTTAGCCTCAAATAAAGAGATAGAGAGTCTTAGGCTTGTTGATACTCTCAGTGGTGGTCCTTGAATCACAGAATTACAGAATCACAGAATCATTAGGTTGGAAGAGACCTTCAAGATCGTTGAGTCCAACCCATGCCCTAACACCTCAACTAGACCACGGCATCGAGTGAGAACAGTTCTCTCTGTTGCTTTTAGGAAATAGGCAAACTCTTGCCTACAGAGAGAACAACAGGTTTATGGCTTGACAGAGAGATCTGAATTCCCACTCTCTTTGCTTCTGTGCTGGCATAGAGGTCCCAAATAATGGCAGAAACCTCCCATACTGAGTTAACATGGTGGTGTGCAGGCAGGGGCTTGGGGCTGCAGGAGTGGGATCTGTGAGGAAACACCAGGAGCTGGCTCCATGTCAGGCACAGCTGGCTCCAGCTTCCTTGAAAATGGATCCAGCACTGCCCAAGGCTGGGCCCATCAGCCAAGCTGCTGCCTCAGCCCAGCACACTGGCAGATCACAGCTCCCTCTGCACATCACAGCTGAAAGCAGCACTTTTCTCCAAGCTGCTGGCTGTCAGCATCACTTTATTCAGTGATACTCAGCAATTAGAGGCACAAAAAGGCAGCAGGGTGGCAGGTACTACTTGAAGGCCTTTGATTATCAAATTTCTTAGAGCAGGAGAGGAAGATGCATTGTTTATCATTTGCTCCACTTCAGTCGTTTTCCTCATTATGTGATAAAAACAGAACAGGAACAGCAGATGAATGCTGGTTGAAAAGCCTCCACATATCACAGGACTCGAAATTCTCCATCGTACAGCTCGTGTTTCTTTCTGAAAGTCACGTCTTTGTTCCAGCAAGATAAAGACATGAGAATATATCTAACCAAGGCAAGGGACGCTGTATTTTGGATATATGACTAGCTTTTTACATCTGTGATAAAGTATTACAGTGTGTTAACATTTCTGGACCAATTATAGCTGTAACTTGGGATTCAGAAATTCAATATATAATGGTGTGTGTGAGTGGAAAAGACTTTGTTTCCCAAGTAGGTAAAATGAGAGGTATAGAATATATTTTACTTTTCCAAAGCCATTAACAAAGCAATGTGCAAAGCAATTTAGTGGGAATTTCTAGTAATTAAAATTTTAAAATAAATGCTGTAAAGCAATTAAATCCCATGAATTTATGCACTTTTTTTTTTTTTTTTAAACCAGCAATTGGCTGATTTCAACTAAGAATGCTCCAGATCTATTTGTAAAAAATGCATTGAATTATTTCCTCCTACAAATCAAAATTCACCACAGATGGTTCAGGAAAAATGTGTGACCTCTATATTGAAATCTCAATTTATTTAATTTAATTAAATACAAAGATAGCCTCCCAAGTCAGAGACCCAGAAATAAGTCTTATTGAAGATATTTGTATGATTATGAAGGCTCAGAAATTTGAATGATTTCTGAGACCACTGTTCTGTTTGTCAAGATTTCTGTAAATAGTCATGTGTGGTAAAGAAAATTGCCTTCAGTGACCTTATTGTGCAGACATCAAAATGTATCAAGACTGCCTATTCACATTTGTAACTTTTCTTTTGCTTCTGGTAAATAAGATTAGATAATATGTTAAAATACATGGAATATCGTGTTGTTTTAAATGTTATTCAAGCAGTTATCATAATGCTGCTGTAAGACTATAAATTTTGAGAGCTTGTGCCCAAATACTCCCACAACATGTGTGTTTGAAGATGACAGATTTCACGATGTATAAATATTTAATTGAAAATAAGAAGTGTTTTAAAAAGGTTTTGTTTAAAAACATCCAGCCTGTGAATTTTGTTACAGTGTATTGTGCATATAAACATCTTAATCTCAGTCTTTTATAACTTAGAAATGCTTCAGTACCAGCACTAAAAGCAGGCACACTGCTATGCTTTTCTGCAATGCAAGACCTTAATTGCATGAAAGTTAAATAAAACACGTGCTCTTTACTACGACCAAGGCACTTATCTTTGACACTATTATTTACTTTACTGAGGTGAAAATAACCACTACAGGACTGGGGTGCACTCCTGACATTTTCTTGTTAGAGGTGATAGAAAATGTCATACCATTAGATGTTGAATTAAAAACTGGCAAGAATGTTACATGGATGCACTTACACTTTGGTGATTTTATCTTTTTCCTTGTGGTTTGTGAAAAACCCCAAACACAGGTTATTTTTAAAGTGGAGTGAACACCACAAGAAGCTGAGCTGATGTGAAGGCTCAGTGCCAATAGACAGAGTGGTCCAGCCCCTATTCCCTGCCTTGTGCTGCTCAGGGGGGGAGGAAGTAGAGCAATTAGCCTTGGTAAAAAGAATCAGTGGGAGGAAGATGTTTTAAAGATCTGGATTTATTTCTCATTACTCTGATTTGGTTGGAAATCAATTAATTTCCCCAATTAGAGGCTGTTTTGCCTGTGACAGTGATTGGTGAGTGATCCATCCCTGTCCTCATCCCCATGAGCTTTTCATTACATTTTCTGTTCCTGTCCAGCTGAGGAGGGGAGTGACAGAGACACTTTCATGAGTATCTGGCACCCCCTACAAGCGTTCGAGGCAGCACATTTGGGCTTTGCTTATAAGTCACTTAAACCATGTTGAAGAAACACTTGTTTGAAGATCATAGAATCACAGAATTATAGAATGGTTTTGGTTGGGAAGGGACTTGGAAGACCATCCATCTCCAACCCCCTGTCGGGGACAGAGATACTTTCAACTAGACCAGGCTGCTCAGAGCCCCTTCTAAGTATACAGCTTTTCTCTTAGCAATAATCACCTCATAAAGGTACTACTGTGAACAAGTGCATTTAGCAAAACATAATGCAAATGAAATAAAAACAAATTAGAGACTTTATCCATGTCATTGAGCTTTCTAAATAGTGAAGAATTATTTTATAAAATAAATGGAAGCACTTTTTGCTATGCAGATGGAAGTTTGTCATCCTAGTTATTTTTCCAAACCCTGTTTTAAATGCAGATCACAGCTTCTCTGTTCCTAAGCAGTGTTTCTTGTCAAGGACAAGTTGAACCAATTTGTTTGAACTAAAATGTCCTTTCAGTTTCTGACCAGAATCAGAAGCATTGATGAATAAAACCTGTCCTAAATGTTTGCTGCTGGTGTTAACAAGCACCTTGTCTTGCAGAAGGATAATTCCATAGAAGGACAAATTCGAGGATCAAAGCGTTGGTATATCATTCAATAAAATGAATACAATTCAATAAAATTTAATTCAATAAAACCCTGCAGTTTTATTGACTCATTTTCTGGTTGGCTTATACAAAAGTATTGCAGTGAGTCAGGATGATGCAAAGACATCGGTGAAATACCTTGGCTTTAGAAAAGTTCAGTGGCAGCAAACAGAGAAAAAGGAAGAGTTTTGCCTGGATTCTCAGAAATTTTTGCAATCCATATATTATTTACAGGTTCTAAGGCTCTGTGTCTGCATTTGCAGCAAAGTAACTGTAGTCACCTTGCAGAGTTTTAGGGAGGTTTTATTAGAAGCAATGCCATAACTCTTCACAGGTCCAGCACAAATGTTGAGGTTAAGTGTCATAAAATAGTAATTAGGGAGCTAATTAATTAGGAAATTACTAATTAATTAGGAAAAGACTGTTTCTCTTCATTCTTCTCTATTGTGTGAAATTTTAGGGGTGTTCTGGGGTTTTTCTCCTCTGCATCTTCTTAGAAGTCTTAAATCTTGTCAACTGAGAATTAGTTAGAAGACAACTAACATTTAAGTGTCTTGAACTATATTCGTCATGAACCTTAAAAATGTTATATATAGGAAATCAACTTGTATTATTAAACATTTCTGAAGTTTGTAGAGGCCATTAAAATCATTTGCAATAAAAAAATTGTAAAAACCACAATTATTTTACTGATCAATTTGCTAATTAGTAGCAATTAGCTACTAATTGTAGCTAGCTATTTTGAAGTAAAATGGTAATTCTAAAAAAGTACATTTAGGATGAAATTATATGTTTGGGTCCCAGTCTATGCTTTGGAGGTGCATCATAAATGTTCAAGTTCTTCCAATAGTTTTTACAGTGTTGCCTGTAGAAATATTTCTCAACATGGAACACCAGGTACCTGGATATTAACTGAACCCTTCTTTATGCAGCACTTCATTCTATAGCTCTGAATCTCTTTGCACAGTTGTTTCTTGTGCAAAAAATGGCATAGCTGACACCAAAATAATGGTCTAAATAAATAGTACACACAGCAATGGGGTTTGTAAGAGCATTGCCTTAGCTTGCATGAGTCCATTCTAGGCAATAATTCAAATACTGCCTTCATACAGCACAGTGAGGCACTAATTAGTGGCTTCTTTTTCTTTTAAATGTACTAAAGAAAAGAAGGAGAAAGTAAATAGATTCCTCATTTTATGATGTGAGAAAGGGAAGTACAAATGTGCTGTTGCATTTGATATTTCCCTGAGTCTGCTTTTAACTTCTCCTTTAAAAGGAACAGGAGACACTGTAATTACTCTGAAAAGCTTTTTGTAAATACCTGCTTTTCTAAGCCTTTTCAGTGGCTGAAACAGAAATGGCCTTGTCTTAGAAGACCTAATATCACCAGTTCTCCCTTTCTCATTTCTAAGTCTGTGACATGTAATTTTTATTCTGTTAGTGTAGTAATTAACATTAAGAAAACCTTTGCAAAATGTCCTCTTGTACAAGAGGCTTCATTCTTCTTGTAAAACATCTCCTGCATTGCAGCTTTGACAATGCTTATTTAGTATGGAGAGGAAGAAAAGGCTGAGGTGACAATGAATAACTGGAATGAAGCTTGGAAAATGCCACTTTTCTCTCAGAAGGAAGCTTGGCTTTGTAATAAGAAAATCTCTTCATGTCACATAAGTGAAAACTGTGGATCAAGTAAGCTCAGGGACAAGAACCTCTGACTTACAGCCCAATGCCATTGTTACAAAGACAAAATCCAAGTCCTAAGAAAATCAGGTGGGTCTGGATCACAGTTCTACTTGGTTGTACTGATCACATTAAGATTCATTATGTACATTGAAAAGAAGATTGTTGGGGCTACATCAAATTCCAGCAAACCCTGTATGTCACACACTCACCAAGCAGGAAGTGTGAAGAAACAGACTCAAATGAAATGAAATGTATTTTTAAGTAAAATTAACTCAGCAGGCATAATAACATTGATTAAATTAAATTGGCTTTTGTCAAGAAGAAACTCTGAGTAAACTGATGAATGGTTTGCAGAAGCATGGTGCTATTACCCCTGAAGCAGTTACTGTATTTCTTTTTGGAATATTATCTTGCCTTTTTATTAATTAGTGCATCAAACCAGGCATTTTTTCCAAACATAAATTTGAGATTTTTCTCCTTTTAGCTGGAAGTGCAAAGAAGCACATCAGTATCACAGGCCACATTAAAATTTCAACAGACAATCTTTTTACAGAAATGCCAAAAAGTCCTTAATTTAAAATGCAGAACATACAAGATCTCAAACCACTGAAAAAAACCTCAAGGAAAAAAAAAAAAAACAAACAAAAAAAAACCAAACCACAGAAAGAGGACACTTTCATTGAAATAGCTTCCTTATTTTTTTGACTGCTGAAAGGTACTTCTGAGGTCTCTATTTTTTATTAATACCTCCAGGAAGGGATAGCTCAAAATCTGAACCACAGAGTTGGCAAAATGCACACTCCTCTCTCCATGATGACTGCAATTACACGTTTGGAAAATAGCCCAGGGAGTGCTCAACTGGACAATGAGAATTTCATATCTGAGCTTCCTCCACAAAGGCTTTTTTTTTTTTTTTAATTTTGTTTTCAAAATCTGCTCCTAGCATATGTATTATCCAGGAGAAAATGTAAATAACTATTGGAGAGTAGCTCTTGCTGTTAACAGCTAAGGGTATTTATTGAAAATCTCTTTTCTATTTCATGGCACATGAAAATGGCAGTCAAAACCTTTAAGTTTAGAAAATTACATCAATAGACTATTTTTCTGATATTTTCTGGTAAATTAAAGTGAAGAGAAATAAAAGCTTGCAGAGTACTCAGTGCTACCTGAAATGGAAGCAAGTTAGGTTTTGCTCATTAATGGTATTGGACTGACCTCTGTGTAACTTGCACAAGTTCTTCCCGTTTGGAAGAATTTGTGCCTATGTGAACCAGGATATTAATAAATAGTGAAGATCATTGATTTCTGGTGCATGGGATTAGCAGTTCTTTATCCAGAGAAGAAAACTGACTGCAGAACTTCTGTCCCAGAGGACAAGAGAGTTGTCACAGTACTCTGGAAAAGGGCCACAGGCACTGCAATTCATCCTTAATAAAGCTGCAATCCGGGACCATAGTTGGCCAATTCTTTACAGCAATGCAAGTGTTACTGGAGACTGGGGTCACCAAAGAAACAGCAAAAAGAACACTTTATCTTCGTTCTGAATAGGCCACAGATTTCTGTAATCCTGATTTACAAATCCCTTGGTTCATGTGGTTTGTTGTGGATCACAAAGGGTGATCAATAAATATGGGCTGGTAAGGGCAGTGCTACCTAAATTTTATGGGGCCTCCAGTTTCTATGAGTGACTGCTTTCTGTCCCAAGAGAAACACAAAAGGTCTGTGGTGTTTCTCAGAACTTCTGCCTGTACTTGGATTTCTGTTTGGTAATGCTGCACCTGAGCTCTTGATGTGCAAGTAACTGTCTGGTCTTTCTTTCACCAGCCCCCCAAGCAACATTTATAAGATGAAACTGTAACAAACCCCATGTAGATCTGGAGCTGTTGTTTGAATACTTTAAATTAAATCATGCATTACAGAATCTATTCACTTGGGTAGCTTTTTTGATAATGATTCACACTGTTATAGAGCAATGTGTTATTCTAGTAATTGCAGGCAGAGGATGTACCTGAGCATTTAATTTAGAGCAGGTCCCTTCAATAGCTTTGCCTGAACAAGTCAAAAACAATGTTATGAGTATAATATGTTAGCAAACTCAAATTCTCCTCCGAAGGTGGTCTATTTATATACTAGCCAAGTAAATATTGTACTTTCCAATAATAAATTTTTTCCAACACATGCATTATTTGGAATAACACAAACCCAGCAATTTTTAAAAAATAATTTGAGGGTAATGAGTAACATTACATTGCTATTGTACATAAACTGCAAATTTCATGCTAAATATTTTTATGTGAAAGCTGAGCAGGAGATTCTGGTTGTATGCATCAGAATTTTTTGAAAGTGGTAAAATTTCACAGCTGTGAAAAAGAAAGGTTCAAGTCTTTTCATATGGCCAAGCTCTGTTTATTCCACCAATTTCAGTATAGTATTTTAACATGTAAGGAAGTGCATGTAAGTGCTAAATTAGTTTCCTTATCTTTCTTAGGTGCCTGCTATGTGAGCTCTTCAGGTACCTGAGGGCGAATGAATCATTCAATTCGCCTGGATTAATCAAGATGCTGTTTTCGCTGTGTTACTTTTGAATTCTGGAATATTTTCTAATACTTGTAGCTGTTTGATAAATCCAACTCACTGGAACCGTTGGAAGTGATGGTCATAAAGCTTAATAAGCTTTGCCTATAGGTGTAAGGAGGACAGCTATGACAAGTGCCATTTATTATACTCTTAAATACAGTTTTACCTTTTGGAAGCTTCCCTCACCTGGTGCAGATACACTGGTTATTTAATAAATGTTGAAAATCTGTAAAACTGTAAAGTAAACCGGCTTTTTCTTCCTTTCCAAACCCTTCCTGAGAAATCACAGAATCTGCCCCTGACTTGCACTACTAAACCCCAGCTGAGAACTAGGAGACGATACCAGCGGGCTCCGCACCCATCCCGACCCCGTCGGAAAGACGGGGTGGCTTGACCTGGGTCTCCACTGTCCCCCCTGCATGGACGGCGGTGACACCCCGGGCGGGCAGCGCAGGGGGAGCGGAAAGGGAGAGAAGGGGGGACCGGGAGCAGAGGAGAGGGGAGAAGGAGAAGGAGGGAGCAGAGGGGCGGCTGCGGAGGTGCTGCCGCCCGGCCACGCTCCGCCAGCTGCTCAGTCCCGGCTCCCGTCCCGCATCCCGCTCCGGCTCCCATCCCGCATCCCGCATCCCGCATCCCTCATCCCGTATCCCGCTCCGGTTCCCGTCCCGCATCCCAGCCGGTGAGAGGCGCTGCGGGAGCGCGGCCGCGGGGCCGGCTCGGCAGCGGGAGAGGTGCGGCGGGACGCGGCGGAGGCGGCTCCACTCCCGGCGGGTCTGGAGCCACCCCCGGGAGCCCCGGGCGGCGGGAGGAGCGCGGTGGAGCGGGCGGGGAGCGGGGACAGGTTTGGCTGTGGCAGGGCTGCACCTGCGGGGTCGCTGCGAGCCTGCCCGTGCCCCGTGTGAGCGGGGCTGTCCGGGCTGTGCCCTCCGTGCCCGAGCCAGAGCCCAGCCCGGAGCGGGACTCCACCTCCCAGCCCCACCGGGCTGCGGAGTTGGCAGCAGCAGCCCTCGGCGGAGGCGGCGATGGTGCTGCTGGTACGTGATTTTCCTCTCCTGCCCAGGTTCCCGGTGAGTCCGTCATTCTTAATAGCAGCTGGTTTGGGGGGGTGTTTCGGTTTTGTTCTCTTTTTTTCCCTTTTCTTTACCCCGAGAGCAGAGCCCGAGGAGGGAGCCTGCGGCACGGTGCCGGGGCAGACCCTCCCGCCGGAGCCCTGCCCCGAGCGGGGGCTGCGCTGGCCCGGCTCCCCCCGCGGAGACCAGCTGCCTGCGTTTCTCGTTGGGGTTTTATTTCTTAACAATTCTTTCTACAACGTGTTACTGTGAAAATCCGAGGTGGTGGATCTTGCCCGCCGGGGATCCCGTCTGGGGTTGTTGTGCTGTGGGAGGGAGGATTAAGAACGGGCCGGCAATTCTCTCCGCTGAGCAGGTGAGGGGCTCTGGGGCACCCAGGAGAAGATCGGCTCTTGCCGTGTGCTGCCTAAATCCTTCTTCCTTTAAAAAGTGTAGTTACTTATTCTTAAATACAATAATATATAACTTCAATTTTCTTTTATGGATATTCAAAGGAAAGAATAAATGATGGAGGCTGAGAACCAATTACGTAGTAGTTCTGGATACTTGATAGCTGCTGAATGCAGCTAACCACTGCTCGTTTCAGTATTCCAAGTGTGGAGTCATAGCATGGGAACTGTTAGGTATTCTGCAGCCCAGAGTTAGTGATTCTTGGAAAGCCTTGGTAAGAAACATTTGATGTGATTGCCAGGGAAGTAGCCCTTTCAATGAATTTGAGAAGACAGAGGAGCAGGTGGGACAATTACTCCTGAAGTGCACAAGTGTTTCTGTTTTGCTGTGTGTACTTCAGCTGAGAGATTTGTTCAAGGTGCAGCCCATTAAGTATTTTAAAGACCCTTGTAGTAGAGACTCTTGGACTATGTGTTGTTTTTGGTGGAAGGAAGAAGTGGTTGGATCCTTGCCTAAAAAGGTTGAGGTGAGGAATAGACTCTTTACTCAAAAAAAAAAAAAAAAAAAGGGGTTGAGAACAGCTAGTGCTGGAAATTTGATAGATGGACACCCTGAGGCTAAACTAGTAAGTTCTTAGAGATTTTCATCACTAAAAACCTAAACTAGGGATGTTTTTTCTAAAGGCAAGTTTATTTATAATGGGACTTTATATAGGGAAATCTTATGGGCTATATGTAGGGGTGGCCAGAACAAGTGATCACAATGAACCCTTACTGCTTCAATTAGGTGTATAGTCAGGAAAACTCCATCATCTCTGAGAGCACACTCTCCATGCATTCTCTTTCCTTTGCTTCCCAACTTCCTTGATGTGAAAGGGCATTAAGATGTAAATAATACTGAGAGGAGCCCTGAGGAGAATTTGAGGGTGTTGGTTGATGAGAAGCTCAGCATGACCTGGCCACGTGCCCTTCCATCCCACAAAGCCAAAGGTGTCCTGGGCTTCATCAACAGCGGCGTGGGCAGCAGGTTCAGGGAGGAGATTCTGTTCCTCTGCTCTGGTGAGACCCCACCTGCAGTGCCCCCCACATCCAGCTCTGGGGGCACCAACATGGAGTTGCTGGAGTGAGTCCAGAGGAGACCACAAAGATAATCAGGGGGCTGGATGATTTCTGATATGAGGACAGGCTAAGACAGTTGGGGTTGTTCAGCCTGGAGAAGGCTCTGGGAGGGGGCTTTTAGCACCTTTCAATACCTAATGTGGGCTACAAGAAAGCTGGAGGGGGACTTTTGACGAGGACATATAGTGATAAAACAAGTGGTATTGCCTTTAAGATGAAAGAGGGTTGATTTAAATTGAATATTAGGAAGAAATTCTTCACCATAAGGCTGGTGAGGTACTGGAGCAATTGTCAGAGAAACAGTCAATGACCCATTCCTAGAAGTGTTGAAGGCCATGTTGGGTGGGGCTTTGAGTGACCTCATCCAGAGGAAACTGTCTCTGCCTGAGGCAGGAGGGATGGAACTGGATGAACCTTTGAATCCAAGATATTCTGTATTTCTATTGCATCAATGATTAGACTTCCACCATATGCTTTTCTGTGTATCTTTAATAATAATTATTCCCCAAGTACAACTAGATCCAGGGGTCTCCATGCTTCTGTTTTCCATCTAGGCAATTTATGGAAGATGAGAGTTACAATGAGTTGCTATTCATAGATCTGAGTAAGGTTTGAGGAATGTGGTTTGTAAGGTTAGGTGTGGGTACAATTCCCAGGCACTATCTAAGTGTTTAAACATCTGAAGTTATTTAACATGTTAACATTTCTAAGCAGCCTTCAGTACTATGTTTACCCTTAAGAAACACTAAGTAGCATGTTTGACTTTTTTAGATTTCATGGTAGTTGAAAGCTTTGGGGATGAAGAAATGCTTATTTAACCAAAATTCTCTGTGAATTTTGGGTTGTAGCTGTATTTTTTTTTGCAGTGGAAAGAGAGTAGGCATGAAGGATCTTATTAAACAATTTTCAGTGTGATGATATAGACAGTTGTTTGCCTGTCTGCAAACCATGATCGTATTACATAATGTTCTAAGTCTCCTTATCAAGAGATATAAATTTTATATCTGATGATTAACGACCATTTGGTCTTGTGGGGTGGAGGGAGGAAGGGAATCTGTTTGCTAGAATGATGGCTGAGGACATCTGCAGTGCTGGACTGTGTTGTGACTGAGCACTGTTTCCAGTGTTTGATTGCTGTTTGCCTTGCCTACATTTACTCTGCATTCTCATCAAACTTCGTTCATACCAGGCATGAGCACACTCGTACATTTGCTGCCCCAGAGCCTGGAAAAACAGGAGAGCAGAATAGGCAAGCACAGTGGGAAGAATAGACCTTGAAGACCAGCATGGATTTGGTTCTAAGGGTGGTAGGTAGGGGGTAATTTGTGGTAGGCACAGGAAGCTCTTATGTGTGTATTTCTTTGAATTTCACAGTAACTTTTCTCAACTCTTTATACTGAAGGAATGCATAAGCATATATATATACAATATATAACAATGAAGCTTTCTGCATTCTTTCTATTCCATCCTGGGTCTGCTGGGAAAAAAAAATTAAAAGTATGTTTTAAGCTTGTCTCTTAGTCTATTCTAGGTGTGACTGAGTGACCCCATTTTGTGGAGCTTTCCATATGCTGGGGCGCAGCTTCAGGACAGAATAAATTGTTTGAGAACTGAATAGGTCTATTTTGGTGGTGTTTTGTTGTTATTTTTTTTAAATCTTTCTCTGCCTGCCCTGAAATTTATATATTCAATTACTCTAATCTGGACCTTTTTATTTTCTTCATAACTTTTCCCTGGGTATGCTTTTTGTATTGCTTAGAAACAGAAATGGAATCAGAAATGAAACAAAATTCCATTGTGGTTTGAACTATATTCCACAAATGAGCATTTACAAGAAGCTCCTTAAATGAGCATTTTATTTATTTTGAAGAGAGTTGCTCTGCACATTCACTTATATGCATCTCTGGAATACTTAAATTGCCTGGGGCATCCCTCATTGTTGATATATAGTTTCCTTTTTTTTTGTGTGTGAGATCTTATCTTTCACCACAGCCTGTGCTTTTTAGGAGTGGTTGCATTCTGTGTGGGGATGACTTGAGGTCTTGAGGCAGCTGGACATAATCTTGTCTCTGACCTGGGGCTCCAGTGACTTTTGGATCACCCTTCACCTGTACAAACTGTGCCCGGCAAACTGTGTAAGCAGCAGTGAATCCACAGGTGGGAGGAAAACACAGCGTGAGGGTCTCCACGTTTTTATATTGTTTATAAAATATATATGGAGATGGAGACAATGTAGGAATTGTGTACAGCACCGTTGTGTTTCCAGGGCTTGAACAGGAGTAGTGCTTGGAGCAGAAGTTTGGGTTTGGGGTTTTTTTACGTGTATGATAAAAAAGTTGCAAGTGTTATCTGAATAATGTGGAAGCAAATGTCCATGACCACGGGAACATTGTTTCCAAGGATTCTGCTATTGAATATCTGGGAAAAAGTGGTGTTTGAAAGCAAGCCATTTGTCACTTGGAGATTATAGTTTTCATTTGCAGTTACTGCATGACACAGCTGATGGCTTTCTGAGCAGTTTTATGTGCTTTGAATCTAAGCTTGCCTCCTTACTTCTGCAGCCATTGCAGAGCTTGAGAGAAGGTCAGTCTTGGGAAGAGTGCTACTTATTATTGGTTCTAAAACCTCATTCATTTTCCTGAATCTTTGCACAAAATGTCTGGTGCCTGGTGAGTCAGGGAAGAGAAAAATAGAGGATTAAGGATCCAAATTCCCATTCTCACAATGTTAATAAAATAAATAGGCTAATAATGCCAAGATTAACAGGTGCTTATACACACATGCAAATTTGGAAGGCTTCAGTTAGATATATATTCAATTAAACATATAGTCTAGGAATTAGCATCCATTCACCGTAGGCATTAGTGAAGCAATGGCACCAACTGCATCATGGAATGTGTTAACATCAACAGCCAAAAACATGAGATTTGTGTGGGGAATAGAGAGTCTTAATCCTGTATAAAGTAATCCAGAAGACTGAAATATGAGGAAAGTGAGTGTTCTGAAAGCCGGTATGTTTGAAACATATTTGAGTTTTGCAATGAAGATAAATAGTAAAAAAAAAAAGGCAACATAGCTGCCTGCATGGAAATGTTGCATTACAGAAGACACTTTTTCTAACAGTGTCTTCTAAACTAGCTGTTGTTTCTGTAATGTTTTCCACAGTTGCCAACTATAAAACATCTTCCTTGATTCTAGTCATGCTCTGGAATAGAAGTGCAAGTATATTTGTCACTCAAGGAGCACTTCTATCCCCTTTTTCTACAGATGCATTTTAAACCTTTTAAATATTTTAAAATTCAGATGCTGCAGTAGTGAAAATGTCTATTAACTGTTGGCATCTTTATCCAGATTAGAGCTCTCTGTATTGTTACTACCACTGTGAAGTTTTAGAGGAGGAAAAGCAATGAGTTTTTAATAGGAATGTAGTTCCTAACTCTGTCTAGCTTTGAAACCCTCACTGTCAGAACAATATGGATGAGTAGGAAGCAGTTAGGAGGAGAAGAGCAATTAATGCAATGAAGAATAACGATTTATTAGGTAAGACTGAAAATGAATAAGGGAGGAGGTTGTACCTGCTTGGTATCATGTGTCTGCTGGGGAAGTATGGCAGCAAAGAAAGGTGGAGAAGTTTGAGAAACCTGTGCAAACACAAGTGTCACCTGGCTGGTGAGGGGTAAGTGAGGAGTGCCCTGGAAGAGGGGTGGGAATTCTCTGTGCCATGGGGTGTTTATAACCCTGTGCTTCCATTAGGGAGTGCTTGTTTGGCTTTGGCCTTTCTAGATGCAGAACCTGAACGGAGTTTATTCATGCAGATTTATCTATGGGTTCTCCCACTATCTGGGCTGTCAGCATTGGGCACTAGAAATAATATTCCTTTGGATTTCCTGAATGTATTTTGGCAGGGGTTTGTTTTGGTTATGATTGGGAGAATCTTTAACGCAATTATTTAAATGGTATCATCCACGATAAAGTAGAAGTCTTTCTTGATCAAGTTTTTTTCTTGCAAACTGTTTTTGAGACAGCCTCTGATTTTGCAGGAATTTGCCGTTTGCCATGAGATCACTTTAAACCATGACCTTGCCAGTGACATTTCACTTTTATTGTGGAAGAGAGCAGAAACATGTCAAAATTATTTGTTTTGAAAGTGCACATTCTCAATTAAGTGTCTAAATAATTAATGTCATAGTCCTTAAATTTAAATTGAAATTATGAGCTCATTTGATTAATTTTGTGAAAATATTTTAGTATTAGTTTGCCACATAATGTTTCCAAATATGAAAAGACTATGTTTGGGAGTAAAAGCAGTTAAGAATTCAGTGTCAGGCTTGGTGAAGACTTGGACCATTGATACCTGTAAAAGTCCTTTATCTGAACATTGCAGTCTGTCTTCTGTCCCATTCCTGTGCCCACTGAGATCATGAAGGTTCTGGATTTCAGTCATTGAACCTCTGCACTCATTCACATTTTGGTTTCTGATGGGATTGATCTGAGCCAGTTCCATTACTAAAGACAGTAATTTCATTAAATTCATTTTAAACATACTGTAGGTTGAATCACAAGCTCACTATGTCTGTAGTGGGCCACCTTAAAATGCATAGCAATAGCATAAAAAATGCTTTTTTCTTCTGGCCTTTCTCTGTTTAATTGAAAAAGTAATGTTCAAACAGCAATAACTGTTTCTGAACTTTAAATCTGTGCAATATCATATTTGATTTGATACCAAAACCAGCCATCAGACAACGTGTCATGGATGATTGCAAGTTTGTTTAGGGTGTGTCAGTGTGTATCAGTAGCACATGAACAGCTGGTCTCAACTATGAAAACCTCATGAGATATGATAGCACTTTAACTGCACAAGTGGATCATGGTGGAACACTTTATTGTACATGCTGGGTGTACCACATGTGTTTTTGATTGCCCAAGGCTCAGAACTAGAAGTATTCCAAATATTTTTTGATACACTTCTGATTTGATATGATGCTGCTGATTCTCCTTGGCAGTAGAAAACACTTCATGTATAAACTTGCACTTTTTTCAAACGGAGTTTATTTTTGGCATTCTCAAAAAAAGCCCCTTTTAAAAATTCAGGCTTTTATTAATGGGGAGAGAATGATACCAGGTTGAAGGTTTTCACTGTGACATTCAAGGAACAGAGGAATGGCAAGAGGGACAGAACTCACAGCCTCACACAGCCAGGCTTGTGAGATTTTTTTGTTTTGAGGTTTTTGTGGTTTTTTTTGTTATTGTTGTTTAATTAGTAATTATAATAACAAAATAATCAGTAACAAGACAGGGAATAATTATTGCAGGAGGCCAGTGACAATTAGCAACTTGTGCTTGTGGTTTAGAAAGAGTTTCTTTGCTCCCAGTGGGTTTCTGATGAGTTTTGAAGGACTTTGTCTACCTGATCAGTTTGTGGTTCATTTTAAAAGCATAGACAGAAACTTGCTCTTTTGAAAGAGTACCTAAAAATAGCAGTGGAAAATACCTCTAATATTGAAATGTATTCCCTGTGGTTTGATGTATTTTGTTTACCAGTGACTATGGATAATGCAAAAAGAAAATAGTCCAACTGCACAGCAATCTAAAAACAAGAATCTTTCAATTGGTCAGTCACGAGTCAAGCAAATGCTTTTGAATTAGCCAAATGTAATTTCTTTTTGTATCATAAAATGTCTACATCCTTAATTAAGAGACTATGACCATATTCTTAGACTATTGATTCATTACCACTTTTCTGTTGTTATTTAAGCGATTCCATGGCATTGGAATCCACCCAGCTTATTACTTCTGCATTTCCAGCTAATACCTGATGCAATCTGAGGATGTTGATTTGATAAATACACTGTATGGTACAGCATAATTTTAGCTTTGTCTGTAGGTTTTGTGCACTGCAGTATATAAAGCTCAGTAGTAGAGATTGACTTCTCCCATTGTGTTTTGAAGCCCTGGCATAAAATGAAATGCGAATAGAAGGTCAGCATGGTCACGATGGTGTCATAATTAAATGCTTTGTCAGACTTGAGAGATTTTCGACGCTTGAGAAATAAATAGAAATTCTACAAACTCTGCTTTTTGAGTGAAAATTGTCCAGTGATTCTACCAGAGGAAGAGTGTGCTTTAATGTGCTCAGGGGCTGTGCTGGCTTACTGAAGTCCCCTGGCTACCTGAGACCTTTTTTTTTTCTGCAATAGCTGTAACACAACATTGTATTAAAAGTATTGGGTTTGAGGGAAACTGAAAATGGAGCTGAAGCCAACTGAACAATATAATGACAATCCAATTTCTTCAGCAGAGCTGTATCAGTTTACATTACCAGCGAGGTTGGACCTCTATATTTAAAGCAATTCAAACTGGGCTCTTCATTCTCTTGGACAATTCTGTCTGGCACAATGGATGGGGAGAGCCCTTTTAGTGCCCTTCCAGACACAAATTTAAATGCTTCATTCCCTCACGTGTGGACACTCAGTTATATGTGGGAACCTCTGCACATCTGGAAATCTGCTGGAGGCTGGAAGCAGAGCTGGAGGCTGGTAGTTCTCAATCTTTAGTGAAAACACAAAATTGAGATGTGCATGTCCATGGGGACAGATTTTAATGCCAATCTTGACAATCAAATTAGGCTTTCCAAGGTTTGTGGCAGTTCTGCATTGGAAAAACATCTAAACTGGATTGGCTTGAGTAGGTTTTAGTGTAGAGTGAGTGTGAACAGAATGATTGGTGCAGTCACAATGGCTGAAACACAAAGGAAGTAATAGCTTTGAGCTCTAGCAAAACCAGATCGTTTTTCACAAGTCTAATTATTTCACCCTCAGAGTCCCTTTTCAAACCCCTGGTACAATTGCTCTTCAATATTTTATTCCTCTGGAGCACTAAAGACAGAGAGACTACTTTGCCAAAATACTGCTACACCTTCCCCACAATAAATAATTTCAATTATTTATGTATCTAGAGAACTCAAGTAGGGTGAGAGTGAGAGAAGCTGTGACAAAATGAAAAAAAAAAAAAAAGGAAGAGCAGCCAGCCAAGTGGAAAACAGCAAAATAGTATTTAAGGCTCACAACCTTTAACTGTGATGCATTACAATGATGTTTCATGACCTGTGCTAGTGCAATTTTTCTTGCTCTCTGAGTAAGAGGGTTTACATTATACCAGAAAGTACAAAAGGAATGGAGCAAATACCAAGGAATACTTTCATTTTCCTTCCCACAATTGTCCATAAATCAAACGGTGCCCCTGTGCTTCCTTAGTTAAATTTGTGTCTGGACTGTCGCAATTAATAGACCTGATACCAAAAAAAATCAAAGCCAGCTTTCTAAATTCTGTGAAACCTCCCAAGCTGAGTTGTTTCTATACTGATGCCCTAGGGTATTAGTCTTAGCTTTCAGTGCCTTGCTCTCTCAATCTCCAGTTTAATTAACTTTTGCACCATTTATAGTATTGGTTTAAATGAGAAAGTCATCAAAGGAATTATTTGTTTTAGTGCATAGTGTTCCGTCTTCTAACTAAGCAAATAGTCCCAGCTGTTCCACAAGTTTGGATTTCTTTGTTTAAGGGATGACAAAGATGGTTATAGAAAGAACCTCCCTTCTGTTAAGAGTGAGAACAGATGGAATTAACTGTTTTGGGTGCACTATAAATGGCATAACTAGAAATGCTTTTAGACCAGGTTGCCCAATACCTCTTGCATATAGTATAATTTTCATTTTGTATTTATTTTATTTTCTGCTTGTGGTTGGTTTTTGTTTATTTTTTGGGGATTTTTTCCCTTCACATTCTTCCAAAATTTCTCAAATTTGACCATTGGGAAGTTTGTCTTCATGTACTTGGTAGCTTTTGCAAGACTTATTGAACTTGTATGAGCTATGTCATCCTCCACAAGCTTAAAATATGGTTTTAACCACACATATTTTAACAGCATCTGAAAAAAAAATTCCCTGACAGAAAATGATTCCTCTCCTTTTAAGTCTGAAGTCACTGTCCTCAGACTTGTTTATGAATTTGTGAATATGGAAATGGTGTACACCCATGACAAAGTAAAGCAATGTGGTGGGTTTGCTTCTGTGCTCCTTTCAGAATGTTCATCTAGAATATGTCCCTAAGCATTAGTGTGAGTACTAAAAAAAAACCCTAGTTTTTGTTAGGTAACATGGCAAAGTTATTAGGAAATTGACCTTTTATAATGGAAAATGAAACCTGTTAGTTTTTAATGGAGAGGCTTCCTGGCCCAGCTGATGTTATATGCCAGGCAGGAAGGGAGGGATCCTATTGGCCACAGAAAATAAAAGGAGAATTGTAACAGTTTGATATAATGGCTGCATTTTAGTTCAATGTCTGGTATACCCATAATATCAGTGAGCCTCGTGGTCCTTGATGTGTTTTTCCTTGGCATAACTTCCTGGACCAGGGGATGGGGTTCTCCCTGTGCTGGCTGCAGGCAGAAGCAGAGAGAAGTTGAGAGATTTGCTGTGGTTTAGATGTGCTGGGTGGCAATAATTTATGCTTTGTACCAGCCTGCTGCTCCTCTTGGAGGATTATCCCTTTCCATAATTTTGCATGTCTTTAGGAGTTGTCATGAGCAGTGGTGAACTAATCATTTGCATGACAAAATATCACAGAATAAAAGCATTTGAGAAACTTCCCAAGAATTTGGGGGTTTTATAATAACTTACAAGAAAATTACTTATATAGATGGAAATTTTATTTTAGAAATCTGTAATAAATTACTGGGGAGACACAATCCAATTGAAGAGAGACACAAGTAATACCAAATCTGCCTTTAAATGAATTGTAGTGAGCTTTGCTGACTACTACAGCAGAAGTGAAAAAGAGAAAAGCTGATGAAAATTTCAGAGTTCAATACAAGAAAGATGTCAGAGCAGGTAAATTGGTGCATGGATTTTGAGAATAGTTTCATGGGATATTATATATATAAGAACATATACAGTGAAATATCGTGTATTCCCCAGAATTCTGCTGACAGTCTAAATCCTTCTTACCCAATTCTATGGCAGCAGGAAAATGAGAAGTCTGAGTAATCTGTGTCAAAGTGGTCAGCTAATCTTCCTTCTGCAGGCTGGAGGGAATGTTCCAGTATCTAAAGGCATTCATACACTTCATATTCAATCATATCTTCCCTTTGTCTCCACAGCAGGTCATGAGTAATCTTCTTGTCAAATGGTTTGTAAAGCAATAAGGCCTGCACTTAATACATCTAGGAGCAATGAATTCATTTATTAAACCAATTTTAGTCCACACCTAGAGATTTGGAAATCTAATTGTGCCTCTCCTTTTGCCTTCATGGGTAGGACATCCCTGTTTCTAAACATATGGACTCTGTTTAAGTAATTCAGATTTTTATCATTTTTCATTTAAACATAATATTTTTGAGTATACTGGCTTAGTCACTTCACAAACAATTGAGGAGAACATCCCACATGTGAGATCATCTCCCATACAGCTCCTCAGTGATTACACAGAGACAACCTCTCCTTAATCTGCCAAAAATCCCAGGGAGATTCTCGTCTGGCAAATCAGATTTTGTTCATATGTGGGCAAGGTATCCTTGGCCCACACCATCTCCAAACCTCTTGTGTCTCTTCCCCTGATGTGCAGGCTGGTATCCCTGGCTGTGTCATGGCAACACCTCTGCCCTGTGGGATGGGTGCTTCCCATGCACTTTGGGTTATTTGGAAGGGTTGGATATGCACAGGGAAACTGCACCTGGGCTATGACCAGGAGAGATGTTAAGGTGTGGTGCTGCAATTCAGATTTTATCCTCCTATCTCATCTGACAGATGTGTGGTGAGCTGACCAGATGTGTTTGTTCACAACTGCAGGAAAAGCACTTGGGCTGCTGTGAGGGAGACTGAGCAATAAAGGAGCTTAGGGTGGGAGTTGAGTCAATCTTACAGATGAGATTTGACAGCTCTGCACCTCTGATGGTAAAATTCTTACTGGGAAAGGGAAAATGGAAGGTTGAGAAATGAAGTAATTTCTATAGCGTCTCTGTTTATTAGTTTGCCAAATCTATTGAGTAACATTACCAAAACATATCAAAGTTGATCATGTCTTGGCTGGAAAATCCAATGATCTATAGGTTAATCCTTTTTGTAGAAAAGCACAGTTCAACCTGCAACCCTTTTCCCTTGCTATGCAGCAAAGAAAAGTGCTCAAGCTCTAATTTAATTAAAGGAAAGCTTAAAATGTTCTTGTTGTTAATGGAGTGGTGTTCCCTGCTTGAGCACCACATGTCTCCTTATGGCAGGAGACCTTGCTGAGGATGCTGTGTGCAAACAGCTCAGCATCCTGTGGTCTCTCTGTGAGTGTTGGAGTTCGTGCTGTGTTTGACCTATGGGCTGGCACAGCTGCACTGCAGAGTTGTGCCATCAAGCAGGCTGCTAAACTATGCTGAGTTCAACCAGAAAGTTCTTCCATCTGCCATCCTGAATTGTTTTGTAATGTACTTCTCTGTTTAAGAGGCTATGCAGTAATGCTACAGGTAGTTCATTTAAAAATATAAGAGATGAAGGAGTGGAGGGAGAGGCTGAGAATCTGAATACATTTGCTAAAACATGGCTTGGGGTTTCTAGGACTCATTATTTAAGAGAACTGCCCTTCCTAAGGGTGATCTGTTATTTCAGAAATGTCTTGCAGTTTTCTCAGTGGCAGATTCAAGTACTGAAGACTATGTTGTCTTCAGATATTATTTTCAACAAGTATTTAACACTGAATTGCCTCTGCAGAGAGATTGTAGGCTGATAAAGGGTTCAGGTTAGCCTCTCTTGTTTTGGGGTTGGTCTGTAGGTTTTTGGGGTAAATTTGAAGCAGTTGAGAAACTTCAATGATATGTTTCCAAGTACAATCCCCTCACACTGGAGGAGGATATTTTATTCTTTCAAAATGCATTTGATAGCCTGAGGTGTGTTCTTTACAAGGCTGTGCTTCTCATTCAATAAATCATGTGTGGCAAAGACAAAGTTACATTAGTTATGATTAGCTTGTTATATTTTCAACTTTTGAACAGCAGTTTGTACTGTAGGCTTTTCCTGGATTTTACTGCTTTTTTCTGTGCATTATACAGCCCTAATAACATTCTCTCTAACTTCAACTTTCTTTGCTTCATTTTTGCATTGTTTTAAAATCTTACATAAGAAAAAGCTTATAGAAATATGTATCCCTTCTAAGAAGATGCTGTCTCACAGCTGGAAAGGACATTTAGCTTCTGTGACAGACTTTCTCAGTGTCTCTTGCTGTCCTTCTGTGTGGGAATTATTATGTTTAGAAGAGTGCTGATGCTTTTAAACAAATGTTGCAGAGAAGAGTTTCAGATTTCCAGTTGATTTTTGATGCTCTGTTGAGTAGGAATATGGAAATATAATCTTGTTACTTGTAACTGGTTTTCCAGTTTATCAGTTTTCCTGTTCACAATCATTCTTTCTTAAACACAGTCATTGCTCTAGAGTTCTGCACTAGTGTGCATGTATAAAAAAATGTTACAGATTAAAAAATAAGTTTTATGGCTTTTTGGAGGAAAAAGTGTTTGAAAGGGAAGAAGAGGATGAGTGAAGGATTTCTGTTCCCTAGAACAAATTGAAGAATTTTGTACTTAAGGGCATGCTACTCAAACTGCCATGTGTCCACGAGTTTCTTGAAAATAATGTGGGATTATGGATACAATATACTTGAAAAATCAGGCTGTCTGTAACTGGAGCGTCCAGATATCAAAGTGTTTGCCTTCCTGTCCCTGCTATTAACTTATAGGATTTTGCTTTTCTAAATAAAAATTAATATATCAAAGTTGTTATATAAAGATCAGTGTTTGTAAGGTACTTGGATACATGTGTGCAACTATGATATAAAAGCTCAAGTCTTCTATTAATGCTGAGTTCATTAGTGAGAAAATGTGCCACTAATGAGACATGGGCTATATCCTGAATGGTGGAACTTTGAAAAAATTTTGGGCAGCTGCCTTGCCATTATCTTTCCTGATTGTTGAATGGAACAGAAATCCTGTGGAAAACAAGATTTGTGGTTGTGTATTTTAAAAATATTTTCACATTGCCAAGTGATCTGAATAAAAATTGATACATTTTAAAGGTGTTGAACAGTTGAAAGCCTGATGTAGTATCAAAAGTTGTACCCAAGACCTTGTGAATTATGTGTTTTGTTTTGTAAAGCATTCCAGGAATATAATTCACAATTGAGCAACAATTGCTATGGGGGATTGTGCACACACACATACACAGCTTAATTGCTGAGGGTTGGAATATTACCCATATTCACAAGTGGTAAAGGTAGGAGTTACTACAGACTATTCATTTAGGATGATCAGAAAGTGTTTTTGTTAAGATGCCTTTTATTGTTTGTGTTTATTTACTCTGGTTTCTGGAAACATTCCTTTAGGGACTTTAAATTAAAGAGGAAAAGTGTGTTTGAGCTTGCTGGTTTGCAGTAATCATAGAGGAAAGATTAAAGATGTAGATAGAGTCAAAACCATGGGCTTTTTTAAAACTGGGGAGGCTTATTCTTCAGTCATAAGATAAGAGATTTCTAGTCCTGACAGGTTCTTCCCCTTCAGTCTCTGAGGGGACCCAAATGATTGTCTGTTCCCAAAAGGCTGCATGTAGGAACACAAGGCACTATCCACTGGGGAGTGGTGCTCCAAAGCCAATAGACTGGAAAGATCACTTAATCTATTATGGAATAAATCACAAAAAAATCAGTCTTTTTCCCTTCCTTAGCCATCTCAGTTTATCATGCAAGGATGCATTATTTCCCAGAGTATCTTGGAATACAAGGTAATCTGCCCCTGACAAGGTGCATTTAGGAATCCTTTTGAGAGGAATCCCTGCTAGGCTGAGAGCATGAGCTGTGAGAGCAACAGCAAGCTAATACACTGACTGGTGTGGGGAAAATAACAAAACCTAGCCCAAATCTCTGCTCTGGGTGAGTCAGTGATTGAATAGATAAATCTTATTAACCTTTCAATAGTCCCAAGCTAAAACTTGTGTCCTTATCACTCCTATGTACTCCCTGAAGGCATCTATTAAACTATAGCTGCTGCACATGATATGTAAGGAGATATGCTCAGCTGTGGAACATGGGTATCTAGCATTGGATCAATGGAAAAAATTATCTAATCACACCGAAAATTATTAACCAGGCTTCCATAAATATATCCTTAGCACTTAAAACCCGTACTGGTAAATGAGGAAGTTTGCTTTACAGTCAAGTTGTGATGGGGTAACTGCTGTGGGGTAGCAAGAGGCAGCAGCAGTGGTAAGGGACACCCCTCTTAGCAGCTCCTGACTATGTCCTGGCCGTTCTGGAGGTGTTATTTCCAGGTGAGGACATGGGACCACTATCCCTCCTGGCCTGGCAGACTTTGGTTGCCTTCTCTGTGCACATTGACCATCTCAGAATTTG
Source organism: Acridotheres tristis (assembly GCA_037013685.1). Taxonomy (NCBI): domain Eukaryota; kingdom Metazoa; phylum Chordata; class Aves; order Passeriformes; family Sturnidae; genus Acridotheres; species Acridotheres tristis. The sequence goes on from CM072884.1 coordinate 106,441,680, forward strand.
TTCTGTTCTGCAAGATTTTTCATAGATTTTCTACTTGAAGCGTGCATCCACTGTGCTTTCTGTCTCAAACCCTGACCACTGAGTAGTTTGACCCTCACATTATAATGAATTTTGGTATAATTTCAAGTGGCATAAGCTGTTTGTATTGCAAATGCAATTAAAAGGCTGAAACACTCATGCAGATAGCTGCAGTAAAACTTGGCCAAAAGGAGGCAAAAGATGCTGCAGGAAGGTCAAGTTGTGATTGATATCCTGTGAAAACAGCTCTGTGCAGTCTTTCTGCTGAATAATTTCTCTTTTCCCACTTGACCTAAAAGCTGGTATCCCAGTAGTGTGTTGCCTGGACCCAGCACATCTTCTGGAAATTTGAACAAGTAGACCTAGGATGGGCAGACAGTCTGGGAGTTTGCTTCCAGAGTCTTGAACTCTTTTGCTTCTGGTGCCACTGGAATTGCACATCTAGCTGGAAAGAGGGAGAGGTGTATGGTATGGTAACAAAGGGATCTGCAGTGAAGAGATATGATTAAAGGTGTGTCTGTGCTGGAATAGGAGCTGCTTCTTGAGAGCTTCTGTATCTTCCTGCTATTTGTACAGTAGCCACTGCTATTATATTTTGGAATTGCCTTGGCAGATCACAGCCAGAAGGGTAGATGAGAAAACTTTTGATCCTTTTCTTACAGTTATTAAAAACTATCATAGTATCATGTATATTAGATGTTGTTTGTTTGAAAAATTCAGATTGCTGACAAAGACTGGTCGGGGCCTCAAGTCCCATAAGGTATTTCTGCAGTGGACATCTGGCATCTTCTGTCATGGTCACTAAAGTAATCTTTAGCAATTACACCCAGTTCCTTCTGCTTTGGAGCACTTCCCACACAGTGATCCCTGCTGCAGCTTTGACTTTCACTCTTCCAGCCTTGTCCCCAGCTGCTCTTCACTGACCACTGTTGAAGATTGTGCTGCTGAAGAGTTGTGGCTGATTTTTGTGCAAAGTAGACAGAAGCCAGACAGACTGTTCAGCACTGGCAGCTTCAGCTGCTTGCCCTTGCCTCAGGAGACATCCATCTGAGGCATTAGATGGGCTGCACTGCAAGGGCAGAGTTTTAAAATGGCAATGAAAGCTATCCCAGATGTTCCTCTGCTTTGAATAACAGTGTTTTCAAAGGAATCTGCCACTTCTCTGTCATACAGTGTGTGAAAAAGGATGCTGATCCTGTGCACACTGCTGGCAGACAGTCCATGCTAACTTTTGCTGATCCCCTTGGATTCCTTGGGGTCCTAAAGGATGTTTGGGATCCAAAGGCAGAGTCCAGCTCTTTTCTCACTGATCTAACTCTGCTCCTCAGCCATAAAAGATGCATGGCTGCTCCCCACAGACCATCTCCTGTCACTTTGAGCTGTTCTGGATAGACATGGTTATAAATCTCACCTTGGGAAGCAGAGGGAAGACTCCACATAGTCCACTACCTCCTCTGCCCCTCTGAAAGGAATCCTCAGGGCTCTGATGGCTGATGCACAACCCAGACTTCAGGCAGACAGCAGTGTAACCTGTGAGAATACATTTTCTAACTAGGTTTTTGTGAGGTTTTTCTTCCTGCCTGTCACAAGATGTTTGGAAAATGGTATTGTTATATATGCAGACTTTCAAACCATATTCATTTCGAGGCAGACACTCTGGAGGAGCACACTAATGCATTTCATGGAAGATTTAACAGACCTGTTAGCTTTATTTGCTGTTTGTAGAGAAAAATGTTGTAGCATTATATATAATGGAAAACAAAGCAAGGCAACACTCCAAGCTCATCCCACTCTCTGATTAAGCTGTTTATATCCTTTGGTTGGTTTCTGGAGAAGTGTCTTGTGAACAGCTCATTTTATGCTGGAAATGAGAAGTAGGACACGTTTGCTCACATGTTTTGCATGCCTGAGTTTGAGGTAGTCGTGCTTCATCCCCGTCACAGTCACTGGAGAGAAATGGATGCTACCAGACAAGGGCTTCTCTGACCTTTTTAAAATGTTCCTGTGAAGATGAGGTGAGTCATGCCCTGGAAATGCCTGTTTCTCTCTGTTGCTTATAGAGAGGGACTGGAATGATTAGGTCAGAAGAAATACGAGAAATCATAGAATAGAGTCATGGTTTGAATTAGAAGGGACCTTTAAAGGTTACCTAGTCCAAAATCCACCAACCATCCTGATCTCCACCCCTACCCTGTTCAGGTGAATCGCCCAAAGACTTTTCACACCTCTACAGAGAAGCTACATAATGTATGATTAGATACCTTTGGTATGCATAGAGATTGAACTTAGTTCTTTTCATGAAAATGCAAATCCAGTTGCTCTGTTAAATCAAATAGAAAGTCTTCATCAAAAATAGTGTGAAATGAGTGTTGCTACACCACATCGTTGTGGCAGAAAGGCAAATGAACACTTGGCATCAAACAGCCTGAAATAACGGAGGACTGGGGTTCCCATCCCCTACAGACACACACCACCTGCAATTTCCTCATTCAGAGCACTCACACACCAGGTCTGTACCTTCTCCCCAAGCCCAGAGTGGATTTCACTGCAGCAGTTCCTCAGCAGTCTTCCTGCAGCCCTCTTGCAGAGCTCAGAGAGAATTTCATTTTGGTTTGTTCATGAAGAAAGCAAAATCAATGATTTTGATTTGTTTCAAGTGGACTAAACGTCAGATGAGTCATGAGTTTTTCTGCAAAATGAAATGTTTGATGAAGTGAAGGCACATCCTTTGGAGTACTCTTAGTTCAGCAAATTAGTGAAAGCATTTGAATTTGGAGATACAAATAGATTTCTATTGTGTGTTTGAAGAACGTTCATCCATTCCTGTGCAACATATCTGTTGCTGTTTTTTTGGTGAGAAAATTCTGCTGGGGAAAAAACAAATAAACCTGGGAGTCTTGTTAAGTAATGAAGATAGTCCATTTGTTCTACCCTGCATTTTCTACTGATGAAGCTCCCTGTAACAGTGCTGCAGTACAGACCACTGCCCCAGGGATCTCACAACACGTGGTGGTGGCTCAGCTTCAGTCCCAGTGGAGACAGGGAACTTAAGGATGATGAGTAAAGGTTGTGACCAGATCTGACCAGTGATGGATATGAGAGGGGCTTTTGGGTGTCCTGTGATCCTGGTGGCAAATGCAATCATGTCACAGCACAATATGTATAAATTTAACTTCTCCTAAACTGTGTTGATATCGGAAAGAAACACTAGTGGTTAGAAAGCAGAATTTGGAGTCTTGCTGGCATTGTACTTGCTTTCAATTTCTACAAGAATTCAATGCCAAGAGATTTTTTCCTGCTGCCAAACGCCATGTGTATTTTAATGTGGGGAAAAGATGCTACAGATTTTCAGAAATGAAGAATTGATAAATTTTCTTCATCTTATATTAGCTAAACTTCATAATGGTGAGTCTTGGTTAAATTAATAACTTTTGCTTTAAGCAAAATGTGTAAGGTCAATATTAGAACTTGTTTTACAACTGTGTATAAATCCATTCTGTTCTAGACCTCAGTTTACTGCTTCTCTTTCCATTTCATCACAGAAAATATAAAGACAAGGAATTAACTTAAACATATTAAGGTAAAGTTCAATGCTGAATGAATTAATGCCGTCACACACATTGTGACTAAGAATAAGACTGAGATGACTCAAGCCCTAACTCATATTTTCATATTTGATTTAACATTGCACAGATGCTATTTGCTTCACAACAGCAGAAATATTTTTCCTTCATTCATTCTTTGATTCAGATCTGTTTCGTTTCTTTGATCTGGCAAACTGATGAATTGAATTTTTTCCATTCTTACCCCGGAAGTGTCTTCTTTTCTGGCTAAATACTCAGCCACAAAACCAGGTTTACCCAATGATGAGCAAAACAAAAGAAAAAGGTTTCCACCTTATCGTGTCATTCTTCCCACTTCTTGCCTCCTGTTTGCAAATAAATTATCTTAAACATGACAGATTCCCCTGAATCTTCTCTTAATATAGAACAGATTCTTAGATACTTGTTTATTCCAAAGCTCCGAAGGAGTTAAATTCTTTCATTGTTTTGTAGGATCTCTAGGGAGCATGGGCTTATGTTCACAAATGAACTTCCTGGTGGTCTTGCTACCTCTGGTTTGTTCTGCACTTGATCCCCTGCCTGAATGGCTGCTGCATTTTTCCCAGTTTAAAAAATAAGCCAAGCTTGTTGGGGTGGCAGCCAGCAGTGCCTCTCTAGTGAGCTTTCTCTGGGCAGTGCTGTTCCCTGAGGGTTGTAACCTGACTGAACACTTGCATAAGCCTAAATTTCTACAGCAGGGAAACAGAAAATGTAATTTATTTTTTTAAAATGCTTGTCTTGGTTGAACTTAATGCTTTTTATCAGGGCTGAAAAACAAGCAGAGGGCGACCTGTAGAAGGAACAATGTTTAGTGACTGCTCAGGCTGTCAGTGCTGAACTTAGTCCTAGCTCTCTTATTTGTACAGTCAGGCAAGTTAATTTACTGCTTTCTTACACAGCAAGGTCTGCTTCATAGACTTAATGAGCTTTAACATTATTGCTTCAGTCTTTAAACACTCATGATTTTGATTTTGAAATATTATTACAGTGATTGTAGAAATTAGATATAACTTGCAGGCATTGGCTGTGGTTGGAGAGATCTGCAGTCCTGTAGGAAGGTACACGACAGCTCTGCCAAGACATTTCCAGACAGCTGGAATTGTGCCCTACCCAAAAAAATGAACTGCTTCTGAATCTGTTGGGTTTGTTTGATTAACAAATCTGAGTTTTTCTAATTACTCTGAAGTCAAACATACTCATACTACACTAGCCAGAAAGTAGACATAAAGAATCATATTTTCAGCTTCTCTGTCAGCCTGTATTCATTCCAGTGCACTGATACCAATTTGTGCTTTAAATGACTCTTCAAACTCTGTTGCTGTCACTCAGAAATGATCCTTTCTTTATTGCATTACGTGACTTCCCAGTTCATAGTCTTCCAGCTCTTACCTCTGAAGGTCTTTGAAGATTGCTCTTGCCCAAAGAATCTGCTTACTATTTACATTGTAATACTGACCAGAGCTCTCGCTTGGTTGAATCCACGTGCAATTAACTGATTTCACATTCAATAAGTGTGGTTTAGTTTTCCTTTCTTGCCACTTGACTTTGGTGTCTTGACTGGCTCTTTCTCACCTTACAAATTTGTTGATTTTGTGTAACAAGCGTTTCCTGGTCCTTCAGGACCTGCTGACACTTGGTTTGCTCACCTGGGCGTGTGCCCTCTGCAAACACATTGCTGGGAAGTGAAGCTGGTTTTTCTCGCTCCTGTTCATGGCATTCTGCAAGCAGCATGATTAAATGAGAGCAGGAGGAGAAACCAAGCTGGCCTTTACAGTTTCAGCATGGTAAGCTTTACATTTGTGCATTTTTGTCTTCCTGCCATTTTATTAGAATTAATGTGGGCACTCCTTCCCCTCCTTCCTCCATCATTGGCTTTCATACAGCTGTGGGCATCAGAGAAAAGAAAAATAGCTGTGGATGTGGACCATGCTTTGGTGGCTACCTACTGATGCCATATTAGTTTTGAATTTTACTTCTGACCCCTGTGTGAATGAACTCAGTGTACAGAGTATTTGTGTGTTTTAAGCAGCACATATATGATATGTGCCTCTTTCCATTTGAGTGTTGAAGCTGTGTGCACTGGATTTAGATTCACCATGCTGTGATCTACAGTGCTGGCACTGAGCTGGGTGGTGAAACCTGTGGTTTCCTGAAGCCTAGGGAAGGGTCAGTAATGCCAATAATCCTGTTCCTGCAGTTTCCAGCTAGGCTCTCATACCTCATGCAGCTTTGGTTCAAGCAGTGATTGGTGCCTTTTCAGGAGATGATCTGGCTCAGCTTCTTAAGTGGCAAGAGTCAATTACAGCACCACATCATGCTGCGTTTGGCTACACTTGTTAGGAATTTCCTTACCAGTATGGAAATACAGTTTATGCCTATCCTAAATACACCCATGCTAGTAAATATATGTAGTGCAAACATTTCTCTGCTGGCAAAGAATTTCCTGCCAGCAGTAGGTGGAGAGTCTATCACTCAAGCAATGTGAGGTTCCTGTACCACTGCAGTCAGTGCATGTGGAAAATATTGCCTCTATTGCTGAGTCACTGAATTGTTCCATGTCCTGGCTTCCAGCTAAGTAAACATAATGGTTCAGCCGTGGGAGCAATTTCTTGCATCAGGCCATTTGATGACAGAGCCATTGAAGAAAAGAGGTTAATTCCTCTCCCTTCATCTTTCTTCTTTTCAGCCGTGTCTCTAGAGAGCAGGATGCTGCTTCTCCTTCCCAGGAAGATAGGGGAGAGATGAAGCAAAAGTGTTTTGGAGTGCAGATGAGTGTTGTCTTGCTGGGCCCAGGAGGATGCCCGTGGCAGGAACATTCATGGTCACTGTGCCTGTGCTAAATGCAAACGTCACTGATTGCAGTGGATTCACTACAATTCCTGTTTTACCATAATTCATTCACCATTATTTCTGAACTGATGTCCCTCAGGGAAGTTCAGTTTTGGAGTGCTATACTTGTCACAAGAATCTACGTGGCTAGAGTTAGAAAAAATAAATGTGTTCTTGCACACTGTAATGCTTTTTTTTGCTGCTTTTATGTCTTGTTGTTGTTGTTTATTTCTTAGGCAGTCCTTATTCTTTTGTCTTGGGAGGGTGAGCAAATGCTCTCTGGTACCTGTGTGCAGTGGATACAGTTATATGCAGGATAAACTTTTTATTAGTTTTTGTCTAATCTTGCTGTCTTATGCCAACAAGTGCATGTTACTTCTAATGAGTCTTCTCACAACAATACCTTCAGAGAGTAGAACTCTGTTCTAGAGATATATTTCTATGAGGGTAAGAGAAGTGCCAAGAGCATGGGGGATAGTCTTACTGAGCATTTTTTCTACCCTTCCCATGAGGCAAGGGAAAACAACCACTTCAGAAGCTCCCTTACATGGAGCCTTGGGATTATGTCACAATGGAGCAGGAATGAATGAAGTGTCTCCTTCCTCTGCAAGTCTGACATCAGGTCATTGCTTTACTCTGCCTTAAGAAATTGATGCTCTGTCTACATACTGAAAGTAGATTAGAACAAAGCCCATTCTTTTAGGGGAGGTTTGCATTTTTCTCAGTGTCCTAATTCACATTTTAGTGCTCCTCAAATGCTCTGTTATGTGAGATATTCACTCACTTTAGGATGAAAACAACTAAATTTCCTAATCAGCCCCAGGGCTGCTTAATAAAACATCAGAAGCCTGTTAAAAGGAACATTGTCACCCTTTAAAGGCTGGCTGACTGCTTTTGTTTTTAAACCGTAGTTTGATTAATGATTCAGTATTTGTCAGCTAATTTATTCTGGACCATTTAGAGAGAGAGCAAAAGTAGCGCAGGAAAGGAGAAGAGCGAATTTTCCTATTAAGTCTTAATTTGAAATACAGGCCTGGTCTCTAATAATGTGTTGTCTAAAGCAGGGGAGTCTAAAGTGGTAGATTATTAAAAACAGTATCTCTTAACTCATTAGTCTCCCTTCCTATAGAGCAAATGTTCCTGCAGGTTGTGCTGTCATTGTTCTCCTGTTTAACAACTGCATGTTCTGCAGGAGTGCCCAGCACTTACACACAGGGCAGGGGCCACACCAGGTGGTCTCCTTCTGTGAGGATGCTTTGGCACATCTTGTACCAGCACCAGGCAGAACAAGCAGCAGTCTTTGGAATTTCAACAAAAAATCTATCTAATTAGGTAGGAGTGATGGAGGATGCAAGAGGAAGGATTTTTTTTTTTTTTACTAGATCTGCTTCCTGAGGGGTAAAGACATCTGCAGTATTTCCAGTCCTAAAAGTTAGCCAAGCAAGGGTATCATTGTCTAAGAATTATAAAAGAATTGGGAAAACCTGTTTTATGCAAAGTTAACTGCTGCCACTACTTCAGCTGGCCTGGGGTACAGAATATCCCCTGGGTGAGATCATGAGTGTAACATGCTGAGAAGGAACCTGTCTGAGCAAAGAGGAGCTTCTCTTGAGGTATTTGCTGAAGCTTCGTCAGGGAGAGAGTATCTGGTTGGGAAATCATATTTTTGAGTGGCAATTTCATAGTGTAGAAGAAAATCTGGGAGGTGAGGTGTGTCTGAATCTTAATGTCAGTTATCTGGTAGGTGCACAATTGTTGGACAAGTGACAGACAGGAAAACTGGGTTTTGTGAGCATCGGGTCTGTTACTGCAGCCTGAACACAAAACCTGCATTGCTGATGAGCTCAGTGTGCTGGAGCTGTTCCCCCACCAAAGCAGTAAGTAATTGGAGGATGCTGCTTTTTAAGACTCTCATTGGTGAGGTTTACATCTTGCTAACACTGTGTATGAGATCATTAAACAGGCAGACATCCTGGTTCAGTAGGAGGATTCTAATTGCTAATTGACAATGTATTTTAATCTACATAAAACTAGTTGAACACATAAGCAGATAAAATTGTATTTCCTGATTGCTGCCAAATCTCGCTGTTAGGTAAAAAGGACAGTTAAAATCCATAAGATTTTTGTCATAGATGTGACTGAAGGATAAATTCTGAGGAATCTTCAGTATAAAATAGAAAGCCACACAAACCATTGTGAATAAAATTCAACTTCAGTTGATTTTAGTGATTCTACTAGAATAGAATCTACTACAATCCTAATTCTGTTACTGTGGGTAACATGAATGTAATTTATGTCTATCTCTCCATCGGGTAAACTTCAAAATGCTCTGTATTATTCTCTATGTTGCAAACTCCGATGTAGTTTCTGTTGTCTTTGCAAACAAGGCTGTAATGGCGTCTAGTCAAAATTACATAGTTCCCCATAATTCAGTTGTCAGCATGAGATATCTGGATTTTTTTTAATAGGCCACTGTGGTTTAGGATTTCTTCCCTGTAAGAAACTGAATGGAATGATCTTTCAGCTCATTTACGTCTGGCACAGGAGTGTGTAGCATTCTGAAATTTTGTCTGACTTATCTGACAATTTGTGGTCTCATCACTCTTACCAGTGCTTAGTTCTGCTCTGGGCTCTGTGTATTTGACCCTCCAGGTGGCAAATGAAATAACTGGATTCCCAATTATGGCTTTGGAAATTGTGGATGTCATATGTGCCTCCCTGCTTTGAGAGAAAAATCTCCCAGGACGTTCAAGGATCAGCAACACACCTAGTCAAAGGGAATATTTGAGGCTTTTTTATGGTCTGTACTAGAGTCCTAATCTCTTTAGGGTTAAAAGAAAAGCTGAGAGGAAATTACCAGATGTCAAGTTAACCTTATCAAGCAGTTTTTATCTTCCCTGAATTCCCAATACCAGAATATCTCACAAGGTGGTTCTTGGCAGCCTGCTTGCTATACCACTGCACTGTGGTTCTGCAAGAACCCCTGGTTACCTATAGCACATCATCAGTCCAATAATGGTGCTGTCAGAGATCATTTTTAACACTTTTCTTATCCCAAATTTCTAATTGTTTCACTGTCTTTCCCCTTTACCTCTTGGCTTTCCATTTCCAATAAAACCTGTCCTTTTTTCCCCAGTTAAAAAAAATAAATGCCTGTGAAAATAATGCTGCTTGTCACCCATGCTATTCCTGCAAGGAAAATCACCAAACAGAATTTCAGAGGACCTTGACCAGACAAGCAATGACTGTGTGAGATTTGTGCTGATGCCCCATGCTCCCCAGTCTGCTGATGTTAGCATCTGCTTGGGTTAAAAGTACTTTCACCAGGCATTTTTCTAGGCAGTTCAAGGAAGAACCTGACCTTCATGATAATATCAAAGAACAGTTCACATATTGGATTTTTTCCTTTTGTTTACAAGTATCTTGGTCTTATGGTACAAATAGAAACACCTATTTCATGAATTTAAGAACAAATTTAATAGTCCAACATCGGGTAGTTTGTGTTTTGATTTGGTTTTTTGTTTGTTTGGTTTTTGGGTTTTGTTGGATTTTTTGGGTTTTTTTGTTTTGTTTTGTGGGTTTTTTGTGGGTTTTTTTTGGGGTTTTTTGGGTTTTTTTGTTTTTTTTTGTTTTTATTTTCTTTGTGTGGGGGAGAGTGTTGTGTTATTATTTTCCTATTAAAATAAATGCAGAGAACAAAAGTCGGGTTTTTTTAATGTGTGTTTTTATTACTTAGCTGTTGTATGTATAAGGAAGCAATCTCACCAAAAGTAGTTGTCTATGGTCTATTTGTTTCCCAACTTTCAGTGATAAGAAGCTCATAACTGACACTCCTGACTTGTATTTCTGCCTTGGCTTGACTAGTTGTGTGCTTCAGTTTTGTATCACCTTCCTGTTCCATTTTCTTACTTGATGACAGTGACCTGATAGTTGGACCTGTATGGCAGAAACAATGAGATTTTTTACACTTTCTTATGGAAAAACATCAAACTTTTATGTCAGTTGTGTATAAGTGGCCCCTGAGATAACCTGGTAAGTCTGTAGGCTGTTCTTCAGTAGCTTCCAATTCATTACTAGATTTAGGTTTTGTCAAGTCAGACTGTGATGGTAATTTCAAAAATCACCCAGACATGTTTGTTTTGACTTTCAGGTAGTCTGATATAAATATCAACCCAGTGATTTTGTGGCTCCTAACTACAATTACTCAGGAAGCTGCTTCTGCAGCTGCAGTGGATGCCTGAAAGCCTGCAGTGAGCATCGACCAGGACCCAGGGGCATTCAATAACCAGGAAAATGACTGCCTTTGCCAAGGAAGAAACAGAAGAGAAACCTGCATTTCTTGTGTAGCTGGAAGGAAGAGCAATACAACCTTGCCACCCAGTTAATTTAAAGGAGCATTTTTCAAAATACCTCTTAACTGTGTGGATCATGTAATTCTGACACCAACGTGCCTTTGGACTTGTAAATAAATAAATCATTAAAGTATTGATTGGGCAAGCTGGACATTGATAGAGTGACTCTTGAAGGATCATGACAAAGCACTCGGAGATCATCAATTTGTCATTTTTGTTGGAACACGAAAGAGAAACAATATTGGGAGTATTGAAGAGAGATGAGTACTTGAAAAAAGTTGAAGATAAAAGAATAAGGTAACCCTTTTTGTTATTGCTTTTAAGTATATGGTTGGCAGATATTTTTGTGGTGCCCAGTGAAGGTTTTCTATATGCCAGTGTGGTGGTTTGTATTAACTTTTTTTGGTAAGGAAGGAAAGGAACTAGTATGGATGTAGCCTCACACAAGGATGAGTGCTGTGAGATGACACAGTTAACTGTAAGTTCAAGTAAAATGTATTAAAAAGAAAATTGCTTGCTAGTATGGTTCTCAGTAAACAAAAATCATGTCCATTGCTTCAAGACAAAAGTATAAGAAGGATACCAAGTACAAAAATGTGCAGCAGTGTTTTTTAAATTTCAGATTGTGTAGATTTAGTCCAGTTTGGCTGAATTTCCCCCTGTAAATGGAAAGTTTTAGTGAGGCTCTTGAACTCTCTTCCTCTGAGAGGAGTCTGCCTTCAGAGCTGACTGAGGGAGAGAAGTTTGGAAGGTGTCAGAGGGACAGAAAGTTGGCATCTGCCTCTGTTCAGGACTTCCTACAGGATGGGGCAAATGCACAATGGTGTCCTTTCTGTTGTGGTGTTTACAGAATAGGGAGGAGGGACACTTCATTTTTCAAATTACATAGATTTACTAATAAATAAAATTTAAAATCTCATGTATTTATCTCAAAAGTCACTGTTGGGATTGTTGGGAGAAGTAGAGTGTCAGGGTATTAATAGAGTCTATATGTTATTTTTCTACTCAGAAAAGTAAAAACCAAAGTTCAGAGACCAATGTGAGAGGCAGGCTGAGTCAGCAGCTTTAAAAATCTCAGTTTGAGTTAGTTCAGCTAAGTATCAGTTCTGGAAAGGTCCCTATGCTTTTAAGGGATGAAAATTCACTAATTCATTTCACTTCCTCCCCTGTCCTTTTAAAGTTTCATACAGCATTGGTTCTGAGAAGGAGGCTTATTGTGGATGGATGCAGCATTTGGTGTTGGCAAGGCTGCTGAATATAACAAAGGACAGAGGGAAAATTTCCAGCCTTTGCTGGTTTTTGTCCATGAATCCCAAGGCCAGGCTGCATTGTTCCTCCCTTTTATTTTCTAAAAACATTTTAACATTGTGCAAAGACGTTTCAGATATTGCAGAGATCAGCACCTGCTGAAGTTTCTACCGTGTAAAACCATTATTTGGAAATCTATGCAGAGTTAGCCACAGATTTTGAAAGCTTTTCTCCTTCCACTGAAGCCAGTCTAAGTGCAATGTCCCTGTTGGTGTGCAGCCCATTCACCTGGGGGAGCACAGAGGCTCATCTAAAAGGAGGAGCTGGAAACTCGCTGCTCCTGCTGCTGCCAGACTGGAAGGAAAGGTGTTTCTTTAAGGTGGTGTGGGCAAATTAATCATTTTGTCTCCTTAATGGCTTGTGAGATGAAGAAGAAAACAGATGGAGCACTGTTTGTTCCAGGCATTCTGCTCTATTTAGTAATAAAATTTTAGAAGAATTTCAAATTAATTATTTTGTTTTCCTGAGGTGGTGGCCTTGGAAATGTGTGATGTGCCAATAATTATCTGTCAAAGGCATCAGTATGGAGTGTATCAGATCACCAGATTACTAAAGCCCCGAAAGCTTTTTCCTACTATTGTCATTTCCCAGTCTCAAATGGAAATGTGAAACTCCTGAGGTTTTGTGGGGTTTTTGTTTGATTTAAATTGGTTAGTTTGGGGTTTCTTTTGGTTTTTGGGATTTTTTTTTTCTTTTTTAATATGATATCTTAACCCTCCAAATTATCTGCTTTTTATGGCATTGCTGGAATTCACTCTGCCAAATCTACTGAATTTGGGAGCTTGCAGCACCTCTGGAGGGCACAGTCCAGCACAGTTCAGTGAAGTCACAGGTGGTATTGGCTTATCAGCATTTTGGCAAAAATGGAAGAAGCACCCTAAGAAAATACTCAAAATCAAGTTAATCTGAAATATAATGCTAATTAGAATAACTAATGCTGTAATGTGGTGCTTATGCATACTTCTAGCACCTGTGTATGAACCAATTTGCTTCATATTTATTGTCACTAGAGCATACTTTGCCTGACACCAGTGGAATGTGGTCCATAGAAGATTTCCAGAATATAAAAACTATAAAGAATTTGATGGTTAACTGCTTCCTAGGAGACTTTTTAATTTTTCTTTCTCAGTACAACTTGGCAAGGATCTATAATAATGGCTTATAAGCATACCTCAGAGGAACATTTGTTGTCTTTAAAATTCCATTTGGTACAATCTGTTATATACTTTACTAAAGTACTTTGCAAAAGAGCAAGTCCCTTTTTATTTATTTTCAAGGCATTTTCCACTCTGGGAAGATGCTAATTTAATTTGTACCTTATTTTCCTGTTCCACTCTTTCTGAATCTCTCTTGATAATTGTTTTTTTCTCCCCCTGTTAATTTTCAAAAGCCCTTGTAACTTAAAAAGACCTTTCTATTCATTATGAAAGCAATGGTAAAAGCAGGAGGATGTTCTAATAATGAAACTGTTAAGGGTTGTTTTTACTGTCACTGTCTGTGCTCATATTCTGGAGTGCAGGTGGCCCTTCTTGTATTTTTGTTTGATGCACAATCATTTCACCCACATGAGAGACAAACAAAGGAGTCATCAAGTTCTTTTTCTGAGGTCTAGTTTTAAAAATCATAAATAATCAACCTGCTTAATAAAGATTATGATTTATGTTCTTAACTCTAAGTGTGCATCTTGCATGACTGGAAGTTTTCTTTGAATATTAATTTGAAACTGTTAATAGATTACTTGTACAAATAACCTACAGTGTTCTAAATATTGCTTTAAGATGCTTTTGATGTCAGTTGAATTACCATCATTTTTTTTCAATTGCTAAAATTATTTGAGTAAAATCATTAATTCTTACCTCAACTGTTTTCTTAGGGTTTAAAATACAAAGTTCCTTTCTATTCTTTATAGAGCACAGCTACAAATGCCATGCTTTTAGAGGAGATGGAGTAATAATTGCTGTGCTGAGAAAGCAAAGAAGGAACTTCCCAGTTTTGTCCAAGAAAAAGGCTCTAATGGGTTGTTGCTTGAACCTCTCCCTCAGCATCGAGGTTGCCAGAAGTTGTATAAGAATTGCACCAGCCCCAGATCTGTATTGACAAGGAAAGTTAGCATTTCTGTCTTTTAATCTTTTCAAGCGACATCTTCTTATCTGTCCGAAGAGGCCTGTGGAAACAATTTAGGGTATTAACTTCATTATAATATAGGAGAAATTGCTAGCGTGGATACCACCATGTGGTGGCTACAGGCAAGTACTTTAGAGAAGAAGTTTGAGGACTGGCAATGGGAAGTGACTTGTCTGCTCAGTATACATTTGGACTGGTTTGTGAGCACAGAATGGTTGCAGGATAACATATGTAATATGGTAATATGGTCTGTGTTTCTGTAAAACTGCCTGTAAATATTTGAAGGAGAGAGCCCCTGTGTTAAAGCACATTGGCCATCTGTACCTGGAGGTTGCAAAGTGCCTGTCTGGCAGCTCAGACATTTGTGGGGTGTGTTTAACACAGTTTAACACATTGTTATTTTTGAATCGGAGACTTTTCTATCAAGGGTAGTTACTACTGCCAGTACTCTAAGGATAGAGGTGCCTGTTTTGCTGTCCTGTGTTCTTTGAGAACCACAATCCTGCAGTGGTGAAAGAATTTCTCATGGTGACTAATTTTCATACACTTGATGGAGTCTGTTTCATTGAGGACTAGCAAGAAACCAACAGGGGATCTGTTTTGTCTTTTTTTTTTTTTTTTTTTTTTCAATCTTAGTAACCATTTTTATTTGAGAGGATGAGTGGATGAGTTACCCAGAAAAAGTTTCACCTATGGAAGTTTGTCATCGTTATGATATCCAGTATAATTTCAGTTCCCATGCCTCCTTTCCTTCTTTTCACTGAGCTCTGTTCTGCCATTCCTTATGCCAAATCTCTTTTTCTTTGCAAATTCACTCTTTGCCTGTTCCCTTGTGTTGCCATGAATGTGCCTCCATATTTGGGTGTTCTTAACACAGTTTTTATCACGATGATCTGCTACATAAACAAAATGTGAAAACCTGTGCTTATTAGAAAAGTAGAAAAAATATTTCAGCTATTCATATTTTACAATCGAAGAAGATCTCAATGGAAGTTGGCAATAGCCCAGTTCTTTTTGTGAACTCTCAATAATATTTACTGTTAGTTTCTGCATACTGTGCCAGATGGTGAAGGGAATCTGGCTGAATTTGGGGAAAGTACTGAGAATCAGTCTGGAAAGAAAATTGCATTTCTTCCTCATACTCAAGTATGTTGATGCCAGTTCCTGTACAGAAAAATTCTCTTGTATCTAAGTTAGCAGTTGCACAGAATCAGAACAAGGATGTTTCTATTCATCTGTGCAAAGAAATTCCAGTGTTTTCCCTGCCAAACTCTTTAGTTATAATTGACTGAGGGAGGGAGAGGGTTGCCCTTTATTTTTAATTCAAATTTTTATGACTTTTTGAACTCTGGGAATTTAGAATAGCAAAATAAAATTAGGTATACTTGGATTAAGCTGCCCTACACCTTCAGAGGAAAAAGGGTTTTGAAATGGGGAAAAAGAAGGTCCAGGAGAAATTTGAAAATCAAACTCAGGAATTATGTATGCTATTACATTTGACTGTTTGTTTGGGGGTTTTTTGTTTGTTTGTTTGTAATGGAGAGGAGATGAGGTAGAAAAAAATTCAAAATAAAAAGTTTTCTAAAATCCTACTGAAACAGAAAAAAACATCCAAACTAGTCAGTTTGGTATTTAAATTAAGTTACCTGACTTAAAACAAGTGGATAATGCTTACAGAGTCAAAGGAAATTATGGCATTCATTTAAGTGAATGGCTTGGGCAAAGAATGTCTTGCCTCTTGCAGCAGTATAGATATTTTACTTCTGAGGGATAAATATTCTCTAGGGTAAAGCATTTTTTTAATACAAAATTGGTCTGTTAAGGCTTCTCATTGCTTCCTCTTTGCAGTATTAGAGGGGTTTGAGAATATTTCATCTCTTGGGGCTGTATTTGTGAAGGACCAAGGACCTTTCCCTCTTTGCTTTCAGCATCTGTAGGAAAGGACCTAAATTCCTAAGGGATTCCTGTGCCTCTGGTGGGCAACTGTGCCAAGAGCTATGAGTTCTGGAGTTGGTTTATTTTTTATTTTTTGTTTTGTTTTGTTCTGTTTCCTGCTTTATTTTACATGGACCTTTTAGGCCACCTTTGGAAAGGTTAAGGCATTCCGTGTTACCTGGAATGCTGGTTACAACAGAACTCTTCTACAACATGCTTAACATATTTTCTCAGACAGTAGAGGGATCTTAATTCATAGTTTAGAAAAATGGCTACATATTCTGTTATACATAGCAGAATCTAATTTATTTTTAATAGCTATCTTTCATCAAACAGCCACTGTAATAGAAGGGTTAGAAACTTAAATGAATGATAGGATTCTTTTTCTCCAGAAGCCTATTAAATTGGCTTCTGTGCAGTTTTATTTTCCCTTTCATATTACTAGGAGAAGATTGATGAAGATTAATAAAGATTAATTCTTGTTTAATATTTGTCATTAAAAATATCTAACTCCATCTTTAAATGTATTCCTTTAAAATTATAGAGAGTGCAAATGTTAGACTGGCACAAGGAAATTGGGTGTTTATAACCCAGCTGGCTCCTGCCCTGGGAAATAAATGCAGTGGTAAATCAGTGCAGCTACAGGCTGACTTGTTATCCCTCTTCAGTGCAGTGAAAGCAGTGCAGCTCAGCTGTGCTTGTTTAGGGACTGTTATGATGATGGATTTTTTCAGATGACTCACCCACCTCCTCCTGCTCTTCCTGAGATAGTTCATTTTTTATTTTCTTAAGATATGAATATATTTGTTGCAGTCAATCAGGAGTTCAGTTTAACAAATAATATAGGGAATCTCAAATGAAAGCTCATATCCTGTGTATCTGTCTGTGCACTCTGCTTGTTTTTTAATTTTTCTTTCTAATTTGTTTAATTGAGTGGAGAAAGTGTGGGGTGATTTATTTTCTCTCAGTTCCCTGGAAGTCATAAAAGGCAATTTATATTCAAAAATAAGAAAGCAAACACTTCTCAGAATTTATGCTGTTAGGAGATCAGCTACCACCTGATAAGAATTTTAGATTGTTTTTCAAATAAGCAATGGGAAATACTGCTGCAATCACCACTACTGAATAGTAGGAATAATGTATTTTTAGTGTCCTAAGAACATTGATAAGTTTTTCAACATGTTGATCTCTGAGCACTTTAAAAAAATACTCTGTTCATTGTTTGGAGCCTATGGACATCTCCTAATTTTAAATTGGAACTATTTAAAACAGATTTTGTGCCAAATAATACTTCTAAATAAGCACAAAAGGGCCTGAAAGTTGCAGTGTGGAGAGAGAAGGCTGGAGTGGAAGGAGTTGAGTGGAGGCTCTGTTTCACCATTAGACACATGGATGCAGTGCACAGGACACAGTGACTATTGCCAAAAAGGTGGCAACTGCTAATAACTGTGTGTCAAGTTCCTGAAATGCAATGGGCTATGATTAATTAAATTTTTCAGCAAAAATAAGGCACTGGAAATAAATCTATTATGAAAAAATAAGCCTTTGCTAGTGCACAGTGTTCGAACCCTTTCGAGATTTGAGGATTAACAATCTTCATCCTCTAAGTTACTGTGACACTCGGCTAAGGATCGTGTGTTTGATTTGCAGGCAGATACTCAAGTGCCAAAAGAAACTGAAACTGAATTATTTGTGCCTCTTTAGTTCTTTGGTACTTGATTGACCAAATCTTTGCAAACCTGGATAAAAAGTAAAAATACAGTTCTCTCTCAAAGACTCTGTTGAACATTCATTGGTGGTTCTGCTGTATAAGAAGTCACCGTTTTGACAGGAGGCCACAAGAAAATCAGAGAGAGAATGAGCAATGATCAAGTAAAGAAGTGGTGGTCCAGTTTGGCAATTAGGTGAGCTTTGCAGAACATTGTAACTGAGAAAATGGAGGCTAAAGGAAGGCAAGGAAAGGTGTGGGACCTGCTGCCGGGTGGAATAGAGGACCTAGTGACAGAGCATGTGGGAAAGGCCAATGTGCACAAAATCTTCTTGGCTCAGTCCTTACAGGTCAGGCAGGTCTTTGGGAATTCCAGCCCCTGAGGTCATTGCTGAAGTCCAGGGCAAGCTGAATTTGAGCCTGGGAAGTGCTGCAATACCTCTCACTGTGTGAAAGCACAATCAATCTTCACAAACTTCCCCCAGGTCGGCTGGTACTCAAGGTGGCCATGTAGCACAGCACTTTATCTCTGACAACTTCACATTGCTGGAGGGGTGACAGTAAATCATTAAGCATTTGTGAATGTTGGATGTTTAGTGAGATGTGAGTGACCATAAACTCAGTGGTAATTAGATGTCTTCACAAGCACCTAAAGGTGTATTTGTTATTCAAGCTGAGAGATGTGGTGTCTCTTTTGAAAATGGTGTGGTCTAGAGCATTCTGGTGGTGGGTGGTGGTGGGTTGCCTTTAGTTTTCAGTCCAGAAGAAGCAGATGAGTTCTCATTTGGTGTTTGGAAGGTAGATCCAAGCATGAGACTTGCAAAAGTAGGGATCATCTCTCCCCTCAGTGCACAGTGGCAACACCCAGCACCACTGGCAGTTTTCACAGCACAAGTCACCTTGTCTGCATTTGGAGCTGGCTGACTCACAGAAGGAAATGGACACATGCCTGGAACAAAAAACATCTCTGCAGGAAGTGGGGAGATGTAAGATGCAATCATTAAACTGCAAGAACAGTTAGAAAAGTACCAAGAAATCATGTGAAGCCTGGACAGACTTTTGAAGGCTCAGGCACGAGAGAAACGCTTGGATTGGATGTGGGAGAAGCATCTAAAGCTGGATGAAACACTCACTTTTGGATAGAGGCCAGCAGAGAAAAACCCTTGACTGGGATTTGCATTTGCTGCCTGGAGGAATTGGACATGCCCTTTTTCTGGAGCTGTCAGAGGCTGAGCATCCACAGGTCAGGTGGCTGCAGAGCAGCTGCTGTTCATGGGATCCCAGTGGGAAGCAAAATGCTGGCCAGCCTTTTAGCAAGGCAGTGAATCCACAAATAACCTGATTCTGTCAGAGCTGACTCCCTGGTGGCCCAAGCAATGTTCCTGGCCTCCTTTACTGGGCTGCAACCTGCAACCTTTTATTGGTTTTATCTTCCATGTGGTTTTCTTCTGGCACAATTTTTACTGATCTTTAGATGGCAGCAGGTTTTTAAATCCGTCCTTAAGCATCTATGAGTGTCCAGACAGTGATTTCAGTGAGCTGGAGTGCTTCATGACTGAGGGACTTTGGGGGCTCCTGGCTGATGATGGGCATGAAAGACAGCACAGGGAGGGGTGGGGTAATGGGGACACAGCAACACCCAGGCATGTAAAACTGAAAGAATCTAGCAGCCACTGAGCTTAGTTACATCTCACAGTTGTTTTCTTAAGGATGTAAATCCTTGGCCTGCAGAAATGGCAGACTTCAAAATTAAGTCTTAAACACGAATATTTTTATTCTGTAGAGTCAGTGGTAGAATTGGTAAGATCTGTAAGTGACACTATTTAAACTGGCATTCTCCTTTTTTACTTTGATTGTGGCATCACAGCATAACTAACTATTTAGATCTTTTGGTTTCAGCTCCTTTAAGGCTTTGAATAACTGGTGCAGAACTGCATATGTACTCCTAACTAACTCTGCACTGGCATATTATTAAATGCACACTAATTGTAGAAAATACTTTCTTCTTTTCCTTCTGTGCATGCACTAGATAGTCTCAGTTCTGAGTTGCTGTCAACCTGGGCTCAGCATGACTTGAATTATTGATGAGGGACAAGAGAAGATGGTTTATCAGTTGTCCAGAACTGCTCAGCTATCTGCAGTTACTTATAGTGATCTACCAAATTTTCCTCTTGACTGCATGTCTGACAGCTGGAGGATAGATTTATTCTGTGTGTCAAGAAATACAGCAAATACAACAACAAAAAAAATGCACTTATGTCTTGTATTTTTAGCACAAAACCTTAATCTGCTAATAAGTTCTTACAGTTCACTGAGTTGAATCTCCAAATTAAAATATTTTATTTTTTTACTTCTAGGAAACTGAAAAATGAGCTCCTGGAAGTGAGAAGGAAGGGCGGAAACCGCCACTCTGAACAGGACAACAGCAGGGTGTGTGTTCGCTGCCAGAAGAGCCTGGGCTTCATCTTTGACAGGGGAGACCTGTGCCAGAGCTGCCAGCTGCGGGTGTGCAGCTCCTGCCGGGTGCTGGGAGCCGACGGGCAGTGGAAGTGCTCGGTGTGTGCCAAGATTGCGTAAGTTGGGCAGATTTTCTAACCACGTTTGGAGGTCGCAGCCCTGCCCGTCATTTCGTGCCCTTAACACAAAAGAACACACAAGGGGAGAGGCTTATCTGGGGCTTTTATTTGCTGCACTATCTCTCTCCCCAATTCCAAGCCAGTTTCAATTAGCTTGTTTTCCAAAGACTTGGAAGAATAATTCACTTGATTAGTTTGGTTATATGGGATATTTTTAGCTTGACCTAGTAAGATAACCATGAAGGAAAGGAGAAATCTATTGGGCCACAAAACTCAGTTATGTATGATGTAAGGATTGGATGATGTAGGAAAGACATGTGATAAAAAAAGAATTAAAGGGTTTTTTTAACAAACCTTCAAACAAATGAGATCAGAAAGGGAAAGCTTTCTGTAAATTGTTTCAAGAAGTGAAACCAATTTGCTAGTTCTGTCAAGACTTAGGCTACCTAGACAGTTAGTAAAAAATTAACACAGCAGGGTATGGAGTTTAGGGCTTGTGTCTTCTAACTTTAGCTTTGGAAAATTGCATCCATTTTTAAGCAGATGCCTTAACCCCCTCTGCATCCAGTGGGGCACAGCCAAAGGATGGTGTCTCACCTCTTAAGATGAAAAATGTTTAAGTGTTTGATTTGTGAAATGATTTTAAATTGGCAGGGGCCTGGCTGAGCTCCTCGTATGTTGCCTCAGGCAGTTCCCAAGATAATGCCAGTGCTGTGCCTCTCAGAAGTGATGGGTGCAGGTGAGGTGACAGCATGGAGAACAGCAAACACAATGCTACTCTTTGAAAACGAAGAAAAGAACAAGGGCTTTGTTTACCCTGCCACACTACCTCTAATTTCTCTAAAAACACTGAGACAAATGGTAGTTGTGTCGTTTGAAAGCCAAGACAAGGTGACAGGATGATGAGTAAGAGCTGGCTCAAGAACAAATAATGTCAAAACCAATTTAATTTCCACCTTTGATAGGTGACAGAGGAGAATCTGTTGCTATCTTATAACTTGGCAGAAGTTAACCTTTTGATACTCTCTCTTGTTCCTTTCTAATAGTCTAACAAATTAGGGTAACTGTACCCTGGAATAAATTCTGCCAGTGTGATTGCAGACCTGCCTGGAAAATTGTAAAGCTGTTCTCAGCATAGTTATGGACATTTCAGTGTCAAAACCACTCAAGAAAACAAAGACCAAAACGCCCCCAAAACGCCACACATACAAACAAAAAGACTTTTAAAAAACCCCAGTGATATAGAGTAGAATAAATTCTGGCTTACTACTGTTAAATATTTTAGTTAAGGACCTTAATGCAGCAGATGAGTTTGCCAGTTACACCTGCAGGAGACATTAAACTGAGAGGTTCTCGAGGCATGCTGAAGCACAGGATTGGATTTCAAAGTGATGCTTAGAATTTAGAGAAGGTAAAGCAAGTGATGGCTCCCTGTGGGCATGTGGAAGTACTACATTTGGGAACAAATGCAGCTGCAGAAACATAAAATGAGGATAAAAACAGCTTCTGCAGCTGTTCCTTAGGAAAAGATCTGGGTATTGTACTGGATAAAAGCTAAACATGAATCAACAGAATTTTCCACTGCAGAAAAATTGAGCATCACATAATGATGTACAAGCCAAATTATAGCCTGTAAAATACATTATAAATTCCTATTTTATGTAGAGTACCTGTCCATTTGTGTGTGTCAGACTTCATGGCCACCTGGAGAATGTTCAGCAGAAAACAATGAAACTTAGCACAGGGGCTGTCCAGAGCAATAGAGGGAATCACAGGCGTTCAGCCTAGGCAAGAGAAGACTGAAAACACCTGAGTTTTAAATCTACAGAAAGTGGCTTACAGGCTGTTCTAGGAACCATCTTTAGCTAAGAAAAGTAATGTGATACAGTGGAAGGATGCAATTTAGATGGTATGAACATATTGACATACCTTGGAAGGGTTGCAGAATGTTGTTTTACAACGGGTTGGATAAACCTCTCTTGGGGATGGTGACATCAGTAAAGATGATCCTGTTCTGGGGCTGAGAGATGAGAGAGGCAACTTCTCAAAACATATGTGACTTCTGCTTCTCCTGATCGTGCTGCAATTCTGTGTGCCAAGCAGTGGTCTTAGCAATCACCTTGGCAATTAATTCTGGGTGAAGTCTGCCTTCAGGTTGTTACAAACCACAGTGTAATTTGCTTGCAAAATGCCCATATTGAGTATCTTTATTAAACTGAAAACTCTCTCCTTTCTTTTTGTACATATGCAGTGTTTCTGCAAGACTTCATGACAGTTAATGATGTGTAAAATGTCTTTTACGTTGCTGGGAGTACACAGAGAGATTATCTTCTGTGTGGGCAGTGTGGAGATGGAAGTTTGGGAAAGGCATTTCAGTTACATCATTGTGCATAGTTCTCATTTAAATGATTTCAGTTCTGCTTTTCTATCAAGTGAGAAATGCAAGGGGAATCAGGATTTTTAGGATTTTAAAATTATAGTTGATGGAGGAACTGATTAAGTTAATAGAGCCTTTGACAAGATGAAAAGGCAGAATACAAGGAAAAGAAAATAATCCAGTGATAAGAGATATTTATGCTTTATAAGTGGCAAAGAAAGGGCAGGAAGAGTGGAAAAATCTTTTAGTTCTGTAGCACTGACCTGCATACATTGTTTGTGTCTGTCATGTTTTACCATGCTTTCCAAAGAGTGTTGGAAAACTTTCATATTTTCCCTCTCCTTTGTCCCTCTTTCAGCAGCCTTGGTTATGTTGATGTCTGTATAGACTCTAGCCCCTGCTGAGTGTTCCATTAGCAGAGCCAGGTTAAAATGTTGTTTTGATGAGGTACGTCTGCTGTCATGCAGACTGTGAGACCCTTAAAAGTCAGGGGGAAGTTTTTATGATCCTTGTGAACCTTTAACAGTTTGGGTGCTGTAGTAGTTCATGGTTGTGCTCCCCAAATTGTGCTCAAGAATGTCTTTTAAGTGGTATTTAAGGTGATGGTTATAGCTTGTACAAGCCCTCTTCCATAGTCATGAATTGCACCTGCAGGAATATGTCCAGAAGATTTTCAGAACTGTTAGAAAACATAATTAGTACATTTGTGGTCAGACAAGAAGGTCTAGTACTGGGTGGGGAGAATGTTCATTCAAAGAGACAATTACTGCACAAATTACTGCAGAAATTCCTTGAATTACACAGATCATCCAAAGTGGTTGTAGAAACAAATTACTAGTTGTGTCAATAAAGAGAATGTAGGTAATACCAGCCAATATCTGCCTGTTGCTTAATTTAATACATTTTGACATTTCTTTCCTTATGAGCTTTTTGAGTCCTGCCTGTCTGGTCCTGACACTGAAGTTTAGGATACTCTCAGTGCAGTGAAAGGGCATTTTGTCATATGGCCTGGGATCAAATGTTGTCATTGCTCCAGGAGTTATGGTGGATATATGTACAGCTACCAAAAAGAGGAAAAAAGAAAAAAAGGTGGCAACCTGCAAGCATGCTCACTTTGATTTGAAGAACAGTAATTTCAAGACACTAATTTTATAAGTATGTGGTAAAGTATAATATTATTACCTGAAAAAATAAAAAACCCCAAGCACAACATAGTAACATGATGGTGGTTGTAGGGGTGAGATAATTTAATAGTACAGTCTCTTTGTTCATCTGCCAGTCAGAACAGCATCTGGCAACAAGAGAATCTGACTTCTATAAAATAATATTAGAGCATTTCATCTGCCATTTCTCCAGAGACAGACTTGCCTGAAGAACAGCTTATAGCAATGGAGAAACACATTACAAGACATTAATTACATTCTGAAAAGCTTTCAAAAAAAGAGATTTAGTGAATTTGAAGAAAGACATTTGAATGTGGATAGTGAGAGAGGTTCATCTGTATTTTTAAGTATAACAAACAGATTTATACATAAGTTGTCTTACAGTTTACAGTTACTGTCAAACATATCTCCCTTGAATGTCCATAAAGAGAAAACGACTCAGTTGGGTTTTGCCCCTCATGGGTGTTATTACCAGGTAAAATATAAAGTCTCGAGACAAAGTATTTACAGGTCAAGAAGGATTAGAGCTAAATCTTCAGCCAAACTCTTAGTTCTTAGCTAAAGTCCGAGAACAGGCCAGTCCTTATCCATGTGATTGTGTTTGACTGTCATGTTTTGCACTATTTAATGGGATAAACTGTATGTAGTGATGCACTTCAAAGAGTTATTTTTCTGTTCCATTCCATGCATACAAGGAACTGAGGTCATCAGGAGCTTTCAAACATGGGTGTCAAAAGAGAAACTTTACATTAAAGTATATTTTTCCCCCTGCATCTTCTTAAATTATGATCAGCTTTTGTTTTAAATTTGGAAGACGAAATTATCAATAGATTGAGGGGAATAAAGTCCTTCCAGCTGTCTTCTAAAAGACGTATTTCACAGCTTGATGCTGTCACTATTTCTTATTGCAAGTGGGTCTAGGTATCTGAGAGCACTACTTTTATATATCACATGCCTAGGTAGCCTAAGTTAATACAGCAGAACAAGCAGTAATGGAAAATTTATCTTAATCTCTGAAATGATTATGCTGTCTTAACATGTCATGAAAATTCATTGGTATCTATTAGTAACACTTATTCCCATTAGGAGCCTAAAAATAGAGGCATTTCCAATGTTTTAGTATGCAAATTCTTTTCAAATTTCTTATAATTTTATTTTAGTAACTTCTAGGCAAGTTTGCCTTCTTTTCACAGGGTCAAAAAATTGTGTTTAATAGCCTCACAGCATAATAAAACTTACAGTGGAATTAATTTATGTTGTAGAAAATACTCTGTGGAATCAAATACGTACAGAGACGAGGTTATGTGAGGGTATATGATAAGGGCTTTGGTATGTTCAAACAGGCTGCATTTTATCCAGCCTTTGGTTTTGCCTTTTTCCCCACATTTTCTTCCTGAGGAGGAGAAAAAATAACACAAGGAGCAGGGGATGGAAAGGAAGGTAGGCTGAATCTCTTGCTTCTGCTGAGGATGTGAGTTAGACTGGATGATCAAATGCAGATGAAACTGTTTTACCAGTGTGGGGCTTTGCCCTAAAGAAATAATTGAAAGTAACAATTGGGGCTTTCCATCTGAAATGGATTTTTTTTATTATTAACTGGGACATTTAACCACGAAGTGTTTCACAAAAATGAGAATGGAAAATCTGAGTTTTTGAGAGGGGCAGGCCGTAGGTTATGTTCTGTTTTTAAACGGAGCAGCGTGTCATTAATTTGTTTAGTAGGAGATCACAGAGGGGGAAGAAGCACAGAACCATAACCTGCTCCCCATCACATGATGATGTGAGGGATCAGTAATTAACAGAGAAGGACTTCAGCAGATACCTAAAGTGTTTGGTACTCAACTTAACTGCTTGAATGTTAATTTTCCTTGCTGTTCTGAGTGTGGGAAAGTGCAATCATGCAAAAATTGCTGTTATTACAATTTTTAACACTTTTCCTTATTTTTAAAACTACTGACTTCAGCATCTGTTGAACACCTTGGAAGGCCAGTCTAAATCCTGTTTTGGTAGAAAATAAACACATTATTTATATCATGAGCTACATCTAACTGAGAAAGTAAAGAACGTGCATGCACATACCATGATCTACAGTCAGATCATGGACCTTGGGCCCATTTTGCAAGCAACAAAGCCAAACCTGCAAGCACTAATTCAATGTGCTAATGAGTAAAGCCCTTCTTTCTTTTCACCTGAAATGCTTCTTTAGACAGAAAGGCTTCATTTAAATCCTGTATCTGAAATAGTGCATCTTTCTTCTATCTCAGCAGGAGAGAGACTCCCTTTGTCATAATTGCATGAGAATAACATTATTATTGTTATAAGACTGTTTAGGTCTTGCTTTTCAATTTTCTGATTCAGAATGTCAAATGCAATTATTAAATTCAAACTTGAAGTCAGAGACTTAGGCAATCATTTGATTTGAAGTAATTTCTATTTATGTGCAGAACAAAAATTTTTTTAATAGGTACTCCTGACATGTATGAGTGATAAAGACAACATGAACACTAGTCTTTGTGTGAATTGTTCAGCATACATGGGAAATACATCCAATACTAGAAATTCAAAGGTACAAACCTTGGGGATTTTCCTTTCAGTGCCTGTTGCTTTTTCCCTTTCACTGTGGATAAACAGGACTGGCCAGAGGGGTGAAACACTTGACCCAAGCAAAGCAATTCTGCCTCTGTTTGCCATGTTTTGTGCCTCAGCTGAGGGAGTTGTCTGTGTTTTGCCTCAGACCTCGTTCTTCTGGTGAAGTCAGAGCAGAATGGGTGTGAGCCTCTTCAGAGTGTCCCTGTCAAGGAGTTGGCACCTCACTGAAAGGGGGAATGTTAATGACATCAGTCTAATGAAGAAGGTGGGCAGCTCAGCTTGCTGTTCAACTCTGTCGGTGTAGTGACCATCACACTCCTTTGCCTACTCAGCCCTGAAAAAGGGATTTGTACCCTCCTCTTTCCTTGGGGCCCCATTTGTGCTTGCCAGCAATGTCCTGGAACATCCTCGGCTGAGCAAGAGGGCACAAGCTGTGTAATTTGGGGCTGTTTGATAGTGGCAGGTTGCAGATAGCAGAGAGAGATTAGTAAGAGAAGTAGATTGCTTAGTTATCCTTTGCCAGAAGAAAAATCAATCAAGTGTTGTTGCCCAAATAAACTAATCTATTCCTTCTCTGCAAAGCTTGTGTTTTGAGGAGGATGAGTATTGAGTCAGTAGTTACACAGGGAGGGCAAGAGGAAGGGAAAGTCCTGCACAGCTCTCCTTCCTCACTCCCAGCCTGGTGCCAGCCTTTCCCATCTTGTAGACTGCTTTACTGCCAGAGAGAGAAGCAGCAGAGATTGTTCAGATGGAGTGGGGACACAGAGAGGGAGACTGATGGTAAGCTCTAAGGTCCCATACCACAGTGGAATGGAGGAAAGGAGGGTCCTCTCCCAGGGATGGATGTTGGGGAAGCCCTGCCTCCACCAGCAGGGAGGTGAACATCTCTGCTGATCCTTCCTTGCACAGCCCAAAGTCCTCCACCCACTTCCTTCCCAATCTCCTTCCACAGCTCCCTCAGCCATCCTTCCCTTCTCTGCAGCTCCTTCTGTTTCTCCAGCCCCCATGACTCTCCCTGAGCTCTTGATTCTGCTATTGCAGGGTCAAATCTCTCCATCAGATCACAAACTACTGGACAGTAAAACACGCAGACACTCTGCTCTCAGCCACCCTTCCACCCAGGCTGGAAGCCCCTGGGCTCCTGTGATGCAGGAGGCACCAGAGAGATTTTCTCTCCCTCATCACTGTTCACATCTGGCCAGAAAATGTAGGGATGGCTCTCCAGGGGCCCTGTGGCAAACAGCTGCCCCTCCAAGAACCACAGCAACCCAGGTGGGTGTCACTACCAGGGCTGTGTGTGAAAATAATTATTGCAAGGTTTGATTGTAAAAGCCTAGAGCTTTGTGTGCAGCAGCCTCCAACTCTGCTGGAACTCTGGGTGAAAGTCACAGCTCCTTTAGGCTGTCAGAGCCTGGAGAAGGGTGAAGATGCTTCTCTGGATAAGGATGTGGGCAGTGTTCTGTCTGCCCTTGATCAGGTTAAGTATTTCTAGTAAGATATCAGGGATGGGTGAAATCTCCACCCAAGGGGAAAGCAGCACTTGTGGAGTTTTATGGTCAAATTCTGTAGTAACTGAGGAAGAAATTGAATGAACTAAATAGATCACACAGCAATGTGATATGTCATTCACGTTGCAATGGAATTTGATGGCGTAGTGAAAGGTCTGGAAGGTTTATGGTCTGATATAAAACATTAAACATGCCATAAGTCTTGGTATAAAATAACTGCACAGAGAAGTGTGCGCTGTAAGGGAATTGTGAAAATACACATTCAGAGAAAAAACATTTTTCACACCAGCCAGGCCAGGCATAGTTTCTAATGAAGTGAATCCTTTTCAGTGTTTGGAACCAACAGAAGTAATTTAAAAATTCCCAGTTGGAGCATAAAGATTTTATTTAATACCTTTCATAATGACTGAGTGGTCGTGATGATGAATTATGGAGGGCTTTTTCACTAGGAGTCTGCAGTAATAAGATAAGGCAATAATCTATTTCTATGCTTGTGGACATGTATTTGGGATTTTGATTTTTCTAATTTTTTTTTTTAAGTGAGTCATGAAAGATGCATGATTCATTAACAGGTTAGGACAAAGTGATAATATTAGGTCCTTTCACCAATGTCAGGACGTTATTCTGTAATTTTTAGTATTTTCTCAAGTAAGACTCCATTCAGGTGTGACTCAGAAATAACTTAATAGTGAAGATATTGATCAGTGCTCTAAATCTATCTGTAGTAATTTTCATGCCCAAGAGACTGGATGATTTCTTTTCCGGTAGAGGTTTGAAAATAAGTTTTTTATTGAACAGTAGCAGGAACATGTCTGGAGCTAAATCAGTTTTTCATGTTTGGGGGTTGTTAGTTTGTTTATTTGCTTTTTATTTGAGTATTCATGCTTAGTAGCTTTTTGCCATCAATTGTGTGTGGTGAGGCAGTAGAAATGGTGATGCTGTGCCATAATGAAACTAGTTCAGGAAAAGGCTAACAACCAGAATAAAAATATACCCAGCAAAAACCCCCAACAATGGCAGTACAGGTTTTCTTAATTGCTGGTGTAGATAAAAAAATTTGAAGGCCACAAAAAGCAGCATTATCCAGACCAGCAGCAAAGACAAATTTTCACTGCTCTGAACAGCTGGAACAGCTAATTCATATCAGCACTGCCTTGTGAAGAAACTGCATACAGTGTCAGCATGTGAAACTAGAACTGAAAAATATGTATGGACTTGCAGCAATCTGTCTATAACCATGCAGGGTCCATGAGCTGCTGACTCACCTGACAGGAGCTTTGGTGAGGGATTTTCCCCCTCCATCCACTGTTGTTGTTTCAATGTCTCCTGTCATTTTGGTAAGGGATATTGAAAACTGTGACACTGAGTAGTTCACAAAAGACTAGGATGACAGACTGTTCTGTGTCTTTTACAGAAATCTTGTGGTTGAAACACTTTTTTGCCAAGTACATTTCCATCTACTAAA
Source organism: Acridotheres tristis (assembly GCA_037013685.1). Taxonomy (NCBI): domain Eukaryota; kingdom Metazoa; phylum Chordata; class Aves; order Passeriformes; family Sturnidae; genus Acridotheres; species Acridotheres tristis. The sequence goes on from CM072884.1 coordinate 106,471,234, forward strand.
AATTCCATTCACAAAGTAAGATGATATTTTTCTGCTAAGCGTCCTATTATTCCAAGCTCTAGAATGTCTTTGCACTTTATTTTGAACTGTGTAAATGTTGCCCAGAATTTGTGAGCATGGCAGTTGATTGATTAAATGCAATAGCTTTCATTGGCCAAGCTTGTTAATGTGTGTGTATCTCTGGCTTTTTTCATTTTCCTTGTACAGAGAGCTACGGATAGTGACAGGAGAATGGTTTTTTGAAGAGAGGGCAAAGCGCTTCAAACAATCAAATCTTGGAACTGATGTTGTCAGACAGTCAATCCTTCACAAATTCCCAGGTAGGAACCTCAAGAGGGAGACTTGCTTGTGCTTTATATGTTCAAAACCTTGTTTCTTGAGTGTTTGGCTTGTATTTTATTCCTGACTGAAGTATAATCAGTATTTTAATCTTAATTTTTTATTTGTGCCTATACAGTGATTTATGAATGATTAATATTCAGGAAAGGTAAGGCCTATATGAAAAAAGTATTTCTGTGGAGATAGGGAGCTGCTGTAAAACTCACTGTCCAAACACATGGACAGTGTTGTTCAGCTGCAAAGCCCAGCAGCAGAGACTCCGAAAGTTCATTCTCAGTTCCTGCCAAGAAGTTTGGCTGGATGGAGAGATCTCAGCCTGGTCTATTTTTGCCTTTGGCTCTAGTGGTGTGTAAAAATCGCTCAAATTTTATTTTTCAACTCTGAAGAAGAAAGGTAAATGTGAACTTCTGTGCTGTCTGCTGGAGCATGGGCTATATTCAGGCTACCTGGAATCCAGATTTTCCTTTTGCTCAGGTATCTCAAACAAGCTGCACCTGCACTTTTAGGTACAGTTAATACCTACTTTGTCTGTCTTGGCCAAGCACTGCCCTGTGTGTGTGAACTGCTCTGGTACCTTGCAAGGTACCACAGGGCCACTGGTGTAAGAAATAGGAGAATTTCCTGAATGCTGATGATTTGTATCACATAACACCTTCACTCTGAACACAGAAGTTGTCAGGTAGTTTCTTTCAGATGTAGCATTTATGCCCAGCTTTATCCCTAGCTTGTAAGGAGAGGGACTGGTTTACTGCCACTGGAAAAAATACATGGTGCAAACATGCTCCTTGGAAAATACAGACCTTGCCAATATCACTGTGCTTCAGAAGCTGTAAAACTGGCAAGTGTATAAGTTCTCGATATTATGTCAGTGGTCAGATGGGGTATTTCATTATTTTCTACTTGAAAGATACATTGGAAAATATATTTAAGCCATTTTCCCCATACCTTGCTTCTAGTTGAACAAACATTTTAATTATGAAAACATTCTTTCATTCCACACAGTAGATACTGTACATTTCAAAATTAAATTTCAGGTCCTTTGGTTATTCAATATTGTCACTGATAAATTTGGAAGCATACTTCAAGACAAGAACTGATAATGAAGAATATCTCAAGTTAGAGTTTTACTTTATTGCAAAGATCCCCCAAGGTTTTTTAATTATGTTTTTGTAGGTTGTTTAACATGTGCTGTGTTTTTTGTGCAAAAGTTCAATTTTCCTTTTCTATCTCCTTCCACTGCAGACACAGTTTCCAATGCAGATGATGAAAGAACATTCAAAGATCAACCCCAAGAGAATGAAGAAAAAAAGCCAGATGTACCAGTCTGCTCCACAAATGGGCACAAATCTATCTTTAGTAGACCTAGAAAGATTGGGTAAATCCTTTGGTTTGTTGTTGTTGGTTTTTGGTTTGGTTTCTATTTTTAATTTTTTTACCCGATAAATCTAAAAACAGCTGTATATGGTTGGATAGATTTTCTTTGAGTTTTTCCAGTCTTCCACATCAGCCTCAAACTTCCCAGGATTAGAAACAGCCTTCATTTAAAGACATACTTGCTATAATTAGATTGCCGTTTCCTAGGAAATGCAGCAGTAATTATCCTTTAGCTGTAAAGATAGAAGAAAAAAAAGTCAATTTTACTCCTGGATTTTTGTTGTTTCTACTCAGAGGTAACAGTATCCTTAAAGGCAGGCTTGCCAGAGAAGCAAGGCCAAAAACCAGTATTTGTAGGGCCTGTTTTTTTATGTATACTGGTCAGTTGGCTCACAAGACAAGTTTTCCTTTGAGCCTCCAGCTGTGCAAGTACAGCCTGGGAGTGTGTGTGAGTGACAATGAACAAACTGAGCTGCTGCTGCTCTTCTTGCAGGGTTTAACCCCAGTTTGGCTGTGCCCTTTGAGGGACATTCCCTCTCAGGGGACACAGGCAGGTGCATTGACTGTGTGGTTGCACAAGTGGTGTCTGGACCCAGCTTGAGGCTATGGGAAGAAAACCTGGATGGAAGTTCATGTCATGGCTGGAGTCTCCATGGTAGTTGGAAAGCTTTGTTTCTGTTGAAAGGAGGAACACACTTTTATCAGGGATCCCAAAGACAGGTGGATGCTTTCCACAGCTTTTTTACTTCTGGGGAGAGATGAGAATGGAATTACCTGCTCCAGCAACTCCAGAAATTACCACCAGTGATTTATCTCTCTTTAATATAGGGAGAAAGAGCATCAGAAACTCTGGCCCCTCAAATTACAGTGAAGAAAGAAGCAGCATAGAGAATCCTCTATAACAGACCTAGATTTTGCTCTGAGTCATGCAAAGTGGTAGCTATAGTAAGAGGATATTAAAGTTTACTTTTCTAATCCTCCTTGTATTTAAATCCTTTAAGCAAACCAATTAGTCATATTTCCTTGCAGGAAACAATTGTTTTTATAATTGTTGTTTATTTTAGTGGTGCTTTTTTCTGTTTGTGGACAGAAATGTTTTCTGTGGTGACATTCCCCATAACAGAAATTTAATCTTAGAAGAATTTGGCTTGCTTTTCCTTATATATTTGATGGCCTCTTTCAGAAACATTTCATTATTGTTCCTCTTCCTTGCTTGCTTCTTTCCCCCTCCCCTTGATGTATCTCGTGAGTGGATTTGTTTTAGCAAGGCTCTTTTGGGGCCAGCTGCTACTGAGAGTGCAATGGGGTAATTTATCAGTCTATTGTGGTTTGTAAAGTCATGAGGAATACCTTGTGAAATTTCATTTCATTTTTTCTGTCCCATTAGGCCATGTTTTGCAGGGTAAGGAGGTGATGCTATGTTTTTAGAAATGGCATGCTTGGGGTGTTTGATGCATGTAATTCTAGAAATATCTAAAGAGAAAATACAAATAGCATAATTTTCTAGAGGAAAATACACACTTAGTCAAAAATATGTTGCTAACTATAAATTCCCCCCCCAAAAAAGAGATGCATTTTCACAAAAGGCAGTTCTGGTTCTAAACTCAAATAGAAGGAATGTTTTAGTGTTTTGTTGTCGTAAAATGCAGTTTGTAGTAAATACAGTGTTTTTCCCCCCAGGAACCAGTTTCATAACCAGACTGATGCTCTGTTGACCATTATATGCAGAGTTGTCCATAGGTTAGACAGATGAAATGAATTGACTGTGCACACCAAAACTTTGAAAATCTTTTATTCCCTGTTTTCAACAGGAGGGTTATCAGGGCAGTTACCAAAGGAGAAATTACGTATGGAAAAGATGAAGGTGAAAGGAACAGAGGCTCAGAGGCTGAAATTCTGCGTGGTGGCAAATCAGCTCCCTGCTCTGAGAGGTGAGAGGAGTCTGGGACAGCTCCTGCTGGGACCAACCTGGGGATGTGTGCCAGTGCCCTGGGCTGCTCTGTCTCTTTAGATGCTCATCATAAATGCTGTCTGAGAAACAGAGCTTAAAAACACCAAAAAACACCAACAAACCAAAAAATTATCTCCACTCATCTTATTTTACTCTCCTCATGTTCAGCTGGTGGCTGATGTCAGTACATTGTTTTTGTCTTCTGGTTTTTAATTGATGTATTGTGTCCATGTTAGAGAACTGAGGCTCTTTGTTTTTCTTTATTAATGAAATTTTAATTGATTATAATTTACGTTTTCTTCTTCAAAGGCTGTTTGCCCTTCTCTTTCCATGATTATTGTCCCAGTTATTTTATCATTCTTCTGACCTTAAGAGATCTCTGCTAGTGCCAAAAGCAACATTCCTGTCATGTCCTACCTTCAAAATGAAGCCAAAAAGCAGCTCACTTTTCCCTTGTTCAGTTGGATAGCCTATACTGGATATAGACCCACATTCTTTGCTCAGGTGCACACACCTAGAAATTGTACAATTTGGATTGAAAAAATTATAATAATTTTCTGTAAGTTGTAATAGCAATTTCCTGTCTCTAATCTAGTGTTTCTGGGAGATTCCAAAGAGATATGCAGGAGCAAAGGATAGCAGGTGAAAGGAACATCATGGGCTTAGTATGACATAGAGAAACCTATTTGTTCAAGCAAGAACTTGCTTCTCTTTATTACCTACAATTCAAATCCCAATTTCTAGATGTTCTCCAATATGCCTGAAACTGCTATGGTGGCAATCTTATTGATAGTTGATAATTTGATATTTTTTTTCCCACTGGGTGCTGCAGCACCTGCTAGCCAATCCAGCTTTCAGGCTAGTTGTTTTCTTTAATCCATCCAGTTCACTATTTTTTATTCCACTAAGCTTATTAGGCCTTCTATATCTCATCAGACTTATATGAGACCAGAAGTAGAATTTTTACTGGTTTTCTGCATTTTCACTGAATAAAGTAGAGATGAGTGAAGGATCTAAGAGACGAAACCTCAGCAATCTGGTGTCCGTGCTGCTTAATGCTGAGGTTATGCAATATTAGTAGCTTTCTCTGAGATTTTACCAGGATAAGGACAAGGGATGCTTGTGAGAGGCATGTGCAGCTCTTTCTGTGTGCCAAACCACAATATCATGCAGTTAACCATAAATGAAGCAAAATAATTTTGTTTGGATGGTGAATTCAGCACCTGATAAACACTCTGTGCAGATTTAGGAGTGAAGTAGACTATAAAGACAGCTTTTATGTTTGATTGCCTTGCTTCACTTTCACATAAATCATATTTTTCTAGCTGTTTCCCAGAGACAGAGTGCAAGACTTGTTAAATTAGGGGTATTGAGTCATTATGACAACTTCTTCTCTATTGTCATCTCGTTCTCAGCTGGTGAAATTGGTGTTCTGTGCCAAAGTCCAGAGTGACATTGTCAAAATTGGTAGTATTTCACCTACCAGTCAGGAAACCAAGAGATAATTCTTATTATTTTTAAACATTTCTGTTTAAGAGAAAGTGTATTGGTCTGGGAACAGGGAATTCACTTCTACTGGTTTATTTCTACTCCAGCAAAAATGTTTACTGCTGAACACTGTACATGTTTTTGCTGCTGAATGAACTGGGAGGCTGCATCAGGTCAGGAAACTTCTTGGAAAAATAGTGTGGTAATTTCAGGCTCGTTTACACAGGCACTCCACTCCACTGCACTCAGGTCTTGTCTACCACGAGGAGAAGCCTGGGATAGTCACAACACCATTTTTCTGTTGTCTACTCAACATGTATAAAATGTGTCAAATCTCTCTCCAATAGCAGACTGAAATAAGAACTAGGGACACATTTTAAAATAATTTTCATTGTTTAAAAAGTGCAACAGATTACCCTTTCTAACTCTCAGTGTTCACATGGGTTTACCAGTATTTTCTAACAGAAAATGTTCCATGGGAAAATTTTCACCTGTTGTGATGTTAGACAGCAACCAGGTTCTGGTGTGCTGGTCACAGATGATTTTTTGTCACTTTTACTAACAAGAAACCTCCAAGAAGACCTGTCCAACCTTCCTAAATTTCTACAGTGGTTGAAAGAATCAACCAGTTTGGGTCTAGAGTCATAACTGCAACATAAACAGGAGAGTGAACAAGTTGGTGTTTTTCTGGAGACAGATGGATAGGTAGATGGAGACAGATTGTCTTGATTTGAAAGACAGGTGTCTACTAAGGAAGGCAGGAGCCTCTGTTTGGAGAATGTAAACCTCCTCCCTCCAAATTATTATAATTTTGAAATTAAGAGGCTCTCAGGCAAATATATGGGAATAGGAATAACAGTTCTTTATTAGGAAAATTAAAATAGAAATACAGTATTACAAAGAGCAAACCCAAAACACTGACAGAGTCAGAATACAACCTGACACCCCATCAGTCAGTCAGGGTGTCGGTAGCAGTCCCATTCAATGGTGGCTGCATCCTCCTGCAGTGACAGATGTGGGTCTGTTGAAGCAGTGCTCCTGTAGAAGGATTCAATTTTCCTCTGAAGTTTCAGTGATGATGTGGAAGGGTCTGGTTTTCCTCTGGAATCCAGTGGAAAAAGGCTGCTCTGATGTTCCAAATCTCAGGTTTTATCTAGGTAGGAAATGCTTGGCTCCTTCCCCTGGCTGGAGCATCTCCCAATGGGATGATGTCATTTTATCAGTCATGCACTGGGACTCAATGCCCCATTGACAGGAGATATCTCCCTGGAGGAAGGATGGGTTGTGGAAAAGATGAAGAACACTGCCCCACCTGATTTTAACAGGTGGTGATAGAATACATATTTTTGGTCACATCCTGTATTGCAACCTAAGACACAGATACACAAGGATTTTAGTTTCTGGAGATAGTGCTGGCATTAAATTGGCTGTAGAAGTGTCCAGAACCGTTATGTTACTGCAGGTTCCCTTTACACAATGGAACAGCCTGGTAGGAATGGTTGCATGAATTGTCCCTCCTCCTGCTGGCTTGTGAATGCAGTGTGGATTGAACAGAGACAGCTTCTGCAGCCTGGACAAGAGCTGCCCATTGGGCCATCTGCAGCTCTGGTAGAAGCACTGACAATACTTGTATGACTTGTATGTGTAAAGCAATTGTAATTCATCTTTGTCTGTTTTTTCTTTCCAGGTGATCCCCATTTGATTCTCGTAAATTTAGCACAGCGCTTTCCTTACGGCGCTTTGCTAAATGAGCTGCCTTGGTTTGCTCAGAGCAATAACCCTTCCCTTCCCTCCTCCTGTCTCCACACAGAGGGAGCACGCTTTCCCTGGGCAGCAGCAGTGCAGGGGCTGCTGCAGGACATGCAAGGGGCAGAGGCAGCGCTCCCACGGCGCTCAGCGCGCGCGGCGTGACCGTGGACTGCAGCGGGGTAAGGGCTGCTCCAAGGACAGCTGGCACCACACACGGCCACTGCCCTCTGCCTGCTCCATGGGCTTGTGGCACAGCAAGGACGAGCCTGACAGAGAAAATCTGATTTCCATCTTGGTTCTGCTGGGGCCTGTGGAGATCTTGTCACGCTCCTATCAGTGACGGGGGTTTGGTTTGGCAGGCGTTCCTCTTTTGTCTAAAAATTGCTGTGGATGTCCAGCATTAGATAATGAGTTACAGATTCTGGACTGGCAGGCACAAGGGACGGGAAGAAGCATTTTTTGGCGCTTTAGAACCTTGAGTAAGTGCTGTGAAATAAGGACATGACTTTCAAGCATGCACAGTCCAGCATTCTCCCACTGACTCCTAAGGGGACTTTGTGAGTCCAGCACTTGCAGACAATCAGGCCAAACTGATTTTAGTTTTTTCTGGATTTGAACACTGAGCTCTGCATAAATTATTCCATAGCACAAAATGTGTGATAAACACATTATCAGAACAATTTCTATCATGTGCTGTTAGGCCTCCTGGGAGGTGTTTACCATTAATGTTTGGAAAAAAGGTATATAGAGTGTTTAGAGCCCGATTGAATGCATCGATTTTCTTTCTAAATTCCCTATACTTGGTCAAATATGTTGTGTTTCCTAATAAAAAAATAAGTTAGTGTATATGAAGAACAGTTTTGAGAGCTGTAAATAAATGAATAGTTGTTTTATTTATATTCTTGTAGGCACATAGACTGACTTTTTTCAAGTGCATTAGATTTTTTTAAAAATCCATTTAATTTAGATGGAGTTATGTTATTAGTTTTTCTTTTACAGGCGGGCAAGAGGTCACAATGATATCAAGGATCTTGGCTTTATTTAAGGGGTTGTACAGGCATAATTTAATTAGTTCAAGTGCATTTGGTTTTGCCCTGGCTGAAATCATTATGCTATTACAAAAATCATAGGTTTTGCTTTTCTTTCTTTTTTTTTTTCTGATTTCTGAGATGAGTGAACTTCTAATAGATTTGAGTGTTCTTTTGCCCTGATACTTTACTCTGATTCTTCAGCTGCAAACTCAGAATGCAAGCAAGAATTGCATCTTTGTGCAGATTTTATGCATCATCAGGGCTAAGCAAAGCAGATTAGACTGGAATCTAAATATATTCAGTAATAGATTGGATGTTAAAGGAGCTTTGGAGTTCTGGAATCTAGTAGAAATTATACTTTTATAAGCAAATAGTGAATTATCTTGGCGTTTGTATTTATGGCATGTGGATTTTTCCTCTTGGGCAGGACACTGGCTTGGAAAATGGCATGATTATCCCAGCAAGTGAAAGTGTACCTGAAGATTTAGTAAAGAAGCACTGCAGGAAGCCATCTGGAGCACCTTCCATTGCAGTTTCGAGGGTATCTTTGTCATCAGGCAAGTATTAAGCCTTTTTCTTCTTTCTGACAGCCTTTATTATCAGAGGATTATGCCCATTCTTTTGACTCTGCTCCTTTTGTTCTTAAAACATGTTGAAAGACCAAATATAAGTTTCATAAATTTGTTCATTCTGAAAACACTTCCCTTTTACTAATAAAGTTCATACCCCTTCACAAATTTTACATTAAAGAATGGCAATCCTTACCGCAGAAACATAGGAACAAAGTTATTGCCAGGTACATCACATGCTCTTAGAGTTGTTACAAGATTTCATTCACAACTGCGTGTTGTTCAGTCATTCTCTGCGTGCCCCCTGTATGAAACACTACCTGTGTATAATATTACTGTGCTGCTGCCAGTGAGTGGTCAGAGAACAAGCCCCTTCTAACCCAACATCAACAGCCCCTCACAGACTTCTAGTCTGTTCATTTTCATATGTGATGCTCTGAACCAGTCAATCCATCTGTAATTTCCCTCGTTTCATTGGAGGCTGGTAGGCAGAAAGGGCTTACACAGGAAGGTGCTGTCACAGCCACTTTGCAGCAGTGGATGGAGATCCTCTTTTTCCTCTCTGAAATAGGAGGCAGGAGCATCCTGCACTCTTCTGCTTCCCCCAGGCACTCAGCTGGCTTCCTGCAGGGCTGATGGAGTGGGTTGGGTTCCCAGGCTTCTCTCTGAAACACAGCAGGACTCACTTTACTGCAGCTGGATTTAGCCCAAAGCAGAAACCTAGAGATGTATCCCACAGAGTTAATCCAAGGAGGGAATGTTCCTTACCTCAGACATTTCAGCTTGAAAGTGTCAGAGTTTCCTTGAGAATATTGCTCAGTGCAATCCAGGCTGAAGTGTTGCAGATGGCTGCTTACTTAGGAAGTAAAACTTCTCCTTTTCCTGCTGCCTTACAAAATAAAAGTTTCCTGGTAGATAAGAACTGACCTCGTGTTACCAAAGCAGAAGGATGCTGAGCAACTTGGGAACAGGCCTCAGATAGTGCATTTGTCTCTTTGGCAAAACTCAAAGGACATTCAGCTCAGGAGAGTGACCTTTGCTGGCACTTCAGCTGTAGAGCTGGTAGAAGATGAACAGTTAAAAACCTTTCGGCTTTCTGCCTGCAGGATCTAAAAGTACTCTCTTCCCCCTCTTTGTCTTTATAAATACATGGAAACTGTCACACAAAAGATTTATATGGGGAGGACTAGGAAGCCTTGGAGAAAGACTTTTTTTCTATGCCTTGTGCTAGGGAGTGGGTGAGAGAAACTTCTGGAGCTCTTGAGACTCTTTGTTTCCTCCTAATGCCTGCATAAGGAACACAGTGAATGACAGAAGTACTTTCTGCATCCATCTGTATCCCCAGATGCTTGATTCTGATACAGATGCTGGGGAGATTTTGGTGGTGGTGGTAGATGTGACAGTCACTGTTGACACTTGGACCGTGAGTTTTGCAACATTCCAGGCTGACAGGCCTACCAGACAAAGTCAAAATGTTGATGATCTATGGTATCATCCACAGAAGACAATCACAGTAGATAAATAAATAGCACAGGGGTAAAATTATTGCCCAGAAGGCTGAGCAGAACCAGAAAGCATATTTCTCCATTTACCATAGTGATCTTCAGTTGCCATAGTTTTTGGCAGATAACTAAAATATTGTTTGTTTGGTTTTTTTGTTGTTGTTAAAAAACCATTTGGGTTGGGAGAATACTTGTATGGGAGATGAAATGGAATATTTCTGTACAAACTATAGCAAACATTTAAATTGTTTTTGTTTCCCAGACCGTAGCCGATCTGAGATAGATTTGAGTGAATCTTTCTCTGAAGGAAATGAGGATACCCTGAGCATAAGGAGCAAATCTGTACCTAGTGCCTTAGATCAGGAATTGGTGAGTTACAAATATGTAAATGATCATCTGGTGGAAATTCTGTTTGTTTGGACCAATGAAATCAGGACTCTATGTGTATCTATATAAAATATGGGTAAGGCAGGACATTCTTTCAGGGATATTTAATGGAATTTTTAATAGTGTCATCTTCTGACTATGTTTGCTATAGAGTGATTTCAATGAATAATCATGGTTCCAGTTTATTTTTTAATTTGCTGGGTGTTTGAATTCACAGATGAAAGAAACCTAGCCTGAAAATAAATTCCAGGCACTAAATTGCACATGCTCCACAACTCTATTAATTCATAGTTTCATAAGTTTGAATTTTGATGCTGAAAAAGTTCATAGTTTAAAGGGTTTAATCTTTGTCTGGTTTGGTTTTCCACTCATCTGTATTTTTAGCAGGAAGACCTGACTTTCTGTTCTGGCAATGTTTGCTTGCCTCATCTTTCTGTTGACTCTTCCATACATCTCCATGTCTTTTTTTTGTGTATTCTATGGACTGCTTTTCCTGAAGTGACTCACAACTTCCATCTCCTCTTATGCACATATCCAAGTTAAGCAATTTGCAGATGTGGATCAATGCTATAAAAGAACATCCAAGCTTATTAAACATGCATGAGGGGGGAAAGAGTTATTTAAATAATTCTTTCTCTAATCACAGTTTATTCTAAAGTTTCCAAATGTGTGCCTGTATTTTATGCATTTTTCCTCTCATCACAGTCTCTCCCTTCCATCTGCTTTTTCCAGAAAGGTATGGCCATGGCAGATGTCTCCCCTTCCTGTAGTGTTGAAATTTGAGTCTTGGTGGAACCAACCAACCATGTGTTGGGATTTCCATCTTTTCTTGGATTAGTAGCAGTCAGAGAATGTGCCTGCATCATTGCTTTGGGTTAATCTTTGAGGAATTAGCAAAAGATCTTCCTGTGTGTCAGGTGTTGGTGGAAGAACAACTTCAAAAATAAGTGGTTTATTTTTAAATTATAACAAAGAAAAAGGATGTCTTTTTTATTAAGAAGCTGGAAAATAATGCAGAAGAAAAGCACAAGAGAAAAAAATGCAGACTAAAAATGCAGACTATATTTCTTTTTATCTGTTCTCTGCTCTAGTTTACAGTTAAAACTTAGGTATTTCTCTGAGGCAGCTGCCAGAGATGAAAATCCAAAGAGGTTTTCTATTCTTTGATTTTTGTCTTCTGAATCAGAGATTTTGTTTTATATTTCTTTCCTGCTGACTCTGAATGAAGTTTCAGATTGCATCTCTGCAACTCTGTAGATGCTTTGGTAGCACAGGAGACCTCTCCTGTCATAACCTTGATTAACTGCTCTGGAGCTGGTGCTAATTCCCCTTTAAAATTCATTCCTAACAGGAGTCACAGATCTCTGATTTTACCCACATCCTCACTTTCTCTGCCTTATGAAATGAATTGGTTGCATTTATCAGCTTTTGTGTTACCGTATTCATTTAGGGTAGTTTGTCTCACAGGAGTCCTTCAGAATCTTGTCCCATATTTATTATGGATGCAGTGGTTTGAAATAAAAGCTGTATTCCTGCTGGAATTTGGTTTATTTGATGGTTGTATGTAAGAGACAAAAAGAAAGGTATCCGATGATGGTAACAACAGCTCCTGCAGCCTGAGAAAAGCTGGAATTATATCTCTTTTTATTCTAGCTGAGGTCCTTCAGTCTCTTATTCCAGGGTGATGGGAGTGGTGTGGGAGATGCCACATGTCAATAGGATGTGCAGATTGCTGGAATTTATCAGCTGAAAGGATGGGAAAAGACTTTTAGCTACTTTGCTCTCACCTTTATCAGGGAAACCTATTAGCCATACAGAGAAATCAGCTGGAAAATTGAATGGATGTTTTCCTTCTCTAACTTAGTATTGCTTTTGAAAATGAAAAGGGACAAGCCCCAAAACCCACATGGTGTGGCACAGATTTACCAAGGAGCATGGGGAACCAGCTAAATCCATTGTTCAAATGCGAGCACCTTTCCTAGAGAGGTGTGTTGAATTCCTGACCAAGCAGTGTTCATTGCATGCTCAGCTGCTTTCTTAGGAGTAATGTGCATTTTATAGCCCCACTGGAGACCATGAGATTAATGTCCTACTAGCTCTAACTTTAATAAGCTAATAACACCAACCAATTACATAGTTGCAATTCTGTAACAACTCCTGAGAGATAGAATCGTTGTGGTGTAAAATAAATTAAGAGCATAAGTTAAATACTGACCTTTATTAAAAGTTTTAGATTTCTGCTTGTGGACAAAAATTGGTATTCAGCAGTTGTTAGGACTCTGTGAAGCAATGTTAGTATTTGAGTGTCTGAAACACCCCAATCTGAAGATGTTGCCTTGCTTTTTTTCCCCTGTGTTTAATTATTCTTCAGTAAAAATGTAGCATTGTTTATTTTCAAGTTCACTGGTATGCATACAACAGTGTAAAGGAAAGAGTTTTTAATGTATAGAATTGCTTCTTCCAGTTCCATGGGCAAGTAAAACTGTATTCTTGTTCCAAATTTAAAACTGGACTACATCACCTGACATCTGATCTCAATAACGGGAGTTGGTTTTTTGTTTTGTTTTTATTTTTTTAAATTTATTTTTATTTCAGGTGTTTGGGAGGTTTTACTTTTTAGTCATTCAACTCTCTCTCTCTCCCTGAAATAATTTGCTCTGTTGTGCCTAGATCTCCAAGGATTTTTGCTTTCATTCAGTATAAGGTATCTATTACTTCCTTTTTTTATTTCTTTTTTTTTTTTTTTTGTGGGGTGCTAACAGCACCTTCAACAGATTAGAAAAATAAGAGACCAGCAGAGCAAGCTCATGGTAAGAACATGAAACTAAGGGTTTTCTTCAGTATGTAAATTTTGGTGATAGGTTGTTCTGATTTCTCTCTGCTCATTATTAATATATAGTAACAATTGGAAAGCAGTAATGGAAAATCATTGTAGGTGGTTACATATCAGTTCAGTCACTGGAGCAAAGGAGAAGGCATGTAACAGCCAGTTTTATGTAAAGTATGGCAAATGTACTGCAATTTTTTTTATGTTAATTGTGAATTCAGCTCTCCAGCAGCATTTCTCCCTGCTCTCTTTTTGCTGATTAGCACAGAAGTCTTTGAGACTCTTGAATGTGAATACAGTATTTCTCTGTTTAGTTTCAAAGAGTGTGAGCAACTAAGCAATGGAGAATGAGGTAGGTCAAAAGATGAGGTTTTTATAGCTGCAAAGCTATAAGGAAATTGAAAATCTGAATTTCATTAAAATTAAAAACAAAGTCTTTCAAAATGTACTTATCATAAGACTTAAGGAAACACTGAGATTTCCAAGCTATCCCTCATAGAATTATAATTGTCTTCTGGCATTTTTCCTATTATTTTAAGTAAAAGTTAAGAGTCCCATTAGGACCATCAATCACATCTAAAAATTTGGTTTGGATTTTACTTCACTTCTGTGTTTAAACAATGACGTTATTTTCTGTATATAGGTTAAAGATGCTAAACTTCAGTCTTGCTTATTAAAATTCAAGCAACTATATGAAGTTGTGCAATTACTGTTTTTCTACCTTTTTATTATTAATACAATACAGAAATTTAATTTTTTTTTTAATGTTTACCACCTGGTTTGATATAAGACATGAAGTGTGTATGTGAGGATTTTCAGTTCTTAAACAGCTGAATCCTGACAGCACAGCTGTCTCTTCCCCTTACACTTTGTGTTTGTGCAGAGATGTGGAAAATGTTCTACAGAACAGAATTTGAATACATCCAGCACCATCTTCCTAAAGTGGAAAACTTGTGTACCAAATTTAAGTGACAGAGTCTGACCAAATACCATGCAGACCACAACAACTAAAATTCCTATTTGTCATTTAGGGCTATCTGGATGAAACAGAAGAAGATATTGATGACATAGTGGCCTCTTGTTATCCAAGAAAACATGAACATATGACAAGTGGATTATCAACAGTAAGCTCTTGAGTAGAAGACATCTATTGTCCTTCCACAAAGGACCATATTTCTTCCAGAAAGGAATTTATTTCATATCGCTTATCACATTCATCTTTCATTCTACATTTGAGAAACATATTTTAATATTCAGATAGACTTTCTATTATATTACTAATGCCGTTCAAAGCTGAAATGCTTTCTCTGCAGGGCATGGAAAGAGAAAACTATTTTGCATACTCATTAGCAGACTTCCTCATATGCTCTGGTTATTATCAAGCTTACATGTGGAGAAGGCAAACCAGAGATGTTTGCAGTGTGTGACTGCTCAGCTTTGCAGAGGAGCACTTGATCTTAATTAAATTGAAACAAAGAGAGCAAGGCTGTGGGGGGGGTTTCATTCTCAAACTGCTTTCTGATTTTTTAGGTTCTTGGGACACAAACATTTGTCTGTGTGTTTGAATGCATCCCACTTCAATGGAATCATTGTCCATCCCCCAGCTCAGCTTCTCTCATTCTTCATGGCATGATTGCTATGCTACCCACATCTGGAAAGTATTTTCCTTTACTGCCGGAGAAAGGTGCTTGGGGATTAGGTTGGTGACAATATAAGGATAGCTGCACCTGATGGTAGCAACAAAATTGGTCTAAGAAGCCTTCTGCTCTTCATTATGCAGTCTGTTATTCACTGGGAAAGAAAATAGATAATAAACTAGACATGTTAGAGGCTGCTTTTATTACTATCTGCTGTGTACCTCATTTTTGGGATCCGTGGGCAATTGATAATATCTTCAGAGAGTCCTCTCTGGCCACTCTTCTTTATGGCTTGTATCTAAGAATAGCTCTGGACTGCACAAAGCTGCAACAAACTCTATGTAGAGTGTGTGAGTGCTGAAGAGGATGAGGAAAGATGAATCTGAATACCAAAAGGGAGGAGAAAATAAGGTCTATAACAATAAATAAAGAACTATCCTTCCTAGGTTGGACCCCCATTGGCCTATGTGCAAGCAAGGCCAAGGGAATCCCCAATGAAGCTCCTGATCCCAAAAAATGGAATTGACTGAATCCAAGCTTGGCTTATATAGGGAGGAGAAAGGGCTGAGAATATTAACATCACAGAGAATTTTGATGTCTTAGATCTGGCTGTGTCAGACCATTTTTCCCTGTGATTTTTGTAGTTCACAGACTCAGCAGAGTGCATCCCTTCACCCCATGTCAGAATTGAGCACCTGCAGCCTGTGGACCCTGGGCTAATTCCACCCACTTAGCTGAGGCTGTGACTCACAGCCTCCAATGCTTGCTGGTCCCAGGGATTTTATAGACACAATAATTTTCATTTCCTCTGAAAATTGATAGGAGGATTGCAGGGGCTTAAGTGCTTTCTCTGTTAGGCCACTAATTAAGGAACTGCATTTAGAGATCCTTCCCCCTGTGCTTGAGGCAGTGTTCTGTCCATGTGTTGGCTTTTGTCCTTTGCTGTAGGTTTCCCTCTGACCTTTCTTTTAGGCAAAGTGCAGCTTTTCCAGTGCTGTAGGTTTGAGATAATCTCACATCTCAATGCTCCCGTTTTTCCTTATTCACCATGACATGATTTTTAATGTCACTGCATGCAATGTTATGGCAAAGTTGTGAATGGCCAGCTGCTTCTCCCTGCAAGAGCAGGGCAATTTTACAGGTTCATTTCTTTATTCCCCTTAAGTGTGTTGTTAACATTTCCCCATCACATTTTTTACCTTCACTTTGATTGTTTTAAGCCTTTGAGCCTTCTTGCACAGTATGTTCTTTTATCCTGTGGTGTCAAATGACTGTTAAGTCACATTGAAATAATGTTGTTAATGAACAGTAGACTCATAACTGTATGATCCCTTCTCCCTTTTCCTTATTTAAAATAAGTATGGCTAGTCTTACAATGAATATTTGAGAAAAGAGAAAGAAATATCACAGAGGATAAAAGACATTTGAAGTCTACCTGCAACATAAATGAGCCAAAATGGAAGTGGAAAGTGACATTGAAGAGAAATTGTATCTCAGTGTTAGTCTTTTATTTTGTGTTTTCCCAATGATATTGCATGAACTGTGAGTTTCGTTTTCTCTTCATCCTTCATCCTCCACATATTTATGTGGTGTTGTCAAGACCCACCACATCAGTGAGACTAAAATGTTCCAGTGCTTTACTACAGAGCTAAGATACCATGCAAAACAAATATAATTCTTAGTGAGGTATCAAAATGAGACTCTGTGTCCTTCATATATTGTTTGTTACTTACTGAACAGGAATATGAGTATTTGTCTTTAGGATTTTGCATTTAGTGTATGCAATGTCCAGTGTCAATGCTACAGAACAGAGTCTGGGCATGGGTGACAAAAAGTGTATGATATAAAATTCTACTAAATTGATATAATTTTCCTTGTGCTTTGCCAGCAGTTCAGAAATTATGTTGCATAAATTCAAGGGTCAGAGGCCATCTACTTGGTTTGGACCTTCTCTCACAGATTTTTTTCTTCCAGCCAGTTATCCCATGCTGCCTGCTTGCATAAAGATTGAGGAAAAAGTATTTAGTATATTAGAGAGAGAGAAGTGTTTGAAGTAGAAAACAACTCATCCACCTCCTTGTATTGGTATAACCTTGAGATTTGTTTTCTGAAGTGGGCATAAAATCTTTGCAGGGATAATTTAGGCATTTTTTTAGCATATACTGGATTGGTTAAATTCCCTAACAGTGTAAAAGGATATTTTCATGTATTTTAGGCGTGGAAATATATAAATGGTAAAGGCTGGAATTTAGCTCAAGGCATGCTAGAAATTGGAGGAAATATGTCACATTAGTTGGTATGTGCTGATAATTTTCCAGTAATTTTAACCAGTGCAATTCTTGGCATTTCAGACAATTATAAAAAGGATTAAAAGGACAAGCATTTCTATTTATTTCCCTTCTTTTTCCCCCTTAATTAAAGATAAAGCCAGCCAGCAGAAATACATCAAAAGCACCTTTTTTTGCTGTTTATGTTTCCTACAAGGGTTATAAAATTAAATTTATGGGTAATAATCACTTATATAAAACGTCTTCCTGTCTGTTGTTGTTTACCACATTGACACAGAACTGTTTATCCCTTGAGCCTTCTGTGCTGCAGGGCCCTTGGGCAGGGAGCTTGGAGAGTTGGGTTTTGTCACAAAGAAATTCTTTCTGTGTGGCCTTTCCCTGGACTGTGCTCTTCCCTGCAGCTGGCAAGGAAGGGGATGGATCAAGGCACAGTTGGTGAGATCCTGCTCTAGCAAGCAGAGGAGGGAAAATGTGTCCTCCAATAATGAATTTATGTATTTTTTACCCCAGAGAGTGACATGTTTCGACATTTTAGTGCAATTGACATCTATTCTTATGAACTCCACAGAGAAACTGCCCTTTCTTACAAAGGCACTGATGCTGCAAATAGAGGAATGCTTGGCTTTTGACTGGCTTCAGGGAGGATTGACATGCACATGGACATGTAAATGAGAACAAATCCAAATGTAATCCAATATGAATCCAAACCTGCTGAGCTACTGTTCTAAAAGATAAATTTTTTTATTTTGATACAGAGGTTACCTCATTTCTATGTAATTACTTTGAACCATGCATCCTTCAGTACTTGAAGTGTATGGAAAACACAGCATTTCTCTGATTTGGTGATTTCTTTCTGTCTTTCTCACTATGACTTTGCAATACAAACTTCCTTTACCTTTCTATATGGATAAAGTTTTCTCACTGCACTTATTCTTTCTTATTACAGCAGTCTAATGCTCTTTTCTCTTGCTCTTTTGCACTACCTTCCTTAAAGAACTCCCCAGAAGGCTCTGACAGAAAATGGACATATTTAAATGTTCCTGAAGCAGATGGTGATACTGTGAGTTCTCCTGAATCCTCTGCTCTAGCTTTACTTTTAAGTTTTCTCTCTCCTTTCTCCCTTTCTGTTGAAGACTGTACCTGTGTGTCTTGCAAGGTTCCTATGTGTCAGAATTTAGGTGGTTATATATTTTAGTTTTGGAGCAATCTTGTTCAATGACTCAAAAGAAAACACGCGCCAGGTTTCCCAAATGCTTTTGGTCCTGGCAGTGTGTGTATTTCTCCAGTTTTCTTTAAAAAATATTCAGTTCTTTCCTCAGTGTAAACTTTTGGAAGAGGGAATCCTCATAGCCGTACTCTGCATTTTATGAGTGTGAAGGAAGAGGGATTGAGGGATGATATATTATGCTGTAGAGGAAAAAATTGTGGTATTATTGATACAATTTTTTGACTTTACAAAATTTGTAGCAATGGGGTGGAGGCTGAATTTTGCTCCTTCTTTTAGTATTGCTAATGAGAGACAGGTGCCACTTTAAATAAATATGGTTTTATACTATACCCATTATGGGAAGCATCCTTGTAACTTTTTCTAAGGGCTCTGTCAGCAGTTGTCTTATGAGACTCAGTAAAAATGAGGTGACTAGCTGAGCCAGAGAAGTGATTTTTTTTTTTTCTGCTTGGAACTTACATGAGCTTAAAATTTATGTAGCCTGTCTGCTCTTCAGTTCATGCATTAATTAAAAGGTGGTAATTTAGATTTAGTCATGTTTATAAATAGGTTTGAGCCGTGCATGGAAAAACATCTGTCTAGACATTTAAACTACTGTTAAATACAGTTCTTATTCCCTTTACATCAAATCATGGCAATTCTATTCTATGATATATCTGTTTCCATAGCAAGTCCTAAAAAGTGCGACAATATTGCGAGGCTGTAGCTTTATGAAAAAAAAATTTTAAAAGCAGACTTTAGAGAAGAGTAATGAGTTTCAGCCTCTGAGCCCTTTTTCTGTTCCCCTCCAGACGAGCATTAACAGCATGATGAGTGTGTATAGTGAAACTGGTGACTATGGCAACGTGAAGGTCAGTGGTGAAATCCTCCTCAATATCAACTACATCTACAAAACAGGTGCCCTCAACATCCTGGTGAAGAGCTGCAGGAACCTGGCCATTGCAGATGAGAGGAAGCAAAGGACTGACCCGTAAGCACAGAGAAGAATTTCCTTGAGCCCTCCTAGGGGTGTCCCCCACCACATCCCACCCTGGCTGTAACCAGGGGTTGGAATCCAAGCCTGGGAATTCACAGGACCCAGCTGGTACAAGCAGCATTTTGGTGATGGCTGGGTTTGGGTTCCCTGCATTTCCTGTGTGCTTCTTAGGGCAACGTGTGCCTGTTCTGAGGAAACAGTAAGATTATTTAAATTTCCAACCTGTTTGATCATAAAAGGGAAAAAATTATGAAGGAATAGCAGGCAGCATTGAATTTCTTTTTACTTCTATTATCAAAACTGATATATGAGAGGAGTGATGTTCTGGAGGCAAGGGTTAATGGAAGTAATTTTGTTTTCATGTGCCCATAGATGTGTTTTGCAAGCACCATGTTTTCTAAGTTTCTCACTGTAGTTTTCAGTATAATATGTAAACTGTCTCATCAGAAAGCAACAATTAGTGTCTCTAATCATGAATAATCTATGGTATATAAATTATGAAATTTTTAATTTTCTTGTAGTTGTAGTGTGTATTTTGTCACTTATGACCAGTTGGTAATCATATACTGCAAAAGGGAAATGGTTAGGAAAGCTTGTTGCATTTCTGAGGATAAATAAATTAATTTAGCTCTGCCTTTTTTTATTCTGATCTTATCTGACTAACACCACTAGGTTTGTAGGTAAAGACTATACTTCTGCATTTTTTGCATGTTCACTGTTACGTATTTACACTCTTTATACTGCAAAAATTAATTTCCTCCTATGTTACTGATGCAGCAACAGTCAGGTCTTTGCTCAAACTGGTGATTTTCTACTCCTTGCTAATATTTTGCTCCTTGCTCTGCAGATATGTCAAAGCCTACCTTCTGCCTGATAAGTCCCGCCAAAGTAAGCGCAAGACCAAAATTAAAAGTAACAGCACCAACCCAGAATTTAATGAGACGCTGAAGGTGAGAACAGCCTCTCTCTCAGGCTCTGATGAATGTATCACTTGTGCTCACAGGTGTTTTCTGGATGGGTTCCATTGCAGGGATTAGAACTTGGAAGAGATGCCTCAAAAGGGAAGGTGTTTAAGGAAAAGCATCTAGTAAACCTATGAGTTGCAATTTCTGGCTTTCAGCATTAAGGAGGGTTAAGGTTTTGCTTGGTTCCCCCCTTTACAATTAAAAATTCTATTAGTTTACATATCTATTTCAAAACTGTTGATGTTCCCATCTAGCTGAGCTTAGAGTTGTTAAAAGCACCTTAAAGATTTTATATGCCTGATGCTGAAATAAAGCTAGATTAGAACTTCCTGTCTAACTGGTTTTGAAGAGAAAATAACATTTTGCAGTAAAATCTGAATTCTTTTGGAAGCTTTAACTTATTTCTAAAGCAGAACTAACTTTGATAAGAAAACGCCAAAAACCGCTTCATTATTTTTCTTCTTAAAACCTGTGGTGAAGTTCATTTTCTGTTGCAATGGACTTGATGTGTTGAGGTCAGAGTGGCCACAGCTCTCTCTCCTTCCTTGCCCTTTACCCACCCCGACTAGAGAGGCTGAACTCTCCTGAGTTTCTGCTCATTCACCTCCCTGGCCCTGTGGTGCAGGTGGCAATGCTGGGGTTCCTGCCCCATCACTGCCTCTCTGGCATCTTAACCTCAAGGCTCCTGATTACTCCCTTTCCTACCAATTGAAAAGAGTTGTCCAGCAGGCTCATGAAACCAGAAACTCTTTTTAGTTTCTCATGAAATATATATATATTTTTAGTTTTAGTTAAGTTTTAAATAAGTTTCCTGTAATAGAGGCAAATAGATGTTCCCTGGCTGGTGTACTTGGCTTAGCCTGGCTACAAAACCATTTTGCAGGCACATACTCAGTTTGGCCATGCTGCTTGCCAAGGGAGAGCCTTTTCACAGCCTCATTTTTAAATGGTATAGATTAAACTTAAGGCTTGCCTCAACTGGGAAAAAAATCAAGTATTAGATTTTATTTATCAAGTAATATAGCACTAAACATATTTGCTGGGTGAAGATAGGACATGGAAGTTTCTCAAAGATATGGGTTGGAACAAAAGGGAGTTACTTGAAACGTGCATAGATAAGGAAGAGTTGTTCATGCCAACTGAAAATCCTGTTAAAAAAAAAAAGAAAAATAAATTAAATCTGTCTTGTATCTTACTCTGTTGTTGCAGAATATGAGGTTTCTCACAGTGCAGTGGTTGGCATCCAAGGTTAGGCATTGTAGATATATCTATACAAAATTAGCCAACTGACTTGACTGGTTCAGCTCCTGGACAGTATTTGTCCACATCCAGATATTGTTCCTGATGCAAAAATAAGACCTCTGGATGTCTTCAGCTAACACTAGAAGGGTGAATGGCAGGGAAATAATGAGCTTTTTACTAAAAGTAGAGCATGAAGAGCCAGAATTCCAGATGTTTATAATTTTCTGTGTATTTGTTAGACTATGATATGAGTTTTTTAATACTTTTCATATATTGATAGCTAGAGATGAGATTTTTTAGCTTTCAAATCCAACAATGGTTTCTGATAGACTCTGCATGCCTTGCAGATGCTGCTGTACATGTTTTCAGAACAATTTTTTGTAAGCTACAAAGAAAAAATTAGAAACGAGAGGATGCTTTCTGGAAAACAGTGTTCAGCAGACTCTCTTTAGGGATGAAAGAACTAGTGGGTTTTTTTCTTTTTATCAGCCTACAGGTTGATCTGCTTCTTTTACATAAACTTGTAGGGAATTAACAAGATCATATTTTTAAGCACCATAATTTACTTCATAGTCATAAATACCCAGTAAATAAAAAAAAAAAAAAACCACAATAGTGATAGTAACATAAATTTTCACTGGATGTATACAGCAAAGAAAGATTTCACATTAACATTCTGAGCTTTCTGGCTAGATCAATCTTGTTTGCAAGGAAAACAAATCTCTTTCATGCTCCATTTGTTAACTGCTGTGGGCTTGGTGAAACTGAGCTAGAGCCATAAAAGGCTCAGTGGAAAATATTATTTCTGCTTATTCTAGGAGTTTCTTTTTCTCTTTTTCTGTTGGTAGTATGTCATCAGTCACTCACAGCTGGAAACCAGGACCCTGCAGCTTTCTGTCTGGCACTATGACAGGTTTGGACGCAACAGCTTCCTTGGGGAAGTGGAAATTCCATTCGATTCCTGGAACTTTGAAAATCAGGGCGATGAGTGGTTTGTGCTCCAGCCCAAGGTAAGGGTTTCCAGGACTGGTGAAAGTGCTGGGAAGAAAATTTAGCAAGAATTAGTTTTTTTTTTCCCTTTGGAGCTTGTTTATAAAGCAGGACGTAATAAGTGTCCATTATGAAAATAAAAAAACTTACTTGTTCATAATTCAGTAAAAGCTTACTGGTTTAAAGTCTTCTTGAAAATTTCACATATGATTGGCTACTTAAAAACAATAACAAAAAAAAGAGCTTTTAAATAAACCTTAAGTTCATCCTGTAATAAACTCCAACTAAAAAATGACCTAGTAAATACTTTAATTTTTAAAAACAGAACATAAACCAAAGAATTTTCCTACCATTCCCCCTACTCAACCCTTAAAAAGTTATTAAAGAAAAAAGCTTTATTTTTCTCAGTTCAAAATGCTTTACACCTTTCAGATGTGACAAAACAGCTTCTAAATCTCTCACTGACCTTAACTAGAAAGGCACAAGATAAGGCCTCTCAGCCAGCAAATTAACTGGTCTGTGAAACAGAGCATGCCCTGGACTTAGTGAAGGACAGGGGGACTTCTGTGCCCTGCTTTGGCAAAGGTGTTTATTTTTTAAGAGATTCAAAGAGCTGTTGTAAACTAGAGAATTAAAGGCTTCTGTCTTGCTTGCTCCTGCAGCAGCCATAATCCCCAGGAATTCCAGGTGTTTAGACTGACATTTAAGAAAGTGCATTTTTCTAATTGCAAAATAATATAAGGTGTGCATCTAATATTGTCAAGACTGTCTGGATGATTTGCTTTTTCTATGTTCATTACATTTAAAGAAATCATATTACCTTTTGGGTTTCAGGAGAGCGTGTTTAATTTTTGCCTTTCTATCAGGTGGGAGATGGATCTGTTTGCTCTCTAATTAATTTCTAGGTAATTTCTTTGAAGCCTAATGGGAAAATAACCAAAAAAGTCATGAAGCACTCCTGCTCAGGAAAATAAATAATGAGACACTAAGCATTTCAGCCAGTTCAGCTGGAAGATGGTATCTGATTATTTCCAAACCCATTAAAAGGATTTTTAAATTACTTATTTTACTGTCAAAGAAAGCAAACACAGAATTGGTCTTGTCTGCCTCCTAAGTTGTTGCCAATAATGTTTCTAAACTTAAAACACTGCTAAGTTTTGATCAGTAAGGATGATATTTTTTAAAAAAATCAATTATTGCTTTTTGAATTGACAAAAAATGAGGCACTGTTTAATATCCACACAAAATACACACTGTTCTCCTATATGGACTGCCTGATAGAGACGGAATGAGGAAATGGCAATCAAACATTTTCTGGGATTTTTTTCAGTGCTTTGTTTGTTTTATCATGAATCATTTAGCTGCTTTAGTGAAAAGGTTGGAGACTTGAAGACGTGTTTCGTCTATGAGCATTGAAAGATCTGTTTTCCAGAGGAGTGTGGTTAAGTCAGAAAAAGTAGAAAAAATAGTTTTGTGGCTAAAGAGGTGACAGAGTATAGAGTCGTGTTATATGTGGGTTTGGGGAAGAGGCTGACAATTTTTTTCTGACATCAGGACTTACACCATTGCTTGTTCACTAGTAGAACTAAATAAAAAATAACCTTTGATGCTTTTATGGGAAACAAACTTGCTTAGTTTAGGTCATAAATGAGCTGCCTGACTGGCAAAATGTAGATGTGCAAATTATTCCACAGCAAATTATTCCTACAGGTTTTCTTGAGTCCTTTGTTGTAGCAGCTGACATTGGACACTGGTGTGAGACAGGACTGTTTTCCTCAGCAGCAGCAGTGCCTGTGTTGCTCTAAAAATGCTTCAAAGTCACAAAAGGCCCTGTTGCTATGACTAAAATTGCTTTGTTCTCTGTCCAATCCTTGGGTGCAGATTTAGCCCCAGTGAACATGGCCAGTGCCTCAGCCTGGAGTCTGAGGTGAAGGCAATGCTGGCTCTCTGCATACACCTTATGAATTCCTGGTGGGGCTTTTTTGCTTATTTTCTCTTGGTGATAGAATTTTGACCTTCGTGGGGTGTCAGGAAACAAGCTGAACGCATCTTATAGAAATACATTCACAGGTCAGACATTCCTCTCTAAACAGATCTTTAAAGGCTTCTGGGAGCCTGGGTGTGCCTGCAGCAGTGCTGGAGGATCCTTTCCCTTTATCCATGTCCTTTGTCCCTCTAAAGGAATCAGAAGATTTGTTCATTTGTACCCAAACCTAAGCACTGAAGCATGCACAGAAATCACATCACAGAATCACAGAATGGTTTGGGTTTGCAGGGGCTTTAAAAATCATCCCATTCCAACCCCCTGCCATGGGCAGGGACAGCTCTCACTGGGCCAGGTTGCTGAGAGCATCTGAGTATTCCCACCTCCATCAGTGGAGTTAGATCTCTCTCCAGTGTTTTCAAAATGTAGTTTCCAACTTCTTACAAGTGAATGGAAGTTCAGTACCCTGCTAGTGAAGGCCTAATATTATTTTAACAAGGATGGACTGAAGAGCATCAATTGCATTCTTCTGGGTAAGCAGAAGAATTTATTTAAGCATTTATAAAGGAATTTAAGCATTTATAAAGGAATATGTAGAAATGCAGAAAGAGTAGCTGTGTAGAAAAGGAAAAGGACACTGGGAATAACAGTTTTTAAGAAGCTTTTGTGTTTCAAAGCTGCACTCTGCTCTCCCTCACCTTTGTTCCCCACACATCTATTCAAAGAGTGACTCAGGAGTGACTTCTCTAAAATTGAAACTAATTACATTTTAAACCTTGACTGGTGGAAATGAGGGCTGAATATCAGCTTAAAACAGTTACAGTTTATATACTCAGAAATAAGTTTGAGGGGTTTTTTTGCTGTTGGTTTTTTTCACTTACTCATGCTAGATAACTCTCTCCTCCGTGTGTTCACTGAACAGTGTCTAATGCCACATGAGTTTGTTTTCTGAGAGCTTGCATTCCCTAGCTCAGAAAGTTTTCTAAAATGTGATTGCCTCCAATTTGGAGTGTCTAATGATCTGAAAGTGGGCTGGTACATCTTGATGTGTTTAAGAAGTGTTTAAAACACTTTATGGATGTATTGATAAATTTCAACAGAATTAAAATCAAAAGAAGAAAGTGAATGAGTAAATTTGGCTGGATTTCTGGTTGATTTGTTTGTTTTCTCTTCAGATGGAGGTTGTGACAGATTTTGGGCTTCAATACAAAGGAGAACTGACAGTGGTTTTACGTTATATTCCCCCAGACAGAAACCTAATGCTTCCTCTGGGGCAGTTTCAAGGTAAAACAAACATTAATAATGATGATTTTAAAAATCATGTGATGATGGTGTATTAAAAATCCTCACTTAGGGTGAAGTAATGAGTGAAGATTGAAATCATAATTTAATATGCTCGTTCATAGAATCACAGAATGTTAAGGGTTTGGAATGGACCTGAAGGGCCATCTAGTCCCAACCTCCCTGCCATGAGCAGGGACAACTTCTACTAGACCAGGCTGCTCAAGGCCTTATCCAATGTGGTTTCAATAGTTATGTGTGGAAATTCGGAACCATGTGAATATTTCTTTTCTTCATCCTTTTCTCTTACACTGAACTTAAGGAGAGAGAAAGGAAGAGAAATATGCAGTCAGTGGTTGATGCATGGCTCTGATTTAATTTAGAAAAAAATGCAGACATTAGGTAATATGATCAAGGGCAGCCACAGAGAAATAAATTGCCTGCATTGTAGTCTTAGAGTTCTTTTTTCAACTAGTTATATACAGTGTTTAGCTGATCAAGTAATAGACTTCACTTAGTTCTTCATGCTCAATTCACCTTAATCTGCCTCCTCATTTTCACCCTTTTTTCGCACTGCTTTTCCTCTGCTCAGACTTACTGTATTACTGCTGCAATTTAGTCCTGTAAAATCTTATTGGAGTTCTTTAGGGCAAGCCATTATTTTCATCAGCAATGAACAAGAGAAGAGTTGCTATCTCTTTGCATTGTATTAGCATGAGGAACAGCAATCCTTTGAAGTGAGAGCAATCACTGGGTAGCACATGGATATGCCAGACGCTGGTATATTACTGTTTTAGTGACAGTATTACTTGTTAGCATTTGCATTTGATAGATCAGATTTCTTTTTTTTCTTTCTTCTTTTATGACAGATGATATTCCTTCTATAGTAGTAAGGTTTACTCAAGGTTTGCTTTCTTAAAAGCTGATTGTTAAGAGCTCAGTCCAGGTACAGTCTGCATTTTTTAAAACCAGTACATTTTAACATCACTCCTGAGTTTCTTTCCCTGCTGTTTTCAGCCTGGATCAGTGTGCACAATCTCTGCTGCTAAGAGCTCCTCAGAAGCTGCAGCAGCTGCAAGGGCAGGGGTCCTTGTGCTGCTGTTTGGGAGCACTGAGCCCTCTGCCCTGGTCTCTGAGGAGCAGAGCATCCCCACACACAGGATACAGCTGCCTTATTTCTGGACTTTGGGACAGAGCTTTTATAGCTTCCTTTGTGGTCCAGGGCTGCCTCAAAGTCAGCACTAGAAGTGGATTCTGGAAAGAGGGCAGGATTCACTGAGCATGCAATTTTTTATGTTCAGCATAGCAATCCTCAAATACTTATATTGGGACAGGACTTCAGATAGAGCATCTTGTGTCCTGCAAGGACTAGCTAGTAAGTCCTTGGTCAAGTTCTTTATCGAATATGGAGTGATTTTCTGCCCCTGCCTTAATAAGGAATGATTTAATCCCATTGCAATAAATTACTTTTAAAACTCTAGCCAAGACAATTTACATATCCAAATCAGTCTTACAGTGTATATATAATTTCTGATTGTAGTTTTTCAACTTTGTTCTGTGCTTAGGAAAGAGAGGCTTCAAAAAAGGAAAAAAAGGAGATTCTCATCTGCCATCTGGAGGCATATTAGAAGTCCTTATCAAAGAAGCAAAAAATTTAACAGCAGTGAAATCAGGAGGCACATCTGATACTTTTGTGAAAGGGTTTGTGGGGTTTTTCCCTTTCCTTTCTTTAATGACTACACTGGATCTAATTTAAGATTTGTGTCACATGCCTATAAGCATGTGAGTACACAAAAAATTTACATAGTATGACAATATATGTTGGGGTTTTTTTACGATATGCAGCATTTTGTGTTGGACACTCAAAATCCAAACTACACAGAATGCTTGTGTTTGAAAAAAAGGGACATAATCCTGCATCTCTCATTATAATGGATTTCTCATAAATCCATTTTAAATGTTACATTTAGGAAGTAATAGATATATTAAAATATTTTTCTTTGCCAGTTTTTGCTCTGAATGCTAGTTTTCAGGCCTGATGATTATACATATGTTCCAATTCATAGTAATGGGTTGAATATTGCTCCTAAATGGGGTCCACAGGAGACATCCTGTCTTTAATTCCCTGGTGGAACTCAGAATTTCTATTGATCATCTGATGTGCTTAAAACTCAGTGTATACATTTCAAGTAGAAAAAGTAATTTTTATTTCTTTCTGGACAATCTCTACTTGTGCCTTGAGAAGGACACTGGACAAGATGACTCCAGAGAGGTCCCTTTGAGTCAATGTTTTTATGACTCTGTCTATATTTAGCCTCACTGAAACAAAAGTTTGTGGTTGAGACTTGGGGCAAGGAGACCTCATTCCAATTTCTGCTTGTGGTAACTGACATTGTAGGTATAAGAACAAATGGGGCACAAATGCAAAATAAGCACTTGAGGCAGATGCTTAAATTAATACCAGTGGGGAGATGAGGTCCTGATCCCATCTGAGCCTCTACATGACTGTTTTATACTGTGAACACTACGTGAAAATCCATTTCCATATTCATTTTCCTTTTCTTTATCTCCCAGATACCTGCTCCCAGATGACAGCAAAGCTACAAAACACAAAACTCCTATAGTCAAAAAGAGTGTGAACCCCCAGTGGAATCACACCTTTGCCTTCAGTGGCTTGAATCCAAGGGACATACGGAATGTCTGTCTGGAACTGACTGTGTGGGACAAGGAGTCACTTTCCAGTAATATTTTTTTGG
Source organism: Acridotheres tristis (assembly GCA_037013685.1). Lineage (NCBI taxonomy): Eukaryota > Metazoa > Chordata > Aves > Passeriformes > Sturnidae > Acridotheres > Acridotheres tristis. The sequence continues at coordinate 106,499,798 of CM072884.1, forward strand.
GAGGTGTCCGTTTGAGCACTGGAAATGGTAAGGTCCCATCTGACACATGTTGCTTTTCTTATTCTGCTCTCCCCTTTCCTTACCCCATGTGATTCACGTGTATGAAGGACAGAAATGTCACTGTTTTGAAAATATATGGGAAGTTGTGGGATTTGAAAATGGAGAAAAGGCAACATGTAGATAATCTGCAGATGATTTAGTTCTTTCCTCCACTGAATGAGAGACAAAAAATCATGTTCCCATTTGTATTTCTGCACAGTCTAAAAGAACTGTGAATACCTTGGGAAGCATTCCTTAGCATCCCAGTGAGGAGGAGTCAAGTGCTTCTGCCCAGCAGCAGCCTTTCTGCTAATGATGGTGTGAGCTGGAAGAAGTGTGAATCCGTTCCTCCTGTGTTGGGAAAAAGTTTGTGGTGCAGTGTGGGGACGTTTATGAACCTCTGCCCATGTGCCTGAAGGAGTTCAATGACAAACTTGTGCTCTCCTGAAGCTGCCTGTTTTCAGTACAATTCCCTGTACAGGTGGAAGTGTAAAGGGCTTGTACACTGTTGTAGTAAATGAGCAGTGATGTTATCCAACTGTTTCCTAAAATGGCAAATTCCCTCATGCTTTTACAATTGTCAGGTGTAAGCAATGGCAAGGAGGTTGACTGGATGGACTCTCAAGGGGAAGAGCAGCACCTCTGGCAGAAGATGATTGACAGTCCAGGAGTTGCAGTGGAAGGAGTGTTAACGCTGAGATCCAGCATGGGAAAACGCAGACTCTGAAAGACTTTATCTACTGGGGGGTGCCACAGGTACTCCTGGCCTTAGTGGCGTCCAGGCTCTTGTCACTTTGCCCATTTGAACATCGAAAGGGTTGTACCCTTTGCCTTGGATATTAAGGCTCTGAGTGAGACTTTAATGCATTCTGCACTTTCATGCACATTTTTTACTGAGGCTTCTTGTGCGAATTGTTTCTCCTGAAGCCAGTGAGAACTGGACCTTGTACAGAGATCAGACTGCCTTTCTCTGTTCCTCCTGCTGGCTGGTGTGTGATGAACATTGTGCCTGAGTGCTGCTCAGAGTGAGCAAATTCTCTGGCTGGTCTTTTATTGACTAATGCCAGGTTTATGAATCTCTTCCTGGCTCAGACATGGCCCAGAAGGCAGCAGTGGCACAGTGCAAGCAGATTCAGAGTGAGTCTGTGCTTTGGTGTTTGGAAGTTAAGAAGCCATAATGTCGTGAAGGACAACAAACAGTGTTTCTTTATCATGTTTGCTTGTTGGGCTGTGCAGTGGTGCAGCACAATAGGCTTGGGACCAAAACCCAGCCAAGCAGGGCCAATGCAGTGTGTTGCACCCTAGATACAGGCAGCAGTGAGCTGGTGGGCAGTGCTGGTGTCTTGTCATCCTCCGGGTATTTTAATGCACTTGTATAAAAGGCAGACTTGGTTCAACATAATCAAAGAGCCTCTAATGAAAATGAATCATAACAAATCCTCAGTTTCCAGAACTACATGATGCTACTGTGTTTTTCATTCAGTTGACAGCTCTAGCCAAGACCTTCTGATGTCATTGAACAGAGGGAATATGTCCACATGCCAGTCCCCATCTGATGTGTCACTGAGATGAGACATATGCCACGTTCAGACAGAGTTAGCAAAAACTTGATTCAACAGATTGTATAGAACAGAATGGGATTAAAATACACGCCAAAATTATTTGCATAACTGCAAAATCTTCTCTGAATGGGGTCCCATTCAGGCTCATGCACACTATTTATAATCCAGGTAGGACATTCCTCCTGAACATCCCCCAGTACATTTAGTGATGAGTGGGTCTTGGCCAATACAATCATTAATCTTATTAACCATGACAGCTGTTCAACAGTAATGTTGTGATTGCTTCAGGTATAAGACCAAGGAAGATCAGGAAACTGAGTGAACAGCATTTCTTTTGAATTTTCCACAATCAGAATACAGCTTTCTATTTGCACTGGTAAATACATGTATAGCTATTCCTACATTTTGATTTTCCCCCCAAAGTTTATTGCAAGAAATCTAGATTGAACAACAGAGTATGTTGATATGATAGTTAAGCAACTACAGCTGGAGATTCTGACATCGGTAGTTGTCCTAGTGTAAAATTAACTACATGTATTTAGAGCTGAATTCAAAACCTTAAAATGTAACATTAATTCTTTTCTTTTTAAGATATTTTATGCTGTTTTTTGTTGGTTGGACACTGCAGGGAAGTTTACAGCCAGTCTTCTAATATCATAATATTATTGGATAAAATAGTATTTATTTGTGTTGAAAACAATGGTTTTAATAAAATTATTTGTTTCCTTATGCATAAGTTATTTCAAAGTTCTGATATGACTTTTAAAAGTCCCTGGAGGTAGTGGTTGCCCAGTTGGAGACTCACCATTTTCAGAAATTACCAAGTCATCTTTGAAAATGAAAATTCTCCTACAGAATCTCAGATTGGCAACCAAATGTCAGTGGTTACCCAAGAAAACTGACTTCATTTTCCTTCTTTATCTTTTCTTCATTTTCTTCAGAAGTTCAACTTAAATTGGGCAGTGAGGGAAGTTCAGTTTGGTTTTTAGCTTTTAATTTTTCCAGCCAAAATAATTCTGTCATTCTACAATTTCTTGCTGCAGATGCTGTGAGCTGATAAATTAGAGCACAAATATCAAGCACACAAAATTTTATGACCTTGTTCTTATCACAATAGTCTGTCTTTAAGTATTAGATTATTTTTTATCAGTATCTTCAAAATGAAACCAAACCTAGGTTTTGACACCTAAACTACTTCTCTCTTTAACAGAATTGTTTTGAGTTGTCTTGGTTGTTTGTACTAAAAACCTGAATTTATTTTGGGAATAACAATATTACACTGACGTGTAGGCGCAAAGTTCAGGTTTTTTTCTTTTGCTAGAAGTTGTTTCAAACAGATAAACTTGTTGAATCCAAAGAAAATGATTCTTCGAGGTAAAATTCCAGCTCAAGCTGTAGAGGAACAATTGTCTGTTGAATGGTTTGCTTTGATTAATTTTGATGGTGAAAATGGCAAAAATAACAGCAAAAATATCCTCCATGTTGGACCTTGGAATGGGCATTTTTTCATTTGCCACACTAAAAAACTTAAAATAATTTTAAATTGGATTTATTTTTGCATGAAGCATAAGTGTTTGCCGAATTTTTGAATGGTACTTCCTAACCTTTTAAGCATGTAGATTTTAGATAAACTGCATCTTGCTTCGAAACAAACAAAAAAATTACTGTATTTTACTGCTTCAACTTCTGCCCATTTAGGTCCTAAGGCAGAGTTTGTGATGAATGGTCTCATCTGGGACGTGTCACCCAGCGCACACATGGGCTTTAAGCTCTGCCTTTTCCTTCCAAAGGGCCAAAATGTCACTCTGAACCCACACCTGAAATTACAGGCTGGGCTATGGACAAGCTGCAGTTCAGCCTGTGGGAGGAACAGGTTCACCTGGGAAGGAATTCTGGCCAAGGAGGTGATGTTTGCTGTTGGTGGGTTTGGGGCAGAACAGTGAAATCACCTCCTGGGTTAGCAGGGACAGCTCTGCAGCACAATGTCAATATAAAGGATGTCACACTCACCAGAGCCTCAGAGAGATGATGAGCATCAGATAAACACTGGAGCAAATTGGAAAGTTTTGCTGTTCTCTGATGTTATCAGCTCATTTGTAGGAATCATCTGATTTATGGAAAATGTCATATTTAATTATGTCTCTCAATCTCTTTGTTCTCTTCTTCTGTGAAGATGGTTTATGGTTTGGAAAAAGCACAAGATGATTAACTGCAGATGTGATTTCTTGTTTTCCGGATATTTGAATTAATTGCCCATAATTGTGTGTCATCATGTACTGTGTGTTACCAGGCTGAACAAAAAAGACAAAAGCCAGGAATTAGACCAAAACTTTCCTTTTCTATCTCTGTTTATTGGTATTGAAGGTATATGAATGGTTTATCCAAAGCTAATTTTTAGGAGGAAAGAGCCACAATTTTAACATTGATTCATAAACTCCTGCTCTGAGTAAACAGATAAAACAGAGCTGATGTTTCTGAAAGCTTTTTCTACACAGACCTGAACAACTGAAGCTGCAACAGTGGAGAAAAAATCTGCTCCGTGGTGGGTGCAGAAAACATGTTACAAAACATATTTTACTCTGCTGCATATTTTTTCCAGCAAGGTTTGTGATTAAATTTTGAGGGTTCAACCCATTAAAGAAAAGTGCAACTTTTGCTGCAAAAGGTCAAGTTGTGCCAGTAAACACATGTATAGATAGCACCAGTAACTATCAAAAAGAGCTGATGCCAAGGGCTTTCCAAGCTCTGCCAACAGATTTTGGTATCCAGCCCTGCTCTCTGGTGTTTTTCCCTATCAGCTGTATGGGGACTTCAGGCTCCTAAACCTTGCATATAAATAAAACAGATAAACTAGAAATGTCCTTCCTATCTCCTCTACCTCTACCATGTTACACTGGAGTGAGATGAGAGGAAATTTGCTGCAAAGACTGAGGGCTGCTGTTGCCATCTTCCTGTGCTAATCCAAGTGCCACTGCCCTCCTTGGATGCCTTTCAGATGCCACATTTTCATCCTTTTTTTCCAGCTGTAATGGTTTAAGACAGAAAACACTGGGATGGTGAGCATGTTTTGATCATGGTACATGGTACATTTCTTCTGTGCCTCTTCCAATGCAGATTATGTTGAGGCAGCATGAACGAAGTATTTTTATATATTAATTCTTGAGTTTTCTTTCCCTGACTGGTTAAGCCCTGCTAAATGCAATTATTCTAAGTTGCTTTCTGCAAAATATCAACTCAACTATAACAGCAGAGCAGCCTTTCAGCATCCACTGGTCCTAATTGATAAGGAGAAGTAACAGCAAGGGGTTGCATTTTAGTCTGGCATAATTTTGACATCTTGATGGCTCTGCACATTGCCCAGCTTCAGGAATGTAAAATTTGCAGTTTGCTCAGTAGCATCAATGAAGAGAAAAGCTGCATGGGTCTCTCACACCTCTGGAGAAGTGATCAGGGTCCTGTTTCTACAGCTGTCTGGTTCGTGGGCTCACCCAAGATAATAAGAGTTGTACCTGAATCTTTGCAAGGGTCTCTCCTCCCTTCAGCCCTCCCTTTGGTTCAGCAGCCCTGACCAGAAGATTCTCCCTGGACACTGATCCCCAGTATCTGGGAGGAGGCAGCGTGTAGAAGTGATGAGAGAGCCCCACTTATTTTCTTCTCTATGAGGTTAAGACTGAAATTTTCCTTTGCTAACATACAGTATTGATTTTCAGCACTTTGCCACCATGACAGAAACAAGTATCTTCTGAGACCTGACCCCCATGCACTTTATAAACTTTTTTTTAAACTAATTAGTCGTTTTGGTTTTTTTACCCCAGAAATGTTAATATTTGAGAACCCTAGAGAAAGGATGGTGAATTCCAGAACAGGATGCAGACTTTTATTTGCAGTGATGCCCTTTACCATAGCTCAGCAGGAGATGCTGAGAAGCACGCTAACAGAACCTTACCACTGTGCCCATGAATTTCCTCCCTGATGATTTCATGTTTGCAAATGCTGTTTAATAAGTGATAATAGTACAGTGTTAATTATACTGTGTATATCGACACTGGAAACTGAATCTTAGCTTGCTTTTTAGGTGACTTTTTAGGTTGCTTTTGAAACTCACCCTGGCTGCATCTTGACCTTTTATTTATTTATTTCAACAGTTCTGTTTGTGGCAGTAACATTTACATGGATGTGTGCTACTGCTCCTGACAGCTCTCTGTATATTTTTGAGAATAGTTCTAATTGTTGAGGTTTGCCTAAAGCTAAGCATAGTCATTTGTTGCAGCAATTAGAGAATGTCACATATCCCTTGTGCTGCCTTCGCTCTGCTTAAAATCTGTTGCTAGCAATTTGTTTAATTGTTCTGCTGGACATGAACAGTAGTAGCAGTAAATGGCATTGCAGTATGTTAAGCTCTGCCCAAATTGAGACAAAGCAATGTTTTCTGCTGAGAACATTTTTGTACTGTGCATTGTACGCTGTTTTGTGGACAAAGATGGCTGGTAAGACATTTGCAGCTGTTGTCAAGATTCCTGTTATGTCTTTTAAATTAAAATACTGAAATGTTGCTGTGTCTTTGTTTCTCCTAAAATTAATTACAGGAAACTATGTCTCCCAGGAATATCCCATATTATCTTACTGAGGTAAAGACATCACTTATATGTGATGACAAAGGCAAGGGGATTTGCACGTCTTTGGAGGTGGGACTCCATTGATGGTGTCTCTGTCTCTCCTTTTTTTTGTCTTAAAAGCACTTAAAGGGTAGAAATTAAGCTATTTTTGATTTCATAAGCATTAAATATGATTTCTTTTACATATGGAATTCTAAGGAAAAGGAAATTCCTCCTTGCTATATAATTATTTTACATGTATATTAACTCTGCCTGCTCACCATTTCTGAATCTCCTGCCTTTTCCCTAGTTCAAGATCCTGCCCACTTGAAAATCCAGGTATGTTCAAAATGCATATTTTCTGTAATTTCTGATTCTGATATATTTTTTATTATTATTATAAGAAAAATCAGCAAGTATTCGACCCCTCAATTTACACTTTCAGCAGAGTTGTGTTCACTTCAACTTATCTCAGAGCTGAGGGCTCTCTTAAATATTCTTGTGGCCCTCCAGTTCCCTGGGCTTTTATGTCTTGCTGTGCCTTCCCAGTGAGAAAGGAGGCAAACCCTGCTCCTGGGCTCTGGAACAGTCTGAAAGCCTGGCTCAGTTCCTGTGCCCACTGAGGGGACACCAGTTCAGCAGGGCTCGGTGGTCTCTTGCTGTGGTTTGGGCACAGGTTCTTTTGCCCTCACACCACCCTTGTCTAGCTCGTCCTTGTGCTGGTTCTGGCCTTTATGGGTAGGTCAGACACCCAAAAACTGGAAGGCAGCTCTAGGCAGGGGAAGAACCCTCCTGCCATTTCTCTGCTCTCTGTACCTTTGCTCAGGACTGTACTCAAGGACTTGCTTGAGGGTCTGGAAGATACCTCTGTCACTCCTGTACAACTGAACTGTAGCTCCTCCTCCTCTCTGAGGTAATAGATGACAAATTCTCCTTGTAAATTCTGAAGTATGTGCCATCCTATTTATTGAAATTCAGGTTTTGGTTACTTTTTGGCTTTGTGGGTGGCAATGGGAGACATGTTGGTAACTAGATACGCACTAGCACATTCTGCACGGACAGTGGCATTCCCATTTGTTCCCTCTGTGTTTCACAGAGCTTGCAGCAGCTGGGTCACTGCTTGAAAGAGGCCAGAGAAGAAAAGCATGTGCTCTCCTCAGCTGCCCCATGTCCTCACTGGCTCCTCTAGCCCAGGCAGCCTTGCTGCTCCCTGCCTTCCAGCATCTGCAGGTGGTTTCCCACTCTCCTCTTCAGCAAGCTGCTGTAAAAATATCCTCCAGCCAAAAATGGGGAGAGAGAAATGGGCAGCAGCTACATGGCCAAGAGGAGCTGTGCCACTTCCTAAGAGCATGAAGCAGTCACTCCCTTTTTGCTTCCTGGGGATGTAGAGCAGGAACAGAGACTGTGGTGAGTGGCTGGAAGTGTTCAAGCACTGAGATTGCACAGCCTGAGCTCTATTATTCCCTCACGTCAATTTAAAAAGTGGGTTGTGATCGTAAGAGCATTTAAATACGCTCCAGGTTACTCTTTAGCCTCTGCATTTTCATTAATTATGTGATGCAGTCTGACTCATGCTCTTATGTAAGTACTGAGCTGTAATGAAGTCCCATGTTGTGGCTGTTTAGTGCAGAGCTGTAAGGGATCACTGGTGTTTTCACTTAAACACAACACTTCTCTCCAAGAGGGCTTTGAACTTCGAGAATAGGGACAGGCAACGTCAAATTTTGTCTCTCTTCTGTAGCTGTAGAGGAGGTGTGTGACAGCAGGGGTTGTTCTCATCTAATTGGATGGGTTATTGGGTAGAGTCTGGGGAAAATCAGACTGTTTACAAAATTGTTTTTTCCTGAGAAACTGCTGCCTCCCACAATTTATCTCAATAGGTTTTTTTTTTTTTTTTTTGTAAAAGGTGCTGCAGGTCAGGAACAGGAATTCTTTTCTCATCTGAAATAACTGAAGTCTTCTGGTTCATACTCAGAACCTCCAGATTGATGTGGGAACCTCCAGCCATGACTCTGTGATGTGTCATATCTCCTGCAATGAATAGCCTGGAGGTGGGATGGAAAGGATAAGACTTATGGCAGGTCTAATATTCGTGTTTTCAATCAGATTTGCATTTTGACAGCAGTGGTAGGATTAGAGCTGTGGCAAGAAGAGCTGTGTTGGTAGTACAAAAGAGACTCCAGCCAGTGTAACTTCAAGGGAGGAGAATTTTCTGTGAAACCTTAAATAAAAAAAGTGCACTGGTGTAGATACTGAACCTTGCCTATGCAGTGTTATTTTTCTGAGAACAGAAGTGTACAGGATGAGTTTACTGGAATATATTTGCATATATAAATGTTGGTCTAAAGCCAGAAATGCCAAATCCCTTGTTCAAACCCTCCCCGAAGGCCATTCTACCAAATCCCTGCATACCATACACAAAGGCTGATTTAACTCCAAGACAGAGATGGCACATGGTATTTTTCCCTGCTCCCCACAAAAATGTACAACAGAAAATGCCAGAAACCTTGTATTACTAATCAAGAACAGCTTTTCTTTATTACAGGATTTTAATAGATGTTTTATACAGAATATAACTAGTAATCCAATCACTCATGCACTCTCCTCCACTTAATTCAATTTCCTGTAACAGCCTGGTGATTGCAATCACTTCTCTGATTGTAGCAATTGTAAAGCCCTGCTCCTGTTCGTCCAGTCATGATAGATGACTGAATGCACTGACTCTGTACCTAAATCAAAACGGAGCAGCAGCAGCTTGGAATTGCAGCAATACAGGAGAAAAATCAGGCCCATCTGAGACTTTTATTTTTGTATTAGATTTTAAATCATTGGAGATCAGTTGCTCTCCTTTCTCAGTGAGGAAAGTGAGGGGGAAAAAAATCCTCGACCTGTCTACCTGTGATTCATGCTCTAAACCTGTGCATGCTGAAGAACCTGAGCCAGAGAACTGGGGCCACAGCAGTCTGTGTACGGATGTGTCCTTGGGCTGCTTTTGTTCCACAGGCACACAATCACACAATGGTTTGCACTGGAAGGGACCTTAGAGATAATTTTGTTCCAATCTCGCTGCTATGGGCAGGCAATCTTCCACTAGACATGCTCCAGAGAGCCCCATCCAACCTGGCCCTGAACACCTTCAGATTCCTGGCCCTCATCACACTCAGAATTTCTTCCTAACAAACTAATCTAAGCCTATCCTCCTTCAGCCTGAGGCCTTTTCTATCACTGCATGCCCTTCTGAAAATCGCTCCCCAGCTCCCTTGTAGCCCCTTTAGGTTGCTCTAAGTTTCCCTGGAGCCTTCTCTTCCCCAGGCTGAGCTATCCCAGTGCCCTCAACCTGTCTTCACAGGAGAGGTGCTCCAACCCTTGCACGACCTCAGTTGCTCTTCTCTGTCTCCTTCCATAGGTCCATGTCCTTGGTGTGCCCAGTCCTGATTTCCTTAACCACTGACTGCTGTTAAGCAGCAGAGAGAAGGCAGCTTGGGGTACAACTGTGTCCACCACCCTATGGGCTCTTACCCTCCTTGCTCCTTTACAGGGGGATCAGCATTAATCTTACTGTTTGTTTGGTCAGGTTTGGAAGAGAAATGGTATTTCTGTGATTTTTTTTTGTCACCCTTGCCCCTTTTTCCTACCAGCAACATTTGGAAAGCCCAGGGCTTCCTTGCTCCTCAGCTGCTCATCCTGGCAAACTTGGCACTACCACCTGCAGAGCTCAAGGTGCATCTTGATCTTCCTGGCCTTTGGCATCGGCACTGCAGGGCCAAGCCATGCTTTCCCAGCTGCTGCTGGGTGTTCAGCAGCACTCTCCCAACACTGGGAAGCAGATCATCCTGTTCAGAAGACATGGCATACCCCCACACTGCTCCTCCTTGGTGCTGTCATGCTTTGACCCACAAATTAGCTTTTGCTAGCTGGTGTCAAGGCTGACTTACCTCTCTTCACATCCACTCTCTCATTAATCCCCTTGCAGGACCAATCTTTTTAAAAGAGTTTCCTTTCCTTTCCTTTTTAGGATGTGAGAGACCAAATTCTGATTAAGGATTGCTTTAAAGATGCTGGTAAAACTGTTCTTCTGCTGACACCACTGTAAAATTTAAAACTCTACTTTTATGGTCAAACAAGCATTTGGCTGATAAAAGACTCTGCTCTTGAAGGGCAAGAATGAACAGCACAGATGCTGGAGTGCTAGTTTAGACAGTCAAATCATGCATCATACCCTGTGAACAGGCATCCAAACTAACTCACAGTTTCACTCCTCTGATACTTGTGTTCTTCATGCATGATGTGTGTTCTTTGCAGTGGATTGTCAAGACTGTGGGCTGAAATAGAACAAATGAAATGTTTTTCCTGTTTTGATTGCCTCCTGGTATTTTTTTATTAAACAGGGAACATTTTTTTTCTTAATTTCAAAGTGATGACTTGCAAACAAGTATTTTCACAGCTCTGGAAGTGACAAATCCTTGATGACATTTCCCTGGAGTAATGTTTATCTGCCATCAAGCAACAGCCTGGTCTGTCTCCAAGGTGTAGAGGGGGAAAAACAGTCTGCTATTCCAAGACTGTTGGACATTAAAAGCCATAAGCAGAAGTGTAGCAGGTAAGAGAATATGTTCCTATCAAGAATTGCAGGACATGGGCCTTAGTACTTACTACTCCTTCATCATATTCCCTGTGGCAATGACTTCCACGCTCCTGCTATCACCAATTTTCTCCTTGCTGCTGCTGAAAATCGATGCTTGTGTTGCCTTTGGCTTAAGCTTTTTGTCTGTGATTGACACTTTTTTAGTGGAACTAAAAGGTAGCAGTGCATTCCTCGTACACTTTCAATGTGAGGCTAATGTCTTTTATAATGGTTTGCAGAAAGATCTTTTGAACCAACTTTTGTATCAGTCGACCAACTGTAACCCCCAAGAGGAATTTTAGACAACTATCTGTTTGCAAAACAATATTTTATTAATAAAAAGAATTATGAACAGTAAGAAAGAAACCCCAGTTTTACACTGAATGAAAAATCCAAAATAAACTCCCAGAAACATGCCTCAGTTCTTCACTCTCTGTACAAGAAATTCCATTAGGTAGTAAATCCTACATCCACATTCATCCAGCTGTGGGGTCCCCAGCAGGAGGAAGGACATCAACCTGTCAGAGCAAGTCCAGAGAAGGCCACCAAGGTGATGAGAGGGACAGAACACCTCTCCTGTGAGAAAAGGCTGAGAAAATGGGGATTGTTCAGCCTGGAAAAGAGAAGGCTTAGGGGTGACCTAATTGTGGGCTTCCAGTCCCTGAACAGAGCCTACAGAAAAGATGGAGAGGGATTTTTTACAAGAGTCTGGAGTTACAGACAAGGGGGAATGGCTTCAACTTGTAAGAAAACAGGTTCAGATTAGTGAAAAATACTTCACTGTGAGGGTGGTGAAGCACTGGCACACAGGCTGCCCAGAGAAGCTGTGGCTCCCCCATCCCTGGCTGTGTTCAAGGACAGGCTCGATGGGGCTCTGAGCAACCTGGTCTAGTGCAAGATGTCCCTGCCCACGGCAGCAGGGATGGAACTCGATGATATTTAAAGTCACTTCCAACCCAGGCCATTCTATGATCTATGATTCTATGATGACTGAAAGTACAAAAGAGCATTGTGCACCCTTCTATGCAGAGCAGCTACATGGCTGGACAGATTTACCAATACACAGAAAAAATCACATCAGTGATTAAAAACGCCATGCTTTGTGTAGCACCAAGGGGAGAATTATGTGGATTAAAAAAAATTCACAACTGCAGGCCCTGAAATACTGAATTAGGGACAAGACTGACCAATTTCTGCTTGCAGTTTCATCTCATCTTTTCTCAAGGGGAATTTGTCAATAAGGGCAAAGAGCTCAGCTGGTGTTGCAGGGAAAGGGTAGCGTTCCTTGTCCATGCCGTGCTTGTCCATCACCACGATGTTGAAATTGTAATGGGGGATCCTCAGCAGCAGCCTGCAAAGTAAGGAACTGGTTTTGTTAAAGGGCAGCACCAGCCTCTTGAGTCTGAGCAGAGGGAAGTGCGGATGGTCACAAAGGCTACAGAGTCCAGTTGGTTTCAATATTAACAAGGTTCCAGATAAAGAGCAGGTGCCTGCAGGTGCTGCAGGCTCTGCCTCAGCACTAGAGGAGTGTCAAGGTGACTGCACCTGCCATTACCCATTGCTGTCATAAGAGTGAAACAAGGTTAGACAAAAAAGGCAGTATGAACACTGCCTAAAGAAAAACCTTGTGATGATGCTTGAGTTATAAGTAAGACTATTCTCCTTTTTGGCTTCCATTTCTTGGCTTTCCTCGGTATAGAAATTACAGTAACAAAAAGCAGGACAAAATTATTGGAGTCTGCTTTCACTGCTACCTAATAATAACAATCATCTGTGACTCTAATTTTAGAGGAATAAAAGCCACTGCTAATCATGGAGGAGTCCTTCTTCCAAAGTGGTGTAAGTGGTCATTTAAGCTCCTCAAGCAGCAAAAGCTACATAAGTAACAAAAGTTTGTCAGTGATGCTCTTTTCATCATTTGCTTGAAGGAGTAATGTACTAGAAGATTCTCAGATATGCAGTCAGTCAACATCATTAGTGTGGGGTAAATAATTTCAGGCAGCCATGACAGAATGAGAGAAAGCTGCCATGAAGAAGAGTCTGGGGGAATTTTGGAAAGGTGTGAAGCACCAAAATTGGCCTTCCTCAGCCTCCTAACAAGTCTGAATGCTCTAGGCATAGTCTTGTCACAATTAGGGAGCTTGGCCATTAAATTCAAACTAAAAGAAAGATTAAAGCTAAGCGATGGTGACAGAAAACTATATTCATCTTGTGCCATATATCACCTATGAAAAAATGCTTCTAAAAATCCAAATGCTAAACTATGCTTTCCAAAGTTTGAACTGGGGTATCTGTGCTCATTAGCTTACTGAAATGTCAATTTGGGACAACACCTTCACTCTTAAAAGTGCATTTCATATTGATCTGAGCACCTTGCAGAACTGAAAAGCTGTTAATTCACACACTAAGCAACAAAAAAGAAAAAATCAATGAGTGCAGAGCAGGTCATACTATACCAATTTCTGAAGTGTAGCTTCATTAAAGGTTGCAAGGGATCAGGTGTTAAGAGAGCTTATTATTTTCTACAGAGCCATAAGAAAACCATTTCAACTTTAATAAAAGTGTCTTTATTCTAAAAAAAAAAAAAGTGGTTTTGTGCTCTCCTTTTTCTTTTATTGAGAACAGGTTTTTTTAAATAAATTTTTTAAATCCCCTCTCTGCTGTGTCAGCAATTTTCATTGCCTACAATTAAAACTTAATCCCTTTCCTCAGGCATATAACAGGTTAAGCTGCCTAAAATGCTCCTTGACTTTTTTCTAAACAACTCTTTATTTTCCTGCCAACGAGGCCTTCACTTTTGGCTTTTTTTTCTTTTCCAGTCCCTAGGAAATGCTGGCACTTGAAGTTTCCCTTTCCAGTGGAAACCAATCCTCTGCCAGTCTAAACCCAAGTCAAAAACAGTTTAGGCACCTCAATAAAACTGCTGATGCTGCAGTCAGGCTGGGGAGGCTGAGATAATTTCCTCTTTAAAACACTGCCCATCTCATTCCTACATGTGGGACTTCAAAGAGTTTCCTCTTTAACTGCTTCCCCTTTGGGCATGGCCACAACCACCACCAGCCTTGGTGCAGAGGATGGGCTGTCTCTGCCACTTGGGGCTCTCCTTACAAAGGAACAACTCCAATACAAATACAGACAGACTTTGAAGTGTTTTCAGTGGCAGCACCCAAAAATATACTTATATGCCTATGAACATAGACATATTAAATATATAATTAAACAAATTATTGTGTTTTAGTTTGCTGTAATTATTACATATGGAGCAAATTAATTCTAAAGTGTGCTCACCAGTATCTACTTTCCAGTGTCTAGCTGTGTACATTAGAGTAGAATACATGTATTTGGAGAGTAAGATGCAGGGATCAAAAGCAATGCATCTTGCAGGATAAGGTGCAAAGCCAACAGCAGTGAGAGATTCCTTTACCTGAGCTGTAGGGCAAGTGATGGGGGCAGCAGCTTCACTCCTATTCTTCCTATCTGTGCTGGGAAGACACCAACCAGCTCCACCACGGTGACGTGCCGCAGGTCTAACCCGCACTGTGCCGGCTGCGAGGGGTAAGAGGAGAAAGAGGGGTGTTGGTTATTCCTGAGAGAACAGGGGGATGTTTGGAGTGTGCAGCAAGTGTCCATAGAGTCCCCTCTTCTTATGTTAGTTGAATGTTTTAAACTGATTTGAGAGCATATTCTGCAGACACTCAGATTCTCATGGCAAAGAATGGGAGCTTAATGACTCAAGTGGAGGTTAAGCAACAGATTCTCAGATACTCTAAGAAAACCAACACAGAGAGACCACCTAGGAGAAATATCAACCTGTGTCTGTAGTTACATGAAAAGATGTCAAGATATCAAGCATTATAATAAAAATCTAGTTTGGCAATCAAAGCAAATTATGTGAAACAGAAGTTGACTGCAGAAAGTTTTCTTCCATGCCAACTCATTTGCCCACTTGTCAAGAAGTGGAAAATGTGCTATAGCCATTAAATTCGGTTTGATCAATATATTGAATTCTCTTGCCAGGTTTATCTAATAGGGAAAAGGAGCTGGTTTTGTTTTTTTTTTTTCTTAAATACAACTGTCATTTAAGCCAGCAGTTAAAAAACATCATCACATTCACATCTCAATGATTATTTATACTGCATTTTGTTACAACTTGTGAGAAGGAAAAACAAGATAGAAACACTTGTAAAGGAGTGGCTCCTTTCCTTCCTTTCCCTGAGGACACAGATATATTTTGGAGATCTATCCCTAAGTCTAGCAAAAAACCAACAAAGGCATCACACAACACATAAAAAGGAAAATTACCAGGTGTTTTGGGGTTTTTGGAACAAATCACCCCAGTGTTATCTCCAGCACTCTGGATGATTTCTGTGCTGTGTCTCTAGTCCTTTGTGGTTCTGGTGCACTTTCTATTTTTGAAGCTATTTGCACTTCCTTGCATTGTAGTTGCAAATTCTGTAAGCCTGGTCTGCATGAGCTGCTTAAGAGCTGGAGGGTTGGGTTTGGGTTTTTTAAAAACTTCTTCAGCAGCTGAGATAGGGAATTATTATTGAGACCAAGTTAAACTAATTTGGGGAGAATGGAAGGGCCAGAACTGCCTGGGCTTCAGTGACTGGTCAGAGGCAGCACAATCCAGAATGGAGATGAGTTAGAGACTGGGGGGATATTTCAACCCAAACCCCTGTAAAAAGGATTAATCTGGAACCATGACTGCTTGAGCCAGATCTTCCAGTGGCTACAACATAACAACTGAAGGTTGTGGGTCTATATAAAACAGCGGAGTTTGTCCTCTTGTGTCTTTCTTTAAAGAAAAAAAACTAGTTGCACATCGCCCTTAAATGTGTTTTACCTGCAGCATCCCCAGCTGCATCCTGTAGAAGAAGTTAGCTGCAGTAGGGGTTGAAATAATTAGCAGTCTCCGCTTCTCATAAAATTGATCTAGAAGTGCAGCTGCAGTCCTCACATTCACATTAATATTCATGGCTGGAATAAAATTAAAACAAAAATTATGGAGCATACTGAAAACAGATCTATTTCTAGAGGCAGAGTTAGACAACAGAAACACAAGAACAAGAAAAAATAATAAAGAAGGCATGAGTGAAATGCTGGCCTCGTTGTAGCCAACAATTTTACTGTAGACTGTTCTAACTTGCACAATGGAATGACTCCAGAATGTGTTATTTTGTGGAAAGCTTTGAGCTAAAACAAACTCTAGGAAGGAGCAGTCAAAGGTGGCAAAGGCTTCAGTCATAAGTGCAAACTGGCAGGAGAGACAAAGATGATGTTAAGTTTCCTACCTCTGGGACACTGCAGCTGTATTCCACCCCACACCCCCTTCCCAAATTCTCACTGCCCTAAGAACCATTGTACTGGATTCCTCCTGGCAGAGTGGTGAAATACTCACTTACGTGTACAGGTTGGCTCCACTCCTGACCACCCCAAATTGTACTGGCAGACTCGAGCTGGGCTTCCTTGCAGCTCGTAGCCACCAATGCAAGAGAACTCACAGGTAGCCCCATAGTTATTTCCATCACCTGAGCACTTGATATAGCCATTATCTGGGGCATTTAACTTCACACAGCGCCTGACTTTGAGCAAGAGGAAAAAAAAACAAAATGAAAGACACAGAATGAATCACCATTGGTTACTAAGGTAGCACAGGTCAGTGCAATACCAGTACCAAAGACATTTTTCTGTTTGCTTTCTGTATTATTAGTCATGCACTTAAAAACCCCAAGCAACCAACCTGAACTCCCCCACCCCTCACTCTTACATAAAATGAAAAGATGTGTAGGTGTATGCATGTGACAAAAGGTCATGGAGCACAAAGGCCTGAAGCTGAAAACTATAGGTCACCTCTGTATATTCAACTCCAGAGGTTAATATCTGCACCTGTGAAAGGGCAGCCCTGCTTGAGAGATGTGAGCCTCAGCTGAAAAAAATGCCTTCACCTCCTGGTTCCAGCAGCTCATAGGCTACATATCACAGAGAAGCTGTCAGGAGGGAAGGGGCGTGGAGCTGGAGGCAGGGCTGATCAAAGCAGCTCTTCCTGGATGTGCAGGAGTGCTGCAGACCTGGCCCCCAGGGCCTTCAGCAAGACTATATCCCCTTCAGAATCAGCACAGGAGTTTATATACACAGACATATGCAGATAAATACAGAAACGAAGACATCTGCAAATTGCCTACAAAGCCAAGTGCAAATCAGTGTCTGTATTTCAAGGGTACAACATCATCCTTACCTCTGACTTTAACAAGAAATTTACAAGTGCCTTTGTTTTCAGCTCTGTCATACACAGTATACTGGATTTTGTGGTCGCCTTCTGGAAAATGTGACCCTGGTGGCAGGCCTTTCAAAATAACACTAAACCAAGAGATAAAACGAGACAGACATTCATAAATTCGCCAGTATTTATTTACTCACAATGTTGTAAAAGCCTGAAGTGGGATGTTTGTGGCATGCCAGGGTTGTCTGGCTGCCTGCAGGACAGAAAATTTGAGACTAAGCAAAGGAAGAAGCTGGGCAGCAGCAACCAGAGCATTTAAATTTGCTACCTACAGCCCACCCTGCTGAGACAAGGGGTTAGAGTGGGCAGGATGTGCTCCCTTCCTAAAAAACAATCCAAAGTGTAGCCAAGCCCATCATGCCCAGAGGAACTCAAGCTTCCTTCTACTTACATAAGAAAAAGTCAACATTAAGAAAGAAAACTCCCAGCCTCTTACAGTAGGGATGTATTCCCATCTGGCTTCTCTGAGCTGCTCCTATGATTGTCATTGTGACCATAAATATGTACAGAAATGGAACAGAAAGTGAAATTCAGTGTCACAGCAGAAGAGTGCAGTGATCCACAGCAGCATTTTCACCTGGAATTTGCCCCTGTCCTGCAAATAAGGTGGGAGAATTCAGAAGTATAAAACATAATCTCAGTATTGAAGCAGAGAGCATGTAACCTAAGACGTTTCCATGTAATGGAAAAGCTTTGGTACTTCTGAAACTAAAGGACTGTACATTTAAGAAAAGCACTGCATACTCTATAAAACAGCACAGTTTAGCAATCGTTTATAAAAACAAAGATGTGTTTTATGAAAAGCTTCCACTGAGTCAAGAGCTTGGCTCTTTTGAGCTGACAACAGTATGGTACTGGTATGACAAAGTCGACATGGGATATTCCCCTTTTTTTTTTGCCTATCAGACCTTCCTTTGTCAAAGACTTAGGAATTTCTTCATTCTGGTATTTTGCAAGTTTTTACTTTACCAGGTGTAATTTTTGATGTTGTTAATTGCCACCGTATTGTTACGTCAGACCTTAAGGGCAACTAAGTTTTTAATTATGTAATGGATTCTTCTTTATGAAATTATTAAATTATAGCAGTAAAAGGGCAATATCATTGTCTTTCATCAGTTTTTTGTATCCACATGAAACTGTAAACATCTTTAAGCTTAGCAACTTTGAGCTTTTAAGCTTAACCAGTCCACTAATGTAACGATGTAACTTGCTTACTGGAAGAAACAGATTTACATGCTCCCACCATTAAAATAATCCTGATAGATTGACCTAAATCCCACAAGATAAAAATGGAAAAAAACAGAGAAAGTACTACCACCAGAAGTACACCCTGTTCCTCTGGAAAATGGGTCTGTGAAAACACAGAAACTGACAAATTTTGAAGTGCTATGCCTAAGCCCAATGTTTAAATCCATCAAGGCTACAAACAAGAAATGTTACTTTAAAGGTAACTGCAGAATCCTGGAACATCAGTAGCCAGCACTACCTTAGGAAGAAACCTAAAGATGATTGCAGGTACTATTTTGTAACACACTTTCGTTTTTTTAAGATAGTCAAACCTACCTCTTCTGTTACCCCCAATGCACTATTCAGCTTTCATTGCTATGTACAAAAGGCAACTTGGTGTAAGAAAACTTGCTGCTTATGAGACCCACAAAGAAGCTCTGCAGAACTTCACAGGTGCAGCCAAAAAGCTGATGTTGTTTATTCCACCAGCTCTAAATAACCACAACTGGGTATCCAGCTCCTGAACAACTCACCTCCAAATTGCCATCTTTTCCAGTTAAACATAAAATTCTTTACAGAGCAGTGATATGTGACAGCGATAAAAAACCATGTTGGATGAATGAAGGGAAAAGGATACCTGGCCTGCTGAATTGCTACCAAAAGAGTAAGAAGGAGAAAATGCAGACGTGGAGATTTTCACGTACTCGGTGAGAATGCCGTCGGCAGTGTCCCGCCCCTCCGGGGTGTCCCAGAACACTCTGGCTGTCAGCTTGTTGGGCTCTGCCGTTTTCTCCTTCACGCTCGGGCACTGGATCCTCGGAGGTTCAGTATCTGTTTAAACGAATGTCACAGAAAAGGGCACTGCAGCACCTGCTAGAGCTCTGCATTTTCTTCACAGCTCCTTCCCTTGCTGTCAGGGTAACCCGGGACAACCCCCAGCTGGCCTCCTCAGCCCTGGATTCATCCCAGCCAAGGCACCTGGAGCTTCTACTTCTCACCTTTTTGTAAGAAGAGCTGATCAGCCCTTTGCAAAGCAAAAAACCCAACTAAAAGTAGTTACTGTAAATTTCTGTACGCAGTTCAGTTAAAAAGTAACATCGACAAATGGATGGCTTTGAACTCCGAGGAGGGATGTCCAAGATCACAGCCAAGGAGCCTGGATGTTCTGTTTATCTGCATTATTTTCTTCGTTCATCTGGGCAGTAGTTAATGTGATTAAGAGCATTTTTAAAGCACACTGTCTCTGCACAGTAACTTTACATGTTACTCTTAATATGCTGGATATTTTTCCTACAGTAATGGCAACATGAGAAACAACAGAAGCCTGGCACAATTACCATTCTGTGGAGAATCAATGTGACATTTGATTTTTTCCTAGTAACTCTTATAATAATGTCTTACATCAGTAGCCAGCACTACTAGGACAAGCATTCTATCAATATAACCTCAGGATTTGACAAAAGGATGACTTCGTCTGGTGACAGCCATTTACCACAACCTCTGTTATATAATCAGCAGAGAAAGGCAATCTCTCCAGACGAAAAGACAGTGACATTTTTCAATCTTCTAGAGGAAATATCTACTTCCATGCATATTACAGTCCATTAAAGATGTAATGGAAATATTATTCAAGTGAGTATTGGCATTTTTAGCTAACTGATAACCAAAACCAGCTGTGTATTGATTTTTCTTTTAATCAAAATTATTTCAGCAACATGAGGGATATCCTCCCTCTTACAGGGTAGGGACAGGAGACAGCCTGCTTTGTTAGGACAGAATACTCACTAACTGTAAGGACTTCTGTAAGTCACGCCTAGAACATACCTAATTTTAAATATATATATATTTTTTCCCCCTCCCTTTTAATGAATACGTTTGACTATTGAAAGGCCTTATGCCTTTCCTACGTGGATCTTCACTGCTGCACTGCAAAGCCAACATAATTTAGTGCAAAAATGCTACACAGTGCAACTGCAGTATAAAAAGGTAGAGGAAAGCCCCTTGTTTTCAAGAGCACTTTAAGTTCAGGTTTGAAGTAATTTTAGCCATATTCAATGCCAGAAGCTGTGGAATCGCCAAGACACTTCCATGAATGAAGCTTACCAGACCCATGCCTCTGATCTCAAGTAGCATCCCTACTGTGCACAGTGCAACTAATTGCATATAAAAGTTAAGAAATTAAACAGCCTTTTCTGTCTTTGTATTTCATTGCTCCCCCCAATTTCACTTCTCAACTGGAACACAGCTGTTCAGTCAGTCCTCTCCTGGCCACTGTGTAGGCTGCAGTTCTGCAGCTTCTGAATTACACTAAAGAAAAGTGTTCAATTGCAAACGTCATTATACTGTTAGAATTACATCCGGCCACAATTACGTCTGTGATGTCTGGTCACAAACAAATCTCTATCCTGCCTATCAAAAGGTGAAAATACAACCTTATGAAAGTCTGCTAACAGCTCATCTCACTATTTGCATATAGGAACGGTGTGCACACAAGATTTGAAGGAACCTTCTCCAAACTAGGTAGTATTACCACAATTTAATATTACTTTTACTGGGTTACTTGGGACCTGTAATCCTAGGCAAAAATTGGGACTTGAAACCCTCTGCAACAACTACTCCATATTCTCGGAATAAAAAAGAAATGTTAGTGCTAACTTAGCCTCTTTTATTTGCTGCTTAAGGTACTTGCATACTTTACTCTGCAAGACAGCATCCTTTGTAATAAGCACACCATCTCTACAAACAGATGAGCTTCAGGAAGTGCCAGGAAATACAGAGGACAATATTTTATCATTTCCAAACTTAAAAGGTTTATTTTTCTTCCTCTGCCCCACACCGCTGAGAAGGACAAAGCTTGTTTTTGCAAACAAAAACAGGAGACACCACAAACAGTCTAGACCTAAGCAGCTCATTTCTACATTTGTACAACACCAAGTAACAGGAAACCTGAAAAATATTTTATGAACATCAGGCCACAGTGGAGAGGCTCCAAAGCCATTTGCCAACCTAGACTGAGCCACAGACATTGTGAGGAAAACCAAGTTATCATACACACAAGACACTAAGCATAAACATTCTACCACCCATATGCTTTAAATTACTGGTAGCCATTTCAGATGGCCAAAAAATACTTTCCTTTGTGGGTGGCTGCTGAAGCTTTTATCAGAGGCTTCACAGAAACAGGGGCAGCAGGCTGAGACTTCACTATGTGCTGAAATTTTTAGTAGTCAGGAAAGTTAAATCTCAATGTTTGTTTATCTCTCTTCTGATTTATGTATATAGAAATACTTCTTCCAGCCGAGGTTCCCAGGAGACTACTGACTATGTAAAGAAAATTGTTGGCATAACTAGAGTGAACTAGGCTGAAATTTAAATTAGCTCACTGCAACCATGCTGGTAAGTACAATCCATTCGCATTCTCTGGATATATTTGAAGACCATGATCCCAAGGAAGAAAAATTCAGACAATAGATTTACTTTCAAACCTGTTTTTAATCATTAAGCAGAAGAGTGAGACAGACTCCAGCACAGGGAACATGCCAGAAGAGCAGCACAGTAATCCCAGGCTACCAAGGAGCCACTCACTTAGGAATCACCAAAGGCTATTAGAAGCATTGTAAAGTGCTGGCCATTTACATCAGACTCATCTCTATTAAAGTTGTAATGCTTGGCTACTCACTTTGGACTTAAAATGAGTGACAGAACCTTGCAGCCTTGGCTCTCTGCTTACTTAAGAGAGACAGTTGCTTTTTCTCCCCATCAACTGAATAAAGGCTTTCTGGAATTTGTGTGTGCAGCACTTGGGCACTGGCAGGGACCTCAGGATGCAGAGCAAGCACCCCACTCACCAACACAGGCTGCTGGCCGGCCGCTCCAGGCTTTGTTGTCCATGCAGGTGACAATGCGGTCCCCCTTCAGCTGGTACCCCGGCGAGCAGTAGTACTCACACCTCGAGCCAAAGTAGGCACCATCCAAACACTTGAAGCCCCCATTGGTCGGCATGGACAGGGTAGGACAACGCTTTTCTGGAAAAGGAAACAAAGATTTCTGGAAACCTGCTATCCTTCCTTTACAGTAATGCACATGTGGGGTATTAGACAGAAATAAAAACACAGCTGGCAACAACAAGTAGGAGAAAGTCTTGTTCCACGTGAGGTTTTTCCACACTGTTCTCATTCGCTGCATTTCAAATTTAGCTCTACATAAGTCTGATACAATTATTTATATGAGAAAAGAAATGACAAGTACCTATTTCCTCTCTTCTCAGAAAGTATTTTATTGTAAGAGCCCATTTAGACACCTGGTACAAATTGTGTCAACTTAGAAAGTCTAAGATGGGCAATATTTTAAAACAGCTTTATGGCTCTGTCACAATACTATTTCCCACAAATCAAAATCTCACACTGATAAAATATTCTCTATACGCCAAGAATGTCTGAACCACTGAGATGCTTGTCATGTCATGTACCCCGTGAGACCCTCAGCAACAAACGAATCTACATATCCAAGCACACTGCCAACCTTTAAAATAAAAAATAAAAATAAAATAAAATAAAAAATCCAAAGATCAGTTTCAATAGCAAATAAGGATTTATTGTCTGAACCTGGAGCACAAGTCACACACACCGAGATTTTGTAACCACTTACGTTTGCACAGCACCTTCCCAGACCAGCGTTTGCTTGACTGACAAATTAGCTGGTGAGGGCCATGCAGCTCGTAGCCTTTTTGACAGCGAATATCACATCTTGTGCCCAACACATTCTTGTAATATTCCCCTTGAGGTGTCCTGCAGTTTGCATAACCATGTTTCACTTTAATGGGGGAGCACCACGGTGTTTCTGGCACAGAGAAGAAAAAAAGCCCCACACATAGAAATTAGAAAGATTTGAAAGTTCAGACACAAATATAAAATCACTTTGCTTAATCAAGGTCACACAGAAAAAAAGGAAAAAACTCTTATTTAAAAAGCCACCAATCTTTAAAGTGGAGAACACTACAGAGGCACACACACATGAGGAGGTCAGCCCTTTAAAGACCGGAAGCATTTTTTATGACAAACATTAAAGACTGTAGCCATTATATTGGAGGGGTTGGGAGGGCAGGTGGGGTTTTACTATCCTCTTTGTCCATGGAATAAGTGTGCCACCATGTGGGCAGTTTGATGACAACTGGGCTGTTCTTCCCCCTTGTTTTTAAGCACACACATTTAACTGCTCTTTGATAAGAGAAGTTTTCATTAGGAACATCTTGGTCTAGCTGCAGTTGTCAGTTTTCCACATTTAGCTTAGTGCTCATTAAAAATATTAAGCTCTACTTCCATAATAATCCGTGCCTTGTAAAAGTCCGTGATGGTTCAAGCTCTCCCACAGTTAGAAGATACCAATTACATAAATCATATTGCCAATGTGTCACGTTGAACCTGCTCAAACTGAAACTTTATTAACCTTTATAACCAGGGCTACACCGTACCCACCTTGTGAGGATTTACCACCACACAGTGGTGCTGATGAGAACAGTATCAAGTAGAGACTTCCCTTCCCAGCCAAAGTTTCACATCCTTTGTTTAGCTTTGACAAAAGGGTGCACCAAGAAAGCGGGCAGCTCCTCAGTAGGAGTTTCCTACACAAGGAGTGACTAAGCCTGCCCATTTCTCAGATCCAAGATTTGAAAAGCATCTATTGGGAGAGGAGAGGAGAGGAGAGGAGAGGAGAGGAGAGGAGAGGAGAGGAGAGGAGAGGAGAGGAGAGGAGAGGAGAGGAGAGGAGAGGAGAGGAGAGGAGAGGAGAGGAGAGGAGAGGAGAGGAGAGGAGAGGAGAGGAGAGGAGAGGAGAGGAGAGGAGAGGAGAGGAGAGGAGAGGAAGGCAGGGATTGCAAAGCAAAAAGGGAAAGATGTCAAATCCTGAAATCCTGTGTGACAATGTGTGACATGAGGGAGGGGCATGAAGAAACATTTTAATTTTGTAAGAAAGGTGTAAAAAAACCCTAAACAAACAGAACGCATGAGTTTTAGCCTTCATACTTACAAAGTCACAAATAACACTAAAAAAAATTTCTAGATCATGTTTTGCAGATGTTCACTTCTTCCTAAATTGCCATAATTATTAAATACATTTTCCTATACTAGTTGGATCAGCCCCACACATAAATAAACAATAATCAATACAGCATTTCTTATACGTGGAATATTTATATTCAGTGTGCTGTGTCTCTAGAACATATTTACACTCTCCTAATGGAGTGTACACTTTACACTTAAATGGACTTTACACTTTAATTGAGTTTACACTTTACATCTGTATTTTGCAGTGCTGGTCCTGAGCAAACACAAATAGCATCTGCTGACTAAAATCAGTGACTAATTATTAATATTTTGCCTAGACCAAGGGTGCATTTCCTCTAAACTAATCAATTTCTGAAGCAGTTGTATAGTGATATGGTTATTTTTGTCTTTCACTAATACAAGTAAAAACCCTTTACAAAGATGTGTAGGTGAAGTTATTCCCAGTGTTACCAAATACACAGTAATGAGGCACAGGACACAAGCAGGACAGTCCAATAGCCCACCTCAGGTTAAGGTGGAGTACAGTTCAGCTTTTTGGCTCAGCCACACAATCATCCCAGCTCTGTTTCTTCCCACCTATAAGCCTGTTTTCTCAATGTCAAATACATCCTCTGCTCCTTTCCTTACAATTATTCTAAGTGCTTTGGTGGAAAGTGGGTTTTGGTTTGGGTGTTTGGTTCTTTTTAGAACTATTTCCTGTCCTTCACCCTAATCTCTATCCCACAGCTCCCACAACACATTTAAAAAATCTCCACATCCACTGACTAGGGCCATTTCGTTGAGGGGCTGTATGACAGTGGCTCCCATTTTTCGTGCTTGTTGTGCACCAAATTAAAGCTGAGACAACAGATGAGGAGTGTGAGCTCCTCAACAGAAGGATGGGCACAGAAGTCAACTTCTGAAAAAATGAGTGATGCCAACACCCAGCTCTGCCTCCTTAACTGCCAGCCCAGGGCTGCTGGTGCAGTCTCAGGCACCACCTCCAACCTCTCTGGGGAAGCCACACATCTTGGATTCTCAGCCGCTGTCTCATTCCCCTCCTGGAGAAATCCTCCTACTCCTGAGCTTTCCAATAATTTCTGCTTCAGTGGTCTCACGACCAAACTCTCCAGCTTTTCTGTCCCAGTTGTTCTTCCCATGCCCTGAGACCTTAAACTTCAATCTATTTACACATCCAAGCTTGTAAGATCTCCTTAACTAATAAACAGGGCTCAGATTTTCTGCAGAAGGGCTTAAACCTGAAGTTACTAAGAAAACACTGTCTGCACAGGCAGGACTGGGTGGATAAAAACTCATTTGGGCTGAATTTTCACCCCAGCCAGTTATGTAATCCTTCAGCAAATCAGTTCAAGACATTTATGCCTTGAGTTTTCCACATGTATAAACTCCAAATGCACATAGCTGACTTCCTTTGTAAAGGGTGTTAAGACAAATATGCTTTGCAACATGATCAAGAGGCTAATAAAAATAAAGAGGGCAAAGAAGCTGTTTCAGGTATTGCAAATTAGCTTGAGTTTTTATGTAAATTTTTGTGGTTTTACAAACACACTTGACTTAATAGCTACCCATATATATATTTTTAAAAAGGTAGCTAACGACTAAAATATTCAGTTTAATGCATAAACACAATACTGAAGAAGTAAGAGCCTTTCCTGTAGCGTCATTGCAGCTACAGGTTTACAGAGAGAGACAAAGCAAGCTCCTCCTAGACGAGGGCAAAATGCATCTTACACTGGACCAAATGATTCTGCCAGAAAGAAAAACAAAAGCAAACATGCTTTTGGATGCAGATAACTTGAAGAGCTTAAGAGGAACATCTGTTTGATTAAAAACATTATAATGCTTACTCTAGAACTGCTTGTGATGAGAAGAAAGTGGGTGAGGCTGGGTTTACAAGCCATTTACAAATATTGGGGGTTAGACCAAGTGATACTGCTGGAAAAAACTCAGCTAACTGGAAAAGCACATCAAACAATACAAAAGTTTTAGATCAAAGTTTGTTTATTTTAAAGTGACAGCACATATTGATTTTCAAAGGCTAAGCAGCTACACTGAGCACTTGTGGAATATTAGGTTTGTGTGAGGCCCCAAGGGGTTACACAAACTGTTCTCTGCCTCAAGGCAAGATCAGCCATGCTCCTCAAGGCTTTGGGGATTATAAAAGCTAGAGGTTTCCCAGACACCTTTTCTGCAACTTCACCATCTATATCAGGCTCTGTTACCTCTACTGAAATTTGAAGTTTTAAGTACCAGGACTGGTACCTAAAACCTGTTTTTTTTGTTTAATAGAAAATTTACACCTCAGCGCAAAAAAGAACTAAAAAGTCTCTCAGTAATACAATAGCCTAAATTTTCACTTAGTAGTAAAACATTCCAGAGACTCAATCCTGTGTTTAGAACCACTGGAAAACAGGCAGCAAACAGAAATGGCTGAAGCCCCAATGTTGCCTTTAGAGCTATGGATACTGCTTGATCATTACAGTATCTGAGAAAACACATTAGGAATGAAGATCACCAGAGCAGTGGCACCAGAGCTGTGATGAACACAGAACTGCTGTATTTAGGAAACCTTTCCTCATTAAACATGATCAGAGTTGCCAAGTGACAGGAATGAAAGCACTTTTTAGACCATCATCTCCAGCCCCTTGGTCCTGTTTAAACACCAGCCTCAGCTGAGCCCTTCCTTCACAACAGCATGCCAAGAGCTGCACTGTTGCTTGCTGCTGTATCAGCCAACAGAGCTGATGGTTCACCAAGGAGGAAGGGAAAAAACTCCTTAAAAATGCTGCAGGCACAGAAAGTCTTGGCCATGTTTCTCTGGAAAGCTGAGCAAGTGGGAAAATATCCAGATGAAGACAAAAGGGTTTAGCAGGAGGCCGATTTTCACCCCTCCCAATAAACTGCAATGTTTTGTTTTTAGATGTCAAAGAGGATGAATCTGTGTTCTTGCTTGCACATGTGTAGAAAGAAAAAAACAAAAGCCAATGCTGCTTACATATGTGAACATCAGTTACGAAAATCCATTTAGTTCCTGTTATTGATTTCATTTGCTAAGAAATGGGCCACACCCAAAATGCTGGACTGTACATCTGAGGAGAAGTTCTGAAGATTGCTACACAGCCCATTATTCCCTGCTTTGTCTTTCTCCATTCCCTTCCCCATAACACCAACATAAAAAAGTATGCTAATGAAGAATGAGCCTTTTCTGTTCCAATGCTTTATACTCTTAGATTCACATTGTCTGTTCCTCAACATTTGGCAGTAGTGCTTCTAAACTTGGGGCAGTTTCTAGTATCTGTGTGAACGAGTCATTATGTTTCACTTACCCCGGTGACATTTTGGCTGACATGAGTACAATCCATTTTGGATCACCATACAAACGGAATTTACACAGAATCCACATTTTAACTACTTGCCCTGGCATGAATTGGCATTGATTTATCTTCATGACCTCTGAGTTAATTTTCAATGTGTCTGCAGAGTATCATATGTTAAAATGCAAAGAAAAATTACTTAACCTAAATAAAACTTCAGAGAATTATTTATGCACGTGTTTGAAAGCAAAATTTTATATACTTGTGAATTTTACTGGGAGGAAGATGAGACATTTATGAAAACAGCAACACAGCCATAAAAGTTGTGCTTTCGCCTTGGCTGTTCATAAATGTCTGAATTATTTTATGACTTACCTCTCACATGGCCCACTGATTCTTTGCAGAGAATCAATAATGTACAACAAGACACCAATGACCAGTATTTTCAAGTAATCAAAATGATGGCAACTCTAGTATGTCCCTAGATTAATTTACTAAAAAGAAACACAGTTACTATTTAAATGACAAATGAAATGCTATGTTTCTTTAATGTCCAGGCTTCTGAGAGATTTTGGCAGAGGAGAATGATATTAAGACAAAAGCACACTCTTTAGAAAATGGATACAGCAAATGGAAGATTTACTGGTAGCAGCAAAAAATTTCTCACTCTTACTGAATGGCAAAGTTTTCCAGAATAGGGAAGAAAATCTGAATTTGCTTTATCAACACACCAGTCTGTTCACTCATCCAGCTACATAATTTGGTTTTGGAATGCACACATGCATTTGTTAAACACAGTTCACTTGGCACTTCAGGTAGCAGGTTAACCTGAAATGCAAGCAATTTTATGGAAAGAAAAATGTAATGAAAATCAAGTTCTCTTGCAAGTACTTCTATACATTACCATCAGTAAGCCCAGGTTTTGAGTCAGCTTATCATTGATGGTTTTGTTAGCATGTATGGATAAGAAAGAGAAGCCCTTCCTGATTTTCATAACTCAACAACCTGCTCTCACAGGAGCAAAAGCAACGTAAAAGTTACTTACTTGGCTGCATGAAAGAGTTGTGATCAGTATTTGGTCTAATTTCCATTGTTAAAAACAGCAGAAATTAAATCTTGATCTAAATATCCATGAGAAAAACCATGGAGCTGGATCACCAAGATTGTATAATCCACAAAAAGAAAAAAAGAATGAAGCTTTCTGTCAGCAAGCAGTTGATCCTCTTTAGCACATAAGCAAAGCATTCACCTTTGTATCTACTGCGTGCATAAACATCCTCATCATCTTCAAGGGGTGAATATCCCGATCCTACAATACAAAATAAGAGAAAAAAAAACTGCAGCAAGACAGGAAATATAAATTAAAAGAAAGCTTTGAGAAGTGACATGCAAGATTAGGATGCAATAATCTATGCAATGTCATCAGCAGGGGCTTCTCTGAAGCTCAGAATCATAGCAGACCCACTTTATAGTGAATTTGGAAGGGGCAAATCAATTTGCTAATGAAGTGAAACAGTAAATTTCTCTCGGTGCTCCCAGAGCAATGTTGTGCAATGTTAAGTGGAGAGATATGGAGAGCCCATGTACCATGTAGGTGATGTACTGGGCAGAGAGAGCAGAGCAGGTACAGGTGAAGGGCCTCATCAGAGGTTTCACTATAAAGTGGTTCCATAGTGTCAGTGGCTGTTAACAGCCCAGCAGCAAAAGTAAAATGTAAATAACTCAAGTAAAACCATCCTTAATGACCTGTAATATCCTCACACCAAGAACAAGACATTGAGGTACAAGACCTGCAAACACAAGCTACACTCAAATCAAAATCACAGTTTGGTTTCAAGCATTCTTCTGGCATTGTTCAAATAAAGAGACAACAAAGCTCCATACTTTTAAAACCCTGTGCAATGGTTGAAAACTTAAAATAAACATAGAAGCTGCTTTCTAAAAACCAGTTGGAGCACTACTACTCAAATAATCCATCAATAAAACAAAACAGTTGGCAAGAAAGCTTTCAAAATTCCCTAAACAACACTTATTTAAAATTAGCAGCTTCAGAGCATGAAGTCTAGTCTAAATTCTAGATAAATCTTTTCTACAAAGAAGAGCTCATACCAATTCCCCCTTTGAAATATCCTTTTAAAAACCTTGCATGCAACAGGCAAGTACTCAGGGGCCACACGAGCTTCTCACATGGTATCTCAAATTACAGCATTTGGGGTTGTTTCATCGCCTTTTGTTGATATCTGAGACTATGGTCTGTACAAGCTGTTGCTTAAAGTTAGACAAAATTATTCAATTCAGGCACCTCGATAAGCTACTGATGCCATGTGCAAAGCATACAACTGTTCAGCAGAAATGAAACCCAAGAGTTTGATTTCTGTCAACATCTGTCAACAGACTCCATTTCTTGTTAAAAAAAATATCTACCCAGAAAATGGTGAAACTTGATTTCTTACACTACCAGACTCAAGAAAACGCAGCCCATGTATCTGCAGCTGCTCCATGGGAGCATCTTCCCCAGCACTGGATCACTGGGAATCCCTCCACCAGTTTAAGCCTGGAGCTGAAGAAGTGAATTTCCAAACAACTTCTCCTCTGAAATTGACGGATTTATACACAGCAAAGTCTTTTATCACTTAGAATAATTTCTCTGGATTTTTTTATATTTACTGTTGAGGTTCAATTTTGATACCTAAACACTGACATCTGAAAGACTTCTGAACATAAAATCAAACATTTTTGTACTTGAAATCTGACTGAATAGCAAAAAGAGCAAGCTATGATCCCTGAGGGCTTCAGGAAGACCTTGATATGTAAATGAATACTGCTCTAAGCATCAATTTTTCTGCCAGAAATTGGAATAGTCTTAGCTAATTACTCACTTTGAGGGTTATAAAAATCTTACCTCAGTGTTATCACTAATAATTGTCCAAATTTTAGCTTGCAGTGACTTTAGCATCTAAAATTAGTAAATCTTAGAATTATGTGAGCTCTTACACTCTTGCCTTTCCTTAGACAAGAAACAATTAAAGTGCTTTTGAAAGTTTTCTAAGAAAAACTGGCCGTAAAGTTATTCACTACATTTGCCCTGAAACAAGGCTCTCTTGGAGGTGCTCCACATCTCCCATTTCCAGCTCATTTTCTAGCTCAAAATGAGAAGTGAGTCAGGTCTCTTTTCCTAATGTTTTCTTAATAACCACAACAGGCTTGGCTTGGGGAGACACAGATCAAAGTGTTTCTGCTTCACATACATTCAAAACTGGCTACCAAGCCACGTAAGGACAAAGCATTGTTCTGTGTTGGAAGTGCTAAAATTATCACAGCTCAGGGTATAGAAGGTTCCTGCCAAAAACAACTGTGGATTTTGTTCTGGCAGATGTCAAGCAAAACATATGAATTAACACTCTCATTTTAAGATTCAGCTATGGATTTACATGATTCTGTTTATGTCAGGAAAAAAAGAAAAAGATTTCTTCATTCACGAAGTAAAATTCTGTCCCCATTGCAAAGGTTCACCTGTACAGGTCTGATGGCAAGACCAGGGCACAAGAACATAATGCCAAGCCAGGCACTGCATACACATGAACAGCACTTCACATGCTATTGTAACAGAGAAAAAATATGACACATAAGAGGCAGCTTTCCCAGAAGTGACATAAGAATTACTTACCTCTGAGTTTAAATTAAAGTAAGCTATAGACATCAGTATAACACATTAAACCAACCTGAAACTTTTCCGTATACTGCCCTGAAACAGCACAAGTTCTGGAACACCAAGTCCTAGAAGGAATTGCTGAGGGAAGGAAGTGCTGAGAATTTTCTCCGGTTGTTAAGCCTGGAGAAAAGGAGGCTCATCACTCTTAACTCCCGGAAAAGATGCTGGAGCCAGGTGGGGTATATCTGTTCTCCCAGGTAATAACCAACAGGATAAGAGAGTGAAAAAAGCCTCAGGCTGGGCCAGGGGAAGTTTAAAATAGCTATTAGGAAAAATTTCTTCACTGAAAAAGCTGTCACAAGCATTGGACAGGCTGCCCAGGGAAGTGTTGAGTCAATACCCAGTAGGTACTTAGAGGATACAAAGATGTAGCACCTAGAGATATAGTTTAGTGGAGTACTACAAAGAGACATTTTGGAGAATCATTTCAAAACAATCATTTTTTGGGGTATACACCCATATCTTCAGCTTCTGTAAACTGACCTTACCCTAAAGAGCACCTGAAGAAAGTGTGTCAAGAAACAGGACTCGTAACTCAGCACTTTGTCTACCTTAGTGTACTTTTTACGCTGCTGAACTAATGGATAATTTGGCGCCTAACACTGCTGATAAGAACCCTGAAGGGCGATTCTGAGAAAGCATGGCCTCATGCCACAGCAAAGCTCCGGCACGGAAAGCAGCCGTGAACACGAGGCGTGGGGAAAGCAGAGCTCGGTGCTGTCATTTCCAAACTAGAACTCAGTGCAGCGGCCCCGGCCCGGCCCCGCTCCCCGGCCCGGCTCTGCCCCGGCCCGGCTCTGCCCCGGCCCGGCTCTGCCCCGGCCCCGCCGCCCCTTCCTCCCCCTCCTCACCCTCGTACTCCAGGCTGGCCCGGGCGCCCAGGGCGAGCAGCGCGGCGAGGCGCAGCCAGCAGCTCCCCATGCTCCACACGGCGGCTCTGCCCGGCCCGGGCTGCGCGGCACAGGGGCAGCAGGAGGAGCAGCAGGAGGGGCAGTGGGACGGGGACATTCTCCGAGCGGCTCCCGGGCGCCGCCGGAGTCTCCTCCTCCTCCTGCTGCCCGGCCCCGCCTCGCCTCCCGGGAAGGCGCTCCGTTGTTTGGGGTCCTGTGCCGGGGCTGCGGTGTCCCCTGTGTTGTCTCCTCGTGGTGGTCCCTGGCCCGCTTGTCCCCTGTGTTGTCCCCTGGTGGTGGTCCCTGGCCCGCCTGTCCCCTGTGTTGTCCCCCCGGTGGTCCCTGGCCCGCCTGTGCCCTGTGTTGTCTCCCCGGTGGTCCCTGGCCCGCAGAGATGTGCAGGGTCCCCCTTGTTCTGAGAGCCCGGACTGGCTGCGCCGGCCCCACCTGAGCCAGGGCACCGAGCGGGCCGGGACAGAGTGTCTGTCCAGATCTCTTCCCATAGGATCAGAGTCAGCTAGGTTGGAAAAGCCATCTGAGATCATCGAGTCTAATCTATGACCACCATGTCAACTATAACATGGCACTGAGTGCCCCGTCCAGTCTTTCCTTAAATACCTGCAGGGAGAGTGACTCCCCCGCCTCCCTGGATCCCCCTTTCCGCTGTGTCATCACCCTTTCTGTGAAAAAAAATTTCCTCCTAATGTCCCTGCCCTGGTGAAGCTTAAGACCATGTCCTCTCATCCTATCACTTCTCGTCTGGTGGAAGAGACCAACCCTCATTTTGCTACACCCTCTTTTCAGGGACTTGTAGAGAGCATTAAGGTGCCCGCTGAACTCCTCTATTCCAGGATAAACCCAGCTCCCTCCGCCTCTCCTCACAGGACTTGTGCTCCACACCCTTCCCAGCTCAGTTCCCTCCTCTGGGCTTATTCCAGCCCCTCAATGTCCTCCCTGAATTAAAGGGTCCAGAACTGGACACAGCACTCGAGGTGTGGCCTCACCAGTGCCCAGGACAGCAGGATGGTCACTGCCCTGCTCCTGCTGGCCACACTGTTCCTGATCCAGGCCAGGCGCCATTGGCCTCCTTGGCTACCAGGGCACACCTGGCTCATGTTCAGCCACTGCTGACCAGCACCTCCAGGTCCTTTTCCTCCAGGCACCTTTCCAGCCACTCTGCCCCTAGCTTATAGTGCAAAGATCACTACATTTCCAACCTTTTAGACGCTGCTGGGAAATTGAGAACAGCAAAAAAACCCTAAAAATACAGCAATAATAGCCAATTTCAGCTGCACGGCAGCTTTCATAGAATAACAAAAAGAACAGAGCAAAATGAAAAACAAACGCCAAATGCCACCTCAAAACTATAATGACACTTGAGCACACAGAAACAACATGAATTAAATGAACCTAGGTGGCGTCTTCTGTAGTCTGCCAGCACTGGCTACTCTTGATTCTGGGAGGAAAGAGAAAGCTCCTTTCACATTTAACCTATCCTTCAAATCAGAGAAAAAGTATTTGGGAATTCCTCCCAATTTCAAAAAGTTCATCAGTTTAAGCATGTGTAAGAAGAGAATGACCAGTTTCCACCAGTAAGTCTGCAACATCTGGATTTAGTTCCTCCAATGTTTTGCCTCAGAGTTTTACATTTCACAGTACCTGAAGGCATATCAAATATGTGAATTTAAAACCTCAGCTCTACTGCAGCAAACTGAAGAACTTGTTGGAGTATGGCAGGGCTAAGGTCACTCTAAGACCTCAGAAGTCTGGAAGAAGCACATGATGGGGCAGAAAAGGCACAAAACGGTCACAATGTTCACATTTTTTTGTGTTGTACTCATGATGGTACTAAAAATGGAAAGCTGCATTTTTCATCTCATTGTTTAGTGGCTGAATATTACATGCCAGAGGTCTGAAAAGTTCATGTTAAAAAAAACGATTTGCTTTGGTGGGATCTCAGTATTTGTTTAAAAACTGCCTGCACAGTTAGGTGTTTTGTTGCATCTGGTCTGTGAAGCTTCATATATATATATATATATATATATATATAGTTTTGTTATAGAAATCCTACAATCATAGAATGGTTTGGGTTGGAATGGACCTTAAAGAACTGAAACACAACCATTATTTAGCAATAGCTGTGCTCAAATGAGAAGCAGAGGATATCAAGAAAATCATGGCATGTTCCTGAATGCCAACCAAGTTAATAATCCTATGTGCGGCTTCTTAGCCCAAATGATTAACTTCCAGAGATGTTTAGGCATTTCCCTGCTCATATATATGGAAATAACACAGGTGTATAGCACAGATTTGAGTTTCCACACACAGCCACAAGCTCCAGTCCACTGTCGTGCTTCTATTCCTTGCAGGTGTACAGTCTTTCAGGCACAAAAAGTAATCCTACACCAGGAAGATCCCCTCAGGGCTGTACACAGATTAATTCACTGTCTCTCAATATTGATTAAGATGCAAACACCGTGTTTTAGTGCACAGGTTTTAACTTGCTTCAAGAGAGATGCCTCATACAAGATCCCATCAAAGAACAGCTCTTTCAAAGTCACAATCAAAGCACAACTGAAATGCAGAACAGAAAGCTTCAGAATTATCAGGCTCAAAAGATGTCAGTTTGCATGCCAGCAGTAGGTTATGCCTTGTGAAGTAAATCCACTCAATTACACAAAAATCATAAATTGGATTAGGAAAATGCAGGCATGGGTTCTTTTTCCAAAAGACAACCTCTTTCCTCCTCCCTTGCCATCTGTGACCCAGTGAAGAAACACTGCAGCTGACACCAAGCCATGAAGGCGTTTCCAAACAGATTAATTACATGTTGAGAGAGCTACTGCTTTGCATAGAAGGCAAACAAAACAAAATTTGTTCACGTGTTGGCAAATATTGTGCAACAAAATAAGTACTAGTATTGGCTCAAGGAGTTTCCTTCACTTCAATGAAGTCCCATACCCAGCAGCAGGTAGCCATGCCCATGCAGTTTACTCTCAGAAAAATCAGTGGTGGGATGGAAACTGCATGGATACAGAAGTTAGTGCTAGTCCAGAAAAGCTCTGTATAATACAACTGAGCTCTGCTTCCTTTTATGGACACACATAGATATCTTAGATACAGCAAAACCAAAGCAAAACACTTTCCACCACTGATTTTGGTTTATTTTTGCCACTCCTGACCGGCAATAAAAAGTGGAAGTGGCTCAAGTGGCTCTGAGTCAATGCAGGCAGAAGTCCTGTAACACAGCTGCAGTCAAGGGAAAGCTGGCAGACATAGCAAAAAGCTACAAACCCCTCTGCCAACACATCCATATGATCCAGGAACCTTAGTGCAGTCCCAGGCTGCTCCTGGATACCTTGCTCCATTGCAAATTAATTTGCTTTCACTGTAATCTTAGTGTTAGAATGAGCAGTAAGTTCAAATGCTGGTTGCAGTTTACACACTTAAATGGCCAAAGGTTGTTTTTTAAATACTATTTGCTTGAAGATGTTAAAAAAACACAAACAAACCCAAAAGAAACCAAACAAACCCAAAACACTTCATGAATATTATATCCTTATATTCAATAAAAACAAACGAGGCATTTCCAGAATACCAATTCTGGAAATTGTAAGAAAAATTCCAGAATCCCAATTCTGGAAATTCTAAAGATAATTCCAGAATCCTAATTCTGGAAATTCTGGTTTGCCCTGAATTGCTCTTGTGACATTTTGGGTGATTCAATGGAAAGTGAGGATTTCATTTCAAGTTATCAAAAGTATATACATCTACATATTGGGTTTTCAGCAGAAAATTAAAGAAAATGTAGACCAAAAAAACCAACCAACCAACCAAAAAAAAAAAAAAGGAAATAAAATATATGGATAAAAAGCCCCTGCTATTGAAATTAAGTGTTGATTTTTGTGGGGGTAAAAAAGAAAGCTCAAAAGACGAATAAGGATACACCTGGGAGTTAACATTGGTACAACTTCAAGAAAATGATCAGTCATCTCCTTTGTTGATGCATGTTTCCCACATAAGCCATGTTCCCTTGGTTGCTGAGCAGTATGAGCCACAAGGTGCCACAATGATTCATCAGGAAGATGGGCTCAAGCTGGGAGCTTGGCTCAAAGAGAAAAATCTGTACATTACATACATGAATAGTGCCCTCAAGCAATACAGATTTTCAGCCTGACCAGTGAGTTGGGTTTTGTTTGTTTTGGCTCATTGCCCAAAGTTTTAAATAAGGAGGTGCAGAAGAAAAGGAAGAGGTTAGCTTCCATGATTTTTTAAGCTGTCAAGAGAAGGTCCAAAAGCGACTTAGTTATGCCAGCAGGAGACTAACGGAGGACTGGAGAAAAATGTTTTCTTTGTTCAGGCTGTGAGGAATTAAAAGTCTGATTTTTGATTAAGGCACTCCTCAATAAATAATGCTAAAAAAATTAGTGGCAGTATCTCTTTTTATGATCAGAAACTGTCACAGGCTGTTACCAGAGAAAGGAAGAAAAGTGTCATGAACACTAAAATGCAAATCAATTCAACTGAACAAAATGTACATCCTTTAATCGACAGGTTTAAGGAAGGTAAGCACTGCATTACATCTACACAAAACAGATATTTAGCTGCATACTGCAAAATATATTTGTTATCCTGAACACAGCTGTATCTGTGCTTTCCTGCTATGCCTAAACTCTGGCTAAGCCTTCAGCAGGGGTACGACAGCTATGGGGTTGTCCATGGATATAGAAGAATGTTTTATACAGAAGAATTTGTGCTCTGTGTCTGACAAACTCCAAGAGGCTCTGCTCTGCAAAGGCTGTTTTCTGCAGGGCTGTGAGGGAGCAGTGTCTCCGTGGTTATTCCACACCACACACGTCATCACTGCAGCCAGCAGTAAGGGACTCTCACTTCTGGGAAGAAGGGAGTGACTTTGAATGGAAAAAAGAGAAATAATTCCTGTGAACATACTTCAATATGTTTTTTTTCCCTTATATTAAGATATTTAGAGTCTTTAACATAGCCTACATTTTAGTTGAAAACATGGACAAACAGGAAGTCACCTATAGAAGGTCAATAAGGAACTGAAAAAAGGTAGGACTACTAGTAACTGTTTAATTAAGTAAAAGACCATTTAGGCTGAAAGTCTCTAATGACAAGTTCCAGTGGACTTTGGATAACTTTCCAAAGGAAGAGATTGAAAACTAATCCTGATCTATTCTGAATTGGTGGCAGATGGAAGAATTTTTAAATTTTTTTTTATTTTTAATGCTGACACTGGAAATTGGCACATCTCAGTTTCTAACTTTTAATACTACAGTACCAGATACACTGGGGTTTTGTATCCTTAAGACACGTTATTTCTGAAGCTCTGCCATTTTAAAAAGGTTTTTCAGATTTTATGAGCAAACTAAAAGAAAGGCTCCCTATGAAAAAAACCTCAGCTTGAAGTGTCAGACACTACACCAACACTTGAAAACTAGCATCAGGAGCTGCCTGTAATCCACAGGAAATTCTCCAACAAGTTCCTAGAAAAGAGAAGGGGAGTGGAAAAATGTGATGTTACTGACAGTGATCTCCTCCTGCTCTTTAGTAAGTGGAGTCACAGAGTCTCAGAAGCAACACAGAAATACTATAAAACCTAAGCTGGCAGCGAGCACCCTTCTCTGAAGAATACAGGGACTTTAAGGACTCCAGGACTACTTCTACTCATGCTTTACTAGTGCTTTGCAAGGGTAGAAAAACAGCAGGCATTACACCAGTGAGGAACAGGCTGAAGGAACAACTCCAGGGGAAGTAGAGCAGTCAACAAGACAAAAACTGAGCAAAGGTAACAGAAAAACAGGTGGAACTCAAAATCCAAAAATAAAGATGTAAAGGAGCTTCAAATTTAACAGCAAACCAATAACTGAAGGAAAAAAAAAGCAACTGCTGTCAATATTCAGGAGATAGGAATTTAATTTATTAGCAAAGAATAGTATTAAAAACAGCCTCACAACAAACAGTATTTAATATAGCCAAAGGCACAGAAGTTGTATAAACCAATTTATGTGAAGTAGCTTCCTCCTTTTGTTTAAAATAATCAATGTTAAGCAGATCCTAAGGTAGATTCAAAAGTTCTTTTCATAGAGTCAGCGCAAAAATAATGATTAGAGTTTAAAGGAACATTTGAGACAGTCCCTCTAAACCCTTGCTCTTTTTTCATAAATATTCATGTCAGTGGCAAATCTCATCAGGAGGATGTTCTCACTTCCATCAAAATCAAGAGGGTAAACAAATTTCCTTCTGAGAGAGTGGTTACCAAGGTCATTTGAGAGGATATTGGCTTAGAAGATCCAGCTTCACTGATTATACACTGTTTGGGGCACCACAATATAAAAAAATATATAAAACTATTAGAGAGTGTCCAAAGGAGGCTACAAAGATGGAGAAGGGTCTGGAGGAGAAGTCGTGTGAGGAGAGGTTGAGGGATTTGGTCTGCTCAGCCTGGAGGAGACTGAGGAGAGACCTCACTGCAGTCACAACCTCCTTGTGAGGGGAACAGGAGGGGCAGGCACTGATCTCTGCTCTGTGGTGACAGTGACAGGAACCAAGGGAATGGCCTGAAGTTGTGTCAGGGGAGGCTTAGGTTGGATATTAGAAAAAGGTTCTTCCCTCAGAGGGTGTTTGGGCACTGAACAGGCTCCCCAGGGCAGTGCTCACAGCACCAGCCTGACAGAGCTCAAGGAGTGTTTGGACAATGCTGTCAGATGTGATTCCTGTGTGCAGAGCCAGGAGTTGAACTTTGATGATCCCAGTGGGTCCTTTCCAATTCAGGATATTCTATGATTCTTTGTATGTTACATATATAGAGAGATACAGACAGATCTAGATCAATATACACATACACATAGCCGTAGTGCTGAAGACAATGCTCAGAAACTGCAAATGCCCCAAACTAGAAAGTAAGTAAATAAAAAGAAATCAAAATAATATTCCATTTCCTCTGCCTTTGGAACCCTAACTGCTGGTTTAAGGCAAAATGAGACCTGGCAACACCAATATAATAACTTAATGACCTCAACATACCGAGGCCATATTTCCAGAATTACACCCTGCTTCTTCAGAAGAGGGAAAAGGGCTATGGAAAATATACAGCCACTATCAGAAACAGAAGAGGTGACTGAAGCACCTAAAATGGAACCCTAAAAGAAACCTGTTTGGAAAGAAAAGGAACATGCACACAGCCAACTTGTAGGTTTTACAAAAGGTATGACCAGCACCATGGTCCTCAGCAAAAAGGATGATGATGCTCTGTTTCCTTCAGCTCCTAAAAATGCAGTAGCAGGTCCACCCTCAGCCTCCTGACATCAGGACAGAGTGTGCTGGGAAGCTGCAGAGCTCAGCAGGGAAATGTGAAGTTGTGCTGTATTTGGTGCAGCTGTGTTATCTAAGGATGGCCACACTCTGGGTCCCTTTCATTAAGGACAGGCTGACATAGGGATTGATGAACAACATCTGGCAGGAATGACCAACTGCAACAAGCAAAGCTGGCAGACAGCTTCAAATTACCAAGGTCAGGGTTCACTTAAAATAATTAGAATATTATCCTTTAATAGTCAGTTGTATGAATTTTAGTTTCCACAAAATCAGTTTGATACTGAAAAAATACTCAAGTTTCATAAACACCCTGAAGATGACAACTAAAGGTTGTTAGGAAAAAAACCCCAAAAATAAACAAAACAAGAGAAACTTGTAGCAGAACAGGTGTTTTTAAATAACAGATGTACAGACTTGTTGGTATTCTTGTACACCAGTTTCCTCAGAGTGGCAGGATTGAGGTGCCATTGTATTTGTCACTGCTTCCTCTTCACAGAAGCATCGAAGTCTGAGAAACTGACTTGTGAGATTTCAGGGCTTGCCAGACACCTGCAAAAGCAGACTGACAACCTGCAAATCTGCCTTGTGGACCAGAGATATGGATGTAAAAAGAGAGCATGTCAAACCGACTGGGGGAAAAATAATCCACAGAAAAAGTACAAAGCTAGTAACAGTTCTCACGGAAAAACGAAACCACTGCCTAAATTGTTACTGAGAGTTAATACACTGTAAATAATGTGGAATTTTACCCAAACATGTGAGATGTATCACTGCCCATAACGCTCTCAGCAGCTCCAGTCCTGGCAGGGGCTTGGCCTCGGGGTGCCCCTGTCCCTGCAGCCACAGCTGATCCCTGTCCCAGCTCTGCTCATGCCTCTGGGCTGCTGGGGGAGATCCCTGCCCCAATACAATTCCTCACAGAACCAGGACAGACCTAACCATGCAGTCTTCTGTGTAGAAAAGAGAAATTTAAGTCTCCCCCTTTTTTAAAAAAATGATTTTAAAACATCAGTTCTGCAGTTTCCTACGAATCTCAACCAGGTATGACATTTCATAGCAAAATAACCTCAGCTGAGGAACCTACAGATTTTGCAAAAAGCCATAATGATTTGGACCACCCAGACACAAACATAAAATCAAGTGCTCATGTTCCTGAATGTAATGCTCTCACGTTCCCTTTGCAAATCTGATCCCAAGTTGTTAAAAATGCTCAAAGATTTGACATAGATTTCCATTGCAGACAGACCAAATAACCAAAGGATACACATAGTTGCCTATCTAAAAATGTGCTTCTGAGTTGATTCCTTTCCATGATTTAAAGTTTCCCCTCTTAAGAAATTTTACTGTAACACACAGAATATTTAGAAACATAGTGTACAGTCAGTTCCACAGTGTGGTGTGTCTTGTGTGCAAAAGACAGTCAGCATCACTTCCTTGCTGTTATTGCCACAGACCTGTACTGGCCTCGTTACATCGAGGAAAATGGGATGTTATGTTTGGCAGGAAGTCCTGGCAGAAGGCAAAGGGTCAGACCAGCTACACATGGCAGCTCCCCAGTCACTTAACTCTTGCCCCTCTGCAGTCACAGGCTCTTACTTGTAAGGATTCAACAGCAACCTGAGACAAAATCAACATCTGCCAGTGAGAAAACAGGCCAAGGGTAACCTCCAGCAACACCTGACAGTAACCCAGCTCACTCTGGGAACAGGAAACATATTCTGGGAAAAAGCAGATATAGTCCAGCTTGTTTCAACCATCCCTCGACAACCTGCTGCCTTGGCAAGGAGCTGTCAGCAGGAGCAGTCCATCAGCCAGCTGCCTGATGGGAGCTTGCTCCAGCTGTCAGAATTTTTCAGGAGCCTGTTCACGGCTGGAGCTCACTCTGATTGCAGGTGGCTGACAAGTAAAAGCCCAAAAGAGCTGCAGTCCTGTCTGAACTTGTGAGCTGCTGTGCACCATGGTGCCTGCCAAGCCTTCCCCTCTCCTGCTCAAACACACAGAAAGTGCCTCACTGCAATGGCAGGGATTCCTCACAGCTCTTTCCACACTGCAAATGAGGGGTGACTAGGAATTGAATGGCATGGATTTGAAGAAATATTTATAATACAAAACATGAGTTGCTCCATCAGCTCCGAAAAGGGCTTGGGAGGAGGGCAAGGAGTTTGTTGAACTGAACTGGTGCACAGGGCTTGCCAACTGAACTTTATTTAAATTATTCATCTTTGCAGACATTAGGTCTTACTTTTGTTTTCTCTTTGTGCACTTCTGTTGCCATTTGTCAGTGTCACTTACCATGATGTCTTCATACAAGAAAGGCCAAGAACATTTTGGAGAGCATGGCTTCCTGTGAACTGGAACCCTGAGCACCATCTACACCACAAAATTCATTATTAATACTTTAGTTTATTCTCGTGTGTCACATACTACAAGCTTGATTTTTTCTGTTCCCTGTCCTGCCTTCTCGTGGTCTTTGTGCAGTAAGAGCAGCTTTGTTAATGGAAGAGTAAACATAGACCAGGATTTTGCTTTAGAGACAGCATTCACCCACTGCAAATAAATCTAACCCCATACTCCTTGTGATGGGCTTACAAATAGGGAAATATTTTCTAACTCAGATGAAGGATTTACTTTCAATTCCTTTGGACTGATCTGTTTCGGCAAACCAATTTACTCTTCCAATAGGGAAATTAGCTAGAAATCAGCAATATCTTTCTGAAGAGTTAAAAGTTGCCTTTTGTTACACACAAAATATTTATGGTTTTTAATGCATATTATTGCTGAAATGTCTGAGTGATTTCATAAGTATGACACATATTAACGATTTGCCTACAATATAGCAGACAAACATATTGCAAAAGAATGGTTTGGATAAGAATAAAATGGAAACACTTAAAGGGCTGCAGTGCATGTGTCATGCTGTTACTGTTATCCAAGAGGTCAGAAATGCCTTGAAGACATCTAAAGGTACAGTAAAATATTCTTGGTTTTGACGTGCAGCTGGAGAGAGGTATAGAATCCCCAATCCAAAACACTTATCCTAAAAACAGAGTCAAAACACAATTCAGGTGTTCCAATTTCCAAAAGACAGTCAAACACTGCAAGCTTCCAGAGTGCTGGTGAAACAAAGAGGCATCAGTGACACACCAAGAGCACTGCTGGCATTCCTACAAATGCTGCCTTCCCTTATTAAAGAGCCACTCAGAATTTGATGTATTTGACTGGAAATTTCCCTAAACTCTAAGTCAAAGCAAGTTTCCAGTTATGGTTATCTTCTGTTCCTCCCAGACATGTATTTCCTACCTCATTATAATAAATGTCAAGTACCAACAAGACACTCAAAATATGGTTCTCAACACCCACTGAAAGAGATGCACATCTAGAAGCTTTAACTGAAGCAATAAGGAGAGCAATGGAAAGACAAGCCAGAAGAGCACACAGGAATGCCCAGAGTCACAACCAGGTCCAGGTCACCCCTTTTCAGCTCCAAAGAGACATAAAAGCCACCTGTAGCATTTCCATAGCCAAATACACACACACAGTGTTACTCAATATGGTGCACCAATGGCAGTAACTGCAGCTGAATGAACATTTTCAGTCAAAGCTCTCTGGACAAACCATATTACAAAGGGGATGCAGACACAGGCCAACCAGCTGCCTTAATGTGACAAAAAAGACATCAGTGCTGCAAAGCTGAAGCAAACTACTGGTCAGATGCCTTCACAAGAAACACCTTCAGCAAGTCGTGTGTTTGTTTTTTCTTACTACAGTAATAGGAAAGGTACCTGCTTTCAGCACAGTGCACTCACTGCTTTCCCAGAAAAGTATGGGAAAGACCTGCATATTACTTGTTTGGATTGTTTTCTTATTTACACATTTCACTACGACTGTAACTCAGCGTTTCAGGTGTAATGTTTCTGGTATGTGTCCCTGGGCAATTTAGAACGGGGAATGTCTGCAAGCCTGCATGATTTTAGTCTTCAGCTGTACAGAGGCTGTTCATGCTAATTTTGGGCTCTTTTACTAACAAATCACACAGTATAACCAGAAAGTCACAATGGATGGACTCAAGACAGGCAGACTCAAGTAATTACATCTGAGTGCATTGCCCTGAAGTTGACAACTCCAAAGAAAACTGGAACAGGCACAGACTCACAATTTAACTGAGGCAGGAGTTGAAAGTAGCATCTTCCCCCATCTGGCCAGTCAGGATCAGGAAGCCTGACAAAAGACCTCTGAGGGACACCAGGATGGACCAGAGACCCTGGCAGGTTAAAACTCTCATGGCACAGCCTAAAAGGAGACAGACT
The DNA here is from genome assembly GCA_037013685.1 of Acridotheres tristis. Taxonomy (NCBI): domain Eukaryota; kingdom Metazoa; phylum Chordata; class Aves; order Passeriformes; family Sturnidae; genus Acridotheres; species Acridotheres tristis. The sequence goes on from CM072884.1 coordinate 106,543,751, forward strand.
TTGCTGAATGGCTCATGTTGCCAGCCCACACTGGTTAAGTGTAGGCTTAGGGTAAACCATGCAGCACAGCAAAGCATGGCTGCAGAAGCCTGAATACAGCACTACTTCCAAACTGCAGTGCTATTCTTAGTGAATGTATGTTCAGCACATCTAAATCCAGTACCCTAAATAACAATGGCATTTCCTCAAAAGAACAAGAAGGTGAGAAGTAGGGAAGAAAAAAATCAGATGTCTTCAATCACGCTGCTCAAATTATAAGGAAATGTGTATATTCAGAGTTGTGACAAATTTTAAATTTCACACAACAGGACAGAAAGGGTTTCCTTCCATATCAATACCACATTTGAATCTTCAAAACAAGATTAACTTATAAAACTTCTAAATCATCCGACCTGCACATGTGCAGTACTCTCACACATACCTATTTTTATCTACTACAAGATCTGAAGCAAGTGATAGCACTAACATAAAATTTACTGTTATATATCTTACTGCAAAGCTGCAGAAGTTTCTTCTGTGTCTCCCTGAAGGTCACAGCTGCACTACACAAATCAAAGATGTATACATCCATATGGAGATATTTATTCACCAGTTTCAAATAAATAAATGCAATCAAGAATCTTTATGATGCATGTTATAGTTGTGGGTTTTCTTTTCTCTCCTCAAAAACAGCTCATAATGACCTGCTAGTGTCCCACAAGAACAACCCAAAATACGCAAAATTTCAAGTACTCATTTTCAGGTCTATGCATCAGGCAGCAAAACTTGGTCTTTTAGAGCAGCCCATCTGAACCCCACAGATATCTGTCCTTAGCTGAAGACATATTTTCACTGAGCAAGCAAAAAAGCATGAAGTTATACAAAGTCTATCTGCTCAAATGGCAAAAAACCTTTGCCAAAAATGTCCAGCCACCACCAGCTTGAGCTGCACAGGCTGGCAGAAGCTCAGCACTCTGACATGGCTGGAGGTGTTTCCCTCTCCCAGCCTGTAATTTGCCCTGCATGCTGCCAGCTCTTCCCGAATACTGAGCCAATGTTCAACAGCCAAAACGAGGGCAGTGAAGACGTGCAGAAGGCTGGAAGGAATAGCACCATCCAGAGCAGCAAGATGGGTCCAACCCTCAGTGCTTATTTCACATCAAATAGCACAAGAGGACACAGGAGAACATCCAAGAAAAATTTATGGGATCATGTCCTGATTTTGGCTCACAAGCAGGCTTCCCTCTCCCTGGAGCCTCATGATCTCATGGAAATCACTGTACTAACTCACACTCAGGGAGCCAGGGATGCTCACCCAGGGGAAGGCAGGACAGCTGGGCAGCCCACCTCAGACTCCAGGGGTCAAATTAAAATACACAAGCAGGAGAGTAGCCAGAAGCTGAAACTGCTGTCCAGGAGAGAGAATTCACAGAACAACTGGGTTGGAAGAGACCTTCAAGATCATTGAGTCCAACCCAAGCCCTAACACCTCAACTAGACCATGGCACCAGGTGCCACATCCAGTCTTTTATTTAAACACATCCAGGGATGGTGACTCCACCACCTCCCTGGGCAGACCATTCCAGTACTTTATCACTCTTTCTGTGAAAAACTTTTTCCTAATATCCAACCTCTATTTCCCTTGGTGCAGCCTGAGACTGCATCCTCTCATTCTGTCAGTTGCTGCCTGGAGAAAGAGACCAACCCCACCTGACTACAAACACCTTTCAGGGAGCTGTAGAGAGTGATAAGGTCACCCCTCAGTCTCCTTTTCTCCAGGCTAAACCCCAGCTCCCCCATCACCCTGGGACGGATCCCATCTGGTCCCATAGATTTATGAATATCCAAGTGTCTCAGCAGTTCTCTGACTGCCTCCTCTTGGATAATGGGAGGGAAGAAGAATGTTATCCTCTTGGATAACATCCTGAAAAAGAGGGGATGTTTCCAGCAGTGCAAAATCGGTTTGGGAGAAAGCTATTTTGGAAATCTCCCCTACACTGAAGACATACCTGGGAGCCCTGGCCAGAGTCCAGACCTGGGCCCTGCTGTGTCAGCACCTGAACAGAGACTGAGGCAAAGGATCCTGCCCAAGGCCTGGGATGCCAGGAATGAGGCAGCAGGGATGGGTAGGAGGAGGCCCAGGACAGCCATGGGGAGAACACAGAGTCCACCAGGATCAGCAACAGGCCACAGCTGCCTAATGTTTCCTGGAGGGAATGCACAGCTCTCCAAAGCAATCAAATTAAGAGATACTGCTGAGAAGAATGACAGGGTAAAGGAAGGCAAAGTAGCTACTTTTCCAAGGTAGCATCTGCTAAGTGCTAGAGGAAAAGCACAAAAACAGAGCTAAAAATAAAATCAAGAGGGCTGATGAGAAGGGCTGGCCAGCCAGTCCAGTAACTTGTGTTAAGGAAACAAACCAAAGCTCATGAGCAACACTTTGTCTCCAAATAAGCCTTTCAGCAGGAAAAATTCATTTTAACAGTAGTCCAGCACCAGGGTATTTGGACAGACTCATTTTAGCAAGCTGCTAGCAGGCTCTTAACGTGCTGCCATGCCAAATGCATTCTCCCTCCATCTTCAGAGAAATGAAGAAGTGTAATTGTAGACATTTCTCTCAGGGAAAATTCCTGCAGCTGCCAAGAAACACCATTTAGAGGTAATGGTGGGTTGGGGAAGGATTTCTTATCATCCTGTTGCTGCATTTGACAGAGCTTTACTCTCTGTGTAACTACTCCTTCCACATTTTGTGTTATGTACATGCCAAAGATACCATTTATTTCCTCAGGCACAATGGAATCTCATCAAGATTGTTCAGCCAAATCAATGGAAAATATTGGCAAAACTGTGCTTGCAATATGTATTAACTTGGGGAAACCTAATTTTTTTCCTTGGATCTCTCAAGAAATACAAAAATCCTTTCTCTCTGCCTATGAAGATGTGCCAAATGACAAGTCAAAGTGGTTTCAAACTCAGGCAGAGATCTTAAGTGGCTATTTCAAGTTACAGGAAAGATTAAAATAGTTAAATTTAAAACCCACAATTTGGTGCCATTTTCAAGGTATTGCAGCACAAATTTTCAGTTTGAACAAACTTAACAGTGCCCTTTAGATACAATCAATAGTTAGAAACAGTGCCAGGGAAATGCCAGCGAGCCAGCCATGTCCTGTATGCCGAGATGTTCATTCACTGCATTAAAAAAACAATTAAGTGAATACCTTGTGAAATGGATAATACAAACACATTGTAATTGTTCACATAACTTGAAACAGCAAATTCAAAGGAAAAAACTAAAAAAACCCCAAAACACAGCCATTTTGGAAGCCGAAAACTTAGCCAGGTATTAAGTGGACCATGTAACTTGTTACCCCAATTAGGGGAAAAAAAGCTCCAGAAGTTTCACATAAGTACCAGGAAAGATTGACAGTATTAAATTTGAGTCTGTATTACAATGCACTACATATTAGAATTTCATGAAGTATTAGATCATTGATATGCTTTTTGGACAAAAAATGAGAGTGTGATGGGGGTGCCGGGAGGGAGGGATGGGTTCCTCTTCACGGCTTTGCACTCCAAACAATCACAGTGCAGGACTGGGGATCTGTGCCTTGGGAGCAGTCTCTGCCAACAAAGACACTCCTGTTTATCCACTAACATCAGAACAGCTCAGTGTGGGCTTAAGCCCATGCCCATCTCCAAACTCTGCAAAGTAAGTCTAAGCAGCTTGCCTTAGACTATATGTAAAATGTGTATTGAGTGTGAATTTTCAAACCAGTGGCTTATTCAACTGAATGTCAACACAAGAACTTGCCAGATCTTGCTCCCTGCACCTTCATCAGCCACAAATCTGACCAATCAATACCCATTCTGTTCATAGCTCGAGTAAGAGAATAAAACCATATTTCAGTGATGTTCATTTCTAACTACTCATTTCAAGTGTGAGACGAGACAAAAGTAAAACACAAACCAACATTTCCAAATTACTTTTAGAATCAATGTTTTTGATAAACAAAATTATAAGCACGTTTATACTTTTCACAGAAAGAACCTCACACATACTGGTGGCTTTCTCAAGTGCAAGCTTTTATAAGCACTCTGGTTTTTACACTGTAGATGTTTGGCAAGCCCTTGTCATGCCAGCACTTACTGCTGCAGTGGACCAAAAAGATAAGAGGGGTACAGCATCTTGCAGGTATGAAAAAACTGTCATTGACAGTTCAATGGCACCTCTTGTACCACCTCCAATGCTTGCCCAGACTTAGCTACCCAAGGCATTAAATGCAGTTAGATTGTCTGTGCTGTCTGGCAAGGTGTACCTCCCTGTGAGAGAAAGGACAGTTCAACAACTCATTGAAATATCCTTAATTTCACTCTGTTTATGTGATCTCACCCTGGAGATTTCAGTTGCACTGAAGAACCCAGGTGCTGCTGCAGAGTGAGCAGGCTGAGCAGAGAGGATGCAATGACCTGATTATTTAAGGACCATTCAGGAAAAAATGTACTGCTTTGGTAATGCTTATAAAGCCACAAGGAGTTTTCAGTAGGGAATTACTACAGCTCATGAAAATAGTCCACTTCACACAGGAATATATGAAAGGAGTGTCAGGAGATGAGTTAACATTATTGATTGATATTAACATGACATATCTGTTTTGCCTGAGGTCACCTGAGAATGTAATTTATATTAGGCTTCTCTGCTGCTGGCAGTCTTACTCATATGCAACTATCCAGATAAGCGGAGCTTGTTCAGACAGAGCCAGCCCAGCCAAATCACAACTGTGGGTACAGCCGTGCCTCAGAACACACTTACCTGCTTGCATCCAGAACATCACAGAACCACAGAATGGCCTGGATTGGAATGGATCTTAAAGCTGGTCTAGTTCCAAGGCCCCTGCTGTGCACAGGGACACCTTTCCTTGCAGTATCCATTCCCATGCTGGGTTTTGTGCTGTATCCTTGGCAGCACACACCACACCCAGGTCTGTGCCCACCACGGGTCACGAGTGGCACTCGGAGCTCCAGATGTGGATCCTGTACATACAAATTATCACCCAGAACTGAAAAGGCAGCCAGAAAACTGTGCTTAAAAGAAAAACACAACAAAAGAACTCTCAGCTGGCACAACAGGCCCCACCCTTGACACTGCAGAGCACCAGCTACTCAGGGCTCTGGAGATTGCTTATTGACCATTCTGCAGCTTGGTCTAAAAGAGAGGAGCTATGAGTAGGAATCAAATTACTGCAATGCCAGATTTTTTTAAAGCCTGCCATTTGACTTTAAACAATCTTAAATGCTTTCTTCCTTCAGTTTTGTCCTCCTATCCTTTGTCTATTTACAGTATAAACTCTATTGGACATAGTATAAACTATTGCCTCTCTCTGAAGGGCTGAAGCACTCAGAAGTCTCACTCACAGATGCACACCTTGACCTTGATAACTACCCTTTCCACAACCTGACTTCCATCCACTCATATTTAATCCGTAATATACATAGGTTATAAGCATATGATGCTTATGTATATATTGTTTTCTTTGAATTAAATTTCATACAGTTTTTGAAAATAGTTTCATAATATTATATGGTCTTCAAGTGATTTCAGTGACATCTCTCTCAAGGTTCATGGCCCCTTCACACCAGTACTCTGCTCCAGTGCACAGTTCCCATTCATTCTATCATAGATTAGCTTTTCTTTTCATCTACCAGAAGTGTAAGACACAAGTACCACAGCCTTACATCATACAGTGACACTTGATTTCACCTTCACGTCCCCCTACTACTGAACTTGGGATCTCCATATGTATATATGCACATATGGACAGCTGTACCCTCCCCAACACCACAAAAAGTCACTCAAGAGCTCCAAGATCATATCTTCCTCTTCAGTCCTTAGGGAAAAGGTTTTACACTTGTTTTAACTTCCAAAAGGTGCATCTCTAAACTGCTCTTGAAGAGAAAACAGACTTTCCTCTGAGTAGTGGCACCAGAGAGATTTTGTCAGTGCCTCATTAGCTTTGAGTGTACCAACGTCAGAATACCCCAGCATCCTTTCAAAACTTGAAAACACAGTTACAGTTAAAACAACTGGTGCATCAAAGGCTGTTAAGCATTTTAAGAATTTTAATTATTTGGATATTTTTCAGTTTTCTTCCTTATGCCGAGCAGATAATTAGTTCAATTACATTTTCACAGGTGGAATACTCGCTTGATTACTACTTGCCTAGCATCAAAAAATCGATAGCAGAACTCTTAGGGCACGAAAATTCCATCTATTTAGTGTGGTGATTAACATAGTCTTTGGAATTGTGGCGCTCAAATGTCCTACACCAAAAACTTCAGTGTTACCAAATTATGAGTTCAAGAGCTGATTAGACTATTCCTGATGTTTAAAGAACAATCTACTATTGAATACAAGCATTTTGCATGAATCCAAAACAGACTGCTTGGCTTTGTTTATAAAGTAGTCCAGTGTCAACATCTTGGTAATGGTTCAATAAGCTTGTGCCTGTATAATCAAGAGGGCCCCAAACACATGTGCTGTAGATATTTTTTTTAAAGTCTATTTTAGTTGACTTAATGGCATTCTGTACCTAATGTGCATGGTTACATATGAACACAGTACAGATACTAGAGAAAATATCTATTAACAGTTTCACTAGATTCCATACTGGGAATAAAGATCTGAAAGAATACCACATTTCTCTACTAAAAACAAACAGAAGAAAAGTAACATGAAACATTAACTTAATATTAGGGTTTACAATTACAGCTGGTGATGATTTAAGCTCTTTGGAGCCTTTGACACTAAGCATAAGGAGGAAACTGGACTTTCAAATGAGAGAAAGATGAAACAAGCAAGCTTTTGTGCAGCCAACTTGAAGATTACATGCAAAAAATTTGACTTTCAAGATTAGAGAGGTTACATTTGGCCTTTTAGGAAAACAGAGGATAGGATATTAGCATCCTCTGTAAACTACTTGAAAACTAACATTCACATGAACCGCAAACTGAAGCATTCACTCATCTTCCTAAGAAAATAAAGAGAATTTGGCAGTACAGCAATCCTTAGAGAAATGCCAGGACAGGAACTTCTGCTGTCTTTGTTGATTTAGCAACTGATGTGTGCAATACCTTAGTGTTTGGTAAAGAAAAAACATAACCATGTGTTCCAACATCTTTCGTCTTGGAAAGAAGCCACCTGGAACCCATCAAGGAAAATTAAAAAACTAAACTTCAACTTACAAATACCACCATTATGCCATTTTACACCACTCCACGGACAGAACTACGTGTTAAGTAGGGACAGCTCTAGGAAACAAAAAATGGTATCACCAACATGCAGCTGTATTGGGGTTGTATTAGACACCTTTCTCACCTGTTCACTGCCACGCTTCCCCTTCAACCCAGAAATGCACCTCAGTTTGAAGCCATACCTACTTATGTGGAAGGCTGTTCTGACCACACATTCTCACGGACTACACCTGTTAAACCACTGGGCATGCCAGTTTCCATTGGCTTTGCTTGCAATGCCTGCCAAATCAGGAGTGCTTAACCAGACAACACGCAGCTGCTTTAGAACAGGCAGAACCCACACACCCCTTTCCTTTCGCATGGAAATGGCACCTAAATTTCAGCTCATTTCAAATTTTGCTACGGGAAATGCAAACAATTAGAAGTGAAATAGCATCAGCATGTTTTTTTTTTTATTTACTAGAAACCAGGTAGACTCATTCATTGTTCTCACTAAAAACTGAGATTACCTTGCTGCATGCACAGTCTCACCCAGGCACCAAAAACTGCTGAAAAGCTCCGAAGTGCCACGATCCAAGAGGCAAAGTTGACCCATCGCACTTACACTTTACACTAAGAGACAGCACAGAATCTCTCTTGTCCTTCAGCAGCTCTGAGCGGTGTCGCCTCCTCTGCCGCCTGCCAAGGTGGCGGCCCGGCAGTGCCGATGTGACACCCGTCAGTGTGACAGAGAACGCGCCGGGCTGCCACCAGCCCGCAGTCGGCAGTGTTAAACCCGGCACGGCTGCAAGCTTTACTCGCTTTACCACTCCAGTACTAACCCTGCACTCCACATCCAGCCTGCGGCTTCACCCGCGCTGGCGGGACTGGAGCAGCCTCAGAGCGAGACAGCGCGGTGTGGGGAGCGAGCAGGGCGGGCCCGGCCCCTCAGGCTGCCGCGGACACCGCGGCGCTCCCGCCGCCGCCCCCGGCCCGTCCCCGCTCCCCGGCCCGGCTCTGTCCCGGCCCCGCCGCCGCTTCCTCCCCCTCCTCACCCTCGTACTCCAGGCTGGCCCGGGCGCCCAGGGCGAGCAGCGCGGCGAGGCGCAGCCAGCAGCTCCCCATGCTCCACACGGCGGCTCTGCCCGGCCCGGGCTGCGCGGCACAGGGGCAGCAGGAGGAGCAGCAGGAGGGGCAGTGGGACGGGGACATTCTCCGAGCGGCTCCCGGGCGCCGCCGGAGTCTCCTCCTCCTCCTGCTGCCCGGCCCCGCCTCGCCTCCCGGGAAGGCGCTCCGTTGTTTGGGATCCTGTGCCGGGGCTGCCGTGTCCCCTGTGTTGTCTCCTCGTGGTGGTCCCTGGCCCGCTTGTCCCCTGTGTTGTCCCCTGGTGGTGGTCCCTGGCCCGCCTGTGTCCTGTGTTGTCCCCCCAGGGGCTCCTGTTGTCCGTTGCTCTCCGACGGGGCCTGAGGGAATCGCCCGGTGATGCTCTGGCCCGCAGAGGGGTCATAGAATCACAGGATCAGGATGGTTTGTATTGGAAGGGACCATAAAGATCACCTCGTTCCAGCCCCACCGCCTCCTCTGGACTGACTCCAGCATCTCCATGTCCTTTCTGTGCTGGGGTGCCCAGAGCTGGGTGCGCTCTTCCAGGTGGGGCCTCACCAGAGCAGAGCAGTGGGGCAGAATCCCCTCCCTGGGCTCGCTGCCCACGCCGCTGTTGAGGCAGCCCAGGTGTGGGGTCCCTGCTCAGTGCCGTGAGCCCCGACCTGAACCAGGACACCGAGCTGGCTGGAACAGTTTGTCTGTCACCGATGTCCTCCCGTCTGTCCCTCCAAGGCAGGGAGCGAGGCAGGGAGGCTCCCAGTGGACAAGGGCAGGACGGGGAGGATGAGCCCCTCGTGCTCCCTCCGGTAACTCTTCTGGCATTGTAGGTCCTCTCTGTGGAAGTGTCATGCTGCCAGATTCCATCCCATCCCATCCCACCCCATCCCAGGTGGCAGTGCCTGCCCACGCAGGCCTGGGGTTTTACAGGCAGCAGTGCAAGGAAACAGGCAGCATTTCTCAAGGTGAACTGCTCTGGTTGCTCAGCATTTGCAGATGGCCAGCTTTAAACGTTAAAAAAAAGGATCCCTAAGTCATGAGAGTAAGAAAAGAAAGTTTGGAGTCATCACATTTCTCATTAAAATTTTGAGCTGCCAGGATGTTGCGGAGTTACATTTTCAGGCTTTGTTCCATAACCACAAAGACTAGAATTTTTTTTCCCTGCCTTTCACATGAAAGCAAATTCCCCAGACACTCCAAGCCTATGGAGGTGGAGGCTTCAGGCAGAGCATCATATGCTCCAACATTTTCGATTTGACATCTGTCAGCTCTGCAGCTTGACTGCAGGTAGACTTGGGATTTCTTTTTGCACTTCCTACCATGAGCATTTAATGTGCAATCTAAACTGGCGAAGGTTTAGGAAAAGCCATAGTCCCAGCCTGAGTTTGTGTGCTGAGGTAGTACAGGGGAGCGAGTCCAGGGAGTTCTGAGGGTCCCTCCCACATTCTGCACTGTTCACCTGGACAAATAGGGAAATACCATCTAGTCTGGAAAGGAACAAGTCTTTAAGAATAAGGGACACAGAATTGCAGAGGAAGGAGAGTCATCTCAAGGGGAAATGTTAGCCTGGAAACAGAAGAAGGTGACAATTCTGCCACATTTTGAGGCTGGCTGTACCAAAGTGGCCTAAGAAAAATGTGATCTTGCTGGCAATTAAAATAAAAATCTGCATGGGTGCTGTCTTTGGGAGCTTTCTCCAAAGCGTTTTCTTTTCATCTGACTTCTCCTTTGGATCAGGAGTGCCCCTGGATATCTCCCCACTTGGATCCCCTAATTTACTGTCTGAGACAGATGTGCACAGGAGTGAGTGCATCCCCGGGGCCAGGCTAGAGCTCCTCTGGAGTAAAACACCTGCTGGGGTTGGGTGGGCGCTGATGCCTCAGCATAAACTGTTCTCTAAGTTGCTGTGCCCAGTACGGTTGGAGTCAGAGTATGCTTGGCTTCAGTAATCTGTTTTGAACTTGTTTGCCAAAAAATGAAAAAAAAAAAAGATGGTAACAAAGGCAGTTTCATCAGAGCAACTGCAGTTTAACAGCCTAAGAAATTCTTAGATTTCCACATGTGAGGAGATTAAAATACTAGCATTACTCTGTTTAAAGAAGAACATCAAGAAAAGGAGTGCTTTAATCTGACAGTGATAATTGCTGTAGTTTATCTGTGCTGCAAGGCTTTGGTAAGAGTTCAGCGTTCCAATGTGCTGGAACAATAAAGGGACCTGAAGCAGATCTTCATGGGTCAGGTATCTCTTGCTTTCCCTTTGTGTATTGTCCTTGTAGCTGCCCATTTCCAAAACACTGGCTTTCATTTAGGTATTTCTGTGAATATAAGGTCTGTTCCACTGCCAGCAGAAGTATGAATGCAGCTGCAGCTTCTCCATCAGCTGTCCCAACACCACGAGTCACAGCCTCTCTCCTGGGCAGCCTTTTTGAGCCATTTCAAGCTGCATGGTCGCAGTGCTGGAATGTGGTGATTGTGGTGACAAATCCTCCTTGCTGGGTTGTCTCCTCAGTGTGAGAGACGACGGTGTCGGTAGTAGCTGCCATCGGTGACTGCAGCTGTGGTGTCTGAGTTAGTACAGGCAAGAATCCTGTTTGAATCCCTGGAATCAGTGGGATCTCAAGCTGCTTTCCTGTTGCTGATTGTGCATGTGCAATTCCATCAGCTTAAACAACATAACCACTGGTGTTTGCAGAATTTTTACTTTGTCTTGCCTGTCCACTGCACGGGGTTCTTGCAGTGGGCACTGAGCAGGCGTGCCTGCGATGCTGCTTTTCCTCTGACATCCAGCTCCTGGAGTGTCCTAACTGCCCTGGGAAAGGCAAGAGATTTAAGAGCTAACACAGTCTGCAACTTACAGCTCAAATTTAGACACAAATGTGGGCATAAGCAGCAGTGAGAATGCATCCTTCATGTCCAGTCTGAGCCTTGGAAAAACGCCAGTGCCCAGGCGTGCATTCAGCCAGACTCCAGTTTGCTCTGGAATTTCTCTGTGCAAGGTAACGCTCATTCTTCGTTTTGGTAGAATGACAGCAATGTGAAATCACCCAAAAGACTGGGGCTTGAAAGGCAAATTCAAGGCAACTTAAAAAAAAATTGAATTCCTAATAACAAATTAGATTTTTGTAGTTTTCTTAAGGGATCTTTTAATAGGAGGAAGCGTGTGAACTACGAATGAATTTTTAAAAGTCACATACATTGAATTTGAAGGCACAGTCCATTTTTTCCTCCGAGTTCAGCTTTTAATTTTTATAGAAAAAATTCCAACTATTTAAGCTTGTGGTTAGTTGGAGTTCCTGGCACTCCTGGCATTACACGAGAATTAACCAGTCTGCTTTTCATGGAAAACTCAGGTTTTGACTGCTCAGAGGTAAAAGAAAATTTTCAAGACTGAAATCAAGCAACACTAGACTAGAGGACTGTAATGTGTGAAAATGTCGTGGTTTAATAGAAAAATAAAGCCCAAAGCTAAGTTAAGTGCTCTTGGAGACTTAAAAAAATATTCTTGTTATGTCAAAGAGTTAGTATAAAGACATAATTTTTCTTTTCTGCTTTATTTAATAACAGTTCAGAAGTATAATTTTATTACTTTGTGCCAGAATAGCTGTAACAACTGCAGTTACAGTGATAATAAAAATACAGCTTTTGATGGAGAGGAGAAATTAATTAAAATCAAATTTTAATAATGCTTAACAATCTAATATTTTAAAAAGAATAGTAAAATAATGTAAAAGAATGATAAGGAAATAAAAGCAATACCCAAACAACCCACATGTGTGTAATGAAGTTTTGGAATCCCCGAATAAAGTCTAATTAGTCATAAGAAGATGACAAATAGGGGCCCAATCCAAATCAAACAGTTTTAGCCCAGTGAATTGCCTGACTGAATGCAAATGCTCTGTTACTTAGAATTACTCTTGCAAATATCTGCAGAATTAGACAGTTTTAAAATAAAACAATAATCATAATAATGCATTTCTTCTGTACAATTCCTAGAATCCTTGGAGCTTATTATTACTTTCTCATGATGTTTAGTGGCAGCAACACTTGCAGTTTTCAAAAGGCGTCTCCCCTGCACATGCCACGCCTGTCAAAGGCACTTGGCTCATTTTGCATTTTTAAGTGATATATTCATGTTTGCTAATAGAAAGTTGCTTTTCCTAAAATGACAGGAAAGAAACACTAGAGGCCAGCCTATGAGAGGACAGCATTGGCTAAAAATGTCAGGAAGATGTACGCCAATGAAATTCTTGTTCTGGAAACTTAAATAACAGAGATGATGATCACATAGTTTCTTGTGTGAAATAATAAATTATATCCTAGTAACTTTTTTTCCTAGGTCACACCTAAACCTCAATGGCAAAAATATAAAAAATACTGCCCTGACTGTAAAACTAGTGTATTTTAGGGAAATTAAATGTTCTTCAGGGCAGCAATCTCTGGCTGTATGTCCCATCCCTGAGCACTTTCCTGCTCCCTACATCAATGATCTGAAGAAATCTCCTTGACTCTTCCCAGTTAAAGGTGGCCTCATGCCCTTCCTCCCAGCAGTGGCACAAAGGAGATGGCAAGAGTAACTTTGCCTCAATTTCTCTGCTACCAAAACCCTTGCTATGGAAAATTTCAACATCAAAGTCTGGGTCAGGCACACGGAAAGCACATACAAGGAGCACACATGTAGCAAGTCTTGGAGAACACCAGTTGCCTTTTTCCATTCTGTCTGGCAGGGTTGGTGTGTCTTAGGCAGCCAGCAAAACAGAAAATTTCGAGGGGAAGACAATATTGCATTCCCAGTTAGACACTGAATGATGCATCAGTATGTGGTAAATCAACAGATACGTGGTCTCATGTTTAATAGATGTACTGAAAAACAAAATCCATGTATTTTATTTCATGCTGTTAACATCCCTTAAAATTCTAACTGTTAATATCTCTTCGGTTTCTGATATGTGTGATTGGAAACATCTGTGTCTAAATTATTTTGACATTAAATGAGAATGGTCTTGAAAATAAAAGACTTCTTTGTGTACAAATAAAAGAACTACAGTTTAGCCAGATTTAGATTTTGCAAGGCTTTTGCTGAGTCATTACAATCTGGTCCTGAAAAAGAAAGTGGTAATTACATAGCCTGAATAAAATGTAATTCCAAAACAGTCTTGAAAGGCAAATAGGTATGAACTTTAGAGCTCATCATTATGAGATACTGAGCAAAACAGACTTACTACCAAAGTATTCATATACTAAATTCCTTAAAGGAATTTAGACATAATAGTGTGAAAATATTACAAACTCCACTAAGTAGTGAGTAGGATAAATAATATAACACCTAAAAGCACTGTGAGGGGATTAAGAGATAGCATATATTTATATTTATATTTATGTTTATGTTTATGTTTATGTTTATGTTTATGTTTATTTATTTTTTATTTCTAGTTTGAGTACATTAAAATCTTTTAAGTGAACCCATACTTAGTCTCTCAATAGTTATGCAAGATTAGCTTCTGTATTCTTAATTATCAAGACTTACAATGGTTTAACATCATGATATGAATTCAGTTTACTTCTACTACCCTAATGTCAACAGTATGACTTAAAATATTCCTCAGGAACAAAGACTGGATGCATTCTGCGTATTGTACAAGTAATACCTGGAAGAAAAAGGAAAAAGTTGTACAAAGTTAATTATGATTAATTATGATCACTTTAGGCATATAAAATAGTGTGTAAACAACACATTCTCTCCTTTTTTCATTTCAATCACTACAAACTTGCATAGGAACAGCAGCTGCATAAAGGAATCCTGCACTTCTGGAAATCAGTAAAATTTCATATGTAAATATATGGATTAAATGGAAATTGCAGGTCAGGCAGGTGTTTGATCACCCACGTGCACACACACATACACATATATCTGTATATAAATACACACATATATGTCTCAGTGTACATACGTGTGTATCTGTGTATGCAAGGTGCACTAATGTCACTTCAATTTAAATAAAACATGTATATTTAGACTTACATTTATTTATTAGAACTTGACCACCGTTCATCTATGTATATTTAGAAATAAATGAGTAATTGTATTTTTTTATCTTTATCTTTTTACAAATACACACAGTTTAGAACTTTCATAATGCACTATAACAATACACCGAGGTACCAGAGTACTTTAATGCCAAAAGCAATATGCCAGAAAACATAAAGTTATCTGAGAATTTGGAAACAGAAAATTTGATACAGATTGAGTATCTTTCTTCCAGGAGCCATGAGAAGGAGAATTTCTGGCTCCAGGGCTGGTTACACCATCAAAGAGCACAAACTCCACCTAGTGATAGGCTTAGTGGTGAAATTTTAGAAACCCAACAATTCTAAAGCACAATCTCAGTTGTATGGCAGGACTATAAAAATGAGAAATAAAGATTTAAGTTGATACACTTAATCTTCAGGAAAGTAAGAAAGAGAGAAAGATGTACTATAAATGTTTCTAGAATTTTTTGCTACTCATCTGTTTATGAAAACATTTCAGTAATAAAAAAATCTTCACATTTTTATCATAAATATTGTGAACTTGCTAAAAAACCCTAGATGTTAATACACACGCACGTTTGTTTTATTTGTTTAATCTTTTTTATTAAAAATTAAGACATGTAAAAAAGACATTGGAAAAGGTTAATATATTCCTGCTTCTTTCTGAGCAAAGTGTGTGGACAAGATAAATGTACCAATCCCTGAAACTGCTCAGACATACAGCAGTTTACAGTCCATGGCATAAACTTCTGTAGTGTTAGATTTGAGGGTAATTCCCATTTTAAAGTAATATTTCGTTTTAAAGTAATAAATTCATTCACCTTTAAAAAAAGAAATTGTCCTTACAGTAAAAATTTCTGACTGATCTCCCCTTAAAAAAATAATTAAATCTTATTTAAATTAATGAGGGCACCATTTACTCTATTTCTCCTTTTCCACTTCACTCTTCTCAACAGTAGCCAAGTAGAACAGAAAGCACATGTGCATTCAGAAAAACAAGAAAATACATAAATATAATGGAGAAGAAAAACCCCTCATGTAAGGTTCACTGCAGAGCACAAGAGTAGCCCAAGAAAAACTAAAAGACACAAAAGGATCCTAATTAACTCTGGCAAAGGATGACCCAAGCACTCAGGTTTGAGTATGATGATTATGGTAGCACAGAGGAGGCCCTGTGAAAGAGTCTGGGCCATACTTACAAGGACAAAGCATTCAGGTGAATTTACTCTTGGGATGAAATCAACTCTGGACACTTCTGACCTATTATATAAAATTTAAGCAACTATGAAACTAGGAAAATTGAAGGAGGAACTGGAAAGCAACCAGCCCAGTTGTCCCATCTTCTACCAGTTCACTGTGTGGTCAGGGATCATTTTGGGGTCACTGACCACCAGGGACCAGCAAAGAGACCTCCAGGACAGACGAGTGCATGTAAAGGGGAGGGAAAATATATTAATGATTTTAGGGAAATTATTTATCATGTGTATGTTTATTCTGGGAAAATCAATGTAAGCAGGAGCTTTTTCTGTACTCAGCCTACACAGTTTTTTGGAGGAGATATCCTCATGAGCATTTGGCTGAATAAAGAATTTCTGCTTCTTAATGCTACAATGGTGCTAAGCAGTTTGTATTTGTACTGATTTTTGGCTCCTCCTGGTAAGTATCCATCTGAAGAAAAGCCAGTCTTTCTGAGAAAAACATCAATATTTACCCCATTGTGATCAGTTTGTTGTACTGATGCCACAGCACCTCTGGTTGCATTATTTTCCTGTAAGAAAAGCTTCGCTGGAGACTCATTAAGGTGTAGATATTCAGAGAATACAGGATTAGAATCCAAGTGAAACAAGAGGGTGTCCAGTTTTCACTGGGCCTGATTCATGAGCAGAGAGGCCCATCAGCTTATGCCAATTTCAGCAGGAGCAAAGGTTTTCAGCACCTCTCAGAAAAAAAAGCTTTCTCCCTGTCCCAGTTTGGCAGCATAATTCTATACTTACACTGTTTCCACTGGGACTGCTGCCACGCATGAAATTAGGCACATACTCAAGTAACTTCTTCCATAATGCCCTACAAGTTAACTTGAAAGTTTTACTGCTATTCTTTCTATGTCAAAACAGAAAGAAACATGTATATTTCTTAGTGAGTACCTTCAATATTCTTAACTGGCTGTTAAACCAAATAATATCTACATCAAATATTTTAATTTTGTATGAGTATCATGCTGAAAGTGGTACTCTGTAGACTATACAGAATAAAAGTATTTAGCAAAAACTGTAAAATGCCTGTATTCAACTTTTCACATAAAACCCCCCCACATTTTGCTTTAGAATATCAACAGGTAAGGCCACAGAACTCCAGCAAGGTGCTGATAAGCATATCATTTTGAACTATAAAAATTAGCAATAAATACCAAGAAAATCATCTGCCTATTTAAAATTACAGCAATTCAATCAATCCAGAAAAGCAGATATCAACATCTTGAGTCATAACTGTTTTCAAGTAAAAATTGCATTATGTGCTTTAAGACTGTCCCATTTTCATAATTTTAAGTGTTACAGCAATATACACGTTTTTATCCTTCTGTCCTGATTAGTCACAGTTTCACTGGAATTCTCCAGTGTATTCTGATTTTCATCCTTACTGTCTTCACCAGATAAATCTTCCTTTTCTTTTTCTTCACTCTGCAATGGCTTTTCAGAGCTGTCTTCCTTTTTGCTACACACATTCTTCTGGTTTGTCAGTGGCTTTCGCTTAAACAGGGAAAACTAAAATGAAGTGAAAAAATAGGTAAATTATATGACTGAAACAGTTTGCAGTGAAATTCAGGATAAAAAAACCACAAATCCCTTTCTATATACTAAAGTTAAATGAGGTTGGCCAATTTCTCCTTGGTAATTTTTTTTTCAAAACAAAATTACTAAAAAATGTTAACAAGAAACATTTGCAATATTTGAAATGTGGCAAAATAGCACATGGGAATCAGAAAAGTTAAAATGATTGCATTTTGTCAAATTACACATTGTACAAAATATGTACATTTTTGTATAAAACGCTGTAAGTGGTGCATTTATTTGGGTTTCTTTCAAATAAGAGCCGGAGGCAAGGTCCAAAAATAAA
Organism: Acridotheres tristis; assembly: GCA_037013685.1. Classification (NCBI taxonomy): domain Eukaryota; kingdom Metazoa; phylum Chordata; class Aves; order Passeriformes; family Sturnidae; genus Acridotheres; species Acridotheres tristis. The sequence goes on from CM072884.1 coordinate 106,561,199, forward strand.
TCCCCAGAGCAGTCAGTGCTTACTATGCCTCCTGATAAACCTGTGTACTGCCATTAGTGACAGTGCTTGTGCTCAGTGAGACCACACACACGTCAAAGTTAAGTGCTGCTCAGGGTCTTTTGTCAACAGGAATCTCAGCAGCCTCTGCAGGAGCCTCTGGATCCTAAAACCTGTAAGAGATTCTATATCAGGGACTCCTCCACATGCTCATGCACCTATACAGAGAGAGCTCTGTGATGACAAAATCAGTGCTTATTGCAAGTAGATGCAAGGGCAACGAGCTCAGCTGCTGCTTTCAGAGACAAATAGGGGGGCAAATCTTTTTAGATAATGTCCCATAGGAATCAAGTCCTAAGAGTTTTCACCTTACCAGTACATGATGTGATAAACAATCTCTCCTTCATGGACATGCCATCTGTTAGGAGATCATAATGGGCTTTAACTCATTTCTATTATTTGGACAATTTAAAGTTATTTTATCCCCAAAAAAAAAAAGTCTTAAATAGAAGGAAGAGGTTGCTCAGCAGTTAATAATCTATGCAAATCATGTGAGTTGAGGTATTTGCTTTGGTAACTGCCCTCTGGTTTCTTGGCCACTGGCAAAGCTAGAAAGAAACATCAGGCCACAAACCTTTTTTCTCCCCACAATTCCTCCAGTTTTTTGGTCATCAGTGTTCTCTGAAGAATTGTTCACAGTGTGATTGTCAGTGCTTTCCTCCTCTACAATAATATAAACGTTTATATTAACTTTCTTCTGATTCATGTAAATCAGAAAAATATCACAGAAAAGCAGAAAAAATGGCTCTTCAGATTATTTTTGAAGTAGAGGTCACAAAATAAAACTTTAAAAGCAATCAGAATATTCAGTAATACTTGATGCCCAGTCTGAAAAGACTATTTTTATTTTTTAATCTCTCCATATAATGTCCTGACATTACTCTCCAGATGCTCGATTTTTAAGAACAGAACACTTATGGCAGTGACAATATATAAAATATTTTTACTTGACACTCACAGCTTCCTCTTGCTGACAGGAGACAATGTCTTGCACACTTATTTGTAAGTATATTCTAATTTGGTAAAGCTGACTTTTAGAGCAGGAGTTACAGTTCAGCATGAATTTTATTCCACAGAAACAATTCTGGGAAAGGAAAAACTTTCCATCTCAGTTGATGTTCCTGTTTAAATTTTCCTATACTCCCTGTATGAATCATATAAATTTCAAACTTAATATCAAAACTTCCAGATCACTGGATAATGGAAAAATATTTAAGCATCCCTTCTGTACAAGCTATTTCCATTATAGTATTGAAAATAAATGACATAGCTTCTTCATTATAAAGGCTGTGGTCTGTTTTATACCACACTTGTTATTTTCTTTTAAGAGAACCATTCTAGATTATTCCAAAATTTCTAAAAGAAAAGAAGTCCTACACATATAGAGCTCCCAGCTTCATGTTCCCCAGCTTTTCTACAGGAATATACAGTTCTCATAAACTGCCATCAAAGCTGCAAGGAGCTTCTAGACTTACATCTTCAGCATCCTGAACAGTGTTCAGCAATTATCACACTTCACCTAAAATAATCTCTTTGTGAATGGAACGAGGAAATGTCAGCTGAAAAAGATGAGGAAAGGTTCTGAGAAGCTTCTTGATTGAAGTGAGGCACAGAGTACCTAAAGAAGTTGCCTGAGAGTTAATAAAACTACCATGATTTTGGCACTGTACAACCAGAACTGCTCTTAGCAGGATCCTGCTGAGAAAGTCCTTCTCATGGACTTCCTCCATCACATAACTGGGAAAAGTATTTTTTTTTTCAATTAACAATTAATAATGGGGGTTTCCTCCTCAAATTTCATTACCTCTCAAGAACTGCTTTACCAACTATGAACAAGAACTGTATTGTCCAGTATTTTTATGATACTGTTTAGAAAACTTTTACCTGTCTTTAGAATATCCAGTTCTTAGGAATTGTATTCTTACCCTGCTGAACAATGGTCTCTTTCTGAGTAGTCTCCTCTGTGGTCTCTTTCTGAGTAGTCTCCTCTATCTATAGACCAAAAAAACCACCAAAAATCACAAACCCTCTTTTAAAAATTGTTTAAAAAAAAGAGATGTTTATCTATTAACATCTACATGTGTTTCTTTCTCTACCAAAACCACGCCCAACAACTTTGCATTTACAGGATAGCTACACATGTATCAAACTGAAGTTAGTTATAGAACCAAATTCTTTCAGAGACCAGTAACTTTATAAGAGTAAATGCCTTTACCTCTCCAGTTTCCACAGTGCTACTACTACTGCTGCTTGTCTCTCCCTCAGGTGATTTACGATCCTTTTCTTTTACATTTTTTTCCTCTTTTTTCTCTTCTTTTTGTATTTCTTTTCCTTCTTCATCTTCTTCTGTTTCTTCTTTTCCTTCTACTTCTTCTTCTACTTTTTCTTCTTCTTCTTCTTCTGTTTCTTCTTCTTCTTCCTCATCATCATCTATTTCTTCATCTCCAGACCAGTTTTGTTCCTTGGACAAAATTGCCAAAACATAATTTTGAAACTCAAGCTGTACAATGATCACGATACTCATCCTACACCAGATCATGACACATCAGAATTTGACTAAGAAAAAGAAAACTCAGAAGAGAATGTTCTAATGAGTAAACAGAAGAAGAAAAGACACAGGAGACCTCAATCAAAGTTTGCTAATTTTAATATATTTTTAAAAAACTGGCCTCAAGGGAACATTAGGAGTGCAGCTGACTTATGTTTTTCCAACATGTGCCTCCTTAAAGGAAAAACAATGAAAATAGCTTCTTTTTGGAAAGAAAACCTTTATTTTAAATGCTTGAAATGAGCATAATTGACACAAGCAGTAGTAATTCCAAACAAACAGACACAAAAAAAAAAATTTGAAATCTATTTCTCAAGAAAATTAATGCAGAAATGCCAGATACAACGCTTTGATTCATGTGATTCAATACAGACATTATAATTTGAATTTAAGTTATTTTCAACCTAAGATAAAACTTCAATTTAGTAAAAATAAAAGGGCCAAAGGCATTATAAAATAAATATTTGAAAGCCTGAATATTTTTGTAAAATGTGTAGAAAAATGAACCAATTATATCCTTCTTACTCCCTTCAATCAGATTGTCATTATTATGCCAGTATGTACTAATAATAGCATAAAATACGATATTTAAATAAGAAACATTCTCCTTCCCATTGCAGAAATATAAGGGCCTAAACCAAGGGTTTCTAAGGTCAAAGCAAGTGAAGGCACATCACTGCCCAGAAGGGGAACATTTCTGTTCCACTGCAGCCAGTATCACATGGTAACTGGAGGGAAGTATCTGCACACTCTTCTGAAGTGTGATGGAGGAATGAGTCTTACATTGAACTCCTTCCTACACCTCGTTCCCAATGATATCTCCTATCTTTTGTTAGATTTTCCTTATTCTCTCTTACTTCTTTGGATTTTTGCCTGTTGTCTCCCCAGCTGTTCTCATGCTCATTAGAAGGTAACTTGCTGGTGAGGAGGAGAGCAATGTTTCCAGACGAGAAAATGTTTCTAGAAGTTGGAACCCGGAGACCATTGGTGGAACTCCTTTGCTCAGCACGGCTCACATATCCCAGGAATCTGAGACATCCTTCCAGGGGACGTATGGGGACCTGCATCATTCTGGACTCCAGCTCACAGCCTACAGCACCTAAAATCACACTAGATGAATTTATTTCAGCAACTGAGCCATGCTCCTCATCCTCACTCCCTTTACTCCAAGGAAGTCACTTGTTTAACTGAACAGCTTCTCAGACTGACCCTGTTTCCATTTACTGCAGCTTTTCACACGTGTCTCTGGCTGTCACCTCATTTGTTCAACTCCCAAAATAGCACATTTTGCATCATAACACTGATAGCACAGTTCTATCTATTACTGTTACTTCTGCTTGCCCATTTATAGGCATGTTTTGGAGATTTTACCAATGGTAGGGAATGATATGAGAATGTCATACTACAGATAGGCTTTTACCTTAAAGGATGAATCATCTGACCATTCAAATTTATACCTGAAGAATTTAATAATCTAAGAATCTAGGCTACTAATTAAAGTATATATATGTGTATATATATGTATTATATGTATATGTTATATGAATGTTATATATACCTATGATCTCTTAATTTTTCTCTTTCATTATGCTTTAGGGGGTTTATTTTCTTATTTCACTCTAAATTCCTTTTCATAGAAAGATTATGCTGGAAGAATACCTTCAATGCCTCTAAAGTCGAGCCATAGAGAAGCTGTCTGAGCCAAGGTCACACACACAAAGTCAGAAGTAGTAGGGAGCATACAAGTGTAACATTTCAAACTGGTTTCATTTAGGCTTGAGGTTCCAGTTTCTTCAAGGACAAAACCGTGGTTATTACTATGAAAAAGCCTTAAACATTTTGTACCTCTAGTATAATAAATTAGTACAGTAGAACAGCAGTCGAGAAAACATAACTTTACAGATTTAACACATTACATAGATTTTTGTAGAGTTGTCTTTGCTGAATTTTTTCATGCATTTATTCTGTTTTTCCTGTAAATCCAGACCTTCATAACTAGACATTCTTAAACATAAATTTGCTGTTTCCAAGATAATGGAGGCAAATGACCTTGTACTGGTTTTGGTAAAAGCATTGCCTTAGTGGGTATAACTCAGTGGGTATAACTGTCTTTTGCTAAAATGGCTGCAGCTGGCTTGTCTTTGGGAAGATTAATACAGAATAAATACATTTCTTTTCAGAATGCTCCATTAAAATGTGATCCTATGTCCAGAGGAGAGAGGGAAAAAACTTCACTCTGTTCTGTACCACTGTCTCACCTGGTGCCATGCTCTGGCTAAAAGTCTCTCTGAAGACTGAGACATATCTCATGGTAGACCTTACTCAAACAACAGCTGCAAATGAGGTTTCTCTGTATTTCTGCAATTGTTTAATTGTGGACCCCTCCTGCTTAGTTTATGGAAACAGCTCTGGCAGATGGGCTGCTCAGTATTAGCATTTCAGAAGGGAAGGCTTATGGTGCCTTTCCACATCTCCTTAAGAAGTCAAAATAATGTTTGCCACCACTGTTTTATATTTTAGGGAAGAAAATCTCAAAGACACTGATGGGACAAATTTAGTTGCAGATCTTTTAAAAATCTGGTGAAAACTCAGTGATGAAGAGAAAGCTGTAATTATTATGTGTACCACTTGAAGTGGAGAGTTCTAGGAAGCTCTGGTTGTTTCTGTTTGATGTTGCCTTGGAAACTGTTAAAAATCCACAGAGAAGTTTATTAAAGAGTTGAGAATGAAGTAGGCAGCTACATGTTCCTGTGTGGTGTTCTGCCAAGCAACCCTAAACCAGCAATTGCTTAGCAGAGTTTTTAGTCATTTAAGGAACAGATTTCTCCCTTACCTGCCCAGCTCATTAACTTGACATGTCCAAAAGCATTCTCATGGCCATCTTACATGTCTACAGGATAAATGAGTGGTACAAATACCAAGGAGGAATTTTCCTATGAAGTAGAAGACTCTGAGTAGATGGGTGTTAGGTCCAAGGAGGTTGGGCAATGGGCATAATGCTTCATATGGCCTGAACAGTGCTCCCTTTCTGGAGCTCTAGTAAAGACTAATACAAAATACATTCTACAGATTATCTACTTGCTTTGATGCAGGATTGAAGAGGAATAGGGAGAGGAATCATATCCTATGCTAGCTGTCATTCTGCTCTCCAAAAACCTTGTGCACATCCATGTCACTCCTGAACTGTCCATGCTGGGAAAATGCACTGGGCTAACATTTTACTAAAACAACATTGCAAGTAACAATACCAGCCCTGATCTTATATACAGATGAGTGAAAAAAACCCCCCAAAATCAAACAACTCAGTTTACCCTTTGTGGGTTGGAGGTACACTGATGGGTAGACATGCAACATTTTTTTGATACTGATCAGGATGTCAAGGCATCTGATGTGAAGTGACTGGAAATATTGCCTGACAAAACTGTTAACAAAGGTAAGATCCACACCATGTAGTTTCTTACCAAGCAGTTCCAGAGACAGCTTAACACCTTAAAGTCCACACAGCGTTAGCTACTTGTCATCAGGTATTTGAACTGACTTTCATTTTGTAGCTATTAATATAGAGAAGTTTTTAGCTCAGCTACTCTAAGCCTTAGAGAAATATCCTTCACTTTTATGATTATTAAAGAAAGCTGTCCAGTTTAAAGACTAACAAAATTCAAAGACATGAGTACTCAAATGAGAGATTTAGCAGCTTATCCTTCCACTACAAGCAATAAGGCAGCCAAACTAAGCTTTCCTTATACGTTGTCACAGAGACAAACAGAAAAGCTCACCTAAATAGACTTAGAAGAATTTCCAGTAAAAAGCTGAGCCTGCCACGGTAACTTGTCTAAAAGTTAACACCTAGGCTTCTACTAGGTTATATTGATTTCCTAATCATACAGTTTTATGTTAAGAGCACCTAACATGCATTACCTGATACTTATTATACTTATTACACTCCCTTAATGCTGCTGTTGTGTGAGTATCCTGGGAAACTAATGCAATGCTGTACTTGCAATTTCAGGCACACTGTGCAGTGAAACCACTGGAAACCAGTTTTATGTCAGATAGATTTTCCATTGTTAAATGTCAAAAACTGAACTTTAAAGACAGGTATGCCTTCTTGTAAATATGATGGAAGAAAAGATATTGAAGTAGCAGTTGCCATGTAGTGATACACTGATTACCCTGGACATGTGGTGACTAATTACCACAACAGTGCCCTGCAACAGGATGGCATCACCCTGGGAGAGAATAGTAAATCACAGCTGAAAATGATGTTGGTAGAGACTGACTGAACAGACTCATTTGTATTAAGTTTTTTTTTTGGCTCATACTTTGCTATACAACATGTTTTATTCACTAAAAGCTGAACACAACAACCTACAGGTCTCCACAGACCTGTGCACTTTTGTCATAGGCTGGCAGTGCACATACTTTGCATTAAGAAGATTAATCGGATTACATTTATTAACCAAGGCTTTAGGTGTCATCCTGAGACGACACACTGGCCTTTATTATGCAGAGTAGCCAGTAATTTTTGAGAGCGTTCTCTTAAAGATTATTTCAGTTGGCTTTGGTGTAATTATTCTGTGGTTTCCCAGCTTGCTGCTGTAGGTGTACCTGGAGAAAGATATATCTCTGCATTCTTCTGGGAATAAAAATAACTACTTACCAATGTATAAAATTGCAATTTAAAACTACATTCTGAAGAAGAATTTATACTTTCAGTTTTTCACTACAAGTTTAAATAGAGTTATCTAAAGGTTTCTCCTCCCAGCAACTCAAAACATATTTTTTGTTTATTCCCCAAGATAAGTCAATATCTGAAATAGCTCAGATGTACTACACCTTTCATATACAAAAGAGTTACCTTCTCATAAAAGTTTTCTTTCTTTCGAGAAAAAAATAGAAAATATAAATTTCCAAGCAAAAAGGAAAAAAAAAAACTTCTATAGAACTAGAAAGAACTTTTAAGGTGTTTTGTGAAAACCATTAAACAAGTTAGAGACTTTACATCACATATTATCTCTTAAGAAGTATTTTATAGAGTAACATAAATACCGTCTAATATTCAGGCACTCAGAAATAGCATACCAAAATAACTCATGGGTACTTAAGCAAAATATGAGCAGTATGATGAGCAACTCCAGAATATGTTGGTGTTATCTGAAAAACTTACTGTGTCTCTGGAAGATATTATGTTCTATAAAATGAATTCTTAATGCTAACAGACACAGAGAAAAAAAATTACTTGGGAATATTGACCCACACTTGGATGCAGATTGTGCATATTTTCCAAATCCTTATAGAAAAAATTTTAGTGTCTGGAGTTTGTCATGCAGCTCCCACATATTTGCAAGTGAATGAGGACAGTCACTACTTTCTGCTTTTATTGTGCACATAACTTAGAGCACTGCTAGTCTCTTCTGAATCCTGCCTTAATCATGCTGGTTTTTATTCAGTGCTTCGATTAAAATACTGGTAAAGGCAAATTTTTGCCAAAGCAAAAATTTTTTGAGATTCTCTGACTCAAAGAGCTGGTCCATGAGTCACTGCTAAAACCTCCACAGACTGCAAGACTGGCTGTCAGGGGAGAGCCCCCATTTCAAAATACTCTGATGTAAAAGTGGTAATTTTTACACAATCACCACTAATCTTTAAGCCCATTCTCATTTCACAGATTTTTCAAGGCACACCCAAGTCAGTAATGCAAGTGCCATCAGCTTCCCTATGGAATTGTTCTCCATGTCATGCCAGCACTTGTGTAAGTTCTCCCTCAGTCACTGCAAGGCTGGCTTTAAAGCACAGCTTGACTTCTTTCTGTACCCTTCATACAGGACACGTTCAAGTTTGCTTCGTTCTTTTTCTGCTCACAGATGATAATGAAGTGCCCTGTAATAGAGGTCAAATTCTGCAGCAGTTCTGCTGCTGCGTTTCTAATTATGAAAGTAGCTTTGGCTTGATGCTGGATAGAATGAAAGTGAAGTGTTTTACACTTCCTGTAAGAAAGCCAGGCTCTGCCAGGGTGGCTCACAAGCTCCTTTTAGGTTGGTATTTATTGTTCACTTTTCAGTCGAACAGCACAGGCTCTAACATTAGTACAGAGGGGTTTAAAATATTACTCTTCAGTACTACTGTGATCTATCTCCTTACAAAAAAGGCTTTGTTTAATATAAAATTCTTTTTAGAGCCACCTTTGTTTCTCTCTCTCACACTCTCCATATGACAGCACAAATATTTTACATTTCACACAAACCACAAATGAGACTGTGTGAAAGGTGTGGCAGTCATGACAAACTATAAAGCTCTAAATCCATACCATTGAACCTGTGATACTCCAGCAGACAGCCCTGCAACCCACCAGAGACCAAAAGAGTAATTTCTGATTTTTCAATGCTGGAGAAATAAGAAAACCAGTATGGTAAATATTTTTACACTAACCATTTCAGGGCCCTGATAAGAATTATTTTCCTAATTATGCATAGGGTTTGAGATAATAGTATTAATATTAGTTTAAATTATTATGATATGAGGTTGACAAGCAAAAAAAGCAATAAGCACTATCATAAATCCTTAAAAAACAGAGTGATTAAGTGTACTTGCTTCCTCTTTTGGCAATAGAAATACAAAGTCTCTGTTGCTCTCTGCAATTTAATTTTCTGATGCCAAAGCTGTGTCTCCAAAATCCTTTCAATATGAAATAAGTTAACCTCTCCTGTCTCCATTAAAACATAAATAAGTGTATAAGAATGTTACAGCTCAGTGAGTGACTTTGGATCCCAAACATCCTCAGAACTTTACTGAGCACAGTACTATGGGTTTGCCATTTGTGCAAGCAAAGAATCTGCTCACTTGCTCATAGAATGCCACAGTACTAAACACTGTCACTTCCACAATTAGAAATTAGATTAAAAATTACCCTTTCACGTTTATTTTGCCCTTTTTTGGCCTTTTTACAGACCCTTAATGTTATATGAGAGATAGGATCTAGAAGATAGTGTCATCTTGGGAGAAAATAAGCTAAAATTTATATTAAAAGATGCCTAAAGGTTAAAAAAAAAAAAAAAAACAAAAACAAAAAAAAAACCTAGGAGGGAAAAAAACCTAAGAGCAATGAAAACAAAATCTAGATGTCCTTTCTGCATAATTCTGAAAGGCCCTGTTCTAAAGAATATCCATGTACTCATCCAGATAAGAAACTGGAACAAAAAATAATGAGTGAAACCTAGACATTTTATGTAGTTTGGAGAAGGACGTTTTTGTTATTCAGCATCAATTATGGAAAGAGATCTACTATCTGAATAAATAGTTTGCTATGTTCAGCTATAATGGAGAAATTGATCTGCTGAAATTTTGCATGCACAAGACAAGAGCTATGCCACAGAATATTCCAAAGTCACCCAGTAATCCTCACCTGTAGCCAGAGCTGTGAGGCAGCAGCAGACCTGCACCCACACCTCTGAAAGTGCCAGAGGTGTTGGTGTTGGACACCCAGTGTAAAAGGCATCAGGTGCCCCTGTAATTCTGTGAATGTGTCTGTGAGGCTGTGCAGGGGATTAAAACTTCTGAGATGAACTGCAGGGAGTGCCTAGAAATTCACAGGTGCTTATTAACACTTTAAGGATGTCCAGTGTTTCTGTCAACTGCTGTGTTGCTGCTCTTGAATTAAACATGTAGGTGGTTGATTGCTGGTTAACTGTAATTAATAAATCAATAAACTACTTATGGTAGACTTAAACCACAGAACTGAGCAGTTTTTCCCACATGACAATCGTTAGGGAATAAATCATGAAGAGGGAATAAATGCTCTTTTTTCTACCACAAGAATTCAAAGACATCAAATGATGCAAATGAAAAGAGGACTTAGATCTCCAAACTATGTGTAAATAAATCTAAGAATTATTTTCCAAAACATGCTAAACTGGTTAAAAATTGATTGAAAGAAATTCATGTGAAGAAAATGGATGTTAAATGTAATACATATATCTGCTGAACCACAAATTATTGAAAATGCTAATTATATTCATTATAGTGAATGATTACAGGGGGGAAGTAGCACTACATGTTTATGTTACTCTAATATTCTAATTCTTTTTTTTCCCTGGCACTCACCAGTAGCCACTGGTAGAAAAAAGATGGATAGATCTTTGGTCTGGGCAATTGTCTGTTGTTTTTTCTCTCTAATGCAGGAATTTTTTTCTCTATTAAAAATTAACTCAGGACTATTTCTGTCATGTTTCTTCAGTACTGCATATAAATCTCTTTGTATGCCATAATAAATAAGGAGATATTGAAATTTCACAAAACCACAAGTAGCAAACTTTATAAACCAGAATGAGTCAAACTAAATAAAATTCCACTCGTTATGCTAATGGAGTTCCAAAAGTCCCCTCAAAGCCCAGAAATGCTGGCACAGACCACAATTTATGTAACGAGTCTGTGGAAAACCCTTAGAAGAGCTGGAGTAAAGCTCTGCTTTTCCCCTACCACAGGAATGATCCACAAAACTACATAAAATCAGTTCTCAAATTAATGAATTTTCATCCAGACAAAACAAAGAAGGGGAGATGCCCTTAAGTTGGCTTCCTTTACTCTCTTGGAAAGCTTTCTGCTATCAGCATATGTTAAGAGAGAAACAACAAATAGTCCTCAATTGTCTAAGAATTTATATTAATGCTGCAACCAAACAGTAAATGAAGGGCCATTCCTATGTGGAACTGGAAATTACTTGCTTTAAAATGCTCTCGTTTTTTCTCTCTCCCTCTCTCTAGGAAATATTTTTCACTAGAAATAACGGGATTGTTTTCTTTTTCACAGCCCAGTTTTCTTCCAGCAATGAATTCTAGAACCACAAAGTAGATGTCATATCCAAGAAACCCAGTTTTAGACCTATAAAAATACCTTTCAATACTACTCTAAGTTTAATCATAGTAACAGCCTAATCTTTCCTAAGAAAGATGAAATAACACACCACAGCTCCACTGAATTTCAAAGGGAAGTGTTTTCAGAGGAGTTTGGTGATAACACAGCACACTGGCAGAATATCCAATGACTCCATTGTCAGAGAGAGCTGATTTCTTGGGAAGGGCATTTAAATGATATCATATTCTCTTAGAGAATATGAGGATACTTACGCTGCTCCAAAGACACATGCTGATGCCAAGACCATGTGTTCCAAAGAATTACAAATTTGAAACAAATTTTACAGGGACAAAAATGCAGTCACTGGGGTAACTTTTTGCTGTAGTTAGACACAGCATGTGACTGAAGTGATCTAACTTTCAAAGGGAGTATATGGAAGGGGTGAATGAGGCAGGAAGGTTGGACTGGGACTAGGATTTACTGGCAAACTACTGATCTACTACAGGCTTCTTAGAAAATAAATTCTGGAGACATCATGTCAAAGATCTTTTAATGCCAGTATCTTACAAAACAATATTAAAATGTTTCATAATCTCAACACATGTATTGATTCCATTCACATTTTTATTGAATGACATTTACTCATTTTGATTCCTTTCTTCTTCTCTTCTCATTTTCAAGTAGGCTTTAAATAACTAGTTTTCTAAAGAATGTCAATACTGAGATCTGTTTACAAAAATTTCTCAGACCACCCATTGGCATAATATTCAAGTAACAATGCAGCACAATGAGTCCCTATCTCTTCATCTGTCAGTTCAGTCCCTGATGAGTCCCTAACTCTTTCAGGTTGAAAGAGTGATGCATTATCTTACAAAAATAATTTGCAAGATTTGTTTGTGTTTTTTGAGGAAATTCTAAAAGTATTAACTTTGTCTTAAAAAAAATCAGACTTTCTTGCCACTTTCTTTACTATTCCATCTGGCTTGTTGGTTTACCTCTTTTTGGAGATTACAGGTAAGATTTTTAGGGGAGGAAACTATAAATCTCCTCCAATGAGGCAAAGGTTTTGCTCTGATCCTGAAAACATATATGTGTTTCAAACAGCAACAGCATATATTCCCCCTCCTGGAGTACCTCAGACTTAGAGGACTAATGTGATATAGTCTTTCGTAGGCAGATATAGAATCTTTTGTGTGTTGCACGGTATAAACAAATTAAAAAATGTTTTAGAGGTGTATATTTCAAATTCTTAGTTCTATTTAATCACCAAGTGTGATATAAAAAAATTATCCCTGAACTCTAATGTAATCTACGCCAGATTCTGAGATCTGTGTGTGGTTTTTCACACAGAATTGTGGGCTGACACCAAAATAAGAAGTCAGCCTTAAGGCCCTTGAAAAGTCCTAGGCCATCACTTACCCAGGCCTGCATTTCCATTTACCTCTCATTCACTGACCCATGTAAATTTGGCAACTTGTCCTTTCTTTAATTTAGGTACTTGAACATTTTACCAATGTATAAACAGATTAAAAGAAGGGGAAATAAATTATCGAGTGATACCAAAAGTTAAAAATAGGTAAATTTCCTAATTTACTGAAACTCCTTTCATGTAAGGCACATTATCAAGGAAACTGTCCTGCAGCTAAAATTGGTGTATTGCTGATTCAAAGGCAAAGATTGCACTGATTAAGAGGCAAACACAGTTTACCTCCTCAGCAATTAATTTTCTTTATATATCATACATGATAAACATGATTGTGAAAATGATTGTATGTGTATGTGTATGTGATTTCTCTCATAAAAGTATCCTAAATCTAAACATTTTCCTCAATCTTTTTCAAGAAATTGGCACGTACATTATATGCATAATAGTATGCTTTGATTCCCTGAAAAGTTTCTTTTAAGTAATAAAGATCAGTTTGTTTCCTGAGTAGGGTTAAAATGCATCTCCAGTCGTCTATGCTACTTTAGTGTTAAATAATGAGGTAGCACATTGTTCCAAAATTGTTCTGAATTATGTAAACCATTTGCTACATGGCGTTTGGATTTCATGTTTTGTTTAGAGCTGTTTGGTAAAGCAGAACTTTTTGTCTTTTCTGGTTTCCTGGGTTTGCTTTTCTTTTCTGGAAATTTACTACTATAATTTTTCCTTTTATCTTTTGCTTTTTCCTCTTCCTCTGCTTCTTCCTCCTCACCCTCATCTTGTTCTCCCTCATCCTCTTCTTCCTCCTCTCCTACATCCCCTTCCTCCTCGTCTCCTTCTTCCCCCTCTTCTTCTTCTTCTCCCCCCTCTCCCTCTTCTTCTTCCTCCTTGCCCTGTTCCCCTTTTTCTTCTCCTCCCTCTCCTTCTTCCCCTTCTTCCTCCTCACCCTCTTCCCCTTTTTCTTCTTCCCCCTCTTCTTCTTCTTCTTCCTCTTCACCCTCTTCTTCTTTTTCTTCTTCCCCTTCTTCTTCCCCTTCTTCTTTCCCTTCCCCTTCTCCTTCCCCTTCCCCTTCCCCTTCCCCTTCTCCTTCTCCTTCTCCTTCTCCTTCTTTCTGCCCTCCCTCTTCTCCCTCCTCTACCTCTTCTTCCTCTCCTGTTTCCTCATCTCCCTCTGCTTCCACTCCTTCTTCTTCCTCTCCTGTTTCCTCCTCTTCCATTTCCTCCTCTCCCTCTGCTTCCACTCCTTCTTTCTCATCTTCCTCTTCTTCTTCCACTCCCTCTTTTCCCTCATCTCCAACATTTTCTTCCTCCCCTACTCCCTCATCTTCTTCCACTCCTTCTCCCTCTTCTTTACCTTCCCCTTTCTCTTCATTTCCTCCCTCTTCTTCTTCCTTTTCATCTTCCTCTCCCTCCTCCCCTTCTGCTTCTGCCTCTGTTCCTTCCTCTTTCTCATCTTCTCTTTCCTCTTCCACTTCATCCCCCCCATCTTTTCCTTCTTCCACTCCATCCTCACCCACTTCCTTAGTTTTTGTATTTGCACCTTCCTCATCCTGTTCTCCAGATACCTCTTCTTCCCTCTCTGCCAATGATTCTCCCAACTCCTCCTCTTCACCCTCTTTGTCTTTTTCATTCTCCCTTTCTTTTTCTTCATCTTCCTTTTCATCTTCTCCTTCCTCTTCTGCCTCTACCTCTTTTTCTTCCTTTTCCTCTCTATCTTCCCCTCCTTCCTCACTCTCATCTCTTCCCTCACTTTTAACCTCCTCTTTCTCTTTCTCAGTGCCTTCCTCTTTCTCATACTTCTCCTCCATACCCTCCTTTTCTCCCTCACTCACCATTTCTTCTTCCTCTATCAACGTACCTTGCTCATCTCCTTGATCTTTGCCATCTTGCTGGCTGACCTCAGTCTCCTCTGCGCCCTCATTCCCACTGTCTCTTTCAGCCTGTGATTCTTTTTCAGTTTCTTCCTCATTATCTTTTCCCTCTACATCTTTTTCTACTGAAACTTCATCTCTATCTTTTTCAACCTCATTCTCTTCTTCCTCCCCTGGTTTACCTTCACTGTCAATTGTTTCATCCAGTTTTTCTTTTTCACTTTCACCCTTTTCACTGCCCTCATTCTCCTGTTCCTGATCAGATTCCTCCTCATTCTTAATTTCTAATGGCCTGTCTACATCAGATTTAGCATCAGAGCTTGTTTCTTCTTCATTCAGGCTTTTTAAATCAGTCTGTTCTATACATTCTTTCTCATGGTTTGTAGCTTGAATCTCCTCAATCTCACTGCCTTTTTCTAAGTCCAGATGTGTCACTGTTCTCCTTGTCCTCTGGAGAACTCTGTGTTCATAGTGGACCTCTTCCTTAAGTATATATTTTTGGAGATCATTAGTACTTTCCTCAGTTGAAGATGATGATGAAGTTACAGATATTTGTTTCAAAAACTTATGCTTTTTTTTAAGCTCCTTCTGTTCTGCACTACTTTCTTGTCCTGTGACACTTATTCTTTCACACTTGTCAGATTTTTCAATGCCATCCTTTACTTTGTTTTGACTTTCCGTTGTTTTTTGACCCCCTTGGTTTTTAAAAGGACTGTATTCTTGTACTGTTAATGAATCAGTCTGGGGCTGAGCCCTGGGAGCAGAAGGAAGTACTTCTATTTTAAGGGATTGCTTAGGTCTAACAGTTTTTGGCTTTTTATTGGAAGAATTTATTTTTTCAGTCAGAATTTGATTTTCAGTGGGAAGATTATAAGTTGCATCCTCTCTAAAAAAATCAGAATTTTCCACATATTCTTTCTCCCTTTTCACTAATATGCTTTTGTCACCAGTAATTTCTTGAGCATCACTCTTCAAAGTAGTATCACTTTGTGCATGCTCAAATTTACCTTTCTTTATTTTTTTTTTGGCCACAGGCTTCCCTACAAAGGCACTCCTCTTTGCTAAATCTTGTCCAGGTGACTCTGAAAGTGAGGACTGCTTTTGTAAAGCCCCAGACTCTAATTTTGAGCCCTCCTTTGTGAAATCAGAATCCTTTTTTTTCAGCCCACCCTTACCATCTCTTTTCAGTTTCACATTTTTATTGTTCTTCTATTCCACATGAGAAGCAGAAAATTAAAAAGAAAGAAAAAAGCATTAAAGACAAATGGCAGCGAAAGAAAAAGGTTACAAAAGCATCTGAACAAGAAACAATTTGTGAGAAGGGATTAAAAGACAGCATAAAAGGTAGAATATTTCACATGGAATGAAATTACAAATGCACATATTAAAAAATGCAGCATCTTGCTAATGATCAGTGCAGTGCTACACCTTTCTCTCACTACCCAAGGAAATGCAGTAAGAATTGTGCAGCCAGTACCACATCCCATAAACCAGAGCAGGGGCAATGCATGAGGCTGTGCAAGAAGGAAATTAATACAGTTCTCTTACACTTTCCTCCTTTGGAGCATCCTTCTGATGTGCTCACTGTTATGCTCTTTCTGAGAAGTCTGAAAATCTATTGTCTTTCTGGTTTAAATTTTACACTTATTTAACAAATTATAAATAATAACTTCAAAAATCTAAAATAAAATTTTAATGAAATGCAACAAAGTGCTAAAAAGCTGGGATCACTTTAGGAGTGAAATGGGAAGGTATTAATAAGTAGTTTAATTTCATAATTAATACCAGTATTATTCTTAAACTGGTGAAATATTATACACACATGTCAAACTGCACTGGATATGTGGAGTTCGAGATGCTTGCCCAAATTCTCTCTGCCTTTATGCAGCTTCTTAGAATTTTAGGTCATGGATATTCAGAAAATTAGCAAGAGGAGGTCTATAAAATCTTCCCGACTTTTTAAAACTCAAAGCAAAATAACAAAGTACCAGGACAATACAAGAATTGCGGATTTTTTAATCATCAGTGTCAATATACAGATATGTAATTAGTTACAGTACCTTCTGTTTTTGGAGTGGTGATAGTTTTAAGGACCAGTCACCAGGATTCAACTTCATTGCATGTGTCTGCAAAAAATAAAATCTCTATTAAAAAAATAAATATATTTAATACAGAAAGCAGCATCAAAGCCAAGTTTTACTAAGCAGAACTGTTTTTAACATGTTAATATTATTGCCCAGTCAGGGTGAGACAAACCTGCATGATCATTCAGCTCACCTATTTCACTCCCCCTCCATCATTTACTGTTTCTAAAGAGAGTGGTGACCAGCTCAGATGGCAACACCTGAACTGTCTGTAGAGGCTGAACCCTGACCTTTCCTAGAGCACAGGCATGTTTGAGATTCACCTTCCACTCACTGTGAGGTTAAAAATAGAACCTTACCCCATTCTCATCACAAACTTCAACTCAACATCCAGTTTGGTACCATGGCCTTGAAAGAGAATCTTCAAAGAAATGTTACACAGCAGAAATTTTCCTTGGAATCTAATGCCTTTATCTCTTCCACATAAAGCAAGAAACCAAAAGGCAACATAGAATACTACTAGGTGGAAATATATAATGAAATTTTGCTCATCCCTTGCCATATATTCCAAATGAATTCCAAATGCTGCTGATTGTTAAGTGCTCATGTTTTAACCACCATATTATTTTTCAACACAGTGAGCATAGAGAGTTCTGCTTTCAGTCTCCCAATAATTTGTATCATCAATATGACATTAAAGGTTTTCTTCCTCTTTTCACTAAGATGTATGTTGCCACAGTCTAGAAAAATTGAAAAAAAACTATGCTGTAACAGACTGTTTTCATTCAGATCCAAGAAGAGCAATCATTTATTTTGTATTTTGACAAGTTTGCCTGATGGGCTTTTCTTCAAATTTATGTTTAAAAATTTTTTTTACCTATTTTAAAATCGATTCATGATAGGTATAAAACCAAAAAGGAGAAGGAAGTGTAGCACATAATGTGTGCAATATGTAAATAATGCTTCAATAAATTAATAAAGGCCATGCTGTGCATTGGATCTGATAACATTTTTTTCTTGTAAATCAAAATAAAGTTTTAAAACATTAAATAAATGGCATGCATAAACAGACTGTTAAGTCCAACTAAGTACTTTAAAATGCAAACTAAGTACTTTAAAATGCAAACAAATAATAATTCCTGTAAGATGTTCAATCCTTCCAGTATAACTGTGGCTGCATTATGGCCAGGACATGTCCCTTCTGCTGAGAGAACCAAATGTTTCAGAAAGTTGTACGAGTGCTAAGGTGAACATGTTTTTTAAAATAAAAGAAATATGCAGGAACAAGCTGGGGAATCACCAAATAATCAGAATGTCTGGATTTTGGCTTTCCCTTTAATATGATCCACCTGTATTAAAAAACCTCTTCTCAAAACAGGAAAAGATGCTCTTCTGCTTCATTTCCTGCAATTGTCTGTTGGAAATCATCAAGAAAAGCTAGGTCAGAGATAGAAATCACCATGTGGCCTCCAGCATCCTTTTCTTTCTGGTTTCCAGAGCTAAAGTGTGAGGAAGCACTGCACTACTTGGACTTCTTCAATCTCATACCAAAATATTACTTGGAAAATTAAAACCTATTTTAGCATTGGGTAACCACGATATAAAATGCATGCTCATTTAACAGTATGTCAGTACTTCTCAGTGTCACATATGATATTCAGGGCTAGTGAGGAATTCTGTAATAGAACCTGAAACACAATTTAGCTTCTTTATCTCCTCCCGCAATAAAATTACTGAATTACAGATCCATTATTGTAATATATTACCATATTTAGGATGTCAGTTGTATCCCCAAGGTTTCTGTCAATATTTTCATTATCTGAATCTTGTTCTGAAGAGACTTCACCAGGTTTATCTTTTTGATGATTATTTTCTGCAAGGTAAAATAGGGAGGAAATAAACAAATGTCATAGGAACAAGAACTATATAGCAAACAGAACACCTCACTCTTATAAAAGAGAGATTATTCCCATTTTACTAACATAGAACTGAGGCCCTCAAAATCTCCATTCCCCCAGCCCAAGACACAGCAGAAACACTTCTATCTCCTTTCATCATTAACAACAGAGGTGGCTCTGCAATCTGGTCTCAGTGCACTGTAGATCTCTGACCATTTCTGCAGTCTTGCAAAGCCTAAATATTGCCTGGAACAGATTCTTTTGGTCAATCTCTTTAATAATAGGGTAATTAGACCAAATTAGCTGCAGTCGTGTTATCTCCATTGTACATTTTCTATGTAATGGATGGAGAGACAGTGAGTTTAAAAGCAGCATTATAAAAATGTCCCTACATCATTAAGCTCATCAGGTCTATGACCACTTTTTACAGCACAAAACCTGAGGTTTTAGGCTGAAGCCTCTAAAGGAAATTCAAATTTCACTGCATTGCTTTCCTGGAACCAGAAATGCTAATGGACCCGCTGGCACATTTAAAAATAATCATCTTCATTCTATGAATTAATTACTTTCAAATTAGATTTGTTTGTCCAGTAAATCTAAGCTCTTACACAGAAGCTCTGCATTCTGCACCCTCCAGCATTGTTCTTCCTAGGAAACCTCACAGACCCAGGATTCCAGACAAGTCCAGAGCTGCTCTAGAGAATCTGTGCCAAAGTCCAGTGCTGTGTTATGTTTATCCAGACTTTTCCATCAGCTAGAATATTATAAATCATTATGACCTTAGATAATAAAGAGTGAAGAGTACTTCTGCATTTCCAAGCGAAGAAGAAAGGTCCTGTAAGAACTAGTAGACCTCATCTTTTCTTATCCAAGTTCCTTGTAGACTTTACCTATGTCCTTAAGGCTGTTCCTAATTTTTTTCTGTAATTCCTTTTTTCGTGTGTGTATGAAAACAAAGTATTCAATGTTCTCGCAGTATTTTTGTGAAATCTTATTTGTAAAGGCTTAAGGAACCACAAGTACAATTTATAAATTGCTTTTCTTTCACTCAAGCCTCCACTTAATCTTTAAAGTTGTTTTGCAAACATGAACAGTGTGAGGCAGTTTTTGTCTGCATTTCTCAATGTTCATGCCTGTATGGTACCAGACCCTCCTGAGGTAAGACCGAACCTGAACTTTCTTTCAGGTTCAAACTGCACACTTGTTTATGAATGATGAGAGTCAAACAATTCTTATCAGAAAACAGCCGTGAGATGTGGGGACACTTCACCTTTTTCATGGTCTCCATCCCTCCCATATTCAGCTTTAGGATGACTTGTTGCAGAAAACCAGAATGGGCTGGTGTTGCTTGTCACAGGCAATGAAGATTTTAAGAAGCCTTTTCCCATTGGAGGCAGAGTTTGTGCCATTCGAACAAATTGCTCTGGTGACCTTTCCTTTAGAAGATTGAAAAACAATAGATTGAGAAAAAGGGTAGAAAAACAAAATGTAAGCAATCTCTTGTACTTATCAGTGGTATTTAATTTTAGTTGATGATACAGGGTTGCAACTTAATAAGCATAAACAAATATCTTTAATATTTTAATTATTTATAGTCCTAAAAAGTGGGCAGGTACATAGTGGGATTTTAAAAATAATTTCTATGCAATCCTAAAATATAAACAAAGGAGAAAAATAACTTATTTTTTTAATTTAAAATGAAAAACTAGTTTCTCAAATAACATCAAGGTATTTAATCCACAACATCAATACATTTTTACATTTTAAATTCAGGTTTTAGTAGAGTTAGTTCTCAGATAGGTAAGTTAAATGATTCAACTCATTGTGCTGTTTAAGGAAATCACATGGAATGTGTAGTAGAGATAAAAGAGCAGAAAGTAATATTTTAAGTAGCTATATCTAATATTCTCCTTTGATATTTTATAAACCATGAAATTGTTTCATATATTCAAGGACTCAGAGGGAACAGCGAAAGAGGCAGGCTCTTGCTATTTTTAAAAAATATTTCTAAGAAAGTTTAAAAGATTCAAAGGAACAGGTTCTACACTTTAGAACCAAAAAAATTCCAAACCCAATGTGAATCTCTTTCACAGAAATAATTAAGCAAAATCTGACCAATACTTTTTTTTTAAATCTTGCATCAAATTTTGGGACCAGAGTAAATGTCTGTTTTTCATATTATACATTAAATGAAACACTTGTTTTAAGAAGATATATTTAACTTCTTGGCATGTGCTGTGATTTTAGCGTTAAAAGTGATTTTGTTTCTTGAAAGAAGTTTGGCAACTCTAAATATCTCTGGACTAACCCTCTCTCGCCGTCGCATTCGTGCTGCTGATAATTGCAAAGTGTTTGCTAGTACAAAGTCCCCACTCATTTGAGGGGTAGTAGCAGTCAAACAAGGCTCATATAAATCTTCCAAGAGTACTTCAGATCCTTTAGGTCTTGGAGCAGCAAAAACCAGCATGTGACAACCACCACAAGCAACCTACAGCTCAAAAAAAAAGACTCATTACTTCATTTGCAAGTATCAAGGATGCACTTTTGTTACAATTATCTCTTGGGACTTAGATGATAAGAAAAAATGTAGTAAAAGTAAGACATCTCAAATGGCTTCAAATTTAGTTCCTAATTACACCAGCAATATAAAAGTACTTAATTATGTTTATTAATGACTAGTCATCTATGTTCACTTCTTCTTAATTAAATACAGTATATTTGTATTGAACAGAACAAAAGACAGGTCTATCAAACTTTTGATATAGAAGATAGCAAAGAGCAACCTCTATGTGCAGCCCAAGTCAAAGATATTCTAAACTAAGTGAACACTGTGCTAAGCAAATATAATTTCCTCTTTCCTTCAGTTTGTGTTGTCCACTATTTAAATGTTATAGAAAGAAATAATTTCAGCTCTCATTAATGATGTCTTTCATAAAAAGATAAATATGTTGGTGTCTGAAAAGAATGAAGAAAAGTCTTACCAAAAGGACTGTGAACTTCAAGAAATTGTAGCACAGAGTGGGATCAAACAGATTTGTAAAACTCTCTTCTCCAAATCCCAACTTGCCATGTCGTCCATCTCCAAAAGTAAACATAAGGCCATTCTCTGCATGTGGGAATAAAAAGGATGTTGAAACAAAAATTCAATACAAAACCAGGACAGAACCATTACAAACAAAGTAACAGGCTGTGAAAATAAGGAATATTTCCCTTCCAAAAGCAAAACCTGAACAATTATATTTAGATCTTCAACAGATGAATATTATTAAAAAATATGCATTTTTTTTCCAAAGTACTGTCTGAGATGTTGGTCTAGACAATTTGTAAAAAAAAAGACACTCCAACAAAATAATAAGATTTAAACTGTTCAGAAAAACAAAGGCTTCTAAACAAGAACATTTGTTAGGAAGGCATAAGTAGGAGGTTATAATTCCCCAGGAAATATAGAGTTATGCATGGCATGGCTATGAGTCAGAAATTCCTATTGAAGTCACCTTTTTCACTGGCTCATTTCACCTTTAGAACCAGTAATGGATATGTCTGCTACTGCTCATTGTGCAAGGAAAGCTTTCACAGTATAATAGAGAGTTCTAGAAGTGGTTCCAGAACTTTGCACTCCCATACCTGCTATAACAGCAGTGTGATTTTCCCCACATGCAATGTTACATATTTTATGCCTCTTCAAGTGTTTCACAGGCTTCGGTACTGAACTTTCAAACACAAAAGTTCCATGTCCCAGCTGCCCATATTGTCCAAGTCCAAAAGTGTAAACAGCTTTCTCTGAAATTGTATAGGCAAAGTTAACAACAAATATGCTGATACATATATTTATTTATTTATCTGTTTATTTGTTTATTTATAATAACTATGTTCTACTCACTAAATGGAAGACACTGACTAAAAGCCATTAAAAATGTTTAATCGATTAAAAATGTGCCAACTAATCAATTGCACTTACCAATTAGTAATATACAACAAAATAAAAAAACAGGAATTGAAGCACTAAAGTATACACAAAAAAGAATTTTAAATGGTTCAATATGCCATATATTTTTTAACATAAATGCAAAATAATCCACTGATCATATGTACACAAACTTTAAAAAAATGTATGGGAATTTACAATGCTTATACATATATATGCATTTTCACAATAGCCTCGTCTTAATTTCTCATTAGCTCCATGAACATTGTATGACTCTAAATATAATAGACAAGACCTCATAATTTGTATGTAAGAAGAGACTAGAACAGTAATAGAATAGGTTTCAGTATTCTGTGAGGCTATCAAATCAGCCCTGCAATAAATACAGAGAACACTATAATTGTGTTATCTTGTGACAGAATAATCATCTTTCCACATTTATATTTTGTCTGTTTAATGGACTGTCTGTGCCAGGAAAGAGAATAAGAGCTTCTCCAAAGCAATAAAGATTCTTGGTGTGTCCATCCCTGGCACACCATCACAACAGGGGAAGATTGTGAAACTTGGAAATCTTGATGAAATCATGCTTGAACAGAGAAGTTTTATGGGAAAAAAAGGAGTTGTTTTCCTAGAATTTAATTTCCTGCCCCTTTTTCTTTTGCATCTAGGCAACAAAGGAAAAGTGAGAGAAATTCTACTTAAAGCACTTAAAAAATTATTATGAAAAAACGGGAAAGATTATGAATTAACAAATATTATTCCATGTTAAGTTAAAAGATCTTTCCAGTTTCAAAGGAACTGTGATTTAATAGTAACACTTCATATTGAAATGTTCTTTCTAGGAAAGTCTTTTCCTTCCTGTTCCTTATGTATTGTTCCATACTAAGATGTCATGAATTCACACCATTACAAAAAAGCCCAATGGTTTTACTTTTTTTAATATTATAGATGAAAAATATTGAGTAAATCTGTTTTTTTACTAAATGTAATAGTAAAGCTCCCTCTGCTGGAAATTTTAGTGCAAGAAAGTAAAACCTTTCCAGGAGCTTTATAAAGTAAAAGAAGTAGTAAGAATTCTCCTGTAATATTTAGACTTCCTGCATAAGAATCAAGAAACTACACCTGAAAGACAGGAGCTTTCTCTAAGCAAACAAAATCTCATCTTTATTTTAGTAAGTGGCTTTCTCAGGATCGTTGATTCCAAAAATTCTGTTTAGAAGAACTGCATTTGTTTTAACAATTCTTTGGAAACGGCAGGTCTTGTAACTACATGGCTTTATCTGATGAACAGAGAAATTTTTGAGTGAAGCACAAGGTTTTTTTCTTTAATCCTAACATGAAACATGCAACATCTTCTGCATTTTTGTTGAGAGGAAGATGTTCTCAAATGTTAACTTTAAAAGTGCAGGGAATCTTTTCTCTGTTTCTACTGAAAATTAGGACAAAGACCAATCCCAAGACAGGTTAGAGTGCCTTTATATGATGAATAATTTCTTCTACTGCCCTTATAGACTAAGGGCACCTAAATGTTGCTCCTCCTAAATGTTCTTCTTAGTGAATTATCAGGATAGAGGTAGAAAAAACCTTGTACCTTTCTTAAATGATTCACCACTCTGGTACAGAAGTGTGGTCAAACCTCACTAATAACCTCCTTTAGTAAAAATTAAGAATTTCCTCCAGTCTGTCTTTATAAATGTGTGGAAAGAGAAGTGTATGGAAAAACAACCTCACACACATTGATAAAATGACAGGGGTCAATTCCATCATTCTGAACACAGCAGCAGCCCACGAGAGGGCCCTCGAAGGATGAAGAGAAATGGTTTCAGAGCTTGCACAGAAGACAATGGCTTTGCTGTTCCAAGTGACCTCCAGCACTTGATTGCTGGAAGAGTTGCTTCTTTACTTCTTATTTCCCTTTTTGAAAGAACAGGGATATTTGCCTGTAACTGTGTTATCTTCCATCTTTGCAGGGATCTTTGGTAATCTCTGTGACCATTTGCACTATCAATAAAACAGTCCTAGGCAAAAAGCTATATAGCTTTCATATTATTTTTTAGAACATCCCATTTGCTGACAGAACTGCACGAGCTCAAAGAATGTTTTTCAGAATCAGGTATTCCTTGCTATGTATCTAAGGCTAAAAATGAAGTTAAAAAGTCCACAGAACTAAAAAGGAAGCAGACAGGTAAGCTTATATCATAGAAATACAGAATGGTTTGGGTTGGAAGAGACCTTAAAGATCACCTGGTTCCAAGCTCTAGCTATGGCAGGGATACTTTTCACTATCCCAGATTGCTCAGAGTCCCATCCAGCCTGGCCTTGAAGACAGATTCTCTGGGCAACCTGTGCCACCCTCACAGTAAAGAATTTCTTCCTAATATCAAATCTAGACCTACTCTCTGTCAGTTTGAAGCCATTCCCCCTTGTCCTATCACTCCAGGCTCTTGTAAATAGTCCCTCTCCATCATTTCTTGTCAGCTTTGTTCAGGTACGGGAAGGCTGCCATGAGATCAGCCCAGAACCTTCTCTTTTCCAGGCAGAACAACCCCAATTCTCTCAGCCTTTCCTCACAGGGGAGGTGCTGCATCCCTCTAACCATCCTAATGGCCTGTCCACATAAATTAATTTCCCTTGAACATTATCATTATTATTATTATTACTACTACTATAACTATTATGCCAATGAACTATTCACTCTCACAAATAGCTTTATTTTAAAACAGCTTATGCTGAAAAATGTTACTGTAAAAAATCAACTGTCAACACAATGTTCAGTATTATCAGAGTTAGTAACTGGATTTGGGGATTTCAGTATAAATAGTATACAGATTTAAGAATGGTTTGAAAAATCTAATAATCCTATATGGTCTGAATCGTGAGTTCTGCCAGGAAAATGTAGAGCTTTTACATCCTTTTTGTCCTCTTTGAAAAGAGTGTCTTGGCTTTCTTTTCTTTTTAAAAGACCTTGAGACAGAAGATAAAAAATCCAGCATTTTACATACTAATGCACTAATGTTCTTATGTCAAATGTTCTATTCTCAAAGGTCTGCTTCACTTTTTCCTTTGAAGAGTTATCTTTGCTTCCATTCCTTCCAGAAAATGAAAGGAAGTAATATATCCTACCATAGAAAAAATTATTCCCAGAGGATCTGTCCTCATCTGAAAAAAACTGCAAGATATTAAGATCACTCCAAATAATCTGTTTCTTCTTCTCCAATTTCTAGATTCAAATTTATTATTTTTCTACCTTTTAAAATACTTTATTGAAAAAAGTATGCAAATTGGGATTGCTGCTCTCCCATATTTCATTTGAAAATGATGATACCAAACAGCTTCCATTTGCAGCAGAAACACCTGCAAGCATTGGGGATAGTTGGTGCATTTTTTCAGTCTCTGAGAGAATGAATCTGGGATGTGGGCAGGATCTTCTTGGACCAGCTGACTGACTGCCAGTAAATTAATAACTTTGTGCTATCAAGATTTTGCATGATAGAATTTTTAAATGCAATTCTGTTTATTGTCTAGAACAATTGCAAATATTAAAGGCAGAGTTAACAAGAAGATGGTTTTCAATACCACACTCAACATTTCTAAAATCAATCTTTCAAAAAAATTTTTTTCCAGAATTATTGCTCTCAACAATTTAATTCTTGCTCTCTGGGAAAAATAACTGAGTTTCTAATTCTGGAATTTTGGAGAAAAAAATCCTAAGGAGTTATTTTAATATATACTTTCTACCTTTTACTCTGATACTTTTTGTAGAGATTCCAAACAGCACCTTGATTTTATAACCCATATAACAGTGGTTCTTACCATACAAAATTGCCAATAGAATAGATAAAAAAGAAATCAAATGAAGCACTTTGGAATAGACTAATGACACATGAGAGGCAGGAAGAAACTTGCCTTGTATTCTGTCAGATAACTGAATTATGCTTTCTTCTAATTTGATAAACTCTAAGCAGAAATTATGTCAAGAAATGAGCCAAGATCTGTAAGAGTTTTCTGCTGTTGTGACATATGACATTTTCTCTTGTGTTTTTGCTATGATAAATGAGATAGATGAAGCAGGGGAATATTTAATTGTCACATACTCTATTCTTGTTTCCTGAAATTGAAACGTCACATCCTTAAAATCTGGAAAGATCCTGAAAGGATGTAATCCTCATCAGTTACATTGTGTTACTAAAGGCAAGCAGCACCCATTTTCATGGAGGATGACATTTGAAATTCAGAGTTTCTTCAAAATTGCATTACTTTCTTAATTTATAAAAATGACCTTAAAAGCTAATTTTCACGTAAATTAAATGTAAATGTTTCTGCTCCTCTTTAAAGATATATCATCAGAATTCTCACTTTCTGGTCACACCACTTCCCCTCAAAATGCAATTTAGGACTAATTTCAAGTGAGGTTTCTAGTGCAAAGTCATTTATGTATGTATGTCACACTCACTTCAAATTTTTAGTACCCACATCTACCTCTTTTCACAACTTTTCCCTCCAATTTTGCTTTGAGTCAGAAAATTTTCTCTATGTCAACACTACTGACTAAGTGTCTTTCATTTGAGACAGTATTTCCACTATCCTCATCTCTTTCACTCAAAGGGTCTTAGCCAGAAGTTCACATCTGTTATCTATTTAATAACAGCTGAATCACATTTAAAAAAATCTATCTGACTTTTCACTCTTATCACAACTATTAATCTTTAGGAAATGTATTTTTGATGGGAGATATAGTTTTCCTCTTTTTGTGATTCAAGTAGGTCATCTGGTACTCAACACTTTGATCATCAGCTGCCAGCTCAGCCAGCACTAAATTTTTTATTTACCTTCTACTAAAGAATTTATTTCCATAAGCAAGTAAATCTTACATACATGCATACTTATTATGGTATTTTCTTCACTGCATTTTTTTCTATGACATTTATATTCCCCTCTTTGTTCTAGCTCTTGTACAGATTTCACTGTAATGATGATGGCATCCAGGTCTGTATCTTTCTTCCAAATCTCTGTAATAGTCATTGGTTATAATGATTTTTTATTACATGAAACACCATTAAGTCAAAATATCTATTGGCTGAATTCAGATTTATGGTTAAAAAAATAATCAATGATGATAATCAAGTTCTTTCTACAAAACTTCACCTTGTAACTCATAAAATAATGCTATGATTTATACATTTGTTGGTCCCAAATTTATGGCAGTTTTTTCACTAATAATGATAATCTGATTTCACATAAAAAAATTTATTTTGTGACATAGAATACTGCCAGGGTAAGACTGTATGTGGGTGGAAGAAGGGAGACAAAGGCATTGAAATGTAGACAAATGCTTACATTATTTCCTGAATTGGCTACTGCTATTTCCTCTTCATAGTTTTCCCAAAGGAATTTTAACCTATCCAGAATCTTGCAGCTTGACTCACTACACAAGATCTTTCCCAGCATTTCACTTCCACCTTTATTCTTTCCAATGGCTTGCAGCACAACACCACACCATAATAGTCACAATCTCCCTCAGCCACATTTTCAGTTTATATTTTAGAAAATTTGGCTACATAATCTTGAAGGCAAGAGACAACTATAGAGAACCTTCAAATACAGATGTAAGGATTGATATCTATACATCCAACTTAGTTTTACAGCTTTCTCATTTTGGCAGAAAAAAATTACGGGCTATACAGTTTTACACAAATTATATTAATTATAAGCTAAAGCTGATATTTTTCGAACTACCTTCAGGTAAAGTCAAACTTTTCCTGCTTCTACACCACTCTAGGTGAGGATAGAATTTGTGGAAAGAAATGGCTGGCACTGCTTGGCTTGTATGCCTTGGAAAAGCTAAGTCAGCACTGGCAGAAAACTATTTAACAGTCCAGTGACACACAGCATTTGCCAAGAACGATATGTGTGGCCCTGTGAACTGATATGTAACAGTTATATTTGCTGACATTTTCATAACCTGTACAATATGTCAAATGTATATGTCTGTACTAGTTTCATATTTATGCTAAAGATTCTGTTCAAAGGCACAAGCAAATTCTGTATCACAATAAGAGATATTTAATCCATTCAGGCATGCAGTAGATAGTGAAGCTACTTGAAAAGTGACTTCCTATATACCTTCCTAAATATTCAAGAGCATTTAAAATTATTACAGAATGGAAGCTTTCCTCTAGAATTTCCCTCTCACTGCAATAACAATTTCAAGCTCCTTAGAGGAAAGAAATATCAATCATCTGTGTTGCACCAGGTGGTGCAGATTTATTACAATTCCAGTAAGAAAGGCACTCAGCCTATGTAAAATTCTCTTAAAATGCTATTTATTGGAGCTAAGACTATAAAGAAAAAGAAGACAGGATCAATAACCTTCTGTCCCTTCAGAGGCTGGGAATCCTGAGCTGTGTGGAATTGGAAAGGACCCCAGCATGCTGTGCAGATCCTATTCAAGGAAGGCTACCTCAGTTTGAGCTCTTACAGGATTTTCTTACATTCAAAACAACTCTATACATCATTTATACTCATAAATTCAGAATTTTACCCTGAATAAAAAGGACATTCACATGGGAACTTGCTGCTGAAGTTTCAGATAAAAGCAAGGACAGGTAAGGGGTGTCAACCAGGAGCTGCCTGGAAATCCCTCTGTTAAAATCACCTGGCCAAGTTCATCCTGTAGCCAAGGGACATGGCAGTGCAGCACAGGCCTGCATTAGCTGGGTGGTCCATGGATTTCTACCTCCTTGGTGTACAATGGTCTTCCAGTTAGGATCAGCATCCAGCATTTCAGTGGGATGTAAATTATTTAGAATGGAGTTTAAATAATGGGGCTGTAAGAAAAGCCAGTTAAATTGCATACCTGTCAGCACCACAGTGTGTTCTCCACCACAGGCAACCTTTTTAACCTTTTCCATAATTCCCAGTACAGGCTGTGGTACTCTATTGTTCTTCAGCTGTTCAGGGAATAGTCCCAGTTTCCCATTCACAGATTCTCCAAAAGTATAGAGCTCACCATCACCTGTGAAAATACAGAACAGAGCATGGTTTCCAGAACACACACTCCAAAGTCATAATCATAGTATTTAGCCTGCAAGGAATGTAGCCACGGGAAAAACAAAACCATGTACATCCCCCTTCTGAGAGGTGGTAATTCCCTCTGTAATCAGTATTTAAGTCAACTGAAGTTGCTCATAAGAATCTGAACTGAAACAGAAAATAATTTTGTGTGGAATTTTGATGGAAAATCAAGCAGGGTCATCCCAGAGCACATGGCATGGGATTGTGTCCAGACATTTCTGGAATATCTCCACTGATGGAAACTCCTCTCTGGATGCTGTCCCAGTGCTTGGTCACTGCACAGGAAAGAAATTCTTCCTCATGTTCAGGTGGACCTTCCTGGCCATCAGTTCCTGCCTGTTCCTGCTGTCTCATTGCTGGGAGCAGGGAGCAGAGCCTGGTCCATGCTCTGGCCCCTCCCTGCAGACACTGACAGGGATGAGATCCCCCCTCAGCCTCATCTTCTCCAGGCTTTTTTACATTCTTCTATATCACTTTTCTAAGAGTTTTTTGCAGTCATTTCAATCAGTCTGAGTTTCTTAAGAACCAGCAAATTACCTCAGCTGCAAAAAAGTTAAATTTAACTTAATTTCAAACCTATGGCCCATGTTTAGGCTTCTCTGCTTAGTTTGATTTCCTGTTTTAATTCTGATTTTGTTCTTATATCTATCTGCAGAAATACTCTGAACAGACTGATACTTTGCTGTTGCATCAATTTTCTGTTCTAAAACAGTAGCCCAATTAAAAAGATAAAAATCAACTGCAGTGTGAGGTTTTCTGTAACCAAAATTCTGCTGACAAAAAGAGATTTTATTAAGCATTCTAAGTGGAAAAAAAAGAAAAAAAAAAAACACACAATGAAAAGAATCCTGTATTTTTTGGAAGGTATGTATTTTTCCAATACTCTTAGATCAGCCATATATTTGTAAAAACAAGTTTAAAAAACCCCAAAAGCACTTGGGAGATAACTACTTATGCAGCTCTCTTTGAAGAGACCAACAGTTCTTTTTAAACAGTATTGCACTGAAAAAATTAATCCAATCACTATCTAATTAAGAGGATTAGAGATTCAAATGGCCAAGCCTCCCAAACTAATCAAGTTTATTACATTTTTTCCACTTAATAATCCAGCTAACAAAGATAAAACCATTTACCAAAGCAATTTTTGAATACATTACACATCCCTTTTAGGCAAATAGTGGTCTAAAAATGATGAAAAATAGCAATCAAGCATAAACAGAACCCAGTCAAACCGAGATAAATTTTCAGGGCAGTATGTGTGCAGTACATCTGCATGCTGGGGACATGATGTACTGTGTGCAGCACATCTGAATTTTAAGGACACTCTGTACACAACAAAACCTGGTTATTTAATTTTCTCCTCTCATATGAGTCACACTCACATGTTGGACTTTGCCTAATGTGGCACATTTTCTGTATCACTAAACTTAAAATCACAGGAGCAGATCAAGAAAATGGACAAGTGAATGGAAAATGTCCTGCAAAGGAGAGTATGTATTTGAGAGTAGATAAGACACCTGGCTGGTGGCAAGTGAGGGACAAAAGTGAGTGGACAAAAGAACTGGATAACTCTAGGATTTCTTGAATAAATAAAGAAGAAAAAATAAAGAAATATTTATTAAGACCAAATTGGTTAACACTGTCTCAAACACTGAAATTCAGAGCTTAGAAGTGTTTGTAGGATGAATGATTCTTAAACCAGTTCTTAAAAATAATGACAAAATACATTAAAAAAAGAATTCAAGGAACTGCAAAGCTATCTATGAAAAGACATCTTCTCAATAAGAATCTATCTTGATTACAGTTACAGTTCAGGCAGGGGAAACACTAAAGGGCTCTAATATATTCAATTCATTTCTGTTTCCACAAATCTAATTCAGCTCTAGAACCCAGAGCAGTGGTGAGATACATCAGCTTTTCCTGCTCTCCATCTCTTGCAGTGGAAAAATGAGCTGTATATGCTTGCCAAGCTTAATGCTTCCTGAAAAATTGTCCCCTCCTGAGTGTATGGTCAAAGGAATGGCAAGTAAAGATCTGTATAAGTGCTCAGAATTGTTGCTACACTCTCCCAGCTGTGTATTTCTGTGTTGATTTGCTTGAGACATAACCCAAACACTGGGATTCAATGTCCAAAGCCAGCAAAAAGGGAGGAAGAGGAACACACTGTGAAAAAATCCTAAAGGGAGCTGGAAGCTACAGATTAAGAACTGCCTTTCAGTAGAACTCTTTGTCAAATGCAAAGGAGAGGGAAAGAGAGCAAACAATCATCTTTCAAATATGAACTGAGTAATCAGACTAGTTCCTAATTTGCACATGGAATTGAGTTAGCCATTGTCTGTACATGTGCTTAGTTTAAATTTCAGAAGTGGGGTCTTTTATTTAAAATATTTATTATTTATTAGGATTTATTCTGTTCTTCTATTCTACAACCTCTTTGGCATCAGTGGAATCCAGGTGTACATGGCAGAATGCAGGTGACACATGTTCAGCAGTTAAATTATTGTCTGCAAAGAAGACCTTCTAGAAAGCAGAAGAAAGAAGGGTGACATCATCTTTTTGAAACTTAAAGAGGCATTGCTCTTGGCTTTATAGCAGTTAAACACCTTAAAGACAAAAGCTTACTAAAAAAATCTTCTAAAATCCAGCAATGTCAAAGAAATAAGAACTTCAGTTTAAAAAGAAAAAAAAAGCTGGAATCCATACTTCGCCACTTTTTTATTCAATACTCTCTTATTAATGAACATCCTGCCCTGGAGAGGGCACTCTGTGTCCACACTATATTTTCTAGTACACGCCACCTTTTCGTTTTAACCCAGATACGCCCAACATGTTTTCCAGCCAGTTAACCGTATGTTAAACATAAACATATTAAGGAAGGGAACCATATGGTGCCATGCTCATCAGTTCAGTCTGACAGCATTTACCAAGTCTTAAATCCTGCAAGTACGTTGCACTATGAAAGATTGTGTATTGTTTGATGTCTAAAAATCAAAATGTGGTAATTCTGTACAATTCTAATAACTGATAAGCAACACATCCTGTGACTGTGGTATACTCAGAATAAATGCATAAAGTTAATTTTTAAACACACTGACAGTAGTGCAACAGAAAATCAATTCTGCAAAAGTACTTGGATGTCCAATACTAAATGTTTACAGTAGTTGAAGTATCAGTCAAACAAACTGTTGGCAAGGGGCCAAAGGAAATTAATTTTAAAATTTATGCTTTCACCACAAAGAAGGCCATGCGTGTGTCAGTAGCTTCAGTGACATAGACTGAACCTAATTCACACAGGACTTGCAGATATTAAGGCTGAAAATTAAGATTTTCCATCACATAATCAGGCCTGTTTAAGTAGTATCAGGTTCAACAACTCCTCATTTTCACAGGTGATAGCCAGTTCATTCTTCCTATCAATATTTTAAGAAGCTCCATTTTTCTTAACCAGGCAGAAGCCTAAGCCATTTTTTCTTATCCCTTTCCATTAAAAGTTTCCACTTCCTCAGGGCACTTGGCACACACTGTTTTCTCTTTACTCTTAGATATTTTTCTTCAGCCCTTCTACTAATGAGAACTTTTGTGACATCCTGCTGCACTCCAGGACCTTCAGCTCTTGGCTCGAAGGCAGATACACGCATTACTACTACATCCTTGAAGCAAGTATCTTTTTCCCCCCTCCCCCCATTTATTCTGAATCCAGGAAGCTGTATTTTTCCTAAGAGGTGCTGAGGTCCTGATCAGCCCCAGACACTTAATCCATTTACTGTAATAAAGCATTTGTAATAAAAGTTGCACACTACCAGCACACCACCTAATTAATATTTGTCCTCTGTAGCAAGCACTCATTCTGTTAACAGCCTGTTCTCAGAGAGCAATATAGATATTGTATGTGGAAAAATAACATTTATCAAGTAATCTGGGGAAGGTATCTGATGGAAGAGCTCCTGGGTACCCATTAAAAGCTTTACAATCAAAACTATCGATCCTTTGAAATCTTTAATTACTCTTAGGGGACCAAACAGTAAAGTTTAATAATGTAAATCTATATGGCTGAGAGGAATTCATAGATGCTCATACATAATACCATCAATACTGGCTGATAATTCATCCATACTGGCATTATTAAAAGATGAGTGGAATCTTCACTTTAGAAACCAATGGAGAGTTGGTGAGAGAGGTGGAAAGCAGCAGGGAGGTGGTTTGGTTTGGAAATCAGATAACAGCTCACTGTAGCATTGCTTCTCCTCGTATCATGTACTGCCAGTTTAACTGACTTCAAAACTTAAATTTTAAGACTGAACAACAAACTTGGACAACAATCTTTTACTTCTAACAAGATGAATTTGTCCTCATAACATAGCAACTCGGTTCAATATTGATATTTCTAGAGAAGATGAAGTTTATTATTTGATCATAAGAAAAATTACCTCAAAAAGGGTTGGATTTTTGAAACCATGGTTTTAATCCACAATATATGTGATAACCTCTATGGAAACAAACTGTGATCAGATATTTCATTCTTTCTAATATACTTTCACACAGCAATGTGCTAACGCAGAAAATTAACTGCAAGTTTTTTTCTCTGTGTGATATAAAACTACATAGGAGGCCCTCTGTCACATGGCAGTTTTTAACAACTATAGGGTATCAAGTCTCAAAGAACTATTTGAAAACCACTGTCTTGTCTCCACTAACCTCTATTCCCCTTCTCTTACCTGTAATCAAGGCAGAATGATAATATCCACAGGATACAAAGGAAATAGGTTTTCCAATATCCACTTTACAGGGGACACTGATAGAGGCTTCACTGGCCAGGCCAATCTGACCTTCTGAATTATCACCCCACACAAAGAGGTGACCATCCTCTAAAATGAAGAAACAGATAGTTAAGAGATTTAAAACAAAAACTAAAAAAAAAAAAAATCTATGTATTGAAGAGTATTTCAGAAACTCCGTATGTGATACTACTGAATGTCATGATCTCAAGGATATAAAATGATCATTTAACACAATGCAAAAAAGGAGTTGGAAATAAGAGGGTTTTCCTTAAGTTTTTCAAAAGTGACCCAGAACACTTACACACCAACCAGTGTTAGGCCATAAATACCAACAGAAAAAGTACCATGTAAAAAACATTCCTTCAGAGAGAGGAAGACTGAGTGAGACCATTCAATTGCCAGAGGTCAGTACGAAAATATTACAGTGAATTAAAGGCATCTTCTCATTTCTAGGTTCAAGTCACCCCTTTCTCATTTTTCCAAACTTATTCTCTGTTCTGACTCTGGTAAGTATCCCACTTATTCATGCCTTATCTTTCAGTTCTCCTCACAGGTGGCTACATTGATTCATTTTGCTTTCCTTAAACTAGTAGATGTGCCAGGTTTATTAAGACCACCTTCTATTAAAACAAAGACCAAAGATAGCAGTAAAAAACCCAAAACAAACAAAACAAACAAAAACCAAACAAACAAACAAACCCCAAAAAACAACAACAAAAAAAACAGGAACCAAAAAAGGGCAGCGAACAATACGAAAAGTCTCTAGATTATTCTAGAAGAGATAAGGTCTTCTCTATGTGTATTTCCTATTACTGGGATATAAGTTATGAATAAAAATGAGTGCTACTGAGGTGGTGTTAGGAGCTAAAATAATTCAAAATTGTCCTAAAAATCTAAAAATCTCAGGAGAACGTCAGCAACTGGCATAAAAAATATCAAA
The DNA here is from genome assembly GCA_037013685.1 of Acridotheres tristis. Lineage (NCBI taxonomy): Eukaryota > Metazoa > Chordata > Aves > Passeriformes > Sturnidae > Acridotheres > Acridotheres tristis. Next base: position 106,596,647 of record CM072884.1, read on the forward strand.
ACCCAAACAAGCAGGCTAGCAGCTCTCTCAAGTTCTGAAATTACAGCCTCAATAATCTATCCTAAACAGGTCCAGAAAAAACTGCTTCACAGCAAGACTTGGAAAATTGCATTATAGGGTAATAAAGGACCACCCATCCAGTCACTGGAAGTATTGCAACTGTGTGGATTTCAGCATGTGGTGATGTATGATTGGTATAATTCTGCCAGCTGAGAAACAGGTGAGAGACTCAGCCTCTCTCAGAATTAGGAAGGAATGACACAGCTGTGAAGTCTGTACCAATGGACCACAATAGTTGCAATAACAGGTGGAATTAGAGATGCTTAGTTTTCATAGGATTCATGTTTTTAGCTGCTTTCCCCGGAAATAAACTGAAGATTTTTTTTTTTTATTTTGAGGGTATTCATACTGTTCCTCCTCTGTAAGTATTTTTACTAAACTTTCACAAAAACTCTAAGAAGTTAATGAGGCACACACCCCTTACCAAACTGTTAAAACAGGCAATTGGCTTTCAAAATCCACTGTGGCTACCAAGGAAAGAAGACAGAGAGGATAGAAAATGCACCCACATATGCAGACAGAATGCTGGATTAAATGTCTTCCTGGAACCAGGTTGGACACACATAAATAGATTTTATTAGCAATTGCTCTCACCAGTTACTGCTGCTGAGGTGTATGATCCAGCTGATAGTTGCTTGATCTTGTGCTGGTTGGTAAAAAAACTAATTAAATGAAATGTGGTCCTTTCCTCTGTGTCACCTAATCCCAACTGGCCTTCACTGTTACCTCCAGCAGCATAGACATTTCCTTTTTCTGCACACAGAAAAGCACAGGTAATACACAGAAAGAAGAAAACAGAGAAAGTAATGTAATTTTCAATGGAAAAAACATCACAAAAATGTTAGGGTCGAAATTAGCAGTTTCTGTTGTAGCTAGCAAGGTTTTCCTGCACACACTTGGAGAAGAACTTCCTAAAGGCCTTAGATGTATTTAGACTGCATTTCTCACTATTCAGGAGACTGATGTAAGAATTAATGTGATTGGAAATTCTGCAAGAGCTCTGAGAAAATGACTACCAGTAGCCCTGGTAGCCAGCAGCAGCTCCTTCCACAAATAATGTATATTTCGAGATATAGCAGGAGGAAAAGGGTGGATGATGTCACATACGAGAAAAACTGAAGCTGTATCAGTATGTAAATTAAAGAAATTAATAACTTGATACTTTTGAGTACTGTGAATGAAATATATTTCTACTTAGTTTTTTATTAGAAATACTTTACTTATTTTAATATTTAAATATCTTCTGATTTAAGTAACTAGATTTTTTTTTAGAATCTTGAATTTAACACTGATGATAGATATCTTCAACTTTAGAGAACTTTAAGATTTATATTTTTAATTTTAGTATTCTTCACATCTAAAGTGTTCATCTATGAAGAAACAGATACAGCCTATTACTAACACAAACCCAAACAGAAATGTGATAAATAAACTGACATATAATTTATAAATGGCCACAAATTATCTAGCCAGCATGTACACCAAAGGTGATTAATATTTACCCTGTGCAGTCTTGCATACTTGATTGTTATTAATATGTTGTTTTAGTCTAACAATCTTATTTATAGTGTTCAGGGTCTCCATATACATAAACCTCCTAATAATCAAACAATCCTCCTTACAACATTACTGAAAGCTAAAGGATTGCAACCACGAACATCACTATTCCATTGCATAAATTATAGAAGTATGACAAGAACCTTCATAAATTCTCTGTACACTATATCCCTACAAAAATATTTTTAAGTTTAAATTTACAGTTTATTTATAGCTTAATAAAGCAACTTGTCATTGAAATAGCAGACTATGTTGTATAACCAAAAATGCAACAAAATTTGAAGACCTGAAAACATTGTTCTATTTACTTATTCAAATATATAATTTCACATTAATAAAGATTATTTCAAAGGTAAATTTGAGTACAAATGAATATAAAAATAACAATATATCCTTACACGGCTTAAAGGAAATATTCATAATTGTTTACCACACCTCAAATGCCAGCAAGAAATTTCTCCATATGTCTATTACTAGGAAACTGCTATCTAACATTAGTTTATAACTGCATTTGCTCAAATTAAGAAATTCTAAAAAATTCTGAATTCTAAGGACTGGATGTTAAACCCCTAAGTTTTAGAAGACCCATTTAACTTTTTCCCCTTCTTCAACACTTCTGCATGAAAGTAAAGGAAGAAATGTATCCTGAATATGTATGAAATAGAGGTTACATACCTGTGTAAACTAAAGTGTGGTTTCTTCCACAAACAGCAAGTTTTGGTTTTTCTGGTTTTAAAGCTAAGAATTAAAACCAAAGAGGAGGGAAAGTTACAAACAAGCTGATAGCAACAAAATTTTCTGTGCTCTAGAGGGAGCTCTGATATCTTCTTTTCACATTTTTACCAGCAAAATTATTACAAGATTCGTTGCCCATTTGAATCTAGCACATGACTTACCAAATCAGTATTCCTTCAAGATAAGAAAATAGGTCAAACCTTAAAAACTTAAAACACTCAGTTTGATGATGGCTACTTCATCCCAATGCCACAGTCCCTGGAATTTGCCATTAATGGGATATGTCTCAAAGAATACATTAAGTTGCAGGATAAAATTAATTATTTAGGCTGTCTTCAGTTTTCATTAATAGCATTATGTTACTTCCCTCTTAGACTTTTCCCACTATTGTAAATCTTTGAAATCTTGCTCCTTTTCTTACCATCCCTACCTCCTTTTGTTGTGCTCACCTCCCTTTTCTGCTCTGTTCTGATCATTTCCTGATCACTGACCTCAGTTGCCAAGGGCAGCCCTACCTGGACTAGTGCCTACATTTTTTGCATGTGTCATTCTGTCTCAATTTCAACTGAGTTAGCACCAATGAGAGTGCCATGGCACACACTTCTCTGCAGTCTGGTCACTTTGAAAGACTGGGAATGTATGTGAGGGGAGTCAGGAGTTATTTTGGTAGGAAAGAGAGAATACAGAGGTTCCTCTTCTCCTACGACAAGTGTACTCCCTTTCAGAAATAGAGAGGAAAAATGTCTCCCTGACTCTTCCATCCTTGCTCCAGTTACTGTTCATTGTCAACAAATTATCTCCTCTCAATCATGTCCATGTACCCCATACAATGCTCTAAACCAGGATTATTTTTACATAATAAATCTTTAATTGCTTTTCCACTGCACTAGTCCATAACAAAGCCAACAACAATCATCCCTTTCACAAACCCTTTTTCAGTCCTACCAGATCAACTTTCATCAGCTCTATAACATTCAGATTAAGGTCTCTTCTACCAAGTCACCAAATCTATCAACTTTAGCATGAACTTCCCTTGGTCTGTCACACAGACACAAACTTAATTTGTCCAAATTCAGGTTCCTGCCTCTTCTATCCAACACCTACCACTGCCATCAGGCTGGAACCGTAACATTTCCAGTGGTGGCTTCTTCCTACAACCTTTATATCCCAACACTCTTCTTCAGAGAAGATCTCAATCAGCTCTTCAGAAGCCTGTGCTCCCTAAACTTCCTCCCACTTAGGCTAGCCAATTGTATGCTATGAGACATGCTATATTTACAATGTTGCTGGTGATTTTTCATAGCCAATTTCATTAATCTCTAACCAAGTCCCAGAAAATATTTTCTCAGAAAACATGCAGACACAAGCATTTGGCTCCAAGCAGAAACTGAAAAGTGTCCTTGCAACCCCATTCCCAAAGCCAAGGGGTGACCAAAGGCTAGTGAGAAAAGCTCCAGGAATTGCTCCTGCTGTCTACTGCCAAGAGAAAAAAGACACTCCCCTTGTGACTTTTTTCAATGGATGCCAGGTTTGGTTTGAATTGCTGTCATCTTCTTTTCATCTTTTATTCTCCATTGCAATTTGACAGCAAACTCAAAACTTGAAACCAAATTTATTTAAGCCAAGGTAAGAATCAATCTCTCATATGGCTGACAGAAAATGTGTACCTGAGAGCAGCTGTGTTCTCCATCTGAAGAGAGATGGAGGCAGGAGCAAATAAAGGACAGCAGAATAAACTAAATCAGGAAGAGCAGAGTTTGAACAAGCAAGATAATTTGTTTTTAACAATAAGCTAACAGATCGATCTACTGGCAGAAAGAGTGAAGATAAACATTTAATAGTGAAAAGAAATGTGTTAATGGGATAGATCAGACTTGACATAAGTAAAGGGATAGGGAAAAGTATTGACTTAGCTTTGTTTGACAAGATAAAAACAGCTAGGAAGGATCAAGATCACAGTGCAATGAAAGCATATTTTCCTACACATGAAAGAATACAGGAATTTATTTTACTGCCTCATAAAAATGTATTGACATTTATGCCCCCTCGGGCATTTCTTATACTTGTTAAAAATGTAGCGGTACTTGTGAAAAGTTTCTGATACATTTTTTTCATTTACAAAGTTGCTAAGAAAATAGTAACACAGAGGTTGCACAAGGCTGTTAGAACTATGGTTTCTGACACATAGACAATGCAGAGACCAAGCATCTGATTATTGTCTGCAGTAAAAAATGAAGGTGTGGATTGTCAGAATAGGCAAATACTACACAAAGTTAGAGCCCTCAAAAATGACAGTATTCTATGTATCTGAAGTAATCCTCAGATGCAAAAGGACTCAGAAACTGAAGTAATGGAAAATTAATAAGGGATTCCTTTGAGCTACCTTCATGATCTTGTGCAGTAATGTGTACACATGATGAATAAAGAACCAGTTATTTTGGAATTGCATCCTACGAAGTACCTTTTTGCAAGGGTCTCCTTTCAGAAAGGCAAACAAAAAAAGGAAAGAAGGAAAATCACACAAACCTTTAACACATGTTGGTTTGCTGACAGTGCTCTTTGATCCTAGTCCTAACTGGCCCCAGTCATTACTGCCGAACATATATAGTTTACCTTTTTCTGAAAAAAATCACAGACAGAAGCCATACAAATGTTTGACTATCTCATTCAAGATACGACGGTCATTTACTCACAATAAACTTATTACTTCCTTTTTAATGACAAATTTAAGTTTAGGCAATTCAAAACCTAAAGTGTAAACAACAATTAATATCCTTGTGATTTTACAGTTCAAAAATAGTAATTGCATTGTTTAATTAAGAAATCCCCAGCCAGAAGAAGAAACATTCTCATCTTTAATTACAGCATAGATGAAGTGCTCCTCAGAAAACAAGATGTTGTACTTTTGGACAGACCCTGCAATTCAGAAACCACAGTATCTATAGGCTCCATTATAAAATAATAGCACATCTAACTGAGCACCCACATATTTACCCCAAAGACACGAATGAATAATGCAGCTATTTGGTAAATACAAGTACAAATTTGTAATATTTGGCTTATTTGATTGTATAGGGTGGGATATTTATTTTACTGCTAAATGTCTTCTCTTAAAATGATTTACAAATATGCATTTCTATCAAAGTAGTTTCTGATAAGTTTTCACAAATTGTATTAATTTGTTATTCTGTATATAAAGACAGAATGCATAAATCCACCATGCAGTCAGAGAATTTTGCAAACCTAAATGCAAACATTAGGTTACAAATGCTCAACAGGGCCAATGCTAGAATCACCTTTCAGAAATTCCTATGATATGTCATTGGACTTGCATGTTTGACCATTGCAAACAATGAGCTGTTATAATTCTGAACAACCAGTGCTTTTTCTGAGGATGGTATATGAATAGATGAGAATTTTGTCATCTGGGATGAAAATTAGCCAAAACTGACTATTGACAATTCCTTAAAATGAACTAATTTAATTTCATTTTTTTAAACTATCACATCTTGTAAAGCTGTAAAGTTCCCACCGGAAAACAAATTCCTTGTTGCAACTGAAATCTTTGCAAAACAATAGAAACTAATTTATAAAAAAACCCCACAACAGAACAATATCCTCTCCCCAAAACCCCACCCTTTTACAAGAATTAAAAGGACTTTGTTTACTTCTGAAGGTCAGCAGAGCTTTGTGCATTAGACTCCATCATATGTTGTCACCCTCAACAGTAATTTGGTCATAGACCTAGTCACCCTCATAATTTACAATAACTACAACCACAATGCATAATAGAAATTCCATATAATAATGGCAAAATAATATGGCTGTTCCCAGTGAAGGTTCTGTTTGTGATTTACAGAGACTTTGAAATACGACATTGCAATGTTTTAAATATTACCAAAAAATCATCTTCTAATAAAAATATCCATTCATTTTCTTAAATATAACCACATAGTTAATAAGAAAACAAATGCACAAATGCTTAACTATAACTGGTAACTAAAATCCTGATCAAATTGTTAGATTTTACAATTCTTGGCATGTGGGGCTATGTGTCAATATTATGTCTTTCAAAGAAAGCTGGAAGGGAAGAAAGACACAGGCCAATTTCATGGTCATGGTGTTCTACTCACAGCATTGATATCTCCATCCTAATTTTGATAATGCAATCATGTCAAACACATGCAGAGCTGTCCCTGACAGCAAACACACCTTAACAGAAAGGATTTTTATCAGCAAATGACATCTATCCTATACTGGTATGGCGTCCTTGTATCCTTGCTTTACACTTTCCAACTGCTTTCCTAAGACAGCAGTACTTCTGTGGGAGTATGATGCCAAGCTGCCCTAATTCAATTTAAGCACATTCTCTTTTATCCATGCAAAATTCAAACAAGGTCATGCTTTTCATCCTATAATCTGCTGGGTTTTATATCAGTCTTTAAATTCTCAGGCATTGCTTTGTAAGTCAAGGAGCTTAATAGATGAGAGGAATTTTTTCACATTCTTCTACAACTGAGTGACAGTCTTTTATAATTTCAGGTATCCTAGGAGTATAACAGAAAATAAAAAAAAACAAGGAAAGCAGTAAATTTAGAAAGAGAATGAGAATTAAGAGGCACTACAGAGGAACCTAAACAAATACCTGTAATGAAGCAACGTTTCTCAGTCTGTACAGAAAATCAAGCTTTGGAAGAGACATGATTCAGTCTAAGCTGACCAAAAAATCCAATATAATTTTACATGAAATAGGCACAATTTTCATAACTGCATACTGAGATATCTCAGCCATCACCCAGATGCACTGAATCCAACAGCAGACAAATAGGCAAGGATCAAATTTCAAAATTTCATCAACTTGAATTGCTCTTGGGTTTTTGCTTCCCCTTTAGTGCTGTCCTCCAGAGTGTGGGCATGTGCCAGGTGGAATGGCTGGCACAAGACAGGTCCAGCAGAGTAAGACTGTGACGCTGGGCAGGAGGGAAACAACAGGATATAATGAAAAAGCCTACTCAGACTGCTTTGGTGATGAAAACACACTTCCAACAGAAGTGTCCACCTTTATCCTGATGTAAAACTAGAGTATTTCTCCAAAGTATGTGCTCACTGGCAGGTACACCAGCAGATGTTTCACAAATAGCAATTCAGGGCTACCAGGAAAGCCACAAGACACTTCCATGTGTAGCAACAGAGGTTTTGTGGGACACTTCAGTGAGAGATTGTCTCCCACCTCATTTCTCATGGATAGCTGCTATCATAACTGTGCTTCCTGGCAACCCCATCAGTCATGTGCCCTTCTAGGTCATGAAGTGCTTTTAAAGGCATTCATTGGCAGCTGGGAAATACCAGCTGAAATCCCATATGCTTTGTCATAGCAGGCAGCCAAGTACTCTAATCACCTATGTTTAAAGGTATGTTTTACATATTTCCCCCCTTTTCTTTTTAAATTACATGAGTGTGGGAGAGAAATAAGATGGTGAGGCAATGTACAGACCTTGAATATTTACTACAAGATCCTTCTGAGAAACTGTATCTGAATAAAATATAAAAGGTAGTATTTTGTACAGAGTAGCAATGCCAAGGCACCATGATTATTTTTAAAAAATTATTTTTATTTGAGCTATTTAGTGAATAAATTATGTTAACAGTTGATTTAAAACTCATATAGAAGTCAAATAGATCCCAGGAAAAGAAGAGGGGCATCAGTTTTGTTAGACAAGTCATGATATTCTCAGAAACTTTATTGAGCAACAAGAACAATCATGCTTAGGACATTTGGCATCACACAAGCAAAACCAGCACAGTACATTACTTGCTCATATACATCAACACAAATATGTACTAATCTTTCTCATCCTCCCCTTGCAGTTGATGCAAAAAATACTGTGCCATGTTCTGATGACCTACTGGTAAGCAGAAAAAATGGAAGAAAACTGGTGACAAAACACCTGGAGAGATTCCAAGGTCTCTTTGTTGAATTTTTAATGCCTTACAAAACCTCAAATTATGAGCGTAATATCTTCTTATGGTTCCATAAGCACCTCTTTTCACTCCCACTTTACAATTGGTACTTCTTTCTTTCCTTCTGCCTTTCTCTGTTGGGGGCTTCAATTTTCTCCAGAGCACTGAGTTCAGAAAAGGTGTCTTCATTCATCAGCATTTTCCACCTTGTGAACAGGATCGGTCTCATTGATTAAATGTGGTTAAACTGCCTAGGATGCTCTAATCAAGGCAAATAAACAATAAGCTGTTAAATTTATGAGATTTGTAGGAAAGAAAATTTAATACATGGGCATTGGAAGGAGATTCTTAACAGTATACATATTCATATTTCTTCATACCAGCTCCCTTGAGCATGAATTAATTGCTTTCCAAAGTCTGCAGTTTTAGAAGATTTAGGGAATGGACTATCAGTATTCTTGGGCCAAAAAATACAGACATGAGGCAAGAACCATTATGAAACATGTTACAAGTGATACTGGAATATATATTGCTCATGACTGCTTTAAAGACCTAAAGAAGGCTACTGCTGAGAAAAATTCCTGCTTGAACATTTTAATCAAGGTTATGCCAATGGTAGACAGAAAAACAATAAAGAAACAGATTTCAACCCCAATCTTCCTTCCTGGAGAAGAAAACATTTCTTCAACCAGCACAGCAAGCCAGCTCAAAGTCAGCAAGTAACTATCACTGGTCCCTTCCATTCCAACATGCAGTCGCAGCATGTAAATAAAATTTTGTATTCTTAACTCCTGACCTAGAAAGGCAAAGGATGGAGTGTTTTATATTTACATTACACTTGTTTTTATAAAAGTCATATGGGAATATTGATGCTGGATTAGATGAAAGAATTATTTGAAAGGTTCTGAATATTTTGTTTGAATGCTAAATATCAGTTCTTGTACATTTTCTTCATTAGTATTCAGTCAAGCTTTGGTGCTAGACGTAGCTGTCTCTCCTGCCCAAATCCATCATTAAGGAATAATTTGTATCAATTTGGATGATTGTTTTATTTACGACTGGTGAGCCATGTTAAGTGTAAAATTGACATATTTCTAAATTTTAATCTATCTCATATCCCCACTGTCCCCTACAAACATAGCTCCCACTCTCTCTTTAAAGGTATGGGGGGAAAAAAAAGGGGGAAATTTTGTGACTTGCAAATAAAGACTGAAAGTAAAACGAAGCATGCATTAACACACACCTGCTTGAGATACTTTTCTTTCCTCGATGTTTGTCTTTTATCTCTTCCAGATCAGGTTCAGCTGAAGAAGCTTCTGGCTTCCCACAAGGTCTGCACCCTTCTCAGCAAACTCATTATCAGCATACGCTTCTGGAGCATTTATTCCAGGTGTTACTGCAACTCAGGGTCATTCCCAAGGGCTTAATTCCACTACATCATCCAATTCCATCTAACTGCAGGAATGTGAGGAGCACATGGGCATGCACTGGTGTGAAGAACAAATGAGGGAGAAGAGCTTTTTCTTTCCCTTCTTCACTTTTTTTGTACGACTCTTGCAGCTTCTCTACCTTTGCTTGTTGTTGATCCACACTTTACCCTCACTTTTGCCTTTAATTTACAATGACCCAGAAAACCTCTTGCTACCAAAGTCTTTTTCTCATGCTTCTACAGCTCCTTGACTGCAAAAGCTTTGAGGAAATAAAGATCTGATCATCTAGAAGCACCCCGGTGATGCAGCTGCCCACTACAACAGCTAAGGCAAGCCACAGAGACACTTTTGAAATAAGCTGCATATACTAAAATTATGGCGAGAAGGGGAAATTGTACAGAGATAGTGCTGCATGAAAATCCCTGCAAGATGACTTCTTCAAAAGCTTTAACTAAGTGGTCACTATTACAGTGGTGTGGGAATTAGGGGATTGTTGCTGATTGGGGTTAACAGTGCTGGCCCAGGCACATGCTGGGAGGCAATTTAAATTGACTGGTTTGAACACAGAACTGTATCTGTGTTATTTCAAACTGGGTGTGGACATATAAAAGTATATGCAAAAAGAAGATGCAAAAGGAAAATGCCACAGCGCCCCAGGTTACATCTGGCTTAATTTAATGCAACAGGTAATTTAATATTATTGGTACAATCCAAGAAAAAGTGTCAAGCTTTGTTCAAAATAAACTATTAATGTATAATTCATCTTCTGTGAAGTTAGGCTTGAAAAATTCATCATATAATTTCACCTCAGGGTGTTCTGCAGCCCATGAAATCTCTAGTCTTTTTTATCTTGCTTGAAATAATTCTTTCTTAAAATTCAGCATCTTCAATATTGCTTGTGAACATTGCAAGAAACCCTCAGGAAATTATTTAATAACCAATGACCAATTGGATATTGATAAGCAATAACTACATTTCAATTTAAAAAGTCCTGAAAATACAAATATATTTTTTTCAACAACAAAGTCCTATAATCTGATTAGTTGATTGTCAATATAATCATCACACATGACCATCCACAGAAGAGAAGTCCCTTCCATGTAAAATAAAATTAACAAATTCTTTAATGAGTATTGTTTCCATCATTTCAAAGAAAAGAAAAAACCATTTTGCTCCCTGTATTACACTGGAGTTTCTTTAAACACTTTTTCCATTTATTACTAATTTTTGTAGGATTTTCTGAAATCCTTTATTGAGTTGCTCTTTCAAAGGTTATTTTCATCTGACAGTTAACAGTAATTCGAAGCTTTGTTTGAGAGACACAGTTGTATTTATTGTTTCAAGGAGATTTCTAGTCAACTTGTGGTGTTCAGCAGTTCCTGTTACTTGCATGATACAATATATGTAACATATATTCAGAATCACGAGAAACATTCAGCCTGAACTAAATTATGCTTAGTTTAAATCCTTTCATACACTCAGTTATTACAAACTTCCTCCAGACAGTTCGTGTGCATGTCCTGTGAAAACCCTGAGCGACCTCACAGTAACTCCAAAGGCATCCAACAGCTCCCACAAAGAATCCCTCTCTCCTCTCCCCAGCTTCAATTAAAGTATTACCTCAGGATGCAAGTAAGATTCCTAACTTTCAGAGGTGACCAAAAGTATCACCTTTTATCATATAGGTCAGCCCCACTACAAGAAAGACATTTGAGGGCCTGGAATGTGTCCACAGAAGGATCTGGAGCACAAGTCCTATCAGGAAAGCTGTGGGAGAAAACGGGGCTCAGAGAAGACCTTATCACCCTACAACTTCCTAAAAGGAGGTTGTAGGCAGGTGAGGTCAGCCTTTTCTCCCAGGTAACAAGCAAAAGGATGAGAGGAAATGGCCTCAAGCTGTGCCAGGGAAGGTTTACACCAGAGGCCAGGAAAAATTTCTTCATGGAACAGGATGCCCAGGGAAGTGGCTGAGTCACCATCCCTGGAGACATTTAAAAGATGTATAGATGTGGCACTTGGGGTCATGGTTTGGTATTTGGCAATACTGGGTTAACAATTGGACTTGATAATCGTAAAGGTCTCTTCCAACCTAAACAATTCTGATTCCATATCCTCCATTTCCAATACTGACCTGTAATAATAGCTGTATGTTCATCTCCACAAGATATAAGTACAGGCTTGTCATTTTTGAACCAGAACTTGCTAGGAATATCTTCTGCAAATTTGCTTTTCCCAAATGTGAAAACAGCACCTGATTCTGAAATACAAAAAAGATAATGTCAATTTTAATGAAAGCAAATTTTGCTTCACATATTTTGAAATAGACATGTTCTATCAATTCAGTGACACATTTTATTTTCTTATCTTTCTCTTCTTTCTTCTCTCAGCCTTCAAAACACGAGTTGGCAAAACTCTCATTTCACCCAAACAGGAGGAAGAACTTCTTTCCTGTGTGAGTGGCAGAGCACTGGGAAAGGCTGCCCGGAGAAGCTGTGGAGTCTCCGTCTCTGGAGATATTCAAAACCTGCCTGGACAGAATCCTGTGCAACCTCCTCTGGGTGAACCTGCTTTAGCAAGGAGGTTGGACGAGATGGTCTTCAGAGGGTTTTTCCAAGCCTAACCATTCTGTGATTCAGTGATAAGACCATGATCTAAAAAATCCAAACAAAACTACCCCAGAATAAAGTCCAAGCAGCTCTTCAAGCTTTGTAGTCTGCCTGGTTTTCTCAATTCTTCGCACTTTTCAAAAGTGTTAGCAACATTGTTTCAAAACACAGAATGTTAACTATTTGTTCAGCTTTTGGTTAGGCATCTGGTTTGACAGAAAATACTAATTCTATAGAAAAATAAATGAACTTACAAGTTAAGTAATTTGTCAAAATCCTTGCAATGTCGCTCAGATATAAAAGCTCAATTAGATGTCCTATTTCAAAATGTCAAAGTCTGTGCTATAAACAGATATTTTAAAAACAAAACCAAAGATAAACCAAACATTTTCCTTGTAAATTTTGTTAGCATGTAACAAATGTTATGAAATACACACAATAACAGTAGACTGTTTCTGAAAATTACATTGAGTCATCTTAGTGCATTTACTTTCAATGAAAAATCTCATCAACAATATGTACCCCAGCTCCAAAACCTAAAAGTTCTTTCTTAAACTGTATATTTGATTTTAATTTAAAATAGTTATTTAATGCAAAAGCCTCCACTATTTCCAAAGATGTTATTTTGTGTATCAGATGGAGCAGATGTATAAATTGTACTTATTACCTCACTAGATGTGTTTTCCACTTTCACTTGCTCAACAAGCTCTGTGCAGACAAATTCAAGCCTTCTTAAAGACATAGTTGAGTTTTTCCTTATTTTACCTAGACACACCTACAACTACAAACAAGACAAACAGCATCTGAAAACTCTGGTTTAAATTTTCATCTCCAGCCGGACAGCCATGCACTTCTGAACTTTCTTAGCAAGCTCTTTGGCATGTAGAGAGCTCTCTGGTTCATTTATTTTCCCTTCTGAAGGGTTAACATGAAAACATTTGTGTTCTTCATTCAATGTATACAAAAAGCTGATAAATTTCCCAATGTTTTTTGTATCTCGTTCATTTGACTAAGCCACATTTCACAACTGGACACAATTGCTGCGCCCGCTTCTGGGCTCCTCAGTACCAGTGAGACACGGAGCTCACAAAGCGGGTCTGGGGGTGGAACAAGGATGACTGGGGGACGGGAGCATCTCTTATGAGCAAACGCTGAGGGATTTGGGCCTGTTCAGCCTCGAGAAGAGACGGCTTACAGAGAACCTTTCTAATGTGTATAAATGTCTAAACCCAGGGGATGGGTGCCAAGAAGATGTAGCCAGGCTCTGCTCGGTGATGCTGAACAAGAGGGCAAGAGGCAGCGGGCAGAAACTGATGCTCGGGAAATTCCACCCGAACAAGAGCAAGAAATTCCTTCCTGTGCAGTGACCGCGGATGGTGTGGAGTCTCCCTCACTGGATAAATCCCAGAACCGTCTGGACACAATCGTGAACTGTGTGCTGTGGGATGGCCCTGCTTGAGCAGAGAGATGGGACCACATAACCCGCGGCGGTCCCTTCAGCCTGGCCCATTCTGCGCTTCAGCGCTGCCATCGGTTTGGAAACTAAATCCCATCAACCCGGTAAATTAAATCCCACAGGACACACAGGAGGCGTTCGTTGTCCCAGCAACGAGCACGCGTTTGAACCTTACCCTGGGCCAAACCGCGACACAAAGTAACCAAGAATGCTCAGAATGTACCGCGTCCCCCCGAGCGCCCGGCGCTGCCCCTGCCCCCGCCCCAGCCGGGCTGTCCCGTCCGAGCCCTGACGGCAGCGGACGCGTTTCTCCCCACACGCCGCAAGGCACCGGCCCTGCGCGGGCCCGCAGCAGGAGGGAGCCGGGGGAGACCTGCGGGGGTGAGGCGGGCAGGGGCCGGCACAGGCAGACGCACTTCCCCCCGGGTGCTTCGAGGAGCGGCCGCACTCACCGGGCACGGGCAGCTCGGTCCCCGCGGCGGGCGCGGCCATGGCGGCCGGGAGGAGCCGGGCCGGGCGGGCCGGGCCGCGGGCAGCGCCGCCTGGCGGCCGGCGGGGGGCGGCACCGCGCCCTGAGGGAGCGCGGGGGAAAGGCCTGGGACAGACAGGGTGTGGGAACTGGGATACAGCATGGGCTATGCTGGGAAAGGGACAGGGAAAGGCCTGGGACAGACAGGGTGTGGGAACTGGGATACAGCATGGGCTGTGCTGGGAAAGGGACAGGGAAAGGCCTGGGACAGACAGGGATGTGGGAACTGGGATACAGCACGGGCTGTGCTGAGCAAGGGACAGGGAAAGGCCTGGGACAGACAGGGTGTGGGAACTGGGATACAGCATGGGCTGTGCTGGGCAAGGGACAGGGAAAGGCCTGGGACAGACAGGGATGTGGGAACCGGGACACAGGATGGGCTGTGCTGGGAAAGGGAAAGGCCTGGGACACAGATGTGGGCATGGCATCACAAGATGGGCTGTGCTGGAAACAACCTCTGGGATCACTGTGTACAACCTACAGCCAGCACCACCATGGCACTCAATGCCCCATCCAGTCTTTTCTTAAACATCTCCTGGGGTGGTGGCTCCCTTGACGCTGGCAGTGGGGTGGCACCGGGACTGGCACAGTGCCCTGAGCTGCTGGGGAAAGCTTCTCTATAAAATCGACCCCCACAGTGCCCAGGTGGTGCCCCTGAAGACCCCGAACCTCTTGTTGGCCAGATTGATCCTGGACCCGGGACCAATTATGTCCTTTTCTCTCTCTTCCCACCTTTTTACTACTACTACTACTACTATTATTATTATTATTATTATTTATTTATTTATTTATCTTGCTACTAGGAGATAATGAGCTAACTTATACCAATTTACATGCTACATGTATAATTTACTAATAAAACTTTGTAAGTTTTTTTTGGACCTTCTGACATCTGGTGTTCCTTTTCCACCATCAGCACCTGTACTCCCTTCCTCTTAGGTGACCCTTGCTCACAGGAGCTTGCTATGAAATTGGTCCATGTGGGAATTGGGGTCAGGCAGCTTCTGTACAGGGGTGTGGGGGATTGGCCTTCACTGGGCACCAGGTGCCCACCGAGCCACTTCATCTCTACCCCTTCTCATCTGGACAGAGGAGAGAAAATAAGACAGGAAGCATAGGTCGAGAGAAGGCAGTTTGCTAAAGCAAAAATGAAAGGTTGAATGCACAAAAGCAAAGCAAAAAAAACAAATTTTTTTTTCTCTTCTTCCCGTCAGCAGGTGATGTCCAGCCAATTATCAGGAAGCAAGTCTTAAGCACCTCATCTTTGCTTCAGAAGGCACATATTGTAAAATAATGAATGATCCCCCTTCCTCCTCCTTTCCTTAGCTTTTATATCTGAGCTGGCATCATATGATATAAAATATCCCTTTGGTTAATTTGGGTCAGCTGTCCCCTCCCTAGATCTTGTCCACCCCCAACCTATTGATGGAAGGTGGGAAGTTGGAGTGACAGGATTGATGCTGTGCCAGTGCTGCTCAGCAGTACCCAAAAATCTTGGTGTGGTATCAACACCTTTCTGGCTACCAGTGCAGAACCCAGCACTGTGAGGGCTGCTATGGGAAAAGGAACTCCAGCTCAGCCAGACCTGGTACAAGGTGTGACCTGACAAAGAGGCATTGGCACTGTCCCCTCCCTGTGAGGCTGCAGGAGAACACTGGCAGCCTTGGCACCATGACCACATTTGCTTTGTCTGCTCTTTTCTCCTGGGCATCACTAATGACACAGGCTCAGCCCCCAGGGGCTTGAAAGTCATGGGAGTTACTTCCCAGAAGAAGAAGAAGGAAACCATGGCCTGACATTCTTCTCTTCTCTTCTCTTCTCTTCTCTTCTCTTCTCTTCTCTTCTCTTCTCTTCTCTTCTCTTCTCTTCTCTTCTCTTCTCTTCTCTTCTCTTCTCTTCTCTTCTCTTCTCTTCTCTTCTCTTCTCTTCTCTTCTCTTCTCTTCTCTTCTCTTTCTCTCTTTCTTCTTTCTTCCCTTTCTTCTATTTCTTCCCTTTCTTCTCTTCTATTCCTTTACTATTAATTTCTTTTGGATTTTACTTCTGTTTGACATTTCCCCTGACAGCTGATTCATTTCTCAAACATCTCAGGGTTGGTTCAGCATGAGGGGTCGTGAACAAATCCCACCAGGAGCTATCACTCTGCATGACTTTTTCAAAGCTGTCTGTCTTTCCCAGGGAGTCAAACTTTCTCTCTGTATGTTTTAATTATAAGTTCCTTGCATTTTAATTTCAACATGTCACCCTCTCTGACAGATATGCCATCGCCCTGATTTACACTAGTGCGTCTCTCCTTGCAGGGAGGAGGAAATGAGAAAGTAATGGTCATATTTCAAAACCACCTACAGTGCAGGTGGCATAAAATCTTATCTGACAATTATATTTGAAGGTAGAAACTTAAATGAAATCACTTTAGTATTTAGCAATTGACCTACTTCAGATTATACAGTAAGCAGTTTAGCCTAAGGAGGTAGGCAGGCTGCAATATTTCACTTTCTGGGCCCCACACTGTTTAACACTACTGCAGAATAATTGAAAACTTGGAAACAAAAAAAACCCAAACAAAACCAACCAACAAATAAAACCCAAAAAACCAACCAACCAACCAACCAATCAACCAACAAAAAAAACCCAACAAAAAACAAAAAAACAAAAAACAAACAAACAAAAGTCCCCAAGCAAAAACCAAACAACTCTCCCCCAAAAAACAGCAAAATGTCAATTTCTTTAATGCAGACTACTTCATTATTATCAGGGCCCCCAAAGCATGAATAAGTCTTTATGCCCTGTGCAGTTCCATACCCATGGGCCCAGAGGCCTCATTTTGGCTCAGCTCTGGGCCAGCAGTCCCTGCCTGGGCTACGCTAGAGCCCCCATGGGCACAGTCCCATCTCTAGAGGGGCCACCCTGCTCATGCTGATCCTGCAAGTCTTCTTTTGCCTTTTACTATCAGCACATGCTCCTGTACAAATATTTAGCATGAAATAGCTACGAAATAGTATTGACACAGGATGATGAGCCTACACAGAAGACCACAAACTGCAAGTGGTGCAATGGGCCCTGGGAGAAATCTCTGTATCTGTAGGGTTTGGCCAAAGAAAAGGTTCAGTGTCAGCCCCAGCCTGTCCCAGCCCTGGCTAGAATAGCCAAAACCTTGGACCTTGGTTCTTGGTTTTCCCTCATTTGTACAGCAGCACAACTCACTCTCTGCTTCCTACACCTTCCTTTCTCATACCTTTATTGTGGGTTAAGAGAAGTCTTAATGCAAACAGAAGATGCTGTTTAATGGGAGGAATTTCATCAGCATTGCAAAACCAGCAGGGACCAGCAAGCAGCTGCTGCGACAGTTTTGGTGAGTTTATCCTTTAATTCTATCTGGTGTGTGGTGTTCGGTCAGAAACCTGGAGTCAAAAGCAGCAGAATCCTGTGAAGGGGTGAGTGTTTTAGAGAAAGACTCTGAGGGAGTTTTCCCTCCAGTTTTAGTGTTCTTTTACCTCACCAGGCAGCAAGCTCTTTGACTTCAGGAGACTGGAGGATTATCTGTTTTTAGTGTTTGTGGAATACCATTAATTTGTTCTGTGGAATTTAGCTACAAAGTCAGGAAGGAATGTTTATTCTTGAGGTCAGTGTGTGCTGCAGGTACTGTAACCAGTAAATAACTATCTGAATAAAGTACAGGTAATCTTTCTGCATGTAGACACATATTGTGGCCAGTTTGGGTGGGGAATTCTCTCCTTGAAGCTGCAAGGTGAATCTCTGCCTCATTATTTTGTGCCTCTACATACCCTGGAGGCATGCAGGAAAAGGATGATGTGATAGGAGATTCAAAATCAACCAGGCAGACCTGTCTTGGTGACCTGGCTTTAGGTTCTTTCTGCACCCACATAACTGTGCCTGTCCCCCCTGATTTCAGGAAAGTACCTGTATGACAGTGTTTCACTAAGCTCCTTCTCAGGTTTGTCATATCTCCAAAATCTGGTTAAAATTTTAGAGCTGAAACTTAATTCCATGTTTTCTAATGGTTTTCAGTCAGTTTCAGTAAGAATAGAATTAACACTTCTTACATAACAAGTGATTAGTTATAGAAAACAATATGCAGAAATTTCACATTCACAGGAATCCTAATATGCAATAAGTAATTTTTGTTTATCATTTCTACATTACATCATATGAAAACCAAATGTTTTCCAAGTTCTATTATTTATTTTCTACAGTTTCAGAGCAGTCCTAAAGGCTAGGTGTTAATTTTTTTATGAATTTTGGATTTTTACTGCAGTCAAGTGGGAAATGTCTGCAGTTAACAGAGGTAATGGAAAAGCAAGTTCGGAAAACAACTGTAGTAAAGCTGGTTTTCTGAGGAAGTAATAAAATTTGTTACCTTCCACACACAGTATTGTTATTTTTGGTGGGTTTTTTAACATTATAGCATAATGTTGGCATAAGGTATCACCACTGTCTGTGAGTATTACCAGCTAAGCACACTGTGCTTGATACTGCAGGATAACCTAATGTCTGAGAGTCTGTGCTAATAGTCCAAAGTTATGCTGTCCCTGCTCAGAAAGGAAGAAGCCAAAATTGCTTGACCTTGCAATTCTGCCTGTTGCATTTTAACTTTGGAATGCTGTCTCATGCTCCTTCTCTGGAATTAATTTTTCCATTTCTGCCCCTGATTCAGATATGGATAACAGGGAAGGGAACAAATTTCTTGGAGGTCATAGCAATAAAACAGGATCTTCAAGAGGTCAGGAGCAGATCTCTAGTCCAACTTTCTGCTTGCAGCCTGTCAAACACCATATGAGAGCAGTTATGCCTTTGCTTAGCCACGTCTTGAAAATACTTAAGGATGGTAATTCCAAATCCTCTTCACGTAATCAATTTAAGTACTTCATTATCTGCCAGTAGAGAAAATAGTGTGAATATTTCTCAGTCCACTTCTAAATCATGCCAGATGGTGAAACAAGACCAATGAACAGAAGTTGTTGTTTGGCAATTGAGATTAGATAATCTCTAAATCCCTGGAAGGAATTGCAGGCTGAAATGAGAAAAACAAGAAGCAGCCCCAAAGCTGTTCTGGAAACAAGGAGGCAAAGGAGACTAGGGAGCAGCAAGCAATTACATAGATTTTAAAGCAATTTAAAGTTTGTTTTTTTCCCCACAAACAAGTTAAAAAAGCAAATCCCTGTTCTGAAAACTTCACGTAATGAAAGAAGTCCCAGTTATAAAACTATTTTCCTTCAGAATATACACAATGTGAATTAAAGCCAATCCCATGATTTTAAACTAAGTGTCTTGGTATTCAAGAGTGGATTTCAGTAGCTTATCTTGGTG
This sequence comes from Acridotheres tristis, assembly GCA_037013685.1. Taxonomy (NCBI): domain Eukaryota; kingdom Metazoa; phylum Chordata; class Aves; order Passeriformes; family Sturnidae; genus Acridotheres; species Acridotheres tristis. Next base: position 106,616,307 of record CM072884.1, read on the forward strand.
GGCTGTTTACCATGGTGTGGTAGAAACTACCTGACCCATGAATGCCCAGTCACTTGTTCCCATTTTCTTCTTCCTTCTGCTTCTATCTGTGAATGTGCTTGAAAATATCCAACAGTCAAACATTTGCTGTCTGCTGTGGGAGCCCACACAGCTTTGGGACCTTGTCACCTTGTCACCTGCACAGCTCCCTTGTGAGGCATGGCAGAACCAGCATCCCAGCAGCCTCAGTTATTGCCCTCTGTGATTCATGGCACACACTGCAATGGTCTGGAATTCCAGTTCCAGCAAGGAAAGGATGTTCCTGCCCTCTAAGGCAGAGCTCTGAAAGGGCTGAAACCCAAGCAGAGCAAGATCTTAAAATGATATTTCACAACCAGCCTTCAGAACTTAATCAAGGGCTGTTTTAGCACATGGACTGGGAAAATGATGTGGTGAGGCTCTTTGGCTGGAGCTGCCATGGGGACAGATGGACACCAGGAAAGGAACAGAGCAGGCAAAGAAAGGCAGGAGAGAAAGGAGGATACAAAGAGCACTGAGCTGAGAAGGTGGCACTCTGAAAACCAAAGTGGAACTTCCTGGAAAGAAATGGGACAGAAATAGAGAATTTGGAAAGCTCTGAAATGGCTCAAACCCAAGTGGAGCAAGAGCCCTGAGGGACAGCCCTCATCCCTGGCCTGCAGCTGCACATGGAGCCTCTGCCCACAAATCCCTGGCCAATGGTTTGTGCCCTGTTTAGCCCACCCTCCAAAGCCAGGGCTCTGCAGAGTGGGGCTCAGCCTGTTTTGTGGGACAGCCTCACAGGGGTATATCTGAGCATATTTGCATAGCTTTGGATTCCAGGGCTTGGAAATTAGCAGGTACTGCCTTTGAGCCTAGTCTCAATGGTGAGTTAAAGGGAAATATACAACACAAATACAATTGGAAATAGAAAAGTATTAACTGCGCTCAGTCTACTTCCTCGCACTTCTTTGGTCTCATTAGATCAGTCTAAAAATGCTGACTTTAAATAAAAAGACATGTTTAGCTCATACCCATCAAAACCTTAGCAAGAGCACGGTGTGGGCTGTAAGTACAGAGCCAGAGAATGGGCTGAACTGCCACACTTCCCTGGTAATCTTAGCCTGCGAAACATGGGCTTGGACATGACTTCCATTAAAATGCCTCATCTAAGCTAGAGAAAATTTTATCATGTAACTTCTGTGGGTGATTATCAACAACCAATTTCATGTGATTCTGAAGTCCTAAATCTGGATGGAGGCCAGAACACATTAAATAAACACCACATGTCCACAGTGTCTCTTGTGTGGTACAGTAAGGCTGTTTTGTTGGGTATTTTTAACCTTATCCCCAGCATAATGAAGAGATTTCATACACATTTGTAGAAATGCCACCTTTTGTGAGAGGGGGGGTTGGAATGTGGCAGGTGTCTACTCATGCACTAAACAAAAAGAAAGGAGAAATAGCACCAAGATCCATTTCTGTTATTCTGTCCCCTGAAAGGGCAGCTTTGGGGTCTACACAGAAGTCATTTTACCAGGTTCTGAACGGCTTTATATGACAGACAGCATGCAGTTGCCATATGCATCTCAGAAAACAGAAGAAAATACATCTAATGTACATTTTATAATACAATTTGCAACATTATTTCAGTGGCCATATAGTGTCATGCTTGTGCCTGTCTGACAGAAGGAGTTATTCAAACTCATTAACAGAGTCTATCAGGATGATCCAGTTGGGTCATGTGAGGGGAGTGGGAGAGATTTCAGGTGCTTGTTCACTGGCTTTTGCACATGTACAATTTATCACTGAACGGCAAAAATTACATATTTTTCCCTCTTTTGACACAGGTATGGGACACCAGCTCAAATGAATGTTCATCTGAAAGGTCGGGACTTCCTCACTCTACAGAACTACACAGCTGATGAACTGAAGTATTTGCTGTGGATGGCATCAGATTTGAAACAAAGGATAAAGCACAAAGGAGAGGTAAAATGACTTAACTGTCATTTAGGTCCCTCAGATGTTGAAAGAAATACTGTTCCGAAGGGTATTGTGAAAAAGCCTTTCATCTGCCTTGTCCTAAACAAAATCTCCTGAGCTCTTAAATACTGTAAATCATGTGCTACAAACCAAAGAGTCTTCCTGTAAAGTGTCCAGAGATATTCTTTAAACACTTCAGAGGGCTCTGTGAGTGGAAAGATTAAACAGGTTTGTAGCGCTAACCCCCTGTTGTCAGCTAACCCCATCCATCCACGCACAGTGTACGTGCAGCACTAAATGGAGGAAATGGAAAACACTTCCCTGCATGGGATTAAATTAGTATCTTAGTTCTCCTTAATGCTGGCTCAGATTGAGTGCCAAAATTCAGTTGCTTTGGGGCTTAGAATGACTTCTTTGCCTTTAACCTTTCCACTGCTAATAAATTTATTGAAAGGCAAGAGAACGAAACCACAAGTAAAAAAATCCACTTTTGCAAATTTTTAATGGTGAATTAAAATGTGCGAGAAGTATTTCGTACTTTAAAGTGTAGAATGGTTATAAAATTGAAATACCTTCGTGTTTCAGTATTTGCCTTTGATGCAAGGCAAATCGTTGGCCATGATTTTTGAGAAGAGAAGCACAAGAACAAGATTATCTGCAGAAACAGGTAGGTCAGAACAATGGCACAGTAATACTTTATATGAAACTGTATAAATTGAGTATGTACCGAAAAACACTGCATAACTTTGCATTTAAAAATTTCTACTCAGGAGAAACCTAAACTTTGAAAGCAAAAATAAGAAAAGAATGTTGGCTGTTTGTCTTTCATCTTGCATGTTAATTTCACAAGCACATGGCTTTGGTCACTGAAATTTTGTCAAAATCTTCCAAAACACAGTAGATCAGAAATAAAGTAACAGTTAGAAGTAAGCGTTTCTGGTATAAGCTCCTAGCTGTAATGGCAAGATGTACATTTTTTAACCTCTATTTCAATAAGCATCACAAATTTAATTTTGTGCAAGGTGTAATAAATATTTTACTGATGTAAAATGCATTATCACTGTTACATTTTAAAGTGTGTGTTTGGGCTGGGAATCACAGTAATGCCTTGACATAAATTCGGGGGGGAAAATTGACATGATTACCTACAGGGGAAGATAACTTGATGGAGACTCAAGGGTATTAGCCAAATAATATCAGGCACTGGAACAATTTTCTTTTATGTTACAGTCCTAAAAACACTGAAACATGTACATATGGTATCTTTATTTACATGGTGGTTGTTCTGAATTCAATGGCACTGCTGAAATAAATCACTAATCAATCAATCAATCAATCAATCATTCATTCATAGCAAGAAATAACTCTGAGCTGGTGATGCATCAAGGAAGAACTTACTCTTCTCTCTTTTAAGTTGACCCAGCATCCCTCACTTCCCCCTAGTAAAGGAACAGGAAACCTGTTGAGTATTCACATTTCTTTACAAGCTGTAAGAGAGAAGGTAGAAATAATGTAAGGAGGAAGCAGATACGATAACTCCAAGCATTTGTGAATTTGCCTTTGCATTTTCTGGCACAGCCATTTGCCTGCTGATCCTGCTCTTTAAGCAGACTTGTTGTTGCTTTCTGTTTTCTCCAGATAATGAGGACTTACTAACGTGCATTCTCTCTCTGTGAAGACCACACATCTTTTAATTCCTGAGTTTTTAGTCCAGTTTCTTGTTGTCTGCCACCCTGGTATATGGCCAGGTATTGAATTCTCTGGATCTGTTTATCCTTCCTTCTTCCGTGCTCTGAGGGAAACACTGCTTAGCCCTTGGCTTTTGAAGGCTTATGGAAGAGGAAGCTCAGGTAAGTTCAAATGAATTAACTTAAGGATGGGAGTTAATGCACATAAATTCATCCAAGGGAGAATTAAGCTCCAGTGAAATAAAATAAATTTATTTCTGAGTGAGCGCTTCCACAGGGAGTTTAATGCAGTTTAGCTTCTGTGCATTAACTTTACACCTTCAGTTAATTGGTCTTAAGTCTGTTAAGCTTAAGACTTTGCTTCAAAGGCAGACTCAAGTTTTTCTGTCTACAAAAACTCTATACATTTCAGCTGCTTTTTTTAACATAAATGATTCCCTCCTTGAAATTTCTAACTCAAAACAAATGTGGAGCCACATGTTTTCCTTTTAGCTAAACAAGATAATTTAATACCAATTTTCTAATGTCTAGAGAAAATGGACAATTGCAGTGGATTGAAGTGTTTATTTATAAAGTTCCTGAGTCATCTCAAATAGCACTTCCCAAGAGTTGCCCCTTCAATAACTTGAGAGAGGTCACTTTTAGGGCAAGGTCGTGGGGATGAGATTAATCTAAACAAAGTTTGTAATTCTCAGGAACAGCTAAATCAGTAGATTTCATTACAAAGTAGAGACTTGGAAAGCACTGATTACAAAATCTTCTATGTCCAGTGTCTAGGAGTTTGTTGAGACATATTAACACCATGGAAGTCTTTTCAGAATTCCTACTATCCCTGTGCCTATAAAGAACGTTATTGAAAAATAAATAAACAGAATGGTTAAAGTTGGAAGTAATCTCTGGAGGTCATCTGGTCCAATCCCCTGCTCAAGCAGGGCCTTTTAGAGCCAATTGTCCAGGACCATGTCCAGAAGTCTTTTGAATATCTCCAAGGATGAATATTCCACAATCTTCTATGGCATCCTATGCCATTGCTCAGTCAGCTTTTCAGTAAATAGAATTTACTATTTAGAGGGATCTTCCCAGTTTGTGCCCATTGCACTACTGAAAAAACACCTCACTCTCTCTTCTTTGCCTCCTCCCCTCAGGTGTTTATATACATTAGCAATATTCCTCCTGAGCCTTCTGTTCTCTAGGCTGTCCTGTCCCAGCTCTCTCAGCTTTTCTTCTCATATGAAATATACTTCAGTCCCCCAGCCATCCTTGTGACCCTTTGTTAACATGGACATACCAACTGTATCCAATATGTCCATGTTTCTCATACTGAAGACCCCAAATCCAGACTCTCGAGGTTTGGTATCACCAGTGCTGTATAAAAAGGAAGGATTACCTTCCTCCACCTCCTTGCAGTATTTGTCTGGTGCAATCCAGAACACCATTCACCACCCTTGCTGGAAATGCACACATGCTGCTGGACCATGTACAATTTGCGGTCCACCAGGACCTTCCAGTCCTTTTCTGCCAAGCTGCTTCCCAACTGGGACGTCCCCATCACGTCCTGGTGCATGGGGCTTTTCTTCCTCAGGTGCAGGACTTTGCATCTCTCCTTGCTGAACTTCGTGGGGCTCCTGTCACACCATTTTTCCAGCCTGTCAAGGTCCCTCTGGACAGCAGCATGACTCTATGATGTACCAGCCACTCCTCCCAGTTTTGTGCCATCAGCAGACTTGCTGAAACCACACTTGGTCATCGAGACCCTTAACACAGGTGTTAAACAGGACTGGACACAAATGGACCCCTAGGGTAACTGTCACTGGCCTCCTACTGGACTTTGTGCTGGTGGTCACCACCCTCAGGCCTGGATATTTGGACAGTTCTGAGCCCATCCCATGCTCTGCTCATCCAGCCCAGGCATCCACAGCTTGGCTGGGAGCATCTCATGGGAGACACTGTCAGTGGACACAACGAAGTCCAGGCAGACAAAACCCACTGCCCTCCCCTCATCTGCCAGCCCATAGAATCACAGAGGGAGATCAAGCTGCTCAAGCATGACTCCCTCTTGGTGAAGCCGTGCTGACTATTCCTGACAATTTTCTTGTGCTTAATCTGCCTAGAAATGGTTTCTAGGATTAGCTGCTTCAGCACTTTCCCATGGATTGAGGTGAGGCATCTTAGCCTTTACTCTCTGGCTCCTCCTTCTTGCCCTTCTTTAACTTAGGGGTGACATTTTTGCATTTCTCCCAGTTGTCCAGATCAATTGAAGATTATCAAAACACTAATTTATGATGCATTGTGATAGATCAGTTAATATTTAAGGTTTTCCAACATCCTGTTTTATTCTAATGACATTGTAACCGTACTGAATAATATACTGCTCATTGGGGTATAATTCATTGCCTCTTTGATCTTGTCCTAATGTGTATTCTGAAACCCATATAATTTTACCATTTCTAAGATAAGTAGTGATGTTGTAAGTTTAATGCATAACTAGGAGTAACTTCCATAGAGTAGTGGCAAAGTAAATCCTGTTCTGTGAGCCTAGTAGATTTATTTCTAGCAGTGGCTATTTTATTGGAAAATGTGACATATCTGCTATTACACTGGAAAATGTCACTTCTTCACAGCCAGAATCCCATACCCATTCTACATAAAACCTTGTGTACTTTTTGAAAACAGAACTATTCACATGGTCATATATTACTTGTAAAATAAACATCCTCGGGCATTGCACAAAAGTGAATGCCCTGTTTTTGTTATAGCTTTGGTGTAAAATATTCTGATTGTCACTCTTGCTCTTAAAATATACAGCTGCAGTTATGTTTTAGTGAATAAGTCATAAATAAATCCAACCATTTCACAGATACTGAATGCAGACAATATTTCACAGGGTAGAAATAGAGAGGAAGCAGTGCAGATAGGAAAGCTCAGCCTGGCTTCTCTTGTTGTGCACTGGTATTAGACAAGATCTTAACAGCCTTACAGGGGTTCAGTGCCACTGGCCTTAGTGGAATTACTCCCAATTCACTCCTCCTACACTGTGGGGTGAGAGGAACGTGATGGCCATGCCTGAAGACTGCTACAAAGACTCACAGAAATAATTGCATCATAGCATATGAACTAATGTAGTGGGGATATTATTGCATGGCAAGTGCTCAGGCACTGCTTTCTGTTGGAGTGGCTAAGTATTATTTAGCTTGGCCTCATTACAGAGTGCCCACATGCACTCTTAGTTTACTCTCCACTTAAAAGGGTAGCTTAAAAATAACTTTTAAAAACTGCTTATCAGTTTTTAGCTTCTGCTTTAAGAATATTCTGTAATTGCTGCCTAGGAAACTTCTTTGTAATCAGTGTGAATGGAAAAATACTTTATATTTTGTAAGTCCGGATAGGCAATGAGGAAATTAATAAATGCAAATACATATGTCTTGAAATTCTGTAAAAGATCCTTCCTTTGAGTCTGAGAAGATGATTGTGTGTATGTCCTGGTGACAGCCCCAGAACTGTGTAGCCAATCTGTGAACTACAGAACTCATTTTGACCCCCTTGCCCCATGCAGCAGGGGCAGCCTGGGATGAAGATTTCACTCATGTCCTATCTGAAAGAGTCTTCATAAGTGGGGTCAATAATGTCAACACAAGGCATGAAACTCTGTATTTTGAAAACTAACAGTAGTGAGAATTGTGGACATGAGGTAATAATCTATTCTGGATTTGCAGCATGAACATTTAGTAGTTTGTTGAAGATGCCATGATTCCTATAAATATTTAGCATGTGGCTTTGGATATGACCAGGTTGTGACAACAAAGATGTTTAGATCTTCCAGTTTAACACAGCACTCCAGTGTTTATTTGCTGAAGTGGTGCCTGCATATCTTCAAAAGCCATCATTTTTTTTTTCACTTTCTACTGGTAGTCTGGATGAAAGAATCCGAAAAAGATTCTGTCTCTGCAACTGTGTGCAAAGCCAGAGCACAGAGCACCTGTATTTCCAGATGGAAAGTTTTGTATGGAAATATGTTCCCAGGCCCTGCTCAGATGGCCAGGTCATGAGCAGAAAACCAACACATCAGGGCTCTGCTTTTTACACAGACTCCAGGTGGAAGCTCTGGCTGGGCTGCCTGACATCTGGCAATTCTGAATAAATGTTCAAATTCCCATTTTTTTATCTGGGCATCATTTATAGAAAAACAGAACGTCCATTGGAGCCTGCCTGGACTGTGAATCATCTACCAGAATGTATGCATTTGGAATCCTAAAATGCAGAGCTGCTGTATTGTGTGGAATTGCAGGAATAAATCACTAACATAATTGTATATGACTCCAAAAAAATCCACAAGAAAGTGGGAAGGAAAAGTTACTGCCAATGACAATTCATCTTTGAGGTCTTGACTTTAAAATTTGTGCTGAATAAACAGACTGTAATGTGTAGTTTGCAGACATTTTTCTGTAAATAATGTTTGCATCTACAGCGGGGAGATGAAAAAAAGTAATAGTAGAATAAATGATGCTTCATTCTTAAAAGTTTCTCTGTGTGACTTGCAATATTGTTGAGAGTAGGAGCAATCCTTAATGAAAATAACAAGCAATTAAAAAGGACTCATTCCATGAAATGAGTGTACACTGGGTAGAGGGAGCAGAAATTTCCCCTTCAGGTAGGAGAGACCTAAAGCATCATTACTTTTAATCTGACGTTTAAGTAAATTGAGGCAGTCTAAAGACAATGCTTTGCCAGTATTGATTTTATCTATTGTCTTTTAAACTCTATAGACTGGCTGAACTGATGGAAAGAAGTAGACCTCACCTCAACCCTGCTGCCAGCAGGAAATGGAAATTAATAATGATTGCTCTGTGTTAGGAGCCCAGTTATGGGGCCCAGACCTGCTGCCTGTACCTGCTGGTTTCATCTCTGAAAGGTTTCAGTGTTCAGTCCTGGCTTAACCTCTTTTAAAGAGTAGCTGTGGGATGAAGTTTTTAATCTATGGCAGACCTGTACAACCACTGTGCTGAAGCTGCAGTGCTGAATCTGTCAGCAGTGCCATCTAATGGATACAGCCAGCCTGAGCAGCTTTTGACCTTTTCTTCTGTTTTTTTGTTCCTTTCCCACTTCTTTCTTTCTCTCTCTTTTTAATTTTTTTTTCTAACAGCACGGAATTCATCAGCATATCCAAGACATCACAGTTTGGTAAACAAAGTGGGGGATCTCTATTCTTCTGTGCTGTATGCAGCCTTTCTCTTCCTGGCAGTATAAATATAATGACTGGCTTCTTTCTGGATTTTTGTCCCAATAAAAAACTCACGCCCCCACAGTGTTGTCTCAACAAGGCTAGTTTGTCCATACTAAGATTCTCTGGAAATTTCCTCCATCAGAAATGCTAGTGATAGGGCAGGATCTGTCTGCAGAAAATTTCTGTACTGGAAGGGAGTTGTTCTTATCACACAGAAAATGCCTTAGACGACTCTGCACAGCCGAGTTCAAGTCCTACACTTTGTACATCCCCAGCTGTGGGACCCTGTGTCCCATGCTAAGCTTATGCTAAACCATCTGTGACACTTCATAAAACAGCCCCATTAGGCCCCATCCTCCCAGTGTGTGGCCATGAGGGACTTTACACTCAGATTCAGTAGAAAAAGGCTTCACACTTAAACCAGGCAAAGGCAGAGAGACTCAGATATTGGTGAAAAGAAGATGCTCACTTCCCTGTCTGTGCTTTTCATAACTTTCTACTGTTGGTGCAATTAAAATAAAGCAGCAGAGAACTGAGAGTTGCCCTTAACATGCAATTTGTCTTCATCCAAAACATTATTCAGACACATTCGAAAGTGTTTTCTGTTCTTAAATGATGCTCAAGTCTTCCCATGGTTTCCTGCTCAGGAATGGATTTTACTCTTCGCACCTAATCCATCCAGTTCTTTGGACCTCCTTGCAAATTCCAAACTCTTGCAGGGTGGAGAGATGCTGGCAGGGCCCGAGACCTTTCCTTTTCTCTCTCTCACATTATAATTTTTAAGGCACTTGGTCATATGAGGCCAAATTCAAGTTTGTTACAGTGTATGAGGAGACTTAGTGTTTTCTGTCTGAGTGACTTTACATGAAAGACAATGTTGATCCTTGCAGGGATGTGGAAGTAGACCAAGTGACTCAGGTGCTCCTTCTAGGATGCAAAGTCCCATGAAATAGAAATGCAGCATGATGAATGGATTACCTGGCTCTTAACAGGGAGCAACAGTGATGCTTGTGGCAATATGTAACCTTGGAGCTTGAATGACTGTTCCTGTGATCACAGATCAGAACTCATGGCTAAGATTTCAGTAAGGCATACATTTGAGTGGATTTATTCCAAAGCACATTTATTTGAAATTTTGTGTGTCAAATGCTAATCATTTTAACATTCAGATGTCCTGCTGAGTTCTACTTTTATTTTTGTAAATGTATTCTATATCAAGAAGATTTTGAATCTTGGCTATAAATACGAGGTGCTGGTGTTTAATTTCTCCCTTTTTTTCTAATTTTTCCTCGCTGTAGGATTTGCTCTCCTTGGAGGACATCCTTCCTTCCTTACAATGCAAGATATACATCTGGGCACTAATGAGAGTCTCACAGATACAGCAAGGTTGGTAAAATGTCACTTGATTGATCACTGCATTTGGTAATTGATCGGGCTGTCTTGAAGAATTTTGGAAGCTGATATTTTCTTTCTGGAAAATGTCAGAAGGTAGTCCAAATTTCTTAAATATTTATAGATCAGCTCACAGAATCTGTAGCTCAGTAAACCTTCATTCCATCCTCTCAAGTTATCCTACACTTCCCACACTGAGAATTATTTTGGCATATAGAGTGTTAATTAGGGTTACATTTACAAATGGAACAATTTTATGAACCTCAGTAGTCTTGTAATTCCACTATGACAGCACATATATTCTAACAAGAATCAAACCTGGTTCTGCTGCCCTTGGAGCAAAATCAAAAAGCAAAGACAAAATTTATGTCAGTCAGACCAGCTGCTGGTGGGCTGCCTGCTGCAGTAGCATCCCTGCAGTGACAGAGTGGCACTGAGGGCCTTTCTGATCCCCCTATTTCAGCAGCACATAACTGGACCAACACTTTGTAGCCAATTTCAGATTTCCTGCACCCTCCTTCCCAGCTGGATCCAGTGCCAGGACTACTGTGGAGGCTGGGCTATGTCTCCCTTCTCTTACTGGCATCCCTGGAAGATCTCAGTCCTGCCCATGCAGGGATGGGCAGCAGCCTCTCTCCATTGCTGTGGCAGGGAGGACCTGAGCTCTGAGTTTTTCTACAGTGGACTCCTCTGATGTTGCAGAAAGCTGGCAGAACATGAGGTCATGTTTTGCAGGTGCTCCTGCTGTTTTCCATAGCACTCCAGCTATTAAAGCTTCATCCAGCCTTAGCACTATCCTGCTTTCTAGGCAGCCCTTTTGCAGCCTGAGGTCGATTCAGTCAGGCCCAGCTGTTAGAAGGTTAGCAGTATCTGAGTGGTCCTTTTTGTTCTGGTGAAAGATATGCAGTGTCAAGCTCATCAGGCTCAATTCAAAACGTGCAATCAGGCAGATGAGTTCCACTGCCTCTGCTGAATACCAGAGTTCTCAGTCAGTGGGAGAGACTGTTTGAGAACTGTGTTGCTGTTCTGTGTGATGAAATCCAATGAAAATTTAAGATAAAAGATCAAACATTTGAATATTTTAAATTTTCCTTTCCTTGTTTTTACTACTGAAATGGAAGACATATGGGTGTTGATAGTAGAAAGTAAAAATCTCAGTTCCTTTGCAAGTACTTAACTCTCACTCTCTGCTAGATACATAATTCTGCCAGAATCAAAGTGAGCTGCAGCAATAGAATCATAGAATGTTTTGGGTTGGAAGAGACTTAAAATATCATCTTGTATCATGGACAGGAATATTTTCATGAGACAAGGATGTTCAGAGTCCCATCCAGCCTGGCCTCAAACACAGCCAGGGATGAGGCATCCACAACTTCTCTGGGCAGCCTGTCCTAGGGCCTCACCACCCTCACAGTGAAGAATTTTTTCCTGATATCCAATCTAAACCTATTCTCTGTCAGTTTGAAGCCATTCCCCCTTGCCCTGTCACTCTTGTGAATAGTCCCTCTCCATCTTTTGTGTAGGCTCTGTTCAGGTATTAGATGGCTGCAATTAGGTCAGTCTGGAGCCTTCTCTTTCCAGGCTGAATAATGCCAGTTCTCTCAGCCTTTCCTTGAAGGCAAGGTGCTCCTTCCCTCTGGTCACCTTGCAGCATTCATCTGCACTTCTGCAAAGCTGGCTGTGAGCCCCAGCAGCCAAACCTTCAGCAAGGGGATGGATGAAGTCAAGGCCCTTCCAAAGTGCTTCCCTGCAATAACCTCTACAAGCACTGTCCCACCAGCCATGCAGGACTGTCACCTGGAGCCTCTCTGCCATTCGGATGCCAACCCTGAGCAAATCTGACAAAAAAACTGGACTACATGCTTAATATAGGCCAGTTTTCATTTCTTCTTTGTCCCAAATGTGACAGTAAAGGGACATTAAATCTTTTTTTTTACAGTGTCCTGAATGCTCATTGTTTGCACAAGCAAAAAAGGAAAAAAGCAGACAATAAACTACAAGAAACAAGGCAATGAATAGAAGCAAACAAATCTTCCAGCTGTTCTGAAGGCATACCCATTCTGTGGATAAAGTTCCTACAATAGCCACTTCCCAAGCAAACCTTCAGCCTTCTTTTCTCTGCCACTGCTTGCTCTTCCAGGCCAAGTCCCTATTTATGACTCTTACCTGGGGATTTTGCTCCTCTGCTGAGTCACAGCTCTCACTTGCTACAGTGGGCAGGGGTTTTCCCAAACCCTTATAGAGTCTCACATGCTCAGCTCCACTCCTTCTCTCATTAGCAGAAATACTACTGACTGCATAATCAATGCCGAGCAGTTTACCCAAAAGAGCAACTGGAGTGTTAATTCCTTGGTGCTTCTTGTGAATGAAAGATGACATCCCAACCTCATTCAGTTAATGTAAGAACAAAAAAAGAATGCCTGTAGTAGACCCAAAGGGTATTTCAAATATTTACAGCCATGTGTCTGGGGCTCTGAAGGCCTTTGAAGTACTTGAGATTGAGACTCAAAGTGGAAGGGGCACAGATCCATAAAAGTCACAGTTTTTATTAGAACTGCTGAAGGTAAGGGTTGAAAGCATTGCTGCTGTGAACATATTTTTAGTGACTTATTACCTGCTCATAAATCAGTTCCTCCATGCTTCACAAGACATTTACATTTACGCTGACACAGTGGCAAAAAGTTACCGCCCATTAAGGAGCTCTAAGCCTTTCAGTGCTGTTTAACATGTCTGATATATTACCTGAAATGAAATATAAGTACTGTGTCTGTATTTCCCACTGTAGAGCAGTTCCACTGGGCATTGCCAAAGCTCAGTGGCCATCAGGTTCAGTGGCAGCTCTGAAGACTCATAGGGTGATTTTACCAGTCCACTGGAATTATTAGGGCATTAATCTCTGCATTTATGGGGAACAGGTTTACTTTCCTGAGAACAAACCCACTGTCTGTTCCTGTGAGACTATGAGTGAAAATTGTCTTATCAGAAGTTTAAAGCTTTTGAATGCATATAAACCTTCAAAACAAAAGCAAAACTAGCTTGCATAGCAATATTCTACACAAAATAGATGCAAATGCCCCATTTTCAAATTCAGAGGTCTGCCATACCAAAAAGGCATACTCTGTGTTTCATTTTGCATTCTTCAGAGACTACAGTCAAGGGAAAAAAAAATCAGGTTTTCTCTGTAGAAATAAAAATTACTTCAAAAAGAGAGATATGCAGCATTCCAATGTAGTCAGCATTCCAACATAACATATTTCCAGGCCCTGGGATTTTGAACTTCATAGTTTCGCAGTTTTGCAAAAGAATGAAAAGAGAGAAAGACCTAGTGGTTGATAAAATAAGAACCTTAAATATAGTCACCTGATGAACCTGTGCTTACAGACCCTCAGCTTCCAAAACTTCACCTTTGATAAGACTTTTATATATTCAGGGCTTTTTATTTCCTATGCAATTCCAGTCTTATATGGTTTCCTTTAAACTGATTCAATTACTGGAGACTTAATGATTCCCCTGTAATCAGAGACCTCCAGATGAGGGTTATTTTTTTGTGCTTTTTTTCTCCCAAGTTTAGTTTTATTGTGGTTTCAGAAAGAATAAAGCCAGTTTACCACTGATTTTCTAACTGTAAAATATGACATCTAGAAATGCTGGCAGAAGGACTGTCTGACGTCCTGCTGGTAGGTGTCTAATAAGTCTGATATCTACTTTCAACAGACTAAAGATGAAAGTCCAGCAGTTTTCACTAGCCAGTGATTATGACTGAATTTTCCCTAATGGCACACCCTATGGAGGAAGCATCTCCTTTAATTTCTTGATCAGCTGTGTCAAAAAGAAATCAGCTGTCCTGACATCCTAACGGAAAAAAAAAGCCATAAGGAAAATGAGCAATTTTCCAGTGTGATTGCCCCTTTCCCTTGACTGATGGGGACTGGCTGTGCCTTGTTTAGGGTGAGTTAGCCAGTGAGATGGCTGACAAAAGGAACCATGCATCACACCCCTGATGACCAGTTCAGAACACAACAGGTTTCCCCTAGAGAAAGGACCTGGTGAGCTAAGAAGAAATAATGGCACCAAAAGTAACAGTTCCAGTGCTCTGTAATCACTAAATACCTTGTTTAGTTAGTCCTTTTCATTTGTAGCTGCTATTGGCAGTCTTTTCTGCAGCGAGAGCTCTACAGGCAATCTTGTAACATTTTATAAAGAGCTTTGCTTGTGTGGGGAATGTCTGGTGTCAGTAGAAAATACTTGTTACTGACTTTGTCAGGAGACCTTGCTGGCGATAGTATTAACAGCCTTATTTCCACAAGAAGAGATGGAAGAATTTGTCATGGCTAATCAGGAAGGCAGATACTGCAAGGATTTTTTCCACATATTTCTAATTCAATCCTCACTTGTTTTGTTTTAAGGTCCTATTTCAGATAGCACGAAAAAACACAAAATGCTACTTCAAAGTCAGGCTTCGGGGCCTGATTAAAACACAGAAATGCAGAGAAATTAAGAGCTCCAATCCATATTTAATTTATCTAAAAAATTCAGAGTATATTGTGCTAATCCACTATGCTAATCTCTGTGTCTTTCACACTTCAGCAAAATGAGGTTAATGCCAGAGTGGTCCAGAGGCTCCTGCAATACCTTCCCTTGTACTGAGTTTGAAATTTGGGCATTACCTGAATGCTGATACCATGTGAATCAATACACAGGTGTGTAGGTAGAGAAAGCAGGCCAACACCCCCAGCCTGTTCTGTTTCTGTGTTTATTAAGATCAGTAAGTAATTATGGTAATCTAAGACAGATCTGTATTGCTGACCCTCACAAAGTCAGGCTACTATAGAGTCTATACTATTCAGTCAATGCTCCATTTGCTCTTTGCTAAAGGACTGAAAAAAAAAAATCATATACCTTATCTCTTCTGAGGTTATCAAATTCTTCAAATGTTACAGCATCACACAATCTCTTATCTTAGTTCAGAGAGCTTAACATGTATTGATGTTCCATCTACTGTGAAATGCTAAAGAGAAAAGAATATCAAATAGAGAAGCAGTTTTAATTTACTTACTATAGTAGTGTTAGGAAGTGAAACTTCTTACTTATTAGCAGCTTGTTAAAAGACAACATTTGAGTCTGTTCTGCAGGCATGATAAATTATTCAGATAGCTGAGAAATATTGATTCATTACCATTTCTCATTAATATTTATGTGTTGCATGGTGAAGAGTGCAATAGGGGTATATTTATTATATTTGACTTGAGTATTTTCTGCCATCTCCAGGGTGCTGTCCAGCATGACAAATGCAATCTTGGCTCGAGTTTATAACCATAATGATCTGGACCTAATGGCAAAAGAAGCCACGATCCCAATAATCAATGGATTGTCCAATTTATACCATCCTCTTCAGATTTTAGCTGATTACCTAACTCTGCAGGTAAAAATATAAACAATTTTTCTTTTTTTGCTAATTCTTAGTAAGTATTTGGGGAAGTCAGCTTCAAAACCATTTATCCCTAGGTTTTCCAAACTAGTAATTACATTGCACTTGTTGTTTAAAGAGATTTTATCCAGCAATATAATTAAGGACCTGTTTAATTTAAAACAATTATGTAGTCCTGTCAGCTGTAGTGGGACTCAAGCATAAAATTAAGTATTTCATTGGAATTAGTCTGCAACTCAAAGAATGGACAGAGGGCTGTACATATCAAGACATAGATGAGAATCTGGCTCAGGCAAAGCCAGCAGAAGTTTTTCCACTGACCTAAAAACACTCAGTAGTTTGCTCTTGATTCCTCCCTAATGTGTGGACACCTTAAAAGGAAACATTATTTGTATATTAGGAAAATTGGTTGAACAAATTTGTTTTGAAAAGACAGATAATGTTACCAGTACAAATGCTTAGTGTTCAGGCACTTCAACCAGTTTAAACTTTGCTCACATCAAAGAATAGTTAAAAGAGATAATATTTTTTTATTTTTATCTACTGTAATAGTGGATCTGACAGCAGGATAACATTTTACACACAGAATACCAGATGTTTATGTGTGAACGGAAGAACTATGTGGTTTTACAATCAGGTGAGGATCTAGCTTATAAAAAAGATTATTATACTGCAGGGCTGGTTGACAGCTATGATGAACTCCTCTGACCTTGTTTACTTTCTGAATGAATAAAAACCACACTGCTTGAAAACAGTGGGGCAGAATAATTTCCTGATTCATTCAGCTATGTTTCTCAGCTGTTGGGGACTTTGCTATGGGACTTTCAGTGTGTGGGAAAGATCTAATGAGAGTAATATTAAATTATTCATGCTTTAAAATTTAAATACTGGAAGATTAATGTGTTTGGTGAAAATCACATTTTTATTCTAAGTATTTTTTTGTAAATTTTTTATATTCCCGGTGAAGACACCACCAAAAATGGATGAACTTGAGTCTAAAATGGTTACAGACCTCAGGACAAGGGAGATTTGTGAGAACACGTTGAGCCAGCCTCAATGTTCAAATTGCATAAGACATTAAGCTGTAATGAGAATGTCATTGCTTTGTTGTAAACACTGTGTGCAAATATAAGTCAGGAGAAACTTCTGGTTGTGTTTTGTGGGGTGTTCTGTCTTGCAAACACCGTATTAATTAGCATTTTATCACTTGTGAGTAACACCCTTAAGGAACAACCTGCAACTCCCAGCCCACACAACTATGGATATCTCTGGCCCTAAACATGGTTTTATTTAGACCACTGACTCCAGCACCGAGGCTCACAGTGCTATTGCCCTCTACTCCCCCTCCAGTTAATGGAAAGAGACCAATGAGCATCTCAATCACCTTCTGCAGGTGCATCTCTTTCTCCACTGACTTTAAGGGGAAACCTATGGGAAACAGCAGGGTGAGAACAAGCCCTGCTGATCACCCTCTGCTCCTCCTCCTCTGCATCCTCCTACAGGGCAGCCCTGTGAGAAGCTCCAGGTGAATGTGAGCCCCCAGGCTGCACTCTTCCCTGGTTTGAATACCAAGGGCAGCACCAACAGCTGTGGGTGTCCTTGCTGCACCAAACACCAGGGAAGGATGCCTTTGGTGATGAAGAAACAGGTCCATAGCAGTTGGTGCTCAAACAAAAGATGTATTTGACATGGAGAGCTGTCATGAACACTTACAGAGACCACAAGGAATGGCTCAGCTTCTAAACAGACATGCAAGTCTTTTAAAATTTGCAGCACTTTCACAGTCAGCCCAATAAGCAGAGCACCATTTCCTCCATCTGGCCATCTCTCCCTGACTCTTCCCAGCATGTTCCTTAGCCCAAAATTTGTCAGGAGATCTTTGTAGGGCAGCTGGGTGGCCACCCTGCTATGCCAAGGGCATGTTGCACTGCTGGTTGCTGATTCACTTTCCATCCCTGCCTTCTTATCCAGGAGAGAGGGGCAGGCAGGGGAGCTCTCAGCAGCTCCCCGTCGATGGTGACACTGCCTGAACTCTTCCTTTCTGACCTGCTCCTCTGCTCCCTTGTTTTCCTCTTGGCACTGTACAGTGAGTTGGAGAAGGCTGGAGTGGCATGTAATGAAACAATGTTTTAATCATATAATGAACTTTACCAGGCTGAAAAAGTGAGATTAACTCTTGAAGAGGTGTGAGCCACAAGGTCTATCTGCTACTTACCCCAATCAAGCTTCTCATGGGATTTTCAGCAAGATGTCATCCAAGTACTGCCTGCAAGAAGATTAATACAGAGATGTGGAATGGTGCCACTGATTCTTTAAATGAGTTGAAAGTCCATATATAACATTAAGACTGTTTCTGTGCAATGCAAAGGCAATTTATTTGATTTATACATATATGCAAACTACAGTAGAGGCACAGACTGCTAGCCTAATATTTAAATGTAACTACAGATTTTGTGCAGCTTCTCTTTAAAAAATGTCTCTTCCCTATCCCCATAAATATTTTCCTGCTTGGATCTGTTCCTCCTTGCTGTCAGTCCATACCCAAAATGTCCCTTTTTTTCTTTTCTTTTTTCTTTTCCTTCTCTGTTTTCCAGTGGAGCTCTACATGTTCTCTGGCTCTCTTCATGCTTAGCACATTTTAATTCTTTCATTTTCTATGTCCTATTAATTTTGTTGAGTGCCTTCTTGAACCCTCCTCTTAGGTCTGAAACTACATAATTGCATGGTTTATTTTGGAAAAATATTTTCTTGCTTATAGCTTCTGATTCCCTTTTCACAGGTGCATTTTAGTACCGTTATTTTAGTAGAGTCCATTGCATCCACCAAACAATGCAGCTGGTTTATTTTCAGGGCTGTCAAGTCTCATTCTGTATTCAGGGCATATTCTCATCCTGGAAATGTTCAGGGTGTTTCTTTTCAGATCATGCAGCGTGCTCCTGTTGTGAATATTGGGGTGAGATTCCTCAGGTTCAGTATCCTCCTGCCAAGTGCCTTCTTCCTGAGTAACCTGGCTCCCTTCACATGTTTGAAGTCTAGGCTGGCTCTGTCCTTTAATATTGTGCTCAGGGTTAATGCCCTCTATTATGCCTCTATTATCTAGATAAGCATTTTTCTTAGCATATATATGCATTGCCTTCTTTCTTAAAGGTTGTGTTGAATTGAGTGTGCTTGAGTCATAACCCACTCAAAATGGTTGCAAACATGTAAAGAACCCGATTTTGAGGATTTGGGGATTTGGCCTTTAAAGAAGTGAGTTTGTGAGCACACACTAAGCCCTTTACTGCCCAGCTTGTGCTGTAACAGCCAAGTGCTGAGTCCAGCCAGTGCCCCTCGGTGTCCTGGGCAGGAGCTGTGCTCAGCTTCTGCTCTGCTGGTGTGGCTGGAGGGCAGCATCACACAATTTGTATTCCAGAGACAGCCTGGGTATTAACATTGATTCAGTTGATATTAATGTCACTGGCCAAATCAGCTCACTTGTAGCTGACTGCAGGATGGCCAGACTGGTAATTAGAGTGGATCCATATGCCACTAGCTTTTTATGTCACTGCTTTGGGGGGAATTTTCTTTTTCAGAAAGCAATGGTTGGTATAAGAAATACATTGGTGATTTCTTTTTAAATAGCATAACAAATAATGTTGTCCAGCTTGAAAAGGGCTACAATATATTCTCAACTTCTCATTGCTGTGTGACCCCAAGACCTCAAATTATTACAATTTTCAAATTTTCACCATTATAATTTTTATTATTCTAACAATTAGAAATCCCAGCTATGATCGGTCCTGATCCTCTAAAGTAGATTTTATCAATAACCATGACAACAATCAGCATGCGAGTAAGAAAGATAACTGGCCCAGCATCTGCCTTAAGCCCAGTTTGAAAGCCAGAAGATCCAAGTTTGTCCCCTTTCTCATTTACTGGATTGCACTGTCTCCCAAAGGGCTAAAGCTTTGATTAGTCCCTGGCATTTGATTTTAAAATTTGACAGATTATTGATTCATTATTCAAAACCTTGTTTTAATTGAGGGCTGTTATGACAGTTGTGGTCAAACATTTCAGAATTAATCTATAATGGTGTCAGAGTTTCAGTCTCGCTGGAAGCAAGTCCAGGCAGAGGCAGACACAAATGTCCCTAATTAGTTAACCCAGTCTTCTCCACACGTATAGCAGGGTCAAATCACTGAGCATACTTATTTTTATCCAGCATGAGAAAATTGCATGTAAAATTGGTATTACTTATTTAGCTGGGATTTTTCATGAGAATAACACAGGCAAGTTTTATGGCACTACAGCAGCAATTACTAGTTTGCCAAAGAGGTTTCATAAGGGAGAAGGGCTCGGCTTTCTAAATACATTGGTTTTTTGTGTGGCTTACTAGGAGTTGTGTTCCAAATGTAGAGTGAAACTGCAGAACACACATGCAGGAGTAAAGTCTACATCAATATAAGAAAATTTGAAACAACTGGGGAGAGATGCAAAGGGAAAACATCTTCAGAGGTTCTGGTGATCAGCAGGTATTGTGAAGTCTCTCATTTAATTTAGCATTACTATCATGGCAAAATACTTTTAGCAGGACTTCACCTGTGTAATTGCATAAGCACATACTATAAAAGAGGGAGTGGGCAGGAGGAGAAGTGTGTCTCATTTACTGTAGCTTTTGTATTACCTCCAGTCTTTCTGGTTCTGACTAACAGTCATCTCATCTTTGCTGGAAACTGAGCGTGTGTGTTTGCTTATAAGCAGTACAGTCACAGTCACAGTGGTCTGGCTTTAGATGAAGAGGTTTGAATTACAGCAGCAGTGCACCAGTGGCAGCATAAAGCCTAGCACAGGATACAAAACAGGCTCCACTAGCACACACAGAGCTTGATTCTGCCTTGCTATGACTCCTTCTATTAGCAAAACGTCTTCATTAAAATCAGTTCAGCTATGTCCACTCTATACTGTAGTCACTGCAGATGTGGTTTGCAATTTGAAGTGTGTAACAGGATCATTATGCCGACACGTCTGATATTCCGTATTTTATCTGTAACAGCTTGTAGCCTGGGAAAACAGAGGAAAGCACTTAATACACCCTGTGCTTCTTTTAATGCAGAGTAGCAGCTGGCAATAAGGTGAAGTTGTTTAACACAGCAGTATATTTGTGACTCTAGTGAATACTTTGAGTATTAAGGCTGAGATGTCTATTTTTCAACAGCGAGATGAAAAGAGCTCAGGACTGTCTCATTTGCTTCTGGCTGTGGGTTCAGGTCTCAGCTATCACTAAGCCCTAAATGGAAACAGCATCTTAAATAAATGCTTCAGTTTGCCTTCTCCTAGGAGCACCATTGCTAGGAGATGTGGACGGACTTTGAAAGATCCTTGGAGACCTGCAGAATGGTTATACTGAAACAACTTCCATGTCCACAAAGTCCTGATTTGTTCTCCTGTAAATGCCCTTGCATCCAACCTCTGCCAATGAGCCTGCTGTCAACAAACTTTGGCTGAAAAAGTATTTTTGCAATACCATCGTTTTAGCCCTTAAACCAGAAGTCTAGAATTCCATCAGATTTAGATGTTTACAGCACTTTAATGTCTTTCAATATTTACTATTTTTGACTCAAAACTGTGGTTACTGGAAGAAATGCTAATAACTTTGCTCTGGAATAACTTCACAAACTATTTGTTTAGGAGAAGCTGTTGCCAAGAGAGGAGGGGGTAGTCCCAGCCCTTTTCCTGTTCAGTCTTTTGGCATTTTTTCAGCAACTGCCTGCAAGGTTGCCACTTAGTACAATGTGGATGCTTATGCTCTCTGACAAGCATTGAATTATGTCACCCAAAGTGTTGAAACACTGTCTGGCTTCCAGCTACTACAGTACAATTGTAGCATGGCCCAGATTTGAACTAATAAAAGGCTCTCCAGCAATTGTTTCACGTCATGAGGTAGAGTTTTACAGAGCAGGCTTATAGGAGAATTTGGTTACGTCTTTGTAAAAATTTTGGTATCAGCTTAAGTGCCTACAAACATGCATATTTAAAACAAGGCTCATTAAGGAGACTCAAATTGTCCTGCTCTGGAAATATGTAGCCCCTGTTACTCTTGTTCCTCCTTAGATCTTATCTGCTGGGGTGGAGGGACAGAGTGACTGCACGTGGCCAGCTGTAAGTGCCATCAGGCAAAGCCACAGTTAACTCTGTAATGCTGCTTCAGGTTCGGGTAATCCACATTTTTTTAAAAAATCCCTGCACTCTTTGGCTGAACAATGGAGAACAAATGCTGCAGGCCACGAGTGGCACAGCTGCTTTCAGAGTGCTGCTCTCTGCTGTCCTGTGCAGCTGGGGGTGAAGATGCACTCCCAGGACATGGCCACTGCCACGGCCACAGGCAACCAAGCCAGAGCAAACCTTAATAGGGATATTTTCACCATTTGGGGGAAAGCTGGAAGGACTTCTATGCCCGGCATTAGGACTGTCTCTAAATTAATGATTTCTAACATTCACTGATGTTTGTGAGGCTCAAAGAACAGCTGTACATCAGTGATGCTAAAATTCAGTGGTGCTGAATGTCTCAGCCTGAGCCTTACCACATGGCAATGTGCTAATGTGTCCTTGCCCAGGGGAAGCAGCAGCATGTGGGCGTTCTTGTATGACATTAGGGCTTTCTCTCTGTGACCATCCTGTAGGAGCATTAATTCCAGGTGTGGTCCATGCAGGTAGCACTTGAAGGCAGCCAGCTGCCTTTGCACAGACCCTTCTGATCACTCCCTCTTGTCCATCAGCCTGCCCAGCTCCTCCAGAATGTAACCCCAGAGCTTGTGCTTGCTTTGGCAGGAGTGTTAGTGTTGAAACATGTAATCACAGAATGATGATATGCAGGTGCTTTCATTGAAGAGCTCTTGGAATCAGGGGTGCAAACCCGAATCTGACTCTGACATGGATCCGAGATGGACGTGGTTTTATACCCTTTTTATTATATAACTATATATTAATTATTAAACCCATATTGTTCTATTGTACACATTGATCTTATCCAAACATGGTTTCTTGTAATTTTCCTTAGGCCTCCCAAATATTCTTTCTCATGATTCTTGTTACGATTACATCATTTCTCATGATTCTTATTACGATTAAGCAATAATTATATTCAATTACCAAACAATCGTTACATTTAACAATCATATCATTTATCATATGATGATTACTCAGGTGTAGCTTCACATGATCTAGAAAAAAAAACAAAGCTCAATATTCGTTCCCAGGGCCTAGTTCCCTTTCTCAGGCCTACCAGACCCAACCTTTCTTTCCACCCCCTGAATCTGTTGTATGCAATTCCCATGATTTTAGAAACATTTTAACCCTATGCTATCAGGAGCACTATGGAGGGCTGAAGGGGCTCACCATGGCCTGGATTGGGGATGGCAACAACGTCCTGCAGTCCTTCATGGAGAGCGCTGCAAAGCTGGGAATGCACCTGCGGATTGCCACTCCCAGGGTAAGGAAAACCAGCCTGGAGAAAGGAAGGAAAACTTCACCCAGGCTTGTCTCAAACACTCAGGCATTGGTCAAGGGCTCCAGCTGGGGGTGCCTGCACTTATCCCCAGAAAACAGTCATGCCTGTTTTCAGAATCAAGGTACAAAACACAGATCCAGTTATTTGGATGCAAATCAGGAGTGACTCTACTGAGTCCAACATAAAAATGGGAATATGTGACAGGAACATGACTCATGGAGGATCACAGTTCTATTTGATAAAGCCTTACAAAGTCATCCAATGCACTCTCCCCATTAAAAAAAAAAAAAAAGCCTGTTTCAGATGAGTGGAAGTGTTGCATCTCATTTTGTTTAAATTGGTGATGCGGCATTTTATAATGTTGCATTGTAATACAATATAAAATGTTTTTAAAAATCAGTTTAGAACAAAAAAGTTAAATATTGTATATACATTTAATTCTGTAGCTGTTCAAATACATTTTTCTTATGTTTTTAGAACACTTTCTTCCACTTCATCTCCAAAATAAACTTTCAACAAAATCAACATGGTTTCCTTAAGTTTTACAGTTCTGAAAGATATTCTTCTTCCATGGCCAGTGGTTCAATAAGTATTTTTCTAACCATTCTTATTAATTAGTGAGGATCTGATGCGCACTCCATGATGTCTTATCTGTAATCTCTTTTGTCAGGGCTTTGAACCAGACCTCAGGATAACTAAAATAAGTGAACAGAACTCCAAAGAGGTAGGAGCCTAAGAAACAGTCTAGTAGAATAATTTGAATAGAGTTTATTTTCATTATAAATGAAGTTGAAGTTCCTTGTCTTAGTGATCTTCCTTATTTTATTCACATTAGTATGGTACGAAGTTACTTCTTACAACAGACCCTTTAGAAGCTGCAGACAGTGCCAATGTCTTAGTCACAGACACATGGATAAGCATGGGACAAGAAGAGGAGAAGAAAGAAAGACTAAAGGCCTTTCAAGGTTATCAGATTACAATGCAGGTAAAAACAGACTTTGGGTTTTATTTAAGTTTTTACAGTTTGCATTTATAAGAATCAACATCAATGAAGCATGAGTTTGGGGGGGGTAGTTTGATTGGGGCCATGAAAAGCCACGTGCAAACATCCTTCCACCTAAAAAAACTCACAGAGGTAACAACGTTGGAGTTATGTCATGCACTCCATATGGCTTGGCCTCTTTCAGAGCTTCTCTATGAAATCCAGCTCCAGAACATGTGCAGCTGAGGGGTTTTCACTACCCTTCTAAAGTCAGAGAAATTGAAGTGACTTTTTGACTTCTGTGAAGTCAGCATTGAACTCTTAGAGACTTGCATGGAGATATTCCCATCTTTTTCACAGCTGAGGAATCCTTTTGAAGTCTGTGGAATTCTTCTGAGTTCATCATCCAAGTAACCAGAGTGGGAGTTAATATAAAATTTGTTAACCTTTTCACTAGTTAAGGATTTTACTAATGTCCTCACATATGTCTTTATTTTCTATGCTTTTAATCTACAGACTGCAAAATCTGCTGCTTCCAACTGGACTTTTTTACATTGTTTACCCAGAAAACCTGAAGAAGTTGATGATGAAGTATTTTATTCTCCACAGTCATTGGTTTTCCAGGAGGCTGAAAACAGAAAATGGACAATTATGGTAAGGAAAAAAAAAAAAAAGAAGACAACAGTATATGGAGGAGAGGGTCAATTCTGTTCTGCCTCACATAACAGGCTTGAATTCAACCTGGTTCCACAATAAATAGTGAATGTTAAAACATACGTTTCAAATTTACCCCAGAGCACATCACAATTTTGACTATAGACAACATTGTAGCACAAACCCTTCTGGGCACAAATGTGATCTATTTTGGTGATAATCTGCTCCTGCTTTACCCAGGTTTTATCACTAAGTGAAATCTACAATATAAAATGTCTTTTTTTTCTGTTTGGTTTTTTTGTTTTTTTTTTTTTGTAATTAAATCACTGGATTTACTCTAATGATTAACTCAACTTCTCAATTAAAGAATGTTAAACGCTGAGGTCCCACGGCCCAGTCTCAGAAAATATAGTTTCCCAAACACTTAAAACCAGTTATTTTCTGTCAGGAAAAGCTGCTGCTGACACCAATGGGAACTTCCCCTGAGAAAATGCTGGAAGAGTAAAGATTTAAAAGATCCTAAAAAGTTATGGAGTGGGTAACACTGTGTGATCCATGGGAACCATAAGAGGACACTTGGCATTTAACATAAACCATAACTGCCCTCTCAGCATTCCTAGAATTTCAAAAATTACTGCCAGATCTCAGTAGCCTATTATTTATTTTTGGCTTTAGATCCACTAAATTGACAAAAGCTAGTGAAAATTTTCAGAGGTGAAAAGAAAAACAGAGATGACGGGGTCATAGTTCTGAGATGAAGTCTAGATGTGCTCCAAATGAATAAATAAGGGGTTGAGTGTTGTGTTTGCTAAAACCTCAGACACTGGGCACAGTCGAAATTACTAACAAATTTGTGTTAAATTCATAGTTTTATTCTTAAAATTCAACAAAATTCTCTGATTTTTAATTTTAATTTTGCAATGTTTCTAATTGCCCTAAATATTATTTTTTTAAAAAAGAAAATAAGCCCTTTACTTTGGGTTCCAGATGCACATTTTTAGGGGGGCTGGGGGAAAGGAAAATGCCGTATTTATATTTTATCAACCTATAAAAATAGTGAATGTATGGGTCTTGCTTATCTAGTATTTTCTACCACTTTCAGCACAGAGAGCAAATATCCTGAAGAACAGATTATTTGCTCAGCTGTAGGTCCAAGCAGGGCTGAGTGCAGCCACGAATGGGCAGCACTGAGGGGCTGCACAGCTGGAATTCAGGCACCTCTGTGTGCCTGGGGTGACCTGTCACACGGGGCAGTGATGAGGAGTAAAGAAGGACAGGCAGCAAGATCACAGCCCCTGGAGAAACCTCACAAATCCAGTGCTGGCTGAAATCACCATGTACAGTCAGACCTTGCTGTGAAGTCACAGCAATGTGAACCAGGTAAAGCCTTGTCAAGGCCAAGCAAGGGTGGGGTTTTGACTTGGTTTGGAACACAGGTGTCTGCCAAGAAACGCAGGAGCCTCTTTTTAAAATGGAGAATGTAAGCCTCCTCCCTCCAGATTATTATAATTTTGAAATTAAGGGGCTCTCAGGCAAATATATGGGAATACGAATAACAGTTCTTTACTAGGAAAATTAAAATAGAAATACAGTATTACAAAGAGCAAACCCAAAACACTGACAGAGTCAGAATACAACCTGACACCCCGTCAGTCAGTCAGGGTGTTGGTAGCAGTGCCATTCAATGGTGGCTGCATCCTCCTGCAGTGACAGATGTGGGTCTGTTGAAGCAGTGCTCCTGTAGAAGGTGCAGTTTTCCTCTGAAAGTCCAGTGATGATGTGGAAAAGTCCAGTTTTTCCTATGGAATCCAGTGGAAAAAGGCTGCTCTGATGTTCCAAATCTCAGGTTTTATCTAGGTAGGAAACGCTTGGCTTCTCCCCCTGGCTGGAGCATCTCCCAATGGGATGATGTCATTTTATCACTGGGACTCAATGCACTGGGACTCAATGGCCCATTGACAGGAGACAGCTCCCTGGAGGAAGGATGGGTTGTGGAAAAGATAAAGATGACTGCCCTACCTGTTTTCAACAGATGGTGATAGAATACACACTTTTGGTCACATCCTGTATTGCAACCTAAGACAGGTTTGTTGTGGGCACAGGCGTGGGAGTGGCAGCAATATCACATTCATTTAGCTGACAGTCCCCTCACTCCCATTTCACAGCTGTGCCTAAGGCTGGGCAGGCAGGGCAGGAGGGGTAGATAGAACACTCTTAACCTCAGTGAAGATTTTCCGTTTCACTACAGAAAGTATAGCTAAACTGGGATAAATTTCAGAGTCCTTATTCTAGCATGGCTCTCACTGATACTAATGGAAACTGCTGGAATCCACAAGCCAGCCCATGTGATGTCTGGGTACCTACAACATCTCCTAGAAGTAGCTGAGAATACATCACAACATGCCAAAAAGGCCTCAGCATTTGATCTAAATGCTTGTGTGAATTGCTCCTAAGCTGTCCATTAATATATTTTGTCCACACTGAGAAAATCTATCAGCTACAATATAGAACATCCTAACTGATTTTCAGCTCTTGCCTGATTCATCATCAGAAATTCTAGCAAATAAATCTAAGTGTGCCGTTTTTGTCAGGATAATAACTTTCAACACAAAGCTTCAGAGCTGGAAAATATTTCCCCCTTATTTATTTTTATGGAGTATCTGTTTCCAATGTGATTGGATTTTTTCTTCTCTTCCTCCTCTAGGCTGTCATGGTTTCTCTGCTGACTGATTACTCACCACAGCTACGAAAACCCACATTTTAATGCTTGGATTCCTGCCAGGAGAAAAATATTCCTCATCAGCAGAATATTATGGTCTGCAAACACATAGATTTTCTTCAGAAAGGACCAAGGCAGAGAGTGATTTTTAATAAAACCATATAGTTAGCTGTATAATATTGCATTACACTCATGAAAGTGTTCAAGACCATAAACACCATTGCAGAAGCTGCTTTTCATCTGGATTCTCCAAACTGGCCGTCCTTTTTTAGGAGGAAAACATTTCAAGGTTGTATCTTAATGGTTGGGTCTACCAGCAGCATAGGCATGGTATAATCTATATGTGGGTGTGGTGGGGCTTGCACTGTGCGATATCAATGCCTAAAGATTTTTAGCTTTTTCATATATTTGTAGCTTTGTAAATTTTTGATATATAGTTGTATAATTTGTACTGCTTCTCCTGCCCTCTCTCACATTTTAGAACAATAAGCTAACCCTTTCTAACACATTCTTGAAATTCTGTTTAGTCTTATTCTCAAGAAGGGAATTTTTAACAAGGACATCTTGGTTTTCACCAGAATTTTTGAGACATAACAACATATAGGACAAACACCCCCCTGGACCAGCTCCAGAGGGGCAGACTCAAGGGTGGGTTACTGGGGCAACTGATCTCTGATGGGATGTACCTGCTAGATATACTAATAAATTAACTTCATAAAAATTGTAGAAATCCTGTATCATGCATGAGCAGAGCCTTATTTGTGCACCTGAAAGCTTCCATTAAAGAATTTCTTTTTGTCTTACCACTCTTAACATGTTTGGAAGGTTTTGTCTTTTGATTCCAGGCAGCAGTATGACAGACATAAACCTGTCCCTTAAATTGCTGATCTTAGGAAGAAGCAGTAGAAGCAGTGCTGCAGCCTGCCTTGGCTGCCTGCACTTCCTGGGCGTCCTGGCTCCTGTTTCTGTTCTCCAAATCCCACTCCTGTTTGACACCAAAAATATAGAGACCTTGTGAGCATTATCCTCTCCCATGACATTCCTGTGGGCTGGCATAGGGGGATTTGTTGTGGAATTGGAATGGAGCTGTTTCCACGGAGTTGGATGCAGCAAAGAGAGACAGCCAGAAGGAACTGGTTCATTATGTGCCTATCTCCCTGGGACCTTCATTCCCCAAACAGGATTTTGGCTAAAGAAGTGAATATTCTTTTTTCTTTCCCCTAAGCAAACATGAGGGGCATCACATGATGAAACTTATACAGCTTCTTTGCAGAAATTTCTGTATTTTACTTTGCACTGTGACACAGTGTACATTTCAGCTAATCCTTCTCAAATTCAAATTCATGACATTTGTGGATTTTGTGATATCTGGGTATATGCACTTCATATTTCGTGTAAAGCTTTGAGTTAACTATTAACAAACACCTTCTTTGTTGTTTCTAAAGAGTTTAAAATATTTTTCCCACTGTAATACTGGGACAATGTCTGCAATATTTTAAAAATTCTGCAAATGGGTTTGCATTTTCTGACCAGCTGCAAAGCATTGTTCAGTTCCTTTCTAAATTGGAGTTCACTGCAGGGCTACACATCACTGAAATGAAAATAAAGATACATTTTTTCTATCTATCTATTTACAATTGATTTCTTGGTTTTGCAGGCATTTGTGTGTGTCTTGTAAAGATTAACATTTTCTTTTACAACATTACAAGGGTTTCAATAATTCAGCGAACATTTACACTTCAGCAGAGGTATAGCTGCATCAATGATGTAGGAATAGGGTATGTGCTAGAAATCAATGGTTTACTTCCCAGTTTAGCATGTGGAGGAAAATGCATGGAATACAGTATATTTCTGGTTGCAGTAAGTCCTGTTTTTTGAATTAGGTTCCAGTTCAGCAAGATATGTAGAAGTGTGATTGGTCCTCTCGGACCTGGTGAGCTGTTCATGTGCTCAGAATTGTAGATGTCCTTATTGACCTGATTTTAGTGCTGCCTGAGAGTAAGACATCTCACTTTGCTAGTCCTTTCATAAAAACCACATTAATATCAGTTTTATGGTGTTGTTCAATGTACTGTCAGTGAAGTCACGCACATTTATAATATCAAAGCTGTGTTGTTAAAATGTTTCATGGTGAACAGTTTAACAATACTGCTCCTCTTTTGATTCTCAGTGCTCTGATTAGAGCTAATGTGCATCTTGGTTATTGTTGACCCTTATGTACTCAGGAATCTGAGCAGGATGCCAGACAGCTGAATCCCCTTGACATTTTTATAACACATGCATAGAGCTGCTGCATAGCATGTAAGAGGCTCCAGCATTTCCAGGAGGGTGATTTCACCTCATTCTATTCCTCTGTGAACATTTACAGCAGAGGATGACAGTCCCTGTTCTGTCTTGCACAAACTGCTCACACCATGAGCTGTTCTGGTGCTTTATAGAAATACTGGGTGGACTTTACATATCCTGAGCACTGGATTGCACTGTGTGGAATCACCAAACCTCCTACACTCTCCTGCATGTGCAATACCCAGCCTGTGTGCTGGGAGCCACAAACATCCCAGCAGGCAGATTTATGGAACATGTGTAGATTGTCTGCACAGCGCTCACAGAGCACATCTGACATTTCCTAGAGGCATTGGATCGGTACCAAATAGACTTTCTGCCCTGTGGACCCTGAAATATGGTGCCCTGAAGGGTTTCTGTTGTGCCTGTAGGGACTTTCACTGCCTTGACATACAGCAGAACAGTACTGCAAGGATAAAACACTTGGGCAGGTTAAGCATCCTGGGATTGCTGGGTGGTAGCTGTGCTAGTGTGCAAGACAGCATTATGATGCCATGCACATTTCTCATTAATTCACACTTGAATTTAGTAGTGATGACTGCAAATGTGATGAACAAGGGAAATAGCAATAATGTAGGGAGATTTTCTATGGGGCAAAACAGTTTATCAGCATTCAAAGGGCTTAAACCAAATCCATAACAACTAGCAGTCACTAATAGCTTACCGTGTTTTTCATTACATTTATTATGCTTTAATCAGTAGGAGTGCTGTTTTCGTTGCTGAGTGTACTTGAAGGATAGGGTGTTGTTTTCTCTGCGTTTTTACAGAGGTGCTCCTGTCTGGCTCCTGATAACCTAGACCTTTCTTTCCACAAAATCCTGCTCTTCTGTTTGACCCAGAGGACAGCCCTGGCTCAGTTCAGGTCTATCGAGTCTTACCCACATCTGACTCATTCAATAATCCCCTGGTCCAATATCTCACCCCACTCATCTGCACATGGCTGTGCTCTGGCTGCTCTCCAGGACCCTGCACTGGTGGGGGCAGGTGCCAGCCTAATCCATCTCCTGCTCAGAGGCACGAGGGACTGACCCCCCTGTCCTGTTCCTTTTCCCTGCAGGGCTGGTTGTGTGCTCCTGCTTGTGCAGGCACATCCAGACCTCACACACAGGCAGGCACTGAGCTTGTGCTGTGTCCCAAGAGGGAATATTCATGCTAACTTTGGTGCCCAAAGTTTGCAGATGCAAAGTTAGTACTAAATCTAGCTCTGATCCCAGCTGAGGCCATGGGGGACCACAGGGGCCCAGAGGTACCTTAATGTCATTTTAGACAGCTGGGAGTCTTGGAGACATCTGTACAGATTTGGCAAATGTGGCACAGGACTGATAGGGCACTGAGGGCAGAAACTGGTGGCCAGCAAGGACATCCTACAGCACCTCAAATGGCCCCAAATCCAGTGCTCTGGCAACCACTTCCTCACTATATTCATGGCTGGTAGAGGATTGCTCCTATTCTATGCCTAGAAAGAAAAGTGCAGCATTGCTTATTAGCAGTTCACAGACTCTGCAAATACTTGTTCTGCAGTTCATTTATAGCAGTGGGGGGATTCTTTGATTATCTGTGCATGATCTTCCAAAAGTGATCTAACATTAACTAGAGATTTAGTAGACAAAGAGGGGCAGAAAGCTTCTTTATAACTTTCTCAAGAAGAAAGAACAGCATTTTTTCCTGTGTACTATGAAGAGGAGAGCACAGTAACCACAGCAGGTAAGAGGCCTGAGGAAAGAATTTGCAAATGATTAGTGTAACTTAGGAAGGACTGAGTGGGGAGCCTGGACAACCAGAAGAGAACAAAGTAAAAATTCTCAAACAGAATTAAATATTTTATTTGAGCCAGCTTACATCAGGAATAACACCATGTACAGCAGATTTACTCATTGTCTGGTAGCGGAAGCAGTCGCCTGTGAAAGTCTGAGCTGCTAAAAGGGAAATACAGGAATAACTAAATAGCGAGGAAGCACCAAGGTTTGATTGCCTGAAGTCCTCTAGAACTCCTGAATTAATGTTTGCCTCTCATAAGACAGGGATGTAAGTAATCCATAATTATCTTGCTGTCTTTCAAATTTTGTGAGAGAAGGAACAAGAGCTGCATGAAGGTCTGAGCAGTGCACTGAACTGATCATTCAGTCTGGGGAAAGATTTCATGGCTGAGCTGAGATATATTGAGCTTAGTTTTGTTTTCCATGAATGTGTAATACTGGCAGAAAGTCTGAAAAACAGATTTCACACAAAGGGAAAAGTTTCTTCTTTCTTCTGTGTCTCCCATTTCTTGTCTAATCACTTGGTTAATGTATTGAGAAAATAAACAGTGCTTTTTTGATTGTTTTGCCACGGCTATTTAGCCAGCTGCCTTTCAAATGCAGAGCCCAGAATTTCTGGGTCTTGCCCAAGGTTATGTGTACAGAGACACTTCATAAGCCACAATCAACATTTAATTCAGCCCAGCATTTACTCTCATGACTAATGGGATACAGCTATTTGCAAGGTTATTTGATTCTTACACAATCTTGTTACCAGCTTTTTGAAGAAATCCCAAACCTTTGTGGCCTCAGTAAAGGCTGATGATCCCTTCCATGTGTATGTGTATAGAGGATTTTTCTCTAGGGGCAGGAAATCTGAGGTGCCTCCATTCAGACAACAGATCCTTCACAGCTACAGTCAAAGCATTGCCTGCCCTTGCCAAATCCCTTGGAAAGTTCCTTGTGGTCTGCATTATATGCTAGAGGATTAATGAATGCTGTTGCTCTTTAATGGGCCTATTTTCAGGGGATTGGCACTCTTGCAAAGTAGGCTCCAACACAAGCATAATATATCTAGTAGGAAGGACAAGCATCAAGATCCTCAATCTTTGCTGATCAAAGTTTACTTAGTTGAGCCAAAACTTAATTCTGACTGTAAGAAACAGCAGTGATAGCTGGAGAACAGCTGAAGAGTTGGCAGGGCAAATGCAGGTCATGCTTAGTGATTTAAGCACAAAATAATATTAATTGAAGGGAGAAAGCTAAACTACCCACACGGGTTATAGAGTCATAGAGTCACAGAAGGGTTTGAATTGGAAGGGACCTTAAAGATCCTCTTGTTCCAACCATCCTGCCTCAGGCAGGGACACCTTCCCCTAGGCTTGATCCAACCTGCCCTTGAACTCTCCCTGGGATGGGGCACCCATGAGTTCCCTGGACAACCTGTTCCAGTGCCCCACCACCCCTGACGTTGTGAGACTCCACAGGTTCCTCTCCATCTCAGTCAGCAACACCAAAGTCCCTGACTGACTTCTGTCCTGTGCAGCAGCCTCACCTGATGTGCACACCCACCACCTGTAAGTGAGTGACTGTTCCCCCTGGTCCCACTCCTGGCCAGATTGGACTCTTGGAGAACGAGCCCTCCATGGCTCCCTTGCTGCTCACATGGCCCTTTCCCTGCTGGTGGGTGTGTGGGGTGAGAGCCCTGAGAGGTGGGGACCCCCCATGTCTCCAGGTCTGGCTCATGTGATCCACAACCCCTCTGCAGCCCCAGTGTAGGACACCTGCTTAGGAGGTAAAGACCAGGCTGATGACAGTAATGTCAACTCAGTGGTGCTAAAACACCTCTTTTGGGTGACACAAACCAAATTCTGTTTGTGGCCCAAAATGGAGGCCAACTTTCCCATCCTGTTCCTGATGCTGTGCCCAGGTGAACTTGGCTTGGGTGTTGCTGTGCCAAGGGTTGTGTTTGCCAGCTCGTGGCTGCTGTTCTTGTTTGGGTAACAGAGAAGGAAAACCTTGAACATCTGAAATAAGAAACTGTAGTGCACACGTAGAAAAAGTGCCCTGCTGAGTCCACGTACAGGCAGCTCCACACAATCCTTGGCTCAGGATAGAATTGAGGGTGTCAGAGTGCTCTCCTGACACATCCCTGCTGGCAGGGCAGCCTGCTGTGCTCTCTGGTGCTGTAAGGATGGGATCTGCACTGCTCTGGTCACCCAAAAGGCTCCCCTGCATGTCTGGGGTGTGCTCTCCCCACGGATGGGCTGCAGCCACAGCAGAGCCTTTGGGTTTTCTGCAAAGCACTGTCCCAGGGATGGGTGATCACATCCTGTGACCTCCTGCCCTGCTGGGGGCCAGGCTGCCCCAGGAGCCCCTGCCCTGAGCCATGGGGCTGAACTGCAGCCTCAGTGGGGCAGGTTTGTCCTTGTCCTGCAAACCCCAGGAATGGAGCCCCACACGGTGCACTGCTCTTGTCCTGGGACAGACTGAAATGTTTTTAATTTATATCGCTTGAAATATATCTGCTTACTTTGGGAATTCAACTAATTGAAAAGAAATGTCTGCCAGCACCACAGGATCCCTGCATGATTCACCAGCAGGCTTATGAGAACCACTCCACAGCTCAGATTTCTCGTTTCAGTCCCAGAGTAGTTTTGGGGGATTCCTGAGAACAGGGTGCTAGGGGGAATGGCACAAGCACCTCTCCAGGGCGTTTCCCCTGTGGCAGAGCAGCCCTGTGGGCTCCTCTGGGGCACTGCCACCTGTGACAGGACACAGCCACCTCTGAAGGGAGCAGAGGCAGGATGTCTAAAACACTTTAAACTCACACTGACTTCAAGCAAAAAAGTGTCTTAATCCCAATGCAACAATTACACAACACACCTCACGTGGTGATCTATATACGTGCCTTATAGGCATATAATCCTATAATGGAGAGCTATTGATAATATGGTCTACAGAGAAAGAAAAGACAGCTTCCAGACCCCCCTGTCTTAATCCTCTGTTCTGTGACACAGCTAGGTCTTTCTTAAGTCCATTTGTAACCCTGAATTTCCTGTGTTTTGTGTAATTTCAGTGCCCCATGTTTTTCTTTAAATTTCTCACATAATCTTGCAATGGGAGGAACTTTTAAAAGTGTAGCCAAATAACTTGATTTTGAGAAGCACTGCGGAGGAGATAGGGGAAGATGTGTATAATTTGTTTGCTACCAGCTTTATGAATGTCTGTCTCTCAGGACAGGTAACAATTGCATCCAGAAATAATTCCATTAGACATGAAATATCAGAGCTGTGAATCACTGGGCATTACAGAGCATCTTCCCGGCAGGAGAGAATCAAAAAACTGCACCAGAGAGAGAAGTTTAACTCTTATTGTAACACTAGGGAGGACAATGCAATCAGAAACTGCTATAGGAAGTTGCAGTACAGCAGAATTATCTATTTTACCAGTTGTCTTCCTGGGAAAAGGAAACCAGGAGATTATAGTTATTCTCCCAGTAATACTGTTGATTTGCTCAGGGTAGTAACTAGGATTCACAAGACTGCAATTAAGGACTCAGGAAAGCTTGTTAAATAAATTCCTCTGAAAGATTACTGCAGTGACTATGCACAAATTGCTTCTAGGTGCCCATATAGCAGGAATAACTGGGTCTGCCAAGGAAAAGCTTTTCTGATCTTCTGAGAGGGTGGTATGTCCAACCTGTATTAGAGGTTTCTAAAGGCAGGATGGATCCTGAATTGTGGGGGCAGTCAGTTATTGCCACTTGGAGGGGTTTAGCTTTGACTGTAGGAAAAGGTCACCAGTTCCTTGTTCTTGTCCCTGCAGCTCGACAGGATTTCACTGTGCCACTGTGGGTGACTATGAGAGCATCCCTCTCACAGAGGTGGTCCTCTGAGATCGTCATAATTAGTCAGGGCAGTTGTTTCACCTGTAACTTTTAGGACTTGCCCCATTCTGCAAAGGGACAAAGCTATTTCCCAATGCTCACTGCTGATGCTCAGGGCCACAGTGCATTTTTATACTCTCCCCCATTGCTGAGGTGGTCAGAAGAAGGATCACAAACATGTCTGTTCTGAACACTGTATATATAATAACAAGTAACAATAATCAGGGTCCTGCTGACTTGCAAGGTTAATTTATAGACATGGGACCTAACCTTTGGGAGAAATAAATTCACAGAAATTGCAGGGACCTTAAGCACTCAGTACCTCTGACAGCAAGCTTATACTGCCTGTCTCAAGATTACTGCTGCCTGTGAGAAACAGGTGTCAAAGGCTATTACACAAAAAATAAAGGAGGTCCTTGCAGGTTATTAGCTAAGCAGCTAAAAAGGTAATCTGAGAGTATTTGCCTTACATGGCTTAACTGGATTAGCCTCTACATCTTAAATGTCTGGACTGTCTCCAAAAGAAGTAGTGAGTGCCTTTCCTTGCAGCAGTCCACTTTTTCAACCAGTTGTTGGAGAGCCATTGCTCACAGATTTCCTGGTTTTCTGATACCAGGATGAAGATGGAGAACTTGTATTACAGGGGCTGTTTGCAGAAGCAAACACAGGACATGCTTAAGCAAATGCTTAAGCAGAACACTGTTTGCAGCAAAACTTCTGCAAAAACTGGGGGCAATTTTTCCAGCTGCAGTTGTGACAGTATTGAAACACTTTGCCAAGCCAGTTTTTCACAGCAGAGCTCAGGTTTTTTTCAGGAAATTTTACTTATTTTAGGCTACTGAAGAGAATATGTGTCCTTTAATCCATGTGTTTACCCGGTGAGGGGATAGAGACCCAAGAGCCTACCAGCTTTGGGGATCCTCCTATCCCAAGCCTCTGTCTCCATGGCTGCCTGAAAACCTGGGCTCGTGGCCTGAACACTCTGGAGCCACCTCCAGTGTTTGGCACTGAGGTGCTTGGCAGGTGACTGTCCTGTAGCCAGGACCTTCATTGTGTTTTTCAGAGACTTTGAGCACAGTCAGAATTATCAAATTAATCTGCACATTCCCTTCTCTCAGTCCTAGAATCCCCAATGCATCACCCAGCTTACCAGGACACAGGAATGTAAGACAGTGAGGAACAAAGACCCGAAATGAGAAATATTTTACAAAAATACACTCTCACTCTTAAATAATGAATGCAATGTGATGCTCTATTTATGTCATATATTGTCTGTAACCACAAAAATTAGAGTAAAGCAATCCTACATTTGTCAGAGAGGAAAAATTCTGAAACAGAATGAGAGCTGCCAGAGATGCCTGGATCTATAGAGCAATGCACAGCAAAGAGGTAGATGTCCAGTGTGGCAAAAGACCTTGCTGAAATAATATATGATACATTACTTGCATCTGCCTTGAACTGTCAGGAGGCCTTCAATATGTCCTTCGTAATTTCCCATCCTTTTTCTTCTTAAACTTCAGTCTCTGCATCCCCAATGGCATTGTGATCTCATGTGAAATACAAGGGGAATGCCCTTCTGGTCTCTGAAGGCTATTTTGCATTAAACTGGGTGTTGGCCATCAGTGAGTGAGATGAGCCACTCCAAACATTGATTTAAACATTCCTGTGCTATAATCCACACGAAGTCATAAGCAGAGTGATTTATCGTGTGTGTGCATAAGTGTAGGGAAAAAAAAGGACAGTCTTGAGAACTGTGCTGAGGTGATCTATGTCCTGGCTAGAAATGTGTTAAGTTGGTAAAGGCTGGGCAAAAATAAATAAGAGGGGAATGATTCACTGATTCTCACCTTCCTTCTATGAAATAAATCACAAAGGCTGGCCGTGCCTCCTTTAAGATTCTTATTTTTCCTGCTCTCCCCCCAGCCACAATGAAAGAGGCTTTTCTTCTGCTTGAACTGACCTTTGGCAAACATTTCCCTTCCAATTAATATCTGAAATGTCCTTGTGGACTGATGTTTCTGGAGACAGCAGGGAGATGTTTCTGAAGCCACTTTCACAAGAGTCAGGGCAGGGAATAATTACCTGAATTCGTAAGGTTAATTCCAGTCTAGACAAAGGCAGAGAGGAGTTAACTAGGGGTCTTATTTGGAGAACAATATGTTTGTTTTTCTGGACTCTCTGGTCTCCCTGTGCTGTTTGCTATCTATATACTGTGATTATTTCTCTTATGGACTGTTGAGCAATTACTGTGTCTGAGCACTGGGCTCACTGTCCTCATGTCATTATCAGTTTTATAGCCCAGTGTGAGCCTCTCAGGAATGAGGCTTTGACTGGGGCTTGACCTGGTTCACTGGACTAAATGGAAAGACAGAAGGCTGGGCGTAGGTGTTTGGCAGTGGGGAAGTTGTTGCCTGACTAAACCAAAGAAATTTTATTAAAAACATTAATCAAAATCTTGCTGCATGCAAACCTAGAGGTAAAGCCTAGAATGACTTAATATACAGTCTCATCAAAAAGGACCAGGAAAACTAGAAGAAGTAAAAGAAAAACATCTGATTAATGACTGCAGGAATTTCAAGGGTTGCACTGAACATTTTCTTGTCTAGACCAAGTTCTCTGGATTTTGCAAATTTTTGCTAAGGGGACAATATTGCAGGCAAATTACTGGCTGGAGACTGGTTATGTGATGTGCTGTGAAACTCTCGGGTTTTCATGGTACAATGACCTGGGTTTCATGGCACTGCCATGTCAAGCCAGTGGTGTTAACAGTGGTGGCACTGTCAGGATGGACAGATGTAAGGCAGGTAAAAGAACATGATATAAGGTAGGTCAGTGAAAAGAGATAAGATCCTTCAAGACAAGGTTTTTGCCACACAACTAAATTTCTCTCATGTGCTTTGGGCAAGGGTAAGTGAAATGGCATGAGCAGTGCTTGTGCATTTTTTGGTGGGTGGCACATACACCATTGTGTCATCTCTTCTTTCCCAGCTAGTCCATATCTTTAGGTCCTAAGCCAAGTTTTATCCCCTTGTTGAAACCTTTTCTGTCTATGGCTTTGGCAGTCCTGTCCCTCTCAAGAGTTCTTTTTACTTCTCTGTTTATTCTTTTAATGCTTCTCATGAATGGCTTCCTCTGTTCTTCTCCTTGCTTCCTTTGAAACAAGAATCCCACAGTACATTGCTCATCCTCTCTGCATTCCAGCTACATACTCTTATGAGCTTATAAGAGCCATTCATTAACCTGGAAATAATATTTCTAGGCTGAAACATCAACATCCTTTGCATCTTCCTTCCCTTCCCTTAGTCATCACCATTCTTCCTGACCTCAGAAGTCTCTCATTGACCACTCTCCCTGTCTTTCAGGTTATGAATTTTTTTCAAGATGAATTTCCACAGCCTAAGTTACTTGCTGTGCCCAACATGGTATTTGTAATAGTCCACTGTGAGGGGAATTTCTGAATCCTTGCCCTCTTGGCCTTTCTAGTATGAAAACCATTAAATCTAATGCATGTGCACTGATAAAGCAATTGTCTTCTCTGCTCTATCCCTTTCTGCTTCTGTCTTCTTTACAAATATATCAAGCACAAATATTCTCTTTTTCTCTTTCCAGACTTCTGTCCATTTATTTACTTTGATTCCCTGTTGATTTCCATCTTCTGCAGTGCCAGAAATCCCAGCCCCATTTGCCTGGATATCCAGTTTCCCACTGAGTGCACACATGCTTTCCTCATCGTGGAAGGGGGGCCCTTCTGATACCAGTCTTTAAAATCTGCATTTTGCAGGCATTTCCATTGTGCTGCCCACACAGTGCAATTAAGCACGATGGTACAGGCGGCCAAGGAGATGAAAAGGCCTATTCTGAGGGTGTTTTGCCCCCACATTTACATGTGTGTGGCTGAGCTATTCATAGGCATTACGTGATCTCTGTAAATGGGACTGAGTATGAGAGGAGGAGGCAGTGTGAAGGGCTGGCCTGTCACTGGGGTTTGGATGCCAGCTCTGTCACTGCTTTGGCATGCTCTGACAAGTCACCTGCTCATGCCTCTGTTTCCCCACCTTTGAAACAGGGATAATTTTGCTTACCCTGTTTTCCAAGTGCTTTGAGACCGAGTGATAAAATATGCTATGCAATAACCATGCACTGTTGTTTTTCCTGTCCCATTCTTTCTCATTATGTGTCACTCTGTTTCATCTGTGGCTAAATTAGTCCATGGGCATCTGAAGGAATAGTACATCTTTCATTTTTCACAGCATGATGGCAGAGGCGTTGCAATGCTCTCTAACTTGCAGGTACTAATGTAGCACAAATAAAAATTATAATAAAAGCACTTCTCCTGAGAGCTGTGGACAGTGCTACAAAAGGGAATGCTAAGTGCCTGCACTCAATAATGGGGATCTAAAGTGACTTCTTGTGACATTTTATAGTCGGACAGTTGCCTGAAAAAGATCGCATATGGGATGTAAATTGCATGTTTTGCTACCATATGCTAGGGGAAGCAAGATCTGTTTGTTCTGTCAGAAGAGAGGAGCCTGCTGAATTCAAACCAGAACTCAGGTACACATCATGTTCATCCCAGCTTGTATTAGGCTGCAGCAGATCTTTATTTTTTTTCTTTTGAGTGCTGGACAGAGCTTGGTCGGGTAAGGCTGAGCTTCTGTCACAGGGAATTTGTTTATTATTTATGAAGGGATGTATCACATCCTGGTTGTAAACTGTATTTTCACTTCTAGGGGAAAAAAAAATATGAGCTCCCCCATATAACATAGGAAGCCAATTTCAGGCATAAGCCTGACTCCATGAATCTTCTGACTTCATGAGCATTCCAGTCACTTACATGAGGGCTGAATTTGGCCTGGGATGCACATTAGGACACTGGGTTGCAATTTGAAAATGAAGAAGTTTCTCTTTAATCTTTTCAAGTTTCTTATATTCCAGGAAAGATAGGTAGAATGGGTAGGGAGTGCTGTCTGAATTTTCTCTATCCTCTTTTTCTCTTATAATGTTCTAGGGATTCTTGTTTCTTATTTAAGACCTGTAACAGTTTTATGGTTATGCATGAATACAAGAAATAATAACTTGGACGACACAGAAACTGCCAGGCTGAACACATCCATTAGATTCTGATCTCACCTGTCTCTTGCTGTAATTCTAAAAACAAGGCAATTTTTGAATAAGAATTTATGTTTTGAGAGGAACAGCACAATGGTTGAGGCCCTTAACAGTATCTGATTTCCTAATAGCACATTTCTCACTTGCTTTTTAAAAATTTTATTTGAAGAGGGAGGATATTTTCCCTTAGGAAAAAAAAATTCCAGGCTGTTAGATTTTTTTTTTTACAAGATCCATGTACTAGATCACAAGAAAATGGTTTTGCTTCCTAAACACCCATTTTACAGGTGTTATCTGAGGTTAGGGGACTTGCAACCACTCAGCAGCTGCATCAAACAAGATGCTACAGGGCAGGTGCTGCACTCCAGAGCCCTGCACTGCTGATAGCTGGGCATGGGTGAGCCTTGCTGGCTCCCCGTGTAGGCTGGGGGTAGAAACAGGCATTTCTGACACATGCATTTTGTCCCGGTGTGAACATCCAAAGCAGTCCAACAGGTAAACATCTTAAGCCCAGCTACTGCTTTCTCCTGGCTGCAAACAGGAGATTTGTGACCAGCCCACATATGGACACCTCCAGTGAGAGACATTCCCCTCACACTGTTTCAATTTGGTCTCTTGAAGTTAATGACTGCTTTGAAAACGTGTAAATTGCTTTCCTTGGGTCACAAAGTGAGTCTGCACCACATCCCTTGGTGAAGCTTCAGACGACTCATTCCCACACTGGTCACATCCCAGTCTCTGCCTCTCTCTGCCATGTTCCCATCTCTTTCTCATTGCTTATTTTTGATAATGTGTCCAAATGAACACTTTCACTGTGAACCTTTGAAAGAGCCACTCACTGTCTTTCATTTACATGCTGATAAAAGTCATAAGCCATGAAATAGTGTAGTCATATATCATCTATGTTTCCACCTTCCTGCAGAGATTCAAGTCAGTCACCCAGGAAGAAATTTTAGGCAGTTTACCCACCCCTAGGCAAGGGCAAACCATCTCTCCTCATTCTTTAACCCACATATGGACTGCCAACAGAGAGCATCACACTCACCAAAGCATTTAAGAGTGAAAAAAGAAAAAGCAAGACAAGACTGTGAAAGAAGTCCCTGGAAGAGAAAAAGAGGAAAAAAATAAAAGGAAAAAGCCCCACCAACAGCAAATAAGAAAAGAAAAAGCAACTAAAGTGAGTTAAAAAGTTTTCCAGGGATGCTGCTGAA
The DNA here is from genome assembly GCA_037013685.1 of Acridotheres tristis. Classification (NCBI taxonomy): domain Eukaryota; kingdom Metazoa; phylum Chordata; class Aves; order Passeriformes; family Sturnidae; genus Acridotheres; species Acridotheres tristis. The sequence continues at coordinate 106,658,145 of CM072884.1, forward strand.
TGAAGCTTTTGTGGCATTTGGATGCTGTGGTACAGAGCAGAGAGCTCAGGCCATGCTGTGTGCTGCACCCCTTCAGCCCCATTTCTGTGCTATTTCAGCACTGCTGTCTGTCTCACAGCTGCACCAGAACTAGGGGTAGTCAGAAACCAGAAGTCCCATCCTCAGGAAAGCTGCAGGACTTCAAAATTTGGTTTCATTTTGAATCATAAATAAAAGTGACTTGCACTGATTTTATTTTTTTTTCATGGAGACAAACATTCAAACACTAAAGTCAAATTCTTTCCTTTAGGCTCATTAAATTAGACTTCATTTTGCATTTATGTAAAATAACTGTGTAATAAAACAGCAAAAAGGTAAGAACGGAATATTTCAACATATTTTGCAAACATTTTAATGGAAGCCATGTGTACCAGTAAAAAAATTCAGTTTTGTCAAACCAGCATTTCCCACCTGAAGAAAAAGAATCCCTCTAATATATCTCTGCCTTGTCTTTCCAGTACATTCACCTATTGGTTAAAACTAAGTGTTAAACAATCAAAAATATGTATCTGTCATGATCCTCTTTCGACTTCCTTTCTGGAAGGAAGAAGGCCATCCAGTGATTTATGGAGGCCTATGAAGAGCAGTAGAATTTTTTTCTGATGGAGACCAGCCTGAAGTTTTTTCATCTCTGTGTCATATCACGATTTAGGCTTCAGAGGCAAAATAGAGAAAGTTGGTGGGAGAGGAAGAAGGGAGGAACCATAAAACAGCCGTGCTGGATGGTTGCAGATGAGTAAAGGTTGACTCCACTGTTTAAAATCAAGCCAAGATAAATGTCAGATATTTATAACATCATTGCTTGTCATCATTCTGTTATCAATGTTGTGGGACACAGGGGCCAGGCATCCCTTGCATTCACACACAAAAAAAGCAGCACCACAGGCAGTAAGCAAGTAAAGTCCCAGATCATTCAGGAATGTAAATATTTTTCTGTCCTTCTATGGGTCATTTGCCTTCCCCTTCGTGGTCTCTTCAGGTCAGCATGGTAGAATAATGCATGTGACTGAGCATTTATGGAACTCTAATAACTTGCTTAGGCCAGAAAATGAGGTTGTGCATTGTTTGATAATCCAGCAATTACTAATAATCCTGCCAGTTTCCTTTGGGAAGAAACAATGATTCTGGGAGAGTCACTGCATGAACAAAGCATTCAAAATGCTTTTATGAAGTGGATAATATTTTATAACTAGTTCTGTAAATATATCCCTGGGCAAGGAGATTCAAATCAAGACTTTAACTCGGGAACACCTCCTTTGATGAAAAAAATATGTTCCTGAGAACAGTTGGAGCCATTTCCTGAGATAAATCAGATGCTACGCTCCACTTTTATGGGTTGCTAAACCCCAGAAATATATGGTATGTCTAGGATCTGTTGGCTGCATTCTTGTGCTATGAACACAGATATTGTAGTCCACTAACAAAGAAAAACGATGACCCAGCAGGCAACAGCAAATATCTTATTTTCTCATTCTTACTGATTAGAGCTGAGAGAAAACTGCTCTGGTGAAACCTCTGGAGCTGTCTGGTTTTTCCCATATTAGGTGTGAGCTGAAAGCAGCCTGGGTCTCCTATTGCCACTTTTACCTCTAGGAAGGGAAGTAAAGAAAATCACAGAGCTTTTATTATTAAGGCTTTTTTTTAAGGGCAGAAGGCTCACTAGCAGTTACAAATACCTGGAAAGAATAATGGATTTTTAGGAATGCTGTCTCAAGAGACAGTCTTAGAGACCACTTAGCCCCTCATGTCTCCAGCATCTCCAAGTTTATGAAAAACACACATTCTATTGTGGACACTGTCAACTTATATCAAGGGAAACAAAATCACTTATCTTAACAATAATCAATGAGTTGCAAGAGCAACAAAAGAGGAAATACATGACATTGTCATTCCTCCTTCCTCCCCTCCCATGCAGGATGGGTTTTCTCCACAAAAGCATTTCTCACAAACAATTGAAGACTTTTAGCCAGGCAGCCAGGAAGCCATGGGGACATAATGTTTGTAGGTAGAAATGATCAAGGATGAGGATGATGTGAGCAAAAAAAATACAAGTATAAATTAATAAATACAGAAAGCATATCTCAAAAGACACGTGAGGCGTAATGAGTGCATAATGAGGAGACATCACAAAAGGATAACAACATGCTTTGCTGCTTTGCAACATCAGTTCAGGAGGCAGAGAAAGGTCCCCCTTTCAAGCAACCCCAGAAAAGATGGGATGTGAATGCCCTGCCCAGTTCACATCCTGTCTCGTTTTCCTTAACCTTGTGTTTCTTGAGTGTGGTGGCTGCAAAGGTGAGGGACAGACTGTTGTACTCCAGACACTTAATTGGCTCCAGTGAGATGCTCAGTGTTTTCTTATGGAGATCTTGTGTGTTTTCCCTCTATTGTTCTGCTTAGTCTGTGTTAGTATTTATGTTACAATTGTTCTTCTGCTAATCAGTAACCGGCTTTGAAATTCTCCCGGTTGAATTATCAGCCAAAACTCAAAGTGTTGCTTTTGTTGGCAGCTAAGAGAGACATCACAACATTGCATCACATAGAAGAATTTAGCCCTCTCTTCTCACTTCTCTTTTTGTTCCCTTCACTTTTCTTTGGCCTGGATAGAAAGCAATGGTAAATATGTTATTACCACTTATAGAACAATATATCCATTGTGAAGTCTCCAGGACATATCCTATGCAATTTGTAATTTCAATTTGGAACTTTCAGACTAATTCTCTTAGCAATTCCTCTGACTCAGCCTCATAAAGAAGAGAATTTGTCTGCATTTTTTTCTAAAGCCATTTTAGCCAGCTGAGCTACACACATGTTTAAAAACAAAGCTGTTTCTTCCTTCCCTTCTCATCCTGCTTCAGCATTGACACTGAAGTAGCCTTTTGCTGTGGAAATGTGCAGTTTCCTGGTGAGTGATGGGGGAGCTCCAACACACCTGCAGTGAGAACATGCCTTCCTCCATTTTTGTGCCAAACACAGAAAAGTCCCATTTTAAACTAATGACATTTTGGGGTGGCTTAGGGGTGGTTTTAAAAGTAGTGCCAATTAAGTTAGACAAAAATCCTGCAGTTATAGAACTCTCTGTTTAGCAGCTTGGGTTGAAGTCATTAGTGTAATTAAAGTTTACAGAGAATATTCCAGTGCTAATGGCACCATGTAGGGTAAGTGTGGACCTGCCTGTTCCTGTGCAGGCCAAGAGACAGGGTGGAATGCACACAACAAACAGGATAAAGAAGGTAAATTCACACCTCTCTATTCATATTATTTCTTTCTTCCACACACTTGACCCCACTTTTACAAACCAGCACAGATGTAACTTCTTCCACCCATTTTTACCTCTTGCACATTGAGTTATGCTGATAGCTAAGAAAAGCCTTTCTAAAGGTCAGAGGAGTGGTGGGTTTTTCCCACCTACTGGACCAAGCAAACTTAGGAAACATTAAAATGATCAATACTAACAACAGCAAAGAATACTAGGAACAAACTGCATGGTCCAAAGAAAGATCAGCAGGGCAAGGCGTGTACTTTTAAGTGTGTATAAAAGAAAAGGAAAAGAGCATTTTGTTGTGATCATTACAGAAAAGATAGTTTTTCAGAAGTCTCAGAAACCAGTAAAGGGAAGATCTCCACACCCTTCCCACAGTTCCTCCTCCTAGACTGGAAAGAAAGCAGCATTGACACATCTCTGAGAGTGAGCTGTGTGCAGTGGTTCTCACATGGGTGCAGCAACACCACCAAAAAGCCTGAAGCAGATGGCAGGCACGTGGGTGGGGAGCGGATTGTGGAGTTTTAACATGGGAGAACATTGGTTATTAGAGCTACAAATGTACAGGGACTTGGCTTCACCCGTGTTTAGCCCCCCTTTGGTGCAGAAGCCTATGAGACACAAACACTCTGGAGGGGTATCAGCCAGTGGGAGGAGTGTGGTGGGACAGCAACACTCTAAGATGATTAATAGCAGCATGGTGAGAGCTGCCATTTATATTTAGTTATTCTTCTCCTCTGTGCTATGAATCATCTGACACACCAGAAGCTGAGAACAGATTGTGCAGAGTTTGAAGTGCTCATGACAGGGTGCTACTCAGGTAGCACAGGGCATGCTGGCCCTGTAGTGAGCCCTGCAGGCCTGCTCTCCTCTTCTTTCAGACAGAAGTACAGGCAAAGTGTGTCACTGCTCCTCCTCTGGGCAGCTCACACAGGCTTTTGGAATGTGGAGACAGGGGGCTGACAAATATCCAAGTCGTGATTCAGGTCTGGAAGTGGGAAGAAGGCACACACATGGATCCAGAAGCTGGGAAATACCCCTGGATCCCACAGAAAAGGCATGAATCTGAAATTAGCAGATGAATTGGTGAACCAGTAGTCCAGACAATTTCTGAAATGTCAGCGTTCTTCAGGTGCCTACTTTTCCACCAGTACCTTCATCAGAAATCTGTAGCACAGAGCAGCTTGGGATGCTCTACAGAGCCTGCTGGAGAAAGATGCATTCAGGGCAAAGGAGTGGCCTGCAGCCAGTCCAGCAGAAGGGGCATGGAATCACATTACTGCCTCTTTCAACATTCACATTGTTGAGATATTTCTGCATGAGCATAAAAACAGAGGTATCACACAGAGACCAGGAATTGTATCAGAGGTAATGATCTGGTGGAACAACTGGCAAGGAGAACAAATTGAGAACATAATTCTATTTTATCTCCTTTTTTTTCTGTCCTTGATGTTTAAAGTGTCCCATGTGGGGACAATAGGCAGTGTCAGTGTCATTCTCTGTCACTAGAGCCAGCAGGAGGTAGCAGACACAAAGACCCCAAGAATGGGATCACAGCTCTGCATACAACATTGAGTATGGCTGCACACACCCATGCTCAGATATCCACCCCTGAAAATAACAGTGAACATGAAGAAGGTTAATCCAAGTATGTGCCAGCTCCCAGTGATGTGAGGCCACTCAGGGCAGGATTTGCACTGCAAGGCCCTGGCTTTTCAGGACAGTGGGCTCAGGGTGGGCTACCCTTACCCTGGAGCCCAGAGTCATGTTCTGTAACATTAAATATCCTCTTTTTTTTAACTTGCAGCACTTTTGCTAGATGAACTCCCACTTAGTACTGCAAATTCCTAACACTAGGAGTTTGTCTGTTAACAAGTATTGGAGAAAGGCATGTCTGAGCCCCCACAGGCACACTGCTTCTGATGATGCCATTTCAGAAGATCCAGGGATATGTGCAATATGCAGAATATTATTCCAGGAATGTCAACAGCATCAGGGCCAAGAGGTCTCCTGAAACTACTTAGAAGGAAAAAAAGGCAATCACTCATTTTCTCTCAGTGCTCATACCTAGGTTATATAACATGTCCTGGTCACTATTATTTTTATCTTCCCATCTTATCCCCGTGGCAGATGGTTCACCTTGTGTTAATTTGATTCATAAGATTTCTGGGATAGAGAATGGATCTCACTGTGCTTGCAGTGCGTACATCTGGCATTTCCTGGCTTTCAAGTGCTTGACTATGCAGCCTAAATAAATATAGCTTTTGTACTGAGATATTTGTAATACATTTGTATTGCTATATTTATATTAATAATGTATCATTAAACATTGGAGGAAAGTAATTTGAAATGCAAAATGAAGAAAGAGGTGGATACGAAAAAATTATAATGCTGTAAAATGTAGAAAACTGCAATATATTCACAAGGTAACTGAATTAGGTTTTGCAAAATGAATTCTACATACAGAACTTTTAATTTTCAAGTGTCTGACTTTGCAACTTGTTTCTTAACATAATTTTTTTGCATGCTTCTGTTTTTAAATGTAATTTTCTGTTTTTTCCCCTGGAGTGGAAAATGATGAACAACAAATTATATGTAACTGTAGCAACCTTTTATCATTGCGAGAAGGACCTGAACTCCAGACACAGACACAGAGGATGGGACTTGCCTCCAGAACCAGACCCCAAAATTTGGGTGTTGCTAGAATAGCTGTCCACATGTGAAACACTTACCTATCCTGCCACTGTAGTCACTGGGGTCTACAGGACTTCCCTAAAATGGGATGTCTGGTGAATTCACAGCTCCCCAGGTCCTACTAAATGGCTCTCCAGTGACAGTACCAGGAGCTGAGATATTCACCCCACCTGAAGGTGCCTGTAGTGGGGGTAGGTGTGTTTAAGTGTCTGAAAGTGAAGATAAAGAGGAGCACCCTAATCATGGACTTCTGGTGCTGTATTACACACTCTAGGGAACCCCATTTACTCTCCAGCCACTTCTCCAGAAGATTGTGGGTCTCCGTTTCCTTCAGCCACAGGGAGATCTGCAGGAGAGATGTCTTGGCTTGCAAAGCAGGATGTGACTAAAAGTATGTATTCTATCATCAACTGTTGAAAGCAGGTAGGGCAGTCATCTTTATCTTTTCCACAACCCAGCCTTACTCCAGGGAGATATCTTCTGTTAATGGGCCATTGAGTCCCAGTGCATGACTGATAAAATGACATCATCCCACTGGGAGATGCTCCAGCCAGGGGGAGGAGCCAAGCATTTCCTATCTAGGTAAAATCTGAGATTTGGAACATCAGAGCAGCCTTTTTCCACTGTATTGCAGAGGAAAAGCAGACCCTTCCACATCATCACTGGACCTTTGGTGGAAAACTGCACCTTCTCCAGGAGCACTGCTTCAACAGACCCACATCTGTCACTGCAGGAGGATGCAGCCACCATTGAATGGGACTGCTACCAACACCCTGACTGACTGACGGGGTGTCAGGTTGTATTCTGACTCTGTCAGTGTTTTGGGGCTTGGTTTTTTTCATATTACTGCATTTCTATTTTTATTTTCCTAGTAAAGAACTGTTATTCATATTCCCATATCTTTGCCTGAGAGCCCCCTTAATTTCAAAATTATAATAATCTGGAGGGAGGGGGTTCACATTTTCCATTTCAAGAGAGGCTCCTGCCTTTTTTAACAAACACCTGTCTTTCAAGCCCAGACAGAAAAGGGTGTCTGAAACAGCACCAGTTGCCTTTGGACAGCAGAACTGAGACCCCAGTGTCCCCTGCAGGCTGGGGAATGGATACCCCCAGGACTTCTGTGCTCAGCTCACTCTTTACTTACCTCTGGAGACAGGAGATCCCTGCAGTGTGGGGAGGGAGGAGGGGGAACACTGCTACAGGGTTCAGAATAATGTGTAATTGTATAATTTCTCTCCTCACCACTGATTGCTTCAGCAGAGATGCTGAGGTCTCCCAAGAGGAGTAAGATGAGTGGTTTTGCTACAGCCACAGCCTATCCTCAGGAAGCTGATGGCTGGCAAAGAAACAAGTCTTTCCCAAAGATTAAAATTAAGGGTGATATTTTGGGGACAATATACTTCTTCACAAAAACCTAACAAGAATTTCACTCTCTCAGCCAAAAGGCTTTGCTGCTGCTGAAAATCCAGCTCCCCTCACCCCACGGCAAAACACTGAATATATGAAAGTTTCTCGTGAAACGTCATGATGGTCTTTTGTAATGGAAAGCATTAAGCAATGTAAAATGACAGGGCCCTTATCCTCTCTTCCTGAATTAATCAGAAAGTGGTTTAGGCTTTTAAGAGAGGATAATGAGGGCAGAATTTCTTATCATGAACACTATGCCATTTACACGGGTGCCTGACAGGCAAATCATCTTGGAAGTGGTGAGTATTGTTGTGCCAAGCACCTCTGCTGGTTTGTGTGATGCTCACCGAGCCTGGAATGCAAAATCAGCTGCTCTGATGGAAACTGCAACTCTGTGAACTATTTTCAGAAGACACTAACGAGATTTTGCTTTGCATTTATCAGTACAAAGTGGAAAGCCCAAGGAAGATAGAAGGAACAATTGCTGTCTTGCAAAAATATACCTGCATCTACGTAAACCAAAATTTTGAGTTTACCAAGAACAAAAAAATAGGTTAAAATTATATCAAATGGGGCATCACATGATTTGATTCAAATCTGGCCCTGTCCTGAATTAGAATGTGCCAAGTTTGTCTATGGACATCTCTTCTTAGTCATGCTACAGGCATGTCTACAGCATCACAGTTTGATGTTCTGTCACGTGTCCTCTTGGCTGACAAAGACCTGCTGCCACATTCCCAAAATGTGCACAGCTGACAGGTGGTCACTTCCTTGACTGTGCCATCCAGGAACATACTCTGACAAAGTCTTGCTTGTATCCTGTTTAACTGCAGCTGACACACTCACCTAGCTATGTTCAGCCTGGAGATGACACTTCAGTGAGATGTCACACCCTCTCTATTAATGGCATCCTCAGCCACATGTCACCACAGCAGCTGAAAGCCTGACTTGTTCTGAAAGGGGATATTAGAACACAGGTTTTGCTTTCTCCCAGGGTGTTAAGACTTTATCCCAGCTTCCTGCAATCAGAGGTTTTATGTTTCCTTGTGCTGCTTCCCAACTGCTGTGTTTAAGTGCTGCTAATGATAGCTTTTGGTGCCCTTGTTGCTGGGCATTTGCATCAGCAGCTGTGCAGGAGCTGGAACAGGCTCCTGGCTCTCCCATGGCAGTGGCAGAGCAGCCAGAGTCAGAGGGCTTGTCTTCCAAGCTTCCTCAGCATGCCAGCTATGAATGGCTTTATTTTATATAGCCTCTACATGCTCAGGGCTAGAAAGCAGCTCAGAGGTGTCTGGGAAGTGGGTTGGGCAGTGTGCTCCAGCTGGAATGACCCATTAATTCATCTCTGTGTGGTGCTGAACTCAGCTGGGGCTGAGGCCAAACAGTGAATGAGTCCACTCAGGAATCAGCATGAAGCTGAAGCAATAACCACTGCATATTCCTGCCTGTGTTACAAATAATTAGTGTCTCACCCCTCAAAAAATCTCTGGGAAAGTCCCTGGTGTTGTCTACCTTTCTACTTCTCAGCTGCCATATTTCAGACTTTGGAAGATGGGGCCATATTATAATGGACCAACTTGTTATACTGCCCATTAGCAAAAGGCCACTGTGACCTCTGCAGAAAACTACTGGAGTGCTATAAAAAATTTAATAAACTTAGTCATAAAATATGAATGGGTTAAAAAACCCAGTTCTTTGTTTAAATATTTTGTTTTCAGCAGAGCACAGAGCTGCCCATAGTGTGCTATTAAAATACAGTTAGCCAGAATATTATATACTGATGGAAAACCATAACAGCAATAGAAGAGCTGTGGTATGGAACCAAATCAAACCATGTATTTTGTAACAGCTGAAATGCACCCTGACTCTAACTGATTACTACATTACTGCTGTAGCTGCTGCATGGACATGCTGGGAATGTATAAAGAGTTGCTCTCACTGCTACTCAAACCCTTTTCTCTGTGGAATGACAATTTCCCATTTTTCAGTCTCCAGCACTCCTTCCTTTCTGTTCAGATGTGCTTAATTATTCAGACCCATTTAACTATTTGTCCTGCTGCAGCATGATTCATACATCAGGACTCAACACAGTAACTGTCTGACCAAGAAAAAAATAGGATGCCATCCAAGACACCCTCTTCTCAACTGGTCATCCTTTCATTTTCTAGTGGAAAACCCTTTAGCTTGGTTTTATCTTACCAGCAAGGCAGAAGCTTTACTGTTTCAAAGTATTGTTGTTTTTTTTTCTGTAGCTATTGGGTACAGTACACAGCTATATTTGTCTCCTATTTTGTTCTTGTTTTTTCCACGCATTTCTCCTAACAAGCTTAGAGCTATGCTGACTGCCATCAGTTCTCTTCATTTTTCCTCCTATATAGTTGAAGACATTTCCTCTCCCAAATATTGCCATTCTCAGCCTGCTCAGAACCACCCCTCTAGTGGAGAGAAGAAAGTCCTTTCCAGGTATTTTGACTTTTCTGGAACAAAAAATATTGCACAGATTTTTTTTTCCCCCCACAAAAAATAACTAACTTTTGGCTTTGTGCATAAATCAAGACAAGGGTGGAACAATTTGTCATTTGTCTGAGTCTTCCTCAGGGACTAGGTCAGAGGCTAATGTGTTGCTCCCTAACTTTCTACATTTACATTTTCTTCCTACAGCTCCTCTGGAAAAAGTTATTGCCTGAGGCTATGGCTTTATAGCATCCTGAATTGCTCCTCCTCTGAGGCAGGGGGATCTCAGGGGCAGCAGCTGGGTTAGGAGAGAGCCTGAGGAGACTCCTGCTCCTCCCTCCACTCTGGTATAAACACACTGGTCTCCTTTTCCTCAGATTCTTTTGCAGCAGCTGTGCCATTTGTCTGGCAGAGGGTGCTCACTGAGCCTTTCAGATATTACCCAGTACCCCCTGAATAGAGTTATTGGCAATGCACAGATTTGAGAATTTGAGAAATTATGGGCATTTCTTGAGTTAGCCTCTATAGACTCACCAAAACTGTCCCAGTAGAGAAATTTATTACAACCTTTTGCTGTCTGAACATTGATCCTATCAGGTATTAAAGACGAGCAACTGAGCATGCAACTCTCATCCATTCCCCTAAATCCTCACTATGGCTTTTGGAGTATGAGGGATTTTTTTTCCTTTTAGCTGGCTACAAATATTGGGACGTTGTTGTTTCTGTTTGCTGGAGATGTGGGGAATGAGGTCCTTCTGAAATCTTCACAGAGTAAGGGCTGCTCTTCTGTAGACCATGGAAACAACCCAGCACACATCAGGCAGAGGATGTATGATAATGACAATGGGGAATACAGCAAATTCATGAGGAATACAGAAAATACAGGTCCCCATGGTCCCTGCAGCACAGGCACTGCTTTTTCTCCATGTTCCTGAGGGAGCAGGACAAAACTGGGAGAAGTGCAGCTCTCTGCCTCTTTCCATGAGCACACACACACACAAAATCCATGTCATGAGTCAGTGAAGACAGACACAGACCAAGCAACATTCATTCAGTCCAACCATGACTAACATATCTGACAATATACAAACCCTCTATTTGAGCCCTCCACATGGAGTTCAGCCAAAAATCCCCAAAGATTTTCAGTCATAAATCATTAAAAAACCAGAATTTATTTTTCTTAGCTTGAAAATAAATTAAGAAATTGTCAAGAGTTTAGGAGACAGGAATTGCATGAGTTTTGAGGGTAAGATTGAGGGCAGGTTAATCTTAATACCAAGCTGTTTCCAGATAGGCAGAACCTCCAGGTAGGTTTAATGTAGCAACTGGTGGGAAAACCACACCTTTCAGTGCAAAGAAAGGAAGGGAAGAGACAGGAGGAAAGAAGGTGCAGTAGTGGGTATAGAAGATGATGTAAAGATTACTCTGGTTTCTAGGCATCCAGAAAGTCTCATATTTCTGTATCACCCAGCTTCAAGTCATAGATACCTTTTGCCATTAACACAGATTTTGCAGACTGAAAGAAATAGGTATGTTTTCTATATAGACTAAGAAACAAGAGTTAAAAATAACCCATAGAGTCAAATAATTCTAAAATTCAATAATTAAGTTACACTTAGTACTTGCACTGTACATTAATTTCAGAGCAGTGCCTGAACAGTAGTTAATAGCCATCACAACAGCTGAAAGACTGTATACATATTATCACTCATTTATAAATATGACAAAAAGGGGAGGGACAATAAGTAAAATGCCCAAGGCTACTGAGGAATTATAGGAGAAGCAAGATGAGACAGTGGCTATCTTTGAACATCATCTCCACTGGTCTGCAAAATGGGCTGTTCTTCACTCCACTGGAAGGTGAGCACAACCTTCCACCATTGGGGAGTGGGGGGACATTCCACTACTGCTGGCTGCTTTAAACAGCTGCAGGAATGGTGGGCAATGGCACCGTGGATTCTTTGCCCCCCAGTCCCAGGGTCAGATAATAACACCCCCATGCATCACCTCTCTGCAAAGGAAGTATGGTTCAGTTACCAGCAGCTCAGGGCAGAGCTGGAATCAATTAGCTCTGCATTAAAAATACTTTTTAAAGAAAAAAATCTATGTTAAACATTAATACTGGGAAGTAAGTTAACTATTACACAAGAGCAGAACATAGTACAAAAGGACTTTATACACACGGGCAAGTTTGTGAACATAAGGTAAAATCCAGGCCCGACTGAAGTCAGTAGGATCAAGATTTTATCTGCTTAGTTTAAATGAATTTAGTAATTTGTCCACAGGTTCTTAGCCTGTAGAGGACACCATATGGTTCACCACTCTCATTATTAAAGCACAGGGACAAGGAAAATGATGGAGGGCTTCCATTTCCTAGGATAGGTTGGTAATAATACAATGTTTCCATCACCCTGCAAGAAGGTGACATAAGTGCTTCACTAGCCATCCTTTCTAAACCACATATTTCTCCTTCAGCACTGCTCTCAGAACTGTTATGGCAGCATTTATACTCTGCCAGAATCAGTTCTCTGTGAGTAAAAAATGGTTGTATGAGCAGACAGCACAGCAGCTACATGTAACTGGGTGCTCCCCTTCATGTTTTCAAAGGCTGGCCATGGGACATCTGTGGCACGTTTTCCCCCTCATGTGAACAGGCTGGTGGCCCCAACCACCAAAGCAGAAGCTGTGCAGACAGCCTGGCTGTAATTGGGCTTTCTAATTTTAAAGCCACACTATATTACCACTGGTCAAATTCTTCAGGGCGCTGAAATCGATCTCTGCAGTAAAGCTGCACCCACGGATGCTGCCCACGTGATCCTGTTTAAATTGGAGCACCACAGAAAAGACAAACTGCTGTGATTGCTTTTATTCCACTCTCTACAACAGATATTTTCCAGCCTGTTGGGTTGATAGGAGAGAAAAGCAGAATAATCCTTGACTGTCTTGAACTGTGTCAGCAGATGCCTCTGGTGCCTCTGGTCAGAGTTCGTGTTTTCTGGGATAGTTTGGCTTGCTCATAAAATATAGCTTTGCTTTCTTTAGGAGCACAAAGAGCAGAAATGGTGATACAGCTACACACCCAAGAACAAACTGTGTTGTTCAAATCACTGTACCTGAATTGCTGTGCAAGAAAATTCCTTCTAGGGCCAGCACAGCTTCCGACGGCCACGCATGAGCTTTGAGAAACTTGAGCAACTGCTTTAATGTGTGACCAGATCCAGCTGTCACTCACTCACAGTTGCAAAGGTTATTGCCCCCTTAGCAGTGTGAGGTGAAGGAAATACCATCTCTTATTTGGTGGTTCCAAATTTTGATCCACAGCATTATTTGAAGGTTTTAATGTGCAGGACTGGGAATGGGAGCAGATGTAGGTGGGTGCACGTCTTCTTCTGCTGATTCTTAAAAGGTTGTGACTTTGAACAGAGGGACAGAGCAGACAGCTGGAAGCAATAACATCTTAAACTGCTACAGCAAGGGTTACCATCTGACAAAACCCTTTGTAATGAAATTGTATACGTTGACTTGAGAAATACAGATGCTACTATCATCTGCTAAAGCACCAAAAAATAGAGAGAATATGTGGTGAATTTCCTCTGAGGGCCAGCATTGCCGCAGGACTTCTGTGGCTGAAACCAGGACTCAACCCTAGTGCTTTCTCTTTAGTGCTTTCCCTTTTCAGTCAGTCTCTAGCAATGGAGGGGGTGATGTTTTCCTGAGCTTTCCTGTGCTTGCTGTTAAGGAGATCTGCAGACTGGGGCTTTTCTGGTGCTCACTTGTGTGAGCAGGAACAGTACAACCCTGGGACCTGTCCTGACAGACACCTGAACATGCAAAGAATGTCTGATTACCCTGACCAGTTTCTGGTTGGAAGGTGAGAGTGATGGAGCCAGAAGCAGAAGGGGCAAGAGCAAAATTGCTCCAGTTAAGGGCAGTCAGTGCCTTGTCCCAAAACACCCTGAGTCCTGCTCAATGACTACTTTTATTATTAGTGCCATATTGCAGGGAACTGAGCCTCTGCTGCTTCCCAGATGAGACTCAGACTCCCTCTTGCTGACTTTCCTGCTGAGCCCAGTGAGCTTTGGGAGCTAGACCCCTTTAAGTATTGCAGAGGCATCCCCTGCCAACAGGAGGGACAGAGGATTCCTCATGCTCCCTCCCTGGCTCCCCTCCATGCTGAGGTTGGCATGCTCTCATATCAGACAAAACCAGATCTTCTTGGGCTGAGGAAAGCACAGAGCCAAAGCTGTTTTCATTCAAGGCACATTTTCCACTCCCTAGTCCTATTACATGGTGAGATGGAAGATGAAGAAAAAGATGAGCTAATGCCACTGCCTTTTCTTTAAAAAGCTGCTGATCCTCCTCAGAAAAGCAGTACCTCTGGTGGAATGAGTCATCCAACATTTCCTACTCATTTCTTAAATTATCAATGGAGAGAAAGAGAGATGCACAATCAAAGATGCTGAATTAGTATCTGGAAGCTTCTAGGGATGCCTTCTGCCCTCTCTAAATGGTAGAGAGAACTTTCTTTAGAAAGGCTGAAATAAAAGCTTCTATACCATGGGCTAAAGATGTGAGAGGCAGGCTGGTGCTGACCTAAATTAGATCATAGAATCATAGAATATTCTGAGTTGGAAGGGACCCACAGGATCACCAAAATCCAACTTCTGGCCCCACACAAGACAGCTCCAAGAATCCCACCATGTGCCTGACAGCACTGTTTAAACACTTCTTGAGCTGTGTCAGGCTTGGAGCTTTGACCACTGCCCTGGGGATGCTGTTCAGTGCCAAAGCACCCTCTGGGGGAAGAACCCAATACCTGGGTACTTATTTATGCTTGGACAACACTCACTCTGAAAGACACAGTGTAGGATTACACCTGTGGTGCTCCAGCTGCTGACTGGACCTCAGCTCATGGGACAAGTCCAGGGGCAGACACAACGTCCTGTAGTAAGGGTGAGGAATTCTGGCTGCCAGAAGACCACCCTGTTTCCAGGTTCTACCTCTGCTACTCCTCCTCACAGGCTGATGTGAACAAAGCCTAAATGAGGTGGCATTTATCAGGAAGTTTGCTCCCTTCCCTTGTGGTTCATCCTGCTCCTTTTCTCCCTCCTCTCTTACCACTGTTTTCCTTCTTGCTCTTCCTCTTACTCAGCAAGCTGCTTGCTTTCCAAGGATAGCTTTGCCCTGAAGGTCAGAGCTGCAGCTAGCAGCTGTTTTATTTCTTATTAGTGTTTGAGGAGTTCCCTCCCTGCCTCCTAGGTCTGCCTGCAATCCCTGCAATGACATATCTATAAAATATCTGCACCTCCAGTCTAATGACACAAACTAGATTTCAAGGCTATTGTACTAACAGGGTATCTTAGCAACAAATATTTCTTTTAATAACACTATTCCCAGCCATGTTAAACAAGCACCTACTTCAATAGTCAGAATGCCCTAGAACATTTTATTTTGTACCACAACCCACCTTCTGTTGGCTCATCTTCACTTTAAAGAGTTACTAAAGTCAATGCCATTGTCCCAGAGAGGTTGTCCTCAGTGACTTCCCAACATTTTAGAGCAATACCCAAAAGAAGCAGGTCACTGCATTCCTGCTGACCACCCACACATATTAGATCTGGGGGCTTTCCTCTCACTATCTGCTAGAAATTTCTTGTTGTTGGTGCTGATCTGCTCAGAGGAGTTGTTGGACGGATTTCTTGCATTGTTCATTTAATGCATATCTGAAGACTGCAACACTCCAGCTACTGCCCCAGCAAGGACCACCAGGCTGCTGCCTGCTCTTCTCCCAGTGGATCCTTGACTGTCATCCTCTCCTTGAAGCTGTCAGGAAGCAACAAGTGACATCCCAGCAAACTTCCCTGCTACTGCTCGCTCATGCTGCTCACCCAACTTGCCATGAAGCTTTACCATCCATTTCCTCTGGCCCTTATTAGGATTCCAGGAAGGATTTTTCTTTAAAAGAAATTTCCAATTTCGTCTTGAAGATTAGCTGTAGTGGAAACATTCACACATCAGAAATAATGGCTAACATAACCACCTAGCTTTACTGTTTTATTGTCATTGTACATTTTGCAATTACCTTTTCCTCTCTCCTGCTAGCTAAGCCAAGAGACTGACTGTGACATCAAACCATAATTTGTATGGTCATCGTTATAAATTTATGAAAGCAAGTAATAGTTTGTCTTATGGAATAAAATAACACAGCATGAAATTAGAGTAGCTTATCTTCATATTCCTTGGACAGCACATTGTTGCTCCCTGATGGGTTGAAAGCTCTTTCTTTTGATAAACTCACTAGTATCTGCCTCTGTACTCTCCTAGTGAGATATTTTAGTGACAGAAACATCCAGAAATGTTTTTCTCAGCATCGCCCTATAGAAGATAAACCCAGCCCTTCTTGTCCCCAGCACTCACTGGGTTCCAGTTTTGTTTCAGGAAGGGAATACTGTCGTCATCAGAAAACACAGCCTCTCCTAGTGCATAGCCACCTGGGGATTGTTGAGCAATACATTCTTCAGTTCTCTCTATTTTTCCCCATATTGCCTCCTGTTAATTTGTGTGTCAGCAGCAGTGAATCAAGTGGCATCTGAGCAGTTCTACTCCAGGGACTCAGCATGATCCAGGGTGGGCCAGTGAGCACTTTCCTGGCTCCTGGGGATGGTCCAGCACATGCTCAGCACTTGCTCAGCTCCTAGGCACAGCTGCTGGCCCCTCACTGAATTGCTCCACTTCCAGGTTGACTTTAGTCTGTGTATTTTCTCTCTTCCACCTGCCACCCTCCTCCCCCAGTTACAAATGAATGTTTGTGCACAGCTCAAGGAGAAACACCTTTCACAGCTTCATAAAAACAAATGATGTCAGCCTGCTGCTGAGTTAGTCAGGAAGTTCTGCTGAGGACAAGAGCTGCTCTAAAGCTGCCATCATGCAGTATTTAGAAATCCCACCTGTGCTAGAGGGTGGACCTACTATGCCACAAACTGTGTGCATGGACAGGGGAACTGGTAATGACACCCATCTCCCTAAAAATAGCCACAGGACTTAAAAAAAATGTTATGGCAAGAATCACTGGACAGCTCAGCACTTCTTATGTTGAAAGAGGAATATTGCTCACCTCTCTCATTCTTGTTTGGTAAGGGTCGAAGTCCAAACCAAACATGTGGTGTGACCTGTGCTGCTCCCCAGACAAGTGAAAGGAGTGTTTTGGGTTGGATGCCAGACACTCGTGGTCTGAAAACAACTCTTCCTCTGATTCTCTTAGCATAACTTCATTAGTGACAAGGACTGAGAGTGAAAGTGACACCCTCATCATTTGATTTGATTGCTTATTGTGTTAATTTGGTACGGAAGCACTTCGAAGCTATTAATCCATTGATTCATTTTTACTTGAGAACATAATTTGATTACTGTATTTTTTGCATTTTTATTAGCTTTGTAAATAAACTAAGTAGCATGCTTGCTTTCAATTTATGTTTGCTCTATTATTCGGTTTCATAAATTATATAAAAAAGGCCACTGAGCTGCTTAGGTTAGACCACTCCAAAGACAAGCCTGCCTAACTTGGCAAAGGCAAGTCTATCCATGTACCTCTTCTTCCACTTTATCCATATACAGCAGATACAGCTTTACTCTGTCCAGCAGCACTTAACCACTCCCCCATTCATAAAGCACAGCTGGCTCCTCCAAATGCATCACAGTTCTATTTTCTGATGTGTGAGCCACATTTTTTGCAGCTGCATTAACCAACCTTTGCCAATGTTCCTCTAAGCCAGTCCCAGCCCAAAAACACACTCCAGTTTTTCTAGGTGGAGTTCTTCTCATTCACCCACAGTAGCTGCTCATATATATGCACATACAGCCCTATAAATTAGGGCAACCTGAATTCATAAAATCAGGCAAGCTGTTGGTGTTTTGGGCTGTTTTTAGCACTGCTGCTCAGCTGAAGCAGGAAAAATAGATGCAGGCTAGGCATTTAACTCGCTGCTCTCCAAACACAAAGCACTTTTCACCATTTCCAAGGTGTTCACTTCCAATTTCAGATTCTAGGAGAATCTGACACCTGTTGTAAGGCAATACCTCTTGTGATAAATTTGCTTTTTACAGGTCTCAAAAGAGAAGATGCCATGAAAGCTATAGTGTTGAGTGCTGCTTCATAAACTGGCCTAAATTTAGGTTTTGTTATTTACAGCTAGAGCAGCAATGCATTTCAAAGCATTGGTTGGATTGTAGCTAGGAAATTGAAAATGAGAGACCTGACCTTTAAAAATGTGACCTCTTTGTCTAATGAAAGTATAGCCACCTATTCCTCCCTCCTGTGAAGGCCGACCTTCACCCTTTGGGCTTTGCAACATCATCACCCTCAGTGTGGCCTGGGAGAATGAAATAATCTTCCCTCTAGAGACTATCAGGGTTTCCTGATCATGAACACTGACAGTGAGTCATCAATTAGATAATCAGTTAAGTATAAAGCTGGAAATTATCTGGGAAAATGACGGAGAAAGATCCCATCAAATATTTGTGCCTAAGTAGACAGGGATCCTGCTCAGCCAGGCTTAAATCCATTTGTTTTTATGCAAACACTTCAATGGCCACTGCTTGTTCACAGGGAAATGTGGAGAGGGGCCTTTCATCAGTGCTTGTACATGAACAAATCCACGCTGCAGGAATTGGGACCAACATGGTTTAACCCTCACTGTGGGCAGGGGGTGTTTGGGAGAGTGTGAGGAAGCACAGAGAGATCAGGGAACAAAGCAGGCAACACTTTTAGTCCAGACCCATGTGACAGATGCCTAGTGGTGGTGAGGAAGAGGAGCAATCCCTGTGATGTGGTGAAGTCCTCGACCAGAATCAAGGTGCTTTTGGTGCTGAGCAGGAGCACAGGATGAGCAGGGAGGATGTGAGCTGGGCAGAAGGGTGCAGCTAAGTAAAACTCTTTATGTGCTCTGCCCCACTCTAGCTTTGACCTTAAAGATCACTGAGATGGACTTGTTTGGTTGGGAGAGGGGGACACTGATAACTATTTAGTACATGGTTCAAAACCTGACTCCTGTCTGGATGAAATGGACAGCTACCAGCCCTGCTGTCCAGAGATAAGTGTGGAAAGAGAATTGGGTATCTTGGCAAGATTTCTGCTGGAGCTGAATTCAAACTGCAAACTAATATATCACGTGCAACTCTTCAATCCCTATTACTCTCTTTGCTATCTTGAATCAAAGTCCTCTGTCTTCTGGAGTTCAGTGCTTATTTTAACTGAGACATTTTTCCTGAAGAGCAACTCTCCAATTTAGGGACTGGCGATAAATTAATAAAAAGATAGGTATAAATCATCACTCGTGACTTGGAATAGCTCTGCAATTATTCAGGTCTATAAGCCTTAGCTAATGTTTCTAATGTAATATTCTGCCATGAGATTTAATTTGCCTCATACGAGTCATTTAGTAACCTAAGCATAGACATAGAACTGACAAATGTCTATTAAACCACTATGTCCAGATACAATGGGGTGGATTTGTCCATCACTAGGTATTATGGCAACACTGAGCAGATGATTTTGGATAGATAGCCTCAGCTGTAAACTCTATTAGAGGTTTGTTATTCTCTTATTGTTATCAGTTTTCCATTGAGCCATGTGCATCAAGAGCTCTCTCACATGAGATTTCTGGGCACAAACAACTAATTTACATTAAGAGGTTTTCTTAGTCATCTGCCTGTTATGTTCCCATCAGGGTATAATGCCACACCATGGACTGGGCCTTTTTCTGTGGATTGGAAGTGGCTCATTGTCACTCTGGGAGCTCATGACTGAGGTATAAGATACCACTGAGGTCACAAAAACCACAGAAGGTTACAGCAACAATTACCACACCTCCAGTTACTTTAATTGAATTGTCCATGGCATTTCCAACACACCTCCCTGTGCTGTTGTTTGCATGTGCTAGAAATGAAATTGCACCTTTCATAAGCTAATAGCAGAACTGTGGTTGGTGGTTATTTTAGGCAGCATTGTCTCTCATGTTAGCCCTCAGTTTTCTTCTCAGCAGTTGTCATGGTGGACCTGAACATGATATTCTTCTTGGTCCCAAGGTACTTGACTATGAAACTGGTTAAAGCTGGCTTCAGTCCAAAGTAACTTGTCATAATAAAAGCTCTTTCAAGCAAAATCAGTGGGAAAGCACATACTGGTTAAAGAGAAAAATGTAAACGGAATTGAAAAGCAAAAGCTAAGAGGGAACGGTATTCAGTCAAGACCTGACACTCTCTGTGCCTGATCTGTGCTTTTCTTCACCACCTTTCTCTGGATAGGAAAAAGTGTACCACCTGCACGTTACCCAGGGAGATAAAATTCCTCAATAAAAAATGAAATGCAAGGCTATACACTTTCAGAGCTAAGTCTCATTTTTAAAATTCAAATTCCTCACATCTTCAGGCAAAATAGCATGCAGCATTTAATCTACAGACTTCTTATTCCCGTGTTTTGAATTAATATAGCATGAACAATTCGACTGGAAGAAAAGACTGAACACCAGTGTTGCAGAATACACTCCTGGATGTGTATGGGTTTCTGCATTTCCTTTTCTTGTTTTACTGCGCCTAACTAGAGGAAACTCCCAAAAAATCAGATAAGCTTGGCACCATACAGCCCTAAACCTCCCTTGTCATCTACCTTCCAGACTTAATTTCTCTCTGCCCTTTTTCTGCTGCACTTTGGATCAAAACAGGGCTTTAATAAGTGTTGATTACAAAATGCCCTGATCCCATCCTGCTTAGATTGCATGAATGGCCTATTGCTAGACTGTTCCAAACTTGACCCTCATTCTGCATCCAAATTCAGTGAGTGATACAGCCATTCATCAGCTTGATTTTGGCAGTGTTATACATGCCCTCTGAAACATTATTTTTGGCAGGCTCTCAAAGCACGAGTGACTTTCAGCATACAAATCTCATTTACTGCATCGTCTCCTTCATGATCCTTGATCAGCAGGAGCTCAGGACCTCGGCTGACTAGCACAAAGCCAAAAATAGTGTGTTTGTCAGTGCAAGTCGGAATAGCCATTAATATGTAACCTCAGTGACAACAGTTGGTGGGTGCATCTGTGCTGCTGGTTGTTGGTATGTGCTCTGTGGCTGCTTTTCTCCACCTGTGCTCATGTGAGCTGGTCAGCAGGAGGAAAGTGCCCTAAAAGCACTTGCATCTGGTCCCTAAATTAAGCAAATGTTGCAGTAAGTTGATTTGTCCCACCAAGGATTGTCTGGAGATGGTAACTACAAAGACCAGGCCCCTAAATTAGGGCCTTTTGTTTTGGTTAGTAGTAATGACTCTGTGTATTTTTTTAAGCTTTGGAAAATTTTAGAAGCATTTCTATTGTTTTTGATGCCCTGCAGTTGAATGTTAGTTATCCCTGTGCTACCAATAGGGAAAAGGCAGCACAGAACAAGCCTGGCAGTCTTCCTGCCACTCAGATTTTCTTCTTGGAAATTATTTTTCTTCTTTCTTCTTCTTTCTAAGATTGCTGGATCTCATCTCTTTAAGTTCTTAAAGCCTCCAGCAAAAAGCACAAGGTGCCCTGTGATCCCTGTGTGCAAGGTGCGAGTGTCCCTGCAGCAGCTCTTTGGGAAAGCAGTAGGAAGTATTTGATTGCTGCAGTGCCTTACATAACCCAGCAATACCCATACATAAAGGCACCTGATCTGCTGTAAATGAGGAAATGTGGGCATCTGCTCAAGTCCACTAAGGCACAACAGACACCACTGCACCCCAAACACCTCTCTTCAGACACTCCTGCAGGGAAAAACCAGGAGGAGCTGCCTGGAAACTGGCACTATCCTTTACTCCCCCAGAGGGAAACCTCAGGACAAGAAGTGATTCAGCAGAAGAGGATGCAGTGCAGGAGTAATTTGCTTGGCAGAGACCCCAGTGCAGGTCCAAAGCTGCTGCTCTACAGCACCTCTTTCACTGAGAAGGAGCAAAACCAAAACCTTTGCCTCGCACAGAAGGCAGATACCAAACACAAAGCGACCCAGCATTGATAATATAGATAATATCCCAACCTAGCAAGTAGGAGTCAGCCCTCCTAGCAGTAGCCACAGCTTTGCTCTTTCAGCCAGGCTCACTGGAGCCCTTGTGCTCCTCAGTGCTCTGAGAGCTGAACCCAGCCCTTGCCAGAGCAGAGCTTTGTGCCCTTTTAATGGCAGAAAAAACGAGCACTCAGACTGCAAGTGTGATTCCTCACTGAGTTGTGCACATTTCACGCCAGTAAATAACTGCAGTAAAATCTATGTTCTAAGCCAGTAAAATCTATTTTGTGATGATGAGGGATCATGCTCAGTAAAACGTATCCAGAAATTAAACAAGTAAAACAGAGCAAACAGCTCTGTCCTATCAAGGTAATTTATATCCTGTTAACCACAAAGAAAAAAAAAGAAAAACAACTCCACATGCACAAGAGACATCTGGAAATGAAAATTAACTAAAACCAGACTAATGACATAAACAAGAGAGAAATACAACCTCCAGATCTGTGTAGCTGAGCCTGATGTATATCAAAAGCTAGATTGCTTGGGGTTTTTGTTTTTATAAGAACACAACAAATCAGGGAGGAAATTTTCCATTTAAAGCCATAACTTCTCAATTCAGATATTTGTGAGGGCATAAAAAACAGAAGCACGGAGGAAAAAAATCATCTGCCAAGAGCTCTACATGCATGTTGGTCCCAGAACTAATTGAGTAACAAAAACCACTATTTGAGAGTCATTTTGGTTGCCAAAATTCACAAATAAAATTATTTACAATCTGGTGTATGACTACCTGCACATTTAACAGAATTTTAAAAATATATACTAGCATATACACACATAAATTTGGAAAAAAAGTTTTCATTTCAATTTTAATTTTAAAAATGACAGTTAAGTAAGCACAATGTTTCTCTGTTGCAATATTGTCTTGCACTAAGGGCATTTGCCCCTCATTGTGAAAAAAAATTCTGGGTTTGGTGCATTTCCTCTAAATGTGTGAGAAGGCTGTACATGCTCCTAGCTGAAGAAAATCGGGGCATAGTTTTCACCTCATCACTGACCTTGACTATTCTCTTGTCTATCTAGCTATGAAATCTTCATCCAAATTGCAGTGGGATCTGCCATCTGTTTGATTCCCCTGCAGATCTGGGCTGAGCAGTTTTATGATCTGTTTCCATGCCTATGATAGAATTTTTATAAAGATGGCAAATGCTACTGCTTAAAAAACTGGGAGGATATTGGCTTATTTTTTTATTTTCAGTATTGGACAAAATATCATTATGGAGTTTTCATTTGCTCATATTACCCCCAAGATCCCACCAAAACAAACATTTGCTAAAATAATGGTAAGATCAGCAAAGCAGAAAGGTTCAGGTTTTGAATTATATACCATTAGATCTTAAACAATGCTGCCTGCCAGAGCCCACATCATTTTCAAGCATACAAGTAATTTTCAAATACCAGGTTAGTTTTGCAGTGCTGACAGACTAAAATGATCTCCTGCTTTACTTAGAAGTTGACCCAGTTTGACAGAAAAATCTTCGGGAGAAAGCAAATGTAGAACTTTTTATTTTATTTGATACTACTTTACCAACTACAGCAAAGCTCTGAAGGTCAGTAATGATATCCAGGCACTAAATACCAAATCCTGCATCAAAACACATCCCAAAAAGGTGTGCCTGGTTCTTTTATTTCTGCATGGAAATCGTGAAGTCTTTCCTTAGGGTGCCCCTTTCACAGTCCACCCACCCTGTGTTTTTATTGTCCTGCTCCTGCACAGAAATAACACGATGTCAATAATTCATAAGGATTACAGAGCCCTTGCTGTGCTTGAGAAGTCACCAGGACCCTATAAAAGGCAGCCTAGAATCCAGTTTGGGTTTGTGTGACTTGTGCAGTCCTCGTAGCTCCTTTACTTATGTACATCATGGAGCTGCCACATGACAACCTCCCTAAAGGTCTGTGGGATAAAAGGTCCTGAGCAGGTCTGCAGGCTGGGCTGGGGCTTGGAGAGCACTGTAAAATGCAAGGTGGAAGGAAAACACTGAAATGGAAAAAGAGGAGAGTCAGAGAAACTCAATTTTCTAAAGCCTGTGGGTTCTAGGCACCAAAGTGATGAGTAAGAGACTTGCTGAGTTCTTCTTCCCCACAGGGACATTCCACACAAGTGCCACTGGGATGTCTGCAGTGACCCCCAGGAACTGAGGGCACACTTTATATCCCTTATCCATGAGGCCAGCATGACAGCAAGAAGATATGGGATGTTCTGACCTGTGATTCTTGGGTCAGAAGCTCCAGGAAGAGCTGGACAATGTAGGGAGTTCTTCAGAGATTGTTTCCACTGTGTGTTGTTGTGGTGAGGTTTATGCAGCCCCATTTTTATGTTCCCTTATGCTATATGAAATTGAGTATTGAATACAGTGACATCATTAAAAATATTTCAAATGAGTCAGTAAACTATTTATCTCAGTTCCTAATACAGGTATATTTCTGGGGGTTGTCCAGGAAAAGAAGAAATTTTAATAGATATATACAATTTAGGACAAATGCGGTCATCACACATTTCAAAGGCAATAAATCAATAAAAATTTTATCAGCCTCCACTATGCATCCTTAAAAAAGAAAGCCCTAGTTGATTCCGTGTTAATTAAAAATCTGTGTATCCCCAGTCTGAGCCTGGATGCAGCAGGCCCAGTGTGACAGGCCAGCAATGCAGGCACCCTTTGTGCCTTTTTGTCAGTGACAGTGGCACCGGGGCTTGCCAGCCCTGCTCTGTGCTGGGACTATGGCACAGGGACACGACCTCATCTCCTTGGCCAGGCTGCTCATCCTGCCCTGAGCTTCACCTGCACCTACGACAGGAAGAGGAAGACAAGGAGGAGGGGGATGATGGTGTAAAAGCAGCAAAAAGGGGAAGATGCCTACAGAGTGGCCACCTCTGAGGCAGGGTATCAGAAAATGAAGTGGGGGAGGCACCCCCGAGGAGAGGAGAGGAGAGGAGAGGAGAGGAGAGGAGAGGAGAGGAGAGGAGAGGAGAGGAGAGGAGAGGAGAGGAGAGGAGAGGAGAGGAGAGGAGAGGAGAGGAGAGGAGAGGAGAGGAGGTACCACTGAGTTATCCATCAGTGCCCATAAGGAGGAGGGGGGAGCATGAACCAAGGTTCCCTGGAGCTTTCCCTGTGCACCTCCCTTGCCCTTCTGCTCTCAGCTCCCTTTGCCTTGGGCTCGTCCTTTTGCTCTGGCTGCTTGAGCATATGTGCTTTGTTTCCAGTGCCAGGGAGGCTTTGTCACCAAGCTGTGTGTGCTCTTGCATTCCCTGTCCTGAGTCCATCTGGGGTGGGTGGCCAGCCTGGAGCACAGGATGGCCACAGGCATGGCTGCAGCACTATCAGGAGAGTGCCCAGCCTAACAGCACCTCCAGAGACAAGGGCAGCCCTTCCATCTCCACCAAGGCCTCTCACAGCGTTTTCCCAAGTGCTTGATTCAAGAAGTGACACCTGCACCCCTCAGCTAAGCTGGCCCTGAGCCCGGGCAGTGAGACCCCAGGAGGAGCAGGAGGGTGTGCTGGGGGTCAGACAGGCAGTGCTTGGCAGACTGACACAAACTGAGACACAGCCCTTTGCTGCTCTGTAACGGGGTAGTGTTTTGCACCACTTAATTAGTGGTTTGTCCGAAGTTTTTTCTATCTTCACTCAGGATTAAAAAACATGGAAATTAATTTTCTCGTGTTCAGGCTTGGTTGTTTATTAAATTTTATCTAAAGTACAGAAAGTCCAGCAACACTTCTAGCTACCAGCTAGAAGCGAGCAAAATGGAGGGAGAATCCAGCTGCTACAAGGTCTCCTAAAGCTAAACAGTCCAATAGAGAATTAATACCTATATTATTTATACTTTTAACCCAATAACTAAACTCTAATGACCCTCAGTGCAGCACTAACTGTCCAACCAGAAACTACCTGAAATCATGAAGAAGAAGGAAGATGAACATCGAAAGAGACACCACCCAAAATCCTCCATCTTGTCCCATACTTAATACTACATTATAAAAACCTCAAATTTCAAACCCTTCACCATGTGAAATCACACACTTTTATTTAATTACACACCTGTGATTTTAACTCCATCACTCAAATTTGGAAGCCTTCTCCAAGGCCTCAGGTCAAAAGCAGTGTTCTCCAGGAGGTCAGTGCCAGAAAGCACAGAAAGCTCAAAAAACCCAGATTTCTGGGATCCAACACTGCTTCTGCACTTCCAGGAACAGAGCTCCTCACCCAATGGCTTAGGGACCTGCTGGATGGTTGTGGAGGAAACAAGGAGCCTGACAGGGACAAGCTGGGGGTGTCTCCAGGGAACAGACCAAGACACAAGAGGGTCTGAGTGAGAAGTTCATATCTGCTCCATTCCCCAACATCACAGGGAAGGAGTCTGCTCCACAGTGAGCAGCTGGGCCTCTAAGCTGGAGCCAGAGCTTTTGTGTGCTCATGTAAGAGATACCTGCATGCAACAGGCTGTCCTTAAAAAACAAGGACTTTGCCCACACTGCTACTGATGTGGGCACAAGATGTGCTCTAAGTATCAGTCTTGTTTCTTTGGTTCTTTTAAGATTTGTTGTCATACACTTTACCTGTAATGAACTGGGTTTTTAAATGTTATTGCTCTACACAGCATAATTCTATTTGCTAAAACATGTTAATATTTTGTTCTCATTTTTTGTCTTTTCATCACTAGCATATTGTTGTAAGATACATGGCAGCTTTAAAAATCAATCATCTAGTCTTCTGAAGACAAGAAGAGGAGCCATTGTTTAGAGGAGGAGAAGGAAAACTAGACACCATATAGAGAGAAAATTCATTAGATCAAAAGCCATGCAGTGTACCTCAAATTCCTTTCATTATGTACATGCTCTAATTTTACCTTGAGCATGGCTATTTCCTAAAGAGCTCTTGGTGTTCCCATAGTCTCTGTGGTGCTCTTCACATTGTCCTTTGGAATATCACATTCCACACCTTAATCTCCTTCAGCAGCATCCATGTTGTCCATGGTCCATCAGCTGTCTCACACCTGAGCTTTCCCCATCCTGCTGTCCATAATTCCAGAATTCCCTTTCTGCTCAAACAGCTGCACAAGACTTAGGTTACAGTTTCCTTTCCTCTGGAACTAGACCTGAGATGCATACAAGGAAAAGCAAGCCTCGAGGAAAAATGAAGTTTTCTCAGACTTGTTTCCAAGCTGTAAGTGGAGTGGTCTCTGCTGAAAGGATGTGAACACTCTTGCTGCAGGGCTCTTATGGCTGACACAAAAAAATCCAGAGACTGCAGCTGAGGCAATAAGAGTCGGAGCACCCCAGGCGAGAGGTCAGGATCCCCCCATGTACCACCTGTGACTGCTGCCAGAGACAAGGGCCAGGGCCTGGCAGGTCCTTGCAGGTGGCCAGGCTGACCAGAGTCTTACCCAGCCCAGAAAATACCACCCAATATGCAGGCAGACACTCCCCTGTCAGCCAGGAGCCTGTGTCTGTCACTCTGGGGATTGCTGCAGAACAGAAAAGCTGGGATTTGCTCTCCTGCCCCTATTTCTTACACAAACACTCCCAGACCACTGATAACAATGGGTAACTTCTGCCAGCACTGGAGAAGAGGCTGAGATCCCCAGTTCTGCCTGCATTTGCTTCAGGGCACACAAAAGAGAAATCTAGTGGAAACAAATCATGGCACAGTCAAAAAAGGAAAAGGAGGAAAATGCAAACAGTATTGAACACTTTGGTGTTCTCAGTTTAAGGTGCAGCTCAACCACACTTCTTGACAGAAGCTAAGCAACAGAAAACCATGGAGGAGGGAACCTCATAGATGTTTCTTGGTCCCTCACACTGATCTTTCCAGAAGAAGAAATTATCTAATTCCTCCAAGATTATTGTAAATTATCTACTGACCTTAAGAAAATGTCCAGGTATTCCAGGGACACACAGGACAGAATCCGGTGTTGTTATTCATAATTACAAAGAAAATTAAAAAACAGAGAAAATACAGTGTGACAAACCAAACTGAGTGACTTGGCAAATGTGCAGGGTTAATTGTCACTTTATTGCTAAAGATGAAGATAAAATCGCATGGCTCCATTCTTCTTGCTATGTGTCAAAACTCTCATTTGGAGATGTAATAATGTTTCTCCTGAAATAATATAGACCTGCTTTTTGTGTATTTATATGCCTTTTGTGTATTTTTCTGTTCCTGACCTCTTATCTTTTCCAAGTCCTCCACCCTCCCTCTGTAAATACCGGTGGTCTTAATTTATCCTGTTGTGGTAGTTATGCTTAGTCACAAATGTATTTCTGTTCCATTCCCTTCAAGAGGATGCCTCACAAAGCTTTGGAGTAATCAGGAAAGTCATCACAGGCCATGAGAATTACCTACCTACAAAACAGCTATAAATTTCCCTTTGAAATCAAGGCATTTTCTGAGAAATACAAAGAGTTATGAAAAGCTTATTTGTATCCAAGTTACTGATAAGAGCCAGATATTACATGCCTGCTCTGAAGGGAACTGGGATAAAGGACATCTCTTTTTGGCCTAACATAAGAGCATAAACTGACCATAATTCATTAAGCATGAGGTACTGCCTACAAAGCATCCTAAAGACCTTCTTAAAAGGTTTAAGAAAGTTTCCTAGCATTACTACTTCTTCCTCTGCAAACATGTACTGCTGCCCATTAGGGCAAGCACAATACTGCAGAGCCACACCATGAGCCTTTTTTATGTTAAATCAGTGATGAATATGAATTTCATCCTAACTCATATCTGTTGCCACACTACTGAAGCTGATGTCTGTATTTATTCCCTTGTGTCTGTGCTGCAGGAGGGTGGGCAAGTATTTATTTCCAAGTTGTAAATGGAAATACCTTGGTTGACTTTGTCAAGACTACATTCATCTCCTTACAGGATCTTTTCTGGCAAATCATTCTCTGGCACTGGTTTTGTAACCCCACATCTCTTCCTTGGGGTCCTACAAAGCCTGAGGCATCTTTAGAAGACACATTTTGGAGCAGCTTGGACCTCATGTGCCAAAAGCATGCAGCCACCAGCCATGTGACAAACCAACTGCTGTGCAAGAGCTCTGCTTTTTAAAAGCTGAATTATGATGCAGAGATGTCAGTGGGACCTGCATGGAGTAGCCTGAACTCACCTGTGACCTTTGAGTGCAGCAAAATTATCAGACACTTATTTTTCCTCCTGCTTCTTGCATTTTGCCACAAAGCTTGTGGTTACTCTGCCATGGAGTGATGTAGGTGTGGGCTTTGCCAGCTGAGAACAGTGCTGGCAGGCCACATGGAGACATGGGCGAGGGAAAAGGACAAAAAAACCCTCAAACCTCTGCTCTCCTGGGAGGATGAAGTGAGTGTGGATTATAAGCCTGAATGCCCAATTAGGGATAGCAGAGGTTGCTGCCTTTACATTCAACAGCACCACAGAAAATCCTGGGAAAGGCCAGAATGGGCATGAAGAGAACAAAGCACCACATTTCTCACCTGCTATAATTGCAGAAGGGTGTGAGACCTTTACATTTTTCCACCACTTTCCCCAGAAAGTTGCTATTTAATCATCAAATAGCCAAGGTCAGCTTCAGGTAAGGATGGAACTCCTCATTTTCACTTTCTGTGGTACAATGCTCTGCCATGGGATGAAGAAGATCCTTCTAAACCAATGCTTTGCAAATAGACTTATTAAGACAGAGGATATTCCCTGTGCATTATGAAAAAAAATTGGAGCTTACAGGTTGAAGAAGAATCCCCTGCAAACTGCCAGTGTTTTAAAGAAATATTTTTCAAATGACACATTTAGGCAAAAATGTCCTGTTTTGAATAACTACAAGAATGTTCTCTCTGTGGGAAGATGTGAAGAGGAATTATGTTCCCAACTTTACAAACATGGATTACAGAACTGAAAATGTGTTTTGCTTTAGAAAGGCTTGCTTTGATTTTGTTCAAGTAATACTTGAGAAACTTCCCTCCCAAATCTGAAAAACTATGATAAAAATAATTTTAAAAGGTAGATGCGTTTCCAAGCCACACATAAAGGCTAGCAGTTGCTCGGTAATTCCATTTAAGCCTAAAATGTTTGATGGCTCGGTGCTCTTGTCATATTTTAATAGTATTTGCAGTAATCAGGCAGATTTTTGTTCAGCTCTGTTCAGACATTCTCATTTTTAATCCAAAATTTGCATCTACAGCCAATAAAGTATATGCTCCTTGCCAAAAAGCAACTCAGAGTTCCTCCAAAGACAGGAGGAGACTGTAGGGTCAGGTGGAGATATGGAGCCTCTGTTTTTCAGTTCTCAGGACATCATCCCCTCCAGGGCCTGACATTTGTGAAGAAAGGAGCTGCATTTCCTAATGTGGACTTTTCTTCTTGCACCTCTGTTTTCTCTCTGATTCCCTAGTGCAAAACCCTGAGAGTTTTACCAGCACTGTCAAGGGAGGCTTTGTAGGCACCCATGCAGTTTAGATCCCCAACACATCCTTCTGAGAAGACTCGGCACTATGGGACAGAATGACCTAAAATCACATGCTATTGGCAGAAAATGTGAGTCTTTGTCAAAATCAGCATCTACCAAAATATCCATTCTGATTGATATTGTAGTTTGTTTCATGCTTTCTTGAAAACACCTGAAGGGGAGGGGAAATATAACCATAGCTACTGAAATAAATGGCTGCTGTCCCCTGGGCTGTGACAGCAGCATTTATCTTTCCTACAGCCCATGTGTGAGGAGAAGAAAGAGAATTCTCCAGCTCGTAGCTATTTTCTGTCAAAAATCTTGGTGCAATTTTTGTACAGTGAATATTTATAACTGTTGTTAGTGTCAATACAATTTTTGCAGTTAGTGCACTTATTTACATTTTAATGGCCAAGCCAATAAAGATTTATGCACCTGTCATCTGAATTTTCCACAGAAGTGGTGATTGCCTAAAAAAACCCCAATATCTCCTGCAGAATACTTCCTCTTCAAGCATCTTTTAGATGCCTTCATTGTTTTTGGAAACAGTAGGCTAACAGCTCTAAAAGTCATAAGTTAAACCCAGCAAAATCCTGCAGCAGCCTTTATGACAAAACTTCTGCATATTACAAAAGCTCTTGCTCAGGAATCATTTTTTTCTCACTGTTTTTCAAACACTGTCTCTTGAATGGCAAAGGCTGTTTCATCACTTTGATATATTTCAACTGCACAAACTACATTACTTTTGTAGCTTGAGGAGATTCGCTGTTTAGTGTTGACCTTGTTTTGATTTTAATGCAGTTAAAGTCATAGTTCAGATCCCTGATTTGTGGGACGTGCAGGCACACCACTCAGGAGAGACATCCAGCATCCACTCCACACACAAAACCTCCTCCAAAATGTGAACTACAGAAAAAAACCCCTGAAGGCATCCCCTCTGTGCCAAGGCACATGTGTGCCCTCATTCTGACCATGCTTTTCTGGAGGCAGCCAGCCCACAAAACCTTCTTTGATTCCCACCCAGAGGAGGCTGGTGAGACCCACGCCACTGCTTTGCTGCCAGGCTCTGCAGGATCAGCTCCCATTCCATCCCCAGACCAGCAGGGTTGTTTCCCTGCTGTCCATCCCCAGACCAGCAGGGTTGTTTCCCTGCTGTCCATCCCCAGACCAGCAGCGTTGTTTCCCTGCTGTCCATCCCCAGACCAGCAGGGTTGTTTCCCTGCTGTCCATCCCCAGACCAGCAGGGTTGTTTCCCTGCTGCCCATCCCTTGCTGGATTTCCCACTGGGCTGCTGGCTGCGGTGACAATGAGGAGAAGCAGGCTCTCTCCGGAGCTGGGCGCTCTCTCCGGAGCTGGGCGCTCTATCCGGGCTGTGTTGTCAGGCAGAGCCAAACCAGCTCTGTTCCAGCTGAAGCTGAGTGTCTCAAAGACATGGAAGTGTGAGGTTTCTGATCAGTTTAGCTGGGGGTTCAATGTCCAGAGTAGTTTTAGCGGAGTTCAGATTCGAGGCTGACACGAAGCCAAGGCTCCAGCAGCACCCCAGCTTCGTGACCTGCTCTTGTAAGGCACCGTGCATAGGTCACAGCTCTCACGGTCTCCACAGTCACCTGCACCAGAACTGCAAAAGAGGCGTAGAGCTGGAGGAGCCCCGGTCCCTCAAATGGCCTCGGTGCAGAGATCTTGCTCTTTAGGTACAGCCGGCTCAGCCAGACTGCGTGCCTGTAACCACAGCACCGTCAAACCTGTGCTACTCGCTCTTGCTGTGGTCTCCAGACCTTTAAAGCCTGAGCAGGAACACACATTTTAATCGTGACACTGAAAGGTATTTTCCCCGCTACGGGCAATACCCTCTGCAGCTCCGACCATGCAGCGCCTCCATCCCCAAGCCCCTGAGCAGCCCAAGCAACGCCTCCGAGCACCTTCCCGAGAAAAGGGGGCGGCCGGGGGGTGCCTTTCACCTCATCCTTCAGAACCTCAAGCCCCCCCCCACCTCTCCCCGAGATATCCCAGTAAATGTGACCCCTGCAGGTGATGTTCGAGCCCGCTGTGCCCTGTGCTCGGGGGTCCCCGGGCAGCAGCAGCGGCGGCGGCAGCAGCAGCAGGAGGCGCGGTGAGCCCGGCCGCGGCAGCCGGGAGCTGAGCTCACCTCCCTCCGCCCCCCCGCTCCCTTCTCCCTCCCCCTTCCCTCCCTCCTCCTCCGCCTCCTCCCGCGCCCAGCCTGCAGCCGGGATCTCAGTATTATGGCATCGAGGAGAATGGAGACCAAACCCGTGATAACGTGTCTGAAAACCCTCCTCATCATCTACTCCTTCGTGTTCTGGGTGAGTGCGGCGCGGCGCGGCGCGGCCACACGGGGATCGCTGGGCACCCCCGGCACCCCCGGCACCCCCTGGGCCCCGCCTGCCCTGCCCTGCCCGGGGCGGGGGGCACCGGGGGCTCCGCAGCGCGGCTCCGCCGGGCTGGCACCGCCGGGCGAGCGGGGACGGGGCATGTCCGCCGGCATATGGATCTGCACGCACGCACACATACATATATGAGCTCACACACACATATATACACACACATATCCATGTATAAAAAATGATGGGTTTTGCCTCCTCTCGCGGCGAGCACATCCCCCCGAGCCCCCACGGCGGAAAGTTGCGGGGGTCTCCCCGAGAGGCTGTCCCCTCCTCGCCGTCCCCCTGGCCGTGTCCCCGCTGCCCGCCGCTCCGGGAGGGTCCGGGGATGCCGCCCGAGCCCCGCTACCTGCGGGGCTGCGCTCGCCCCGGCCGCGGTACCCGCCGCGCTGCCCGCGTTTCGTAACCGGGCTCAGGCTCCCGCAGACCATCTCCCTGACCCAGATGCATTAATTGAGTTGCCGCGATTGCCCGGCCGTGTTTTTCAGGCGAGCCCCGGGGCTGGAGGTTTTCGCAGCGCCCCGGCCTGTTAGTCAGCAGATCCCCGGCAGGAGCCGCGTATCGCGGCGGCGATCGGCAGGTTAAAGACCTTTTAATGGCACACGGTGACAGCACACGGTGATGGCCCCGCTGTGTGCACTTGGAGACCTGCTCGCACATCATGGACACAGCGCACTGGGGCGCGTTTGTCACTCCGAGCCAGGGGAGCTGGTTGTGCTACCTCGGTTTTTGGTAGCTTTGTGCTGGGGAAAGTGTGAAACACAGTGACTCAAAATCTTCATCCTTCTGCTTAAAAAGGCATTCTAAACAAAGAATTGCTTATTCACGGCAATAACGTTTGACATCCTTACAGAGAACATTGGACTTCAACTGTTTCAACTTTAACTTCATAGCCTTTCTTTATTTTTATTTTTTTAATTTTTTTTAAAGCATGACCAAAACACATATTGCTTGTCCATACTTAGGGCAGTATCTTGGTGTTATTGGCCGCCTCATACTCCCTCTATATTTAACATACCCCCTCCCTTATTTTTAAATAATTTTGGTGGCAGCAGATATGTCTGATGACTGAAAAGGATAGGAAGCCGGAATAATCTGTTGTGTTTTTTGTTGGCAAGTAGAGCCTTCACAGTAGTCTCAAGGAGGTAGGTGGCTAAGTTTATATACTTACCACAGTTTCAGGATTCATCCTTTCCAGTCCTCAGTTCTCAGCGGATCTGTAAGAAACCCCTCTTCGTCCTGTGATGAGTGAGCAACTGCAGGAGCTCAGGCGTATTCATGGCATCTTTTAAAATTGCATCTTTTTTTTTTAAAGTGATCGTTGTATCTGCTGTAGCCCGAATAAACGGAGGACTTAGATCAGCATGCCCGTTGAGCTAGCACATTTCACCAACGCTAATCTCATTTAAAAAGAGAGAACTGTACACCGAGCCAAGCAGCTGGCTGAGGGCATTTGTGCCGTAGGCTGTCACGATGCCAGGCCAGGTTGACAGCTGGGACCTCGCAGGGTAAATAAATAACACAACTGAGCCCTGCTTTGGGCTCCAGCAGCGTGATTGTGCTGGTGGGATGCTCTGCTGCAAATTCTTTTCCTCTGAACTGTGGGTCAGGCTCTCGTGTGTCCTGATCTTCTCCAAGGGCATGGCCCATTCTTCCTGTTACTTAACATTTGACAGCTGCCAGAGTCTCTGTTTGTCCTCTTCCTTGAGCCTGGAAAAGGAGGAGATCAATGGATGGAGGCAGAGTCCTGCAGCCATGATCAAAGGAGAATGAACAATCGTGCTTGCTGTTGCATCTGGTTTCTCGAGGCACCAGCCTAGGGACACCTAGGCAGGTCTCAGTGGGAGAAGACAGCAAAGGATTTGGTAAAGGGCCAGAGCATTTGACAGCAGATTCTAAGTCTTTATCAGTTCTTCTGTGCTAAAAGGAAGAACAAAAACTAATTCACATTTTTGTCCCCTTTCTGGGTTCTGAATCAATTTAGGATAAATTGGAGCAGGGTGCAGCAGTTTCCATGAGGAGAGCAAAAACATGGTGTGCTCTGGCTGTATGCTCATTTTCTTTTTTTTCAGGCAAGTTTGAGAGCTGAGAGGTGCATGGACTTTCCTCAAGTCCCCTCCCTCCATTATTTTCTGGGGTGATTATTGCACTCTTAGAAGCTGCTGGCTCCAGAGTCAGTGTAACTCGAGTCCTTGTGAATTTTCAGAGCTGAAAATATGGGAAGGATTCTATTGGAGGAGCTATTTTAAAAATTTATTTCTTGGACCGATCTAAATATCAGTGGGAAGCCATGCCAGTGCCACAAATGACTGGTTTGTAAATTTTTATTCTGACGGCTTTCCCACATTTTTTGGAGAGGTTGTAAGCTGATTTCAAAAGGAGAAGGCTCTGCGTTGCTTAGCTGCAGTTTGTATGTTTTTTTTTCTAGCTGTGAGAATGGAGTTGCAGTACAACACAGGGCAGAAACTCATCCTGTGGCAGGGTGGTGTGTGGTGGCAGCCCTTTGCCTCTTGGGTCGGGTGGTTACAGATGTGAGGGAGTGAGGAGAAGATGTTTCTTTGCATCCAGTGAGCTGTTCTGAACCATCATGAGGGACTTCTGTGTGTTTCACGTTGTTTATAAAATAAGAAAATCTGTGTACGCAGCATGTTCCCCCAACAAGTGATTTTTTGTCAGCGTTAAATATGAATTGCATTTGTATCTGTGGGACAGATGTGTATAGGTGAAGGCTTTTAGCACAAGCATTAAATGAGGCTGCATGGATTTCATGGGAGCTGTAAGACCATAATGGGGAGACACAGTTCATTCAAATTTCATACTGCATAGCTTATTCCTTTCCAAACAGGTTTTGTTTAATGTAACTTGTTATTTTGATAGCTTCCTCTCCTCCCCCTCAACATACTTCCCAACTTCTTTCCGTAAATGTATCAACATGGTAAAAAAATTCCATAAACAGAGATAACAAGCTTTTTGTGTGCTCATATGTATTGTTATTCATAGAACACATTAAATGCCTAAGGTTACCGCTTTTGGTCCTTAAGGGATGTAGTAATAAAAATTCAACATCCATTTTTTTCCTAATCAGAATTCTGTGCTGAATGCATCTGGCTTGGAACTAGTAGATTAAAAAAGGTGATAAAAGCTCTGCTTGGCTGTTAGCTATTTTTATTTTTTCCTTTTGGGTATCATAAATTGCTTGCATAGAAATCCGAGATACAGCCTGTCTTGTTTTTAAGAGAAGATGAATTTTGGATTAGAATTCTAAGTGAATTTTTTATAGGAGAGAGAAACCTTGAAGCACCCCTCAGTCAGTACCTTGTATTTCTCTAGTACTTAAATAACCTTTGGTCTTAAAACGTGTATAATTAATATTTCACTGTAGCCTTCTAAATATATTTTGTTTACAAATTAACTGCCTGACTGTGTTTTGGGAGGGAGCTTTAAGGGTGCATGCATTTATCCTTAAAGTTAAAATGGGTTTTGTCTTCCATGCAAAGCTTGCTGGTGCCCCAAATAGGCACCGTAGCAAAGTGATTACTTTCTGATCCTGGGCCCTGTGAGACACTCAAATGAGTGCTTTGTGTGTGCTGTCCTGCTGGAATTGGGGTTTCTTGCTGTCAGTTAACGTAATAAAAGTGTGTAAGTAGAGTTTCCATTTAGATAATGTTCCAAGGTGGGTCACTGATCTGAAGAGCACCTTTCGAAATTTTTGGGGACTACATTAGGTTCTTAGAACTTGGCATGTCTTTGGCTGTGTGACAAAATCAGAACTGAGGTAGCTACTCATAGTTAGTGGTAATTTGGTTTTCTGAGTTTTTATTGCTTTGAAAATAGACCTGTCCATCCAGGTGTGACCCCTTGGAAGTCAGCAGGTGGCAGGAGAGTGGTGGGGCAGGTAAGTGTTGCTTGGCTGTGAGGCCACAGCAGGGCTGTCATTTTAAAAAGGGTTGAAATTGCATGTTTTCATATGGTTCCTCTTCTTTAGCCAGTTCCTCTGGCAATGTGGTGTCACTGGTGTGGAGGTCAGGGGCTCTGGAGATGGCCCCATGAAGGGTGGTGGGCTCGGTGCCCCTCTGGCATGGGAGGGAGGTGTGGGAAGTCTTGATGGGTGCTTTGAAGTGCCTCCCCCCATTTCCATCTTCTCAGAATTCCCCCGAAAGGAGGTCACCTGTGGATGCTGGGAGTGGCTCTGCTGTTGGGACAGGCAGCTCCTGCTGTGGCAGGGGGTGGAGGGGGCATTCCCCCACCATTCCGGGGGCTCACAAAGTTGTTTTCCAGGAAATGACCAAGACAAAGAGTGAGTGTGGCAGCCTGCTGGGGAATGCAGATTTATGGCTCGACTCCTGACCCATCCTCAAATGCAGCCATCTGAGCTGTGCATTATCATGTGGGATTAAAGCTGTGCGTCCCTTTGAGTTCCTAGTGGCATTAGTCATCTCCACTCTAAGTGTCCAGCTGGGTTGCTGAAATAACTGGTTTTCTCCCCAAATATTTTTTTCCAGTGCTTCTGCATTGGTTCCTGCATGTTTCTGGTCTTTTTAATACCTCTTACCATGCCTGTATTTCTTTTCTTTTAATTCTTTTAAAATACAAGTTAGCAGATGGGTTTAAAGGAAATATTTTGGGAAATTTTTAGCTTTCCCATGTGGCTTAGATTGCTCAATCTCTTGGAGGTTCCATTTGATTGCAAAGTCAACATTGCTATACTTTTAGAAAGAAGTGTTATTACTCATATGTAGTTATATGAAATAATAATAATAGAAAAAGCTCTCAAAAATGCACAGTAACCTCCCATCATGACAGATTTGATGTGCTCCATTGTTCAGGCACAAACCTCATGCAGTTCCCTCCTTAAGTCAGTTGTTGTCAGTTCTGTTCTTGTAATGATATACGTGAAAGATTAAAGATAATGGTGTTTTATGGTAACATAGCCCAAGGTGAATTCTGTTGGCTAAATAAATAACTGGGTTTTAAGGAAGAAAAAAAAAAAAAAAAAGGCTAGATGGTGTTTGAAACCATAACTCCAGAGTCAGCTTTCTAAGTTCTTTCTTGGGATGTGTACCCAGCTTGGCTTAGTTTAGTGGGGTTTTGACTGGGATTTCACATGTGTGGTTTTGGTACAAATTAGCATTTTACACCTCATTTAATGGAATAATTGACTTTGCTGTTGGCTAAATGCTCCTTGTTTTCTGTTTGTGGAGCTGTGCTTGCACTTCAGCAAGTGCAACCCTTTGACCTTGGAGTTTGTATCAGGACAGTTCTGTAGTTTGAGGGTGGTTTTCACATTAATGAATGAGTTTGACCTGGTGAAGAGGGACAGGGGGTGACTTGGAAGTTGTTTCAGTTCTGTTTGGGAAGGCATGGGATGCATTCATCACCAAGCAGTGGCAGGAGCCCTTGTTTGTCACAGGGAAAGGGGTGAGGCTGTGGGGGAGTGTCACTGTGTTTTAGTAAACATTTGGTTGTTCAGCATTCCCTTAGGCTCTGAGCAACCTGTTGTGTGGCCTAAACAGGGTAAATACAAATTCTAGGGAAAGGTGCTGGGGAGTGTTGTTAGCACTTTTCCATGAAAACAGCAATAGAGTCCTTGGATACCGGTTCATTCCAGCCTTGCTTGTCAAGGAAATGGAGGCAATTATCATAGGTAAACCAAGGGAATTTAAAATGGATCCAATAATCTGATTTTATCTCTGATTCTGTGACTATTTATCAATTCCCCGTGCTGTCAGGGAGGGAAATTAGGTTACCTGGTACCGTTAGTTGTTTCCATCTCTGGATTTTGATCATAATTTCTCCTCTTGTTGCAACTGTCCTACAAATTTACGTGCCAGTGAGTTAATAGATGAATATCTAGAAAGGCTTTTTGTGCATGTGAGCTTGCAGAAATATCTCCTTCAATCTTTCACATGCTGTTTAAGCCCAGTGACGCTTGTTACAGAGACTCTGGCTTTGCTATAGTGCTGAGTCCCTTCTGCAGCCACCAAATTTGCACTTTGCAGCCCTGTTGATCTCAGTGCCTTGCAAACCTCAGTGACTGAATCTTTAGGATAAAATGCAGGACTCCAGAAGTGACTGTGGGCAGCAGATGACAGATATTGTACTGCCATTTTTATTTGCATAATGTTACTTCTTTAAGCTCATTTCTATTAATTAGCATTTAATAATCTCTCAGAGAAGAGATCCTTCACATGGACAGAGCAGGCTTCTTTCCATATCTGCTCTCTCTCACGGTGGTGGGCAGATGGTTGAAATGTTCTATCTCTATTACAGTTCTGGGTTATTTGAATTTCCCTTGCTCTGAAGGGACTCTGAAGCATGGCACACTTGTGTCGTACTGGATTATCATTACTTCATTGCTGAGCTGGTTCTTTTAGCTCTGGGAAGAGGACACAGGATTTTTAGGAGCTGTAATAAAAGAGTGGAAGTTAATGTTGTTAATGTTAATTTTACTGTAATTTCCGCATAGTGTTTTGCAAGATGTTTTCCAGATGTGCTTTTTTCATCTCTGTGTTTCTGAGGACAATATTAAAATCTTTAAAAGAAGCAAGCAGCCCTCCTTCCCTCTCTGTTTCTTGCTTTTCCCATCTCCCTGAATGGCTGTGCTGAGTTTAGTTGGTGGCTGGTCACTGTGTGATGCTGGCAGTGATCCTCTCCCAAAAGCCAGGCAGGATTCACCACATTCACCAACAGCCTGGGCTGAGCAGAAGGTTGAAATTTTGTCTTGCCATCATTTATTATTGGGAGATATTTGCTGAGAGCTTTGAGGAAAGGTTGGGTTTAGTTTGGGCTGAATGTGGATTTGGATGGATCAAACTGAAATGTTATTTTTTTGTTTTATATTCACAAAGGGTCTTTTTTAAGAGTTTAATTGCTAGGAGAATGTGATGGGGTGAATAACGACGTGATGGACTTAATCTGCAGAAGCCTCTGGTTCGTGTGAGCAGACCTAAGGAAAAGGTTGGCATGCTTAAAAGGTGCTGCAGTGAAGTCAGAGAGGAGAAGAGAGAGTGAAACCCTGTAAATATCATAGGAAGAGGAGCACTTGCATTTCCTTAAAACTGGGAAGAGAAGGAAGCCCCTGGTATCTGACCCACATAACCACTCAGTGCCTTAATGCCTCTGAGCAGAAATGATCAGCTCAGACCTGCTGCTGCCACAGGACTGAAGCTGCCAGTGCAGCTGACAAATTCTTCAGGATCCTGTTCCTGACCGTGTTACAGGCACTGCTTCAGAGAATGCAATGCACAGGAACAGCAAATTGCACTGAATGCCACCAGCAAAGCATGTCTGCAACTCAGCACACGAGAAACTCTTACTGAAAGGACCTGAGTACATCTCCTGCAACTGAGGATTCAGCTGGGCCATGCTGACTTAGTCATTTGATAAGTTTTAAAAACATCATTTGGATGGAGTTTCTTATGGGTTAGCCTCCATCTGGGAGCAGCTTTGGAGTGTTTGGAGAACTCCTTTTAGCATTTTTTGGCAAAAGAATATGAATAATTGCTCATTTTGTATGTTTCTGAAAGTAAATGGGAGCTATATCAAAACCTGACATTTTAATGGAGGTAGTCTTCTCAGCAATAAAAACATAGTGATTTGGGAAATCCTAAAAAAACATGAAGTTTTCAAAGAAATTAGAATTTCCTAAATATGCCAGGTAGCACTGAAATTCTTTTTTTTTTTTTTTGTGTCTAGGCTTGAAACTGAGGCCAGTTTATGGCATCACAGGTTGTATCATGGCATGTGTTGCATCCGTCCAGTTGGGCAGTACCAAGGCTTCAGAGTTGTGTCTGGGTCTGTGGCAGAGATGGGGACCTGGGGTCTGCAGGCCTATGCAGCCTGCAGGGATGTACACTTGGACTGGGATTTTTGTCCATACTTGAAGATAATACAAAGGTGCATGGCAGTGTGCAGCTTGCTTGGACTGTGCAGATACTCTGCTGTGACCTCTACCAAAGAAAAGGTGGAGGACATTGTAAACAGATTATGTCCAAGTCAATTCCAAAAGCTATTTGAGATGGAGGATTGCTGCAGATTTCCTGCAATGGAGAAACCATG
Organism: Acridotheres tristis; assembly: GCA_037013685.1. NCBI lineage: Eukaryota > Metazoa > Chordata > Aves > Passeriformes > Sturnidae > Acridotheres > Acridotheres tristis. The sequence continues at coordinate 106,698,951 of CM072884.1, forward strand.
ATTTTTGTTGTCTTCCCTAATAGTCTCCTGCCCAAAGCATTTTTATTACAACTTGCTGTGGCCATCACTGCATCAAAAGACAGTCAACACACCAGAAATGTGTCACACAAGTTGTGCTTTTCATTCTTGGGAGGACAGGTTAAGATAGAAGAGAAGACACTTTCCAGGTATGCATTAACAGATAGAAACTCAATCCTCCTGTTTCACTTCAATAGTACTTAACATCTAACTGGCTCTAATTAGGCTTGGAATGGGAACATAATTAAGTGCATGTCTGTTTTCCTTTGAAAACAAAGAAAGGAAACAAATACAGATGAGTTATCCTCAGTACCTTGATGCTCTCCCTGATGGCTGCATCTTATGGCTGGGTTCATTTTCACTGGTGCAGCTGCCCTGTGCTGGATGTAGCATTTATTGCTCTGTGGAGTGCACTGATTGCAGGCAGAGCATGATTCAGTTTACCTGCAAAATAATGTCTTAGAGGAAACCAGCAGCTGATATTATTGCATGTTTTTGAGATTTTTTTTTTTAAATTTTCCTCTGTTTTCAGGTCACTGATGCTGTGCTAGAGCTCCTTTATTTGTACAGCTGAATCTTTGAGTCAGTTAAAGCTGATCCACTGTGCAGTTGCTTGTAAATGTTGAGTGTTACCTGGAACTGAGTTCTTCTTCTCAATATACTTGCTAAGGAAAATTGCTAAGTTAAATTGTGTGGGTCAAATAATCTAGAGGCTTAAATTGATTTCTCTTGTCCCAGAATAACCTGTAGGCCATCTGTGCATCACCTGCAGTCTTCAGGGTTTTGGTTTTATTCTATGCAAGTGTGATCTAAAACCCCCTGAAGAAAGAACCAGGACCTCAAGATGTTGGAGAGCTGACTTTCAGGAATGTTTCCCTGTTATTTCCTGGAACATACAAGCCAATCCTCAGTATATTCCTTCTCACAAAACAGGAGCTGATGCAAACGGACCGAATCAGGATTTTCCAACAGAAGATCACACCATTTAAAAAGAAAAAAAATGTAATTAATGGAGACGACCTTACAGGTTTATTTCTGTCATGGCAGGTAGGACTGGGACATATAACAGCATTTCAGGGAGGCAGCATGACCTTGCTGCATTTATTGAATATGTGCAGGATGTCTGTGCAACTTTCAGAGCACTTGTGCAAAACTCTCACTGGCAGGATGGGGCAGCTGCTGGTTTTGTCCATGGCCTTGTGGATAAATAGTTTCTTATGGAAAAAAACACTTGTTTTTAAACCTTTTCCTATTGGTCTCCAACCTCCAGGTGATGTTTTTTCACTGGGCATCCTCCCAGCATGGAAAGGGCAGCTCAGTGCCCTCTGTGCCCTGCTCAGCACTGGCTTCACCCACTCTCAGCTGTGCTTATTGGCATTCTCACCAGAGGGACGTGCAAGACAGGGCCACTGGTCCTTGTCCCCATCCAGGGTGGTGCTTGCCACAGCCAGGGGACAGCCAGCAGCCTCCTGGCCAGCAGGAGAGCACTGCCAGGCAGGTGTGGGGTGGGGTCTCCCTCTGTGCTCACCAGCCAGTGAAATTACAAACTGCAGGACATGTGCTGGACCAGCCAGTGTGGTAATAAACAGCATTTCATCCAGCACTTGTGTAATTTTCAACTGAAACCAGCAACAAAAATAAAACCTCCCACTCCCAGGACTTTTGTGTTTTGTAAGCAATAGCTAGTTGCTTTGTGACAAGATGGTTGTACTCAAAATAGGTATATCTGTGGTAGAGAGAATTTTCATCTCATGGAATTGATCAGAATGATATGGAAAAGTTGCCTCAGTTTCTGTGAGCTGGTATGATATGCATGTAATACTCTTTAACACAAAACAAACCTGGTTCCTGTTGTTCAGAAACCCGAGCATGCTGCACCATAGCTATTTTTTAACAGAAGTATCAGATTTAATGTGTTCCCTTCCCTCCTGCTCACTGACCTCAGATTGCTGGAGGACCAGACAGGATTAATCCCTGTGCCATGAAGAATATCCAGTATTAAAGCAAGCCATGAAGAATATCCAGTATTAAAGCAAGGAGCTTGGTTGTTTCCTAGAGCAATGCAATCCTCAAATGATAAAGAATATAACTGAACCACAACCACTTAGTTGATTTCTTCTCTCCATTTCACTTAATTTCCAGTGTCATACCAGGTGTTAGACCAAAATTAATTCCTATTTTTTCCAGCATTATTGAATATGAAAAATATTGAAGATTGCAGATCTCTAAATCTGAAGGATATAGAGAATTTTGTGCTAAGTGTTAGCTCTTAGGCAATCAATCAAATTGTTAATGATGTAAGAGCCACCTCATCAATGAGGAGCAGACAATTACCCAGTTTTCCTTCTAGTACCATTAACCATCTTATCAGTTGTGCCCCAAGCCCAAGTCTGTGTGGCATAATATTCCCATTTTGAAAACATACTTGCTCTACATCATATGTTGTGCAGTACTAGTAAGCAAAAGAATATGAAATAAAAAGACATTTTAAGAAGAATCATATCAGCTCTGGTTGATGGGCACATGTGGGTGGACTCAGCTTGCTCTCTATGGAAGGTGTAAAATGTTTTTCAAAATCATCTTGCTCTGCTTAAATTCAGTGGGGAACAAACATGACCAAACTGTCTTATGCAGTCAGGCAATGGGTTTTGAAACTCACCTGTGCATAATACTCATGTTGAGTGAAGCAGACAGTTACTCTGGCTTGGATTCCACAGAATTCCCATGGACATGTGGTTGGGAGGGTTTATTATTCATTTGTGTGCTGGATATCTCAACAGGATAAACTTTCTTCCCTTTCCTCTGTCAAGTTAAATTCTGCCTCTGGTCTCTAGACTTGCTTTGGTTATCCTGTGATTTTGCAGCACAACACAATTTTACAAGAAGATATGTGATCCTCTGGTGTGGTGGTCCCACTGAAGTTTAGGTGGACCCTAAAAGAGGTAAAATTGTGTTTAAAATTTAGCAGGTCCTGTGAAAAGAAAGCCTAAAATAAAAGAATACAAGAGCAAAAGACTTATGTCTGTGTTGATGAGAGGGTGTAGTACAAGACCCCACGAGTCAGCTGGTGGATGAATAAATGCTGAGGATTATGGTTGGCATCAGAGGGCGTGGCAGAGTGGATGTTGTCTGGATTAAATTCAGAAAGAGCAGACCCTGGTTGCACCCTGTATGTTGATAAGATGGGTATTTTTTACAGCATTGATAGCTGTATGTTATATTTTCTCTGTTCTTAAGAAGCATTGTGTACTTATGGCAACACTAAACCTTTGGATTTATTTACCAGTGGTAGTCCTTAAAAATTAATAGTTGGCCTGTCCATTTGATGAGACAGAGCCACTGATGCAAGTCAGGCAATATGTCTAAGATGTGGCACAGCTGTGAGTTAGTTATTTTAAGTCCCTAACTGTAATAATTATTATGTTGTAGCATTCGCTTTGACATCTTACTTCCGTTGCAGGAGTACCAAGCTGAAATAAAAATTAGGGTTACCTGAGGTTGCTTGTAGAGTATGGGAATACTTCTGAGAAGTCTAATAAATACTGCTTGTGAAGACAGATTAAGATGGAGCAGCTGGCTGTATCTGAGCTATGAAATTGATACCCCATGATGCTTCCTTATTCTGAAGCTGCATAGACAATGCTCTGAAAAAATCTTTCAGGCTGCCCAATATCCTGGGAGGGGGACTGGAGCTGATGGTGCATGAAAGCAAGCCCCAAAGTGAGTGGGCTTCCACAGCTGGGAATGATCCACACAAACTTTCCTGACTTCACAGATCAGGCAAAATACTGAGGCAGGAGGAAAAAAATACTCCTGTCATGCAGGGCATAAGTGGGATAGTTTTTCTTCAGGGAAAGAATTTCTACATTTCTGCAGATGGATATCCATCTTTATTTTGGAAGATCATTTGACTGTGGCACAAGCTGACACAGTTCCCCAAGGAGAGGAGACTTGGTGTACCTGCTTAGGAATGTCCCCATCCTCTTTGTGCTGAGTGCCAGCGATCTCTTATCTCCAGGGTATGTTCCAAGTATGGCAAGCAGGATCAGGTTTAAGTGGTGACGTCCAAAAGAAGGTGGTTGGCTTACTTTTACCCTTCTGCACACATGAAGAGGCAGAGGAAGATTTTGTTAATGTGGAGATCTGGTTAAAGACCACTGTGCAGAATTTTGTCATTTGTGGATTCTGCCAGGTTTTGTGAGTGCGACTGTCAAGTGATTCTAGGAGCTGGACTGACTTCTTAGCTCAAGAAAGGTTTCTCTCTAGTTTACTCATGCAGTGGATATTATGACAGCTGTAAAGAGTTATTGGCAGTTTTGTTTGATAAATTGTAATTGGGCAGCTAAAAAGAGCACTCAGTGTGGGGATGCAGCTCTCAGGACTCTGCTTTAGCACAGGAAGGGAGCACTTGCACCTGCTGGGGCACAGGCTGTGCTGGAAAGGACAGTGAGGGCTGCCCAAGCTGTCATTTAAGGCTAGAACATGTTATAAGGAAAAGGATATCAGGTAACTTACTGCTTGGAGGAAACTTTTAATTTGGGGATTTCTTTAAGTAGAAGGGAGTTTGTTCATGCTGAGAGCCTATTTTGTAGCTTGTGCTTTCTCCCACTTTCTCTCTCTTGTGCTTCTCAGTGAGACCCTTCTGGAAGAAATGAATGCTGGCTGCTCGTGGTTTTGTGTCAGAGTTAAATTAAGGCTTTCCACTAGCCTGGATTAAGGTGTATTTTGGTGTTTGGTGGGTGTAGGCGGTGACAGCTCATGGAAAGATGTTATCATTCATCCTAGCATGCATCTTGAATCTGAGTGGGTGAGTGACAGGCTGGTTTTCTTCTGATGGCCCTGTGCAATTCTAGCCAAAATCCCTTGTAATGGCTATTGCCCAGCTGGTCAGGCTGAGAGCAGAGCAGGATGGCTTAGAGCAGTCACTGGTTTGTTCTTATCCTCTCCTATGGCTTGGTGAACAAGAGGGCAAAGGGCTCAGCAGGGTCTCAGCAGAAGGTAATTAATTTCTCTGGCATTCCTGGACCATGCTGCTTTTAGGCAGAGAGAATTTTCAGGTTAGCCACAGCATGATTTCTGTTTCCCACTTCTCCTTCCCCCTGAGTGGGTATCATGTAGAGACAGAGATTGCTCTGTGGCTTAGTTCATGCTTTGTTTTCTTTTATCACCTTATGTGGTGCAGTTTAAATTACACTTTTCAAATGGTAAATTGCTTAGGAAAGACTTCTTAATGCCATTTTTCCTGGCAGTTTATTTCATACTTTTCGTGCAAGTTGCACCAATCAAGTGTCTAGTGGGGCTGCCTGCTAAGCAGTAACAGATGGCCCATGCTAGTGAGGACAGGAAGGATCACAGGGGTAGGAGCCAGTGTTATCTACATTTGTGTTTTGGATTGCATCATGAATGCTTCCCAGGAGGAAGCACAGCTGGCACTGGAATTGCAGAGATCTGATTTTTGGTGTTCTTCATTCCAAGTCTTGGCATATTTCTTCATTCCAAGTCTTGGCATATGTGAAAATCAAGTTCATGTTGGGCTGGATCAATAATACTGAAATATTGAAATGATACCTCTTCTTGGATAAAATCACTCTGCTTGCTAGTTTTTTTTTTTTTTTTTTTTTTGCTTATCCTCTAATCAGAAGTACTATGTAAGAAAATACACAGAAGAGAGCAGCCAGGTCCATGATATAATCTTGCTTCCATGTGTACTCTACCACAGGATAGCCTGAAAATGGAGTAACTAGTGCAATACTGAAGGAAGAAAACCAGAGTTAATCATAGATGGTTTGACCAGTATTTCCCCCTGTAGCTTGCTCTGGCACTCTAATACTTGGGTACCATGATAGGCAAAAGGCCAAAGAGGAAAGGGATGTGTCAGAAAGTGGCTGCCTTGCAGAGCTCATATTCTGGGAAAGTTTCTTCTTCCTGCTGGGCTGGCAGCATCCCCTATGCTTTGACCTGGTTTTCATCTGTAGCAGTGGGCACATCTCCAAGGGGGCAGGGAAGAAGCATGAATGAAGAAAGCTGTGATCTTAAACACAGCCCGTGGAGGCCAAACTTGGATTCCACTGAGGTGGCCAGGGCTTAGCCACAGCCACCTTGGCTTTGTGTACTGTATTATATTGGATGTTTGTCCAGGTGCCAGCAGGAAAAGGCCAACAGATCCTCGACATGGCCACGTGATTAAGATTTGGCACATCAGGCCTTTCAGAGGACTCTTAGAATCTGTATTGGTACCTCTCTTCTTTTGACACTAAAATACAACATGAATAAAAATGTGAGAAACTCCTTAGTGAAAAAAATCATTAACAGACAGTGATAGGAAATTCATTACTTTGTGGGTTTTTGTTTTTTCTTGCTTTTTGTTGTTGTTTCTGTCCTAGGAGCTTTTAGTTTAGAAGATAACATTTCATTTGGTTCTGACATTTAAGTCATTTTCCTTCCCCTGCATGGACAGAGGCTAAGCAGTCCTTGCTTTGTATAAAGCAGCTAGAGCTTGTGTCAGTCCTAGGATGATGCCATCACAGAATCACAGAATGGTTTGGATTGGAAGGAACCTGAACAATTCTCTGGTTCCAATCCCCCACCAAGGGCAGGGATGTCACCTGCTAGACCAGGTTGCCCAAAACTCCACCCGGCCTGGCCTTGAACTCTTCCAGGACTGGGGCAGCCACAGTTTCTTTGGGCAGACTCTTCCAGTGCCTCACCACCCTCTGACTTCTGTTCTCAGCAGCAGGGTAATAACGTGCAGTAGGTAAAACACTTCACAACTGCCTAGAGAGTGACGTGGAAGATCTTAGGAAGATAACCTAAGGCAGTTCTGTCAGGATATGCCCTTCTCCTTGGGCAGCTGGGCAAAGAGAAGATTCTTCTTGTCAGCCTGGCCTGGAAGGATTTGTCTCACAAATCTCTTTGTCTCTTGCCTTATGAATTTTGCACTTTCCTAGTGGTACATCACTGTGTTGACCGTGGTTCCTGCTGTCTTGATGTGTATCTTTTGAGCATAGGCAGAAAATGCTGGCAATGTGTCAGGAAAAAATCCATGAGAAATGCCTCTAAAATGCCCTGGGAGAGAAGAGGAAACCAAGTAAGGTGGTGAAAATTCGTCCTTTCCCCCAGCCCATGTACACAAACTTGCTTGGGTCTAGGGTAAAGCCGGATCCTGCATTCACTTAAAAACTTTTTCACCAACAACCTTGTGTGTGGAGACAAGACTAGAAAAACATTGCTGGTCATTCGAGGGAAGGTAAGATAAGTTCATCCCCACTTTCTCCTGGAGACATGGAATACATGCCTGTGCAGAATGGTCAAATAAATGCATTTACCCTTGTTGGAGGGGGCAGCTGGGTATTACCTGGTTCTCCTGTTCCCTGTTAGCTCTGGAGTGGAGTCCCGTGGCATTCCTTCTGGAGAACAGCAAAGAAGGGAGCACCTGCTTTTGTACATAAGCTGTTGAAGAGATCAAAGTATTTAATGGTAACTTTCCCTTGCACTTCCTTCCCTTAAGCTGTGTTCTTGAGAAATAGCTCATTACTTTGTTAGTGGCTTGATGAGAAAGAAGGGGGTGGCTTTGGTCCAGGTCAGGTCTCTCTGTAGCAGGAGGAACCTGCTCTTTCCTCCCTTTTTCCAGAGGGGAGACCAGGAGCTGGATGGTGAGGAAGTTGCTTCCCCTGTTATTCCACAGAGTAGTTTGGCTGCTGCTCATACACACGCTGCTGTATGTAAAATTTCTTCTTGATGGGCATGACAAGTTACCTAAGAAATTATGTAAGGGCTGTAGAACTTACACAGATTCCAAAGCTGACTGCCGCTTTCCTCCCAAAACTTCACTCCAGAGTTTAAATGGGGAACCTTTCTCTCCTTTTCAAAGATCTCTGTGTATATCACAAGTCAACAGGCAAAAAGATCTTTATGATAATACTTTGACCTCATAAATCAGTCTTGCAGACAGATAGAAATTGGCAGGTTCCTTTTGTATGGGATTGGCAGGCACTGCTAGAGGAAAAGGCAGTTCATTACCTCCTTAGGAAGGAGAATATCCTTGTCATAACACTCTCCATTGGTGGTCTTGTCTCTGGCTCACTGTTACAATGAACCATGAATTTTTTTACCTGACTTTGAAACTGGCAAGAAAACCACAGAATGACTGTAAAATGTAAGTGTTTGTACTTGGTTCCTGTTGTAGGAAGATGTGGATTTTCACATTACATATTTCAAATTGGTCAGAGAAGGTGAGGAGGCCTGTAGAGACAGAAGATTTTACTATGCTTTCTGTTGCAGCAAACAATATGTGAAAGATGATTCATATGGAAAAGCTGGAAGAATTTAGGTAACTTAATCTGATTATTTGAATTAAGAAAAACTCTAGCATTGTTAGTTTTGAAACTCTCTTTATGAAGGGACATAGTTGCTCACAAACATCACACTACTGAAGTTTTACATGTCTTTGCTCCTGACAGACCTGCCAGTGTTTCTGCAGCACACCTGGGTTGTGCTTTTGAGGCTCCCTACTTTAGGAATAGTAAGACAAATGGTGAACAGTTTGTCTTGAAACACTTAATGATAAAATGTATTTGTGTATATATCTAACCTAAATACTAACAACGGGAATAATATTTAACATCCTGGACGTAATCCCAAAGTTCAGAGTTCACTCTGCTTCTGATGCTTCTAGCAGAAACAGTTATCCCATTTTTAATACTTCTCTTTGGCTAACCAGCAGTTCCTTCTGATTTTATGACCTGCTCCACAGGGAATGCCTCATCCTAAACACCGTGTGCTCTTGCACTTCCTCTTTTCCTTTTTTAAAAAAAACTGCTGAAATAATCTCTCTCTTTTTGTTATTCCCTTCCTCCACCCCCCAGTTTAAAGGTTTACCACATGTTTTTAGGTTGGTTTAGAAAAACTTGCTTTCCCCTTTGAGGGCTCCCTCTATTTGAAACTCTGCCTAGCTTGTCAGAAGTCCAGACGCTGGGACTTTCAGGCTGTGGTACAGTCAGGGGATCCAAGCCCTCACTTGCAGGCTGTTTTCCCTGTGCTTTTGTCCCTGTTCAGCGTTTTGGGAGGGATCTGCCTCTTGGAAACTGCTAAAACAAGAGAGGGAGCAGCTGCACTGCAGTGGCAGGGGATCCAGCTTCAGGGCATGGAGGGTTTGTACCAGTGCTGAGTAGCACAACCACACTAAATCCATCCTGTGCCAGTTGTATCTGGGATTTGTAATGCTCTCCCAATGAGGCTGCAGTTATTTATTGTGTGTGACTGACTGCCCTGCCCTCATCAGCACCTGTGCCCTGAGCAGCATTGCACAACCTGCACGCCCTCCTGCTCTGCCCTTCAGGTGTGCTGGTTGGATGTTTTTCCTTCATTCAGCAGTGTGCAGGGAAAAGAAGAAAGAAAAAAAAAAAAGGAAGAAAAGGCGGCATTGCATTTTAAAAAGGGAGGGGAAGGAATGAGGAGAAGTGAAAAAATTAAAAATAAAAGTGTGAAGTGAGGTGCAAAGGCATACACCACGGTGCACTGTGTGCTGATGCGGGGGGGATGGCATCAGATGAGGCACCAGCACTCACAGAGATGTCAGGAGTGCAAACTGGGCTGCACTCCTGATATCTCTGCATGCTGGTGCCTCTCCTGATATCTCAGTCACAACTAATCCCCCTGGCAGCACGGTCCCCTGTGCATAGATGAACTCTCACTCGCTGTGTGATTCTTGGCAGCAGCACCCAGGTATTCCCCAGAGGTGCTGGTGTGGGCAGGCTGCCCGTGGTGTAGCTCACACCGTGGTGTTTGTGGCATCCAAACGTGGCAAGGCAAAGCTGGTTTTGAAAACAAACAAGTCGAGGCCAGGCTGCCTTGTGTGCTCCTGTGTTATCCTCCAGCAGCAGGCAGGGAATGCTGCTGGTGTCTCTGCCAGGTGGCTGTGCTGGGGCAGCAGCCCTTTGCTTACCCTCAGTGCAGGGTGGGAGCAAGGCTGCATCAGGAATCCCTGCCCCTCAACCCCTCATGCCATTTTCAGAGTTCCTCTAAGGCCATAATAGCATGTAATGCCTTTGGGGTGGGAATTCCTCCTGTCTTTCCTTTGGGCTTTTCTTCCTTCAGGCAGCTTCACCTGCTAGAAGTGAGTGTGGGTGTTGGTGCTCCCTGTTTGTAGCTGTGTGAAATGTGGACACCAACAAGTGACTAAATTTGGTTGCAGGCAAAAGATGCCAAAGCAGAAAGGGTGTGCTAACAGAAAGAGAGAAGGGGGAATGCATGGAGAAGGAAGGCAGAAGTTAATGGAGTAGGGCAAAGGGAAACAGGTAATTGAAGCAATCAACCAGTTGGTTGTTGGCCAGTAAAATAAGTGGCTAGGCAGAATAAATCAGGAAGGTGAAAGAGGAGATAAGGCTGGCAGGGCATTCTGTTTTACAGCCCTGTTCACTTGCTTTCTGGGACATTTCACTTCTGTATCATTGGGTTTGGTGCTTCACTGAGGGCCTGTTCATGCCTCTGTCTGCTCCCCCTTTGGCTCCCTGTGCCGCAGGGTGAGGAGCTGCTGCCCCACTGACCCAACTCTTTGGTGGAGAGAGAAGAAGGGGGAAATGGTGTGGGGGCAGGATAGTTGGTGAGATTTGGGTATCTCAGGGGCTGTGTTGAGATAGAAGAACCCTGAGAAATGAGTAGGGGAATACATCCCTGTGCTTCTTTTCAGGTTGCCCTCGTGGCATAAAACCCCTTTATCTATGGGTTAGTCTCTGCAGCAGAACCAGAGGGGCTGGTGGGAGGGGAGGCAGCAAGGCACTGAGGGCAGGGAGGGAAATTTCCAGTTGTGTGGATGCAAAACAATCAATCCCTTTCCCAAACAGCTTCCTAATGTTATCCCACTTGGTGGCATCAAGATTCACAGTGTTTTCACCAACAAATCAATGGTGCCAATGGCATTGGCCATGAGCACTGTCACTATAATGACACCTGTGCCTTGAATCCAGCCCCACACCTTTGGATATGCCTGTGTGGCTGTATTTTAAAGCTTTTTGTGCAGGACAAGGGAGTTCATATCAAGGATACTTAGGAAACATCTCTGGCTGGAAGAACTTATGTCACCTTTTAGGGGACTCATCACAAAGCCAGCTACAGCAACATCTCTGTCCATCAGTCACGTTGCTGTTAATGAGTGAATGACCACTGAACCCCCAACGAGCCAAGCACTTCACTGGCTGTGCCCCATGTGTCTGTTCATGTGCTGAAAGTATTTGTGCAGTGGGACTGGGGCCTTCAGTGCAATCCTGAAGCCCAGGGGTTCCACATGTCCAGTCTGCTGTGCAGGAGAGCAAGCTTCAAGGGTCTTACTTTCCATTCCTATCAAAATTCCATTTTCTCCCACTTCCTTTTCTTCTACAGAATTAAAAAGCCAGTATCACTAATAATCCTGTTTTTAAATATAAATTTCAGAAATTCATGGGCTGCCTGGGTGGGACAGAGCATCTCTTTTGTTTACAACTGCAAATCATTAGATCTTTACCAGACCATGGCTGTTGTGGAGTAGCTTAAAGAGACTTTTCTGGTGACATTAAGGGACAGAATACTTGAGACACCCAACAATAGTGAAGTTGAGCTTATGGTGAGCAAGTCTGTGCTGAGAGAAGAGAACTGCTTCAGAGCATTTGTAGTAATGAACTTTCTTTGTGCTCTGCTTGTTTGTCTGCTTTGTTCTTTTAAATGAGGGTGCATTACTGGATAATTTCCTCTGCTGGTGAGCTCCCCCATCAAGTTGAAAGTTGTCTATTTTTAAAATGCCAGCTGCCTCTTGGATAAAAAAGCCAGTGCTGATGTACCGTTGCTTGCAATGCATTATTCAAAGTCCTTTTTAGGCTTCCTCAAATAAAGAGCTTCATTAATATTTCAGTGGTCGCTGTGATTCTCTCCAAGGGGGCTCCATTCCTTTTTCTCACTTGACACCCCTGTATTTCTCTGTGTAGTGAAGATGATTGGATTTCGAGTTACCTTTGGTAGAGCAAACTCATCGTTTTCTGCAAGAAGTGGATCTTAAAAGAAAATTTGACCTTGAGATTGGTGCTAAGCAAATACTTGGCATTCCCAGAATCTTCTCAGAGCCCTCAGGAATGGGAGTGGTTTGGGAGAGGAGGGGCTATTTTGTGCACCAAAACCCAATTGTTGTGCACCATTATTCTGATCATTCTGGCTGGCTTTGCTAGCTTAGAGGGGAGGTAGGGAGAGGGATTGCAAAAGGAGAGTCACAGCAGGTTGGATTTCTAGACATAAAGATTTACTTAATGAGGTATCCTTACTTAAACAGTAACTGCATTTTCACTGATTTCGAAACCACACTAAGGGTTATTTTCTTTTTTCTTGCTGTTAGGTTCAGAACCTGTGATAAAGCTGGGCTTTTGAGCAAGAACAGAGTGAATTTCCTCACTGGAGGTACTGGGGGAAAATCAGCAGCAGGCAGGTCTGGAAAAAGTGGGTTTAGCTCTAAAGAAAAAAGGCTGAGACAGAAAGTGCCAACCATTCTGAGCTCACTGCAATATGAGCAGTTTTCTTAATTTACAGAGTTCTTACTTCTTTCCTTGTGATGCCACAAATAAAGATTCCTTTGGCTTGATTGTGCATGACAGGTTTTGATGCCGGGAGATGGAGATCTAGTGATACAGAGCTGCATAATAATTTTAAGAGGTAGTTTCTCAATACGTCAAGCAGTTAAGTGTCTGAAGGGAAGACAGGCATTCAAAGCTGCTGCTCACCTGTGAAACAAGAGCAGGAGAGAGAGTGGTTGCTAAAAATCAGCACTGCATCCCCTGAGTGCTTGGGAGCTGTGGGCTGGGGTCCCTGCAAGTGGAGGCAGGGGAGGAAGGGATGATGAAGAGATTAATCTGAGTAGGGTGGAGACCATCAGTTATCAAAGAAAGTTATCAAAGCAACCACAAGCATACAGGGGATTCACACTGTGGATGCTTGGACGCTGTGTTGGCTGCCTACAGCATGCCTGGTTTGCATGTCAGGAGCTCCTGCACTGTCAGGCCTCTTGTCAGGACACTGTGCAAGGGGAATCCTGTGGCTTTGCTTGCAAAATACTAAAACTGCTGCAAGCTGCAGTTGCTGAGCATCCAGAAACTTAAATTCTGCTTTGCTGTTGAAGAAAATGACTGTGACCAGGCTGGTTAAGAATAGCTTGATATTTCTGCCCTGAGTCAGCAGTAAAGTGATAATCTGGACAAGAAATAAGTCTTTGGTTTGGAGGGTTCTGTGTTTGGGTTTTTTTTCTGTGGGTGCTGCTGTGCTTTGAAATGTGGTCTGTGTTTAGCTACCTTATTCAGCATGAAATTAAATTTCCTTTAGTTTCATGAGGTGAACGATAGTATCTGAAAATCGCGATTCTGCTTTCCCAAATGTGCAGAAGAGTTGCTTGTTCCTTTAGGACACAAATAACAGCTGCTGTTCTCAGAAAATAAAGATTCCCCCCTCCCCAGACACACTTTACTCGAATCATGAGTTTTGCAGTGTAATTTGTTTAACATTTTTCAAAGGATCTTGGCTTACAAGCTGCTGAGAAGGTACAGGAGGTATATATTGCAGGGTGCCAGGGAGACAGGGGGGATGCCAAAGCAATGCTGGGATATTTTGACCAAAATATTGTGTCTTGCTGGTGAAGGGCTGAGGATGGGGGGTATGAGCAGTGAAATAATGTGAAGGTCATGAGTTCGATCCTCACGTGAGGCACCACTGTATTTTGTTGGGGTTTTTTGCTAGGATCAGGATTAAATTTTTGAGATGAGATTTCTTGTTCAAATTCAGATGTTTATTAATTCTTATTTATATTACAGTGAGTTTTACAGCACTTCAAGCTAACAAGCTAAAAATGGAGACAGTACTTTTTCTCTACAAGGCCTTTAAGGGCAAACTGTCCAATTAAGAAAAGCTACTTAAATTATTTTTACTTTAAACTTAATAACTAATCACTTGTGGCTCGCCATGCAGATTTTTTTACTCAATTAAACAAGATCACTTAGACTTATGAAGAAGAAGGGGAAGAAGAAAGAAACTTTCACCTCAAAACTTTCATTTTTCTCTACATATATATTACTATATTCTAAAACCTTAAATTATAAGTTTTCCACTATGTGATATTAACACTTTTATTTAAACTACACACCTGTGATTCCAGTTTTAACATTGCATTTTGGAAGCCTTCTCCACAGCCTGAGGTCAAATGCCATGTTTTCTTGGGGGTCAGTGCCTGTCAGCACAGAAAGTCCAAAATTTTCAGTGTCCAGGGTTCCAACAGTCCAGGACCCCATGGAGGTCACATAGACCCTGTGTATGAGTGGTGCATGGCTGGGTATCCCAGCACAGGGCTCCGGGTGGAGACTGGGAATCAGGATGGTGTTGGTGTGGGGCTGTGGGGTCTGCCCTGGCAGCAGCACCGAGGATGGTGCAGGACAGGATTTGTGCCATGTCCCTGTCACAGCTCGGATGGTGATGCTGTGGTGCAGGGCAGGATTTGTGCCGTGTCCCTGTCACAGTGCAGAGATGCTGTGGTGCAGGGCAGGATTTGTGCCATGTCCCTGTCACAGTGCAGAGATGCTGTGGTGCAGGGCAGGATTTGTGCCATGTCCCTGTCACAGTGCAGAGATGCTGTGGTACAGGACAGGATTTGTGCCATGTCCCTGTCACAGTGCAGAGATGCTGTGGTGCAGGGCAGGATTTGTGCCATGTCCCTGTCACAGTGCAGAGATGCTGTGGTACAGGGCAGGATTTGTGCCATGTCCCTGTCACAGCTCGGATGGTGATGCTGTGGTGCAGGGCAGGATTTGTGCCGTGTCCCTGTCACAGTGCAGAGATGATGATGCTGTGGTACAGGGCAGGATTTGTGCCGTGTCCCTGTCACAGTGCAGAGATGATGATGCTGTGGTACAGGGCAGGATTTGTGCCGTGTCCCTGTCACAGTGCAGAGATGCTGTGGTGCAGGGCAGGATTTGTGCCATGTCCCTGTCACAGTGCAGAGATGATGATGCTGTGGTGCAGGGCAGGATTTGTGCCGTGTCCCTGTCCCAGCTCCCGTGGCAGATTATCCCGTCACGCGGTCTCAGGCTGACCTTAATCTTCCTAATACGGGCTCGCGGTCCCTGGGAGGGACAATCGCCAGCCCCGGTTTTCCTGCTGATGGTGATGCCGTAACCAAGCCCGTAGCTCCGGGGAGGAAGCACTCGCAGGGCGCTGAAGATGGAAAGAGTGCCGTGGGGAAAACGGAGGAGAGACGGGACTGCTGCCTAATTAATTTCCCTCCTGTGTTTTTGAAATTAGCACTGGCTGCTGGGAAGTTACTCCTTCTAAGATTGCTTTTCCTGGCTGAGACACCTTTTCCCCATTACAGCAGGGCTCCCCGAGGTACTTGGACTGGTTGCTGTTTGCTCTTTTAAATCACTGGAGATCTCTACTTCTTGTTCCCTGTCCCAGGAAGGAGGCAGAGCATCTCTTTCCTTGGTGTCCTGGCCCTGCTACCACTGCCTTTCCTTCAGCAAACTGTTAATTACAATTAAGTGCCTGTTACCAGTCCCTGTGTAAGTAATAGGTGACTTGCTTCTGCAAGGGCTGCAGAAGGGTCCCAAGCCCAAGGGACCTGTCTGAATGGTGTTTGGAGCTGATGCTCCCATCTGTTAAACATTGACACTCATTATTTTACCTAAATGGTGGCTGCTGGAGAAACTTGGGCCATTGTGTTCGAGGATTGGCTGACGGAAGAGCAGATGCTCAAAGAGAAAAATGGGTGTTTAGGCCTGCCTGACCTTGCAAATGGCTTATCTTGGGAAACAGGAGCCAAATCTCTTCCAAAAGCCTGTAACATTTGCTAATGG
Organism: Acridotheres tristis; assembly: GCA_037013685.1. Lineage (NCBI taxonomy): Eukaryota > Metazoa > Chordata > Aves > Passeriformes > Sturnidae > Acridotheres > Acridotheres tristis. Next base: position 106,714,817 of record CM072884.1, read on the forward strand.
TAAATATTTTTTCCAGTATGAGAAGCAAGGACTGTGTGCAGGAGTGGGGAAAGGACAATGACCAAAAAGCAGAACAGTGGTCCAAATTGTCTGGGTAGATTTTTGATCCAGTGTCTTAGGGGATCAGGTTAGCACATAAAAATGCCTTTTTGTAGCTTTAGCTGCTTCTTTTAGTTGTGTGTTTTGTGGAAATGTGCTACACCAGTCAGTGTCAGCTCTGGTTAACTCCACACACCACCCAAACTTGGAAGGTTGAGATTTTCATAAAGGGACAAAAGTTTTAAGACTCTTATGGTGACATACATAGTTCTGTGTTTCTCCTGTCCATTTTCCTTTCCTTCTTCTAAGCCAGTTCAGAAAAAGGTCTCCAGGAATTTGTTTTGCTGAGTCCTCTTCCCAATAGGAAGACTTTCTGCAAGCCTCCTGACTCCTATTTGCTCAGAGAGGGACCAGGAGATTTAGTCAGAAAAGCTGGTGTGGTTGGAGGGCAGCCAAGCAAACAGACACTCACACAAATCCGTGCTGCTGATAGAGTGAGGCTGTGCTAGAAGTGACTCAGAGGAATTGGCTAATACGTCCTGCAGCTACAAAGAAGTGCTCAGAGCAGAATGTTGTTGTCAGCAGAACGTCTGATGATGCACTAGGTAAACTTGTTTTTAATGGAAACTAGGAAGTAAGGCTTGGAAAAATGTCAGGGGCAGCCTTGTAGGTAGAAATTGAATGCTGTATTCTTGGATGTTTGCAAGACTGTAATGATTCTTTAAGAGAGTAGAAAGTTAATTTGTTAATTAAATGTTCTGTCATCTTGCTCCTCAGTGCCAGCTTGTCTGAGTCACCACTTATCAGTCCAGCCTTCCTTCCTACAAGTGACAGAAGCTTCATTTTTTACCACAGCTTGATCTTCATGTATTGGAAACTGCACTCTGCTCGTTTAAACCTGTGCAAATGTAAATGTTGCCTGTAGAATACCCAGTGTGGTTAAAATTACCTCTTTTGTGGGGGACATGTCCAGATTGGCTTGGATTTTCTTCTGGGAACAACTGCTAATGGCACTGCAGAAACACTGTTGGGTTGTACCAATGGACAGGCAGAAAAGGAGAGTGTTGGCAGGGTTTGGTGGGTCTTTGGGAGCACCAGAGAGCCCAACTGCTGCAGTGGGAAGCAGAGAAATGGCACATCACAAATGCCTGTAGTGCATTGTCTACATTTTCTTCTGGTTTTTGCATCCTTGCCCTGGAGTTGGGGGCTTTGCCAGACATCAGTGCAGCCCCACGCAGCTGCAGCCTCTTCACAGCCAAGTTTTCAGTGGAGATCCCAGCAGGGAAAGCTTTTGGGAGGCTCAAAAATGTAACTCGGAGCAATGAGAAAATCCATGAAGCATCTGTCATGCTGCCTCTTGCCTGGACAAATGTCTGGTTTTAAATCTCTTTGGGATGATGTCTCTTTGGAGCTGAGCTGTCCCAGCTCTGGGGTGCTTTCAGGATCTGGCTCAAAGCTGCTCCTTGCTCATGCAGCAGACCAGAAAGGAGGCTTTTTGCTTCTGAAGCTGCATGAGCCAAGAGGCTTTTGCAGAAGGATGCTGAGAGGAGCCTCCCCTTCACTGGCCATCACAGTGGGAGCTGGACACCTTGCTGCCCTCCAGAGATGCCCCTGCCAGAATGCCCTTGCTTTGCTGCTCTCAGCAGCTCGTGGCCTCTTGCAAAAGCAAAATCCTGCTTGTTTTCCTCTCTGGCATTAGGTGAGGTGTTGGTTAAGTGTGTGCACTGCTGATTTACAGCCCCTGCAAGAGCATCAGCAAAAGAGGGCACATACTTTAGCTAAGTTTGTGCATAAGTACCTCAGTCAAAGGCTCACAGGATGAAAGTTTGTTCCAGACAAGAAAGTGAGCCTCCTGTCCTGCAGGCTTTTCAGTAATGCCTCCAAGGGCACATTTCGCTGGGATAAAATGGCTCTTTGTGATAAGTACAGTGACAGTGCTATTACTACACAGCAAATTAGCCTTGGGTCTGAAATTAAGCTGTTTGGACTTCTTAACATTATTAATAGGAAAGATTCAAAGGCTTTCCCCCTCTTTTCTTTTTCTGCTATTTTCCCTCTTACTTTCCCATCTTTGCTTTTACATCTGAAATGATTTAAAATTGCCACAGATGGACCTTCTGGGCAGAATTATCCAGATCTGGGCAGCATAAAGAATGACTCCTTGTTCTTGTGCCCATTAGTCTAATGGGAGTGAGGAGTGAAACTCTTTGCCAGGCTTTGCAAATGTATTGTTTATTTTCTGTCCTGTGGAGTTTTTACCTTCCATGGGTGTCTTCTGCTTATGCAGGGACAGCTCTGTGGCCCAGCTGAGGTCTTGTGTGTTCAGACCTGCACTGGGGAAGCCACTCTGCCTTGCAGAGTCACTGAACCAAGTGTGCAGCTCTGAAGGAGCTGTGTTGCAATTTCTTCTCTGCCCATGATGCCCAGAGTGAGCCAGCTGGGATGCTGTGCTGGGGAAGGCTGGTTCTCTGTGGATGAATCAGAGGCTGGGTTTTATGGTCACTTCCTTGCTCCCACCCTCCTCTGGATGTGTGACTGCTGCTGATTCCCACTGTGCACAGGCTGTTCTCTAGAGCTTTATTACCCCCAGTTTATGCAAATGCTTGTTGAAATGTGGGTCTTGACGAGATTTGCTTAAGCACTAGTACCCAAAGCACTAAAATATTAAATTATTCCTAAAATAATGTTTGAGTCATTAAAATAAAATCAGAAAATAACTTCTCTAGAAGACCAATAGGGTAAACAGGTCTGAAATCCAATAGTACAGCAAAGGAGGAGGAAAAAATTAGTTCTTCTGATTTTCCTTCTTTTGTAAGAAATTGCTTCATTTTGCAAGAGATGAATTGCTTCCTAGCAATTCCTGTTGACCTAGAGAACCTTAGACAGTGACTGTGCAACTGCTGATTCTCTGTGTTTTGCTGGTTTTCAGGAGAACCCCTGAATGCAGCAGGTGATTGTCTCAAAGCATTGAAGCCCATCTGTGGAAGGACACAGCAGTGCCCCTGCACGGGCTCGTGCCCTCAGCATTAAGTGTTTTTGGAAAACGTAGCTCCTTGATTGTGGGGAGAGGAGGAGTGACTGCCTGAGGAAGCTGCACAAATGTCTAGCTGCAAAGTGCAATTTACCATCAGTGCGCTTCTCTGCAAAACCATAGTCCCTGGCATAATTTGTCCTTAAATGACTAGTGCCATTAACTGTAATGGCTTGCATAATCAAGCTCTCACATTATCCTACCCCACACTGTATTTTAGTCTGCTTCTCATTCTCCTGCAAGCCCGTGAAGAATGGTGTGTGCTGGATGACACAGGTATAAGTGCACAGGCTCCACTTCTCTTGGCCATTTGGACACCTAAGAAGCAAGGATGGCAGGCTTATTAATTTACCCTAGACAACCTCTGGGAGCATGTTTTACACTAGAAGTAATGTCAGGGTTCATATTTCTGTTCTCAGGCACTGTCAGCATCAGTAAGAAACAAGGGTTGAGACCAGTAAAGGATTTGTGTGATGTGCACCCAGCACTGGGGAATAATGGGAGCACTGGCCTTAGTCCAGGAGAAATGTGACCCAGTAAACTTCTTAAAAGACTGTTCAATCACTCTCTTTATTATGCTGGAGCATCCAGGCTGTGTACAGGATGAATGGCATTTTCATAACTGCTGCCAAAGGAAACATTTTCTGTGCTGTGTACAGTAATTTTCTCTACTTTGCAGTCTGGGCTGGCAGCAAAAGAGAGCTGCTCCTCACCTCCTCACAGGGGTGGGTGGTAATGGTGCACCTTGAACTGAACCAGCCAGTGATTTAATTCCATCAAGCCTAAGCACAGCTTCATTGGTCTGTCTTTGCAGAGGAATCCACTGCCTTTCTGTAGTCATATAGATCAGGAGCAAAATAATAGAGGAAAAAAGGTCCTATTTGAAGAAAAGCAGTACAGAGCATGGATATCTGGATGGGAACTGCAATGTGTTTCCTTGGCTGGAGGTGCAGTGAGATGCCCAGGCACCTGAGAACTGTGGGCTGCTCTTGTAGGAGGGCTGGAGCATACAGCTCCTGCAGGCTCCTTCCCAAAAAAATCCTCAATAACATCAGAAATAGCACAGTGTCTCCAGGTGGGTTTTTTATGCCTCCAGCCTTTTTTCTAGCCTTTGCCCTTCCCTGTGGTTTATTGCTTTCCCAAAATAGGTTTCCTGGGAAAAAATTTTCCACTAGATTCACTCTGAAACCAGAGTGACAAGCTGTTTATTTATTTAATTGGTTTTATGTTCCAACCAATAAATTAATCTTCTCTGTGTTTGATTTTTGAGCAAGCAAAGCTAAAAGAAGGGGGAGTGCATACCAGAGATGTGGGGTTCTCTTTTTCATGTTTTGTCAGCTCTTTCTTTAAATAAAAGGCTTAATTAAGCCTGCATTTCTCATTATGTTCTGTGTAAATGTGGCACCTAGAGAACGTGAACTAGGCTTTAGAACAGTTTGCTGTTCCTATGCAGCCCATCATTTTCTTTATGAGAACAATTCCTGCCTATAATAATTTTGTTATCCCAGTGTATTTATCTTTTACATCTTCATACACGACTCTTGGAGGTTTTCCTGGCATCGTGACAGCCTGAGATTACCCAGCACTCAGACTATGTGTTTCTCACAAGCTTCTGAAACTGCATTAGATTTGATTTTTTTTTCTTACTTTTTACTTACTACATTTGTTTTTTATGCATCATAAGCCACAGTGCTCACAGTTGTGTGTGCAACCCATCTGCACACAAAACAAGAATGAAATATGTAGGGTTCATTAGTCAGATGTGGTGAATGGCTTGAAATGCTTAATTAAAGAAAAAACACAAAAGGCCCAGTGAATCAGATGTTCACAGAGCAATAGAGGTGGGGAAAAAGACTTCATGAATAATTGCTATTTAAATGCAGGCTCCCTTATTTGCCCACAGTTAGTTCCCACCCATTTTTTTTTTGCAAGGAAAATCAGTCAGTAAAAATATATGACATCAACTTTTTATTTCTTATGGAAATTCTGCTATACTAATTCTTTTACCTTGATGTTTGATCTTTTGTCCTTAATCTATTTTAAAGCTAAGCATTGCTGGATTCTACAATGCACCTTTGTTTAAGAATGTAATGCCCATCTATTTCCTAGCAATGGCATGGTCGTTTTGTCTTAGAACTGAAGCTTTGGAAAAGTCTCTTCCCACTTAGGATGGTTCTATTCCCACTTAGTTCTTATGAACTAGCTTGCAAAACCAAACTGGTGACATCCTTGCTAATCAGCCCTTGCAAGATTTAAAGAAAAAAAAAAAACCACACAAAGAAAGAGCAAGAGCTTTGTGTCTCGTTGCTGTTAAATTTGGATGTATTTTTAAACCTTTCCTGACGATTCATGCTTCTTGTGAGCTTCTCATCAGTGGCAAAGCTGAACAGAATAGAGGTTATTTCAGCTAATTACAGGGTGACGTTATAGCTTGAAATGGAGGATGAGGGATGAACAAGCACTCTGAGTGCTCTGCCCTATTCCATTCTGTGCAGGCATGTTAATAGCCCTATCTGTTAGTATATTTTTAAGGCTGTGTTCAGTCTCAATAGGGTGATGTTTGTCTGTGGGCCTCCCTCTCAGTCTGTTTGTGCCCAGTGTATTTGTGACAATGCCTGCACTGTCTCTGTGCCCTGAGCCGAATGGGTGGCTTGTGAAGGGGACTGAGATGTTAGACTGGGCTGTCAGTGATGCTCTTCATTTGTATTCTGCTCAGGGGGCCAAGCCACTGAGGAGGAGACGTGCCAGAGTGCTTTCCTTAGAGAGCCCCTGCCCTCTTTAATTTTCCTTTGCACTTCTTTACCCTAGTGAACCTTTCTCTTTCAAGGTGTGACTATTTCTGCAGCACGGAGCTTGGCTTTAGATGGTGAAACATATAGGATGTGCAGCACCTACAAACCAGTGAGTTGTTTGGGGCTGGCTTATTTTTGGCTGTGAAATGTTGCATTAGGAAACAGAGAGCTGCATTGAGAGCATCTGGTGCCTGCCCTCTTCCAGCCTGAGAGGAGATTTAGTGTGGGCAGAGAAATGTGAAGTACATTGTGAGAGTATGGCCTGTGCAGAGCTGCCTCTGAAGCAATAGCCAGCTCAGCTTTTTAGGGAATGGCACGTGCTTTTGGAGACCCATGAGTGTGAAGCTCCCAAAGTAATGTTGTTTTAAACCAGAAATGCTGGGTTTGCCCTAAATCTGAAAAGCTGCTCATTTGAGACCTGACATGCTAATGCAGCATGCTTCTCCCAGAATGGTGCAGTGGTGGATCCTTGGTGCTGAGGGGATGTGCAGTGTCCTCGCCTGCTCTGCTGGTGAGGCAGCAGCAGCCTTTGGGGAGAAGGAAGGATGTTTTAACAATATGAGGTAATTTTGTTACTGAATTCTTGAGTACCTTCCTGTTCAAGATCTTCTGAGTTTGCTCTGTGGTTTGCTGGGAAGAGAAGGGTGCTGCTTTTACATCCTGTCATTTTGCATCCTTCTTTGCTTTAAGTGCAGCAGTTTCCAAGTCTGTTGTGCCGTGTTTTTGGGACTGCTGATGCAGCACGTCCCTATGGCAGCAGAAGCCAGCACCCTTGAGCGATTCCTTGTGCTCCACACTGACAGAGCCAGGCTACCCCAGCTCCTCTCCCGGCAGCCAGTGATTAATGTAAAGTTCAACAGCACCAACTTTTCACCTTCTGCCACGTGAGCTGTCCCCACCAGCGAGAGAAAGGTCTGACTGTTCTGCTGTGGGCTGCAGTCTGTGTTGCTGTCCACATGCTGGTGTGACTTTTCTCTCCTCTCTCCTTCCTGCAGTTCCCTTTTGCCCTCTGCCCTTGGAGACTCCTGTGTAAAGGTGGGCTCAAACAGTCACCCTGAAAGAAAAAGGCAGAACAGAGAAAAGGCAGTTTTGGTGAGGATTACAGGTCATATGTCAGGTCGAATCAGTCCCTGATGGAGACAGCAAAGAAAATGTAACATTGCAAGAGCAAATGTGGTTTTGCTGAGGAAAGGTTCATGGCTGGTTTTCATTGCTTCAGGATCAACTGCATGGCTGCCTACAAACCCTCTCTGCACTTAAACTCATGTGGTGCCAAACTCTTTCAAGTGAAGAAAATGAAGATCAGGAGGAGGTTGCTGGACACTGGCCAGGGCGAGTGCCTGACCATTTGTGTGAGCCAAGTCAGGACCAGGACAGAGCAGCTCCTGCCTTGGCATCCCAGGGAGTGCCACAATATGAATGAAGTACATTTCTTGTATTGTACTGTTATTTTCCTCTGAGCCTCCCATTGTCTGGCCACTTGTCCTGGAAGACAAAGATCTAATTCTAGATTTAGACAGTCACAGGTCGAATCATGGCCAGTTGCAAACTCCTGGGTATATTCCTAAAGAAAACTGTTTTCTCCATCCCACTTGCCTGGTTGGTTTTTTTGTATGTGCTGGAAGCAAAGTCTTTGCTTTCTTCTTGAGTTTCACCAGCTTTTGGTTTGGTGGGCACTGCAGGAGACTGACTGTGTGGCTGCCAGTATTAGGAAAAGAGGAAATTCTTCTACTTGAAGAACATTTTGAATAAAGGCCTTGTAACCAAAAGAAAGTTCAAACAAATTCAGCAAATACTGTATCCTGAAGCCATGCTAAACCAACACATGTGATGGCAGAGCAAGCCCTTATCTTCCTGGCTTATGAATGAATAAAAGTGACTCCTAATTTCAAAACAAAGAGAAAAGTAACAGAAAACCACTTATTTGTTGTATTCTAGTGAGAGTGTGGATCCTGTACAGAGCTAGAACAACCATGCAGTAAATCCTGTTACCTCGTTTCCTTCATCATTGATGGATGCAGGGAAGCAAACAGAGGAAGCCACATCACAGCAAGTGAAGCAAGGCAGAAAAAGCAGCTGGGCCTGTTTGGTGCCTGCTGTATTTGGAACTGAGTGTCAGAAAGAGAGGGCCCAGCATCCTGTGAACAGAGTGGGGTGATGAAGTTCCAAAGCACTGTTGTTCCCATGCATTATCCATTTGTTCTTGTTGCAACAATCACTATGTCAGTGGACTATTCTTGCATAATTAGGAGGAATGTGATCACCTTCAACCCTGAGAGCAAATGAGCTTCTGCAGCAGCAATTTCCATTCATGTGTGCACTGCATACCAAGGGGAAGAGGAATACAATGGATTTTATGTGTCTAAGCAGAACACAGTCTGCAACTGGAAATGCCACTTCTTGTGAAACAATTTTATGCGCTGGTGACTGGACATTTTTCATTTGAAATTAAATTCCTCTTAGCCCTGCTGCATATTGGGGTTTGGATTGATGAGTAATTTCTCACAAATCTGTGCATCATCTCTTGTTTTGCATCTTCCCTTTCTGCTGCTCCCAACACTGCAAATTGATGTCAAGAAGAGAGCATGACTCAAATTGTTATTTGCTAAGCCTTCTGGTTTTCTCTAATATAGGAATTTTGCTATTTGAAAGTTAATCTTTCAACCATAACTAGACCTGTGCAAAACTGATAAACAGGTGAAGGAATCACCCTGTCCCAACAACACACCAGCAGATGTAGTCTGTGCTACTGCCTGAGCAAAGCCTGTGAATTGACTACATTTTAATCAAATGAAGTGGGTAGCTTGGGTTTGCTCTGAGACAAGTGTTTGAGTAAAGGATCAGCTTTCTGTTTCCCAATATTTTCAGCAAGCTTAGGAAGACATTCTGGAATTAAACAGACAACCGTCCCCAAAATGCTGTCCTGACTGCAAGCTTTCTAGATCCATAAGCGTGATCCCACTGCCTCTTCCTCATACTGTGACTTCTGACTAGACTGAGCCTCTGATGCAGATGTCAGCATGTTCCCAATTATTATGGCAATGTCCTTGAGTGGAGCCATCTCTAGTCAGAAAAATCTGTAGAGTTGAATATAGCAAAGTGCTATTTCAATTCAAGTTTGGCTTTCTTCCAGCTGACATAGCATTTGTTCCCAAAGTCAATTCCAGGACAATTTTTTTCCCTTTTCTCTTTTTTCTCCTTTCTCTGTTCCTTTCCCCAAAGCCATTTCAGGGAAGAGAAGTCACATAAGTTGTATTGACATCTGAAAGACACAGCCGAATATGAAGTTGTGGTTATTTTTCAGTTTATGTTCTGTGCCATTTTTAATAGAAATCTTTTTCACAGGCTCATCTATGAGAGGAGGGGGATATCTGAATGCAATTCATTTGAAATTTTCATATTTAGAAGTTTGCCCTTCTTCCCCCTTAGAGATAGCTGAGTTGTCTGACTGGCTGTAATGTATCTGTTGGCATTAGTGCACTGAAAAACAGAAAAATGTCTCTGTTCTTGCCTGATAATGCTCTTTTGCTATGAAGAATTTTTGCCAGAATCAACCCATCTTGTATTGCCGTGTGAAGTTTCCAGAATAATAATGGGTGCTGACTTCCAAATATTTAGAGTTCTCTAATTAGAAGAAATTGTCTCTGTGCTCCACAGTAGGAGAATTGTGTATGCCTTCCTCACCCTCCCAGCCCCAAGGGGGCTGGAATGAATGCTGGGGTGTAAGAAAAATAACTCCTGTATCCTGCAAAAGGCCCATGAGCTGTGGGACAGCACTGCCCTGGCTTTGTAGTGGTTTCCAGAGAGCCATGCCCCTCCAGGAGAAAGCCCAGTGCAAATGGGCAGACCCCAAACCTGAAATGCAATCTGAAGGATTCCGCTTTTCTTATTTGCAAGAAGCAAAGCCTGATGTTCCAGTGTGGATATTACAGGAGCTCTGCCTGTCTGGTAGCTTTCCAGGTTGTGTCTTGAAAACAAAAAAAGGCTCTGGATCCAGGGCTAATGGTGCATCTTTCAAAGGAATGTTTCTCTAAAAATATGCTGACATCCCATATGGAATAACATCAATGAGAATCCTGAAGCATGTTGGGAAGCTCTGCTTCCTTGTGTAGTAAAGGTTATAGCCAAAATCTTTTTAGAAGAGAAATGTAAAATCTGTGTGAGACCTCATGTGCCAGTTCTGTGCAGCATCTTCTCTGGCTGCACTGATCAGGAAGTTTCTGGAAGTGTCAGCATGAGTTTCTGACTGAGGGGCTGGGTACACAGGGACTGTTTCAGTGCACACAGACAAATCCTGTATAACCTGTCCAAGGAATCTCACAATTCCAGCCTAGCCCTGAGGGTGCCTGCCCAGGCAGCACAGAGCACACCCCTGACACAACCTTTATCCCAAAGCAGGTGTTGACCATGGGTATTTGTTGACTCTGCTACGGGCTGAGAGTGATATGTGGCTGAAATTTCTCTTCTTCTGCTAATCCTGTGTCAGCTGAATAATGCCTTAGTAAAAGGCACTTCCCTGCCATCACATTGACCAGACAGCACAAACCATTTGTGATTTAATGGTTGGTATTAATGAGGTACTCAGTGCATCTGAACTTTACTGAGGTTTGTGGTAGCTCTTATGGTTATAATATTGTTGTAGCTCTTAGTGCTTACAGTTTTACAGCTTGAGATTCATGGAAAACTGGGAAAAAATGGGGTGGAGGGCGAATGCCACGAGGTTGCCAGGGTCCTCTTCCTGCTCCTGGGTATGATGAACAGTGCTTCAGTGTTGCACCACTGGAGTTAATTTACCCTGTGTTTGGAGAACTCTGAATAAAATCTATTCCTGTGCTTGGTTATCATTATATGTAGTTTTTATAATGTTTGATCTGAGTCATTCTTGCTCCAATTTCAGCCCATTACTCCTTATCTGCTGTGGTTATGGAGAACAGATCGTTCTATTGAGTTTTGTAGCATGTTTCTATGTACATAGCAGTCCTTTATCACCCTGCTCATAGCATTCTCCTCACTAGATAAAAACAATGCCATTTTCTGTAACACGTCCTGACAAGTCATATTTTCTAGATGTCTTTCCTGGTTTTTGTACTCTCTTCCTTTGGTCTCCTTTTATTTACTTAAAGTACTCAGTGTAGGAGATAATACTTCATCCAAGGACTTGGAAAGCTGAGCAAAGCAGAAGAGTGACTTACATTGTAGGTGATATGGGCTCCTGTATTTATTAATCCCAGCCTGCTCAGCTTTCATAACAGTATGACTTCACCAAGGCATGTTCTCCTTAGAGTCTGTACACTCCAAATCTTCCTCTGGAGAGCTGTTGTCTGAACAGTCTGAACAGTTTTCCTCAACCTCTCTTTGTTGGTTGCTCCTGAGTGCCTTTATTAGCTGTACCTCTGGCCGTGTTGAATTTCAAAGCATGTCTTCAAATGATGAAATAATCTCATATAATCTTGTCCTCTGGTGTAATTGCGTTCCCTCCAGACTTGTGTGCTGCAAATTTTAATAAGCATGCCCTCTACTTCCTCCTCTCCTTCACTAATGTTAGTGGGGAATAGAACCAACAGCAAGGAAAAAGAGGAGGAAACCTACTTGACATCTCTTTTTGCTTTTACAGTATCCCATTAATGACACCCGTGTGGGTCCTCCGTTTGTTGCTTTTCGTCAAGACTTCTTCCTTGGTTGCTTATTGGAACTTCTCTGAATGCAGTATCCAAGGAAGTGTGAAAATGAAGTAAAAACTATAAAAATATTTTTGTACAGAGGTACCTGGAGCTTTCCTGCAGAAGTGACAACTCATAGGCTACTAATATACTCTCTTCCTCTTTAGTTTGGTTGTAGTCAAGTTGCAACAGTGAGTGATTATCCAAAACAATGGGGGTGTAAGTGCAGGTTCCCCACATGAAAATCTTCATATGAGATAAAATAATGCAGAGGAGTGTAAATCAGTCATAGACATAAGGATTTTGGAAGCTGGGAAGTAGCAGACATTGGATTGGCCATACTCCTGGCTTTAAATGTTTGAAAACGTAACTAAGTGCTGGCATTCAGGACCATTGGCACTGAAAGCTCCCGTGTTAAAAGGCCTCATAGGCTTGAAAGCTAAATTATTTCACAGACTGAAGGCAAATGTAGGTTCAAGTGCTATGTAGGTCCCCAAATCCCTTGCCAGTGTGTGGGTTTTGCAGTAGGTTCTTTTCATAGTACTTTTGCACTTCTCCATGTGTGACAGCTGGGGAGAGTGGAGATGGGGAGTGTGGCACCGACAAGTGCTCAAACTGAAATAATCCTGAGAAGAGAATCTTGGTGCCACTTTCTCTTCGGGTTTCTGATGAGCACAGCAGATGTCTGCAGAGATGGGAGATGCAGGCTCCTGCTGTGAACGACTGTAATAATGAGAAGCATTTGATGAGCTGACTGTGTTTCATTCTCACTGATGAGTTGATACTTTAAGTATACAAATTATTACAGCAACTTTGATCAGATTTAGTTTAGGTGCAACTACAATTGATTCCAAGAGAGGCAGCTTGCGTGGATAGAAAAGTAACTAAGATGTGTTATCTTGCTGGCTTTATTTTTCATTCCTTCCTCATCCCTGTTTCCCCATCTACTTAGCACTGATTTTATGTTAAGTATCTCTTTAGAATTGTATTGCTCTGCAGTCTTTAATGTTTAAGGTTGTGTGGCATCTTTTTGGTTGCCTGTTTATCACAAGTATAGGGAAAACAGTCTTCTTGTTAAGTATGAGTCTTACAGAGATATATTCTGGCAGAATAAAATTGCAAATCCATGTGTGCCTTGTTGCCTGGCTCTGTATGGAAAGGAAAGTGGGAGACCTGTACAGGGTGGGAAATTCAGAGGCTGGAGCTAATGCTGCCCTTCAGAGCAGTCAGTGGGGCTGGTGGACTGGAACACTTCCAGGAAAAGAGTACTGATACCAAAGTATCTTCACACATCGCTGCTAATACTGAGAAGGAAAGTGCCTGAGGGAAGGACAAAACTCTGTAAACAACTCTGAGATGGAAATACGTGCAGCAGCCCCTTCAGTTGCTTTGACCAAGGGCAGGCCAGCAGGAAGTCTGTAGCAAGCTGTTGCTTTCTCCAGGTCAAGGAAAACATTTGAAGAATAACCTCCCTGTTTTATTTTGCTTCTCATTCTTGGGAAACAGTGGGGGTTGGAGAATAAATGTGCAGCAGTTATTATTTCGTGGGCCACTGCCCAGGGAGGTGGGTGCAGCCTGGTAGCTGTGCTGCCCTTGGGTCACCAGGGGAAACTGCTGCAGGCAGCACCTGCCCTGCCAGCTCTGGCTCCACTTCCTCCCAAAGATTCCCCAGGTCTGGAGGGACTTGGAATATGTCTCCCTTTCCCCATGCCATAAGGTCTTGCCTTGACCTTTTCTACATCAAGAAGGGCCAGGTGCTCCCTGTCAGTGAGGATGTGGGGCTGGAGGAGCTGCCATGGCCAGCACTCTCAGTGTTTGTGATGCCACGGCCAGCACTCTCAGAGCTGGGGATGCCATGGGCCAGCACTGCCAGTTTTGGGGATGCCATGGCCAGCACTGCCAGTTTTGGGGATGCCATGGCCAGCTCTCCCATCCCGTGGTGTCTCCTGGCCAGCACTCCCAGAGTTGATGGTGCCATGGCCAGCACTCCCAGAGTTGGTGATGCCATGGGCCAGCATTCCCCGTGTTGATGATGCCATGGCCAGCACTCCCAGAGCTGGGGATGCCATGGCCAGCACTCCCAGAGCTGGGGATGCCATGGCCAGCACTCTCAGTTTTGGGGATGCCATGGCCAGTACTCTCAGTGTTGGGGATGCCATGGCCAGCACTCTCAGTTTTGGGGATGCCATGGCCAGCACTCCCAGTGTTGGGGATGCCATGGCCAGCACTCCCAGTGTTGGGGATGCCATGGCCAGCACTCCCAGTTTTGGGGATGCCATGGCCAGCTCTCCCATCCCGTGGTGTCTCCTGTGCCGCTCCTGGCGCGGCTGGCATTGCACGGTGGCTGTGCAGTGGAGGTGGGCGGGTGCAGGGCATTTTTGGAGAGCTGCTGGTGAATGTGTCACGGAGCTGCTGCCCTCACACCGCCCCAGCAGCCAGCCCTGCCTGAGCCCAGTGCTATAATTAGCTGGTGGCAATCAGCAGCCGCTTGCTGCTGTCGCAGGGATTCAGACTGACTGGAGCAGCAAATGCTCAGAGCTGGTGCTTTAATGACTGGATTTTCCTGGTGCCAAGGCCAGTTGACTTTTCAGCCTGGATTTCAGACTGATTTGCAACTTTATTTTTCTAATTCAGGAGTGGATTGGTCTTTGTTTTCCCCAAGTAAATTCTAGGAGATATGCTGAAGCATTAATAGGCCTTACTGATATTTCTGTGCAGCCCCTTGAATTTACAGGAAGCTTTCATCAATTAAAAGACCTCACTGATTGGAATATGTGCAGATCCTTTTCTGGAGACAGCCTCAGTACATTCTTTTAATCCTTGTCCTTTCCATGTTAGCTCACTCTGCTTGAACCACTTGGGAAGAAACCCTTCTGGGGTCTGAAGTTCTGTTTTCTGAAGGCATTTCTTTATGTTGAAAGATCCCGGGTCTTTTTTAGCTAAGATTGTTCTCAGCACTACTCAATTATGGGTCCTCCTGACCTTCTGACTTGCATAATCTACCTGAGAAGGAGGATGGAGAAAAGATTGTGACAGTGCACACCACCAAATCTTTCTGTGGGAGCCAAAGCTAGGAAAGGAGGATACTGCATTCTGTTCACTCTATTTTAATTTACAACATGATAAGCCAGTACATCAAGATTGTACTGGCTTTTAATAGATTTCGGGAGTGCAGTTAAGTTCAATTGTTCTCAGTTAAGGTACATGCCTCCTCTGGCACACTATCCATTTCCATTATTTTGTTCTGTGGTGGTAGGAAATGTGGTTCCCCATCTCTGAAAATGATCTCTGTACTTGAGGTCTGGGGTTTTCTGCTGGTATGTCAATCTACAGCATAAACACTTCTCTGGTAGTTTTTAAGAGCTTGGCTGTGGGAAAGGAGAATGAGGTCTCACATCTTGGTGAGTGGGGTAGGATCCAGAAATCTGCATTACATCAGACTGAGCAAGATTGATTTTGACCTGATTCTATCAAACTCAAATGCTGGCAGTAGGAGCTGGAAACATGAACTCATTTTGGTGCCTGCAGTTGCAGGGTATGATGAGCCTGCCCTGCATTTGGCTAGAGAGCTGGACAAACAGTGTTGGGAAGTAAACTGGGCACTAACAAACTTGGGGGCTTCTTTTTTAAGGATGGGTTTTCTTCCCCAGTCTATCAAATAAATTCAAGTTTGCTTATTGAAGGATTTGTAGTGTGCCCTGACAATCCTCCTTTGCAGCTGTGATCAGCCATTGGAGCACAGCTCTCCAGGCTTCACCTTTAATTCAAATTATTGGTTTGCATGGAGTCTCCTCTAATGCCTTCATGCAGCCTCCTGCCCTCCTAAGCAGGGATAAAGCCATTTATATGAAAAAGCCCACAGCAAACTCAGCAGCTCTGTGCCTGGATCTCTGTGGTGAGGCTCTGAACCACTAATCTCTCCTGTGGTTGCTGATGTGCATTTGGAAGAGTGAAATGACATCATAAGGCTTTCAGACAACTGTGCAGTCTTATCTTTCAAAGTCAAAAGTTTTTTCTTCAAATCCATCCATACGTTAGAATCCTGGACACCTTGTTTGTACCCATCTCTTCCCTTTGTCTGCCCTCTTCCATGAATTACTCACTGATTCGTAAATAAAAAAGGATGCAAGTACATTTTGGGAGATTTTTGAAACGTTATTTTTAGAATAAATTTGTTTGGTACAAAAGATAGCTCTAAAAAGCATTTGGCAACAGATAACAAGCCTGCAATCGTGAGGACCTGGTTCACACCCAATCTGCTATAACCTGAAGGAATTTTTAGGAGGCAGTACTGCTTGCAGTGTGTGGTACTAGAAGTGTCTGCTCCTGACGTGCTGTGGAGCTAATGCACAGCCTCAGTGTCTGTATTTATAGCATGCAGCAGCCAGATCCAGCACGGCAAGCAGAACTGCTCTTCAGTGTCATGGGATTTCCTCAGTGTTCTGGCTCAACAGAAGGATGGGGACATCCCCTCACTGAGGCATTTGGACCTGGAGCCCTCTGAAGCAGTTTTCATTAGGCTGTGCCATGTGCTGTGTGTACCGAGTGCTTTATGCCCCGGCTGGCACAAACCAATTTGTCGACGCTCTGTTTTCCCTGTACTCCATCCTGTGCCGTGCTCCAGAGAGGGAGGGAAAGCATTGGCTCGGCTGCTCTCATCACCTGGGAGAGGGATGATGATGGGAAGCAGAGCATCCAGCGCAGCTGGGGCTGTTTCCCATGGATGTGCTGCTCCCGTAGCCGATAATCCCCTGCGTTCAGCACGAAGCGCCCGGAGCAGAGCGCTGCCCACGCCGCTCCCATCTGCCCGCAGGTTTGCGGGGCATCAGCTGTGCTCCCAGCTGCTGGACCCACCCAGGTCCCGGGACAAGCTTCCTGAGGAGCTGCCCACTAATCCAAGCCCTAAGGGCTGGCAGATTACCCCTTCAGAACACAGCTCCTTAGATTTTTCGTACTCGGATATCGATGTGTATGTATATTCATTGAGTACAATGTATAAAATCATGCATGCAGAACTCCTGCAAAAAATAATTAGTTTGCCATATGCTATTGGCTGCTTTGCCAAGCTTCCTTCTCTTCACCTGATCACTTTCAGCCCTGTTTCAGCTTTAAGTGTCTTAAAGCCTCAGACATTTTTCTCAGTCACTCAGTCTGCCATAGACACGTTTTTCTCCTCTGGACCTCCAAGTTTCTCTGCCTGAAGCGAGTCAAAGGTGTAATTCAAACAGCTCTATCTTTGAGCATGTTCTTGGACTGCTCTTCAACAAGATGTGCACTGCAAGAGAAGTAGGAATTTTCCCCTTCCGGTGGGACTTGTAGCACTTCCATCTTACTTTGGAAAGGACCCAAGATACCAGTTCTTAAATTTTTACTCTCTTTACAGGAAAGTCTAAGTGTTCTATGTCATATAACAGACTTCAGCATGCTCCAAGCCTTGTATCCATCATATTGAAGGGATACAAAAAAATAGCTGGGGTAGGATTTGAAAAGCTCTCTGATGCATTTCTGGAAAGGTGACATATGGATGATACAGGGTAGCTATTTTCTAACATTTCAGTCTTGCCATCCAAGCCCAGTTGTGGCTTCACCACCTGTGAACAATCCAAACTCATGCTGCAGTCACCTTGTATGCCCTTCCTCCCCATCACAAATTCCAGTTCCTGCTCTCAGACTCTGTTACAGAGTGACTTGAAGGGAGCTCTTCAATTTTGGCAAGAACAGTGTGGCTGCTATAGAGCCTCTAATGCATCCTTCTGCATTTTATTCATCACTGAAATAGGATTTGGAGAGGGTGGGGATTCTGAACAAAGTGTGTAAAATTTTGCTGCCAACAGCATGATAATTAAAGGGAGAAGATAGCAGTACATGTAAAAATATTGCTACATGTGCACAAAGCAGGGCTGATCTTAGTGTTGCAAGCTGGATATTTCTGAGCCGTGTGCCTTTAAGACCTACATAATGCTGTTACATTACCTTAGGGGTTTTCTTTTGAATTTCCAGCTTCAGAAAACCAAGCTTGATTTTCTTTTTTTTTCCTTCCATCCCCTGACGATGCTCTCAGAACCTGGGGGTGTTTATTTGAAAGAAGACTCCCTGCACGTCAGATATTACGGTGTGATAAGGCACGTTGCAGTAAATAGGGGTAGGATCATGTGGACATCCCTGTCAGAGCTGCCATGGCTGGGTGATGTTACCTCCCCTTTACAATGCCAGCTCCGTGATTTAGGGCAGCCACCACTAATTTTTCTCTATTGCTCCCTGACATCTCGTGGCAGCGCCAGGTAATGCAGTTAATTGCTTAAAATTTTGCCGAGAGAGTAGCTCCGACATGAGATTTCGAAGCTTCAGTAGCTTTGCTGGAAAAGAAACTAACATAGATGTTGGTATTGTGTTTTTGGAGTGATTTCCGCCCCCCCCGGGAAGAACACTTCTCTAAAGAAAGATTTTGAACAGCCCAGACCTTCCAATAAATTGTGGGGGTTTATATATATATATAATGCTAGACATTAAATTAAAAGCTTTCACTAACATGGTGCATTTTGTTTTAAAATGTTGCCAGTGAAATTTCACTAAGAACTGCTTTGATGCTTGGAGAGGAAGATGTTGATGATAGCAAATGCTGCAGAAGAGCTGAATGCCTATGGCTGGCTCTTTGATATTTTCTTGCTCTAACACTTAATTCCCCAAAAGAGTTAGAGTTTGCTGGTTAGCTTTGAGAAAATGGCCAAGTCTGGGAACAAAATTATGCTGCATTCTGAGCTGGAAAGAAACATACTTTTGCTATAAATAACTGATTCTTTTCTATTTCTTTCCTCTCTTTTTTAAGTGCTGAGTAAAGACAAAAATGAGGATAAAACAAGCAGAATGGGCAGTAAATGCACATTTGTGTGGCAGGTGCAACAAGAGAGTAAGATTCAATTCTTCTGGGTCCCTTCCAACTCAGACTGTTCTGTTATTTCTGTGATTTAAATACATGAGCTCTCTGCAGTTCCAGCTTAGGGGCTTGGGGTTTGTGTGTGGCTGCTAAGAAGGTGTCAGTGAACCTGCCCCTGGTACTCAGGTTCTGTGTCACTTAAAAATAACAAGGTTTCTCTGTGAAGACCAGTAGCAGGAATGGATGGATAAAGCATTGCTAATAGGAAGGGTGGCTCACTCTCTGAGGTTTGTTTTTTGTGCTCAGGTTTCCTTTGTAATACCTGGTTTTGCCTCCTCTCTGGGTAGGAGCAGTGAGACCTTGGTGGGGATGTAAACTGATAGTGATTAATTTTGTGTGGCACACTGCAGATTGAACTCCTGTTCCAATTTTAGGTAGAATGACTGAAAATCTGTGTTTCTTTTCCTCTCCAATCTCCAGTCCCAAGGTAAGAAACCAGCCAGCTAATACTGGGAAGTACAATCCCCACAGCTTCTTACTTGTGCAGTGAGTAGTGCTGTGTTCCAGAAAGGGCTTTTCTACCACCTCTCCTGGTTTTGCACTCTACCATCTTGGCAGTTCTTTTATATGGATGGCATGAAATTGCCAGCAGCTTGGCCCATCTTTCTCTGGCAATTTAATGAGGTAACAGCTACAAGTGTCTTATTTTCTTCCTTGTTTTTTGGATTTATTCTTTGCTTGTTCCAAAACTCCTCCATCCTGGATTTTGCCTAAGAGGTTTTCCACCTTTCCCTCTCAGGCACAGTTGCCATCTGTTTATCTCCATGACTCCAAGGCTGCACATCCCAGGTTTCAGTGTTTGAAGGGAGGGCAGAACAGGAACAGCAGCTGCTGGCTGCCCCCAAAGAAAACCTGAAGCAGGTGCCAAGGTTGATGTCCACTGGCATTGCAGGGCTGAATTCTGCACAGAAGAGACTTGAGAAAACACTGGCTTTGTTCAGCATGTGGGACAGTTCTGTGGCAGCCAGAATTTCACCAGAGACCCAGTGTCTCTGAAATATGTCCCCTTCTATGTCTCACTGAAATATCTGTGAAGTCCCAGCCTTCCCGTGTCACAGAGGATGTTTTGGAGAGCAGAAATGCTCCAGCACATTAGGAGAGATGATGCCTCTGAACCAAGCATCTCATCTTGAAGGGCTCTGGCTGATGGAGCCAGGCTGTGACCAAAAGGAGTGAGAGCTCTATGAGAGCAAAAAAAGAGAGCAACATGAGGATATCTTTAGCTTATAATCCCCATCCTTTGCTTTGTAAAGTTTTAACAGAAGTAAGACCATGGGAAGGTGCCCAAGTTAGTGGTGCCCAAGTTAGTGTTTCCTTCCCCCTTTGTCCTGTCATTAGTCAGACCATGAATTTAGTCCATTATTTTGGAATTGTTTTCCAGTGGGACTTTGGTGATAACATCAGAACCTTGTTCTAGCTAAACTGATACAGAGTTATTTCATCCTAGTTCATGGTGTCAGTGTGCCATCCCATGTAGAAAACAAACCCCCTAAAAATAAAAACCTGCACTTTACAAGGATGTTTGTAGTCTGAATTATACTCAAGTCCATTATAGCTTACCGGGTAAAATATTTACCATAGGTGTTTTCCCAGTGGGAATGACAGCTGGACTTGATTAGGTGCTTAAATGCTCAGATGTTTTGAATGAGGAATCAAGGGGAGGCTCTTGGTTGGTGGCAGAGGCAGCATTAAGGGAAAATATCGGCCTGTGAACTGCCACAGCATCTCCCAAGCAATAAAAGTGCACTCTGCAGTCTTTTGCGTTCAGGATGACTGACTCTTAACCTACATAGCAATAGTTTCCTGCTCACCAGTGGATGAGTGATCACATGAAAGTCTCAATCCTTTTGTGGGGAAGGAGCAAGTGCAAAGATCTTGGGTTTGCAGTGAGCCCAGGGGACTCTGCCTCCTGCCTTGGAGAATGGTGTCCCCTTCTTACCAAATACTCTCCTCTGTGTGGCAATGAGTAGTTTCTCCTCTCCTTGACAGCTGGCTTTTGTGTGAAAGTGAAATAAACTCACTTTGCTGAAGGTTTCATGCAGTGCAATGGCTCCAAATCCTGCAGTGCAGCCCATGTCTCAGTAGAGGAGTTGTTTCATAGCACTTCAGTATTGTGGAGCACCCCTGGGGTAGTTACAACAGGCACTTCTGCACAAAAGTACTGATTTTGTGTATTTTAGATGCATTTGCTGCGATTTAGCAATTGGTTCTAAATAGCAGCAGGACAGCTCTGTGCTTGCTGTCACACAGGAGGTATGACTAGGGAACTAGCAGCTCAGCTTGTCTGTGAAAACATCCCAGCACTGCTGCCTTTCAGCATCACTCTGGGGTAAATGAGCTCAGGACCTTGCCACCATCGAGCCATGAGGAGTTTGATGCTTCCTTTTGTACAGAAAATGCCTCTGCATTGGATAGATGATTTTGATTTAAAACCTTCATTTAACATTTGAGAGAGATTTTTTTCCTGTCTGGTTATAATTGTTGAAGTAGGTCAAGGTTGAGATCCAGATCATCATAAATCACTCTGCTTTAAAGGCAAATGTTTTGCTTTGTGGCCCGAGGGACTGAAATCAAGTCTGACAAGGCGCACAGACCTGCATTTTATTCTTGGCTTTTCTGTGCTGCCTCTGTCATTTTTTTCCCCATCTGGAGAGCAGTGCTTACCTTGCTCTGCTGTTGTGGGGATTAATTAATCCCTCTATTTGCAGTGTGCTTTGAACATGCCCAAACGAAGCGCTGTTATTTAATTGCCTGGCGGCTCTGTGCAGCCTCCTGTGACAGCAGAGGCTCAGGATGGGCAGAGAGAGGCCCCTGGGCCACCCCACGCTGATGTCTGAGCCCTGCCTGCCCCCTCCCAGCCAGCCCAGATGGAGGGGACACCAGGAGTGACAGACCTCCAGGCTGGGCAGAGGCTTGTGTGGATTCCTGGACTGTTCTCTGTGCCCTGTGGCTGGACCAGCTGGGGAGGAGTCTTCAGCAAGACTGGCTTGCAGGTTACAGGCTGCTGTGCATCTAGCACTGACTGCTAGAAATTTGATATAAATTAAGAGCCAAGTGGCTGTCTTAAGTTATCTGTTGGTGTTTGGAACCCATGAGGGGATTTGACCTTTGCTTAGAAGATGTCAAACCACCACAGGATGACAGTGTAAGCATCATGTGCAGAGTGTCTAAGGATGAAATGGCCACTTAGCCATCGTAAATGCACATTAACAATTGTATGTGTGATCTACTAGCTATTTAAGGCCATAAACCAGATTGCTGTTTTTAGAGGGCCACAAGCTTTGTGTATTTTTTTTGCAGAGGGCTCTTGGATACACTTGTGATCTCACTTCCTAGAATTTCCTTTGTTTTACTGGTTCAGAGTAGAACAGGGGCAGGTTAAAGGTGTGACAAGGGTATTACCCAGCTGTAGTTATAGCAGGAGGCATTTCCATACCAGAGATTGATTTTCCCTAGCATCTCCTTCTAGAAAAGAGATGCACCAGCAAAGCACGTAGGGCTTCACAGATGGGCTGTAAAAGAACAAGAGGAGCATTGTAGCCATGTTTGCTGTGTCATTTCCTTCCATCTTTTCATTTGCTGTCTTACTGCATCACTCTTCTTTTCCTTTTTTTTTTTTTTTTTTTTTTTTCTGTCTTGTCAGTCCCTGTTTACTTTGCTCCTTGCTGGCAGAGTTATTTCGAGTGGAAGTGGATGGTTCACATCACATGCTGATGCTCATGCAGTAGTGCCCTCACCAGCCCAGCCATCCTGGCTGTTTGAGAGCTGCAGAAAATGCAGTCCACCACAAGGGATGGGAACCCAGAATTTACTTTGCTGCCATCGTGACAGTGGATCCTTTTCCAGTGATGTATTCAGGACGCTTGGATGCCAGTGGGAGGAAATGGAGAATAAAAGAAAACAAAGAGGGAAAGACCTCCAGAAAAAACATTTGATGTGCCAAACAAATTTGGGATGACAATGCTGCATGGACAGGGTTGGCTCTGGTCAGCCCATGGTGACCTGCTGGAGCACTGGTGTGGGCTTTTCCTTGCAAGGAAGGAGAGTATGGAAAGGACATTCTCTGTTAGGACACTTTCCTCAAGGACGCTTTTCTTAAGTTTCCTAAGCAGAAGAAATGCTGCATATGTGTAGCTTTCAGAAAATTCAGTTCAGGCATGAGAGAGGAGCTTGTGGAGAAAGCTTGAATTACTCCACTCCACTGAAGAAGAAAAACAAAACTTGATCATAGCTACAAAAATCCATCCAGGAAAACCACATTGTGTCACCATGTTTCTGTGACAAAATGGAAATGCCATTCTGGCCATGAACATGATTACTGCAGTGTCTGAAAAGATGCATTTTGATCCAGTAAGAACTGGATTCCACCCATCTTTATTTTGTCAAGTTATGCTGCATTATGCATTCCTGCTAACTGGAAGTTTTGGTGGCCATGGGAAGTATGGTGTGAGACCTGGATGTTTGCTGGGAAATCAGAGCTTGGAGCTGACAGACTCAGCCCATGCCTCACTTTGGAGTGATACCAGTGTGTTGTGAGGCATGGATTGCTGTCGTTTCCATATTTCTCCATGTGCTTTGCCACAAATTAAAGGACTTAATGATGGTATTTGATATAAAGCAGCACCTGTAAGAGGGATAATTGATCATCAGCACAGATTCTCCATGTATGTGTCACTGCAACATGTACTGACCTGCCTTCTCCATTTAAAGCCCTGTTCCCTCTGCTTTCTTCCTGCCATGGGCTGCATTCCACAGAATAACCCAAAGCCTTGAGGGCACCCTCTTACTCATCAGTTTCCTGTTGGCCATCCCTGGAGCTGCTTTATACCTTCTTGCCAGCATCCCTCATGATAGCTGCTCTGATGTAAGCTCCTCCTCAAAAAAAAAAATTAACCCAGTTGCCTTGGGTCATGTTCATTCTACTAATGCACATTGCTACGATAAGAGGAATGACTGTCACTTGAGATAGCTGGAAAAGGAAATCAGGAATTTATTCAGCAGAGTGCAAATTGTATTGCTTCCTCTTCCAGGGAGCCGGCAGGTACCAGTGGTTGGTGTGAGGTGGAGAATGGCTCTCTTCCTATGCATTGTGTCCTTGCTGTTAAAACCTCATGTGAGGGCCTTTCTGCTGCCCTTTCTGCTCAGCCCAGCAAGGGCCCAGGGCTCCTTTCCATCATCCCTGCCTGGGCTGGCAGCCATGTCCTCACCACACCTGGCCTTGTGCTCTGGGTGTGGGAGGCTGAGCCTGCATTTGGGTTCTGCCACCTCCATCTGGGGGAAACCAGTGTTCCAGTGTTTGGATTGGTTTGGTTTGGTTTGGTTTGGTTTGGTTTGGTTTGGTTTGGTTTGGTTTGGAGGGAGCAGGTTGGAGGGAGTAATCCCTGTGCCCTTGCATTACCCTTCCTCTGGCTTTTCTCTTGCACATGATGCTTTTCCTTGTCCCAGCCTCAGCTGAGACAAGTGCAGCTCCGTACCTGCCGGGTCCATCATGTGCTCACTCGACCCACCAAAGCCTGATTTTAGTCTCCCCTTTCCAGGCTGACAGACCTTGGTCAGATCTGTTGGGACCAGGGACCTGGAGAAGGCAATTCCTTCCAGCAGGGACAGCCCTGCAGGCTCTGGCTTGGTGTCCCAGGTTCTTCTGGCTCTCACCTGGGTCTCATCTCTCTGCTGCCCTGGGCTATGGAATGAGCCTCTTGTTTTTCAGACTGAGCAGGACCTTAAGCCTTGACTATACTGATGTGGGGTTTTGTAGGAGAAAGCCATTTGAACAAAGCACACCAGGTTTAGTTGTGAGGTTTTATGGGGTGAAAGGAGTGGCTTCATGTTTAGTTTTGATAAAAATATTTTTAGAAGCAGGTCAGTTACACAGAGCATTCCTAAGCTTTCTTTTCCCTGTCAGTCATTAGAAATGTTGCATTTTAGTTGTCTTTCACCTCTAAATTGAAATAAAGGAAACAAATTTTATTAGAGTGCATTACCGTGCTCTCTCTCTACCTCTTACATGCTTAAAGTTGGTTCAGAACTGAGTATTAATAATTGCATTGTATTCATTAATTTTAAACTTGACTCTAAGCCTGAAAGCAACCAAGCAGAAAAAGTATTTAATAACCAACAAACTTAGAGGAACAGAACACATAGCCTAGTGCTGTTAACATCCTTCAGCAAAAAAAGATTAAGTACTACTGTCGTCATTTAAGCTTTGGGGGGTGGGAAGGAGCAGGGGAAGGGAGAGAGGAGATGTCTGATCCACTTAATGCAAAGTATAAATTGATGTCATTTTAATTTTCTTCTTAGAAGATTTACCACTTTACATGTAAATACCAGGCAGCACTGTGGCTACACTGGATTTCTGATTCATATGGAGAATGTGTTCATCTGCTGGAACTTAACTGATCACACTGAGTTAAGGGGAGGATAATAAAAAGCTATGGAGTGAATAATGGCAGGATTTAAAAATGAGGCATGGGGGGCAGAAGATAGGATACAGAGTAATTTTGGAGGTAAAACTACAGCTGAGATTAACCATATATTTCTGGACATCTGGCTGATCTAAAGTCTGTCTGATGATTGTCCTGTAATTGTTAAACCTGCCGCCTTTATGTGTGGGATTAGGCCTGTTTAAATATGCATGCAAAAGGCAGAATAGTTACTGATTCTGTGCAGCATAATTTGTGTGGATCTTAGTTTGGACTCAAATGGAGTTTATTTCTACTTTAGTTAACACATGCTTGGTTCTTGTTTAGCTTTTTTCTCAAATGCTCTGTCAAAATGAGCATCTGTGAGAAGTTTAGTGATAGAGAAGGAGTTTAAAATAAAAGTTACCGTTTTTAGATTGATTTAAAAAAGGAAAACTGAGCATCTTATTAGTTACTAAAACTGTATCTTCTGAAAAATTGTATGAAAGTTAGCATCTAATAATCCTGCATCTGTATTTAATCCCTTTCACTGCCACAGATCTTTAATTAAAGTCTCTTCTATCTTTATGCCAATTAGTTTGAGATCCTAACCTTTGTGCTTAACAGAAATGGTTGTAGCTCTGCTGACATCCTCAGTGCTGTTTGTAAAGACAGAGAACTCCAGGAAAAACACATCAATATCAGCCCCATGGAAACACCCGGGCATTTCATTAGTGGCTGTAAGCTGGAGCGACAATAAGCTGGAGGGAAGGCTTTATTAGGCCAGAGGTGGTAAATGGAAAATTGGCAGCAGAAAATCAAAGTTTAATCATGAACAGCCCCTCACAACTGCAAACAGCATCTTAGTGTTTGTGCATTTGCATTTCCATCATGCCCTGCTCACAACTGTGTCAGGCCACGTAATAAATAAATAACCCAACCTTCACGAGCAAGGAAAAAACAAAATGATGGCTCAGAGCCAGCAAAAGCTGCTCTGCAGCCATCTGCTCAGCATCAGCCCAGCACCAGCCTGCCTGCTGTGAGCAGGGAGTACAGATCATTCCCCAAGGCCTGATGGTCAGAATGTCACTGATTTTATGTTCTTTGCAGAGTATATTTAATGTGATCTTTTCCTTACAGCAACCATCTCTCCTGGTGTTCTAGTTGCATGTCTATATTAGAAATCCACTGTAAATATGTCGTGTCTGTATTAACAGGCTGAGGGTAGGGAGCTGAAATACTGAATACTTAGTTTTGCTGTTCTAAGATGGTTTAAATGGAAAAAATGAATACAAGCCAAGGGATGTAAGAGAAGGTACAGATTAATGCTGGTATGAGAGTGGTCAGAAAAGGTGATGTTTATGTAGAGTCACATTTCCATTTAGGTACCTGAAAGTGCTGATAGGTCCTGGGATTTCCAGGTGGTCAGGCTGCTTTGTGCAATGAAAGACAGCCCTTGGAAACTGGGTACCTGTTTTCTACTGCATTATCTCTTCTGAGTATCTGGGTGCTTTTGAAATGTCCTTATTTACCAGATAGGCCTTTTAATCTCTGCCAGTCTGGTTTAATTAGGTATGGAAGCTGCAGCCTCTGTATTTTATCCTCTGCCCTGTGAGGCCCATCCTTGGGTGCAGTCTTCATGCTTCAGTAGTGTTGACGACCAAAGTCAACACTGGGTTTTTGGACAAGAGATGGAAGAAGGACATAGAGAACATGGGAGCTCAAAACTCTGGTTTAGGGTTTAGATACCTACAATCTGTTGAAATAAAGACCTGTAGTCTACAAAGTGTTTTTGTGGATGGAGAATTCTAAGCCTTTATTTCAGTGTTTCTGCTCTCAGTTCAGGCAATACTTTGTGGGTGCTCTTTGTCCTCGGGGGAGCTAAACACTCTTAGGTGTTAAAAAAGTAAAAGTGACACCTGAGAACACTATTCAAGTAATGCTGGGTGGATTTAGAGAGAGCCATGTACTTGATGCTTCAGAGATGGAGATTAAAAGTGTAGCAAAAATTGTGAAGTGTAGCAGGAATTGTCAAGTTACATAAAAGCCGTAAATGAGACTGAGATCTATCTTTATTCTTTTTTCCCAGCCAGCTCTAATTTAAACTGGCTGTGTAACCAGTTTTACATGTGATCCACAGAGTCACGTAGACCATGCTTGCTTTCAAAAAGAAAAGAGTTAAGAGCTTGGAAAACTTCCAATAAAACTGCCCTTAGACTTTGGTCTTGCACTGTCATGAGCATGACTGGTGCTGCTGCTGAAGGAGGACAAGGAAGCCCCTGAGCAGCCTAGGAAACTCTGGTTTCTGCAGCAGTCATGGTGTCTTCCATACTCATAGTGTAATAATCTGAATGTGGAGAGCTGGAATCATACTCTGCTCCAGAGAAGATTTCATCAGGGCTCTGTTCTGTAGTGCCCATATTTCCATGTGCTGCAAGTACATAGATTGCACAAGCATTTTTCCCACCTGCTTTGCCCTAGCAGCTAATATTCACCCTTGGAGCAGCTGGTGCAGGTCTTTAATCTGTAATTCCTGAGCACTGAGACCAGGCTACGCCAGGTCTGTATACACCTGCTCAGGACATGACACAGTTATTCAAGTTCCTTCTGCTTTGGTGTGAAAAGCCTCCCCCTCCTCCAGTGTCCTCTGTGTGACAGTGCTGGCCATTTTCATCCTCAATCAGCTTTCCTTAGGATGTCCTTCATTTTTTGTGACATAAAAGCAGGTGAGTTCCAATGCTTGCAGAATTTCTCTGCTGGCACGGGTGGTTGCAGCTTCC
The DNA here is from genome assembly GCA_037013685.1 of Acridotheres tristis. Classification (NCBI taxonomy): domain Eukaryota; kingdom Metazoa; phylum Chordata; class Aves; order Passeriformes; family Sturnidae; genus Acridotheres; species Acridotheres tristis. The sequence goes on from CM072884.1 coordinate 106,742,451, forward strand.
CCCGTGTTGCCAGCTCCTTTGTCATCAGGCTGTTTCAGTACAGCTTTTTCGTGTTTTCCACGTGGTGCTCTGTCAGCAGGTTTCCTGCAGGGAACTCAGATGGTTCCAGCAGTATTTCTGTTGTATAAAAAGTGAGTCAGCTTTTCAGAAAGAGTTATTTGGGTTAATTTGCAATAACCAAGCTTCAGTGAGCCTTGCTTTTTTCATGGTTTTATCCCACTTCCTACTTACCTCTGTGACTTCATTTAATAATGCAAGTAAGACAAGCTAGAAAAAAATATTTTTGTGTTAATTTTTTTGTGGTCAAAATAAGACATCTGTTTAAATTAATAGAACATTTTTTTTTTTTGCTTCATTTACCTGCAGTAATGCAGGCAGTGCTGCTAAAGATACACACTGACCATCTGGATATGGAAATTAATGCTGGTTTAAGTTTTGAAAGGACTGTCTTCATAATATTGTTGTATTTTGATGGGACATTGAGAGTTTAAGAACTAACAGTGAAGATAATGCCTTGCTGATGGTTTGTTTCCAGGTGCCATCCATTCCAAGAAGTGAAGGCAATGGCTCATACCCAGTGGTATGACCATGCCTGATGGTAGATGTTGCAAGAATATTATTTTATTTTCAATAGATAGGCCCTAGTTTCTCATTTATATTGACACTTTATCAGCTTGTTCAATGAAAACTATATTTATATTTACTTACATTTTTCTAATATTTCTAATACAGTTTTTTTAACTTTCTTCTTGTATTTGCATTCTTAAACAGTGCAGTTGCTGTAATGATGCATCAGGGGTGTATTTACCTGTGCTGACATTAAAATATCCATTTGAATGAGAAAATATTTTCCTCAACAGAACTGTAAATGTGTTTTAGAAGCCCCTACATTTCTGTATTGATCATCAAATTTGACTAAACTAAGTTCAGCTTACTTTGTTGTGTTGGCATAAAGCATTTGGGTCTGTTTGAGCAATTCTGTTGGGGAAGATGGCAAAGTATGTAGAAAGAATATTTTCTCATTATAGTTTAAGCATTGCTTTGCTTTGAGGCATCTCTTGGGGTGCAGTTGCTGAGCTTTGTTTTTTAAAGCAGCTTGATCTCACACATTAGGCATTATTTATCCTATGTGGAGTATTCCTGGGATGAGTTCTTACCTGGACACCCATTTATGCATTTGTGCCTTAGCATCCAGCCATAGTTTTTTGCCTCTATGAATGACATGCATCTAAATCTTTAAGTCCAGGTTGCTCTGCTAACCCAAGTGTTCAGCCCTGAGGCAGAGAGACCATCCAGACCTCCCAGTCATCCCTCTCTTGTCTCTGGCAACACCACACTGCTCTTGGAAGAGATGCATCAAGTCCCTTTTCCCTGTCCAGGACATGGATGTGGTTGGTTGGATGTTTCTTCTATAATTTCTCTAGAAAGATACAAAGTGGGAACCTGCAAGATGGATAATAAAAACTTGGTGGCCTAAGAGACAAAGTTTTTTTGCCTGATCTATTTAAATAGTGTAATGGTAGAAGGGGTTAGCTCTAATCAATTTGTATTTTGCAAAGAACTTTGTAAGTCAGATTGTTTGTCTTTCTTGCTATATTACAGAGTGGTATTTTTTCTTTCATTGACAAGGCATTTATCTGGTGTTTCATTCATGGTGTTTGGGTGACTTACAGGTCAGTGAGTTTCAGCTGTTCTGTGCTTAATTCACAGTGTATCTTGAATATCTTTTGAAAATACACCCCTATTGGCACAAACAGAAGAAGATTAATTTTTGTTAAATTTAGATATTCACATTTCTTGATGTGGCATGTTTTGGGATGCTTTCTACTGATCTTGATTCTGGGTTTCTACAGCAAAATGCAGTGCAAAATGCATCAAGACTTTGCAGTGTAGAAACTTGCAACTGAAGTTCCAAGATCAATGTAAGTGAAGTGCAAATGGAAATGCCCATGTGGGAAACAGCAGAATAAGGGTTAAAGGAACAGCAAGTTTTAGTATAGAGGATCCTTTGTGTGAAATTCAACCAAGGAACCAAACAGCAGGAAAATAAGAATGATACTAGGCTCTCTCAGAGAAGTTCCTGTTACTTGTTGGGTTGTGTCTTCTCCAGGCATTGATTTTGGAGCATTCCCTGTCAGGAACACTTAGATGGGAATAGCATGTTTTGGTTTTGAAGAAGCAGAACTCGCTGGGCCTGTTTGACAGGGCTGTCACAGCTGGAAGCAGCCTTTGCTTTCTCCCTGTGAATCCTAGGAAAGTGCACAATTCCCAAGCTTTGACCTCTGCAACATTCAGGCAGGAGAGCTCCCCAACTGCCTGGCATGTTGGAAATTGTAGGGTCTCCCTTATCAAAATGCATATCTCCCTTATCAATGCATATCAAAATGCAGGTCATTATAATTTTGTATGTTAATTAAGTAGGAGGATGTGGTTCTTTTGTGTATGCCTGGAGTTTGGAAGAGAACACTACTGTGTATTATCAGTGTGCTTGGCAACATGAGGTGGAAAAGGTGTGTCTGGTCTTTTCCCATACTGTTTGGTGCCAAGGTTTTTAATTTTTTCTTTAATTATTATTGTTATATTTGGATTAGTATAGCAATTTTATTTTTGTTTCCTTCCTTTCTGGTACTGCTGCTCTGTCATTCCTCCCATATCATCCCTCTGATATCCTAAGCTTAGAGAAGCCCGTTTGGTAGCACTGTGGTGCTGGTGTGTCATCCTGGATTAACAGTGTGCATCAGCATAGGATGGCAAATGTGGGAGCTACATCCCTGCCTGGAGCCACTCACAGCACTGTCCTAGTGACAGCTGCTGGCAGGGTGTAGTAAGAGCTGGTAAAGTAAAAGAGGAAAGCTTGGTAGAGTAATCAACTAGGAATTTTTATGGCTCATGCTCAGCCTTTTAAAATTTTCTATTTTCTGTCGTTAGTAGGTGGTTCCCTAAATTGGAACCTATAAAGAGCATAGATGAGGCTTGAATAAGATCAACTGGCAACGGTGCAAACATGAATTTTACAACAACCAGTCAAATGAAATAAAACAGAATGATGTGTATAATGATCGTAACATTAGCTTGCCTTACTGCTCATATGAGTGCTAGTAAGATAAATATTGAATATCTGTAAATAAACTAGCATTATACCAGCGTGAAACCCCCCTTCAAACTGTAATTCTTCTTGAGAAAGATGCAGTGGTTTCCTTTAATCTTTTCAACGGGGCTCTACAGTGAATCATTTCCTTTAATTGCTGTTCTGAAACACATAACAGGTTTTTTTATGCCTACTTTTTATATTTGTCTTTTTTCTTTCCGTTAATTGCAGTACTCCCATTCAAGCTTGCAAATGAAATTGCTTCCTCAACATATTTCTTCTCTGCTTTATGTAAACATAAGGGGGTTTATTAGCCCAATTTCCAGGGAGGATGGAAGTGCACTAACCCAACCACACAGAGAGGCTTCCACCAGTTATGGTAGTTACAGGCACTTTAAAGGAAACTCAGGGGAGTTGCCAGGCAGAACAAACCTCCTCTCCTTCTCTCACTCTCTGGAATTTCTCTCGTGCCTGGGGGAATGAGGAGCAGCACCACAACCCAGGCATGGCTGCTCACCTCTGCCTTTCCAGTGCCTGCTCTGACAGGCTCAGAAAGGCTTTGCAAGTTGCACCAAAGCCAAAAACCAGATAAAGTCCTCCTCTTCCTTTCCTTTAAACAGCCAACTTACTTAATTCATTTGCATTGATTGCAGATTTGCTTAGCAAGAATGTTAACTGTATATCAAAACCTGATTAAAGCTGATGAGATTAACAGGAATAAAGAAGTCTGAAAGTATTTAAAAATGAATCATCTTTCATAGCAATAAGATATGCAAAATACCATACAGCTTGGTCCATCTGTCATTTAGGACATCATTGCAGCTGTTTCAGGAAAAGAAAATTTGAAGGATTAAGCAGCAAGGTACTATATGTAGAAATCTAAAAGTTTGATTTAAAACCCAAGCATAATCCATCCCTTCTGCAAATCTTAGGCTGCACCTCAAACAGCAGGAGCATTCCTGCTCAGTTCTGGGGTATTTTGGTGGTTTTGACCAAGGACATTTTGGGTTTGACAGAGGGGTCTGCAGATGGAAGCAGCAGCTGTTCCATCTCCCAGGGCTCTTCTGCAGGGGTCTGGCAGCAGCTCAGCCACAAGTGACACTGACATTTGTCCCTGTGCTCCCAAAGGGCTGTGACAAAGCTCCAGGGTGGGGTGAGGGAACCCTGCATGATGGAATCCCACATGGGATTCCATGGAGCCATGCCAGAGAATGAGTTTAAGTAGTGGGAGACCTGTGGTTAAAAGGCTTTCCTGGAGGCATCACTGTCCTGATGGGGAATAGAAGTGCAGAGAGACTTGTGTCTCAAAAGGGCATTAAAGTACCAGCAGAGTAGTTACATGGGTGTTATCAGCAATATTGGAGTGTCACTTTGGTATTGTAATTATCTGGTATTTTTTTTTGTTTTTGCTGTTGTGGGGGTGGTGGGGTTTGGGGTTTTGTTGTCATTTTTGTTGCTTGGGTTCTTTTGTGTTGCGTTGGTTTGGTTTGATTTTTTTGGTTTGGTTTGCTTTTGCTTGGGTTTTTTGCCTTTTTTATTTTTTTCCTTGTAGTGTTGTTTTGATTTTTTTTAATAATCGGACATCTGGGTTGAAATTTCTAAAATTTTGTTTCTGCTCTGGCTTACATTTTTTGGTTTTGTTTCAGCTGGAATTTAGCAGTTGGAGTGCAGGCTACATAGAAACTTTTTTTCCCATGCAAGCACATACAGTCATACACACTCAAAAGTGTCAGTATTTCAATTAGGCAACTCTGACATGTAGGAAAACCCACCTAATAAATGAGGAATGTGCCTTTATTTTCAGACACATACTCAAGTGAATACCCACAAACAGGAACTCCAGTATCTCAACCATTTAAGCACCAGTATATGTGCATGTATAGGAATATAAAACACAATTCAGTCGTTTCTTTTAATTTCATCCAAAGAGTTTTGACGAATGGTTGCAGGTCCTAAACTATTTTGAAATCATATTTATAAGACATGGTATGGAATTTTGATTTTGCAATCCTGTTGGGATTTGGGGCAGATATTTCCTTCTCTCTAAAAAACCACTGAAGTATTAAAAGCAACTTCTGGCTTTGACTTTGGCTCTTGTAGCAGGAGTAGCACATGAAAACCAGAGCTGTAGACAAATGAACAACAGAGCCTATGAAAATTGTCATGTAGATACAGAACCAGAGAGCTGGACCTTGGCTGGGCAAAACTGGGTTGCTTTAGAGAAGAGCAAACCTTACTTTTGCCATCCTTAGCCTTGTTCCTCTTTCACTTCCTTACCTGTGTTGCTGCTTGTGTTTCGGAGGACAGGCAGTAGCCAAGGTGGGGGAAATGCAGATGGTTGTGGAGAACATGGTTGGTTTTGAAGGACTGACTTGGGTATGGTGAACTGTGAACACATTATGTCTCATGTGAACTGTACAACAGCATAGTGAGGATCTATCCTATGTGCACTGACTCCAAAAGCAGAACACCAGAAAACACCTGGAGCATGGTGCTTGAAGAACACAAAACATGGCTCACGTGAAAGGAGAATGGAAAAGAACCAGAAGTCTTAATGATGGAAGGAATGTGCTCTTTCTGGGAAAAAAAATAAAACAGCCTCACAGTAGGAATGGCAATTCTCAGCTCATTCTGAGTATGATTAGGAGAATGTAAATAAGCACTGATTTTCCCTAAAATGGGATCAGGATATGAGGGACTTGGTTGCAATAATAAAATCCTTTTTGAACTGTAAACAAAACCTTATCGTTACATGTGCCCCCAAGCTGATTTTTGGATGGACTGAACTAAAATTAATGCTGCAGCTGACGACCTTCTTGCCAGAGGCAGCCTGTCTCTGCATGGATGGAGGATGGATGGATGGATGGAGGGATGGATGGATGGATGATGGATGGATGGAAGGATGGATGATGGATGGAGGGATGGATGGATGGATGGATGGATGATGGATGGAGGGATGGATGATGGATGGATGGATGGATGGATGGATGGATGGATGATGATGGATGGATGGATGGATGGATGGATGGATGGATGATGGATGGATGGATGATGGATGGATGGATGGATGGAGGGATGGATGGATGGATGGATGATGGATGGATGGGGTATGGATGATGGATGGCTGGATGGAGGGATGGATGATGGATGGATGATGGATGGATGGATGGATGGATGGATGGATGGATGGATGGATGGATGGATGGATGGATGGATGGATGGATGGATGGATGGATGGCAGCTGAGACCCTGCTGTTCCCCCTTTCCCTTCACAGGCTCCAGCCTTTTAGGCATTCAGTGGGACCCCCCAGCTCTCTATTTGTGCAGCCCCCATCCCAGAGTGAAGGGATGAAAGCTGCCCAGCTGTCACTCTCTGCAGGCTCTGGCTGTGTTGTGGCTTCACCTCCTTCCCTGTTCCAGAGGAGGAGGCTGCTCCCACCCTCCTTACCCTGATTTGCAGCCTCAGTGCATTCATTGCTCCCTTTGCTCCCAGCTGGGCTGTCCTGTGGCTTTGCCAGCTCTCTCTTGTCCTTGCAGTGTAATCCTCTTACAGGCAGGTTTATATCCCCTCACCCCTCCTCATCCCAGGTTTGGAAGCCAACTCCCAACTCCTGCTCAAGGGACTCTCCAGTGCCTCCTCATCCCAGGATGGCCATGGACCTGCTCAGCATCCCCTCAGCTTTCTTTGGAAATGCACCACTGTGCCTTCTGTGTGTGTGTGCCATGAGTGGCTCTTCATAAACACCGTGGTGAGCTGGCGTTCAGAAATCCTTCTCCTCCTCTATTGTTTGCAAATTTAGGGGCTTGAAACTGCTGGAATTGGTCCTAGAAATGTGACCTTGCATTTGGTACTACTGAATTTATCATCTCACACCTCAATGCCATATCCTGCTTTTTCTGAAGGTTATTAGGACTGTAGTTGCTTGAATAAAAAATGGTTCTGAAAGAGTTTCATGGCTCTGCTGTTGTGTGCAGTGACTAATGAGCTTGTGCATCTCTTTTTAATTCAAGTTTTCTTTCTGCTAAATCCAAACTTTGTAAGGCTGTTACATGTACAGGGAGGAATTTATGTGCTAATTGAGCCACTGAAATTACCAAAACTCCTTGAATGGAGTCTCTCTCAAAGGCTTCTCTGCCCTGGTCAGTCCTGAGGAACAAAGGAGTCTTTCCACCGAAGTCTGACTCAGCCTGGGCTTTGGACACAGTCTCATAGGCATGGATAGCACTAGAGGCTATTTTTCAGAGTGTTTAAGTTTATTCCTTTACTTGGTTCACAAAGGAATTAATAGAAGTTTAGATTTTGCCTTGATTTATTAGGAGGCAAGCAAACAACATCATTTAAGAAACAATAAAGTATTTAAGTAGAGGATAGTCCTGTTTCAAAACATTTTACTGTCTTGCATTTTTTATCATTTGAAGTCTTATATCTCAGTAAAATAGTGAACTGTTTTAAAATTTGAGGCCTAGCTATGTCATGCTGTGTAAACATGCATGTTTCTGTCACCTCTGTGTATTGCTACTGAAGGAATTGCAAAGTGTGAGTATGAGGGACAGCTGCTGCATTTAAGCTTCCAAAAACTTTTAGGCCCCACAGGTAAATATTCCCTGGCTGTATCACTTTGCTGATGATCAGTCAGTTCCTTCTGTTCTGTGTACCAGCAGACCTTCAAAACAGCCACAATTCCTCTGGCTAGGAGTGTGCCTTAGCCTTGCAGAGTGGGATGCTGCTTTTGAAGTCTCCACTCTCTAAGTTCTTTTCCCTGAGATATTCAGCCATGCATATTTAAAGCTACATTTCAAGAAATTAGGTCTGAAAATTCCCAGCAGAAATGTATTTTTGCGTTTTATTTTTATCCAGAGATGACCACATTTTTCTCTGGCTTAAAAGACACATCAATTAATAGAGCCACTGGTGACTAATCTGTAAAGCAGAATATCTTCTCTCATTTAATGAAGAGTCTTACATAAAAATCATTCTCATGATAAAGAACTTAATTTTACTGAGATTTCCAACTTCTTTTCTGAAAGTGCAACGTGTCATAAAGCTACATCTTCAGCATAAGAATATGGCTATTTATGGTAACTATTTATCACAGGCTTGATATTAGTACAGAAATCAGGTCCCAAATGTCCTTCCAGAATCTTCCTACAAGTGGCATGTAATCAATTGTTTCCTTATAGAAAAATTCTCTTAAGAATAGGTATTTGCACTGTATTAGCAAGAAATCCGTAGTTTTGAGCAATGCTGCAAGGTTGTTTTCAATTCTTGTCTTCCCACTGCAGTCCTTGTTAGTGCTCCTAGGACTTTTTGGGCAATGTCCAATTTTTTATCCTGCAGCAAACAAAATTACTGTGATGTTTTCTTCCCTGCTGTTCATTAAATGATCATTGACCTCTTCTGGTTGCAAGGAGGAGGTTGCACTGACCTCCATGTGATTTTTAATGTGTTTTCCATACAGAGTAAGTGATTCAGTCCTGGTTGTCGTTTCTGCTCTAGCCTGCAAGGAAAGCACTCTTAGACCTCGGTGTGTGGTTGGTGTATGGATGGGTGGGGCTACTGGGAAACACCTGGGCTGTTTATAAAATGTTCCCTTCCTTTCAGATGTCATTTAACTCTGTAGTTGATAGAGGCACTGTTAAAGTTAGGGATTAGTAGATTAGTACACACTCTGTTGTCTGCCGAGTTGGTGGTGAGTAGCCAAATCAGCTCCATGATAATTAGGTATTCACTTTGTCATCTGTGTGAGAGCCAATATTTTAATTTATTGTCTTTTTTTTTTTTTTTTTTTTTTACCAGCACTACAGTTTTACCTCTGAGGACCTTAATCTAATGTCAGCTCACTTGGGACAACTATTCACGTACTTGTAATAGTGTCCAAGCTAGGACAAACACTGGAAATTAAAAGTATTTCTGAAAACGAAGTAGGATAGTATTCCACCTACAGGAAGGAGCTGTGCAAGAACAGGTTGTTAAGCTTGATATGAGTGTGTCTAATCAAAATCTCCTCTGCTGTATTTCAGAGCAGATTCAGTGGTTGTCCAATGACTTGAGTGCTCTGGACACTCAGCTCTGACCCAGTGGTGATGTGAGAGCAGAGGCAGCATCCCCACTGCTGTGGTTTGCATGTGCTGGTATCCCTGATGATGGTTTCCACAGGGAGGACATGGACCAGGGGTTTTAATACACGGGAATCCCGGTTTTGCACAGAAACAGCAAGGGCTGTGGTGGATAATCAGTTTTGTGACAGCAGCTAGTTCCAGATGGATGCTGAGCAGCAGGGATCATTACTGAAACAGATTCCTGAGGTGAAGGGATGAAGCAAGATTCGTTGTGCTGGACATTCCACACATGCAACAGGGAGAGAAAACCCTGAGCCCAAAGCGTGGCAGCCTGCCCAGGTGAGACAAGCAGGGGATCTGAGAGAGGAATGTGAATTTTTTCCTTTAAATCCTTTTGGCTGTGTCTTTTTAGGAAGGAATTATTTATATAGAAAACTGTAAGGAGCGAAGAGGGACAGGCCTGAGTTACAAGAGCAAAGGGACAAAATAATGTTGGGTACTGGGGGAATGTGTTGAGAAAGAAACGGTGAAGTCAGGAACTAGAAGACACTGGAACAGTTACATACAAGAATGGCCACTGCAGGTGTTTTCTCCTAACACAGTGACCTTTACAGGCTGTCTCTCAGTTTGCAAAGGGGCCAGAAATGGTTATTTATGGACTTGCAACTTGCTGCCTTTCTCCAGCAACACAGCTCATGGCATCTTCATTTCCTGTGCACTCCAGCAGAGATCAGTCCTGTGCAGAGGTGACCCAAGTTGGGTTTGCAGGTGTAGTCAAGATCAGCAGATGTGAGGACACAGAATTCAGGTGTGTTGCTGGTTTACAGGCATTTCCATATTATGTTCTATATTGGTTTTAGTCGCCTGCCTGCCTGATGAGAGCCCAGGGGCTGAGGCAGAAGAAGACTCAAAGCCAGCCACTCCCAGTGCCTGACAAGCTGTAAAGCAAGAACATTTTGAATGTGATCCATTGCCTATTTTGGGAAAGTTATAAAATTTTCAGAGGTAGGCCAGTTATTTTTAAGTCTCTCTGGACATGCATTTAACGCAGGATTTGTTCTGGATGTTGTCAAGGTCGGACGTTTTCATCGTGGAAAAGTTCCCCTCCTTTGGGGAAATGTCTGGAAGAGCTAATTAGCTATGTGCTTTGGTCCTCTCTCATTTCCTCACAGCCTGCTAAACCTATTGCTAGACCTTTCAGCTTCAGCCAAGATGGATTGAGATAGTTCTTGTGTGCCTTCCCCTGGCTTCATCCATTTTCTGCACAGCCTTTCTCTAGCCTGTTTGAGGAGAAGGTTGCAGGAGAGCTGTGCAGACACAGCATGCCTCTATCAAAATGCAGGGAGGCTGATGTTTGGAAAAGGAAGTATTTGGAATTGAGAAACTGAAAATACCAACAACATGGTTCTTTTCCTTGTATCTGATTCTTTGCCGCTGCTTTGAATTTCTTTTTAAGCTGCTCACATTTTACATTCATTTAGTGAGGTTGAAAATATGAAATGAAATAGAAGAATTATACCTACAGTGAGATCCTCATTAATGAAGTTACCCTCCTGCAGCTCTGTTCTGTAGATAAAGAGCTGGTCCAGAGAAATGCTGAGCTCTTCCTGCTGCTTTTGGGAGTAGGAGGGATTGCTGTGTGCTCTGCAGCAATCAGGATTGGCTTCCAAGTTTTATTTTGACAGAGCTTGAGAATCAAAATAGCTCACATCAGTAATGAACAGGAGGACATGAATTATGTGGACCAATAAACTAGCAATTCCTGCTGCACCTTTCTCTTCACCTCTGTAATTGACAAACTTTAAATATTCCATATGGCAGCCCTGAGTATAAATAAGGGTTTGAATTAGGATGCGTGGTGTAGAACCTTCCATGCCTCCTGTGTCAGCAGCAGCTGATGCACATCGTGCCACCAATGCTCTGTGGGTTTTGGGGTATGAGGACAAGACTCTTTGAGGAGTGGTGTGCATCAGTTGAAAGGAGTACATAGTGTTTTCCTGCCTAATTCTGACAGAATTTAATTAATTAAAGACAGTGCACTTTCAGAAGCTATTTTCTGAATACTCCTCTCTGCATGCTTTGCTGCTGTTACCTAGAAGGGGGTTGATAATTTAATCTTTGTTTTGGCACTATTAGAAGAAGTAATTCTCAGACATTTTTCTGTTGCCTTTTTTTGAGAAACTGCATATGTTTAGTATTAGTTCTGATTTCAGCAATGCCCAGCATTATCAGGGCACTTTCCCTGTGTCCTGTAAAGCTGTGTACCCTTGTGTCAGTGAGGTTGGCCATATTTTGTGTGTGTCTCTAAAAAGCACTTGGTTTATTGGACAAGTGAGGTTAGAGCTGACAGTCAGTTCTGTTGTATTTCTGCCTGCCTGTGGCATGGTAACTTTTCCACCACATCCAGAACTGGGAGCAGTACTGCAGGTAACATTGGAAACATCTGTATTGATGCTGAAGAGAAGTAAAAGGACTAGGAATCCTGCCTTTGACTGAGATCAGGGGTTGGTGGGATGTGCCTGTGATACCATGCTTGAGGAGAGGCAAGAGGTAGAGTTGGGGGGGTTGGTTCACAGATTTATTTTTTTTTTTAACCAGAACAATCCAATTCATGTAGATTAAAACATTCTGTGGGAACATCTTGATTTCAGTGGAGTTTTTCTTAGAAAATGTCCAGGTGGCCCACCTGCTTCATTTCCTGCCATCTCATCAGTCAAGGGCTCTGGGGTGTGTTTGCTGAGCCTGAGCTCAGAGGCACTGAAACGTGAGACCTGCTGGGGCTAAACAATGTATTTATTCGTGTGTACAGCCTTTGCAATCCTTGCACAACCTGGATATCTCCTGTGTTTTTTGGTTTTCGTTTTTTTTCTTTTAACCTTTAAAATTTTGACCTAAATGAAGGGCAGGACTAATAATGTTTTATGGAATGCTAGATCTCCAGTTTCCTGGCTGAGGAAACATGAATCCAGGGGCTTCCACTGCAGGGAACTTTTGTAAGGAAGATACCATCTACCTTGATGAAATCGCTTTCTAATAATGTTGCAAACTAGAGAAAGAATGCAGAAAAGAAACAAGATGCTGGGAAAGTCCATCAAAACATTATGGGGGGCAGGACAGGGTGCAAGTATGAAAAACAGACAACCAAAACCAGCACAAACCACTTGCAAGCCCACTTGTGGACACAAAGCCAGTCTGAGTTTCTGGGGCTTGTTATGATGATAGGAACTGTTCCTGAGCATGGATAAATCAGGCCAGCCCTGGCTGCTGACAGGAATCTCTCTGGTGATGTTGTCTGATTGGGTGTGGAGATGAGCTTTGCCTGTGTTATCCAGGGTTATTCCTGCTTAAACCAAGGCTGGTATAAAAGGAAAGTCCAAGGAAAACTACAGAGTTTTTTTCTAAATCAAAAGCATTTGGTAAATTTGTGACAGGCCTTGAAGCCTGGTTTTCGGGGTAGTTTTTCTCTTTTGCTTTCCCTTAAAAACACCAAAGGACATGATCCCATGTGTCTTTGCATTTAGGTAGGATCTCTGGCAGTTAGCTGCTTTTTAGAAGCAAACTTCTTCCTTTTTTTTTTTAAGTGCTTTTTTCCTTTGCAAATGCTTGTTTTTCTGTACCACTCCAGATGTCTCATTTGGGCATTGTGGGCTGTGCAGCTGCCAGTTCATTTCTTCTGTGTCTGCTGAGGATCTGGAGTGGGGTTATGACACACTTCCCTCACAGGCTGTAGCTGGCATTTCCAGGACAAATCTTAAAATTCTTGCTGGGCCATATGAAGACCAGGTTTTGCTGTAGGAAGTCCACTGATGGAATTTTACTGCTGCTCTTGTGCTCCACGTGTGCTGGCTCTTCCAGGTGTTTGTAAATAAAGTTCCTTTGGATGCTGAATGCTCAGAGGGGCTCTAAAGGTCAAAGGGCTGGTAGTCACTGTCCTCTGACTGCCAGGATATCTGAAATACTTTGTACATCTCCTTTGTGATCATTGTCTGAATTGAAATTTTACAGTGGAAAGGGAGTAGGGAAGGCTGGGGTGGAATTGTGCCTTGGAGAAGGTGCTGTGAGTTTCCTTTTAGACCTTTCAGAAGCCCCAGCTATGGAACCTGACCCTGAGGTCACAGAAAGAGGCTGGTGGAGAGATTTGGGGTCAAAGGAAGGAGACAGAGGTGAAGGGAAGGTGTGTGTACTGATGGTGAGTGTCAGGAGCAGTGTCTGTTCCTGCTGCCTTATTCTCAGGCCAGAGCTGTCCTGGTCTTCTGTCTGCCCATGTCTCTCATGCTTTTAAAGAAACATCTAAAAACCAAACCAGAAACCAGTACATTCATTGTGCCCTAGGCTGTGTGATGGCACAGAGAGATAGTGATGGAAAGTGTGTCTTGGAAGTAAGGAAAAGAGGCTTGCCTTGGGGTGGAGGTGGGCATTAGTCATAGCACTGCTTGTGCTCTGCTAAATAAAGGTCAGGAGAAGGTTTGTAGGGAAGTCTTAGGGTTTTTTATCTTCATAAGCAAAATTCCAGCCAGCAGTGCTGCAACTTGAGATGCATCATCAGCATGTCTTTGTGGAAACATCCCATCCCCTCTGCCAAGCTTGCTAGGGGCTTAGACCTCCCAACAAACTCAGGGATTTCCTTAAATCCTTGTAAATCAGAGCTCTATTAGGAAGCAGGAGGGGAATAAACCACCAAGAGGCTTTCCTCCTTTTTTCCAAAGTCTGTGTGTGCTATAAATTGAATAGGCCCCCCCTGAGACCTGGGGAAACCAAACTCTTAAAATCCATAGTAAAGGGTTGGTAATTGTTTCAAACAGCCAACTAAAAATGCTTTTTATTACGAGGCTTGAGCTCTCTTTCATATGTGAAGCTGCTTGTTCATTTTGGCAGTGAAGGCTGCTTTTATGCCTCCCTGGGGACAGTGGTAAAACTTTCAGCAGCTTAGGCACAGAAACCAGCCCTTTGTGGAACTGAAGGCGAGAAACCAGAAGTTGTTCTGCAGATTTCCCAGTCCCCTGCAGCTTGCTTTCAGATTTTGCTGATTAATCCACTTTTGTTCAGGACAAGGAGAGGTGAAGACGGTGCTGTGCAGGGATGGGACCAGACTTGGCAAGGGCACTGGGTGTCTGTGGGTTGGTGGGCTCCTTGGTGATTTTTTCTGACATTCAGCTGTTGGGTGCAATAACAAGGAATCACACTTTGCACACAGTTGCACTGAAAGATGGACAAGAGCTGGATTTATTCTTACTGCCACTGTGAGCAGGAGAGCAGAAGTCTCTGGTAATCCTGTCCCAGAGTGGTAGCAGAAATGCCAATCCTGCTGAGGCTGATGATGGAGGGGAGCAGGGGACACTCAGACAGGGGGACATGTGGAGTTTCATGTCTCTCAGGGGACTGCAGGAGCAGGGAGCTGTTCCTGCAGCTGGAACACTGCATCCTCCCTTGGCAGTGATTAGTCTTAGGTATTTGTCCATCAGTGGCAGCCTTAATGTAACATCTCCATCTGCTGGACTTTAATTTTGTCTGTCCCTCTGGAGTTTGTAGAAGCCTTGAGGCTTCATCCTGCCAGCAGCATAGCATCAGCACGTCCCTTCAGGATCCTGTGTGCTGCCTTTAGAGGCTCCCCAGTGGTTCCTGACATGTTTCTGCCCTTGATTTGGAGGCTCCTCCAGTTGTGGATGCACTGTTAGAGAGCTAGGAAAATTACAGCCGGGAAAATCATCCCCAGGCAGGAGGTTCTCCTGTTCTCTCAGCTTCTTTCCCAGGCTGATAGCTTGTTCAGCTTCAGTTAGGGAGACTTTCTCCCAGGATGATAACTTGGTCAAAACAGAATAGAATTCATAATAAAGATCAACACCAGGTACCAGCCATGGGACTCTTCCTGAACTACAGTCCCACGGGTGTTCTCTCAGTTATCCAGTGAGCTGCTGTCTTGTCTTAGCTCTGCAGAACATGCTATAAAAAGTACAAATCGTGCTCTCAATAAATGTCTCTTTTCTACCGTGAGAGGGACCATGTAGCTGTGTCTTATTTTCTCCGCTTGTAAAGAGTTAAATCCTTAACCCAGCAGCTGCATCCAGTAACTCCTGACACGTTTCTGCCCTTGCCTTGCAGATCACTGGCGTTATCCTTCTGGCAGTGGGGGTCTGGGGCAAGCTCACCCTCGGCACCTACATCTCTCTGATTGCTGAGAACTCCACCAATGCCCCCTACGTGCTCATCGGGACGGGCACCACCATCATCGTCTTCGGCCTCTTCGGCTGCTTTGCCACCTGTCGTGGCAGCCCATGGATGCTGAAGCTGGTGAGCAAATATCAGTGGCACCACCTCGTTAGTGGCTCCACATATATTAGTGGCTAGCTGCTTTTTTCTTTTTGCCTTGACTCAAAGTTAGGATTGAATGCACGAGGGACGGATTTTCTCGTTCAGACTTAGTTGTTTATTAATTCTTATTTATAGTACTGAGAGTTTCGTAGCACTTCTAGCTAAAAACAAGAAAATGTCGGTGTATTTTGTTAGTTACAAGATCTTTTAAAGCCCAACTATCCAATTAAAAGCTAACATCTATATTATTTGTACTTTTGACTCAATAAGTAAACCCCTGTGACTCGCACTGCAATACTTTCTAACCAACTAAAAACTGCTACCTGAAATCACAAAGAAGGAGCAAGAAGGAAGAAGAGCTACCACCTAAGAACCTTCATCTTGTTCTCTACCTATTACTATATTCTAAAACTCCAATTTTGAAACCCTTTCACCATGTGATATTACACACTTTTATTCAAGCTACACACCAGTGATCCCAACTCCATCACTCAAATTTGGAAGCCTTCTCCAGGGCCTCAGGTCAAAACCACTGTTCTCCAGGGGGTCAGTGCCAGAAAGCACAGAGAGTTCAAAACTCCCAGGCTTCAGGGTTCCAACAAGCAAATCCAAGTGCCTTAGAAGGGGAGGAGGGTTTTTTGATCAATTGAGATTCCCCCCGACAGATGTTGTTTTTAGGCACATAAACTCGATTTTATTAATCTCTATGTTCAACATGTGTGCCTTTAGGACAAAGGGGGAAAAAAACTCTTTGCCAAAACCAGTTTCTTGATTGACTATGACTGAATTTTGCTAGACGTGGTACATAGGCCCAAGAGTTTGGAGCAGGGTGGAATGCTGCTGAATTGCTCTGTGAGTTGTTCTACAATCATTCTGGTTTTCTGTGAGACAGATAGAGAAATATATTTACAATCTTAAAGATGCCCAGAGCATCATAAATGTGAAATTCTTTCAAACTGTATTTTAAGGGGTCAGTTTAATACCTTGATGTGAAGTTATGGAATAAATACCTGGTACCTCTTAAAAGCACACCAGCCGTTCTTTTTCTCCTAACATTCACTAGGATAGAACAATTCAACCCAAAAAGCAGAGCACTGTATAGTATCTCATAAGCAGCAGGGGCTCAAGGTGCACTGAGCAGAGTGGAAGCTGTTGTGCCTCAGTCCACTTTAACCTCTCTCTCTATGAATTTCTCTGTTCTGAGTTTTCCAGCCTTCCTTAAAATTCAAAATAAGTACAGGTTAAACAGATGAGAAACTGTGTTTCTAGGCATATTTAGGAGCAAAATGTGCATGTGCAATGATTTGAAGGGTGGAAATAGCACTTGTGAGGCAGTGAACTAGTGAGAAAGGGCTTGACAGTTCAATGTATCTCCTGCTACAGTATTTTGGGACTGGTTTTCTAAGGAGATGGGATGATTTTTCTCCAGTTCAAACTGCATTTTAAAGAAGAAAGGACATGTTAAAGGGAGCTAGTTTCCTCAAGTGATGGCAGGGAGGGGAAGGGAAGAGGTAGCAGCTGCAATCCCATCAGCTGGTGGCCAGCTGGCGAGTACCTCCCTGCTGTCTCTTGCTGGTGATGTGCTGTCAGGGCATGGCCAGAGGCTTGCTGCAGCCACGGCAGTCCAGATGGGGAAGGGATAAAGGTGAATTATGATATAAATCCATAGGAAATCAGGCTCTGCGAGTTGCCCCATAACTCATGTAACTTTGTTAAAGCTATGCCATTAACAGTAGCATGTGTTTTTCCAAGCATGAGGGTTTATTTTCATTGTACATGTAAGAAATATTTCTAAACTTCTTTTCTCTCCTGAACAGAGCAGTAATTTGACAGCTCCATTAATTGGACACCTTTTTTTTCTAGTTCTGCCTTCACTGTTGTACTCCTTTCTCCAATAACCTTGCATTAAAGCTAAGTTTCCATTTCTCCACTAAATCCTGCTAGGACTGAATTTAATTTAAAATGTTTCCTTTCTTAATTAACTGTTACTTAGCAGGTGGAGTAAAAAGATATTTTTTCCTCCAGAAAATTAAGCCCGAACTTCAAATTTTACTATCCCACTTTGCATTTTTCTTTATCTTCTTTATTTCTGCTTAAATATATTTTTAGTACTTGGTGAGTGCCTACACTGAAAGCACTGTTTTCAAGGTTTATTTAGCTCCTGATCCAAATGCTGCACCTAGAACCAAATATGGACCTTGGCTCAGCAAAGTGTTTGGAGCACATGTGTAGTGTTACTGTGAGAATATTTCCAGTGAAGGCAATATTTCAGTTCATTCATTGCAGAAACTTCAGGAATCAGGCAGCAAATCCCAGTCTGGCAGTGAGATAGATAAACACAAACCAAAACACCTGGGGAAGCCTGTTGACCTTAGCAGAGCAACATGCAAACAGGAAGGGGCTGTTTGTATTCCTTATTGCAAGATCAAAACCTGACTGGCTTGGATTCACCTCTGGCATGTGAGTGTGTTTTAACTTATACAAGAGCACTAAGAAACATGGGAACAGAAATGTCAGAAAAGCCAGTAATGAAGCAATATATATCAGTTGTGAGTTATATAAACACATATATTACATTCAGGTCATAACCTGTGTATCTCCTCCAAAAGACCTTTGGTTTCTTAACATCTCTGAAGGGTGCCTGGAGGGGAAAGTTACATTTTATGTGATAATATCTGTGCTGAGACAAAAGCCTGTCGTGCTCTGACTTCTCTTGCCTCCTGCCTTTTCAGTATGCCATGTTCTTGTCCCTGGTGTTCCTGGCTGAGCTGGTGGCTGGCATTTCAGGGTTTGTCTTTCGCCACGAGGTAGGTGGAAATGTGCTGAGTTTGCACCTGGCAGCTCCTCCCTGGGCAGGAGCTGCTGAGAACTTCCTGGAGCCTGGAGAATGTGTGGGGTGCTGAGCTCAACAGCTCCAGCACATCTCCAGGGCTGGGGCTGATGTGCAACAAAAACTTGTACAGCTCTTAAAAACCAGTGTGATTCCAAATGAAGGGATTTAGCCAAAGCTCTTGCCCTCAGCTGCCTGGTGATTTGCTCTCGAGCTATCAGGTTTTGTGTGTCCACCATGCAAGATCTTCTTTACTCTTTTACATATGCTGAGGGCTGCAAAATAGATTAAATGCTTTTCTTAAACACAGCTTGCCAGGCAAATGCTGGTTTATGTAAGGCAGAGACAACTTCTGCATCACACCAGACTTGCTGTTTTGTAAATATTTTCCCTTTTTTGTGGGGGGGGAAGAGAGGGGGTGGGGAAGGAGTGGGATGGGATTTCGTTTCTATCTTGAGAATAAGGACAGATTAGAAGTAGAGTGAGGTAGGAAACTGGGACAGGAAGGAGCTTTTAAAAAGCATGGTCTAGATTTGTAATAGCACTCCTGCTTTATCCACTGTAATCAGGTCTATCTGCCTGAAAGTCCATGGACCTACAATGCCACTGGTGCTGAACCAGAACAGCCCCAGAGACCCTCCTTGTCTCTTCTCTTTGTATTAGCAGGTTTTCCAGTCTCCTCTTTTGACATGACATTTCCATTGCTATAGATTTTCCTGCTGTTCACCCTTGCAAGCAGTGGATTGTGTTTAATGTGGTGCTGAGGTGCCTGTCCACCTGCTGAGGATTCCCATTTCATCCCAGCTAACCTGCAGCAGCCCCAGAGTCAGACTGCTCCTTTTGGGAGAGGCAGTCTCTTGTGAGAGCCACAGCCATGTGGGTTGCTCACATCATCTGCTTCCCAGCCCCTTTCCCACCCAGTCAAAATGCCATTCCTGATGATGTGCCTGACATTTTCCAGCTGAGGGACCTCTTGTTCCTTACGCAAATTCCTTTGCTGCTGGGGATGCCTGGTCAGTGTCTTATTTTGTCTTACTTTGTCTTACTTACTTCATGTCTTACTTTGGTGCCACTGCCTTGTGTCCCCAGGGTGTTTGCACAGGCTTTGGCTCCCACCTGGCGTCCATGAGCATGCAGTGTCCTTCAGACTTAGTGCTGGAGCAAAGTGTGTGTGGGAAAAACATAAAATGATACCTTTTTGATAGGTTAAGTCATTTTACAGTACTTTTTTAAACATACCAGTTTGCTGGCGTGGTCTTGTTTCTGTGTCTGATATCCCAGTGGAAAAATGGAATGAATGATTCCTGACAGTTAAAAGGGAGCTCTGGCAGCTCTAAAAACACCCTTAAAAACAACTGGGAAGGGCTAGTTTGGGTGTCTTATTAGGAGATTTGGAAATGCATTTTCTTCCTGCAAAAACTGCTTCAGATGTTGTGCTTCTTGATGCTCACATGGGCTGTTTTTTGGGTTTTTTTCCCCTCACCCTCACAGATCAAGGACACTTTCCTTAGGACATACACTGAAGCAATCCAGAATTACAACAAGAACGATGAGCGGAGCCATGCAGTGGATAATGTACAGGAAAGTGTAAGTCTAAAACTGGACACCAAAAATTCGTCAACAGATAAAGCATGGATTTGATCCCAGAACATGAAGTTTTGATGACTCAATCTGCAAGCTGTAATTTGCAAGCAAAATTAAGAGGCTGGCAAAACTGATCTAAAGTAAATTATTTCAGCTGAAATGCTTCCCAGGATGCCTAAATTCTAGTAAAAAAGCTATCTGATAAAGGCAGGGCCTGTCCCACTGTCTGGTTTTGGTCCCAGATCTTGAATTAGGTTTAGGGGGCAGTTCTGTTCCTGAAGAACACACCTTGTTCCTAAGTGAATTTGCCAATAAAATTATAAAATGCTTTAAATTTGAGCTGGATGAGACAGGATTTTATAATCTTGTGTCCTGCATCACTGATAAACTGCAGCAGTTCTCTTCACAAGTACAGTGAGGGGCTGGCAAAGGAGACCTAGTGAGTTACGGAGAAAACCTGGGTGTATGTTCCCCAAGGGAAGATGGAGGGAAAACTGCTGAGGTTGGCAGTGAAAGCTGTACTGGAGGGATGCAGTGGGAGTTGGTGAAGAGCCTTCTGACCCTCAGGGGTGGTAGCAGGGCAGTGGGGATTGCCTTCCCTTCCAGCAGGGCACAAGGCAGGAGCAAATGCCACAGTATGGCCAAACCAGGTGGGGATGGCACCCACAAGAGACCAAGTCCACCAACTACAGCGCAGAGTGATAAAATTCACATTTAAATTCCCACAGGAAGCTCTACATAGCAAGAAGCTATTCCTTCAGTTTGCAGTACATTCTGTGAGCCAGTTTCCTTTCCATATGACTGTAACTCGATTGAATGGCTGACATGTCAGTGTCATTGTATGGATGACTTCTAGACCTTTAGAAATTTTGTTGGACCCTTCAGCATGGTTGAAACTGTACTCTAACCTGGCTTCTCCTGGTCAGCAGATTACTGCAGTGCTCCCAGCTGAGGATATTCTGCTGTCTAATTGTCTGTTTGCATAATGTTAACCTGTATTTTAAATTTTTGATTCCTTGCAGTTGATAAAACAAAGTAGTTCAGAGTAGTTTTTTAGTGTTTCTGTTGTAGCAAAATGTTCATTTCATTCATAGTTCTCTTTTTTACAGGAACTGCATTTATAAGCCATTTCCATGCAGAAAATTCAGCACATACTTTTGAGTCTCTGTCTTATAGCTTAGGATCTAAATCAGAACATCCTTCCCAGTTTAGGGTTTTCTAGCTGACTTCCTAGACACACCCTGTGAACATATGGTCTCTTTCTATTCACAGCTCAGTGAATAGTCCTAGAAATTATTTTGGTGAGTTAGAAAGGCTTCACCTTATTGATTTGTGCTAGTTTGAACCTGTATGTGTTACATGTAATTCTATATAATGCTTTGAGATCTTGAATTTACAGGGTCATCTTTAATCAAATAAAAAAGTAAAGAAAACAAACAAAAAACCCAACAGATCATCAGCTAAAAAAGATAGATTTATGGCTGGACCTCTGTCAAATGTTACAAATAATAGTTCTGCTCATAAAATACCTTCTTTTTAGTAAGTCATCTGCTCCCTTGTTCTGTAAGTTACATCCCTGGTACTTCAGTAATTAGTGGGGCAGGGGTGATATCTGCTTTTCAAAACCTGAGGTGCCCTGTCTTTATTTTGATTATGAGCTTCCGAAGTGGGCCAGGATGATTCTGCTCTAGCTTTAATTCTGTGCTGTTCGTTTGTGTGTTTTAAACCTGCCTCTTATCCCTCCTAGCTGAGCTGCTGTGGCATTCAGAGCTACACCAACTGGAGCACCAGCCCTTACTTCTTCAAGCACGGCATCCCTACGAGCTGTTGCATGAACTCCAGTGACTGCAACACTCAGGATCTGCGCAACATGACCGTGGCTGCCACTAAAGTAAACCAGAAGGTATCAGTAATGTTGTGCCAGAGGCTGCTGTGACACCCTCCAGCACCCCAGTGGAGTGTATGGCTGCTTGCAGCTGAATTTCATTTCAAATGGCTGGTTGATAATGTGCAAGTAAGGCTGGAGTGATGGTAAGGATGGGCTTGGTCCTGCACTTGCTTCATATTCTTTGAGCTGGCCTTTCTCAAATCCAATCCCAGAGGCAGCAGCTCTGAGCAAGCACAGGTGATTGGCAGTAAATGTTGTGGTTGGTGGGTACCTTTATTATGAGTTTAAATCTTTGAACATGTAGGGCTGTGAGCACAGCACAGCCAAAGTGACCTGGGTCGCCTGAAGGAGCAGGTTGGTGTAAATGGCTTAGCTGCACCACCTAATTAGTGGCTTGTCTTCATTTTCTTCTGTCTTCACTCAGAGTCAGGATTAAAAACACAAAGGAGACAAATTTTCTTGTCTTCGGGCTTGGTCATTTATTAAATCTTATCTAAAGTACAGAGAGTTCTGCAACACTTCTTGCTACCAGCTAAAAGCGAGCAAAACGGAGACAAATCTAGTTAGTTACAAGGTCTTTTAAACAGTCCAATAGAGAATTAAGACCTATATTATTTATACTTTTGACCCAATAACCAAACTCCTGTGACCTGCAGTGCAGGACTAAATATCCAACTAGAAATTACCACCTGAAATCATGAAAAAGAAGGAAGAACAACACAAAAAGAGACAACACCCAAGAATCTCTATCTTCTCCCATACCTATTACTATATTCTAAAAATCCCAAATTCCAAATCCTTCACGATGTGAAGGCACACACTTCTATTTAACTACACACCAGTGATTTTAACTCCATCACTCAAATTTGAAAGCCTTGTCCAAGGCCTCAGGTCAAAAGCAGTGTTCTCCAGGGGGTCAGTGCCAGAAAGCACAGAAAGTTCAAAATTCCCAGGCTTCAGGGTTCCAACAGGTTGGGAAGACAGAAATAGGGTTGAGAAGGCAAGTTGGAAGAACAGGATGAAAATGGATAATTAGAGAATAAAAATGCAGAAGACGCTAAAAAAGGGAAGAATAAAGAGAAAATGCAGCATCTATGCATTAGACGCTGTGCTGAAGAAGTGCAACTCAAGTTATTGCTTCAAGTGCTAGTGTGTCATCAATTCTTTCTCACTTGAGATTTGCAAGAGAGAGAGCAGTTTGTTGATAAGAGGAACGATACTGTGGCTAAATCACCATTCTAAGTTGTAACACAACTTAGTCAGACTTAAGGATTATTTTCTTTTTTGTTTTTGTTTTCAGAGATCTATTTTAAATGTAAATAGAAGTCCTGAGTAGACAACAGGGGAAATACGGAAATGCCTCTGTCTCTTCTGTTTCTGTCTTTTTCACCTGTCAGTTATGAGTCAGAAGGTTGGACTGGTGACTGAGCACAGCCTGAAACATCTTTGAAAACCAGTCAAGTAGACAACATTTTCTGGCATGTATTGTAAAAGGGATACTAGAGGATTATTTTCTACTAAGCCTTTCCTTTTTTTGCAATGGTTTAATGAGAGCCACTTGTTGCAGATGTGTGGAATGTTGGTGGTGTCCATTGGTTGAGTAACTCACAGTCACCACCAGCAGAGCAATCTTGCACGAGTGTAGGGGGTGAGCCACTCTGTTCAGTTGCTCTTTGTGAATTCGTGCTAACTGGATGTTTTTGTAGAAGTGGGAGGAAGGTGAGAGGCAGGGCAGGGTGAATCCAGGGCGTCTAGGTGAGCCAGCACCCAGAGCAGGCATGGTGCCTCCTGGGCAGCCCACCCTGAGCCCCTGCTCCCCTTCCCAGCAGGAAAGTTTTCTGTGTGACTCGTGTTCCACCCGCTTTGCACTCCAGCCGTGCACTCTGAGCCTTTCCTGGCTCATAACCATTGAGGTACCATTTGCACTCCCAGCACTGATCTGCTGTTTCTCCCAAGGGCCAGGCTTGCTCTGCCTGCACAGGGAAATAAATCCCTGTCCACTTTTGGGTTCCTCGTGGCACAGGATGCCTGCTGAATTGTAGGAAGTGACTGAGGGATCGGTGTGTGCTAGTCCAGGGCTAGTAACACATTTCCAGCCATTCTTGCTCCTTGCTCTCCTGTCAAATGCACAAGTCATCTGATAGAAAAGGACTGCTGATTCCTCAGGAAATAGTTGAAGTAATTACTTGATTTAATTACCCAGAGGAAATTTGGATGTTTGGAAGTTCATGTGGTTTTGTCTCATTTTCTGACATAGCCATTGAAAATCAAAAGTTGCAGATTTCTGTTCAGCAGTTGTGAGATCTTGGAGCTGTCCCAGACATTTGAGCAAAATGGGATGCTTCTCATCGGAATAAAAAGCAAGAATGAGAAAATGTTGTTTGGCCCTATCCTTTCACTTCAGATAGGCATCAAACATCATTGCCTCTGACCCAAGCCCCTTGCTCATCTTGGAAACAGGCTCTTTACTCTCTGTGTGTTGGAGAAAAGGGAAAATATTTATTGCCTGTATTGTGGAAGACCCTTCTCACCATGCCTGTGGACAAGTATATTTGGATTAATCTTTTAGTGGATGTTGCAAAACTATCAGTAAGACGAGTTCTGTATGAGCTAATCAAATTACTAGCAGTTTCTGAGAACTAATAATGAATTAACCAAAGAGGATTAAACTAATAATGTAATTACAGGACTAAAAGACAGCATTCCTGGATTTTCTTTGCCAATTCTGACCCTAACTTGCTTAGTGACCTTGGGTTAATTATTTAGGCTCTCTGTTTCTTCATCTCAGACAGCCCTAATACCTAACTTTAAGAGCTGTCATTAGGATTAGCTAATTAATGTTCATCTAGTGCTTTTAATCACAGTTCTTTACCAAGAAACCTCAAGTGCTGTTTCTCCCTAAAATCTTAAGAAAGGAGCAGATGCATGGAG
The DNA here is from genome assembly GCA_037013685.1 of Acridotheres tristis. NCBI lineage: Eukaryota > Metazoa > Chordata > Aves > Passeriformes > Sturnidae > Acridotheres > Acridotheres tristis. Next base: position 106,767,141 of record CM072884.1, read on the forward strand.
GCAAGAAAGATCAGATCCTTTGTAAACTGTCCCTTCTGTGCTCTGGATCTCTGGATCAGCACCCAGAGGTGCTCACACCGTGCTCCACACACTTCACACACACTGTGTCCTGTAACTCAGCTCGTGGGTGCTGCTTGCACTCTCAGTCCATGGCAGATAAGCCATATGTAAGCAATGTACTTCAGTAAACGGATTATTGTGGCTTGGGAAAACAGAGTCTTCAGGTGAGAGGGGTGATCAGAACTCTGCCATTGCATTGTTTTGTTGGCAAGATCTTCTGTCTCCCTCAAATTACCACTGTGCTTCAGTGTTGCATCTCTTGAAGGCTCTTCAGCAGAACAGGTTTCAGCAGAGCTGGGAGAGCATTAAGCCATGTCAGACAGAATGAAAATACTGCTTGAGAAATCTAATCTCATTGCAGAACATGCAAGCACGCAAACTGTAGTTGCTTGATGAGTTAAATAAGCAAGCTTGAATCAGACTTACTTTACACTGTGGTAAAACATAGTTAATGTGTACACATAAACATTTCAGAAATTAATCAGGACCAGCTGTGCTGGTCCTCAGTTAGTATTAGGTTCAGCACTTCATTACTCTCAGTATTAAATGTCTTGTGATGTTATAAAATAAGTTAAAGAAATGGTACAGTTTATTTAATGAATGGCCTGTCTGTAATAAAGGACATTGTTTGTCCTTCTCACTGTTATTTTTTACAAGCATCTGATGCTCTGAGGTCATAAAGAATTCCTACAGTGCTTGCAGAATGAGGGGTGGGTGGATGTAGGTGAAATGTGGAGACACTTCTCCCTTATGGGACAGGAGTCCACACTGGGAAAAGCAACTCACTGTTATTTCTGAATTTTCCAATTTCTGATGAAGGGGATAAAGTTATAAGGTATAAAACTCCTTAGGACTGGCCTTAAGCCGGAGTGTTGGTCATTTGAGGAAGGTGGCAAAGGGGGCAGAGCAGTGACTTTGGATTGTGGGGACAGATGGGTTAATAATGAAAGAAAAAAAGGATGCCATCTTTCTTTTTTTCTTCACATATCAAGTCACTTGTTTAGATTAATTTAGGCACCACAAACTAGGGGATAATTTCAAATGCTTTTGGGGGGGGTCAAATAGGTGAGGGGAGAAACTTGGCAACGATTATTGTACTGAGGGGGAGCATCTAAAAAAAGTCTATCCAAGAGAAGGGCAGATATTGTACATGAATCCTCTGGCTTCAGCCTGAGCTGTGAGTTGAGGCCTGAGAAAGCAAATTGGCAGAGAGAAAATTCAGTTTGGGGAGTGGGACAGGGAATTTTATGTCCAAGGGCAAATGAACCAAGAAAGTTCATAATTCATAATTTTGTTACATAGTTTAAAGTTACATGCTGTTCAGTACTTTGCCTGGTGTCCTTTGATGGGTAAAGGCAAGCAGAATGCCTCAAGGGTCACTTTATTAAATATCTTGAGTATTAGGAAATCACCATCATTTATTCATTTTTGACATCTGTATTGTATTATAACATTTGTGTATTGTTACTGGTTTGGTTTCAGGTCAAAGCTATATTGTTTTTTAACTGACTTTCTTTAAAAAGACCCATAAAAATGAGTGCAACATCACATTTAGATTTTTAAAGTATTGAAATTTGTTTCTAAAAGGAACTGGTTTTGCCACAGCTCCACATCATTCACTCAGAATTGCTATTTTAAAAACAGGTGACACTGTTGGAAGTTACAGCAGAAATATTGTGTAGCCAGAGTTCATTCTAAATGAGAAATTTGTATGTATGCATTCATGGCAGGGAAGGTCAGTACAAGGAAAGATGATGTTTGTTTTCCAGGGCTGTTATGACTTGGTGACCAGTTTTATGGAGACAAATATGGGAATCATAGCTGGAGTGGCTTTTGGGATTGCATTCTCACAGGTAAGTGCATAAACACTCCCCTTCCCCCCTTTTCTTTTCCCCTCTTTTTCTTTACCTGGACTTCAAGGAAGGAAGGATTATGGAAAGGGACTGAACTCAGCATGCTCATTAGTCCTGAGGTCATCTGTTCATTGATTTTCTTTTTTTCAACTTAAATGAAGTTTCTCCTTGGGAATATCAGTTACGGTTGAGCTAATGACTAGCTCAAGGAAAACAACTTGTCCCTCCACTGGGTCAAATAGAGGTTAACCCAATAAAACATTGGCTTAAATGGAGCATAAACAGCTAAGAAGACAAATAGCTAATCCATTGTTTGGGTGGGCTTCTATCTTCTCAGTCCTCTTATTTGTTCTTAAAGGACTCAAGAATTCAAGCAGTGCACCCTCAGGCCTCCCCATCCTGGACCTGGAGGAGACTCTTTGTGACCAATTTTATTTGTTTTCCCTTTTACACTGAACACTGAGAAATGTTAAGTCTACCAAAATCAGATTGTTAAACCAACTCCTGGTCTGCACCAAAAGGAATGTGGCACAAGAGCAACAAGAGGAGAGCTGAGAAGGGGTTTTCTGCTCCATGGTATTCAAACTGCATTTATGTAGACAGGAACTGGGGAAAGTATAGGTCTGGTCAGATTGCTCTGATCAAGAAGGGGCAGGAAAACACCTGCATCTTTCAACAAGATGCTCCTTTATACCAGTCGCTTCATGTGTGACAGCAAGGACTCTGTTGGAAACATGAAAAATGAGAGAGAGGGAAATAAGCACAATTCAAAACTGTCCCCAAGCCATGGGGAAAACGGCCCTCACATTCTCTCCATCAGCACACACACAGCCTGAGGGAGCCCTAAAGTTGTCTGGGCTCACACTGGCTGACTGCCCTGCCTTGGGCATACCTGGAAGCCTGATGCCCTGTAGCCAAGGTGTTGGATGTGAGCAGCCCGTGGTTTGGTGTGGGTGGAAATTCGGTTCAGCACAACAGCAGCTGCCCAGAGCATGTGCCTGCATGTCAGGTTTTTGGGATTCAGAAAAGGTGAGCAATCTGGAGCTGTTTGTGCATGGACAAGGGGAGGTCAGGGGTTTTTTTTATAGGCTATTCTAGTTCTTGTTGAATGGTGACATCATTAAAACTCTTCTCCAGCCTTGATTATGGCTTGATTACTGCTGTAGGACTCCAAGCTCAGGTTTCAGTTTGGGTTCTAGATAGCCAGAAGGCTGTAGAGCATCTTTTTAAATGCCTCGTGTAAAGCTATCCAAAAGAAAAATGAGACGAGTAGAATTGTAAAATATGCTGCTGGGGGAAAAAGTCAGGACCAATACTGCCTGAAAGCCTCTAATGGGTGTTTCATGGCAGGCTGCAGGCAGCATGGGCTGCAAGGCACTTTGTCCTTGTGACTGAGGGGAGAAGTGAGGTGTGCTCTGATGTGGTGGTGGCATCCCACGCTGCTGGTGGCACCATGAGCCCTGCTGCCAGGTGGGGATGTCACTCCCCAGCACAGGCACTGGGCTCTGGCACTGTGAGGACATACCCAGCTGCTTGGGGTGTTAGTAAATGTGCAAAAAAGAGAAGAGAGAAGCTGCAGAGGAGAAAAATGCAGCTCTCCCAGGCTGTGAAGAATAGAAAGTGGCCAGCTGTAATTTACTGCCTAACCTGTTTTGCTGGGCCCAATCAGGGACAGTGTTTACAAATTGATTTCAGGTTAATGTGGATCTCAGTAATGCCAGGCAGGGCTCCAGCTGCAGCTGAGGTTTCACTGTTCCTATTGAGAATAGGTTTAATCTAAATAAAAGACAAATTAAATCATGTTGCTCTTCTACAGTAAAGCATGCTCAAGGGCCTTTCCTTCACCTGATTTGTTAGATGTTGACTAGCATTGGGAATGTGCTGATGCCCAGAAATAAAGTTGTTGTAATGGCATTGCAAATCTTACAGGCCTGGCACAGACCTCCCCATTAGAGTAAAGAGTTTTTATAAAAATACTGTGTTGCTGACCTTGTCTGCTCTGCTCCTCGGGTTTGAAATAATAACAATGAAATAAAATTTGATTGGTTTTGGACTTGGATGCCAATGTTGACTTCCAGTTGGAATAATTTCCGTTTAGCAGGTGCTTTTCAGAGCAGAAAAATTATTGCTGTGTTGTGCCCAACAGAGAGTAAAATTATACAAACTGCATAGATGGTGGAGAGCTGTGCCTAAATAAAACTACAGTACAGGCATTGGCTTAAGGAATGCAAGAGACACTGTCTGGAGGGGTTTATAGATTGTGAGCAGGGGAGACTCAGTGCAATGCTCAGGCCACATTATACCCCTTGTGCTGAAGGACTGGAAGTCAGGTGCTCTCCACATGCTCCAAACCAGTTGTGGGGCATATACAGGTCCCATCATTCTAAGATAAATTCCCATGCAGCCATGGAAATCCAAATTGCAATTAATTTTCTTTCTCTTTAGTATAATGTGTAGTAAATGTGTCATGCAGAACAGCTTCCAGTCAGTGGTAACTCCTACAGAATCAGTGTATTAAAAAGCCAGTTTTTATGTGTACAGGAGAGATAAGACTGCTACAAAATATGCTGTGGATGGTTTTTAATGGTCAGAGCTAAGATGTGCCTGAGATTGCTCCTAGAAACCATGAGAAATTCACTGTATTCTGCTTGCTGGAATGACCTGTGACCAAGAGGAGACACACCTGAAGGGTGTGGGTTTCCCAGTTGTCTAAACCAAAGAATTTGTCAGCATTTTCAAGTTCCTGTGGCAAGACCAGGGTATGGAAAACTCTCTGCTTTCTATATAGTAGTTCAGAAGACCAAGACAATCTTAGGAAGAAAGGAAAAAATAAGAGAGAAGACAAATGCAGAACCAAGTCTGACATCTTGGCACTCAAAAATCAGGACAGTAAAATCAAACAAATGAGTGGATAAAAGTTGAGATGGGGCATTTGAGAGGCAATGGGAGTGCAGGGAAATGAATGCAGCTCCCAGCAGCAGTTTCTTTGTGGGAATCCTTTAACACCAATTCTTCTGGTTTTTCAAAGGAGCTGCAGGGACCTGGTGCACAGCAGGATAAGGAGCTTCCTCCTGCCTGAAGAGCAGAGGAGGCAAGTGAGGGAACAAATGCAGAGAGCAAGGCAGGGTGGGGAGTGCTGATTTGTGCTGCACAGTTTGGGAGCCTCCAGCTGATTTAAATGCAGAGGACTGTAGTTATGTCTGTAATGAAAGAGCACCATGAAGAAAATTCAGCAACTCAGTACAATATTGCCTCTTTTTGGCTACAGGAGAAACAGTGCTCTTGTGGTTAAATGTGGAAGTCAACACATTGAAAAACACATGTTTTTATATGCATTCAAAGAATATCTAAAATATTTATTATAGCTCTGCTGTGTCCTGGTAATACTTAGAAATGCTGAGTAAAATGTGTGTGCAGTGACCTGCCATTGTCTTGGGAGTGAGCTGAGTAAAACAAAACACCAATAAATGCCTGCAGATGCTACAGAGTTTAGACACACTGATTATTAGAGTTGCAGCCTGCGCAGAGCAGAAGAATCCCTAATTAGAGGGGATCTAGGGAAGTCTGCTCCAGCTGAAGGGGGAAGGAAAAGCCTCTTGTTTCCTATTTGTAGAGGCTACAGCATCTTCCCACTTGTAAACCTGATACAAGCAGCAGATTGAGGTTGAGAAGAGCAGTGGCTGTAATCTGGGTGCTTGTGATGGGGAAAAATAAACAACTTCAATTTTCATGCATTCTTGGCCATTGTAGAGAGGAACTGATTCGGGTCTGGGCTGGAATTTGCTCAGGGAAAATAATTTGGATTAAATTCACTGGGAAGTTCATCTTGCTGAAAAACACATTGAGGCAGAGAAATAACTTCTGAGTCCAGCCAAGGAAAGTGAAGAAAAACTTAAAGTCACCACAAACACAGAAAAGCATCAGTGAAGGAGGTGGGACAGGGCCACCCAGGGGAGTCGCTCTGTTTGGCTGTCAGAGCATGGAGAAATACACAGCACTGTCCAAAACAGAAATGTCATTCTCCAAAATTGAACTGAGCTAAAGAAACGTGAGTCAGCTGCAGGAACCTGTAGAATGTGGTTGGTTTCCAGCAACACCTTCAAATTAAATCACCTTCCCAGTGATGAGTAAAAAAAGCAATAAAATGGCTAAAATGTCTTCTTGGCATCAAGTGAGATTTTCAGAGCTGAGGAAGGTTTTCAGCATGCACGTGTCATTTTGGCAACTGAAAACACAGCCCCTGGACCCTGGTAGCTTTGGGTTTTGTTAGAGGTTGGTCAGGAGTTGGTACCAGTGCCCCACATGTAGTTATAACCAAGGCAGTGCCGTCCTTGGTGCCAAAATCAGGGGGTGCATGTGGGGACCAGGAGGGTTCAACCTGCTTTTTAATGTGACTCTGTGCCCTTTTGGGATTCCCAGAACAGCTCTGGTGGTCACTGAAACAGGAAATGGAGCAAATTTCTGGCAAAAGAAGCATGGCTTGACAAGGACTGTGACATCCTAGAGACAGTAAACAGTTTATCCAGATTTGAGTTATCCTGCTTGGCCTTGTTCTGGGCTGGTGCCAGCCCAAATCAGGCAATTGCCTGGTACAGAAGATGTGCGTTTTGATGATGATTGTGTTAACAGGGAGCACTGCCTGGTCTAGGGGAAGGGACACAATCCTGGAGAGTGAAACAGGAGGAGCCAGTTTGGATGAGCAGCCAGCCAGTCATGCCCAGGCTTGCTGTGGATATGTGCTCAGGAGTTAATTAATTGACCAACCCCAGTGAGAAAAGCGAGGCTGAATTATTTACAGCATATTAACACTGTTGGCACATGCAGGAAGCACTAAGAAACTGCAGTAGACAAAACATTGAAAAGACTGAGTGCTTATTGATGAATGGAAGTCTGTTTTCAATAATCTGAGTGACAGCCACGGCAATAGTGAATGACTTTTTAAAAAGTTATTTCCAGATTTACAGCGCTTATTTCTGCAGTGCTACATCACTTGTAAAGGAAGCATAACCACTCTGGGAAATCAGGAAGCGTTTCCCTGGCACACTGATAAAGAAGTTAAAGGCAGCAGCTCTCAGGGCTGATGGGTGGTGGTGAGGGATCCAGGTAGAGCAAGTGAAACACAGCCTGATAGCCCCAGCAGTTTATTCATCCACATCTGGCTTGACCAGACATTGACAAGCGACTGAAAAATACCAGCAAGGCATGCTGCATGTCAAATAAATGATAAAAATCAAGAGGAAGATCTGACAAAGAAAGATGACAGATTTTAGTGCTGTTTTTCTGATTAGAGCAGTCCTTAAAATAGGGCATAAATACGTTGTGCATAATAACTCCAGAACATGAAATACATGTTTACCAATGCTCTGCACTGTAATTTAAGTTAAATTCTGTTCTGTCTCTCTTGTCTGGAACAGTTGATCGGGATGCTGCTGGCATGCTGTCTGTCCCGGTTTATTACTGCTAACCAGTATGAGATGGTGTAACAAGGTGAGCTTTTCCCATTTTCCAGGTGGTAAAACTATAAAAACCTTGCTGTGTTGTTGTGGCTGTGCTGCTTCTGCTGAAGGCAGCGAGCACGTTTAACATTCTGAGCATGTTTATTGGGAATTAAGCTCCCTAAACTGTGGGGGTTTTTTTTCCTTTTTCTTAAAATTGTCCAAACCTGCTCTAAACTAAAAACCAAAAAAAAACCACCAAAAATTCACACCTGTAACCCACCAGGTTACCGAGGCCACAACATTTCCCAACACCAAAAAAATCTAAAACCAAACTAAATAAACCAAACTACAACCCACAAAAACAAAACTCTTCTAAATCTGTCATCTCTTCAAAGCAGCAAAAAGTTTTGCTGTTTAGTATTGTTAATTTTTGTGCTGGAAAGTGCTTTACCTGTTAAATAAACAATTTTTTTCCACTTCTCTCCGAGAAAATATTTCCCCCAAACCAGTTTTAAAAAAAGCTACTTAAATCTATTTCCTAAAAACAAACCCCATTCAAAAGTTTCCTCCCAAATTTACCCTAAACCAAAACACCTTCCCGTGGGCTTCTTCGCTTTAGGATTTTCTTCTTTTTGGGATCCAAATTTTGTGTGTGGTGGGGGGAAAAAAAAAGGAGGGGAGGGGAATGCAGTGTTGAATCTCATCACTTCAGTTTCCTTGGAAAGAGCAGAAACCTGCTGTGAACCCTGTTAGCAACCAGCGCAACCCACTTGTTGGTTTGTTGGTTTGGTTTTTTGGGTTTTTTTTTGTTTTGGTTTTGGTTTTGGGTTTTTTTTTTTTTTTTTTGGTTGGTTGTTTTTTTTCTTCATCCTCGCTGCTCTGCAGTCTTTCAGGAAGTGAGAAGTCCAGAGCCTGTGTGACGACCAGGAGCTGCAGAATTGGAGGAAGACTGCCATGAATGTTCTAGCACACACCGTCTCTCTCGCACGCACGCACACCCCACGAGCCAGCCCGTGCGCGCACACCCGCACCCCACTCCCCCCGTGTCCCACGCCTAGTGTCCCATTCTGTGAAGTTCCACGGTGCCACCGAGAGCCCACGAGGTCCCCCTGGGCCTTCAGAGCCAGACCCCATCCCTGCAGCTCGGCCCAGGACGGCACCGTCTGTATGTTCTTGGTCACACAGTAGTTGCATCGTAAGTTAACAAAGGTAACTCATTAACAGCATTGATCGGGCTGTGCATGTAGTGACTGGAGGGCATAATTAGCCTTTCACCATGGTTAATAAGTGTTGCACACGTTCATATAAACAGGTATATGAAATATATATTCTTTTGGTTTTATCTTAATTTCTTGTTCTGTTTATTGCTTTACTAAGGTTTCCATCCTTTCCCCTGCGCCTGTCCCCCTTTCCCCAAAAACAAAGGAATCAGTAACATAAAGATACTTGAAAATGATGTTAAAATGTTGTGCTTGAAGGGAACTGTTATTCCTGATGTTCTTCTACATCTTTGATTCTTACTCAGTGTTGTATGCCTAGTGCGTATCCCGGTAGGCTTTGTCTAGTGCATTTTGCCTCGGAACCTGATCCTGTGTAATACTGTTATTAAGCTGTGTTGTTGCTTACTGTGAAGGCAGAAATTTTTGCTCCCTATATTTTTATTACGTAGCTATGAACTAATCGAACTGTGCTGTACTGCGGCCTTCATACTTTTTTCCTGTTCTTTCTTTTTTTTTTCTTTCTTTTTGCATTGAGGTTGCAGCCACCAAATATGTTGTTGAATAAAATCGAAGTAAAAAACACACACACAGACACACACAAAAAAAAATCACAAAAAAAAAAACCAGTCATATGAAATATTTTTGGGGGAAAGCAAAAGTTTAAAACCTTTTTAAAAAAAAATAGGACTTTTTTAATAATGCCTCTGTCTAGCATGCCAACGAGAATGCATTGATATTGTGAGTATTTGTGATATACGTATTAATAAATGGAACCATTACAGATTTCTAGCTGCTTCCTTCTCATTCTTTAGTTATAAGAAAACTTTTTTTGGGAGTGGGGAAAGTGAATATGAAACACCTGGGCACAGCTTGTAGTGACATGTCTCTGTGTGTTTTTTAACAACTAATTTGCTTATAAAAGAAGAATGTTAGTACACTGTCAAAAGAAAACAAAAAATGAGGGAAAGAGCTGGAATTGCTTCAAAACTCCTACAGCTGATTTCACCACGTGACAAATCTGTATCCTCTGCTTTGCAATTTTTCTTCTTGTAGTTGTTAAGAATCTGCAGCGTTTAATTATCCCATCCTTAGTGCTGTGAGTGATTTTGACATTAAACATTTCTCTCTTGATTTTGGTGAGAAAGGAGAGCAGAAGAGCAGGTGGAAAGGCAGGCAGTTATCTCTTTCTCACCTGAATAAGTGGAACGTCACAGATCTGACAGAAAACCCATGGAAGTTTAAACCTGGGAATTTTGGGCCAAGCCCTTAGCTTGGCAGTGGGGACAGAGAGGGAGATTTGAGAAATCCTGGAGCCTTCTGGCTGTGGGAGCTGAGCAGCTTTTGGACTCCAGTCCATCCTCTGTCTGTCTGTCTGTCCGTCCATCAGTGCCACTGTGACCCCCTGCCCTGCCTGCTGCCTCCAGCATCTGATCCTGGTGAACTTTGAGTGGTGCTGCCGTGATCAGGGCACTCCCACCCACAGCTCTAAAAGGGTTCACACGGGCAGAAACGTGCCAGCAGATCTTAAAAATCCCAATAGCATCCTCTTCAGTTTTATTCACAGAGCGCTTCCAGAGCAGGAAAGAGAAAAGGAGCTTTGCAAATAAAAGAGGAATCAGGTCCCCAAATTTAAATCTGCCCTCAATAAAATATCTGCCGTGAGGGAGCAAGGCGTTTTTAAAGGTGGGGATGCCAATACAGGTCCTGCGTCTGTGCTGGGGACAAAGGCACTGGGCAGGTCCCAGCGCTCCCATTTGCAGTCTCTTCTGAGGGTTTAAGGGCAGTCACAGCCGCTCGCTCGGTTGCTGCGGCTACGCGATGCTGGAGCGATGCCCTTCTCCTGCAGGCACAGGATGTTCACAGAGCCGTGTTTTTCCATAGCAGGAAGAACTGGCCCAGCAGCTGCCCCAGTTTCCCTCCGCTATTCAGTGCCGGGCAGGTCTCCCCCAGCCCCTCGGAGGGGAGGGAGGTGGGCGAGGTTGCCACCGCCTCCTTGAGGAGCCACCAGTGACCTTCCGGAGCACAAAAGCACCAGCCTCTCCTTGGCTTTCTTTTCTTTTTTTTTTTTTTTTTTCCCTCTTTTCATTTTCCTGAAAGAAAGAGCTGTTTGTGCCAAGAGCTGTTCCTTTTGAAGATGCTGATGTTGGGTGACAGGTCAGCAGGCCCCCAAACGTGCCTGTCCCCATTCAGGAAAGCTGAGCTGTGCTCAGCTTTAAGGCGTAAGCCCTGAATTAAGTCCATTCAGCAAAGCCCTTCAGTGCGTTGTCGATTGTTTACCTCAGCGCAGCACCGCTCCTGCTTTTATGGGGTAGGTGTGTTAATTGGGCTCTTGGCAGCTTCCCTGAAGAGGATCCGGCTGGTGGAGAAGCTGCCAGGGGCTTCCCTGGCGAAATCCCCCTGGCTCGGGCTGGGACCACACAGGCTGCGCTGGCTGCCGTCCCCTGCCCCTGCTGGAGCATCCCCCGCCCCGGCTGGAGCATCCCCTTCCCCTGCTGGAGCATCCCCCGCCCCGGCTGGAGCATACCCTTCCCCTGCTGGAGCATCCTCTGCCCCGGCTGGAGCATCCCCTGTCCCTCCCGAGCCTCCTCCTGCAGGGGAAATTGTGGTAGTTAGTAGGAAACAAAGTTTGTAGGAAACAAAGCCGGAGCAGCAGAGGACGGGTCGGAGTCAGCCGGGCACAAACGTGCGGCATTTTACTTGCAGAAGTGAAGCTGCCGCAGGTACCAGGGGTCTGTGCCCCAGGGGCTGCGGTCCCTCTGCTCCCTCTGGTATGAGCTGAGTGAGCAGCAGAGGAATCAGGCTCCTGCTGGCTCTGGCTGCCTCATCCCTCCCTGAGCAAATTGCGTTCTGTGCAATTAGTGAGCCCGCTGGGCTGAAGAAGGGTGGGCAGGTGTGGCAGTGAAAGCAGATGATGGGGTAGCCAGAAAAGCCCCAGGAGGGGTGGGAAGAATGGGGCGTGGCTGGGGGTCGAGCAGAGTGGGGCACCATAGGATCATTTAGGATGAAAAACACCTCTAAGATCAGTCCAGCTGTTACCCCAGCACTGCCAAACACACGACAAAATCATGACAACAGAGGAATCAGGACTCTGGGAGGAGGAGGAAGGGGCTTGCTTTGTTCCCAGTGAGCTGCCAGCTTGGTTTGGCTGTGAGGTGGACCAGCAGCCTTAGCTGGTGTGTGTGCTGTCCTGAGCTGCTCCCAGGGCTTGTTTCTGCCGAGGAGGACAGCCCTGAGCCCTGCTGAGAGGACAGCATATTGCTGTGAAGGTGATGCTTCATGGTGTCAGCTCTTGGAGGCTTTGCTGCTGCTGCTACCTTGGGCAAGCATCGCTGCAGAAGAGGTTGGATTTGGTCACAGGATTTCAGGCTGCTGCTCCTTGGAGGACCCAGTGCAGCCCCTAAGATGATTTTGTCTCCTATGATTCTTCCCTTGACCTTAATGGCTCATTACTGGTGAAGATAATTTTAAAGCTAGGAAATTAATTTGCTGCCAGCCTTGCATAAAATACCTGGCATCCCTCTGGAGGGGAAGGATTGATCAGGATGTCAGAGTTCTACCAGGGCTGAGTGAGGCCTGCTTTACTATGAACCTGTATCACAGAAATAAAAGTCCCCATGATTTGACATAGAAATGACACTTCTCTATTTCGTAAGTAAAAGTGTTTTGCCCTCTAAACATGTAAAGTGTGGTCAGCTCTCTGCAAGCTGTTTCTACCAGCTTGGCCTGATTTTGAAGTAAAAAGCTGTTGCTTTTGCCTTTTTCTTGTCATTGCACCTGTTCCTATTGCAACCAAGGAAACATTTTATTCAAAAGTAATTTCAGTTTTGTCCAGTGTGACTGGAGATACTTGGTATGTGCAAGCTCATTAGAAGCAAGCTGTGCTGAGGCAGCAAGTCCTCAAGCTCTGGAGTCTGTTCTGCTCCCTGGTAGTTTCATTGTGATTATTTTTGGTGTCTGGAGCTGTCTGTAGGTGGCACCGAGGACTTATTTTAGATTGTGGTCCTCTTGTGTGATCAATAACTGGGGAATGTATATTACAGACACAAAATATCCAGGCCAGGTTGGATGGGACCCTGTGCAACCTCATCCAAGGGGGCAATGGAACAAGATGATCTTTTAGGTCCTTTCCAATCCAAACCATTCTGTAACGCTGTGATTCTATCCCTGGTGCACTATGCAACAGTGCAACTCCAAACATTCCCAAAGCAACAACTAAATCACCTGAATGCTATTTTTTATTCACCGTAGTTGGCCAAGACTTGCAGAAGCAGTAGATTCCAGACAACCCCTGGAGGTATTTCCAGAATCCTTTTAGAAAGTGCCAAACAACCAACTTCTTAATCCAGCCCTCTCAAAACCTCTCAGGGCACTGAGAAAAGTAATTTCTGAAAGCCCTATCTGTTTTTAAAATGGAGATCATTCAACCAAGTTAAAAAGCATCGATATTTTTAAAACTGTGATTTCCAGGGGGAAAGGCAGAATTCTTGCTTCCATATGGAGGGCACAGTTTATGTGCTTTATCTTCTCGAGCAGAGAATCAGAAAGTATGATGTGAGAGAAGACTGATGCCCTGAAGATACCTGATACCTGAAAAGCTGCTAGGGTGGGACAGGAGAAGAAAAAAGAGGGGGAAAAAATTTCTCCAGTCAGAGGGGTTGGAAATGGGAAGTATTTCCATCTGATGGTGTGTCTGACAGTAGCACCAAGGTAAGTAGGCTCAGCAGCTCAGGTCTGAGGTCTGGTCTGGAGGGGACTGTTGCCTGCCAGGACACCTCTTACATCCCCTGGGTGGTGAGAGCAGCGTTTTGTGGGAGTCTGTAGGTGTCAGACAGGTAAAATCTACTGCAGTGCCCATCCAGTGAAATTCTCAGCCAGCATCAACCCATGGCACCTCCTGAGGTGTTGCAGGAGCCTTTGGATCTGGTAGTTTCCTACTCTGCCTCCCCCAGGCTGACTTTACTTCTGTGGGATTTGCTCTTAATGTAGTGTTTGTAAATTATTGCTTCCTCAATAGAACTAAAAGGACTTGGTCAGTGCTTGTGTTGATTTTTTGGTACCTCCAGCCCTGTAGTTACTTGTAAATAAAAGCAAACAAATTATTATCCGGAATTTTCTTCATCTTGGAGCGCAGTGTGACCCAAAGATCAGGTGAATGAATCTTCCTCCCAAGTGTAGGAACAGGTACATTGACCTCATGGGTTATTGCTGTGTGCTACTCCTTTTGCCTTCATGCAGTCCTGGTGCTTGCAGGGCCACGGGTTGCCTTGTTCCTGCAGGTCAGGTGGAATTCAGCTCTGCAGGGAACCTGCCTGAGCCTTGTGCATTCCCTCTGCTCTGCCGGAGCAGAATTCTCCAAGGCCTGCCAGAATAAGTGCTGTGCCTTGGGGGAGCACAGAAAACAGGTCTCCACCTGCTTGGTGAAACAGGAAGGTATAAAATCCTGGCCAGCATCACAGCAGGCTCAAGCACTGAATTGAGCATAGACTGGCATGGTCCACTGGTCTCTGTAATGGTGGGGTTTCCTCCTCATGCTCATCTGGATAACCTAGCTATTCCCAGCTTCTTTGGACTATGCATTAAGCGTTACAATATGAGTGGGAAATCAAAACCCAATCAAAATTATCTCTATGAGACCCATTCAATAAAATAGTTATTGGCAGTTAGCACAGATTTTTTATAAAGAAGTAATTAGCCCTCCTGCCCTGAGCATTAATGAATGCTTTTCATTACACCCCAAGGGGTAGTCAACCCGATAATAATCCACTTCAACACAAATGTTGTTATAAAACAACGTTGTTTGACAACAGAGGCAGCAGGACAGTCACAAACAGGAGGCAAGCCTGCTCTAGTCAGCACTGAAGCTGGTTGCATAAAAATGAAAGATCATTAATAATTTGCTTGGATTGGTGCTGTAGACTTGTCCTCTTACTCATAAAGGAAATGAAGCAAGGGATACAAAACACAGGGTCTCATTTCCCTGGGTGAAAGCTGAGAAAGCCAATGGAGATGCAGCAGGGCTGGCCACAACCTTGTATTGATGGTGCCTGTAGAGCCTGGCAGGGTGGAACAGGACTCGTCTGCATGGAGGTGGTGATGTTGTGGTCTGGAGGATGTTCAGCTATTAGTGGCTCCACACATTAGTGGCTAGCTTCTTTTTTCTTCTGCCTTCACTCAGAGTCAGGATTGAAGCACAAGAGATGGGTTTTCATGTTTGGACTCAGCTGTTTCTTAATTCTTATCTATAGTACAGAGAGTGCTAGAGTACCACTTCTAGCTAACAAGCTAAAAGCAAGAAAATGGAGCTATATCTTGCTCATTACAAGGTCTTTTAAAGGCAAACAATTCAATTAAAAGCTAAAATCTATATTATTTATACTTTTGACCCAATGACCAAACACCTGGAAGCCACGCTGCAGGATTTTCTATCCAACCAAAAACCAAGAAGGAACAAGAAGGAAGAAGAAGACAACGCCCAAGAACCTCCATCTTGTCCCATACCTATTACTGTATTCTAAAACCTCAAATTCCAAAACCTTCACCATGTGATATTGCACACTTCTATTCAAACAACACACCAGTGATTCTAACTCCATAATTCAACTTTGGAAGCCTTCTCCAAGGCCTCAAGCCAAAAGCAGTGCTCTTCTGAGGGTCAGTGTCAGAAAGCACAGGAAAACTCCCAGGCTTCAGGGTTGCAACATCCAGCAGCCAAATGGAGAGGGTTGTGTGTCCCTGCAGTCTCCATTGCTTAACTCTTTGGCACTACAGGGAATGGGAACCTGGTGACAGCACCCCTTTCCCCACACTCCTTTTTGATTGTTGGCATTTTATACTGAGGTATGTGCTAGTGCAGATGCAAAAATCACACTGACTTCTCAATTCAGTGGCTTTGCTGCTCTGACAACCCATCACAGCCACCTGGTTCTGCTCAGGGTGGTCAGCACAGCACGGGCAGGGCTCTCTGTCAGGAGAAAGCCATCACACACTAAGCAGATGAACCAATAGTTTCCCTTCCCCTGCTCTGGGAACATTTTTGCTGCTCCCCTCTGACCCCTCTGACCCCTCTGCAGCCCTTGCTCAGCCCAGGTCTAGTGGGAAGCCCAGCTGCCACTTCTGACCAGGGACTGCTGGCACAGCCAGGCTATAAAAGCATCCCTGTTACATTTATAAACCTGAGGATTCAGGTGAACAGCTGAATCCTCCCCTCCAATCTGGGCTGTCAAATTAGGAAGACGTGGTCCAGGATGACGCTGGGGAGCTCGGCCCCAGGGCTTTTCCCTGTGGAAAGACAGTAATGGGAGGTCTAATTAAGGAGGCAAACAGCAAATTTGCATGTGCTGCTGGAAAAATCTTCCTTGTCCACACCTCCTCTGCTATTTCACACTTATTTTCTGGGAAGCCCATTCTCACTCCAAAGCAAAATGATGCCTCCAGCCTGTCCTCCTTTCCAGCCATCCCTATGCTCCCATGGGAAGCAATGACAGTCCACCCAACATGGGGATGAGGACTGCTTGGAGATGATGCCACAGCCCCTGGGACAATGTGTGGCACTGGAGCCAGGGGTGGCAGCTGGCTCTGGAGCCAGCCCAGGCTGCAGCAGGCAGCTTTGCCAAACACCTTTGTGGTGGGGACGTCTTGGCTGCTGCTCCACACTGTGTGCAGAGAGAGGAACCCCTGGGTGAGCAGGAATTGTGATTTTTGCTCATCTTGCAGTGGTGCAGGAGCTGCCTGCAGGCCATGGAGTAGGATCAGAGCAGTCTCCCTGGATATGTCAGGGGAATTCAGCCATGCCAAGGAGCTAAGGCTGTAGGTGTGAAGGTAGGTACAAACAAGGGCAGAGGGCTCAACCTCCTTGTGGGTCCCTTCCAACTTGGAATATTCCATGGGAAAAAAAAAAAAAACACAAAAGAAAAAAAGAGAAGATTATTGGCAGTGTGGAGGCTGTTGGGATCAGGGCAGTGAGCACAGAGCTACATTAGATTTGCTTTAGGCAATCTCGATTTTGGCATTTCGTGGATTATGGGTGCCTAATTTACAGCTGTAAGCTTCTTTGAGCACACATTTGTCTTGATGTAATTACTTCGCTTCAAAAATAAAGTACGTGTGGGAAAATACTTTTTTCATGTGGAACCATAACCATCCTCTGAGGTACCCTTGGCAGGGCTGCAATCCCTACATCAGCCCTTCAGTGCCTGTCTCACCAGCTCTTTATGGGATGGGAAGTGAGACTGTTCAGCTCCTGGCCCAAAGGAAAAGCTGCCTGGGCTGTGGAGTCATGGGGATTAAGGGAATGCTCCCACAGAGTATGGGGCTCCCTGGGGAGGCTGATTTCCATGCTGTGTCATGATTTTAGTATAAAGAGAAAAAAAAAGGTCCCTCAGTTTAATACTCACTAGAGTTTTATTCTCTATTATTGCTGGAAGGGTTGGCATACTCCTAGGGAAAGTTTTACAAGGGGAAAAAACTGATTTTTTGCAATGCAGAAGTTTCCAGAACTTCAACAAGCTGTAATTACCTTTGAAACATGAACTAGGAATCACCTAACTGCTACATTTAAAGTATCTGGTGTCAAGGATTTCATTTTTTGGTAATACAATGATATTTTAAATTAACAGAACTGTATTTGCAGGTTTCACTTTTTAGAGATTTGTCCCTTTTTTGGGTTGTATGCCTTGTTTTTCTTGGGTTTTCTCTGTCTGCCTTTCCTTTTAATTACAATTATTATAAATATTAGTATAATTTTTATTTTTTATATATATTTTACTTTGTTTTGATTATTAATCTTGACCCACAGTTAAGTTTTACTTTTCTTCCCTGATTCTCCTCTCCATCCCCCTGGGGTGGGGGGTGAGTGAATGAGTGAGTGGTTGTTTGGTACTCAATTGCCAGCTGGGTAAAACCATTACACTGTCCCAGGAGGGTTTCAAATGCTGGACACCCTGCACAGTTACAACAGTCAGGAGGCAAATTCTACCGGGGGACAAATGAGCTGTTGTGTTTGTTACTGACTTATTTCCAAACTGGAAAATCTATGGCTGTGACTGTTCCTCAGCCTGCCTAATTCTCTCTTGCCAACAACTGTCTTGTATTTGAGAATAATTGGACTCTCTTTTTTAATAAGTAGGATACATTTTTCAAGGCCATGCTAGTCCTCTGCTTGTGGTCAAACAAGCCATGCTGTGTGCACAAGTGCCCAAAAAATCACAGCAAACTTTGTCTGGGAAAAAATAAGCTGCTTTTAAGACATGGATTGCAACAAGGCACTAGATGGACTGGGGCTCTGAGCAGCCTCATGTGGTAGATGTCCCTGCTCATTGCAGGGAGGTTGAACTAGATGATCTTTATGGTCCCTTCCAATCCAAACCATTCTGTGACTATGGATCTATAATTCCATGATTTCTGCTGCCTGAAGAAGGGCATATTTAGGAGGTGAAACAGAAGGCCTTTGCATCCCTGGAGCCTCATTTATCTCATGATGGGGCTGCATCCCTCCGAAGGGTGGCTGTGCAAGGGCAGGTGCAATACCCACACTCCACTCCAGCCTGTGGTGCTCACCCTGGCACCAGCACTCCAGGAAGCAGCTGAGAAATGGCCAGGGAGGGCTCCTATCTCTCCTCTCACAGGAGTTTCTATCCCTTCCCTGGCTGCTGGAGAGCACAGCTTCACCTGGTGGTGTTATGGGGTCCCAGCACACAAAAGACCTTGAAAATCCATCCCTTCTGCAGCACATCCATGAAATGCCATGGGTGCAAATAGGAACTGACCTGGATTTTCTGCCATGCTGCAGTCAGTCCAATCCACCTGACTAAACCTGAGTCATGCTGTGGAGGACACAACCCAGAGCCCAGCTGCCAAGGTCTACAAGAACTGCATTTCCCGGTTCTAGAAGTCCAGTCCCATGTTGGTACTGACAGTGCATTTTTCAGCACTGCATTCCAGGACCAAGCTTTTTGTAATTTCTCCACCAAAGTATGTTTTCAATGTTTTGATTTCTTGAGAAAGGTGTGTGTCTGTGCTACCTGAGGAAGGTACTAGTGAGGGTGCACATCTCTCCATCTAAGTCTCAAGACAGCTCAACAACTCATGGCTGATTGATTTAAATAACAAACTGAATGTATTAGTGGCAGCCAAATGAACTGACCTGTACCATCTTGAAAGTGGAAGATGGGCACGATACACCAGCCCTTCATGTGAACCATACCTTCTTTGTTTTATCCAGGTTATTGAGCAGAAGATCCCATGGAAAATGCTATAAACATTTTCCTATTTATCAGTGTTCATTATTTTTACCTGTTACCCTTCATAGTAAAATCGTGATCAGATAAACTATGCTTAGGTGATAGTTCATATAGTATTTTTTATAATGTAAGCATGTGGTAGCACTCACATCTGTGTATGTGTAAAAAAGACAGCTATTATGCCATTTACCATCATCATCATTATCATCATCATCATTGTATAATATACCTGTATAACTTATACTCTGATTGAAATTGAATACATTTTTTGCCTTGTGGGAAGGAAGAGAGTGTGGCAAGGGAAGGACAAGTTAAAAGTGTCTGGGTGCTTTGAAAGCTGATCTCTGAGACACAGCTCTCTAGGGCAGCAGAGATTTGGCAGCTCACCACAGTGGCCCCAAACACTTTGTATGAGGTATTCCAACTCAAAACAGCCCTCTGCTTATTCTGGACTGTAAACAAGGTCAGTGCTGAGTTTCACAAGCTCAGGGTTGTTGCATCCTTGGATGTCACCATCGAGGTGCACCACTAGGCAGAGGAGCCCTCGGTGCAATGTAACATCGCACCCACCCAGGCAATCCAGAGGTCACATTTCAGGTCTGCAAGCTATGACAGTGTCCCTTTCAGCACTATTGCAATGACACCTGTTACACCACCTCTCTTCATCCCCACTTAATGTCTTGTGGCACCCGCGGTGGTGTTGCAATGACAGCTGACAGATTCCCTGCCTGCGCAGATCCGCTCCTGTCGCTTGCTAATCGGATGATGCTGTTGTTTCGGTGGCGCTCGTGTTCGTCTCTGCTAAATGACAAGCGGCAGCTCGTGTTCTGCTTTCTGGCACTTCCCTTTCAAGCTTCACAGTTGTACTTGCCATTTCACCTTGTGCGTGAATCCACGTCGCTCTCGCTTTGTGAGGCATCGGGGAAGGATGCTCGGTGGCATCCCCGGCAGCGCCGGAGCCCGCAGCCCCCTCCAGCCTTCACCCAGCCTTGAATCCGTGGCAAACAAAGGGCAGGCGCCTGAAACCGGTCCCCATTTGGCTTCTGCTGATGGATCTGGCAGCTCCACCGGGAGAAAACAAGTTATGATGGATAATTATTTGTGGGTCCACTCCCTTCATCGCAGGAGTGCTTTTAATCAGGGTCCGGGGAGATAAATGAAGGAAGAGAGGACCCCTGTCTCCCAGCAGTGGCTGTTCCTGTAAATCAGCTCTTACTAATGAGTCCAGGTGTAAATGAGGTAATGCTGAAATGCACAATTAGACATGCTGATCATCAGGGGAATTTGATACAAAGATTTCTGCACCTAACCCACAAGGCTGGAAAATATTTCTCTTTCTATATTTAGGATCATGGGTGTAAAACTGAGGATTTAGATATTCTTCTGTTAAACAAGTTGACCAGCACCTGAAGCCCAGAACAGCTCTAGCCTCTCCCAGGCAGGGCTCTGCCCCTCACACCGTGTAGCCAGGGCTGGTTCAGGGCTCCTGTGGCAGGGTCTGAACTTTCATGAAGCTCAGGCGCTTGGGAAAAGACTGTCTAATCAAGGAAAGGTGCAATTAATAGATTGCCTTTGTGCGTGGGATCAGAGCAAGGAATATTAGAACTTAATAATACCATTCCCCACCTTGGCACAGATAACAGATGTCTCATTTAGTGAAGGTTGAAGAGCCCCTGTAGGGCAAGGCTCAGACTCTGCCCAGAGCAGATCTCTAGGTTATCTCCAGGGAAATGTCAAGCCCAGCAGAAATTCTGAGCCACGATATCTCTTCGTGGGTCACTTTGGGCACCAAGTTTCCAGCTGACTTTGATAATGCTTTGAACACAGAGCTGAGAAGCAGCTCCAAAATGCACCCAGACTAGAGCACAGTGGAGTTTGCTTTGTTTACTTTAGAAATCTTACTAGAGATCAGCCACTGAGCTTAAAAGATTAAATATAGGGAACATGGAAGCATGCCATGAAAAATAAATCAGCTAAAGGCCTGCCTCTTGCTAGGAAAATGGGAAAGAGCACAGTCAGTGTCACTTTTTGTTGGTTTTAGTGGTGGGAGCTGAGAGCTGAGGGTGAGGGTAAGAAGGGAAGAACATTACTTCAGAAATTATACATTTTACATAAATGATCTACCAAAGATCAGTGTTCTGCATAAGAAGTCAGAGATTAAAAAAAAATCCTACGTATTTAAAACAGACTTAAAAGAAATAATTATCCCTGTTAGTCTGGCACATTAAAGAAACCCCATAACTTCAGACTGATCAGCTCTTGACACATCTTCATTTAGCATGCTACAGGCAGGAAGAATGTCCCCTGTTGGGCTATAGAAAATAAAGATACATAGAAAAGAAAGATAATAGAAAATAAAAATACAGGGCAGTCTCTGTGTGGGTGCAGAGATCACTGGGCAAAGCAGAAATGAACCAACACATCTGAAATGTGGTGTCTAGAAAGCATCAAAGAGCATGTGGCTGGAAACACCAGAGTAAAGCAGACAGAGGAAAAATGCATTAAAAACCCAGGGGAAAGGGGGAATCCTTTCCTACAAGGAGTGATAACATGACAGATTGGATGAATACTTTGAAGAGCTTCCAACCAGAAGGAATCACAAGAAGCTCAAAATGGGAAAAACTGGAGGTGAAGGTTAAATGTGGAAGGTGTTTATAGGAAAGATAGGAGCAACTTCAAGCACAGTGAGAAGACCATCTGTCAACTTTTAAGGCTCTCACTTGTGAAAGCATCTAGTGACAGTCATAGTTGACCATGGCCAGGCAAGCAAGCATGGGACCCCAAAATTCGGGAAATTCAGTATGAAGATTAAAACTGGCCATGCCAAACTTTCCAATGAGTGACATCTCTAGATTGGGTACCTGTCACTTAATCCATTAAAGTCAATGAACTTGACAGAGAAAAGCTGTAGGCCATGAGACTGCATATATCTGAGCGGTTAGGCCTGAGACCAAGAGGGTGCACATCACCAAAAGCTACAACAATAGAAAGAAAAATTCTTCCCAGAAGCAAGGGCTCAACTGCATCAAGGAAAGGCACAGGGCTGTTCACCAGAAACACAAGAGTGTGTCATGGAAAAGGTGAACTCTGTTCTTGTCACCACCTGCAATGTTTCACAAACCTGAAATTAAGGGATTAAAAGAAGCATTGCAGATGAAGAGTGTAGATAGCACAGCTTGTAACAAAGGAAATGAGAGAGAGCTCCATAACAGTGTGCTGGTTTGGGCTGGGGTAGGGTTAAATGTCTTCACAGTGGCTGGTATGGGGCTTTGTTTTGGATTTGCTGAAAACAGTGTTTATATAGAGGGGGTTTTGTCATTGCTGAGCAGCACTTGCACAGTATCAAGGCCTTTTCTGCTTCCCATACTGACGTGCAGGTGAGGGGGCTGCAGGTGCCTGTGACACTGAGAGGAGACACTGCAGGGACAGCTGACCTCAAGTGACCAGAGGGATGTCCTATGCCATATGGCATCATGATCAGCTTACAGAGCTGAGGAAGAGGGAAGGGGGAGATGTTCGAAGTGATATTGTTTGTCTCCCAAGTCACAGTTACCTGTGATGGAGCCCTGCTGTCCTGGGGATGGCTGAACACCTTCCCAGCCATGGGAAATGGTGCATGAATTCCTTGGTTTGCTTTGCTGGCACATAAGGCTTTTTGCTATTAAGCTGTCTGTATCTCAATCCATGAGTTTTCTAACTTTTACACTTCTGATTCTCTCCCCCATCCCACTGTGGAAGGAGTGAGTGAGCAGCTGCCTGGGGTTCAGTTGTGTCACTTTGGGTTAAGCCATAAGAAACAGCAGAGGAGAGAAGGGGCACAGGAGAGGAACCAGGTCTTGCTTTGACCCTTTGGCAAGATCGTAGGATCTTGCCAGCAGATTAGCAGGAAGAAATCAAATTCTTCCATGAATCATTTTTTTGTCAGAATTTTATCAACCCCTGAAGGACCAAGGGATACTTCAAACGAGACCTCTGGCTGGGTGTAAAGGTGAAGACACCAGCCCTGGAGAGCTCACAGCCCTCCTGCAAAGGGATGGGGACCCTTAGAAATTCCTGCAGCTCGATGCAGTCCTGCTGGAGGCTCCAGCATGCACAACAGGCACAACAGCTGAGGCTGTCTTGAAATAACCTTCCAGAGTGCTCTGAGAGCCAGAAACACTTCACTGTGTTATTGTAGCACAAGGGAGTCTTCAGGAATGAAAGCACCCATTGATGATGTGCCATGCCCGGGCAGGCAGTGATCAGAATCCCAAATCAAGGAGGACATTGAGGCAGCCAAGAAGATGCAACCCAAACCTCAGCAGAGCCAGATGTCAATCGCAGACGATTTAATTGTGTCTGGAGAAACCACAAAGGCAGAAAAGCCTGCTGATTATAAGCAACAGTGAACAAGCTGACAATGGAAGGGGTAAACAGGGAAATTTAGAAATTGCAGAGGAGGTTGAAGTAGGTCAGTCTGTCCACACCCAGCCATGCAACTCAAACCACTTGCTGAAGAAAGTGCATTGCTCAGATCAGAGTAACTATCACAGCTAGAGCAGTGGACATGGTCCCTTCCAACCTCACCCATTGTGTGATTCTGAGACAGCAGGGACCTGAAGCATTTACAAGCATCATCAGTATTCCTTCTCCTTAACCCTCCTACCACTGCAATCAGGCTCATGCTACAGGGCAAAATGCAGCTGTAAATAAATAATAGGACTTTGCCAAGCTGTGTCAATGACTGCAAAATGTTCCATGGTCTGCAGTTCCCACCTTCACAAGTGTCTCTTTCATTAGGATGGCCATATTTTCGCTCTTAAACTATAATCCATCAAACAGTGTGACATCTGTTGATGTGCAGCACAGACTTAACATGCTTGGTGAAGCTGAGAGGATGATCAAGTGTCTCTGCCTTTGGAAAGCGGCTAATCTGAAAAAAAATGAAAAAGAACAGGATGTCTACAGGGAGAACTAAAGAGAGGAGAGGTGGTGTGACACCCAAGAAATACAGGCTCAAGTCCCTGTAGCCTGTAGTGGATTTCACATGAGGCACTGCAAGGATGGGAACAAGTTTGGGAAGATGTGCCAGGACATGTAGGTCACTGTGCATTCTTTTTTATGGCCATCCCCTCACTCTGTGGCATCGTAATACAAATTGCACCCAAACCACTACATTACAGAAAAGGTAAAGACTGGGAGTAGCACCTTGGCAAGTAACTGTGAGTGCCTTTGTTAGCAGGTTGAAAATCTGGATGAAAAATTATGTCAATTCAAAAGAGCAGCCAGCATTCCACCTGGTAATTGTCAGCGTGTTCAGCTTGATGAGATACAAATGATTTGGAGAAAGCAGAAGCCTCCCATGTGAATATAAGGCCTAATGTGCTGTATCTCCAGCAAAAAGGGGGAAAAATGCAGTAAAAAGGGAAATACTGTAACAGCAACAAACCCTCAAAGTACAGGTTGGTGTAACTGATCCCCCCACACGAACATTCAGTCATTTAGGGAATATTCATGAAAAGTGTGGACACAGTATTTCCCACGATGTTGAAAAGGAAGGAGTGGAAGAGGGAGTGTGGGAAAGCACTTTGCAGTGACTCTGCTCACTGACACTGAGATGGAGAGGAAATAGCCTGGAAGTTCCAGGGTGGGCAGGCAGAGGGATCTCTGTGTCTGCCCCCAGAAGCAGCCAGGTGGGGGCTGTTCACCTGGAGGCTGCTGACTGAGGGGCTCAGGCCAGGGCTGTGAAATCCCTCCTGCTGCTGCTCCTCACAGCATCCCCAGTGCTCCAGCACTGCTCGTGCCCAAGTCCCCCAGCAATGCTCCTAAGAAATAATTCATATCTGAGGCACAGGAGATCTGTGGAGTTACACAAACAGTTTACAGACTTAATGTCAGGCTGTGACCACACATTACCCACAGCTTTTTAAAGTCCAATCTGCTGGGATTTTATCACAGCCGGAGTATCACTGTCCTTTCCAACTACCAAAATCTGACTTCTGAAAAGGCCTCCATCTGTCTCCCATCTTACTTTAATTTACTAAGTTGTGCCATATCCCCATCTGGCTATTGGCTGGAATTTTGTTTTGTTTTGTCCCCGTGAGTTATTCAAGGAGACACAGAGCTGGCTGAGTACATTAGATCATTCTATGTCTTTTAAAGCAGTTGTTGGATTTATTTGAATAGGGATTAGCAAGATTAAGAATGTTTTCTTTAAATTACTATAGTAGCCTACAATTTTCAAATGGTAATTTTGTCCATTATATTGATTTGTATTTAAAGGACTTTGATATTTTTCACTACAGTACAAAGAAGGCAGTTAAGCAATGCTCCTGTGAAAACCAACAGTTTTAGAATTTTGTTCAAGACTGAAATAACAGATGCACAAATCCCATTAAAATTCGATGGAAATTGACCTCACACCTCTGTAAGTTGCTTGAAAAGCTCATTTATAAAATTTCCAGAAGTAGCTTTACATACAATTGGTGTTTCCTACCAAACATTCTTCATGCAACTTCACATACTGTTATTTTGGAAGGAAAAATAAAGAGCATTCCTGGCACAGCATTACTGATATGGAAAAGTGGTTCAGCCCTTCTGAAAAGTGCTTCAGTCCTTTCCTTATCT
The DNA here is from genome assembly GCA_037013685.1 of Acridotheres tristis. NCBI lineage: Eukaryota > Metazoa > Chordata > Aves > Passeriformes > Sturnidae > Acridotheres > Acridotheres tristis. The sequence continues at coordinate 106,792,556 of CM072884.1, forward strand.
GTCTTTGTCTCTCTGAAGTGTTGGACCTCAGTTTAGCTATCTGTGCTGATTGCATCAACAAGGTACAGAAGGAAGCCTCAGTGTAGTTTATCCTTTTATCATCTCAATTCCACCTCCAGCCACATCCATTATTTAATTAAAAATAAAACAAAACAAAAAAACCCCGAAACAAAACAGAAAAACCCCCACAAAACAACAGCTGAGCTTCTGTAGCTCAAAGGAGCTTTATAGGAGCCATCCAAGATTGCTTTATCAGAGGGGAGCATTTGGATGGGGGCTGGTTAGTGGGGATCCCATCCCATTGATCCATCAGCTCCGTGCCCAGACCATCACAGCTGGTGTAACAGCAGCACCTGGGGTTGCTCCAGCATCTCCTGGCTGCTCTTGTGTCTCACTCAGGGGGAGATGGACTTGGCTTGTGCTTTCATATGAGCTTTCAAAGGTGTGCCACTCCTTTCTCCCTCTAAAGGTCATCCAGGTGTTGATCCTTCTACAAACCCACTCCTCTTTGCTGTCTATGCCCATCTGTTGGACTTGGCATCCAATGTGTTTGGCATCCACCCTCTGGCACAGTTTGGGTCAGTGACCAAACACTGGCTGTGTGCAGCCCCCTCCTACCCTCACTGGCACACAGGGAAGTCCTAAGCTGAGCTATCCGAAAAGAACATTTATTTATTTGCTGCTTGTCTCCTGCCCAAAGTTCTGTGCAAAAACCATGGGATTTTATTCTCCTTTCTAGAGCGAACAAGATGGAGGCAAATGAAGTGCTTAGAAACCCTTTTCTTTCCCAGTCATGCTTTGTCTGTCCATATTATTTAGTCATTCTCTGTGCACACTCACTGGGAGAAAAATAACAACAATAATAGCAATAATAATAATAATAACTTAATTAAATACTGTAAAGATAAACTAATTAATAAGTGTTATAGTATCCTTTCTGCATATTTTGCAGACAATCATTGTGTCTGTGCTAATAGCAGGCAAGTTCAGCCTCCCCTCAATGTGTAACTACCATCAATTTTATAATCTCTAAGGTATAAAGTATTCAGTAATTTTTCCTCTCTATCTCTTTGTATGCATATCCTAGTGCATGCAGAGACTCCACAGCTCACATTTTTGTAAGAATACAAGCAAATATCCTGCCCCAAAAGTTAAACTGAACCACAGCTCAGCAGCAATCCTTTCAAAAGCTTTTCAATGGCCTCTTCTCTGCCTTTGAACACATCTTTGGCATTCAAGTCCTCAGAAGAGAGGCATTTACCAGTTTGGATCTGAGGCATTATCTGGTGTGTGTGCTCTGGATGTTTTAGGATCTGTGCGATCGCACATCACTGCACATCTCATAAAATCAACATTTCTGGGCTTCTGTACTCACAATACACCTCTGATCCAAACTCAGCCCCTTGTTTTGACAGGAGATTGGCTTTGGGTGTCTCACCTAGAATGACGCTCAGTTTCCCCAGTCTAGCAGAAAAAACACTGAATAAGACATCTACTATCTAAGCCCTGCCTTCCTTGCTTTAATATGAAAGAAACCCTGATATTTTATGATAAAGCAGGAATCTATCTGAATGTCTTTGCCTAAAGTTTCCTCTCCTTCCACTGATGTGCAGTGTGCTGCAACCCATGTGATTGTCTTTGTCCTATTCAAGAAGGGACTGGGTTATAGCAACACTGAAAAAAAATGCAATGAATTTTGAGAGAATTACTCTGAAAGTGGAGAAAAGAAGCTGAAAAGCACTTTGAGATGTAAGCTATTACGTAAAATCTCAGCTGTTATTTTTATAACTTTATTAGTCATTATTGTTGATAATGATGGGAAAGCTTGCCAGGCTCAGAAAAGGTCATCCTTTCTGCTGCAATAGAATCCTTTTTTGAAGGCTGAAGTCTTTATCCCTCCAACTCTCTGCTAAATAACTTGAATTTGCTAAGGAAAACAGACTAATTCAAGCCATTTGTTGATTTTTAGTCCAGGTAACCTCAACAGTTTTCAAACTTACCACCCAATTTAACCAAATGTGACAGAGGGCCAAAGATGTCTAAGTCAGACATTTCCTGTGGGTTGTAAGAAAGCAGGAAGGTGGATGGAAAAGACCTTATTAATATTCCCAGCTGAGGGAAAGGGAAGAGTGTGGACATAACTGCTATTACACAGTACAAATTCCTCTTAGGTGCTCAGCCTTAAGCCATGAATCTGTAGAAAACCAGGTCTCGCTGGATCTTGTCTTCAAATATTTCTTCATTATTCTCCCTTGATAGCAAACCAAATAACCTCCTAAGTAAAGATTTGAATTGTAGATGACAATATAGCCTGTGCTAGCATGTAAAATGAAACTTTGGTATTATTCATAGCTCACCAAGCCTACAGGGTGTGGTATGGCTTTACCTGAAACCTGCCAAGTTTTCTTTGTGGTGGCACATCTGTTGCCCTGTTTTCCTGTGCAGCAGGAGAGGCATTTTGAAAACAGCTCATTAGTTTATTATTATCGTCTTTACCCTTTCTGACTGTCTCAGTGTCCAACTTAATTCAGTCTCCTTTTGCTTTGCCTCATCATTATCTACCTTTTAAGCTGCTTGGCACACAGTTTATGTGCTTGTCCTTTACCCAAGCAATGCCAGCTCCTCCCTATGACAATTTCTTAGGCCTGTAAAGATGTTTGTGTGGATCCAACTGCTGAAGGAAGTTTTACATACCAAAACCAGAAATTATTTCTAAAACTCCTCTGGAAACTGGTTGCCAACAAAAAGATTGGTTTTTTCTTGTTTAAGGAAATGGTATTCAAAGTCCAAACCTGTCCCTGTTAAATTCATTTCATGAAGCATGAGACCTTTTAGTTTTACATGCTGGGAACTGATTGTGAGGAAGCCAAACTCACTTATCCATGCCCTCTCTATTTCAGAGGTGACTAGAATTTGTTGAAATTAAACCTAAAACGAAAAGGTTCAGCAAATATTAATTTGTGCTTTATGGGAAATTAGGTTGGATTTGCATCTCAGGCATTTTTTCATATCTAGTTATAGTCTTAAAAATGTCACAGCCCCGAAGTTTGTAGACACAGCACTCTCTAAATGAACAGGAGAGAATTATTTCAGAGGGTAAATCAGAAATTCACACATGTGAGTAAGCCTTGTGTGTTTGGACCAAAAGGCTTAGTACAGTGTTCCCCTGCTTCCAGTCAAGCAGCTATAATTCCTGTGACTCCAGGGCTCCCCAATAAACTGCCTGCACAACATTTAGGGATGTCCTATGTTCACTGAAATTTTTGACCCAGAAATTTAGAAGAATGAGTTAATGTGAGAAAATTGTGACCTACTCGTGGACAATTTCCAGGTGAGAGGGAGGGTCCACAAAGCTGATGGGATCCATTACTCGGTGTCACTGAAATGGATTCACCTGGCTCTGCTCCCAAGCCTTCCCTTGTAAATCGTGTCCCTCTCAACCCAAAGCAGCCTCATTTCCAGACAAACTGAGTGGCGGCAGCAGCGGCTTCGGTTCCCTCACATTTCAACCCTAAATGAGGAGATCCGAATGACAATAAATATCCACTTTTAGGCGACTGCATATCAGCGAGGAGAGGGTTTCCCTGCGAGCCACAGGCAGCTCCTGTGGCCACCAGTGATTTATTCCCTTCCCACTGCTATGGACCGCACGAGAAGCGGTTATGCAGCCGTTGCAGCACGTAAAATATTGATGCGAATTAATGCTGAAAAAAACCCCAAAACAGCCCTAGCTGAAGTTCCGGTGATTCCGCCTGGGCCATAAAGCTGTTTTTCCGTGCGATGCTGGCTCTTGCAATCCGGATGGGCGGCACTAGATGGCAAAGCAGCGCCAGGTTTGGCAGCGCAGCCCGGGCTGCGCCTCCCCCAGCCCGGCAGGGTCCGGTCCCCACGGGCACCTCACCGAGGAGGGGCTGAGCATCCCTGTCCTGCCTCCGGTCCCCACGGGCACCGCACCGAGAAGGGGCTGAGCATCCCTGTCCTGTCCTTCTTCATGCCCTGCCTCCGGTCCCCACGGGCACCTCGCTCAGGAGAAGCTGAACATCCCTGCCCTACCTCCGGTCCCTACGGGCACCGCACCGAGGAGGGGCTGAGCATCCCTGTCCTGCCTCCGGTCCCCACGGGCACCTCGCTCAGGAGAAGCTGAACATCCCTGTCGTGCCCTTGTGCATGCCCTGCCTCCCTCCTTCGCACCGCGGCGAACCGCAGGGATCGCGCCCTAAAGATCGGGGGCAGCTCGTAAACACCGGAGGTGAGGGGGTTGTAAGGATGCAGACGTGGCTGGTTTTCTTATGGCTGGTTTTCTTACGGCTGGTTTTCTTATTGCTCTTGCTGGCATTAGTGGCTTGCACTGTAGTTGCCCTCAGGAGCTTGAGATCCCGTGCAGGACAAGCAGTCCTCCCTCCAAAATAGATTACACAGCAACTGAGTGGCAAAACTTGCCTCATCCCCTTATTGAACAAAACGAGATTTACATTTAGTAGTCCCAAGTGGAAACACTTCTCCTTTCAATCTCGTGTCAGGTCTATGCCTTGGGTGTTTTACTGTGTGAGGGAACCTACCACCTGTGCACTTAAGGTGTGAAGTATTTTTATTAGGAGTCTGTTCTCCCTTTTTCCTTGTGCACAGATAATACCTGTTTATGCTAAAAGGAGTTACAGAGGGAAAGGTGGAATCTTCAGGATCCAGTTTTGGACCAAATAACAAAAACCTTTTAGGTCTAAGTGGAAAAAAATAATATCTCTGGGCAGGCCTCTAAATCTCTCATTTTTTTGGAAGGGAGTGTCATGGTTTAATCACTCTCTTAACGGGGAGTTAAGGTCATGTCAATAAACTCATTCTCATAACTGCAACACTAGAAATTATACCATTTCAGGGTTACCTCTGTTGTCGCACAATATCTCCCTGTTAAAGTCCAAGGATCAACTTAAGTTGGAGATTGCAACCTTTACAGTTTCATCACAAGGGGATATCAAACTCCTCTGCTCTTTCAGTGCTTGTGAACACAGGATTGATGGCAGGAATGTCTCCTTGACAGCTGCAAGAGAGTGTTTAAGGCTCTGGATGCTAATGGCCATGATGTCACCCTGTTGGAGGTGTCTTGTGCATGGTCCCCTTCTTGGGAGCAGCTGAGCCCATGTTGCTGAAACATGATGTTCAAAACAGAGCTTTCACTCAGAGTTTTGCAGAAACTTTGAGCTTTGTCCCTCCCTTTAATTTTTCTCTCCATCCTTGCAATATTCAATCCTTCCCCCTCTCCCTTGCCTTCTATGAGCTGCTGGTGACTCATTTTGTAGTCCCAAATGAGCTAGGAATCTCAGAAAACTCTGCTTTAAATGACAATGCTCTACCAAGTCCCCAGCTTTGCACTTGGGGATAAAAGGGCAGCAGTGGGCCTAAGTAGGCAATGCACACACACTGACAGAAGGGCATTTGCTCTTCAGTGTTGAAAGAAGTCAAGACACTTGCCAAATCTAGATTATTTCTTCAGGACAGAACAAGACTAACATTTAAAAAATTATGCTTTCTGCTGGTGTGGGCTTTTAGTAAGATGTATCATGCTTGTCCTTTGCTATTTAAATAACACTGTCTCACTCTGTATAAACCACCTTACAATATGAATGAAAAAAAAAAGCTATGGATCGTGAAGCAAGTGGGAATGGATAATCAATTTTTATCGCTAATATTGTGTGTATGACCAATAACTCTGAATGAGTTATGGAAGCCTTTGCCCTGAGCAGATGTGTCTCCTTTCAAAGCAGTCTCTTTCTGGCACAGCCTTAATAACAGAAAAGTGTTGAAAACTAAACAAACATGTATTTTCATTGTCCAATATATTTTTTCTTAAAATGTAGGAATATTAAATTCTCAGAGGTGGGCTGGCTGTGGGAGGCACAGCAATGGATTACAAAAGCTTTCAGCTTTACAAACATGGGTTCAAATCAAGCTTAAGTAAGTGACAGGCAAAATGGGGCTATTGATTTCCTTCTAGTCCCATTTGGCTGGAGCAAAAACTGGGCACAACAGTGTCTTAACACTTAAAGTGATGGCATCAGCCAAAAGATAAAGCTTCTGCAAGAGAACATTTGTGGTGTTATTTATAGCAATTGAGATTACTGGACTACTTGAGATTACTAGTGCTGAAAGACACCAGAGAGCAAATTCACATCCCCCCATTTTGGGAGGTGTGCTTGCCTTCTGAGTTTGTGCTTTTTGGCAACCCTGTGCCCAAAGCTCCCTTCCAGTTACATGGCAGAGCAGTCATGATCCATATGTGCAGGTCAGGCTGGGAAACATGTTTTCCTTGCAACAGGCCTGTCAAAGAAAGATTCACACTGAGTCAAAAATCCTCTGCTGGCCAGGAACCAACCTGCCAGGCAAGTGATAAGGTCTGCTGATTATCCTTCCTGCCCGTGCACTCATGCTACAAGAAAGCCCAACAGGTCCTTGAAGCAAATGAGGTGGCCAAGGCTGTGTCTCCCTGCAGGTGACAACACGTCAGGAGCCAGACCTTGCCTTGACTGAGAGGTGTCACGAGTAGAGCTGTAACTGGGGGGGGATCACAGCTCCATCATGAACCTGTAAGATCAGACCTTAGGGATCCTTCTTCAAAAGATCCCAGCAGACACCACCAGGACTTGGTCTTTAAACACCTCGGTGCTCTTTGGGTGTCTAAGTCAGGTCCAAGGGGCTCAGGAATGAGCACAGGAAGCTCTGTGTAAAGCCTGCCCTGCACTCTGGCTGATTAACACCTGAATGTCTGGCCCAAAGTGTCTGACTCAGGGCCTTTGAAAGAGCCAGGGCTAAAATGCACGAGTTTCTTGCTTCTGTATTGCTCTTCTACCTTTCTGAATTAGGTGCACCTCTCCTGCTGCTATTTGAAGACACAGCAGGGCTCAGTGGAAGGTTGTGTGGCTGCCCTCTCCATTTCCTTACATCAGGGGATATGTGTCAGAAGTTCAGCATTGCCAAATGTCATTTTGAATGATTTTGTAGTTCTAGGTCAATAAACTGCTTACCATCATAGGGGAACTGAACCATGAATTACTCCAGTTGTTACAGTGCATCTTTTATTTAGCCATGTACACAGAGTGTGCAGATCAGGATGATTCTCAATAGCCCTACATTTTCTGATTCACATTTTTAATTAAATATAATTTTCTTTCTTTTGTTTTCTAAATGGCATGCAGTGTTCTTATATCTCAAGGACCACCAAGATGAGAATATCTCAACACTTCATGGCTGCAAAGCTCCACTTTTTCTGCAGAGAAGAAAATGTCAGAGAATAGTGAAATACAAGGGCAGAGAGCAAGAATGGTCTCTTTGTGCTTTTTTTTCTTTTTTTTTCTTTTTTTTTTTTTGTTAAATTAGAGGGACAAACATCATATTAATTCAAAGTCTCTTTGTAGTGACCTCTGTTCAACATTATCTGAAGATTATGTTCATTTCTTATTTAGTGAGGCTTCACTTCAGAGGAGGAATGGAGTGAAAATCCCTCCCAGCCCAGGAAGAACCAGGATGAGAATAAAATATTTGCTGGTGGTACTGTCTGCAGTGTAGTAGGGAGCAGTAATATGTGGTATGTACCTTCCCACACGTGTAAGAAGGGTAGATTCACAATCCTCTGAAAATTATATAAAACACATGCAAATTATATTTTATACTCATATATCATTTCCTTGACGCTGTGGAAGACAAATACCCAGTGATGGCAAAGATCCCTTTTGGTGCCTTAGACTGCTGAACGCTGGATGTTTCTCCTCTTAACCACCATTTCCTCCAGTTGAAGGCAAGGAACACAGTTTATAATTTTTTACCGACTTCCCTAAGTGTGAGCCAGGCACAATGGCTATGATTTACTTCCCAGTGGTGTCCTTTCCCTTGGAAGCTGAGGAGCAGCCAGCTTTTGTAGTGAATCCTGCTCAGCCCTTCACCCCACAGTGGGGACGGGAAGCGTGGCTGCTCCTCTGCCCACTCCCATTCCTTCCTGCAGGCACCACGTTATATATCCCTCACAAGCCTGACCACAGCTTTCAGAAACATCCCATAAATCAACAGTTAAAAGGGAAGAGTAGACATGGGGAGCAGGTGCTTATTATGTGTGCATCTCTGGAGAAGAATAACCCACAGTGTATTTCCATGCCCATTTGAAATGGAATACGACCATGACCCTGCAAGTGGCTCTGCTTGAATTATTCCTGGCATGATGTTTTACGTCTAATATTTTCATTGTCTGCCTCCATCAGTTTTACCTCCCACTGTAGCATTAATTTGGTATGTGAATATGGAGGCTGTGCTTTAAATAATACGGCATATGCTTTTTATTTGCTATGTAGAATAATATTTTTTTGGCTGATTTAAGTTCCACCTGGACAAAATTATTTTTTATGACGGGTTTATTTCATTTATTCCCACATCCCCAAATGGGGGTGTGGGGGGGGGAAGAAAATCTTGTAAACCACCGATAATGATGGACACAAAAATCTGCTTTGAAATACAAATTTACTGCAAAAAGAGATTCTCTCCAGCCATGTAAATGAAAAAATGCTGTTGTAATAATTTTAAGGTTGCAAATGCATGTTACTACTGGAGAGAGTAATCTTCAGGCTCTTGTGTCATCCCTTACACAATGCTGGGAGTATGGAGAAATTCACTGACAGCTATAAGCTATTCCAGTAGAACAAAATTACACATATGGCTACAGCATGGATTTAATTTAGCTCTTTTCAGAACTTCATCAAAGCCAGGACAAAACCCTGTGGTCTTTCAGTTTAGAGATTTGCCCCAGAACTTCACAGGCTAAGCTGCCAAATCTACCTTATTTCCAGTTTTCACAAGGACTGTGGAAAAAATATGGTACTTGCTATTGAAACAAATTAATTTCAAACAGATAATCTGAGTTTCAATTAAAAAAACAACATATGATGTACCTTGCGTTTTACAACCCCGAAAAACTGGCAGTATTTTTATGTTAATCTATCAGTTACAGAAATATGCGCTATGAATAGATATATTGGGGAAAAAAAAGTTATATGCAGTCGTTAGCACAACTTTGTTCTGATTTTGACTTCCAGCTTTTGGTGCTTTTTGTAGAGCAACTAAATATTAATCCTACAAATTTATAATAGTCTCAGCATTCGGGAAGCTCTGGTACTATTTCTGGTTATAATAGTCATCTTTAACCACACAGCATCCTCCAGCCAAAACCACACTATAATAGGAGTGCTTATAATAAGGACACATAACGCCTCCATGTCAGCTCTGAACTACAGAGCCAGGAAAAGTAGGATATTCTTTCAGAACAGCTCCTCTCATAATGCTGAATGCAAAATGAAGAGATAGGACTTTGACAGGAAAATTCTGCTGCTTCTAGTCCCAGCCTCTAGGTCCCCATCAGACGGCAGAAATCCAAGCTGATATCTTCCCCTTGGCATCTTCTGGCACAAGCAGATGTGTTCCTAGGCAGGTCCCCTCCTCCTGTCACAGAGCTCTCCTCCAGCCCCTCGTCCTGCCATGTCCCCAGTTCTCACTCCACCGGCAGGCACGGAAAGTTTCAGTGGCCACCTTTGTTCTCCTCCTTCTCCTTCTGAGCACCGGCAAGTGAAGAATTCATCCAGCGAGGCGCTGAAAACCAGTGACTGGTTTACAACGAGGAATTACAATTTGTAGGACTGTATGAAGGCGTATTGTATTTGTTTCACCATCTGGACAGCTCCGGGCCTTTCAAACAAAACCAGAGCTCCCGTTTTTCCGCCAGCCCCGGCGGGAGCAGGCGGGAAGGGGCGGCAGTCCCAGCAAAGCGCAGTAGATGGAGCCGGAGGGATGCGGCAGAGCCCGCGCGTCACCTGAGGATACCTGCGAGATCTCCCCCTCCGCTAAAGCGGGTTGGAAAAATGTGCAATTTAGATTTATCAGTTCAGGAGGGAGATTCAGATAAAAACAGTTGAGCTGGTGAGGTTATTAAATGCAGAGCCCCACGCCGAGACGATGCTTACCTTACTACGCGTGCGGGTGAAGGGGACAAAGGGCACTGACACCCCCTCAGCTGCACCCAGGGGGTTACAGGGGAGCAAGGGGATGGAAGGAGAGAGGGAACATCGTGACAGAGGCTTTCCTCCACCCAGCAACGTCTTCAGATGGCACCCTTGGGATGGGGACGGCAGAAGCAGCAGGAATGGTGCGGGTTTGGGTCAGTGGGAAGCACAGATCGGTATTTCCTGCTGTCAGCTCCCGTGTATCAGCCCCGTAATGTCACAGAAAGGTGGTCTCGTGTATTTAATTTTATCAGGCGGAAGAACTCTGATATATGCTGCGCTCAGTTCAGCGCTCCCGTGCAGATTTACTCGGCGCTTTAGCATGCGTGCTGCCTCGCTGACAGAGATTAAAGGCTCTCCTCAGAGCCCCAGGTATTACGCTCAAACGTATAAATCAGGGCTTAATATATAATATTTGTCCATAAAAATATATCACAGTGGCATTCGTTTGACTATCCGCATATTAAATACCATTACAGAAAAGTCCTGAGCTTTTTGGGGATTACTTTGCTACACCAGCAAAGTCTCCTGCCATCCTAAACAGGTTTCTTTGCTGCCAGAGCGTGGCCGAGAGGCAAAGAGGAAGGGGCAGGTTTGGCTAACACTGTTCATGACCCCACACACGCCCCAGCCGTGCAGAGCTGCGCCAGGAACACACTCCCAGGCAGGCCCTGGTCCCGGGCTCAGCGGCACTGGCCAGGCAGGGCAAGGATCAGGAGGAGATGACACCGCAAGCCTCGAAAGGAGAAAATTGCATGATGCATGGCCACTCACGAGAGTGTGTCAGAGAGCTGTTTAGAGTGAGATTACAGTCTCAGAGGAGACTCTCATGCCTCTTGGTCACAGGGTTACTAAGATGATGCAGTTGTAACTTGTATGCGAGAGGTAGGAGGGATTTAAGCGATGGCCAGAATGAAAAGCTGGATCAAACCTGCACAAACCATGCTCAGATTAACCCAGATTCCTGAGTCCCCAGCTTTGAGGGACTTAAAATCAGCCAAATTGCTTCCTTTCTCTTGAACAAGAGACAAAAAATGTGAGGGACATGATAAAGTTTATACTCGGGCCACAAGTTTATGAGCAGCATTTTAGAATGAACAGAAACAAAGCTCCCCAAAATAAGAGTTTGTGCAGTACAGAGGTCTTGATGCTGCTCGTGCCAATTCCATATTAGCACAGCTATAAGGATTTCTCTGCATTTGCTGCTGACTTACAGAGACGCAAGGCAGAAAACATCAGAGCCAGTTGCAATCTTTTCCCCTTCATCCTCTTCATATTCAAGCTCTTTTTTTTCCTTCTAAGTTCCTATTATTAACACAGGAGGAAAAAAAAGAAAAAAAAAAATCCCTGGGATCCCTGGTGCATCCTTGGAGTGGCTGCAGCCTCATCATGGATGACTAGACAACCGCCACTGTGCCACATAATGAGGAGCACACATGCTGCACCGGGAGATACTAATGAGGGAGCTACAGCCCCCTTAGCCCTCTCCAGTAAATCCGTGTCTGCAAGCCATGTTTTATTTATCAGGCTTATTATGGCAGCACTAAGGAGCCATTTGAAAAGGGCCGCTGCTGTCCTGGGCACTGCACACTGCAGTGCCTGCTCAGACCAGCTTCCAGGGAAGATGGATGAGCCTGGCAAGAGACAGGGGACAGGGATGCTATGCACACGCCATGCAAACAATCTGTGGCAGCATTTATCCCACCAGCTCCTTGAAGGAGGAAGAGGATTCAGCCTGTTTTGACCTCATAGCGCTAGCTAGATGATCCCAGGCCCTGAAAGCACACAGCAACTGGCAAACAGATTGAAGCTGTGCGCGTAGTAATTTCCAGGAAAGCTGAGGAAGCAAAGACTTGACAGACCTGGAGAGACCTGGGTGCAAACTGCAGGCAGGCAACTCAGAGGGGCTTTGCAGGAGCTCAGCTGCCTGGGACAGCTGCTTACCTGCCCAGGACTGCTCGCTGATCCCACTGCCAGCAGAGCTCCTGCTGGATCCCACACCTTTCACCACGCACTGCTGCTCTGTGCCAGGATGTGAGGATGCAAAGCTCTTGTGCTGCTTCTGGCAGTGTGTGGTCTCGTGAAGATCTGTGTGTCTGCCAGAGGGAAAGGGGATTTACTATCGCCACTGACATCTCCAAACATCTTCATGACCCCTCTGCACATCCTCACAGAGGCTTCTGTGCACTTCAGAGAATCACTCCACTCGCAGAGGACCAACAGAAAGAGGAGTAAAAGGCAGCTAAGTGAAAGGTAGGAGAGAGATGAGTAAATCTTTGCAAAACTTACACTGCAGGTCTCAGCAGGGCTCAGACAAATTGGTCTGCATTCCTTTAATATATTAGATTTCTACTTACCCTGTTCATTAGCATGTTAAGCTACAAGGGCTGATTATATGAACCTCATGGAGAGGCATCAATTAAGATGATAAATTTACATACATTCCTTCTGGATGAGAAATGACGGGTTTCCCCGGTTCAATGTTTCGTACAACTGGACTCGCTTTCAGAAAAAGAAAGAAGTGTTAAATGCGTGCATTTGTACTGCTTCCCAAAATGATGGGAGCAGTTCACAAGTTTGAGCAAAAATGTATGTCAGATAGGAATAGAAGGAAACAACTCACAGTTTCCAAGGCTGAACTCTAATCTGCCATGTCACATTGACAACAGATTATGGGAGGAAGTGAAATTCCCAGGAGATGCTGCCCTTACAAGGCTGGCCCAAATGGCGCTCCCAGCCTGAAGAATGCAACACTAAATATTTGCACATATTTATCACTTCTTGCCCGCACAAGATCTCATCTTATTTTGCAAACACTGTGCAGCAGAACAACTTCATAGCCACCAAAGTGTAGCCATTTCTGGTCTGCAGCGTGCCAGTGGCACCTCTTTCATGCCAGCACGTGTCTTGGGAAAACTGTGAACAAAGACGGTTTGTTATCCTGTTGCCACTGAACAGAGAAATTAGATAGGCCTTGCAAATGGTATGAAAACCCACGCAAGCTGACAGAATCATCTGTCTTTACTTGAAAAACACTGCACAGCTGCTAATGTTGCCAGAGGAGACAGGCCAGTAGCAGCTCTGTTCCTACAGCTAACCTTTGTGGTGCTAACCTCAGTGTTCCTGGGGTTAAAGACTGGTTTACAGCTAAGTCAAACAGTTAATGCCATTAATAGCTCAGGAACAGCTAAACAGTAACAGCCATAGCTCATCCCTGTTCTTCTTCAGGAAAAAGAAAGCAAGCAGGCTCTTGTCCAGAAGGGGCTGAACGCCACCAGCCCTCATTCATTTCAGAGAAAATTAAAGGTTTTTAGCTAACACAGTAACTTTTATGTGACTCCTGCTTTCCTGAAGAGTGGAAACAAGTTTATTTGAGCAGAAAGGTGTTTTCACCTCACACATCTGGGCTTGTACATTAGGAGTGCTGAGGTGCTGGATAAAGATTACCGTTGCATGTTGTCATACGGGTCTCCTTATCCAGGACCATGCTGGGCAAAGGTACACATTTACACTTTCTTGGACTGACAGATAGTGAACGTGCAAACTTCCTCATGGCTCAGGGCACGATAAGGGGTTTCCATCCCCTTCCAGGGCCTGCACAGCCACGATAACCAGTTCATTCTGAAGAGGACATATTTCAAACAAATGCCGCTTGCTTATAAAAGTTTTTGCCTTAAATGAGATGATCTTTTCCTCAAGAGGAGTGGAAAAAGTGCCATTTCTTTTTCTCTCATGTGCACAGCCATGTCAATTACATACCACTAGAGTAAGGAATATGTGCTCCTTAATTTTGTTTGAACCTAAGAGCAATCAAACCTACCCAGGCTTGTATTCATGATGAACATTATATGTACCAGGGACATTTATGTCACATATCAGAATCAATCAGAACATAAGGAAGGTAAAAAAGTAATAATAATAAAAAGAAACCAATTCCCTTATGCTGCTAAGTTTGACTTGAATATGATCTGTTTCAGCCTAAGGGATGAGGCACACGCCTCACCAAAACAAGGAAAATAAGGAAACAGGCTGGAAGCAGAATGTGTGGCTATACCTTTTGGGAAACAAAGGAGATAGGTGAGTAAAAATTATTTCATGCTCAGGCCCTAATTCATATATTACCATCACATTGAAGACTCAGGTATTTCCCCCCCTTTGCAGCTCCAAGCTGGGTTGTTTCTGCCAACCCTTCCTCTTCCCCAGCCAGTATGTTGTAACCTCAGGTAAAGACTTCAGTTTTAATTTGTTTAAATGTTTAATTGTTTTAATTTGAAAAGTTGGACAATAAACCAATTCCCCTTGTTTCTAAAGATTTATTGCTTTTTCCAATTTATTGAACGTTCAGCGCAGGCTGTATTTCAATTAAAGGCAGCAAAACTGTTAATGGTCTATTAACGACACATTGCATCTATATAAAGACGCAAATATAAGTCGTGGCCAATTTTCTGGCCCGGCGAGATAATTTCTTCTTTTCCCCGTAGCGAATTATCTGCGAACAGCTCATAATTTTATACCAGCCCATATATCTGACTACCGCTTAACCGCAAGTATCTGCAGCGCACGAGCTGCCCGCGATGCCATCCCTCACACAGACAGTTTGTCACCCAGGGAAGCGGCCTCCCGCCTTCGGGCCGGGGCTGGGCGGCAGCGGGGAGCGCAGAGGCTGTGGGGAGCAGGGCGGGCAGGCGCTGGGGCAGGGTGCCGGGCCCCTCTCAGGCCGCTACTCGTATTTGGCATCCCCGGCGGCGCGGGAGAGGCGGGCCGGGCGCGCCGGGTGATGCTCCAGCCGTTACCATGGCAACCAGCCCCCCCCATCCCGCGCCGCTCGGCCCCACGTGACCCGCGGCGGCGCTCGCGGCCAGCCCGCCTGTTACCAGGGCGGGGGCGTGTGGGGGGGGCGCTCTTGTTTCCCATTGGCTGCTGCCGCGGCTCGCTGATTGGCGGGGGGCGCACGGGCCGCGCGCCGATTGGCGGGGCCCGGAGGTGAGGCTGTGGGGTGATGCCGGCCGCCCCGCGCAGCGCCGGGACACAGACAAAGGCTGCCCGGAGGCTGCCCGAGCTCCCCCCTGCGTCCCCCGGGCTGGCGCGGCGCGGGAGGCCCGCGGGCGGAGCCGCGGCTCTTGGCGCGCTGCTGGGAGGTGGCAACGCGAACCTGGCCGGGCGCCCGCAGACCCCGCGCCCTCCCCGCCCGGCCGCCCGCTCCAACTGGCGGCGGGGCACGCGGCGCGCGGGGTGGGGGCGGAGCCGGTGTCACGCTCGCCGCGCGCCCGGCAGCCAATGGGCGGGCCGGGAGAACGCGGGCTGCACGCGGGGCCCGCGTGTCCCCGCGGCACGGGCTGTCAATCACCCGCCAGCCGCTCGCCCCGCCCCGCCCGCGGCTCCCCCGGCCGGCGATGGGGCAGGGCGGGCCCGCAGCGCTGCGACCCGCGCCCGGGGCCGCAGCGGCGCTGGGGAGTGTTCTGCCTTGTCCCAGTGTTGGGCTGCGAGGGAGGTGCCGCCGCACTGGAAGGGCTCCCCTGGGGCTCAGCCCCACAGTCTCTGCCGCCAGCGCCAAGCCCGCGGCCCGGCCCCCTCGGGATGCCCGCGGCGCGGGCTCTGCTCCCGGCGCCCTCCCCCGGTGGGGGGTGAGAGGCGGAGCTGGCGTGGCCGCCGCCCGCCGCCTTTATCTGGCGTGGCGGCGCGGGGGGTGGCACTGGGGAACACCTTGTTGTAAGATACGCGATATAAATTCGGCGCCGGGGATGGGAGCGCGGCCACGGGCGGCGGGGAACAGCTCCGGACCACGGTGGGTGCCTTCCCCGCGGCACGGCGGCTGGGAACCGCTGGAATTTTAATTCACCGGTGCTGGGCTGCCATCCCCTCGGCCACCTCCACACCTGGTTTGCGGGGAGAGTTCTGCGTTTTGCCTCCTTTCGCACGGAGGGGAGGCGGCAGCGAGCCCCGGCGGCTGCGGCAGGGCAGGCGGAGGAGCGGAGGGTGAGAGAACGGACGGGGAGGGAAAGGCTGAAGGAAGGACGCGGGGCTGGGGATAAAGGCGGCGGGGGAGGAGGAGAAGACGCTGGCGGGAGGGGACGGGAAGGCGGGCTGGGGGAGGGAGGAGGGAGAGCAGCCTCTAACCCCGGCGTCTCCGCCGCCGCCTCCCAGCAGGACTCTGATCGCGAGCAGCCGCTGAGCCCAGCCCGCCAAGGAGGGCGGCCGGTGCCGCTAGCGCGGAGGAGGAGGAGGAAGGGGAAGAGTTCGCCGCCGGAGGAGCCCCGCGGTCCGGTCCGAGCCGCGTCGCTGAGCACTCCTGCCCGGCCGCCAGCATGATGCAGATCTGCGACTCGTACAGCCAGAAGTACTCCCTCTTCAACGCCATGAACCGCTTCATCGGCGCCGTCAACAACATGGACCAGACGGTGATGGTGCCGAGCCTGCTGCGCGACGTGCCGCTGCTGCTGGAGGAGCTGGACGCGGCGGGCGCCGTGTGCCCGCCCGGGGATGCTGCCCTGCCGCCCGGCGACCCCGGCGCCTACTTCTCCCGCAGGGACATGTACAGCCACTACATGCTGCTCAAGTCCATCCGCAACGACATCGAGTGGGGCGTGGTGCAGCCGCCGGCGGGCGAGGAGGCCGCCCGCAAGAAGGACAAGCTGGGCGGCGGGCCCGCCGAGGAGGGCGAGGGGGAGGAGGACCTGGAGCAGCAGTTCCACTACCACCTCAGCGGACTCCACTCGGTGCTCTCCAAGCTCACTCGCAAGGCCAACGTCCTCACCAACAGATACAAGCAGGAGATCGGCGTCAGCAGCTGGGGCCACTGAGCGCCGGGGGGAGCGGGGGAAGGGGCTCCGAGCCGGCGGGAGCGGCGCGTCCCCGCCCGGCGCTGCCGCTGCTGCGGTGCCCGAGGGCAGCGCCCCGGGCCGGGGCTTCCCTGCGCGCTCCCAGGACTGCAGCAGGTTTTCTACCAACGCACAAGCGAGAGAAAGAGATGTAAATTAATCAGTACTAGTTTATTAATTATTTTGACCCCCTCCGTGGTTTTTTTTTGGTTTTTTTTTTTTCGTTGTACGGGCTAGGGCGAGCAGTCGCTGTGCCCGCCCCGGTGGGGAGGCTGAACCCGTACGTGTACGAGGGGTGGCATTGCTGGCTGATAAGGAGGCTCCACTCAAGCCGATGAACATAAAAGAAACTGGCACAGAATTGCTTCTGTCACCCCGGAGAGACCCCAGTGAGCTAAGGAGCATCCCTCTGTTGTGGGAGAGATGGCGGGTCCCATGGCTGTACATGTACTGGAGTTTATTTAAACTTTTTTACTCAGATGTAGAGTATATTCTAAAATAAATACAAATGTATTAACTAAGAGTGACCTAAACTTTTGGTATGATTTATCTTTCTTTAATTAAATGATATTTTTAACGTCTGGAATTCTTCTGTTTTTCTTCTATGTTACATTCCGACTTGCCTTACTAGATACAGAAATCTGTGTGTGCAAGAGAGGGGGTTTTGTGGTTTTGTTTTTTTCCCATCAAAGCAATTAGGCAGTGATGATAACTTGGCGTATCTAAAATGTTTGAATGACCATATTAAACTTAACCGTACATGGCTTGAGTTTTGGTAAGCTGCTCCCAGCTGCACAGTGCAGTTGCTCTGTGTGAGTGTAAGCTTGAAGGTCAGTGCCTCTTTAACAAAATCTGAGAGGATCGAGTCATGGTTACTCTGCAGGCAGCGATTCATGGAAGTTGGAGCAAAGCCTAGGAATGACTCTTGCTTTTTTCGGGAAGTATCTTAATGTACTATGGGGAGCTCTTTTCTCTCCCTCTGAATAGGTCTGGCAGACTTGCCTCCCCAGTCTCTTGCATTTCTTTCTTCTAGTCTTCCTTGGATACCAGGAATTAATCGATTTTATGTTATCCAGATTGTACTGATTTCTTTCTCTCTACCTTTTTTTTTTCATTTCATGAAGTAAAGTAACTCAGAATTGAGTGTCTATATTGTGTTCTGATATTAAAATGCACTTGTGGTTGTGATACAATATATAACAGAGGATAAATGTTTAATAAGTATGTAAGTCCTTACATTATGTAAGTTTTCTTCTCAGGCCCTGAAATGCCAAGTTTGTAGACATACTGAGATTTCACTTTGTATTACTGTCATCAAATTTAGAGCTTGTTTGGTGGTGTTTGTTTGGGGGTTTTTTTTCTTCTAAAAATAGAAGAATTTCTCTCAACTTCAAGGATATTTTTGTTAAAATTCAGGTATTCCTTAGCACTTCGGACATTGTAGTAAAGCATGAGCACTCCAGGCATAGTACTAGTTGGCAGACGTTTGTGTAAGTTAAAACACTCAGCCCAAATCTGTGTTTAAAAGTACATATTTGGGAAGGTTTTTCCCTTCTGGGGTAAAGAAAAACTTTGTAAGGCTGGGTAATTTTTAGTTTGGCGATGCTTGTTCTTTTCATAGTGTTTTTAACTCCTCTTCCCCTCCTCTCTTGGGAAGCTGCCAGGAAAAAGTCAGAAACAAGGAGAGGGATTACCCTGGTTTCCTAACATGTCAGCTTGCCAGTCTTTCTGCGGTCAAACTAATGCAATGCAAAAGAAGCAGTGCCCTGTGCTGGATGGTGAAGTTTTGTTCTGAAGTGAGAGGCGAGAAGGAGAACCTGTTCTGCTGTGTGGCTCCCTTCTGGCCCTGCACTCCATCAGCTGCAAAGCACATTACAGCCTCTGCTGGGGAGCGCCGGCGAAACCTCAGACAAAAGCAGCTCATGCAGTTTCACCCGTGAGCCTTTTGATCTCCTGGTAACTTCTCCTGGTATGGGTTTAGACAATACTGTTTAAACGTTGCACAAGAGACAATGTGATGCTGATTTAGGCTATGAGTAATGTCAGAAAAATAGTGTTAAATTAGTGCAGCACAGCCACGAGAATGGCATCCCTTCCCTTTGCATTCTAGAAAAAAAGCACAAGAGGAAAGTTTTGGTGGGAGAGCAGCTGAAATGTAGCACTATGGGGCAGCAAATGGTGGCATTTCCTTACAGGTAAAGCTTTGGGTGACAGGAGCAGGAGGATTCTGTGACTCAAGGGTTTGCCTTGCCTCTGCTGTGACTAAGCTGGGGTTGCTGAGCTCCCATGTGGGGGCCCAGCTCTGGGCTGGCAGCAGCCCTGATAATCCCAACTCAGCCATGCAAAACCTGCTGGGAGTCACACCAGCTGAAGAGACTCCTGCCACCTCCCACTTGGGAGCTGCTGTAGAATTTCCCCTTCTCAAGGTCATGGGAGAGGATTGAGGCTCTTGGGATCAAGAAAGTGATCTCTTAATGCAGAGGGAAGACAACAGCAGATAAAACCAGGGATGTATTTCTCATGCAAAGGACAAGGGATGGGACTGTGCTGCTGGCTGTTGTGTAAAACAACTTGGCCTAAAAGGTGGGGTGGTCAGGCAATTATGTAAATGCTGACTCCTGGCATTGCAGTAAGCAAAGATGAGATTGCAGATTTTGTATGTTAAATGCTGAATTGGGAAAAATTTCCGTCAGCAGATGGAAATACAAATATTTATAAATATTAATATTTATGTATTTTATATTTATAATGCATATTTATATATAATGTATAAAGCAATTAGGTTTATTATTAAGGACTTAAGTTTCGTTTTGAGGGACTGGATCACTTTAAGTCTCACAGTTGTGTACAGAGTTCAGCAAACCTTTAGGCTGCTTTGGTAAAGTGATTCTGGTACTTGTTAATGACAAATTACATCAGTCTAATGTAAAAAGTATCTTTATGATCTCAAATACTTTGGGAAGTGACTTAATTTCTTAGTCACACCCAGGCGAAAAGATAACTTGCCAAACTACCCCAGCCGTGCTCAAAAAGGAATATGCAGAGTGAGAAGCAGTTATCATTTTTAGCTCACTTAAGTGAAATAGACTCCATTTAGAGTAAGACAGGCATCAGAAGAGCAGTAAATAATGAGATTGAGAGCTGTTTGCACTAACAAATTGATTACAGCAGAAGTTATCTTACAGCCAAGGAGCCTCAAGGACATTGTTCATGGCATGCATCGATTAATATATAAAAGTGCACAGTATCTATCATTATCGTTCATAAGTCAACTCTTGTTTTTGTGCATACAAACGGAGGACAAATGAGGGGAAACCCACGCTTTTCTCTCTCTCTATCTTTCTCTCCATAAAAATAAAGGCATTAGGGATGGGTGTGAGTTCCATGGAAAGAACAGGAATCATGGGCTGGTCAGTGCTTGGTGGAAGCAGATTACGCTGAGTCAGGCTAGGCTGTCACCTTCCTACTTTCCCTCTGAAAGCTCTGCCTTGCAGAGGGTTCTAACTAGATCACAATGTGCATGTTTTGTGGTTTGTGTCCTTCCCCCCTGCACAGGCTCTTGCACCAAGACAACGTGAGTCATCAGTAGACTGGCTTTGCTGAAAGATGCACTGATGTTAGTGGTCAGAGGGAAGGCTGTGTTAGGGTTTTATTATCATGTACTTAAGCACCCTGTTCTACCAAGGAAAAAAAAAAACCAACAAAAAGAAACCAACCAAAAAAAATCCCACAAAGGAAACAGAAAGCATCTCCTCTCTATGCCTTTGGATTTGAGCTAATCTCTTTGCAGAAAAGTCTGCAGCAATTTTCCCTCACTGATTTATTTCCCTGAAGTATTGAGTATGGGAGGAGATTGAGTGAAAGTATTGTTTTTTATTATTAATACGTTTAAACTTTTTAATGTTTTTATTATTTGTATCCAGGTAACAGCATGTTAGGTACCATATTCCAAAGAGCTCAGAGATTATAAAAACAGAATTGGATAGGAAGAGGTGTAGTTTTAACTCCCTTGCCATGGGCAGAGACACCTTCCACTAGCTCAGGTTGCTCAATGCCCATCCACTGTGGCCCTGAACGCTTCCAGGGATGGGACATCCACAGCTTCTCTGGGCAGCCTGTTCCAGTGCCTTGCAATGCTTACAGTAAAACAATTTCTTTCAATATAAACCTATTTTTTTTTCAGTTTGAACTGATTTCCTCCATCCTATCTGTACGTGCCCCTGTTGAAAGTCCCTCTCCAGTTTCTTGTAGCCCTCTAGGTTCCAGAAGGCTGCTATAAAGTCTCCCTGGAGCCTTCCCTTCTGCAGGCTGAACATCCCCAATTGTCTCAGCCTGTCTTTTTGGGAGAGGTGCTCCAGCCCCTCTGATCATCTTTGTGGTTTCTTCTGCACTCACTCCAGCAGATCCACGTCCTTCCTGTGTTGGGGACTCCAGAGCTGGATGCAGCACTGCAGGTGGGGTCTCATGAGAGCAGAGTAGAGGGGCAGAATCACCTCCCATCACCTGCATCTTGGGATGCAGCCCAGGACATATTTGGGCTGTGAGAACAAATTGCTGGATCATGTCAAGTTTTTCATCAAACAACATCCTCAAGCTGTTTTCCTCAGGGCTGCTCTCAACCTGTTCTCCACCCAGCTCTGCCTGTGCCTGAGATTTCTCTGACCCATATGCAGGACCTTATGCTAGACCTTGTTGAAATTCTCAGGGTTCACACATGCCCACCTCTCAAGTCGCCCAGGTCCCTCTGCATGGCATCCCTTCCTTCCAGTGTGTGCACCACACCCATAGCCATTGTGCGTGTGCTTTTTATTTGCCATGTAGAATAATATTTTTTTGGCTGATTTATGTTCCACCTGGATAAAATTATTTTTTATGACGGGTTTATTTCATTTATTCCCACATCCCCAAATGGGAGGATGGGGGGGAGAAGAGAAATCTTGTAAATCACCAATAATGATGGACACAAAACTGAGGGTGGCTCAGTCCCAGTGTCCCTGTCACCAACAAAGATGTTGAACAGTGCTGGTCCCAATACTGGCCCCTGAGGAACGTCACTTGTCACTTGTCACTGCTTTGCACTTGGACATTGAATCACTGACCACAACTCTGTGAGTGCAACCAACCAGACAATTCCTTATCCATGGAGCTGCCCACCCATCAAATCCATGCC
The DNA here is from genome assembly GCA_037013685.1 of Acridotheres tristis. Classification (NCBI taxonomy): domain Eukaryota; kingdom Metazoa; phylum Chordata; class Aves; order Passeriformes; family Sturnidae; genus Acridotheres; species Acridotheres tristis. The sequence goes on from CM072884.1 coordinate 106,814,575, forward strand.
TCTCCAGTTTAGAGACAAGGATGTTGTGTGGGACAGTGTCAAATGCTTTGCACAATTTCATGCACATGACGTCAGTTGCTTCCAGAGATCTTAAGTGATAGTACACAAAGGGAAAAAAGAAGAGCACCGTGGGTTATAGCCTGACACAAAATGTGAAGGAAGTGCAATTAAGGTGAGCATTGCAAAAGCATCTCCAGCTTTGCACACGTTTTTCTGTTATTTGTAATTGTCACCCCTAAACAAGCAGAAATACCTGAATGTGTGAGTTCTAATGTTGCAATTTCTTTTCCAGACCACAGACTTGCATGACAAGTTTAGGTCAAAATTAGTTTTAAGGAATGAAGCTATAAACGCCTTTCCAAAAGGAAATTTGCAAATAGGAGTGGAATAATAGTCTATCTTTTTGTTGGTAACCAGCTACCAGAATGGGCACTCTTTGTAAAAATTATTATTTCTTCACTGTTCAAACATCCTTATTTGACTTGGAGTGATAGAATGAGGAAAACACCTTCCCGTTTTTGTGCTTCTGAGTTTTGTTCTGGAAGGAATGTCACAGTAGAAGCTTAGAGAACTTACAGGGAAAGCAGGTGCCTCTGTGTTAAATCACAAAACAGTGAATGAGCTTGCCCCATATTTGTAAGGTCTGTCATAGTATCAGTTGTATCCTTTTATCATGTATATCGACATACATCTGATTATAAAATGATTCTGTCTTTTAGTTCTGGCCTGTTTTATCTTAGCAACTTTGGGATACAAACAGCAGGGTCAATATCCCACGGGCCCAGGCACACCACTTTAGACACTTCAGCTGAGTCTTTTTTAAGTGCATCTCACTTTCCCGTCTGTATTTGAACTGAGAAGATGGGCAGAATGCCTAAAGCCATGATTCAGAGTACAGCACAGGAACACGGCAGCCCCCTTGCTTTGGGATTACTTTTTGGTCTTGGTTTATGTGCTGGAGCAGGGAAACAGATGCAAGGTGAACCATTCCTTCAGGGATTTACTACAGGTAAAAGGTAGTACAATGTTTGGAAGGTAGAATGGCAATGGTGAGTTTTCTCACATTGTAACCAGTATATGTCCTTCCCAATTACTTTTCCCCTCTCTTTGAGAATTTTCCTCTCTGAAATTCCTAGTAAACCAAGACTGTTTTGTCACCCAGACAGCTCTCAGTTTTGAACTGAACTACAATTACTAATAACAGGAGTATTAAGTGAGAGCCCTATAGTGAGCCTGAACAGAGACAAGGAAAAGCAGAGGAGCTGGTAGATCATGGCCTTGGCATTTCTGATACGGGCTTTTGGTTTCAAGTTCAGTGTAATGCAAAAGAAAATGCCTCATTTGAAGAAGCTGAGAAGTCTGGTTATAGTGAAACAGGCAGTAGGTTTCTTTCAGCTTTCACTGCTATTGGTACGTGGTATGTCACAAAGACTGAAACAATTCCTCATCCAGGTGAATACAATCATAAAAGCCTTAATTTCAACAACCAAGCACAATCACTGTTTTTGAAGGTCTTTTTATTTTAAGACCCAGCAGGGACTGTTTCTTGACTGTCCTAAGCTTAGGCAGTGCCAAGAAGGCTGGTCCTGTTCTGTCCCCTGACTCCCATCCCAGCCCCGTGAACTCTCCGGTTCTGTTGTGCTGGCACCAGCACTCCAGCAATGGAGTTACCAGACTTAGGGAGCTGATCCAGATCAAAATTAGTAGAGGAAGAAAGCTTTCAGCTGTACTAATTCCCTCATTCAGCAGAAGGTGTAGCTGCATTAGCTGCAGGCTGGTGTTGGAGGAAGGGTTGGGATCGCGCTGCCAGAAGGCAGAGTCGGACCTCCCCTCTTGGCAGCCACTTTCAAGGAGATTGGATTAAGCATGTTGTGAAAGTGTCATCTGAGTCCCATCTTCCAAAGAGGTTTGTATGCTGATGAGTTTCAGTATCACTGAAACTGCTGGCTGCCCGGGGCTGAGATCCTGAGCAGGACGAGCACTGCTGTGCCACCTCTGCCAGGCACCAGCTCCTTGTGCCGCAGCCTGCAGTCCCTAAGGAGGCGGTGCCGGCTCCCTACACCACCCTCCTGGCAGCTGGGACCCTCAGCAGGGCAGCAGGAACCGCTGGGGACAAACTCTGAGGAGGCTTTGGTCACACCTCATCCCTCTGGCTTTTGGCTGCCTCAGTCCCCTCGTGATGGCCATGGCCAAGAAGAGATGCTCCCACATGGAGTTTAGGAGCCATGGCCAAGAAGAGATGCTCCCACATGGAGTTTAGGAGCCATGGCCAAGAAGAGATGCTCCCACATGGAGTTTAGGAGTGAGACCAGATGTTCCTCCAACACAGCCAGCAGCGCTGCTGCCATCCTGCCTCTGCTGGTGTCCCAGCTTCTCAGAGAATTCCTACAAGATTCCATGGGACAACAGCACTGAGTACACCATGGCAACAATTTTGCTTGATATGAAAGGGTTTAATACTTTTGGATTGCGTGTGAGGGAAAAAGGAAGGGACAACAGGAGCCCAGGTGCATCTTGTACGCAGGCACTGACACATGCCAGGTGCTGGTGCAGGGATGGGAGCCCAGGACTTGCCCTCCCTGGGAGTGCCCTGAGCACAAGGTCTCTCTTGCTCTCTAATTAAAGGATGCCATGCAAAATAAGGCTGCGACCAGAAGACTGAAAGCCAGGAGAGCAGGTTGCTCCTGAAGTGATGAACCACTCTTAAAGAAACCTCGAGAGGTGAACTTGAAGCTACTTGGAGGGTTGAAAATAAGGTCTCTGCTACTCCTCAAAGGTGCCAGTGGGTAAAAAGGCAGAGTATTTTGTAGGGGGTCCTTCTCAGTAGACCTGCTGTGAGACCACTACGAAGCCTAAAACTATTTCTTGTGGGAGCTGTGGCTTATTGGAGTGCAGGTTTTGGCACAGTTCTCTCCTCTGGCTCACCTTGCCTTCTGCAGGAGGAAGGATCTGACTGCAGTACAGGAACAACCAGACTTCTCTTGCCTCCACATCACTGTGCAAGGTAAAATTTTCCATTGCTGTTGCTGCAAACATCACGGATGAAGAGCAAAGGAAGGCAGCAAGAATTTTGCCTAATTCTCTCCGTTGGGTAGGTAGATCTGCATGGCAATGCCTTTCCCAGCCAGCCTCCCTCTCATACCCTCCCTGTGGCACTGGAGCCCTGCCATGCCCTACTCTGAGTCTCAGCTTCTGTTCCCTCCCTACTCTTAGAGCAGCCACCTGGAAAACACAGGAGGTTGCAGGCAGGAGCCTGTGCCACCAGGAGGGAGTAGGAGGGAATGCCTGTTGATTTTGCCAGAAGATGCTGCCTTCATGAAAAGGAGAAGCAGAAATGGACCCACTGCAATGTGAACAAGAGCTCTAACCCACAGTATTCCTCCAAACTTCCTGCCCAGCTTCCTTCACACAGAAAGCAGAAAGTAGGGGAGAATGTTGTTCACCATGCCCCGTCTGACCTTGAGTCACCACGTAGGATGAGGAAGATGCCTCCATGTCCACGGTGCCCTTTTGGTCTGCATGTGTAACGACTTACTCAGAAAATTCCGGGGAAGAATTTCCATCGAAACATGGCTGAGGGCCCTGCCCCATGGCGTGAATCACACAGTCACACATGGTGAGGAGGTTGATTACGTTGGGGGCAGTAGGAGCCCTCTGCATCAAGGGTTGGGCTTTAGGGGCTGCCACACCAACTCCCTCCTCCTCTTCCTCTGACTCAGTGCTCAGGGGTCATCTCCAGGGGCAGTGGCTTTCTCCATGACAGTCAGGCTCAGGAGAGACTGGCTGTCAGATTCTGAAGCACTTGCTGCTTTTGACTGCGTGTTTTGGACAGAATCCCCTTCCATCTGCATTGATGCAGCTATTGTTTGTATACATGATTTTAAGAAGGGCTTTCACTTCCTTCCTTCTCCTTTTAATATCATGTAGCAGCGAGAAGCAGGGAAAAGAGACTGGCACCATATGACCAACCAGCTGTCTGTGGACTGTCAGAGCATATTGAGGGGAACACAATGTGACTACCTTGGGTGCTTGATCATTCAGTCTCTGTTGGCTAAGCTATACACTATCTTCCTTCCACTCAATTACCCTGAATGTCACTGGGCCAGTACACGAATTAAAAAAAAAAAAAGTAATCTGATCCATGTCCAGTGCATGGTAAGAGCCCCTTTCTAGGAAAGCAGCATGACTCATGCTGGCAGAGCATCTACTGCCAAGTCATCCTTTCTGTTACATGGCAATGTCTTCACTTTCCCAAGTTGCCTTTAAAGGCAGGAGAGTGGGTCACCTTTGCTCCAGCTTCAAGGTAGCAAACATAAGTGTTTAGGAACAAGAATACCAAAGGATGTGAAGCAAAGCTAAGTATAGATGGCTCACATTGACTAACGTTGGAGAGATGGTGAGTTGTCTTTGACCTCAGTCCTCTCAGTTTTCTCTGCAGAGGAAACACAAATGCATTTTAAAGATCTCTTCCATTATTTGTGAATTTCATGGATGTATGAAGACATGAAAGTATCCTTCAGTTTCCACTAGAAAATCAAAATGCTTTTACAGAGGGAAAGGAAAGCACCTTGAGGTGCACAAACAACAAAAGGCATGATCTGTCACTGGCACAGTGGGGCAGAGAAAGGCAGTTTTGGGGGACTAGGGAAAAGATAATCTCTGCCACTAGAGGAATTTATCAGGTAAAGGCTTTTCTGAGGATGCCTCCTAAACTGTGCTCTCTGACACAGCCAGTCTCCAGAAACCATTAGGCACAAGTTCTTCAGGTTGAAGTTTGATGTGGGGGGGTTCCCCAAAGAATTGACCCAAAGAAAGGAGATGTTCCTTAAGGAAAGAGAAAAGAGTCTTTTCATAATTAATTGGTTGAAATGACTAATTTCTAGGAAGCCCTAGTTTCTAGTTTCTCTGAATTGGCAGATTTGACTTCCCTCAATATACAGATGATAGTATTATACTCTGCACACTTTGCCAGCAGACATACTGCCTTATTTACTCAGGAACATGTCGTGTTTTACTTGACAAGTGGTAAAAACATGGTCTGCTTTACTTCTCTTTAACATTCTAATTTTTGAGCTACTGAGGCTTCTATACCTTCACCTATTCAAGAATAGGTTCTCATAAAAGCTGTATGATGATTGTTATTGATTATGAGCAATAATATATTATTTTTGCCTGTCCCTTCTTCCTTCCCTCTTGCATTATTTATGCTGCAATACCTTTCCTTCTAGTGACAATCAACATCATTACCTCTCTTCACAAGCTACACATTGATGTTTCTCAAGTCTACAGACTTTTGCAAGCAAGTTTCCAGTTATTCTTTTGGGGTTGTGATTCATCCGAATGGACATGGAATTATTGCATTTTCCTTCCTGCAGATATTTCCCTGCAGTTATGAAAGTCTGTGGAAAACCACACCACATTAATTCAGCGTTGTGGACTGAGAATGGGACATGATCTGGTCATGTACGTGCTGCAAAGCCTCAGTATGGCAGAAAGAGCTGCTAATTACACTGCCTGGAGTAGAAAGCTTGAGTAATCAAGGAAGGGGAAATGGTGAGAAGCATATGAGCAAAGTTGTTCATAATTTCCATCTCAGCTCCTGCCATAGGAAAGGAGGCATTGGAACATCATGGGAAATGCACATAATTTACTGCTGATGCACGTAAAGAGCTGTGGTGTCTAGATAAGGCAAGTCAAGGCAGTTCTAACTTACTAACACAATTTACTTAACATAAAATAGCTGATTTGGATTTTTGTGAATTAAGATATTTTGAATTAAAATTTTTTATGATCTTGGGTTTTTTTCCTTCTTTCTCCTTCTGCATATTCTCTTTCTTCCTTTGTCTTTCCTTCTCAGAGAAGCTGTTTGGCAACTTGGGGTGGTTTTCCTGTGTGTATTTTTTTGCATTTAGCCCCTGTATTTTGGAGAAGTGCCTGCCTGCAGCAGCCTAGACAGACTTCCAGGGCTGGAGCACGTTTTCTAAAACATGGGTGTAAGTTTACTTCACCTTTGACCCTTTTCCACGGTGGAACTGAAGAAATCTCTGAAGAAATCTCAGGGCTAGGTTCATTTCTCTGCTTCCTATATTGCTCCCAGAACCCTACCCTAAATATTACTGCTTTTCCCAGGCAGATGTTTCACAGCCCAGGAAAATCTAGAAGAGGCTCTCATCCTCGCTTTCTGTCTCCTCTCTCACACCTAAGAAGAGGGTAGGAGATGCTCAGATCTCTCAACCTTTCTCGTTGATTTCTGTTTCCTTTCCCTCCTGGCCCCACAGAAAGAGGAGGTACTCCAATAAACATGTCTCACTGTCTTTTCTTCCTAGTTTTGGGGACAAAAAGGAGCAGGATCCACTCCTTTTTGTTATTGTCAAGGTTACTGAATCCTTTCCAGACGTGCATGAACTTCTGTGACCAAGTTTGGGTGATACACAAAGTTTCCCATTTCCTTTTTATTTCCCAGAACACCACAGAAGTTTGAGAGAAGCAGTGGCTGTGAGAAAATTACTTTCCTATGAACTATGAGAGAAAAATAGCTGAGATCATGATGAGTGGATCCTTCTTTACCCTACTGTCGAGATCAGCTTCCTAGAATATTTTTTCCAGGGAGTGATAATTTGTTTCAGTGAAATACAGATTTCAAGGGAGATCCTGATTATAAGGGAGAAGATCATGTGTCAGGTAACATGGGCTTCCTCTAATACTCCCTTTTATTCCCATCTTCTACAGTCCTCTCTCCCATCCAGTTCTTTTTGTTCCCACACATCCTGTGCCAATCTCTTCTCCCCGGGGTCTATTCCTGCTCCTGTGGAGTTTCATTTCAGTCCTTGCATGGATTTGGATGATATTACATCAGGCTTCATGTCGTGTTCTGGGGCAGAAAGCAAGACAGTAAATCTCTCCTGTGTTTAACAGGCTAATTATAATTTTGTGTAACCCACATCTCTGGCTTTCTGTTTCTCCAGGAGAGCTAGGGAGGAGCAGGGAAGGAAGAGGCAGAACTACTGAACAAAACCCCACAGCACAACAAAACCTTTTTGGCATCGTTTGTGAAGGAAAAGGGAGAGAACAGGAGAGATCCTAATCTTAGTATATATTAGGTGCTCCCATACAACAGCGGTGGGTGTGGACTGAAATGCTCAGTAGCCAGCGAGATGGTAGATTAGACAGATCGCTGTGAGATGGAAAGAGGGAAAAGAGCAGCAAAGACTCAAGGAGGGGCTGCAGAAGGGTTTGAGGTAAATAATGGAAAGAAAAGTTCTAGTAAGTTCCAAAGAAGTTGAAAATGGAAGCAGGAACTGGGATATTTCGTCTGGGAACAGACAGAGGATGCAGGGCAGAAAAAAAAATAGATGGGAAGATGAAAGCCATATGAGTTAATTCAGCTCCTATTAAAGCTGACAGCATTACTATTTACAGATAGTAGGCTTGGCTCATAGGAAGATTTTGAAATAGGACAGAAGGAGGAAAGAAGGACTGGTAAACAAAAGACAGAGCAAGGAGAAGGAATATGCAAAAATGGAAATAGGAAATAGTTGAAAATGAACACAGGGAAACATACTCTGTATATTGGAAGTATGCTGGAAAAGGGAAAGAAGATTGAAACCAGAGCAAAAATATAAATGCATGAGATCATTTTGTGATTTCAGATTTACATCCTAGGGAATATGAGAGTCCTGCCTGTAGAGCTGAGACCTTGAGAAAAACCTGTGGCAGATGTGAAGATGTGCAGGGCAGAATAAAACTTCAAACTATAAAATGTATTACTTTATGACGATACTTTCCTCTTAAGCTGTAAACCCCAGGAGTGGAGTGGGCTCAGAGTGTGCTGGGGGCTGGGTAGGGAAGATGGGAAGTAGCAAATAAAAGAGCTGATGGCCAGATGGTTTGGTACAGATCTGTGTCTTGGTGTTGACCAACTCTGACATCTAAGGAAATGAAAGCTTCAGCTGAAGCTCTTCTTGAAGCTGGGGCAATATGAGGTCTGTCTCCACGTTTTATCTGGCATAGGGGCTCCCTGCCAACAAAATATGACTTCATCCTTCAATCTTCTCCCTGGGGAGAGCATGAATACCCAGCTGCCTGTTCCCACAAAACCTGCAGAAGCCAGCCAGGTATCTCTGGCTGTGTCTGGACTGCAAAATCCCCAAGTCTCTGCATTCCTGGGTTCCATGGATTTACTCTGGCCCTGTAGGAGGGTAAAACATAGTCCAGTGTCAGTGCCCCAGTCCCTCCAGCCCCAGGCTCTGGTTTCCAGAAGAGGGAAATGTCCAGGTGAGGAATGTGACTCACTCCACCAGGTCCCCTGACATTTCCCACCTCCCAGGTCATTTAGCTCAGCAAGTAAGTGCAGCTGGAAATATCAACTCCTTTGTCAAACCTGGATGAGCTGGGCTGATGGATTCAAAGCTGGCTGAGAGACATCCAGGCATTTGTACATGCACAGAGTAGAAACATATGAGCTTTTTTTTTCTTTTTCCTGAAAACCAGGCTTAAAGCAAGACCCTTGATCAGGCACCCTTTCCAGAAAGAAAAATCAGCCATGGGCTGCCTGTGAAGGGAGAGCAGGCTGAGTGGGCCATATGGGCTGCTGGTCCCATGGCTGGGAGAAAGCAGGTCCCAAACCTCAGGAAGGTTCATTGTACACTAGGGTTGACTGCCTGAATGCCTCAGGCAGGCATTGAGGGACCTGCCTGCTGCAAGGTTGGTGAGATCCCTGCAGTGTGTTTGGATGAGGGAAAACTTCCTCCAAAGTGTGAGCAAGACCTGAGCCTGGGGCAGCCCGTTGGGATTGCTCTGGTGCTTAAGAGCTGGACCCTTGTGGGTCCCTTCCAACTCAGAATATTCTGTAGTTCTGTGATTCTTCACCCCTGAGTGTGAAGGCTCTACTCCCACTCACTGCAGTCACACAGAGTCCCCCGGGGAAAACTCCTGCTGGGATGGGCCAGACCTGCTCACACATCCACAGCTGGGCTGCCAATGCCAGAAATATCACCTCACCCCATGGACCAGCAAGGCAATTGGGCTGTAATCCCTGTGTCCCTGTGGGCTGTAATCGAGGGGGACATTTGTGCTGAGACAAGGTGCTTTTCCATGTGCTCTGTCTTCTTGCCTATGCATTTCGTGACATGAGCAGGGTCTAGTGAGATTATCTTATTTTTCTCCTCAGCATGATAGCAGGAATCGATGGGAGTGGTGTTTAGAGCTTCACTGCCTGAGCTGCCTGTGCTCAGCCTGAAAAAGCACATCTCCAGCAGGAAAAGAGCATTTTAAACAAACAGGATCCCAAGCTCTAAGAAGCCTGGAAGGTTTATGGCAACACATTTTCAAGAAAGAAGTAGAAGCAGAATAAATATCTATTCCATTGCATGTGTTTGTTATAAACTTGGTATGGTGCTGAGAGCATTCAGCGTATACAATTCATGGTTACAAACTTCCCAAATTCTTAAGCCTCCTCTTCTTGTAGTATTCCCTCCTACCCTATCAGACAGGCATAACCCCTGAGTGGCAGAAAACTGCTACCCCAACTCTTCTGTGTTTGATTCCAGTCCTAAAGAGCCATAAAGTAGGGAAAATGAGAAAATATGGGAAATATGGGAAATATCAGATCCTTTTTAAAATAGGGAACTAAAGATGTGTGAGGTTTTGGCCACAGCCATCGACAGTTTAAGATCCCTTAATTTTTCTTTTCCTGGGCCATTGCAGCTGTATATGCAGCACTAATTCCCCAAGGCTGGAGGGTTTGGGGTTTTTTTTTCATTTTCAATCTTGGTGCATTTTGTTCACTTTTCTTCAGTCTATTTATTGATTCTCAGCTTTTTTCATGACTCTAAGTGCCCTCTTACTTTGTACTCCTCCCTTTCCTCCCTCCCCCCAAAACATACCAGCCTGCATTCACTTTGGCTGAATCTCAATTTATTTACTGCCTTTTTAAAAGCATGTTTTTTTCCTAAGGCTTGCTGAAAGAGAGCTGTCCATTAAGGTCCTTTTCCCACTGCAGAGAAGGCTTTGTCCTGTTTTCTCCTGGTGTTTGTGGCAGATATGAAACTGTTGAAGACAAAATGTACTTTTGAATTGCTCAGGCTGAAGCAAATGAGAGCTGTGTGCAGGCAGATGGAGAAAGGGTCCCAGGGTACTTTTCAGCTCTGGGACAGGACATACCACTTTAGCAAATTGTTGCTGGCATCTGTTTTTGCATGGGGCAGTTCTCTAGCCCCAGATAATCCACTCTGAGTGCCAGGACTGGCTGTGCTGTTTGGCTGCTGATCTGTCACTTCCCAGCAACTGAATTAACTGCTTCAAAGCAGCTATTCCAGAAGCTACATTGCTGTGAGATGAATGAATTTATTTAAGCTTTCTACATTATTGTCAAAAAAGTATGGGACTAATGTATGAAATTTGCTCTGTGTTGATATTCATGATAAGGAGCAAGAGAAGCTTTTGCCAATATTTAACTCTCTTATCAAAAAAAATCAATAAAAGTGCTTCCTGGTAAATAACACGTTTGACATGTGGCCTGTCTGTCGGGGCATTGGAAAGGCTGATAAATACCCAGTACCCTTACTACAGTGCTTCCCTGGGAAACAAACAGCTTGGGGGAGAGAAGGGGCTGTGCTGCTCTGTCCTGTGTCTCAGCATCCAGTGAGCTGCTGAAAGTCTGCATCCACTGATCCTGCTCCTCTCCCTGTACCTTCTCTCTTCCCTCTCTTCAGAGCAGCCAAGGGAACACTGCTCAGCCCCAGCCACACTCAACCCATCAAGGACTTTTCTGAAGGCTAGCCCAGGCTCTTAGTTCAGGACTAATAAATTATCATTTATTCATGATCCTAAATGTGATTTCAAGCCCAGGTAACACTGTTTAGCCAGCCTCCTTCAACCCTCTCCTCATGCCTCCCCCCATTTCCTCCAGAGACATGTATTACTTGTCCTGCAGTCAGTACAAAGCTGGAGGCACAGCTCTGATCAGAGGGTCCTACACTCTCTTCACACTTGCTTAATGCAGGTCCAGGTATGTTCAGCAACACTTTACTCCTCTCATGTGCTGCTCTGCAATGTGTCTTCTTCTTCTCTGCCGTTTTTGATTAAGGTATGCTGAAAAAAATAGAAGTGATTGGATTTCTCTCCCCTGATTATCCTTCTGCTAACATAATTCATTGTCATTGAGAACATAATTTGCTGCTAGGGATGTGATTAGCTTGGATTAAGGCACCATTAAATAAACAAGGCTGGTAAGAGTAAGATGGCTGCAGAAAAAGACAGATTTGTGCATCAGCTCACATCTTGTAATTAGTTGTGATTTAAAAAGAAATTCCTGAAAATTTCTTCAGGGCTGAGGGAAGTCCTGAAGCAATCTAATCCAGTATTTTAGAGTTAGTCTCAATGTGATCAGTGATCTTAAAAACATAATGATGGACTGAGGAGTGCCTGTATGCCTCCCATAGAATCTCCTCGATTCCTTCCTCATCCTCCATCCAGTGCTGCCCTCACTGGATGTGAACACTCACATGCTCAGTTGAAGCCATGGCTCTCAGTCTTTGTACTACGTGTTCCATGAAATGTGAAGCTTTAGGGAAATTCAAGTATCATCCTTTTTTGGACTCCTTCTCTGGAGTATGTGGAGGTCGAAGGGGAAATTTGTTGAATCTTCAGCAACGCTACGAAGTCAAGAAAGCCATCACTTCCACTCACGAGCTGCAGGATGAGTTCTGCTTCAAGAGCTTCTGGTATTCACATTTCTATTCTATCCAGGTGGAATATTAAAATTCACATTTATCCAGTGGCTGCAGAAATACCTTAGAACAGCCAGGCAAAGTTACCATGGCTGTGAGTGGAATGCTGTTAACTAAACGTAGGACCAGGCCTCTATGCTGCACATCAAATGGGAATTATAACACTTTCTACATGTCCTTAGTAAGACCTAAGGACAGATTTAGCTGGGAAACAGAATGCATTACTGGAAAAACTAGTCTTTTATTTCTTCTCATCCTGAACCTCTCTGAGCCCAACTCTGCCTCCCTTACAATAAAAAATGTGGTTTTGAATAGTTCAGAACAGGTACTTCCAAATAAAGCTGTCTGTGTAAAGAGTAATGTAAGTGGGCTCCCAAGCATTTATTCTGCAAGTTACCTGACCTGCTACCTTTTGTTTGCATTAATTTGGCTGTTACATCTGATCCACAACTTCATTGAGAATAGATCCCTTGAAATTGAAACTCGGGCCAAAACTCAGGAGCCCTCCTATAAGAAAGTGTTTAAAAGCTACAGGTTTTGACTGTAGTCCACAGATTGTGACAGCTAATCTTTCTTCATCACGTGTAGAAACTCAGAATTAGAAACTTAAATATAGAATTGGCTGATTCACCAACTTAGTACAGTTAATGATGTGGATTAGCCTTTTTTGCAAATGCTTTTGTGGATAAACAAAACAAGCAGAGGAACTTTGTACTCCAATTTGTCTAAGTGTGTTAGAGCTAGAATGAAATTTGCTCAGTATATATTTTCCCAGTTAGAAAAGCTATGCTTTAAAAAGTCTAAGTGAACTCAGTGGTATCATTTGTTGACCCACCTGGAAGAGATGACCGGTCGAGGTTTGTTGACTTTCCTGGAATAGCTGGAGTAGGCTGTCAGGGGGACACTGACCTGCAGGCCAAGGCTTTTGGTGGAATATAATCTTCCTGTGTTGACTCTTGTGTGACATTAGAGGTGAGACTGACATTCATTTACATTCTTCTGTTAAGCAAGCAAAGGATTCTTGTGTTGCCTTAGCCCTGATCAGCACAGCCATGGGTGCTTTGAGTATGTGCAAGGAAACGAGGAGCATGACTACCACTCATTGGAGGGACAGGGGGTGGAATGCTCATCAGGAAACATAAAAAAAAAGTATGTCCAGATCCCTCAAAACCTGATTTGAACAGGTGAAATTCCTTCCAGTAATACAACTGCATCTACTTCCAACAATAGCTTAGGGAACTAAAGGGAAAAATAAATGTAATCATGAAAACCTTGAGAGGAAACTGTGCCTGTGCAGCATATGGTAGACATTTGGTATGACCCTTCACGTGCTAGCATTGCACAGGAGCCTTTTGAAGGAACCTTAACAACCACAAATTGTAGCATTTTAGAGCACAAATCTGCCCTGAAAAGGGTCTGGTTAACTTCAGCCTCAACTCTTTTGCTTCCCAAGCCTGCCCAAACTAGGACAGCTGAATTTAATGACAGAATAAGTTGTTATGATTTCACTGCTTTTTCTCTAAACCAGATCCAGCTATGCTTTGGAAATGTAAGCTGTGCTGGCCTTTGCTTTATAAACAGGAGCATTCAGTGGATTCTAGCTGTAATAACTTGACTTGTGGGGGAGGAGAGCCAGAAATCATCCATCCTGATGAAAGGGCCAGTAGGATTTGCAGCATCTGGGCAGTGGGAAGGGAGCACATCTCTGCTGCTGTGAGAAGGTGCAGGTCCACAGCAGAGCCTGCAGTGGCCTTGGTGACATTACAAGGAAACCTGCAGGCAAGCAGGGAGCCATGGGATGTGCCAGGTCTGCTCCCAGGACTGAGACTGTGGTAAATAGAGAGCAGACCTGACCCGTGGTTTAGGTACACAGGGCAGATATTGCGTTTTGTTTTCTTTTTCTGCTAGAGCTGGGATGAAAAGCTCGAGAGACGACATTTCTTGTTCGGACTCAGATGTTTATTAATTTTTATTTACATTACATCCTCAGAGACCGTGAGTTTTACAGTACTTTTAGTTAACAAGCTAAAAATAGAGACATATCTCACTTTCTACAAGGCCTTTTAAGGCCAAACTGTTCAATTAAGAACGGACACTTAAATTATTTTTACTTTTAACCCAATAACTAACTACTTGTGACCCGTAATGTGGACTTTTCTATTCAATTAAACAAGATTCTACCTAGACTCATGAAGAAGACGGTGAAGAAGAAAACCTTCACCCGAAAACTTTTATTTTGCTTTATACATATTACTATATCCTAAAACCTCAAATTCCAAGTTTTCTTCCATGTGATATTACACACTTCTATTTAAACTACACACCTATGATCTTAGTTTTATCATTCAACTTTGGAAGCCTTTTTCACTTCAGGTTAAAAGCTGTGTTTTCCTGGGGGTCAGTGCCCATCAGCACAGAAAGTCCTTTGGACTTCCTCAGTTTCCAGGGTTCCAGCAGGGAGAGGAGGTAGCTCTGTGCTCCGGACAGTCCAGTGTCCCTGTCAGCTGGATTTAACCTGTGTTTGAGGTGCACCAGGGCTGGCTGTGTCCTTCCCATGCCAGCAGCTCATTCAGGGCCATCTCATCTGTCCCTGCCAGTGCTGCTCTCTGCAGTGCAGACACACTCTGAGCCCTGCACTAACATTTTCCAACCACCCCTTCTCCCAGAACAAAATTGTACCTTAGCACTTCCCGATGCTCCAGTTGGAGCTGTCTTCCTCTCTTTGTGACCTGTGGATGCCTCTGGCAGCAGGCAATTGCCATGCTGCAAATGAGAGAGGGGAGGATGGCCTCAAATGCAGGCAGGCAGGCTCTCTGCTCACCTGGTTTCATACCTGCTCATCCCTTTCATCAACAGCAACAGCAAAAGCCCAGTAGATCGTGGGTTTGGGCAGAGGTCTGTAATTTCTATATATTCCAGCACAGACTGCCAAGAGCTGGTACTTTCTCAGTATAAAGTTTGTTTTAACACTGTAAATTGATCTAATTTTCCTCCAGAGTTGTTCCTTAGAAGAGGGTGACTGTAGAGAGGAAAGCCAGAAAACTTTGCATGACCTTGCTGTCTGAGACTCTGCTTTTTCACTCTTACTCCCAGGTGGGGAAGTCTCAGGATTTTAGTGAGCTGAAGAGGTGGTTGAGTGTTTTACAGCAGTGTTTACCTAGCCCAGAACTGAAGCCCCGACTCACCTCTGGACCTCTGTAGCTCCAGAAACAAGGAATTCCAGGATGGTAACGTCTGGATCCAAAATTAACCATCACAGTGTTGGCTCTTCTCACATTCTAAATCCTGCTGTCTGATCTCAATCCAGTGTACTGTCAGTATAGAGAGCCCCCAGCCAGAAAGCTGTAAAGTGATGCATTTAAAATAGCTGAAGGGTGGGAGCTGGAAGGTGAACAGGGGTGGCTTTTCGAACCACTGCCCAGCCCTAAAGGACCAGGCTGCTGTTTCCAGTCCACTTCAGGACAAATTCAACAAGAAAATTAACACCTCTGTCACCAGAAGAGGCTCATCCCTTTGTCATGCATTTGAAACAAACAGAGGTTCATCAGGCAGCCAAGGTGAGAGGAGCAAACTTGTTATTTGATTTCATGCAAAGTCCTACAGTGGAACTCAACAGCCCAGCAAAGAGCTCATCAGCAGAGCTTCACCCAGCCTCAGCATTCCACACACACCTTGAGGGGTTGTCATCATGTCTCAGTATATGGAGAATGCTCCCCTCGATATCTCAGCTCACAGAATTAAACCCTGCACTCATCACCTCTCTGTACCCCGTGG
Source organism: Acridotheres tristis (assembly GCA_037013685.1). Classification (NCBI taxonomy): domain Eukaryota; kingdom Metazoa; phylum Chordata; class Aves; order Passeriformes; family Sturnidae; genus Acridotheres; species Acridotheres tristis. The sequence continues at coordinate 106,830,078 of CM072884.1, forward strand.
TAAATAAGTACAAGTTTCTTCTGTAACTTCTGAATTAATTCAGTTTCCTGCCCTGTGCTACGTCATAGCTCAGTGCTCTCCTGGATATCTGGGTGGCACAGTGCATATTTTGGGATGTTTTGCATCTGTTACAGGCAGATCCCTTTTCTCAATGGAACTTTCTAAGCTATTCCCCCCAGTGACATCATGCCTTCTCTGCTAGCACAGCCACAAAGGCATTTATTGATAGGCATGACATTTTCCTTTAATGCTTTCATTGTTTCCAGAGGTTTATTTGGGTTGTTGTTGGAAGTCAGAAAAACAAGACAAAAGGCAAAGTATGTTAAGAAGGAGACTTGGCCTGCGTGCAAGTCTGTGGTGAGAGAAAATCTCTGGGGCAATTTTCAGGGAATCTGCTTTCCACAGGCTTCTCCACAGTGACAAATGAGTGTCATCCAAGCCCCCTGGAACTGCCACCTCCTTCCAGCAGTTTGCTGCAGTCCAATGCTTGGGTTTGGTGCACTGTGCAGGCATCTGGCATGGGGATTTTAGAGCACTTCTCTAGATGTATCTGACTGCCTCGCTCTTCTTCCCTATTTGCTTCTTTAGATGCCTTTTTTTTTTCCCCTGAGACTTACCCACAGCACTTGCAGTGAGTTGTTGTCCAGAACGATGTGTTAGTTTATAGATAGATAAACTGACTGTTACATATTTCATTAAATATTCCTTAAGAGTTGCTTTGTGTCTAAGGGAGTTTGCAGACATCCATATAGACCCCTCTTAAAAGTTAATTTGTCTGGCAGTCTGGACAAAACAATACTCCAAAGGTTAATAAGCATGAAATGAATGGCTTGGTAGGCCTGGGCTAAATGATCATTTGGAGGAGGGAGCAGCTTCTGCTCTATTACATGCTGCTGCTGTTAAACCTCAGCAAATTTGCTAAGTGAGGAAGGGCACAGAAGAGAGGGGCCCTCTAGGTCTTGCCCCTCAGTAGCCTCTGGCTTTGGTCTCACATAATGCTTGAACTGCTTGACAGACCTATGGGCTCTGCTGGGAGGAGGAGTCCTGTGGGTTTTTAAAAAAATCTGTAATTATTATGATTTATTTGGCAGTGGTTTTGTTGTTGGGGCTTTTTCTGGTTTTCATTTTTTTGTTGTTTATTTAGGGTTTTTGTTTGGGTGTTTTTGGTAGTGATGTTTAGATTTAGGTTTTGGGTTTAGGTTTAGGGTTTTTGCCTACAAATTAAGACCCAGTTAATTGAGATGTGATGAACCATGAGGTCTTGCCAGTGCAGTCTCTGGTGAAGAGAGGAGACTACAGAATATGGTAAAACCTGTTCACCCAGGCTGGCCAGAAGCCAAGAGCCACTGGAGGTGCTGGGAAGACCACCAAAATCTTCTGGGGCTTTGCTTTGCTCTTTTTTAAAAATTGGGGGGGGGGTTCTCCTGTTTTATTTCTTTTGTTAGTTTTTCTTTTCTTTTTTGAAAAATGCATCTGAGCTGCACCCTGCCCTGTCGGTCCCAGCTGGGATGGAAGCAGGTGAGTGCCTCCCCACGTGCCTGCTGCAGAGAAATCACCTGCTGCTGGGGAGGAGAGAGTGTGCAGGTGGTGATTAGAGGTGACCCTCTGTTCTGGGGTTCCTTCCACCCCTTGTCAGCTGCTGACACTGAGGAGCTGGCTGACCTTTTCTGGCTTGCACTGGCCATGCTTGACTGACAGATTTTCAAGTACCAAACATCCCAGTGCTGCCTGAACTCCTGCAGAGACCAGGGTGGTGACAATAGGGGTCAAGTCCCTGTGCCTACTGCAGAAATCTGCAGAATATTTATAACTTTCACAGCTTTTCCCTCCCCTGCAAGATTGACTCAGAAGTTAGATCTGACATGTGGCTGTGTAGAATCACCTGTGCTTTACGAGGACCATCAAACCTGTGTCCATGCAGAGTCTCCTGTGCTTTACAAGGACCATTTACTCGGTCTGAGATGCTGCTGCAGAAGACAACTTATTTTTGCCAGTAAGAGCACCAAACCTGCCTATTGTTCCCTGGCTGTGTGGCGTTATCAGGTGTAGATAGTGCTGTCTAGAGTGCAGCTCACACCAGCACGGGGCTGAGGTTGGAGGAAGTAACATGCCAGAAAGTGGGAGAGAAGGCTGCTGTGAGAGTGGCAGATGTGAGGGGAAGACCTGTCCTGGGGTGACTTTATGATGCTTGTATCCCCAGTCTGTTCTGTTGGTGTTAAATGTTGAGTTCTGCAGCTTTAAAACTGGGTCCAGGAGTGAAGGGGGGAGAGAAGAGGTGCAGAGTTTGTCATCAGAGACTGCACCTGCTCCCCTGCATCCTTCACACAGACTGTGTTGTCTGCAGTGGACAGCACGAGAGAGCTCTCCTTTGCTTTAGGTTAGTTTTTCTGGCTAGCTGAGGCAAAGAAGCTCCCTGGACTGTGGCTTGTTTTCTCCCTTTTTCTTGGAATTGCTTGAACCTGCTGTGGACTGAAAACCCAGGTGAGCACCAGGAGCTCACAGCTGTGGCTCACCTGGACTGTGACATTTCCCAGCTCCAGAGGGACTGAGAACAGACTGAGTGAGCCAGGCTGCAACCCACGGAAGGGACTCTGCTGAATCTGTCATCTCTTCGGAGCAGAGAGAGGTTCTGCTATTTAGTATTGTTCATTTTTGTACTGGGAAGTGCTTTGCCTGTTAAATAAACAGGTTTTTCCCCACTTCTTTCCAAGGAAATATTTCCCTGAATCAGTTGGAGGAGGGACTGCTTGAATCTGTTTCCTAAAGGGACCCCATTCAGAGGTTTCCTCCCTGAATTTGCCCTAAACCAGGACAAGACCCAACAGCAAGGTGAGGTAGGGCCAGGTCAGGCCATGGCCTTCCTTAAAACGGCCTTTGTCACCTGGCAGCAGCAATCCTACAAGCCTTTTATATTTAGTTCTTCCATTGAATTACTTTCAACAAACAGAGGTGAACCAAAACAACCCTGCCTTTTGCCCCGGGTTTGGCTCGGGGAGCTGGCTCCACTCTGGCAAGTGTCCACCAGGGCAGCTTGTGTCTGTGCCTGCACGTGTGCCCCAGTGCTCCTCACTGAGCCCTGCACAGCTCTGGGCATGTTTTCATCCTGCAAATCAGTGCTTCATGTTCATCCTCAGCTGTGGTGTGTCCAGGCAGAGCAGCCTGCCTGAGCTTGGGGTGATGACCAGGGAGGGTGCCTGGGGCTCCTCTCCTGTCCTGCTGCTCTGTGCCAGGTTAAAGGAGCTCACAAAGCTGTCCCATCTCCTGTCCTGTTGCTCTGTGCCAGGTTAAAGGAGCTCACAAAGCTGTCCCATCTCCTGTCCTGGAGAGTTTGGCCCAGGAAGGTTCTTCAGGGCTTGCCAGTCCCAAGGCACAGTTCAGGTCTGAACCTCCAGGGCCTGGGAGCTGCACCTTGGCTGAGACCAGAGGTTTCTGGCTCTTGGCCAAGAGGAAACAGCTAATAACCATAGGAAAGCTGGCACAGCAATTTCTTCTGAAACTGCAGTCCCCTGTGGAAGGCTGACAGCTCAGGATCCTGCTTTTGATGAGGTCTGTTGCCAGCAGACCCAGGAGACACTGCTCAGTGCCTGGAGCATCTGCCCTGTGCCCACCTTGTTCCAGCTGTAAATGCTGAGAGACCCTCCTGACATCCCCTGTGCCAGTCACAGCCAAGGGGACACACCAGGGACCTGGTGAGCATGGCTGGAGCCCAGGGATTTAAATAAAACACCCTGAATCGACAGCTCTCTACTCCTCCTCCTAGCTCCTTTCATCTCAAGGAAAGGAAGCCAATTTCCTTTGCAAAGTAATCTGAGCTCCAGGAGTTAAAGGTGCTGTTTAAAGAGCTCGCTGGTGATGTTGCCCAAGGAGTTTGCAGGCTGGAGAAAGCTCTCTGCCTCAGCGTGTAAAAACTAGGCTAATGTTTTCCTGCCTCACACAAGCTGGTGAGAGTTAATTAATTTTAAAAGCAATCACAACATAGGTGCTACGTTTTATTTATTAATATTCCATATTCAAAATACAAGACTAATTATTTATGTGCATTTCTGTGCTAGTAATTAAATTTTAATGGTTTAGGTGGTACTTGCATTGAGCTGTACTCAAAAAAAAGTTGCATTAGGTAAAAATTGTGTGTAGGTCTCTCATTTAGTGTTATCTTTATTATGCGGGTTTAAAATTATTTCATGCTGAATTTGTCAAGACCAAACATCTGGCTTTTGCTGTAGCACACGGTGCTTCCTGAAATGCCAGTTCTAGGAGGAAGGGGCTCAGGAGAAGTGCATGGAAGTGGAGGGGTGGGATGGAACCAAATTTGTTCCCTGTGGTTTTGTTGTCAGTGACAAGAGAGCAGAAGGGGTTTGTGCCTGCTGTGGAGAGGGATGTGGAGTCCGTGTAGGTCTGATCTGAGGGTGTAGAGGTATTCCCTGTGCATTGATAAGGATGCAAGGAAAAACACCCACCAGAGAGCTTTTCTCTCTGGGTACCACTGGCCTTTGCTGGTGCTTTAACCCCTCTACAGTTCGACCATATTTTCAGAGCTCTAACAAGTTTACAAACAAATGAGTGGGATCTTGCAAACAATTATTTCTGTGTCAATGGTTTAGAGAAGACATCCCAGTTGTACATGCTATGAGGCAGCGATTGTGTCTTCCTACATATTTGAATATAATTTAGAGTGGCTTGGCTCTAAGTGGAGTCCCTGGATGCCCTAGTAGTGAATAAGTTCCATGTTCCACTCTAGAGAGAGAAAAAAAAACCAAACAAGACAACCAAACTATATTTGAGATAATCAGAAATGAAACTGAAAAAATAATATTCTTTGGAGTTTTTTCTCCCTACTGAGTCTGATGAAGATGGAGAGGGTGCAGAAACCCCCTGCTGTGGTGAAATTTTAGCAATAAGGAGATACAGATAAACCTTCTAATGTATGTATGAGATGTGAAAGAAGTCCTCTGCTCCAACTTATCTAGGAATTGAAGTAAACTGACAGTTCTTAGAGCTTCAGCCACATGCACAGCAAGAGTTTCAACTAAAGATGGTAGATATGGGCAGCAAAAGTCACATTTGCTCCCCTCATCTTTGAAGGTTGTCCGAATTGCAGCTCAGTGAGGTTGTCACCAGGTTATGGAAGCTAAAATGTAAATGCATTGAAAGTTAAATGGCCTCAGTTTGGGCGATTTTTTAAGGAGAAGTCACAGTGAAGAAAACTTGGTAATGCACAAAGTTCAAAGTTGGTCTTTGCATGAGAGCAAAAGAGCCATGTGAAGGGTGACTCAAAATTATAAGTAGAAATTGGAGAGGTGCCCACTGTGATAGTCTGAGCTCAGCTTAGACGCTGATAAAGAAGGAAAGTTAAAAATTAACTTTAAGTTTTGCGCATTAAGTGATGTGTTGTATTTCCTTATGATGCAGTGTAATGAGAAACAGAATTATTATTTAGTGACTTCACATTTTTCTCAAAATGTATGAATCTGAGACTTGTGTATTGACTGGATCTATGTCTGCCTCACCCAAACTTGCCAGTGCTTTTCTGACAAATGCTGTTTGCCTCCAGATAAATTCATATTAATACTGGCTCTCCTTTATCTATCCACAGGGGAAGGGTGGGAGGGGTTAACAACAGGCAGATTCTTGCTGTCCTGGATAAAAATGCCATGTGCTGATGGCATCCATTCCACTCTTTTCATCCTAACTGAAGTCTCCCATGGGCTCAAGGGAGCTATCACTGCCCAGTACCCCCACCAGCCCTTCTTTCAGTTCCTTGGTACCTGGGCTGGGATGGGGAATTTCCTTCCAAGGGACATATTAGACTCTTCTTTTTTACCGTGTTAGGTGCATTTTCCTTCTTGAAATTATGTTTTCCCTTTAGCTCATGGTTTTTACAGATTTCCTTTCCACCTTGTATGCATATTGTGAGCTGGAAAAGAAACCTTTAAATGGCTTGAAGCTGATGCTGGCTGTAAAGTAACTGGAGCTGACAGTGGGCTTGCACAAGCCCAGAGCTGTAAATCAGTTAAATGTATTGCACATAATTTCCTGGTGCCTGCTCTCCTCGGGAGCAGAGCCCTGCTGGGATGAATGTCATCACAGCATGCAAACTCCTGGATTTGATGCTCCTTTTGTTTGCAGGAGGAATGGGGCTCGTCTCTGCCAAGAATGGTAAGTTCTGCCACAGGGTCACCAGCCACCTGACTTCTCTGCAGCCTTTCCCTCTTGCAGCCTTAAAGCTCTTGTGCTTCACCCCACGAAATGCCCAGTAATTTATTTGAGGTGTACAGAACCGGTGGGAACTCTCTCCTGAAGGGCTGCTATCTTAAATGGCAAATCCATGGGGAAAGAATCTCTGAGTGATTGAGGGTACTGTGCTTCTCTGTGTCCACTGGTAACTGGAGATTAAGCTCTTCTTTTCACCTTGGAACTTGGAAGAGATTTTTTAATTACATTAGTTATTAAGTAAAATTTTCACACTCTGGCTAATGCATGCGGATCAGCATTTGATAATTTAAAACACAAAGTAAGAACATAAAATAATTTCAGAAAAAAATTCTCAAAGCTGGCATTTTTTGAGCATTCATTGTAACTTCTACTAAACTGCTGAGTGGCAGCAGCTGCCTGGAGCAATGGGTGGCACTGGAGGCTGTCACTGGAGAAGCAGCCATTGCCATTCCAGTAGTGCTGGACTGGGAGCAGTGTGGCACTACTCCCTTTGGATCATGGGCACTTACCTTGCCATGCTTTTCTCTAGATCCAGTCCCATCTGGCTCCAAGAGCTGCCAGCAGATTGGGTTACTTTTGTAAGCATATAGCTTTATTTTTCATAATATTTTCCTTTTTTTTTTTTTTCCCTGAACCCAGTGATATTATACTATTACAATGTGTATTTATTTCTACTCTCGCTACTTCCTCTCGAAATTATGCAAGCTGTTTAAATCTCTCTGGCATTTTCATGGAAGGCTGGATTCTGCAGGGTGTGGGAGTGTGTGTAGCAGCCATATAATTTCCTGCCTCTGATTTCCCCTGGGGAAGGGGAACGAAGCACTGGCACCATCTGCACATTTTGGGAGGCCCTAAGAACCTGGCACCCTAAAAGTCAGCTGAGGGGGATGCAGCACCCCAAAGGCTGGTGTGGGGGACCTCAAAGGGAGCTAATTATTTTAGCCCTTGTAATAACCCCTTCTGGGCTGCAGAACTGGGACTGCTTGATGGAAATTGCGACAGATTTGTGTCCTTGGGGAGCTGGGCATGGGAACAGTCGGGGCACGAGAGGGAGCAGATAAAAGAAACACTTATTGCAGGTCAGCGTTTGTTCTTTGTACCAAAAGCCTGATTCTTCCACAAACACTCATTTCACAAAACACCACAAACATTGCGTTAGGAAACGCTGAAGAAAGCCACAAAACTAATCTGGATGTAGATCTTGCTACCTGCTGTGAAGTGACCCTGCCTGGTCAGTGCTGGGTGAGGAGGTGAGGGCGGGCGGGCATCCCTTTATTGGCTCCTCCATGGTAAAATTGCATCAGCCCCTGGGCTGGCTGCCCTCAGCCTGCCTTCACCTGCCTTGTGGGAGGAACCCGCCCATTCCTGCCTGCTAGCTGGCCTCCCCCAGAAAAAAAACTTCATGAAAAGTACACTGCTGGGATTTTTATGAGATTCCAGCTCTTTCAGCCCTGAAGTTGAGAGGAAGTTGAATTGCAGCTTGTTTACACTAACTTAACTCCCTGAAAAAAAAAAGTTTCCCAGTCTAGGCTCTTAGAGGTAGGCTCCAAAATCCCTTCACACCCATGAGCCAGGGCAGCTGTACCCAGTGCATCTATGGAGAGCAGAACACGATTTGGGGAGCTCTGCTGGTACTGAGCCCTGCTGAGCCCTGGAGATTTCCATTATTTCTGGCAGGCTGCTAAGAGCTCTGCTATGCTGGAAATGAAGTTTGCAGCATGGATTAAATAGAGAAGAGGCAGATTGAGGCACTTTCCTCCAAACCCCACACATTTGGGTGCTCTGGACATAAAATTAATAATCCTTGGTGAGCTCCCTCACATCCACCCCAGTTTTCTCTCATGGTTGCATAGATGAAAATAGCAAGTCTGCTGGTGTTGGATTATCTTTTTCCCTCAAAAAATGCTGATGAACCTCTGCATATTTACATATTTTGGGCATGCCAGTGGGTTTGCAACATAAGCAATCCAGGAGGATGGGTAGCACTGAGATCACTACACATCCACGGCACTTTTCACCCTGTATCTTCTTTTCTTCCTCCTCTGGAAATTCAGCTGCTGCCTTCAAAGTTTGTCATAACATTAGCCAGGACAAATAGATACAAACAAATGATAGTCTGGGGGCAAAAAAGAAAATTTTAAAAGTCCTGTCTACTTTAGGGAAGCAGCTTGGCAAACTATTGAACTTTTTGAAGTTTTCCTTGACAGTGTGTGATTGGCTCAGACAAGTAGAGAGATCCCTTTTGTCCCTGTGTTTCCAGTGCCAAACACAGCATTGCTGTTCCAGGACACAGTAGGTGGGTATGCTGGAAAGATGCCTGATGTTTGGGGAGTGAGCAGTGGATTTGGTGTGATTCAGTCCTTTCTCCTCTCTCAAACCTTTTGCATGAATAAAGCAAGTCTCTGTCTCAGCCTCCTCACAAGTGAAAGGGCTGGGGAGGGAACAGAGTGAGGAGAAAAGCCAGAAAAATGGGGCTAAAGAAAAGAGATCGCTCCCCCTCCCTGCCTAAGTCCTCTCCAGAAAGTTCTCCAGGCCGTCCAAAGGTTCCTGCCATGATTGCTGCTGTACCTTCTTCTGCTGACTGGCAAAGTCTTTTCTGTACTTTTGCCAAGCCACATTTGGAGAACAGAAGAGGGACAGTGTGTCTTTCCCAGCATCCCAGTCCAGCACAGGCTGGGGCAAGAAGAGGAATTGCCACTTCTTGGTCTCTATTAGCACTTTCCTCCAGCTTGCCTTTGGCTGGATTTTTGGTTTGTGGCACCTCCAAGTTTTAGTTATATGTCATGATTACGTACAAAATATTTCAATATCCCAGTCTGGGCTGCATTTGTGGAATAAAAACCACCCATTATAGAATACACAACATTATTCACTGATGCATTGCACAACTTTTGGTACAAACTATTTCCATTTGGTCCCTGCTCACACTGCACAGTTTGAAAACAGGTAAAACGGAATTCTGTGTGTTTGTGTGTGTGTGTGTGTGTGTGTGTGTGTGAAGTGAGGGGTGCTCTGAATAACATAGGGTGTGATATAATTCCATGAGGAGCAGGCCTCCAGTGCTCTACAAGGGGGTCATGGAGGTGGATTGAAGTGGGATTTGCAGGAACTGCTGCAGGGTGATGGGGCTGTTTGGGGTGCAGGCTGGGCACTGTCAGCTGCTGGGCTCAGGCTGGCACTGTCACTGTCCTCCAAGTGCCCCAGGCAGAGGGATAGTCACGGCAGGCTGGGACCAAAGGTGCCTGAGGAAGAGACCTGCCCTACAAGTGCGTGTTGGTCTGTGAAAGGTCAGTGAACGGCAGCACCCTCTGCCTCTCCTGGCTGCCCTGTGCCCTGCAGACATCTAAAGCTCCCACGCCTGCGTGCAGATCTCCCTCATTCCTGCTGTCCCTTGCATTAATGTGAGGAGTTTCCTCTTGTCTGCAGCAGGCTCACCACCTGGGAGTTCTCCTCTCTGCCTCTGCAGAATGTATTTCTTCCTTCAGCCAGCTAAACCAGGCTGGCTCTGGGTCTGTCAGGCTGCTGCCCCACACCCAGCCCCCAAAGAACCTTCTGTGAGGAAGGGTCCCCCTGCCTGACTTCCAGCACTGTCCCCTGGCTGATGGCTGTCAGATGGGAATAGAGATGCGTGCAGTGCTCCAGCCCACCTGGAGACAGCTCTATTTATGGCTTATCTGTGATGGTTAATCATTACACTTTATATGCATCCCCCTGGCATGCACTTACTCATTCTGGAAATGAGTTGAGTCTCCTGAGTGTGTAATGGTAAAAAGGAAGAACAGCTCTGAGAAACTGAGCTGAGTGTCTCTCATGGCCAGGTGTAGTGCACCTGTATGACCAGACCTAGGGCATTTCTGGAGATCCCAAGTCCCTGTGCTGCAGCAGGGCCAGGGAGGAGGCTGAGCACATCTGCCTCTCAGAAATGGAGCAACTTTCCAGAGTGTGAGTCCTTGGGCAGGGACTCGTGGGGGAGGCACCACGTTCTCCCTCCAAGGCTCAGAGATGCTCAGCAGATCCTCTAATGCTGATCTGTTGGGGGCAAGATGAAGTGAGTTTCAGGTCTCAGTGGATGTGTTACTTTTAATCAGCTCATGTATTTAGAATGGGCAGAATTCTGTGTGGCAGCCATCGGTGCCTGGCTTCGGGCCAGACAAGGAATAAGGAAAAAAATCTTTTAGAGTGGGGGGTGGTAAAACTCTGGAACAGGTTGTCCAGAGAGGTGGTGGATGCCCCATTCCTAGAAGCATTCAGGGCCAAGTTGGAGGTGCTCTGAGTAACCTGATCTAGTTGAAGAGGTGAATACTCATTGCAAGGAGTTGGACTAGATGGCCTTCAAATGTCCAGTTCAATGCAAACTATTCTATGATTCAATGATTCTGTGATAGGATCTCTGCTTGGGGTTCCCCAGCCTCTACCTGCAAGATTTCACTGAGCAGAGAGCAAACCTGGGTCCTGCATGGTCCATGCTCAGCTCCACAATGCAACAGCTCCTCCAGGAAATTTGCAAAGCTGCTGGAAACATGCAAATGCCCATTTTTGTTCAGCTTCTTTGAGGAGTCCTGCAAAATGGAGGAGGAAGGTGCTGGATCTATGAATATCTGGTAGTTGTGCTGCTAGGAGTTTGAGCTCCTGCTGGTGAGTTTTGAAGGAGACATCTCCAGCTCTAGGACAAATATGAGTTAACAGCAAAGGGTAAAACAGTTGTTTCAGCCAAGATGAGAAGATTTAAAATGTAGAAAACACCTATGGGTTTGAGCACTGTACCACAAGACAAAAAACATGGATGTGGGGATCACAGGAGAAGTCATTACATGGAAAATTGATATGGCATGAAACAGTCCCATGAATTTCCAGTCCCAAGCTCCCCAGTCTTGAGCCTGGTTTAATAATCACAGCTTAATTGTAAAGTAGGAGAAGGGCTTTTTCTCTTCACTGTGGGTTGTTCCATAGGACTCTGGAAATCAGTTATGTTATATTTTCAAGATTATCAAGTCTATAAAGAGTTTTAAGATGTTTAAAGATTATCAAGTAGGAAGGATTTGTGAAGAATACTTGTTTTACGGAAAAAGCTTAGTATAGCTAAAAACTTGGGGACTTAGAAGTTCAAACACTTTCAGATTTTCTCCTTGTTAAAAATAACATCTTCCAGCTGGGGCCACAGCTTGAGAACTGGATCCAACACCTGAAGCTGATTTTAGTTGTTTTTCTCTATTTTTTAACTCTTTTAATTGTTTTTTGATGTGCTGATGGATTCTGACCTAGAGGCATAACTTTACTATGATGAACCAAATACATTCGAAATCATGTGTAATAAACCAGTACCTAAAAGATGCTGTCTCAATATTTTCACTACTTGTTGGGGTGTTATTTGGCATTCTGGTGGATTTGGTCTGTAGTTGTACATCTTTCAGTTCCATTTATTTATTTAATTATTGATTTTAAAACATTTTTAATGCACAGTCATGAGATTTACTCTTTCAGTTAGACACAAAGATCATTTCACAGGACCAAGGTGGAGTTATTCTGCTATTTGTTGAGAATGCCAGTCAGAAACCTCATAAAATATTTTTTATAGAATGTGTATTTTATTGACAAAAACTTATTTCACAATTCTGCAAAATCTCCAAGGTAAGAGTTAAATTAAACCTATTTCAAAGCAACGAGGAAAAAATAAGTGAAGTGGTCACAAGAAGGCTGCAATGTCCATAAACTCACATATCTCCCACAGTGGGTGCTTTAGCTGGCATACCAAGTGCCACAGAGCTTTTGATGAAAGCCTGAGATCTGGCTGAAAACAAATTAAAACATGCAAAAGCATGTTTTCAAACAGGGAAAGTTTTACCTTGAATTGAAACCATGAAAAGAGGGACACTGTGACCCTGGCCAGGCAGATCGTGGGCTGGGAACAGGATGATCAGCCTGCTGGAAACACTTCCAGTGCTGTGGGGCTGGTCACTCAGGACAGAGAGAGGCAGAAGTCCCTGCAGAGGATGCCGTGGGGGTGGGCCATGATCCAGAGCCCAGAGAAGCCTCTGGAGAAGTCTGGCTTCCTCCTGGTTGCTGGAGTTGCTCTGGGATGTGCCACTGACCCAAAATTGGGAATGGGAGGTAAATCTCTTTGAAGATCCTTTTGCCTTGGAAAGAGGCAAGACAGTCCTTTAAAAAGATGCCTTTTAAAGAAAGACACCTGGTGTCCTGTTTCCTCTCCCTTCCCTGGGGGGGCTGGCTGGGCTCAGGTGGAGCAGGCACATCTCCCATGAGCAAGTTCTCTGTGAGAGCTGAGCCTTGCTTAGGGTCCCCAGCCCTCTGCACCTGGCTGTACAACTGCAGAGGACTGGCACCTATTACCTTTTTTTTTTTTTTTTTTTAGTTAGAGTTGGGATTGAAAGCACAAGAGACAGAATTTTGTGTTTGGACTTAGTTGTTTATTAATTTTTATTTGTAGTACAGTGAGTGCTAGAGCACTTCTAGCTAACAAACTAAAAGTGAAGACATAGTGGTGTATTTCTCTCATTACAAGGTCTTTTAAGGCCTAATTGTTTAATTAAAAACTAACACTTAAATTATTTTTACTTTTGACCTAGTGACTACACACCTGTGACCTGCAGTGCGACATTTTTTATTTAATCATAAAAGTACTACCTACTTAAGAAAAAGAAGGACAAGAAGAAAGAAAACTTCTGCCCTAAAACCTCCATCTTGCCTTTTATTTACTACTATATTCTAAAACCCCAAATTCCAAACCCTTCACCATGTGATATTACACACTTCAAACTACACACTAGTGATCCTAGTTTTATTATTTAATTTTGGAAGGCTTTTCCAAGGCCTGAGGTCAAAAGCAGTGCTCTTTTGGGGGTCAGTGCCTGACAGCACAGAAAGTTCAAAACTTCCTGTTTCCAGGGCTCCAAGAGTCACTGGAGTTACAGGATGGAAGCATTTAAACTCCTGCCCAGTTCAGTGGCAGCTTTTTGGGTAAATACCAATATAGATAACAGGTTGCCACTAACACGTGAAGGCTGGAGCTGGGGTGGGGAGAACAGTGCAGGAATTTTCCAGAAAGACTGTGTGTGCTGCTGCTGAGTTTTATTCATTAGCTGGATTTTTAATCACCTTCAGCCTGACCAAATTAACAGTGACTTCAAATCCACTGAGAGAGGAGTGGGGAAAGCACAGCAAAAAAACAGGGAAACAACGCCTTTTATTACATATTGATAAAAGACAAAGCTTTGCTGCTCACCTAAAATTAAGTGGTGTTACAAATAGTGAAATTCAGTGTGAAATGCTTCAGATTTTGGACAAAGCCTACTGCTGAAATTAGCAATGTAGGGAAGCACAGGAGTGTGACAGCAACTTTCCCACACCTGCAGTACTCCTGCTAAGGTAAAGACAGGAATGCTATGTGCCCTGGGTAAGAGGGTTGGGACTCAGAACAAGTGGCTTTTATTTCCCCTTCTCTGTTGAATGTGGTCCTTACCCCTGGACCATGTCAATAATTCCTTCTTTACTTTTCAATCAATGGGCTGAACTCCATGGAGTGTTCCGATAATTAAAGCATCTGGACAAAGTGGCTGAAATATGTTATCCACCTGAAAAGTGCTCAGGTTTTTTCCAAGATAATAAAAGTGACTGGGAAGACTGGGTGCCTGGAACACTGAGGAATGATGGCAAAATTAATGACAGCCATATGGAGAGCCAAATGGGAGCAAACCCCACTTTATTACCTTTGGGAGTGCAGATATGAAGTTTCTGAGAGGGGGGCCTGTGGGTGTTTCCAGAGATTCTCAGTAGAAATAAATGCTTTTGTGGTGAAACAAAAATTCTGGGTGAAAGCAAAAACGCGAAAATAAATTTCCATACCTCTGCTGAGTGAGAAGAAGGCTGAAGTGTGCTCCTGTGCAGAAGGCAAGCAGAAACCTGAGCACTGTTCAGGTCAGGCTGTAAATCCACTGAAGCCAGGGGTTATTCACAGGCATTGCAGGGCTAACAGCACATCCTGTTGTAAAACTGAACTTCAGCTTTTACTCATTTCTCAGCAACTGTTCTGGATATTGGCCATTTCTCAATATCCTCTTAAGTATTTTGTCTAGGAATAGAAATCTGGAGATCATTTCCATGTATCTAAATATTTATCCTGAGACTTTTCAAAGATTAATGCACATTTAATCCCCTACCTATGTGACTGAACATGAAAATGCAAATATCTTAGTGACTAATTATATCCTTGAAACCTGGTTCTCTTTTTTTTCCTTTTTTGGTCCCCTAACTATTTTAGTTAGTTCTCCAAAGCAAAACTCTGTTATCCTGGCATTCCCTGCTAGTCCTATCACCCCTTCCAGCTGAAGGAATGCTCAGGCCCTTGGATGTGCACTGACCAAGAGCCAACCCAATCCCCCAGTGTAAAATTTCTCCCCCAGATGAGTCACTGGGTAGCGAGCTCAGCCCTGTTTGCTTTCCCTGCCCTGCAGGATAAGGGATGACGTGTACTGCAAATCCTGAGGCCTCTAATGCAATTTAAAGCTGTTCATAACAAAGAACAGAGAATAATATCAAATTTCATTTTGGTGCACTAAAGGGAGAAGGTGCCATCTGTTCTTTATGTTGCTGTTAATGAATATGCAGAAGAGACAGACCCAGCCACAAGTGGCACCACGCTGCCACAGGAGCAGCAAGACCAGTCCCAAAAGGGATTTTCTTACAGCACAGCATCCAGGGATGGACACATCCCTGGTCTGGATTCCCAGGAAGGGGACTCACTGCCTGCAGAGCCTGAGTTAGGACCTGCATTCACCTCAGCGACAGGAAACAGCTTTAAACTGGGAAGGGATGGGGGAGGAACCCATTTATGCAGCCAGACCTTTCCAGCAGGAACTAAAAGGCTACAAACTTGGAGAGTGGCTGGAAGAGGCTCAGCCACAGCCAGGGGCTACACACAAGCATTTGGGACCACAAAAAGATCTTTTCTGCTCCTTGCAATGAACACCACGCTCATGATGATTTGCAGTTAACTCAGCTGTGAAAATACAAGGCAGAAGCTTTTGCGTGGGGTGTGTTATGTCAACAGGAAACAAAGAGATGTACCTACATCTTTTTGCATGTGCAGGCAAGGGAAGAATGGTTGGAAAGGGTTTTCCAGCTGCAGAAATGCAGTCATGATTTTAGGAGCAAAGTCTTTTGTAAGATCGTGTTGTAATGAAGGTTTGGACTGAGACCTTCTGGGAGAGATTAAAGGAAGGCATGGAATTACTGCATGACAAAGAATGAAAGCTTGTCAAGAAAGAGAGGTAAATCATGGAGGGAGGAGGACAGTGCCTTGACAGAAGGGACAAAGTAAAAAATCAAGATGCTGCAGGTAAGGACTTGACATGACCGGTCATATGAAGTTCAAAGTCAGACTCACAAAAATTGGCATGTGAAGAGGCACAGCCTGTGACAGCCAGCATAAACTAACCCCTGTGCAGGTAAAGGTTGTGCAAAAATCTAATGCACTGCATTGCTGTGCAGAAGAATTGGCAAGAATCTGTGGACTACGCATAGCCTGGACAGAGAGAAAGAGAAATATGCTCCTACCCCAAAAAAATCCTGCAGAGAAATAAAACCAGTACAGGCTGGCAGGAGTGATCCATCTAAAGACAGAGGAATATCTGTGGATCCCAAGCTGGACACATGCAAGAGCAGTACAGACAAACTGTGGTGAAAAGTTCCAATTTCCAGCAACTGCAGGCAAAAATGCTCTTTGAGTTTCAAGGCTGCCATGCCTCTGTTCCCATCAGCAGGATGCCTTTATGCTGGGCCAGAGCAATGAAAGGGGGATCACAGGGATGTCCTCCAGGGGATATGAGTGCTCTGAACTCAAAGAAGAGGTAATTCATGCAGCAGGGCTTTATAGGGTCTGCTGGCACACAGTGCTGACCAAGAGAATTTCAGAATGTGAAGCAGAGTCCTTGATTCTGGATATTTTCTGAAGCATGGGCTATAACCCTTTTCCCTCTGCACATCAAACCTGGAGCTCTGGTTTCAGGAAGAGTCCTGTCTCCCAGGATGACTGGGCATCTTGTGCTGTAATTAAACCTCCAAACTAAATGGAAGAGGGTCAGCTCTGGGCAGCCCACTGCCATCCCTCATGCTGACAGATGCCTCCTTTCCCCCCCAGCAATCCTGGGGTCTGTTTGTGGCAGCACCCTCTGCCCCTCACACCAACCCTTCCCTCTCTGTCTTCCAGGCAGCTGAATAGTTCTCACTGCTCTGATATGAGCAGCTTCCCATGAACAGAGACTGTTTTTTCATTAATATCAGCTTCCCAGAGATTTTTCCCCCCAGACTGTTTGTTTACTAAAATGCTTACTCTGAAAATGTATGTCTCCTTAATTTATTGGTCCACTAGAGAAAACTGCATCATGTCTGAAACGCTTTAATAAGGATCCAAGTCGAAGGATGATCAAATAAATGATAATTACAGTGTCAGAGAAGCATTCCCAGATCCCCCACCCTCCTTCAGATGTCAGTGTGCTGCAATAACCCTGAGCAGGAGCAGGAAGTGGTGTTGAAAGCCCATGTGAAGCTCCTGGTAGCCACAGAGCTATCAGAAAGAGCAGCAGCTCTTCCCTGTCCTGCTGGAGGACTCCTTAGCCCAGCAGCTCTCCCAGCCGTGCTGGTGACTAACCCTTAATGAAGTCAGAGCACCAGGGGACTCCACAGCACGGATTTTTAATTTGTTTTTCCTCACTATCTCCCGTGGGTTACCACCCCATGTTGGTGGAAGATGAAAGGTTCGTGGTCTCTGGACAGTGGGGGCTCAGTTATGTCGTGAGCCAGTGCAGAAAGGAGGCAGGTCATGGTTGGTAAGAGGTAAGGTTGGTAATTCTGAAGTTGAATATGCAGGCTAGAGGGGCACAGGAGGGTTTTAAGGCAAGGGTCCCACACCCCTATGCAGCATGTGCTCCTACATGGGGAATGCCTGCATGCAAAGGGGAAGGGTTTTCCACTGGTGCTTCATGATACACTGAAAAGCCCTGCTTTCCTCCCTGTTCCTCTGTTGCCAAAGCCACAGTCTTCATAGTAATCACATGTGTTGTCAAAGCTCTGGTAGGACCACAAACCTCTTTTACACAAGGCTTTACCCACAGACTTCTCTGTAGCATATTTTATAGCTCCAAGGGGCAAAATCTGTACACTACACACCTCAAAAACTAACTCCAGAAATGATGGGTACATCCATAACTGCAGGTATGTCCTCATGTCCTGAGAAACACCTTCTGCTCTGGGCCTTGCCCTTGTGCCCCACGAGGGCAACTCAGAAAGTCCCTCAGGTTTCTCTCAGGAGGGAAAAAGTGCAAAATGTGGGTTGGGAAGTTGGGGAGAAGGCTTCTCTGAGGATTTCCAGTGAAGCTGTTCCCAGAGACTGAGCAGGGACCCAGCTGGTACATTGCAGGAGAAGAGGACCTTTCCAGCATGGCTCACTGCAGCAGCACATCCTCACACAGCCCAGCTCTTCATGTGCCCACACAGGGCCAAGGGCTCCCAGGCACCAATGGCCTCAACCTCCACCTCACCCAATTTCAGCCCCCCTGAGCTCTCTGGGTGGGAAGGTGTCCAGTGAAGTTCCTCCATAAATCATCTCTCTGCCTTTGCCTTGTACTGAGAATCCAGCAGGTACTTAATATTCATAATATGGATGATATTACACAGTGTATCAAAATATCCATATTATTTTATATAATCTCTAATGCTGCAAGTAGTGTCAGCTCTTTCACCTGGCATTGTGTGCTGCTGGTGAGGAAAAATACTGGGCTTTAACCTACATGGTTAAAACCTTTGTGGCATAGGGCTGATTTACAGTGTGCTTCATGGGATGCTTTTTCAAAAAGGATTTAGTCCTTCTCAAGTGTTTCTCTTGTTGAAAATGTTTGTGGGAATGGCACGGGCAGAGCCCACAGCACCAGCAGTGACTGGAACCCATCTCAATCACCCACTTCTGACAATTCATATTTAAGGTACTGTGTTTGTCCAAACACAGGGGAAGGCATGGCCTCTGCTCCCTGCTCCTCATGCACCGTGAACCATCATGGCATGATTAGGACACTCAGAATCACAGGACTGGAGCTAAATGCTAAGACTGTCGGTGGAATTGATAATGAGGACCTAAAGATGACACAGTGAATGATAGGAGATCAGTAATTGCTTTTTCCCTGTAGTGACTTAGCAATTAGAAATGGAAGAAGAAAATCAGGGTGAAATTTGAGAGCTGTGCCGTTTGGAGTAGCTGCTTTTGTTTATTTTTAACCCTGTCTTTTGTCCCTCTAATCCCTTCCGCGATGATTTTGCTCCCTGGCTCTGCGAAGCGCTGCATTATGTTTGCAATGCCCTGTCACTCGCATCGTGTCTGCAAGCTGTCTTCTTCAGGCATGAGCTTATTTAGACAAGTTGTCAGGCTGAATGGGAGAAATCTTAAATCAATGTATTTCAGCATGCAATCATATATAGGCTAATTTATCTGCTGCCCCGTACAGCCTGCCAGGTTAAAATGAAGTCTTTCAGGCATGGTGCCTCTGAAAGTCTCCTGATTAACAGAGCCATTTTTATTGGTAAGGCGACAACACGATTGTTTTATGGTAATTGTTATCATTTGGACCTGTGTATATGCAAATGGGGGAGATTAAAGTAGAGAAAATATAAAGATGATGAATATGCAGCACGTAGCCAAGATGGCAGAGGGATAGAAATATTTTCCATGTTATGTTCTCCACTGGGGCTTGGGCGGTGAAGGGCTGGCTGCTTTTCCAGGCACAGGGACATCCCCATCCTGCAGTGGCAGCCAGCAGGACACCTGGCTGCAGGGGACAGAACTGTGCCCACTCTCAGTCCCACACTTCTGTCTCTCTGTGCCCTGACACTGATCAAGGTGGCTGCCTCCCCTCCCAGTCAAAGGGCTCTGGGGATGGAGAATAGATAAATGGACAGAGAAGATGAAGCAGTAGCACAAGTCACATCAGTGCAAGACTTCTTGAGGTGGATCCACTAGTCCTAAGGGTACAAAGCCTTTTGGGGTGAGTTTAAACATATTTCAACTGTTTTTAGCTGGCTTTTCTGCTCATTACTTCCTATCACTTTTATTTCTCTTGCCTGTTTTTAAGTGAAGCTTGGATGTATGTAATGCATTGTCTCTACAGGCATGGACCTTTCTAACCCTCACTGGCACAAAACCACACAGCAAGACTACCCCACTAGAAAATCTATTCCCTCTCCTGGGAAGAACTACCTCTACAAATAAAGACTACTCCAGTCTCTATCCCTCCAGCTCTGCTGCCCCTGAAATGGAAAGTAAAACCCCTGTGGGGAAGGTCTGGGCCATCAGTGCCAGACTTTCTTGAGGAAACCAGCAGCAGGTCAGGAGTGAGCAGATGCTCACCGAGTCTGGATCTGCCCACTAAGAGCTGGCCTGAGCTCAGCAGCTCACTTCAGATAAATCACTGAGATGAGATCATACGCTTTTTTTCTCCTTTTTTACATTACGTTATTGAGGCTTGTGGCAAGGGGAGTAGGACAGCAAATTTTGTCTCTATTAAAAACATGTCAGGCTTTTTCTGTTTTGTAATATATTTTAGTATCCATGTGGGAGAGCATCTCTGGCTGTGCCCTGCAGTTACATCTGCACAGCCTGAGCCACTGCAGCCTCCCTTTTTCTCCATCTGCTGGAAATGAGATCAGTGTAGCCCTTCCATCCTCAGCTGTGTATTTTTGCCTTGCAAGCCTTAACCACTCGTTCTCACTGTATCTCTCAGCTGCAAGTGGCTGCTGTTTGCCTGCTCCATCTTTCTCAGGAGTGCTGCTGGAGCATGGACTGACTCTGCCTTGCCCAAAGTCCCTGAAGAAGGGTAATGGCCAGCAAAAATCTGTGCACAGCAAGGATCATGCCCAAGCTCATAATGCATCAGTGGATGGGACTGCTCCTCAGTTTTGCAGAAGAACAGAAGAGATTTTACGAGTTTGCTGACATTTGTGCCTGAGCAGATCAGGCATGCAGTGCTCCACTGTCAGAGATGCTCTGTCTTCCACCAAGCATTGCTCAGGATTCTGGTCCTGTCCTCGAGGCCATGGGAAGATTGCACTGGTTTTCTCTGGGACAGAGTTAATTTTCTTCACAGTATCTTGCATGGGGTTATGTTTTGGGTTTGTGCTACAAACAGTGTTGATAATTCCTGTATGTTTTAGTCGTTGATTCACGCAGAGTCAAGGCCTTTTCTGCCCCTCAGGAGGCTGGGAGTGCACAAGGAGTTGGAAGGGGACACAGCTGGGACAGCTGACACCAGCTGACCACAGGGATATCCCACAGCATATGGCCCTGTGATCAGCCTACAGAGCTGGGAAAGGAGGAGGAAGCGAGGGACATTCAGAGCAATGGTGTTTGTCTTCCAAAATCATCATTACACATGATGGAATCCTGCTGTCCTGGAGATGGCTGAACACCTGCCTGCCCATGGGAAGCAGTGAATGAATTCCTTGTTTCTTTGTGTGAGTGCTGCTCTGGTTTTACCTGTTATACTGTCTTTATCTCAACCCATGAATTTTCTCACCTTTGCTCTTCTGATTCTCTTCCCCACCCATCCCACCTGGGGAGAGTGATCAAGAGGCTGTGTGGGCTTAGCTACCACCTGGGGTTAAACCACAACATGCACATTTTCCTTAAAAGCCCTATTTCCTTAGCTGTCCAAGAAGAGAGCCAGTGCCTACAATAGCAGAGGTTTGTCATGAGTGGGAAAAACTGAATACATTGAAGACATGTTTCTCTCTGCTCTGCTGTCCTGTTTTGTTCCTCTTTTGTTCCTCTTTTCCACTTTTTTTTCTTATGTTTCTGAATGCAACCAAAACCTGGCCTTGAAAACCCAATACCAAGGTATAACATCTTGGCTTGGACCAGCAGCTGTGTGACCAGCAGGAGCAGAGCAGTGGCCACCCCTCTGTACTCAGCACTGGTGAGACCACACCTCCAATCCTGGGCTCAGTTTTGGGCCTCTCACTACAAGAAGGACACGAAGGGGCTGGAGAAGGGCAATGGAGCTGGGGAAGGGTCTGGAGCACACGTCCTGTGAGGAGCAGCTGAGGGAGCTGAGGGTGTTTAGCCTGGAAAAAAAGGAGGCGCAGCAATAAGGGGAGTCCTTATTGCTCTCTACAACTCCCTGACAGGAGGCTGTAGCCAGGTGGGGTCGAACTCTTCTCCCAGGTAACAGGTGATAGGACAAGAGGAAATGGCCTCAAGTTGTGCCAGGGAATGTTTCAGTTGGGTATTAGGAAAGATTTCTTCAGGGAAAGGGTTATCAGGCACAGGCTGTCCAGGGGAGTGGCTGAGTCTCCACCCCGGAGGTGTTTAACAGATGTGTAATGTGGCACTTAGGGACACAGTTTTGTGGTGGACTTGGAAGTGCTGGGGCAATGGCTGGGCTCAGTGATCTTAGAGGTCTTTTCCAACATAAATGATTCTATGATTCTATAATTCTATATTTACTAGTATTTCCTTATGAGCCTCTGTTTTTCCATGACTTTTGATTCACCATAACAGAGAGATTGTTTGGCTTGGTGTTCTGTTCAGCCACTGTGTGGGTCACGGACCCAACCAAGGACCTGATCAAGGATATTCCCTTACCACTCTCATCCGTCACACTCCAGCTTGCAGCACAGAGGCTGAAAATTTCAAAGCATCTCCACTAAGTGGAAAGGATAATAAAAGTGTTTTGTCATTGAGGGCTACCTCTGATTCTCCTCCTTTCACCATCACACAGCCTTTCCTTGCAGGGCTCACCCCAAATAAGCTGAGATGTGCAGTTTTATCACTTCTCTGCTTTCAATAATGTTTTCCCCAAGAATTCATCTTGATAAAGCCACAGGCCTGTTCCAGCACACTCTTCTCTTTGAGGAGCATAGGCCAAGCATTGTGCATAAAGAACTTTCACTCATGAGTTACACAGACCTGAAGACATGTCTCAGAGCTGTCCCTTCCCTGCGTCACTGGCAGACACCTGTGTCAGGGATGAGGCAGCAGTCAGGCTCAGCTTTGTCCCAGTAAGGATCTTACTGCAGCTTGCAGTCCAGACAGACTTGATTTTTTTAAAGCTGGAAGTCAACTTGCTGGAACAAAATTATATTTCAACAGGAAAATCTGTTCATCTGGAGCTGGGTTGCAGAAGAGGATGGATATCTCATTTTGTATAAGACACCAGCAAGTAATCTGATGCTTTTCTATGACTAACACAATAGGTCATATTTGAATGGTCGATGGAGAGTTGAGAGGGTTCATATTCTATTACCAAATCCCTGAGCCATCTGGTTCCTAATGGCTTCTTTCAAAACAAAGGGAATAAAACTTCCAAATTGTGCAATGCAAACTGACATCCTCTCTTAGATAGAAGATGCCCATTGCTTCACATCAGCAAATGAGATCAATGCCTCCATCAATTACAGTTTCAGGTATTTCTGCCCATGCCCTTAATGGCAAATATTTCCTCCTCATTGCTCAAGCTGGTTTAGCCCATCGCTGGGAACCACATGTTGGAAAGGGCAGTGGCTGTTGCCACAGTGAATGTTTGTTTCCAGTGGGGCAGGGGAGCTGTGATGGCACAAAGGTGGGGAAAAGCCCTGCAGGAGCGTGGGGCTGGGCAGGGCACTGTGGGCTGTGCCACCTGTGCCAGCTGTGCTGACACTGTGCTGGGGTGAGTAGCACACTGGGGGACATGTCTTTGTCCTCATCCTGTGCCCTGGGGTGGCAGCTGATATCTGGGCTCTGCCACCAGAGCCAGCTGCTTCCTCATGACCCACGTGAACTGGAGCTGTAGGAACAGGAGCCTTTCCTGTGTCACATGCTTTTTCTGTGATTATGCTTTGACACCAGGAGCATGTGCAGTGCGTGCTTTGCTCATGGCCTGGCTGCTGCCACAGCTTGGCACATTTTGGGGAGCATTCCTCAGAAATGCTCCTATGCTCACAGAGGCTCCCGTGCTCAAGGAGATGTGCCCCATGCCAGCCTAAATCCTGGGCTGGGTTCAGTGCAAAGTACAGATATGAAATCCTGAAGAAATAAAGTGTTTTTCAGGGTGAGCTGCCATCATAGCCTGGGTAGATTAGCCAGGCTGGTGCCTTTTAAATTACAGGTCTGACACAGTATCCACGGCAGTGACAGCCACGGGGGCTCTCAGCAGCCAAGACAAAAGTCTGGTCATCATAGCCCATGCCACACTCACCAAACTGGTAAAATTGCCTGAGCTAGTTTGCTTAAGTGATAGCTCAGTAATGTTTATTATTTGTGGTCACAGTGCAAATCTGCCCCAGGGAAACCCAGGCCAGGAGTTTTTCTATCCACACTTTCACTGTTGTGAAGCATTCAGTGATGTGGGTGTGCCTATTGTCTAGCAAAGGCCCTGAGCCCCCTCCCCATGCTGCAGCCTCTGCTCCAGGTGCTCCTGGGCCTCAGCAGGATGTGTGCAGAGCTGCTGATGTGTTCTGCCTTTGGTCCTACATGTCCTTGTAATTTGAATCAAACCCATACACTAATGAAAGGACACAAAATGCATTTATTTATTTATTATTCTGTATTTATCGCTTGTATAGTTTAGCCAAGAACATCACACTGTTTGTGAGATGTTATCAAGGATTACATATCCAATAAGCACGGTGTATTATCAGCATACTATAGCCCCATTATGTATAATTATAGATGTTTATGGATACCCCATCACAGGCCAGGGTAGTTCTTGGTTACATCTGTGATATGCTGCTTGTTGCATCACGTTCACAAAATGCTCTGCTACCTCTAATTACATTCATTTATAGATGTATGCAGTACTTAGTGCACACTATCATGCTTGCACCATCAGTCAGAGTCATCCTGTTGATAGGGCAGCTGATGTTTATTTGCTTCATGTCTTCTGATTCTTTAAATATCTGTCTTTTAAGTGGTGGGTGCCTTACAATGGAATCATCCTGTAGTTAGATCTGACTTACACAACTAAATAAGTTGGTGAAACCATTTTCCCTAAGAACTGCTGGCCAAGAACCTGGCAGTTCTATAGGGGCCAGGGTTTCACCACCTGTGACTGAGTTACACATCAGCTTATTTAGGAAGAGCACTGACTTTGGTGACTGAGGACTGACTTTGGTTTGAGGTTGCTGCAGACCTGCACTCAGCTTTTAAGTGAAAGGCTGGGTGTTGGGCTGCAACACCACCCGAAATCTGGGCTGCCAGCTGTACCTCCTCTCTATTTCCTGCTCAAGGGCAAGAATTCTTGGGTCTGCAAGAAGCATTGGTCTGCTCTGTTCCTTTGGTGTTTTTCCTAATGTCTATTGAATTGCTCCTCCCTTTGTACTGTATAATTTAGGTCTGGTTGAGTACAGAGTATTTTATTTATTTATGTATTCAGATTTTTAAAATGTATCTCTAGGCATCTTAGCAGTACACTGGGCGCCTACCATATAAATTAAAAATCACAGCATAAACTTAGACAAAGGACCTTCCATAAATAATTCCTCCTCAGCTCACACCCTTAGCAATAGCCTTAGCTTGGAACAGGGAAATAGATGGACTTTACAGCCTGTTGGGAAGGTTAATAAATCTGGGTGCTGATGGACCAAAGGGGAAAATGAGTTTCAAAATTGAAGCCCACCCTCTCCATCCCCTTTGTGGAGACTCCTTGCCTTGAACTCTTCACCTCACCTGGTCCTTAGTGGGAGATCAGATCCTGCTGGACAAGTTAGGGTTAGAAACATAACTGTCAGGGACATCTCACCCTGCTCCTGTGATGCAAATTAGCTGGCCACATTCGGATCACACAAAAGTTATTTTAAAATAACTTTGTCCACAGCTTCAAAAATTACTTAATTTAGCACTACATTTAGGTATCCAGACTAAGCCATAGTGGGTGTAGGTGGATAATCAGAAGATATCTATTCATCCTTTTCTAAAGATCAGGCACCTTTTATAGATGTCAGATTGAGCACCAAAATCATTGGTTAGATCTGAAAAGGTAAATCTCTGTGTGTAAGTGTACAGGGGAAAACATGCTCTTTAGAAGTAATTTGCTGAAAACTGTTTTCGCATTTTGTTCCTGCCTATGGCAATTTATGAAACACAAATGAGATATTGCACCAGTAGAGATGCTGAAATAAATCACTCTAAAAACAGAACCGAAATTTTATTTCATTACTAAAGTAAATATAAAAGTGCTTTAGCACAGTTTCAAATTGGATTGGGGTTTGGTCAAGCTTGTTATAAATCTGATGATTGTAAAGCAAACGGCTGGGGATGACTCTCAGCAGAGCAGCATTGCAAACACAGCTAATGGGATGCTGTGAGGTACAGAGCAATAAACAGGGAGAAACAAAGGTGTGGATTCTGTGCCTGCACTACCAGAACCAAAGGCAGTGATGCAGCATGCTGTGGCCAAGTCTGCTGTCCAGTTCCTAAAAGGATGGTGAGAAAAGAGAGAGGGGGACAGAATTTACCCCAAAACTGTCTCACAGCCTGGACAAAATGCCTTCCTCTGAGCATGTGGAGGGGAGAGGCAGCTGAGCTCAACCCAGGGTCCTACAGCCCAGCTGTAAATGGTGCTGGAAGACCATCGAGAAGGGCACAGCACAGGTGAGAAACACCTGCAGGAGGTGGAGTCCCCTCTAATGGTAAAGGCCACGTGGTGAGACACAAGGTGCTGGCTTGTGCCTCTCAGAGAGCAGAGTACCCCCACAGCTCAGGGTACCCACACTGGTAGTCTCATCCCCAGGGATCACTGATCATACAGAGGCAAGGAGATGTTCTGTTACCACAGGCTCTTCCTAAGG
Source organism: Acridotheres tristis (assembly GCA_037013685.1). Lineage (NCBI taxonomy): Eukaryota > Metazoa > Chordata > Aves > Passeriformes > Sturnidae > Acridotheres > Acridotheres tristis. The sequence continues at coordinate 106,856,112 of CM072884.1, forward strand.
ACCAAAAGCATATGATAACATCAACCAGCTGCTGGGGGCAGATGTTGACACCAGAAACATCTTGCAAAATGTGGCAAGGAAGTCACAGCTGGCTGTGGGTGGAAGCTGAGTGGAAGGAAACTTCATCTGGGTGGACTCTGGGAGGGGCATAACAAACCACTGCTCCCTCCAGTTTACATGCCTGACATCCTCTTCTTGGTCTCGACTTGCAGAATAGCCAACTCATCAGGGAGTGACAAGGAACCATCATCATCATCATCACCACTGCAGCCCATGGCCTCTTGGAGGGCTGGCTGTCCTGCAGCCTTTCTCCCATGGGAGAAAACCCCATGCTGGCAGTGAGTGTCTTTGTCTCTCCTCTGATCTCCCACCAGGGCCAGGTGCTGGCTCACTGTCCAGCAAGCTGGTGGCACCCGAACTCACAGCAGCCACCCTGGAAGGTACAACCCCTCCTTCACCTCCATGGGGCTTTGGTGGGCTCCTGCTGGAAATGCCCACAGAATAACCCTAGCTCATCCCTAAAACCTGACAGCTCAAACACCAAACTGCCTTCCCATCAGAGACTCACAAACCTCTATCTAGCAACATGCTTTCCCTTCTCAGTATTTTCAACCAGGTAAAAATGGAGCTGCCTTGCTATTATTAACCTGCTTAGGAGTTGATTCAGAGATATGGAAGTTGTTGGAAAGATGCTCGTTAATATATAAACCTCTGCATCATAATGACCAATAAACAAAGTCTGTTTTGCTGAAGAGGGAAAATTGAAATTATAGTTTCAGGTCATTTCCTAGCAGGGCAGATGCTGCAATCTGTGCAGCATCCTAGAACTGACATGTTTTCTATATTCTGTGCTATACCCACAGCACCTGCACCGATGTAACTGAGCATTATGCACGTTCATCAGCTGAACAATAACCCCTGGGAATTAATGATTCATTACAAAATGGTTTCTTCTGGAAGAGAAAGAAGGTTTTGTCTGATTTTTAGAAGTACCCCAGGAAACCTCCATTTATTTATGCCCGCTTTTGTTTGACAATAGTTTCTTTGTTCCCCTCTGCTGTTGCTTTTTCTAGTGGCAGTTAGCAGCAACGGCCATGGGGAAGAAAGGAGAGGCAGAATCTTTGTCAAGAAGGAAAAAGAAATCTGTGCCTAACAAAATAGAATTGGAGCAACATGTTTAAGCAAACTAGAGACATAGACACTTGAGGTTTTTCTCCATGCATGTTTACATTTTCTAGTTATTGGAGTCTGTCATTTCCCACAGCACCTCTGATTTCTCCAGGCTGTCCCTACCTCATTACCTTACTCTGGCCAGAGGAAGTCCATCCCAAAGACTCGACTGATGTTTTGCTGGACAATTGTGGTTTAGAAGATATTCTTAAGTGGGCACAAGTAGATTTGTATCTGTTAAGGCTTTACTGAATGTGCAGAGCCATCACCAGTAGTCATTATCCACCCATACAAGTCTACAGACTGCTTTTAGCCCATCACTGGTTCTTAAATCAATGACCTGTCCTAGGAGGTCATCCTATGCAAACAGACACAAGACCTGATACCCCATCACCTCCTGTGGCTGTGAAGCCCCAGCTCCAGGAGCCCAGATACAGAGAATGTTTCCATGTTCAGAGGCATTGTTCTTTTTATTTAGCAAGAAATCCATGGAGAGGAGGGGAGAAGTATCCCAAGGATGGACAAGAAGACCCATCTGTCCACTGATAAAATAGAAGAGTGGTGCTAGACATAAAAAAATATGTACACTTCTTCAAGGCTTCCTTCTGGAACTTCTTAAAGTAGCTTCACTAATGAAAGCAATTTGTGGTATATGGAAGGGTTAGGAAGGAGGACACACAGAGGGACTCAGGAACATGCCAGAGTCTGCAAATTTGCCTTTTACTTTATAATTCAAGGCACAATAGGCATAAATAAAATGGGATGCAGAAAATCAATGCTGGTAAATAGTAAAAGATGCTTTGGGGGAGATTGGGGAGGAAAGGTGTAATTGCTGCTGAGGAATGTTTAGCAATAACTGAGATAAGGAGCATTAGGACAATGGTATATGGGGCTGGTGATCCAAATCAGAGGCCCACCCTAACTCTTGGGACAGATTAAAGGATATCTTAAACAATCTCCTGGCTGGCATGGCTGAGATAAACCCAGCCCTGCAGATCTCCAGAGGAAAGAGCAGATTCATGACTTTGCCCTTTCCTGGGTTTCTCTGCTTTCACAGCCCCTCCAGCACCCCTTGCAGTTTAACCATTTCCTGCAGCACTGGGGAGAGCTCTGCTCTGGCTCTGCTCCCCCTCACTCCTTTTAACCCCTGTGCCTCCAGCTCCAGTGCAGCATTGAGCCAGCCCACAGCCAGGCATCCCCAGCTCATTGCTGGGCTGTGTGAGCTGGGTTTGGGGTCAGCCAGGCATCCCCAGCTCATTGCTGGGCTGTGTGAGCTGGGTTTGGGGTCAGCCAGGCATCCCCAGCTCATTGCTGGGCTGTGTGAGCTGGGCTTGGGGTCAGCCAGGTGCTCCTGGTGCTTGTGGAGGCTGTTTGGAGCTCTCACCTGGAGAGAGGCAGAGCCTGTGGTTCCACTAAATCCTAAAGCAAGGTGGAAGAAGCTCCCAAACAGGGAGAAATGGAAATCTCTGCTTCTAGTGCAACTGCGTAGGAAAAAACGAGGAGCATGGTAAAGGAGAGAAAGGGCATGAAGTGGGCTGGCAGAGGATGAAAAGCAGTGGCACACAAATCCTGTCCACAGGTTTTATATGCCACGTAGGAATAAATACCATGGGAATTAAAGCAGGGCACTGTGAATGAGTATGGAAGAACAGCAAATAATCAAGGATAAGGGAGAGGCATATGTGAAGTGTAAAACATCACCCCAGAGAAGGGAGGGAGGTGTTACAGAGTAGAGGGGAGAGAGTGAAAGGAGTAACACGCACGTGTGCACACACATAGACAAACACACAAAAGAAAAATAAATAATGAAAGAAATATTGTGCAAGAGATCAAGGTAAATATGAAACTCTTCAGAAACGCAAGGGAAAAGGTCTCAAGAGGAGATAGCAAATTTACTTGCACGACATGGTAAGGATAATTTATTGATGTGAGCTGGCCACTGGTAAATGGAAAAAAAATATAATTATCTGTTTTCCTGTGGGGGTGTATGCTGGGCTTTGCACCACTTATTAGTGGTTTGTCATTAGTCTCATTTGTTTTCTTTCAGAGTTAGGATTATTAGAAAGGCGATTGAGACAATTTTCGTGTTTGGACTTGGATGTTTATTGTATTTTATCAGAAATTTACAGAAAGTACGACAGTACCTGTAGCTCCTTGCTAGAAGTGGGAAAAATGGCTCCAGCTGAGCCTGCTTCAAGGCGTTTTAAAGTTAAACAAACCAATAAAAGTTTAACACCTACATTATTTATCCTTTTGACCTAATAATAGATTCCCATGACCCTTAGAGTGACATTTCACTGACCAGCTAGAGGTTGCTACTTAAGTTCTGTGAAGAAGACAGAAGAAGAAGAAGATGGACAAAGAAAAAGACACCATCCAAAATTTTCTATTTTGTTCTATAACCACCACTATACTACAAAAACCTTAAATTTAAAACTCATCACCCAGTGAAAATACACACATCTAACTCACTACACATTTGTGATTTCTAACTCACTATTCATATTTACAAGCCTTCTCCAAGGTTTCAGGTCCAGACCAGTGTTTTCCAGGGGGTCTGCGCCTGAAAACACAGAAAGCTCAAAAACTCCAGATTTCTGAGATCCAACATTTTCCTTAATATTCCTGAAGGAGACAGGCCAAAGCATATCCCACATTAATTTACATTGCAGGAGGACAAAAAACACTGGGAGAAAACAAGGAGGGCACGGCCTGACCATCAGAGCACTGATGAAGAAGTTCCAAGTGTCTGTGGGGAGGTCAGTGAAGAGCAGGAGGCAGGGGACAGAGGCAGGGGCAGGGTGACAGGGCTCGAAGGAAGGGTGATGGGAGCTGCTGGCACAGGAGTGGGAGGATGGGGGAACCTCTGCTGTGGGCACCATGAGGCTGGGAGAGCTCCTGTGCCTCCCTCATCCACCCTGCTCCATTCCCCTTGCAGACCAGTCTGCTCGGTGGCTTCTTGGGAATTATAGAGATGCTCACTTGTGGGAGGTGCAGCAAAGATTAGGGAAGCTTCCAAAGAGCAGGAATGCAAAATAAGCCATTTCATGGCAAGGCAGAGGGGGAAGAGAGATACTGGAAAAGTTACAACTGGACAGCAATCCAGGAAGTTTGGCAGCTTTTCTGACAGGAGATCCACCTTTAGACGTGCTGCTGCTCCTGCAGGAGGGCCTGGGCTCCAGATCTAATGAAACTTGACATTAAAGGACTCTCTGGTTTGGCACTGTGATACAAAGCTACACCTGCAGCATCCCTAGGGTGGGGTCCTGTCCTGAGCACCATCCCGTTCATGTTGTCATCCCAGCTGTGCCTTGAGGGCTGGAGGACCAGGGGGGAGCACACATTGTGCCCGTGGGGAGAGTGGCTGTAGGGACACCTGGCACCTCTGCCAGCCAGCAGGAACACTTGGCAGCATCCACCAGGCCAAGGACAGACCAGGCCAGGAATGGTGAGAGTGCTCCAGGCAGCTCCTGGAAGGATGCTGAGGATGAGGGGAGGCAGATGAAAGTGCCACGTGGCTTGGTGTGGAATGACCATCACCCTGTTATTTACACACAAGTTTAAGAATTAACAGGATCCAATATTAGGGCAGCTTTTGTGACCAATGTGATGAGCTGGTTTATCAGACTCAACTTTCCCCTCAAACTTGTACTATCAGCCTGTCAGTGTCAAGGTGCTCCCTTTAGCCTCCCCTTTCATATCTGTGTAAGTTCCAAGGGCAGATCCTGTACCCAGTGAAAAGGATTGTGTACAGGAAACTGATAAATAACCCATGCCAAATGGAGGCAGCAGCATCCCTCATTTGGTTTTGGAGGACAGCTCCCAGCTGCATCTCTGTGTTGGTGCCCTAAATGTTAAAGAAGAGTATTCCTCATCTTTGCTCTGAATCTGGATGCTGAATCCTCAGGAAGCTCTGTGTCCTGGTGGTTTTCCCTTCTCTGTGGGTCCCTATCAGTGTCAGCACCAGCTACACAGTGCTCTGGTGGGTACTGGCAGCAGCACGTCTAATACAAAAAGAGCATATTAAACTACTGGAGTGTAAAACAGCTGCATTGAAATAAAGGACTGCAGCACTTCTTGATGCTTATTCTCCAGGTCAGCTCCTAAGATTTCTCTCTTGTTTCATCCAGTAAATATATGTGTCCAGCTGCTTGTGTAACTTTTGGTGGAAAGAGGCAGTCTGCTGCTTCCCACTTCCAGGATCCCTGCTTCTGGGCAAGCCCTGCTCTTAAATGTGCATTTTGTCCCCAGGGACCTATTTTCCCTGCAGTTTCCTGTGTTTCATAAACTTTTCCCAGGCACCAGTTTTCATTGCATGCCCTAAAGATTACTGGAGTCAGTTTCACTTTGGAAATGCTTGGTGAGCCCTCCGCTTTGCAGACAGAAAACTTTGCTTTCCCTGGGGCTGGGAGCCTAAAGACAATCCTGGCACTGGAGGGGACTGTGACCAATTCACATCCTTCCCCACAAATGGATTGTTCCCTCCAGAGCAGCAAAGCAGATTTTGAGATGTGCCTCATAACCCTTCACATCCTGATGTTTGTGTCAGAAACACCTGAAGGGGTGGCTTGGCCTCCCAGGGGAGGGGAGGACGGTGAGCCTGAGGAGTTCAGCCACTGCTCTGGGGAACAGAGCCACAGGGGAGATACAAAGGGAGGGTTGTGAACTCCCAGCTGTCCTAGAGACTGTGGGCAGCCTTGAAAACATTCCTTTTTACTCCTTGTTATGTGATGTCCAGTGTGACGCAGGTCTCCCAAGTCACTCAGCAACGCTCTCCTTCTTCCTTTCTTCCCACAGGAGCTCGTGGATCTGCTCAAACCCACAGAGCTCTGACCAGGATAAACGACAGCAGGGATTTCACCTCCATCTTTGTGTTTGTGGGAAAGCTTTTCTGGGTGCAGTCTGAGATCCTAACACAGGGCAGCTACACAAGCATGCTTTTTTTTTTTTTTTTCCTTTTCTTTTGTGGTTGAACTTTGGAAAGCAGTGAGAAGCATATGGAGAAAGCAGCTATACCACAATCGTAGTGTCCTCTCTGTTCCTGTGCTGGGGCATCTGGCAAAACTCTCCTGTGCAGGTGATGTTTAGGGTAGTCACTTGTTCAGGATGGGGCCTGAGCTCATTGGGGATAATCAGACAGTTCCTACCAGCCTCATATGTCTCAAGAGAGGAAAAATAAGAGATCCCAAATTTGAATAAGCCAGAAAAGTAAGTGCCTGCATCTTCTCCCTACAGGATGCTGTCATTTTTCATTTTATTTGAAGCTTTCTATTACTTTTTATATTTTTACTTTAAAGCATCTCATTGGGGAAAAAAGCATATTTTATGCCATTTTTTCATTTTTTGCTGTTTTCATTTTGTCCTGTTCCAAAGGGCACAGGGAGGAAAAACATTGGGGCCTGTCAGTTGTCCCCAGTGAAATAAATCCAAGCAGGAGGACAATGAGGTGCTGTGATTTCCTGCAGGAGCTGTCTCATACCCAGCACCACGTGTGGTTTGCTCATGGGTCTGGCTCACACAGGCAGCAGCCATTTACCAGCCCAGCTTTGCAGGTACCCAGGGCCCAGGTGAAGGCGTGGGATCTGCTCAGTGTCTGAGCTCATCTTCCCTCCACGCTGCCCTGACACATCCTAAGGCTCTCCCAGTTTCCCCATGGCAGCATTGCTGTGCCCACGCTGCCCTTGGCACAGGGATGCTGCAGAGCTCTTGGCTGCCCAGAGCCAGCACATCCCTCCCCTGCTATGCCCCTGGATCCTGGATCCTGAGCATCTCAATAAAACTGGCTCTGTAGGAGCCTCATGGGCGCTCTCTATGCCGAGCTCCTGCTTTTCTGCACCAGAACTCTGCGGGTATGTCCCAGCACCTTTTAGAGAACCGAGGAAACCTGAGGAAGGCACATTCAGCAGAGGACCTGCCAGAAACCTCCACCCTCCCGAAGCAGCTGCTGGGAATCAAGCCGGATACCCTAGAGCATTGCGAATGGCACTAATCACCGATATTTAAACACCGGAATCCCATCTGGTAAACCAGCAAAGCCTTTTCCCGGCAGATCCCCTCCCTGGTGTGACAGGATGGGGCAGGATAGATAAAGCAGGACTGATAAAGCATGCCAGTATTCCCTGCTAGGCATTCCCTGAAGGCAGCAGTCACAGGAAATTCCCGTAGAGTATAGGAGATGGAGAGCCTTTCAACAGGCTTAATTTTAACCATCTTGCAGAGCTGGATCATTTCCTGGGAATACTACGGGTTTGTTTGGAGGTGTTGCCATTGTCAAAAGAGCTCTTCAAAATAAATAAATAAATGGCATGCCCTTTTAAATCTTCGCTTCTTATTTGACTAGTGTTGGATGTAATCTGTAAGTTTAGTTCATTTTTAATTCTGCATGGTGTTATGAAGGCTGTCTGGGGTTTTGGGGGATGGGTATGGTAAAAAAGGGTCTGTCATATCCAATAATAAGGCACAGAGGCTATGTGTGTGGGGAATACACGCATTCAGAATGAAAGCTGACTCCCTGGTGTAGGTTACCTTGCAGCCTCTGGATGCCTTGAGCACATTACAGTAGGGATTTTTTTGTTCTGGTATCCTTGCTTTGTGAAGAAAAAAAGTGACTGAGCCCCAGAGCATCTTAACCCCAGGGAGACAGTGGGTTTCTTTGCCCCCAGTTACCCAGAAAAGTGAGGGCTGTGGTAGCTATGGGACTGGTCTCCCCTGCCTGAACACTGGGTTGCTGTTTAAGCTGTGCTGGAGCTGACTCCTGCAGGCTGGAGTAGCCTGAGTGTTTGGGTTTTGTGCCTGAAATGCTCTGATGCATGTCCTTTCCCAGCTCCACAAAGGACAAGCAAAACTTTTATTTCACCCTTGAGCAAAAGAGAGAAGGCACCAGTGACTTGTGTTTTATTAAAGCCAGGCCAACTGCTTGGGGCTTTCTTGTGACAGGAATTATCAATCTTGAATATATATTTATATAGTGGAGCAGGCTGGTTTTACCAAAAGCCTGAAGGATGAGCTGGGCATTGCACTGCTTTATGCAATGTATAAACACCCATTTTTTTGGTGCCCCTGTGTCTGAGGCAGGGCAAAACTTCCTGGCCTAAATGCTGCCCCTTCATCAGGGAAGATTTGCCAGCATTTATGACCCTAAATACATCGTTATGCTGATTAGAAAGGGGGACTCGGATGCTGTCACTGTTTTATCAGTTCCCTGGTTATTCCTGTGTTCCCCTCATGTGGGCTGGCAGCCCTCAGGAACCTGCACTTCCCTGAGGTCCCTCCTGAGCACCCCTGGGTTTGAGCTCCCTGAGCACCCCTGGGTTTTCAGCTGTGCTGCCAAAGCACTTGTCTGTGCGGTATGAGACCCCTTGGTACCCAGCACAGGCGTGTGTGTTCCCCTCTGGTGATCAGGTACAGAGACAGGCAGTGATCCAGTGAGGCTCTCTCTGCTCTGAGCCTCAGATCCAAGTGTCACAGCCCTGCACAGTTCCCAGAGCCTGGCAGTGCCGTGTTCTGCCAAGCCCAGACTCTCAGGGAGCTCACTCTGCCCATTCAGCCTGGCTGTATGGAGCTGTTTGAAGGCTGTGGGCTGCCAGGCATCCTGAGAGTTCAGGTATTGTCTGTCCTCCCACAGCCCTCACAAAGGCAGCACAAAAGCAGAAAGGGCTATTTTGCTCTTAGGCTGCTTCATCAGAAATAGCCACGCCTGCTGGCAGGCAGGTTCCTGGTGGAGGGGAATGCTGCAGTCACGGAGGGGAGCAGAAGCACCTCTCACTTTTCTGCCATGCACGGGGTCTGTGTTCTTTTGTTCAAGATGCTCAACAGGATCACAGGAAGAAATTATTCTTAATGTTTCCCTCATGAGAATGTAGGTCTAATCCCTCCCTCCCTAAATCAAAAGCAGGATGGGGAGGCAAGAATCCAGTTTTGTCTCATCTCAGATCTCTGTCTCAGGATATAGGGCTGTAAGATCACTGTGTCCTAATAGCTTCCATCTAAGAGAACAATATCCAGAACAAACACCAGAATTGGTTAAAAAGAACCATTTAGAGAATAAAAGCAGGCTAGAGATGACTTCCCATCCCAAATTAAATTAATGTAATTGCTTCAGCCTTTTCCTCTCAGGACCAAGGTACTATGGGGCAGTTTGTTTTCCTCTTCCTAATACACACCATGTGTTTTTTGGACTCATGCTCCAGTCACCACATGACCTGACAGCTGCTTTCCCCTCTGATGCTCAGGCAGCTGTGAGCAGCTGCTTCCTCTGCCACACCCACACCGAGCACCTCCACAACCAGGGGGGCAGGAAGGGAGCAAGGAGCAGGCTCTGGCACTTGTGTCTCACTCCTTTTAGTGGCTGCACAGCTCTTCTCCTGCCCTGAAAGGCAAGAGCAGAGAGGGCAGGAGGCCCTGCTGGACACCCCTCTCTTTGCCAGGGCAGCACCTTTTTCTGCAGGACAAATTTCAGCATTGCACACCAGATTTCAGATGGAATTTTGCAACAATGCTTCCTTTCTGGCAGTTCGGCTTTGTGCCCCTACCTTCTGTTAGTGCCACTGCTAATTGTCCAGAGAGCCTCGAGAGAAAATGCTGATAATTGTCCCAAAATCTCACAACTGCAACAAGAACAGACTGTTTCTAACCACGGATTGAGTGTGCTGCCAGGCCTTTAGCTTTTTCTCATTTTGCTGTTTAGCAGGCACCTTCAATTATTTTTTTTCTGTATTACAAAGTGAGAAATACTTAGCATTTATTTAATTAGCTTGGCTACAATACAGACGTTCCATGATTACAAACCAAAGTCAGTAAAATCCTAATGTGAATGGTACTTTTTTGTCCCATTGGAAATTAAAAATCAGTTGCACTATGATTAAATTGATTCCGGGTGGTTTCTTTTGAGCAATTATGTTCAAAAACAGTCTGCCAGTCCAATTTGCTATCAAATCTCACTTTATCGCTGGCATTCCACATGCAGGTGCATAGACAATATAAACCCAAAGTCCTACAGAATTATAATCCTTTTGTAGAAATGAAATGCTGATTGTTTATTATCTGATTTAATTTCTGGTGGTTAAATCTGAGCAGTCTGATTTAGCAACATTTTCAATCAACCTTACAAATATTTGAATGCACTTATGTAACAATTAATGTGCAAAATAGCGTGGAGCAAAGTCAGGTCTTTTTTTCTGCTTCAGTCAGGGCACCTGATTCCTTTTCCCTAAGGACTGGGCTGTCCCCAGGGCAGCCTGGTGTGGGACTGCACGTGAATGGAGCTGTGGTGCTGTCCTTTGGAAAAAGGCACCATCAGGACATAACAGCCCTTCTCCTCTCTGTGGGGCCACCAGCGAGAGGGGCTGGAAGCAGGGCTGCCCTGGGATGAATTTGGGACCACAACCCAGTCCCAATCTTGTGCTAATAAAAGTGGGATTGCACCCTTTGGACTGTGCTGGCAGCTGAGAGTGAAGCTGAGGTTTCAGGGCAGGGACACAGTCCTGCTGCCCCTCTTGGCATGGTGAAACCAGGTCACCAAAGAGACCTCATTTGTGAATTCAGGTCACTGGAACAGCTGTAACACCACACTGTATGACTTTATTTATCAGAGACATTGAATGGATTCAATATTGCCCATAAGCTCTCATTCATCTCTTTTCCAAGCCATGAAGCACCATCCCTATTTGCAGACAGGTGGAGGCAGCTCCCATGGCAGTAGATTGGAGCTGTGCCAGCTGCTGGAGCAGGGATGGGGACCCTGGGCATCTCTGAGCTTCACTAGTGGCACTCCTTACTGCTAAAGGTGACTGTGTGCAGGCTGGGATGGCTCTGGTGTCATTTCTGCACAGCCACTGCTGTTCTGGATTCCTCCCTTCCCCTCTGCACAGCAAGTTGTAGTTGGTAGTGATGCTGTTGACAAAGAGGTGACTCATTTCCACCACCAAATCTCTCTCGCACAATGTGTCTATATCCTGTTTAATTTCACACCTATCCTGTTTGCTTAGTTACACAGCATTGCTGTTCTATTTGGTGAATTTTAGATTGTATTATAAGGAGTGAATTTTTATAATATATTATACTATATAATTGCTCATTTAATTTTAACTTGGTAATATGTTTATTCTGCAAACAGTTAGGAAAATGACTTATAAGAGTGTTTTAACTAGATGTGTAATTTGGGGATACAAATTTAATATGCTATACAAACCTTATGGGACAGAATTGCTGTGCCCTTACTCAGTTAGGTAAATGTGAGTTTACTTGAGCACAGAAGCATTCGCAACCCAGGGAGTATTTTGAGACCACTGCTTAATTACAATAATTACTACCCATAAGCCACAAAATCGGATGTGATGTATCACCAGATCTGTTCCTGGCTTTGCTGCAGATGGGCAGTGCAGTGTTGAGCAAGGAGCACACAGCCCGAGCTGTGAACCTGTCACTCAGCCCTGTGAGGAGTTACTCATGCTGCTCATTTTGCCACACGAGGAATGAGGAGATGAACGCCCCTGTTTTCACCAAATACTCAGGAGTTCCTCAGGTGGATGGGTGTTGTCAAAGTTGAAGCCACATCACTCCATTCTAGAATTCCAGAATTCCAGAGCACTGAGAGCTTTGTGCATCTCCCTGCCAGCACCCCACTCCCTCTGCCCCTGAACATCCCTCCAAGAGCCACAATCCTTCTGGGTGCCCTCTCCTTGTCCTCCCAACCCTCTGCTCCTCTTGATCCCACTGAACCAGCACTTTTAAACTGCTCCTGTCCTTAGTATAATTAAATGAAGGAGCTGAGGGAATGGACGGGGATAAGGGGAAGATGAATGGGAGATGCTTAGATGGCACTGCAGGTCTTGTTGGCCTGGGGGAGGCCCCATGGCAGGCTGGCTGTCATTCCAGCTTTCCCAGCTGTGTCTGCCCTATGTAGACTAAAAAGTTGCTCTCCTTCTGTCTCTGTTTCCATAGTGGTTTTTAGTATTGGATGAATGACAATGAAAGAGACTCTTCAGAGAACCTGGAGGTTTGGTAGGTAAAATAATTTGGCTTGCTGTGAACATTTGTACTTGAAATTTCCAATTTCAGTGCAGAATTAAATTTTGACCTCATCAGCATACCTGACTTAGCACTACTGGAAGGTTTGCTAACCCTTTATTTAATGTTCTGATCTACTGTTTATTCCAACTTTAGCCAAAACCTTCCTTTTCTTTAGCAAAGTGTAGCAGCCAAGCTAAACAAATACCAGAAAATCCTTTAAACTGTGTCCACTTCTTTTGTTTGAATGCCCCGAGCTTCCCACCCCATCGTGGCACTGCTCCTGCTCTGCAGCCTCACAGCAAAGGCACCTCATTTCTGCTGATCCTGGTGCCCAGAGGCACCTCCCTCTCAGCATCTGGGTCCTGCCTGCAAAAAGCCATCGTGCCTTGGCCCCTTGGGTTTCAGGCAGCTGCCCATTTCCCCCTTTGTTCCTGCTCTACCAAACTTCAAGCTCATGGTCCTGGGATGCAGGATCACATTGTTTTCCTAAGTCAAGTGCAAAGTCAGAGGCTAAGCAGAGATTAGGGATCAGGTATTTTAGTCAGTGACATCCTAAGAACTTGATCCGAATGGCCTGGCTTAAAATAAATAACCCATTTTCAATCAGGGTTTGCTTCCGACAGGCAGAGTTCCATGAACACAGAAAAAGGTAGGAGAAGGCTCGGGAGCAAATCCACCAGAGTCATGCACGGCAGTAATACCATCCCAAGCAACAGGGACTCACTAATACCCGTGTTCCTTGGGTTAAGCAATGTGTCCTAGTTTTACATCTATGCAGTGTGCAGGTAGCCAGGTTCCACTGTCAGCTTGGGTTCCTGTTGGGACTATTCCCATAAGGCCAATCTCAGAGGAGAAAACTCAAGGGATTAACAGGATGTTTTTCCCAGTAGTTTCACTGGATTTCGAATGAGGCCTAAAATGTTGTTGATGCTAAAAGTATGTGCACTTTTATCTGCAAAGACTTAGCCATGCCCTTTAATAATCTTTAATGATCTGATCCCTTTGCAGTACCAACAGTAATAACAGCACTGGGGTGATGCCAAGAGATGATGAGCCATCCTGGCTACACATTAGTGCTTCAGGAAGACAAACTTCCACTGTTCCTGCCTAAGGAAAATGGGTCCCTTTTATCTCCAGTAACCAAATCCCACTCCCTCTTAAGCTGCCAGGTACTTTCTCCCACACGATCCTACCTGCCACACTGAGTGCTGTGTGCCTGCTTCACTTGCACTTGCGGCCCAGCTATGAATTTTGGTTTTTTCCCCTGTCACATTGCTGTCTCATGAGCTGCAGGGATCCGAAAAGGTCTGGAAAACACACTGGCACTCCAGCCCCTGGAGGCAGGCCATTTGCACTGTGCTGCAGCCTCTGTTTTTGCCAGGCATGTGACAAAGTTGGCTGTCCTGTGTCATTGTGTTGAAGAGGATCTGAACAAGAGCCTCTTCCCTGGGCAGCCTGTGGTGCCAGCACACAGGACTGGAGCTGCTGGGGCCCACTGCAGGGACAACAAAGAGAGTGAGCAATCTCTGTTGTGTTTGCAAGGTGGAAAAGGGGCTTCTGAAGGCACCTCATGCTTCTGACAGTTTTTCAGATATGTTGCAATCCTGCGAAAGAAAAGCCTCCTCACATGTGCAGTTTCTGCACTTTTTCCTTGATGCTCCCAAGGAAAATTCTCCCTTGTTCTCCTTCTCTCCTGGTGCCAGCGTTGCCTCCTTCCCCAGCTGGCAGATGAGAACTTGGCTGCAGTGCACACCTTTGGCCAAGGTGTTTTGAAGTCAGCTACTGACCAACCTGTTGTTCAGCCAGGTGACTCCTGAGGCAGTTGTTCCTTCTAAATTTTCCCTTCCACGAACTCCTGGGATGGCTCTTTCAGAGCTGCTTGCTGCTGTGGGACACAGCAGCCAGTGCTGCTGGGCTGACAGCACGGCCAGCAGGGATGCAGGAAAGTTCTCAACTCGTGCTGGAGCCACTGGAGGGTAGCTCATGGCATGACATCACCAGCACAGCACAGGCATGAGCAATGACACAGAGGGGAATTGGGGTTGGATGCCTGGGGGACGAGGGAACAGGAAGAAAAAGAGGCAGAAGAAGGAGGTTTGTTTTCTGTTTCTTCACTGCAAGTCTCAGCAGCTGTGTTAGAGCAGGATCTCTGGTTTTGGGACACTGTTAAAAGGGGAACCATCACACTGCCTTGCTCCTAACCAAACCCTGCTTTATTGTAGCACTTTCGTTGCCTCCAAGTAGTGGGAAGCTTGCAGTCAGTTGTGTCTTAGTTCTCCCTGGTGCATCACCAGCTCCTCTCCGCCCTGGCAGCAGCAGGGGCTCTCCCCAGGGTTCTCTGCCTCTGGGCACCACGCCCGGGCTGCTGTGCCATGGTACATTAGAGCAGATCTAACCCTGTCAGCTTCACTAATCCCTCCAGGGCAGGAGAACACTGTTTAATGGGAGGGATGCAGCAGAATGCAGAGACTGTGAAGTGCAGACACCAGGGTTTACCAGGGGTACCCCAGACTCCTAATCCCCAGGTGTCACCACCGCCCATAGGTTTTGGGGAGGTTCTGAGGACACCCCAGTTTTGAACCTGAGGTCTCCAGGGCTGCAGCCACAGCTCAGTCCCTGCTCATTGTCCACACTTCATCACAACCACCAGGTTCAAAGTGTCCCGAGATGCTGTTCCCACATGCAGGGTTTCCTTCTTTCTCACTGATTTATTGAGAAGAGTAGGGTCTCCTGGCATCCCTCAGGATTTCTAGGGAAGGTATTTAAAAGAAAAACACTTGGATCTGTAGGTTTCCGTCAAAATAACGGCGCCTATGGTGACAGGCAAAGTATAAACGCTTAGGCAGACAAAGATAAGCGTTGGTGCTGTGGCTTCCTATTTAAATCAGATCCCCACAAACACCGGTCTGGACAGGAAAGACCCAAAGTCTTTCTTGTTCATTACGTGAGCCTAAGCAGAAGACCTTTATTTGAAGCTTATTTCTGCTTTCATATGTCACAGCAGCAGTATTCTCCAGCAGTGGAGGGCAGCTTTTCTCTAATTTTAGATCTTTCTCTCGGAGATGGCAGCTGACAACGGAGACAGGCCTCTGAAAAGGATGGATTTGAAGGCTTGCCTTTTTACTAAAGATGTACAAGCTGTGCAGCACTGCGGTTCTTGTGAGATCAAACCGAGTGGATTTCAGATTCAAATCCCACCCTACTTTGAGGTCAGACTCCAGGCAATGTGTCCCAAGCTGCTCACCAATAGAAAGGCAGGCGTCACTTTTTTAGCAAAAAAAAAAATACAAATTGTGAGAGCTAAGAAAGGGGAGCAGGGATAAATGATTTACACACAGCAAACCCACTGAGGAAGTCAAACAGATGCTTTATTGTCTCCCAGGGCTCCAGGCTGGATATATCCATTTCTAAATAGAGCTTGCTGCACCTCAGTAAATCGTTTCAGGCTACAAATTGTCCTGCAAGGTTCAAGGTAAAGCTTCTCTGTTTCCCTCGTGAACAGCTCATTGCACCTGAGAAAAGGCAGAGCCAGCCCATAACACGGGCAGAGGTAGGAAAAGCCCCATCAGGTCAGTGCAATCCTCTTTTTTTGTGTACACAGTGTGTCTGATGGGCTTTCAATAGCAAGCTTAGGAGACACTTCAACAACTTGTCTTGCACCATCTGCTTCAGTTATTAGGAGAGAAGAGTTTGCACAAATAGGGAGTCAAAGTGGGAAAGCAGAAGCTACCAGATGAGTTACTCATGGGGGTGAGTTATTTTTTTTTCCATGGAGCTACTCCCTTATCACAGATGTGTCACCCTTTGTGTCCTCCCTTGGGGCAAGTGATGAATTCTCCCCCGGGCCCTTTTTCTGTCATGAGAAGGCAATGTAAAGTATCTATCTGTATATCTGCCTAATCTCATTCTAGCCGTTGCTGTGATGGCTAGATAACAGATATGAAAATTAGGGCTTGTCTAGCAAGGCTCAGCTATCCTCCCGAATGACTTCCCATAGGGAGTGACCAATCTTTAAGGAGCAGAGAGCTGCCCTGACAGGCAGCAGCCTGGAGACCAACTCCCATATATGTTTGCATTCACTTCCGTGTGATTTTTTAAAGGAATTTTGTAGTGGACTTTGTTCAGGTGCACACTCATATATCAAATTTTAAGGGGATGGTGTAAGGCTAAAAATAATCTTGGCTGGTTTCCCCTTTACTAACCAGGTGTTGACAGCCACACAAGCTGAGTGGGAAATGCCTGCCTCTGGTTTGCACTCCTTTTGCTCAGGAGATGGAGACAGGACAGAGCTCAACATCTCTCAGCAAGGCTCAGAACCATAGACCACCAGCATATTCTTCTTGAAGCGTTGAGCAATTCCTTCTCTAACTTAATAGACTGAATTTTAAATATCTAATTTAGCTTTCAGCTGCATGTTATTAGCCTTTTTTTCCCCTTTCAGTTTGAATTGTAAAAGAGGAAAAGAAAAAGAGAGAGAAAAACCTAGGCTTCCCTCGGTAGCCAGGCTCCCAGTTTGTTTTCCTTTTCAGTCTGATGCACAAGGATCCAGTAAAGATTTGCAAATGCTGCTGGAGAGTGTTCATTTACATCAGAACATGCTGTTTGCAACTGATTTTTAAAGACCCACTCTCCTTCTCTATTAATTTTATGCTGTGAAATAAAATTGTACAAAAATAATACATACAATGATTTTGACAGCAAACTAAATAGAGCGCTCTGTAGGAGATGCCATCACTGATTTTGCCCATTTTGTTTAGCTGAGAAAGAGGGGGGGAACGCTTGCTTTAAGAAAAATCACTCTCCAAAGAAGAGCAGCTGGGGAAGTGGAGGCTGGTAAACAGTTGCTGCGTGAAGATTCCTGAGCCTGGGAGCACTTACTACAGGCAGATTTCCCTTAGGAGGGTAGGGAGCTACGTGTGTTACTCTGCCACCCAAAGGGGAAGAATCTGTCTTAGCTTCTAAAGAAAAAATTTTCAAGTGGCTCACTGTCCTCTACCAGGAAAAAACCCCACATATCTGTCTTCATCTTGCTCCTCTTCTTAAACTTGGAGTGCCTTGCAGTGCCAGCCTGCCTTTAGAATAACCTGGGGAATGTGCCTACAGACACATCTTGGCAAAGGGGGGAAAGGGGGGAGTGCAGAGCAACCAATCATGGCAAAGACTGTTGTTTTCTACAGGGAGCAAAATGAAGCAGAGACCTTCATGTGGAAAAAATAACAAACGTAAACGCAAAAAAAAATCTAGAAAAATAAAATTAAGAAAAAAGCTCAACCCATAGAAGTAGCATAATAAAAATCTTACACTTGGTCTGTGTGCTTGGGTTTCCTGTGATGAGACCACACATAAAGGAGAGACTGTTAATACTGTTCAGATAAACATAACACTCGCTTCCTCTGCTTCTGCTGGGAAAACCACCCCAAAGTGGTGGAGAAGGCAGCTTTTCCAAGAGCTGGACCACATCCCTTTTCAGCCCCGATGAGGGGATGCCAGGGTGACCCGTGCACCCATTCCTGCTCTCCCCATCTGATTTATTGCGGTGTTCTCTCACCGGTGCCATTCCCCCCGATCCCAGAGGGGCCGAATCCTGCTCAACGCCCCTGGGACGGCTCCAGAGCGGGCATTCCTGCCCATCCTACAGCTGCTGTTGGGATCCTTCCATCTCCATCACCGGCGCTGCTCCGCGGTCTCCTTCGCACCAAGCACATTACCGGCACTCGCAAATCATTCTCACGATAATTAGCAGCAATTAGCGACTTAATGGAGAGTCTCTGGGGATTCCTAAGCGTGCCTCACGAGCGTGGGTTTTTTTTAGGACGGTGGAAGTTGAGAAAGCCCTGAGGAATGCTGGTGGCATCTTGAGGCTGTCCCTTATCTCCAGTCGGGTTTGTTTGTGCGCGCCCTTCCCAGACATCGCCCCGCCGGAGGAATTCCGCCTGCCTGCCTGCCTGGGGTGGCATCCCGGGATCCAGCAGCCCCTGGCATCTCTGCCTGCTGCCCCCGGCCATCAAAGCCATGCACAAACAAAGGCACAGGGGTAAACGCCAAAAGAAGGGGAGTTTGCGCAAAAAGAGGGGAAACGCAGCGCGAACCAGATTAATCAGATTAAAAATCAGATTAATTTCCTTTGCCCCAGTAAATCCTCGGCTGTGCCAAGGCTGGGGCTCCCGGGCAGTCACATAGGGTTTGTTTGTTGAGGGCACAAGGCATGAACTCCTCCGCCAAAAAAAAAAACCAAAAAAACAAAAAAACAAACCCTCACCTAATTAAACTTCTCATTCTGAAAACAAATAGGAGTTCTCAGAGGAGACAACGCAGTCTCCCTGAGGTTGTTACTGTTGGGCAGATTTTTGCAAGTCATTAGCAACCTCGGGAAAATGTTGATCAAATGGCTGGAAATGCAGCTTTCCAGTTTTCCACTAAACCGAGCATAGTAAGCTGCTGCGGCATAAGCGTCTTCATAATGATGTTTCTGAGTTAACAGGAGGGGCCTGGGGTGTTTTAATTGCCTTAGTTTCTAAATAAATGTAAAGAGATTTGTACAGGTCCTGGATGCAAACGACCTCTTGCAGAAAGGCTGCCTGACTTTCCTTGTGGATTTTTGCCTTTGAAAGAAGGAAGAAAATCCCATTAAGACTGGGCTTTGAGTGTGGTACTAACATGTGCCCAAAACTATAATTAATGCAGACACCACTTCTCGTTTTGAGATTTAACCAGCACCTCTATATCTTCTCAGCTGCTAACACAGGTTGTTAAATACTCTTTCGTCTAGCTGATTTTTTTTCAAGATTTTTGTGCCATTTCACTGGCAAACTACAAGTGACATGAAGACGCATCAATAGAAATAAGACAATTACGATGGATAGATAGATAGTCAGTTAGTCAGTCCTTAGGTAGATAGTCAGTTAGTCAGTCCTTAGGTCAGTATGCAAATTACTATTTTTAGAAATTACACATTTTTGCCCTGCATGTGGGCTCTCATCTTTCTGTAATTATGGGCATTCTGCTATATAATAGAGTCTACTTCTGTATGACAAGTTATTTTGTAACACGTTGGCAGCAGTTTCAATTGCACAAATCGATCCAGGCATTGGAAATTTAACACAGAATTTTTACCTTTATTGCCTAGTTTAGTTTCTACCTGTTCTCTGCAGGTGTGCAGGGAATATGAGTCTCGTCCAAATTCCAGATCACTATTTGCTTGGGGTAATTTTAATTGAGCTGGCTGAAGGTGAAACTCACCCCAATGAATAATAATACCTGCTCTTCTAGAAGAATGACAGAGATGAAAATAGAATTAATTCAGAGATCCATTCCTATGGTCTAGCCACTGGGCACACATCCTCCAAATTAGATTGGACAGAATGGGAACTCCTTTGAAATTACCAGGCAGCCAATTCAAAATAAACACAAAGGAATGCCTTTCCATAACATACGTAGTTGAACTGGGGAATTCACTGCCACCAGTTAATATGGAGGCCCCCAGTACAAACAGGTTCCAACAGGGTTTAACCAGAGTTGGGAAGTTGGACAAACCACTGCTGCAATCCCCAGAGGTTCAGCTGCCAGCTCCAGCTCAGATAATCCTTCAAGTTCCCATTTGCTGGTGATGAGATGCTGAGAAGGTGGCCATGAGATGGATCATCTGCTCACCATGTTCCTCTCAGTCCTCCCCTCCCCATGCACCTCTGGCTGCTTTCAGGAGTGAACTGTCAGGAGCTTTGGTCCAGCCCTGTGCACTGCTCTCAGTTGATGTGTTGTAACATGGGGCAGGTGCCCAGGCACAGCTGATCACAGTCCATAAACAGAGAGCCTGGTTACACCCCTGCTCCACAGAAAAGACTGTTCCACACATCTCTACTTTTCTAAGTACTGAGATTTGCAGAGAAAAGACCATATTTTACCAGAAGGTCCACAAGCAAACCAGTGCACTGAACCCAGAGCTGGCTCTGCAGTGCCTTGGTGACCCTGCAGAGGAGCTCAAGGCAGACTGCATTTTTTGTGTGTGTGCTTGTTATCTTATCTTTGAAGTCCTTTGGGTGGCCCCCATCTGCCTTCAACTGACCTGCACAAAGTCTGATTGCAAATCTTTGTTTAACGAAGCAATTGTAAGATTTTTTTTAGCTCCTATACAACAGGTAAAGAGCCTGCCAAGTTCTGCCTTCACAGTTCATAATGTTTTCATTAGCATCACTACCAGAGATTCCAGGTCAGAGTTCAGCCCTCCAACTTCAGTCCAGCACAGTCAGTGCTCTCAGACCTCTTCTTTCCATAATCCACCTACCCCAGGGTTCAGGAGAGAGCTATCTTCCAGCTCTTCCAGAGAAAGCCAGGGGTGTGGGGTTCCCCCAGTTCCTTCTCTCAGGACATTCTTTCCCCACAAACAGTCATTCCCCTTCTTCACTTTGCAGCACTGAGCCAAGGGCTGAATATGTTCCTGTGGCTCACCAAGGGGCAAGCCATAGATGAACACCTGCAGAGTGGAGATGCCAAGACTATTACAAAATACTGTAATTGTGATACAAGAGACGGACTGCCTGGGTCCCACACAGTGGCTGCCTGCACAGCCACGGATCAAACATTTTCCACATTCATGCAATTCCATAAATGCTCATGGGTATAAGTTTTCCATAAACACTGTGGACAGACTCTGCTAAGTGATTAAGACATCCATTTTCTGTATAGGTGCCTACATCCATCCCAAGGGTGTCAGTGGTAGTGTGCTGACTTTTCCTGTTTGCACCTAGGAGGCTGATTTCAATTTCTGCTCAGACCCCCTCCTGCACTCTGGCTATGTGAAGGAGGCATGAATTGCTGACTAAATGTAGTGGTTCTCCATGAACCATGGGTAAAATTCACCCTGCCAGGCCTTGCTCCCAAGAAGTTGTGGCCCAATTTAGACAGGAGGATGGTGAGAGCAGCACATCTATAGAGAGACTTTTCTCACTGTGCCATGAGAAGTCTTTCCATGCTAGCCTGAGAGTCAAAATAGAAAGCAATGGGCCAGGAGACAGATCAGGAGGGCACACAGGTCTGAGGTGAGTAAAGAACCCACAGGAATGTTAAATGAGTGAGCTTTCATTCTCTTTATTATCTGTCTTGGTTGCAGAGCTTTTGGACAAGATTTTTTTTGGAGATTATCAAGAGAGGTATTGGCACCAACTGACAAAAAGTTAATTCCCATCCTCTTGATTCCTTCTGTGCCTGTGGAAGGCAAGGAAGAATTTCCAAATGCATGAATGGGATCTGGATGGGATCTGGATTAGTGCCAGCTAATAAACTCCCCCATGGCTCAGTTCTTCACCTGAGCAAGTGCAAATTCTCATCTTGCAAATGGGAAGCACTTCTAACTTAGTACAACATAATCTTGTTTAAGTCAGAGTTTTTAAAATAGAAGTGGCCCTTATGACATAGCATGACCTGTTCACCTTGGCTTCGGGTTTGCTAATACTTTGAAATACTTTGTGGCACCCATCATGGAAGTACAAACAACGGATGCTAGCAGGAACATTTCCTGTATGGAACGGGAGTTCATCTATGGATCCTTTACTTTCAGAGGAAGAATTGTACGAGTAGAGTTAATCTTAAGTGTGTGTCCTAACTGTGATGGACTTAGGTCTCTCCTTCCCCTGAACCCTTCTACTACCCTCAGACAGCAGCTCTATCCTCCTGACCAGTGGTCATATTCACCAGTGGAGATGAAGCACTGGAAAAGTGACCTTCAGTGGTGCCACAGGAGGTTTTGCAGTTGGAAAGAAAATCCTTCTCCATGGTCCTGCTCCCTTGGCTGCAGCACAATTGCTACAGCAGTTGGTGTGTGCTTGGAGGGACCTACAGCTGAATGCTAAATTCATTTATTTCTCAGATTGGACTCTGCATATCTATTTACCAAGCATAACTGTGTGCCTCTCCAGCCTCACATGGGTACTCCCTTGTTTTCTTTTCCCACTGCCAAGAAATAGTAAAATGTTTTGCAACAGCTGGCTGGGAGCACCCACATCCCAGGGCAGCTGGAAGACAGAGGATATAGAGACTCTCCTAGTAAAAGGCAAGAGCAGTAGATCACATTCCCCTTGGACTGAGTGGAAGTTTAACCCTAATCTCCTACATCCTGTGTGGATGTCCAATCCACCTCCTACTTTGCTTGTTGACATGTAATTAAAAACCACAAAAGTTTATTAGAAATACAGGCCACGTTTTTACAGTGTCATAAAAGTTGTCCTTGCATAAAATGTGGATTGAGCAAGAGGGACATAGATTAGTAATTCTTACAGTATTAAGACTTTTTGTTCCAACATAGTTCACTTTTTAAAAAGGTGTGTGAGGTTTTTTGTTTATCTGGTAAACTATACTCAATCAGGCACTTTGTAACAGCAAATGTAATCAGTGGCTTAGGAGACACAGCAGAGAGGAAGCACATGTCTCATTGGTACTGCAAAGGGAATTTAAGTAAATAAAATGGATAACTTGTGCTGGAGTCAGGACGTGACGTAGGCCTGAAGTCAGTCTGGTACTCGCAGGCAACCTGCTGGACTGAAGTGGGATATTGAACATCACAATTTGTTTTATTAGTGTCATAAAGTGCTCTGTCTGAACTAGTGGTCAGGATTTAGGAGTGCGTCAATATCGAAAAAATCCATTAATTGATTATGGAATTTTGCAAACTTTCTGGACTGTGAACTGTGTTGTGTTCACTCACTCTGTCTGCAGAGAGAGGCTGTTTGCAGAATGGGTGGGTTTTATAAACCTTTTTCCTCATTAACACGTTTTTCATCCAGCGAAGGCTGTAAAAATGCCAGGTGAGTTCAGTCACCAGTTTCACTCCATGATTGGTAAATTCTCCAGAACTGCCCTGCTGAGGAGTCCTAGGAAAAAGTTTGCAAATGGTTTACCTATGCTAAACTGTGTTCAAAAGAACAGGTGCCAAAATACAAGGAAAAAACCCACAACTTTGTAGCCAAGGTCAAGGATGAACCCGACTAGAGATTTTCTCACCATTTTTCTTCCAGTGGACTTTCCTGTCTTGGCTATTGAATGATGTCTTCCACAAACATGATGCTTTACCTCCAGTCCTGCCACAGTCACCCCCACTCAAGGTCCCCAGCAGCCACCTCTTCTTCCTGCAGCCAGGTCTTTTGCAAAAACACCCTCTGAAGGCATTGACTTGGCCTCATTCTTTGCCTCAGCTTCATCCAACAACAGCACGAGGAGGTGCAGCTGGGGGTGATGTTTGGAAAACCTCGTTCATGAAATGTAAATACTTGTAGGTGATTGTATGGATAATATGGTTTCATGAAGGAACCACTTGATGTGTCAGTGTTAATACCTACATCCCTTCATTCCCCCCATGTTTGTATGCACAGTACATATTTTGCTTATAGAATACAGAGCAGGGTTGTAATAGAGATGTCTTCAAGCTACATTTATTTGATCTATTTGTTTTTACATTATTTTTATGCTACTAGCAAATGGGCTGTTTGGGAATCAAAATGCCAACGCTGAGGTATGAGCAGGATTGCTCATCTCCATCCCCCATCATCCATGATAAAGAAATCAGGCTGGTATTGATTGTGGCAGAGGGGGGAGCAGAGTACACTAAGTATGCAAGTCCATGCCCGTCATTTAGCACCTGGGGAAAGGTGATATTTTTGCCTTAACTTCCTGGCAGTTTAGAGCTGTGCTGTGTGCTGTGGGACAGCATCACGTCCTTTGGGAGGACACAACGGGAAATACCTTCTGGTAAACATCATTAACAAGTATCTTCAGCAAGTATTGGTGATTATGCACCACTCAAGGTTGAAGAATGGCAAGGGAAAGATGTGTTTCTTTAACCAGCAGAGTGCAGGCATTCAGACCTCAGTGAAGAGGGATCCCAGCAGGGCTGATCCCAGGGCTGTCAGTTCCTGCACTCTGTGTTTCTCTGTGTCCCAAGAGCCTTCCTTCCTGGTCCCAGTGACCTCGGCAGGTTTGCTGGCAGTGGCCTCAGCAATCACAGCCCCAGGGAGAGGTTGCCCCAATGCAGGGGCAGGTTCACACCCCAGGGCTGCCACAATGCACATCCCAGGGCTGACCTCTGTCTTGGAGAATCCCACACCAGGGTGAGTGCTGGTGGTCAGTTGGCTTCAACAACTACCCCAAAAACCTTGATTTCAACCAAGACAAGTGTGCACCCTGCATGCTGTGGCCAAATTGTTGTCAGGCCTGTCTCCCCATGGACACTGTGGCCATGAGATCCTGGAACCCAAACACCTCTTCCTCTCTATGTCACAGTTGCTGCTTCCTACAGTTTCTCATATTTTTGTCTTTTGTCCTCCTGGACGAGGTCAGCCAGACTGTGACTCTCCTTCTGCTGAAGCTGAAGACCCATTAGCCCCGTTGTGCAGAGCTTGAGGGATTTGCATTTATCACCACCCCATGTGCTTAGACTTTGCTGAAAGTGCTCCTTATCTCTCTCCCCCATTGAGCAAGGGATGTAATAACTTCCAAGCCCTTACCAATACCCAGGATATGAATGCTGCCACCTCCAAACAGCCTGTGACACTGCATCCATCACCTTGTGTCCATCACATCTCAGCCTTGTGGGAGCTCTGCTCACACCAGCCTCAGGCAGATACACGTGGATTATGTATTTTGGTTTAGAAGCAGAAGATTTTATTGCTTTCTCAATGATCCTAAAATACATTCTTAGGTCTGTGTGTTCTTTGTCTTCCTCTCTTACTGGGAAGTGTGAAAAACAAGGCCTGAGAGTTTAAGAGCAAAGATATTCTTTTGTGCACTCAGGTTTGAGGTCAATGTGTGAAAAACCTACCACCAGTTCCTAAAACAAGATTAGAAGGTGTCACCAGTATGATGTATAACTGCCCAAGAAACAAGCTTATTTACACAGGGAAAGGTGCAAACCAATTGGTTTGTGCATGTACAAATGAGAGTGTCTATGTGTGGACAGACCAGGAGATACCAAACAGACAAGAAATGGAAAGCTGAAATATAAAAGGACGAGAGCATTTAAAAAATGCAAGTGTTTGTTTTTATGGTGCATTTATAACAGGCAGTTCATAAGCCTGTACCCTTCCTGGGCTACTGTAAAAGCAAAGTGAGAAATGCAGGGAGGAGTAACACCTTTTATCAGACCAGCTGATAACAGCCTGAGAAAACAGATATATTGGGACACACAAAGCCTTGCTCAGGCCAGAGGAGAGGTTTCTGTTCAGATCTGACAAGAAGTCCATGTACCTGTTAAACTTGTCTGTTTTCCATGCCTTTAGAGGTTACAGTTACTGCCAGGCCATGGGATTCAGCTGTCAGGAGCAGCTGGGAGCTGGCAAGGGACCCCACACCACCAGGGATGCCTGGATGCTGTGCCCCCCTCCCCTGCTCATTCCTGCAGCACCAGCTCCCTGCCAAGGGCCTCTCTGATGCCCAGGCTGAAATCAGGACTGCCTGGAACACGTTGTTCTTGGAAAATGTGCATTTGTGTGGTTAGACCTGCTCTGCAGGGATATAGACAGGACACCAATGGTCCCAAACACACTCCTCAGTTCCTGGTTTCCTCACCTCTGCTCTGGAGCTGTCCAGTTTTCCAGTATGCCCCATTTACCAGCATGGAAGTTTTCAAGAAGGGCTGGGAGCCTTGAGAGCCTTGCATAGTTGGTAGCACTTCCCACTCCTGGACTAAGGTTAATCTGCTAAGAAGGGCACATTTGGAGGATCCTGAACTGGAGGACAGAGTGGAATTATAGTAGAATCATTTAGGTTGAAAAAGACCTCTAAGATCCTTTGAGTCCAACTATTAACCCAACACTGTCAAGTCCACCCCTAAACCCTGTCCCCCAGTGCCACTTCCACACGTCTTTTAAATTCTTCTGGGGACTCCTCCTGGGCAGCTTGTTCCAATGCTGGAAAACCCTTTCCATGAAGAAATTTTCCTATTATCCAGTCTAAACTTCCCCTGGAGCAACCTGAGCTCATTTCCTCCCATCCTCTCATTTGTAACTTGGGAGAAAAGACAGATACACACCTGGCTACACCCTGCCTGTCAGGGAATCCTGGAGAGCAATTAGGTTTCCCCCAGCCTCCTTTTCTCCAGGCTTAAACAACCCCAGCTGCCTCAGCCAATCCTGGTAGGACTTGTGCTACAGACCCTTCCCCAACTCTTCCCTGGTCCTGCTCCAGCACCTCAATGTCTTTCCTGAACTGAGGGGCCCAGAACTGGACACAGGATTTGAGGTGCGGAAAGTACAGGGGACAATCCATTCTCTAGCCCTGCTAGCCACACTATTGCTGATAAAAGTCAGGATGCTTATCCTGCATCAGTGCTTAACTAAGGGGTGTTCTGGTCTTTGGGGTTTCCCACTTACCAACTGGTGCACCTCCTGTGACCTGCATAGCCTCAAGGTAGGCTTTAAAAGGTCAAAATAAATTGTTTCGACCTTCCAGGGCGCAGGGGAGAAATTATTTCTATTCTGCACCACATTTTTATTCTGTGGTGGAATGAGATTTTTTTGCACCTTTTGCTGAAAATTGGGGATGTCTTGTAAACTCACCATTCCTTGACCACTTCTTTCCACAGCCCTTCCTCAGCAGCAGCTTTGCAGGCTCCTCTGGGCACGTTGCCAGATGGAAGGGATGCTTTCGCAGGAGAGGTGAGGAGAGGTTGTTCGATTCTCTCCTATCTCTGTATTTGCATCAACAGAAGCTAAAAAAAGAAATGTCTCCGTACCTACAGCTGCACTAAATATAACTATCTAGCTGGTTCTATATATACATTTTTAAAAGCATGATATGTGATACTTGCAAAGGGTTGAGCCTGGAAAATAAATTACAATGCCAGAGGGCCAGAGCTGTCAGTCACTCCATGCAAGGTAAACCACTGATTGATTTGGTCCTCGAGAATGGCTGACTTTTCTCTTTGTTGTCCTCTGAATTAACAAACTTAGTGTATTTTCTGGTTTACAAAAAAAAAAAAATTAAAAAATAAATGCTCAAAAATAGTAACAATAGTAACTGATATCTGAAAAACCAGGGAGAGCCAAGGATGTGGTATAGAGATTTTGGATCATCTAGGGTTAAAACCTCCAGTCCGCAGCGCCAGTGATATCAGTCACTAATAGTAACCTTGCGTAGCTGCATGCATTAAGGTGGTATTGGATGATAAGGCAGAGGAGCGAAGCAATCTGTTGGGTTACAGCTGAAAATAGAGTCACTGCTGCACAGGGAAAAGCTCCATCCCCTCCCTGGTTCTTCCTTCAGAAATGAAAATGCAGGGAGTCGTGCCGAGGGAAGGGAGATCTGATTTCCCACTGCTAAGAGACAGGGTGGCACCTGTGAGAAGGATTTCAAGGTCACGGTGGCGATGCTATCAGTGGTGATGGGGGAGCGGCAGACAACAGGTGAAGGCTTCAGAGGTGGTGGGGCTGCCAGGGAGATCATCCGATAGCCATGGCCAGCTGCCTGCTGGGGGGCACCTTCAGCCCTTGTTTTCCACATAAAAGCACGGGAATCGAGGTGATGAGGAGGGTAAGAGGTAAAGGATGGTGCCTGTAGGTAACTGAGGTTACACAGCCACCCACCCTGACACCCACCAGGCATCCTGGAGAATCCCCCTCCACTGCCCATGTCCTGATAAACCTCCTGCTGCCAACAGGGCAGGGTCAGCCTGGCAGCACACTCATGTTTCCTTTAATCACACATATTCAAAGGCAAATCAACGAAATGGCAAGGAATAATGAGGCTTGACCAAGGCCAAATGAACTCTCAGTGCAGTCTCAAAACTGCAGCTCTGCCAGTAAAGGCAAGGATTTGAGCATAGGACCTGACATTTCCACTGATACTCTTTGTTCCAATTGTGTTCCACCTACATTTCTAATCTTTGGCAAAGCACTTACCAGCTTGGCACCTCTGTTTACTCTTCTTCTTGTAGAGCAAAAAGAAGTCACGAACCACTTCACAGGCTTACATTAGAATTTCATAACTAATATTTATATGAGTGTTGGAGATCCCTTTCTGGGAGGTACTACAAAGGGGACCTCTACATCAAAGGTGCAAATATACACAAAAGTGGTTCAGGGAGTACATAGACTGGCTTTTGTAAAGAGGCTCCTGAAGTGAGGGCAGCAGTGTGAGCAAAGGTTGCACAACTCAGCCAGGGTATGTTCCAAGGTGATACTGAGACCTTAACTAAGACCTTTCTGGAGGGCAATGGAAATTTCACCCTGTTAAGAACAGGTGCAAGGCATTCAGAATGTCATAAATTTATCTGGATTACCTTTCCTGGATTATCTGATTTGGATAGTGAATTTAAAAATGCCACTTAGCTTGGCAATAAGCATTCTGACCTACCACTTTGTTTTTTCACCAGTCTTTTTTGTCCTCATTTTTTTGCTCTCCAAACTCCAGAGCTATCTGGACACTTGAAAGCTTGCAGTCAAGAATTTCTCTGATTATGCCAACACTCATCAATCCCACTGGCAGAAATACTAACAGATCCTTGGTGCTCTTTTGTAATTAGGGAACAAGTATATTCTTGCACTTTAAGCACTGGGGAGGTGAGTGGGAGATGGGAATTAAATTTGCCCCAACAAAACCTTTTTGCAGAAATTTCCCTAATGCTGAATGTTTCTGTAACTCCTGACTATCACATGGCTCCTATTCTACATTCAGTGAATTTGTCCCGTGACACCTAAAAAGATATTTATGGTGGTACTGTCTACCTGCTCTGAACCCTGAAATCTACCTTGTATATTTATTTATTTATTTATTTATACATATATGTACCTCTTGTCACAACCATAGGACTATGAAGCTATGGGGACGTAAGTAATCTTACAATTTAAGGGCATTAGGACACAGCTTATATTGTTTGTTATTTTATTGGGTTAATTTTTCCAGCTCTTCTTTCCATTTCTCAGTTTTCCACTGTCCCTTACTGGGGCATTGAGGACTGCCTAGGGTTGGCACCCAGGTGTTTTCCCGGCTGCTAATTTGTACTTTAAATAAAAGGGAAGTGAAGCTGATGCAGGTAGGGCTGGTGTGGTTCCAGCAGGGATCAGTGGGAAGGAGAAGGTGCTGCTTTACTCCACACTGGCCCTGAGCAGTGGGAGATTGAGCAAACAGCTGGCCAGGACTGCACACCCAAGCTGAACCCTACAGACCTGAGACACCCTGCCTAACAAGGTGGGTAACAACTCCACTGAGCCAGAGACTGAAAATTAACTGAGAAAAAGGCAAACAAGTCAAAGGTAGATGGGGAAATCCTGCTGTTCTGCCTTCTTTTGCCCATTTCTCAGTTCAAGGCCCTAAAGGCTGTGTCCTGAATGGTGGGACACCAGTGCAATGTCCCTGGGACCATAGCTGCTGCCACTGCTTCTGTGGATGGGGATTGTAGGGGGAGAAAAGGCTATTGCTGGTGTAGGGGCAAGGAGGATCAGAGGAATGATCTGAGAATTGATGTAGGTGCAGCTGCCTGTATTTCATTGTGACCAAGGGCCCTCACTGTAGTGGACAGAACTTTATAAATGTAAATGCTTAACACAGTCTCCTGCTGGGCACCAAACTGTGTGCATGCATGGTGAAATATTATGGTTGCACCACTTTTACTGTTGATTTCCTCAGCCAGAATTTTCCTTGTAGCTTTTGCCATTGTAGGGCTTTCCAGCCAACACTGCTATGGTATTTAACAGGCAGCATTACATATAAACACTGAAAATAGGCTTTTCTAGCTTCTGAGCTTGGCCAGAGAAAGAAAGACAGTACACCACTACTTGAACACAATAAAATGTTTCAAACAGAACTTAAAAACATTTTCTAAAGTCTTTAAGAAATATCACATCATGGCTTTCCACAAATCATGCAAGAAATCTAGGAGTGAATCACTTCCCAAGCAGATGCCCTGCTCACTGTCTAGTAGTCTGCTGCTGGCCATGCCAGGCTGTGACTGCAGGTCACTGCTGACCTGTGAGTCCAGGGGACACAATCTCCAGCCAGGCTGCATCAGGACAGCTATCCAAAGAAACACTTGTAGGTGGCACAGTGATAGCCCTAGTGCAGGGATTTGGGTTCTCTCCAGCTGCATGACAGGTCTGCCCCAGCACGAGGCATGGCCCACATCCCATGGTCTGTCTGCCGTGGTGAGCAGTGATAAAAAGGCTTTGGTCTACATTATTATGGTCTCAAACTGGGCTGTGTTTCCAGCCCTCCTTGCATGCAGAAAATGTTCACGAAGGATAATCTTAGGGTCAGAGCATGAGACAAAAAATCAGGTGAATTGGTTGCCTTTGTGACAACAGGGAAAACAGATATCTCCCTGCATTGTGGTCAGGCAGAAGAAGAACTTCCCCCTAACACAGACCAGGGCTGTAGGAAGCACCCAAACAAAGCCAGATCCTTCCCTGGCTGCAGGAACTATCCAAGCAAAGCTGCATCCTGCCATTCTTACTCCTGTGCTGCCTCTTTCTGCCCTCAGAAGAGCTGTAGAGCTGTAGCATAAAAGCAGGTCCAGCATTCAGTCCAGCTGCACACACAGAGACAGCAGGAAAGCTTGTGGCACTCACTGTTTCCCCTACCCATCATTTCCATTTCTACTGCTGCATCCAGATTTCGTGTTTATCTTTCTTGAAGCCCTTCAGTGCACGCTGAGACTTTAATGCCTGGAAGAGATGTTAAGTAATGAGACTCTTAAATACAGATGCATCCCCTCAGGTATCTCCTGGGTCTCCTGTGGGATCAGGCTCTTCCCAGCTTTTGCCACTGGCACAAGGCTGTGCCAGCAGGGTGACTGCTGCAAGGATTAAACTAGGGTCACAATTAGCTCAAGATTTTGAGTACTGAGTCCAGGCCCTAAGGAAAGTGGCAGGGATCCAGAAAGGAGGTGGTACCCAGCAGCACAGTGGGTGTCCTGGGATAGCGTGGGCTCTGCAGGAGAGCTGCACACCACTGCTCTGAGCACCACAGATCTGCCCAGAGCTGAAACCCCAGGAGATCTGTGCTATCTCTGTTTTACCCATGCTTTCTGTATGCAAAAGCAACCCACAAGTCTCATTTTTTAAGTCTTTTGCAAGGTTCGAAAGGAACAGGGAAGAAGCATTGTTAGGGGTAACCCTGAGCCTCAGGTTGGTGTTGTCAAATCCCAGAGGAAAGGAGCCAGGAAAGGGTAAAAGGGAAGTGGGAGGAGAGCTGAGGTTCCAGGAATTGTTAGCTGCACATACAGGAAAAATAATACTGCCCTCCCTTTCTCATTAGCAGCAGTGGAGATGCTTTGCTGTAAACACTGAAAACATTTGTGTCTTCAGTCAGATGACTACACGTGTGCTTGCAACAGTGGTCAAGGAAAAGGCTGGATTCTCTAAAATCTGAGATGTTTGCCAAGCTGCACATTTGATAGAGAATAAACTGCTGATCCCTCCTGCATCCTCTCCTCTGCACCTGAAATATTGACCATCGTGCAGCCCCACAGTCTCAGCAGTTTTCAGGCAGGTCCTCTCCCTCCCTGTCCCACCGAGAGCCAGAAGCTCAGGGCACTCTGCAGTGAGCAGGGCTCCACGGACACTGCTTCCTGCTTCCTAAAGATGGAAACGTTCAGGAGCAGCAGGAGTCATTCCAGATGATTTGCTAATGAACAGAGGTATGGCAGGAACATTGCCTACCTTTTATTAAAAAATCATTTCTAGATAAGAAATAAAGGTCTGGGGGGAGGGAGGGGGGTTTCTTCCCAAATTACATTTTGCAGGAGAGAAAATGCAAATTAGCAGAACAGTTCTTTTGGTTAGCAAACCGATTTAAAATTTACTCATTCCTGATTTCTTTGCAGTCTTCTTTAATGTGAAAAATGTAATGTCCCTGCACCTTGGGGTTGAATTTTACTCAGTTTCAAGGAGAAAATAAGTTTTTACCTCGCAGCACTTTATGAGGATGCCAAAGACAATACTTTAATATATTTCATAAGTCTTAAGCCTATCTTCTCCAGAATTTCCAGTAGTGTCAGTGGAAACTTTGTAGAATTGTCCCCATCATCTGCTGAAGAAATGCAAGGCCAAGAGCACAAGCAATCATTCCAGATCCCTCAAAGCAGCCTAACCCTGATTATCAAACATCCTGTTAGATATGCTGGGTCAAATTTAGTCCTGCTGTAAACTAATGCAACAGTGTTTAGAGGATTCTGGCTTACAGCCATTGATGAGTATGTATTTGCCGTTGCTTAGACAAATGACTTCATGGCAAAAAGTATTATTCATCTGGGGGATTTCTTTATGAAAACAGCCAATTATATTTCATATGGCATCCACAGGTTTAACTCCAATTCTACTGCACTTAACACAGGTTTTCTCATCTCCATGGGCTGTACAAGAGGACCCTTATGGACTGTGACTGCTGTTTCTCACAGTTTTCACCTGCTTCTTTCTTGCAGATTCTTGGCTTGGACAAACCTAAATGTCCAAGAGGAACTTATCTGCCACCTTGCCGAGGAAACAGTCAAAACAACAAAATAATTAGATCACAATTGAATACTTTAGGGAAGCATGATTTTAAGTTTTGATCTGCCACAGGCTCCCAGTACTGGGTAAGTTACTTAGGCCTGGGTCTATTGCACCTAATTCTTGCTATGTCACTGGAAGCTCCGATGGTAGGAGCATGGTCTGCATTGGGAAGCTCTGTTGCCTTGAGGGCAGGAAGGGAGCTGGGAGTTTGAATAAATTACCTTCCTTTGATACCTGTGTTTCACCACGGATTATGCAAGAAATTTAGTCTGCTGGCTTAGATACTTATGCTTCTTAAAGACACCTAGGAAAAGTCCAGGGTTTGACTTTTGCATGGGGTGGTTCCAAATGTGAAGAGACCCTCAGCATTTAGTCCACACAGCAGCACTGACAAGAAAAATATTAAATATAGTGAACTAATGAGATCCATCCTTCTGTTCTTAATAGAGAGGGAGATAGCTGTGAAGATTTTAGAAGAAAATCTGAAGGTTGGTTGGAATGCTGACACAGAAATTGGTCTGGGTCATTTAAATCTGCACAGCATCTTATGTTTCAGAATATCCCAAATCCCTTAAAATTCTACAGTAATATTAATGAGCTTCTAGAATAATGGCATAACAGAGTTTTGTAGCCAGGATAATTGAAGGTCAGAAGAGAGAGTATTACCTCTTTCCACAAGCCTTGCCTTGCTTTGGAAAACACAGCTTGAGACTGAAGCATGAGATTAAATCCCAAAGTCCACATTTGGGATGATTTGTGAAATTCAATGTGAGCATTTGCAAAATGCTCATGTTTACATTTCTCCTGGCCTCTTGTTATCTTCCATCATGAAGTGCAGGTGTTAGAGCACAGCTACAACCACATTGCACTCTCTGTGCTCTTATGAGCTTTTGATCACTTTAATCACTGTACTTTAGAGTAGCTTGATCTTTTTTTTCCAACTAATTTGACATTCCACAAGGTAAGAAGGTAATTAGTGACGTCTGCTCAACTGAAAGGGTATGGAATTTCACTTATTCCCCCAAGAGCTTTACATTTTGGCTACAACTATTGTTAGATAGAAAACAATGCTTCTTTCTTAAGGAACCAGAAGTAAACCACAACTTTGAGTAACCTGGTCATGCAGCTTGCTTACATTTTGTTTTAGCTCTGTCTTTGATGCTCTGCAAAAAATTAATTTTAGCCTTCCTTTGCCCTCGTGGGTCCAGCTGCTGGAGTAGTCAGTGCTAGTTACCTGCACATCTCTCTCTTGGTTATGTTTGCTGACTTTATTTGGCACCAGGCTCAGGTACATGGCTGAGAATAAGGTTTTCTTGTTTGGGGCATGGTTTTGCAACCATAGGAAGTTAAAAGCAGGAGGTTCTGCTGCTTTTACTGCCTGATCTTATCTGAGTCACTTAGAAGGTACCAGCTGTCTGAGTATTAGCTAATTGCACAATTTGTGTGTGTTTGTGCAGGCTTTCATAAAAGATAGGAATGGTATCAGTGGGGTAATGCTTTCACCTTCCCCAGGGGACTCTCTGGCTGTGTGACCTGACAGTGTTACACGGCTCATTGCAGAACAACACTGGTCTGCTGCCTCCTGAGGAGTGAGTCTGACCTTTGTTTAGACAAACCATCTGCTTTCTCTGCTCTCTCTCTCTCTCACAGTCTCTGATCTACAGCCACAAAGGAAAAGGAGTGGCCTGCAGAACTTCAAACACCAAAAAAACATTTCAGCCTGAGTTTGCTGAGGTGCCTGGGATCCCAGCCTCCCCTGGGAGGTGGTGGCTGTATCAGAGCTCTCCAGCGTGTTCCCAAGGAGGAGATGCTTTTGTAGCCAGACAGGCAATTTCTTTCCTCTGAAAACCAGGGGCGGGCTGGATGGCAGCAGATGCTGCTTCAGAAGCTCCTTTCCAGGTTTTGATGATCAGCACACTTCCCAGTGCCAGCAGCACTCTCAAACCCCGTGCAGGACTGCAGTGTTGGTAAAGCATTTGCACTCTCACACAGGTGCCCTCTCACCCTTGCCTTTTGCAGGGGTGCAGGTGGTCCATCCCTCCCCATCAGCCACAGCTGCACTGCTGGGAAACGAGATGCTGTGAGGTCAGTGCTGAACCTCAGAGCAGTTCCCTGCACTGTTTCACTCTTTTAAAGTGTGCTGGGGGGAAGGCCTTGAACGTATTGGGATTTCCCTTTCCCTGGGTTGCTCCTCAGGGCAGCAGCTGCCATGTGTCACTGCCCCTGAGAAATGGGCAGGTTTCACCAGGCACATTCACCGAGCTCAGAACAGCAGAGACAGGCAGGGGGTCCTCAGCTCATCAGGATACTGTACTTCCATTCTCTTCAGTTTCCTTCTCTCCATGGATATGGGGTGCTATAATTGAGAAAGCAAAGAGGAAAGAGGATTTAGGTCCATCTCAAGACACCTCAAGGTCTATCTCAAGGTAGGGCAAATGTACACCACTTCACTAAACTTCCAAATTTTAGTTTCTTTTTAGAATTTGGAATGGTTACTCCTGCTCATATAAATCCTGCAGCCTCTCTAGCTGGAGCAAGGAGCCTCATGTAGCACACACAGCTCTTTGGAGCATTGCAGGGTTTTATTAATCCTTTGCCTCTATCTTAAATGAGTTCCCCAGGCCCCACTGTGCAGATGCTGGACTGCAGCAAAATTCAGTCCTAGAGGGGTTGGTGATGGCTCCAAGTCTTCCAGCTGCTCTTACCACCCTGGGAATGGCACCTCTAATGCTCCTAGGATCAGCTGATGCCAGCAAAGATTGGGCTGAGAAGTCCAGAGCTGCTCACACCACTGTGACCTGCAGTCCTTATTTAGCTTGTACAGTAAGAAACAAAATGAGGGTTGCCTGTTGTTACTGCACAGGGTCTGTTATGCAATGAATTTTGTTGAAATAAATGGCCAAATCCCCAGTGCTCCCCAGATTATAAGATTTCATCCACCAGCATATTAGCCTGTCCGTGAGAAGGACAGGAGGCAGATGGCTGTGTGGGGATGGACAGTTGCAGTGTAGGATTCTTCCTATTCAAGAGCTGCTGAGATGTTTGATCTTACACTACAGAAACCACATAATTCAAAGGCAGCAGGATCCAGGCCATAAGGAAGCGAAGATGGGAAAAAATCAATCCACCTTATCAAATAAACCTGTGTCTGGAAACACGTGCCTAAGATAGCAATGCTATTCCTTTGCATCCATGAAAATGAACAGTCTGGTGAGAATCAGTGGGTTTCCATTATGATGAAATCCTGGGTAGTCCATGTGCTGTCCCTTTTTGGAGAGTCCAGGCCCCAAGCTGGTGCCAGGGGCTGAGATCTTGTCACAGTCACTCACTGTCCTCTCTGCTCTTCCACCGTTTGCCCTTCCAAACAGAGATCCAGGCTGCGGTGAGGGCCAATCCACAGAACCCCCCATGTGCCCAACCCTGACATCTTCAGTGTTGCATAAGGAGCAGGTTGGAAATTTTTTTACATAGACAAGGTTTTGCTTTTGCTGGTTTCTTGCTGCAATAAATTGGCAGATGATGCTCTAATGAAAACAATAACGCACCACCCTACATGCTCTTTTGCAGCTCGTGAAAGGCTCTAAAAGCTTTCACCAGACACATTGTCTGATTTTTAGGGAGTGTCACTAGCACTGTTTACCCTAGACAGGCAGAAGTCTGTTTTTATCCCACATGGTTGCTGGACAATTAATGTCGGGCTAAGTGACCAATAATTAGTCTGACCCGAGGAGCCCTGATTCCAGAGATTTTTCCAACAATTTCAGCAGCAGAGGCTGCCTCAAGGCAAGCTGTCCCAATGGACCACTTCGATGAACTCCTCCGTGGGTGGCATGCTGGGGTGCAATCAGGTGGCATCAGATGTGCTGTGCCATTTCGCACCAGCTGATGGTCAGCACCAGTGACTGCGAGGGTGCTGTCCTCCCGTGACAAAGTGATCCGTGCTCTCCAGCGTTCTCTACTCGGAGATACCCATGCAAGGGATGGAGAAGCGTTTCAATTTGCTCAATTGTTTCCACTTGTTCTGTTCTCCAGCGACAGACTCGGGACTGTCTTTACTCTTTGTTACAAAAGTTATTTGGCAGTTCAGATGAACTCCCGTGGGTGGTTATCACCAGGTTGTGATTAAAATTATCCACCAAACAGCTGTTTCTTTGGAAGGAATGTATTGTTTCGTTAACCTGTAAACCCACTGCAATTAAAATTGGGTTTTGAAACTACAACAACAAAAAAGCTGTCTGCCTGCTATCTCACTGTTGAGCATGCCATTTCCCATGTGATCTGCTTGTCTCCTTTTCCTGCAGCATCTCAGTGTGAGGGACTGAGCTGACAGGTGATCTTTTTCGACTTTCAGGTTACCTTTGTCTGCTTTAGGACCCACAGCCAGCCTCTACTTATTTATGCATCTTTATCTGAAGGGGAATCGACTCTACTTTAATTGCACATGAAGGGGATGATAATAAAATGTTAATTACTTTTTCTGCCCGTGCACTGATCTCTATCTGGCAGAATTTGCCCTTGATGATCCCAGAGCATCAGCACCACTGCAGACACATAAATGCAGACATGAGAATCCAGGGATCTCCCCCATTGTTCCCAGGCTGTTCAATGCTTTTCCATTTCAGCAGCTGCATGCAGCATCACTGATATGGAACTGCTCAGCACATATGCTAATACCAGTATTCACTATACTGGCAATCCCTACATGAGAGCTAATGTGGGATTTCTTTCGGTGGTGTCTTTTTTTGCAGTACTGAAATCTTCTCATTGCTTAAACTGCCTAGAAATGGCCCACTTGTCTGCCTCAGAGGAATCTCAGGCTCACAATAGCCTGTTAAAACATGGAGCTGTTCAAACATGTATCCGTCATCCATAGCTCCCTATGTCCTGTAACACACCTACTGCTGGGATAACTGAGCACCTGTCAAGATTCTATATTGCTAGCCATGAAGTCCTCTCGAATTTATCAACAGAGAAGCTTACACTGCTGCCTGGAAAGCTTTTGTGACTCAACCTTGACCTCTAAGGATCTTCTGAAGATGAGAAAGCATCGCATTCTCCTTGCAGATTTAATCACTGTTTCCTCTGCTGTGGGCTCTGAGTGACAAGATGGTAGAGATATCCTTAGCTCAGGCAAAATCACCTGAATGCAGTCGCTGCTACAAAGACACAGACCACACACTTGTGCCAAACATTGTGTTTGGCATCCCAGACTCCCAAACAAAGCACACAGCAAAGCAGAAAACTGCCCACAGCCTGAGTGACCGACTGACCATCAAGGTCACTCACCTCCCAAACATGAAGACTCTGGGCCATGTTTGAACTGCTGGCCCAAGGGCAGGACACTCTCTATATCCTCACTGTCCCTTGAGCTTCAGAAGGATGCTTACAACCTTGCAAACTGCCCCCCCCCAAAACATGGCAATGAGGCATCAAGTGATGCTAGACTGCCACTAGAAGCCACCAGAGGTGAGTGCTGAAAGATTCCCACATGTTAACAGTAAATTATTCCATTATAACTCTAGTAAAAGCAAATATGACTTGTCCTGTGCACTGATGTCTTTGTCAAGCACTGCTTCTCACAGAAGTCCAGGTTTAAGACCTCTCTCTTTCTTTTTCTGGATGCTCCCCATTTCCCAGAACGTGTCTCAGAGTTGGAGGCAATTCCATTGCTGAGACACTGCATTTCTCACCTCCTGATTGCAATTAGCCACTGCCAGCCAGGGTCTGGTGAGCTCCTGGTGCTGAGGAGCCAACAAGAAGCAGAGACCGGCACAAGGCTTGGCAGCACACGTGCTGAGAACAAACAAGAAATGCAGCACTGTGTTCCTGAGGTGCCTCCACTGCCGAACAAGGTTCTCAAGGCTCTCTGTGTGTGTCAAAGCCTGTTTCTGGAGGCTCAACTTGCTCCTCACACTCTTACACATTGCCATCACGAGTTTGACAGAAAGGAAGCGTGGGGAAATAAAGGTTGCTGTAGGTAAAAACAAACCCAGCTGTGCTCTTGTTAAGAAATCCTCCCAGTCACCCCTATTCCAAGGCAGCATCAATCACCTCAATGGATAAATTACCTCTGACTATGGTGGCTGCCACACCAGGTGACCTCTGGAGGTGGACAGAGCCACTCCTGTCCCCTGTCCTGTCTGCTGTGCTCTGAGGCATCCTCATGACCTCCAAAGCACAGTTGCCAATAGTCTTCACCTCAGTCTTCATCTATTTGTAAAGAAGCTTATAGCAATGCTGACTTATCTGCTGGGGCAAGTAGGTTTTCATCTCAGCTCTCCAAGGGAAATTCCCCTGAAATCTGTGCAGGTAAGTCAGTCTCCCTCCATGGGCCCCAGGAAACCCTCCTGGCATCCTCTCCCTTGTTCATGGATCATCCAGTGCAGATGATGCACAGCAGCCAAGCACTGTGTCATTCCTGAAAACATCCAGTGCATGCCTATTTCAGAGGAAACAGCAATTCTGACCCATGGTCTATTCTCTCGAATCAATGGGAGGCAGCAGTTTAATCTACTTAGAAATTCCCAACAACCCTCAAGCCAAGGTGTTAAGAAGGTACATGCTGGTAAGGTCCTTCCCAGGACCTATGTCACCCCCTCCTCATTAAATATAAAAAGCAGAGAGGGTTTGCCAGAGCAAGGGTGAATCTCAGACTGGAAATCTCCACCCCAGGGATCCCTGCATCCCTTCAATACTCCTCACATTGCACCAGTGCAGCAGCCCAAAGGGTGCCAAGCCCTCTGCTCCCCTGTTCCTTGATCTTTAAAGGTCCCTGGAAGGCTGTAAAGGTCTCCCTTACAACCTGTGTTTGATCTCAAGGACAGAAATGGTCACAGAAAGGTGACCAAGACTACCAAGTGCCTGCTATGTACGGAAGAAGTCAGGCTAAAACTTCCTGTAGATCTGCTGAAAAGGGTCAAAGCTTGCTAGGCTAAAGGAGTGCCCTGGAGGATTAAGCTGTCCTACTGCCCACCTTCAAGATTTTTAGATGGAGTCTTGAGATTTTCAGATTACAGAGTCTGCATGTAGGTAAAAGCAGGATGAACTCACACATTTTCCTCAGCACAGCTCTTTGTCACCTGATTTAATCTGGGAAGGCTCCTGCAGCACCATCCTCATTTTGCTGGATATAGAGGATCCGGTTGAGAAAAATGTAACAATTTTTTCAGCAAGTCAGATTTTTGGCTGGTAATTTCCACCTTTCTCCGGTTCAGCTCCCAGGAGATTTCACAAAGGGGTTTGTCATCTCTCTGGGTCATTCAGCACTCTGGAATGTGCTGTAAAATTATTTGCCCTGAGCAGCATTACAGGAAAGGCATCCATCAGTTAACTCCATCGTCAGCTTTCTCTTCTGAGGGATGTGTTGCTGATGATGAGTCATAAAGACATTGATTTTAACATTTGCTTTGAATCATAATTGCATTCGTAAGATTACATAGTGGCTCTCAGGGATCTACTGAGTTTTTAAATCTATAGTCAATGCCTATTCTTCTTAGTTAAGCACTATATAATGCATAGGATGACTGGATGATTTTTTATTTTTATACATACCGCTTTTGGAAAATGGTGTCTCATGCCTGAAAAATTAATATGAAAAGAAAAAAAGCTTTCTCTTTTTCCAATGGTAGTCTTTGTTTTAAAAATTCAGTATAATGGTTCAGTAGGGTGAAACAGTGCATTATAATTGAAGGTTAATATCCATAGGGAGTTAATATCAGAGGGGTTCCCATCATGATCTGAGATTCCAGTGTTCTGAGCTGCTATAAATCTAAACCAATGGTTAAAAGAATAAAACTAAAAAGGCATACTTGGGAATGAAAATGGGGTGCAAGGTCTAGTCGCTAGGAATATGGAATGACAGCCCTATCTTACAGTCTATATTGCTGCACAGTCATTTTTTTAGATAAATTCTTCATGGCTATTCTAAAAGGCGATTGTTATTGTTGTCATTATTATTATTATTATTATTATTACTACTACTACTACTACCATTATCTTCCACTTTTTATTCCCAGAGAGAGCTCTCCTTAAAATTTCCTTCCTTTCCTTTTTCCCTTCTCTGGTCTTTACCCACAGAATGCTTGGGCAGCAGGCAACACCCCATGAGCCTCTCAGGAACCCCTTCAGCAGGAGCTGACTCCTCCAGTCTGGGGACAGTGTTTTCTCCAGGCATCCCACACCGGTGGTGCTGTGCCATTCATGGAAAGAAATTGAGCTGTTTCTCTAATGTGAGCCTAATGGAGAAGGTGAGAGCTCCAGGAACACACTAAAACCCACAGTTTACTCTGTTTGATGAGGATTTCGTGTTCTAGGTGAGCATGAGAATGCTGGATGGACACTGACAGACCCTCTGGTAAACAAAACTCTTCCCTTGTGTGATTTGTCTTCAGTGGTCATGATGCCCCTGAGGCACTTTCCTCCTTGGTGCTGTGGTCAAGGAAACAAAGCACTGTCACTTTAGAGAACACTAAGAAATCTCCCTTGCTAGTCTCACATTCAGCCACCTCTCCATTAATTTGCTGAGTCAAAGTAGTAAAATAAAAATCCCAAGGCATTAGGGAGGGCAGCAAGAGACAGGGGAGAAGCTGATTCTTTTTAAAACCCCATAGGGTTTGGTCTCTGACTTGTGCACTTATTGGTCCTTGCCTCTCCTTTCCATGTTTTTTTCCCCAAGTACTTTGCATAATAAACTGGTGAGAGGTAGGAGCCAAGATCTTCCTAAGGTTTAAAATCAGACAACAGGATTACAAAATTGTCAAATTAAAAAAAAAATTAAAATAATTTTAAAAAACACCAAAAAGACAAAACAAACAAACAAACAAACAAACAGAGAAGAACAAAAACAAAAACAAGCCAAACAAAACAAACAAAAACCCAACAAAAAAACCCACAAACCACAAACGAATGGAAATTCTGTCTCTCCGTGCCACAGCCCTTAACCTTAACAGTACTTTGAATATGATCAAAATCAAAATTGTTCTTTGCAACTTCCATGAAACATTTTTTCTTCAACTGCCCTGTGTGTCTGAGTATCCTGCTGGACTCTTGTGGAAAATTTCTAGCTCTGGCAGGCAAGAGATCCACAGGTCTGGCTTTCATTCAGGCAGATGTGGAAAGGGGTCAAAGTTAGGTTGTAGTAAAGGTGTCTGAACCTGCTGCTCTGTTTGGGCTGCAAGAATTCATGGTTTGTGGTTCTAGAGCTATTAAGAATGCAAGTGCTAAATAAATGCCAAGTATGATATTCCTGGAGCTAAAAAAGAAGGCAATCTTTCCTTATCCTACAGCTGCGAGGTCAAGGGAAATGTGACTGTTCAGAAACGCTGCAGTTCTCAAGCCCCTGGGGGATTTTAATGTGTTTTATAAACTTGTTTCCAAACCAAGCTATTAGGAAAACAAGATATTTCTCCATAAAGCCTTTATTTTTCTCTCTTTAGGGACAGCACTGCCTGCTTTACAGTGCTTTAACTCAATCAGAATCATCATTTTTATAAACAGACCATTTTTCATGACTTGCTTGATCAACTTGGGAAGCCAGCTTTTCAGAAGTTATAGTCATACACAAGGAAAAAAAAAAGAACATTTTACTCCACCTGCTGCAACCAGAGATGTAATAGAAACCATGTCCTTTCTCTGAAGGTAATGCATAAAGAAAAAACACAGACATATGTACTTGCTTTCCTTTCACACTCAGCTGCAGTTATGCAATATTACAAAGGGAAAGGAACAAGCTCTTTCACAATTAGGTTGCAAAGAAAAAACATTTTTTTTCTTTTGTACAGAAGTTTTTGGTGGGAGATGTCAATATTTGCCCAGGGCTTCACCTGTATCAGGAGGAGATTTCAGGCTGGTGGTTTTGAATACTTAAGTTGGGACAAAGAGGGCCTTGAGGACACACAACCCAAATAACCCTGGAAAACCATGGCAGCATTGGGAGCCAGGTGGTTGCTCAAGAGTGGATCAGCTCTGCTAAGACTAAAGTGTTTATTTACACTGGAGGTTTTAATTGCCCTCATTTGTCTTTATATCCACGAGATGGACTGTGTGCATCAAGGGGATTTGGTTTGCTTTTTGTCTCAGCACAAGGAGTGTGCAGAGGTTGACACCTGGGGCACGCATAAGAAGGATTTGCTCTAAATGAACAGGGGAGGACTTTGCTGACTCTGTCCAGGGGCTGGGAGCCAGCCAGAAACCTCAAGAACCTTCTGAGTGTTGCAGGACTGCAGAGTGATTTCAAGCACTCCCACTTGGCCTCATCAATGCTTTCTCACACTCACCCCACCAGCCACTCGTGAGAGCTCTTTCCCCTCCAGTCCTCACACATGCACTCTAACTTGTAAAATATTCAGCAAAATAAAGATTTAGTGCAGCATCTGATAAAAACCTGAACTTATTCTGAGTCACAGTGGTCTCAAAGCAGTGCTGTCAAACTGGGAGTGTAGAGAGCAATCCAAAGAAGTTGAGACTGCTGCTATAGGGAAAATGCCACATGCCCCACGAAAAGCAAATATGTATAAGAGGAAATATCTGCTTATCTGAGAAGTAATACTAATCAAACATGCCTTTTGTGTCAGGAGAGAGGCAAGGTCTGCAGATTTAGCTGCTAAAAGAATACCTCCAGCAGGTGTGTTACACTCCAGAGGAATGGACTTTGCACCACAGCATTGATCTAATTCCACCCCAGCTCACAGGAATTGAGGGGTTTGATTGCCTCTGAAATGTCTCTTGACAGCTCTCTACAGACCTTTCAGGTGGAAAATTCAGCTTCTTAATGAGAGTTGAAACTTTTACATAGTTTGACTGAGAAAAAGGACATACATGTGTAGTTTCTTGCCATTTTTAAGTGTCTGTAGCTCAGACAGGGGAGGTAGTTAGACTACTCCAAGTTTGAAAAATGTGAATAAAATGCTAAAACATGAACAATAGTTTTAGAAAATTATTCGTTTTGGCTGAGCCCTCACTATATATCTACACTGGTTTCTCCTTTGCAGGTGCTGGTGCAAGTAACATTTTTAATAGAGAATTTTTTACCCAGTGCAGTGTTATAACTGTTAACAAACAACTCTAATCAATGTTCTGCATCATTTTCTGAGAAGAAGCATTAATTGGGGGAGTGGTAGTAGTGGTGTTTTCATCAGAAAGGAGCAATAACAAAGCATCTTTTTATTTCTATAAACAAGACAAAATGAATAAAGAGAGAGGAGACATCAGCAGAGAGGGAAAGAAATTGATTAAATGAGCTACATTGGGTAGGGTTGTTGCTCTCAAAGTATAAGTCAGCTACCTCAAGAACAGTTCACATTACTGAAATTCCACCAACAGGACTGGGGACTTCCCTGGGACGTTGCAGCTGATAAGGTGAACGAAGGGAAAACATTATTAGCTGCTTATTATAGACTGTGATCCAGTGGTGTGCTGGGTAAGAGTGAACGTTGAGTCAGAAGATTATCTTGGGATGCAAATTAACAAGTGCACTAGGAAAAAACTTGTGAGGCAGAGAGGGGTTTGTGTTTCCTGTATTGCTCAGGGTGCAGCAGCCACCCAACACCAGCCTGTTCATGGCTGGCATGTTTTATGCCTCTCTGATGCTCTGTTTACCCCAGGAGAACTAAATGACCCATTCAAGGTTTCTCAAGAAGCATATGGATATCTGGTTCTGAATAACTGAAAGCCTCTCTGTCTCTGGGCCAATTTCCTTAGCTACAAAACTGTCCTCCCTGTTTGCCTTGCTTTAAAGCGAATCCTTGACCACGGGTGTCCTCTCCTCTCTCCTCCCATGCCACCAGCCCGGCCTACTGAATCCCTGTTGGCAGCAAACACTTGATCACATTTATCACATTATGGTATTTTTGCCTCCTTGGCCAAACTTTTCAAACTGCTCAGCTTGCAACAAAGCCCCGGCAGAACAACCTCTGCTGCCATCGCTGGTCCCGTTCCCTGCTTCCTGAGGTGCAGATGGAAATCTGACCTTCACCTTGGAGTGATTTCCCATTCATCACCAAGATGAATAGCTGTCGATCCACCCTGAGCTGCTTAAAGAGCTGCCTGAGCCACTGGTGGTGAATTCTTCCCAGCTGCACCAGCAGGGCTGCTGCTCTGCAGAGCTCGCACCGGGTGAATGGTGCTCATAATCTG
The DNA here is from genome assembly GCA_037013685.1 of Acridotheres tristis. Lineage (NCBI taxonomy): Eukaryota > Metazoa > Chordata > Aves > Passeriformes > Sturnidae > Acridotheres > Acridotheres tristis. The sequence continues at coordinate 106,900,892 of CM072884.1, forward strand.
AGACTTAACGTCAAATATTTTCTGCAAGGGAAATAAAAATGTCAACAGGAAGTGAAATGTGACCTGATTAACAGTTAGACCTCTGACTCTGCTTCATTTTTGACTGATGTGGTGTTTTACAAGGATAATAATGCCGCCGATTCCTCTTAATTGATGGACCCTGATGGAAATATAAATTAAGCAATTAATACGATTCTCTGAGACTCATAAAAATAAACTCTACGTAGAGACGGTCATATTTATTTTTTTTAATTACTTTAAAAACATGTGTCATACAAAGCACTACAACATTTTCTCCTAGGGAAAGCCAAGGCAAGTTTGACCTCCTTAAGAGCCAGAATGTGCCAGAGGAGGCAATGCAAATGATGTACTGCAGACCTGGGCAGTTTATGATAACCCAAGCTGCCTTTTGTCTGGGGAGTTCTGCAAGCCCTGATTTTCATGTGTTTTGTTTAAAACAAAACTAACAAAAAATAATTACTGTTTAACATTTAGAATCACGCCCAGAGGCCCCATTCAGGATCGGGAGCCCTTTGTGCCAGCTAAGAGCACAGCAAACACAGTGGGAGAAACACACTGCAGTAAATGGCTTGTGATCCAATTCCTGATGCTTTTAATGGTTTCTTCCATGGGAGGTGGTTTTAATAGTGAATAGCAGACCAGTGTGACCTTGAGAGATGCCAGCTTGAAACCAGTGGGAGTTTTCAGGGGAGAGTAGGAATTCTGGGAAAGCAAAAATTTAGAGATTTGCAATACCCAAGTGATATGAAAGAGTATTTACAAATATTTACAAACAGGCTGCCGTTGGATTCAATGCTGTTTGCATCCCTCCATGCCTGCACTAATGGGCTTTCTGTGACTGATATTTTCTCCATGTTGTTCATTTGACTTCTGGTTCCTGAGCAGTGAGAGTTCATACTCAAAAGCTTTCCTCTGCCACCATGAAAGCTCAGCAGTTGTGTTAATAGAGGCTGGGATTCTCTTGTAGTGTCTTCAGGTGTAAAGAAAACAGCTTGTTCACCCAGAGGCGCTCAGTGCTTGCTGCTTAATTCCCTTTGAAAAGTTATTCCCTGACACCAGGAGCAGAAGCCACACCACAAATTACAGGCAGTGAATAAAGCAGGATTGTTGCACATGCGGTCTGCTCCCTGCCTTTGAAATCGGAGAGCTGAGTAATTCGGAAGAGGGACTTGACTACTTTTAAAATCAAAGTAGACGCCTGTTTTTTGACTGTGATTTGAAACGTCTGTAATAGAAATTCCTGCGAGCTGGGAACTCACTGTGGGTGCCAGAGGAACAGTTTACCCCAGGGGCAGCCCTGCCCCGCCATCCTGCCCCAATTAAGATGCTCAAAAGTGGGTGAAATTGTGTGAGGGAAGGGTGTAAAGATGCACATGCAGCCACGATATATCTGCATCCACAAATGACAGATCCTATGAGAGACACAGCCCTGTGATGGGAACAGAGCCTGTCCCAGGAGCAGGGACATGCTGGGGTACAGGGCTTTGTGTGCCTCCATGGCAGCCCTGCAGCCAGACTGGCCATGCCAGGGAAAGGCTCAGCAGCACTGACTCATCCAAGAGGGACAAGGCAGGAGGAGAGGGCAGCACACCCATCTCTGCTTCCAGGAGTCACTGCCAGGTACCCAGGCCCAGGGGAGACAGATATTGCTGCTGAGCCTCGTCTCTCTGAGAAGAAATGCCTTAAAATGAGCTCGACAACTTCTCTGTCTTCAGGAAAAAGACTTAGAGCAAGACTGGAGCCACCCAGCCGGGCAGATGCTCAGGCACTGTGTGGCTTCTGTGCAAGATTGAGTCAGGAAAGCAGCTCTGAGGAAGCAGTGACAGCATCCCTCTCCTTCTGCCAGCCTACACAGGAGCTGTTGGGATGTTGGACTGTCCCCAGCAGCAGCAGCAGTGTTAAAACAGCCCTCAATTATTTGTCCAGGATAGTTAGCACAACACAAGTTGTTTTGATTATACGGTGTAACCTGAAGGTGCCACCAGGTTTATAGCCTACACTGACATTTCCATTTATCGTTCTGTTCTCCATCTGCTTCCTTTTTATATGGACAGATTGGACAGCCTGACGTCATGTAAAATAAGCAGGGTAACTGCCTCCCTCACCTCACCACTGCTCCTAGCCAGCTGCTCTCACTGCCCAGCCAGTCTTTTTGAACAGCCACGGGGGCAGAGAAGGAGTTTAGTTGGGTGAGTGTGGAAGGAAGCGGCTGCCAAGCTGCACTGCACTGCAGCAGGTGCTGAAAGGCAGTGATGCCCTCCATATCTTCACTAAGAATTGTCCTGGTTAAGAGAATCACACAATCACAGAGTTGTTTAGGTTGGAAAAGACGTCCAAGGTCATCGAGTCCAATTTTTGACTGACTACCATCCTTGTCAACTCATGACACTCACTGAGTGCCGCATCCAGTCATTTCTTGAACACCTTCAGGGATGATGATTCCATCACCTCCCCAGGCTTTTAAAGTATTTTTAAGAATTCCAATGCTTTAAAAAAATCTTTCCGTTGAGAAATTCTTCCTGATGTCCAACCTGAAGATAAGTCAGATGCTTAGAAATTAGGTATATAAAACGTTGTATCCTTATATACTTTATATACTTATATAAAACAAGTGTCCTTAAATTCCTCATTTTAT